>CP032572.1:18464219-21079171 GCA_008044935.1 Gossypium turneri | reverse complement strand
ACCAAAGTATCTTTAACAGAAATTCTTTAGGTAAATGATTATTGTTATTGTTATTAAATTTTAATATGATTATTATTAAATATATTTTAATAAAAAATAATAAATAACTTAACCATATTTTAATATAATTATTATTAAATAGAATTTGTATTTTCTAGTGCAAAACTAGTAATTAATATATTATTTATAAAAATATGATTTATTTCTTAATAATTTTATAAATATTATGTCAAAAAAATAATATTTGAAAATAAATAATTTAACATTTTATATTTAATGATAATAACAATATTTAACAATAAATTTAATTTTTTTAAATATAAAAAAATTTAAAATTATTTTATTATATTTAAACATTCAAAAATATTATTAGAAAGAAACCTACCTATAAAAGTATAAAATTTTATTTTAATATCACTTTTTCTCATTCTTTTCTTTGGAGTTCTATCTAGGTCTCTCTTCTTCTTTTTCTCTGGTCCTCTCTCTCTCTTAAGGTATCTTCCTCTTCAAAGCTTTATCTCCACCTGCTTTTTAAATGATCATCCAAAGCTTTAAGCCTACCTCCTCTTTCTATTTTTTTTGGTTAGTTTGTCCTAAATCCCACCAAAACCCATAGATCTATACATGCAAATCTCCCCTCTGTTAATCTCCCACCGTCCATCATGATCTTTTTTTTCTTTTGATTTGGGTTGTTTTGTTTTTGTTTTCTAAATTTCATTACTAGGTTTTAAGTTAAATTTACATTTTCTAGTGCAAAACTGAGATTTTGGGTTTGGGAGAGTATTTCTGATAATTCAAATACCAAAACAAAAGTGAATATATAGTTGAAAAGCTTGTCCCTTTTTGCTTGTTTGGTGGGTGAGAAAATCAAGGAAAATGAAAGGAAATTTTGGGATACCAGAGAATTTCCATGTAATGAACACTTGAGCTAAAATCCTTGTTATTGGGCTTGGAACATGGTAAAGTGGAGGAGACGTTGATGTTGTGAAAACAACATTGTTGGATGAAATCGAAGTTGGGGAAGCATTGAATCGAAGTTTGTTTAATGATTGGGTTTCAATTTTTGTTTCTTCTTGATTTTTCTTCCATGACTATAATCTATCGATGTTTTTGGAAAAAAATTGATGGCTATTCCGTGAGAGGCCAAAATAAGACAGTAATACTATTCGATCGTTTCACTCATCCAGTCAAACCAAATAATGAAATAATAATGTTGTGCTGAATAAAGTCATTCATGCTAATCAAATGTAGTGTTAGTGTTTATATCTTATAAGTTGAGGTTGAACTTTAAATAATTAAATAATTATTATAACCTGTTAAAAAATTAATTATTATAACATGGGTCATTGATTTTTTCTATTTCTTATTTTAAAAGAAATGCTTACGTAAACACCAGCTATATATAAAGTTAAAAAATGTATTTGTAAATGGAATTTGATTGTTTAAAACATAATGCAAGTTGTCTCTAAACCTTTCTTCGTCCCCAAACCCATTAATTTTTTTGGGTCATTCAGGATAAGTAAATATCAAAATTGAATAAAAAATCATATAAATCTCCTATTTATAATTAATTTAATTATCAAATGAGTAATTGATATTCACGTAATTTATGCGGTGGAATTGGGTCAAACTAGAAGTGGAACTCTATATTAAATACTATTAGGTTACTAAAACAAGCCGAAGACAAAGTATGGAATGTAGAGTAGTCGTTATATAAGGGCGGACGAGTGGGCGAGGTCAACTTGGCAATTATCTTATTATTCTAGATGGTTGCACTTGTTTACTTTTCTGTCTCCCTCGCACCTTCAAACATCTCTCTTTAAAAAATTCATGAATTAATGATTGAATTACATGTCACTTACATATAAATTTAATCATTTTTAAACCACATCGAAGGTTAGTAAATTATTAGTAGGTTTACATTTTGATCGTTTAATTTTAAAAAGTTACAAAAATAGTCACTAAATTATTTGAAAGTTTTTTTTTAGTTTGGCTAATGATGAGTACCCATTGATGGGTAGAAGAACATACCTTAAATCCAAGTCGATCAGATCCGTGTTGGAGATTAGAGAAGAAAGCTGTATGAATTTTGTCTCGCAAATTCATGACATTCAAAACTGTTTCATGAAAAAATTGAACTGTAGAAGAAAAAGAGAAAGGGAACTTTCAATTGATGCATGCAGTGGAAACAAAGAAGGTTGTACAATAGCGATTTTAACAACCTGGTGACTTAAATAAAATTTTTTTTGAATAATTCAATGATTATTTTGTAACTTTTTAAAATTGAGTGACCGAAAACATAAACTTACTAATAGTTTAGTGATCTTGGATGTAGTTTACCATAATATATATTATATAATTGGCATGTACCTCAATCATTTGTGCGTTTATATATATAGGGATGCTTCTAAGGAAGAAAGCTACAATTTATTTGGTCGATTTTCTTCTAAAATGAATTGATTTCGTCCTGCTTTAACCATTGAGATGTTCCATGGGATGATGCGGCAAAATGCTACCTTCAATTGTAACAATTTGACCAGAAAATGAACGTGTTGCCGGTTTAAATTTTTTATAATACCATTGATTTTATTTTCATATTATAAGTTGATTATCAGTCTTTTCAATTTATTATACAATATAATCTTAAGAAATAAAAGATGAAAAGAAAATACAGAATAAAGGAGAATGAAAAAAAAAACTGAGATGAAAAATAAGTCAATATATATAAGTCTCCGTTGAATTTTGTTTGCCTATAACATAATATATTTAGTTTTAATGTCCATTTTCAAATAAATAGCTTATGCAAATTTCATATTTTATTGTATCCTCTCCTAAGTCTCATTCTATATAGAGAGAGAACCCATGAATTTTATTTAGGAGAAAGTTAAAAAAATTTGGTAAATTAAATTCTTGATTGTTTAAGAGTTAGAAAGGTATTCTTTTATTTAATTAAGGAGTTAAAAGTCTCTATTTCTCTGTAGCTACACTAATATGTGTACTTTATTTAGATTGGTGTCATAAATCAACCAAGCACTAACACAGTTGTTAAATTAACGAGATGGATGAGACTTTTGGTGATCATACAAGGCACTTGAAGCTTTATTCTATGCTAAGAATTCATGCATATATAGCAAAGGGAGGAAGAATGTGACGCTTCAAGTTAAAGTTCATGCATGAATACCATTCAATGAGGTGCATGAACGTCCAAATACATGCCAATACAAGGGATGAACGTCCATGAACCAACAAAGGGGAATGAACAGCCATTTATATGCATTTAAGGGAGTTCATGAATCATTCGGTTCATTGTATGGTTTGTGTACATGAACTACATTAATGGCTGACTGTTGGTCATTCATCTTCTTTTATAGTTTCCTATAAATAGCTATTTTGTAAACATTTGGAAGGTTACTTAACTTTGGATCTTTTATAAAATATAGCGTATTTGTGAGTTGTTCAACTCTCATCGTTCTTGGTGATTCGATCTGACTTATCTGGCTTGCTAGTGGCGTCATCTTATCTCCATTCTGAACTTATCACTCTTCGAGTGTGGCGTTCACCATACATACCAATTGGTTCCTATCTTTCCAGATAGAGGGTCACAGTCCTATCCAACTTTCCATTGTTCCCCTTGATAGCATATAAGATTCGGATCTCTATTTGCTAATAGAGGTTCTTTCTTGCTGTTAAGTTTGTTTTCCCATCAATATTCTATCAACCTATCTTTTATTTTCGTTCTTTGTTTTAAACTATCTTCTTTTAAAAATAGCCTTTTGTTAAACTGAAAACGTAGTTACTTAATTTAACGACCGGGCAACTTACGACTCGATTTTGACAATGAATACGAGTTCGTATCATTAATAAAAAAATCATTCCTATTATTAAGCACATTTTATTATTATAAGAATGTTTTTTTCTTTCTATATTTTTATAAGTCAATAAAACAAAATCATATAATGAGAATTGAACTTGAGCCACAATGAATCTTAAACTTTTAATTTTATCATTTCAACTAAAGTTATATTTGTTTTTTATATGAATTTTTTCCTCTCACATTATAAGCATATCATAATTTAATATCTTATAAAAATCTTAACACTAATTTAATTATTAAAAAAATTATAATTCCTTGCTGATTAACATTTTAAAGAATATAGCATCGGGATAACAACACAATTTAAAATTTTTATGTAATAATTTTCAAAAGATAATTTATTTCTCGAAAAAACTAACCTAGGCTTCTAAAACTATCTCTAAAACTACCATTAACATATAGTTTTTCTTCCATACCCACTATTTTCTAAAAAAGGTAGACTCTCAATGGAAAATTTTCACAGTAGATTTATAGTGACACATAAGTATTTCATTTAATTATTTTTTATCATTTTAAATTCACTAAAAAGGTCTCATTCATTTAAATTTTAAAATATAGAATTCACTCAAAATCACTTGAGTTCATTCTAAGAATACTGGTAGAAATTTTGCATCTCTGTTACGGTTAGTTCCGCGAACCTCAATTTGACAAATTATGCATCTCTATTTACGCTAAAGCTACATGAGGATCATGTAGAAATTCAGAGTAATTAAATGTTAGTCACCTTAACATGTCTCATCCTAGAACATCACCAGACTTTCACGTCAACAATCTTAAGATACATAACCAAATTTATCCTTAGAACCATGCAAATGGCTAGCACACTCATGTAAACAACCACCAAGTAAAAGAATGGAGACTTCCTCCCAACCTCAAATTTTCATCTTTTTCTTTTTTATTCAAAAATATTATTATTAAAAACAATAATAGAAGCGAAATCAAGAGGGCGACCTGAGGCAAACAAGTTGTATTTCGTCTTAATTGGCTCACATGCATCATTGGTTTGGATTGGCATGGCGGGTAGGTAAGGGAACTTGAACAAATTAATAATCTCACGTCTAAAAAGCATCAAGTTGGAGAATGGTAGGCAGAGTACCATATATACATATTTCCATTTCCAACTAAACTTAAGATAATAAACATTTAAATTAGCACCAAATTTGGCATATTAACTAATACAAATAAAATCACAACTTTTTAACCATAACGGGTGGATAAATCTTCAATATCATAAAGCTCAAGTCAGACATTTCATTCTTTGACTCATATTCTAATTGCTATTGCGTTTTATTTCGTTGTATGTGATATATTAAGAATAAAGATGGCCAAAGTCGTCTGATAGGTTAGATGTTTTTTTTAAACTAATTAGATTAGAACTGATTCAAGAGTAATGGACTTTAGTATCAAAATGTTTTCCGTATATATCGTTTTAGGCTTTCTTTTAAAACTCTCCTTACCCCTTACTTGCGACTCTTCTATCTACTCTAATTCCACCCAAAAGTTCCCCTTTTTTTCTCTTTCATCTCATTTCCCAGCCCCTTAATTTTACTTCTCTAGAACATGGTTTTTAAATTCATTCCGTATTGAATGACCATAAAAAGAAATGACTATTTATAGTGAACCATTTTAGTGGGTTCAACCAAAAAAATCCATTGTTACAATATTGTTAAATTTATTTTTATGGAATCAACAATAGTTGGAAGAAGAGGAAGTGAACTTTTTCTTCAGATATTTGAATCAAGTTAAAGTCTTAAAGTCGACATTATTGAGAGGGCTTTACCTGTGACTCAAATAGCTATAATCAACCATAAAATGAAGAGTACACCCGTGGTTTATACAAAAAAATATTTTTGTGAAAATTTACTATTTTTCTTTTCATTCATTGATGGAAAGTTTATTATTTTATTTATTTTTAATTGAAAATTTTGATATATAAGGTTGATTCAAATTCAGGTATGCTTTTAATTTTTTAGGACAAGTTTGAAGTGAATAAATTATCATTTTTTTCTAAATCCAGTCAGAATAAACTAAGAGTATATTAAGTCAAAGTTGGGGAAAATTGTCCCACTCCGTTACCACCCTTATTTAAGAATAACCATCAATATCTAAACATACATGTCTAGGGTAAACCATTTCCCCATAATCTCAGACACTATTTACAACTATTATAAATACTCCAAGCTCATGCAACTATCATAGGGCTAGAATTTTAGTTTGGCAAATCGCATGGCCTTTGGCGATTTTTTAGGTTAAAATTTGCCTAAGTTAACCTAACACTCAAAAACTGAGAATTATTGTAGAAACTTTCTAAGACACTGAAGCAAAGCATAAGCAAACTCAAAAGAGAAAGAAGCCATGAATGAACAGAAAAACCATAAGAAAAATAGTGCATACTAAGTGTTTGAGTAAATGCTCTCAAAAGTATTTTATTACTTTAAAGGTTTACAACTAAGTGATTACAAATAAGGGGGAAAACCTCTATTTATAGTCGAGCTTCCTCATATCCAACAATTGAGGTTTGTGTCTATCTACAAGATAAGATTCCTAAGGGATTTAAACTCTATACATTTTTATCCCTTAGAATTTACATTAATTACCTTGGTAACTCTAGTTTTACTAAAGTGTTTTATTGGGCCACCAAGGCTTCAAGTAGATGGGCTTCTCCATATGTTCCACAAATTAGGCCATTTCAAGTGGATTAAACGAGCCCCATTTGATTAGTTGACCTTTACGGGATGTTCTACAAATGTAACACCCCTAACCCGTATCCGACGCCAGAACAAGGTTACAGAGCATTACCGGACTTATAGCTCAATCAATCAAACATTTCATGTACATTTCTCATTCAAATCAAAAACCCTTCATAATCAATCAAATTGTCCCTAATATGAGCCCTCAAGGCCCCAAATAGACATTAAAAATGCTTCGGGACTAAACCGAGTACCCAAGAAATTTTTAGGAAAACATTAAAATTTTTTCAAAGTGCAGGGGACATAAGCCCGTGTGACCAGACCGTGTGTCTCAAACGGCCAAGAGACACGCCCGTGTGGGCATTCGAAATGGGCCACACGCCCGTGTCCTTGCTCATATTCTAGCACGTGTAACTCACTGACTTGGGTCACAAGGCCAGACCACACGCCCGTGTGCCCAGCCGTGTATCTTTCGAAAGGGCTGCACACACCTGTGTGTCAGGCCGTGTGCTAGGCCGTGTGAAAACTAGAGGGTATACTGACTTGTGCGACACGGCCAATCTATATTCCTATGTGCTAGGCCGTGTAAAGCTACTGACTTATTTTCTATAAAAGTATCAAGAGATATACAACCGTGCCACCTGGCCATGTGTCACACATGGCTGAGACACACGTTCGTGTGGACAAAAATAGGTCATTTTTCAAGCCATATTTCTCACCCAAAATGGTACCAACCTAAGCTTAACAATGTACATACAACCATGACATAAATAGGCATTCAAAACCAACCAATATGAAGTTTGTAACATGTTAAAATATCACACACCATCATGATATCCATAAGCACTTCAATTGACCACATATATTCATGCAATCTATGTATCTCAAACATACCTAAATGGTCAAAATACCTACATTCATCATTGTGCCTGAAACATAACATATATGTCACTTATCCATTTCAACCATTTCGTACCCAAAATACCAATTCACAAACAAGGCATTCACATGGCAACTATAAACCATATACAAAGGCTATTTACATATTTGGATAACCAAAATATGTTCACAAAACAAGCCAACACAAATGGCCAAAACAAAACAAGACATATAGGCTACCATTAGCCAAATGACCTATACATGCCGTTTAACCTAAAATATAAAGTCAAAAGTACCAAAATAAAGTTTGATAGTGTGATGCGGTCTCCGACAACTTCCAATTCGAACGAGCTTTCGAATCACTATAAAACAGGAGAAATAAACAAAGTAAGCAATTAAGCTTAGTAAGTTCATATAATATAGAATTAAACTTACCATTTAACCACAAATTTAGGTAAGTAACTCAAAGTATAACATAATTCAATTTGGCCAAAGCTTATCACATAATCATTAACCAAGTTAGCCATGTATTCATATAAAACCAAGAATTATGTATGAATTCAACAATGATTAAATTCCATGTACATGTACCATCTATACTGTGTATCTGTATATCATATATAAACCATTTCCATGTAAATACATGTACTAGTTGGTATTGAACATGTGTAATCTCGTAATAACACTATGCCCGTTGAACCGCTTAGAATATCGTTAGATACGCAGGTAGTACATATGAGGTGTATTGAACTGTAAGTCCTTCAATTTTTGTACATGTATGCTCTTACGAGCCATAATCGGTAAGCTCTATTGAGCTGAAATACGGTAAGCTCATACAAGCTGAGAATCGGTAAGCTCTCACGAGCTGAAATCGATAAGATCATACGAACTGTGGTGTGTTCACAACACATGCAGGACTACAATCAAATCGGTAACCCTAATGACATGTCATTTGTATCCTACAAATTCCTAAGGTTCAAACGGGGCTCGGTATTATTCATATGTCATCGGTTATGTGCTTGATAATTATACATAATAATTAAACCATTCACATACATATATTTCAATTAAAGCATATAAATATGAAATTTAACACGAACTTACCTCAAACTCGTACGAAGATAAAACGATCGATTAGTCCACTACTTTGTCTTTTCCCCGATTTAATTTTGAATTTTGCTTTTCTTGATCTATATAATCAAATTTAACAAATTTAAACCTCACTCTATTTAATTCAATCCAAAATTCATGTTTTGACAAAATTACTATTTTACCCATATACTTTTGTCATTTCTACAATTTAGTCCCTAGGCTCGAAAAATAAAATTCATGCAATTTCATCCATACCCAAGCCTAGCCGATTTCTATACATGCATAGCACCCCAAATATTTCACAATTTCACACATTTACTACATAATTTACACATTTCTCAATTTAACCCCTAATTGATAATTTCATTAAAAATCTCTTAACAAAAGTTGTTTAACTAACAACAAAGATTCATTTTCTTCCATTAAACTTCACAACCCTAGAATTTTCATCAATGGAAAATCTCAAATTATTCAATAGTTTTGCAAATTAGTCCCCTAGTTAGCTAGGTTAAGTAACAACGATTCCAAAAGCATAAAAATCAACAAAAACAAACACCAAATTCACTTACATGCAAGGACTTCTCTTGGCTGGATTTTCAAGCTTCAAAAACCTCAATATTTGCTGAAAATTTTGGGAGGTTGAAGAAAGAAAAATGATGCCTTTTTTTATTTAATTTATTCATTAATTGACTATTTACCATTTTAACCTTACCTAACTTTAAAAATAACAAAATTGTCAAGCCATGCACATCCACTATCACCTTTAATGGTCTAATTACCATATAAGGACCTCCACTTTAAAGTTCTATAGCTATTTAACAACTTTAGCTAATAGAACACAACTTTCACACTTTACACAATTTAGTCCTTTTTCACAAATTGAGCATACAAACGGTAAAATTTCTTAAAGAAATTTTTATGCTATTATATTATCATGCTATATATATTAAAATAATATTAAAATAAATTTTTTTACTTCAAATTTGTGGTCCCAAAACCATTCTTCCGATTTCACTTAAAACGGGTCGTTACAACTCTTCCCCCTTAGGAATTTTCGTCCCCGAAAATCTTACCAGAAAATAGGTTAGGGTATTATTTTCTTATAGCTTCCTCGGGTTCCCAAGTAGCCTCCTCAATCCCATGACGATGCCAAAGAACCTTTACTAAGGCTATTCTTTTATTTCTCAACTCTTTGATCTCTCGTGCTAAAATTCTGATAGATTCTTCATTATACGACATGTCGGGCTGAACCTCAATTTTTGTCAGAAAGATTATATGGAAGGATCCGATCGGTACCATCGTAACATAGATACATAGACCACATTATGAATCTTATCTAGTTCTAACGGTAAATCAAGTCGATACGCCACTGGCCCTATTCTCTCGATAATCTCATACAGTTCGATAAATCGCAGACTCAGATTTCCTTCGGCAGATAAGATGGGCCACTGGTAGGGCATGTTAGTTGCTAACCAGATTGGCAGATAAGATAGACCACTGGTAGGGCATGTGAGTTGTAACAGCCCGTTTTTCAGTGGTGTCAAAAATAGTGATTTTGGGGCCACCAAATCCAACGAGTAAGTCTGTAAATATTATTATTTAATATTTACAAGTCAAACATGGTTTTAAAAAGGTTTTTGATATAGTTATTTTTGTTATATAAGTGATTTATTAAATTCAAGTAGTAAGACCCTAAGGTCAAGTGGTTTTAGAAAATGAGGTATCGGGACCTCGTTTCGATAAATCAAGCCGTAAATTCTTTATAAATATTTATGGAGTGTCATTAAGGTGGTATTTCATTGAAAAATTTCAATATTTCAATAGTTAATTAATTAAAAAGGACTAGATCGTAAAAGATGTAAAATTCGATCGCTATTTGATTTGAGTGATTAAATGACTTAATCAATGAAAGAATATGAATTAATATGGTAAATATACCATATTATATATTAGTGGGGTGGTTGGATGCTTAATTTATTTTAATTATAATTTTTTATATGTTATTTATTTAATAAAATAAAAATAAAAGGTTAATAAAATAAAGAAAACAAAATGTTTTTTTTCCCCATTTTACTTTAATCACCGAATTTGCCATGGAAATAGAAAGGGAGAAGCTTGAAGCTTTAGCTTTCATGTTGAAGATACATGTAAGTCCATTTTAGTCCCGTTTTTAATAATTTTTATGTTTTTGATATTGTTGCAACTAGGTCCAGCTAGCCCGTACCTTCGATTTTGAAACTGTTAAAGATTTTGAACGTTACCATTGATGAAACTTGTGATTTTAGATGTTAAATGATGAATTTGAAATATTAGTTGTTATTTAAAAGTATTTTATTAAGTGATGTTTGATGAATTTTTTTGATTAGGGGCTAAATTATTAAAATAGTAAATGGACAAGGATTTGATGTGAAATTTTTGCATGAATGAGCTGTTTTGGATGCCATAAGTATTCGGGTAGGCTTAATTTTGGGTAAAAATGGTTAATTTACATGTTTTAGGCTTAGAGACTAAATTGAATAAAAGTAAAACTTTAGGGTAATTTTGTAAAAATATCAAAAATGACTAAATTGTATAAAATACATTTTTTACTGTCTAAATTGATAGATTGAATGAAATTATTAATTTAGATCAAGATCAGGTGGAAAATTAAGGAAAATAAAAAATTACCAAAATGCCCCTATACTTTGACATTTCTGCAATTTAGCCAGGTAAGTTCGTATGAACTTATTCTGTATAATTTTTATTAAATTGAATGTTAATATGTGATTATATTGTTATTAAATCAATATATATGTATTTGTATGCATTTTATCTTATAATGAAATGATTGAAAATCTAATGATGTTTCGACGACTATCAAGCCCTGTTTGAACCTTAGGAATTCGTAAGATAAAAATGACATGTCATTAGGGTTTACATGATTCGGGTGTTGGTCTTGAATGTTCTACCGATGGCTGAGGTCTGACATGTGTTGCAGATACTCCATAGCATGTGTGAGTAGCACCGTGTAGCTACGTTCTGACCCACAGCTCGTGTGAGCATTCTAATTCACAGCTCGTGTGAGCATACATGTATAGGAATTGACGAATTACAGTTATATGAGCTAGCACACTATGTGTGAGCTATCCTGGGTATCCAACGATATTCTAAACAGTTCAACATGCATGATTTGTAAGGAAATGGTAAGAGTTCGATACGAACTAAGACATGTTCACATATGGATTGCATTGAATTGGTAATACATGGATAAATGTAAGTTGATATGGATGATATATTCATGTGTTACATGTTTAAATGTTGTGATCATCCATGAGTAAATTGCTTATGTCTTATGCTTATATTGCTAACATGTTTGGTGTGAATGCTTAGGCTTTGGCCAAGCTGTTGGATGGATTGTATTATGCTTACGTATAAGTTATGCATTGAAATGGTAAGTGTCCAAATGGAAATATGCTTGTGTTCATGAAAGAATGGTAAGGTTTAAATTATGTAATTTCTTATGAAATGGTTTATTATGTGGTTAATTCCAAAAGAGCTATGTTTAAATGCACTAGTTTGTGGCTATGGTTGATGATATGCTTATGTCTTGTGTGTTATGCATATGAAACGGGTGTCGAAAGATAATGAAAAAGTAAGTTCATACTTAAAGTGTAAAATCATGAAAAGGGGAATGATGAGTTGAGTTGATGTTGTTGTTTAAGCTAAAGAAAGTAAATGCAATGGAAAGTAATGAAATGCAAATGAAAATAAAAAAATTTGAAAGGGTTTAAAGTTTTATAAAATCCTACTATGCTAGAGATGATATGTATATGTGATGTTGTGGATTTATTCACTTTGTGAGTTGTTGAATATGGTTTCATGAATTTTGCGGTATTGGTATAGGATTATTCTTTATATGTATAAATTTCATATTTGAAATGGATTAATATGACTGAATTTTATACGAGCTTACTAAGCATTCATTGCTTACGTAGTTGCTTTTCCTTTACTTTTTAGATTATCAGAAGCTCGATCGGATTGGAAGCTCATCGGAGATCTATCACACTATCTAGCGATTATATCAGTATAATGACATGTATAGGTGGACTTATGGTTGATGATTGGTTGAATGTTAGTTGATGAGTTTAGCATGTACATGTCATTTGGGGTGATGTAGCCTTGGTACATTTGGTGCCTTGTTAATATGTGTTAAAGCATGTTTGAATGGCCTATATGATGAATTGACCTCAACATGGTCAAGATATGATATGCTTTGGAAAGGTTTTTGATAGATGTGCATGATTGAAATATGGTTTGTATACATGTTGATTGTTGGAACCATTTGGATATGGTTAGATTTGTATCTTTAAATGGCCAAAATGGTATGGTTATTATGTATCAATTATGTTATGTTTTGGCATGAAAACAAGTTAAGTGATAATTGTTTAAATATGCACATGTATAGGTGTTTTGGTTGATATTATAACCATTATGTTTTGGCTTGTAATTATGGTATTTTGAGTGATTGAAATGGTCGTTAGGTTGATATATGTATGTGGCCTTATGATGGTTGATTTTGTAGTCTTTATGATGTTTAAATGATGGAAGTTGAAATGGTATAACTTGGCATGGAATTAAACTATATATGTATATATGGATAAGTTATGATCAAATATGTATAAGTTAGATAAATGTATGTTTGGGATGCATGAAAACTATAGTTCAAATGATAAGTTCTAATGACAAGGTATAAGTTAAGAATGACATGTTTTAAAATGGTAGTAAGGTGATCAAACATGCATATGTGTTGTTAAGTTGAGTGCTTGCTTTGAGGTGCCTTTTTGGGCATATTGGTTGTATGGATAAATACCCTATTGATCTAGCTTTATTATGTATGTTTTAGGTATATTTTTGAATACTTGAAATAGGTGCAAAAGGTTGTACGTATGAGCATATTTTGGGTGAAAGAAATGGCTTAAAAATGGCCTATTTCTTGTCCACACAGCCTAAGACACGAGCATGTGTCTCAGCCGTGTGTGACACACGGTCATGCGACACGGTTGTGTGTCCCCTGTAAGTTTTTATAGGTTGCATTTTGAGAGTTACACGACCTGGCACACGAGCGTGTGGCTTGGCCGTGTAAACCAAGTTAGAGAGTTACACGGGCATGAATGTAGGTCGAACATGGTCGTGTGTCCCTACTTCGAATGCCCATACAGCCTAAGACACGGGCGTGTGTCTTAACCGTATGAGTCACACAGCCTGGCCACACGACTGTGTGGTCCCTGTAGTATGAATTATTCTATCTTTTTCCATGAAGTTCTAAATGTTTTTTTTATTTAGTCTTGAATCGTTTCTAAAGTGTTTCTAAGGCCTCGGGGGCTCGAAAAAGGGACGTTATGCAAGTGTTTGCATGGACTATGATATGATTTATGAAATGTTTAAGAATGGATGTTTTTATGTTAAATGTTTTCGGTAATACTCTGTAACCCTATTCCGGCGACGGATACGGGTCAGGGGTGTTACATGAGTTGCTAACCAGAATGGTGAATATGTTGGGTCTTTGGTAGGGCATGTTATTTGTTAACCAGCCTGGCAATTTAAGTTTTGCCATTAGTAGTTGCCATTATAGGGCATGTTATTTGTTAACCAGCCTGGCGATTTGAGTTTTGCCATTAGTAGGGCATGTTATTTGTTAACCATGGAATAACGCCCTGACCATGCAAGGGAACATACATGTGTTCAAAATAACAAGGATTGAGGTACTAGTTCTGATGTGTGTATATGGGATCCGAGGTTAGCACAAGGAAGGGTGTGGTAAAGGATAAGAAAATATGAATCTGGATTTGTTACAAGTATTGCATGATAAATATTAAGTCTTAAATCTTATTTAATGTGTTTTGGGTGAAACGTATATGTTAGTTGTAGTGCTTGGCGTATTCTATCTGCCAAATGATAGTCATACTTAGTAGGTGTATAGATGCTAGTCAAAAAGTATGTTTGGAATGATAGAGTAAGTGAATGTAGCTTTTGTGAAGCATCCGTCTTGTTGATGTTAACAAAATTATTCTCTAAGAAATTTGTTGCGTACTATATTCAACAGATGATAGAGTTCGCCAAGGGATACTATCCGCCAGGGATAGGTTTCCGCCATTGTCGTATGTAAGAGGGTAAAAGCCCAATTGTTTCTGTGGGAAGTCTATTAACTTATTGTTATTTATATATATATGCGTCCAATTATTCCTGCTCATGGAATTTTTTTGGAAAGGGTTGAGCATTTTTATTGATGGAGCTTACTAAGTTCTTTTAAACTTTCTCCCTTTCTTTCCCTTTTCCAGGTGGTACCTCGACGTAAAAGGGCTTGTGGAAGGGATTCAGCCAGATAAAGAGACCTCTGTTGTGAGCCTCGCCTATGTTTTTTTTTTTAACAAGTATATGTTTATTTTGGGGTGGTGTGATATATTAGTCTTGTATTTTGAAATGAAGTATATGTTTTTTATTATGAATATATTTTACAAATTGTATGGCACGCTCTGGAAGGCCTATTCGGCATTTAGTTTAAAGTACCCTACTTTGTCAATTATGGTTCATAATTTCAATTATGTTATTATGGTGAATTTCCAAATGTTTTCCTACGTTTCGTTAAAAATATAAAAAAGAATAAATCAAGTTTAAGCATGTTTCCTGTTGTAACATCTTAGTCCGCTAGTTGGGGATTGGGGTGTTACATGTCACATCACGACCTCAGGCCACTTGATGTTGCGATGAAGGTTGGTCCTCAGGATGTTGCCCTTGTTTTTGGCAAAAATGAACCATTTGGTCCCAAATCAAGGCATGCACAACAACTTCTTTGATTCAAACCATATTATACCATCATCACCAATAAATATTCATGCCAATTAGTCACTATACAAATCCCAAACTTAAAACGTATCTATCATTATATCAACCTATTCAAAACCAAACCATGGCATTTCATACATTCAAATGTAAACTTCATCTATGCCAAATCTACCAAAATATGTCTTTCACTTCATTACATCCACTTTTGCACATAGTACCTATGTGATCCTAAAATAGACCAAAACAAACCATATACCAAATGCACAACTCAAGCAAAATCATCATACATACTATTTTAGTGCATACTTCAACTTAACCATGTCATACCACATTGAATTATGTCATTTCATTTTAGTTATAAGAACCTATGCACAAAAACGCATCAAAAGCTTATAGATCATCACGTTTTTATACATAAAATACATATAAGTCCAACACCGTATATGAATCAAAAACATCAAGCATGATATGTTATGATTAATCAAATTTTCCAAGTTGTAAACACCTTTATATACTAAGGTACATACCAAATCACTTATATACATGCCACAACCTTAGACTTAAAATGATCAGATAAATACTGATTTAATATAGTGTGAGCTTCGAGATGATCCGGCTTGACAAGTTCCGCAAGGTGATAATCTAGAAGGAAAAGGGAAAACAAACAAGGTAAGCATATAAGATGCTTAGTAAGTTCATATGAATTAAACAAAACTTACCTTATCTTTTAATTAAATAAAATAAGCTACCATAACTTGGCATAGTTTGGCTAGACATGGCAAATCAAAACATTAACAAGATGAGCGTCATCTTATAATCAAATCATATAATATCACAAGTATTTAACATGTCAATTTATGCCACATTAGGTAACAATCTCAAATTCATACACAATCAAGGGATGTTACATTTACACATATACATCAAAAGTATTACCTCAATCAATGTTTCTTACATTTACATGCCATTTGAATTATCAAGTTCAATTCATCCCTTTTGAATTTCTCATTTCCATATAAACTGATTTGATCGATGAACCCTAGTAAATAGA
Organism: Gossypium turneri; assembly: GCA_008044935.1. Classification (NCBI taxonomy): domain Eukaryota; kingdom Viridiplantae; phylum Streptophyta; class Magnoliopsida; order Malvales; family Malvaceae; genus Gossypium; species Gossypium turneri. The sequence continues at coordinate 21,062,763 of CP032572.1, read as the reverse complement.
CTTGGATTCACCGGTATCTACACTAGATTAATTACTCATCTGAGCTATATATACATGCCAGGTTACTCATCCGGGCTAAACCTTTATAACGACACATTAGGTTACTCGTCCAAGCTAAACCTGTGTCACATATATTTGAGAATCTGTAAAAAATACTGGACATTGGTAACATCTATAATCAATCCCGTACAAGCGATTACAAGGCCTTATTGGCATGCCAATCATATATTAACCCTTACTAAGTTCACCCAGGCATCTTTTATGCATATAATCATCACTTTTCAATTTAGTCCAATTCTGGCCTTTTATACCGATTCACAACCAATTATTTCATAATAAATTATATATATACAACAAAAATACGTAATAAACTAAATAAATGAATACCATATGAACTTACCTAGTCAAAACACCAAACAAGTTGATTTTTTAGGGACTGCTCAACAATTTTAGCTTTTCCTCGATTACCTCTAGTTTTATCCAATTCTTGATCTACACAACTATTTCATTCAATCCATCAATACCAAGCATTTATAAATTATTCCAGGACATGAATGAACCTATATAATCTAATTTTTTGATACCCCTAAAATTTACATTTTATTCAATTCAGTCCTTGAATTCGAAATAACCATATCTTTTAATTTTACACCTCGGTTTAAAAACCAACTTCAATTACATTCATTAGAGACCCTCTCTTTCTATTTATACAAAATTTTACAACAATTTTACCTTTCATTCACTTTAGTCATTATGTACAAAGCTAACAATTAAACTTTACAATTTAGTCCTTATTATAATCTAAGCTTAAAGTCTATCAATTTAACACTAAATTTTTCAAGAACTCAACAATGACACCTTTCAAAAACTTTAACAGTTTTAAAAATTGGTACATGGGCTAGCTAAATCAAGTTCCCATGACCTCGGAAACATAAAAATTACAAGAAAAGGACTTGAACTTACCTTAAAATTGATAATTTAAAGTTTAAAGCTTTGAAACCCTACCCCCTTTTATTTTTCTTAGGTTTGGACAGTAGGAAATTATGGAATATGACAATCTGCCACTAAAGTTTCATATTTATACATGTATTAAGCTTTAATTAACTTAATTAACCTTATTTACTTAATTAATTAAACCAAAATTTTAAGCTTAATTAAGCCTAAGTGGGATGTGCCATCATCCAAAAAATCCTATTGAAAAATTGTTTAATTACCATTTTAAACCTTTTACTAATTGTAATTTAAGTCCCTAAGTCTTTAGCTAATTAAAAATCTATAGCGATTGAAATTTTACAATTTAGTCCCTACACCTAAATTAACTATTAATTAAAAAAATACGAGTCCAAACTCTAATATATTTTTTATACCAACTCCATAAATATTCATATTTAATATTTATAGACCCGATTTATAGAAATTAGGTTCCAAAATCGCTTTTTTTGGCACTACTGAAAATCGAGCTATTACAATGGATATTCCTGAATGAATATTATGTATATATTTTTAATGTTCCGATCCCTTAAATCCTATAAATAGGTGATTAGAAAGGATGATCAAGATTTGCTTGGAGTTGTGGTTAAAGCTCACATCTAACACCTAAATGAAATGAGTTCAAACTATGTTATCCTCCTCCCCCTCTCCAAATATTGTAATGATAAAGAAGAAATGATTAGAAAAGATGAGAGATTTTATTCAATCGTTTCAATATTCTTAAGATTTATTTCTTTGGTGTTCCAATTTTCTAAGCCTTTTGTTCTCTTGACATTTTCTACTCTAAAGCTTCAGATTCATTTATTGTATAGTAAAAAGTTGAGTAAAATTTCATAAGTTCATGGCCTTTTTTGAGGTGTGCAACTTTAAAGGGTGGTGTCATTGAAATCTTCAGAGACAAGTACTTTAGAATCGTTTGCATAAGTGATGGGCAATTTCACATTAAGGACAAAAAGTTTAATCATTGACCATAAAAATATTCTTTTTTTTAATTGAATCCTTATTACAAAGTTAAGTTTTTGCTCTTCAAATTTATCGTTAAAAGGAAAATTTTTTTTTGCAAGTGTATTTTATTTCAAAAAATATTATTTAAAGCAAGAAAATTCTTAAACAATGTTTTAGGTATAAACAAATATATATTTCCTAATGACACGTGTCACATTATTATCCTTTCCCTTTTTTACCAAAGGTTTTGACTTTATTCTATATAAGATACATTTAGTTATCTTATTGACAATAAAAGTATACATGGGCTAGACATAAGTTTTAAGTTCATCTTAAAATGTAAAATTTTTATGTCTAGACCCTGATTCCTTTCTAATTTAAAAATTAGGGTAAAGTATAAAAATGTCACTAAACTATTACCCCGTTTTATTTTGGTTATTTGACTTTTAAATTTTTTAATTTAATCACTAAACTATTCAAAATCAAATTTATTGGTTTAATAACAAATTTATACCTCTAATGTCTACACATTCTATCAATTTTATCCTAAATGTAAAATTTTTGACAAATTTAGTTATCAAAATTTACAAAATTTGACATTTTAGTTCAAATTCTAAAATTCCAATAAATTTAGCAATCAATATTTACAAAACTTTTCTTTTGAGTCCTCTAAAATGATTTATTCCCTTTTTATGTTTTAAGAATTCTATAATTTATTCCCTTTTTGCTCAATTACATCAAGCCATGTAACCCTTCAATGGTATAGTTAAGCGCCAAGTCAACCATGGTAGCATCCAACTCAGTCCAAGTCACCACAGCCCAAATGACCTCCATGAATGATCTCACCTTCAATTTCTCCACTTGTTCTCGCCTCGTCAAAGTAAAATACAATACCTTCCTTTTTAGTATAATTTAATTTAAATTTTTTTAATGAAATTTGTAATTATTGTAGGATTTCCTTCATTGCTCAATCCAAAAAAAAAAAAATCAATAAATTAAAAAGAACTTTCAACAACCACGATTCAATTTGATTTAGTTATTTGTGTATTTTTAAAAAAAAGTGAATTTAATTGAAATTAAAAAAATAGTATTAATTTACTTATTTTTATCAAAAATATCATTTTAGTTTTTGATAATTACATTATACTTTATAGTTTATATTCAACTTTAAAGAAGCAAAAATGTAAATTAATATAGGTATATATATATATAATATTTTTGGATTTTTTAGTATAATTTAATTTGAATTTTTAATGAAATTTGTAATTATTTTATGATTTGCTTCATTGGTCAACCCTACAAAGAACTTTCAACATTCACGATTGAATTTGATTTAATTATTTGTGCATTTTTTAGTATTAATTTACTCATTTTTATCAAAAATATCAATTTAATTTTTGATAATTGCATTATAATTTATAGTTTATATTCTCCTTTAAAGAAGCAAAAATGTAATTTAATATAGATATTCAAGTATATATAAAAATAATATTTGTGGGTTTATTTAATTTTGAAGCACTTTTAGCTAGGGAAAAAATTATTTGTTTCCCTGGAAGTTTCTCTTAGATGGACCAATTATGCAAAAATGTTGCTCTTTAGCAAGGTACTAATTTCATTCCTTTTATTTTTCCTTGGTTTGTTTCATTATACATTTCACATTTTTTTCCTTCCATTGTTTAGCTTAGGCTACTTGGGCTTGAGGTGAGGGTTGGATACGGGTATATGTTCGACATTAGTTTACTCAATTTTTGAAATATATATAATTTAGGGTTAAATTGAAAAACTTTGTAAATATTGAAGGCTAAATTTGTTAATTTTTTTATATTTAGGATCAAATTGATAGAATGTGTAAACATTATAGAATGTGTAAGGCTTTATTTGCTATTAGACCAATAAAAAAGCCCACATCAACACTTTCGTCAAATTTCAAGCGTCTGTTAACGTCTTGTGACCAAAAATTTTGATTTTGAATAGTTTAGTGACTAAATAAAAAATATTAAAAATTTAGTGACCAAAATAGAACGCAGGCAATAGTTTAATGATCATATTTGTACTTTACCTTGAAAATTAAATAATAAATTTTGACTCAGTTTAGGTTAAGAATTCATCGAATATAAAGAAATATATTATTTTTATATATATTTTATAATTAATTTAAATGCATTTTAGAATTACAATTGAGTACAAATTATTGGACTATACAAATGTTCTTATTTTTCAACTTGTTTAAGTGTAATTGATTAAGTGGTTTTTTTTTCTTTTTAAATTGTAAAATTTATTGAAAATTCAAAAAAATATAAAATATTCAAAGGTAAACTACACTAGTAGTTGCCCAACTATTAGTAAGTTTCTTTTGACTATTTATTTGTTTTTTGCTCACCACTTATTAAATGGCCAACGAAAAGATTATATGATAGCTTTTAAAATTTGCATGATAACAACTTTAACGCTCACTATTTATACTTTGCATTAATTTAGTCATGCTTCTAAAAATAAACCTCAATGTTTACACATTGCGTAATTTGGTGACTTTGCACCTTTGCTTTTGTTTGTGACCCTTTCACCTAAAGTATCAAAGAAAGTTGAGGAGTATCAAAGAAAGTTGAATTGAGAAGTATGTTCTAGTATACTAAATTAAAGTAAGGACTAAGGCATAAAGATGTAAAAAGTTGTGAAGTTCAAGTAAAATAATTAAAAATTTGAGGGGTTGAAGCATAAACATGAGAAAATTTAAGGACCAAAAAGTGAAAATAACCCAATTTCTTATGGCATGAAATTGGTGTGTAGAGACCAAATTGAATAAGTGGAGAAATACAATGGACTAAATCACAATTTTACCAAAAGTGAGTAATGATTCAAGAATGAAACTTTGAAGAAACATGAAGGGTAAAATGATAATTACCCAAATTAAATAATTATATGATGTAATAATTAAGGAAGAAAAGTGTTGAAACATGATTGGTTGAATATTTTATTATTTTACTATAAGATATTTATTAATATTTTATTTAATTAAAATTGGTATGAAAAGAAAGAAAGATGAATAAAGTTCTTCATCTTTCACCAAGGATTCCAACATCCATGAAAAAGAGAAGAAAGAAAGTTTTACTTTCTTTATAATTTGGTCCTTTCATAAAAAATCTATTATTTTCACCTAGAAATCAAAGGAATTTCCATAATCACGAAGAGAGAAAAATGATAAGGAGACTATGGAGAGTAAGAATATCAATTTAGATTCAAGAAAATAGGAGTTGGAGAGAGAGAAAATAAAGCTAAAACTAGATTCCAAGAGAACAAGGTATGAATATTAAGGTTTTATATATTTTCAAGTTTCATATTGTTAGAAAAGTATGGAAATGATGTTAAAGTAAAGTTTACTTATAGAAATTTTTATGTTTTTGCCATGTTGATGAAGAAAGATATTGAGAAAATGAATCAAGTGACGAGGAAAAAAGAAGAGCAAGTGATTTGAAGTTGGAAAAGGTAAGTACCCATGAATTCTCTTGTTATTTAAGGATTAAAAATGTAAACTTAGCGAAATTTTGTGGTAAATTAGTAAAATAAACTGTAAATCAATTTAATATGTAAATAAGGAAAATATGATAAAAGTTTAATGAATGTGTTATGAGATGATGAAATATGCATAAAGTATTGTAAAAGTGAAATTGTGGAAAAATATAGAATTTTTATGATGATAAGGACTAAATTGCCAAAGTTGAGAAAATATGTGGATGAAATAATAGAAGTAAAATACATAAAAAAATTGACATGTGAAACAAGATATTGAGATAAATTATGTGATTAAAGTGTAACTAGAAATAAAATTGAGTTGATATGATTAATTAGTGAATATTGAACTTTTATGAAAAAAAGGGACTAAATTGTAAACTTATGAAAGTTTACAATAAAATATTTGATAAGTGAAGAAGGTAGTAGAGAATGAAAAAATTTCATGATTATTGTAATTCAAATTACAATTTTTCTTTAAGTTGTGGAAAGATAAGGATTAAATTGAAAAAAAGTGTAAAATTGTAGTTAAATTGTGAAATATAATATGGATAAATAGAATGTGTGATGAAATAGTATATGTATGAAAAGTGAGAGTGAGATTGAATTACTAAAAATAGTGAATGATAGAAATAGATATTAAATTATATTTATTCTGTGAATTATTTTAGTGAAATGAAAGAATTATGAAAAAGAAAAAATGAATAAATTGCAAAATAAGCAAAAGTGACATATGAGAAATATGGTAACATTTAATAGTGAATTATGAAATTTTTATTAAGTAGTGAGATATTTTATATGTGTTAAAGAAAGTTGGAAATTCTATTTTTGAATTGTTACAATGTGGACTAAATTGAAATAAGTCCAAAGTATTTAAATTCTGTTTTGAAAAAAGGAAAGGAAATTGATTATGATATGATTGCCCGAGTAGACGAGACTAGAACTAATAGGATATAGATGGCATGCCATTAAGAAAAATTTAGCGTGCTCTCTGTTCTAAATACGCACTTCGGTGCTGTCCTGTTCTAAATACACACTTCGGTGCATTACTATTCTATATTTGCACTTCGGTGTATTACTATACTATTTTCATATATTCTATGCGTTCTATTAAGTCTATGTTGAGCCTTTGTTGAATAATAAAAGATAATGATAAAATAAAAAGTTAAGGTAAGCAAGTTCTGATGAAAAGTTCTTGTTACACAATAAGATGACAATTAAAGGGTTCTAATAACAATTTCTGTTTGTAACACCCCTTATTCGAGACCATTGCCGGAGTTGAGCATGGGGCGTTACTTGACTTAACTTATTAGTTCGGGGCATAAAAATTTGCTTTTAAAATTTATTTCACTGTTCACCATAATATTGTGCACCTGCGCAACAATCACTAATTTAACTATAACAAGAGTTACGAAACTCAAAATTTAGATCCATAAATTTTTCCTAAAACTAGACTCATATATTATCTCACCATAAAATTTTTAGAATTTTTGGTTTAGCCAATTAGTACAGTTTATTCCTTAAAATCTCCCCTATTTCACTGCCTGATGGCTCTGACCTTTATTCACTAAAAATCAATTTTCTCATCGTATGATTTTCATATGGTGTTCTTACTTATTTCTACAGAAAATAGACTCACTAAGGAATCTAGACATATAAATTATAACTCATAATTATTCTTTTACAATTTTTAATGATTTTATAAAGTCAGAATAGGGGACTCCAAAAACGATTCTGACCCTATCTAACCAAATTCAAATATCTCAGAATATAAAATTCCTTTACCCACACCGTTATTTTTCGATGAAAACAGACTCGATAAGATTTAATTCTATATATCATTCACTCTCTAATTCATTTTATACTATCCTTGGTGATTTTTCAAATTCAAGTCACTGCTGCTGTCCCAAAACTGTTTCATTGCAAATTTTTACTCTTTCATATTTTCTAGGTATAAACTATCACCTAGGCATTCATAACACCACACATGTTCTTAATTAGCCATTTCAATAGCTAACCATTAGCAATATCATATAAACACACTCAAAATGACTAAGTCTCTATACATGCCATAGCTTTACACATTTCGAAATCATATAATATCGAGATGTCTGTAGATAGTGTGAGATGAACTCCGACGTCCTTGTGATCCTCGAACTGACTTGATGATACTATAAAAATAAGGAAAATAAAGAAAGTAAGCATAAAGATTAGTAAGTTTACAAGTAAATAAATAACAACATTTATCATAAATAATCATACTCATAAATTAAATCAAACATTAGAATCTTTACTCGTTTCTTTACTTACTCACTTACTTGTTTACTTACTTGCTTACTTAAATAACTCATGATTATAACTTACTCCTCCCTTGCTGAAATTTCTTTCTCAACTGATAACTGAGATATTCTCAATCCTTATAACTCACCTGAATTTATTATTATGCTTTTATCTGAACTTTCATGTAACATGGTCTATTTACTAGCCCATTGAATCACTTAGAATACTAAGGATACTCGGGTCTCCTGTCTGATAATACATGCCAAAGCTATGTCCCAGACATACTCTTACATGGGATGTTTTTTGTACTGCCAATGCCATATCACGGATATGGTCTTACATGGGAGTTCTCATATCGGTGCCCATGCCATGTCCTAGAGATGGTCTTACGGGGGACCTCTCATCTCGGTGCCAACGCCGTGTCCCAGACATGGTCTTACATAGGACCTCTCATAATCTCAGTGATGCCAATGCCATGTCCCAGGCATGGTCTTACATGGGATCTCATTCCCTTAATGTCATGACATTCGTATCCAATACATTCCTAATGTTTTAACGGGGCTTGTATCACTAATTCTCTGTCATCTCATACTTGAGTCAACATTAAATAATTTCATGAAGTAAATACATAATTACTGGAAAATAAAAATATTCATAATAATTATTTAAATATTGCATTTATTTACTGTAAACTTACCCCGGTACAAAATATGGCCAAATCTATCAACCTAGTCTTCAACCTTTTTCTTTCCTCGGTCTAACTCCGAATTTCGTTCTTCTTGATCTATAATAGCAAATTTATCTTATTTAACACTCACATTCATCGAAACAATCCTTGACTCAAACTTTGGAAAAATTACGATTCTGCCCCTAAACTTTTGCATAATTACACTTTTTCCCCAAAGCTTGGAAATTAAACTTCATCCCTTATTCTTATGTTTTATGACATGTTGAACATTTCCATTCTATGGAAACATCAAATTCCCACTCTAACACTTACTTATGAACATTAGGTATTTTTACCGATTATGTCGTTTTACTCATTTTTCACTTAAAATCGCTTAACAAAAGTTGTTTAACATAATTCCAAGCTCCATATTCTACCATAAAAATCAAAATAAACACATTTCACCTATGGGTATTTTTCCAAATATGAACCCTAGGTTAAATTATTGCTAGAATAAGCTAAATCAAGTTATCGGGGCTTCAAAAACGTAAAGAACATTAAAAATGGGGCTTGGAATCACTTACTATGGAGCTTGGAAGCTTGAAAACCCTAACTATGGCTTCCCCCCTTGCTAATTTCGGTCAAATGAAGAAGATAACCACAATTTGCCATCTTTTTCCCTTTTAATTCATTTTAATTACCAAATTACCAAAATGTCCCTAACTTAAAAATTTCCTATTTCACTTATCTCATGGCCATTTTTACCCATAACTTAACCAATGGTCTAATTACCATCTAAAGACCTCCAATTTAGAATTTCATAACAATTGGACACCTCTAACATGTAGAACTCAACTTTTGCACTTTTTACAATTTAGTCCTTTTGACTAAATTGAGTGCCCAAACGTCAATTTTTGAACGAAATTTTTATGAAATCATTCCGTGAAATTGTAGGCCTTAAAAATATAGTTAAAATAAAATTTTCCTCATCGAATTTGTGGTCTCGAAACCACTGTTCTGACTAGGCCCAAAATCGGGATGTTACATTTCTCCCCCCTTTTAGGGATTTTCATCCCCAAAAATCTTACTTGTGAAGAGATTTGGGTACTATTTTCACATAGCCTCTTCGGGCTCCCATGTAGCCTCATCAACCCCTTGCATATTCTATAACACTTTCACAAGTGCAATACTCTTGTTCCTTAGTTGCTTAATCTCTCTATCTAGAATTTTTACGGGTTCTACAACATAAGTCATGTCTGGCTGAATCTCAACCTCTGTTGGTGAGATCACACGTGACGGATCGGAACGGTAACGACGTAACATAGACACATGGAATACATTATGAATCTTCTCTAACTCAGTTGGCAAAGCTAACTGATATGCTAAGGGCCCAATTCTTTCAGTCACCTCGAACGGTCCAATGAAACGTGGACTTAGTTTGCCTTTCTTGCCAAATCTGAAAATTTTCTTCCATGGGGATACTTTCAAAAACACTTTGTCACCAACTTGATACTCGATCTCTTTTCTTTTTAAATCAGCATAAGACTTTTGTCTGTCTGAAGCTACTTTTAAACAATCTCTAATAACTTTTACTTTCTCTTCCGTTTTTTGGACTAAATCAACCCCGTAAATCTGATTTTCCTTAAGATCTGTCCAATACAAAGGCGTACGACACTTATGTCCATACAAAGCTTCATAAGGAGCCATCTTCAAACTCGACTGATAACTATTATTATAAGCAAACTCTACCAACGACAAATATTTCTCCCAACTGCCTTGAAATTCTAAAACACAACATCTGAGCATATCTTCAAGTAGCTGAATAACTCTCTCTGACTGACCATTGGTCTGAGGATGGAAAGCTGTACTAAAGTTCAAATTTGTACCCAAAGCTTCCTGCAATTTCCTCCAAAACCGCAAAGTAAATCTCGGATCTCTGTCTGAGATAATCGATAACGGTACCCTATGTAGTCTGACTATCTCTGAAACATACAATTCAGCAAACTTGTCAAGTGAATAATCCATACGAATCGGAATAAAATGAACTGACTTCGTTAACTTATCAATCACAACCCATACTGCATCTTTCTTTTTCGATGTCAACGGCAACCCTACTACAAAATCCCTGGTAACTCGGTCCCATTTCCACTCAGGAACTAACACAGGCTGCAATAAACCTGAAGGTACCTGATGTTCGGCCTTTACCTGTTGACAGATCAAGCATCTAGAAACAAATTCTGAAATATCTCTTTTCATTCCTGCCTACGAGTACATTTTCTTTAAATCATTATACATCTTTGTACTACCTGGATGAATAGACAAAGAACTGCTATGTGCTTCCTGTAAGATCTTTCGAATAAGCTCATCATTCTTTGGTACACATACTCTGTCTCTGAACATCAAACAACCATCAGAACTGATCTGAAAATCAAACTCTATTCCTGACTTGCATTGAGCTCTTTTAGCTTGCAACTCACTGTCATTTTTCTAAGCTTCATAGATTTCTTCGAGAAACGTCGGTTTAGCCATCAACTCAGCTAAAATGGAACCATCATCAGATAAAGCCAAACTGGTATTCAAAGCTCTCAATGCAAATAAAGATTTTCTACTCAAGGCATCAACAACAACATTTGCCTTACCCGGGTGGTAATCGATCACTAACTCATAATCTTTAATCAACTCTAGCCATCTTCTTTGCCTCAAGTTCAAATCTTTCTGAGTCATCAAGTACTTCAAGCTTTTATGGTCAGTAAATATTCGACACTTTTCACTGTACAAGTAATGTCTCCAGATCTTCAACGCAAATACAATGGTAGCCAGCTCTAAGTCGTGCGTCGGATAGTTTTTCTCATGTGGCTTTAACTGTCTGGAAGCATATGCAATGACTTTATCTTCTTGTATAAGTACACAACCCAATCCGTTCAAGGACTCATCACTGTAAATCACAAATTCTTTACCCAGTTCTAGTTTTACTAAAATAGGAGATTCAGTCAACAATGCTTTTAACTTGTCAAAACTCTACTGACACTTTTCAGCCCATTCAAACTTGACATCTTTCTGTAGCAACCTTGTCAACGGGGTAGCTATCATGGAAAATCCCTTTACAAATCGTCTGTAACAACCAACTAATCCAAGAAAGCTTCTAACCTCTGATACATTTCTAGGAGGTTTCTAATTAACAATTACTGAAATTTTACTCGGATCAACTTTAATACCATCACCTGAGACAATGTGTCCAAGGAATCCAACTTCCCGAAGCCAGAACTCACTTTTACTAAACTTGGCATAAAGCTTATTATCTCTCAAAATCTATAAAATGGTTCTCAAATGCTCGGCATGTTCAATCTCATCACGAGAATAAATCAGAATATCATCAATGAACACAACTACAAATTTATCCAAGAAAGGTCTGAAAATTCTGTTCATTAAGTCCATGAAAATAATAGGAGCATTAGTCAAGCCAAATGGCATCACAAGAAACTCATAGTGACCATACCTAGTCTGGAAAGCAGTATTCGGAACATCTGACTCTTTAACCCTCAATTGATAATAACCGGATCTCAAATCTATCTTGGAAAACACAGTAGCTCCCTTCAATTGGTCAAATAGATCATCAATTCTAGGCAGTGGATATTTGTTCTTTATAGTTACTTTGTTAAGCTGCCGATAATCTATGCATAATCTCATCGAACCGTATTTCTTTTTCACAAAAAGCACTGGTACACCCCACGGAGAAAAATTAGGCCTTGCAAAACCTTTATCAATTAATTCCTGCATCTGAGCTTTCAATTCTTTCAATTCCAACGGGGCCATTCTATAAGGAGCAATAGAAATAGGAGTTGTACCTGGAATCAACTCAATACCAAATTCAACTTCTGTAATAGGAGGCAAACCTGGAAATTCTTCCGGAAACACATCTAAATACTCATGTACCACGGGCACTGATTCAATTTTCAACTCTGGATCTCTAGTGTTCAATACAAAAGCAAGATAAGCTTCACACCCTTTTCTCAAACATTTCTGAGCAGACATAACATAAATCATAGCGAGAGAACCATCTGACTCATCTGAATTAACCCGGATAATATCACCATTTTCACATTTCAACTCAATGTATTTCTTTTCGTAATTCACTATCACATCATGGGCAGTCAACCAATCCATACCAAGAATCACATCAAACTCATCAAATGGCAATAGCATGAGATCGGTCGGAAAATAGTGACCTCTAATCATCAAAGGGCAACTCTTACATACTTTGTCTACTAACACATACTGGCCTAATGGATTTGATACTTTAATTACAAATTCAGTAGATTCTATAGGCATGTTCATACTAGGCATCAATCTCATACAAACATAGGAATGGGTCGAACCCGGATCAATCAAAGCAATAACATTAGTATCATAGAGAGAAAATGTACCCGTAATCACATCAGGGAGGATGCCTCTTCACGAGCACGGATAGCGTATGTCCTTGCGGGTGCTCTAACATCTGGTCTAGCAGCTGAGTCTCTAGGCGTACCCCTGTTACTTGCTCCAACTCCCAGATTCCTCTGTGGTCTGCCTTTAGTAGGAGCATTTCCCGATCTCGCACTCGGTATTACTTCTCTTTTAACTGTTTCGGGACAATCCCGAATATAGTGATCTGGTGCACCGCATCTAACGCAAGCATTTTCATTTGCTCTACACTCTCTAGGATGACGTCTACCACATTGGGCACATTCTGGCCTAGGTGGTCGAGTACTACCCGTACTTGCGACTGTAGTAGTCTGAGCTCTTGGACCCTCAAATCTTCTGCCTCTGTTTTGGCTAGAATACCTGGTTGAAAAATTTGATCCACTAGAGAACTCTCTAGGCCTCTTGGATGTAGACTGAAATGATCTGCTCATTTGCCTTTTCTTCGTGTCTTGCACTTCAATTTCAACTTTTCCCTTTTCTTTTTCTTTTAACAAATCTTCTGCCTTACAGGATCTTTCAACCAAAACAATAAACTCTCTGATTTCTAAAACATCCAATGACAGTCGGATATCATCATTGAGCCTATCTTCAAATCTCTTGCACATATTGGCTTTGGTGGACACAAATTCTCGAGCATATTTACTAAGTCTGACAAATTCACATTCATACTCGGTCACAGTCATCTTACCTTATTTTAACTCAAGAAACTCTTTTCTTTTTTGATCTATAAACCTCTGACTGATATACTTTTTACGGAACTCCTCCTGAAAGAAATCCCAAGTAATTCTCTCACTCGGTTCCATTGACACAAGAGTCTTCCACCAATGATAGGCCGAATCTCTGAGAAGTGAGACAACACACTTCATGCATTCTTCAGGTGTACAGGATAATTCATCAAAAACTCTGATAGTATTCTAGAGCCAAAATTCAGCTTTCTCTGCATCATCATCTTTAGTAGCCCGAAACTCTTCAGCCCCTTGTTTTCTGATCTTATCAACTGGTGGTCTTTCTCTTATAACTATACCTGCGGCTGGGGAAGCTACATGGGGAACTTGAGAATCATGAGGGGGTAAAGGTTTAACAGCCGAATTTGTATAAACGAACTCGGCAAACTAATGATTCATAGCTTGGAAGAAGGCGTCTTGAGCCCCTCCTCCCTGACTAACTGATATGGGCCTTTCACTACTATCGGGTGGCACCGTCCCTTTTGTGGGAGCGGGCGCATTACTCTCTACATCATCTGCACCAGCTCAGTCAGGATCCATAACTATAAAAGAAAACATTTTAAAATCATCAGGAGTCGTTACACCATTAAAATATAAGTATGGCATGTATAGCTAGACTCTTATTCACACTGAATGTTCCGAGAACTGACTAAACCTGCTCTGATACCAACAAATGTAACACCCCTTACCTGAGACCGTTGTCAGAGTTGAGCATGGGGTGTTACTTGACTTAACTTATTAGTTCAGGGCATGAAAATTTGCTTTTAAAATTTATTTCACTGTTCACCATAATGTTGTACACCTACGCAACAGTCACTAATTTAACTATAACTCGAGTTACGAAACTCAAAATTTAGATTCGTAAATTTTCCCTGAAACTAGACTCATATATTATCTCACCATAAAATTTTCAAAATTTTTGGTTTAGCCAATTAGTATAATTTATTCCTTAAAATCTTCCCTATTTCATTGCCTAACGGTTCTAACCTTTATTCAATAAAAATCAATTTTCTCATCGTATGATTTTCATATGGTGTTTTAACTTGTTTCTACAGACAATAGACTCACTAAGGAATCTATACATATAAATTACAACTCATAATTATTTTTTTACAATTTTTAATGACTTTCTAAAGTTAGAATAGGGGACTCCAAAAACCATTCTAACCCTATCTAACCAAAATTCAAAGATCTCAGAATATAAAATTCCTTTACCCACACCGTTATTTTTTTGATGAAAATAGACTCGATAAGCTTCAATTCTATATAGCATTCACTCTCTAATTCATTTTATACTATCCTTGGTGATTTTTCAAATTCAGGTCACTACTGCTGTCCCAAAACTGTTTCATTGCAAATTTTTACTCTTTCATATTTTCTAGGTATAAACTATCACCTAGGCATTCATAACACCACACATGTTCTTAATTAGCCATTTAAATAGCTAACCATTAGCCATATCATATAAACACACTCAAAATGACTAAGTCTCTATACATGCGATAGCTTTACACGTTTCGAAATCACATAATATCGAGATGTCTATAGATAGTGTGAGACAAAGTCCGACGTCCTTGTGATCCTCGAACTGACTTGGCAATACTATAAAAATAAGGAAAATAAAGAAAATAAGCATAAATCTTAGTAAGTTTACAAGTAAATAAATAACAACATTTATCATAAATAATCATACTCATAAATTTCATCAAACATTAGAATCTTTACTCGTTTCATTACTTACTCACTTACTTGTTTACTTACTTGCTTACTTAAATAACTCATGATTATAACTTACTCCTCACTTGCTGAAATTTCTTTCTCAACTGATAACTGAGATATTCTCAATCCTTATAACTCACCTGAATTTATTATTATGCTTTTATCTGAACTTTCATGTAACATGGTCTATTTACTAGCCCATTGAATCACTTGGAATACTAAGGATACTCGGGTCTCCTGTTTGATAATACATGCCAAAGCTATGTCCCAAACATAGTCTTACATGGGATGGTTTCTGTACTACCAATGCCATATCCCAGATATGGTATTACATGGGAGTTCTCATATCGGTGCCCATGCCATGTCCTAGACATGGTCTTACGGGGGACCTCTCATCTCGGTGCCAACGCCATGTCCCAGACATGGTCTTACATGGGACCTCTCATAATCTCAATGATGCCAATGCCATGTCCCAGACATGGTCTTACATCGGATCTCATTCCCTTAATGTCATGACATTTGTATCTAATACATTCCTAATGTTTCAACGGGGCTTGTATCACTAATTCTCTGTCATCTCATACTTGACTCAACATTAAATAATTTCAAGAAGTAAATACATAATTGATGGAAAATAAAAATATTAATAATAATTATTTAAATATTACATTTATTTACTGTAAACTTACCTCGGTACAAAATATGGCCAAATCTATCAACTTAGTCTTCAACCTTTTTCTTTCCTCGGACTAACTCCAGATTTCGTTCTTCTTGATCTATAATAGCAAATTTATCTCATTTAATACTCACATTCATCAAAACAATCCTTGACTCAAACTTTGGAAAAATTACGATTTTACCCCTAAACTTTTGCATAATTACACTTTTGCCCCAAAGCTCGAAAATTAAACTTCATCCCTTATTCTTATGTTTTATGACATGCTGAACATTTTTCCCTTCTATGGCAACATCAAATTCCCACTCTAACACTTACTTATGAACATTAGGTATTTTTACCGATTATGTCGTTTTACTTGTTTTCACTTAAAATCGCTTAGCAAAAGTTGTTTAACATAATTCCAAGCTTCATAGTATACCATAAAACATCAAAATAAACACATTTCATCTATGGGTATTTTTCCAAATATGAACCTTAGGTTAAATTATTGCTAGAATAAGCTAAATCAAGTTACCGGGGCTTCAAAAACGTAAATAACATTAAAAACGAGGCTTGGAATCACTTACTATGGAGCTTGAAAGCTTGAAAAGCCTAACTATGGCTTCCCCCTTGCTAATTTCAGCCAAATGAAGAAGATGACCACAATATGCCATCTTTTTCCTTTCTAATTCATTTTAATTACCAAATTACCAAAATGCCCCTAACTTAAAAATTTCCTATTTCACTTATCTCATGTCCATTTTTGTCCATAACTTAACCAATGGTCTAATTACCATATAAATACCTCCAATTTAAAATTTCATAACAATTGGACACCTCTCACATGTAGAACTCAACTTTTGCACTTTTTACAATTTAGTCCTTTTGACTAAATTGAGTGCCCAAACGTCAAAATTTTTGAACGAAATGTTCATAAAATCATTTCGTGAAATTGTAGGCCATAAATTTTTCCTCATCAGATTTGTGGTCCCGAAACCACTATTTCGACTAGGCCCAAAATTAGGATGTTACACTGTTAAAAGGTGAAGTGATCATGTAGCGAAGTAGATTGGTAAAGATTCTGTTCCTGTCAATCCATGAAAAAAAAAATAAAAGTAGTGAATTATGGTAATAATGAATCCTGTAAATACGGAATGATCTATTGATTGATAAAAAACACTTTGTTGATTATTATGATATATTTAGGAATTGTAATAGTAATAATGTTTTTAATATATGGAAATTAGGGTAAAGATGAGATTTGGATTCTTGAGGTACTTACTAAGCTTTTACAAGCTTAACGTGTGTTTTAAATGCGTAGGTGGTAGGTCGAATTGAAGCTCTAGATTTAGGTTGGGATTGTAACAGCCCGCTTTCAGTGAAATCGAAATAGTGGTTTTGGGACCACAAATTTGACGAGTAAATTATTATTTTATTATTTTAATGTCTATGCAATGTTAGTAAGGTAGTATAAAAAATTCGTTAAGAAATTTTGACGTTTGCATGTTTAATTACGTAAAAAGGACTAAATCATAAAAGGTGCAAAAATGGAGTTCCATTTGTTAAAAGGGTTAAATAGCTATGAAACTTAAAAGTGAGAGGACTTAGATGGTAATTAGGCTATTTATAATGTTAGTGGACAAATATGGACATAAGATTAAGTAATTTTAATATTAAAAGCCAATGTTAATATGGTAATTAGAAAAATTATCATAAAACAAAAATAAAGAAAATAATTGTATCATCTTTTTAGTTAATCTTCTCCTCCGAAATATTGAAGAGAAAGAATCCATTTTAGGGTTCTTCATTCGGTCAAGCTTTTCCTTAGCATGTAAGTGATTTTTGAGCTTATTTTTAATGTTTTTTATGTTTTCGGGATCGTTGTAGCTTAATCTAGCAGCTTGGGGATCAATTTGTAAAATTATTAAAGTTTAGGGTTTTTCTATGAATGTTCTTGCATGATTCTTGACGTTTGATGGTAGATTATGAGTTCTTGTTAATAAATAAACAAGTTTTGTAAAGTGATTTTTGATGAAAATAACATTTAGGGACTTATTTGTAAAGAAGGTAAAATTTCATGGTAAAATTATGAAATGATGATTTGTATGGATTGATTTAGGTCCTTATAGAATTTGGCTAGCATGAGAAAAGGATGAAAATGTTTAAATTTCAATTTATGAACTTAAGGATTAAATTGTAAAAAGTTAAAATGTTAGGGGCAAATAGTAATTTTGTAAAAATAATGAAATATGGACTGAATTGAATAATAGAAGTATTAAATGGATTGAATCTGTTTATTTAGATCAAGATAGACCTTGTACAGATTTAGATCGGGGAAAAGCTAAAGCCTCGGATTAATCGACTTCGTTTTTACACTCTAATAGTCGAGGTAAGTTCGTATGAATAAGTAACGTTTCTAATGCTATTTTTCATTATATGTTATTATGTTAATTATCATATAATTGAATGATGAATATCCAACAATGTCATGATGGTTATCGAGCCTCGTTTGAACCTTAGGAATTCGTAAGATACAAATGACATGTTAGATAAGAAAATACCTTTTGAATCTACTGAGTTTGTGATTAAAGTAACAAACCCTCTAGGTCAGTATGTGTTAGTTGATAAAGTTTGTAAAAACTGTCGTTTGATGATTCGGGGTCGTAATTTTTCGGCTGATTTGATGTTACTACCCTTTGATGAGTTCGATGTGATTCTGGGTATGGACTGGTTAACTTTGCGTGAGACTATTGTGAATTGTAGACGAAAGCATATTGTGTTAAATTGTCTGAACGGTGAAAAGCTTTGAATTGAATTAGATAGACTGGATAGTGCATCTAATGTTATTTCAGCTATGTCAGCACAGAAATATGTTAGAAAAGGCTGTGAAGTGTATCTCGCTTATATATTTGATTCCAGAGTTTTAGAATTAAAGCTAGAATCGGTTCCAATGGTATGTGAGTATACAGATGTGTTTCTAGAGGAGTTACCAAGGTACCGATCAGAGAGGTTGAGTTTGTTATTGAGTTAATGCTGGGAACATCTCTGATATCGATAGTTCCGTATAGAATGTCACCTACAAAATTGAAAGAATTGAAAGCTTAGTTGCAAGAGTTGACAGATAGAGGTTTTGCTCAGCCAATTTTTCTCCTTGGGGTGCTCCTATATTATTTGTTAAGAAAAAGGACAGATCCATACGAATATGTATCGATTATTGACAGCTCAACAAAGTTACGATCAAGAACAAGTATCCGTTGCCATGTATTGATGATTTGTTTGACCAGTTGAAAGGTGCGACGATAGTCTCAAAGATTGATCTTTATTCTGGTTATTATCAGTTAAGGGTTAAAGACTCAAATGTGTAAAAACTGCGTTTAGAACCAGGTACGGACACTATGAGTTTCTTGTGATGCCATTTGGTTTGACTAATGCACCTATAGTATTTATGGATTTAATGAACATAAAATTCAAACTATTTCTAGATAGATTTGTTGTTGTATTCATTGATAACTTTCTGATCTATTCGCGGGACGAGACAGAGCATGCCTAGCATTTAAGAATTGTTTTGCAAACCTTACGCGAAAAACAACTATTTGCTAAGTTTAGAAAATGTGAGTTTTGGCTCTGAGAAGTCAGATTTTTAGGACATGTGGTACCGACAAATGGCATTAGAGTTGATCCGAGCAAAATTTCAACTGTGGTAGATTGGACACCTCCGAGAAATGCATCTGAAGTCAAAATTTTTCTAGGTTTAGCCAGGTATTATAGAAGGTAAGGGGTTCTCGATGATCGCTACAGTGTTGGCAAATTTGTTGCAAAAAGATGTTAAATTCGAATGGACCGAAAAATGTCAACATAGTTTTAATCAGTTGAAAGCTTTGTTAACCGAGGCACCTATGTTAGTTTAGCCAGAGTCTGGTAAAGAATTTGTGATTTACAGCAATGCTTCATTGAATGGTTTGGGCTATGTCTTAATGCAAGTGGGAAAAGTAATAGCGTATGCTTTTAGACAGTTGAAACCGCATGAGAAGAATTATCTGACTCATGATTTAGAACTAATAGCTATCGTGTTTGCTTTGAAGATTTAGCGACACCATTTATACGGAGAAAAATGTCATATTTTCATAGATCATAAAAGGCTTAAATCTTTGATGACGCAAAAAGATTTGAATTTGAGACAGTGCAAATGGCTCGAGTTATTGAAAGATTACGACTTGATTATTGACTACCATCCGGGAAAGGCTAATGTCGTTGTTGATACATTAAGTATAAAATCTTTATTTGCTTTGCGAGCTTTGAACTCGGGGTTAATGTTGATTGATGATGGTTCGATTTTAATTGAACTAAAAGCTAGACCGACTTTTTGCAATAGATTTGCAAAGCTCAGAAATGTGATGATGTTTTGATAGCTAAACGAAAGCAGATTGAGACGACACTTGATTCAGATTTTCATGTGGGTTCAGATGACAGTTTGTACTTCAACGGTAGAATTTGTATTGCGAGAAATTTTGATCTTGTTCAAAAGATTTTACAAAAAGCTCATAGTAACAGCTTGTCGATTCATCCTGATAGCAATAAAATGTACGACGATTTGAAACAGATGTACTGGTGGCCAAGTGTGAAATGAGAGATCTTAGAGTTCGTATCGAAATGTTTAATTTGTCAGCAAGTTAAAGCCAAGCATCAGGTACCATCAGGTTTGTTACAACCAGTGATGATTCTAGAGTGGAAATGGGATCGTGTCACGATGGATTTTTTTATCGGGATTACTTTTATCTCCAAGAAAGAAAAATGTTGTTTTGGTCATTCTTGATCGATTGACGAAATCCGTGCATTTCATTCCAGTGCATATGGATTTTTCACTCCAGAGATTGACAGGGTTGTATGTTGTTGTGATCGTTAGATTGTTGGTGTGCTACTTTTTATTATTTCTGATAGAGATCCACGGTTTACGTCTTGGTTCTAGAGAAAATTATATGAAGCTCTAGGTACTTGACTTCATTTTAGCACAACATTTCATCCATAGACCGATGGTCAGTTTGAGCGAGTAATTTAGATACTCGAGGATATGCTTCGATGTTGTGTTTTAGAGTTCGAAGGTAACAAGGAGAGATTTCTACCGTTGGTTGAATTTGCATACAACAGTAGTTATCAATCGAGCATTAAGATGGCACCGTACAAAGCTTTGTATGGTCAAAAGTGTCAAACTCCGTTATACTGGACTGAGCTCAGTGAGAAAAAGTTGTTCGGTGTTGATTTGATACCGGAAACTGAAGAAAAATTTAAAGTGATACAAGGTAGTTTGAAAGTAGGTTTAGATTGACCAAAATCTTATGCGGGTTTGTAAAGGAAATATATTGAATTTCAAGTCGGGGACAAGGATTTCTCAAAGTATTACCTTGGAAGAAAGTTCTACGATTTGGTCTGAAACACCCCAAACCTGGCCTAGGAGTTATGGTCGAATCTGGCGGTGTCACATTGAGGTGTTTAGTGTAAAAATTATTGTCGTTGAAATCCTTAAAATCAATTAATCATTTTGTTATTAAACGATGATTCCAAAACGGGTTGCTCATTTCCTAGCGTGCATCATTAAATGCTATTCACTTTTAAAACGTTATAAATTTTCCAAAATCTCATTTATGCGGAATTTTTTTATTTAGGAAATGTTGCAAAAACGTGGTGTCTTTGAAAATAGTTACCTTTTGAAAACCCGTCTTTTTCTACAACTAACAGTTTATATCAAACTAAATAAAGAAAAACCCCAATTTAAAGCTTATAACTTTAAAGAGACCTTTTTACATAAAAACACCCAAATTCAGTTACTTATAAATCAAAAGCTAAAAACGAAAGCTGATGCGGTTGTGTGGCCATCATTGAGTCCCTTACAGCACCGACCCGCCTACAACTGAGGATTACCTGTACAGTTAAACAGAGGGGTGAGTTTACGAAAACTCAGTGTGTAATCCCCTAACCAGAAAATAGTCAATTAAACAGTAGATAAATGCAGTTTGGGCTGAGCCTGTTACAATAACAGTCCAGCTCAGTGTGGGCCTAATCCCTTTCACGTAACAGTAAGCGATTGGGCTTGAGCCCATCACAATGCCAGTAATCAGTAGGGCCTTTGCCCAATTTCAGTAATAGTATCAGTGGGTCATTGGCCCATAACAGTAATAGATATAAATCATGCAGTGAACAATATGTAATACCATTAATCGATGCAGTAACAGTACAAAATCATTAATCAATGCAAATATGCAGTTAGAAATCCTACCCAATCCAGCCTTTACACACCACTCTGTCCCGCCAAACACACCATGTGGGGATAAAATTGACCCACCTAGCTAGAAACACCAAGATTAGCACCGGTTGCGGCACTAAACAGTATTGCAGCAAAGCTATCAGTAAAATAAACGGCATATATCCATTAGTAGGTCCACTGTCGTCTTGGGTGACCCGTGCAACCTTATCAGTATGGTACACTTCCTTTAAATATAACAACCCATCCCCATGCAATATATCGTGACATAATATCATACGTGTATGCAAAATGTCATGCTCAATCATAATCATACATATCATAAAGCAAATCAGTCATACATAACATAAGGTCATAATAGTCATTTCATTTCCTAGGGGTATAATAATCATTTTACCCTCTGGGGGTATTTCGATCATTTTACCCTATGGGGGTATTTCGTTCAATTTACCTTATATTTCGGTCATTTTACCCTATGAGGGTATTTCGGTCATTCTACCCTGTGAGGGTATTTCGATCATTTTACCCTATGAGGGTATTTTGATCATTTTATCCTATTTTAGGGTCTCGATGCAGATATCGACCTCTCGAAAGGTCCGCAGTCGCCTGGAGCGACTCAGATAACCTAAAAGGTCATAACAGTGAAAGTGAGCCCAAGGCCCATTACTCGGCCCAAGTGGGCCCACACGCTTGTGCGGCCCGTTTAGCCCAAATTTCACCACGGCTATGAGATTTACTTAGCTCCGTCTAGTATTTGCCACAAATCATGGATTTTATCTGTGTGGGACCCATAAGCCCAATGAGCCCACACGGCCCTTTTCGGCCCAATGTGACCCATTACAGCCTAAGCCCATGGAAATGCTCATGGAGGCCTCTACAGTTTATCGCCCATGATTCATAGGTTTGACTTTCCACATGAGCGATTGCACACTCGTGTGGTTTCAACGTTGTATTTCGACTTTTCAGCTTTTACTGTTCTGCAGTTACAGTGGGGTGGTTACACACCTATTACGATTTACAGATTCCCTTTGTTCCGAACACTCTTATTCTAAAAATCAATGATCATTACACCCTTGGTTCCTAGGCAATGTGCCAATCAACCTCGACCAGCACCAATTAGGAATGGAAGCAATGCAGGTTAGAGAAAGCGACGAAAACCTTAAAAACCTCACCGATCTCCCATCGAGAACAAGGAATAAATGAGATGATATATATCTCCCCACAACAACAACCTCCCCAAATCCCAGTATTCTCTCCACAAATCTCTCAAAATATCCCTCCTCAATTCTCTCTATGACCAGTTTAAACTCCATTTAGTAGTATTTCAATCCAACTCTACCACCCACACGAATTAGGCAGCAAAATAAATACTCCTTTTTTGATGCGCCACCACTCGAACCTTAGACCCCATGTACACTCCACACGCCCCTTACCACTAGACCAACAACTCCTTTGCATCATATTTTAACCACAATAATTTAATAACCTACTATCTAGATCCAAGGATTTTATTCACTTAAAATAAAAATTTTTCATAAGCCAAGGCTTGAACCCAAGACTTTTCAGACACTCCCAAACACACCCAAATCACTTAACCACTGAAGCAAACAAGTAGTTGGGCCCTTGCACAACTAAATATTTATGTGCAGTCTCCTAACTGTTCCCTTGTTCAAAATCTATTTCTTCTAGGCCCAAAATTCAGGGTGTTACATGGTCGGAAAGGAAAGCTTAGTCCACAGTTTATTGGGCCGTACTAGATCATTGAAAGGATCGGGCCGTACAAGATCATTGAAAGGATTGGGCCAGTAGCTTACAGATTAGCTTTATCGTTAGAGTTAGAAAATATTCACAACATATTCCATGTATCAATGTTATGATAGTGTCGATCAGATCCTTCACATTTGATTTCACCTATTGACGTTGAGATTCAGCCATATATGACATACAGTGAAGAATTGATTAGAATTCTAGCTCGAGAGGTTAAAGGATTGAGAAATAAAAGTATAGCTTTAGTAAAGGTTCTCTGGCAACGTCACAAAATAGAAGAGGCTACCTGGGAACTGGAAGAACCTATGAAAGTGCAATACTCAAACCTCTTTTCTGGTAAGATTTTCAGGGATGAAAATTCCTTTAGGGGAGGAGAGTTGTAACAGCTCGTTTTCAGATCAAAACAATGGTTTCAGGACCACAAATTTGATAAGTAAATTATTATTTTATTATTATTTCAATTTCTATGAAATGTTAGTAAGGTAGTATAAAAATTTTGTTAAGAAATTTTGACGTTTGCATATTTAATTATGTAAAAAGGACTAAATCGTAAAAGGCACAAAAGTGGAATTCTATTTGTTAAAAGGGTTAAATGGCTATGAAACTTAAAAGTGGGAGGACTTAGATGGTAATTAGACCCTTTATAATGTTAGTGGATAAAGATGGACATAAGATTAAGTAATTTTAATGTTAAAAGCCAAGGTCAATATGGTAATTAGAAAAATTATTATAAAACAAAAATCAAGAAAATAAGTGTATCATCTTTTCAGTTCATCTTCTCCATCGAAATATTGAAGAGAAAGAAGCCATTTTAGGGTTCTTCATTCGGTCAAGCTTTTCCTTAGCATGTAAGTGATTTTTGAGGTCATTTTTAATATTTTTATGCTTTTGGGATCGTCGTAGCTTAATCTAGCTAGCCCGGGGATCAATTTGTAAAATTGTTAAAGGTTTAGGGTTTTTCCATGAATTTTATTGTATGATTCTTGATGTTTGATGGTAGATTATGAGTTCTTGTTAAGAAATAAACAAGTTTTGTAAAGTGATTTTTCATGAAAATAACATTTAGGGACTGATTTATAAAAATTGTAAAAGTTCATGGTAAAATTATGAAATGATGATTTGGATGGATCGATTTAGGTCCTTAGAGAATTCGGTTAGCATGAGAAAAGGATGAAAATGTTTAAATTTCAATTTATGAGCTTAAGGATTAAATTGTAAAAAGTTAAAATGTTAGGGGCAAAATAGTAATTTTTTAAAAAATATGAAATATGGACTGAATTGAATAATAGAAGTATTAAATGGATTGAATTTTCCTATTTAGATCAAGGTAGACATCGTACGGATTTAGATCGGGGAAAAACTAAAACCTTAGATTAATCAACTTCGTTTTTACGCTCTAATCGTCGAGGTAAGTTCGTATGAATAAGTATCGTTTCTAATGCTATTTTCCGTTATATGTTATTATGTTAATTGTCATATAATTGAATGATGAATATCCAACAATGCCATGATAGTTATTGAGCCCCGTTTGAACCTTAGGAATTCGTAGGATACAAATGACATGTTATTAGGGTTTTCATGTTTCGGGTACTGGTCTTGAATGTCTTACCAATGGCTGAGGTCCTGCATTTGTTGTGAATACTCCACAGCTCGTGTGAGCAACACTGTGTAGCTTACATTCCGACCCATAGCTTGTGTGAGCTGGTCCATTTCACAGCTTGTTTGAGCAACGATGTAAAGGAAAGGTTACGGTTATATGTTTAGCACACTTTGTGTGAGCTTTCCCTAGTATCCGATGATATTCTAATTGGTTCAACAAGCATGAGAATGAAAGGATTGGTAAGTGTTCCAATGAATTATATCATGAAAATCTGAAAAGGATTGAAATGGTAAGCTTCAATGGAAGTATGCTTATGTTAATGAAAATGAAGAATTCAAATGAAGCATGTTCATGTATAATGGCTTACCTTATGTAAATTCAAGTAAATTATGTTTGAATGCACTAACATGTGTTGTTGATGGTGCTTAGGCTTATGCCAAGCTTGTGGTTGGATTATATTATGCTTAATTTTAATGTTATGTATTGAAATGGTAAGTTCTGTTCATGTTTTATAAACTTCCTAAGTATTGTGTACTTACGTAGTTTTTTTCCTATGTTTTATAGATAATCAGAAGCTTGATCGGTTTGGAAGCTCGTCGAAAATCTATACACTATCTAGCGGATATATCGGTAGTTTTTGATGTTTTGGCCAAGGTTACATTGGCATGTATAAGTGGACTTGTATTGAAATTTAGTTGAATGTTAGTTGATGATTATGGCATGTATAAGTTGTTTGGATTTGGTACCTTTTGATGTTTGCCAACTATGTCATTTTGGGTACTTGTGGTGCATGTTTGAATGGCCAAAATGGTATATGATGAATTGGTTTCAATATGGCCAAGATATGGTATGTTTTGAGGTGTTATTAAACTAGTTGTGTATGTTTGAAATATGGTAAAGTATTCATGTTTAGGTAACTTTGAATATTTACATTTGAGGTGCCTTGTATGGCATATTGGTTGAATGATTTTGGGCTATTGAATTGGTCATTTCATATAGGTTTTAATCATGTTTTGATTCCTTAATTAGGTGCACAAAATGCTTTTAAGTGGTTGCATAATTTGAGGTTGGAAATGGGTTGATTTTGGACAATTTCATGTCCACACGGCTTGAGACACGGGCGTGTAACTCAGCCGTGTGTGACAAAGGTAGCCTGTGTTCCACAATATTGGTGTCCAAACCCGACATATCTTGGTATGACCATGCAAACACATCTGAGAACTCAACAAGTAGATCCTTCAATAATTGACTTTTCTCTGGCATGAGAATGGTTCCAATCCAAATTTCCTTTTTTACCTCATCATCACCCAGATTGATTAAATTTGTTCCCTCCAAGTACGATTCTATAAGCTTATTTTCTTATTCAACTAGCCTCAAAAACTCATCTAGTACAACTTCCTCCTCTTCCATCCTATGATCGTTATAGTGAACATAATTATGAGAATTTGATTCAAAGATGTCATTTGGATCATTTATCAATTCATGAGGTATATCCCTGAAATAATTATGAGTATGTATATTGGTATATGAATGAAAACGATTGAATGAATAAAAGTGACTAGGAACATGATCCAAATCTGATTTCATTAAGGAGAAAATAGTTTTACTTGGATTTTTGAAGGAAATTAAATTAACTGAGCGATATTAAAATTTGATATAAAAACTCTTAAAAATGATTACATCTCTGAGGACTCAAGGATAACAGGTAACGATATGAGATGCTAGTTTTCTAAGGCGAAAGGGTCGTAGCGAACAGAGTCTCTTGACATCGGCATCTTATTGCCAATCATGTTTAGATCCACTGCATATCCATTAATCATTAACTTGATCGGGGGCCTTTCTTGGTGCTCGAATCCCACTGAGTAAAAGGTCTCAGATAGTGGAGGACAAATCAAAGGAGGTTCCACTACCTTCTTTCTAGCCATGCGGGCCAACCACTTTACTCTTAATTCTTTACACAGCCTCTCGAATCCTTCCTCGTAGGATTATATCCTAACCCTCTTGTATCCTTCTGAGTGGGAACAAAAATAGGTTCTGAGATACCTTGTAGGTATTTTTCCAAACTTAAGTGGATTTGCCAACCCTTCCCTACTGTCTGGGGAAATAACATGTTCGCTGTTCGTGGCACATGAGGCTTAGGGGCTTGTATTCCCTCTGCCATGTAAGATGCAGTGGCCACCTCAAAGGTCTGGAAAAAACTCTCTATTGCATCATAATCCACTTCTATGAAAGGAGAATTTGGCAAGCTAGCTAGCAATAGGTCCTCTTCGCCACACATGATGCAGAAATTCTGATCGACTACAAATTTCAATCATTGGTGCAAGGACGATGGTACCACCCCAGTTGAATGAATCCAAGGAGGTCCCAATAGCATACTATAAGAAGGCATTATATCCATCACATGACAGTAAATAAGGAAATTAATGACTCCTACCAACAAGGGAATCTCTATTTTGCCAATCACGCTTCCTTTGGTGCCATCAAAAGCTTGTACCACTAAAGGGCTCGATAACATGTACGAGGTGTCCATGAGTTGCTTGGACAATGTTGACAAAGGCAGGACATTGATCGATGACCCATTTTTTATTAGGACCCTAGCCACGGAATAGGTTTTACACTTTATTGAGATGTGTAGTCCTTTGGTACTTCCTTTTCCATTCGGGGGTATTTAATCATCATTGAAAGATATGTAATTTAGGGCCAAAATTATCCATGTTAAGTGACTGATATTATCCACTGACACGTTGTGAGCGACATAAGCTTGTTTTAGAACTCATACAAGAGCCTCCCTGTGTGGCTCCGAGTTCAAAAGGAGTGGCAAAAGAGAAATTCTTGCTAGTGTTTTGTTCAACTACTTGACCACACTATACTCGCTATACTTTATTAGACATAAAAATTTCTTATCTTCATTATTCTAAACTTCTCCCTTTTGGTCCTCTCTCGTTTCCTTATCGGCTTCTTTATTGCCAATTTCTGGTTGATTTTTTGAAATCAGCTCCTTACCACGAAGTTCTTTCCCCACTGTGTTTGGCTTGTAACTACGCCCGCTTCGAGTTATGCCACTGAGTCCTGAGATGCTGGAGGCATTAAATCCAACCACCTCGTAATCATATCTCCAAGGAACTCGTTGGTCATCTCCATACTTAAAAGGGCCGAGAACCTTGATGACTAACACAACATCCTGTACGGCCTTTGAGGTAGACTCTTTTTCAATAGAGGTTTTCTTTCCATATACGATGGTGACAGGTTTTGCAACTAATGTATTTATCTCATTGGTCTTAACACCCTCCCGTATCTCTAGCTGGAAAGAATCTAAGAGGCACAGTATATGTTTCCTAAACGTTGGGCAAACTTGGATAGAGTGTCCTCGAGTTCCTTAGTGGAATTTGCATATTTGATACATATCAATTCTCATTACAGACCTGGGTAGCTTGACGTGAATTAGATTTAACTTTCTTAAGATGTCGAAGAGTCATTCGAGTGGGGTTGTGATTTCTTCCACTTTTCTCCTTTGAAGGCTCTTTTCTTTAGTTATAGTATTAACTGTTCGATTGCGGTTTGGTAATGGATTTGTGTTAACATTTGCTGTATTTTCTCACTAGAAATTTATCTTTTCTGCCCTTATAAGATCTTGTACATTATATTTTAACGCTAAGCAATTCTCGATGGTATGACCTGGATTGCCAGAGTGATACTCACAGAGAGTGTTGGCATCACACCACTTTGGAAATGGCAGTTGCATTGATTCATTGTGCGTAGGTACAAGGAGATGCCCCTCCATCAGAATCGAAAAAGGTTCCATGTAGGAGATGGAAATTGGATCAAACACCAACCTCTCCCATGCCGGCCTTACTAAAGCTTGGGTCTATGGGGACCGGGTTGGCATAGTTAACATAGGGGGATTTGTAATAGGTACAGGTGGACAATACATAAGTGGTGAAGTATTGGTAGCATTTACAGTCAGGTATTGGGGGCGTGGAGGTATTGGGCTCGGGTATGGAAAGTAAGAGTATAGGTATCCGCCTAGTGCGATTGTTTGCGTTTCTGCTTCCTTTTTCTTCCCAATGACACCTCTCTTCACACTTAAAGGGTCATCTATTTTCCCCGATTTTAATGCATTCTCTATCATTTCTCTAGATAATACCATATTCGTGAAGGTCTTAGAGGCATTTCCTACCATCCTGTCATAGTATATGCCTTTTAGCGTACTAACAAACAGAACAGTGGTCTCCTTTTCTGTGAGCTGGGGCTGTACTTGCGATGCCATGTCCCTCCACCATTGTGCATATTCCTTAAAGCTCTCATTTTACTTCTTTTCCGTGTTCTTTAGAGTTAGGCGATTTGGGGCTATGCCTATAATATGTTTGTATTAAGCAATAAATGTCGTACGAGCTTTCCTAAAGTTCGAATTTGGCTCTTGTCCAATTTTACATACCAGCGAGCCACAGATCCGGCTAGACTCTCTTGAAATATGTGTATTAGCAGTTTCTCGTCTTTGGAGTAAGCAACCATTTTCCTACAGTACATGGCGATGTGAGTAATGGGGCAACTGCTACCGTTGTATTTTTCAAAGTCAAGAACTTTAAATTTTGATGGGACGACCACATCGAGTACCAGACACGGGCCTTCTACTTATACAGATCCGAAGGTGACTAATCCTTCAATGGATTTCAAACGTTCCTCAATTAGGCTGAATTTATGAGCTTCTTTATCCATATTCGAATTTCCCTTATCCACTTCTCTCGGTTCCTTGCTTGCAGGTAACTCGTTTACTCTTGGGATTCGAATGGTCACATCTAGCACTTGAAGCGGTAAATCTTCACAGTATACCCCTGTATCACCATAAAAACAGATTGGATTCTTCAAAGTGCCGCTTCCTTCTCCTACCTTGGCCTTGCCTTTGACCATTGTAGTCATCATTTCCGTCATCCTTTTCATCTATTCCTCCAGTTTGGCCATGCATGCTAATTCTTCTTCCGTCATCTCATTGGTTTTTTAACGGGTGTTATACTGGTGAGCTATCCTTGGTCCTTTTTCAAATGGCATTTATTTCCAAAGTTATATAATTATTTGGATTTTTCATAAAAAATGTTATTCTTTTATTTTTTTAAATAATTTTTCTGAATAAAAAAAATGAGTGAATGAGTGAACGAATGGATGAATGAATGAATGATTGAAATTGGGGCACATTGTCGTAAATGTACTCGAATATAAACATTTTCTTTCATGGAAGGTCGAAAACTTGTTCGGCTTAAAATTTTTTTTCATTTTTCGTTCATACTTAAAGAAAATCCTAACCGATCCTATTGCCATATGGCAAATCTCTAATCGTTGTTCTTCTTCTTCCTCCTCATTGTAGGCTCTTCCTAGTTGCAAAAGGGGTAGATTCTTCCAGCTATAGCAAGTAAACATTGATCATACCTGTATTGGCTCAGAACCATCAACAAGGAATAGCTGATGGCTCCCCATATGCCAATTAAGGGAACCCACAATTAACCATCGCACCAGATGAATACCGTGCTCCGAATCATCCATGGGGCCCTCTATTTTATTTCTTGGTATGTCAATGTACTAAGGTTCTGAACACACTCAATCGATCGATTGATTTGGAGGCCTTTCACTTTCCAGAAATTCCTCTATAGGCCTGGTTGAAGGAACAAACACCTGACGAAAGCGCTTATAGAGGGGCCTAAAATGGCTTTTCATCCATACGAACAACAACTGTGCGCATCCTAAGAAACACCCGTCTCCTTTCCTTCTGATGAAATTGAGTGAAATGATGGTTTTAGATAAGAAGACTGGAGCAGGATTCACCTATTTTTCAATTTAAAATAGAAAATCAGCTAGCTCCACACTCACATAGCCCAGAGCTTTTGGGAACACAATCAACCCGTATATGGCAAACACTAACAGTGACAAATGTCTATCATCGCTGGCCTTTCCCATAGCATCCCTAATGTCAGAACAGGAAATGTAGGGACCATTTTTATCTTTTAATCTTGCTTTCACTGTATCTACAGGTAATCCCATCAAATTGGCTAAGGGTCCCTAGAAATCGACGTTTTGCTTCTAATATCCTAAGCGGATCTCTAAAGTCATAGTGGAGAAGGGTAGAATATTCGTTGATAGTCGGTACCATATCCACTTCATTAAACGTAAAACACCTATAAGTGGGATCCCAAAAATATACCATAGCCTTCAACAGGGCATCATCCGGTTTAACGAATAGAAGCTGTGCTACATCGCCATACTTTTCCCAAAAGTGCGTTTGCTTAGCCTTGTCCCATGATTGCCATATTCCCTTTAACTCATCTTTGCGATTCCTACTACAGTCCATGCAGACTATTTGAGGTAGGCTCGAGTCAAGACTAGCTACCTGGCAATCACCTTCTGTTCTTTGAATATCCTCTGACATTCTCGCTATTATTGCTATATTTTCTACCCCATGCCAAACAACTGAATCTTCTTGAAGTGTATTCATGTCGAATATAGATGCGACACTGTTCCCAGGTATTTAAATGATTCATGAATTATGCCATGGAAAGACACAGACACAAGAAACAAAAAGTCAGTAAAAATAACAATAAAGTCAAATGAAAAAAAATGTGAAATTAAATAAAAAAAGCATTGCAAAAAAAAAATCAAACGCAAAACATACAAATAAATGCTCATGAGGTCCTATAGGGTAGTATTACGAGGGGTAATGTACGAATATACAACATGAATGACAATTATAACCGCCCCATGATGGTAGAGTTGACATACGCATTAATCAATTTCATCGATAAAAGAATATACGAATACATTGGCATACATATCAAAACAAGATAAGCAAATGAAATGAACAAATAAATCAATATTTAACACATATTCAACAATTTAAAACGACATTAGACAATTAAATAAATTAATGCATGAATAAATAAATCTAATATTGTTACGTGTGGGAAAGATTCTAAAAGTCTAGACTCGATCTCATCACAAAATTTCAGGTTCGAGAGTATTGTTACGTGTGGGAAAGATTATGGCACCCCCACAACGCCTATCCGGGGATAGTCTTACGGGATCTTAGGAGCTAGGTTTTTTTTGTTTTATTTAATCATATTAATGTCTTAATCTAGGCTAAAATCTTGTGAAAATCTTAACTAAAAACTCTAAAGAAAATGTCTTCGGTTTACTTGTAATTCGATTAAGATGTGTTCACCAAACTTATCTAATTTGAAACTTAAATTAGAGATTTTACTTTTAACAGGAACCCTAAACGATACCTAAATAATTCTAATAAAATACCTTCAATTCCTAAAATTAATTCTATCTTAGAATTCTAAAAAACACCTAGAAATTACCAATAAATTAAGAGAGATATTAAAATCCATCTACAACTTATTCGCTATTTTATTATTATTATTTTTAAAGATTTAATTAATAACATTGAACCTATCAAGATCTTACGAAAGTATCCTATGTCGAGTTTGTGATTTATCTTACTGTAAAATTCTTGATCTAAGGTTTAAATTCGTCAAAATTCTAAAATAATATATTTTAAATAACATTTATTAGTTTTCTTAAAAAATTTTCTAAAATAAAATACATAGAAAGACCTACTCATGATTTACAATTCACCTACAAAAATCTTTAGTTTTAATCTTGAATAAAGTCCTAAAAAATATTTACATATTAATTTAAGATTCTAATCCTATACGATATTTAAAGTTAGTGTAAAACCTTAAAAAATATCTTACATATTATTTATAATTTTTCTAGGGTAAATGGTAGATAAGATCTTAAAGACTAACCTAAATCCGAATGTAAAAACCTTATGGGTTCATTAAAATGTAACACCTACTTAACTAACTTCATGTCAACAATTATAGGATGGAAAAATGACCTCAAGTTCCCTCTTTTAAAGTGAATAGTAATAAAATAGGAAAATTAATTAAATTGGTTAAAGTTAATGAAAAGTTAAAACTCTTTCAAAAAATGGCAATAATAAAAAAGAAAATTTAAATAAATGAAGTAAATAAGACATTGACATGATGATGATGATAATAATAACAATAATACACCTTATTCATAATACAATAAAATAATCAAAATAACATAAATAATCAATATTAAAATGTATGTAAGGGGAATATGTAAAAAAATCATAAATATAAATAGACATAAAAATGAATAAAGATAAAATAAGAATAAATAAAAAAATTATACAAGTGTGAATAAATATAAAACATTAAAATCAAGTGCATAACTGACATTAAATATACAAGATATAAATGCAAATGAAAGGGAAGATATAAGTGTAAATAATTTATTAAAGATGGAAACAAAATGACATAGCTTGATTTTGGGACTAAAAGATTAAAAATGTGGGAGACAGAGGACTGAAGTAGCAATTAATTTGCTCTTAATTTTGAAATTTCGAATTAAATCGAATGTCTAAAAAATGGCCAGGGTGTAAATAGGCCAGAGAGTGAGGGCAGTATTGCAAAAAAGGGGTATTTTTATAATTTTAAAAAGTAAGGGGGTGGAAATAAATTACCCATTTTTAGCAACTATAAAGGGAAAAAAACTATTCATTCTTTCATTTTAACCTCATTTTTTTCAAAAAAAAAAACTTCTTTTTCTTTCTCTTCCTCCTTCTATGTTGGCCATGGCTCCACCATCGAAGAGCCTAATGACTCCCTGGCCTCCAGTGGTGGAGCCACTACGTACGGTGGCAGAAATTATTTTTTTTGAAAAATCAAAGTTTTGTTAAAAAAAATCAAAACTTTGTTTTAGAAATTTAAACATTCCTCTAAAATGACTAAAAAAAAGATTTTTATTTTTCAAAATCTAAACTTTCTCCATTTAAAAAAAATACTATTTTTCTTAAAGATTAAAGCTTTTACTTTGAAATAGTTGGAAAAAATTAAAACTTTGTTTTAAAAATTTAAACTTTCCCTTAAAATTACTAAAAAAATATATTTTTTATTTTTTAAAATCTAAACTTTCTCTTTTAAAAAAAAATCAAAATTTTTCCCAAAATCAAGCCTTTTTTATAAAAAAAGAAACCTTTATTTTAGAAAGAAGAGGAAAAAAAGGGATTTTTGAGGGCTCCTAGGGGCGGAAGACCGACGGTTCGGTGATGTCCCCTTCATCGGAGCCCAAAACCTGGTCCCTCGTGACATGTCGATGGCCAAAAAAGAAAGATAGAAGAAAAGAAAAAAAAAAGAAATAGAATGCTTGTAGTTGTTTTTTTGTTTTTACCTTTTCTTTTAAGAACAAAAATATGAAAAGCCTTTTTTTTCTTTTCTTTCATTTCATTTCATGTATATATAATTTTTAATCTTATTTATTTGTAAAAAAATGATATATTTAATAATAATAGTAGTGATGATAATAATAATAACAACTTGGGCCTTTGACAGGCTCAAAAAAAGAAAGAAGAAAAAAAGAAAAAGAAAAATATAGGTCCCAAATAGACCAAAGCTAGGTGGGCTTCAAACGGCCCAAGAGAGAAAAAAATGAAATGGGCCTCCAATTGGGCTTGGACAAAATGGGTGTCTACAACATATCCTATGGATGATTTCATATATATATATGAACAAGGGTACTAACTTGTGAACTTGATGTTGTTGTTAGGCTTATGTCAAGCTTAGGGTTATGGTTGATTTTATGCTTACGCTTTTATTATGCAATTGATATGGTAAGTTAAGTTTGGTTTATACGAGTTTACTAAGTATTCATTGCTTATGTAGTTTCTTTCTTATGTTTTATAGATTTTCGGAAGCTCGATTTGGTTGGAAACTCGTCAGAGATGTATCACACTATCCAAAAGTCTATTTGGTAGTTTTTGTTCATTTTGGCCAAGGTTTATAATGGCATGTATAGGATGGTTTATAATGGTGTTTTTTAGCACATGTAAATTGGTAACTTGGTATGTTTGTGCTTGGATATTTATGGTTTGTTAATGGACTTATTATGCTTGCTTAAGTAAGTCATTTTGGTCACTTATAAGTGCATTTATATAAGGTTCATTTGGTAAGTTATAATGGCTTGATAATAGCTTGTTCTGGTATGTTTTGTGTACTTTGGAAATGGCTAAGTGAGGACTATTTAAATGCCTAAATGACCTAGAATGTTATTCATGGAATTAGGCATATGCGCATGGCTAGGTAGGTAATGTTGGTTGTTGATTGTGGTTCCTTTGAATGTCATATTGATTAGTTGAATTAAGATCTTGAAATGGAAAACCTGTGTGTGATTAGATGATGTTTTGGTGCTATGAAAGTATGCATATTTGGTTTAAATATTTGGGTATGAAATGGTCTTGGATATGGCTTGATTTTAGGTAGATTTGGGTCCATACAGCCTGAGACATGGGCGTGTGACTCAGCCGTGTGAGACACACGGTCGTGTGTCATCTGATGATTTCCTTAGGTTGCAAGTCAATAAGTTACACGGCCTGGCACATGGGTGTGTGGGGCAAGAGTGTTATATGGCCAGGTACACGGGCGTGTGACCTTACTCAGAAAGTTACATGGGTGAAGGCACAGACTGGGACACGGCCGTGTGTCCCTAGTTCGAAGGTTACACGGTTTGAGACACAGGCGTGTGTCTCAACTGTGTGAGGTACACGGCTGTGTGACCCTTATTTTACAAATTTTTACGTGTTTTTCTTAAGCTTTCCAAATTATTTCAATTTGGTCCTCATTTACTTCTAAGACATTTTTAGAGCCTTGAGTGCTTGATTTAGGGACAATGTGATTGTATATGGATGGTTTATGATATATATAAGTTATTGATCGATATTATGTTGCATGGTTTTTGGTTAATCGATAATACTTCGTAACCCTAATCTAACGACGGATATAGGTTAGGGGTGTTTCATTTAATGGTATTAGAGCTATGATTTTGTTGGTTCTTAGACTGAAGGTAGCATGTATGGAGTCAAGAAATACATATCATTATATAACTTGTGATAGTGTGATAGCTCCTGACTCAAATTGAACTATGTTTTCATATAGATAAGATGTCATCCAACCGAGCCGATTCTGATGAAGCTGAAAGTAACGTGCAAGCCTTCATTCGCGGAGGTGAGGCTAAAGAAGCCTTCTTCCAGATGATGTCTAAGTGGTTCACAAAGTTTGTGAGAATGAAGCGGTTGGCTTAACGACCTCCAATCCACCTGTACCCCAATCAGTTCCCATAGTTCCTCATGGTTTGGATCAAATACGTACAAGCAAGCCTCCAGTTGATAAAATCCAAAAATATGGGGCTGAGGAGTTCCATGGTACATTAGAAGACGATCCAGAGAAAGTTGAATTTTCTTTAGAAAATATAGTGAGGGTTTTTGATGAATTATCTTGTACACCAGTTGAATGTCTGAAATGTGTTGTATCGTTACTAAAAGACTTGGCATATCAATGGTGGAATACATTGATTGCGGTAGTACTGAGGGATCGTGTAAACTGGGAATTCTTTCAAATAGAGTTTAGGAAGAAATATGTTAGCCAACAATTTCTCAACAAGAAATGTAAGGAATTTTTGGAATTGAAACAGGGTCGTATGACAGTAGCCGAGTATGAGAGAGAATTTGTATGACTTAGCAAGTATACTTGAGAATGTGTACCAATAGAAGTTTCTATGTGCACTCAATTTGAAGACGGTTTAAACGAAGACACCAAGTTGCTAGTCAGGATTCCTGAGTTGAAAGAATTCGTAGTTTTGGTTGATAGAGCACACAAAGCCCAGGAACTCAGCAAAGCAAAAAGAAAAGTAGATTCAGAGGCTTGTGATATGGGAAAATGACCTATGGGAAAGACATTCTCAACTCCATCAAAGAAATCAAAAGAATTTCATAGTTGTTCATCAGCTTCGGTGGGTTATTCTAGGAGAGATAAAGGAAAACAACATTCGAGTTCAAGACCTCAGGCTACATCTAGAGCGAGTGTGGGTAGCGTCAGAAATAACAAGCTTGAATGTCAACAATTTAATAGACGACACTTCAAAGAATGTAGATTGAAAGATGGGTCTTTCAAATGTGGTTATTATGATCATTTTCTTAGAGATTGCCCTGAACGGTCTAATATAGAAAACGTTCAGAATACTCATTTGAGTAATACAGCTACAAGAGGGAGACCACCACGAAACACTGGAAATGTGGGTATTAGTCAATGTGAAACTAAGGATTCTGCTATTTGATCTGAGGCATAAGCACCAGCTAGGGCTTATGCGATTCGGGCTTGAGAGGAAGCTTCAACACCTGATGTAATCACTGGTACCTTTTCTATCTTTGATACTAATGTTAATGCTTTGATTGATCTGGGGTCAACGCATTTATATGCTGTAACACCTCCTTACCTATGTCAGACACCCAGACCGTGTACGAGGCATTACAGAACTTTAACAAAATTATTTTTTTTCATATTTTATTTTAAAGTCCCTTTTTACATTTAAACATTTACATACTTGCATTAAAATTTTTCAACACAACATTGAAATTTCATACACGTGGAATTTAATCCATATTAGTCCATATCGATGACTTATACAAAATAAAATATTATATAGTATATATAGAACAATTTATGACACATAACAAAATGTCCAAGTCCTCTATACATGCCATAATTCCAAAATAATATTTTTGACTAAAATACCCAAAAGGAAATTGACAGTGTGACTGGATCTCTGACAACCTCCGATTTTCGAGCAGGATTGGTAACACTATAAAACAAGGGAAAAGAGAAAGAGATAATCATATAGCTTAGTAAGTAAGTATGTAATTAATAAACAAGTTTCTAGCATATTTCCATAGATAATATAATCATAATCACACATAAATTCATTCTTTATTCAAGTTCCAACAAGCTGTTTATTCGCGTCATAGTCACTAAATTATTTTTATCCAGAAATTCAAAACTCCAAATTAAGATCTGTAAATTTTCCCTGAAACTAAACTCATATATATTCTTACCATAAAATTTTTATAATTTTTTGTTTAGCCAAGTAGTACCGTTTATTCTTTAAAGTTTCCCCTATTTCAGTGCTTGACAGCTCTGACCCCTCTTCACTAAAATTAGTTATCTCTTTGTACAAAATTCAAATGATGTTCCAATTTGTTTCTCTTGAAAATAGACCCATTTAAAAATTTAATCATGTTAATTACAAACCATAATTATTTTTGTAAAATTTTTAGTGATTTTCCAATGTCAGAATAGGGGATTTCAAAATCATTCTGACCCTGTCTCTCTAAAATTCCAATATCTCAGAATATATAACTCTTTTGTCTATTATTTCTCTTTTATATGAAAATAGACTCATTAAGCTTTAGTTTAATATCTCATTAAACCACTAACTCAATTCCTATAATTTTTGGTGATTTTTCAAACTAATGTCACTGTCACTACCCAAATCTGTTCTGTTTCAATTTCACTCATTCAAATAACACTATAACAATTTATTCAACATTCAATAACAATTTAATTTGTAGGCACAGTATGAGACTTTATCACTCCAGTTACTGCTTTGCAATTTATCACATTTCAATCACATATTCATACTTGTTTGCAATTACTCATATCCCATTGAACATGTCAAAATAATAACGAATATTCGGTGGTTTGCACATAGTACTACCCATGTGACCATTGTCATCCGATACACGTAGTAGCCTACACATAGTACTACACACATGATCAAGCTTTTTGGTTCACGTAGTGGCCTGCACATAGTACTACACACGTAACGAAGGCTATCCGGTACACATAGTAGCCTGCACATAGTACTACACATGTGACCATTATCTATCGATACACGTAGTAGCCTGCACTTAGTACTACACACGTGTTCATAGGTACTTTATTCAAGCCTTTCCTATTTCGACGTTCCAACAGGGATTCTCACTTTTCAATATTTTACAATTTATCTGAAATCAAATCACAATTTCCAATATTTTAGTCCAATACCATAACAAATTTAATAATTCGATTCGAACTACTTCAATCTTTACTCGACAATCATATATCCACAATTCAAGCTAATTTTGTTCAATTCAACTATCAATACTAAATTTCTAATTGTTAAATAACTATTTCATATTCAACCATTTCTCATATATTATAACAAAATATTAAAAATAATTATAAACGATGTATTATTTACATACAACTTACCTCCGTGCAAAATGTAGTGATTTTGCAATTTAATTCGAAATCTTTTCCTTTCCTCGGTTGAGATTGATTCCACGTTCTTCTTGATTATGAGGCTTAGAAGCTTGAAAACCTAACTATGGCTTCCCCCTTGTAAAATTCGGCCTTCGCTTGAAGATGGACAAAAATTGGCTTTTAATTTTGTTTTTAATTCATTTTAATAACTAAATGACCAAGATGTCCCTAATGAAAATCTTTAGAAACATGCCTAACAATGTCCATTTTTGTCTACCAGCTTAACTAATGGTCTAATTACCATATAAGGACCTCCAATTTAAAATTTCATAACAATTGGACACCTCTAAAATATAGAACTCAACTTTTGTACTTTTACAATTTAGTCCTTTTAACTAAATTGAGTGCCCAAACGTCAAAATTTTCGAACGAAATTTTCACGAAATCTTTCTGTGGAATTGTAGACCATAAAAATATAATGATAATAAAATTTTTCCTCGTCAGATTTGTTGTCCCGAAACCACTGTTCTGACTAGGCCCTAAATCGGGCTGTTACATATGCATTCACAACTTTAGTGTCAAATAAAAAAAATACCTTTTGAGTCTACTGAATTTGTGATTAAATTAACGAACTCTTTAGGTCAGTATGTGTTAATCGATAAAGTCTGTAAAATTGTCTTTTATTGATTTGGGGTTACAACTTTCCAACTGATTTAATGTTATTGCCATTTGATGAGTTTGATGTGATTCTGGGTATGGATTGGTTAACTCTACATGATACTATTGCGAGCTGTAGATGAAAGTATATTATGTTGAAATGTCAGAACGGTGAAAGGATCCAGATTGAATTAGGTAGACTAGATGGTGCGTCTAATGTTATTTCAGCTATGACGTTACATAAATATGTTAGAAAAGGCTGTGAAGCGTATCTCACTTACATATTTGATTCTAGAGTTTTAGAATTGAAGTTAGAATTGATTCCAACTGTATGTGAGTTTACAGATGCGTTCCTAGAAAAATTACCAGGGTTACCACCGTTCAGAGAGGTTAAGTTTGTCGTTGAATTAGTGCTGGGAACTTTTCTAATATCGATAGCTCCGTATAGAATGAATCCTACAGAATTAAAAGAGTTGAAAGCACAGTTGCAAGAATTGACAGATAGGGGCTTTTTTCGACCCAACTTTTCTCCTTGGGGTGCTCCTATTCTGTTTGTTAAGAAAAAGGACAGGTCAATGCAATTGTGTATCGACTATCGATAGCTCAATAAAGTTATGGTCAAGAAAAAATATCCTTTACCACGCATTGATGATTTGTTTGATCAGCTGAAAGGTGCATCCTTATTTTTAAAGATCGATCTCCGTTTTGGATATTATCAATTATGGGTTAAAGACCCAGATGTGTCAAAAACTACTTTCAGAACCAGGTACGAACATTATGAATTTTTTGTTATGCCATTTGGTTTGACCAATGCACCTGTTGTGTTTATGGACTTGATGAACATAATATTCAGACCGTATTTAGACAAATTTTTTGTTGTGGTCATTGATGATATTCTAATTTATTCCCAAGATGAGACAGAGCATGCTCAACATTTGAGAAACATTTTTGCAAACTTTACATGAAAAATAGTTGTTTGGTAGCAAATGTAAGTTCTGGCTCCACGATGTTAGATTTTTGGGACATGTGGTATCAACAAACAGTATTAGGGTCGATCCGAATAAAATATCAGCTATAGTGGACTAGAAGCCTCCGAGAAATGTTTCAGAATTCAGAAGTTTTCTGGGTCTAGCTGGATATTATTGGAGATTTTTCAAAGGAATTCGATAATTGCAACACCGTTGACGAAACTACTTCAGAAAGATGTCAAGTTCGAATGGTCTAAAAGGTGTCAGCTAAGTTTCGAACAGTTGAAAGTATTATTGACTGAGGCACTTATGTTGGTTCAGCCAGAGTCCGGTAAGGAATTTTTTATTTATAGTGATGTTTTATTGAATGGTTTAGGTTGTGTTTTGATACAAGAAAGCAAAGTGGTAGCATATGCTTCTCGACAATTGAAACCGCATGAAAAGAATTATCCAACTCATGATTTAGAGCTTGCAGCTATTGTATTTGATTTAAAGATTTGGCAACACCATTTGTACGGAGAAAAATGTCATATCTTCATGGATCACAAAAACCTGAAGTATTTGATGTCACAGAAAGATCTAAACTTGAGACAACATAGATGGCTTGAATTGTTGAAAGATTACGACTTGATCATTGACTATCACCCAAGAAAGGCTAATGTCATTGCTGATGCTTTGAGTAGAAAATCGTTGTTTGCTTTGCGAGCTTTGAACAAACGGTTAGCGTTGACTGATGATGGCTCAGTTTTAGCTGAATTGAAAGTAAGACCGACATTTTTGCGATAGTTTTACGACGCTTAGAAATGTGATGCTGATTTGATCTCTAAATGGAAACAGATTGAGTCGAGACTTGATTCAAATTTTCATGTTGGTTTTGATGATAACTTGTACTTCAGAAACAGGATATGTGTTCCGAAGAATTCTGATCTCATTCAGAAGATTTTACAAGAAGCTCACAATAGTAGCTTATCGATACATCCTGGTAGCAATAAATGTATAGTGATTTGAAATAGATGTACTGGTGGCCAGGTATGAAACGAGAGATTTCAAAGTTCGTATCAAAATGTCTAATCTGTCAATAGGTTAAAGTTGAGCATCAGGTACCTTCTAGTTTATTACAGGTTGTGATGATTCTAGAATTGAAATAGGAACGAGTTACAATGGATTTTGTATCGGGATTGCCTCTATCTCTGAGAAAGAAAGATTTTGTATGGGTTATTGTAGATCGTTTGACAAAATCTACACCTTTTATTTTGGTTCGTATGGATTATTCACTTGAAAAATTAGCTGAATTGTATGATTCGGAGATTGTTAGATTGCACAAAATGCCAATATCTATTATCTCTTATAGGGATCCATAGTTTACTTCACGATTCTGAAGTAAATTACATGAAGCTTTGGGTACTCGACTGCATTTTAGTACAGCATTTCATCCACAAACCAATGGTTAGTCTGAGCGAGTTATTCAGATACTTGAAGATATGCTACGATGTTGAGTTTTAAAGTTTGAAGGTAACTGGGAGAAATTTCTTTCGTTGGTTAAATTTGCATACAATAACAATTATTAAGTTAGCATTAAAATGGCACCGTACGAAGCCTTGTATAGTTGAAAATTTCGAACGCCGTTATACTAAACTGAGCTGAGCGATAAAAATTTATTCGGTGTTGATTTGATTCGAGAAATCCAAAAAAAGGTCACAGTAATACGTGACAGTTTGAAAGCTACTTCTGATTGTCAAAAATATTACGCATATTTGAAAAGAAAAGATATTGAATTTTAGGTCGGGGATAATTATTTTTTAAAGTTGACCTCTAGAGAAAAGTTCTTCGTTTCGGCCTAAAAGGGAAGCTTAGTCCACAATTCATCGGATCGTATGAGATCATCGATAGACTTGGACCAGTGGCTTACCGATTAGCTTCACTTTCAAAATTAGAAAAGATTCATAACATATTCCAAGTATCGATGTTATGACGGTATCGATCAGATCTTTCACACGTGATTTCACCTGTAGATGTTGAGATTTGGCCAGATTTGATGTGTAGTGAAAAATCGATCCGAATTTTAGCTCAGGAAATTAAAGAACTGAGAAATAAAAGTATATCTTTAGTAAAGTTCTTTGGCAACGACATGGAATCGAAAAGGCTACTTAGGAAACAGAAGAAGCAATGAAAGCGCAATACCCGAACCTATTTTCTGGTAAGATTTTTAGGGATGAAAATTTCTTTACGGGTAGAGTTGTAATAACCTGTTTTCAGTGAAACCGGAACAGTAGTTTTGGGACTACAAATTCGATGAGTAAATTATTGTTTCATTATTATTATTATTATTATTATTTCTATGGAAGTATAGTAAGGTCGTATTAAAATTTCGTGAAGAAATTTTAATGTTTACATAGTTAATTAAGTGAAAAGGACTGAATCGTAAAAAGTGTAAAATTTTGAATTTTATTAGTTAAAAGGGCTAAATGAATATGGAAATTGAAGTAAATGGAATTAAATGGTAATTATACCATTCGTAAGGTTAGTGGATGTGCATGGCATGATTTTATTGAAATTTTGTTAGTTTTTAAAGGTTAATATGTTAATTAGGTAATTAAACTTAAAACTAAAACAAAATAAACAAGGTTTAATCTTTTATTTTGTTATCCCTAAACTGATTCTAAGGAAGAAAACCTCCATGGATGAATGATTCATTCATCTAGGTTTTTTATAGTGCATGGTATGTGGTTTTCACTCTATTTTTAATTATTTTTATGTTTTTGAGTTCGTTGTAGCTTAATCTAGTTAGCC
This sequence comes from Gossypium turneri, assembly GCA_008044935.1. NCBI lineage: Eukaryota > Viridiplantae > Streptophyta > Magnoliopsida > Malvales > Malvaceae > Gossypium > Gossypium turneri. The sequence goes on along the minus strand of CP032572.1, from coordinate 21,018,623 downwards.
CGGGGATTAATTTGTAAAAATGTTAAAGGTTGAGGGTTATGCTATTGATGTTTTTGAGTAGGTTTTGATGTTAAATGATATATTATAAACTTTTGTTGAAAAATAAACAAGTTTTGTAAAATGATTTTTGATGAAAATGACATTTAGGGACTCGTTTGTTAAAGGTATAAATTTAGGGTTTTATTATGAAATGATGGTTAATATGAGTTGTTTCAAGGTCCCTTGCATATTAGATTAACATGGATTTAGGTTAAAATGGTTAGATTTTAAGTTATTAGCTTAAGGACTAAATTGTGTAAAAGTTAAAATGTTAAGGGCAAATTGGTAATTTTACATAAATATGAATTATGGGTTAAATTGAATGCTTGAGATTAATTTAAGTACTTAATTGAATATAATTATCAATTTAGATCAAGATAAATCGTGTACGAACTTAGATTGAGGTAAAGCAAAAGCTTCGACTTAATTCGACCAAACTATTACGCCAATAGTTATCGAGGTAAGAACGTATGAATGGTTATCGTGTATATGTTATTTACATTGATTGTTATTATGTTATTTGGATTGTAAATGGATCGATGTATAAATGTATCAACGTAATGATGAATTGACGGTTATCGAGTCCTAGTTGAACCTTAGGAATTCACAGGATACAAATGACATGTCATAAGGGATTTCATGTTTCGGGTGCTAGTTTTGAATATCTTACCGATGGCAAAGGTCCTGCATTTGTTTTGGATACTCCACAACTCGTGTAAGCAACAGCGTGTAGCTTACATTCCGACCCACAGCTCGTGTGAGCAATGATATAAAGGAAAGGTTACGGTTTTATGTACAGGCACACTTTGTGTGAGCTTTCTCGTGTACCCGATATAATTTTAGATGGTTCAACAGGCAAGAAAAGGGAACAAAAAGGTAAATATGCAATTGGATTGAATCATGACATTATGGAACATTGAGGTTGCAAAATGTAATGTTTATACATGACGAATCACATATCCTATGGATGATTTCATATATATATGAACAAGGATACTAACTTGTGAACTTGATGTTGTTGTTAGGCTTATGTCAAGCTTAGGGTTATGGTTTATTTTATGCTTTTGCTTATATTATGCAATTGATATGGTAAGTTAAGTTTGGTTTATACGAGCTTAATAAGCATTAATTGCTTACGTAGTTTCTTTCTTATGTTTTATAGATTTTCAGAAGCTCGATTTGGTTGGAAACTCATCGGAGATGTATCACACTATGTAGAAGTCTATTCGGTAATTTTTGTTCATTTTGGCCAAGGTTTATAATGGCATGTATAGGATGGTTTATAATAGTGTTTTTGATGAACATGTAAATTGGTCACTTGGTATGTTTGTGCTTGGATATTTATGGTTTGTTGATGGACTTATTATGTTTGCTTAAGTAAGTCATTTTGGTGACTTTTAAGTGCATATATATAAGGTTCATTTGGTAAGTTATAATGGCTTGATAATGGTTTGTTATGGTATGTTTTGTATACTCTGGAAATGGCTAAGTGAGGAATCTTAAAATACCTAAATGGCCTAGAATGTTATGCATGGAATTAGGCATATGGGCGTTGCTAGGTAGGTAATGTTGGTTGTTGATTGTGGTGCCTTTGAATGACATATTGGTTAGTTGAATTAGGATCTTTAAATGGCAAACTTGTGTATGATTAGATGATGTTTTGGTGCTATGAAAGTATGCATATTTGTTTTAATTATTTGGGTATGAAATGGTCTTGGATATGGCTCGATTTTACGTAGATTTGGGTCCACACAGCTTGAGACAAAGGCATCTGACTCAGCCCTATGAGACACACGGCCTGGCGACACAGCCGTGCGTCATCTGATGATTTCTTTAGGTTACAAGTGAATGAGTTACATAGCCTAGCACACGGGCGTGTTACTTGGTGTGTGACCCTACTCAGAGAGTTACACGAGTGAGGACACAGGCTGGGAAACGGCCGTGTGTCCTTAGTTCCAAGGTTACACTGCCTAAGACACGAGTGTGTGTCTCAGCCATGTGAGGCACACAGCCTGGCCACACGGTCGTGTGACCCTTGTTTTACAAATTTTTTATGTATTTCCTAAGCTTTCCAAATTGTTTCAATTTGGTCCCGATTTACTTCTAAGATATTTTTAGAGCCTCGAGTGCTTGATTTTGGGAAAATATGATTGTATATGGATGGTTTATGATATATTTAAGTTATTGATCAATATTATGATGCATGGTTTTCGGTTAATCGATAGTACTCCATAACCCTAATCCAGCAACGAATACGATTTAGGAGTGTTACAGACTTCGTGACTAAATAAGTTTATAATTAATAGGTGAAAAGCTTGGACTTATTGTAAATCATTTGAGCCTTAATTGCATATATGTCCAATCGATCCTTCTGCAAGCTTGTTGAAACTAGAAATGAATTGTGTTATGAATCAAAAGAACATAAATGGATAAAAAATGATAAAGTTAGACAAATAAGTTAACATTCGGAATTGAATGTGATTTTCTCACTAAGTTTGGAAATGACCTGAGAATTAATTTATGATTTTTAAAATTATTAATTAATTAATAACTAATTAATTAATTGATTGAAGTTCGAAAATAGATTTAAATTAATTGGTCATTGTCAATCCAATTGAATGTGGAAAAATTAAATATATTTTCTTATAGATTCTTTGATGGTAAATTGTCATGATTTTAACGAAACTAAAATTGGGTTGAGAAAATTATTTAATTTTTTTAAATTAATTGAGAAAATAATATTTAATTTGGGAAATAGAAAAAAAAGTACTTGTTTGGAATAAATTATAAACTATTGAGTTAAAGTCTAGAAAGCACATATAAATGAACCCAGTACAGGAGAAGCCCAACTCCCCTTATATGGAATACCTAAATAATAGGGAGTTTGAGATTTTTTCTATCAAAATAATATTATTTGTGTTCTACCACTTTAACCAAGATCTACCAACTTTCCCTATAAATAGATTACACTGGTATGTTTCAAATCACACCAACAGAAAGAGAAAAACACAAGTTTCTTTGAATTTTTCAATATTGCTATTCTGGCAAAAAATAGTCGTAATTTATTTTTAGAATAAATTCTATTTTCTGGGAATTGCAATCCTACTGGTTTATATTTAAGAGAGATTTACTTTCCACTGAAATTAAAAAAAAAACTTCCTAGTTTTGTGTTTGATTCGATTTGTTCGTGACCATACTCGAAGCAATTCGTGGTACGAGAATAGCTAAGAAGATCATTTGGTTGAAAGCCGAGAAGGTCAAGGATGTGTCCATCCGAAAACATAGGTATAAATTCGGTCTAGGGTTTATTAATACAAATATCACAAATCAAGTCGATTTTCAAAATTTTAATTTTTCGCCGCGCAAGAAAAGCATTTTTCAAATCGAATTATTTTCCAAAAATTGGTATCAGAGCTAACTTGTGCTATGTTTATAGTATAACCGAGACTAAAATTCTCCCTTTTGTTCATATGTGATTATATTTGACAAGATGTGACCTTGTAATTGTATGCATGTTTAGGGGAATGTATATCTGTATGTAATTATTAATATAGATGATAAATAAATTTGCCATATTTGTGATTCCTAAAAAGTAAATGTAATTTATTATTTCAGGCATGCATATTTTAGATCATTGACTATCATCTCCACACAAGATTAATTTTATTTTAGAATAAAATATGTGAGTCAAAAACGGACATAGGAATTTTGTAATATTTTCCCTACAAAACTCGGAGAACCAAGTTGCATCTAAACCGATCGAGATGACGCAAACCCAACCCAAATGTCTAATAGTGGCCAGTGATAGTGGCTGGTAGTGGGCCAACGGCGGTGGTCGGTGACGACAGCACAAAAATGATGACGAAAACGTGAACCGATACTGCAACAGAAGCCCGTGGTGACAAAATTGAAGACACAAAGTATGCTTTGGGGTGAATTTTTGGAAATGTTGAATTTTATTTTCTTAGACGAAATAATGGAAACCTTGGTTGGTTAAAGTCATTTAAATTTTAATACTTTTATATTCATTAGATGAGCATGATGATATTTTTAATACTGCAAATGTAAGTTCATGCATATATGAGATAAGCATGCCATACAAATTTGAAAAGAATGTCACATGTACTTGTTATGCATATATTGAAATTTACGTTGAACCCGAACATTAAAAACCTTGTATGTTTTTTGTAAAATATTGAGTGGGAGAAGGTCCCTAAACAAGACCTATGACCTCCACCACTGGTCTCTTGTGATGGCATGACAATTTAACTACCCTATAGTAGAATTGTTGTGTGTATCTCATTGAGGAGATTTCCTGAAAATAAGTAGAACTTTCTTCTATTCCTATGATAATTGGACCGGCCTCCATTGTAGGTATTATCATACGATATAACAAGAAGTTTTGTCTTCAAAGAGGACAACTAGTCACGACATGCTACTCGATGAGATTGTCACACGATGACTCATTTATGGTCCATGATGCGGTAGGTGTTAAGTTGATGGTTATACACTTAATATCCTCTGATTAAGTAACTCCTATAGAGCTCTAATTAAGTTGGAAATATGACCAAATGTTACACAATTATTAGTATGTGTTAATGCCAAAGGAATTAGGTTCATGTGCTAATTAGATGGAAATTCATGTTCTTACTAGTTGATCATGACCAACCCATGATGCCTTGATTCAATGGGTGTAGGAATTATTGTTGCAACGACTTAAAAATATTTCAGTTTAATGTAAGACACATGCATCATCTCAATTCATATTGTAATGTTGCAAAAAAATTTCAAGCATTTGCTTATACAAATATATTAATAAATGAATATTTTATTTTTCAGTTAAAAAATGACACATACTCCCTTATTGAACATACTTACTGAAGATAAACTGACGAAAATAACTATAAGGAATTAGAAAATGAACCTGATGATTGTCCTAAGCTGTGAGAAACTTAAAACAATTCTTGATAATAAGTTTCCTCCAACTTTGAGGCTAGAAAATGCTGGGAGGAGCCTAATGAGTTAGCTCATTGCTATATGCTCGCAAGCGTGACCAGCACCCTATATAAGCAACTAGAGATTTGTAACACTACCAAGGGATTCTAGATAAGCTAGAAGACATGTTCAGAGGCCATGCTACATTGGCTTGACAGTTTGCTTTAACTAGTTTGATGAATGCCCAACAAAAGCTAGACACTTCGGTCAAAGACCATATGATAATTCTTATGAGATAGTTTTTCGAGGCCACAGACAATAAGGCAAATTTGGACCAGAACACTTAAATTGAAATGGTATTCAAAAGCATGTCCAAGGATTTTGCTGGCTTTCGGGCAACATATAACCTTGTGAACAAGAACTTGGCGCTTACACAACTCATGAACAGTCCTATGACTTGATGTTGAATGGTAGTCAACCGGTCCAAAGAGTAGAAGCAAACATATTTGTTGCTTCTTACTCAAAAAGGAAGGGCAAACATGCTAAAAAAGCCAAGGCTAAGATCTCTGGGCCACCAAAAGTGGAAAGAAAGATAACCAGAAAGCCTAAAGACTTATCTAAGTCTAAATACTTCTTCTACAGTAAGAAATGACACTTCAAGGGGAACTGTAAAGAGTGGAGGAACATTTAACCACAAAAGGCAAATGTATGAAACTCTTTATAATAGAAGCTTGTTTAGTGGAAATTCAATAGAACACAGCATCATTGATTCGAGAGCCACTAATCATGCTTGTGCTTCTCTACAGGGGTTTGAGGAGATGAAAGATCTTAGAGATAAGAGTTTATTGTTGTGAACCAGAATAGGGACAACTGTGGCAACTGATTCAGTGAGAGATGTACATCTTTATTTTGATAATTTTAGGAAGATTATTTTAAAAGATGTTTTATATGTACTAAGTTTCAAATGAAACTTAATTTTAATTACATCTGTATATAAAGACGACTTCACCATGAATTTTAATAATAGAATGGCAATGTTTAAAAATTGTAATCTTATCTGTAATGGATGAATGTCAAATAATATGTATTTTATCAAACCAAAGATGTACACACTGCTTGAGAGTGAAATAATAAATAAAAGAATTAAAACTTCTCACTCTAATGATGTGTACTTTTGGCATTTGACACTTGGTCATATTAACCAAGAAAGAATCAGTAGACTTGTGAAAGACGACATCTTAAGTTCACTTAAAGAAGTTTATCTTTCACAATGTGAATCTTGCTTGGAAGGTAATATGATTAAGCGACCTTTTAATGCAAAAAAAACAAGGGCTGTGAAACTCCTAGAACTTGTACACACTAAAGTATGTAGTCCCATTAGTGTCAGTGCAAGAGGTGGTTACGAGTATTATATAACCTTTATTGATGACTATTCCAAGTATGGGTATGTGTAACTATTGCATCGTAACAGTGAAACCTTTGATAAGTTTAAAGATTTTCATGCGGAAGTGAAGAAACAATTAGGTTTATCCATAAAGACACTTCAGTCTAATTGATGTGAGGAATATTTATCTGATGAGTTCTTAGGGTAACTCATAGAGAATGGGATACTATCCTAGTTGACTGCACAAGGCACTCCATATAGAATATTGTGGCAGAGAGAAGGAGTTGAACATTGTTAAACATGGTACGTTCGATGTTAAGTTATTCGTAGCTGTCAATCTCTTTTTAGGGATATGTAGTACAATTGACTTACTATATTCTGAATGATGTACCAACAAAGGCAGCATCAAAAACTCCATATGACTTGTGTCATGGCAAGAAGATGAATCTTAATCATTTAAGAATTTGGGGACGCCCTACCCACATATTGGATAATGACGCGAGAAAGTTGGACTCACAGATAGAATTGTGCATGTTTGCAGGATATCTAAAGGGTATAAAGGGTGGTTTGTTTTATAACCTGAAAGAGCAAAGTATAATAGTGTCAACTCATGCTACTTTCCTTGAAGAAAGTGACATGATTGACTTCAAACCTCAAAGTAAAGAGGTACTCGAGGAATTTTCAGGAAATATACAAAAACCTACAAAATGATTCTAGAACCAACGACTAATACTGAACCTGCAAACGGTCAGTAGCATAGAGTGCTTCATCATAGTGGGGGCTCTTGTAGATCTGAGTTCTTCCAATTTAGTGGGAGTGTTTTTAAAATTGATTTTATCAAATAGGAAGATGATGACTCACTCACGTATGATGAAGCAATACAGAGTACTGGTTCTAAGCTCTGAGAAATAACTATGAAAGTTGAGATGGATTCCATGGATTTCTAACTCACTGTGGGAACTTTTAGACTTACTGGAAGGGTTTAAAACCCATTAGGTGTAAGTGGATCTTTAAGAGGAAATGAAATGCAGATGAAAAAGTGGAAACTCATAAGGCCAGATTTGTAGCAAAATGTTATACTAAAAAAGAATGTATCGATTACAAAGAAACCTTCTTTTTAGTTGCCATGCTCAAGTTAATCCGCATATTGTTATCCATTACAGTGGCTCTCGATTATGAGATCTCTCAAATGTATTTCAAGATAACATTTTTGAATGACTATCTTAAAGAGAGCATCTATATAATGCAACCCACCGGATATATTGTAACACCCCGAATTTTGGGCCTAGAAAAAATAGGTTTTGAACAAGGGAATAGTTAGGAGACTGCACATAAATATTTAGTTGTGCAAGGAAGTGACACAACTACTTGTTTGCATCAATAGTTAAGTGATTTGGGTGTGTTTAGGAGTGTCTGAGAAGTCTTGGGTTCAAGCATTGGCTTATGCAAAATTTTTATTTTAAGTGAATAAAATCCTTGGATCTAGATAGTAGGTTCTTAAATTATTGTGGTTAAGATATGATACAAAGGAGTTGTTGGTCTAGTGGTAAGGGGCGTGTGGAGTGTACATGGGGTCTAAGGTTCGAGTGGTGGCGCATCAAAAAGGGAGTATTTATTTTGCTGCCTAATTCGTGTGGGTGGTAGAGTTGGATTGATATACTACTAAATGGAGTTTGAACTGGTCATAGAGAGAATATTGGGATTTGGGGATGTTGTTGCCGATTTGGTGAGAGTTAGAATTCGGGTTTCATTCCTTTTCTTTCAACCTTAACTGAATACAGCTTCTCTCCTCCCTCACCATTTTTCTTTTCGATTTTCTCTCCTAGTCGATTCTCCCTTCTTCTTTTTTTTAAGCTCTACCGAATAGCTCTCGGCTTTAGCAAGGGTTCATTGATCAATTTGGAGCGCACGGTTTTTCTTTTCCTCTCCCTCAAGTGCTCTTCATTGGCCGAATACTGATAGATTAATCCCGATTCTCGATTCCTTGTACGCTACATCTCTAATCTACAATCTATTTTATCCTTGTTGGTAAGTGGTTATGGTATCATAAGGAGTCATCTGTTACTTTTTGAGAAACAGTATTGAGTGGTAAGTGGGGTGCAATTGAGATGGTTTGTCAAGTATGAGTCTAATATAAAGATGGTGACTTTTGTATAGGTGGTGGTCGAGGTTGATTGGCGCATTGCCTGGGAACTAAGGGTACGATGATCATTGATTTTTGAAATAAGAGTGTTTGGAACAAAGGGAATCTGCAAATCGCATCAGGTGTGTAAACACCCCACTGTAACTGTAGAACAGTAAAGGCTGAAAAGTCAAAAATACGACGTTTGAGACCACACGAGGATGCGATCGCTCGTGTGGTAAGCCAAACCCACGAACCATGGGCGATAGACTATAGAGGCTTCCATGAGCATTTTCATGGGCTTAGGCCGTAATGGGCCACGTTGGGCCGAAATGGGTCATGTGGGCTCAATAGGCTCATAGGCCCTACACGGATGAAATTCACGATTTGTGGCAAATACTAGACTGGGCTATGTAGATCTCATAGTTGTGGTAAAATCTAGGTTAAACGGGCCGCACAAACGTGTGGGCCCACTTGGGCCGAGTAATGGGCCTTGGTCCTATTTACACTGTTATGACCATTTAGGTTACCTGAGTCACTCGAGACGATTGTAGACCTTTCGAGAGGTCGATATCTGCACCGAGACCCTAAAATAGGTAAAATAACTGAAATATCCCTATAGGGTAAAATGACTGAAATACCCCCATAGGGTAAAATGACCGAAATACCCTCATAGGGTAAAATGACCGAATTACCCCCATAGTGTAGAACGATCGAAATAGCCCCACAGGGTAAAATGACCGAAATACCCCCATAGGGTAAAATGATCGAAATACCCCCATAAGGTAGAATGATCGAAATACCCCTATAAGGTAAAATGATCGAAATACTCCCATAGGGTAAAATGACTGTTATGGCCTTATGTTATGTATGATTGATTTGCTCTATGATATGTATGACTATGATTGAGCATGACATTTTGCATACACGTATGATATTATGTCACGATATATTGCATGGGGATGGGTTGTTATATTTGGAGGAAGTGTACCGTACTGATAAGGTTGCAGGGGCGCCCAAGACGACTGTGGACCTACTGATGGCTATATGCTGTTTATTTTATTGGCAGCTTTGCTGCAATACTGTTTAGTGCCGCAACTGGTGCTAATCTTGGTGTGTCTGGCTGGGTGGGTCGATTTTATCCCCACATGGTGTGTTTGGCGGGACGGAGTGGTGTGTGGAGGCTAGATTGGGTAGGATTTCTAACTGCATATCTACACTGATTAATGATTTTGTACTGTTATTGCATCGATTAATGATATTACATACTGTTCACTACATGACTGATATTTGCTACTGTTATGGACCAAGGCCCCACTGATACTATTACTAAAATTGGGCAAATGCCCTACTGATTACTGGTATTGTGATGGGCTCAAGCCCAATCGTTTACTGTTATGGGAAAAGGCTTAGGCCCATACTGAACTGGACTTTATTGTAACGGGCTCAGGCCCAAACTGCATTTATCTACTGTTTAATTGACTGTTTGCTTGTTAGGGGATTACACATTGAGTTTTCATAAACTCACCCCTCTGTTTAACTGTACAGGTAATCCCTAGTTGTAGGCGGGTCGGTGCTGTGAGGGACTCGATGATGGCCACACAACTGCATCAGCTTTCGTTTTTAGCTTTTGATTTATAAGTAACTGAATTTGGGTGTTTTATGTAAAAAGGCCTCTTTAAAGTTATAAACTTTAAATTGGGGTTTTTATTTATTTAATTTGATATAAACTGCTAGTTGTAGAAAAAGACAGCTTTTTAAAAGGTGACTGTTTTAAAGACACCACGTTTTCATCAAATACTATAAAAGTTTTCGCATCAAACAACGTTTTAGATATAATAAAAACTAATATGATCAACACACTGCTAAAGACAACTTGAGTTTTCAATAAACGTGAATTAGTATGGAACGGGTTTTCAATGAAACTGTGTTTTTGAAAAACACTTCAATGTGATATCACCAAATTCGGCCATAATGTCTAGGTCGGGTTTAGGGTGTTACATATATAGATAAATGAAATGAGCATAAAGTTTGCAAACTGTTTAGATCCATATATGGACTTAAGCAAACATCCTGCTCATGGAATCAAAGATTTGATCAAGCGATCAAGACTTTTATATTTGAGCAAAACATAAATGAAACTTGTGTTTATAAATGTTTAGGGGATGGAAAGGCAGTCTTTCTCGTTTTATATGTCAATGACATTCTACTCATTGGAAATGATATAGGGACATTATCATCTGTTAAAGTAACCACAGTTTAGCATGAAGGACTTGGGAGAAGCTAATATTTTTCTATGCATTTGAATCCTAAAGGATTGAAAGAACAATTTGGTAGCACTATCACAAGCTTCATACATAGACAAGATATTGAAGCGTTATGCTATGACCGATTTAATGAAGGGTAATCATTCTTATGTATCAAGATTTCACCTATCATTGGAAGGTTGTCTTAGGATAACAAAAGAAAGAGAAAACATGAGAAAAGTTCCTTATGCTTTTGTAGTAGGAAGTGTCATGTATGATATGTTGTACAGGCGCATAGATATTTATTTTGTAGTGGAGTTGGTGAGTTACTATCAAGCAAATCTAGGACCAAGACTCTGGCAAGAAGTTAAGCATATACTCAAGTATTGCGGAGAATAAGAGATTATATGCTTGTGTATTTAAGAAAAGATCTTACTCTTATCGGATATACTCATTTTGACTTCCAAATGTGTTGGGATTTTAGGAAATCAACATTGGGTTGTGTTTGGTCCTAAATGACAGGTCCATAGTGTGAATAAATGACGAGCAGAGTTACATTGCTAACTTCACTTTGAAGGGTCATTAGTCTGCAAGCTTGTTAGTTGCGAGCTCATTAGTTTACCTTAACACCTCGCGGTGGATGACATGTTTCAAGGCATGTGTTAAGCTTGGGGAAGGGAACCATGTCACTATACATGGCCATAGGGGCACTCAGTTATAAAAATGGTTAGTGAATTTGTGTGTGGATGAACTGTGATTGGTTAAAGAATATTTTAATCTAAATTTTTTCTTCTAATATAAATTATCTGGTGAAGGAAGACTCCATTTTCTTTATGATTTTTCCTTTTTTTCGATCGACTAGTTTTGGTGGTGGAAACTCCGATTCCATGTAAAAGGAATTATGGTTTTTGGCTTCCTTAGAAGTTGTGTTTTTTTTAGTGTTAACGATAAATTTCCTAAAAAATCTTTTTTGTCGTAGCTTATTATTTAAGTTGTGATTGAAAATTGTTAAAAAGAGAGTTTATTTGAAAGTTTTAGAGTGGATAGAAATCTACTTTTTTGTTGTAAATGATGCATATTATAGTAGTTGTTAGATTCTTATCTACATTAAATAAATTAGTTGATGTTGTGGTTGATTTCATTGTATTTGTGAATATTGAATGTGTATAGCTAAAGAAGATGGGGGAGGTCCTAGTAGAAAAGGGAAGGAGCTTGTTGAGTAGATAAAAGCATTCTTAGAAGATTTCTGATGAGTTCCTTAAACATATGTGCTTGAATAATTTGTCTAGCTAGCATAAAGATGTCGTCTATCTAGGAAATGTTAAATCCTATCTTTGGTCTATTGATGGTGTGCTAATTAAATCTATTGAGACATATTTTCTAGTAACTTGTTAGTAGTGATTGTATCTATAATGTTGGATGTGCCATAGAATGGTTATGTTGGACTATGACACTCTTACAACTTGGTTAGCTGTTATGCGTTGCTAGACTGTAATGACCCGATTTTTAGTAGTGTTGGAAAATTTGATTTTAGGGCTAAAATTCATGAAAACTGAGATGAGGAACTAAATAATAACTTGTTGAGTACAAAATTGAGAGATAAAATTATTAAATGACAATAAATTAAATTAGTAATTAAAAATAGTACAAGGACTAAATTGCAAGGTTAGCATATGATTGGATTTGATCAAACTTTAACAAGCTCTTAATGTGCAATAAAACCAAGGACCAAAGGTAATTAAACAATCATTAAATTACATTAGTTCAGTGATGTGATCATCACCATCCATTAGCACCAATAGTTTATTAAATTGATCTTGGCTATTAATTATTATGATTATTTTAATTCATAATAGAAGTATGATAATGGGATGAAAGAGATGATTTATTCTACCATTTCTTATTCAACACTCGACTACAAAGCAAAACAAAATAAAATGTCTAAGTTTTGTTACATACAACTTTAACTTGAGAATGCCCAAGTTTCTAAGTAAGTTTTTTGTAACGATCCAATTTCTAGTGGTGCCAAAAAGTGATTTTGGGACCTCGTTTTCATAAAATCAATCCCGTAAATATTATTAAATATTGATGAATTTATCTTATAAGTGAAATGAATTTTGAATAGGTAATTTTGTCGAATTAGTGATTAATTAAGACCTAGGGACTAAATTGTAAAAGTCTAACTGCTAGAGATTTTTAATTAGGAAATAAATTGAGGATTTATGTAGCAATTAAACCAAGGATTAAAATGATAATTATACCACCTTAAAAATATTAGTGGACAGTAGGTAGATGATTTAATAAATGTATATTATAAAGTTTTAATTTAATTAATTAAATTATAAAAGCATAAAATAAAATATGATTTAAACAAACAAGGGAAAGAAAGTGAAGCATTTTCTCATCTTCTTCCCACATCGAAACCACAATAGAAAAAACTTGAGAGAATTCGACCAAGGGTTCTAAGTTTCAAGCTTTCAATTGGTTAGTGCAATTAAGTCCTTTTCTTGTGATTTTTATATTTTTGAGGTCTTGAAAACTTGAATTCGCTAGCCCACATATCAATTTGTAAAACTGCTAAAGTTTTAGACAGTTACAATTGTTTATTTCTTGAAGTTTTAGGTGTTAAATTTATAGATTTTAAGCTTAGAGGTGAAAAAAAACTAAATTGTGAAATTAATTGATAGTTTCATACATTAGGGACTAAACTAAATAAAATGTAAAATTTACTGTAAAATGAGAAATAGGAGGTCCCTAATGGTTAATAGTATAAACCTATTTCAATTTGGAGTTTTAAAGTGAAAGTTATGTTAGTCCAGATTTTAGGGACTAAATTGATTAAGTTCAAAACATTTGTATAAATTGATAATTGAATGTGAATTGGTTGAATATTGATTTTGTAATATGTTTATTGTTAATCTGTAGCTAACGTTGAACCAAATTCGTCGAGAGAGAAAGGAAAATTTAAAATCATCGACAAATAGCTCGACATTTTCAGTTTGTATTTCTATAATTCGAGACTTATTTACTTACTACATTTTCATGTCATTTCACATCATACATTGTTGAGGTAAGTCATTGATGACTATTTGAGTTGAATTGGTATGTATGACATTAATTTCCGAGATAGGGACTAAATTGAATAAAGTATGGAACTTGGAATTTACCTGATGTTTGCTAATTTGCATGGACTTGTATTGAAATATGTTATATAGTTATGAAATTATGATATGTTGACTGGTTTGAGATTTTTGAATTATAAGTTGAATTGAATATATTGAATCATAAATGGAATACCCTATTAGATGTTTGGGCCGAGTAGGATATAGTTGGCATGTCATAGGGTCAGAGTACTGAGTAAAGCCATTGTTGCCGAGCAATTCGAGGTGGTAAATATTATACATTGAGTCATCGTTTCTGGGCAACCTGGGGTGATAGATTAATTGAGTTGAGTAAACCATTGTTGGGCAATCCGAGAGGTACTATATATATATCATTATTGTGTCATTGTTTCCGAGCAACCCCGGGTGACAAATTCGTGTATCTGTACCGAGTCCATGTCAAGTTAATTAGGTCTAATATTGCACAAATAGATTAATGTGTAATGAAATGAAAATGTGATGGCAAATGAGAATTGTAAGACCCCCAAGTCCGACGGGTTGGCCGGCAAACTATGGTATTACTGAGAGGACAAAAGGGCTCACGATAATGGGTACTTTATAATTCCGTTTAATAGGTTTTAAAAGCAACTTGATGAATTATGAATTCAGAACAGACCAAAAGGTAATGATAAGAGTTCACAATATCTTTTTTAGAAAAGAAGATTTATATCTTGGCATTTTATATATACAAATGACGAACATATTTAATGACATTTGGAAAATACAGGTAATATACTTTTCTTTGTCTTACAAAAAAACAAGATATTATCAAAAGGATCATTCACAATATGAAGGTTTTAAACATGGCGAAATGCCAGAATACATTTTGGTTACGCAACAATTGAATAAGGGAGCGAACCAGTTAGGTTTGATTATAATCAAATAGAAACATGAAATGAACAAGTCTGACAGTTGTCCAATATGTACATGTTACATAAATAAACAAAGGAAAAGCTCACAAAAATAGTGACGATCTAGCTAAGTCCCTTCAAGATCACAATGAAAGGACGAAACGTGGTAAGTTCAAAATAAACTTAGTGAGTTCTACACATAAACGGAAACCTTTCAACCCAGGGTTTCCAAGAACGCAAACAGTACAAAACATCAAAACATTAAAGTTACAAATAAGCCTACAGTTAGGTTTAACAAATGTCACCAAGTCAAGCTTGCACTCACAACAAGTCAGTGGATATCAAATACATATATGCCCTCGCAACACGCCAGTGGATAACTGGAACGACAGAAATGTGCAAGTGTACACAATCGCAACAAGTAAAAAAATGATAAGTAAATGTTAAGTTATCGTACCCATGGGGACTATGTAAGAAATTATTTATGAATGCAACTAAAAAAAAACTTTGGTGAAGAAAAATATTTTGAGTTTGAGGAAGTGATTAAAACTAAAATTTAACTAAGAAAAATAAAATAAAAAGTTCCAATGCACAATTTCAAAAGATGATTTTAATCAAAATGACATAATTGTGTTAAATTAATTACATTTCTTAACTTAATATTATTAAAACAATATTCATGTTGTTACGAAATAATTCACTGCAACTTGGTAATTTGTCAACTATAACACATACAGACTCACTAAATTAACTAATCTCTTGAACATATCACTATGTTAATTAAAATAATTAATCAATTTAGATAAGCAAGTAAAAGATTAAGTCAGGTAACAATGTATACCTACATTGTAACAATTTATACCTACATTGAAATTGTTTAATCACAATAAGCTTGCCAGTTATGCAAGGCTAATGTACCATTTAATACCATCGCTAATTTAACCCTCAGCTACCTTAGATGATTAAACATGCACTGATTAAGTATTGTGTCCATTAATTAAAATTTCAACATGATTTAATAAGTAATTCATCAGTTACCTTACAACGATAATGCAAGATTAATTTAATCATGGTTTTACTTAATTAAACAATTTACCAAGACTTATAACAACACAAATATAATTTTAATAACTTAAGTGGACGAAATACAATCAACCTAACACAAATTAAATTTAAGTCATATTAATTAAATTAAACATATCAACATAACAAGTATTCATAGATGTGTTCATAAAAACAACAATAAAAATTAAAGGATAGGGAACTAGAATCAAATCTAGTGTTTCTCCGAAGCTTGACTAGTTTGCTCCGCTCCTTCATCTCCACTTGTTTTTGTTGAATCGAGGCTTATACAAGCACTTGGATGCTGCTACAATGGTGGTTGAAGTGCTCTTTTCCAAGAGGGGAAATCGGAAAAGGAATGGAAGGGGAAAATAGAGAACAAAAGAAGGGTTTTGAAGAGAGAAAGTGAGAGAGAAGTGTGAAGAATGAATATGTGAGAGGTGTGTTTTAAATGAGTAGCCAAGGGGATATTTATAGGCTGGATAGGTTGCTAAAAATAGCAAAAATCAACAGCCATTCACTCCTCCCATGGCCGGCCATACATGTGGCAAGTTTGAAGCTTTCAAACTTGCTAAATTTAGCTAGGGGAAAATCTACAAAAGCTTGATAAGTGGAGGGGTTTGCATGCAATTTCAAGGAAACATCAAGGGCTATTTTGCAAGCAAAATAATCAGTTAAATAAACTGATTGGGTCAGCATGTGGGATAGTTTTGGGTAGCCCATTGCTCGGTTGGATCTGTTTTCTCAGTTTAGCACAACTGGGTCACATTTCATAATTTAATTAATAATAATTATTTAACCCAAAATAAATTTAATTAAAATTAAAATTAATTATATTATGAATTAATATTCATAAATTGGACCATCTTAGGCTAAAAAATTAATTTTCCTTGATGCTTCAAAAATCGCTTCTCGATTTTGCACTTCTAGTGGTGTCTGCCAAGCCAATTTTCGCCCTTTGTAGGAATTTGTCAAAAATAAATCAAAATAAATCAAAATTTATTATAAAATTAATTAAAATTTAATATGTTAATAATTTAAGTACTATTTAATTATTTTATAATTATATTATATTTTTCGAGAAGAATTACACCGAAACTGCATGAATTTGGGTTAAAACGGGCCTATATATTTTTGTGTTTCCAATAACTAATACCTATTCGCACTTAGGAGAAGCTGCACATCATAGTTTTTGCCATAGCATCACATGTTCCTTCAATTCACATAAATTCTTAAAGTACATGGAAACATAGCTTTAATCAGTTTCGTATCACCTAATAATACAACCCGTCCAACACCATGATTTGTCTAATGTGATAACTCGCATGCGGATACTAGTCGCAATAGAAAAACATTCCACGGGTAGATTATATTCACTTCAAAATACATTCTGCAAATGGATACTATCTCATCTGAGAATAGTTTGCATGCTACCATCCTATCTAAACTACTCACTATGACTATCATACGTAGTCAGCTCAAAGGGACCGTTTGCACCCAAGCACAGTTCACACATACATTAATAATTCAATCCAAAAATTTATGTAAATATAGTTCACATACAAATCCGCATCTAAATGCAATTGCAATTAAGCATAATTCACTGGCAGGTATTTATACATTTAAGAATAGTTTACAAGCAGTACACTCACAGATATTTAGACACCCTTCCTTGTGCTAGCTTCTAATCCAAAATAATGCTATAAAGAGCTAAAGTTTCATATTCACAGTATTGCTCCGTAGAGCTAGTATTTCATTTATCCAACCGAACCTCCGCAAATCCTCCATGTTAATTTGAACACTTACGTGTTCCCTCGTAAAGTCGAGGTCATTTACAAATCTCGATTTGCATTTACATTCCCTATTGGAGGTAAATCACATATCATTTCATTTTCTCCATTTATTTCTCCCATCACATTCACATATCAACAATTTACCTCCATTCACCCCTTTTCCACCATTCCGGATACAGAGCTTGCGCACCAAGGAAGGAGTATCCATTTCATTCATTCATGCACATTCAATCTTTATCTCTTTAGTTTATTAACATAATCATTCACATATTGAATTGCAGATACAATCACTTAAACACAAAATAACACCCAAACATTCAATTACGTGAGATGGTAACTCTACCATCAGTTGATACGATTAAATTGTGGGATTTCTAGTGCGTGAAACAATTTTGAGCTATCTTTTTGTTTGAATTTCAACCGTCCTAGACCTCAAAATGTTACAAGCCTAGAAGACCAATATGACCTAATCATTTCCTTTACATGATTTTCTTAACTTGCTTATGATTAGAGTAATAGATACTTTTGATTCTCATTTTATGTCTATTATGTATCGATATATAATATGTTGATGGAAAACACAATTGAGTACTTATTCACTAAAATGCTTTTATGTTTGTCCATTTTTTAACTTAGTGAACTAGGTACATTTGTTGTAGGAGTACTTAAATTAACTAAGCATCAATCTTAAATGGCATGTGAGAAATGTCTTTTACAAATTCAATATTCAATTGTTGTTATCTAATTGTTTGATATAATTCAAGGGTCATCTTGTTGTGTGTTACATGTTGTTTTTAGGACAAGGAACGACTTAAATGTGGGGGATTTTGATACGTAGCATTTTGATATAACAAATTAAGTTGTTTTTGCACCTAAGGAGCTTGTTTTCATGTGATGTTTCAAGTCTTTTTGTGGATTTCTTGTATTTAGGCTAGAATTTACTTTAAATGTGTTTCAAAGTTGTTTTTTCATGTTTTATTGACTAGAAACATCAATTACTTCGATATTTGAGCTTAACATTTTGCTAAAGAATTTGTTGGGCTAACCAAAGAAGTAGATGGAAGGAAGCAAGTACGAAGCTCCAGTGTTGCAATCTCGAGAAGCCAATGTTGTAAACCAAGTTTTCTGACTCTCAGTGTTTTAACCTCCAGAAGCTAGTGTTGCAACACCAAGGTCTCTAACTCTTGACGTCACGAGCTCACTTGATTGAGCTTGTAACTGAAAAAATATGTTGAAATAATGAAGCGCAATCAAGGGGAAAAGTGGATCTCACTTGCCTTAATGGTTTTTTTACTATGGGAAAATGTGTAATTGATCATTTTAATAATTTTCTACTATAAATATTACTTTTTAATGAACCAAGAACAATTAGATAGGAGAATAGAATAGAGTGTGCAAAATTTTTTCATTTATTTTCTTTTTTTTAGAGATTAAGGTTTTTATTTTATTTCAATAATATAGTTAAGTATTTTGGCCATAGATTGTATTTCTTGCTTGTTCAAGACCATGTGAATGGAGAGTAATCAAGCTTTAATGATAAATCTAATCATTCCTAATAAATGAGTATTCTTAACTCGTTATTTTTCATTATCTTTTAAGTGTTTTTTAAAATGTTTGTATGGGTTTTCATCTTTATGATGTGCTAGATTTTCTCGATGGTGTATGGTAATGTTAATTGCTAATCTATATATCTATTCATGATTTTGGTTAATTGTTTGTTCAATTATATTAATATTATTAATACATTAGAATTGATGAATCTAATGGAAAATCTAGATAAACGAGACTAAAATTAGAATCTTTTTAGTGAGAATTTGATACGATTGTGTTGAGTGGTGAGACTGAGAGGAGAACCACATGCCTGGGTGAGACCGAAGGAAAACTTAGATGGTAATTTCTCATTTAGGATGAGACTGAGAGGAGTTCCTAGTTAGAAGTGGCAAATGATAAAATAAAGTCGTATATATATTAGCTAGTTAGTAATTACTAGAACTATCTATTAGGATCTAATTCCTTTAGTGTAGTATTTTTTCCTATGTATAGTTGTATTTTTTGAACAAATTGGTGTAATAAAATATTCATTAATTACATTAATATCCTTTGTGTACTTTCCTCAACAATTTTTTTTGCAAGCAAAACAAAATGGAAGTAAATATTGACTCATTGGTTATCTAACGGTTTGACTAATACTAAGTGGTATTATGTGGTCGGATTGTAATATGGAAAGTCAACTTATATTAGAAGATAACCTAAACATATCTTTGGTCTAATAAAAAAATGAGCAAACCAAATGAAAGACTAATATATGTCATCTATAAAATCCTATTGGGGAGATCCCTTGTTATTGGGTATTAGAGCGAATGACTCCCAAAAGATAGAGACATAGATGTGGCTGACTGAACTGACAGTACATTAGATAGGACCCAAGTAGAATAGATCATAGAGCCGTTTATGAATTTATTCACGTGTGACATTCATAGTGTGACATACCTTAATCCTGAGTGGATGGTGGACTATGTATGTGTGACTCATACACTTTGATGTAAATGAAAACCTAAGTTCAAATAGATAAGGAACTGAAAGCTGGTACGTTGGTTATAGGACTTTTGCAGTATGTAGCATTATTCCATAATAGTGGAATTTGATCTGTCGTAATTTGGTGTAGCAGATTAAACTAGCTTTCACACTTAACGAGCCTGAATACAAACATTTTCATTACATTTTAATTAAGTTTCTTTAGTTTTACTTAAATTCAATAAAATGTGCAAATTGAGTCTTTTATTGACCTTAAGGGTTGAATGAGGCCTAAGGGAGAGCTAACGTACTTTGTAAGCATGCATGAAACATTAGAAGGCATTTTAGGTCGATAATGTACGCTATGTCACAACATGGGAGGTCTGATGTCGCAGCATAGGGAATAGAATGAAGAAAACTCAAGTTTGCCTTCGATGTCATCACACAGACTGAGGGTATCATGACATACCCTTGATGATGGCTACAAAAGAGCATATTGGTTGCTATGTCTTAACACAGGTCCTGGTGTGTTCCGACATCGACTCTTAGAATGAATTTAAACACGAAAAAGAGGCGTTTTGGTCCTCACAATCGAATTTAAAGCTCAGGAACATTAGGTAACCTAGAGTTAAGGAAAACAGTCACTTGAAGGCTATAAATAGGCTCCTTTGGCACATGTTATTTCACCTTTTCATTAACCTAGTTTCTTTCTTTAAGATTTAGTTTCATTTTCTTTCTTATGTTTCTAGAGTTTAGTTTATTTGTTCGTTTTTCTCTTTCAAGAGATCGGGATTGTGGAATTATTAAACTCTGTTGATTTACGCTTAATATCAATACAATTAGGATCTTTCATTTACTTTATCTTGTTGACTTAATTAGCATGCTTTCTCTTTATATCAATTATATATTGTTTATGAATGTCATGAGAAACTAATCCTTCTATGAGAGATTAGTGAGTGGAGGTATAATCTACTAATTCTTTTGTAGGGTTACTGAATGGATCAACTATTCAGGAAAGGGAGAACATGAAACAAACCCTAGGCCTGACAACCTCGGGAAATTATCAAGGTGGGCTTTAACCCAAAATTAGTATTGCCCATCCGTGAACACCTTAACTCTAAACTAGTCTGCACTGTGAGGTCAGAAGATAAGTAGTTCTTACTGACTTGTTATGTTACTGAAAGATCAGAAGATCCTGCTAAGGTAGCGACTACTTGATTCACGAGGAACCCGAGATGACAGTTGATGGAGATTACCGAAGCAAGCTAATCACCCATAATCAGATTTGATTTATTCTTCCTTTTTAATCTCTTAAATCTTATTTTTTATGTTGTTTTATTTTTATTATTATAAAACCCTAAAAATTATTTATTTTATATTATTCGTACTATAATTGAATGGAAAGTACTAATTAGATCTTTTAGTGTTTAGGTTAGAATTGATCTAGCGCTCACCTCCCTTGGGTACGATCCTCAAAGTACTTACCCACTCCGTTGTAAAACTATATTACAACTAGACCCATATACTTGTGGATATCGCCTTGTAATTCTATATTTTATTACAGTATTCACACTCTAGATGTTAGTACGTCCGGAGGCGGTCAGAATTCATAGCCCAATGAGAGGGTAAATGATATCCCCTCATCAATATTACATGATAGATGAAAAGTAAGCATGTTCATGAGTCATTTGTCTCTGTAATGAATTATTTAATTACTATTTGATAGTAATTGACTTTTCATGAAGGAAGATGTAATGGTTACCATGAGATAAAATATGATTATATTTGGAGAACGGATTTATCCCAAAGAGATTAAGAACATGCTATGAGATAAGACACTAATGACAAGGTCATTGGACAAGCACTTATTAAGTAGCTTTCGTAATGGTATACAATAAGGGAGAGCTTAGTCATGATACTTTAGTGGAATAAATTCATGATTAAATAATGCTACAATTAATAGGAAAAAATTGAAACATAATTATAAATTATTTAAGTCCTAATTATATATGTTCAATTGATCCTTCTGCTAACTTGAGATAACCAAAATTGCATGTAGAACGAATAGATAGAATTGAATAAAAATGAAGTAAGAGAAATAGATCACACGTATCATTATTCATAGTATTAAATATGTCCAATCGGTTCCTCTGCTAGCTTGAGATAATTAGAATTGCATGTAGAACAAATAGATAGAAATGAATGAAAACAATGAAGTAAGATAAATAGATCACATGTATCATTATCCATAGTAAATGCATTTTCTTGCTAAGTATATAAATAACTTGAGAATTAATTTAAGGTTCTTAAAATCGTTATTTAATTAATTATAATTAAATAATTGAAGTTCGAAGATGGAATTAAATTAATTAGTCATTATTATATTTCCTCATAAATTTTATTACGAAAAAGTTGTTATGACTTTAACGAAATCAGAATTGGGTTGAGAAAATTATTTATTTGAATTTAATTAAATTATAAATAATATTTATTTTTGGAAATAGAAAATAAATATTGGGTTGGATTAAATTATAAAGTGTTGGGTCAAAAGTCCAAGAAGCACACATAATTGGAGCCAATAAATTATAAGCCCAAATTAACCCTTATATAGTATGAAGGGGAGCAACCCTAGTAGAAAATACAAGGGTGTGTTGTTCGCTATTCTAGTTGAAGTAAGATTCTATTGTTTATTTAAATAATATTATTTAGTTGATACTTATTCAACAAGAACTCTTGTACTTCTCCCTAAAAATAGAGAGTACCGATTGAGATATTTACATAATACATTCATATATCGTTATTCTACCAAAAAGTAGTGATAATTTGTTATTTATTTTTTCTCATTAAATCCTTGTTGTTGTTGGAATTATTTGTTAAACACATGGACAAGAGAGATAAATGCAACTACGAAATTAATTCTTGAACTACATTGAGTATCACCCCACTTAATAGAACAAGTCATTGAAGCTTTGAGAGGAACGAAGGATAAGTCTACTTCATTATATTTTTTGAGTGCATAAATAAGGAAGTTTCCTAATTCTTTGCTTATTTTTGGAACATTGAGGACAATGTTCGATTTAAGTGTAGGGGAGTTGAGTCAATATAGTTTGCATGAATTTTTAGTTAATAAATTTTTTTATAAAATTATTGCATGATACATGTAGTTTGCATGGAATCCTAACTCGATGAGATGTTGAATTATTTTTATATGCCTTTGAGATTTGTAAATTTATTGTAATGAATATTTTTGAAACCTAAATTTTTACTTTATATAGAATTTGCAACATTAATTTCTGTTGTTAGGATGTTTGTTAGAACAAAATATGCTTCATATGGTCTTAATTCACCATTCTTTTCCATTGATATGTTTTTTTATAATTGGTTTCAGAATTTTTTTTAATGAATAATATGGATTGAAGCATGCATACAAAGAATGATCTAGGTGAAATTTTGATATGTTTAAAGCTTGAGTTTTGGATTGAATATTGATAAATGTGCTTAATTGGACAATTTTGACGATGAGCATGAGAATTGATGACTTCGCTATCTACTTTATGAGCTTCAAAAAGAACTAATAGCCTAACTCAGTAACCGAAAGTAGGTGCTTGGTTGTCATTTACCTTTGCATCAAAAGGTTTGGTGTTTTCTAGTATACTCCGCTGATGTAGGTATGAGTAAATTCAAAGATTGTTTAAGTTTAATTAACCAAGTAATTCAGTGTAGGTACTTGGGTTGTCATATACACTCACGTTTAAAGGTAATAATTCGAAATTAAAAAAAGTAAGAAAAATAAGATTTATTGTATCATTGTTTGAATTATTCTTTTATCTCATGCTAATAAAGAAATTTTTGTGGTAAAGTTGAAGGAAAAGAAATTCGATACTTTATGCTTGATTCATATTGTGGACTTTGGAAACCTAGTGACATTCAAAAGCATGATGAAGTTTGAAAATATTCTCTTTATTTTTATCTAATCTCTTATACATAGCATAATCTTAGGGAAGACAACCACACACAAGCAGGAAGGTCTATTGTTTCTATTTTTCCTAATTGTATAAATTACTGTTACTACTATATTTTGTTTAGCATATATAATTTTGCATGTGTTCATGAAAGCATATCTGCTTACTTCATTGGTATATAATGATATTCTCAATTGAAAATTTGATTTAAATATTTTCTTAGATCACATATGCACTTGTATTTGCATTTTCATTCTCATTAGTTTCATGCTTGAGCACAGGCATGGTTCAAGTGTGGGAAAATTTGATAAGTGCGTAGTTTCCTAATTATTGTGATATTTATTGTCTTTAATTATGCTATTTATATTCTTACTTAAATTATTTATAATTATATTTTATTTATTATGGATTTATGGAATATTGAAGAAAAAGGAGTTTAAAGTTTATTTTGCGAAGTTTTTTGCAGTTTGGACTCTTAACATAGTTCAGTTTCAATGTTTTGCTCATAACTTCAGCTACAAACCTCCATTTTAGGCCCATAATATACTGATTTGAAGAGAATTGAAAGATATACCTAAACTTAGTTATGAATTAAGCTAAAAAATTTCAAGAAGGCACCAAAAATATCCTAAAAGTTTGACACAAAAATTACTGAAAAACCTAGAAAAATTCTAATTTATGTATTCAATGGAACTTTTGTATTTTATTTATTATATTATTTTTCCTATAAATAAAAATTATTAGGTTGGGATACGGGGATGACCACTCTAAAATTTATTCTAATTTTGTGTTTTATTTTCTTTATGGCTTGCTGAAGTCTTCTTTTCTAGTTGAAGTAATATTCAAAGTTTGATTCTACAAAGTTTGTGAGATTGAATTGCTTTTAAGCTTTTTTTTCCTCTTTAGTATTTGCATGCCTTCTAGTTTAATTATAAATTTTCACGTTTGTTAAATATTCAATCAGTATTTGATAGCGTAGAATGATTGATTTGTCAATTCGGTAATTAATCGATTAACCGATTTCTAATATTTGTGACGACTGCATGATTGTTTCTATAGTGTGGGGATGCGATCTAACTTAAATAAATCATGATTGTATGTTTGTTGCTTAGAATTCGGTCTCTTTTGTTCTTAAAGCTATTGACAAAATTAAATTACTACTAAGCGATCATTATAGGGTTATTTGTTAATAAGGGAAGTAGGTAATGGCGATTGCCTTGATTATTGAGAAAGTAAAAAGTGATTCTTGCATTAAGGCCTAATACATCTAAGTAAGGTTTCATCTCATTAATCACTTTATACACTTACGATGGTTCTCAATACTTTCAAAAATTTTCTCACTTATTAAGCATTCATTGCAAATTTCTCATTTACTTAATTTTCTAATTAATCTCTTTTCATTCACTTTTAGGTCCACATGTATTCAGTTGGTCATTCATTTCACGTTTAACCAAGTTACTACATTCATGTTCATTTTATCACATGGCATATTTATAATTCTTTCATGAAAACTATAAACACTTAGCAATATCTCTTTTGTTTCAATTTTATCAAGACATGCTCATTTATAGTTCTTATTAGTCAAATTTAAGTGCTTCGTCCTTAGTAAATCTTAGTAAAATACTCTTAGACATGTTGGACAAACCAGCCTTACTCCAAACATATTGCAAATAAAGTGCATCCAACCTAACACCATACACACACACATGAAAAACGGGACCATTCACTTTCATGCTATGGCTAAAAGCCATCACATTACATTGTCGTTCCAAATACACATCGTTGTTCTAAGGCACACATACACTAGTCCTTATTTTCATCCCAATTGCATCCTAACTATTTGACTGAATTTACAAAACGCAATTCATTTTATCAACACTTTCAAATATATTTCAATTTCACAATTTTTAGAATGTAATTTTACTTATAGTTTGATAAGTTTCCCATGTATTTTGATGTTCTAATATGCTTATAAACTCATCTTTTGGTTAAATTTTGTATTTTGTAGGATAAAAAGAGAATTGGAATCACTTGGAAGCTATATAGAGGTTTTTATGGATAAAATGAAGTTTGGGTATTTTGTGGACTAAGAAGATGGGCAGATTATGTTCTGAGAAATAAAGCTGCATAATTTTCTACAATTTTCAACAAACCACTATCTTTTTGGAAGAATTATTCAAAGTCTTATTTTATGGGATTGATTAGGATTTGAACAGATATTTTAAATTAAAACTTTATATTGAACTCTTTTCTAGGAGATCTTAGAGGGTATTTAAAGAGGCTTTGGGGCATGAAAAACAATAAACATGACTTTTACATTTTCTTCTGCTATTATTTATCTCTTCATGGATTGTTAGATTCTTCATTCTAGTCAAGGAAACTTCTTCATGCTTTTAAATTCTTGAATATTTTTACATCTTTTGTTCTTCATATTACTGTTGATTTGGGAATTATATGAATTGGTCACTCTTCAATTTTTCAATTTAATATACAACCAATTAGGATCTTCTCAACCGTAATTGTAGCAAGGTTTTAATTTGTGTGGAGAATAACTTAGGTTATGAAGGTGTAGAATCTAGTTTAAATTATCAGCATTGGTGTGAGATGGTTGGCTAAGATCAGGTCCTTTAAATCATAAGGTTGTTGGTAAGTTAAATCGTAGGAGCGTTTCCGTGGGGCTGTTTATCAATAAGAGAAGTAATCATTTGAGCGTCTCTTTGATTACCGAGAAACTAAGGATATATTAGGCTATTAGAGTGTCTCGAGTAGCTATAACCAATTTATTCAAAAAGTTTATAAAATTATTTCCAAAGTCAATGATCAATCTATGAATTTAAAAACTGTAATTTCCCTTAACTAGATATTTATCAAACCTTAAATTTTCCTAAATCTTACTATTTTGACTACATTATTTGCTATTAGTTTTTATTCCAGTTTGAACTTTAAAACCCCCCTCAATTTTATTTTCTCATCTATTTTCTAGGAATTAGTCTAATCCACTTCCTGTGGATTCGATCTTACTCATCACTCTACAAAAGTTTGTTTTTTTCTTTCTTTTCGAGCAGGATTTATTTTTGGAGGTCTCAAAAGCCTACCAAATTTTGGCATCATTGCCGGGAGTGGTTCCAAGTAGATTAATTTCCATTTACCTTATTACTTTTATGCCTCATTCTTTACGTATAGGTGAACTTCAGTTTGATCCTGAAATTGAGAAAAATACAACACAATTAAGAAAAAAGGCTACGCATCGCAAACGAGTTTCTTCATCCTCACTTCCTCTTTTGGAAACTGTAGAAGAAAAAGAATCAATTCATTCAACTAGAAATTCTGAATAAGTAGAAATCATGGATGAGCAAACTTTGTGACAATTGAATGCACCGAATGTCACGCAGAAACCATTGTACATTAATTATCATGATCCAGAGGTGCCATTTGAACTCAAGTCCAGACTTATCAATTGACTCCCAACCTTCTGTGGACTTGAGAATGAAATTCCTCACAAACATTTGAAGGAGTTCCACATAGTTTGTTCAAGCGTGAGACCGTAAGGCATCATAGAAGATCAAATCAAACTAGGTGCCTTTTCATTTTCATTAGCCAACCATGCAAAGGATTGGTTGTTCTGCTTGCCTCCTGGATCAATTAACACAAGGGAGGACATGGTGAGGCTTTTCCTTGACAAGTATTTTCCTACCTCAAGAGCCGCTAACATACGGAGAGAGATTTGTGCCATTAAACAAAGAGACACAAGGACACTCCACGGTTATTGGGAAAGATTTAAATAGTTGTGTGTGAGTTTCCCTCAACATGGGATCTCTAAAAAATTTCTCATTCAATAATTTTATGAGAGGTTGTTACCCATGGAAAGAAAGATGATGGATGCAGCAAGTGGTGGAGCAATTGTTAGCAAAACTCCTAGATATGCTAGGGAGTTGATCAATGTTATCGCCACTAATTCACAGTAATTTGGCTTGCAACTATACACCACATTTAGACGAGTGAATGAGGTAAGCATCTCTGCTCTTTAAAGTCAAATTTCTAATCATACCTTTCTTTTGCAACAAATGCCAATAGGTAACATACAACAAGTGAAAGCTTGTGGTATTTGCACGAGTAATGGACACCCAACAGTCTGTGTCCCACACTTTAAAAGGGTGTAACCGAGATTGCCAATATGGTTGGTGGATTTTATAGCCCACCTCAAAGGAAGTATGATCCTTACTCAAACCCCTTTAATCCGAGGTGGAGGGATCACCTGAATTTTAGCTATAGGACAAAGCCATACAATCCCCCACAAACTCAACATCGATCGTCTCATGAGTCATCTCATCAATAATTATCATCAAAGATAGGTATGTCCATTGAAGAAATAGTTCGTTCTCTTACTACTAGCACGCAACAATTCCATCAAGATACCAAGGCAAGCATCAAAAATTTGTAAAATTAAGAAAGTCAACTTGCCTCATCTCTTAGCCAATTGGAATCTCAAGGTAAGCTACCTTCACAAACTATTGTCAATCCAAAGAAAAATGTAAATGTTATTACTTTGAGAAGTGGTAAAGAATGTTAGATTGGTGGTACGCCCCGTGGCATAGCGAAAAAATTATTCTGGCGATCATCAACCATGGGTCTATGTACAAGGAATGAATTGGGTTGAAATAGGGCTAAAAAATATACCTTTTCAAACTAAAATAGTGTGTAACATTGTTGGTTGGAATCCTTTGCGCGATGTCAATCCAAGTCGCAACAAAAGTGTCTCAGCCTCTACGTAGTCCACCTAGTCAACCACGAATAGAAAAACTCTTTGAACAATTTCAGAGAGAATTTAAAGACGGCTACTAGACCCTTTAAATTTTTCTTTCTTACTTACTTATTGACTTCTACATAATCAGGGATTATATTCCATTTATTAATATCATATATTAAAATAGAATAATTCCCTTTTCTACTTTGCAGAGAAAATCATGGAAGATATTAAAATTATATTCTTTCACAAGAATACTAACTTCCATAAATATTAATTTTGAAAGATGTTGTGAATCATATCTGCCAAGCAATCCTACTTGCCATGTAATTCTATCCGCCAAGCTATACTATGCACCAGACTATATTATTATCTAGTCAATATTGTCCACTAGGAGATATTATCCACTGGGCGATACTGTTTGCTGGACAATACTATCTGCCAAGTGAAACTATCCCCAAGGTGATACTTATCTGCCAATTATAAGAATACGTCATACCATATGTAGGAGGGTATACGCCTATTCTATTAGTGTGAAGTCTGTTCGCTTTAACCATAAGGTGTGACCCTGTAGGTTCTTGTAACGTTGTTAGTAATACTAGAACATTTTTAATGTTACAAGCAATAAGTGGCATCTAGTGTGACCCTGTAGGTTCTTGTAATGTTTGTAGTAATACTAGAATATTTTTAATGTTACAAAAAATGAGTGGCATCTAGCAACGCATCATTGCTACCCAAGTTGCAAGAAGTCGTGATTTGACATAACCTTTCTAGGATAAACCTTTTCATGCATCATATCCTTTTATCCTTTATATCTAGATTGGACACAAGTCAGGGTATAGTCACACTTGTATAGTCCAATCTCATATTTCTTGATAATCTGAGTGGACTATGTTAAGCAGATAAGTTTGATATCTCATATCAACTTATCTGAGTATGGCTATGCATTTCTAGTCTCACTCCATCAAGCGACCCAAGATATTACTCCCATTATGTGGGAGGGATGAATCGTATCTTGATCAATCATATCCCACTACATGGATTGTGGTATATCCAACATCAGTCTTTATAGTACAACCTATTACGGTAAACGTTTGACTATATCAAAATATACGACTCACGATGTTGGGATAAAAATGATCTCAAGTTTGAGGATCAGATACATAGTAATCACTATAAGTAATGTTTGTGATTATTACATAATAATCCAAGAAACATACTCATGGCGAGTCAGTCCAAGTATGTTGTTCTCTAACACATACTCATGTATTGATTTTGACATCCCTATGTCAATGACAATACTTTGTCATCAATCAACTACACATTAGTCTTAGTGCATTATTATTGTCCAAGCCTACGATAATACTTGACTAAGGACTTTTTAAGAACAATCATATTATTTTTAGACTTTATTATTAATCAGTTTATTTTTATGTATAGAATAAGAAACTACAATAACAATGGAAATGCTTAATATTAATAATGAGGTAAATTGAATATGTAATTATAATCATCTTATTATTGGTCTTTGGGCATACTTTAACAAAGAATTGCAGGAAACGAAAACGCGTAGCCAAATCTTGAAGGAAGGAACGAAAAAAGAAGTGATACATCCAAATTACTCCAATGAAATGTCAAAGACATTGGTGATGACACCTCCTTTTCCTCAAAGATTGGCCAAAACCAAGAAAGATACTCAAGAAAAGAAATCTTTAAGACTTTCTGCAAAGTGGAGGTAAACATTCCATTACTTGATGCTATTAAATAGGTACCTCAATTGGAAAATTTTCTCAAGGAGTTGTGCACCAACAAGAAGAAACTCAATGGCAATGAAAAGGTAAAAATGGGTACAAAATGTATCTGCAGGTTTCCAAAAGAAACTCCCTCAAAAATCCAAGGATCTAGGTATGTTCACTATCCCATGTCTAGTTGGAAATGTTAAAATTGAAATCGCTATGTTGGATTTAGGTGCTTCTATTTATGTTATGCCTCATTCTATTTATTATGCTAATAGAATGGGTCCTTTAAAAGAAATTGGAGTAGTTATCCAACTTGTTGATCGATCACATGTGTCTCCAACTGGTGTTCTGAAAGATGTTTTGGTTTAAGTTAATGGACTGGTTTTTCTTGCAGATTTCTATGTCATAGACATGAAAGAAGAAAACTCTTCTATTCCTATCTTGATTTTGTTAGGAAGGCCATTTTTGGAAACATCAAAAGCAATAATTAACGTGCACGATGGGGAAGTTATCAAATTCAACATACATGATGCCATGAAATATCCTAATAATGCATGTTTATTATTTGTTTTAGATGTCATTGACCCTTTGGTAGAGGAAGTCTTTAAAATGACTGACGGGGATAACTTAAGAGTGATCCTCAACAAGAGCTACAAACTTGAAGAATTAGCAAAAATTGAAGAAGGGTCTTTGATAAATTCCAATTTGAAAGGAACACTTCATGAATTAGAATCTCTAAAAGCTGTCTGTCACGAAACGCCAAAAACAGAATTGATTTCTTCTAACAATAAATTGTTACCTTCAATTGTGCAGGTACCAAAACTTGATTTGAAGCTTCTTCTCGACCACTCAAAAAATACATTTTCGGGATAGAAGAAAACTCTACCAGTGATTATATCCAGCAAGTTAGGTACAACTGAAGAAGAGAGGCTCATTCAAGTTTTGCAAAAGCTAGAAGAAACTCACAAGGATGCATATGAAAATGCATCCATCTACAAAGAAGAGACAAAGGCCTTCCATGATCAAATGATTTCTACGAAAAATTTTTATCTTGGTCAAAACATGTTGCTTTATAAACCTCATTTGAAATTATTTCTTTGAAACTTATGCTCTAGATGGATAGGGCCTTTTGTTATCACTATCGTGTTTTCTCATGGTACAATAGAAATTTAAATTCTGGACACAAATAAAATCTTCAAGGTCAATGGTCATCATTTAAAGCATTTTTATGAAGGTTTTCAAACTAATGAGTTAAACCCGATCCAATTAAAATGTCCAAAATACAAGGAGTGAAGAGGGAGTCACGTCTAGCTAAAGACGTTAAAGAAAGGCACTTCATGGGAGGCAACCCATGGGATTTCTTATTAATTTCATATATTTTTCATGTTTGATTTCTTTTTAGGTAAGATTGAGAAGGATGACAAATTTGGGCGAATCAAAAATAAGGCATGCCCACACCTTATTATTGCAGAACATCAGGAAGTACAAGATTTTTGTTCACAAAAGAAATTCAAGAATAAGGCATGCCCACACCTTATTATTGTAGAACATTAAGAAGTACAACATTTTTTTTTCATAGAAGAAACTCTAAAACAATGCGTGCCCATAACTTATTCTTAAACTCCTTATGCCAAAAAAAAATCAATTTCCCAACATTTTTTCTCTTATTTGTTTCATTAAAAAAAGAAAAAAAATAGCAAACTCTACTAATAAAAAGAATCCCAACCGCTCAAGCCACTTTGCCCAAAATCCTCCGACACGAACAGCCTACAACTTTGAACTTCCATCCCTTACGAAATTCACACCAGAAACTTTTCAAACAATCATGAAGCACAACCCTCTCGCATCCAGAATGTTGAGTCGTTCAAAACCCAACAAGAAGGACCAGCAATGATGTGATTCTGATCACATCATGTAACTCATCAAGAAAAACTCAAGATTGGCCCAAGCTCGAGGGGCCCAAAACTAAAATGAGATTCATCAAATGAATGTTTTATTTGATATTTCCATGTTTTGTTGTTTAACGTGTTAGGTGTCAAGTTAACTTGTATTTCATTCATCCACAGCTTGTTATTTACATTTATGTGTTAAGTGTGTCGTTATACATATGTTGCTTAATATTAGGTTTTGAGTGTGTGATGTTTTCATGATTAAAGTCTAGAATCTAAGTTAACTTGTCGAGAGTGTCACGTTTTACATTTTTGGTAGGTTTGGAATTGTGATTAATTGCCATGGTCTAACACCTATTTATATGTGTTGTAGGTGACCATTTGGTGGACCTACTTTAATGTTTAATGCATGCATAAGGAACATTCATGGGACCAACACTTTCAAGCCATTATGAAGATACATGAGACCATTCGTATGGGAGGGCCAAGTACATACCTTCATGCATTCCTTAATGAGGAAGAGTCCATGAACAAACAAGGGAGATGCACCTCATTAAATCGGCCATTGAACCAGCACATACATTAGCCAAAATGGGGTAAGGATATTTTTGGAAATTAAAAGGCTGCACCTACATTGAATTGGACAAATACTTCCTAGCTCAGCATGCATGAATGCCCAAGTGAAGAGACATCACATTTATTCGGCCAAGTATGCACCAAACATCAAGCATGAACCGAATTTACTTCATTGAGTATGAACACATTGATGTTTTAGCGTGAAAAACTTAAATGTTAGGTGTAAATGTGTTTATGTTAGTGTGAATTCATTTTATGCTGAAATTTGAATGGCCATTTTAAGGGCCTACAAAAACCATGTAAAAGGGGCATTTTCAGAGACATGCCATCTTTGAATATAAAAACTTATTTTGTGAGAATTGTTTCTCTCTCGGTTCTTAACCGAACTTATCAAACTTTTACAAGTTTGTGGCATTCACCCTTTGTCTTATCGTCCCGTAACCCATCCAGGGGTGTGGCGACTTCTACCATACCAAGGTTTGAGTTACTTGTCAAGTTTAAGCGGGTCGAGTTCCTCTATAACTTTAGTTCCTTAAAGCATTCGAGTACTTCGGGTCAAGGTTTCCACCATCCTTAGAACCTATTCAAGACGGTCCCTTATTTAAGTAATTTTTCAAACATTCCAAGCTCGAAAAATCGTATCTAGCAAACTCAACCTTATGCCAAGACCATTCTCATGCGAAATCTTGCATTGCACAGCGGTTCGAGATTTTTCAGCAACTTATTCTCCTTTAAACTCAATGAACTAGATCTGCCATGAATTAATGCTAATGGACCTCAAGGGAGCTTATTTTCCTTATCTCTCATAACTAGTTGATCCATGTACATCCATTTTTTTACATTGAGGACAATGTATGCTCTTAGTGTGGGAGAGAGTCTTTGATTGTGCATTTAAGAACAGGATTTTTTTTTTTTTGCCTTCTTCTAATATGTTTCATGTTCCTTTCTCTGTTGACCTCAAGTTTGAAAAAAAGTTTGCTTAGTTTCTTGCTTAGTTGATGATATCTATCCTTTGAGTCAAGTTGAGAAAGTGATAGGATTCAAGTTTGGGAATGGTCGAGTTTTTGCTACTAACAGGTGAACAATTTTCTTTGTTGATTAATTGAATGAGAAGTGACGTAAGATTTGACAAAAAAGTTAACCCTTTCTGTAAGTTATTTAAGCCAATAAGCATGCATCATTATATGGTTTATTTTTTTTCATAGAGTGATTGTCAAGCATAATTAGATGATTCTAGAACTTGCATTGTTATTCATATTGAGACCACATCTCAGAATTTGGAATGTGTTGAAATGAAAAGGGCATTTAGGAATAACCATTTTGAGCTTAAAAAGCCAACCTTGGCATTGACCAATAGAAGACAATTTGAGATTTAGCCTTTGTTTGGAAATTAGTAGCATTATAAGCCAATTTGACCATTTTTGTTTATTTCCTATGTTCGTACCTGGATTAAAGGATTTACATTGATCTCCTTACTTGAAACGCATTGAACTTAAGCTACCCTTTGGAAAAAGAGAGAGAGAGAGAGAAAATAAATAGTAATTACTACAAGTATCCCGAGATCTTTTTCTACTTTCTCATACAAAAAATAACAAAAAAACAAAATATATATATCATGGTAAGATTCTCGGGTTAATTAGTTATCTTTCCCATTGGTTACTTCCTTATAGCTTGAGTAAAAAAATAATGTCAAGTTTTAGGTAAAGAGTATATGTATTTCTTTGATCAATAAGCCCAAAAAGTCTCTTCTTTTTAGACCTTAACTCAAGCCCATTACAACCTAACAAACCTTTTGATCTTTGCATCCAATTCTAACTCTAGTGGTGGAGATATGATATATTTGCAAGCCTATGGTAAACATTTTTTTTTATGTTATGACTTGAGGGTTGACAATACCATGAACACTTTGAACATTAATGAGGGAATCCATAGTGAGTGTGGCAAATCTTACTTCATTTTGATTTCAAAAAATTGATGAGATGATTGTTCATTTGTGTTGGTTTGTAAGGACATCTTCTATGAACAACTTGTTTCTTGTTTTCATTTGTTTTACTTGACTATTAGGATTTGAGACTTTGAACCATTGCATGCTTGAGGACAAACATTGTTTAAGTGTTGGGGAATTTGTTATAGTGTAATTTTACATATATTTTAAGAAGTTTCCCATTTGTTTTGATATTCTAATATGCCTGTAAACTCATCTTTTGGTTGAATTTTGTATTTTGTAGGATAAAAAGAGAGTAGGAATCACTTGGAAACCATATAGAGGTTTTTATGGATAAAATAAAGTTTTGGTATTTTGTGGACTAAGAAGATGGGCAAAAAAAGTCGAAGAATAAGGCATGCCCACGACTTATGCTCGGAGAAACAAAGCTTCATGATTTTTCTACAGTTTTCAACAAACCACTATCTTTTTGGAAGAATTCTTCAAAGTCTTATTTTATGAGATTGATTAGGATTTTATGATATATTTTAAATTAAAATTTATTTTGAAATACTTTCTAGGAGTTCTTAAAGGGTATTTAAAGAGGCTTTAGGCATGAAAAACAATGAATAAGACTTTCACATTTTCTTCTGCTATTATTTTTCTCTTCATGGATTGTTAAATTCTTCATTCTAATAAAGGATTTTATCAAGGTTTTTGATTCATTGAAGTGTGAGATTAATGTTCTTCATGCTTTTAGATTCTTGAATATTTTTACATCTTCTGTGCTTCATATTATTATTGACTTGAGAATTGTATGTACGCTACTCTTCAATTCTTCAATTTAATATACAACCAATTAGGATTTTCTCATCCATAATTGTGGGAAGGTTTTAATCTATGTGGTGAATAAATTAGGTTATAAAGGTGTAGAATCTAGTTTAAATTATCTATATTCTGGTGTGAGATGATTGGCTAGAATTGGGTCCTTTAAATCATAAGGCTGTTGGTAAGTTAAATCTTAGGAGCGTCTCCGCTGGACTGTTTATCAATAAGAGAAGTAATCATTTGAGTGTCTCTTTAATAACTGAGAAACTAAGGAGAGATTAGGTTATTATAGCCTCTTGAGTAGCTATAACCAACTTATTCAAGAAGTTTATAAAATTAATTGCAAAGTCAATGATCAATCATGAATTTAAAAACTATGATTTCCCTTGACTAGATATTTATCAAACCTTGAATTTTCTTAAATCTTATTGTTTCGACCACATTATTTGCTATTAATTTTTATCCCAGTTTGAACTTTAATCCCCTTATTCAACTTTAATCCACAATTAATCACATAGGCACTTTTATAATAATATTAAGTTGACATATATAATCAAAATCACTTTTACATGCTCAATGTGCCACTTCACAATTTCACATTTCAACTAGGTGTATTGCACCACTAATTTACTTTCACTTAAATAATCAATAAATGTTTTCACTTTTTCCACTTTATGATATTATAATACATGAAGTGAATTTCCACTTTTAACGTTGTTTTATTTCACTATATCAAATTGTTATTTATTGACATCTCCAATTAGTACCAGCTTTTAAGGTTCTCATTATACCATGGCATTCAAATTTTTACAAGACCTTAGTAGCTTAATATTATACAAATTAATCAAGGCTTATCATTATTACCAATTTTTTTTTTCCGATTATAACATTATAATAAGCCATGGTCTCTCACATTTACCTCGACTATTTATTTCATTAACTATTCCATCTCATAAATATTATTAATGATAAAGTTAAATTTAAGAGTACTTACCTCTTGAATGACCTAACATCAAGGTTATTAAAGTTCATTTTTCTCCTTTAATCCTTTATCATCCCATTTTTCTATGATTAGAATCTCTTTCTCTTCTGTTTTTTTTTTTTTTTTTTCATTTCTCCTCCCAAAACTAAACACAAATATTTATTAAACCATGCTCAAGACACTTTCTATGCATTAAGGTCTTAAATATGGCCGGAGGAAATGGAGAAAAACATGTTTCCTACCTTCTTGAATCTTTCTCTCACTAGAATCAAACTTTAGTTCACTAGCCACTTGAAACCTTAGGTCTTGAATGAAGATGGTATTGATGAAAAACAATGAAAAATGGTGTTTTTTATTATTATCAAGATTTAATGAAAGAAACTTGAGTTTTCTTTTGAAGGGGTTTCACTTAAAAATGAAAGATGAAAAAATGGTCATGGGAGGAGAGTTTATCCTCCCCCATAGTTGTTGTCGAAATTGAGAAGAGATGAGAAAAATCTATTTTTCTTTTCATTTAATCCACCATTTTAAATTGGTTAAAGTCAAACAAGTCAAATTCAACACTAATGTGTGGTCCACATTTAATCCTCATGTTATAATCTAATCCAATGGCTAAAAATTGATCTCAACAATTTAATATCTCATAATAGAGTATTTCTAATAATAAATACTTATGAAAAGATAAGAATGTCCTTGAGTGAAAAAATTATCATTTTGCCTCTTAGCACAATTTCTTCATAATAATAAGAACTTATCAAATTCAAATCTTATAGTTCACATTTAATTCTTCTTTGGATGACAAAAATTACACTTTTAACCTTCTGTCGGTACAATAGAAAATTTATAATTTAGTCCATATACTTTCAAATCTTTCCCAAATTAGTCCAAAAGTGATCTCCATCATGTTAGTATACACATTCCTAGTTATTCCCATGTCAAATAATAACAATAGTTCACATTTTCTCTTTTCGGTTGAATTACATTTTAGTCCTCAAACTTTTCCAAAATTTACAATTTGCTCCTATTTCCACATTTTTCACACCCACAATTATCTACATAGATTTCCATCTTCAATATCAATTTTGTTCCTTATGAATCCAATTTGTGTTACTCATTTCTGAATTTTCTCGAAAATCATTGAACACGGTTCTTAGAACAATATTCGATGTAGCATTGAAATTTTTGGGTCTCAATCCAATCTAGTTACATTATTAAATCTTGAAAAAATCCTAAGTTTAGGGATCAAAATGATTTAGTTATCAAATTCATGTATCAAAATGAGCAAAAAAAAAATACAGGTATAAAAGTGGACCTATTTGATAAGTTCAAGAGCCAAAATTTATATTGACCCATTTCTAAATGTACAAAAAGAAATGGAGACTTGGACCATAATTTAACAAAAGAAATATGTGTACAAGTAGTTTTGCATAGATTAAAATATGTTATAAGTCTCTATACTTTTAAAATTTTTAAAATTTAGATTCAAATGTTAACCTTGTTAAATTTGTTGAACCTAAATTTTGAGATTTGAAAAATAAAGAGATTAAATTCTTGAAAATGAAAATACATTAATTAAATTCTAAATTTTTGAAGATTATAAATAGTTATGAGATATTTTAACTTTTGCATAATTTGTGTTTTCCTAAACAAAAATC
The DNA here is from genome assembly GCA_008044935.1 of Gossypium turneri. Classification (NCBI taxonomy): domain Eukaryota; kingdom Viridiplantae; phylum Streptophyta; class Magnoliopsida; order Malvales; family Malvaceae; genus Gossypium; species Gossypium turneri. Next base: position 20,980,217 of record CP032572.1, on the reverse strand, counting down.
TACACAAAGCTTGACTTTGGTCTCCAGAAATCAGTTTCGGATTTTGTTAAGGATCTTTAAAAGGTAAATTTGAAGTTCAATATTAGGTAAATATTATTAATATCAAACGACTTTTCTTAACTAGAGTTGAAAGATTTGTTGAAGGGAGTAAGGGTAGTTTTGACTTTTCGTTGAGAGAAAAAACATTGAACAAAGAGAGGATTCTGAAGGAAGTATCTGAGAAATAGAACTTTGAACCTCTTCTCTCTCTTCCAAATCCCATGGTGAGGGTGGTTGGTGACTCTTTCTTCTTCTTCTTCTTCTCAATTTAACACGGTTTTGAATATATATATGTATATATGTATAAAAGAAAATCCTTCTTTATGTTTATATTTTTCACTCCTCAATTTCTCCTTCATTTCCTTGCTTAATTTCCCATAAAAATCTTTTACCCAAATTTTATTTATTTATTTCTTCTTTTTTCTCCATTTGGTTCCTCAATTCAATTTTCTTGAAAATCCAGAAGCAAGGCTTCTATCTCTTTCTTGGAGAGCTTCTTTTATTTGTCTATTTGAAAAAAACAAGAGTTGTTAGATCTCAAAGCCTGGATCTTTGAAAGCAGAGCCTTCTTTTTCCTCCTTTTTTGGTCTAAAAGTTCATCTTTTGATTTTCTTTTTGGCTGCTTTGGGTTTAAATTCAAAAACCAATTTCAGCAACAACAAGAAAAACCAGAAAAGATCTTAGATTAAGTTATTGGGTTATTTCATGGGAAATTGTTGTGCGACTCCATCAACAACAGCTTCTCATGAGAAGAAGGAGAAGAAAGGAAAAAAGAAGCAGAATCCATTTTCTCTTGATTATGGTCAACATCACCATGGCAACGGAGGCCATAAGCTCACTGTTCTAAATGATCCAACTGGGGGAGAGATTGAGCAAAGATATGAACTTGGGCGTGAGCTTGGGCGTGGTGAATTTGGGATCACATTTCTTTGTACAGACAAAGAAACAGGGGATACTTTTGCATGCAAATCAATATCAAAGAAGAAGCTAAGGACTGCCGTTGACATTGAGGATGTAAGAAGGGAAGTTGAAATCATGAAGCATTTGCCTCACCACCCAAATATTGTTACCTTGAAGGATACTTACGAGGATGACAATGCAGTCCATTTGGTTATGGAGTTGTGTGAAGGTGGTGAGTTGTTTGATAGGATTGTTGCAAGAGGTCATTACACTGAGAGAGCTGCTGCTGCTGTCACCAAGACCATTGTTGAAGTTGTTCAGGTATTTTCTTTCCCTTATTTTTGTGTTTATTCCTATACCTTTTGGTTGATCTTGAATCTTCTTTTCTTATCTCATGAATGTACACGTTTAGGGTTTCAAATGACTTTCTAAACTAGTTGCTTGAAGTGATTAAACTGAAATGCTACACAAAATTTTGGGTTTCAAATGCTTGCTTGGACCTAAATTTTAGGGTATTCAGTTCTGTTTAGATTCTCCATATTCTCCTAGTATGTGTACTTATGTGTACTTTGTTTCACTATGCCTTAAATTATGATCTTAAGTTAATATTTGTGCATTTTTGTTGTTGCAGATGTGCCACAAGCATGGTGTGATGCACAGAGATCTCAAACCTGAGAACTTTCTGTTTGCAAATAAAAAAGAGACAGCGGCATTGAAGTCGATTGACTTTGGTTTATCAGTGTTCTTTAAACCAGGTAATGCCATTTTACAAACATGATATCAAAAACTTTTTTGCCCTTTGGTTTAAGTTTTCACCTATTAGTTTCATCCTTCTATGTTTATCTATTGAAATTTGAATATTTCCCCTTGCAGGTGAAATATTTACCGAGATAGTCGGAAGCCCCTACTACATGGCTCCTGAGGTGCTGAAAAGAAATTATGGACGTGAAGTTGATGTTTGGAGTGCCGGTGTTATACTTTACATCTTACTTTGTGGTGTCCCACCTTTCTGGGCAGGTTCGTATTGATTTATAGTTAAAGAATTGCTGTTCGAGTAATGAGAATTGTAATTAAGAACTGCAATGCTCCACCTCTTCCCAATTGAATTCATTTTTTACACAATTTTTCCTTCACTTTTGCAATTAGTCCTATTTCCACCATATGTGATAAATACTGATGGAATTTGGTATGCCTTCCTTATATATTTTTGTTTGTTTACATCTTACATTTTTATTCCATCTCTTTTTCCTCTCTAACTTTCCTTCTTTCTATGCAGAAACTGAACAAGGAGTTGCGCAAGCAATTATTCGCTCTGTTATAGATTTTAAGAGGGATCCTTGGCCTAAAGTTTCTGAGAATGCAAAAGACCTTGTGAGGAAGATGCTCAATCCTGATCCTAAGCGACGACTTACAGCTCAGGAAGTTCTAGGTAGGTTTTAGTTCTAATGATATAGGTTTTCTGTTGAAATTTTTAGTAGTTTTCGGTAAAAGTTTATTAGCAAAATTGTTTTGCTATATATGTGAATACTAAATCAAATTGTTTCTTGCTTCAGATCATCCTTGGTTGCAAAATGCAAAGAAGGCTCCAAATGTTTCCTTGGGTGAGACCGTGAAGGCAAGGCTCAAGCAGTTCTCTGTAATGAACAAGCTCAAGAAAAGAGCTCTCAAGGTAATGCTTCTGGCTTTTTTGTTGGGCAATAGAACCTAAATAAAGTTTCCACTCATTGCTTGTTAACCTTTTTTTCCCCATTTTTGCTTATCTGGAAATCTTGTACTGACAGGTAATAGCTGAGCATCTCTCTGTGGAGGAAGTTGCAGGCATAAAAGAGGGATTCCAATTGATGGATACTGCCAATAGAGGCAAGATTAACATTGATGAGTTAAGGGTTGGGTTGCATAAACTTGGTCATACCATTCCTGATGCAGATCTTCAAATACTAATGGAAGCCGTAAGTTCTACCCTAAGCTTGCATTATATTTTGTTTTGTCATTGATATTTGGCGGCACAGACATGTAAATGTCTGTTCGCTCTTTTACCGAGCCAATATTCCACCCTAATCTAATTTTATAGAAATCAATAGGTCAATATGATTTCTCTTATGTTTGCATCCATCTGTGGTCATTGTCATATCTCGTTTTAGAACTTTACATGTGCATTGTGAAGATTATCCAACTGTTTGCAAGAAGAGTAACTAACTAAAAATTTATTTTTAATGTTTTTCTTCACAGGGCGATGTAGATAAAGATGGATATCTGGACTACGGAGAGTTTGTTGCCATTTCAGTTCACTTGAGAAAGATGGGCAATGACGAGCACCTTAAAAAGGCCTTTGAGTTTTTCGATAGAAACCAAAGTGGATATATTGAGATTGAGGAACTAGGAGATGCCTTAACCGACGAAGTTGAAACAAACAGTGAAGAAGTCATTAGCGCCATCATGCATGATGTGGACACAGACAAGGTTAGACGGATTTTCCCTTTTTTGCTTCCTTTCCTTGGCATGTTTTTTTCTCCCAGATGTTCATATTCCTATCGCATCTCAAGTAGGATAAATACTGAATAAGCCCGAAACTCAGTTTAAGCTTGTAGCTTTTAAACCGGGAAGGAAATGAGAAAACAACCATAATCTCTCTCCTAAATCCATGATTTCATTTAATCTTAACATACTTGATGCTGTGAATCATTGCGGGAAGAAGTTGAAAACATATCATTGTCACTTTAAATCTTTTATTAATTTTTCTGAAACCCGAGCAGCGTAAATTCATTCCCATGCATATGAAACCATGCTGAAAGTATATTTGATGGATGTACTGCAGGATGGGAGAATAAGTTATGACGAGTTTGCAGTGATGATGAAGGCTGGTACGGATTGGAGAAAAGCTTCAAGGCAATATTCTCGAGAGAGGTTCAACAATCTAAGTCTGAAATTGATGAAGGATGGATCATTGCAAATGAACAATGAGCCTACATGACCAAACACCATTGACAAAGTTCTACTAATGAAAAATGGCTGTTGATTTCAGTGTTATTTTTAGCTGTTATTTTTTTCTTCTTTTGGGTCTAAAAGAAAAATCCTTTTTCATACCCTTAATAAGAGTTTTTTAGGATTGAGCCATGCCAAGGGTTGTTCATGCGTTGGAAATTGCAATTTGTTTTTGCTTATTTTATGTACTTAGATTTGGGTTCAGAGTGTTGGAAATAGATATATGATTTATATGGGTATATTTATATATATTAGATATTAATGCAATTTAGATTGATGGAGAACCATAGCTGATGCTATGATAGATGTTCTTTTTATTTTGTTCTTTTTAACCGAGAAAGCTGACATTTACTTGAAATTTTATTTCAGATATGTGTTAGGTGTGCTGGTAATGGTCCCAATTATCTCAAATCGATGTCTAATGAGTTAAAAACTGTGTACTATTATTTTGTCAAATCATATTTAGAGAATTAAAATCTTAACAAAAATATGAATTTGGATTTATAAATTTTTAGTCTAGATTAAATTTGGATTTCAAAATTCGTTTTAAGGTAAAATCTAAAGTAACTAAACTTTTATTTCTCTTTCAATATCTGCATTAGCTAGAACTGTCCAAGAACTCAGCGGACTAGGCCCGTCCCAACTTAGAATGAGCTTAATTCGATTAAAATATTTTTAAAATTAAATTTAATTATAAAAATATATAAATATTAATATAAAAATGTATGTTTAAGTTTTTGTTAATATTTTATATAGTAACGACCTTTTGAAACTGGCCTAAGCCTATTTTTCTGAACCTAATTCTGACTCGGTCTTTTGTCTACCCTTTATCAATCTAAACCCAAGCCCTCCTTTATTTCTGTTGCCACCTCCGTTTCCCGCTTCCATCTCACTCACGAACCACCCCTATCAAGATAACCAAATTACATTCTAGTTTCTTGATTAAAAGGTCCAAATAAACTTAAATGATTTTTTTGGGATAAAAAACAAAACTACATATCAACTATGATTTAATGTGTTATCGTATACATAAATTTTAATTTTGTGTAATTTTATACATAGAATTTTGATTTGATCCAATTTTTGTAAATTATTAACATAATTATTGATATAACATCATTTTATATTTATATATTGCATACATAAATAATTATATTTATCTAATATAAAAATAAATTGATGTATTTATTTTTTTAAATGTATATGATTAAATCAAAATTAAGGTTTCAAGTATATATTTGAACCACAATTAAAGTTCATGTTTATAATTGCAACAAATTAAAATTCATGTATACAATTACATATTATGTTGGAAAATATGGACATCACATAGATAATAAGGGTAATTACATGTTATTATTTACTATCATGATAGGTTAGCCCAAATTAAAAGTGATCGAATTTGGTTAAGGTTTATTGGATTTTAATTATTAAATAAAATATGAGTCAAATATGTGTAGATATTCTAGTAATTAAGTTCTAATCAATTTCTAATTAATGATGGGCTAATTAGAAATTAGGACTAATGTACCAAAGTTATATATATTAGGGTTATGGTCCTAAATTACATACAAGCTAACTTTTCTAATATCCCATCTTTAGAAAAGAGAGAGCCACATTCTTTAGATTAATTGTGTGCTAATTTAAAAGATCAAAAACTCAAGATTCGTAGATTTCAAGAAATCAATGAATTCAAATACGCTTCCGCATCTGTTTTTTTTTTGATAATTTGACATAATAGATCTTGATTTACAGTGCTAATTTTATATTAGATATTATTTACGATTTTAACATATTAATTCAAAATTTATATATAATTTTGAGATTTTTTTTTAAATCGTTTTAGGGTGAAAAAAAATCTCTAAGGAAACTTCTGGAATTGATTTATGTAAGTTTAGAAATTAGTGTTGACACTCGACAATTGCTTTTATTGAACACTTTACAGGAATAGTGTGATAAGATATTTTCAGTTTACAAATGTTTAAATTTAAATTTGCCATGCACAGGCTGCTCATATGCACTTCTTTTTATATTTTTGACTATGTTTGTTTCCCTAAAATAGTTTTCGAGAAAATATTTCTTTTAAATGGTTTTCTAGAAAATTTGATTATTATTAAATAAAGGGTAAATTACACATAAAAATCCTATTTTTTTTGTTAAAATTTACCGAAATGGGTCCAGTAAATAATTATTTACTGGAATGGGCCCATTTCCCTGAAAGCGCGTCCACGTCAGCGCGATGTCAGGGTACGTGACAGGAAAACGCTCCCTCAGGGACGCGTTTTGCCCATTTTAGGATTTTAGGGTTTAGGGTTTAGGATTTGGGGTTTAAGGTTAAAAATTAAATAAATAAGGGATTAGAGTTTAGGGTAGAGGTGTTCATGGGCCGGGTAGGGCTTGGGTCGAGCCAGGCCCAAAAAAAATTTTGGACTACTTCCTATGCCCGGGACCGGCCCGGCCAGAAATATGTGCCTAAAATTTTGTCTAGGCCCGGCGCGGAAAAAATTTTCTAAGCCCGAGCCCGGCCCACCCCGACCGATTTTTAATAAACACCAAAAAAATTATTTTAAAAATAAAAAGAATAAAAAATATTTTAAAAATATTTTAAAATTAAATAATAAAAAATATTTATTTATTATATATTCAGGCCGGGCCATGTTGGGCTCGAGCCAAAAAAGAGGTACCCAAGGCCCGGCCTGTTTTCTAAACGGGCCTCACTTTTTTACCCAAACCCATATTTCGGGCCTATATTTTTACCCCAACCTCCCATATTTTTTTGCCCGGCCCATGAACACCTCTAGTTTAAGGTTTGTCAATTAAATTATTTAAAACTATTTCAAAATTGGATTAGTTTTCGTGTTTATTATTTTTTAAGAAAAAATCAATTAAATTAGGGTTTAGGGTTACTTGAGTAATTTAATTAAAAAAATTAAAAAATTAGATTAGGGTTAGGGTTAGGGTTAGGATTTTTAAGGTTAAGGGTTTTTAAAGAAAAATCAAATAAGTTAGGATTTAGAGTTTAAGGTTTGTCAATTAAATTATTTAAAAAATTTTCAAAATTGGATTAGTTTTCGTGTTTATTATTTTTAAGAAAAAATCAATTAAATTAGGGTTTAGGGTTACTTGTGTGATTTAATTAAAAAAATTTTAAAAATTAGATTAGGGTTAGGGTTAGGGTTTTTGTTATGGTTTTGATGTTTTTAAGTTAAGGGTTTTTAAGGAAAAATCAAATAAGTTAGGGTTTAGAGTTTAGGATTTGTCAATTAAATTATTTATAAATTTTTCAAAATTGGATTAGTTTTCGTGTTTATTATTTTTTAAGAAAAAATCAATTAAATTAGGGTTTAGGATTACTTAAGTAATTTAATTAAAAAAATTTTAAAAATTAGATTAGGGTTAGGGTTAGGGTTAGGGTTTTTGTTAGGGTTTTGGTGTTTTTAAGTTAAGGGTTTTTAAGGAAAAATCAAATAAGTTAGGGTTTAGAGTTATTTTCGTTTAGAGTTATTTCCAAATATCGATTGTACGAGAGACATATTTTCGTTTAGTGGCACTATTTCCAAAGCGAGCAATGAGTTATACAAGCCAGATGCAGGGAGGCCATGTATGGTGCAGTAAGGTAGTGCAAGAAATTAACAAGGCCAAGGCGCGAGTGATCCATGCACACAGTCTGTCACGACCGAGACAACTTATGGTTTCGCGTGACAGAGTTTGACAGACCGCACCAAGGTGTTATTGGCGGGCAATATCGGGTACACGTGCGAAATAGGACTTGCGACTGTGGGATGTTTGATGCACTTCGTTATCCATGCGCTCAAGTAATTGTAGCTTGTCAGAATCTCCGTCTGGATCCGATGAGCTATGTCGACGAAGTGTACAAATTAGAAAACATGTACAACGTCTAGAGACACATATTCCCACCGGTCCCAGATGAACGTAAGTGGCCGTCTATATCACTTGCTCCCTTTAAGCTATTACCGGATAGAGAATTACGTCGCAAACCAAAAGGTCGACCTTGCTCGATTAGAATACGTAACAATATGGATATCCGAGAAACAACCAGTCAACATAAGTTGTGCAGATGGTGTAGGAACCCAGGCCATACAAGCCGATCATGCCCAAATCGCAATAGTTGAACGTTATTGTAAAAAACATTGTATTATTTATATTTTTTAAATCAAAAATTGGTACAAATATTCAAAATATTGACTTATTTAAAAGAAAATCTGTTTTATTAAAAATATTAAAGTAAATTACAATTACTTTATTCAAAACAACGTTTTATTTTATTAAATGAAATAATATAGAAATATTCAACATATTGCCTTATTTAAAAGAATTTCTATTATATTAAAAATGTAAAAGTAAATTTCTATTTTAGTAGATGAAATAATATAGAAGAATTTCTATTTTATTACATCAAATAATATCAAAATATTCAAAATGTTTGTACAAATATATTAAAATAAAAATCAATCTTCGTGCCCGCTGGATTCAGTGCCACATGGCGGTCGTCGACGGTTACGCGCTGGATTCCTCCTTTGTCCAGCTTTCGGCTGGGGTTGTGGTTGCTCCGGCAGGAATTCTGGTTCCTCCAGTAGGGTATCTGGTTGTCGGTGTTGGGACTATGAGCCACCTTGATAGAATAGTGATTGTGGAGGTGTTTGCATCACCCACGGCGAAGCTGTTTAAAACCCATACGGTGATGGGGATTGGTAAAAAGAATAGCTCCCCGATGGCCCCTCTTACGATCCCTCGTACGATGCTGGCCTATACATCGGTGGTCCACTCGAAGTAACAGAAATGGAGATGAACCGGGCCATGGACTCCAACCTGCCATAGGACTCGGAAAAGGAAACATATAAGGGTTAGGATACATAAAAGGGCTAGGATACGCACCTGGCATCATCTGAAAAAGTTAAGTCGTGGGTATCGTCGGTTGAACTGCTGGGTCAGGTGACTGTGTCAATGTTCCCACTGGGCCTGGTGATTGAATGGCCACTGATGATGTGCCAGGTGAATGTCTGGACCTCGTTGATGGGCCTGCGTCGTCGTCCCTTCATCTTGGATTTAAAGGCCCACGTCGTTCCCTTTGGACACATAATTGCCGCTGCCTCTCCTCTGTCGACAGTAAAGATGGCTTGCCATGGATCCTAAACCATGGCATGTATGCCGGCACGCACGCTAACTCCGGAACGATGATCGGTTCCCGAGTAGGTATATAATCATACTGATCTTCCCACATTTAGATGTAGTACGACCAAAATCTCGGCCAATTCATATGCAATTGCCGTAGGTCGATTTTGTGCTAATCATCAAACACCTCAGGTGCCACGGGAATTAGTTGTCTACATCCAAATAGCCGTAATACTCTGTCTGACTGGTGCATCTCCACGGTCGCATAGTTGACCAATGGTACTTTCGCATGCCAAGCGTTCGGATTTTGGAGGTACTCATCCGGAATTACTACCCGAATTACCAGATCCTCGTATGGTGTCCATTGAAACTATATGAACATGATGGAAATATTAGTTATATACATAATACATAATAATAAATACTAAATACTAAATACCAATCGACTAGTTCAACAAATAAATATCAATTTAATTTAATACTTACTTGTACTTCCGACAGTTGGTCTAATAGAAGCCGTATATCTTCAAGAGAGGTAGGTAATCGAGCACAACTTGCCGGATGGTTCCACCTAATTAAATAAATTTTTAGCATACTATTATTTTTAAAATCTACGTAATAATTGTAAAATCTAATATAAAATTTACCTCGTTATGAGTGAGAATGTATATGGGTGGTCCACTCGAGGACGTAAAAATGGAAAGCGAAACCTTGCCCATGATTGTAGTAGTGACAGACAACCTCCGATTTTGGCTTTACTCGGTCGCGTCGCCCCGCACATCTCCCGATATAATGTTGCCAACACGACAGACCCTCAACTCAATTCACCAGCTGCTCTAAAATCAACGAGTTTCAGCAGCCATCTTAGATGTACTAGGTTCTGTGACAAGTCCGGCATCAGATAACCTCCAATTATCTGAAGAATGTATGCCCGAGCATATCGGATTCTTTCTACTTCGGTAGAATCATCATCCAGATCTGGGAATGTGTCTCGTAACTAGCCCCATCTCGATCCGACCTATGTTAATTTTCTCTGGAATAGCGCCTAAAAGCTCGTAGCATACCGCTCCCCAATCGCCAGATTGAACAGACCCGATGACTGGGTACCCGTCCACCCGCAATCCCAATTGCAGATTGACATCTTCCAAAGTGATAGTGCACTCTCCCCATGGAAGATGGAATGTGTGCGTCTCGGGTCTCCACCTCTCAATCAACGCACTAATAAGTTTCGGGTCCAACTTGTATCCCCGGCCTACCGTCGCCACGTGCCAAAAACCCACTTCCCACAAGTAATTCTCTACCAACGGTGATGGAGGACCATGCATATTACAGATATAGCATTCCAATAGCCGATCTACAGACTTTTATAACAAATAATAAATTAATAATTATTTAAAAATGCATAAATAAAAATCTTAAATAATATTTAAAAATAAATTTAACACTTACCATTTTCATTTGTTCGACGGATATGTGCTTGTTATCAAGACGAATCAAATCTCCGGCCATTGCTAAATTCGTACAAATTTTTACGATTTAAAAAATTCAAAAAAATTAATTTTTTAAAAAATAATTAAAAAATAGGGATTTAAGAGAAATTTGAGAGGAAATTGAGAGCAAATTGAGATTAAATAGGGATTTGAGAGAAATTTAGAAGGAAATTTAGAGCAAATTGAGAGGAAATTGAGAGAATAATAGAGAAAGGATTAATTGTGAAAAAATGAAAGGGTGGGGGGTTTTTATATTTTTTTTACCATTGGGGGGTTCACCAACGGTCAAAAAATAGTCGTTGCATTGTTCACGTGCTGGGAAAACGCGTCCCCAGGGACGCACTGACGTGGCAAGAAAACGCGTCCACGTCAGCGTGTTTTCTGTCCACGTGGACAAAGCGCGCCCTTGAGGACGCGGTTTCCTGTCACGTACTCTGGCATCGTGCTGACGTGGACGTGCTTTTTCGGTATGGGCCCATTTTGGTAAATAATTATTTATCGGGCTCATTTCGGTAAATTTTAAGGGGGCTTTTTTATGTAATTTGCCCTTAAATAAACCTAATAGAAACCAAAACCAAAGGCACAGCCCAAACACAAAATACTGGCCCCAGTCAGTATAAAACACAACAAAAATAGATAAAATAATAAATAAAGCCTTCTCCAGTCAGATCAGTAAACTAACATCGACTTCTGCAATTACTCCTTCACATTCATTTCTATCGGTTCCAGTTTCAAAAAAAACTCGGCCTCCCTATCTACAAATCAACATCGCTTCCGTTCTCTTCCCCAAAATGAGAATCTTTCAAGAAATCTGTCTCAGCCCGATTCTCTCGCTTCCCACCTCCAGCGTTCGCTCAGCAAAATCGGTCACACCTCCTTCAAGGTAAATATGCTCAACTTTTTTTAACTTTCGGTTGCTAATGTGTGTATGATTTCTAGTTTATATTATAAAAATATTCATATTTTAATTTTATACTCTAAAACATTTTATTATTAAATATTTATAAATTGTAATATATATTTATTATTAAAATAAAATTATAATATTAAATAGTTTATTAAAATAATAAATTATATTAATTATGTCACATCTCAAAAATCGAGTTAGTAGAAATTAGGTTAATGAACCGAGAGTGGTCAAGCCCAAAATTTCTTTTAAGATGACCTTGACACTTTTGTCAATATATAAGTATTAAGTATAGTGATTGAGTAGTGGTGGAGTTGTCCTTGATGATCTGAGTTTGAATCCCTTCTCTCTCATTAATTTCTATTTGGTGCAAATTTACTTCAAACCTTAATAAATATCATACCATGTTTTTAAAATAATTATTGTAGAAGTGTGAACAAGTAAATGAGTTAGTCTAATGGTTAAGAGCTTAATTAGTTTCCTTAAAGTCATAGGTTCAAGTCTCCATATTTCTTAAAAAAAATTATTTAATTTTTGCAAATTTTAGCATGGTCAACACCCTTTTTGTCGTCCAAGCTAGTTGTCATGCATGGGGAAAGATTTTTTTCCTTTCTTGGTTAGTCAACATTCCTTAAACTCCTTCCATAATCCACTTTTTGCTCCATTGTCTCCTCAACATGCCATTTTTCTTCACCATTGTCGTATGTGCCATTTATTAAACCTAGACAAGGTGTATCTCACCTTTTGTTTCATTTTTCTCTTTTTCTCTCCTCATTTTGCCACACCTCCTCCATGCTCCTTCACCACCCCTTGCCAACCAAACCAGCACCATCTCTATCATCAGACTTCCTTCTTTGCCTCCGTTCCTTCCATTTGTTTTGCTTTAACGTTGCTAGACCGTTGAGTCATTAAGCTTATCCAGGAGATATTTTTTATTTGCATTTGCGCCTTTTAAAAAGAGCCGCTAAATCAAGTTCTCGATTAGGTGAAGGAAGTATGACTACTTTACCAATAGTTGAGACCCAGTGGGGAGACGTTTCGGTGTATATTCCTACTAATCTGGTTTCCATGATAGATGGACAAATATTCTTATCTGCCAATCTATTCAATGCTAGAATCAAACCTGCTATTAATGTGGAGATTTCCGTCTCCAGAGTAAGATTCGCAGCTCAAATTAAAGCTATGAAACAAGTCGCTAGTAAATCAAAATTGGAATTGGCCCAATTCGACAAATTAGAAGCCTTTGCACAATTTGCTTTTGATCTCAATAAAGCTACTCAGAATCAATTGGCACGAGGTTAACGATTACGTGAGTTGCTTAAACAATCCCAATCAACTCCTCTTACTGTGGCAAAACAGATAAGTATTATTTATATCGAAACGAATGGTTATCTTGATTCATTAGAAATTGAACAATTAAGGAAATTTCTCATTGAGTTACGTACTTACTTAAAAACGAATAAACCTCAGTTCCAAGAAATCATATCTTCTACCCAGACATTCACTGAGGAAGTCGAAACACTTTTGAAAGACGCTATTCAGGAACAAATGGAACGTTTTCGACTTCAGGAACAATTATAAATAGAAAATTCTAACTTAATGGAATATAGAGAAATTGATTCTAAATTGTGTCCAATAGAATTTGAATCTATACGAAAGGTTTAGAAGACTTTTGTCCTATCCATTAGACAATGGACGCTTTTCATTATGATTTTTTGACATTTAGATTTTTTTTGCTCTTGTTCGGTTTTTTCTTTTCTCTTGGTTGGAAAAACTAAAGAACATGTGAAAAAATGTATTGTTAGAAATTGCATAATTATTAATTCAATTCAACGGTGCATTAGCATTAATGCATCGTTGAATTGAATTAATAAATATTAAAATAGATAGAATATGAATATCAAGCGGATAGTGGGAACTGAACCTGCACCGTTAGCTTGGAAGGCTAGGGGTTATAGTTAACGTTGATTCATTATTTTTAGCATCTCTAATTCAAAACCGTACATGAAATTTTGGTTTCATTTGGCTCTTTTATGGAAGATGGATAAATAAATAAAATAAATAAATAAAATAGAATATAAATAAGATAAAGATAAGGTAGGAACGAAATGAAATAAGAATTTGACCCATAACATCTATGTTAGTTTTTCTGTTTGAATGCATCCAAAACAATTCACTTTCTAGATGATCCTTCTAGAAGAGTAGGCCACCATTCACCACTGTGGCCACCACATTGCACCACCATTGATAATACTTTTTTTTTCTCTCCACTCCTCTATTAGTTTTCCTTTAATATTCTCCTCCTAACTCTCACCAAACCGCCGCCGTTGCCGTCGTACTTCTATCGGCGTTAGTGACCCTTCCTCTTTTCTTCACCATTTTCCAATCTCTATCATTCGTTATACTAATCGAAATCCTATTTCACCTATTTCAGTTTGTTTTTTTAATTAATTTTATATCTTCTACTTATTGACTCTCCTTTCCAAATGACTATTTTCTCTACATTCAATTTCCTCCCCGATTCAAGACCCCGGTGATCCATTGATCCTTCCAATCTAATCGAGATAGAGTAAGTATTGTGGTTGAATGAAAATCACTATCCCCTTTCTTCAATTTTTCCTTTAGGCCAAAAGTAGATATATAATTATAGTGTATTTTTCCTTCAAGTATTAACGTATTGTATTCCACTTTTGATGAAAGGTCGATTGATACCATCCCAAAAAATTCCTAACTTCGTAAATGAAACCATCATTACGATCGATTATTTACAAGAGTAAGTTTGAAATGGATGATTGAGTTAAATTGAGTAATATCACAAAATGTTTAAAAAGACGACTTTTAATGGAAGGTCACTTTGATAACAGATTGGTATTCTATTGTATAAGATCCGAGTGTGGACATTCGTTAGAGTGGTGATTTGCTTTGGATCTACTATCAGGTGTGGGTCTAAATTAATTAAAAATAGATATACATTAATTTTGATGTTTATATATGATAGAGGGTTGCACGCGGACCAAAATCGAGTTGTCAAGTCACGGGAAAAGTCCTACGAAAACTATAGACACTTGGATCTAAAACGGAAACAGAAAATTAACATTAGCAGCAAAAGATCTATAAAGAAATACCCCAAAACAAGAAAGAATCAGCCAAGAGTCAAAACACTTATTAATAGGGTTTCTTGGAAGCAAAGAAACCGAAATTTAACTCAGAAAGACTCCCAAAAAACTGAATGTTTATTGACGCCAAAGAATGTTGCCAAAATAGATTCTTGAAGCTTGAATGGCTGAAAACGCAACAAGAGCAATCACACCAAGTTAATCAACAATTCGGCACAAATAAAAATAATTAAAGAAGAACAAACAACAAGAAAGATAATTAAGTCCTAAGAAGCCTTGAAATCAAGAAAGATTTCACAACTCCCTTCAAACGGCTCTAATCTACCCTCGAATCTGAAAAATCAAATGGAGATAAGTCAGCCACATTAAAAGTAGAACTTACATTGTACTCACCGGGTAGGTCAATTTTGTATGCATTATCATTGATCCGCTCGAGTACTTGGAAAGGCCCATCGCCTCTTGGGTCAAACTTGGTCTTTCTTTTTGTAAGAAATCATTCTTTCCTCATATGGACCCAAACCCAATCTTCGGGTTCAAGGACAACCCGTTTGCGCCCCTTATTTGCTTTGTTGGTGTTGATGTCATTTGTTTTGACTATTCATTGCCTAGCCTTCTCGTGTAAGGATTTCACCAGCTCAGCTTTTTGTTTGCCATCTAAATTAACAATATGTTCTAGTGGTAATGGCACAAGGTCAAGTACTGTTAGTGGGATAAAACCATAAACAAGTTCAAATGGTGAATAGCCAGTTGTAGAATGAATAGATCTATTATATGCAAATTCAACAAATGGCAAACATTCTTCCCAATTTTTAATGTTCTTTCCCACAACAGATCGTAATAAGGCTCCTAAAATTTGATTGACTACCTTAGTTTGACCATCAGTTTGGGGGTGACATGTAGTTGAATACAGTAATTTCGTACCAAGCTAACCCCACAATACCTTCCAAAAGTGGCTAAGGAATTTGAAATCTCTGTCGGAAATAATTGTTTTAGGGATGCCATGAAGTCTTACCACATCTTTAAAAAATAAGTCTGCCACATGTGTAGCATCATCTGTTTTGTGACAAGGAATAAAATGTGCCATCTTGGAAAACCTATAAACAACAACAAATATACTATCTGTTCCTTTCTTAGTTCGTGGCAAACCTAGAATAAAATCCATAGATAAGTCTGCCCATGGTGAAGTAGGAATCGGCAAAGGAGTGTAAAGGTCGTGAGGCATTACCTTAGATTTTGCTTGTTTACATGTGATGTGCTTAGAACATACCTTTTCGACATCCTTCTTCATATTTGACCAATGAAAGTGTTCTTGCAAGATGTCTAGTGTTTTGGTCACTCCAAAATGTCCCATTAAACCCCCACTATGGGCCTCATGAATCAATAAGTCTCGCATGGAACAATTTGGTATGCACAACCAGTTTACACAAAAAAGAAATCCATCTACAAGGTAAAACTTCTCAAAAGTAGTATTTCGACAATTACTATAGATACGGCCGAAATCAACATCATCATTATATAACTCTTTAATATGTTGAAACCCTAATACTTTAGCATTTAATGTAGTTATTTTATCACATCAGGGAATATTTCAATGAATTCCACCTATCGGGCATGCCGTTTACTTAACTTACCTTGTCCCTTTAACCATTTAAGGGATTCATGATCTGTATGTATTACAAATTCATTAGGCAGCAAGTAATGTTGCCATACATGAAGTGCACGAACCAATGCCAAAAGTTCTTTATCATAAGTTGAGTAATTTAATTGTGCACCATTAAATTTTTCACTAAAATAAGCAATTGGTTGCTTATCTTGCATTAAAACGACGCCAATGCTAATTCCTGAAGCATCACACTCAAGTTCAAAAGTGTTAGTAAAATCAGGTAATCTAAGAAGAGGAGCAGAACATAACTTAGCTTTTAGGGTTTGAAAAGCCTTTTCTTGAGTTTCACCCCATTTGAAACCCACGGATTTTTTAATAATTTCTGTTAATGGGGCAGCAATAGTGGAGAAATCTTTCACAAATCGTCTATAAAAACTGGCTAAACCATGGAAAGATCTCACCTTAGTTATCGATTTAGGAGTTGGCCACTCCTTGATTGCCTTAACTTTGTCCTCATCGACATGCATACCTTGAGCACTAACTATGAAACCTAAAAATATTAGCTTATCACAACAAAATGTAAGTTTATCAAGGTTGGCAAACAATTTTTCAACTCTTAGAATGTCTAAAACCGTTCTAACATGGAAAACATGATCATTTAATGTTGTTGAGTAAATTAAAATGTCATCAAAGTAAACTATTACAAATTTACCCAAGTGAGGCCTTAAAACGTGATTCATTAATCTCATAAATGTACTCGGTGCATTAGTAAGGCCGAAAGGCGTAACTAACCATTCATATAATCCAAATTTTGTTTTAAAGGCTGTTTTCCATTCATCCCCTTCCCTCATTCGAATTTGATGATAATCGCTTTTTAAATCAATTTCAGTAAATATAGTTGAACCATGTAATTCATCAAGCATGTCATCAAGTCGAGGAATTGGATGTCTATACTTTACCATTATTTTGTTGATTGGATGACAATCAACACACATTCTATACGTACCATCTTTCTTAGGTACCAATAAGACAGGAACGGCACAAGGGCTTAAGCTTTCATGAATGTACCTTTTGTCTAATAAATCCTCAACTTGCCTTTGCAATTCCTTTGTCTCCTCGGGATTGCTTCTATAGGCTGGTCGATTTGGTATTGAAGCTCCGGGTACTAAGTCAATTTGGTGTTCTATCCCACATAAAGGTGGTAAACCTTTAGGGGCCTCACTAAAAACATCCTCATAATCCTGCAAAAGACATTGAAACACACTAGGCAAATTTTCATTAATGTTAGATAGAGATAAATAGTTTTGCCTAAACCTCACAAGGATACAAGGCTATTTATTGAGTAGGGCTCTCCGCACATCTTTTTTTGCTGCAATTAAAATTTTCACTCTAGTTTTACCACTTGCGGATTCACTCACCTTTGGGCCATTTAATTTTTGACTTTTTTCACTACTAGCCTCTTTTCTCTCTGTCTTTTTTATTTGTCCTTTCTCTCTCACCCCCTCACAAAATTTCATCATTTTTAATTGATCTTTATATACATCATTGGGATTTAAAGGAGAAAAAGTGAATTTTCGGCCTTTAAACACAAGAGAGTATCTATTGAGCTTGCCTTGGTGTGTAACATCACGATCAAATTGACAAGGCCGTCCAAGGAGCAAGTGTGCCGCATGCATTGGGACCACATCACACCATACCTCATCCTCATAATTCCCGAGCTTAAAAGTGATCAAGGACTGTTTTGTAACTTTAACTTCCGAGCATTCATTAAGCCACTGAAGGTGATACGGCTTAGGGTGCTTGGTACAAGGTAACTTTAAGTAATCCACCAAATAACTGTTAACTACATTCGAACAACTCCCACTAACAATAATAAGTGAACATAAGTTACCTTTTATAAAACACCTAGAATGGAAAATATTGGTCCTTTGGTTATCAAAATCGTCTCTCATTTGGATGTTAAGGGTGCGGCAGACTACAAGGCATTGAAAGTCGGCAAAGTCCCCTTCTTTTGGTGGTTCAACCAACTCTTCTTCATTATCACTATCATCCACAAGTTCGGGCATTTTCGGATCTGTTTTATCGGAGTCGAAAGTGTACTCACCATTATTATGAAATTGAGGAATTGTGAATTTTGGTTTTCCCAAAGAGGGTTGTCCGTGATCATGAACGTCATAGTCAGTTCTAGGGACACGTCTAGCAGCGTGCCTATGAGCACGAGGCTGGTTATCAACATCATCTTTAATTGGACCCCGATACTGAGGCTCTTGATCCAATCGCATCTCATTGATAGTAGCACTCAATGTTCGAAGTATGGCATTTGTTTGTTTGAGTGCAGTAGTCTGTTCGTCTAACTGTTGTTGGAACTCTGTAAATTTATCATGGACATCATTATGGTCAGTATTCTTATCATTGACTTGACCAATTCTATGCATCTTATTTTTTTCTTTTGGAATACCTGCAAAACAAACACTCAACACTCGAAAAAAAATTAACAAACCTCACCGTTAATCACTCAAAAAGGAAAATAAAATTCTCAAAGAGGTAGAATTCAGTCTTGTGAGTTCTTTAGTAGAGTCTATATCAATCAATTAGAAAGTGTATGAACCGTAACTACCAAAGAATCCTAATTGTACTACGAGTCCAAAAAGTGACGAGACTCCAATTGATTTGTGTCGCACCGAGGAAGAATTGTGCACACTTTTAAATCCTACTAACACAAGAAACAAGAAGGTGTTAGATAGTGTAAAGGAAGAATAAAAGCAAAACAAATGAAAACTTACAGCTAAGAATCAATAAAAATTGCTGACACTCAAAAACCCGAAAAAACTGCGGAGTAACTTGACAACTTCGTTCGAGGTGTTCCCGATCTCCAAAAATCACAAAATTTAAACTGGAATGTCCTTAAATATTCTATATTTGATCTAGAAATTTTTGGCACTAAACTCAACCCGCTGAATATTTTTTAATTTTTATTTAATTTTAAATTTTTCTATTTTTTTGACTTTTTCTACTATTTTTTTGCGGGAAATATCTTTTAATATTCTATCACAGTGCCAAAAATATGCATATAAAATTTCAAACCAATCGGACAACGTTTACCCACTCAAATGAATTTTTTTCCAAAATTTTTTTTGGGTAAAAACTGCTATATGCTATTTTTTTAAAGGAAATCAGTTTAGAAATCAACCAAGAACACCCAAAACACCCCAAAATCTGATACCAAATGATAGAGGGTTGCGCACGGAACAAGACTAAGTTGTCAAGTCACGAGAAAAGTCCTACGAAAACTATAGACACTTGGATCTGAAACGAAAACAGAAAATTAACATTAACAGCAAAAGATCTATAAAGAAATACCCCAAAACAAGAAAGAATCATCCAAGAGTCAAAATACTTATTAATAGGGTTTCTTGGAAGCAAAGAAACCGAAATTTAACTCAGAAAAACTCCCAAAAAACTAAATGTTTATTGATGCCAAAGAATGTTGCCAAAACACATTCTAGAAGCTTGGAATGGCTGAAAACGCAACAAGAACAATCACACCAAGTTAATCAACAATTCAGCACAAATAAAAATAATGAAAAAAGAACAAATAGCAAGAAAGATAATTAAGTCCTAAGAAGCCTTGAAATCAAGAAAGATTTCACAACTCCCTTCAAACGGCTCAAATCTACCCTCCAATGTAAAAACACGACAAGAAGAAGGCTGAAGATGGCTCCCACAATCAGAGAGATTGTTAAAACTACTTCTAAAGAAAACTCAAGAGAGAATTCTTGGAGAAACTCAAAGAGAAACTCAAATAGAATTTTCACTCAAAAAAAAATCTGAATTCAATGTAATGTCCTTAAGGGTGGCTGGCCAAGCCATATGTATAGGCCTTCTAACTACTTTCCTAGCCCTACTAGGAAAACTAAAAAAAACCCTAATTGTTGACTTTCAAGGGGAATTTCGTCCAAGGCCTTTAAATGGGCCTCTTGGACTGAATTTTTACATAGAAATTTATTCATAAAATCTTAAAATTAAAACTAAGTATTTAAAGAATTAAAATTTTACAAATTGGGCCACTTTGACAATTTGGCCTGATTTTCAACTAAGTCTAATTTAAACTTCTTGGTTGGGCTTGGAACATCTTATTGGGTCGTATTTTTAAGAACTTGGGCTTGTAATCCGTTCTCTCCCGAAATTGGTTCGTTGATGCTAGTAACTGAGATCCAATGTGCCTTAGCTGCAAGATTCAATTTCTTGGACCAAGATTTCCAAGATTTGAAATCTTGATTTTCTTGATTCTTGAAATCGCTCAAAACAGCCAAATTGGACCAAGATTCGGTTTCTTGATTTTCTTGAAAACAAGAAAGTGAATCTTGATTTTCTTTTTCCTTTATATACGCATCCAAGGCCTTGCTAATGAAGTCTTGAATGGTTCCATTTAGTTTCATACGCATTTGCCTGGCCTTTGACCTCGTTATTAGGCCTTGTGGTAATTTGAGCCCATCACGTTCTTGAGCTTAAGTTGGGCCTTTGTGACTTGTATCAATATAATATTATTATTTTATTTTATGGGAATACTTAAAGTATTCCAAAAAGGGAGATTAAACCCATCGATAAGTATTATACCAAGTAAGCGACTCCAAACCAACTAGTTTGTGGAAAGTATGTTGTGTGGTTATGATTATCACTAATTTGAAAAGTATGTTATTTTCATTCTCATGTTATGTGATATTATGGCATAATGGAATTTACATGATAAATAAAATGTGATGTTTAATACATCGAGACAATATGTGAATTACATGTCATACATGCCTATGTGATACTATATGTTAAATAATTGATGAGCATGTTTCACATGCCTAAAGTGATATTCTGTAATAAAGTGAAAATATGTTCTTTCTGGCCATATCACATGCATGGGGTTGAGACATGTGTAAGGAGGAAGATGTGTCAGTTTAATAATCTGCAAATATTGGTGGTTTATCCACAACTATGTGTATTGGCAGCTTGCCTACGATTTCAGTGGCTTTGTCCACAATATATTTGATCTGATAGTTTAACTGCAAATTGATAAGCCATCGTTGTCGGGAAACACAAGGTGGCGGTCATTGTTGTTGGGCAACCCGAGATGACTTAATTGGAGTGTTATAAATGGATGAGTTCTAGGAAACTCCTTTTGGTGTGTAGCAAAGATGGGTAGGATGTTTTAAAAAAAATTGCATAATTGTTTTACAAAAATTTCATTGCCATGATTAGGTGCATAAATATTGGTTATTTTGTATGATAAGTATGTGTTTATTGTTTTGATTTGTCATAAGACTCACACTGGGCTTTAAAAGCTCACCCATTTAGTTCCATAACCCTTTCAGGTGATTCACGGACATAGGACTTGGATTCGACATACGGAGGGGTCTCTTGGATAAATTTTTAATAAATTATTTATGAATTATTGGATTGTTATTTTGGACATTGGACATTGAACTTTTATTGGGTTATTTCTTTTATTTTATTTAATTTTAAACTGCCATGCATGCATGTTTGATGGAATTAAAAATATTTTAAATTATTGTTATTTAATTTATTTACGATTTTTATTTGATTTCAAATAAACTTTTAAATTTATGATTTTCTAAGTATTTTCAAAAGTCCGCTATGAAAGATTTTTACCAAAATCATTTTTAAGGAATATTTAAAAATATTACAACTTCTTGATTTTAATGATTTAAAATGATATTCCGAAATAATAATGAACTTTTCAAATATTCGTGTTTTAATAAGTGCTTTTCAAAAATAAAAATTTCTTAGTATTTAAAATTTAAAATTTTCGTAAAATCAATTGAAACCTAGTTGTTTTTAAGAAGTAAATGTTTTCAACAGTTTTAATGCGGCTACCGAATTTTGGTCATAACGTCTAGGCCGAGTTTGAGAGTTTACATTTAGTGGTATCAGAGGCCGATTCAAAACTCGGACCGTGGATTTTGTTTTTGAGTCTGCATGCAAATTTGAAAGGGGTATTTTGAGAACCATGCCATAAGAAAATTTTCATGAAACTTTCAAAAAATAGTTAAATCTAAGAACTTCGATGTTGTTCCTAAGTTAGTATTGTTACTGCTAAACTGTAAATGAACATTAGGATTGTATTGTTTAAAATTATAGATTAAAATTGTAAACTTTAGACTGTAAACACTTAGGATGTAATTAGATGTTTTATTTTTGAACTATAGATTAACATAAAATTTTAGACTCAAGAAAGTGATATGAAAACCCAATATATGCCAACTCGTGGTACGTGATTTTGCGGTGTGCAATGTCGAGTAGCTCAAGATTATTCGTTAGCTTTTTCAAGAACTTGTGCCTGATCTTAAGACAAATGACATCGTTAGTGTGTGTATTGCTAAAGGCAAAAATCAAGAGACTAGGGATGATGCAATATCCCAAGCAATGTTGGGAGTTTTAGAAAGGGTTTTCGAGATTACAATTAAGAAGAACAAGATATTAGAAGGGAGTAAGTGGTTGGAATGCGAGAGAAAGGAAAAGAATGAAGTATGATATAAGAGGAAATCTAGTTATACTGACCCAAATTTGCGACAATTGAAGAGGGCCAGAAATGACAAACCACAACAGAATTTTGTAGAAGCTAATATTGAAGGATTTATTGGATCAGCGAAAATTTTCTGTTTGTAAGTATTGTATTAAACGCCATTCGAACGAGTGTTGGAAAAGTTAGGAACATGCTTAAGAAATGGGTCCGCGGAGCACTGTGTTACGTCCACGATGTCATACTGTTTAAATGTAAGCTTCGACTTAGAAATAGAATCAGAGACTTGTATATGCTACTAGGCGTCAAGAGTATCGAAACGCATCTGATATCAATGAATGTACTTTTACAATCCATTCTAATTGTACCTTGCACTGATTGAGAATTTGTATTACTTAAATGTTTGTTGTTAATAGTGTATATGTGAAATTGAGAAATTAGGAATGATGAAATCGTTAGTGATATTTCTATAGAATGTCCCTTGAGACAATCTGTGTAAGTAAATAGGAAATTCATTGGAGATTTAAGGTGAAGTATTGGAACCACATTGGAATCAGAGTTGCGTAGAAAAAGCGTGGTGGTTAATTTAGAAAGAAGAGTTGTGAATATTGTGGATAAGTGAATTGGCTTGACAATAGGAATTTCAAGGGCAAAATTCTTTTTAAGAAGGGAAAATTTGTCACATCCCAAAAATTGGGTTAGTTGAAATTGGGTTAATGAACCGAGAGTGATTACGCCCAAAATTTTTTTTAAGATGACCGTGACACTTTTGTCAATATATAAGTATCAACTATAGTAATTGAGTAGTGGTGTAGCTATCCTTGATTATCTGAGTTTGAATCCCTTCCCTCTCATTGATTTCTATTTGTTACAAATTTGCTTCAAACCTTAGTAAATGTCACACCATGTTTTTAAAATAATTGTTGTAAGAGTGTGAACAAGTAAGTGAGTTAGTCTAATGGTTAAGAGTTTAGTTAGTTTCCTTAAGGTCATGAAAGAAATAAATAGGGTATTTTAGGGTACGCATACTCAAACATAAATAAAAGTTCATAGAAATTATTATTAAGGTTTGCATGCAACTTACAACATAGGTTCACGTACCAAAGTAACATATGAGTTCACACAACAACATAATGCATGATTTCGTGCAAAAGCACGAGTTCATACAATATCAGAGGTTTGCATACTTCCTAAGTTTGAACATAAACAAATGTATCTGTGTTTGCATACAAAGAAAGCTTCACAACAAATGGAGTCGTTCATACAAGGCTTCTCACACTTTTATAGGGTTCGCTAAATGGTAAAATTATCACTATAGAGAATTCACATGCATGTTGGGGTCGCAAACGTACAAGGGTCACATGAAATAGTATTTCGCAGCATAATTGACTCACATGTGGGTTTAGGGCATACTTGAAATAATTAAAAGAATACAACATAGCACACATGCAAGGAGGAATAATGAACATTATACTCTATTAATACCATCAAGAAGAATTTAGCAACAAATAATCACTATCAACAAATGACTGTGATAAATTACTCGTTCGAGAACTAACAACCCGTGGCTATGTTCCATATTTATCAATCCACAAAATGCCAATGAGAGGATATCATTAACTCTTTAATTGAGATATGAATTTCAATGTTGCTAGTAAAGCCATGCCATACACAAGTCATATACCCAACATACCGACTATGGGCTCGATCATCTTTAGAGTATAAGCCTCCACTTATATCAAAGCACATGAGTTGCATACACATGGTTAGTGACTAACTCAGGATTTAGGTAAATCACACCATGAATGTCCTAAGTGAATTAATTCACAAACGAATTCAGTATTAATTCATCTTGGGTTCTGTCTAATGTATCATTCTACCAATGAATACATCTATGTCTCTACTCGTGGAGTCAACTACTTCGATAGCCAAGACTAGCCATCTCCCCAATTTAAATTGTAGACGACATAATAATCCTTCTCAGTATTTGAATCAAATGCCCACTTTGATTCTTTTACGGGATTACGGACTCATTTAGATTATCTACTGAAGTAAATTGTCTTTCTCACAATGTAAACATTCTTTACAATGCCACTTATCTTCAATTTGAACTTTAGACAATCAATGAGCTAATATTTGCTTGCCACAATTTTTTTAAGCATACAAAATATAAAAGACATAAATGCAAAAGACATAATAGTGAAATGTGAAATTAACTTTATTTATTTATTCATCGTTCAAATAAATAGAAAATAGTTACATGTTTACTACAATATGGGCACATTTCCCAACAATGGCATCATTCACAATAGTGGAATTCATAGCCCAAGAAATAGGTAAATGAAATCCTCTCATTGGAATTAAATGATAGATGAAAAGTAAACGGGGTCATGGGTCATTTTACCTGTATAGTGGAATTCATAGAAGTTGCCATATACAAAACATTTACCAATTCACATCAACATTTATACACCTTTAAAAAAGTCAAGTTTATCAAACATGATTATTTCATTCATAACCATTTACAAGATTTTGTTTCAAGACAAAACATAACTCAAAAGTTTATATGACATTCTATACAGGTAACCATTACTAGGTTCGACCACATATCAAAAGACCATTACTTAAATATCATTATCCTAGGTACAAGCCAAGACATACAAAAAGAAATACATCACCAGCATTGAGTTCAAGATTGATGTAGGATGCTGAGTTGGCAATCAAAATAAGAACCTAACCTGCACACAAAGGAATGATCAACTATTGATTAATTTAAATAGCTACATAAAAGTTTAATACTCCATCAAATCACATATCTAATATATTTATATTGGTAGTTACCACATTTCATATGTAATTCAAGCCATCTTTCATTTACTAACCATCATCAAGGGATAAGACAAACATTTTCAATATTAACCAACCTATTATTAGCACCCAATGCTTGACTGATTAACCGTAATAAAGTTTTACGCCCAGCACTAGTTGGATAACCAACAATAGTTGTGCCTTGCACTAGTCAAATAAATCGACAAATAATTGTGCTCAGCGCTAGTCGAATAACCAACAATAGTTGTGCCCTGCACTAGTCGAATAAATCGACAAATAATTACGCCCAACGCTAGTCGGATAATCGACAATAGTTGTGACCTGCACTAGTCGAGTAAATTGAAAAATAATTGCACCCGGCACTAGTCGAATAACCGACAATAGTTGTGACCAGCACTAGTCGAATAAATCGACAAATAATTGCGCCCAGCGCTAGTCGGATAACCGACAATATCAATTACACCCTTCGAAGTCCACAATATCACAATACATAATTCAATATCACATTCACATCAATTAACTACAAATCATTCATTGATTAATTTTATAATGCCACATTTCATATATATAATTATATAATCTTATCAATATACATTTAATAGAAATTATCCAATTACACAATTAAGAACATAGTTAAATCATAATTGATAATTATCCAATTAAATTAAATAAATTACATTCGAGTTCTAGGACCGCGAACTTACCAAAATACGATAAATGCTAAGGATCGAAGATAGCTACTCAGTGACCTTTTCCTTTCTACGGTTGATACCCGATCTATTCTTCTCTTGATATAAGTTTAATGATTTAATTCAATTACTCTATTTGAATACCATAATTTATTTCAATTCAATCAATCACCTTTAAATCATATTTATACATTTAACCCTCAACAATTGGCAATTACAAAACTCAATCATTAACATCAAAATTAACTTAATCACATCTTCATCTAATTTCCATAGCTAACCAACTATACATATAATTCATTAAAGATCCCTAATTCTTGAATTTTAGAACTTAACACCATGCTAGTTTAATTTATAACATTTAACTCCTTAAAAGCTAATACTAACAAAACTCATGGTACTAAATATTTTAATTGCTCACTAAAACTTAGTAATTCAACCTAAAATTTCCAGCAAAAAGAACAAACTTCCAAAAATAGTCCCTAAACTTCACATAATTAAATTTAACCCCATATTTTCAAAATTTTCCATAATTTAGTCCTCAATGTACAATTTCATGAATTGACTTTACAAATCGTCTCACATTACTTTCGACTTTAAAAATCTACCAAAATAATACTAAGAACTTGGATTTTCTACCATAGTAATTTCTATTAACTACAATCATTCTACAAATTTCAACATAGGTATGCTAGTTCATGCTATTAGGTTTCCAAAAACATAAAATTAAAGTAAAAGGAACTAAAATCTACTAACCAATTAAAGCTTGTAACAATTTCAGCCCCAATGTTGAAAGTTCTATCTTCTTCCCCCTCTATTTCGACTCTACATGAAATGAAAATGGAAAAACAAAAACGATGTTTTTGTTCCACTATCTAATTTTATTACTTTTTTATATTATGTTCTTTATTTACTTATTTATTCCATAAAAAAGAATTGAAATTTAACACACTTTACTAACAATTTAAACCATGTTGCCGTCCATTTAAATGAACAATGGTCAAATTGTTTTATAAGTCCCTTTATTATATAGTTTAACCTTTAATTAAATATAAATCACACTTTTACTTCCTAACCAATTTAATCCCTGAAAGCTAAATAGACCTTCATTCAACAAAATTTCCACACCGAAATTTAATTTACTTCTAACATGACTTCATAAATATTTAATAAAAATATTTACGATCCTGATTTACAAAATCAGAGTCCAGAATGTACACTTCTAACACAACTAACTTTCGGGCCGTTACACGGATTAGTACCAAATGGCTTCTAATGTGGATGTCGCATCAATCCAAAATAAGGCAATATCATCAGAATCGACCAAAGGGGTTAGTTCAACATATCGAAAATGGAACAAACGACGAATCAAAGTGTTAAGAACCAGCTAGAAGTTCTTCTTCTGTGGTGACACAGGTCGCCCCAATTTTTTAAGAATTTCTACATCCTGTTTTAAATTTTGTTTCATTTCTATTTTTATTCATTTATTTTATTTTAATTATTTTCTAATCTTAGTTCTGTGTAGTTTTCCCACAGTAGGTGTAGATACCACGGAGTAACAGAATCGAAAAAAATTCGAAGAAGCCAAAAACTGAGCTCGACGTCGTGACATCGCACCCTAACATCATGACATCTCAGACAAAACGCCTTGCAACATTAAAACCGCAAGTTCATCCGAATATTTTTAGACATTTTGTCACCCATAATCGACACTTATTCTTTTTAATTTTATTTTCTTTACATTATATTTCATATTTCTTTTCATAGAATTTTTTTTAGGTACTCTTCCATCCGTGTTAGAGATGTGACCCAAATTCATGATAACATAAAATACAAGTGGTAAAATATAAGTGTGCAAGAGAAGTTCAAATAAAAGTATACTTCCTCTATTTAATGTTGATTTGAATAAGGTGTTTTAACCTTACTGCATTACTTCTATTTTATTTTGATTAGAATATGGTTTTACACACCTATAAATAGACATAGTACTCCTCTCGTAATCATTTGAATTTGACATAGTGAATTATCTTCTCCTCTGCCCGTAGTTTTTTCCCGAAAGGTTTCCACATAAAAATCTGTGCTATTTTTCTTTTTTTCTTTATGATACATTGTCATTATCGACGTTCTATTTTTCACAAATTAGTATCAGAGCTTTCTGGATTGCTTATCTCGATCACGATAATGGCGTCGCTGAAGTATGAAATTTCGCTGTTGGATCACAACACCAAATTCGCATTGTGGTAGATTAAGATACAGACAGTTTTTGCGCATATGGATTTGGAGGATGCGCTCTAGGGATAGATAAGATGCCTTCAACATTGACGAATGAAGAGAAGAAGCGTAAGGATCGAAAGGATTTGACGCAATTACATCTACATTTTGTCTAACAAAATTTTACAGGATGTAATGAAGGAGAATACCGTCGCTGCATTATGGAAGAGGCAGTAGCAGCTATGTATGTCAAAAACTCTAACCAGAAAGCTGCATATGAAGCAGCGTCTTTATGCTCATCGTTTGGAGCAAAGTGCGTCTATGCACGAGCACTTAACAATGTTTAAGGAAATTCTCTCAGACGTTAAGGCCATGAAGGTTCAAAATGATAAAGAAGATCTAGGGTTGATTCTGCTTTGTTCGTTGCCCTCATCTCATTCAACCTTTAGAGACATGATTTTGTATAGCTAAGAGTCTCTTACAGTTGATGAGGTTTATGATTCTTTGGCCGCCTATGATAAGATGAAGCATCTTGTGGCTAAACTTGACTTTCAGGGAGAGGGTCTCATTGTTTGTGCGAAACAAGATCAGAATATTGATGATGATTGTAGAAGGACACAGGAACAAATTTCTCGCGTTAAAAAAAATCGAAGTCTTCAAACAGAGGTAAAACTTGTAACTTCTGTAAGAAGAAGGGGCACATTAAATCTGAGTGTTTTAAGCTGCAGAAAAAAAGTTAAAAGGGCAAACAACCAAAAAAATCTAATGATTGTAGAAGCCTACAACGATGGTGAACTTCTAGTCGCTTCTGTCAACAATTCTAAAGTGAGCGATGAGTGGATACTTAATCCAAGTTGCACCTTTCATATGAGTCCCGATTGGGATTGCTTTACAACTTACAAAACAATGTCTAAAGGTGTTGTTTTGATGGAAAATAATGCTTCGTGTAAAATTGCAAGTGTCAGAACGATTAAAGTTAAGATGTTTGACGGGATTGTCAGAACACTTAGTGACGTAGACATGTTCCAGAATTGAAGAGAATTTTGATTTCTTTGAGTACCTTTGATTTAAAAAGGTACAAAAACATAGCTAAAAGTGGAGTTTTGAAGATTTCCAAAGGTTCTCTCCTTGTAATGAAAGGGTGAGAAAAGCTGCAAAGTTATATATTTTGTAGGATTCTACGATTACTGGTGATGCAGTTGTCGCTTCCTCTTCCTTGTCAGATGATGATATTACTAGACTTTGGTATATGCACCCAGAGCATATGAGTGAGAATGACATGGCAGAATTGAGCAAAATGAGACTTCTTGATGGGTAAGGAATTTACAAACTAAAGTTTTGTGAACACTACATTTTTTGGAAACAAAAGAGAGTTTGATTCATCAGAGAAATACATAACACGAGGTAGCATTGGATTATATTCATTTTGATCTTTGGGGACCATCAAGAGTGCGTTCGAGAGGTGGAGCTAATTATATTCCAACTCTTATTGACAATTTTTAAAAAAAAAATTTAGGTGTTTTTTATGAAGTAGAAAAGCGATGTGTTTTCCGCATTCAAGCCTTGGAAAACTATGATTGAGAAACAGACAGGAAAACAGATAAAACTCCTCTAGACAGATAATGCCCTAGAGTTCTGTTCCGATGTATTTAATGAACTTGCAAGTCAGAAGGGATCGTGGAACACTTGACAGTTCGTCATACTCCACAACAAAATGGTGTTGCAGAAAAAATAACTAGAATGATCATGGAGAAGGTTCAATGTATGTTGTCGAATGCCAACTTACCAAACTCGTTTTAGGCCGAAGCAGCCTCTAATACATATTTTTTATCAACCGATTTCCATCCGTTGCCATCGAGAAAAAGACTCTACAAGAGGTACGATTTAGTAATCCTGCTGATTATTCTGATTTAAAGATCTTTGGGTGTTCTGCGTATGCTCATGTTGATAATGGAAAATTAAAACCAAGATCCATTAAATGTGTTTTTCTTGGTAATAAAATTGGTGTACAAGGGTATACGTTATGGTGTCCTAAAAATAGAAAAGTTATGATAAGTCGAGATATTGTTTTTTTATGAAACTGCTATACTACCTAACTTATCTCTTAAAGACTCTTCTAAAAAAGAATAGAAAAAACAAGTGTAGCATCAGATTAATCTAGAATCCACAATAGAGTCGACTCTTTAAGCTAGTACAGAAATTTATAATAGAGTTGCTTCTTCACCACAATACTCTATTACCAAAAACAGAACTAGAAGAGAGATTAAACCTTCAAAGAGGTATGCTGGGGCGATCTAGTTGCTTATACTTTAAATGTGGCTAAAGATATAATTGCAAACCAAAAGCCATCTGCTTATTCTGAGGCGGTTAGCTGTAAAGACTCAAAAAAGTGGATGTTTGCTATGCAAGAAGAGATGGAATCACTCCACAAAAACAGAACTTGGAATCTTATGAAACTTCTTAAAGGTAAAAAGGTTGTTCGTTGTAAATGGATGTTTAAAATGAATGGACTCTAGGAGTTGAAGAACCTAGATATAAAGCAAGGCTTGTTGCAGTGGGATACAGTCAAAATCTAGGTATGGACTTCACAAATGTGTTCACCCCAGTTGTGAAGCATAGCTCGATTTTAGTTTTGCTTGGTATTGTGGCCATGCATGACTTGGAATTTGAGCAGTTAGATGTAAAAACTATATTTTTTGTATGGAGAACTTGAGAAGGATATTTACATGCAACAACTAGAGGGTTTTACAGTCTCAGAAAAAGGGGACTATGTTTATTTGCTGAAAAAGTCCTTTTATAGTTTAAAACAGTCACCAAGACAGTGGTACAAGAGGTTTGATTCTTTTATGACTTCTGTTGATTTTAAAAGAAGTAGCTTTGACAACTGTGTTTACTTTAAGAAAAACACTGATGGTTCTTTTTTGTATCTAATCCTTTATGTTGATGACATGTTGATAGCAGCGAAAGATAAAGGAAGATAAGAAAGGTCAAAGCCCAACTAAGTGAAAAATTTGAGATGAAAGATTTGGGATAGCAAAGAAGATACTTGGTATGGAGATTCTTAGAAATAGAAAATCAAGTAAATTGTACCTAAGTCAGAAGGATTGCATTGAGAAAGTTCTTTGCAGGTTCAGTATGCAGAGCGCTAAGCCTGTTAGTACTCTTTTAGCAGCCTATTTCAGACTTTCATCGTCTGTCTCCACAATCAGATGATGAGATTGAGTACATGTCACATGTTTCATATTCTAGTGTAACGGGATCTCTCATGTATGCTATGGTTTGTTTATGTCCAGATTTATCATATGCAGTCAATACAGTTAGCAGATACATGGTGAATCCCGGTAAAGAACACTGAAAAATAGTTCAGTGGATTTTAAGATACTTACGAGGTACTACTGATGTTTGCTTATAGTTTGGAAGAACTAGAGATGGAGTCATTGGGTATGTTGATGTTAATTTTGTTGGAGGCCTTGATAGAAGAAGATCTCTCACAGGTTATGCCTTTACAATCGGAGGTTGTGCAATCCGTTGGAAAGCCACTTTACAAACTACAGTAGTTTTGTCTGCCACTGAAGCTGAGTACATGGCGATTACTGAGGCTTGTAAAGAAGTCATTTGGTTGAAGGGACTCTTTAGTGAACTCAATAAAGACCTTCAAATCAGTATAGTAATTTATGACAGTCAAAGTGTCATCTTCCTTACAAAAGAACAAATGTTTCATGAGAGAACAAAGCACATTAATGTTCGGTATCATTTTGTTCGTGATATTATTGCTCGTGGTGCTATTTTTGTGAGAAAAATTAGTACTCATGAAAATTCTGCAGATATGATGACTAAGTCACTTCCCATAACCAAGTTTGAGCATTGCTTAGACTTGGTTGGTGTTCATTGTTGAATTTAAACCCTTAAGGGATTTTATAGAAGAGGTGGAGAACTTGTTCGTTGAGAGTTTGCAATGAAGAACTTGTTTGTTGAAGAATTCGTGTCAAGGTGGGGACTTTTAGTAATGTGAACCAATTTCATGATAAAATAAAATACAAGTGCTAAAATACAAATGTGCAAGAGAAGTTCGAATAAAAGTATACTTCCTCTGTTTAATGTTGATTTAAATAAGGTGTTTTAACCTTATTGCATTACTTCTATTTTATTTTGATTAGAATATGGTTTTACACACCTATAAATAGACATAGTCTACTCCTCTTGTAATCATTCAATTCGACATAGTGAATTATTTTCTCCACTGACCATGGTTTTTTTCCCGAAAGGGTTTTCACATAAAAATCTGTGTTCTTTATACTTTTTTTTTTCTTTGCTATACATTGTCATTATTGACATTTTATTTTTCACAGTCCCCTTGGAACACACAAATCTCGATATTATCATAACAATATAAACTCGGCCTACTCAGGGAAGTTTTCTTGTTTGCACTTTAATTATTTTAAATTAAAGGCAATGTATGTTCTGAAGTGTGGGGGGAAAACATAGGATTAGTTTGTGTGTTTTTACTTTGTTTTAGTTAAGTATTTATTTACTTTAAAAAATATATTATTGCATGGAGCTTGGATTATATTAAAACTATGAATAGCGACTGAAGATAATAAAACATATAATGGTTTTTGACAAGCATGGAATTTTTAATTGATATAAGATAACTTGATTATTTTTAAGGGAAATTGATTAGGTTACCTAGTTAAATTACATAAAAGATTAGAAGTACCTAAGTAAGAAAGTTTGATGATGACATATGAGATATAAGTCTTATAGATAGTCATAGAAACATGAATGCTTGAATTGATTATTATTCATTCAATTTAATTTGAAGCATGAGAGAAATTGTGTACTGTGGGATGCTTAGGGTTGGCCTAAGGCATTGTTTGAATAGTCAGTTCTCAAATAACCATACCTTAATGCTATGAATCCCTAGTCTCCTTATTTGAGCCTAATAACTCCTTTCTGATGAACCAACAAAATTGAAACCCAAAGGCTACACATAAAACTTGAACTCTTCCCTATATTTGGTCCTTTAATACATTACAAAATAGACATTAGGTTGTAGATATTGAAGGTTTAAGTAGATGCATCATGATGGTTTAAAAAAAGTTGCAAAAAAAAAAAGAAACAATGTGATGCAGTGATTATAGGTCAAGCAAAAATGTGCAAAAAAGAAAAATCTAGAAAAAGTCAAAAGTAAAAACGAGTGGGAAAATTTTAGAACATAAGTAAAAACACTGTGATTAAGAAAAGAGCAAAAAATAAAGTGACAAAACAAAAAGTCACAAAACTGAAAAAAAAACTCAGTCATCAGTGCACCAAAACTCGCTAAGCTAACCATAGTTGCTAGTATTATATTGTGTCTTCCTACATTGAGAAATAAAGTAAAAGAGAGATGGATACAAAAGGCAGTGAGATTGGATGGGACATTTAGGGGGAAGAAAGGGAAAAATGTAATGTGTCTAACTATTTCTAGTGTTTGAACCGTTTTGAGCTATATCCTCCTTTGAACTCATACCGTCCTAAGCCTCATAACATTACAAATCTAGAAGACCAATGTGACTTAAGCAATCTCTGTGCATAATATTCTAAAATTGCTAACAATTATACTCAATGAATATTTTTTTTATTCACATGATTGTGTCTACTATATATCTATTTGAATCATGTTAATGGTGATATTATTAAATATTTGGTCATGAGAATTACTTCTAATTTGTTAGTAATGTAATTTTTTAACCTAATCCTAATTTACTTAAAAAAATTTTCAAGGCATCAAACTATCAAGATTAAGTTACATGTACGATAAGAATTGTTATACTTTTAATATTTGACAACCATGTTCATAGTAGTAATAAAATCCAAGGGACGGCTTCTTATTGCATGCTATATGTCCAGACTTGGCTTGCTTGAGGATAAGCAAAAAGTTAGGTGTAGGCGAGTTTAGGTGTGAGGTTCTTATTTACATCCATCTTCACTAACTCTAGGTTGTTTAAAGAAAGAAATTAAGTCATTTTCGTGTTAAAATTTTTTTATTTTATTCTCTTTTTCTAATATATATATTTTGGTTGCTTGAAAACAAGCAACAAGTTTAGTGTAGGGGAGGGTTTAGGTGTGAGGTTTTTATTTACATCCATCTTCAATAACTCTAGCTTGTATTCAAAAATAAATTAAGTCAATTTCCTGTAATATTTTATTTTATTTTATTTTATTTTCTCTTTTTTTAATATATATGTTTTGGTTGCTTGAGGACAAGCAACAAGTTAAGTGTGGGGGAGTGATCGGTCACGAATTCCACTACTATTTATGTCTTTTTTGCACATAAGTTTAGCTTATTTAATAGTTAAATCATAACATCTTAGTATATATTTAGGTTTTCACACTTAAAGTGGTAATTTATGCTTTCTAGTTATTTTTATTACATTTTATATATCTAAATAAGGTCAAGTCGGGAGCTAAAGATGCATATTCCAATCGAAACTGATGCCTCTGATGCGACACCAAGACACTGATGTCTCAACATCAATGACAGAAGCTAAAACAAGTTTTGGAGTGAAATTGCCCTCGATGTCAAGACACCGAAAGCCGATGTTGCAACATTGCAGGCCTGTGTTGCAATATTGCCCTTGCGCAACCCAAAAAGTCCCTTCACGTGAAAGACGCATTTTGGATGGAAATTAAGAGTATTTTTCCTAGTCAAACTCTAAGTACCTCAAGGATAATCACTTTAATATTTCGAGTTTAGCCTATAGAAAGGTTATTGTAATCAGTTAAAACACACGAGAGGGAGCTAGAAAATATATTTAGAGTTTTTATTTCAGTCGTATTGTTTACTTAGGGTATTTTATGTTCTTGTAATCTGAGGATCCTATTCCGAAGTGAGACTCCAGCAAGTGGAGATTGTTTCGGAGCCACACTTTCATCGATAAATCCATCAACATCTCTTTTCCTTTATTCATTTTTTACATCTCTTTCTTTAACACTGTTTAAGTGAATGTTTGTGTAAAGATTAGAATCAATTTATGCTTTATCCATATCTCGCATGATTTCAACTGTGCTAATCTTATTAATTTATTGAAGGATAAAGATTCTTAGTGGATAAGTTGTTTGGGAGAGGAAGAACTTAAACCCTAGGCCTGACAACCCTAAGAAGTCATTTAGGTGAGAATCAACCCAAAATTAGAATGGCCTATCCGTGAACACCTTAACCCGAATCGGTCTGGACTGTGAGATCGGAAGATAAGTAGTTCTTACTGACTCATTATTCTAGTGGACATATCGAAGATCCTGCTAAGGTTTCGACTAGTTGATTGATTAGAACCTACATCAATAATTAATTAGATAAAATAATTTGATCTAGGCTAAAGGAACTCGCGTAGTCGAAACAAGGGATAGGAGAAGACGATACATGAACTTAGGAGTAGACTTAAGTTTAATTCAATTTATTTAGTTTATTAATATTATTATCATCTTGCTTCCATATTAACACTACAAATTCGTGACTCAAGTAGATTAGTAATTATTTCTTGTAATTGGCTTGATAACAGTCTTCCCCAAACTAAAATCCCTTGAGTATGATCCTCGAAGTACTTACCTACTTCATTATAACTTTATTACAACCTAACATGTATACTTGCGGACACCACCTCAAATATACATCTTTAGTTCTAGTATTCACACTATGGACGTTGGTACGTTCGGAGGCGATCAAGAGCTAATTAGTAATTTAAATAAATTATATAACCAATAAATATAAATAAATATTCTTGGTATTTTTATAAAGAATAAAATAATATAAAGGGAAATTGAATCAAATTTGAGCATAGGTGATTATCTCGCTTCAGTAATCATAACTAACTGTTGCTTCAGGTTCCTTGTTCAATCAACTAGTAATTACCCTAGCAGAATCTGTTGATCATCCACTAAAATAATAACTCGACAAGAACTGCTTATCCCTCGACCTAACAGCCTAGACGACTTTGGGGCTAAGTTATTCACAAATAGGCCATACCAATTTTTGGTTTATTCCCACCAAAAAGACTTCCTAAGGTCGTCAAGCCTAGGGTTTAAGTTCTTCCTTTCTTGAACAACTGATCCGCTAAGAAAACCATAGACAACAATCAATTAATCATACATTCACTCGCTAATCCCCCATAAGATGATTAGTTATTCATGGATCTCAAAAATATAGTAAACTCTATGCGACAGATAAACATTAATAACAAATCAAAAGACGAAAGTTTAAGAGAATCTTGAATTGTATTGATTGAAGCACGAAATCCACAAAAAGTTGATTAAATTCCATAAATCAAATCTCCTTACAAATGCAAATAGCAAAATTGATAATAACCTAAGCCTAAGAAAAAAGAAAAATCGAAACTGAAATTACAAAGAAAATTATAAAGTATGAAAGTGGTTCATAACAAGTGTTTAATGAGCCTATTTATAAATTTAGGGTTGTCGTTGTCCTTAATCCTAGGCCAGCTGACGCTCTCGTATTAAACAATTGATTGTGTAGACCAAAACGCCCTTGACTTGTAAGTATTTCTCATACAGGATCGATGTTGTGACACTATAAAGCCTGTGTTGCAACATCGAAGGTAGTATGCTCGTACTCGCGACATCCCTTGGTTGTGTCACGACACTAAAGGTGGTCTTAGGTATGTTCTACTCCCTATGTTGTGACTTCAAACTCCCCATGTTGTAACATAACGACTAGTATCGAGTTGATACGCCCTCTAATAATCTCCTGCACACTCACAAAGTATATTAGCTCACCCTTAGGCCTTATTCGACTTCATTCGACCCCTAAAGTCAATAAAAACTCAAATTAAATTTTTTATTGAATGTAAATGAAATTCTAAAAAAGCAACTAAAACATAATAAAAATGCTTGTATTCAAGCTCCTAAAATTTGAAAACTAGTTTAACCTACTACATCGAATTATAGCATATCAAACTCCCCCACACTTAAGTCATTGTTTGTTCTCAAGCAAAGTAAAAGAAACAATAATTCTAAGATGACCCTTGAGCAAGTATAGTACAAATGTAACCATTGGAGCACAAAACTAGGCGTTTCATATTTACACATAATCTTGGCATGATATATAGCTGACGTACCAATTTTGATATCAAACACTTAAATTCAGTATGTTACAAAGTATACAAATGTATAGGGTTTCAAATGTATGGATCCATCAATAAGTTATACAGGTAATTTGATTATCCTAGCCAAATACAGTCATAAATGCAAGTATTTAGTATGATGTCAATTCATAAAAAGTCTACCTATATCACATAGGGCTTTTCGACTTGTAACATTCTAAGGCTTAAAACAAGTATGGAATTCAAGAATAGTAAGCATCAAATAGTTTCAATCACAAAAATAGTTTGGCTCATTATATTGTTCCCTATTCTCCCCTATTACCAACCCTTACTCGCTCACCGCCTTATTTCTCCTTCTCTCACCTTTATTATTTCTCCAAATAGCAAATCATAACATAATATAGTAATTATGGCTAGCTCACGAGTTTTTGTGCACTAATGAACAAGTCTTTTTATTTTTAGTGACTGTCACTTTTCTTTCTTTTTCAATACATTTCTCATTCACAAATGCTTTTACTTTTTAAGAACTTTTTCTACTCGTTTTGATCTTTTTTTTTTAAATTTTCTTTTGCTGCACATACTAGCTAACCAATAATCACTCTATCACACTGATCCTTCCTATTTCACTCTATTTTTACAAAATTTCACTGTAATTTATCTACTTAACCCTTAATACATATGGTTAGATGTTTATAGTTGTGCAGTTCAAGACCAAAGAAAAAGGGTAAATATAAATTAACATTTTTGCCTCGAGTTTTGTATGAAAGTTCCTCAATAAGTGTTTTCTGGCTCAAGTATAGGTAACAAGGACGAATAAATAGGGTTAGCTTTTTGGCTTTTGGTGTATACCAAATAATGCCTTAGATCATCTCTAGGTATTTCGATATTCACAAATTTAATCACCCAAACAATCACAATTTCAACAATTTATCATACATACTACCATGCTCGTTTCCCTGTATTCTTTATATCATCTGGTGCATTCAATTGCTCAATGCCTATTTACAGTTTAATATATAGAACTTAATAGTCTAATAATCAAAATTTTAAAATTTTCAACTATCATGCCAAACTTATAGTAAATCTAATCAACCTATATACATGCTCCTAACCAATCAATTGTATTTCTACAAGCTCAAGCACACATTTGACAACAAAAATTAAAAGAAAAACATAAAAATTGAAACAAATTTTCTAGGTTACCCCCCACACACTTTAGATAACACATTGTCCTCAATGTGTAGCCCCGCAAATATAAGGAAAGAAGTTACCCGATTGATCATGGTAGTTTCGTAAATTGTTAGTGGGTGTTTCTTCCTTTCATTGTTTTGAGTTTTAAATTGTTGTGCTTCTTCTATTTGGGGTTCCTACATAGAAAACTTAAAATAGAAAAATAAAGCAAATAACAATCTGCTTTTACAAATAAAAGTTAAAACAAATTATCCCAATAGTTACAATCTTTAAAAATAAAACTTCAATCATCTTCCTCAAACTTCATCTCCTCATCCTCCTTTCTTTCCTCAGCTTCGCTTTCTTAACTTTCATGCTCACCTTCTTCCTACTCAGGATGTGTTGGCTCAAACATATTCAGTGTGTAATTAGGTACTCTAATGTTGTTTTACCGTGCAAATTCTTGAAAAATTAGGTCTGATTCTTGCATCCAATGTATCATTTAATCCAACTTTGGATGATTGCTCTTGCCAATTTCTGGCCGGGTTGTCAATTTTGCTTTCTTGTAAGATTAGGCTAGAGTAGTCATCTTCTCTTGTTGGCATTTGTTCTACTCATTTATTTGTTTCGCCCGAAACTCTGTGTACTATGTATACAATGTCTCCAATTATGATTCGAAATGGCTTCATAGACTGCTTAGTGGACACCATCGGAACGCTTGCTGTTTTGCATAAGGTCAGCACTAAGTGGGGAAAGAAGACTCCTACTTTCTAGCCACTAACACACTATTTCATATTTTGGTATATTCATGTTCCGATGCATATTTGTTTCCTCTGCAAAATAGTGTAAAGCAAAACCACTTGAAAAATGTTGACATTAGAAACATTCAACGCAGGAGCAATTTGATTGCACAACAATTGAATCCACATTTTTTTATATAGGAAACATTATTGCTTGATTAAACAAAGTTGAAATATTAGTACCTAGGCGACACCTCCATTCGCCCCTTCCTTCCGACAGATAGTTTATAACATTGTCCATATTTATATCTCTAAAGTATCTAAATCAATTTCTTCTACAAAGTATTTCTCACAGAATGGGGCACTATAAATTCACAAATGATTCGAAGGGTAGTTAACACTTCCTTCCCTTGCATCAGTATTGTTTCCCAAGTGGAGCCTTCAGTCCTTTTAAAATCTTGGTCCCGCAAAGATGCGTAAATTTATTGAACTATAGGGACCATAGCAAAGTCTTTTGGGATCATAGAAAAACATTCCCATATATGGTATCGGACCAAAGGCCAAATATCTTGGCAGAGAACCATCGATGGTCCAAATCCCTTCTCTTAAATAAATGTTTTTTTTCCCTGAAGTTCTAGAAAATATTTCTCAACACTTTGATTAAAGAAATTACAAGGGTTTGGAACCGTTGATGGTTTCAGTTCATTATTTCTCCTAAATTTCCTTGGAGGCATATTCAATGGTGTACTAGGCTAATACTTATAAAATAAAAGGCAAAATTTTTTATGGAACAATAAAAGATAAGTTAGGAACCTTTAACTTTGTATAACTTCTTTTTGGATTCCTTATAATGTTCGATTGTTGTAGTTCCATTGAATGTTTCTCGTTTGCTTCTGCATTGAATAAGATTAGAAGAAGAGATTTTGTGATAGAATAATAAGGAAAAGTAAAATGGGTTTTAGGGTTTGTTAAAATTTGAGAGTTTTTAATAAGGTTAATGAGGGTTTTAGAGTTTAAAAAAGGTTGATACTATGTTTTAGGGTTAAAATAATGGCTATATTAGTGCTAAAAATATGTTCAAGCATGGTTTATGTTGCTGGGTTGCGCAATCGAGTTGGGTCAACCCTGCAGAAAATTACAGCAACGTCGCGATGACACCCCAAGCAATTTACTGTTGTCGCGACCTTGGGATTCAATGTCTCAACACATTCTATGATTTTGGAATCCTGGGTAAACTATCTTCTATGTCGTGACACAAATGATGTGTCGTGAAATCGAGATGATTTTCTTGATCCTTTGATTCTAGATGCAGTGTTGCGACGCAAAGGTTCCATGTTACGACACCAACTCTGTTTTGAGCCAAATTTTCGCTTCCAAAGTATCCCGGTTCCTATAAAACAAAATGTTAATAAAAAAAACAGTCTAAGCAATTAGTTAAATATACAATAATATACATAAAATTAGAGTTTAATTAGAACTGTCAAGTTCAAGTAATGTACACGAAGATGTTTTCCTTGAATTGTTTCTATCTATATTTTTTTGGCCTCCATTGTGCGACTCCACTTTCTTCTGCTTGTCCCACTCTTTATACCTATGCTTCTGCCCTGCACTAATCGCAGGAGACATCTTCCCTTGTTCAGGGTTATTAGGAATATTTACAAATATTTCATAACATGGTCTCCCTAATCCTTTCTTTTCTACCTCATCTTGTTGGTGACCACATTTAAAAGTTTTAGTTTCACCGTTAATCTTCATGGTTAATTCATTCTTTTCCAGATCAATGGTGGATTTCAACGTTGCTAAGAATGGTCTTCCTAACAAGAGAGGTATTTCACTATCTTCTTCAAAGTTTAACATTACAAAATCTGCTAGAATCTATTAGTCAATTGAAGTGTGATTTGAGTGTTTTTTAGGTCCCTTAGCCCGAGTTTTTCATATATAGATAAGGGCATTAAATTTATGCTAGCTCTTAAATCATTTAAGGCTTTACTAAAGTGACTCTTTCCTATCTCTATGGGGATTGTAAAGATTCCTAGGTCTTTTAGTTTTTGGAGAACCTATTTAGATATAATTGCACTACATGAGGCGTTTATGATAACTTGCTCTTCTATTTTAATTTTCCTACGCTTAGACATAATTTCATTTAGGAATTTGGCATACTTAGGGGGTTTTTCAATAAAATCAATATGAGGCAACTTAACATTTAACATTTTAAATCAGTTCAAAAAACTTATGGGTTCTTTAACTGGTTCATCTTTCGACTTAGCTACTAGCTTGGCTATCTCCTCCGATGATGGTTCCTCTCGAAGATCTTTGGCATTCTCTTTGGTTCCCTCTTGTGTTAAGGTCTCTGAGCTACTAAGTACTTTTCCTGAACAGAACGTAATTGCTTTCACATGCTCCTTCCCTTCGAAGATTATCTTCAGTATTGCTAGGAATACCAGTGTCAATTTGTCTTTTAATATCTCCCATCATATTCATCAATTGGCTCATCTGATCTTTGAGTCTAGTCAAGGTTTTCATAGAACTGGTGCACTCAAATTACACCTCTTTCACTTTCATCTAGGCGTTGACCACATACAATATGGTCATTCGGGTTGGTCATTTCCTGAGGCTTCTGCAAATATCAAAGTTTATAATTTACATTCTTACCCTAGTTAGAGTTATTATTTCCTCCTTGATTTCTGCCCCATCTCAAGTCCGGGTGGTCTCACTATCTAGGATTTTAAGTATTCAAATAAGGGTTTCCACCCTTATTCTCGACTTAGTTCACGTCCTTGGTAAGATTATTGATATAATAGCAGAGAAGCATTTTAAAATGCTCCCAAACTTTGAGAAAACTTTCCCCTTCTAATTGTTTAAAAATTGGGATCTCCTTCTTTAGTTAAACTATTTTACTAATAGGGAAGAACTTTTGTAAGAATAGGTGAAGAGGAATAGGTGAAGATGAATAGCGTCATCGATAACCCTATTATATTTAAAAGTGTCACAAAGTTGAGCGAATCATTTTAAATGTTGATTTGGGTCCTCCGTCATTGTGCCTCTAAATTGCAAATTGTCCTTAACCATTGCTAGTTTGATCTCAAAATTATTAGTCGTGATTGCTAGCCTTGTTATACTTCCTTGAACCATCTCTAGACTTGGTAGCATATAGTCCCTTAGGGTTCTTTCGTTGCGCGTCATATGTATATTTGCGAGTAGTTGTGGTGGTGGTGGTAGGTCTTTTGGGTTATTATTAATTTTCTCGAATGGGTTCTCTCACGGCGGTAAAGTGCTTACAGCAAGCGACTGGTTATGCATCTGTTATTGCTACTGTTGTTACTATCGACGATTCTTACGAATTATTCTTTCTGAATCAGTGGCTAACTCTATAGGTGTTCCCTTACTACGAGTCATATACTAAACCAAAAAGAGTATAAAATATGTTAGCATCAATAAGAACATAAAATCGTATCCATAATTTAAAAATTTTGTAATCATTCTATTATGTGCAAAAATTAAAACTATTTTAGTGATGTTTCCTCCCCGACAACGACACCAACAACTTGACCGCCTCCAAACATACCAACATCTAGAGAAAAATCATGCACAAAATATATCGAATAGGTGGTTGTGTCTGTAAATATACGGGTCATGTAGTAATATAGTTACAACGAAGTAGGTGATTACCCTAAAAATCATACCCAAGGGAGGCAAGCACTAAATTAATCCTAACATAAGCACAAATAGAACCAATTAGTACTTTAAATAAATTATATTATGAACAAACATAAAGAAAGGTTTTTGGTATTTTTACACAGAATAAAATAATATAAAAGGAAAGACTTCGATATTGAGATTGAACCAGATCTGAGTATGGGTGATCAGCTCGCTTCGGTAGTCATAACTAATTGTTGCTTCAGGTTCCCTATTCAATTAACTACTCATTACCTTAACAAGATCTCTCGATCGTTCACTAAAATAACAAGTCGGTAATACTTACTTATCTCTCAACCCCATAGTCCAAATCGGTTCAAGGGCTAAGGAATTAGGTTAATTCCCACCTAGATAACTTCCTAAAGTTGTCAAGCCTAGGGTTGAAGTTTCTAAGAAAAACCTACACAATAATCAATTAATCATATCTCTATACGCTAATCCCCCATAAGAGGATTAGTTCCTCATGGATCTCAAAAAACATTAATAATAAATCAAGAAACGAAGGTTTACGAGAATCCTGAATTGTATTGATTTAAGCACAAAATCTACAAAGAGTTGATCAAGTTACACAAATCAGATCTCCCAACAAATGCAAATAGCAAAATTGAAAATAACCTAAGCCTAAGAAAAAAGAAAAACTGAAACTAAAATTACAAATAAAATTATAAAGTATGAAAGTTGTTTATAACAAGTGTTTAATGAACCTATTTATAGATTTAGGGTTGTTGTCATCCTCAACCCTAGGTCAGTTGGCACTCTCGTATTAAATTTTTGATTGTAGAAACTAAAAATGTCCTTGGCTCGTAAGTATTTCTCGTACAGGACCAATGTCAAGACACCCTAGTGCCTGTATCGTGACATCGAAGGCAATATGCTCATATTCAAGGTAGCTTCAGGGATGTGTCATGACATCCCTTGGTTGTGTCATGACACTGAAGGCAGTCTTGGGATTCTTGTGCTTTGCTCCCTATGTTGCAATATCAAACTCCTCGTGTTACAACACAACGACCAATATTGAGTAGATACACCCTCTAATAGTTTCCTGTAAACTCACAAAGTATATTAGCTCACCCTTAAGCCTCATTCAGCCCCTAAGATCAATAAAAGACTCATATTATACTCTTTATTAAATGTAAATTAAATTCTAAAAACTCAACTAAAACATAATAAAAATACTAGTACTAAAGCTCCTTATATTTAAATTTAACCTCCTACATCGAATTACGACAGATCAGTTGTCCACTCAATTTCAGGTTTAGGAACCTTTGTAGCATCAGAATAAATATTAGGAGCTTGTCGGTCAGTGAGACTAAAACACATGCCCTCTCATCAATAGACTTAATATAGGCTTTCATCCTAGCCTTCCAGTAGGGGTAGTTACCATTCTCTAGCATAGAGGGACATGTAATCGAAAAACCTTCCATTATCATCAAACGACACTAGGATTCACCACTAAATACATTAAGTGTTAAGCTCTAATAAAAATCATTTCTACCTACAGTTGTTTACTGAAACACAAAACAATTTATGAAAATGCTTGATTACAGTGACCACTACGCCTTAGCAATGCAAAAGCTGTGCAAACAAAA
This sequence comes from Gossypium turneri, assembly GCA_008044935.1. Taxonomy (NCBI): domain Eukaryota; kingdom Viridiplantae; phylum Streptophyta; class Magnoliopsida; order Malvales; family Malvaceae; genus Gossypium; species Gossypium turneri. Next base: position 20,935,496 of record CP032572.1, on the reverse strand, counting down.
ATACAAAGAGCACCAATGTTTGTTTATGCAGTTCAGTTTCCCTCCATCTTGAGAGCCTAACTTAGTGAGTAATTCCATTATCTTTAGTCACACATGCAACAAGTGATTCACAATATATAACTCCTTAAGTATAGAGATCGCACCTTTGTACCTAAAGACTAGAACACTCACCTCCAAATTCTCCCCCTAAAAACTTGGAAGTAAAAACTCAATGTTTACAAATTAGTTTGGACTTATTCACAAAACGATTCCTTAATGAACAGATTCAAGTACTCTCAATGTGCTCTCATCCATAATCTAGACAAGCCTTAAAAGTATATATCAAATTATGGCTTTCTAACATAGAAATTTAAATGAATACAAAGTAACTCATTGAAAATAGTTATTGCAACATTAAAATTCAAAGTAAAATTACTCGAAAATATGATATTAAAAAATCAAAAACATAATCTTGATCAAATCTCCACATTCCAAGGGCTTAATTAATTCACTCGAATCCAATCTAATCTTCAATAGCCAAGGATTGATTTCTATAGATAGACCATAATATCTTTAATATAGCAGTACATAAACTGATCCAAAGATTTTCTTCATTAATTTGTCGACTTAAACATGGCAAGTAATTACTACCTCGATGACAATCTACAATGGACACTACTGAGTGCCACTCAACTTCAACCAACACACCTGCCTTAGTATATTACAAGAAATACTACATGACATTACTACACACGAAAAAAAGTACCACAAACAAGAAAAAAAAACCTACACCAAAAAAGTGTTAAACCTAAAACCATCCAGATTTAGAGTAACTAGAACTAAAAAATATGTTTCTCTTTTACTTGTTACGGGGGTACACATTAATTTTGAAGGCTATTTCTTGTTGATTTAACAAATAATCTTATCTATCTTTTGATATTTTTTTCAATATTTTAAAAATGTTCTAAATATTTCAGTTTAGTCCCAAACTTCAAATATTTTATTAAAAAAAACATGAATTGTTATTAGTTCAGAAAGATGGAGGAAAGAAATTTTTTTCTTATTTCTCTTTAAAATATTATAATTTTAAAAAAAATTAATTTTGAAATGATTTAAGTTTAGATTTCAATTTAATGAGGAGGTTTTGAACTTTGACTTCAACTCAATTTAACATATATTATCATTGTTATAGTATTTTTTTTTCACTTATAATTTATAGACATTTTTTTCATATCTAATAAATTTGCTCTTTGTATTGAGTTTTTTGTGTTTTTCAAATATGAGCATTTGTTTCTGTTATTTTTATCTTGGAATTTTTACAGTTTGGGTTTTCTTGTGTGGGATTGTTATTTTTAGCCAATGGAGAAAGAAGAGGGACTAAATTTAGAAGAAATGGAAGATGAGGCGTTACTGCTGCCAATAGATCCGGAGATATGGAAGTCAATGTTTGATCACTATTTGGTCAAACGTTTCTTAACAGCAAGTGTTGTTCATTTTCCAGCCATGTGGAATACTATGGCGAAATTGTGGAACCCTTTAAGAGGGTGTTCAGACATCAGATCTGGGTGATAGGCCTTTTTTTGTTCAAATTCTTCCACAAAATGGATATCAAAAGGGTGATTGGAGGGGTTCCTTGGACTTTCAACAGTCATTTATTGATCATTCATCGTTTAAATGAGAATAAAAACCCGTTATAAGTCCATTTGGTGTCTTCGGCATTCTAAGTTCAAGTTCATGATCAACAGCCATGGTTTTTTTTGTAAACAATGGTAAAGCAATTGGGGAATTTTATTGAGCGTTTCATGGAGTATGACACGAATCAGGTGAATCAAGGGTTTAAAATTTTTTTGAGGATTAGATTTGATCTGGATGTTAGAAAATCATTGAAAATAAGAAAAATGATAATAATTTGATCTTCAAAATTTGTCTATGTTAATTTTAGGTATGAAAAGCTCACTTTGTTTTGCTTTTTGCGTGGCCGTTTAGGTCATAATGACAAATTGTCCAGTTAGATTGACCAATGGTAGGCATGGTTTGGAGTTGCGATGGAATCTGAATCTTAAAGCACAATCAAGGAGGGCCATAACCGTGAACAGTGTCTAACTCCTGAAGGAAAGTGATGATAAGAATAAGGAAACAAATCGCCCAATGCATTATTTAAATAGGAATTTAAGGAAAGAAATTGGGAGGGATTTGTAGACAAATATTAATCCAATCTTGAGTTTTAATTTGGAAGGTTCTTCAAATCAATATGCGCTAAATATGTAGGGTCATTCCAATGAAATGGGTTGGATGAAAATGTAACAAAAGTTTAAAGATAACCCGATTGAGAGTGAGGACAGTAAGAAGAGGCCGAAATTAGTTTTTTTGGATCCTAATGTTTCTGACCATTAGGATTCATTACGATCTATGGTAGAACAATCAAATGCTCACTCTTATATTTTATTGACGCCTGCCAGGAAGCATGCTGACCGGAAGCCATGAGAATATTAAGTTAAAATGTCCACAGATTGGGGAGTATACTGGCTATAACTAGGCTTCAACAAACATTAAAGACACAATACCCATATTGTCTTCTTTATAGAGACTAAGTTAGACGGTGTTCGTATGGATAAGGTTAGAAAGAGATGTAGTTTCGTGAATGGAATTGACGTTCTAGCTGAAGGTACGAGGGTGGCCTCGATTTGGTGAGGAATAGTAATGACATGGTTCAAATAAGAAGTTTTTCAAATAACCACATTTATGTGAACATTCAGGTGGAGGAAGAGGATGATCAATAAAGGCTAACGAGTTTTTACAAATTTCTGGAGGTACGTCAGAGGGAGGAGGGTTGGAATTTATTGCGTCAATTAGGAAAAGATCAAAGAATGCCTTGGATTGTCTATGGTGATTTCAATGAAATACTTTATTCTTATGAAAAGATAGAGGGAGGGCCATGTGACGAGAGACAGGTGAAGAATTTTCATAGGATGCTAGATGACAGCCAATTGATGGATACAGGTTATGCTGGTTCACGTTTCACTTGGGAAAGAGGAGATTTACCTGAAACGAACATTTGTGAAAGGTTAGGGGTGGAAAATGTTGATTGGATGAATTTATTCCCTGAGTATTCGATTAAATATTCACCGCATTCTGTATCTGATCATTGTCCACTTCTAATACAAATGGATCAGGAGAATAGGAGAATGGCAAGAAAGAGATTTTCATTTGAAACGTAATGAGTTTTAGAGGAATCCTAATGAGGAAATTTGTCAGATTCGGGGAGAAATTTCAAGTTCGATGCTAGACAAATTAGTAGCTCTTAAATCAAGTTTAGTGAGATGGGAAAAAGGCTTAAAAGAAAAGCGAACTAAAGCATTTAGGCGTTTGAATAGAAGATTGGAAATTCTTTTGGGGTTAGAAAGGAATGATGATATTTTGGCAAAAATAATTGACACGAAGACTCATCTTAATTTAGAGATAGAGAAGGATGAAGCATATTAAGAACAAAGGGCCCTGACAAACTGGCTACATTTAGGGATAAAAATAATTTTTTTTCATAATTTTGCATCCCAACGAAGACGCATGAATCAGATTCGTGGATTGCAAAATGAGAAGGGCAATGTAGTCACGAATGAAGGAATAGAAGAAATTGCTAAGAATTATTTTTCTGATTTGTTTGCGTCAAAAGGGACAGGGAATTTGGAGCATGTATTTTTTAGAGTGGACAAATGTAGAATAGAAAATATGAATTGAATGCTGTTAGAAAATTATACAGCTGAAGAGGTGTTTGCTGCGATTAGTGGAATGGGTCCAACAAAAGCAGTTAAAGTTTACAGTTTTCCAATAATTTTTTTCCAAAAATACTGGCATATTATTGGACCAAATATTAGTCTTTTCTGCCTTGGGGTATTGAATGGGGATATGTCAATGAACTCTCTTAATGTTACTAATATTGTGCTTTTACCGAAAACCATTCAACCTAGAAATTTGGCAATTTTTAGATCAATTAGTCTTTACACAGTATTATACAAAATTATTTCTAAAATTGTTGCAAATAAATTTCAACAAGTTTTAGATTGCAACATTGATTAGGCTTAAAGCGCTTTTGTTTAAGGCTGATTGATTACGGATAATGTTCTTGTTTACAAAATTTTACATTTGTTTAAGCAAAAAAAAAGGGGGGAAATGTTCAATGGCGCTTAAGCCAGATATGAGTAAAGCTTATAATCGTGTTGAATGATCGTTCTTAAAACGGATGCTATTACAGATGGGTTTTGTAATTTCATGGGTGGAACTTATTATGAGATGCATCAATTCTATCTCGTATTCAATAGTGATCAACAGGAAGGAGAGGCAGAATTTTCAACCAACAAGAGGATTAAAGCAAGGGGATCTCTTAAGCCTGTATTCATTTTTGATATACAGTGAAGGCCTTTCTACTCTTACGCGATTGGCTAGGCAGGAAGGCTTATTAGAGGGTGCTAAAATTTGTAGAAGTCTAAAAATATCGCATTTATTGTTCACAGATGATTGTATTCTTTTTTGTGAAGCTTCAAAAAAGGGGGGAGAATGTTTGAAAAGGAATTCTAAAAGAATACGATGAGGCATCGTGACAATGTGTGAATTATGAAAAATCAACAGTGTTTTACAACTCAAATACGCTTGTATGTTAGGGAGTTGTCACATGGGCGTTGAATGTGCAAAATTCTACGAATCCAGAAAGGTATTTAGGGCTTCTGAAAATGGTTGGGAAGGGAAAGAAAGTTGCTTTTCAACTACTGAAAGATCGTATGAAAAGCAAGATTGATAGTTAGAGCACAAAATTCTTGTCACAAGGAGGGGAAAAGGTTTCTCTAAAACCTGTGTTACAGGCAATCCTAACATACACCATGGCATGTTTTTTTACTTCTAAAAACACTCTGTAAAAAATTGAAAAGTATTATTACAATTTTTTTGTGGCAAAAAGGCCATGGCAAAAGGGAAATCGATTAGTGTGAGTGGAGAATTTATGCGAATTAAAAGAAAATGAAAGTCTTGGATTTCGATGTTTAGCAAAATTTAATTGGCATAATGTCAAAAATAGCCCCTAACGTTTGGTTGTTTGGTCACTTTGTACCTTTATGTGTTTTTTGAAGCACTTTTAACACCTAACATTTTTTTGGTCAAATTAGTCTGTTTTTAACAGACATACTAACGTAACTGTTAGTTGACTAACTATCAACATAAACTGCTAATGTGGCATCCAAATGTATTTAAATGTTAATGTGGTACTAATTTATCTTATATGTCAGTAAACAAATGATTTTTAAATTTTTTCTTCTTTTCCATTGTTAATTATTTTAAAATCATCATAATCATCAAAATTTCACGGTCCCTAAACCTAATTTAGTTTTCATCATCTATGACCAAATTAACTCTTGATTCATTTTTAATTGGTAAAAAGATTACAACTGATTGAGCTCGCATTAGTTTCAAGATTTTGGATGCATTTAAGTTCCAAAAAATAGAGTTTTTATGAGAAATGGGAAAATAGTTTATGAAAAAAATTGTGCAAAAAAAAATAAATATACAAATTTGGAATAACAAAAACATCATTTGTCTTACATTTCCTTCAAAAAATAAACAAGAATAATTATACAAAAATTGCGAACAGGATGAAAATCCTAACGAAACAGAAAAGAAAAAAAAACGAAACGAATCAGTTGAACGAACTCAATCTTGATTTGCTTTCCGTGCAAGGTGGCTCTTTTAGAGAGCGTCCTTCGCCACCTTTGCATCCCCCATGCACTTAAAGTAGACAAAAGCCTATCTTCTCACAGAGTATGGGTGACGTTATCGAGTGTGCCAAATTTGTGGAACAACTCCATATCTGATTCAATCATCTCGCCCGACAGATTTTTAACCCGCAAACGGTTTGACAGAGTTGCAGATTCCTCTTATTCTTTCCTTAGCTTATGTAGATTCATCGACAGCCCCATTATAGCTTTAAGAATTTGTTAGAACGAGACAAAGAGGGAAATATGACACCCTAAAGTGTTACAAAATCAATTAAAAATTAATTTGAAAAAGAAACATGGAAACAAAGAGAGATTTGGGGAAGTATATAAACGGCAGGCAAGAATAAAAAGATAGGGCTATATGGAGGAAATACATACTAAAAAATGGAAACAATGAGAGATTTGAGGAAATATATAAACAGCAAGAAAGGATAAATGGAAAATAAGATCGGTGAGAAGATAGAGCTCAGTGAGAGGAAATACATACCAAAAAATGGAGGTCATCAAACGAACAGGAAAAAAGGTCGGAAACAAGGAAGGTCAAGGCTCAAGAATGGATTTTGAGGTTTTCAATGAGTTTAAGAAAACAATGGAGAAGAAGAAACAATGAGGATGATGATGATTTTAAAATAATTTTTAAAAAAATAATTATTTTAAAATTATTTTCTAATGTGGCATATAAGACAAAATAACACCACATCAGCATTTAAATACATTTGGATCGCCACATTAGCAGTTTATGTTCATCGTTAGTCAACTAACGGCCACATCAGCATCTCCGTTAAAAACAGACCAATTTGACCAAAAAAAAAACACCAGGTGTTAAAGCACTCCAAAAAAATATAAAAGGCCAAAGTGACCAAACAGCCAAACATTAAAGGCTATTTTTGGCATTACGTCAATGTAATTTACAATTCCTTGCAAAATAAGGTTGGAGGTTAGTTACATTTCCAAATTCTTTGCTTGCTCGTACATTAAAACCTAAATACTATCCAACGACAGACTTCTTAAAAGCAAGGTTGGGGAATCTACCTTCTTTTACTTAGAAGAGTATATGGGCGACAAAAGGATTTCTCTAAGGACTGTGTTGGCGAGTGGAAACTGGAAAAAATATTCCAGCAAAAAGAGTTGCATGGGTGCCAAGATTTGAGGATTACAGATTGCAAAATAATAAGAATATTTTTGATAATATGATGGTGGTAGATTTAATAGATGATTCATCAAGGAAATTGAAAGAGATGCTAATCAAGGCTACCTTTTCTGAGCAGGATGCAAACATAATTCTGAATATTCCTCTTACGAAAGCTCCACATGAAGACTTTCAAGCCTGGAAAGTAGAGGCTTTTGGAGACTTTTCTATCCGTAGTGTTACAAACTTTTGTTACAACAATCAAGAGAGGCTAATATATTTTACAACCAGATAGAACTCAAGGAATTTTACAAGAAACTATGGGGAGTTAATCTCCCATCAAAGTTGAAGATTACATTATGGAGATGCTTCATGAATTTTATTCCTACACTCAGGGATCTACACTACAGAAGATTAACAACAAATGCCATCTTTCATGTTTGTGCTAAAACGGTGGAATCTAGAGAACATACCTTTCAAGATTGTTCTGTGTCAAAACAGTTTTGGCAACATTTAAACTGTAAGTGGCCAAACTCCATTGGAAACATGGATTTTTTGAGTTGGATTACCTGGTTGTTTGAAAATAATTCCTTGAATCAGTGTCGTATTTTTGTTTGCGGATTGTGGGCGATATGGACAACAAGAAACAGCAGATTTTGTAAGAATTTGTTTGAGTGAATTGGATGGGCTGAAGATATTCTTACTTGTCAAACCGAGGGAGGTAGAGAGGTGGAAACCACCGGAGATTCCCTTTGTGAAAATCAACTTTGATGTCGCATACAATAAGGAGGAACATAGGTCTTGCTCTGGGGTCGTAGTACGGGATTCAAAGGGGAAGATTTTGGGGTCTAGGGTTATTAAAATGTGTGTGCTCCTTCGATTTTTGTTGCAGAGGCTATTGCATGTGTTCAAAGGCTTCAAATGGGGATGGCTTTGGGGGTTATGGCTATAGAGGTAGAGGGGGATGCTCTATCAGTAAAAAAAAAAAAAGCCTACAAATGAAAGGGGAAGATAAATTGGAGATCGGTGCTATCATTAAAGACTGTTTACAGTTAAGTCGGGATTTCTAGATATGCAAGTTTCTATATGGCAAAAGAATGAAGAATGAAGTGGCAAATCTGTTAGCAAAAGGTTTAAGAAATGGAGAACATGGTAACGAAAATGGAAGAGTACCTGATTACGCCGTGGAGATGGTGGAAAGAGATCGTCCAAGGAATGGGCTATCTTGTTAATGGGAGTCGTTCTACTTCTGTTTTTTTGCTGAAGTTGTAGGTTTTCGGGAAAATGAAGAGGAAAGGGTTTTCCGGAAAATGAAGAGTTTGTAGGTTTTGAAAGTTGTGATGATTAATGGGATTTAACTTATGTTGCCTCAGGTAATGATTTTACTGGGTCTGGGTCGTATCTTATATATTGGCCTTTCTATGTATTTTGGATTATTTTGTTTTGGGCTTTGTTTTCCAATAAATCCAACTATTTTCATTCAAAACAAAAACTTAAAAAGTTAGGTGAAATTTGAATTATTGGAATAATAATTTTAAATTAATTCAAATTCTTGTGCTTAAAAATCATTAATATTGCCAATATACCTTAGTTTAATAGGAAAAATACATAAAAACTTTAAAATTTCAAATTCAAATCTTATCATGTAATAAATTCTTTTTAATTTTTTTATTTGTTAATTTTTATTTTCAAATATATTTTGATTATTAATCAGTTAGTTCATTTTAATAATTGATTATAACTGTCCACGTTTGGATAGACCATTATAATTGCATTTGTAGCTTATTAAAACAATAAAAAAAATCCCATCTCTACCATCCCTAGACACAAAACCATGTCAAATTTAGAAAGAAAGTAATGGTCATTTACATACATATATAGCAAGATAAAACTAAAAAGTGGTTTACAAAGTATTTATATCTGCCTCTGTATTGAGAATTATGTATTTGACATGGAATTAAGAAGGGAAAATAGGTTATTATGAAATGGATCAGAGAGGTGCTCAACTAGGTTCTGTACCGGACCTTTACCTGTCAAAGCTGCTTGGAAATAAAAGCCTAACCAAGCAACCATGGCTAGCCTCCCATTTTTAATCTCCTTCACCTTCAGCTCTTCAAAAGCTACCGGGTCTTTTGACAGCTTCAATGGGTCAAATAACACTCCTCCCGGGTAATTAATATCGCCTGGCAAGTAAATCCCCAGAGGCTCCAATGCCTCTATCCCGCAATATCTTGCATACTCTGGTCCAACCTATATTGCAATCAAATAGTAAACCAATAAAACCTCCAATTATTGAAACATTAAATCTTTGCTTGGTAGAGCGGAAAAAAAATTAGAAAGATAAAAAATTGAAGGGTAGAAAAATAAAAAGATGAAAAATATAATTTTTCTTTCCATAGATGTGCTTGGTAGGAAAGATGAAAAAATAGAAAGAACAAAGTAATTTTCTTTCCGTCCTTTGCTTAGTAGACTTGAAAAATGAAATGGAAAAAAATAAAACATTTAAAAAATGCATAAGTTTAAACTAATATTCACATCTCTCTCTTATTTTCTCTCCTCTCATCATTCCAATATGAAAGAATTGGTTTTTATACATTAGAATGAAAAATCATCATCTCTCCTATTTCCTTTTTCTCACCTTTCTTTCCAACTAAACATACTCAAAATTTGTTTTCTTTCCACATTTCCACCCAACCAAGCACACCTTAAGTGTAAATGAAAATAAAAATAAAATTGCACAATCCTTAACAGTCTCTCTTTTCCCAACTATTGCATAAATGATATTTATGAAGGCCAGGGATCAGAACAATGAGATTGCTGAAAAGAAATTACCATCAATAGGGCCTGGCAGATAGCAATGATAATCACTCCTTGCCCTCCAGCTAAGTGTAGACCCGGGATGCCAAGGTAGTCCAGTGTTTCTCCCTCACAAAAACCAACAAGCACATTTAACGGAGATGTTGATATGTTGTTTTTTTCTAAGTAACCAAATTTGAAACTTCAACTTAGATTTCTCAAGTTTGGATTCTAGGATAGGTTGGAGTGATCTTTTTGAGAAGAAAGATGACTATTTCCTACAGTCTACGTTGCAGTGAATCTCTACACATACCAAAAAAATATGTAGCAATGAAAATTTCATATATTCTAAAACGGTAATCGGTATATGAAACATATTAGAATATAGGAAAAGCCTTGCAACATATATCTTCTTAAAGTAGCAGATTATGCATTAACTAGAAACCTCCTTTAGCACTAAAAATTTGACAATAAAGTCGCAACCAAGGGAACTACCTAAGATTAAATAAGATTTAGACATTCCAGATTATCTGTGAAAGATAGTTAATGAACTGGTACAGATTAACAACCTGAAGTTTCGAATAGCCCACCCGCCACCAAACAGGCTCAGCAAAGTGAGAGATTCCAAGCAGATCTAAAATTTCGGGAACCACAACACCGAGGGCAGCAAGCATAGCCCAACGAGCATGAAGAATTTCGAAACTGCATAATAGAGATTGCATTTGATCATTTAATAATTAAAACTATCTACTTCAATTCAAACCATCATCGTATACTAAATTTCATGATAATAGATTGTCTCAACTGAGGAATCCTATCACCATGGAACTGGTGTTTAACATTGTGAACTATTTTGACCTCCTTCACCCCCTCCCCAAAAAATAATAATAGTAATAATAACAATAATAATACAAGCATCTGAATGAAGTTTGGAAGAGGTACCCTATATTCGGTTAAAATATACCCCAAATCCCTAAAATCTTCATACATTTGGAATTTACCCCCTCTACTTTTATTTCAAAGAATTTAGTTTCTCTACTTTTTAGATTTCAAAATTCAAGTCCAAATTGTTAACACTATTACAATTCTTCTGTTACATTGACTAGTTTGACACTTTGAAATAAAAAAAAATACTCATTTGGAAGCCATGTAACAAAAATAAACATTGTAATGAACCTGAGTGTAACAAAAGAATTTTAATAATGTTAACAATCAAATTCCTTGAAAAAAAAATAGAGGGGATAAATTTGAAATTTACAATGAGTACAAGGACTTGAAGCATATTTTAACCCCTATAATCCTATTAGGAATTAAAGTCATAACTCGTGTTTTCTCATTTACATCATACTGAACACAATCATTTTCACTGTAAACATCTTAAAAAGCCATGACTTCAGAGGAAATTGAATTGAAAGAAATGTTAACGTACTTAAAGTACTTCTGGAAATCCACAGGATCCTTGCCCAGACCTGCAATATCAAAACCATAATCCCCAGGCAGTTCTCCAGTTAGATATTCAGGATAGTCATATGGGATGGGACCAAGCCAGCGAGGGCGGTCTTCTCCATACCAGAAGCTGAAAAAGTCAGAGGTACATGCTATAAGAAACATATTTACTTAATATGAATACGATTTTAATTTATAAATGTAACTAAGGAGATTAAATCTGAGCCGGCTTCTAAATGAATAATGAAGCAAACAAAGCACACTAATTAATATCATTAAAGACACAAAAGCATTCCACTAAAGATTATCATTGGCATTCAACTAGACCAAAAAAAAAAATGGTGTTATGATTCTAATTAAAAAATAAACCTAATTAATATGATTAAACATTATCAAGATAGTAGAGATTAGAGAACTTTAAAGGCTTAACCCTAGTAAGACTATCATTCTTAAAACCAATTTTTGCCATCTTTGAATTATGCAAGCAACACTATAATAATATCAAGTTTCCAAGATTCAACCATCAATAATCTCCATAACCTTGCACAAGAACTACAAAGATCAAAAGAACTATGCTAAATCTCCAACTTTACAAGATGCAGCATATACTACTATATAAATTTTGAATGCCTGGAAATGATGAGAGAAAGAGAAAGAATGCTAAAGTTATTGAACTAAGAAAAGTAAAATGCTTGTATCATTTAGCTGAATTAACAGAACCCATTTACAGGCAATGGTTTCAAGCATTCTACACAATAATATGACTATGGTGATTGATTTGCATTCCACCGCTTGACATTTATTCGCTTATGTGTCGGAGAATGCCAAAGTTTGAAATGAATAACCTATGTATTTGTGCATGGTTCATTTGAATTATTTACCACAATCCCCACGTTCAAATTAATGAACTAGTGAACTAAAGTGATATGCATAATGGTATGCATCCTGTGTACTTGAACTTGAACTTGAACTATCACCTAGTGATAGTGTTTACAAGAGCCTTATGAATTAGAACCCTTCTTTTGTTAGAGAAAATAAGATAAAGATTGCATGCATATCATTCCATAATATGGACGTACTCTACCTACGTGGCACATTTAGGCCTCTCATCGATTTTGTAATTGAAGAATGCTCTAGAGAATGTCACACATCTACACTCATATAAGTGCTTTCTAAGATTGATGTTTTTAAATTAAAAAATAATTTTGAAAAGTATCAATTTCATATTTTTTTTTTATACAAAAGAGTATTTTTGTTATTGTGTTCTGTCATACCATTTAATTATCCTTTTAGAAATTCAAATTTCATAGTTGTTGTACCCCTATTGCAAGTCCTTGCTTGTTAGGCGTCAAGTGGTTGCATGCATAGCAACCAGCATAAGACACTCGATAGATAGGTGTCATACGGGTTGCTTAGTAAGCTTTGAGACCATTCCCTATAAATAGGCATTGCCAATCCGTCTAAACATATCCAAGCTATCTATATTTTCTAATTCAATTAGCTTTAATCTTTAAAACTCCGATATTCAAAATTAACAGATTTATATACCATATCAACTAAAATGAAGTGTTTAATATCCAGAAGGTTGCCTTTAATTTTAGATAAGCTTAGTGCAGTAGAAATTTTATAGTTTTGCCTAAAAAAACCATATATATAATATTTAATTACTATAGGCACCTTAACGATTCAAATATATTTCTGATTTGGTTTCAAACTCGCAACGCAAGCTTTATATAAGCGAAGGATTAGTTTTAAGCCAGAAGCAGAATATTACCTCTCATTTCTTGCCTTCTGAGCTAAAACCTGGAACTTGGAAGAATTTGCAAGAGCTTCCTTCTTCCTCTTTAACAATTGCCTCTGCAGGGCCTCGCCTAGAGGGCTATTAGCGATGGCTTTGACCGCCGTGAAAGGAACTGCTGAAAACAGCAGCACTCCCACCAGCTGAAAACAAACATAATACAATGTTATTTGTTTCAATAAAATTAAAAGTCGAAACAGATAGAATTTGCACCCTAATGAAGAAAGAACAGCGAGAGACCTCTTGCCATGAAGCTTTGCAACTAGTAAAAGAAGAAGACTTTGCGGTCGTGAGTTTAGTAAGGGGTCTGAAAGAGAAAATGGATGAGAGGGAGCGTGGGTCTCCAGCTCCGCCACTGATGAAAGACGAAGATGTGGAAGAGAGCCCAAGCGTTGTTCCAATTTGAGCCATTCGATTTTAAGGCCTTTTTGCTTCCCTCTAAAACTGATAAAATCTATACCTGTTTATGGACGGCTGACCCGTAGGCCTAACCCGGTCCAATACTGGTTTGTCTGAGCTGTTCGAATTAGGCCCAGCCGGACCACCGGTTTATGAGAATATTTCATTAATAAATAGCTAGGGATAAATATCAAAATCATACTTCAACTTTAATCTAATTAGTAATGTAATATATGAATTTTGATTTTGTATGATTTTATATATCAAATTTTAATTTAATTCAATTTTCACAAATCACCAATAACATTATAAAATTAACATGATTTTAAGTTAATATATATAGTTGGAGGTGGAAAAGAGGTATTTATCATAGCTATTTTGCAAGCAATTCTAACATACACAATGTTTTGCTTTCTATTGCCAAAGTCCTTTTATATGGAAATGGAGAATATAATAGGGGCTTTCTGGTGGAAAAATAATCACGGGAAGAAAGGCATACGTTGGTGTGATTGGATGTCTTTATGTGCACTTAAGGAAGGAGGAGGTATAGGTTTTCGAAATCTGTCACATTTTAATGTTGCATCATTGGCCAAACAGGGTTGCGTTTGTTACGTAATCCTAATTCGTTACTAGTGTGAACTTTGAAAGCCAAATATTTTAAAGAAACAGATTTCTTAAATTACAGGTTAGGAAATCTACCTTCTTTCACCTAGCAGAGCTTATGGGTTGCAAAAGGGCTTCTTAAGGGTTTGGGTTGGAGGATAGGTGATGGCAAGCAAGTGACTATCTAGGGTGATGCTTGGGTCCCTGGCAATGAAAATTTCAAATTTCAGAACATGGTTTCTATTTTGAGCCTAAATAAAGTTGCAGACTTGATTGATGTCAACACAAGAAAATGGAAAGTTGAGATGATTCAAAATACATTTCCGGAGGAGGAAGCTGCGAGAATCTTATGCATTCCTCTGTCTAGAATCCGCATGAAGATCATATCATCTGGCGTGGGGAGCCAACGGGGGAGTATTCTGTACGTAGTGGGCATAAATTTCTCTTACAAGATGAATAAACCCAATATTTTACAAAAAAAATTGTGGAACCTAGATCTACCTCTTAAGATTAAAATTACAAACTGGACAATCTTCTGTAACTATCTGCCTACTTTTAGCAACCTACACTATAGACGAATGCTAGGATCCGCTACTTGCCGAAGATGCCAAAATGGAGCAGAGAATAGGATTTGTTTGGGGAATTCCCTACATCAAAGGAGACATGGGAGAAACTAAATGTTACTTGGCCTATAACAGATGCTAATATTGAGTACAAAAATTGGATTAAAAACATATTTGATTGAAATTCCTTGTTTTAGTGCAGATTGATAGCATGTGCAATGGGGGCGATATGGACGGTGAGAAACAAGTTTATTCATGAGGTGAGCAAAAAACAGGTTCTCAATTAGTGGATCTCGTGTTCAGTTACCTTAAGGAACTTGATGGGTTGAATAATCACTTACCAGGGAATGGGCTACTCATGGGCAGACAGACAGCTCCGACTGGTTCAACGGTTAAAATCAATTTCGACACTGCATTTAATAGGCAAAGGAAAGAGTCTTGCTCTAAGTTAGTGGCTCGAAACGAAAAAGCAGAGGTTATTTGTTCAAGAACAGTCATGCATGAGAACATACCGTCTATTTTTGCGATAGAAGCGATGGTGTGCCTCTAGGCGATCCATCTAGGTTTAAATTTGGGACTGGGGATGGTTGAAATAGAAGGAGATGTACATACGATGATTCGTAAACTGCAAGCTAAGGAAGTTTTTATCAACGATTCAAAGCAACTATGTTCAAGTTTCGGGTCTTGTGTTTTTCGATTTACCTATAGAGAATCAGACAAGGCTGGTCATATTCTAGCTACAGAGGGACTGAAAAGGAGAGAAACAACTTATCTGATGAATGATAGTTCCTTCTTTCGCGGCGAAAAAGGCGGATGTAGATAGGCGATGGACAGAATCCATGAATGCTTGAAGGTGCTGAAGAGCTAAAGAGAAACTGAATCGGGAATAGAAGGAAAGATGGGGAGATGGCAAACCGTTGCGTAATGAAGATGTTTTTTGTTTTCTAATGAAGGAAATAATGGCAAGTAATTATGATGAAGACTGTCCTTGCAATTTCCCTATGACTTTTTGTTGCTTTTCAGGAGCGGGGGAATTATTTGATAACGACTGGGTTAGAGGAAGGTTCTAAAGCAACCTTTTGGATCCAGGTTTTTTCTTCTTTTATTTTTGGGTCGTTTTATTTTTGTTTCGGATTTCCTTAAACTTTATGTTTGTCTTTTGGGCCTATTTTTTTTTTTTTATCTAATAAAGGATCCATATATTTGATCTCAAAAAAGAGTTAATATATTGTATACAAAAATAATTATATCAATTCAATATGAAAGTTAATGTATGTATTTATTTTTAAAAGTGTATATTGAATCTAAATCAAAGTTTCATGTATATATGTATGAAGTGCAATTCAATTTTTATGTGTATGATCGCACTAAACCAAAATTCATTTATCAAATTACATATTGCACCTAAGTTTATATATAAATTTGATATTTATCCCTAAATAATTATTTATGTATCTTTTAATAAGAGAGAATAAAGCAATATAGTTTCATTTCATGACAAGTATGATAAAAAATTTCAAATTATATACACTTTTTCATAATAAAAAATTAAATTAAATTAAATAGATAACTCAAACTTTTAAAATTATCACTCTAATAAATTATTTATCTATTTATTAAAATTTCTTTTTATCTAATTAACATAAGATAAAATTTATATTTATTCATTTAAAATTAAAAATTTTCAAAACACACACAACAACAATATTTGCAAATTTTACATTTGAAAATATCTACTTACTAACCTTTAATTTACAGGTGACAAATTTTATAGATGTTTTAAGTAAAATCAAACAATATTTTATAAATTATTTATTGCTTTTCTTTAAAAAAGAAAAAGAAAACGACAATATCATTGATTAAAGAAAGCATAACAGAACAAATCACCGAGTAATGGACAGTAAACTAATCGGACCATCAGATCCTCCCCATACACCCATCATAAGATCCATTACTTGCTAGCGTCGAATCATAGGCAAAGTACGAGCTAAAAAAAAGGTGGGACTGAATCCCAAATATGTAGATGAGAATGAAATAAAGATACCAGTAAGGGTGGGTTTGGATGGACGGGTGGGATACGGTGCGATGTGATGCGATGCATTTAGCTTACTTTTTGTCTTAAGCTATAGTATCTAATTTCACTGCCACCGTTGTTTTTACACTAACCGTAGGTAAACGCACTGCCCATCCACACCCACCCTAAGCTGCCATAGGAGTACAACCAAAGGATAGTTAAGCAACAAATTATCTAAACTTTTGACAATGCCACTTCCAGTGCAAGAGAGATAAAAAGGCACCCCCTTACTTGATAGATTACTTTTACACGACACATAATCCTTGAGGCACCTGCAAACAAAGTCTTTAATCTTTGGGGGAAGGGAACTATTCCAAATCTTCAACCAAGGTTTGGAATCAAATGAGAAGTCAAGTCTAGGAAACAACTTTATTGCAAGCAAATAACTTAACTTCACAATGTAGTTGCTATTGGATTAGATGCCCTAAGTGTAGTATATTCATTTGTATACTTATATTTTTTCGAATAGATTGATTTAATAAAATTATCCATGAATTTCATTAATACCCTTTGTATATTGTCATCAATGAATTTTGCACGCAAAGCAAAATGTAAGCAAATATTAGCTCACTAGTTATCTAATGTTTAAATAATATTAAGAGGTATTATGTGGTCGGATTCTAATATGGAAAGACAACTTGTATTAGTAGATGGACCTAAACATGTCCTTAGTCTAATCAGAAATGAGAAAACTGATTAAAAGACTAATAAGTTGTCTATCAAGTCCAATTAGAGAGACTAAAAGCATCAGAGCGATGACTCCCAAAAGATAGAGACATAAATGTGACTAACTAGACTGACAGCATATCAGATAGGACCCAAGTAAAATAGATCCTGAATCCGTTCATAGATTTATTCACTTGTGACATTCATAATGTGGCATACCTTAATCCTGAGTGAATGGTGGACTATGTATGCATGACTTGTATACTTTGATGTAAGTAAAAGCCTAAGTTCAAATAGATAATGAACCAAAAGTTGGTGCGTTAGGTATAAGACTTTTGTAGTATGTACAACCAT
Source organism: Gossypium turneri (assembly GCA_008044935.1). NCBI lineage: Eukaryota > Viridiplantae > Streptophyta > Magnoliopsida > Malvales > Malvaceae > Gossypium > Gossypium turneri. The sequence continues at coordinate 20,917,930 of CP032572.1, read as the reverse complement.
TCATAATAGTGGAATTCATAGCCCATGAAATGGGTAAATGATATACTATTATTGGCATTACGCGATAGATGAATAGTAAAGGTGGCCACAGGTCATTTGTCTTTGTGATGAATGACTTAATTACTATTCAATAGTAATTAACTTTTCATGAAGGAAGGTGAATGAGTTACCATGAGATAAAATATGATCATATTTGGAGAATGAATTTATCCCAAATAGATTAAGGATATCCTATGTGGGGAACATTTATGACAAGGTCATTAGATGAGCATTGATCGAGTTGCTTTTGTAATGGTATGTAATTGGAGAGAGCTCAATCACGATATTATGGTGGAATGACTTCGTGGCTAAATGAGTTTATAATTAATAGTCGAAAGGCTGGAACTTAATTGTAAATCGTTTGAGCCGTAATTATATATGTCTAATCGGTCTATCCGCTAGCTCGTTGAAACTAGAAATGAATTGCATGTTGAATCAAATGAACATAAATGGATAGAAATGATAAAGTTAAAGAATTCATAAATGAATGTGGTTTCTCACTAAGCATGGACAAGACTTGAGAATTAGTTGAAAATTTTCAAATTATTTTTTTCTTAAATAATTTTAGTTTGAAAATTAAATTAAATTAATAGGTCATTGTGAATACGTTGAATATGGAAATTAAATATATTTTTTCATAGATTCTTTTACAGTAACTTTAACGAAATTAGAATTTGGTTGAGAAAATTATTTAATTGGAAAATTAGTTTAATAAATAATATTTATTTTGGGAAAAAAACATGTTTTGGGTTATATTAAATTATAAAGTGTTGGGTTAAAAGTTTAGGAAGCACATAATTAGACCAGACACATGAAAGGCCCATAACCCCTCATAATGTGTATGATGGACGACAACCCTAATATAATTAACTAAGGTTAGTTGTCCTCTCTCCTTATAGAACTAGGGGATTTGTTTTTCTATCAAATAAATATTTGTTTGTATTCTACTAATTTAACAATGATTTTTGAATCTCTTCCTATAAATAGATGGCACTGGTAGGGATAAAAACACAACTTTGAATATTATTATTCTGCCCAAAAATATTTAGAATTTATTTTCTAAGTATAAATTCAATTTTTTGGGAAATAACAATTTTACCGATTTTTATAGAGAGAGATTTACTTTCCTACTGAAAGTAAATATATATATATATATATATATATATATATATATAGTTCTATGTTTGATTTGTGATTGTTCGAGCCCACACTCGAAGCAATTGGTGGTGTGAGAATAGCGAAAAAGGTCATTCGGTTGAAAGTTAAGAAAGTCTAAGATCTGTCTTGCACAAAGCATAGGTACTTCTTGCACAAAGCTCGGTTTTCACATTTTTAATTTTTCATTGTGATAGAAAACCATTTTTTAAACCGGATATATTACAACAATTGGTACTAGGGTCAGGTTGTGCTATGTTTATAGTATAAATCGATATCAAAATTTCTCTCTTCTTCATGTTTGGTTACTTTTTGATAAGATGTAACATTCTTATATTTATAACCATGTTTAAGGTTATATATGAAAATGAATGTATTTTATTATTTTTATTATTTATATAATAAAGTAATTTTACCAAAATTATGATTCCTGGAATTTAAAGTGGTTAATTATAATTTTATTGGGATATATAATTAGATCATGGACTATCATCTCCATGTAGGAATTATTTTATTTATTTTTTTAGAATAATTCATATGAGTCAGAAATAAACATAAGTATCAAGTAACTGAATTTTTTCGAGAAATCTTGGAGAATCAAGACGCATCCTAGACTGATCGAGACAACGCAAACCCAACATAGGCAATTGGCAAAAGACCTATAGTGGTTCGATGGTGGAAGGTTTTCGGTGGTTCGACGATGGTGGTTGGTGGCAGTGGCCCGACAATGGTCAACGGTGGTCAGCGGTGGTAACATTGACAACAACATCAATCATGGTGGTAGTGGAAGTCTATGGTGACGATAAAAGTTCATCAAGAGATCCATTCATTGTTTTTCAAGTCATTTGTGGTTTTAGGGAAAAACCTCAAAAATTAGGATATTTGTTTCATCGAGAACACCCAAAGTATGCTTTGGGGTAATAATTGTAATTTTATTTTTTTCTATTTTCTAGGATGGAATCATGAAAATTTTTGCTAGTCAGAGTCATTTAATTTTATATTTTTCTGTGATAACATGATGATATTTAAATTGGCTACAAAGTATGTTCATGTATATGTATGATAAGCATTCCATATAATTTAGGAAAAGCATGTCACATGTACTTGTCATGCATTTATTAATCATTCATGATTGAAATCGGACATTAAAAACCTTGCATGCTTTTAAAAGATTGAGTAGGAGAAGATCCATAAACAAGACCTACGGCCTCCACCGATAACCTCTTGTGATGGCATGAAATGGACCTGCCCTAAGGTAAACGTTGTCATGTGGATTTCACTAAAGAGATTTCCTAAAAGAAAGAAAAATTATCTTGTAATTGTATGATAGTTGGCTAACTGCCCATAGGTGTGCGTGCACCGAGGTAGATAAACAATGCAATTAAAACATATAAAAGTGCAGTGTACTACAAGCGTACAGGTCAAATTGTAATATAGTTTTAAATTTACAACGAAATACAAAAGTATTCTAAGGATCTTACCCAAGGGATTGTCAAAATTGGTAAATGTTGTTATTAAATTAATTATTCAAAAACAAGTATTAATCTAATCGAGTTACGAATTAGTAGTGCGAATCTAGAATCAAATTGAAATAAAACCAATCCTAATTTACTAACTACTAAAGAAATTCCAATTTCTCAATTAAACAATGCAATATCAATTAATTAATTACTAATTAAGCTAAATTCCTAACCCGATCGAATTGTTTACTACTCTTACCTAGGAATACCCTCTCAGTCACTTCCTATTTAAGGATTACAACCTAAGCTACTCTCTTGGTCTCACTTAGAGGTATAACTACCAAATCGATACACGGCAAAATCTACTTTCAGTCTCATTTGTTTAGATGATCTACTAGAGGCGTCAATTCTAGTGTATTAGCAATTTGGCGAAATCAAATAACAACCCAAATGAATTGAATTAATCACTTAACTAAATAATTAGTTTATTAAAAAAATATTCATATCAGCCCAAAGATCAATCTCATTATTTTGCAATCACTAAATCAAATGAACGACAAATAAAATATAAAAGAGATTGAGAGGAGAAAAATCTCATTGATAAAATTTGGTTGATCATGAAATATTGAATCGTCTCCAAATGTAGATTTTAATCGACAATAGAAAATTCAATTCAAAAATGAAAATAAAATAGAATATCAAAAGAAAAAGAAAATAATACAAAATTACTCTACTAACATTTTCCTAAGAGAAAACCTAACCTAAAACTAATCTACTAACTATTGAACAACTTCCTTAATTTTGAATAAAATGTTGGTTATATGGTAAGGAATCCAAAGACCAAATTACTCATTCGTTTAATACAACAATTAGGGTTTAAAATTGGAAAATGACCATGAATTTCCCTTAATACCGAAGTCAACACGTACAGGAATTCATCACGATATAGCAACGTTAGGTACCTCTCGTCACCATGAGGAATCTATTTTGGCCCTTCCTTGTATTTTTCTTCGGTGTCACAATTTCCATGTTGTGTTGTCATGACATTGGCTACAGTTTCATCCTAAAGTTATATCTTCAACTCTTGATTCATCTTATATAACCACATAATCTTTATTAAATATAAAATAACATAAAAACTACTAAAAACCATATTTTTAATGCTTAAACTCTAAAAACATAAATTACCATGAAAATGGCTCAATTTTGCTAGGAAACATGCTAAAATAAGTTCAAATAGATACAAATAGACATGATACTTCATGACAGATCAAATCCACACACTTACCTTTTTGCTTGTCCTCAAGCAAAAGCAACATGCAAAAGATGTCTCTTGGGTTATGTTAAACACTAAGAAACTTGGAAAGCAAATATTAAATTTGTATCAACCCCATCTCACATGCAACTTATGATTGATGTTTCAATAACTTGAAAACTCCTAAAGTAAATCTACCTAGTTCACTAAGTCAAAGGACTAACAAATCTAGAGGTAATCTAAATGACCAAATATTCAATTATGTTACCATTAATATAAATCATATAGATACAATAATGTGAATTAAAGACATTCAACAAGTTAATTATTAGCAATTCAAGAGGATCATGTAAAGGGAATGCTTAAGTCATATAAGTCTTCTAGGTTTGTAACGTTTTAAGGCTTAGGATGGTATGAATTTAAGGAAAGCGGTAAGTTATGAATAATAGGCCCTGCATGGGGGTCGTCTGTAGTTGAGATGATAACAAATTATTCGTTAATGGGTTTTTAATGATGGTTCCAAGTTTTTTAAGCAGTTGTTACTGTTGGTTTGAGAATGACGTTCGAGTTTGGAACTTTGAGCTATAGTAAAGAAGAGTATCAGATGAATATTTACCCTAACTCCTATATGTTAATTGTTCAAGTAGAGATATATGATAATAGCATCTTGGATAACTAGTAAGTGTATAAAGTGCAGTAATGATGTTGCATGTTCACATTTGAAATAAATGAGTTATTGTATGAATAAAATGATGGGTGATGTAAATGCATGTGAGTATCCGGTATAGAAAGGTGAATTTTGTTAAGAGAAAATGAACAAGTCAAGTATGAAAATGAATCAGGGTAAGCGTATACTCTGTTGGATAAGCCGACATCCATTTGTGATGCCTCCGGTAGGGCAGGGGCATTAGTAACCAGACAGACCGATCACGATGATAACGAAAACATTCATGGTGATACCTCAAGTGAAATATAGACTAGACTGGCAAATCACGACAAGAAAGTATGTATAAGACTATGTGTGTAACACCTAGACTTGGTGGGTCCTAAGTCTGGGCGAGTAGCCCAAAGAAAATTTGATTGGCGCAATACTATCTGCCCAAATGATGTTTCTGGCGCACTTGTAGGGCCCATAGGCAACAATAGGATGTAAGGTAAGGGATATTCTCCGAGAGGTGTGTCTATGTCTAAAAGGAGAGATTGGAGATGAAATTAAGAGTTCTTGGGTTATAAGAGATGTTGCCAAAGTTAAGGTACACCCATTTTGTCTAGCTAATGTATAAGTTATGTACTAATGAGATAGTTAGGAGTGAACGATGAGTCAGATCAAAGATAAAAATATTTTTGGATTCTTATACATGCTTCTCTACAGCTGTAAGCCACTAATAAGGGCAACTTTGAAATTTAGAGACACGTGTCAAGTTCCACTATGAGAACAATGATTTATATATTTAAGTGAGCTTTTGAAGAAAGAAAATTTACATTATTCCTTTTGTTGAAAACAGTATTTTTAACTTGCTTTGGAGCTGATTAGGAATCTATCTTGCTAAACTAAGACTAAGGATCGGGGTTTTTATGTAGGGATTATTTTTTCATCCCGGGTAAGTATTTTGGACTCACATATAGCCTTGTTGCAAGAGTACGTCTGTTTATGCATTCGTGAATAGAAAAATGAAGAAGAAAGACCTTGCATGGTGGTTATTTGGGTTTCAAAAGAAAATAAAAGTTATGTGCATGAGTTTTAATGGCATACCTATGTCTTATAAGTAGTGATTTTTGAGAGTTTGAGGATTGAGGTTTAGACCTGGAGATCAAGTTACTATTTGTGGGTATTAGGTGAGTTCTTAGATTGACTCTTGCATGTGTATTATGCTTATATAAAAACTTCTATGCTAAGTGACCAAAGCATGAGATTGAAACTAGTAAAGTATGATGTGGCGAATCTAATAAGAAAAGTAAGTACGAGTTTGATAGGAAGTGCAAGTGTGTCTAGTAAGCATAAAAATGTTTATCATGAGTGAGTCGATGGATGATGAGTCTGTGTCTATCTTCGGAATTGTCAAAAGGATTCATCGAGACTAAAAACATGAATCTCTAAAAGGACAAGTCTATGGTCGTGGCACTAAACAAGACCATATCGTGTAAGACCGTAACTGATGAGTTATGGCATCATATGGAAAGAAGATCATATCATGTAAGATAGTAACTGGTGGGTTATGGCATCATTTAGGAAAATTTAAGAAAGGTTATTACCTAACGTGGTTCTTTGTGTGTCTTGAAATGATGAGGGGCAAACCTTACTAAGTTTGAGTTTAGGCAAATCCTTATCGTTTAAAACACCAGTAAAAGAACAGCCTTTACGGCAAAACTCTGGAGAGGCAAGCCTTTTTGGCGAACCTGTTACATGACAACCTTTATGGCAAAACTCTAAAAAGGCAAGCTTTTCTGGAGAACATGTTAAAGGACAACTTTTAAAGCAAAACTCTAGAAGGGTAAGCATTTGTGGTAAACCTCTTACTGGACGTCTTTGTGGTGAGACTCTGAAAGGAAAGCCTTTATGACGAATACTTAATGAAAATGAAATCTTTGTGGCTATCTCTGAAAAGGAATGCATTCATGGTGCAATCTAGAGAACGACCCTTATGGATAGGGGGTTGCGCGCGGACTAAGATTGAGTTGTCAAGTCACAAGAGAATCCCTAAGAAAGCTTTAGACAATCGGATCTGAAACGAAACAACAAGATTAAATCTTAGAATTTCCATATCTAAAATAAAAACCCCAAAATAGCAAAAGAATAAACCAAGAATCGTAACACCTATTATTAGGGAATTCGGAAGTCAAGAACACGTGAACAAACTTTAAAGAAGACTCCAATTCAACCGAATCTGTCAATTGCACCAAAACAAAAAGTTAATTCAACAGATCAGAAGAAGAACGAAAATTGAATTAGAATGAGGAATCGTGCAGCAAGAAAGAAGGAAATTATGGATTAAGAATGATCTTCGATAATCAAGAACGTTTGTGAACTTCCCAAACCGAATCTAAAAAGATTAATATCCAAAACAGCAAATCAAACTCCAAATTCCAGCAAACCAAATTAATCAGAATTGGGATGAATAGACAACAAGATCAATGGAGAAGATGAATTAAAGATCGATTCTTACTGCCAAGAAGGGTTTCGATCAGCCTCTTTAATGTTGAAGAAGGCTGGAAACGCAACAAGAAATCTTAAACAAGTTAGATAATGAAATCGGCACAAAACAGGAATTAAAAAGAATTGACAGCAATAAAACTAAAGATAAAGTCCTAAGAAGCCTTGAAATCCCGAAAGAATTCACAACTCCCTTCAAACGACTCTAATCTCCCCTCTAATGAAGAACAATGGCAAGAAGAAGGCTGAAGATGGCTCCCATAATAAAAAAGATTGTTAAAACTACATCTAAAGAAAACTCAAGAGAAAATTCTTGGAGAACTCAAAGAGAATTTTCACTCACAAACAAATCTGAAAATTTAATGTAATTCAAGATGTTTTCTAAGGGTGGCCGGCCAAGCCTTAATATAGGCCTTCAAACTATTTCCTAACCCTATTAGGAAAACTAAAAATAAAACCTAATTAACTTCAAGGGAAATTCGGCCAAGGCTTTTAATGGGTTTCTTGGGCCGAATTTTTACATAGGAATAAAAAATAAAATTTAAACTAAGTATTTAAAAATAATACTTTACAAATTAGGCCACTTTAATAATTTGGCCTGATTTTCAACTAAGTATGATTTGAACTTCTTGGTTGGGCTTGGAACATCTTATTGGGCCTTGCCTTCAAGAACTTAGGCTTGTAGTTCGTCTTCTACCGAAATTGGTTCGTTGATGCTCGTAACGGAGATCCAATGCACCTTAGCTGCAAGATTCGGTTTCTTGGACCAAGATTTCCAAGATTTGAAATCTTGATTTCCTTGATTCTTGAAATCGCTCCAAATAGCAAAATTGGACCAAGATTCGGTTTCTTGATTTTCTTGAGAACAAGAATGTGAATCTTGATTTTCTTTTTCTTTCGTGTACGCATCTAAGGCCTTGCTAACAAATTCTTGAATGGTTCCATTTAGTTTTGAACGCATTTGCCTGGCCTTTGACCTCGTTATTGGGACTTGTGGTAATTTGAGCCCATCACGTTCTTCAGCTTGAGTTGGGCCTTTGTGACTTGTATCATTCCCCCTTGCTCAAAAAGATTCGTCCTCAAATCTGAAAATTCAAATAGAGATAAGTCAACCACATTGAAAGTAGAACTTACATTGTACTCACTGGGTAGATCAATTTTGCATGCATTATTGTTGATCCGCTCGAGTACTTGGAAAGGCCCATCGCCTCTTGGGTCCAACTTGGTCTTCCTTTTTGTAGGAAATCGTTCTTTCCTCATATGGACCCAAACCCAATCTCTAGGTTCAAGGACAACCCATTTGCGCCCCTTGTTTGCTTTGTTGGTGTTGATGTAATTTATTTTGGCTATTCATTGCCTAGCCTTCTCATGTAAGGATTTCACCAACTCAGCTTTCTGTTCACCTAAATTAACAATATGTTCTAGTGGTAATGGCGCAAGATCAAGTACTGTTAGTGGGTTAAAACCATAAACAAGTTCAAATGGAGAATAACCAGTTGTAGAATGAATAGATCTATTATATGCAAATTCAACAAATGGTAGACATTCTTCCCAATTTCTAATGTTCTTTTCCACAACAGATCGTAATAAGGTTCCTAAGATTCGATTAACTACCTCAGTTTGGCCATCAGTTTGAGGGTGACATGTAGTTGAATAAAGTAATTTCTTACCAAGCTTACCCCACAATACCTTCCAAAAGTGGCTAAGGAATTTGACATCTCTGTCAGAAACAATTGTTTTAGGGATGCCATGAAGTCTTACCACTTCTTTAAAAAATAAGTCTGCCACATGTGTAGCATCATCTGTTTTGTGACAGGGAATAAAATGTGCCATAATGGAAAACCTGTCAACAACAACAAATATACTATCTCTTCTTTTCATAGTTTTTGGCAAACCTAAAATAAAATCCATGGATAAGTCTACCCATGGTGAAGTAGGAATCGGCAAAGGAGTATAAAGGCCATGAGGCATTACTTTAGATTTTGCTTGTCTACATGTAATGCACTTAGAACATACCTTTTGGACATCCTTCTTCATATGTGGCCAATGGAAATGTTTCTGCAAGATGTCTAGTGTTTTAGCCACACCAAAATGTCCCATTAAACCCCCACTATGGGCCTCATGAAACAATAAGTCTCGCATGGAACACTTTGGTATGCATAACCTGTTTATACGAAAAAGAAAGCCATCTACAAGATAAAACTTCTCAAAAGTAGTATGTCCACAATTTCTATAGATATGGCCGAAATCAACATCACCATCATATAACTCCTTAATATGTTCAAACCCTAATACTTTAGCATTCAATGTAGTTATTAAAGCATATCATCTAGACAAAGCATCCGCAACTATATTATCGTTACATGTTTTATATTTTATTACATAAGGGAATGTTTCAATGAATTCTACCCATCGGGCATGCCGTTTACTCAACTTACCTTTTCCCTTTAACCACTTGAGGGATTCATGATCTGTATGTATGAAAAATTCATTGGGCAGTAAATAATGTTTCCATACTTGAAGTGCACGAACCAATGCCAACAGTTCTTTGTCATAAGTTGAGTAGTTTAATTGTGCACCATTCAATTTTTCACTAAAATAAGCAATTGGTTGCTTATCTTGCATTAAAACGGCGCCAATGTCAATTACTGAAGCATCACCCTCTAGTTCAAAAGTATTAGTAAAATCAGGTAATTTAAGAAGAGAAGCAGAACATAACTTAGCTTTTAGGGTCTGAAAAGCCTTTTCTTGAGTTTCACCCCATTTGAAACCCATGGATTTCTTTATAACCTCTATTAATGGGGCAGCCATAGTAGAGAAATCTTTCACAAATCGTCTATAAAAACTAGCTAAACCATGGAAAGATCTCACCTCAGTTACCGATTTAGGAGTCGGCCACTTCTTGATTGCCTTGACTTTGTCCTCATCGACATGAATACCTTGAGCATTAACTATGAAACCTAAAAAATATTAGCTTATCACAACAGAATGTGCATTTATCAAGGTTGGCAAATAAATTTTCAGCTCGCAGAATATCTAAAACGGTTCTAACATGGAAAACATGATCATCTAATGTCTTGGAGTAAATTAAAATATCATCAAAGTAAACTACTACGAATTTACCCAAGTAAAGCCTTAAAACGTGATTCATTAATCTCATAAATGTACTAGGTGCATTAGTAAGGCCGAAAGGCATAACTAACCATTCATACAATCCAAATTTTGTTTTAAAGGCTGTTTTCCATTCATCCCCTTCCCTCATTCGAATTTGATGATAACCGCTTTTTAAATCAATTTTAGTAAATATAATTGAACCATGTAATTCATCAAGCATATCATCAAGGCGAGGAATTGGATGTCTATACTTTACCATTATTTTGTTGATTGGACGGCAATCAACACACATTCTATACATACCATCTTTCTTCGGTACCAATAAGACAGGAACGGCACAAGGGCTTAGGCTCTCACGAATGTACCCTTTGTCTAGTAACTCCTCAACTTGCCTTTGCAATTCCTTTGTCCCCTCGGGATTGCTTCTATAGGCTAGTCGATTTGGTATTGAGGCTCCGGGTACTAAGTCAATTTGATGCTCTATCCCTCGTAAAGGTGGTAAACCTTTAGGGGCCTCACTAAAAACATCCTCATAATCCTGCAAAAGGCACTAAAACACACTAGGCAAAATTTCGTTAATGTTAGATAAAGATAAATAGTTTTGCCTAAACCTCACAAGGATACAAGGCTGTTTATTAAGTAGGGCTCTCCGCACATCCTTTTTTGTTGCCATCAAATTTTTCACTCTCATTTTACAACTTGCGGATTCACTCACCTTTGGGCTATTTAGACTTTTTTTCACTACTAGCCTCTTTTCTCTCTGTCTTTTGTATTTGTCCTTTCTCTCTTACCCCCTCACAAAATTTCATCGTCTTTAATTGATCTTTATATACATCAGTGGGATTTAAAGGAGCAAAAGTGAATTTTCGGCCTTTAAACACAAGGGAGTATCGATTAAGCTTACCTTGGTGTGTAACATCGAAATCAAATTGCCAAGGCCGTCCAAGGAGCAAGTGTGCCGCATGCATAGGGACCACATTACACCATACCTCATCCTCATAATTCCCGAGCTTAAAAGTGACCAAGGACTGTTTTGTAACTTTAACTTTCGAGCATTCATTAAGCCACTGAAGGTGATATGGCTTAGGGTGTTTGGTACAAGGTAACTTTAAAGAATCCACCAAATAACTGCTCACTACATTCGAACAACTCCCACTATCAATAATAAGTGAACATAAGTTACCTTTTATAAAACACCGAGAATGGAAGATATTGGTCCTTTGGTTATCGACATCATCTCTCATCTGGATGTTTAGTGTGCGGCGAACTACAAGGCATTGAAAATCGGCAAAGTCCCCTTTTTTTGGTGGTTCAACCAACTCTTCTCCATTATCACTATCATCCACGAGTTCTGGCATATCTGGATCTGTTTTATCAGAGTCGGATGTGTACTCACCATTATCTTTCATAAGAAGTAATCTCGTGTTAGGGCATTCCCTGCCATAATGACCACGCCCTTTGCACTTGAAGCATTCAATCTCACAAGCCTTCTTTACATTCGAATCGCCTAAATTGGGCTGCTTAGAAGGTATCTGTGTTTTAACAGGAGCCCCTTTCTTCCAATCTGATCGCTTACTTCCATTACTCAAAGAAGACTTATTAGTAACAAAAGGTGATTTTGAACTTTTAAAATCAGAATTGGAAGTGTTACCTCGATAATATTGTGAAGTAGAGAAGGAACTAACCCTTTGTTCCTTTAATTGCTGCTCGATCTTAATGGCTTTATGAGCCGCTTCTTCCAAATCAATGTATGTCTGTAGCCTTAATGTATTAGCTATTGGCCTATTCAAACCATCAATAAATCGAATCATAGTTGTTTCATCATCCTCCTCCACATTAGCTCTCTGAATAAGCATCTCTATCTCCTTAAAATATTCAGCCACCGTCCTACTACCTTGAATAAGTCGTCTAAGCTTTTTTTTAACTTCTCTATAGTAATGAGGCGGAATAAATCTTTTATGCATAATTTGTTTCAACTCCTCCCATGTCGTAATCTCACCTTCATAATTCCGATGACGATTTACCCTAAGTTGAGTCCACCAACTTAATGTATAATCTAAAAATTCCAGTGTTGCTAACGCTACCTTTTCATCATCCGGACATTTATAATAACGGAACATAAGTTTAATTTTAGAGTCCCATTCACAGTAAGCTTCTGGATCATTCTTACCACGAAATTGAGGGATTGTGAGCTTAGGTTTTGCCAAAGAGGGTTGTCCACGATCATGAAAATCATAGTCAGCTCTAGGAACACGTCGAGGAGCGCGCCTATGAGCAGGAGGCTGGTTATCCACATCTTCTTTAATTGGATCTCGATACTGAGGTTCTTGATTCAATCGCACTTCATTGATAGTAGCATTCAAAGTTCGAAGTAAGGCAGCCTGTTCGTCTAACTGTTGTTGGAACTTTGTAAATGTGTCATGGACATCATTATGGTCATTATCACCTTGACCTATCCTAGACATTTTGTTAGACCAAACCTGCAAAACAAACACTCAACACTCAAAAAGAAAAATTATCAAACCTCACCGTTAATCACTCAAAAAGAGAAAAAATCAAATTCTCAATGAGGTAGAATTCAGTCTTGTGAGTTCTTTAGTAGATTCTATATCAATCAATTAGAGAGTGTATGAACCGAAACTAGCAAAGAATCCTAATTTGCACTAGGAGTCCAAAAAAAATGACGAGACACCAATTGATTTGTGTTGCACCGAGGAAGAATTGTGCACACGTTTAAATCCTACTAACACAAGAAACAAGAAGATGTTAGATATTGTAAAGGGAGAATAAAAAGCAAACAAATGAAAACCTACAGCTAAGAATCAATAAAAATTGCTGAAATCTGAAAACCTGAAAAACTGCAGAGTAACTTGACAACTTCGTTTGAGGTGTTCCCAATCTCCAAAAATCACTAAATTTAAACTGGAATGTCCTTAAATATTGTATATTTGATCTGGAAATTTTTGGCACTAAACTCAATCCGCTGAATATTTTTTTAATTTTTGTTTGATTCCATATTTTTCAATTCTTTTTGCCTTTTTCTACTAATTTTTTTGCGGGAAATATTTTTTAATATTCTATCACAGTGCCACAAATATGCATGTAAAATTTCAAACCAATCGGAAAACGTTTACCCACTCAAATGATTTTTTTTCCAAAAAATTTTTCTGGGTAAAAACTGCCATTGAATGTTTTTAAAAGGAGATTAGAAATCAACCAAGAACACCAAAAACGTCCAAAATCTGATACCAAATGATAGGGGGTCGCACGCGGACCAAGATCGAGTTGTCAAGTCACGAGAAAATCCCTAAGAAAGCTTTAGATAATCGGATCTGAAACAAAACAACAAGATTAAATCTTAGAATTTCCAGATCTAAAATAAAAACCCCAAAATAGCAAAGAATAAACCAAGAATCAAAACACCTATTATTAGGGAATTCGAAAGTCAAGAACACATGAACAAACTTCAAAGAAGACTCCAATTCAACCGAATCTGTCAATTGCACCAAAATAGAAAGTTAATTCAACAGATCACAAGAAGAACGAAAATTGAATTAGAATGAGGAATCGTACAGCAAGAAAGAAGGAAATTATGGATTAAGAATGATCTTTGATAATCAAGAACGTTTGTGAACTTCCCAAACCGAATCTGAAAAGATTAATATCCAAAACAGCAAATCAAACTCCAAATTCCAGCAAACCAAATTTAATCAGAATTGGGATATATAGACGGTAAGATCAATGGAGAAGATGAATTAATGATCAATTCTTGCTGCCAAGAAGGGTGTCGATCAGCCTCTTTAATGTTGAAGAAGGCTGGAAACGCAACAAGAAATCTTAAACAAGTTAGATATTGAAATCGGCACAAAACAGGAATTAAAAAGAATTGACAGCAATAAAACTAAAGATAAAGTCCTAAGAAGCCTTGAAATCCCGAAAGAATTCACAACTCCCTTCAAACGGCTATAATCTCCCCTCCAATGAAGAACAATGGTAAGAAGAAGGCTGAAGATGGCTCCCACAATCAAAAAGATTGTTAAAACTACTTCTAAAGAAAACTCAAGAGAAAATTCTTCGAGAACTCGAAGAGAATTTTCACTCACAAACAAATCTGAAAATTTAATGTAATTCAAGATGTTTTCTAAGGGTGGCCGGCCAAGCCTTAATATAGGCCTTCAAACTATTTCCTAACCCTATTAGGAAAACTAAAAATAAAACCTAATTAACTTTAAGGGAAATTCGGCCAAGGCTTTTAATGGGTTTCTTGGGCCGAATTTTTACATAGGAATAAAAAATAAAATTTAAACTAAGTATTTAAAAATAAGACTTTACAAATTGGGCCACTTTAATAATTTGGCCTGATTTTCAACTAAGTATGATTTGAACTTCTTGGTTGGGCTTGGAACATCTTATTGGGCCTTGCCTTCAAGAACTTGGGCTTGCAATCCGTCTTCTACCGAAATTGGTTCGTTGATGCTCGTAACAGAGATCCAATGCGCCTTAGCTGCAAGATTCGGTTTCTTGGACCAGGATTTCCAAGATTTGAAATCTTGATTTCCTTGATTCTTCAAATCACTCCAAACAGCAAAATTGGACCAAGATTCGGTTTCTTGATTTTCTTGAGAACAAGAAAGTGAATCTTGATTTTCTTTTTCTTTCGTGTATGCATCTAAGGCCTTGCTAACAAATTCTTGAATGGTTCCATTTAGTTTTGAACGTATTTGTCTGGCCTTTGACCTCGTTATTGGGCCTTGTGGTAATTTGAGTCCATCACGTTCTTGAGCTTGAGTTAGGCCTTTGTGACTTGTATCACTTATGGCAACCATTTGAAAGAAATGCCTTTGTGGCAGGCTCTGAATGAAAAGAAAGTGTAACAACCTGATTTTCAGTGGTATCGAAAAAGTAGTTTCGAGGCCACCAAATCTGACGATTAAGTTTGTAAATATTATTATTTAATATTCACAAGTCAAATATGGTTTTAAAAAGTTTTTTTATTTGATAAATTATGTTATATAAGCGATTTATTAAGTTCAAGTGGTAAGACCCTAAGGTCAAGTGGTTTTAGAAAATGAGGTATCGAGACCTCGTTTCTATAAATCGAGCCATAAATATTTTTATAAATATTTACAGAGTTTCATTAAGGTTGCATTAAAGTTCCGTTGAAAAATTTTAACGTTTCGATAGTTAATTAATTAAAAATGACTAAATCGTAAAAGATGTAAAATTTGACCGCTATTTGATTTGAGTGATTAAATGACTTAATGAATGAAAGTATATGGGCTTGCATGGTAAATATACCTTTTTTAAAATGTGTTGGACGGTTAGTGGGGTTATAGTTAAAAATATATATATGTTTATTAAATTATAATACATTATAATATATGTTATATGTTAATTAAATAAGTAAAAGAATAAAAAAAAGAAAGAAAGATGATTGATTCATCTTCTTCATCACTTAGCCGAAACTAAAAGGGGGAGAAGAAACCTAGCCTACGTCTAGCTTCAAGCAACAATTGGTAAGCTGTTTTTGATCGGTTTCTTATAATTTTTATGTTTTTGAGATCGTTGTAACTAGGTCTAGTTAGACCGTATCTTTGATTTTGAAATTGTTAAAGATTTTTAATGTTTCCATTGATGAATCTTGTGATTTTTTATGTTAAATGATGAATTTGAAATTTTGATTGATAATTAAAAGTATTTTGTTAAGTGATTATTGATGAATTTATCGATTAGGGACTAATTTGTTAAAATAATAAAAGTTCAAGAATTTGATCTGAAATTGTTACAAATATGGGCTGATATGGGTGCCATGAATATTTGGCTGTTATAAATTGGCATAAAAATGGTTAATTTGCATGTTTTGGGATTAGGGACTAAATTGAATAAAAGTAAAAGTTTAGGGGTAATTTTGTAAAAATTCAAAAATGACTAAATTGCATAAAATACATTTTTTACTGTCTAAATTGATAGATTGAATGAAATTATTAATTTAGATCAAGACCTGGTGGAAAATCGAGGAGAATGGAAAATTACCAAAATGCCTTTGTACTTTGACATCTCTGCAATTTAGCCAGGTAAGTTCATACGGTTCAAAAATTTAATATCTATATAAATTGTTAAATTGCATATCATGACATATTAGGTAAATATATTTGTTGATATTGAATGATTATTTTAGTAATGTAATTGAAATTGATGTTCGGATTGGCTTGAACACGAGATAAAGTACAGTCATAATTTGGTGTTAAGGGGGGTTGGAGTGTAAATGGTTGTGGAGTGACGTATATTCATGTTACCTGAGTAAACCGAGGTTCAGCATTTGTTGCGAACTCTTCTGTTATATTATCTGCTGGTGTGCTGGTTGGACTAGCTCTTATGAGCACTGGTGTGATGGTTGGATTAGCTCTTATGAGCATTGGTGTGTTGGTTGGATTAGCTCTTCTGAGCATTGGTGTGCTGGAGGGATTGCCTAATGTGAGTTTCGGGTGTGTTTTGGGTAGACTAATGATGTACTTCTATCCGTAAATCATTCTTCAAGTTGAAAATCTCAGTAAGATAATTTGTTTAATGAATTTGAAAGATTTGTTATTTATTGAATATTGATCTGAACATAAATAATTCATTAGTTGAGATTGTGGATGATGCTTAAGTTTGTGCTAAGCTTATGGTTGCATTATGTCATGTCTAATATTAATGATATACATTGAAATGGTAAGTGACCAAATGGAAATATGCTTATGTTCATGAAAAGGTGATAAGATTCAAAGGTGTTTTTTCTTATAAAATGGTTTATCATGTGATTGACCCCAAATGAGTTATATACATAAATGCACTAACTTGTGTATTGATGATGGTGATTAGGCTTATATCAATCTTGAGATTATGATTGATGTTTATGCTTATGTCTGGTATTATACAGATGAAACGGATAAGAATAGGTAATGAAATGGTAAGATCATTATTGAAATGTGATATGATGAAAAAGGGATTGATGAGTTGAATGGTGTATTTATATATATGAGAAATTACGTATATTATAAATGAGTTTACCTTTGAGGTGAATAAATATACTAACTAGTGAATTGATGTTGTTATTTAAGTTTATGCTTAGTAAATGAAATGAAAAATAAGTAAAGGAAGTAATTCATAGTTTTAGGAAAAAGCTAATGATAGTGTATAATGATTTATAAAATCCTATGATGTTAGGAATGAAAAATATATATATGATGTTGATAGACTTACTCATTTATGAGTTAATGGTTATGTAGTTGATAAATCTTGAGGCAATGGTATAGGTTTATATTTAATCTATAAAGTTCATTTTGAAATGGAATCTTATGTTTATAGTTTATACGAGCTTACTAAACATTCATTTCTTACGTAGCTATTTTCCTTTACTTTATAGATTATCTGAAGCTCAATCGGGATGGAAGCTCGTCAGAGATCTATCACACTATCCAACGATTATATCGATAGATTTGATATCTTGATCAAGGTTATAATGGCATGTATAGGTGAATTTTGTTTGATGAGATGTTGTTATGTTTGGCTTGTAAATATGGTATATAAATGTTGGTTGTTTGGTACCATTTGGGAATAGTTGGTTTGTGTCATTTAGGTGGTTATGATGCATGTGAGGAATGGTCTACATGGTAAGGTTATTTAGATATGGCATGAAACTAATATCATATGGTTGATTTGTATAAATTGTGATATGTTTTGGCATGGAAACAAATAAGTTGATAAATGGTAAATATGTACATGTTTAGGTTGAGTTGATAATTATGTTTGAGGTGCTTTTTGGCATATTGGTTGTATGGATAAATGACCTATTGAATTGGTTTTAATATGCATGCTTTGGTATGTTTAAAAGCTTGATTGTATGTGCAAATGTCTTGTAGGTGTAAGCTTGAAATGGGTGAAAGGAATGACTTGAAATTGGCTTATTTCTTGTCCACACGGCCTAAGACACGGGCGTGTGTCTCAGCCGTGTGTGACACACGGCCATGCGACACGGCTGTGTGTCCTCTGTAGGATTTTAAAGGTTGCATTTCGAGAATTTCACAGCCTAGCACACGGGCGTTTGGCTTGGACGTGTGACCCAAGTCAGAGAGTTCCACGGGCACAGACATGGCCGTGTGTCCCTACTTCAATTACCCACACAGCCTGAGACATAAGCGTGTGTCTCAGCCGTGTGAACCCTGCAGTTTAAAAAATTTCTTCTTTTTCCTAAAAATTCTATTTGTTTCCAATTTAGTCCGAACTTGTTTTTAATGTGTTTTTAGAGCCTCGAGGGATTGTATAAGGAACAATATGTATGTCATTGATTGGTTTTACATTTATTGATGTTGTGAATTAAATGTTTTAAATTCTTGATAGTTTTGAAGTGTAAACTCTGGTAATGTTTCGTAACCCTATTCCGATGACAGATACAGGTTAGGGGTATTACAGAAAGGAACCTATAGTGAACTCTGATGAAACAGCGTATGAAGTCTTCTGAAGAAGCAATAAGTATGGAGAGCTTTGCAAGAAAAGCTCCATAGGAAGTGTTATGGCTAACCCAGTATAGTAACATGGTAAGAACATTGAGACTAGAGTGCGCCAACGTGAGTGGTGAGCTAAAGGTATTCTTTTTGTAAGGCCTTCTGTAACAAGAATGGTTAAGAAATCACAAAAGAACAAAATAAAGAATAAGGTAACGATGATAGGAATATCAATTATGATCTCATAATGAAGCGTGACACCAACAGCACAATAAATGGAATCTTAAGGATGTATGTAACACCCCTAACCCGTATCCGATGTCAGAATAGGGTTACAGAGCATTACCGAACTTATAACTCAAACAATTATACATTTCATTTTCATTTCCCATTCCAAACAAAATCCATTCAAATTCATTCATATAGTCCCTAATACGAGCTTTTGAGTGTAACAGCTCTAATTTGGGGCTAGTCGGAACAGTGGTTTCGGGACCACAAATTCGAAGAGGAAAAATTTTTTTATTATATTTTTATGGTCTATGATTTCACAAAATAATTTCTTAAAAATTTCGTTCGAAAATTTCGACGTTTGGGCACTCAATTTAGCCAAAAGGACTAAATTATAAAAAGTGCAAAAGTTGAGTTCCACATGTTAGAAGTGTCCAATTGTTATGAAATTTTAAATTGGAGGTCCTTAAATGGTAATTAGACCATTGGTTAAATTGTGGAATAAGTGAAATAGGAAAATTTTAAGTTAGGGGCATTTTGGTAATTTGGTAATTAAAAAGTATTAAAAAGACAAAATAGGCCAAAAATCATCATCTTCAACCTCATGGCCGAAATTAGCAAGGGGGAAGCCATGTTTAGGGTTTTCAAGCTTCCAAGCTCAATTGTAAGTCCGTTCTAACCCCATTTTTAATGTTCTTTACGTTTTTGGAGTCTCGGTAACTTGATTTAGCTTATTCTAGCAATAATTTAACCTAGGGTTTATATTTGGAAAAATACCCATATGTGAAATGTGTTTATTTTGATGTTTTATGGTAGAATATGAAGCTAGAAATTATGTAAAAACAACTTTTACTAAGCGATTTTAAGTGAAAATGAGTAAAACGACATAATTGGTAAAAATACCTAATGTTCATAAGTGTTAGAGTGGGAATTTGGTGTTGCCATAGAAGGGAAAAATGTTTAGCATGTCACAAAACATAATAATAAGAGATGAAATTTAATTTCTGAGCTTTGGGGCAAAAGTGTAAATATACAAAAGTTTAGGGGCAAAATCGTAATTTTTCCAAAGTTCGAGTCAAGGAATGTTTTGATGAATGTGAGTGTTAAATAAGTTAAATGTGTCATTATAAGTCAAGAAAGACAAAGAATTGACTTTGATTAGTGAAAAAGAAAAGTGAGAAAAAGTGAGAAATTCCCAGTTGAACCTTCGGAATAAATAGGGATACAAATGAAGTGACAGAAATAATCACATGTGTGGCACAGACTGTGTGTAGGCCACTATGTGAAAGTGAAAGTGATGGTCACGTATGTAGTACTATGTGCAGGCTACTACGTGTACCAGAAAGATAAGTCGCATGTGTAGTACTATGTGCAAGCTACTATGCGTACCGGATAGCTTCGATCACGTGTGTAGTACTATGTGCAGGCTACTACATGTATCGGATAGTGATGGTCACATGTGTAGTACTATGTGTAGGCTGCTACGTGAATCGGTATCATTAATTATAAGGTGGTTGCTATGTGCTGATCCCACCTGATATCATTGATTACAAAGGGTGGTCGCTGTGTGTTGAATCCATCGTGTATCTGTTATTATTCCGAAGTGTTCATCGAGAAATTGACTAAGTGAAAATACATGAGATCATGTAACAATTAAGTGTAATTGAATAATGAATATATGTGTGGAATTGAATTGAATATTGACTTGAAAATGGCAAAGTGAATTTTGAATTGAATAGAGATTGAAAGTAAAAAAGTGAAATTATGAAAAAGTAGAATTAGCAACAAAACAGTTTTGGACAACAACATTCATGTGCCTTTGAAAAATCACCAAAAATGGTGAAAATAGAATTAGAGAGTGAATAAGATATGAAATGAAAGCCTAGTGAGTCTATTTTTACATAAAAGAAACAGAGCAAGCAAAAAAGTTATATATTTTGAGATATTTGAATTTTAGTGAGACAGGGATGGATTGATTTCGGAATCCCCTATTCTGATTTTGGAAAATCATTAAAAATTTTAAAAAAATAATTATGAGTTATAATTTATATTTTTAGAATTCTTAATGAGTCTACTTTCAATAGAAACAAATGAGAACACCATTTTAATTCTGTACAATGAGATAATTCATTTTTAGTGAAGAGTGGTCAGAATTGCTAGACTGCGTAATAGGGTAAACTTTAAAGAATAAACTGTACTATTTGGCTAAACTAAAAATTATGAAAATTTTATTGTAAGAGGATATGTGAGTCTAGTTTTAGGGAAAATTAATGGTTCTTAATTTGGAGTTCTGTAGCTCTAGATAAAAATAATTTAGTGATACTGACTCAGATAGACAGCTTTGAATATACATAAGGGTGAATAAAGAAACTATAGAAAATGTTATTTCTAAGAGTGTTAAGTACACTAAGGATGTGGAATGGAGAGGAGGAGGAGGAAAATTAAATATATATATATATGAATGATTTATGTATAATTGGTTATATGATTAATTATAATCGATAAACGTGGAAATAGAAATGATGCTTACATTTTTATATTATTGATCATGGTTTAGGCTCATATTGGAAAATAAAGTTTCATAGTATGAATGTATGGTATATTTGGTATATGATTTGGTATGAAGTAAGGCCATGAATGGTATATGGATTAAATGCACTAGCTTGCAACTATGGTTGAGTGTAATGTTTATATCTTGTGTGATATGCATAGGAAACGGGAGTGGAAAGGAAATGAAATACTAAGTTCATGCTTGAAGTGTAAAATGACGCAAAAAGGGGACGTTAAGTTAAACGATAAATATACTTAATGAAATTGAACTGTACGTGAATTAAATGGAAATTGCAAATGATTTGATTTGAATTAAATGAATTATCGTGGTATTGAAATGTATATTGGATTGAGAAATTGAATTGAATCATGAACATGAGAATCATGAATTAAATGAAATGGAAATGAAGTATTGAATTGCATGAGTATGTATTGGGTCTCAGAAGCCCTATTTGTTACAAATATAGTATTTTGAAGTTATAACGTGAAGATTTATAAAGGCATGTTAAAAATTTGAAGAGTTTAAATTTGAATGAAATTTTATAACTCGGTTTAACATGTTTATAAGTGTATGTGTTCTGGTAATGCCTCGTACCCTATTCCAGTGTCGAATACGGGTAAGTGGTGTTACATTGAGGCCCTAAATAGTCATTAAAAGTGGTTCGGGACTAAATTGAGTACTTAAGGAATTTTAAAAAAAAATGGAAAATTTACAAATTGTAGGGGACACACGCCAGTGTGACCAGGCCGTGTGTCTCACACAGCCAAGTGACACGCCCGTGTCTCAGGCTGTGTGGAAATTCGAAATGGAGATACACAGCCGTGTCTCAGCCCATGTTCTACCCCGTGTAACTCACTGACTTAGATCACACGGCCAGACCACACGTCCGTGTGCCAGGCCGTGTACCCTTCGAAATGGCCTTACACGCCCGTGTGCTAGGCAGTGTGCTAAGACGTATGAAAATTAGAGGGTATACTGACTTGTGCCACACGGCCAAGCCACACGCCTGTGTGCTAGGCTGTGTGAAGCTACTGACTTGCTTTCTAAGGAAATTACAGGGGACACACAGCCGTGTCACCTGGCCGTGTGTCACACACGATTGAGGCACATGCCCATGTGTCACACACGGTTGAGGCACACGCCCGTGTGTCACACACGGTTAAGGCACACGCCCGTATGGACAAAAATAGGTCATTTTTCAAGCCATATTTCTCACCAAAATTGGTGCCAACCTATACACATAAAAATACATAAAACCATGGTATAAATAGGCACTCAAGTCCAACCAATATCAAGTTTATAACATGTACATTCACACTATAACATGATATCCATAAACAAATTCATTTGACCACTTTAAAACATACCAATCACACTTCCAAAATATACCTAAATGGTCAAACTCGTATGTGAAACATTGTGCCTAACTTATCATGCATGCCACATCTCAAATTCAACCATTTGGCACCCATAATACCAATACACAAACAAGGCATTCACCAAGCAACTATACATCACATACCATAAGGTCATTTATACATATTTACATATCAAAATATGTGACCACCTTACAAGTCATCTCAAATGGCCAAAACACAACAAGACATATAGGCCACATTAGCCAAAACACTTATACATGTCATTTAACCAAAATATACAAAGTCCAAAATACCAAAATGAGAGTTTGATAGTGCAACACGATCTTCGACAACTTCCAAACCGAGCGAGCTTCCAAATCACTATAAAACATGAAAATTAAAACAGAGTAAGTAATTAAGCTTAGTAAGTTTGTATGGCTAATAAATACAACTTACCATACATCCACAATTTAGGTAAGCATAATTAAAACATAGGTAAATTTCAATTGGCCCAAAGCCTAACACAAAATCACAATCATGTTAGTCATGTATAAATACATCAACTTATCGTACTTCACACGAATACCTGTACTGGTTCGTATCAACTATTATAACCTCGTATTATTATCTGTGCTCGTTGAACCATTTGGAATACTATCAGATACTCGGGTATCTCGCACACTAAGTGCAAATACGTGGTCTAAACCACCTCTATCTCATATCTCATATAGATGCTCACTCTCGAGCTATCACTGGGTCTGCTCACACAAGCTGTCAGTCAAGACGTAGCTACATGGTGCTACTCACACAAGCTATAAAGTAACCACAACACATGCCAAAAACTCAGCCACCGGTAGGACGTACGAGACCAGCACCCAAAACACGGTAACCTCTAATGACATGTCATTTGTATCCTATCTATTTCTAAGGTTTAATCGGGATCTATACATTGCTGATACCTCGTTGAGATTTTTTGTGGTGTCGTTTCATCACAATTATATCAATTAAGAATTTAAACACATATAATTTAATGCTAATTAAACATATGAACTTACCTCAAATTTACATGGAGACAATCGATCGATCGATCAATGCATTACTTTATCTTTGCCTAGATCTAATTCCGAACGTGCTTGTTCTTGATCTATATAATCAAATTTAACTAATTTAATATTTAGTCTATTAAATTCGATCAAATTTCATATTATGGCAAAATTACCATTTTGCTCCTAAACATTTGACCTTTTTACAATTTAGTCCCTAGGCTCGTAAATGAAATTCATGCAAATTTCTCTACACCCAAGCCTAGCCGAATTTTATAGGTGCTCATAGAAGCCCATATATTCCACAATTTCACACATTTAGCACACAATTTTCACATTTCTCAATTTAATACCTATTTGACAATTTCAAAAAAACTCACTTAACAAAACTTGTTTAGTTAACAACAAAGACTCATACTCTTCTATTAAAATTCAAAAGCAACTAAATTACTCTCATGGAAAAACCCCATACTTTCAACCATATTGCAATTTAGTCCCCTAATTAGCTAGATTAAGCTACAATAGTCCCGAAAACATAAAAATTAACAAAAAACGGGATGAGATAGCACTTACATACAAGGAAAGAGCTTGAACAAAAATTTCTCTTCTTCTCCTAGACAAATTCAGCTATGGTGAAGAAAAATGGGGAAGATGATAGCTTTTCTTTTATTACTTTAACCTTTAATTACTTAATTACCATTTTACCCTTACTTAACTTTAAAAATTACTCAATTACCAAGCCATGCACATCCAATATCACCTTTAGTGGTCTAATTACCACATAAGGACCTCCACTTTAAAGTTATATAGCTATTTAACACCTTTAGCTAATAGAACACAACTTTCGCATTTTACGCGATTTAGTCCTTTTTCACAAATTAAGCCTACAAATGATAAAATTTCTTAATGAAATTTTTTATGCTATCATATTTTTATGCTGTAGACCTCAAAATAATATTAAAATAAATTTTACAATCTCAAATTTGTGGTCCCAAAACCTTTATTCTGATTTCACTAAAAACGGGCTGTTACAATGTAACCGCCAGAGTCAAAAGAATGATAAGAACAAAGGAGATTGACGGTAGAGTTCTCAAATAAGATTTAGGTAAAAAGAGGGTTTACTCACTAGGTTCATATGAACTTACCTCTGTGCTTTTATTTCACAGGTAAGCTGAGATGGGACTATGCTAGAAGGGATGATGACAGGGCTGTGCCAGAAAGAATGGTGGGACGGGACATTATTCATACAGAGCGAGTGAAGCGATGTGTTAGTGTCTGATAGAAATATTATGATTAAGTTATGAAATTTTCCAATAAGCTTTGTAGCCTAGGTAGTAATATTGCTTAGAGGCAGAACAAGTAGAGCCATGTAAATAAGTGTGTTATGTATACTTGTAAGTCCTCGCCGAGTGAAAGGCCTTGTTCAAATGGTTGTTAGTACACATTATACTCCCAGACGTAAGTTGGATGGGTAACATTACTAAATAAGATGTATTTGTTGAAAGTTGTAAGTTTTGGTTAAGTATAAGTTTGTGATAGAGTGGTAACACCCGAGAACCGGACCTGACAAATCGGATGGGTTAAAGGCGTTACAATATGGTTGAGATCCATGGCACTATAGGATAGTGAAAACATTCATAATGATGCCTCCAGCAAAATATAAACTGGAATAGCAGATCACGACATGAAGTTAAGTATAAGACCATGTTGGAGAAACCCCATGGCAACCTTTGAAATAGTCCGACGAGACTACAATCATGTAACTTTCTATGATGCCTTTGTAGCGTATTCTATAAGGCTTTTATGGCATATTTCGATAAAGCTTGTGTGGCTTATTTTGTGATATCTATGTTGTGTATTTTGTTGACCGCCTCCAAACGTAATAAAGTCCAAAGTGTGAATACTACATTAAAATATATATAAATGAGACGATATCCGCAAGTATGCAAGTCTAGTTGTAATATAGCTGCAACGGAGTAGGTGAATACTTCGAGGATCGTACACAAGGGAGGTTAGTGCTAGATCAATTTTAATCTAAACACCAAAAGATCTAATTAGTACTCGAAATAAGTTATAGTACGAAAATATAAATAAAAGATATTTTGGGATTTTTTTCATAATAAAATATAATAAAGAAATAAATATCAAGAGATTAAAAAGTAGAATTAATCAAAACTGGTTATGGGTGATTAGCTCGCTTCGATAATCTTTATCAACTGTTGCTTCTGATTCCTCTTCAATCAACTAGTCGATACCCTAACAGGGTCTTCTGATATGTCCACTAATATAACAAGTCAGCAAAGACTACTTATCTTCTGACCTCACAGTCTAGACTGGCTTAGGGTGAAGGTGTTCATAGATAGGTCATACCAATTTTAGGTTAATTCCCACCTTGATGACTTCCCAGGGTCGTCAAGCCTAGGGTTTAGGTTCTTCTTGTCCCAAACAGATGATCCGTTGAGTAACCCTACAAAACAATTAATAGATCATACCTCCACTCACTAATCCCCCATAGAGGTTTTCATAAACAATATAAAATCGATATAAAGAGTGATCATGATAACTGAATTGAAAGTATAGAGTTTAAGAAAAAGCTTGACTTGTATTAAGAATGAAAACGAAACTACAAAGTTGATTGTCTCCACAAATTAGATCTCTCGAGATAAAACAAAGAACAAACTGAAAGTAAATCTAAAACCTAAAAAAAAGAGAAAAACTAAACTGAAATTAAAAGAGAAATTCTAGGCGAAGTAATTGGTGTCCATAATGTGTGACAAATGAGCCTATTTATAGATTTCAAGTGGTCGTCGTCCTTAACCCTAGGTTGGCTGAAATTTTCGAGTTTTAAGTTTGATTGTGTGGACCAAAATTCCTCTAGCTTATATTAATCCCTGTCCAGAGTCCATGTCGTGACACATCAGGACCTATGTCGCGACATAGAAGTCAGTATACTCCTCTGCAAGATGTCTTTAGGGGTATGTTGCGACACCCTTCAACTATGTCGCGATGTTGAAGGCAGTCTCGAAATTTCTCCATTTTGCTCCCTATGTTGCAACATCGAAGCCTCCGTGTTGCGACATAGTGACCAGTATCGATATAGCACGCCTTCTAATGGTCTCCTGCACACTTATAAAGTTCATTAGCTCACCTTTAGGCCTCATTCGGCCCTTAAGGTAAATAAAAGACCCAATTTGCATTGTCTTTAAGAAAACTTACTAAAACATAGTTAAATCCTAATGATAATGCTTATTTTTAATATCCTAAAGTGTGAAAGTTAGTTTAATCTGCTACACTGAATTACGACAGATCATTTGTAACGCCTTTTTGGCGAAACTTAGTCGAACACATTGGGGTTGTGATCTGGGCAAATTTCAAGAATTCTCTATTAACTAATGTGATTATAGAGAATTGGTGAGTTTAATAATATATCTTCTTGGTTAGTCTTATGACAGAATTTGAAAATGATCTAAGTAGATCTTCTGAAAAAGTCTTTAATAGTGTTATTTAAAGGGTGAATTCGCTGTATTAGTCCGTCAGTATAGGAAGTTAGTGTATTCGTAGTTATAAAGGTTTCAGTATTCACTGGGCCTGAGGTTGACTATGTTATTCAAGGAAGTAATCTGAGTTATCCGATGACCACCACATCTAAATGATTTTTCACGTCATGTATAAAGGTCATCTGGAATCTAAGTTGTTTTGTCAAGTTGGGCGTTCTCGTGATTTGTAACATAGTTGTCTGGATTTCTCTTAAATGATTTAGAACATTTCATTATCAGTTTAAGTCATGATTTTTAGGTTAATCTAATATACGTTTTGATTGGTATTTTAATTGCTACCAAAACTAGTATGAGAGTCCGCCAAATGAAAGATCAATTAGTAAAAGTATCTGCCAAAAATAATATCTGTGAGGACACCATCCTGGGTAAAGTATTCAGTGTCCGTTTGAGTGAGAATCTGCCGAAGGAGGTTCTATTTGGATATTTTTCTGAGGAGTACATTCGTTTTCAAAGTAAAGAAATAAGGTCTGTATTGAGTGTTAAAGCCTGGAATCAGTTCAAAAGTGACTAATGAATAGATTGATCTAGCACGGAAATTTATGAATATGTATATGTTGTTCTGGGAAAGTGCCCGCCAAAGACAGAGATGAAACCCAAAGCCTTCAAGATGATGAATTCAACTAGAAATGCTTCAAGGTAATCTAGAATTAAGGTTCACTAAGTTCGGTTAAACTTACATGTTTGTTTGTGTTCCAGGTTCCACTGTAAAAGTGGGTTCGTCAGGAGGGACCAAGCCAGGAATATGCCAGGTTAACAACAAGTTGGGATATTATGCATACAGAGGACATCTTCGTAATGTGTCGTATAGTTCTCTACGCCACATAGAGTTTGTTTGTAACAAACTTTTAAGTTTGTATTTTTAGAGATTTTCTTCATTTCCTTTTGTTTTGAACATACTAAATAAGATAATGAAAATTATGTCATAAAAGAGTTATATGCCAATTGTTTTACAAATTTCGCTAAGTGTTTTTGGGTGGTAACACCCTATATCCGAACCGGTGAATCGAGTCGGGTTGAGGGTGTTACATATATATGCATATCTCGATCGTTAAACTAGTTAAGTCACACAATTCAAAAAAATTTCCCACTATCAATACACTCATTCTTTCAACAAGTAACTTCACATTCAAGTTCGTTTCCTTAGATATACGGTATCATTCTTTCACTTTTACACTTCTACTCACATTTAACCATTTCTCGATTTCACTCGAATCAGTCATTTTGTCATTATCATATTCTTCAATTCCCTTTTCTAGGTCATTTCTAGTGACATTATTAACTACCCAAAAGTGTCATGATTTCATAAATAATTTAGGAGATTTTCTGACCCTTTTTAGTTTTAGACTGAAGCATAGTCTCCCGATCCTACCCTCAGGGTTCTACTAACTCAGCCATCGCAAGTAGAAACCTGAGGTAACTTTCAATGGTCAAAGTTTATTTCATTTAATCATTCATGACTCCATGCACAAGACAACCTTTTGGCAATGTATTAAACTCTTTCACTATAAATCCATATATATAAGCCTCACCATAACACCATAATATCTCATACATGTCCTAGTTCGAAATTGGTTCACTAGGTAAAACCTTCATACAACCTTCACTTTTTTCCTTATTCTTATTGACACTTGAAACAACACACATCCATTCAAGATCAAGTTTAAACAACTCTTAGATCGAAGCTCTACTAAAGAGAAGAATAAAATGAGTTTTCTTTGTAATAAAGAAATCTAGAGATTGTAACTTCTTTTTAAAGTTATAAATAAAATTTGAATCTAGTTTTTCCAAATCAATATTTGATTTGAAATTTATGTGTACCAATATTTGGCATGAAAGCATTTCCAATGGAGGTGTAGTGAGATTGGAGAAAACAACTCCCAAAAAAGATCAAAATCTTACCACATTGAAGCGTTAGTGGAATTTGAAGGGGCCCTTAAATGATTTTTTTTAATCATTATTGTTTCATTTAGATTTTGATTATCAAGAATAGAGACAAAATTATTCAATTAAATTTTTATAATTTTTATTTTTTAGGATTTAAGATTTAAAAGTTTAGGTTTATTGGAGTTAAGGGTTTAAATAAAAGAAAATTAAAATTAAAGATTTTATTTATCAAAATATTAAGTGGTTATCTAAAGAATAGATTTGAAAAATGAAAATACTTAGAGCATATTTATGCCAATACACCCCTAATCGGTGGGCCCCACTTAAGACGCCTCTATTCCATTGTTTGGTTCATGGTAATGCTATTACGGGTGTAATACAATACTGACCTAATCGGTGAAATCCACCGATTTGTAATACATCCCATTTCCTCAGATTAGGTGCTACATCGTTTACCCTCCCAGTTTTACCCTCCCGATTGGCTTCCCCATTGCGTCTCCTCTTCCTTCCTTCTACCTTCTGTCGATTTGCTCAAGTTTCGACCAATTTGCTCCCTCTGTCTCTCAACATTTTCATTTGTTTTTCTTTACAGCCAGTCTCTCTTTCTTTTCTTTTTCTCTCTGTCACTCTTTCGATTGGCCTTCTCAACCAGTCGACCTTTCTCTGTTCTTTTTCTCTCTGTCACTCTTTCGATTGCTCTCAATTGGTGGGTTTCCAGGTTACTGCTACTGAAAGGTAAAGGTTACTGCCTTGTTAGTGCATTGACTTCTTCATCGATTATTGCAGTGTTAACCTAATCGGTTTCCCCTTTTCTGATTACAGGTTCTTCTTCATTGCACTCTGCCCCGATTTGCTCATTACAGGTTAGTTTCCCCGATTGCATGTTTATCTTCAACTGTTGTGCATGTATATTATTGAAATATAGATTTGTTATCTCTGTCTCTGTTATCATTGAATCCCTTTTTATTATTTCCTTGATCATTTAGCACAGGAAGATACAGTGCTGGGATTATTTATTAATTTCATCGATTTTTGCTTATTCCTGATTAAATCTTGTAAATATGATAAATAGCGATAAAGAAAGAGGTGATTAGACTTTACTGGCATTTTAGCATATATGGTTTTTGGTGTAGGGAGGGGTAGATATACATGCATTGCATGGATGTTTCTGCGAAGCAGTGGACAAAATGGATCTAATCTTTGATCCCTTAGCTTAGATGTCAAAATTTGTTGCCTCTAGTTCAAAGTTTTATTTATATTTTATATGTAAAATCCCCACTATTTCTCCACTCCTTTTTCAAACCAGTAGGAGTTTATTCTTCCATCTCTTAACTTTTCCTAATTCTATCATGCACATGTGATGCATTCCTTTTTTATAACAAGGAAGTTCCAATATAGTATCATTTTGCATAAAATAAAAGCTAAATCTTAGCAGTTTTGGCCATTGCCATTTAGATATATATTTTTCAAAGGTCTATATTTATCTGTTTGTATTAATAAAAACCATCCATTAAATGGTTGTAACGAATTTTTTTAGGATGTTGAATACTTCTTTCTAAAATGATAAATAATTTATCACGAAAAAAAAAAGTGCTTCCTAGTACTTCCTAGTACAATAACAGTGCTTCCTAGTACTGTGCAAAACAGACATACCATAGTTCCACAAAGCTTCAAAATTGCAAAGATTTTAATTGGATTTATATATTTTAATGTAACAGGCCTTATATTGTTTTAAGATGTGTGTGACCATGGTTTTCTTATAAAAGTCAGTCTGTTTGACTAGAAATTTGAGATTGCTTGCTTCATATATAAAGACTTTATAGGCTATTTCGATTTTGTTGGTTTGTTCTGGAAATTATTTTGATAGTCTGCTGGAAAATGTTATTGATTTGTATTGATTTGTTAGTGAGTAGAAGATGAAACTGGAAATTGTTGCATTTGTTTTGAATTTGAT
This sequence comes from Gossypium turneri, assembly GCA_008044935.1. Classification (NCBI taxonomy): domain Eukaryota; kingdom Viridiplantae; phylum Streptophyta; class Magnoliopsida; order Malvales; family Malvaceae; genus Gossypium; species Gossypium turneri. The sequence continues at coordinate 20,886,698 of CP032572.1, read as the reverse complement.
ATCCATTTGTTCTGGAAATTGTTTTGATTGTCTGCTGGAAATTGTTATTGATTTGTTAGTCAGTAGAATATGAAACTGGAACTTGATTTGTTCTTGATTTGTTAGTCAGTAGAATATGAAAATGGATATCAAATGCTGTAAACGAGTTACTTGCAGGACCACCCTGTTTATAATAATTTAATTTTGTTAAATGTCAACCAAGTTGTGATTGAGTGATAATGTATAAAATGAGAATTTTAAAACCGTGCTATAACAGGATGTGTTTTGAACATAATCCATAATAATACAAAGGAAAAAGTCAGCCATTAAAATAAGCAAGTAATTAATTTCATCAAAGAGCAAGTAGCAAAAGCATTCATATAAGAATTCAGAAAAACTGTAAAAGCATTCGATAAATCTTGTAAAAGCAAGTAATTAATTTCATTAAAATGCCTTTCCTTTAATTACTGTACAAGCATTCAAAAAAATTGGCTTTTCAGAGTAATATTTTATAATTTTCATTTAAAATTTTCTTGCTTAACAAAATATTTTTCTCAATCATACCACAAATTTTGTTGCACATAAGAAGAACCAAAATATGCAAAAATGAATAAATAAATAATCAAAAGATGGCAATAAAAAATAAACAAGTTTTGATACCTTAATTAAACTTTGTTAATATAAAGGAGGGCAAGCAGGGAGCTAGCTTCCCTTGAATAAAAATAGATTTATTCTAATTATTTAGTAATACAATTTAATCCTTTTAGGATTTTTTTCATTTGTTTTGGCCAACCAAAATCTCTTAACTTTGTTGTTGATATGAAGGCTGAACTATGATTTCTTTAAATTTATTAGTTCTCATGCGAAAATAGCAATTCCTTCAATAAACCTTAAACTAATCAATAATTAAAATACGGACTTATATTTTATGATTAAATCAAATCCTTATTCTTTATTTTATTTGTTTTAAAATTAGAAAAACCTTAATTAAACTAATCATAAATAAATAAACTAATCAATTTTCAAACTTTGAACATGCTTTATTAGTCAGTAGTCAATGTTAAAACTTTGAACATGCTTTAATGAAGTAATCAATATATTTATACGAAATGAAATTTAAATTTAAAATGTAATTAAAGTTGCAACGATATCATTTAATAGATACTTTAAAAACTTCGTGTGTTCTAAATTTGTAACAATTAATTTTATTTTATAGGTGTAATTGCAATTTCAATTCTTTGATAGTGTCTTCTAAATTTAATATGTTGCAGTAATGGCTCGTCTGCCTTTAATTGCACAACGTGAGAGGCGTAAAAGAATTGGTATTGCATTGACACTATGGTTGGAAATCTGTAGAATTGCGATTTGGTTCTTATTTAGAATGGGTGCCAGCCTTAGCCTACAGACTTATAGACCAAGGATTAGGTCCTATACCTTAGATTTTTATGCAAAACGGGATTATGTGAAAAAGCTTGTATATGCTAGTGATGAGACTTGTATTGAACAAGTTAGGATGAATAGAACTGCCTTTTTTAAACTATGTGAGATGTTAGAATCGATAGGGGGATTGAAGTCGTCAAGAAACATGCTTGTTGATGAGCAAGTAGCAATGTTTTTACATATCATCTCCCATCACCTGAAAAATCGAGTTATCAAGCATCACTTTAGAAGGTCCAGGGAAACTGTTAGCAGAGCAGTTCATAGTGTTTTAAATGCTGTCATACGCTTACAAGATGTGTTATTTAAAAAGCCGGAGCCAATTACAGCCGATTCTTCTGACACAAGGTGGAAATGGTTTAAGGTATTAGACTGAGTTTTATATATAACTTGTACAACATTTAGTTGACTTAGATTTAAATTAGTATTCTAACTTAAGGTTTTATATCATGTGATATAGAATTGCTTAGGTGCTCTTGATGGAACCCACATCAAGATTAGGGTGCCAACAGTTGATAAACCTAGATATCGAACGCGAAAAGGTGACATAGCAACAAATATGCTAGGCGTTTGTACACCTGAGATGCAATTTGTTTATGTTCTTCCTGGTTGGGAAGGTTCAATTGCCGATGGACGGGTGCTTCGAGATGCCATTAGTAGAAGACATGGACTAAAAGTTCCTCATGGTAAAGTGTATAGTTAGAGGACTTTGAATTATTCATTAAGATCAAACTTTGTGTGCTGAATTAATCATTTTTTAAAAAAAATTATTTTATAGGTTGTTATTATCTAGTTGATGCTGGATACACAAATTGTGAGGGATTTCTTGCACCATTTAGAGGACAGCGATATCATTTGAACGAGTGGCGTCAGGGTTATCAGCCAAGTTCTCCGCAAGAGTTTTTTAATATGAAACATGCCTCAGCACGTAATGTTATTGAAAGATGCTTTGGCTTATTAAAACTTAGATGGGTAATACTTAGGAGTCCATCGTTTTATCCTGTAAGGGTGCACAATAGAATTATTATTGCATGTTGTTTGCTCCATAATTTTATTTGAACCCATATGAGTATTGATCCCATTGAAGTGGAGGTAGGAGAAGGATTAGCTAGTAATGTGGTGGATGACGATGAACCGAATATCACAAATATTCATCCATCGGATGCTTGGGCTACTTGGAGGATGGAACTAGCCAACCAAATGTTCGATGAATGGCAAGCATCTAGAAATTAGTTAGGTTTACGGACAAATTGAGTTTGACTTAATTTGTTGATGTTATTTTATGTATCTAGTTTATGAAACTTTGGTGGTGTTTGATTAAAATTCTGTATTGTACTAAACTTTGTTGAATTATAATTTAATTATCATTTCATTCAGCATGTGTTATAATTTTAAATTTAGTATTGAGCTTTTGATTCATGATATTGAACTAACGATATAATTTTATAAACTGTTCACCTTTTGATTCATGATATTAAAAATAGTAAATAATGTTAATTTGTTTTTTTTTCTTAAGATAATTATGTCAGGTGTTCCACAATCACATGCTTCTTCTCAAGCTTCTCGAGGAACCAAAAGAAAATGGTTTCCAGAAGAAGATGCAGCCTTGGTTTCTTGCATGGTGGACTTGTACAATGTAGGAACATTTAATGCTGATACCGAGTTCAAAGCCGGTTATTTGAACGAGTTGGAAAAAATGCTAGAAAAGGCTTTACCAAATGCAATGTTGAAGGCGAAACCAAATATTGAATCTCGGATTAGGTTACTAAAAAGGGAATGGTCAGTCGTCTATGACATGCTTAATGGCCAAAACAATAGCGGTTTTGGTTGGGACGAGCATAGGCAGCTCGTTGTTGCTGAAGATGCAGTTTGGGACTCCTATGTAAAGGTAAAATGTATTTCAAGTATTTATTTGTTTTTTTACCAAACTTATAACTAATATGATTTCCTCATTTTTTTTTAGAGTCACAAAGAAGCCGCTCAGTTCAGACATCGTTCTTTCCCTTACTACAACCAGCTTACTGCCATATATGCAAGAGATCGAGCGACTGGGAAAGACGCTCAAACAGCTGCTGATGTTCTTGAAGAAGTAAATGCTGAGGATGTACCTACTACAGATATGAATGAAGAGAGAAACACATTCTATGACTGCGAAGCTGACGTCTCTTTAGACGACATGGATGTTTCTGGTACGGAGCCGCGAAGAGATAGAGACCAAGGGGGTTCCTCATCTTCAAACAAGAGAAAGAAGAAATCTGATGCTCGTGATAATATGTATTCTTCATTTGATGAGGTTGCCACTTTGTTGGCCGAAAACATCAAGGCCGTTGGCGATCAAATCAGTAGGAGTATTGCCTCCGAGGTGGTAGTTCAGCAGAAGTCAGAAGAATATCAAAAGATGGAAGAGAAAGCTTCAAATTTATATTCAACCTTATGGGAATTGAAGGTTTATCCGACGATCAGCGGTATGAAGCTTTGAGTAAAATTCCAAATCATCCAACTCAAATGATCGTTTTCTTTAGTTTACCTTCTGTTGCGCGATTAGAATTGGTCAGAAGATTTCTTTCTCACCATTAAAAATCAATGTTCAAACTTTTTGATGTTGTAAAACTATATAACATATGGATTATGATGTAGAATTTCATTTTCATCTAACCTTTTCTTAATATAAGTTAATTATGTTTATGCAGAATATAATTCTCAAGTTATATTTTGATTTTAGTAAATTCATATAAGAACATTTTATTATTAAGAATTTTATGAAATTATATATCATTATTAAATTATATTTAATATTAATTATTTTAAATTGTATAAATTCATATAAGAAAATTTATTATCAATAATTTTATGAAATTATATATTATTATTAAATTATATGTAATAATAATTATTTTAAATTATACAAATTCATATAAGATAATTTATTAGTTATAATTATTTTAAATTTTATTAAATCATATATTTTAATTAAAATATATTTAATATTAATTATTTCAAATTATCTTTTATAGTATCATATATTATGATTTGAGTAAATTCATATAAGAATATTAATTATTAAGAATTTTATTAAATTATATATTTTAATTATAATATATTTAATAATAATTATGTTAATTTAAATTTTATAGTATCATATATTATGATTTGAGTAAATTCATATAAGAATATTAATTATTAAGAATTTTATTAAATTATATATTTTAATTATAATATATTTAATAATAATTATGTTAATTTAAATTTTATAGTATCATATATTATGATTTGAGTAAATTCATATAAGAATATTAATTATTAAGAATTTTATTAAATTATATATTTTAATTATAATATATTTAATAATAATTATGTTAATTTATATTTTATAGTATCATATATTATGATTTGAGTAAATTCATATAAGAATATTAATTATTAAGATTTTTATTAAATTATATATTTTAATTATTATATATTTAATAATAATTATGTTAATTTATATTTTATAGTATCATATATTATGATTTGAGTAAATTCATATAAGAATATTGATTATTAAGATTTTTATGAAATTATATATTTTAATTATAATATATTTAATAATAATTATGTTTAAATATGATTAAATTATTTATTATTGATAATAATAATCTTATTAAAATTTAAATAACAATAACAATAATCATTTACCAAAACAAATTTATGCTAAGGGTATTCTAGTCATTTTAGTTTTTTCCATTATGCTATTACACCTCTATTCCATTCAACCAAACACAAGATTACTATTACGCCTCTATTCCATTACATTCAACCAAACAGTTGATTTGCTATTACACCTCTATTCCATTACACCTCTATTCCATTACGCCTCTATTCCAATACAGCGAACCAAACGTGCTCTTAGTATGTGATTAACATCTATATACCTATATATTAAAGGATGTGGCACACAACTTCTAGCTCTTTTTTATTTTATGAAAAATGGTTAATTTTTAATTTTAGTCTTTTTTTATTATGCTTAAATTTCGACTTTCTTTCTTGAGACACGTGACACACAAACTCTTTTTTTTCTTTTTTCATTTGATGAAAAATGATTAATTTTTAATTTTGGTTTTTTTATTATGCTTAAATTTGAGATTTAATCATTATACTTTAATTTCTAACATAATTTGGTTTCTAGATTTTTATAATTTTATTAATTAGTTCAAATAGTTAATATCGTTAGCTTTTCAATTAAAATATTACGTGATTATATATAATTTGTAAACATATTTTTAAATCCATAAAGTTAAGAGACTAAAATCTTGAAAATTAAAGTTGGAAGATTAAATTCCAAATTTACTAAGTGTAGAGACTTAGAGTCATGATTGTTTGAACTGTTCAAATTAACCAAGGTTCAAGGGAGAGAGGCATTAGACTAGTTGACCCGCAAACCAATATGGGTCGATAGAATTAGGCTAAAAAATCGATTGAACCAATTTTTAAAAAAATATTTTTGTTTTATTTTTTAATGATTTATTTAATTGAACCTGATACGAGTCACAAAGGCCCAACTCAAGCTCAAGAACATGATGGGCTCAAATTACCACAAGGCCCAATAACGAGGTCAAAGGCCAAGCGAATGCGTATGAAACTAAATGGAACCGTTCAAGACTTCATTAGCAAGGCCATAGATGCGTATACAAAGGAAAAAGAAAATCAAGATTCACTTTCTTGTTTTCAAGAAAATCAAGAAACCGAATCTTGGTCCAATCTTGCTGTTTTGAGCGATTTCAAGAATCAAGAAAATCAAGATTTCAAATCTTGGAAATCTTGGTCCAAGAAACCGAACCTTGCAGCTAAGGCGCATTGGATCTCAGTTACGAGCATCAACGAACCAATTTCGGGAGAGAACGGATTACCAACCCAAGTTCTTGAAGATACGACCCAATAAGATGTTCCAAGCCCAACCAAGAAGTTTAAATTAGACTTAGTTGAAAATCAGGCCAAATTGTCAAAGTGGCCCAATTTGTAAAATTTTAAATCTTTAAATACTTATTTTTAATTTTTAGACTTTATGAATAAATTTCTATGTAAGAATTCAGTCAAATAAGCCCATTTAAAGGCCTTGGATGAAATTCCCCTTGAAAGTCAACAATTAGGGATTTTTTTTAGTTTTCCTAGCAGGGCTAGGAAAGTAGTTAGAAGGCCTATATATATGGCTTGGCCGGCCACCCTTAAGAGATTACATTGAATTCAGATTTTTTTTTTGAGTGAAAATTCTCTTTGAGTTTCTCCAAGAATTCTCTCTTGAGTTTTCTTTAGAAATAGTTTTAACAATCTCTCTGATTGTGGGAGCCATCTTCAGCCTTCTTCTTGTCGTGTTTTTACATTGGAGGGTAGATTCGAGCCGTTTGAAGGGAGTTGTGAAATCTTTCTTGATTTCAAGGCTTCTTAGGACTTAATTATCTTTCTTGCTGTTTGTTCTTCTTTAATTATTTTTATTTGTGCCGAATTGTTGATTAACTTGGCGTGATTGTTCTTGTTGCGTTTTCAGCCATTCCAAGTTTCAAGAATTTGTTTTGGCAACATTCTTTAGCGTCAATAAACATTCAGTTTTTTTGGGAGTCTTTCTGAGTTAAATTTCAGTTTTTTGCTTCCAAGAAACCCTATTAATAAGGGTTTCGACTCTTGGCTGATTGTTTCTTATTTTGGGGTATTTCTTTATAGATCTTTTGCTGTTAATGTTAATTTTCTGTTTCCATTTCAGATCCAAGTGTCTATAGTTTTCTTAGGACTTTTCCCATGACTTGACAACTCGATCTTGGTTCACGCACAACCCTCTATCATTTGGTATCAGATTTTGAGGCGTTTTGGGTGTTCTTGGTTGATTTCTAAACTGATTTCCTTTAAAAAAACAGCATATAGCAGTTTTTACCCAGAAAAATTTTTGAAAAAAAATTCATTTGAGTGGGTAAACGTTGTCCGATTGGTCTGAAATTTTATATGCATATTTATGGCACTGTGATAGAATATTAAAAAAATATTTCCCGCAAAAAAATCAGTATAAAAAGCCAAAAAAATAGAAAAATATGAAATCAAATAAAAATTTTAAAAAAATATTCAGCGGGTTGAGTTTAGTTTCGAAACTTTCCAGATCAAATATACAATATTTAAGGACATTCCAATTTAAATTTAGTGATTTTTGGAGATCGGGAACACCTCGAACGAAGTTGTCAAGTTACTCTTCAGTTTTTTCGGGTTTTCGGGTGTCAGCAATTTTTATTGATTCTTAGCTGTAGGTTTTCATTTGTTTTGCTTTTATTCTTCCTTTACACAATCTAACACCTTCTTGTTTCTTGTGTTAGTAGGATTTAAAAGTGTGCACAATTCTTCCTCAGTGCGACACAAATAAATTGGAGTCTCGTCACTTTTTGGACTCCTAGTGCAATTAGGATTCTTTGGTAGTTACGGTTCATACACTTTCTAATTGATTGATATAGACTCTACTAAAGAACTCACAAGACTGATTTCGACCTCTTTGAGAATTTGATTTTCCTTTTTGAGTGATTAACGGTGAGGTTTGTTAATTTTTTTTCAAGTGTTGAGTGTTTGTTTTGCAGGTATTCCAAAAGAAAAAAATACGATAATGGTGAAAGATAATGGTGAGTACACTTCTGACTCCGATAAAACAGATCCGGAAAGGCCCGAACTTGTGGATGATAGTGATAATGAAGAAGAGTTGGTTGAACCACCAAAAGAAGGGGACTTTGCCGACTTTCAATGCCTTATAGTCCGCCGCACCCTTAACATCCAAATGAGAGACGATTTTGATAACCAAAGGACCAATATTTTCCATTCTAGGTGTTTTATAAAAGGTAACTTATGTTCACTTATTATTGATAGTGGGAGTTGTTCGAATGTAGTTAGCAGTTATTTGGTGGATTCCTTAAAGTTACCTTGTACCAAGCACCCTAAGCCGTATCACCTTCAGTGGCTTAATGAATGCTCGGAAGTTAAAGTTACAAAACAGTCCTTGATCACTTTTAAGCTCGGGAATTACGAGGATGAGGTATAGTGTGATGTGGTCCCAATGCATGCGGCACACTTGCTCCTTGGACGGCCTTGGCAATTTGATCGTGATGTTACACACCAAGGCAAGCTAAATAGATACTCTCTTGTGTTTAAAGGCCGAAACTTCACTTTTGCTCCTTTAAATTCCAATGATGTATATAAAGATCAATTAAAAATGATGAAATTTTGTGAGGGGGTGAGGGAGAAAGTACAAATAAAAAAGACAGAGAGAAAAGAGGCTAGTAGTGAAAAAAGTCAAAATTTAAGCGGCCCAAAGGTGAGTGAATCCGCAAGTGGTAAAACTAGAGTGAAAAATTTAATTGCAACAAAAAAAGATGTGCAGAGAACCCTACTCAATAAACAGCCTTGTATCTTTATAAGGTTTAGGCAATACTATTTATCTCTATCTAACATTAAGGAAAATTTGCCTAGTATGTTTCAATGTTTTTTGCAGGATTATGAGGATGTTTTTAGTGAGGCAAAGGTTTACCACCTTTATGTGGAATAGAACACCAAATTGACTAAGTACTCGGAGCTTCAATACCAAATCGACCAGCCTATAGAAGCAATCCCGAGGAGACAAAGGAATTGCAAAGGCAAGTTGAGGATTTATTAGACAAATGGTACATTCGTGAAAGCTTAAGCCCTTATGCCATTCCTGTCTTATTGGTACCTAAGAAAGATGGTGTGTATAGAATGTGTGTTGATTGTCGTCCAATCAACAAAATAACGGTAAAGTATAGACATCCAATTCCTTGACTTGTTGACATGATTGATGAATTACATGGTTCAACTATAATTACTAAAATTGATTTAAAAAGCGGTTATCATCAAATTCGAATGAGGGAAGGGGATGAATGGAAAACAACCTTTAAAACAAAATTTGGATTATATGAATGGTTAGTTATGCCTTTCGGCCTTACTAATGCACCGAGTACATTTATGAGATTAATGAATCACGTTTTATGGCCTCACTTGGGTAAATTTGTAGTAGTTTACTTTGATGACATTTTAATTTACTCAACAACATTAAATGATCATGTTTTCCATGTTAGAACGGTTTTAGACATTCTAAGAGCTGAAAAATTATTTGCCAACCTTGATAAATGCACATTTTGTTGTGATAAGCTAATATTTTTAGGTTTCATAGCTAGTGCTCAAGGTATTCATGTCGATGAGGACAAAGTTAAGGCAATCAAGGACTGGCCAACTCCTAAATCGATAACTGAGGTGAGATCTTTCCATGGTTTAGCTAGTTTTTATAGACGATTTGTGAAAGATTTCTCCACTATTGCTACCCCATTAACAGAAGTTATTATAAAATCCGTGGGTTTCAAATGGGGTGAAACTCAAGAAAAGGCTTTTCAAACCCTAAAAGCTAAGTTATGTTCTGCTCCTCTTCTTAGATTACCTGATTTTACTAACACTTTTGAACTTGAGTGTGATGCTTCAGGAATTGGCATTGGCGCCGTTTTAATGCAAGATAAGCAACCAATCGCTTATTTTAGTGAAAAATTGAATGGTGCACAATTAAATTACTCAACTTATGATAAAGAACTTTTCGCATTGGTTCGTGCACTTCAAGTATGGCAACATTACTTGCTGCCTAATGAATTTGTAATACATACAGACCATGAATCCCTTAAATGGTTAAAGGGACAAGGTAAGTTAAGTAAACGGCATGCCCGATGGGTGGAATTCATTGAAACATTCCCTTATGTGATAAAATATAAAACAGGTAAAGATAATGTAGTTGCGGATGCTTTGTCTAGATGACATGCTTTAATAACTACATTAAATGCTAAAGTATTAGGGTTTGAACATATTAAAGAGTTATATAATGATGATGCTGATTTCGGCCATATCTATAGTAATTGTGGAAATACTACTTTTGAGAAGTTTTACCTTGTAGATGGATTTCTTTTTCGTGTAAACAGGTTGTGCATACCAAATTGTTCCATGCGAGACTTGTTGATTCATGAGGCCCATAGTGGGGGTTTAATGAGACATTTTAGAGTGACTAAAACACTAGACATCTTGCAAGAATACTTCCATTGGCCACATATGAAGAAGGATGTCGAAAAGGTATGTTCTAAGTGCATCACATGTAAACAAGAAAAATCTAAGGTAATGCCACACGGCCTTTACACTCCTTTGCCGATTCCTACTTCACCATGGGTAGACTTATCCATGGATTTTATTCTAGGTTTGCCACGAACTAAGAAAGGAAGAGATAGTATATTTGTTGTTGTTGACAAGTTTTCCAAGACGGCATATTTTATTCCTTGTCATAAAACAGATGATGCTACACATGTGGCAGACTTATTTTTTAAAGATGTGGTAAGACTTCATGGCATCCCTAAAACAATTGTTTCCGACAGAGATGTCAAATTCCTTAGCCACTTTTGGAAGGTATTGTGGGGTAAGCTTGGTACGAAATTACTGTATTCAACTACTTGTCACCCCCATACCGATGGCCAAACTGAGGTAGTCAATCGAATTTTAGGAGCCTTATTACAATCTGTTGTGGGAAAGAAAATTAAAAATTGGGAAGAATGTTTGCCATTTGTTGAATTTGCATATAATAGATTTATTCATTCTACAATTGGTATTCACCATTTGAACTTGTTTATGGTTTTAACCCACTAACAGTACTTGACCTTGCGCCATTACCATTAGAACATATTGTTAATTTAGATGGCGAACAGAAAGCTGAGCTGGTGAAATCCTTACACGAGAAGGCTAGGCAACGAATAGCCAAAACAAATGACATCAACACCAATAAAGCAAATAAAGGGCGCAAACGGGTTATCCTTGAACCCGGAGATTGGGTTTGGGTCCATATGAGGAAAGAACGATTTCCTACAAAAAGAAAGACCAAGTTGGACCCAAGAGGGATGGGCCTTTCCAAGTACTCGAGCGGATCAATGATAATGCATACAAAATTGATCTACCTGGTGAGTACAATGTAAGTTCTACTTTCAATGTGGCTGACTTATCTCCATTTGATTTTTCAAATTCAAGGACGAATCTTTTTGAGGAAGGGGGGAATGATACGAGTCACAAAGGCCCAACTCAAGCTCAAGAACATGATGGGCTCAAATTACCACAAAGCCCAATAACGAGGTCAAAGGCCAAGCGAATGCGTATGAAACTAAATGGAACCGTTCAAGACTTCATTAGCAAGGCCATAGATGCGTATACAAAGGAAAAAGAAAATCAAGATTCACTTTCTTGTTTTCAAGAAAATCAAGAAACCGAATCTTGGTCCAATCTTGCTGTTTTGAGCGATTTCAAGAATCAAGAAAATCAAGATTTCAAATCTTGGAAATCTTGGTCCAAGAAACCGAACCTTGCAGCTAAGGCGCATTGGATCTCAGTTACGAGCATCAACGAACCAATTTCGGGAGAGAACGGATTACCAACCCAAGTTCTTGAAGATACGACCCAATAAGATGTTCCAAGCCCAACCAAGAAGTTTAAATTAGACTTAGTTGAAAATCAGGCCAAATTGTCAAAGTGGCCCAATTTGTAAAATTTTAAATCTTTAAATACTTAGTTTTAATTTTTAGACTTTATGAATAAATTTCTATGTAAGAATTCAGTCAAATAAGCCCATTTAAAGGCCTTGGATGAAATTCCCCTTGAAAGTCAACAATTAGGGATTTTTTTTAGTTTTCCTAGCAGGGCTAGGAAAGTAGTTAGAAGGCCTATATATATGGCTTGTCCGGCCACCCTTAAGAGATTACATTGAATTCAGATTTTTTTTTTTTGAGTGAAAATTCTCTTTGAGTTTCTCCAAGAATTCTCTCTTGAGTTTTCTTTAGAAATAGTTTTAACAATCTCTCTGATTGTGGGAGCCATCTTCAGCCTTCTTCTTGTCGTGTTTTTACATTGGAGGGTAGATTCGAGCCGTTTGAAGGGAGTTGTGAAATCTTTCTTGATTTCAAGGCTTCTTAGGACTTAATTATCTTTCTTGCTGTTTGTTCTTCTTTAATTATTTTTATTTGTGCCGAATTGTTGATTAACTTGGCATGATTGTTCTTGTTGCGTTTTCAGCCATTCCAAGTTTCAAGAATTTGTTTTGGCAACATTCTTTAGCGTCAATAAACATTCAGTTTCGACTCTTGGCTGATTCTTTCTTGTTTTTGGGTATTTCTTTATAGATCTTTTGCTGCTAATGTTAATTTCCTGTTTCCGTTTCAGATCCAAGTGTCTATAGTTTTCGTAGGACTTTTCCCGTGACTTGACAACTCGATCTTGGTCCGCGCGCAACCCTCTATCAGAACCATACGAAGCAGTGGTCTGATCAGCTAGAACACAATTTTGATTCTGAAAACTTTGATTAGAGTATATTTAAATTTTAAATTTTTACTCTATAATTTTAATACAAATAAATAATCAACTCAACGCAAAACATGAATGAATCATAATAGTTCCAATTAGGATAATGTATATTTCTCTATAAAAAAAATGTAGTGTCCATATTTATTTTCTGGTCGTAGATATCATCAATTACAGTACTTGAGTAAAGCTCCCTTTTCAGTTTGAGTAAACTATCTAGTTGGTTACTCAATTTTTCAAATGTTCTCATTTTGATCATTAAGTTTTCTTTTTCAATTTAATTATTATTATTTTAATCATCTAAATATTAAATCCGTGATCGTCATTAACGGTAAATGCCAAATAATCACTTTTAACTATATTTTACTTCCATCACAGTTTATTATCTTCTTCCTTAACTCAAAATTATCAATTTTCCTATACATCTACAAATCTAAGTTAAAATTGAGAAAAAAACACAATTTTAATTTTAATTTTCTTATAGTCTATCTCTAACCCAAACCAAATCTAAATAAACCCCACTTATTTTTTTCTTTCCCACAATTGAAATCTCAGAACATCTCTGCTCAATGTTTTTGGTCTTTGTTTAATTTAGAATTTAAATGCTTTTTTTTTTCACCTACTCCCTCATGAGCTTTACTAGCAAATAATTGCTAACCTTTTGAAAATTTTACCAATACTTTTATATAGAAAACGTAATCTGTGAAATATGAACAATTGGACAACTAAATACTTCAATGTGATTCGATCCTTTCACTTTTTTCTCAAACATCGTTAAAATCTTACATGTATGAAAGGATTCATTATTATGTAAAAGGTTGAAACTTTTGCATAGAGCTCAAATAAAATCAACCCACCCAAATAGCGGTTGTTTTTGTTTTTGTTTTTGTTTTTTTTTTTTTTTTTTTTTTGGGAATGAAACCAAACCCATCTCATCTTTCTTTGGATGCCATGAAATTAATCTCCCAACTTGAAGGATATTTTTGAATTCCCCCATCAGCTCTTGATGGGCATATCACATCCCTGCTTGTTTAATCTTCAGTAGAAATCAGCTTGTGATTTTTCAAATACTACAGGTAAGTTGCTGAGGAAGATGAGAGTAAAAATAAAAAGTTAAAAAGTTTAAAGTGATCATGTGAATAGTTAATTCACGTCCGGTGATTAAAATGATATTTTTTTTCTAATGTCGGTCACCAAATTTAAAAGGATTTTTTTGAGTGATTAAAATAAAAGAGCTTAAAAAGTTGAGTGATTAATTAAGTTGTTTATCTTTTTTGTTTTAATAATACTACGTGGAAGAAATAAGACAAATATAAAAGAAAGTTTAATTGATAAATTGCACATATTTTTCTTCATTTGGTATTTAAATTTTTTTTTATCAGGGGTGGTACTTAAACTATTCCACCATTATCTAAATCATTCCAAATCTTAATATTATTAAAGAAAAAACCTATTGACCAATTATATCCTAACACATTAGCAATTATCTTCTAATTTTATATTAATATTAATATTAATTAAAAATAAAATTAAAAAATAAAAAAATATTTTCCCTCCCCCCCACCATCGTTCTCCCCTCTCTCTCTCCCATTGTCAAACTGCCTAGGCCTTTGAAGTTTGGAGAGAGCCAAATTAGAAAATTAAAACTAGAACTGATCATGAGTCGGGTCACCCGTCCTAATTTGAAGGCCTTCTTGGAAAATGAAAGAATTTAGGCAAAAATATAGGCCCGAAAAATTGACTTGGACAAAAAATAAGGTCTATTTAGAATAAGTCAAGCCTCGAGTAAGAGATTTTTTTGCCATGGCTCGACTTAAATTTGCCTAAAATTTTTTCCCTAGTGTTGTTTAATGTTGTTTTGCTATTATATTATTACTATTTTATTGTTATTATTTGAATATTGTATAACTCTTATTTTATTATTAATTTTGCTATTATTTTAAAGTCATTTGTTTGCTAAGTTGCAACTTGCAACTATCTTAATATTATTCAAGTATAAAATTTTTTTTTAATACATTTTTAATTTGTTGGGAAATATTTATTTTAAAGTTTTTAGTATATTTGAAGGATTATATTTTTTAAATTTGTGTTTATATATTTAATACGGATGGGGCGGGCTTGAATTTAACATTTTTTATTTGGGTCAGACTTGAGAAAAATTTTAAGCCTATTTCCGGACCAAATCAGGCTCAAAAAACTGAGCCTAAAATTTTTTCATTGACATAACCCAAATCCAGTTTAATGATGATCAGATCTAATAAAAACTATGCCTTTTATCTTAACCCGTGGTGATTCTGTTCAAACTATCGACAAGAACCAAGACAACTATTTCGAGGAGGCCTTGGAGATGCGCAATCTCTTGGAAGAATACAGGCAATACTATGGTATACGAAAGCTGACTATCTTAGGAGTCAGGAACTAGTTTCATCACTTGCTTGGTTTATGTCAATTGAAGAAACAAGTTTTGTCACTTGAAGATGGTGTGTTTTGACAAATCGTTTGAAAATTCGAATACATTATGGCTATGTTTTGGTTTCTGACTCGGGTGGTATTAGTAAAAGCTTTTAGAGTGGGGGAGAGGAAGGAGAGAGGCAAGGATTAGGGAGGGAAAATATTTTTTATTTTTAATATTATTATACTTATTTTTTAATTAATATTAATATAAATTATAAAATAAAAAAAGTGTTGATGTGACATAATATAATTACTCAATTAATTTCTTTTAATAATGTTAAGACTTAGGTAACAATAAAATAATTTAAGTATCACTTTTAGTAAAAAAATTAAGATACCATATTATAAAAAAAATTAAGATACCATAGAGTATAATTTATCAATTAAATATCTTTTTAAATGGATAATATATTTATCTGTGATTAATATAGAAATAACAATAACGATAAAATTAAATATTGTAAATGAAAAAAAGAAAACTGAAAGCAACTAATAAAAATAAATGCTCAGCCTAAATCCATAAAAAAAATTATCTCCGCTTCTAACGTATATTACACTCTACATCTTCAGCTTTCTAAGGTATGTCTTCCTGCCGCTTTTTCTTTATTAGGAAACATACAATTAAATATTTCTTATTAAAATTTTATTACATTTTATTTAAAAGAATAAATATTTTTTCACTACAATCACCAAAAGAAATCTAAAATATATTGAGATTTAAAACCTCTATAATGTGTATTTACTTTTTAAAATTATTAAATATTAATTATATAATAATGTTTTAATAAATGATATCATCTCAGTCAAATAAATACATATTTAAATAAAAACCTTATTCTAACTTAGAATTAGAATTTTAAATTGTATGAGTTAAAATTTGATAAATCTCAAGATATAGCAGTGAATTCTGAATTATCGCAAAAGTTAATGTTAAGTGGGGGGATCTGTGACCTTTACAAGTTTACCTTTCTTTCACTCTCTAGTGTCGGTGTGATCTGTACCCCCATTTGCCTTTTTCTTTTTTTCTTTCCTTGCCAGCTTCTTCTTAAAGGAAGAGGTAGAGGGGCGTTACAGCTCCCATTTGTATCACAATTTTTTAAAGAAATTTTGAATTTGGGTTGAATTTTCATTGAAGATTGGGTCTGCTGCGATAGAGCGGTGTTCCAGACCCCAGTGTATCACATTTCTTTTTAATTTAATTTATTTTATTTTGGGTGGAGTTTGATTTCATTGAAGATTTAGTCTTTTTGGGGGTAATTTCTTGATCTGGGGGCTGCATTTGAATTGCAATTTTAGTAGGCATTGGCATTGGCATTGGTCCTTTTAGAGACCAAATGGATGCAACAGCAGATTCAGTGGTCAGTGCCTTTCTGTTTGATTTGGCTATATCGTTCGCCTCTATCTTTTTTATGTTATTTTTGTATCCAAAGTTTGATCTTTGTTTGACTCGTTTGGATCCCTAGATTTGGGCTGCAAGTAAATCTTCCTTTTGAATTCTTACTTTTGTTTCTTTATTTTTTTTTCATTGTTAAGAATCTGCCTTCACTTGCTAGTTAACTTAAAGATCTAAACGGGGTGCTGCTTGTTTGAGTTCTTTTACATTTTTCTGGATTTGGTTTTGTTTTGTTAGGTTCTGGAATCTGGGTCCTGTTTTAAGCTTCATTATACTTGTTTGATTCATTGTTATACAATGCCCATTTATTAGTAGAATTTAATTAATAATGTGATTATATGTTCCCAAATTCCATTAAAGTAGAAGTGCCCCACTTTTCTTTCATAATTTCTAAATCTGGGACTTCTTTGCTGTATTTGGGAATGATTATCTATAAATATATTTTATTTTTTTCCCAGAGGAAAAAAACTGAATTTTAGTTTCATTGCTTTAAGGCGAAATCTGGTAAAATTGGGGGACAAGTTTGCCAGATCTGCAGTGATAATGTTGGCTCAAATGCTGATGGTGAGTCCTTTGTTGCTTGCCATATTTGTGCATTTCCTGTTTGCCCTCCATGTTATGAATACGAGCGGAAAGATGGTACCCAGTCTTGTCCTCAATGCAAGACCAAGTACAAGAGGCATAAAGGTTAAATCATCATAACTTTAATCTGTCTTATGCTATTCTTCCACTAGTACCAAATATTCAAGAGTGATGTTTATTTTGTTCTTCTTTATCTTTAGAAAGCCCTGCTATTGGTGGGGAAGAAGTGGAAGATGCTGTTGCCAATAATTTAGCAAATAATTTGAATCAAACATCACGTACCCAAGGTGAGAGGTATAAGAAGGCAGAGCGAACACTGTGTTGGGATACGAATTATAGCCGAGGGTCAGACATGGCACCCCCCATCTACGACAAAGAAGTTCCACTTAACCATATTCCTTTTCTCAGCAATGGCAGCTCGGTAGGTTGAGGAATATTTTCTTGCTTCTCTTGTTTTTCAGAGTTCTGAGCGTACAATTAACAAGAACTTTTTTTCTGGTTCTAGGTCTCTGGGGAGCTGTCTGCTGCATCTCCTGCAAGAACCTCAATGGCCTCTCCTGAAAGTGGGATCAGGGGAAAGGGTATGGAGCGAATCCATCATGCGGAAGACATCAATTTTGGTTTAGCTGTTGGATGCTACAATGAAGTGATAACTATTTTTTTTCCGCAGGTAATATTAGGTTGGTTGATCCAGCAAGAGAGTTTGGGTCATCAGGGTTTGGCAATGTAGCCTGGAAGGAGAGGATTGATGGTTGGAAGATAAAGCCAGAGAAGAATGCAGTTCCGATGAGTGTTAGTAATGCCCCTTCTGAAGGCAGGGGAGGTGGGGATTTTGATGCCAGCACTGATGTAGTTATGGATGACTCTATACTGTAAGCATCTCACTTGATTCACTATTATGTATTCCTGTTCATTCAATGTGCGCATATCTCTATCAGCTGCAGAGCATTATTCTACCCTTTTATTTCATCCCAACTTACAATTTCTTTTCTCTCTTTTTCTGCATTTTGTTCTCCAGTTCTTTCTCCTCTCTGGATGTTGATGCATTAATGAACTTCTTTCTTCTAATTGACTAAAATAGAAACAAGAAAGTAATACACAGGATATAATTCAGCTTGATAAACAGATGCTATCTAAAATATTCTTTAAAATTAATTGATTTTTCCATTATGTTCTCCATTAGGGTGAACTGTATATGTGTATACAGATATTACATTATGCAGTATCATATACAGTATAATAGTCTTACACAAAGAAATAGACATTATAACTGATTCTATAATGGAAGCACTTCCAGGCTTTGTGCTATCATGGTAATCTCTGGTGGTATATTTTGAGTAGCTTCCAGTTTCAGCTGAGTTTTTCTCGAGATTCTGATTTGTCCTTTAGGCTTGCTTTCATATATTAGATAATAATAGTCGATATATGTATATATATATTATATACTGTTTCTTGTTAATCCTCTCTCTCTATATTTCTGTAATGCAGAAATGATGAAGCCCGCCAGCCTCTATCGAGGAAAGTGTCAATTCCTTCCTCTAGAATTAACCCTTATAGGATGGTCATTGTCCTGCGGCTTGTTATTCTCAGCATTTTCCTGCATTATCGTATAACAAATCCAGTTCCCAATGCCTATGCGTTGTGGTTGATATCTGTGATTTGTGAGATATGGTTTGCAATATCATGGATATTGGATCAGTTCCCTAAATGGCTTCCTGTGAACCGTGAAACATATCTTGACAGGCTGGCCTTGAGGTAGTTACTCCACTTCTGAGGTCTTGGACGATGCAAAACTGTTTGAAGTCCTAATGAATTTTGATTCCCGATTTCTGGATAATTCACAGATATGACCGAGAAGGAGAGCCATCCCAGTTGGCTGCTGTTGACATTTTTGTCAGTACTGTTGATCCTTTAAAGGAACCGCCACTTGTCACAGCCAATACCGTTCTATCCATACTTGCAGTTGACTACCCAGTCGATAAAGTTTCATGCTATGTTTCAGATGATGGAGCTGCTATGTTAACATTTGAAGCTCTATCTGAAACGTCAGAGTTTGCCAGAAAATGGGTTCCTTTCTGCAAGAAATACAGCATTGAACCACGAGCTCCAGAATGGTACTTTGCCTTAAAGATCGATTACCTAAAAGATAAGGTTCAACCTGATTTTATCAAGGAACGGAGAGCTATGAAGGTAGAAAATTCTACTTTCATTTAATGCTGGTGATACATTAATAGGTATTTACATTGTTTTACACAACAATTATACTTTTGATGCAGAGAGAATATGAAGAGTTTAAAGTTCGCATTAATGGACTTGTTGCTAAAGCACAAAAAGTTCCTGATGAAGGATGGATCATGCAAGATGGCACTCCTTGGCCAGGAAATAACACAAGGGATCATCCAGGAATGATCCAGGTTTGTTCAATTAGAATTGGAAGGGCTTTCTAAATGATTGGTTCAGATTCTTAGCGTATAGCAATTAGTTTTCAGAAGCAAGAATTTTCTTTTGAGCTATGAAGATGTTGAGCATATCTGAATGGATGTCTTATATGCTAAATATTGGGATCAGACAATTCTGAAAGCCAAGTTATTGTTGCTCTATATTTATTATTACATATATCTCTGCATTTTTAGATTTATTCTCCTTGTGTATATATTATGATTTTCATGACACCAGGAAGATGGTATTGGCTTCCCTTCATGGTTTGAAGCTCATGTCTTTTTCTTTACAATTGGCAGGTTTTCTTAGGTCATAGTGGAGGACTCGATTCTGATGGTAATGAGCTTCCACGATTAGTTTACGTGTCTCGTGAGAAACGTCTTGGATTTCAGCATCACAAAAAGGCTGGTGCTATGAATGCACTTGTAAGTAGTCAGTAACTTCTTTTTTTTCTGGCAAAATAAGTCAGTAATTTAGTCTTAGAGATTCTTGTTTTTGGGCATATATGCAGCTTAAGAATCTGTTTATCAATATCAGGTTCGCGTTTCGGCAGTTCTCACCAATGGACCATTCTTGTTGAATCTTGATTGTGATCATTACATAAACAACAGCAAGGCATTGAGAGAAGCTATGTGTTTCTTGATGGATCCCAATCTTGGAAAGTCAGTTTGTTACGTTCAGTTTCCCCAAAGATTTGATGGAATAGATAAAAATGATCGTTATGCCAACCGTAACACTGTTTTCTTCGATGTAAGCTCCTTTGACCAGCTATTCCATGAACTTGTTGCATCCCAACTTATCATCCTATCTTAGTCACATAATTGTTAATTTAATGTTCCTCTTTTCTTTTAATTTTTAATGAATTCTTAGATAAATTTAAGAGGCTTGGATGGAATTCAAGGCCCTGTCTATGTGGGTACAGGGTGTGTCTTCAACAGAACAGCTCTGTATGGTTATGAACCTCCTCTCAAGCCCAAGCATAAAAAACCAGGGCTGTTTTCTTCATGCTTTGGTGGATCGCAAAAGAAGAGTTCCAAGTCAAGTAAAAAGGACTCTAGCAATAAGAAATCAGGAAAGCATGTGAATTTAACTGTGCCAATATATAATCTAGAAGATATAGAAGGGGTAGAAGGTATGATTTTCTATCTTTGCTGTTCGTTTTCAACAGTCACTCTACTTATTTAGAATGAATATATATATACACATATATTTGTTCTTAGCTGTGTTCTGTTTTCTGTGATTCAAACCCTTATTTTGGAAGTTTCATTGTGGAGTTGTTCGACATTATTTTGTCATTAAGGGTTATATTATTCCACCCTATATACTTTGTGCTTAAGCAGAAATATGCTAACTATTTCTGTTCAGTATTCTACAAATTGCATGAATTATTTGGTTAATGTCTGTTAGTAATGCCCGATGTGTTTCTTATGTTGACTTCTGCCCATGCTAGTGTTGGTTTTACTTTTGAGTTTTGATCATAAATAATGCAACTATGGTGTATTGGTTTTACTTATGAAACACAAATTTTGAAGTTGTGATATTGAATTATTTGCATTTTGTTTGTAGGTGCTGGATTCGATGATGAGAACTCACATCTTATGTCACAGATGACCCTAGAAAAAAGGTTCGGTCAATCAGCAGTTTTTGTTGCTTCAACACTTATGGAAAATGGTGGCGTTCCGCAGTCTGCAACTCCAGAATCCCTCCTTAAAGAAGCTATTCATGTCATTAGCTGTGGATATGAGGACAAAACCGATTGGGGAAGCGAGGTGTGTAGCCCTTTTCTCTTTTCACCTATTTTTAGTTTCCCTTTTTCTGTTTGAGAACATAGACATTTAGCTGGTAGCTGTGATGTGACAAATCAGAAATGGACCGGACCTTTCAACAATGAGATCAAACTTATAAGAAATTATTTTTTGAGCATAAGGATACGGTTTTCAAGGAGAAAATCATTCATTTGCATTCTGCTTTCTTCCTTGAAAGTAACTTAGTAAATAAATCTTTTGGAGGATAGGAAGCTAGTATTCTCTCTTATTTTCTTTCTTTGTTTAAGGCTTTAAGGTGAATCAATTATAGATGGAGCAGTTTTCTTGAATTATTGACACAGTTTCGTCAATTTTGTTCCATCTTATAGGCTTTAAATTTATGTTTTGCAGATAGGATGGATCTATGGTTCAGTTACAGAAGATATTCTTACAGGATTTAAGATGCATGCTCGTGGATGGAGATCAATCTATTGCATGCCACCGCGCCCTGCCTTTAAAGGATCCGCTCCGATTAACCTTTCAGATCGTTTGAATCAAGTGCTTCGATGGGCTTTAGGTTCAGTTGAAATTCTATTCAGTCGCCATTGCCCAATATGGTATGGGTACAGTGGAAGGTTGAAATGGCTTGAGAGGTTTGCTTATGTTAACACCACGATATACCCAATTACAGCCATTCCCCTTCTAGCCTACTGCACATTGCCTGCAGTCTGTCTGCTGACTGGAAAATTTATTATTCCACAGGTAAGTACAATGTCAATTTCAGCCTCATGGAAAAAAAATTTGATTGCTTGGTCAGTGCTGACACTAACCTATCACTTACCACTTTATAAACTCTAATTTGCCATATAATGTGTCATTTTGCTAGGACATTGTTTAGAAGAACTTATTAAGAGACATCACAAAATTTCCAATTGTTGTCACCGAAGTTTATGAATAATTAATAGCTTTTCAAACTAAGAAATTATAATTGATGTTTTGACTGGAAACCAGGTGGGGATTAATATCTGAGTTGTCCTATATTGCAGATCAGTAACATTGCAAGTATCTGGTTCATATCTCTCTTTCTTTCCATCTTTGCCACTGGTATATTGGAGATGAGGTGGAGTGGGGTAGGGATCGATGAATGGTGGAGAAATGAACAGTTTTGGGTTATTGGAGGTGTATCCGCCCACCTGTTTGCTGTGTTCCAGGGTCTTCTAAAAGTCCTTGCTGGCATTGATACCAATTTTACTGTCACTTCAAAAGCATCTGATGAAGATGGGGATTTCGCAGAACTCTATATGTTCAAGTGGACTACCCTACTCATTCCTCCAACTACTCTCCTCATAATTAATCTTGTCGGAGTGGTTGCTGGAGTCTCCTATGCTATCAACAGTGGTTATCAATCTTGGGGCCCTCTCTTTGGGAAACTGTTCTTTGCATTTTGGGTGATCATTCATTTGTATCCATTCCTTAAGGGTCTAATGGGACGGCAAAATCGGATGCCAACCATTGTTGTTGTGTGGGCTATTCTCCTTGCTTCCATCTTCTCACTTTTATGGGTTCGGATTGATCCCTTTACTACCAAGGTGACTGGACCGGATGTCGAACAGTGTGGAATAAACTGCTAAAAGGAACATGTAGATCACAGAATTGTTTCCAGGTATACTTTAATTACCAAGAGGAGGAAGGTAATTGTTTTGAGCATATTTTTTATGCATGAATTGGGGGATCTCTACTCTTGCAGGGAAAAGGGAAAAAGAAAACTATGGGTTCTAAGTTGAATCCATTAATTATTTTATTGAGTTCATTTTTTTTGAATAGTTCGCCTTTCTTTGGCCATTTTTTTTTTTTTCCCATATTATACAATGATTGGTTACTGTAGTTGAGGCCGTCAATTTTCAAATATGAATAAGAAAATGGATGTTTCGTTCTTTTTATCAATTGCCTTTTCACCCCATTTTTGATTGAATGGCATTTGAGGCTTCCTAAAATTTTGGATTTCTTATCATTAAAACAATAATAAAAGGATTTTTTTAAATTAGTTTAGGCTATTAAACAAGTCTAGAAAATCTTTCCTCCAAGAGTTGTGTAATATTGGCAGTAGAAATCAGGTTGCATGTTATGAAGATTGTATCCCCATATCAAATTAAATAATTTTTTTTTGGATTATTTTTATAAATATAAATATGTAAACTTAAACAATAACTAAATTTTTAGATAGACACCCATTTAATATTGTATAAAAAAAATTGTATATAACCTCTATAAAGGTTCTTTTGATGGAGAACAAGTGAATGAAATGTACCGGGAGAAAGTGGAGAGGAAGATTAGAGCAGATTCAAACTTAACAAAGAAGTTAAGAGAATTTTAAAGAGAGCTTTGAGAGTTAGAATTCAAATGTGCCAAAAGTTTTTTCATCAGTTGTGAAAAGTTTCTATTTACATTGTTTTAAAGAATAGTTGTTACAAAGTTGATAATTAATGAGAATAATGATAGATATTTTTCATTTAAAATTGTATTAATGATCAAGAAGGGGTAGTGAAAGGCGTTGGTGATGGTGAAGAGTGAAAAGAAATTTACTATGTTTTTGAAAAGAGAGAAAAGTACTCAGCGTTTCAAGAAAAAGTTAAGAGAAGAATTCTTAACTACTTGCATATCTAATCCACCAAGCCAAGCTCTTTGGAACATCCCAAAAGCCAAGATAGCCTAAGAACTCAACCATTTTCTGAGGTTACTTCCACTTCTACTTTGGTGAAACAGTACCATATGAAACATGTTTCGCGGAACATCTCTTGAAACGCAACACAATGGTTGATCTTGATTGAGAGTTATTCCTGAATAATGATTACTTTGACTTGTTCCAAACATGAGTTGTTTTCAATATAGTTGTTCTTAATGTAGAGGTTGTTTCGAATAAGAGTTGTTCTATGGTAATATTTTTCTTGGTAAAGCTTGTTCTAAATAAAGACTCTTATTGTATAAAATACAAGTTGTTCCAAACAATGGTAGTTCTAAACATAGTTATTCTTGAAGCATCGCTATTCTAAACAAGAGTTATTTTAAACTTTAGTTATTCTCGACAGGAATTGTTCTTAAATAACAATTACACTAGATCACAATGTTCTAACTAAAGCCCTATTTTGAATATAACTATTCTAGAGATAACCATTCACGAACAACGATTATTTTAAACAACTATTATAAATAAGAGTGGTTGCTCTAGATGAGATAAACTTGGTAGCACAATTTTTGAAAATATAATATTTTTTAATTTTAAGGAGAAGATAAAAATGTTAATAGCCAAAACTGAGTATCTACATTTTGCCCAATGCATGAGAATTCTTAGTAAAAATTCTCATACAGGATGAGTGTAGTATTCATTTTGTGTAGGAAAAAAAAAAAATTAATTTCTCGCTTTGTTGCCCATTACATGAACTTTTGTTTTGATGAGGGAAAAGAAAAAAATTCATGCATAAAAACAAGTGTGTCAAGGAAAAACATGCGGAAAAGCATGAGAATATTTTCTCTTTAAAAAAATGAGAATAACATGCTATAACGTTTTTCTAAAAAAATTTATAGCAATAAGCTATATATATAAAAATAAAAAGAGCATGCAAGAGGTGTTCCGAAGATGTTGAGATGAACAAGTTATAACGTTTCCTTAAAAAAGTGAGAATAGCTTTGTAAAATCCCTGACATTTTTTGAGAAATTAAATTATATTAACATGTTCTAGTAGACTTTGAGCCGGTGAATAATTATATCGGGTACTCCGTACTGATAGCTTGAGGTCAAGCATGTGTTTTGGACTCTCTGAAGCTTGAATTTTCGATTAAAGTCTTAGAGTTGACACATTTGAGTACTTCTCTTCCGCGCATCTAAAATGATTTATTATTATTTTTTGGGTTGATTGTCAATTTAATAATACAATGAATTGATGGTGTGAATGTTACAAGTTAAATTGTCTCAGTTGATTGAGATAAGTAAATTATGATCATTGATCTGATGTTATGTTCTTGTATTATTATTTTTGAATAAAAATCCGACCACAAGAGTCAACTCGTTTAGTAAGTAACATCACTAATTATAGCATTATGGATATCCAACGGGTAATCCATATAAAAAAACCAAGTTTTTTCGTACTAATTAAGTCAGCAGTTACATTACAAGACCGCCTGGTTCAATTTAAATCAGCTGATTTGAAATTGTTGAAGGCTTCTTTGCACGCCTTAATTCGCGCGCTGATGATTGTGACATTTGTACTATGGTTCCTTAGCTTGTTAACAAGGCCAGCATTATCTGTCTCAAAAAGGACATCCCCTTTAATATTCAGTTGACATGCCAGCTTAATACTTGCCTTAAAAGCATAACACCCAGCTTCTTCTGCCGACATCATCGTTTCTATAAAGCTCCCTCCACCTCTCAACACAAAGCCTTCAGCGGTCGTCCCATACCCAATTCTGTTAACACCCACTCTAGCATCGAAATTTATTTTTACAAAACCCTGTGGAGGTTTTACCCATTTCTTAACAGCAAGGTTCGGGGAAAGCAACGGCTCCTTCATCATATTACAGATGCGAAAGTCTTTGCTAAGGGTGCTGGCCCTCTCCCAGATGACTTGCGCCTCCTCTTCTTTACCCTTGAAAATGTATTTATTTCTATTGTTCTAGCAATTCCATAAAGTTGTCATAAGGTCGGCCATAGCTCTTTTGTCAAGAACTCTCATCATATCTTCTAGCCAATCAATACAACAACTATACTTCTTCGAAATAGTGCTCACATTCCAACCACCTATAGAGAGGATTGCCCGAGATGTAGGGTAGTCTTTTAGTGCATGTATAAGGGTTTCGTTTTCAGCCCCGTACTTGGGACACCCCTGCTGAAAGCCACACCGAATGAAAGCAATTTTAATGTTCGTAAGGAGGATTTCGTGCCCCACACGCCAAGTAAACACCCAAACCTTAGGGATAGTGTCGAGTTTCCATAGGGCTTTCCAAAAGAACCTATGAGGACCAAACACCATCTCCTTCAAAAGTAACCAGGAACAAACAGATTTCGAAGTGAAACAACCAAGAGGGTTGTGAAACTACACGGTTCTGTCGTAATGACCCTCACCCCCAATAGGTAAGTTACAAATTTTGTCACCCCACTCTTGCCCGTAAAGCTTATAAACTTTATCAATGTTCCAGCGTCTACAACCCCCAAGCCAAAGATCTCTAGCACTACTTTAATTAGGGTTGAGCATATAAACATTAAGAGCACCACCATTCAAGCCTTCCACCCCCAGTTGTCAACCCGAATGTTAATCCAGTCACCACTCTCAACCTGCCAACCGAAACCATCTTTAAAAGCTTCTGCTGCAGCCGCAATGTTGGACCAAGTAAAAGAAGCTTTGTCAACTCTTTTGGAATGAAATATATTACCATCAGAAAAGTACTTTGAAGACAACACTTTAAAGCAAAGTGTATCTTTGTTGTTTATAAGCCTCCACACATGACGCCTAGTAGGAGCCAAATTGAATAGCCGAATATCCCTTATGCAAAGACCTCCCATTCCTTTAGGGTGACACAAGGTCTTCCATGGAATTATCGTCCGGAATTTGCCTTTTTCCTTGACCGACCACCACGTTCTACTTAACTTTGCTTGTATGTCTTCTATCACACCTTTAGAAGCCAAAAAAATAGACAACGCGTACGTTGGAATAAATTGGAGGGTCGCTTTGATGAAAACTTTTTTGCCACTAATGGATAGAAGCCCCTTGGTCCAACTGTTGATCCTACACGAAAACCTCCTAGTAATATCTTGGAATACCACTATTTTCTTTTTACTAATCAGAAGGGTAAGGCCAATGTAGTTGTCCAATTTCTCCACCACCTTCATGCTAAGATCGCCAAAAGTATGTCTTTATACCCTAAGAGTGTTAGGACTAAAAAGAACCGTTGACTTTTCAAAATTAATCTCTTGACCTAAGGCAGTAGCAAAAACCTTTAGAATATTAACAAGAGTCTCAACATCACTTTTTTTTATTTCTCACAAAAAGTAGGGCGTCGTCGGCGAAGAAAAGGTGATTTATCCTAGGGCCGTTTATACTAGCCCAGATTCCTCTTAAGATGTTCTTACCTTGTCCATGAATAAGCATCCTAAAAAATTCTTCCTTACAAAATAAGAACAAATAAGTGGAGAGGGGATCCCTTTAATGGAGTCCCCTCTCGGGAATTCTTATATTTGATGAAATATTATAGCATTTAACCAAATATCTTACCGACCGAATGCAACCCATTATTTTGTTAGTCCACTTCTCAGCAAACCCTATTTTTTTCATAACCATCTCGATAAAATTCCATTCCGCACGACCGTATGCTTTACTCATGTCGAGCTTGATAACAAACCCTTTATTAGGGCCATTGTTAGAACTTTAAAGGTAGTGTAAAAGCTTGTGCACGATCAGAATATTCTCATGTATCATTCTCCCCGGGACAAAGGCACTTTGATTTTGACTGATACAGTTAGGAAGGGTGACTTTGAGACGGTTGGCTAGAACCCTTGAGACGATCTTGTAGATGAACCTACATAAGCTAATAGGTTGGAAGTTAGTGATATCACAAGGGTCCCGAATTTTAGGAATAAGAATGATCATAGTTTCATTAAGACTAGAAATATCTTTTTTTCCATTAAGAACATCCAAACAGAACCGGATAGTATCATTTCCCACTGTCTCCCAGTGATGCTTGAAAAAACTCCCCGAGAGGCCGTCGACTCTAGGTGCTTTATGAGGATCCATTTGTTTAATAGCTTGAGTAACCTCATTCTCCGTGTAGTCCATAGTAAGCCATTCATTTTTTTTTGTAGTGACACTCTTGGATATACCCCATATCATGGTTATTAATACTTTGACCATTTGACCGAAAAAGTTTCCAAAAATAGCTTTTAGCCACATTGCAAATGTCTTTACTGTCAGTCACCCAAGTCCAATTCACATATTTGAGCATATCAATATTATTTTTCTTTAACCAACCAGTGGCTCTCGCATGAAAATACCTCGTATTGCTATCCCCCTCCTTAAGCCATTGAGATCGAGACCTTTGAGCCCAATATTTCTCTTCCTTAACGTAAAGATGGCCAAGCCTACAACGAATCTCCCTTAAGGTAATCATACTATCATCCCTTCGAGCAGAATCAATAACCATGTCAATTTTTTCTTCAATTTCTGAATATCTCTCTTCATTTTACCATATTTATCACGTTGCCACAGGCCAAGAACTAAACGAACCCTCTCAAGCTTATCAACCCTATTTCAAGCACTACTAATAACACTTTTAGCATCCCTGTCAGTAGCCCAACAGTCATCAAATCTGAAGCACAACCTATGATCTTTGGGATAATCTTTAGGCTTCTGGCCCCACACGTCCAAAAGAATAGCATCATGGTCAGATTGAGTTTGACGCACCACACTGGTAGCTATAAAGGGAAACTTCTCAATCATGGAAACCGAAGTTAATAACCTATCTAACCTTTTCTTTATCAAGCTACCACCACTCCTATTATTGACCCAAGTAAACCACCCTCTAATGGGTTTAATGTCAATAAGAGCCAAATCATCCATAATGTCTTTGAACTCATTCATTTGCGCCCTCACCTTCCTATGACGACTATCATTTTCGACTTCATTCAGAGTAGCGTTAAAATCTCCTCCAATCGCCCAATCCTCCCTAACCGAACCTCTAACCCTTCTTAACATTTTCCATGAACTACTTCTAAGGTTTGGATTCGCATGCTCATAAAAGCCTGTGACACGAATATTATTATGATTCTCCAATCAAATAATGGAGTCAATGTGGTGCTTTGAGTAGCTTTGAATGGAAACGTCCACCCCTTCCCTCCACATTAGTGCAAGGCCACTACTACAGCCTTCGGAGCTCACGACTAAACCATGGCAGGTGAACAATGGTCATGTGGCAGCCTGTGTCATAGGCCGTGTGTATCTAAACCCTAAAATCCTAAAACCATAAACCCTGCACTTGTTTTGAACACGACAAAAATCATTAGCACTCATTTTTGTTTCACTAAGGAAAATAAGATCGAGGTTATTAGCAACTAAGAGTTGCTTGAGTAAGAATGGTCATTATGTGTGATTGAGTAAGAATGTTGTGCTTGGTAAAATGGATGTTAGTGAGTTGGTATGATTAAGCTATTATGAAATATGTGATTATGGTAGTTGTTTATGGTATATTTTGATGTTTGAATTATGGTGCCAATGAAGGCATATTGGTTAGACACATAGGTTGATTGTGAATTGGTATGTTTTGGCTTGTTTAGGCACATTTTGGATGAGCTTTATTGTTGATTATTTCTTAGCTTGGATCCTAAGTATTTGGATGTAAAATGGCTTATTTTTGAAGTTAGTTTTGGGTACACACGGCCTGTGACACAGGCTGCCACACGGCCATGTGTCCCACATTGTCTAATGACACGGTTGTGTGCCCCACATGGTCAAATGACACAGCCATGTGATCCTTTAAATTTTTGTGAAGGATTTGTCCACACGGTCACAGTGAGTTACATGGCCTAACAACACGGCCGTGTAACCCTAACTTCGAATCATACATGATCTGAGAACACGGGCGTGTGGAGTAGCCACACGACCATTTTTTGGGCCATACGAGCTAGCCTCTGTCACATGGCCTGGCTAAACGGTCTTATGACCCCTGTTTACACTTTTCACTCAAAATTTCCTAAAAGTTTCAATTTAACCCGAAATTGATCCTAGTTTTTTTAAATGTTCTGTAAGCTTGAATTAGGTCCCAATTTTATTAAAAAGCATGGAACTGATTGATGATGAATTATTTTGGTTATGTTTGATTTAAAATATGAACTATATAAAGGTTTTATAACTGTAACACATTGTAGCTCGGGATAATGACCAGATAGGGTATAGGGTGTTGCATTAGATAAGTGTAATAGATGTCAATATAACATATCTAAGCGAAATGGGAAATTTTAATACAGTGAATGTCAATAGACAATTTAAAGATCATTAAATTTATTTAAATAAGGACTTCATTGTAAAAATAGTAAAGCTTAAATTATTTCATTATTGAGAAACAGTGAAATGAAGTATGTAAGTACAATATAATTGGTATGCCAATATGAAAAGTGATAGAGGCACTATGGTGCAAAGTGATGGTGGCACTACGATGCAAGTGGCAGAGGCACTATGGTGCAAGTGATAGTGGCACTACGGTGCAAGTGAATGGTACTTTGGTGCAAAGTGATATCCACATGTTCGTGTGAAAAATAGCGGCACTTTTATGCATTTTATCGTTTATTTGGTATATCATACCATGTTCTATTTTCTCTACATTTGGGAAATTGAATAAAAAAGGTAAGTGACAAATGAGTAATAATGGTAAGTGGATTGTATTTGATTAAAATAATGCTTTAATATAGTATTTAATTAGCCAAAAAATCATGCGTAAGGATGGAAACTAATGCTTGTATACTATAAACATGTCTATGTATGTATATAAATATGTGTAAAATGAGCAAATTCTAAATAAATAAAAATATATATAGTATCACTCTTGTTATACTTACTAAGCTCCTATGAGCTTAACGCGATTTCTTTTAAATGTATAGGTATAGATTGTTTCGAAGTTAAGGTGTGGATCAATCCCAACTCATCTCATCACTCCTCAAGTTTTGAAGGAAGTATGAATTTTAAATTTTGGTTATTAGTCTTGGCATGTACATAGGAACTTGTTAGGTATGTTTTACAACTAAAGAATGAAGTTGGTTGGGAATTGATCTTAGAATGTAAACTTATTCTTTTGAATATGTAAGAAGTTGTTTGAGTTAGATTTAGATGTGTTTACTGCTGGTTATTAGTAGGAAATTATATGAAATTGGATATGTGGAGCCTATGTGGGTCATAGAAGTTGTTTTAAGTAAGAAAGAGTGAAAAATGTGCAGGTTGTGAGTTGTAGGATTGACGTTGCGATAATGGGATATTGAAGTCGCGATGAGGCTACTTAGAAAGTGACATTGTGATGAGAAATACCTTGATGTTGTGATAAGCTAGGTCACGTCGCGTCGTGAAAATTCGCGTAGTCATGTTGAGCTATTGACGTCATGATGATGAAATTTTGTAGTTGTGTCAAGCTCCCGTTATCTTGAGCCTTCATCCATTTATCTCGAATCAAATTTTGGTCAGCAAGAAAGATTACGGAAGCTCATTTTAAGCTCAACTAAGCTAGAAAATCATATTCTAAATGCAATATGAATGTTTATTGATAATATGATATCGTAGTTGTTTTGGCAACGAATGTGACATTCTAGAACCTTGACCCGACAATCAGTCGGGTAAGGGTTGTTACATTTAGTGGTATCAAAGCCTAGGTTTACTAATATTAGGGTTGTGCATGAGTCTAGAAGTACATTCCATATAGGGATTTGGTGTGATGGGATGAGATTATGAGATTTGAAGTAGTTATAAAGCGTGATTTAAATTGCTAGTAATTAGATAATGATTTCAATGTATTCAGTGATGATATAAATTTGTGAGAAAAGAAAAGTTTGAATTTGAGATAGTGAGTAAAGTTTGAATTTGAGATAGTGAGTGTTCAAAAAAGAGAAATGGTTGATAGACTGATGAAAAAGTGGAAGTTATAGAGTGAAATATGATAACTATGTTTTTAATATCTAATTATAGTGAATTGAGAGATATAAGATGTAAAGTGATAGAAAAATTTAAATTCCTAATATAATCATGGTAGAGTTTGAGAATGTTGGAATTCGTAAAAGAATTAAGCTAGACTATTTAATTTAAGATTTGAATTAGTTAGGGTCATGAATGTGTAAAGGAAGATGAAATCTGATCGCTAATAGTTACCTCGAGGCTCTACTGGCACTGTAGAGTTAGTATAACCTAGAGGGAAGAACCAGGAGACGTCACTCCAGTCCGAACTAAATAGGGGTCTGAGAATCTTTCTAAAACATTTATCGATCCTAACATTTTCAAGTATTCAACCCCAATCCTAAAAGGATTTTGGGATGAGTGAGTGAATAATTGTGATGGAAATTGTGAAATAGATTATAGAGTTTAAGAAAAGAGTTGAGAAAATGTAAAGAAGAGTGATAAAGATTGTGAGAATAACCTAGAAGTAAGAGGATGTGATGATTTGAATTCAAAGATTTGTGAACAAAAAGTGATTGAATCATGAAGATTGATGTGTAACATCCCGAATTTCTTTTAATTATTAATTTGTAGTAATTTTTTAAGAATGAGCTATTGGCTTAATGGGTAAGAGAAAATAAGGAGACATTGTAATTGACTTAGAGACTCGAGTTTGATTCCCTTCCCTTGTAAATTGTTAATTTTTGCTTGATTTGTTTCCCTTTTCCTATTTTTGTGTTACCTAGCCTAGTTAACCTCGGTATAAATACAACATTTTCACTTATTTTTCAGCCTTGTATCATCTTTTCTTTGTTGTAGTCATTCAAATCTTTTTCTCCCTTCAAACTCTCTAGCTTTCTTTTTCTTTTCTTTCTTTCTCCTTCACTGTGCCGCCCCCATCAACCTTTGCTATGTCGCCCTTCCCTTCTTTGTGTAAGTGCCGATTTCTATCATCTTTCTCCTATTTTTGCTATCAATTTTATGTTTTTATTTTTTTGGGTTTTCATCGTATTTTTTCTGTTCAAATCATCCCTACTCAACCCTTAAACATTTCCTTTAAATCTCCCCAAAGTAGCCCTAGAGCCACCGCCATTGGTGGTGTTTACCGCCTTTAAATCCCCTTAGTTGGATGCCATTTTTGAGCCTCTAATTGCAATTTTGTGGTGTTGTTTCTCTGGTTTTTGTTGCTTATCTCCAACAAGGTTAAAGTAAGTATTCCTCTATTCTAATTAGCCTTTAATTTTATCTATCATAGGTGTAATACCCCGACTAGCGAAATCCTTGAAATCGGGTAGGGTCCAAAGAAGAAAGAGTTAGAGAATATTCTCTAAGTAAAGTGTTGTCATTGACTATGAAATTAGTATGTGAGTATGTCCTTTTGGCGAACCCTTCGTTGCATGAACAAGTCAGGAGAGAAATGAAGTGATGTGGTTCTACTCTCCCAACGGTGCCTATGGCGGAATCGTAAGGAAAACAGACGCGGGAGTAATAAAAGATAATGCTTCAAAAAGCTAGGAACCTTGAAAGGGTAATATATGCCAAGTTTGTCTGAATAACGATTATAGTTGCATTATAATGAAGTAGTCAGGAACAAACCATGTGTTAAGTGCACATGTACAAAGACAAGTGTGCGAATAGATTGTCATACTTGTCTCCTTACAACTATAAACCCCCCATACGACTGAATGGTTAGGATTTTAACAAGTGTCAAGTTATCATAGGGTCTAGGGCTGTATAAATCTAAAAGTATCAAATACAAATATGAGAGTCTTTCTCTTTCTTCTTTGAGGAGCATTTCAGCTTAGGCTAAAGAAAACTAGAAGAGACACTTAAGTTGAGGCTAGGAAATAGATCTTAGCTCTAAGATGCCCCTTGTCAAGGTAAGATTCATGATCTTACATGCTATGCTGCGTAAGAGCAAATCTATATGGCTTGGCAAAGCAAGTATGTCAAAGTTTTACTTAGAAATTCTAGTGCTTAAAATGTAAGGAAATAAGCTAGATGAATAGATTTTGATGAGTTCTTATGATTTATCATTTAGAGGCTGCCAATCTACTCGATGGAAGCCCAAACCTGATGTCTGAACTGCTGGTAGAAGTAGTGTGAGCTTAAAGGTGAGTGTCTCACAAAAAACTACAAAGACTCTTGCATCTATCACGCGTATGTTTGCATATTTGTATGTTGATTTCTTTTATAAGTGACTATTCTGTACTACGAGGAAGACAAATGATTGATGATAGTGCATGCGATGTTGCATAATGTTATACCTCTATTTTAAAAGGAATGTATGCGATGAAAGCATGAAGAAAGATATCCAAGTGCGAGATGCTTTTGATATGAAAAGCATATGTATGCATGAATGTGCTTGAAGCACAATTGTCTCTGCATAAGTAGTTGAAATCACATGTTTGAAAATATAAATGCATAAGTGTGTGTGTCTTTAAACTAACTATTACTTGCATGTTTTCTTGATGAGTCTTGTCCGTTTTGGAAGGCTAATTTATGAAGTGAAAACGTAAGCTATGCAAGTATGATATACTAATTTTGTGAAAGATGTATGATTGAATAAGGATATACCTTTGTTATGAAAAGAAGAACATATAGGTCGAATATGTAAAGAAAGCATGAGCTGGATGATAAGTCTCTGTTATGTTGAGAAGTATGTATATGCATAAACAGACTTGAAAGCATGATGGAGTCCCTGCATGAGGAGTCTGCATGGATAAGTTGCACAAGTTGCATATGTCTTCATAAAGAGCCTGCTTGCATATGAGTCTATTGGGACAGTAAACACGAATTCTGATATGGAAAGACCGCGACCATGGCAATAACACCATATAGTGTAAGACCTAGTCTTGGACTATGGCATCATAAGGGAAAGTGAGGACCATATTCATGGTGACTATGGAATCATATGGGGATAGAAGAATACATAGTGTAAGACCTAGTTTGGGACTATGGCGTCATGTGGGGAAAAAGATACGATTGGGCCAGTGCCAGGAGATGAGGGGAAAACCTTAAGATGTTGAGTTTAAACTTATCAAAATTTCCATTTACCTAAATATGGAAGCCTTTGTGGCTGTTCTATGTTAAAAAAGAGCCCTCGGGGCTGATTCTGATAAAGTAAAGCCTTAGTGGCTAATTCTGTTGTATACGAGTCTTTGAGGATGATCTGTTCTATGAGAGCACTTATGGCTGAATCTGCTAAATATGGAGTCGTGGTTATTTTTGTTAAAGGACACCTTTGCAACGAATGTTAGGGAAGATGCCTTTGTGGCAAATCTGTAAAGGACACCTCTATGGCTATCTTTATTTGTGTAAGCCCTTGTGGCTATCTAATGATGTATGGACGCCTCTGTGGCTATCTAAGTTAAGTGGATGCCTTCATAGCTATCTGTTGATCAAACGAGTGTTTGAAGTTTTCAGAGACAAGAGAAGATTCTGTAGTTGTCGAGAAAGTATGCCTTCACGATGCATAGTGAAGAATGACCTTCATGGTAGTAATTAAAGACAACGTTGATTGGGTGGATTCTAAGAAAGAAAAGTTGAGATTTGAATACAGGTAAAAAATGGGTAGTCTCGTTAAGTTCTATCAAACTTACCTCTGTGCATTTTATGTTTCAAGTATGAAGGAGGCCGTGAGGGATGATGGTAGGACTGCCCAAGGAAAGGGCAAAGTAGGACACTTATGCATACAGAGTTTAACCACACAAGTGTAGTCAAGCTTTAAGAGTAAGAAATTAAAGTATAGAGGTTGATGTACGAACCCCATTGTACGTATAGAATGGGTTAACCACGTAACAGTAGTTAATGCCATAGCCTACTTAAATTTGAAGAAAGAGTTAGGTCAAATTTATATATAGATACATATGTATGTATTTCTTTGTAAGAGTCTGCCAACTATAAGGGCGTGATAAGTATTTGTACGTATTGGTTTACTTAGACTTAAGTCAATTTTTATTGAATAAAAGAGGAGGTATTATTTAGCATAAAAAGTGTTAGTAAATGCCAAATGGTACGAGTCTAAAATTTAGTAGTAACACCCAAGATCTGGATCCGGTCCATTGGGTCGAGTTGAGGGCGTTACAATAGGTGTGATTGATGCCATTCATTTAGCAACTTGAATCTAGTAAAATGGAAAACGTAAGTATGGTTTGTTACGAGTAACTACATAGTATTATTTTCGTTAAGAGGAGAGGTAATGGTTGATTATTCTAGTGTTTCGTTAAGAGCATAAGTGTTGTTTTTTGTGAGTAACTCAGATCTAGAAGCCTGCTTAACTAAGCTATTAAGGAAGAACACTCCTTTTAAGTGGGCAGATGAACAATAGGCCAGTTTTAAAAGGTTAAAATCCATGTTGACTGAGGCTTCCGTTTTTATTAAGCCATAATTTGGTAAAGACTATGTAGTATACATTGATGCTTTGCATGGGCTTGGTGTGTTTTGATGTAGGTAAAGTGGTAGCTTATGTCTCAAGACAACTTAGGCAACATGAGTGAAATTATCTGACTCATGATTTGGAGTTGGCATCTGTCATTTTTGCTCTTAAAATTTGGAGACATTACTTGTACGATGAGAAGTGTTACACGAATCATAAGAGTCTCAAATACCTCATTACCTAGAAAAAGCTTAATTTGAGGTAGCGCATATGGATTGAGTTGCTAAAGGATTATGATTGCACGATTGAGTATCATCCTAGCAAGGCTAACATAGTGGCCGATACCTTGAGTAGAAGAGCGATGTTTGAGTTGAGGGGTATGTTTGCCCATTTGAGTCTATTTGATGGTGAGGTATTCTTGTTGAGTTGCAAGTAAAGCTTGTTTGGGTTCAGGAAATAAAAGATAAGCAGCGTTTGGATGATTCTTTAGAGCCTCAATTTAAGAAAGTTGAGGACGGTTGGATTGAAGACTTTAGGATTAATTCTGATGGTATCCTGTGTTTCGGAGGCAAATATTGTGTACTGAATTATCAGAGTTTGGAACAGTCTATACTATAAGAAGTGCATGGTATCCCTTATACTATTCGTCCTTGTGGTAATAAGATTTACCATGACTTGAGGGAATTGTATTAGTGGCCAGGTCTTAAGCATGAAGTAACAGAATTTGTGTCAAAGTGTTTTGACTTGCCAGCAGGTTAATGTAGATCAATTTCTATTGGGGTTATTTCAACCGATTTGAATTCTGCAATGGGAATGAGAGAGAGTGACCATGGATTTTTTTAATGGGTTACCCTTAACACCAACTAAGAAAAAATTAGTTTGGGTTATTTTGGATAGATTGACCAAATATACCCGTTTCATAGCGTCTATACTAGTTATTCTTTTCAGAAGTTGGCTAAGCTCTACATTTCTAAGATAGTGAGACTGCATCTGGTGCTAGTGTTAATTATTTTAGACTTGGATCCCCGTTTTACGTCTCAGTTCTGGAAAAAGTTGTATGAGGATTTGGGAACAAGTTTAGAATTGAGTACAACATTCCATCCACAGTCAGATGGTCAGTCTAAGAGGGTCATTCAGATTTTAGAGGATATGTTGAGGAGCTGTGTGATTGATTTTCAAGGTAATTGGGAAGAGCTTGTCCAGATTTTAGATTGTGACATTAGGGTTTTGAGGAGGAAGCAGATTCCTTTGGTTAAGGTGCTTTGGAGGAATCATGGCACTGAAGGGGCTATTTAGGAGCTAAAGGACTTGATTCGACTCTAATATCCTCATCTATTTGAATTAGGTAAATTTGAGGGCCGAAATTTCTTTAAAGGGGAGAATTGTAACATCTCGAATTTCTTTTAATTATTAATTTGTAGCATTGTTTCAAGAATGAGCTATTAGCTTAATGGTTAAGAGAAAACAAAGAGAGTGTAATTGGCTTAGAGACTCGAGTTCGATTCTCTTCCCTTGCAAATTGTTAATTTTTGATATATTTGTTTCCCTTCTCCTATTTTTGTGCAACCTAGCCTAGTTAACCTAGGTATAAATACAACATTTTCACTTATTTTTTAGCCTTTTTTCATCTTTTCTTTGTTGT
The DNA here is from genome assembly GCA_008044935.1 of Gossypium turneri. Classification (NCBI taxonomy): domain Eukaryota; kingdom Viridiplantae; phylum Streptophyta; class Magnoliopsida; order Malvales; family Malvaceae; genus Gossypium; species Gossypium turneri. The sequence goes on along the minus strand of CP032572.1, from coordinate 20,848,594 downwards.
AGTCGTTCAACCCTTTTTCTCCTCTCAAACTTTCAATTGTTTTTTCTTTTCTTCCTTTCTCCTTCACTGTGCCACCTCCATCAACCTCTGCTATTCCGCCCTTCCCTTCTTTGTGTATGTCCCGATTTCCCTCTTCTTTCTAATCCCTCACTCCATATTCTAAGAAGCTACTCTGGAAGGAATTGTCAGCAACAAAAAAAAGAGGGAAGCGCATATAAAACCAACAAAAAGTTGTGGTTCAAGTATTCTCAATCTTTTACTGTTTTATTAATTACTGTTCATATCTCTGTTTGAAATATTATGCCTCCTAGAAAGAGCAAGAGAAATCCTGTTTCGGAAACTCCACATGTTTCGGATTCTATTAGATTCAATAATGCCAATATGGAAAAAAATACTTTTTGGAGTCGCAGGGAAGACCTCTAATTCAGGAGCGAGGGTTTGAACCCTTGATGGTCCATTGCAAAGAAATTTGGACTTTGGTTCGTTATCATCAATGGGAGCAATTATGCATTACTCCCATGAATAATGCAAATATACCTATGGTTCAGGAATTTTATGCATCCCTTAAGAACCAAATAATTAAGAGAAGCTATAATGAGTAATCACTGACGTTGAAGTATAAGGAGAAGATGTTCCAATTTCTTCTAATAATATCTATAAATTTTATAACATCCCATTTTATGAAAAATATTTTATTGATAGTATAAATCTAGAGAGATTTTAAAACATTGACATGGAAGATGTTATAAAATATCTTACACAAGGTAGGGGTAGTTGGAATTACAGGCTAAATACTTAGCTTCCCAAGAACTTCAATCAAGCCATTATGTTTCCTGTTGCTAAGATGTGGATGCAATTCATTGACACTAGAATTGTACTGACACTGAATGTATCTAATGTTAATGTATTTCAATCAGTTTTGTTATATGGTATTTTGCAGCAAAAACAAATTTGTGTAGGGGACTGGATCTTTCAAGATATGAAACGGTGCGTGCAAAGCTAAAAACCTAGACTTTTCTTCCCTCACCTCGTAACAGCTCTATGCCGCTAGATAGAAGTGCTAATGAACGACAATGAGTAATTCATGAAACTTACGAGGAGTATCATTGGAGATACATTATATACACAGTACAGTGAGCTTCAGTGGTACCAAATTACTGAATGGAATCAAAAGAGGAAGAAGAAAATGGACGTACCAGCATCAGTTAAACAAAAATATTCAACAAAGGTTAAAAAGGGAGCTAATGGAACCATTGAAGCAAAACTTGACGGGATGATCAGATGGATGCAGGAAGTAGGCCCAGTACTTCAAGAATTTGCAAGGATGAATGGGTTATGCGCTCCAAGTTACCCCCCAGATATGATTAGGCTTACTCCAACTCAGTAGAATAATGGGGCTAATCTTGAGGAGGAAGGTACTGCTTAAGAGTACCCTGAAACGGAGGACGAGTACGAAGCGACATTTTAGTTGCAATTTCTACACCAAAAGGGCTTGTCATACGAAGCCCAACTCATCAGGTGCCTTCTATGGGTGGGAGCTCCCACCAAATGGATGTCAAGGGAAAGGGTAGAGCCCCTGTGGACAAGTGACACTATCATCCCCTCGATGATTCGGAGGAGGATTGAACATTTTTTTTGTTTCTTTTCGAAGACTTGTATTAAGTTTTTGATGATTTAATTTAGACTTCATAGGAGTAGGATTAATAAGTAGATTTTTTTGTTGTACTTTGTTAAATTTTCTATGTAGGAACCCAACACGAAGGAGACACAAACAATTTAAGCTAATACGATCAAAGGAGGAAGCACCTACCATTAGCAATTAGATCGACAATGATCAATTGGGTAACTTCCTTTCTTATCTATTATTGGGCTCCACATTGAGGATAATGTGTCAACTAAAGTGTGGGGGAGGGGGTAAGATAGAAAATTTGCTTAAAATTTTTACATTTTCTTTGATTGTTCTTCTCCTTTGGTGTGCTTGAGCTTGTAGAAATACAAGTGATTGGTTAGAAGTATGTATATAGGTTGCTTATGTTTATGAATAAATTTGGCATGATGATAGGAGATTTTAAATTTTTGATCATTAGACCACTAAATTTCTATATGTTCCCTTGTAAATAAGTATTAAGCTATCATTTGTACCAAGTGATATAGGAAATACAAGGAAACGAGCATGCTAGTACGAATGGTAAATAGTTGAATTTGTATTTTTTTGGTTGATTAAATTTATGTATGATTGAGATATTTAGGGATGACCTAAGGCATTTTTTGGAACACATCCAGAGCCAAAAAGCTGTCGCAATTACATTTCACCCTTAATACCAATTTTTAAGCCTGTTGACACTTCTTGATGAACCACATTACAAGCCCTAAGCTAGAAAACATCAATTTGTATTTGCCCTTTTTCTTTGGTCTTGCACTACACAATTATAGACGTCTAGCCATACGAATTGAGGGTTAAGTAGATACATCATGGCGGAGGTTGTAAAAATAGAGTGAAATAGGAAATATTAGTGTGATGTGGGAAATATAGGTTAGCCCAAACGTGTAAAACAAAAGAGAAATCCACAAAACAGAAGTAATACGAGTAGAAAAAGTACCTGAAAAGCCAAAAAGCATTATTGAGTGAGAAAAAATTTGAAAAAAAAAAAGAACAATGACAAAGTCATAACAATAGAAAAAACTCGTTCATTAGTGCACCGAAACTCATAGGCTAGCCATAGTTACTATGTCATGCTATGATTTCCTATTCCAACCAGCTATTCCGCTAAGAATCCCTACATAAAAATTAATTACTCCCACGTCCACTCACTAATCCCCCATAAGAGGATTAGTTCTTCATGGATCTCATAAACAATATAAACTTGATAAAGAAAATAGACATGAAGAATAAATCAAGAGTAAAAGTTTAAGAGAAATCTTGAATTGTATTGATATTGAAATGCAGAAATCCATAAAGAGTTTGCTGAATCCACAAATCAAATTCTCCGAAGAACACAGATGAAAATAAATTGAAAAGAAATCCTAAGTACAAAAGAAACTAAAAACTAAAACCTAAACTGAAAGAAAAGTTCTAAGATACAGAAAAGATGATTCTAAAGTGTTTGACGAGGCCTATTTATAGCTTTAGGGTTGGCCATCATCCTTAGCCGTAACTTGGTTGACGTTTTTATATTAAATTTCATTGTGCAGACCAAAATGCCCTCAGCTCGTTAATTCGTCACGTATAAGGCTAGTGTCGCGACATCCTCTACCCTATGTCACGACACTAATGGTAGTTTGATTGGCTCAAGCTCATATTTAGGGTTGTGTCGCGACATCCTCTGGCTATGTCATGACATCAAAGGTAGTCTTGCTATTTTGGTACTTTCTCACTATGTTGTGATGTCGAACCTCTGTGTTGCAACATTGCGACCAGTCTCGTGTTCTCATGCCTTCGAATGGTGTCCTGTACACTCACTAAACAAGTTAGCATTCTTTTAGGCCTATTTTAGCCCTCTAAGGTCTTATAAACGACTCAAATCACACTTTTTACTATTCGAGGCTAAAAGTATTTTGGTTAGGATCCATCGAAGATGTTTTATTACTAAAGAATAGTCACTAGAAATCTCACCATACACTTACCCCATGTTTTGCACACTCGAATCAATGATTTTCGATCCAAAGTTAAGGATTTCTCTAATTGTTATAGATTGGACCTTCAAAGAGCATAAGGATAATATTAACACGTAAATAAATAAATAAAAATAACTTCCATGGCCAACATACCATTTGGCCAAGAGAGGAAAACACTAAGAGGAGAAGTTGATGATCAGATAACCCACACTTACACAACTTAATCAATTCAGGATGGTCGATGGATCGATATAGATACGAGATTGAAGAGTTGGGTGATCTAAAACAATTATTAAAGCAAAGACGGTATAAGATAAACCATAATAAAAAGAATGGGAAAGAAATAGGGAGAGAAAAAGAGGAAAAACCTAACCACCAACAGCGATGGCGGTCCGACGACAAGAGAAGCGACAGTTTGACAAAGGGTAAAGTGAAAAGAAATAATAAGGTTAGACACAAACAAGGGTGAATTATTGAGACAAAATGAGGAGAGATAGAAGAGAGAAGAGAAATTCACAATGGCACGTGGTGGTGGTCATAGGGCGATGGGGAAAAGAAAGAGGAGGAGGAGCTACGATGGTTAAGAGGCACGGTGGTTGGTGGTGATGGGTTTGGTCACGGTGGAGGGATGAAGCAATATAAAGGAAGAAGAAAAGGTGGTGGTCAGCAAAAAGGGACAAAAATGGATGAGAAAATGAGAAGAAAAGTGAAAAAATGGTAGAGAGGGAGGAGGGGAGGACAATGAGAGGTAGAGAGTGTGGGGAAAGGGTGGTCAACCTAGTGTAGGTTCAATGAACCACTTCTATGGAAATGGTGGGAAGAAATGGCAAGAGAGAGAGACATGGAGTAAAATGTGGGACCATGTTACCTTAACATATGGTAAGTTTGAATCTTTAAAAAGGAAAGCAATCTTCCAAGCATGGTAATAAGAGGGGTGGACGGCAAGCATATAATACACATAGGAAAATGTGTAAAAATGAAATAAAAAGATAAGAACAAGGGGACTTGAACTTAGGACCTCTAAGATAGCTTAGGAGCACTTAACCACTTGACTACTTCAATTGTTTTTTTATTTTATTTTTGTGCCATTAATAATAAAAATGTGGGATGTATCATACTATTTGTATTCTATTAGGATAATCAAACTACTTGTATGATTTGCTGATGGATTCCTATAGGCGAGACCCTTAATGCTTGTATACTTTGTAACGTATGAAACTTAGATGTTTGAGGTTAAAATTGGTAAATTAATTATTCTGTAACACCCCTAACCCGTATCTTTCGCCGAAATAGGGTTACGGAGTATTACCGTAAAAACGTAATATAAAAACATACATTTCCAAACATTAATATAAACATAGCATAATCCATTCATATACATGCATATCATCCCTTAAATGAGCCCTCGAGGCCTTAGAAACACATTAGAAATGATTCAAACATCAACAAGATGAATAAGTACCAAAAGTGTACCAACCATAATAACACATATACATGCCAAAATCAATCATTAGCATTCAACCTAAACTCTAAACATAAATCCACCTATACATGCCATTATAACCTTGGCCAAAACATCAAAAACTACCAATATATTCACTAGATAGTGTGATAGGTCTTCGACGAGCTTCTAAATTGATCGAGCTTCCGATAATCTATAAGACATAGGAAAGAAAACTACGTAAGCATATAATGCTTAGTAAGTTTGTAAAACATGAACATAACTTACCATTTCATTGTATAACATTAAAATTAAGCATGATAAAATCCAACAACAAGCTTGGCACAAGCTTAAGCATCAACAACAACATATGTTAGTGCTTTAACACATAACTCAATTAAACTATCACATGGTAAGATAGATTTACATGAACATAGTACCATTGAATTCATACTTTCCATAAGCATAAATATACATTCCTTGAACATTATTATTTAATACATTTCCATACGTTCATAACATAGTCGATTGGAACACTTACCGTTCCTTCCCTTCACGTGCCCGTTGAACCACTTAGAATAATATCGGATACACGGGAAAGCTCACACAAAGTGTTCAAAACATATGGTCCTTTAAATCGTTACTCACTCGAGCCATAAAATGGGTTTGCTCACACAAGCTGACGGTCGAAATGTAAGCTACACGATGTCCTTCACATAAGATGATGAGCATCCGTAACAAATACAGGACCTCAGTCACTGGTAGGACATTCAAGACCAGCACTCGACACATTGTAACCCTAATGACATGTCATTTGTATCCTATATATTCCTAAGGTTCAAATAGGGCTCGATAATCATTGAAATGTCGTTGGATTCTCATAAACATGATATATAGCACAATTCATAAATATCAAAATAACATTACAACGTTATTTAAACATATGAACTTACCTCGATTAAAAAGACGACGAAACAAGATTAACTAATCCGAGGCTTTAGCTTTTCCTTAATTTAGATCTATACGAGGTTTATCTTGATCTAAATAATCAAATTCAGTCCATTTAATACTCATACTATTTAATTTAGTCCAAAATTCATACTTTTGCAAAATTACATTTTACCCCTAATATTTTAAGTTCTTTACAATTTAGTCCCTAAGCTTGTAAATTGAAATTTATGCAATTTCATCTACATTTCATGCTAGCCAAATTACCTAGGGACTTATATCAACACATACAAATTATCATTTCATAATTTTACCATAATATTTTACTACTTTAACAAATAAGTCCCTAAATGATAGTTTCATCAAAATTTACTTTACAAAACTTGTTTATTTAACAAGGACTCATATTCTTATTTGCTCAAGGGTCGTCTTTTCTATTTCTTGTTTGTGTTGCTTGAGGACAAGCAATGACTTAAGTGTGCGGGAGTTCGACATACCGTTATTCGGTGTTGTAGACTAAACTAATTTTTTCACTTCAAGAGCTTGAAAATAAGAATTATCATTACGTTTTAATTATGTGTTAGTAAGTTTAACTAAATTCAATAAAATGTGCAAATTGAGTCTTTTTTTGACCTTAGGGGTCGAATGAAGCCCAAGGGTGAGCTAATGAACTTTGCAAGTGTGCAGGAGACCATTAGAAGGCGTGTTAAACTGATACTGGTCACTATGTCGCAACACAGAGGGTTCGATGTCACAACATAGGGAGCAGAACAAAGAAATCCTGAGACTGCCTTTGATGTCACGACACAGCTTAAGGGTGTCGGGACATAGCCTTGAAGACATCTTGAAGAGGAGTATATTGATTTCTATATAGCGACACAGGTCTTAATGTGTTGCGACATCAACTTTGGATGGAAATAATACGAATCAGGGGGCATTTTGGTCCACACAATCAAACTTAAAACTTGAGAATGTCAGCTAAACTAGAGTTAGGGACGATTACCACTTTAAATCTATAAATAGGCTCATTTGTCACATCTTATGGACACCAATTACTTAGTTTAGAATTTCTCTTTTAAGCTTTTCTCTTTTCTTAGGTTTTAGATTTACTTTCAGTTTGTTCTTTGTTTTATTTCGAGAATTCTGATTTGAGGATACAATAAACTCTTGTGGATTTGCTTTTATTGATAATGCAAATCAAGATTTTTCTTAAACCTTATACTTTTGATTCAATTATCATGTTTATGCTTTATATCGATTTTATAGTGTTTACGAAAACCATGAGGAACTAATCCTTCTATGGGGGATTAGCGAGTGGATGTATGATTTATTAACTATTTTGTAAGGTTACTGATAACTCTTGAAAGGAGTTATATTGCGGGCCTCTAAACTTGATTAATTGTTTGTACTTAAGTGGATAAATTTGCAACTTTAGTATAATTTTATAACATTGCATCATGAAGCTTGGACTGTGCATTCAATGTTACTATATGTTACTTTTGTTGGTGGAAAGGAAATGAATTGTTTGTGTTTGTAGCAGGCGTAGGAAGGAAGAAGAGAAATGAAGGAATGAAGTATTGTCATGGCAAAAGGTTGGGCAAATTGCCAGCATAAATGCCATGGCAATTCCAGGAATATGCTAACGCATCACTCAGTCCTCGTCACTCTTAGCCAGTTGGACGTGTGCTAGATTAATCCACCTAAAAAGAGGGAGAAAAAGTGTGTGCTGAGAGAGGGGACCTACCTTATAAAAGACGAAAGAGAGGAGAATTCATAGGGGATCTTTACACAAGAATTGATGAGTGGTTCTTCTCCAGCAAACTCTCGTGAAAAATATAAAGAAAAGAATAGAGGGTAGCAGCTAAAGCATAGAGCAAAGATGCAAGGAAGGGGACGAAGCATTCCACCTTGGGTTTTGCACATTATTGCAGGACTGGAGTTGGGAGTTGATTTGGCGAAAGGTTTCTGAAGTTATTCCTTCATTATCTTGATTAATTTCTGTAGATTTTTAAGTGTTAAATGATGTCTTTGAATGATACCTTTATTTTGGATATTAATTTCCAACCCGTGAGCTAATCTCATCGGGTTGGAATTACTTGATGAATCTTTATTTCCATTAATGACCATGCATTATCTTGATTAGATCTACTGTTTCATTCAATTTGTGTTATTTTGAATGCATGCATGGAAGCTCTAGACATAGATGGATGTATGGTATGTTCACAAACTTGATTTAATTTCGAAAAGGTTAGATGAGTTGGATTGTGATCGAATTATACAAGTGAGTACTCAAAAGAATATTCGTAGCCCTCTAGACATAGAGTTGCACTCTATAAAAAGTAAGAAAAAAATATTGTGTATCATCCTTGAAGCTTGTAGACATACAAAGCCTTAGGAATGGTAGCTTGAAGTCTGACTCTCGAAAGAAGCAGACTACTATAGCTAGAATCTGAACCGCAGACTGGTTAAAACTTTTCCTAGGCATTGTTGTGTTTTAAGGATGTAATCTGAGTAATTCCAACCTTCCTATTCAACAGTATTTTTCTTCTCAACTTTGTCTCGTTACATTGCCACAACATTTTAAGTTAGTTATCTGATTTTAATATTGCATACGTGATTATCCTTTACAATTTTATTATTTTGTTTTTGCCATAGCCTGATTCATGTAGTTCATACTGATAACCAAATCAATCCTAACCGATCCCTGTTGAGACGATCTTACTTACTACTTTATTACTTGATTCGACGTGTACACTTACACATTCACATATCATTTTATACGCGACAGTTACTCAATGGATCAACTGTTTAGGAAAGGAAGAGCCTAAACCCTAGGCTTGACAACCATAGGAAGTCATCAAGGCGGGAATTAACCCAAAATTGGTATGGCCTACCCGTGAACACCTTCACTTCAAGTTGGTCTGGACTGTGAGGTTGGAAGGTAAGTAGTCTTTGCTGACTCGTTATTCTAGTGGACGTATCGGAAGATCCTACTAGGATATTGACTAGTTGATTGACAAAAATCGTGAAACGACCGTTGATGAAGATTACCAAAGCGATCTAATCACCCATAACCAGATTTGATTAATTTTACTGTTCAATCTCTTGATATTTATTTATTTATTATATTTGACTATTATAAAAATTCAAAAACCCCTTTTATTTATATTTGCATAATATAACCTATTTTGAGTACTAATTAGATCTTTTGGTGTTTAGGTTAAAATTGATCTAGCACTAGCCTCCCTTGGGTTCGATCCTTAGAGTATTCACCTACTCCCTTGTAACTATATTACAACTGGACTAGTATACTTGCAGATATCGTCTCATTTATATATCTTTTACTGCAGTATTCACACTCTGGACGTTAGTACGTCCGGAGGTGGTCACTTCTAAACCAAGGTTAAAGGTTCCTAACTTTATTGTTCCTTTGCATTACTCTTTGATTACTTTGAAATATATTGTTTGATTTAAATTATTCATCTAGTTAAAATATTATTGAAATTACCTTCTAGAAAATCTAGAAGAACTAGTGAACAAGAACAATTTGGTGGCTACAAATCCCTTGAAATTTCCAAACGCAAATGTCAAAAAATACTTTTTAGAACTACAAGGAAAGAAATTCATTCAAGAATGGGGTCTTGAACCATCGATGATTCTTTGTAAAGAAATTTGGGTGTTAGTTCGGTGCCATAGATAGGAGAGATTTTGTATAACTCCCAAAGAAAATGTTGTTGTCCTCGTGTTCTAAGAATTTTATGCATCCTTTAGGGATCAAGAATCTAGACAACCATTTGATGATGAAATTTGTGAAAACAATAGTGAGGGGAAAGAAAGTTCATGTCGCCCCTCGTGATATTTACGAATTTTACAATGCTCCATACTATGAAAATGATTTTCTGGAAAACACTGATTTAACAAAATTTAATGACATAGATATGGATAACATTGTAAAGTACTTTGACCGAAGAGAGAGGTGAGTGGAACCACCTACCGGATACCAGACTTTCGACCAATTTTAATCAAGAAATTATGTTTCCAGTAGCTAAAATATGGACACAATTTCTTTGTACTAGAATTACACCTGCTATGAATGTATTTAATGTCAATACTTTTCAAGCTACTTTGTTACATGGCGTTTTGCAAAAAAGCAGATGCATCAGGGAATGGATCTATCACAGCATGAAACGTTGTATCAATGGCCAAAAGGTTGGGGTTTTCTTCCCTCACCTAGAGACGAAATTATGCAAAAAAGTGGGAGTTCCAATGGAAGCAAATGAACAGTTCATGAAGCTGACGAAAAGATTAATAAGTGATTCCATGTATATACAATACGTCGAGCTCAACCCGAAACAAATCAATGATTGGAACCAGTGAAGAAAATACAAGATGGATGTCCCATCATCTCTAAAAACAAAAGAGGTAACAAAAGCTCAGCAAGGAAGTGAAATCAAGGATAACGAATGGATGATCAGATTGACGCAGGAAACGAGCTTGGTTTTTTAGGAGTTTGCATAGCAAAACAGAATGAGAATGCTGAATTTACCGAAAAAAAATTGGCCCAATGACTTCGCATCAGAGTTTTAAGGAGCAAGAAAGCGAAGAAAGGGAAGGAAGTTATGACAAGGAAGCTAAAGAGAAGGAGGATGAGATGGAATAAGATTCTCAAAAGGAGGAGGATGATGGTTGATAAAATTTTTTATTATTTTTGGAATTGAAAACAATTAATTAGGATGATTTTTATTTTATTGTTTTAAGAGTAGGACTAACAATAGCTTTTTATATTTATATTTGTTGTTTTTGTTTTTGAATTTTCTATGTAAGAACCTCAAATGAAGGAGGCATTACATTTACAAGCTTTTAATGAACAAGAAAGGAAGCACCCACCATAAGAATATGACAACGTCACGATCAATCGGGTAACTTTGTTCCTTATACATTTAGGGGTTGCACATTAGGGACAATGTGCTATCTAAAGTGTGGGGGGTAACATAGAAAATTTTGTTTTTATTTTTATGTTTTTTTCTTTTATTTTTCTTGTCAAAAGTGTGCTTGAGCTTGTAGAAATACAAGTGATTAGTTAGAAGCATGTACATAGGTTGATTGTATTTACTACAAATTTGGCATGATAGTGAATGATTTTAATTTTTTTAGTTATTATACTAATTAGTTCTATATATGACACTGTAAATAAGCATTAAGTAATTGAATATACCAAATGGCATGAAGAATATAGGGAAATGAGCATGCTAGTATGTATGATAAATGGTTAAAATTGTGATTGCTTGATTAATTAAATTTGTGAATGTTAAGATACCTAAGGATGAATTAAGGCATTGTTTGGTATAACTAAAAGCAAAAAGCTAACCTTATTCATTAATCCTTAGAACCTATTTTTGTGCCAGAAAATGCTTCTTGATGAAACTTCATACAAAACCCAAGCCAAAATGAAAATTTATACTTATCATTTTTCTTTGGTCCCTAAAATGCATGAATGTAGGCGTCTAGCCATACATATTGAGGGATAAGTAGATACATCGTGGTGGTTTTGTAAAAGTCAAAGTGAAATAGGAAGGAGCAGTGTGATATAGTGATTATAGGTTTAGCCAAAATGTGCAAAACAAAAAAAAATCAGAGAAAAATCAAAACAATTTGAAAAAGTACTTGAGTAATGAAAAACAAAAGTATTGTCAGTGAGAGATGCTGAAAAGTCAAAAATGACTTAAAAACAAAGTCCAAATATTAGAAATCTCAATCATTAGTGCACAAAAACTCGTGACCTAGTCATAGTTACTTTATCATGTTGTGACTTCCTACATGGAGAAATAAGGAAGGTGAGAGAAGGAGAAATAAAGCGGTGAGCGGGCAAGGGCTATTAAGGGGGAGAATAGTGGCCAAACTACTTTCATTCTTGAAACTGTTTTCATGCTCCTTTTCTTCAATTCCATACCAACCTTAAGGTTTAGAACGTTACAAGCCAAAAAGCCCTATGTGACCTTGGTAAATCTATTCATGAATGGACATTGTATCAAGTAATTACAATGATGACTGTTTGTATTATGCTAAGATAACCAAATTACCTATATGATTTATTGATGGATCAATATATATTATAATCTTGTTGTTCATATATTTTGTAATATGCTGAACTTAGATGTTTGAAACTGAGAACGGTAATTCATTTATATATCATGCTAGAGTTACATGTATGTATGATTAGCCCTAGTTATGTGTTCCAAAACTCGTCCTTGTATCATATTTTCTCAAAAGTCATCTTTTATTTTATTTTGTTTTTGTTTTTTTGCTTGAGGATAAGCAATGACTTTAGTGTGGGGGAGTTTGATCTGTCGCAATTCGTTGTAGCAGATTAAACTAGTTTTCATACTTAAGGAGCTCTAGACATTTGTACCATCTCAGATTCAATTCTAAAACATCTGTTAATATAACTTTCATTTGTTCAGAACTCTGCTAGTATTTTTTCAAACCAGAAAAACTGATATTTACAACTATTTCGTCAATGATAGAGCTATCATCAAAAATTCTGAACAAAACATTTGTCTTATAACTCTGAACTGACAACCATCTAGTCGAAAATCAATATTTAAAGATACAATAATCTTTTTTCAAAATAATTAACTCATCTCTATAAAATAATAAGTAGTGGTTTATCATGATGCCTCTGATCTAATATCTGAAACCATTATACAATTCTCATAATCACAATATTATCTTCTCAAATTACACCTCTGGTCATATAAAACCTCTACCAAATAACTCTTGTCACTACCTATTTAACTTCTTTAATTCAATAGAAGCTATTTTATACGGAGCAATAGATATCAGAGTAGTTTTGAGCATTATCTCAATAGTAAATTCAATTCTTGTTTTGATAATAATTTGATTAATTCTTCAGGAAACATATAAGTGAATTCTCTATCTGTCGATAACTAATCAATCATCAACTCTGATGCTCATGACTATAGAATGTAAACTAATAATGCTTTACATTCTTTACAAACCATTCTCTGAGTAAAAATCACAGATATAACATTTATAACACAAGCAGTTCTATCTAACTCAACAGTAATTAATTCGTTAAATCTAATATCTCAAATAGATTCGTTTCTGACTATAATTTACTTCATCATCATGCAGAGTCAACCAGCCCATGCTACATATTACCGATTAATATATTTGGGACAAAAGTCTCTTATTTGGCTCGAATGGCGTAAGTTCTAGTATTACTGCTTTATCTTAGTTGTCTACCTCCTTGAGAGACGAATATTTGTGAAACAACTTGATTTTAGAAAAATGTTTGATTTCTTTGATAAACACTTCACCAAATGTTTGGTAGATCCACATCGAAAACAGGCTCCAGTCATAACTCAACACACATCCTTGTAGAACTTTCCACAATGATCACAAACAAAATTTATCAACGTTGCGGACATTGCCAATACTGACTTCCAGTGTCTACTAGAATCTTGAATCATTCTGCCTCGACTTATTTCTTCTGGTGAATCCAGACAATACAACACTATAGCCAAGAGTACCTCGGTTTCTTTGAGAGTGGAGCTGAAGACAATTTAGATATATTTCTTTTACTAGAGTCACAAAATTTCATTTCAATCTTTTTGTTACTATCACAAATCTCTTCCATTTACTGCACTCGATCATACAAAATCAAGAATTCACCATATTTCCATTACTTCAACCAACATTTTAGTTTATAAAAATCAGTCCATCTTCGTAACAAGTACACATTTCAATAATTAGTCGGTACAATCTCGCGAGTATACTAACTAAATTGTACAAACTCTCAATCATAATCTGATATAGTCTTGTTTTCCTGTTTTAGCTCAGGAAACTCTTTCTTTTCTATTCCAAATATCATTTACTGACATATTATTTTCTGAATTAAGTTCGGACAAGATTCCAATTAACTTTCTCTTTCGATACAATATCTAATAACGTACTACCACTGATAAACTTTGTCATTAATAATAATACTGTACAAATTAAGTAATCATCAAGTGAACATACCAAATCATCAGATATTCTCTAAACATTTTCTAACCAAAAATTCACCCTAACTAAATAATCATATATTTTACCTCTAAACTCATCGACCCTACATTTATGAATCTTATCCATGGGACATCTAGATATACATATAGGAGGGGAACTTTGAGGACCACAGGGTGTTGGGGTAAGCATAGTAGGGGAATAAAGGTTGTGGAGCCACAAGATTATTTCATAAAAATTTCATTAATACAATAATCTATTAAGCCAAAAGAACATTCTTTACCGTATTTTCGGACATTTGCGGAACTGGCATATTAAATACTCGCTCCTTGCTCGTGCGCTAGAACAATACTTTTGATTTCAACAATAAAGACACGATTTAAAATCTGCCAACATCTTTTAAATCAAAAGAAAATAGGGTTAGATCAGATCAAAAGCATCACACTATCACTGGTATTTATGGCATGTATATATACTAGACTCAATACGTGCTACGTTAGTCCTAGAATCGACTAAATCATAGCTCCGATACCACTAAATATAACACTCTTATTCTGTCTCTGATATCAGATTAAGGATATAGAGTATTACAGTACAAATTGAAACATTTATCATCATTTAATCATACATTTATTACCTTACAAATAATAAATCTAAAGTTAACATTATTAATAATACACATATATTTACAAGCCTTATATTGAGTTTTTGGGACCTAAAATAATTTTGTAAACAATCAGGGATTAATCAGAATTAAAACAGAAAACATGAATTTTTTTTGAAAACAGAGGTCACATGGCTTTGTGGCCAGGCCGTGTGACAGAGCTCAAGCCGTGTGGCTCAGGGACATGGCCGTGTGGCCAACCGTGTACAAATTGAAGTATGAATCACATAGCCGTGTCACAGATCGTGTGCTAGACCGTGTAACTCATTAACTCAAAACACACATGTGTGCCCCTAAATGACTCCATTTTCAAGCCAAAACAAACACCATTACTTAAACACCAAACCATACTATTTCCAATCAAAATTACCTTTTCAAAATCACATTTAACACACCTAAATTATACCAAAATTCACATTTATGTGCCTAACCAATGTGTCCTCATTGACACCTCAATTATACAATAAACAAATCATCTAAGAATTTCACCACTATATACATGCTATTCAATTTAACAAATA
Organism: Gossypium turneri; assembly: GCA_008044935.1. Lineage (NCBI taxonomy): Eukaryota > Viridiplantae > Streptophyta > Magnoliopsida > Malvales > Malvaceae > Gossypium > Gossypium turneri. The sequence goes on along the minus strand of CP032572.1, from coordinate 20,833,380 downwards.
AAGCTTCCAATTACCAAATATCATATACCAAAGACAAATAAAATATGACCATTATCATTAATTACCTAACAAATTGACCATACCGCATTTCAATCACTACAAAAGATACTAAGCCAAAATAATGCCTAACAACAAGTACACAAAACATTGCCATACAAAACTATATCAATATGAGACATACTCTATCAAAACATAAACACATAAGCTTAACTACAAATCGAACTAACAAGATAACCTTGACAACATCAAGTCCTATATACATGCCACAAACTAAAATAGCTAAAGCAAAACTACCAAAAAAGGGTTGGACAGTGTGAGCTCCGAAACTGATCCGTCCGACCAGTTCCGCAAAATGTTAACTACAAAAACAAAAATGAAAATAGGCAAGCTTAAGAAGTTTAGTAAGTCCATAGCTAAAGATTCAAATCAACTTACCTCAATCTATAAATGAATACTAAAAGAGCATTAAATTTCTAAACCTGACAATCGTTTCCAAAATCACATAATGTCAGTACCAAAACTTTCAATTAAGCGATTCATACACCACAATAGTTCAAATAAAAAAAAAATCATTCTTTGAAATTTTAAATACTTAACTCTGTCACCAACATCAAATTTACAAAGCGTGCATTTCATACATATAATTATAAACTTTCCATTCATTTCAATATTGTTACAAACAACTTTTAAACACATAATCATTAATTATTCAATTTCATCACCTAACATCTCCATACTCATCTAAACATATCATCTCCAAATATTCATGAATTCAATATCAACTTACCGTAAACAAAATAGATAATCAAGATGATAAATTTCTAATTCCTGATAACGAAATGCTAGATCTCACCGCATTAGTATATAATAATTTATAACATAAATGATATTTTTTAAAAGAACTAACCAAATTCTATCAATTACCATATCTCAATGTACTTATCAATATTTATACAAAAACATTTCTTAATGCTATTTATCACATAGTAGCAATTTGATCATTCAAGAGTATTGAGCAAGTAAAAGTTTTAAGTCAATTAATACATAGCCCGATGAACTATAGTAACTTGGCTCGGATACTCAGGTAACTACACCACACTACACTAGAGGCATCTTTTGATGCGTAATAGAGGCACCAAAGTGCAAATAGATGCATCAAAGTGTAATCGTGCGTTCTAACTCTATTGGCATGCCAATCGCATCCTAATCGTTTACTACGTTCAAACGGGCATTTAAACTGAGTTCATCATATTAACAAAATCAAAGGCACTTCCACAATATCTGTACATATACCGTATATTTATTTCATCCATTTCGAGATAATATTATTCATATTTAACAATCATTTCTCAACTTTCGAATAGTACACTTTTACTTTATACTTAATTATATACAATTCATAATTAAATTTTGTTACTAAATATTAAATCACAACTCTATTTAAACAAATAGAAAACAACATAATTTATAAACATATATCCTTATATAATAATTCCAGGAACTTACCTAGAATATGCTAACGGTAGACTCGTAATGACTAATTCGCGATTTCTCCTGTTTCCCGATTATTCTCCGTTCAATTCGATTCTTGATCTAAATATGATAACTTCATTCAATTAACCAGTCCAAATAATTTAAACACTTAATTATACATATTTGACCTTTAATCAACATTTTACACTTTTACCCTTAATTTTTACATTTTATTCAATTTAATCCCTAAATCCAAAACTCTCAAATTGAACACATTTAATCCCAAACCATGCTAGCCAAATTCTCCTTATTCCCTATATAGTCTATATTTAACATATTTTCACAAGAATTTCAAGAAATTTTACTATTTTAGTATTTTAGTCCTTTAACACTAAAATTACTAAAAATCAGTTTATAAAATAGTCATATTTGACAACTAAGATTATAAATCTTTCATCTAACATAAAAAAACAGCTAAGATTCATTAATGGAAAAATCCAAAATCTTTAACAGTTTTGAAAACGAAGATACGAGTTAGTTGGACCTAATTATAACGATCTCAAAAACATAAAATTTATGAAAAACAGATGAAAAACTCACTTACATGCAATTGACATATCAAAGCTGAAGCTTCCCAAGTTCTCCCAGGTGATTTCGGTGCTCAAATTAAACGAAGTAGAAGACACTAATTCTTTATGTTTTCTTATTTTTAACTTTACTTATTTTATTACTTTATTATTTAACTTATAATATAACATATATAATCCATAATTAAATGCCTTAACCGTCAACTAGCCAAGCTATTTAACCATATAATTCCTAAAATAAAACATGGTATAATTACTTCATAAGTCCTCACACATCCACTAGCCAAGCTATTTAACCATTATAATTCAATAGCGATTAGATTTTTCGACTTTAATGATTTAGTCCTTTTTAATTAATTAACTAATTAAACATTAAAATTTCTTAATCGAAACTTCACATACCTATATAATAACTATGACACCCCAAACCTGACCGGGATGGATCGACCCGAATTCGAAGCGTTACATTAGCCACCTAAGTGACTCTCCTGCTAACGACCGTCTCCAATCACATCCTTAATTACAGCAACAATCATGATCTCTATATTTTTATTTTTCATAATTGTTATGTACTGCTACATTCACTTCAGGGAATGAAGCAAAACTAGTGGGAAGAATTTCATAGTTTTTCATTAGTAACTTATTATTTTGCTTAGCCACTAGAAGGTATGAGATCGTTCGAAAATACTGTTAAAGTCATTTTCACAATATTGCTACTGCAGGAGCACATTAGATATTTCAATCAAATAGTGTAATGTATTCCTTCGGGGAATATATATAATACAAATACATGAGTATCTCATGCTATTTATATATATGGTTTTAATGTAAAACACATGAAGGTTTTATTCAACATATATCTTCTTAACTTGAAAAACAATATTATATTTTATAAAATTTTGCATCACAAGGAGCTAAAATATAAGCTCTTAAAGAGTTTTTTACAGTTTGATGCAATATTAGCTCTTCAGGAGCGTATAATCATTTAATTGTATAATCTTAATGAATGCTTAATTTATTTTAAATAAAATTTTATTTTCATATAAAAATAAAATGAATAGGTATAAATAAAACATATATTAAATGTAACAAATAATAAATTCATGTCACTAATAAATCATTATGGTTAGATAATATATATTTTATATATCATACCACAACAAAATATAAAATATTATAATGTCAAATTAAAATAACTTTACAGTTATAAAAGTTTAAATATAAACATTTTCTAACCTCCACCTCTTATGACATAATTTCATCTCAAATTTTACAATGATATGAAATTATCACAGACAAAATGAATATCCTAAAGTTCATGACAAGTAAGTATTTTTACTCACATTCCGCAATAATCATATATCTTAATCAAAATCAAAATTAAACCAATAAATTCTATTAAAAATGAAAAAATATTTATCTCCACATAAAAATCCCAATAACTAAATGTGTGAAGGGTTTTATAAATTCATAGAGATACAGATAGTGCATTATATAAATTAAACTTTTTAATAGAAGTCAAATCAAATTTTAAAAGAAATTGATTAAATTGACTTACATTACCATGGATGAGAAGTAGTGATTATAAACATCCTTTGTAATGAAGAAAAAGATAACATCCCCAAGCAAATATCAAAAAGCAAACTTTGAGAGTGAATCTGACTTCTCGATTTCATATAGATAACGGAATCAAATCTTTCACCATCCTTAAGAACAAAAAGTAAAATAAGTTAATCAAAACAATGATAACGTATAATGAAAGAAGAATGAAAAACAATAATCAGATATGAAACATTGAATAAAAGAAACTTCCTGTAAAAACTTTGCATCTTGCCATAAAAAAATATTGAAAATCATGAAGGATAAATTTGATCGTCAATAAAAAGAACTATCACTTTGAGCAAGATCGTGCTGATATCGTGTTATAAAATAAAGAGAGATGGAGATAATAAAGAACAAAGAAAATACGAAAGCAATAAAGGATGTACTTTATTGATCAAAAGGGATGATTGCAATGCTTCATCATAGTCTCTATTTATAGGCATAAGAAATATAAAAGAAATAGAGATCTAATTCTAATAACTATTAGAATTTAAATTATATTAAAACTTTATCTTGATCATGCTGGACATCCACTTAAGAAGATATTCATAACATCTATAACAAATTTTCACTTATAATGAAATTAATTATGAAGTGCATTCTTTATTAAATTAATTCTCTGTAACAATATAGTCTAAAATTTCAAGTAAAATTATAGTTGTTTCATATAAGCAAGCCTATTAAATATGACTTGTTAAATAAAAATGATCTTAATTAAAATATTATTTCAATAAAATGTTTAAATTTCTCATGAAAAAATAATCTATTAATCATATTTTATTAAAAGAAAATAATTTCAACGAGTGGAATTAAAGATATCATATTTTATCTTAATAGTTTTTTGAATTGATATCTTTAATTCTATTTATTGAAAATTATTTCTATTTAATAAAATATGATTAATAAATTTTTTATGTGAAAATTTAAACAATTAAACTATGAATTTGGAACATTATTTGAATTTAATAACTCTTGAAAAATTAATTAATTTAATAACTCTTACTATATTTTTTAAAGGTAGATAACTCGTATTAAAACAATATCTTTTAATTTTGTTGATTTGATTTTCAATTTTTTTTTTTTTTTTGATGAAAATTCACCAAATAAATTCTACAATAGGCTTAGAACAGCATGTGGTTGATCTTCTCAAGCAAAATCTTTGACAGAGAAATAAAGCAGTTATAGAAAAGATTGAATATATAAGGTAGATTTATGTTGCTACTAAACCAAACCAACATATCCAAGTTCTGAGTAACACTGATGGTCTCCAATTCAAATCAAGCAATTCCAAGTGTTGGGAGCTTAGTGATTGTAGGTATGTGCAACGGCAATAAAGGAGAAAATGATATGTAACACAAACTGGGAAATCATGTTTGTGCAATATGACTTGGAATTCTTCTGTATTCAGCAATAAACACGGACTCACTCCAACTGAGATTAAAAAGTTTTTTTTTTTTTTTTACTGCTGAAGATTCCAGTCTAAACAAAGCAGAGACCTTTGATCTAGCAATACTTACTTCCACTTTCTCCAGTTTCAACCCAATTCTCATACCCACACCCCCCCCCCCCCCCCCCCCAAAACCCCCAAAAAAAAAAACCACCCTACCCAAATGCTTTCAGAATGTAAACATCTTAGCTTGTTGATCAGTTTTGCCTTATTTCTTGCAGCATTTCCACTACCTTCTTCATCTTTGGTCGTTTGGCAGGTGTGCTGTCGGTGCATAGCAAAGCCACCTTCAAAGCTGCAAGCATTTCTCTCCTCCAACCAAATGAAACAGTGCTTAGCTTTGCATCAAGTATCCGCTCAGGGGTTTCCCCTCTCACCGGAGCCCCGTGAACCCATTTCACCAAGTCTACTCCTTCACCGAAATCATCGTCAACTGGTATTCGGGTGGTGAGGATCTCTAGCAACACAACCCCGTAACTATATACATTTCCTGGTGCAGTGACTTGCATTGTATACGCATATTCTGGACCGAAAAACATAAACCATTATGCAAAATAGTAACGCAGAAGGAAAGAAACAGATTAAATTTTAAACCATATGCTACTGTGAGCTATGATACTTACCTGGGGGGATATAGCCAAAGGAGCCGGCTACAGCACTAATACTTGCAGTGCCCTTGGATGGATCTAAGAGCTTTGATATTTCTATCTCCCCAAGCAATGGCTTAAAGTCTGCATCCAGAAGTACATTACCCGAAGAGATATCAAGGTGGATAATTGCCACATGATGAAGGAAAGCCAATCCTTCTGCTACTCCAATAGCAATCGATAGTCTTCTGGGCCAGTCAGGCTGATACTCCGACTGCTTTGAGGACTCGTGAAGAAGTTCAGCTAGTGTGCCATTGGGTAAATATTGATGCAACAGAAGAGCAACATCTTCGTAGATGACAAAACCAATCGGTCGTACAAGATTGTCATGATTGAGCTTGCTTAGTCTTTCAAGCTCCCTTATCATCTTATTTTGATGATGAATTATGGTTCTGTCCATTGATTTCAGTCTCTTCACTGACAAAACCAATCCAGAAGGCATGACTGCCTTGTAAATGGTGCTGAAAGTCCCACTGTTGATCTTATTTGAATCCTTTGAAGTGGCTTTGATTACAGCATTGAGATCTATTGCCTGCCTGAGATTCTCCACAAACACATTCGCTGCTATTATTGTTGGTTGGTTGTCGGTTGCTTCGTCTACAATGTCTACACTTTTTGATGCCTTTTCTTGTCTCTCCCTCATCATAAAGAGAAGAACCACCATTATGACTGATACAAACACCACAAGACCGGAACCAATAACAGCTAGTATAATCCTATAGGAAACCCTATGGTGGTAGTTCGCCTGGTCTGAACCAATAGAGTTGGCACATAAGAAATTCAATGGCTCCCCGCAGAGCCCTTTATTTCCTTGAAAGCTGGAGTTTGTACTCTTCTGGAATGGTACAAATGTCGGTATCGGGCCAGCAAGCAGATTATTTGAGAAATTGACTTCTATCAAGCTCAACATACCCTTAAATTCAGGTGGAATATCACCACTAATCTGGTTACTGGAGACATCAAGAGAAACCAACTTGTCTAGTTTCCCTAATTCCGGTGGCAGTTGACCATGAAGATGATTGAAACTCAAATTTAAAGCTATCTGCAAGTTGCGAATACGGCCAATCTCAGGAGGGATACTTCCAGTTAAATAGTTGCTGCAAAGTTGCAATTCAAGCAGTTTCACACAGTCTCCAATCTCATGAGGTATTTCCCCTTGGATAGAATTCTGTCCCAAGAGCAAGTACTGCAATCTTGTCATATTGCAAATATCATTGGGTATGGTACCATTAAATCTGTTGTTGCTTAAATCAAGCTTGTTAAGATTCTTGCACCCGAGAATTGATGTTGGAATATTACCAAACAGACTGTTCCCAGAAAGAATGAGCTCTTGAAGATTCGTAAGTTGTCCAATCTCCGGAGGGATTATTCCAGTAAATCCATTGTAGGCCAAATTTAGGAGTGTAAGATTAGTACACTGAGCAAACTCCGAGACGATTTCACCAGAGAGATTGTTATTATCTGCTTCAAAGTATGTGAGGCTGCTAACATTTCCAATTGTCCTGGGAATCACACCAACAAGTTTGTTATTCCCGATACGGATGCTTGAGAGGCCAATGCACTTACCAATTGCTTCAGGAAGATCACCGGTGAGTCCATTCTGGGTGAGAACCAAAACTTCCAGCTTCCCCATACCAAAAATGCTCTTTGGTATTGGACCATCAAGCCGGTTAGAATGAAGGTTCAGCAATTTGAGTTCAGAAAGAGAGCCTAGATTATCAGGAATTTCACCACCTAATTGGTTCTCATAGGCTGTAAAAACTCTCAAATTGGTCAAATGGCCCACCCAATGTGGGATAGAACCACTCAACCTATTGCTAGAAATCTGAATTTCCTGCAAATTTTCTAGCACCTTGAATTCTTGAGGTATCTCTCCTACAAGTAAGTTGTTTGACAAGTTCAATGATCTAAGGTTTCTAAGACCAGCCAACTCCAACGGAATAGAACCTTCAAACTTATTCAATGACAAATCCAGATATTGAAGCTGGGATAAATTCCCAAAAGCTGAAGGAATTGGCCCGTTGAAGATATTATAAGAAAGGTCAAGGTGTTTTAAAGCTTTAAGATTAGATATTAGAGTAACATTACCTCTAAGCATACGCCTAGAAAGATCAAGCCTTTCAACAAATGAATGGTTGAAGCCACAATGAATGCCTTCCCAATTGCAGTAGTCCGTGCTGTTGTCACCCCAACCCGGTACACCACCCAGCTCCTTTTTAATGGCTAACAATGTAGCTTCATCATGGAGCTGAGCATCCACAAGAACTGGTCCTGATAGAATCCCAACCACCAAAAATGACAAGTATAAAAATGCCATTATCTGAGCCTCCTCTTCAAATAACAAGTTTTTGAGGAAAAAGCAGTGAGGTTGGAGCCCAAAAGACAGCAACTTTCTCACTGGTCAAAGCATCGCAGTCAGTGTACAAAAAGTGAAGACTTCCCAGAGATTGAAAACCCAAAAAAGGACAAACATATCCCATTAGAGATATTGCCAGAAAACTAGTAGTGATGGAGAAGCAAGTAGCCCAATAGTTTTAGGTAAAGATGAAAGGAAACCCGAGGAATGATTACAGTGGGAGAGAGAGAGAGAAGAAAGAAAGGCAAGAGAAGATGGGGTGAAGGAGGAAATGAAGGGGTGCTGTTAGGTAGATCAAAGAAGATGATTCAGTATGCTTCTGAACAAACAAGTCAAAGCAAAAGAGGGTAAAGAACTAAAGGGTAAAGCAGGGAGAGAGTGTAGTATGTTTGGGAACAGCAAAAGAGACGTTATGACATGGGGATCGATTCGATGAAGCAATTCCCTTTTCACGAGAAACGGGCAGTGTTGATTTAATTGAAGCCGAATTGCACCAAACGCTCTCTCTCTCTCTCTATCTCTCTCGGACTGAAAGGTGAAAAGTGTAATGGGACATGGTGAAAAGTGTAATGGGACATGATATGATGCATCCGCCAGGGCTAGCTTAGTGTCAGACACACATATCATGTCCCCTTCACTCCTTGTCTGTGAGCCAGAGATACAACAAACAACTAAATCGTAATACCCATTTTCCATATCAAATGATTCACCTACGCTTCCTTCCTTTCCGCTTATAATTTATTTATTTATTTTCTAGGAGACATTATCTCATCAATAATTCTTCTTTTTCTTCAAATAATTCACAATCTGACAAACAACATATCACAATATTTGATATCAAACCATTTCTACCTATTATTAATTTCACTCCTTTTGTATTGATTTATTACATCCGGAATTATTTGATATATCGCCACTGAATATTTAGACTCAACTAATTTCTTTTAAAAACAAATTAGACTTCAAAAGCTGAAATATACTCTGTAGGAGAAAGAAATACAATATATGAAAATAATAAAACATGTGGCATCCTTTTTAATTTTTGGAATTAAATTATAGCACAAGTATATTGAATATTAAGGTCACGTTTGGTTCGCTGTAATGGAATAGAGGCATAATGGAATAGAGGCGTAATAGGTAATTCTTTTGTTTGGTTGAATGGAATGGAATAGAGGCGTAATGATATTCTTATGTTTAGTTGAATGGAATAGAGGTGTAATAGCATAAGGAAAAAAACTAAAATCACTAGAATACCTTTAGCAGAATTTTTTTAGTTAGATGATTATTGTTATTGTTATTAAATTTTAATAAGATTATTAATATAAATAATAAATAATTTAATCATATTTTAACATAATTGTTATTAAATATAATTTAATAAAATATATAATTTAATATAATTGTTAATAAATATTCTTATATGAATTTACTAAAATCATAATATATAATACTATAAAATATAATTTAAAATAATAATAATTAAATATAATTTAATAATATAATTTAATAAAATTCTTATTCTTATATGAATTTACTAAAATCATAATATATAATACTATAAAATATAATTTAAATAATTATTATTAAATATAATTTATAATCTACTTTATTATTTTTAAACTGGAATACATATTTAATGTGCTAAAATATCATTTGTGGAACAAATAATTTAATTATTCTACAATAAAAAAATATTAGCAATAATAAATAACTTTAGAATTATATTTTGCATAAACATAATAACAATGAATATTAACAAAAAGGTTAAATGAGATTCATGAAATTCTATGTCACAATCCATATGTTATACAGTTTCGCCACATCAAAAAGTTAGAACATTGTAATGACATGCCATCCCAAATATTACAAACAGAAAAAGTTACGAAAATATCATCAACAAAACCATAATTTTTAATGGTCAGCAAGAAATCTTCTGACCCATTCCAACTGTACATCAGAAGGTAAACTAAAGAAAACAAGCATTTGAGTTGGATGATCTGGAATTTTACTCAATGCTCGAAACCGCTCATCCACAGTTAAACCTTCTATTTCACATAAGGTTTGATATAAATTTGTAGCTTTTTCTTGGATGGTCTGGAATTCTTTTGACCTTTGGTGAACTACCACATCGGAGGCAATACTCCTACTGATTTGTTCACCAATGGCCCGCATGTTTTCAGCCAATAAAGTGGCAGCATCATTAACTGAAGAAGAAAAATGACCAGTTGCATCAGAAATTTTTTTTTTCCTCTTTGAAGATGAGGAACCCCTTTGGTTTCTGTCTGGTTGCGGCTCTGTAGCAGAAACATCCATGTCATCCAAAGAGACATTAGCATCGCAGTCATAGTATTCGTTTCTTTCTTCATTAATATCTGCAGTAGGTACATCCTCAGCATTTATTTCTTCAAGAACGTCAGCGACTGTTTGAGCGTCTTTCCCAGTCGTTCGATCTTTTGCGTATATGGTAGTAAGTTGGTCGTAGTAAGGGAAACTACGATGTCTGAACTGACCGGCTTCTTTATGACTCTACAAAAATAAAGAAATCATATTAGTTATAAGTTTGGTAAAAATAAGATAATAAAGACTTGAACTCATTCTTACCTTTAAATAAGAGTCCCAAACCGCATCTTCAGCAACAACGACCTGCCTATGGTCGTCCCAACCAAAACCGCTATTGTTTTGGCCATTAAGCATGTCATACACGATTGACCAATCCCTTTTTAGTAACCTAATCCTTGACTCGATATTAGGTCTAGCCTTCAACATTGAATTGGGTAAAGCCTTTTCTAACATTTTTTCCAACTCGTTTAAGTAACCGGCTTTGAACCCCGTATCAGCGTTAAATGTTCCAACATTGTGCAAGTCCACCATGCAGGAAACCAATGCTGCATCTTCTTCTGGAACCCATTTCCTTTTGGTTCCTCGAGATGATTGGGAAGGAACATTTGATTCTGAAACACCTGACATAATTATCTTAAGAAAAAAAAACAAATTAAAATTAAGTTTAATATCATGAATCAAAAGGTGAACACTTTATAAAAATAAAATTGAGTTCAATATCATGAATCAAAAACTCAACACTGTATAAAATTATAACACATGATGAATGAAAAGAAATCAAATTATAATTCAACAAGTTTAGTACAATAAAAAACACAAAAACACCACCAAAGTTTCACAAACTAGATACATAAAATAACATAAACAAATTAACTCAAACTAATTTTCTCCCTAAACCTAACTAATTTCTAGATGCTTGCCATTCATCGAACATTTGGTTGGCTAGTTCCATCCTCCAAGTAGCCCAAGCATCCGATGGATGAATATTGACGATATTCGGTTCATCGCCATCTACCACATTACTAGGTAATCCTTTTCCCACCTCCGCTTCAATAGGATTAATACTCATATGGGTTCGAATAAAATTATAGAGCAAACAACATGCAATAATGATTCTATTGTGCACCCTTACAGGATAGAATGATGGACTCCTAAGTATTCCCCATCTAAGTTTTAATAACCCAAAGCATTTTTCAATAACATTACGTGCTAAGGCATGTTTCATATTAAAAAATTCCCGCGGAGTACTTGGCTGATAACCCTGACGCCATTCATTCAAATGATATCGTTATCCTCTAAAATGTGCAAGAAATCCCTCACAATTTGTGTATCCAAAATCAACTAGATAATAACAACCTATAATTTTTTTTTAAATGATTAATTCCCAAAAAAATTTGATCTTAATGAATAATTCAAAGTCCTCTAACTATCCACTTTACCATGAGGAACTTTTAGTCCATGTCTCCTAGTAATGGCATCTCGAAGAACTCGTCCATCAACAACAGAACCTTCCCAACCAGGAAGAACATAAACAAATTGCATTTCAGGTGTACAAACACCTCGAACATTTGTTGCTATATCACCTTTTCGCGTTCGATATCTAGGTTTATCAACCCTTGGAACCCTAATCTTGATGTGGGTTCCATTAAGAGCACCTAAGCAATTCTATATCACATGTTATAAAACCTTGAGTTAGGATACTAAATTTAAATCTAAATCAACAAAATTATGTACAAGCTATATATAAAACTCAGTCCAATACCTTAAACCATTTCCACCTTGTGTCTGAAGAATTAGCTGTAATTGGCTCCGCCTTTTTAAATAACACATCTTGTAAGCGTATGACAACATTTAAAACACTATGAAATGATCTGCTAACAGTTTCCCCGGACCTATTGAAGTGATGCTTGATAACTCGATTTTTAAGGTGATGGGAAATGATATGTAAAAACATTGCCACTTGCTCATCAACAAGCATGTGCCTTGACGACTTCAATCCCTTTAACGTTTGTAACATCTCACATAGTTTGAAAAAGGAAAATCTATTCATCTTAACTTGTTCAATACATGTCTCGTCACTAGCATATACAATCCTTTTCACATAATCTCGTTGTGCATAAAAATCTAAAATATAGGACCTAATCCTTGGTCTATAAGTATGAAGGCTATCGATGGCACCCAATGTAAGTAAAAACCAACTCGCAATTTTACAGATTTCCAACCATATTGTCAATGCAATTCCAATTATTTTACGCCTCACACTTTGTGCAATTAAAGGCAAACGAGCCATTACTGCAAGATATTAATGTGTTTCATATTGTCAAATCGTAGTAAAAGGGTCACATTTCTCCAATCATAATTTCAATAACAGTAAACTAAAATTAAATAATTTAATTACCAAAAAACTTATAGTGATTGTGTGAAAAGAAGACGCTCAACTGTGGGTGGAGGAAGCAATCAAACAAGCCGTTTCAATAGGAAGCAATATCACACTATCAAAGAAAAATGAACAATACTAGTTTAGAATCTTAACCGTATTTTTTGACAACAATGTTACAAATTTAACATTAACAAACCACATAATACCTCTTGAATTTTTAGAAGCACTTTCAATCATAATAATAATGAATATTTGTTTTTCTTTAAACAATTTTTACAAGCACTTTCAATCATAATAACAATGAATATTTGTTTTTTAATCAAGTTGTTTACTTGATTATATCTAATGATCCAATTTTAATATATTAAATATTTGTTTTTTAATCAAGTTGTTTACTTGATTATATCTAATGATCCAATTTTAATATATTATAAAAATTTTCAAACCACTTCCTATTCTATTTGTGTTAGTATAATTTTGAGTCTAAGCTAGTTCCAGACTTGGATCCATTTGGATTTCAGAAAATTCGGGTTCAAGTTAGATGGGTTAAAATTTTTGAAATCTTTATGATCAAATCAACAAGGCTGCTGCAAGATATGCCCACTACATAAAATATATAAACATATGATCAAAACAAATAGCAGCTCTACGTATTTCTATTCATCCATCAATCATGGAAAACAAAAGCAAATAGTTTAAATTTTAGGAATCAGTAGATCCTACCAACATTCAGAAAAAGGGTGAAAATACCGATTACCAGTACCAACAGTCAGCCATTTCTTGTAACTGCAATTCAATCACTGACACCGAGTAATCGATTTCTTTTCTCTCTCAAGTACAATTTCCATGGAGTTGTTTACTTGATTATATCTAATGATCCAAGTTTTATTTTATTTTATTTACTCATGATTGGATTAGGTTTAATTTATAATGGTTCAAAAGTCGATATATATGTAATATTATCAAAATAATATTAAAATTTTCTCGTAATTGCTCGATTAAAATTTTTGAACTACCTCAACTTAAGAAATTCGATCCCACATTCAAAATTTTCAATACCAATAAAAATCAACTTATTACATCACCACTTGCAAAATATAACTATAAAAACATTACTATGGAGTAAATTTGATCTTAAAACAGTCCAATTTACTGGAATTGCAACTATAAAAAACCTCTTGAATTGCAACTATAAAATACCTCTTGAATTGCAACTAGAGCTTCAACTTGCCAACGATTTATGTCTGGAGCAAATCGATAGCTAACAGTCCAATACCTACAAAAGTTCACATAGAACATCAATTTACTGGAACAACAGTGGTCAGATACACCAGACGCAAGAAATTTAACAAGGGTGCTAATATACAAAAGAATTTACACTTCTAAGCATTCAGAAATCAAATTAAAATCAACTAGTATTAAAATAATTATCACAATATTTGTAAAATTTATAATTATAACAAGTGGCAAATTATTATTTTCTCAATTAAAGGAGCACAATCCTTAACTGTCAGCCTCCTGGTCACTAAAGGAACACCAAGGTACCTAATAGGTAGCCTTCCCATGTTAATAACAGTCCAATTCTAAGAATATCCTCCATTTCCTCTCAAGAATCCCAGAAGCAAAAATTTCAGTCTTTGCAGGGTTAGGCTTTAAACCAGAAAAACAAATTTAGAATCACATCAAGTAAGTGCTTTGTAAGTCTTTTAACTAAAATCCTAGTGATACACTCACAAAAAAGCAGAGCAGTATGAGATTGGCCGAAACTCCCTCATATGACCAGGATTTTTAACCTTGGGAACTAATATAATTGTGGTTGTATTAAAAGCAGGCAACAACAGAGTAATTAAAAAAAACAACACTGGTCAAATCACATCAGCGCTTACGATATGCCATGCAACTTTGAAAAAAATTCCAGGCCAATGTTTGCATAGTTGGGTGTTGTGAAGGTTATGTAGATCCAGCACATGCCTACCCATATTCTAAATTTTACTAGTTTGACTTGGTTTTATTACTCTGCTAGACAAAGGAAAAATCCCAGAAGAAACAAAGCACAGGCCAGCTCATGGATTATACTTTATAAATATTTCAATATTCCTTTCATACACACCAAATGATTATAAGAAAAAAAGGGTTTTCAGATCTCTAAATTGGCACATAGTTCATAATTAGAGAGCAAAAAAGAGCCTAATCAAAGCTAATAATTTAAGCAATGGTCATTTGCTGCACTAAAGGACAAGTTATTTTGTCTCAATTCAAATTTATGACAAGTTAATCACAAAAGAATATTATTTACAGTATTTAATATTTGTTTTAAATTATAATAATTTACCATTTTTTCATCATTTATAGTGCACTAAGTGAAATTCTTATATGCATTAATCTTAAATAAATTGTTGTTTGATACTTGCAAGTTACCAAAATTCGGGTCAGCCATTAAGTGAAATTCTTATATGCATTAATCTTATAGGAATAGGCTTTGCCAGATCAATTTGAGCATCAGTAGAAAAAGTTTTAGGCATTACTTCTTTTAGAAGATCAAGCGAACAATCAAAAACAATCTTATCAGGAGAGCCAATAAGCTTTTTATAAAAATCAACAGCAACTTCTAAACATATAATCATCTAACTCAAGCTCTTCCAAGCAACTTCTAACTCTTTAAAGTCAATACTCTAATTATAAACTCCTGAAAAATCCAAGCTCTCCTGAGGATTGTGCTTAGTCTCCAAATGAGTCCATAACCTCCTCCTTTCACAACCATCAGTACTTCCATAAACCTCAGAAACATACCAGAATTGACTAGAGCTTTTAATCATGCATGTGATAGTCTGATCTGTGTTAACAACCTCTGTAACCTCCAAAAAAGTCCAACCATAAAAACCATAATCTTCCATTCTCAGCATAATTGTAGTTATTAATGCCCCTCCATCCCTGAAACCACTTTTCCAATAGCAGTCACATTATTTTCCTTCACTCTAGTTTCAATCAAACAAACTATATCAACTCTCAACTCCTTCATTCTATTCATAACACTAATCTATTTGAGGGAATTGTTAAAACCCCTTACATTCCAAAAAAGAATTAATTAAATCTTCTCCCAGTTCACCTTGATAAATCTGTTCCAATTCACATTCATCATTCAATATCTCAAACCTATTTTTACAACCAGAAATAACAGCTTTCCCTTTACCCTTCGAAGATTTCCTCTTAACCATACTTGAACCACTCCCCTGTAACTCATTCGCAGCCATTACAACTTCTAATTCTTTATCAAATGAATTGGGATTCATGATTCAATTCAACTAGTTTAAGCCCTAGTTTTCAGAAACCTTAGATGCCAATTTTTAATGATAGTTACATGATTCAACTAATTTGATGAATCAAGTCTTAAACTTTCTAAAACCTCATTTTAAAGGTGAATGCATGATTCAATTTCTAGAAATGTTGAATCTTTCATCATAGACATTAAAAACATAAAAGGGAAAACACGTTGAAAGAAAAATGTTAGGGCAGACAATGTTTACCTTGATTGAATTGGAAAGGTTTTCTTGAGGGTTTATTTGGAGATACTTGTTGGGATTTGAAGAACAGAAGTCTGTTTTTAGACTTCCCTACTCATTGCATTTGAAGAACAGAAGGGTGCGTTTGGTTCGACAAGACAATCAAATAAAAGTGAAACGGGAGCGGTGGAGGTCACTTTGCTGGCAGCTTCTGTTTGATGTTGGGAGGGAGAGTTCTGGAGGTGGATTTCGGCTTGGGAAGATGAGGGTAAAACAGGGCATAAAAATTCTAAGAATGCTAAACGGAAGCTAAACTGAACTTTGGGCAGGGAATAGAAATCGGTGAGTAAGGAGGAATACGTACGTAATGTAATAGGAGCGTAATGGGCATTACAGCGAACCAAACGTCGGAACAGGTGGGGCCCACCGATTCGGCGCGTAATGGTATACCCATTACATCGAACCAAACAAGTCCTAACTGTTATCGTATATATAATACAATAAAATAGACACTAAAATTGCGAAAAATGACGCACTTATGTTTTATTTATTTGTTTTTTGTTTTTAATTATCCATTAATTTGTTTTAATCAATCATATTATTTTCATCATATTTAAAAAAAAAACATTATTTTTACATGATAAAACCTAATTAATATATATGGCCTTCGTATATGTTCATTTAAATCATAATTTAGAACTAAAAATAATAATAATATAATTAAAAACCTAATAATAATAATAATAATAATAATAATAATAATAATAATAATAATAATAATAATATGTTCATTTTCACACTAAAACTATGAACATTCAATTATATTATGATTTAATGCATTAAAACTAAAAAATATATAATAAAATTAATTATCCATTAATTATTATATTTTTT
The DNA here is from genome assembly GCA_008044935.1 of Gossypium turneri. Taxonomy (NCBI): domain Eukaryota; kingdom Viridiplantae; phylum Streptophyta; class Magnoliopsida; order Malvales; family Malvaceae; genus Gossypium; species Gossypium turneri. The sequence continues at coordinate 20,816,154 of CP032572.1, read as the reverse complement.
GGTATTTCATGAACATATTAATTTAAATAGATTATATTATATTTACTTTTAACAATTTGATATAAAAATTGAACTTTCAATTATCATAGGTTTTTTTTTTGTATATAATAAAAATTAAATTAAATTATATGATAAATAATTTCATGTGTTTTGTGTATATTAATTTAAATAAACTGTATTAACTTTATTAAAAAAATTCAATTATTTATTTTATTAAATTATAAAACTGAACATTAAATATTCTTTACCATAATTCAAATAAATTATAAATTAGATTCTGTTGCGAAAATCATCATTCAATTACTATAGTTTTTTATATTAATTTAAATATATTATATTATATTATATTTATTTAATGATTTATTTAATATTCTTTTAACATTTACATAATCTATACTTGCGTCAAGTGACGCGTTTCAATTTTTTACATTTAATTTCAATTATTTATAATATATTAAAATATTTTTAATTAAAATAATTAAAATTTTTAAAAAATAATATTATATTTTTTATTAAACAAATTTAATATTTTATTAAAATATATTATCATGCTTACTAAACTAAAACAATGGGGGTACAATCATATTCAATATATTAAAATAATAATTATTTAATGTGTAGACATTATATTTAACCCGTGCATGAGTACCAATTATTATAATAGTTATTTTTTCTAGAGAAAAGTCGGTTACCTTATTTAATAGAAGAAAATAAAAAGATATAGTCGAAGGAGGCCTCTCTCACGGAGAGACCCTAACTAGTGCAGCGAATAGATGGTGAACAAAACACTAGAGGGGAGAAGTTGGGGAAATAAAGATATCGATAAATTCCCCAAATCAAAGCTTCCTGTCGATAGTCCACAAATAGCTTTGAAAGCTCCTTTGCCTCCCAAATAAGTGCACTAATTTATGATAAATCTTTTGAACTTGCAGTTAACTTCTGGATGACCAGCCTGGAATCACTTTCCAGGATGACTGACAGGAAACCCATCTCAAGAGCGAACCTTAACCCACGGACCACTACTAGAGCTTTTGCGACAAAAGCTATAGGCAGCTGGAAGGTAAGACAACTACAAGCCCCCATAATTTGTCCATGTTCATCCCTAATGATTACTCTTGAACATCCCTTTCTTTGTGCAAGGGAAAAGCTGGCACCAATATTTGTCTTGACAAGAGATGTCGACGGAAGGGACCAGTGAACAACCTGAGGTGAAGGCTACCGAAATATACTTTCAGCCAACGCTTCAATATTTATTTAATGTGTATAATATATAACTATAGTTATATTTAATTTATTATCATTAATAATATTAATGTGTTTTATTATATTTAATTTATTATCATTAATAATATTTAATGTGTTTTATTATATTTAACAATACAATTAAAAACTATTATAATGTGTACCAATTATTATATTAAAATATTATAATAGATAAATGATAAGTGTCAAAAATAACATATTTTAATCCTATTCTTAATGTGTTTTTGGATGATTAATCAATGCAAAATGGTGAATTTTATGCTCCTAATCCTTTAAATTCATGTTTCTATTCTTGGGAGAGAATTTGGGAGCAAAACGAGCGAAAACGGAGTGAAAATCAGACAATTGGAGCATATTTCAAGATCCGCACGGGCTGCCACAGGGCCATGTGCTAGACCCTGTGGATTTTGCGATTCGTACTCCAAATACGCGAAAAAATGCATTTTTTTAGGTTTTTCGGGCATTCTAAGACCTATAAATACCAAATATAAGAAGTGGAGAAGGGAGCCGTAAGAGAATATTGAAGAAAACAACTCGAAAAACACCATTGAAGCCGACTTTGTAATAGATTTCTACCAAGATTAAAGATCTCCTTTTGATTTCTTTGAAGTATATTATGAGTTTCTCTATTTCTTATGGTTATACTGTCTTTGAGATGCTTTTATTCACGATTATGAACTGATTTTCTAAATACCTAGGAGAGATGTACCCTATGATGAATTCTGTATTTTGATTTCTGTTTTACGCAATAAATACTTGAATCTTAGTCTCATTTATATGTGTTTAATTCTTAATTTTGATATTTTTGGATTATTAATTCATGTTTAATGTGCTTAATTCAGAGGATGAATAGACCCTGTTTAAGAGTAGATCTAACATAATTGAGTGGAGTTGCCTGCAATCCTAGAAATAGAACGACATAAATCTACCGGATTAGAATCAAATCTAATGGGGAATTCATAGATCAAGTTAATGCAATAATAGGGGTTTTAATTAGAAAGAAATTTCAATTAATCAACCGAGAGTTAGTTGCTCTTAGTCTTAAAGAGAGATATTAGCATAATTTAGAGATTTCTACGGATCAAGATATTAAGTGAATAAGTTGTTTAATTCAAATTGATAATGACAAATGCAGTCTAGGTGGATTCTTTCTTGGGTATTATTTCGCTCCGTGGTTGTTTATCGATTATTTTCCTGATTCGTTCTTTGCCGTGTTCTTAGTTAACTAATTTAGTTAATTTTAGTTTTAATCATTCACTCCAATTTGTCCGTTAAATAATAAAAAGACAGTAATTACTAGTACTTTTAGTCTTTGTGGGAATGATATATGTACTCACCGTAACTATACTATTAATTGATAGGTGCACTTGCCTTTGTCAAATTTTTAGTTGGTTTCGTGGACATCATGTTTTTAGCACCGTTACCGGGGACTAAAATATTAGGAAAACTTTGTTTCTATAATTTAGACCTTTTTTATTTTAATATTTTTTATTTAATTTTTATATTCTAATTTTTTTATTTATTTGTTTACTTCTGGCAGGTTCTTTTGGTTTATGACCAGAGGAAACCTGTCGGGTTTTAACACACTTAACCTGTAAAAAGCTTACCTATTGAATTAACCCTTAGTAAGCCTCGTTGGTTCTAACACATTTTTTTATTAACCCGTTAATTGTCAAGATTTGATTTGGTTAGTTTCCTAACTATGTTCTATTTTTTTTTTGAATTGCTGGATTTTATTTTGTTCTAAAAAAATAAAAAAAAACTCAAAAAGAAAAAAGAAAGAAAGAAAAAGTTTGATTAAGCTTGAATTGTTAGTTTCATTTTGTGTTGAAAAGCTCATTCTTATTCCTTAGTTCTTGTTGATGTAAATTTTGTTAATTCAGCATTTGATTGTTTTTCTAGTTTGGTAATTTATCAACTCAATCTCGATTATAACCAATTTTTTTGGCATTTTCCATACCTTTAACCTAAGGCCCATTACAACCTTTAAAGACCTCTTGATTGGTGTGTCATCTCATTTTATAGTGGTGGAGATTTGATTTTCAAGCAAGCCTATGGTAATAACATTTCTTGTTTGACTGTTGAGCGCTTAATATTTGAACCTTAAACACTTTGAGTGAATCTTTAGTGAGGATGTCAATTCTTGTTGATTTTGAATTTAAGGTAATTATTTAGATAGGGGAGACAACTATGTTTTAAAAATTTTAGCTTGGACTGTTTGAATATTTAGTGTTCTTTTAGTTGAATTACCAATGCATGATTATTCGCGAATTATCTTGAGACATTATTGATGAAAATGAAAAATTGAGAAAAATTAAACTTTATTGTGGGTTGAGGATTTTGCTTGTGGACAAGCAAACGCTTAAGTGTGGGGATATCTGATAAGTGTGAAAAGTAACATATTTTAATCTCGTTCTTAATGCATTTTTGGATGATTAATCAATGCAAAATGGTGAATTGTATGCTCCTAATCCTTTAAATTCATGTTTCTATACTTAGGAGAGCATTTAGGAGCAAAATAAGCAAAAATCGAACAATTGAAGTAAATTTTAGGAGCCACACGGGTTGTGTGGATTTCGTGATTCACACTTCAAATACATAGAAAAACATAATTTTTAGGTTTTTTTGGGCATTCTAAGACCTATAAATACCAAATATAAGAAGAGGCGAAGGGAGCCATCACAAAATATTGAAAAAAACATTTCAGAAAACACCATTGAAGCCGACTTTGAAGCAAATTTCCACCAAGATTGAATATCTCCTTTTGATTTCTTTGAAGTTTATTATGATTTTCTTTATTTCTTGTGGTTATACTGTCTTTGAGATGTTTTTATTCACGATTATGAATTAATTTTCTAAATATCTAGGGAAGATGGACCCTATGATGAATTTTGTCTTTTAATTTCTATTTTACGCAATAAATACCATGTTTGACGTACTTAATTCAGAGGAGGAATAGACCCTATTTAAGAGTAGATCTAGCATAATTGAGTGGAGTTGTATGCAATCCTAGAAATATGACGACATAAATCTACCGGATTAGAATCAAATCTAATAGGGAATCCATATATCGAGTTAATGCGATAATAGAGGTTTTAATTTGAAAGAAATTTCAATTAATTAACCTAGAGTTAGTTGCTCTTAGTCTTGAAGAGAGATATTTGCATAATTTAGGGATTTCTACAGATCAAGATATTAAGTGAATAAATTGTTTAATTTAGATTGATAATGACAGATGCAGTCTAGGTGGATTCTTTCCTAGGTATTGTTTCGCTCATTGGTTGTTAATCGATTATTTTCCTGATTTGTTCTTTGTCATGTTTTTAGTTAATTAATTTAGTTAATTTTAGTTTTAATCATTCACTCTAATTTGTCAGTTAAATAATAGAAAGACGATAATTACTAGTACTTTTAGTCTTCGTGGGAACGATATCTGTACTCACCGTAGCTATATTATTAATTGATAGGTGCACTTGCTTTTGTCAAATTTTTAGTTGGTTTCATGGCAATCAATAAATATTGTAACACCCTAGTTCTTACGAGTACAAGGTTTGGTGTATAGTCCTAAAGTAGTATGATTGGCGGAGTAGTATTCACCGAAGTACATCTTTTGGTGTATAAAGTAAGCATATATAGTTATGTGTTTAAGTTAATGAAGTTTCTATGTCAGATTTCTATGTTAGTTGGAATAATGTAATGGCCAAGTAAAATGGTATGGAGTGTATGAGTTCATGTCAGAAGTATATTACGCCTTTTTACTGTAATACTATACAAGTTAAGTTGCAAGGTAAGCTGGTTAGGAACCAACTGAATATGAACCAGGATAATTAAAAGATAAGGGATACTCAAGTAGGTTTCTCAAAAGTTGTAGACCTTTGGATAAGATAATTCAGTAAGGATGTGACATTTTTCAAGTCCCAATAAAGACTTAGAATACATTAATGGATAATTAGGTTAAAGAAAGAGAGAGTTTTCTACTTTCTTCTTCAAGAAGCACTACTATCAAAATCTTAAGAAAAACCTAAAGTATTACCTCCTCTCTAAGTTGGAGTTGCAAATCGGGATCTTTGTTAGTGACTACTCCATGTCAAGGTAAGTATTGTGACTCCGTATGTTAAAGTTATGAAAGATTAAGTCGAAATAAGTGCATGAATAGTAAAATGAAGAAGTACGGCTTTATATAAGGGTTATTTGGGCTTGTGATGATGGTAAATGTTACAAATGAGTTTTAATGGTGTTCTTATGTTTTATAAGTAGTGGTTGCTACAGTTCCTTATTAGATCTTGGGTTCAAGTTGCTTGAAGATTGAACAAGGGATGGAAACGCAACAAAAGAGATTAAATAAGTTTATCAATGAAACGACACAAGCAGAAAATTTAAAGAGTAATAAATAGCAAGAAAAATAAAAAAAAGTCCTAAGAAGCCTTGAAATCGAGAAAGATTTCACAACTCCCTTCAAACGGCTCTAATCTCCCGTCCAATGTAGGACAATGGCAAGAAGAAGGCTGAAGATGGCTCCGACAATCTAAAAAGATTGTTAAACTACTTCCAAGGAAAACTCAAGAGAAAATTCTTGGAGAAAACTCAAAGAGAATTTTCACTCAATAAAAATCTGATTCAATGTGTATTTTAATGTAATTGTGTATAAGGTGGCCGGCCAAGCCTTATTATAGGCCTTCTATCTATTTTCCTAACCCTATTGGGAAAACTAAAAAAAAAAAAAAACCTAATTATTAACTTCAAAGGAAATTCGGCCAAGGCTTTTAATGGGCTTCTTGGGCTGAATTTTTTTACATAGGAATTTAATCATAAAGTTTAAAAATTAAACAAGTATTTAAAAAAAATAAAATTTTACAAATTGGGCCACTTTGACAATTTGGCCTGATTTTTAACTAAGTCTAATTTAAATTTCTTGATTGGGCTTGGAACATCTTATTGGGCCGTTTCTTCAAGCATTTGGGCTTGTAATTCGTTCTTTCCCAAAATTGGTTCGTTGACGCTCGTAACTGAGATCCAATGCGCCTTAACTGCAAGATTCGGTTTCTTGGGCCAAGATTTCCAAGATTTGAAATCTTGATTTTCTTGATTCTTGAAATCGCTCAAAACAACAAAATTGGACCAAGATTCGGTTTCTTGATTTTCTTGAAAACAATAAAGTGAATCTTGATTTTCTTTTTCCTTTGTATATGCATCTAAGGCCTTGCTAATGAAGTCTTGATGGTTCCATTTAGTTTCATACGCATTTGTCTGGCCTTTGACCTCATTATTAGGCCTTGTGGTAATTTAAGCCCATCACGTTCTTGAGCTTGAGTTGGGTCTTTGTGACTCGTATCAATGAATTTAGGCAAATCCATATCGTAAATACGTCATGAAAGAAAAGCCTTTGTGGTGAAATATAAAAGAGTAGTCTTTGTGGTGAAATATAAAAGAGTAGTCTTTGTGGCAAAATATGAAAGAGTAGCCTTTGTGGCGAAATATGAAAGATAGCCTTTATGGCGAACCCTACAAGGATAAACCTTTGTGGCGCACTCTGAAGGAACGACTTACATGACAAATTTTGAAAACTGTATCCTTGTGTCATTTCATAGTAAGGCTCTCAATGGCGTACCCTAAAGGAATGATTCTTGTGGGGGATTCGATATTAAATTGTTTTGGTGCATTCAATATGGTTCGTAAATGTAATCTAAAAGATCAGTAAGGCACGATGTTTCTATGGGTTACGGTAAAGTAATATACAAGACAATGATTCAATTGTGAATAATGAATTGAAGAGATATAGAAAGGTGATGGGTTAACATAAGAAAAGTGTTTTATGAGTAAGAATTCGAAACTTGATATTTGAATGAAGTATCTACTATCTGTGTACATGATCATTTATGAATTGTGATAAAACGATGGCTTAGAGTTATGTGTGCAAGAGTAACAGTGTAGAAAGGAAATTGATAAAGATTTATGAAAGATTAGATTTGAGAATGTAAGTAATGTATCGAAGATGTTGATGGGTAAGTAATGATTTCAGAGTAAGACATGTTAATCTATGGTGATTGAAGAATGAAATTTGAGAAAAACATTAGCCAGTGACAAGTTGAATGACAAGAACAATAAGATTGTCATAAGGAGTTATCAGTCACAATGAGCAATTATTGCGCAGGTAAAAGTTGTTTCTCTCTCTAAGTTCTTATGAGCTTACATGAGTTTATACTTTCGTTCCAGGTTGAATATGAGTATATGCTAGGAAGAATGATGCTAGGACTATGCCAAAAGAAAGGGTGTATGGGGTTATTATGCATATAGAGCAAGTTTGGTGGCACATTCAAAGTATGAATTGTCACTCAGAATTCTATACTTGGGGTGTCTGTAATAGATTAGGATTTCAAATCAAATATCGTTGTATTTTGATTGCCACGTGCTGTAGTTGTATTTACTTCTTGTACATGCTTATTTATTCAAGTTAGAAATCTTGTAATTGAGTAAGCTGTAATTGATTGTAATTCGTATAAGTAGACTAAGTTTGTGTCTGTATTCGTAAGTAATGCCCAAGATCTGGATCCGACAAATCGGATTGGGATGGGGGTGTTATAATATTTAAACTATGAACGAAATAAAATATTAATATTTTTATAATGTGTTTAATATTTTAATATTATTATAAATACTTATACGTTTCATTATATTTATTTTATTTTTTATTTTTTATCTTCAATTAAATAAAAAACAAATATAATATTTTTTAAACAGTTTTTTTACTCATAAAGTTATTATTTATGGTGATTATCCATTAAATTAAAAAAGGTATAGATTTAAAATAAAATTTTAATTAGATAAAATCATTTTTCATTTATTTTATATTAAATATTTATTCCTATAAATTTAAATTGGATTTAGATAAAATAGCTTCATATTATTAATTGTTTCTAAAAAATGAAAATTATAAAAAAATTTGGATAAAAATTAATATTTTAAATTATCTTCAAAAATTAATGTACAAAAATTTTAGTTTAAATATTTTTAAGAAAAAAAACTATAGTTTATATATTTCTAATTGTATGCATTTTTAAAGATAATTTATTCAAAAATTGTAGTTTATAAAATATTTTGAATACAAAGGATAAATAAAATTTTTGAATATTCATTTTTGAAGATAATTTAAGTATATTTTTAAATATATTAATTTTTACCCAAAGTTTTAAAGATAAAAATTAAGCAATTTTTATGAATGTAATTATCAAATTTTTTTTTTTGGTACAATGCAATTATCAAATATTAGTTGTAAATATTGTTACAATGTAGTTTTTTTTCTTATTATTCAAAAATAAAAATAAATATTTACGATGTAGTTTTTTCAATATTTAAATATAATTTATTCAGTATTCCTATTTTTAAGTAATTAATATTAACTTAACATTAATAAACAAAAAATATTTATTTTTAGAATTTTATATTTAAAGTAAATATATAGTTAATTAGATAAATAATAATTTTAACAAATTTAATTTATCTACTTAATTTAATAACGATTTATTTATATTATCTATAATTATTTTTTGAAATTGATATTTTATTTATAATTAGCTTCAAGTCTACTATAAATAACCTTGCATATTCAAATACATCTTTGTTGTCTATGGACATCTCCGGTTGATCCTAACACGGGGTGGAAGCCCCTTTCATCCTACGGCTTGGATCTGGTAGTTACTTTCATATTATTCGAATTCTTAAACGGATTTTTGTTGTCTTGCAACTCATAAGATCCACAAAATTGGATCTTTCTTCTTTTTCTTTTTCTTTTTTATTCCAAATGAATGAAATAGTTTAAATTGCGTTCTAAATCCAAAATTTATTAGAGATTTTCATGCATTTTTACTCAATTTTCATTTCAATTTAGTCCTTTTATTAATTTTAATATTTCGTTTTGAACATTATTCTATTTATTAATATTTTTCATATACATTTTTGAAGATCTTTGGTAAGATTTTCAGAAGATATTTATGTATGCTTAAAAATTAAACTTACTTAATAAAAATATTATTTTTACTTTTAATTAAAATAAATTTATATGTTGCATTTTTTCTTAAGAGGGGGGAGTTTGATCTGCCACAATTCGTTGTGGCAAATTAAGGTTTTTTCGACACTTAACGAGCTTGTTTTATAACGTTTTTATATGTTTTTATTTCATTTTTAGTTTTTATTGTTTTGTATTTAATTTATGCAAAATAAGCGTTTTTACACTAATTTGAGTTATGTTATGATCTAAGGTGCCATTATGGGCCTAGGGATGATCTAACGGCTTTATTTAGTGTGTAAGACACTGTTTTCGGGCTTAGAAGGCGAGGGATGACTGCAATGTTGCGACATTGAGAAATGGTGTCGCAACAGCAAACTTCAAAGCTAAAATACCCAGGAAATGAAGACAATATCACGACACTAGTCCTACGGTGTTGCGACATCAAGTGACGAACATGAAAATTTAATTAGGGGTATTTTTAGTCCGCACAATGTATCTTAATCAGAATTTTTGGTTGTTTAGCAACCTTAATTAGGTCTAAGCATAAACTCTATAAATAGGCATGTTAAGTCTCAGTTTGAAGAGGCTTGGCCGAGTGAGCCAAGGCTTTAATATATTAGTTTTCCTTTATTTCGTTGTTGATTCCAATTGCAATCAATGTGATCTTCACAACAATTAAAGGATATTTCGCTTCCGAGATTCAATCAATATCGAAATGAATTTCTTTCTATACTATTTACTTTTACTTAATTTGTTGTTTTCCATGTTAAATATGAGTTTAGGAATTATCATATTTCAATCCATGAGTAACTAATTTCTTAGGGAGTTTAATAAAGGGATGTGTGAATAATTAATGAATGAACAAGGTTTGAAATCTATGTTAATTGGTTTAAATCATGTGCGATTAAACCCTTGGGAGTGACTCCCCTAGGAAGTAATCTAGAATAAACGAGATCGAGAGATAAGTTTACTGAGTACCTCATAATTTATCCCGATCAAGAAAGTGAGCCTAAAAGGTAAGCGTGTATCGGTCTATTAGTTAATTAGTTAGAGACCGAGAGGAAATAATTAGTTAATTAATAGGTAACTTGATAAAACCTGAGTTTTGAAGTTAATTAGGATCACTGAAGTGAGTTAAACTCCTGCTTGTTTTTTTGGATTATTTTCGATTATTAAATTGGATGATTTTTAGTTTAATTAATTTTTGGTTAATTAGATTAATTGATATTTATTTGATTTTTTGTAATATAATTTTAAACCGGTACTATTTAGACTTATTAGTGTAGAGAATTAATTTTGTTTTAATTCAATCTCCTTTGGGTACGATCCTTGGAATACTTCCCGAAGAGTTTTGTTGTAACATTCTTCTATATTACAATTTGATCTGATACTTGCGAAAACTGTTGTTCAATATTTTATCTATTTTTCTGTAGTATTTCCAGTCTAGACGTTCACACGTCTGGCAATAATCATTCATTGGGGAACCGTAGATCTGTTACGGTGAGGCTTCGATTGAATGGGGCAGAAATATTTAAAGGTGCTGTTGGAATGACTCCTATTGTGGTAGAGTACTGGATGGAGTGGACGAAGAGGATTTTTGAGGATCTAGATTGGTATTCCGGAACAAAAATTAAAGGGTACTATGTCATTGTTAAGGGAAGAGGCCTATCGTTGGTGACAGTTTGTTGTAAGGGGTACGCAGGCTAAACGTTTAACCTGGGAATATTTCTAGAAAGCCTTTCAAAATAAGTATGTGGGCACTAGGTATGTGGGGGACCCGTAAACTCGAATTCATCAAGTTGAAGAAAGGGAATAAGACTGTGGCTGAATACGAGGTTGAATTCCTAAGGTTCAACAACTATGCTCAGGGTATGGTTGCCATAGAACAAGATAAGTATGTGAGGTTTGAAAATGGGCTATGTTATGACCTCAAAATTCAGGTTGCTCCATACCAAGAATGGGAGTTTAAGACCCTAGTGGAGAAAACCAAAATTGTGGAACGCGAAAAAATGGAGAAAAGTAAGACCCTTACTAAGAGAGATTTTGGTTCCACTGGTTCAAATTCTTGTCCTATAAAATAATTTAAAGAGAATAAACCATAGTAAGGGGCTGCGGTAGGTAATACTGGGGGTGGGACTCCCAACTTTAAGTATTATAATTGTAACAACTCAGTTTTAGTGAAATTAGAACAATGGTTTTGAGACCACAAATTTGATAAGTAAATTATTATGTTATTAATATTCTAATGTCTATGGGATGTCAGTAAGGTCGTATTAAAATTTCGTTCAGAAATTTGAACGTTTGCATGCTTCATTATGTGAAAATGACTAAATCGTAAAAGGTGCAAAAGTAGAGTTCTATTAGTTAAAGGTATCAATTAGCTATGAATTTTAAATGTGAGTGGACTTCGATGGTAATTAGACCATTTATGTGGTTAGTGGGCATAAATGGAATGGTTTTATTAAAATAATTAAAGTTTTTAAAGGTTATTTTGGTAATTAGGTAATAAGGTTAAAATTTAACAAAATAAAATTCTATTTCCATTCATCTTCTTCTGCCGATTTTTAAAAAGAGAATATCACCATTTTAGGGATCTTTGATTCGGCTAAGAACATCCCTTCCATGTAAGTGATTTTTGATTCCGTTTTTAATGATTTTTATGTTTTTGGGATTGTTGTAGCTTAATTTAGCTATTCCAGGGATTAAATTACAAAATTATTAAAGATTTAGGGTTATTAAATGAATGTTCTAGCATGATTCTTAAAGTTTAATGGAAGAATATGAATAATTGTTGTTAAATAAAAAAGTTTTGTAAAGGGATTTTTGATGAAATTGTCATTTAGGACTTATTTGTAAAAATGATAAAATTTTAAGTTAAATTCATGAAACGGTGAGTTGTATGAGTTGGTAGCTATCACTAGTGAATTCGGCTAGCATAAAATGAGGACGAAAATGCTTAGATTTCAATTTATGAGCTTAAGGACTAAATTGTAAAAAGTTAAATGTTAGGAGAAAGTTGTAATTTTGTAAAAATATGAAATATGGGCTGACTTGAATAATAGAATTATTAAATGAATTGAATTTATCTATTTAGATCAATATAAATCTCAAACGGATTTAGATCGCAAAAAAGTGAAAGCTTCGGATTGATCGACTGCGTTTTTACGCTTTATTTGTCTAGGTAAGTTCGTATGTTTAAATAATTTTTTAATGTTATATTGATCTGTATGTTCATGTATTATTTTCCATGTATCTAAATGATGTTTATCCAATGATGTCCTGATGATTATCGAGCCCCGTTTGAACCTTAGGAATTCGTAGGATACAAATGACATGTCATTAGTGTTTTAATGTTTTGGGTGTTGGTCTTGAATGTCCTACCGATGGCTGAGATCCTACATTTGTTGCAGATACTCCACAGTTTGTGTAAGCAGCATTGTATAGCTTACATTCTGACCCACAGCTCGTATGAACAGGCCCATTTCATAGCTCGTGTGAGCAATGATGTAATGGAAAAGGAAAGGTTATATGTTTAGTACACTTTGTGTGAGCTTCCCCGTGTATCCGATGTTATTCAAAATGGTTCAACGAGCATGAAAAGGAAAAGAATGGTAAGTGTTCAAATGAATTATGTCATGAATCTATGAAAAGGTTTGAAATGGAAATGTTCAATGAAAGTATATCTATGTTCATGAAAAGGATGAATTCAAAACTAGTATATTAATTTACACCTAGCTTACCTTATGATAATTCAAGTGAATTATGTGTTAATGCACTAACATGTGTTGTTGATGATGCTTAGGCTTGTGCCAAGCGTATGGTTGGATTATATCATGCTTAATTTTAATGTTGTGCTTGGAATGGTAAGTTATGTTCATGTTTTATGAACTTACTAAAAATTATATGCTTACGTAGTTTTCTTTTCTATGTTTTATAGATAATCGAAAGCTCAATTGTTTTGGAAGCTCCTCGGGGATCTATCATACTATCCAATGATTATATCAATAGTTTTTTGATGTTTTGGCCAAGGTTATAATGACATGTATAGGTGGACTTATGTTTGAATGTTAGTTGATAAGTTTGACATGTATAAGTTGTTTTGGATTGATGCACTTTTGGTACTTTTGGTTCTTTGTTTATATGTGTTAATATGGCTAAGTTTTGATGCATGTTTTGATGGCCAATTTGGTATGTGATGGTATAGTTTCAAAATGGTCAAGATAGGTTATGTTTTGGAAAGGTTTTGAAGCTTTGAAGTTATGCGCAAAATGCTTGTAGGTACATGTTTGGAATGGTGATGGAAATGACTTGAATTTGGCCAATTTCATGTCCACACGGCTTGAGACACGGGCGTGTGACTCAGCCATGTGTGACACACGGCCAGGCGACACGTCCGTGTGTCCTCTGTAGGTTTTAAGGTTTGCAAGTCAAAAAGTTACACGGCCTAGCACACGGGCGTGTGTGGCCATTTCAAGAGTTACATGGCCTGACACACGGGCGTGTGGCTTGGCTGTGTGACCTAACTTTAAAAGTTACATGAGCACGGGCACGGGATGGGACACGGGCTTGTGTCCCTATTTCGGATGTTACACGACCTAAGACACGGGCGTGTGTCTTAGCTACGTGAGTCACACGGCCGTGTGACCCTTGCACTTCAATTTTTCCAACTTTTTCTTAATTATTCCTAATGTTTTCAATTTAGCCTCGAATTGTTTGTAAAGTTTTTTTAAGGCCTCGAAGGATTGATTAAGGGACGATATGCATGCAAATGAATGATTTATGCTATGTTTATGTTAATGTTTGGAAATGTATGTTTTTATGTTACATTTATCCAGTAATTCTTTGAAACCATATTCTGGTGATGGATATGGGTTAAAGGGTGTTACATTTAGCGGTATCTGAGCTACAGTTTGGTCGGTTCTTGGGCTAAATGTAGTATGTATGAGTCTAGAAATAAATGCCATTATATAACTTGTGATAGTGTGATAACTCCTGACTTGATTTGAACTATGTTTCCATATAGATAAAATGTCATCCAACCGAGCCGATTCTGATGAGGTTGAAAGTAATGCGCAAGCCTCCGTTCACAGAGCAACATCTAGTTGAAATAGGCTTATATCTGAGGGCCGGAGAGGAGAGGCTAAGGAAGCCTTCTTCTAGATGATGAGTGAATGGTTCACTAAGTTCATATGAATGAACCCAATGGCTCAACGACCTCCACCCCCACCTATTCTTCAATCGGTTCCTGTAGTTCCTCAAGGTTTGGAACCAGTACGAGTGAGCAAGCCACCAGTTGATAAAATTCGTAAATATGGGGCTGAAGAGTTTAGAGGTACATCTGAAGATGATCCGGAAAGAGCTGAGTTCTAGTTGGAAAATATGATCAGAGTTTTTGATGAATTATCATGTACAGCGATAGAATGCGTGAATTGTGTTGTATCATTATTGAAAGATTCAACTTATCAGTGGTGGAACACTTTAGTTTTGGTTGTACCGAGAGAACGGGTAGACTGGGAATTCTTTCAGACTGAGGTCCAAAAGAAATATGTAAGCCATAGATTTATTGATAAGAAACGTAAAGAGCTTCTTGAACTGAAACAAGGCTGGATGACTATATCTGAATATGAAAGAGAATTTGTTCGACTCAGCAAGTATGCCCGAGAATGTATACTGATAGAAGTTGCAATGTGCACATGGTTTGAAGACGGGTTAAATGAAGACATCAAACTATTAGTCGGGATCCTTGAATTAAAAGAATTTGTAGTTATGGTTGACAGAGCTCACAAAGTCGAAAAATTGAGTAAAGCAAAGAGAAAAGCTGATTATGAGGCTCATGTTCAGGAAAGAGATCAGCAGGGAAGTACCAATCGCCATCGAAGAAGTCAGAAGAATATCTTGTTCATTCGATAACTTTAGTGGGTTATTCGGGTAAAGATAGAGGAAAACAACATTCAAGCTCGAAACCTTAAGCTACGTCTGTAGCAAGTGTAGGCAATGTTAGAAACAATAAGCCCGAATGTCAGCAATGTAATCGATGACACTACGGTGAATGCAGACTAAAGGATGGGGCATGAGCGTCGGCTAGAGCTTATGCAATCCATGCTCGAGAGGAAGCTTCAGCACTAGATGTTATCCCTGGTACATTTTCTATCTTTGATACTGATGTTACTACTTTGATTGACTCGGGGTCAACACATTTATATGTATGCACGACTTTAGTGTCAGATAAGAAATTTCCTTTCGAGTCTACTGAGTTTGTGGTTAAGGTAACGAACCCCTAGGTCAGTATGTATTAGTTAATAAAGTCTGTAAAAAATGTCCTGTGATGATTCAGGGTTGTAACTTTCTGACTGATCTGATGTTACTACCCTTTGATGAGTTTGATGTGATTCTTGGTAGGGATTGGTTAACTTTACATGATGCTATTGTGAATTATAGAGGAAAGCATATTGTATTGAAATGTCAGAATGATGAAAAACTTCGGATTGAATCAGATAGACTAGATAGTGCATCTAATGTTATTTTGGCTATGTCGGCACATAAATATGTCAGAAAAGGCTGTAAAGCATATCTTGCTTATATACTTGATTCTAGAGTTTTCTAGTTGAAGCTAGAATCAGTTCCTGTGTTATGTGAGTATACGGATGTGTTTCTAGAAGAGTTGCCAAGATTACCGCCGATCAGAGAGATTGAGTTTGTTATTGAGTTAATGCAGGGAACATCTCCGATATCGATAGCTCCTTATAGAATTACACCTACCGAGTTGAAAGAATTGAAAGCACAGTTGCAAGAGTTGACAGATAGGGGTTTTGTTAGACCCAAACTTTAATCTTTGGGGTGCTCCTGTGTTATTTGTTAAGAAAAACGACGGATTCATGCAGTTATGTATCAATTGTCTGTAGCTCAAAAAAGTCACGATCAAGAATATATATCCATTGCCACATATTGACGACCTGTTTGATTAGTTGAAAAGTGCGACAGTGTTCTCAAAGATCGATCTTCATTCTAGTTATTATCAGTTACGAGTTAAAGACTCAGATGTGTTGAAAACTGTGTTCAGAACCAGGTACAGACATTATGAGTTTCTTGTGATGCCATTTGGTTTGACTAATGCACCTGCTGTATTTATA
Organism: Gossypium turneri; assembly: GCA_008044935.1. Lineage (NCBI taxonomy): Eukaryota > Viridiplantae > Streptophyta > Magnoliopsida > Malvales > Malvaceae > Gossypium > Gossypium turneri. The sequence continues at coordinate 20,799,756 of CP032572.1, read as the reverse complement.
GACTTGATGAATAGAATATTCAAACCATATTTAGACAGATTTATTATTGTGTTTATTGATGATATTCTAATCTATTCACGAGATGAGACAAAACATGTCCAACATTTGAGAATTGTTTTGCAAACTTTACGCGAAAAATAACTATTTGCTAAGTTTAGCAAATGTGAGTTCTGACTTTGAGAAGTTAGATTTTTAGGACGTGTTGTATTGGCTGATGGCATCAAAGTTGATTCGAGCAAAATTTTAGCTGTGGTAGACTAGAAGCCTCCGAGAAATGTGTCTGAGGTCAGAAGTTTTCTGGGTTTAGCTGGATATTGCAGAAGATTTGTCAAGGGATTTTTGATGTTTGCATCACCGTTGACGAGATTGTTGCAAAAAGCTGTTAAATTTGAATGGTCTAAAAAATGTCAGCAAAACTTTAATCAGTTGAAAGCATTGTTCGAGGTACCTGTATTAGTTCAGCCAGAGTCCAGTAAAGAATTTTTGATTTATTGTGATGCTTCGTTGAATGGTTTGGGTTGTGTTTTGATGCAAAAGGGCAAAGTGATAGCGTATGCTTCTAGACAGTTAAAACCACACAAAAAGAATTATCCGACGTATGATTTAGAGCTTGTGACTATTGTGTTTGCTTTGAAGATTTGGCGATACCATTTATACGAAGAAAAATGTCCTATCTTCACAGATAACAAAAGTTTGAAGTATTTGATGTCGTAGAAAGATTTGAATTTGAGACAGCGTAAATGACTCAAGTTATTGAAAGATTACGATTTGATTATTGATTATCATCCAGGAAAGGCTAATGTTGTTGCTGATGCATTGAGTAGAAAATCTTTGTTTGTTTTGCGAGCTTTGAACATGCGATTAATGTTGATTGATGATTGTTCAATTTTAGCTGAATTAAAAGCTAGACCGATGTTTTTGCAATAGATTTGGGAAGCTCAGAAATGTGATGATGTGTTGATAGCTAAACGAAAACAAATTGAGATGACTCCTGATTCAAATTTTCATGTCGGTTCTGATTATAGTTTGTATTTCAAAGGTAGAATTTTTGTGCTGAGAAATTCTGATCTTGTTCAAAAGATCTTACAGGAAGCTCAAAGTAGTAGTTTGTCTATTCATCCTGGTAGCAATAAAATGTACGGCGATTTGAAACAAATGTACTGGTGGCCAGGTATGAAACGAGAGATTTCTGAGTTCGTATTAAGATGTTTAGTTTGTCAGCAAGTGAAAGCTGAGCATCAGGTACCTTCTGGTTTGTTACAACCAGTAATGATTCCAGAGTGGAAATGAGAACGTGTCACGATGGATTTCGTATTGGGATTACCTTTATCACTAAGAAAGAAAGATGATGTGTCAGTCATTGTTGATCGTTTGACGAAGTCCGCACATTTCATTCTAGTGCGTACAGATTTTTTCACTCGAGAGATTAGCAGAGTTGTATGTAGCTGTGATTGTTAGATTGCTTGGTATGCCATTTGCTATTATTTTTGATAGAGATCCGCGATTCACGTCTCGATTTTGGAGCAAGTTACACGAAGCTTTAGGTACTCGATTGCGTTTTAGTATCGCATTTCATCCTCAGACCGATGGTCTGTCTAAGCGAGTAATTCAGATACTCAAGGATATGCTTCAATATTGTCTTCTAGAGTTTGAAGGTAAATTGGGAGAGTTTTCTACTATTAGTTGAATTTGCATACAACACCAGTTATCGATTGAGCATTAAAATGGTACCATATGAAGCTTTGTATGGTCAGAAGTGTTGAACTCTATTATACTGGATTGAGCTTAGTGAGAAAAAGCTTTTCGAGGTTGAATTGATGTAAGAAACTGAAGAAAAGGTTAAAGTGATACGAGATAGTTCGAAAGCAGCTTTGGATCGACAAAAATCCTATGCGAATTTAAAAAGAAAAGACATCGAATTTCAAGTCGGTGACAAAGTGTTTTTGAAAGTATTTCCCTGGAAGAAAGTTCATCGATTTGGCCGTAAACTTAGTTTGCGGTTTATCGGGCCGTATGAGATCTTTGGGAGAATCGGACCGATAACTTATAGGCTAGCCTTACCGTCAGAGTTAGAAAAGGTTCACGAGTTAGAAAAGGCTCACAATGTATTCCATGTATCTATGTTACGACGATATCAATCAGATTCTTCACACATCATTTCACTTGTTGATGTTGAGATTCAACCAGATATGACATACGGTGAAGAACCGATTAGAATTCTAGCTCGAGAGGTTAAAGAACTAAGAAATAAAAGCATAGCTTTAGTGAAAGTTCTCTGGCAACGTCACAGAATAGAAGAGGCTGCGGTAGGTAATTTTAGGGGTAAGACTCCCAACTTTAAGTATTATAATTGTAACAACCCGTTTTTAGTGAAATTAGAATAGTGGTTTTGGGACCAAAAATCTGATGAGTAAATTATTGTTTTATTAACATTCTAATGTCTATGGGATGTTAGTAAGGACAAATTAAAATTTCGTTAAGAAATTTTGACGTTTGCATGCTTAATTATGTGAAAAGGACTAAATCGTAAAAGGTACAAAAGTAGAGTTCTATTAGTTAAAGGTATCAATTAGCTATGAATTTTAAATGTGAGTGGACTTAGATGGTAATTAGACCATTTATGTGGTTAGTGGACATACATGGCATGGTTTTATTGAAATTATTAAAGTTTTTAAATGTTATTTTGGTAATTAGGTAAATAAGGTTAAAATTTAACAAAACAAAATTCTATTTGCATTATCTTTTTCCACTGATTTACAGGAGAGAATATCACCATTTTAGGGTTCATTGATTCGACTAAGAACATCCCTTCCATGTAAGTAATTTTTGATTCTGTTTTTAATGATTTTTATATTTTCGGGATCGTTGTAGCTTAATTTTGCCAGCCCAGGGATTAAATTGTAAAGCTGTTAAAGATTTAGGGTTTTTCCATGAATGTTCTTGCATTATTCTTGAAGTTTAATGGAAGAATATGAATTCTTTTTGTTAAATAAAACAATTTTGTAAATGGATTTTTGATGAAATTTTCATTTAGGGACTTATTTGTAAATATGGTAAATTTTAAGTTAAATTCATGAAATGGTAAGTTGTATGAGTTGGTAGATGTCCCTAGTGAATTCAAATAGCATGAAATGAGGATGAAAATGCTTAGATTTCAATTTATGAGCTTAAGGACTAAATTATAAAAAGTTAAAATGTTAGGGGTAAAGTTGTAATTTTGCAAAAAAGAAATATGGACTGACTTGAATAATAAAAGTATAAATGAATTGAATTTATCTATTTAGATCAAGATAGACCTCGAATGGATTTAGATCTCGAAAAAGCGAAAGCTTCGAATTGATCGACTACGTTTTTATGCTTTGTTTGTCGAGGTAAGTTCATATGAGTAAATAATGTTTTAATGTTATATTGATCTGTATGTTCATTTATTGTTTGCCATGCAGCTAGATGATGTTTATCCAACGATGTCATGATAATTATCGAGCCCCGTTTGAACCTTAGGATTTCGTAGGATACAAATGACATGTCATTAGGGTTTTCATGTTTCGGGTGTTGGTCTTGAATGCCCTATTGATGGTTGATGTCCTGCATTTGTTATGAATACTCTATAGCTCATGTGACCAGCATCGTGTAGCTTACATTCTGACCCACAGTTTGTGTGAGCAGACCCATTTCACAGCTCATGTGAGCAACGATGTAAAGGAAAAGGAAAAGGAAAAGGAAAAGGAAAAGGAAAGGTTATATGTTTAGTACACTATCTAGAGATTATATTGATAGTTTTTTGATGTTTTGGCCAAGATTATAATGGCATGTATAGGTGGACTTATGTTTGAATGTTAGTTGATAAGTTTTCCATGTATAAGCTGTTTTGGATTGATGCACTTTTGGTACTTTTGGTACGTTGTTGATATGTGTTAATATGGCTAAGTTTTGATGCATGTTTTGATGGCCAATTTGGTATGTGATGGTATAGTTTCAAAATGGTCAAGATAGGTTATGTTTTGGTAACGTATTGGCTAGATGTGTATGAATGAAATATGGTCAAATATGCATATGTTTAGGTATGTTGTATGTTTGCTTTTGAGGTGCCTTGTATGGCATATTGGTTGTATGGGTTTGGTCTTTTGAATTGGTCATTTCATGTATGTTTTGGTAATGTTTTCAAGCTTTGAAGTTATGCGCAAAATGCTTGTAGGTACATGTTTGGGATAGTGATGGAAATGACTTGAATTTGGCCAATTTCATGTCCACATGGCCTGAGACATGGGTGTGTGACTCAGTCGTGTGTCCCTTGTAGGTTTTAAGGCTTGCGAGTTAGGCAGTTACATGACCTAGCACACAACCTGACACATCGGCGTGTGTGGCCATTTTGAGAGTTACACGGCCTAGCACACGGACGTGTGGCCTGGCTGTGTGACCCAACTTCGAAAGTTACACGGGCAAGGACACGGGTTGGGACACAAGCGTCTACCCCTTTTTTGAATGTTACACAGCCTGAGACACGAGTGTGTGACCCCTACAGTTCAATTTTTCTAACTTTTTCTGAAATATTTCAAATGTTTTCAATTTAGTCCCGAATTATTTCTAAAGTGTTTTTAAGGCCTCCAAGGCTCGATTAAGGGACGATATGCATGTAAATGAATGATTTATACTATGTTTATGTTAATGTTTGGAAATGTATGTTTTTATGTTACATTTATCCAGTAATGCTCTGTAACCCTATTTCGACGACGGATACGGGTTAGGGGTGTTACAATAATAAACGCCACTTGGGTGAGTGTTGGAAGAAATTGGTGTCTGCCTAAAATATGGATCGATGAGGCATAAGTATAACATTTTTCAAAACTGAATGTTTAACTGAGCCATTTCAATGGCTAGTGTGACCTTCATAATTCGACTATAACGCCTAAATCGGGTTGATGAGGTTACAGATTATAATGTTGTTCTTAAATGTGCTAAAATCCAAAAAACTATCTCTGAAGGTTGTTACTCTCATCACTTCTCTTGTTAAAACTTTTTTGGATCTAGGGTTTTGAAAACCATGAAACTTTTGGTCTTTCTTTATGTTGTTTTCGTTTTTTTTTTTTGAAAGTTTAGATCTTTAGGTTCACATATATTATGTTATTTATTGTTAAATATATACATATGATATATATAATTAAAATGTGTTGTTAATCCTTGTACCTACATAGAATTTGAAATTTGGTCATTATGCTTTAAAAGTTAAAAAATCAATCTTGTTATCTTTTTAATTTAAAAATCCTAATCAAATAATTAGCATTGTTGATGATTTTTGTCCAAATTTGTCAATTTAACATATTTATTTGCATTATATGTCACATCATATGAGGACAGACTAATCAAAATTCTAAGTTAACAAAATTTTTTGTAAAAAAAATAACGATTTTAATGATTGGACTAAGATTTTTAAACAAAAAAAGTAGGAAAACTTGATTTTTAACTTTTTAAGTAAAGAGACTGAGACTTTGTTTACAATTGAGGTTGAAAAGCACTTTTCAACCCAAATAATGATTTCAAACCAAAAAAATGGGCAAATCTTGATTTTAAACTAAGATTTTAACCCCAACCAAAAAATTCAAAATTTTTAGCTTTTGGTTTTGAAAAATTGTTTTTCAATGAAACTACCTTTTTATCCCTCACTAAATCTTCTACATTACAACATCGGGTTTAAAATAGATTTTTTATCTTATCAAAAGCACTTTTTTTTTGTACAGAAATGATAAACACTCAAAATTTTCAAAAGCAGTTTTCTAAAACACTTTTTTCACAACACTTTTCAAAAACACTTTTTTAACTTCAATGGTAAATTAGTCCTAATCTCAATTTTTATCAAAATATAGAGACTAACAACAAATTTTAAACAACCTATATATATATTTGCAATTCACTAGAAAGCATAAATTTATTCGAGTAATTTACTTCCCTCACTTGTGAGATTTTTCTATGTTTATGTTTTTTGAATTTATTTTAAAGTACAATTTTTAATTAATTATCAAAATAAGTATACCAAAAGTTAGATTTTAAAGGTATCTCAACATTCACGAGTGTGGAGTTTAATAGTCAAATCTTCACAAAATATGCACCTTGTTTGTCAAGAGAAAAACAACTCATGGACCTTGAAACCTATGGATGTTGAGTTTAAGCTAGTGAACTTTAACATGAGTATTTATTTTCTCATTGGCTCAACCAACTCATTTAATATAAGGAACTCAACACTTAGTGTCAATATCCTTTCCCGTTCCTACTAAAAACTTCTCAAACTTTCCTAATTTGAAAAAAAAAAAGGTTTTCTTTTCGTTTTCTACTTCTTTCTGAGAATAAATAAGTCATGTTAAGGTTTCAAAAAATATAGAAAATCATTTGTCAATATGGTAAAATTTCCAACTCAAAATTTTTTATTATGTTATTATGAATTTTTTTTAAGTTTTTACACAACTAAATATCATTTTTATGAGATTTTAAACAATAAAGAGATGAAGTTGTTCATGCACAACATAAGTTAAACTTCCCAAGCCGGATGGGTGTATCCAACACCACTTGAAGAGTGTCAATTTAATTGCAGCATCTATAATAATAACGTTTGAAATGTTATCAAAGTTGCGTTCCACTTTGTTGGAAAGATGAATGCAAAAAACGTATACATTCTATTTTCCATGTCCAAAAATGAATATAAAACTAGATGATGTTGCTTTAATAACTGGACTTCCAATCTATGGGTAGGCAGTAATAGAAGCTAGTAGCATCGAATGAAAAGTTAAAGTGCTATCAATTGTTGGGTGCTGTACCATGTGTGAAAGAGAAAGAATTGGATGGGAAACATGTGAAATGGACATAGTTGGAGAGACTTTTTGTTCCTGCAACTCTAGCAAATGCAATTGTGGAGGAGGTGGACCAATATGCCAAAGCCTATATGCTTTGGATAGTAGGAAGAATGTTGTATCTAGAAAAGCTTAGCAATAAGGTTTATTACATGTATCTTCCGATACTAGAGTCATTTCACATGGTAGGTAAATTATTGTGGTTCATTGACTTTGGCATATCTGTATAGGACTCAACATCCGATCAATGAAATAAATGGTTATTTTCTACTTTTGAAAACTTAAGTATGGATATGGATGCCAAGGTTAGCGCCTATACCTTTGAGGAAAGAGTTCTATTTTAGTTGAAGATAAAAATATATTCGTATTTAATATTTTAAAATGTATTGAATGATCAATATTTATAATTTTTCATTTGATAAGTACTCTTAATTCGTATATTTTAGGCCTTATTATTTTACTTTTCATTGATTCTCAAGCAAAATATCATATCTTAGCTTAAATCGCATAATTGGTGTCACATTTGCATACATTAACATTTTTAGTTATTTATGATTTAGGTTTATATGATTTAGTATTTATTAATTAATTAGGTGTTTTGAAACTTTGATCGGTTGGATTCAAGCTTGGGATGTTAGTTCAAGGACTATTGGAAGGAAAGTATATAGTTAAAACCAAGAAAAATATAGAATAAGAGAAAAATACGTGTGGACCACAACTTTGAGAATTGGTGCCAGAGCCAGGTTAGAGGAAGATGATTTTTTGCCATGACATAAGCATTTGTGAGCCCCAAGGCCTGCTTTTGCTTGTGCATCAAATTTGACCATCCTAACTCTGAAAAACTAGGACATTTTCGCCATTTTCAAGACTTTAAGCTCACGCAACTTGTAACAACTCGTTTTTAGTGAAATTGGAACAGTGATTTCGGGACCACAAATTTGAAGTTGAAAAATTTATTTTATGATTATTTTATTGCCTACTTTATGATAGTAATGCCGTATAAAAATTTTGTTAAGAAATTTTACCGTTTACATGCTCAATTTGATAAAAATGACTAAATCGCGTGAAGTGCAAAAGTTGAGTTCTAGTAGCTAAAAGTGTTAAATAGCTATAGAACCTTAAAGTAAGAGTCCTTATATGGTAATTAGACCATAAATATGATAGTGGAATATGATGGCTTGGCATTTGTGTAAATTTGATTAATTTTAAAGGTTAAATAAGTAAATAGGTAATTAAATGATAAAATAATAAAACAAAATAAAGCTTTCATCTTTCATTTCTATCTTCAACTAAAAATAGAAGAAAGGAGTAGCCGTTGTTGAAGCGACATTCAGCCATCCTTATTTCCATAATTAGGTATGCATTTTTGTCCTATTTTTAATGATTCTATGTTTCCGGGACCGTTGTAGCTTAATCTAGCTGGCCTAGGGACTAATTTGTGAAATTGTTAAACTATTGGGGTTTTACCATTAGTGCATATACATGATTTTTTAAGTTCGATGTTAGAAAATGGATGGTTGTTGTTAGATAAACAACTTTTGTAAAGGGATTTTTGGTAAAATTGTCAAATAGGGACTAAATTCAAAAATAGAAAATTATACATGGTGAAATTGTGAAATAAATGAAATATAGGGCATGCTGGGGACCTATTTGATATTCGGCCATAGTGGATTGCGGTGAAATTGCATAAATTTCCATTTTGTGAGCTAGGGACTAAATTACAATGAATTAAAAGTATGGGGGCAAATGGTAATTTTGCCAAAATATGTTTTTGGGCTAAATTGAGTCCAATTTATCCATATAGATCAAGACAGACCTCATACGGCTTTAGATTAGGGCAAAGAGAAAGTCTTGGATTAATTGACTCCGTATTTACGAATATTCATCGAGGTAAGTTCGTGTGATTAAATTGTGTTTATATGTTTTATAATGAATTATTTACGAATTGTGAATTGTTATAAATATACATAGTTGCATATCCAACGAAGTTAGACAAATAGCGAGTCCTGTTTGAACCTTAGGAATCTGTAGGATACAAATGACATGTCATTAGGGTTACATGATTTGGGTACTGGTCCTAAACGTCCTACCGATGGCTGAGGTCCTGCATGTGTTGTGGATACTCCACAGCTCATGTGAGCAGTATCGTGTAGCTATGTTCTGACCCATAGCTCATGAGAGTATACCAATCTATAGCTCGAGTGAGCATGCTGATTCACAGCTCGTATGAGCATATATGTACATGAATTGACGGATTACAATTATATGAACTAGCACACTATGTGTAAGCTATCCTGGGTATCCAACGGTATTCTAAACGGTTCAATAGGTAATGTTCTGATACGAAATAATAAGAGTTCAATACGAACTATTATAGATATACATGTGTATTACATGAAAATATGGTTATATGATATATGGAAAAATCAAATGGATGATACATGTCTACGGAACTTGATCAATGGTTATGTTCATATATGGTTATTAGCTTATATATGCAATTACATGGCTAACATGGTTGGTGTATATGTGCTTAGGCATTTGGCCAAATTCAATTGGGATATACTTGTTTACTTACTTATTTTAAGACTAAATGGTAAGTTAAATTCTATGTTACATGAACTTACTAAGCTTAAATGCTTACTTTGTGTTATTTTCCGTGTTTTATAGTGAATCAGAAGCTCGTTCAGGTTGGAAACTTGACGGAGCTATATCACACTATCCATTGGCTCTTTTGGTACTTTCAGATGTATAATTTTGGTTATAATGGCATGTATAGGTATTTTGGCTAGTTTGACCTATGTGTTTGAATGTTGTAATGGCCATTTGACTTGGTTGAGTTTTGGTATTTTGATGATATAATGGAATATTTTGACATGTATGTGAATAGCTTTATTATGGATGATGGTATGGTAGTTGAAATATGCAAATGGTAAGTGTCATTATGGTGTAGGTGAATATGGTGTTTTGGTACCTTTTGGTATGTTTTTGAAAGGTAAAACAAGTGACATAATATGGTATAGACTTGGTCGAGCCTTTGTTGGTCAATTGATCAATTTGTGTTCACATTTGTATAAGTTTTAATATTGTCATTTGAGGTGCCTAAGGACATATTGGTTGTATGTGATTATACCATATGTATGAAGCTAGTATATGCTTAATTTTGGTGCTTTATTATATCTTGTAAGTATGTGTAATGTTGATTATAGGTACATGTCTAGTTGAGTGAGAAAAAAGGCTTATAAAATAACCTATTTTCATCCACACGGGCAGACGTGGGTGTGTGTCTCAGCTGTATGTTACACACGGCCGTGTGTCCCCTATAGCTTTCAAAGGGTTACAAGTCAGGCTGTTACACTACCTAGCACATGGCTTGGCACACGGGCGTGTGGCTTGGCTGTGTAACCCAAGTCAGTGAGGTATACAGGCATGGACACGAGCTAGGACACGGCCGTGTGTCCCTACTTCGAATGCCCACACGGCTGTGTGACCTCTGCAACGTTGAAAATTTTCACTATTTTTTACAAAATTCTCTGAGTTTCAAATTTAGTCCCGACTTATTTCTAACATGTATTTTGGGCCTAGAAGGTCGTATAAGGGACCATATGTATGTTTTAAACTGTTTTTATTATGTTTATTGATATGATATGAAAAGTTTGAAATTTCTGTCCGTTTGAATTGAAACTCCGGTAATGCTTCGTAACCCTATTTTGACGACGGATATGGGTTAGGGGTGTTACACAACTGTTGTAAACCTAATCTTGGTCAATTAAAATTTATAAATAGGATCTTTTAGTGGAGGGTTAGTAACTTTAACTTTTGTCAAATTATTTTAGCTTATTGCAACCTTTATTTATTTCTGTGTTCTTCTTGTTCATGGATTGCTAAACCCTTAGTTAAAGGAACTTCGAAGTTTGATTCCAAAATTTGTGAGAACTAATTACTCTTCATTTATTTTTTTTGTTCTTTAGTATTTGCATGTCTTCTATTTTAATTACAAAAATTTAGGTTTGTTGAATATATGGCTCGTATTTGATAACTTAAAATATTCGCATTGCCAATTTGGATAGTTGAATTTGTAATTGTTTAATTGAATCTAATGCTTATGACAAACAGCATTGTTAGTTGCAATTTATGTTGTGTGGACATGTAATCTAATATAAATAAACCTCGCTTGTATATTTTTGTTTGTTAGAATTAGGTCTCTCTCGTTCTTAATGTTATCGGTAAGCTAAATCATAGCCATGAAGTTATAGGGTTTTTTTATTGATAAGGAGAATAATTTCAACGAGCTTCTTCTTAGTTATTGAAAAGATAAGGAATGATTGGTTTGTAAGACCCTTTATCTGACCCAACCGACAAGCCAGGGTGAAATAGCCTGTTTTTAGTGAAATCAAAATAGTGGTTTCGAGACCACAAATTTGACGTGAAAATATTTATTTTATTATTATTTTAAGGTCTATGGTATGTTAATAGTGTCCTATAAAAATTTTGTTAAGAAATTTTCCCATTTGCATGCTTAATTTCATGAAAAGGACTAAATCGTAAAAGGTGCAAAAGTGTGGTTCTAGTAGCTAACTGTGTTAAATGGCTAAAGAACTTTAATGTAAGGGATTTAAATGGTAATTAAACTATTATTCTTAGGAGTGGACATATACAGACACCTTATTAAGTGATTTAAAGGTTAATTACTAAGGCTAATTATGTAAATTAGTAAATAAGTGAAAATAAATTAAAAGAAAAATAAAACCCATCATCTTTAATCTATCTTTTTCCATAGAAAAACCAAAGAAAATACCTCCATGGAAGCTTGCCAGGTTCGTCTAGGAGTATCCATTGCATTTGAGTATAATTTCATCCCGTTTTTAATGATTTTTATGTTTTCGAGATCGTTGTAGCTTAATCTAGCTAGCCCAAGGACTAATTTGCAAAATTGTTAAAGGATTATAGTTTTTTCCATAAACATGTTTGTATTATTTATAAATTTTAATGAAAGATTATGAGTCCTTGTTAATAAATAAACAAGTTTTGTAAAGTGATTTTTGATGAAAATGTCAATTAGGGACTTAATTATAAAAATAGTAAAAGTACATGGTGAAATTGTGAAATAATGATTTGTATGAGTTGATATGTGTTCAAAATAAGTTTGGCTAGCATGGGTTAGGGATGAAATTGCATAAATTTCCATTTACGAGCTTAAGGATTAAATTCTAAAGAAGTTAAAATATTAGGGGAAAAACTATAAATTTATGAAAGTATGAATTTTCGATTAAATTGAATAGTGTGTAAATGAAATAGATTAAATTTGCTTATTTACATTAAGATAGACCTCGTACGAATTTAGATCGGGGTAAAGCTAAAGTTTCGGACTAGTCGACTCTGTTTCTATGCCTTAATCATCGATGATTGTGTATTGTTTTAATGCTATGTTTTGAGCTATATGTAATGTGTTGATAGTATGTAATTGAATAATGTAAATCCCTGATGTTACGACGACTATCAAGCCCTGTTTGAACCTTAAGAATTCGTAGGATACAAATGACATGTCATTAGGGTTTCCATGTTTCGGGTGCTGGTCTTGAATGTCCTAACGATGGATGAGGTCCTGCATTTATTGCTGATACTCCACAGCTCATGTGAGCAACATCATGTAGCTTACATTCTGGCCCACAACTCATGTGAGTAGGCCCATTTCACAGCTCGTGTGAGCAATGATGTAAAGGAAAGGAAAGGTTACAGTTATATATGTTTGGCACACTTCGTGTGAGCTATCCCGCGTATTCGATAATATTCTAAATGGTTCAACCAGCATAAAAAGGAAATGGTAAGTGTTCAATATGAACCATGATATGTGTGTATGAAAAGAATTGAAATGGTGAATTACATTGAAAGTATGTTATGTTAAGGAAGATGATGAATTGAAATGAATTATAGTGATTATCTATGTTAAACTCATGTGTATTATGTTGAGTATGCTAACATGTGTTGTTGTTGGTGCTTAGCCTTGTGCCAAGCTTATGGTTGGATTGTATTATGCATAAATTTAATGTTATGTAATGAAATGGTAAGTTATGTTTTATGAACTTACTAAGAATTATGTGCTTACGTAGTTTTCTTTCCTATGTTTTATAGATAATTAGAAGCTCGTTCGGTTTGGAAGCTTGTTAGAGACTTATCACACTATCCCACGGATATATTGGTAGATTTCAATGTTTTGGTCATGTTTATAATGACATGTATAGGAAACTTATGTTTAAAGTTTGAGTTGAATGCTAAGTGTTTAATTTGGTATGTATATATGATAGTTGTTTTGTACCATTTGAAAATGGTTAGTTTTGTGTCACTTAGGTAGTTTAGATGCATGAGAATAATAGTCCATATGGTAAAGTTATTTTGATATGGCATGGATCTAGTATGGTATGTTTAAAATGTGGCCAATTGTGGTATGTTTGGTATATAAATAAGCTAGGTGTGTGTGGTTAAGGTATGGAAAAATATGCACATGTTTAGATATGTTTGGTGTTTGATGATTGAGGTGCCTTATTGGCATATTGGTTGGATGTATTTTGAATCTTCGAATGGGTCTTTTTATGCAGGGTTGAGGATGACGGCAACCCTAAATCTATAAATAGGTTTATTTAACACTTATTATGGACGGGTTTCATACTTTAGAATTTTCTTTAAAGTTTCAGTTTTAAACTTTTTGTTTTTTTAGGATTTAATTTACTTCTAATTTTTATCTTTATGTGTATCGAGATATCTGATTTTTTAGACTCAATAAACTATTTCTAAATTTTGCACTTCATTCAATACAATTCAGGATTCTCTTAAACCTTTTCTCTTGATTTATTATTCATGTTCATCTTTCACATCAAGTTTACTGTGTTTATGAAATCCATGAGGAATGTCACACCCTAAAATTAGGTTTTAGAGTTTTGGGGGTATTTTAGGGATTTTAGCTCTAGTGAGCTCCGGAATTTCATAAGCATGGTAATCATAAATTTTTTTGTTTATGGTAAATCAAATAAATTTTTGAAAAGAACATCGAAAAGACTTTCAATTTTGAAATAAGGACTAATTTGTAAAAGGGGTAAAAATCTGTATGTTTATAAAGCAGTTAAACCAAATTTTAAAATTCAACCTATTTTTCCTTCCTTCTACAGCAAACTCACGAAAAGCCCTTCCTTTTTTATTATTTTTTTGTCCCTTGCACTCCTAAGTCTCTCCCATTCAATTTTGTTCTACAAACCTTAATTCTTTTCATTTCTATCCTCACACAAGTCATTAATCTTCGTAGAATCTAAAAAAAACCACCAAAAACACCATAAATTTCTACATTGTTTAATTTTTGGGTTTTTTGATTTTTTTATCAAACACTCAGTTTTTCATCAAGTAAGGTAACAATTCGATTCCTTATTAGTTTTTGACATTATTTGATCCTTTAAATTGAATTTTTAACCTTTAAATCGCATATTTTAAATAAAAGTAAAAAACTGGATTGTTAATAGTGAATTTCGAGATTAAAAACATGGTTTCAAAGTGTTTTTCAATTAGTTTTGATGTAATTAGAAGGTTTCTAAACTTACTTTAAAGTTCCGTTAATGATTTCTTGAATTTTAATGAATTTTTATGGAAATTGCTATAACTTGTCAAAAAAATTTGACAGCATGAATTGGGTAGTTTTGTGTTGTTTAAAGGTTAAGAATCAGTTATAGTGAATAATTAGATGAACAGAATTCATTTTAAGCAAAAAGATTAAGTGTAGACTGAGATAATTGAAATTTAAGTTTGCTATTTTGAAGGTTTTGGTTTCATGAGAACTTAGCTTAGGCTTATGCCTTTGATTGCTTTGTGTGTCCTTAGCTAATTCTTGATTGTGTTGTTGTGTGATTTATTTTGTTGAAGCTTCAGACTCATTAGGACCTTCTACGAGTGAAGGAAAGGCTAGTTTGAACTTTCGGCATTTCGGCGAAAGTGTAATTGGAGAGTGTTTGGAATCGCTGCTTATGGACATGATTCATTGCATTAATTGGGAATTTAGAAGTAGCCTAAACCCCTACTCTAAATTTTGAGTGTAAGCTTTCTCATACCTATGTTTGGATTGTGAAATATGTGTTTATGTGTTGTCAAAATGAGAACTAAAATGTGATGCTTTGGAATGTGTTATATACTTGTGATGTTTACTATGTAAGTGGAAATGTGGACATGTTATGCATATCAAATGACATAAATTATGTTGTGCCTATAATGTCAAATTTCAGTGAAAAAGTGTAGAAAATGGTAAGTAATATGAGTGTTTAATAATGAATATTTTGGCCTTGTGTTCTTTGAGACCATTGGATATAGTTGGTATGCCATAGGATTATGAGTACTCACCTATATGTGTTGTGTTTTTGGAGCATTAAGGCCCGAGACAGATTTGTAGAGATAATGGAATGGGAGCTAAGGTCCATTCACGGGGATATGCTTGGTGTGTTGGAAAGTGCTTGCTTTGTGGGATATGTTCAACTCTATGAGTCATTTGGTGTGTTGGCGAGCTATGTATCCGATGAGTGGTGGTAGAGCCCACTTTTATGTTTCATAGCCTCAAGTGCCAAATTATCAATAAATGTGTTTTTCTGTAATGTGATATATGATTAAATGAGTATGTGATTAATATGTAAATGAACCAATAAGTTAAACTTGAATTAGTTTCATATGACACTAAAGCTGAGAATTTTGGAGTTATGCTATTTAGTTGTTTGTAAATGCATGATGACATATTTTCATGGTAATTATTCTGACCATTCACTAAGCTTGTTAAGCTCACCCACTCCTTTTTAAACCATTGCAGATTAGTTGTGTTCTAGTGTGAGCAGTGTGGTTCCAAAGGAGTGGTCCAAGCAAGACCTTAGCATTAATTTGTAGGTTTTTTTTATTCGGTTATGTTTTGGGGAAATAAAGACAATGTGGTAGAATTGTTGCATGAACTTTAGGTGTATCGATATTCAGGTTTTAAAAATGATAGCTCCATGATTTTTGAAAGTGTAGGAAGTCAGTAATGTAATTTGGTATCGATACCATATCATGAGTATCGATACACAAGGTAAAATATTCGATAGTTTTTGAAATGTATCAATATTTTCTTGTGTTTCAATTTTAGGTGAGAAACAGAATACTGATTTGGTATCGATTTTTCAAGCAATATCAATACCATGTAAGAAAATTATCGATACCTACGTGATTGCTTTTGAATTTTTTCTAGGTGATTCTAATGCATGTTTAATTCCTGTTTTAAGTTCGTATGATGAATGTTTAGTATGTTTTAATGATGACTGGAATATGCATGACTATAAATACTTCAAAAAGGTAAGATGGAAGATGTTTTCTTAATAACGAGACAATTGGTAATGTGTATGATGTGCGACGGTGGTGTGACATCCTAATATTCGGGCTCGGTGACCGGGCCAGGTATAGGGTGTTACAAGGAACTAATCCTCTTATGGCAGATTAGCGAGTGGAGGTACTACTAATTAATTGTTGTGTAGAGATTTCTTAGTGGATCAACTATTCGGGAGAGGAAGAACTTAAACCTTAGGCTTGACGACCCTAGAAGTCATTAGGTGGGAATCAACCTAAAATTTGTATAGCCTATTCGCGAATACCTAAGCCCCAAATCGATCTAGACTATGAGGTCGAGAAATAAGTAGTTCTTTTCAACTTGCCAGTTTAGTGGAAGATCGAGAGATCCTGCTAGGGTGACGACTAGTTGATTGGATAGAAACCCAAAGCAACAATTGGTTATGATTACCAAAGTAAGCTAATCGCCCATGCCTAGATCTGATGCAGTTCACATCTTTCGTTTTCCAAAGTCTCTTTATTTTTGTTATTTTCTTTATTATTATTAAAATCCCAAAAATCGTACTTTATGTTTATTCGTACTATAATTTATTTAAAGTGCTAAATAGATCTATTTGCATTTAGGTTAGGATTAATTTAGTACTCGCCACCCTTGGGTATGATCCTCAGAGTACTCTTTTACTTCGTTGTAATTATATTACAACCTAGCCCGTATACTTATTTATATCACTTATTTCATATCTTCTGTGCAGGTTTCTTACTTTGGAAGTTAGTACATCTGGAGGCGATTAAGTTGTTGGCACTATTGTTAGGGAAGCAACGTCACTAGATTTAATTTTTTAACAGAATAGAATAATTAGAAAGTACCTAAATTATAGATATGATTTTTACGTCATTCTCATTAATTACTTATTTTTCATTACTAACACATTTCATTCCTTCATGAAATCTCAAACACAATTGCAGTACAGCAACAGGGGCACTGATAAAGAAGAATCTTGCCACAGGTTTGATCAAACACAAAGTCAAACTGTATCTTGGGAAGGCGAAATCTGGAGTAGCCAACAACCCTGATGGGGGAAGACAACTAAGAAGGACTAAGTGAATTCACAAAAGAGATAACAGTACACACGGACGTCCAAAATGAGATAGTGCCTATAGAAGAATTGAAAGTTGAAGATAAGCCAACCCTCGAATCCACTTTTCTGATAACACCAATTTCACCATAATTAAAGGATTAACAATGTCAAGACATAGAGAAAGAGGTAAGTCTCTCAACCCTACCTCAATTATTCTATGAGATGTTAACATTTATGACCCCGATAGAAAAATTACCACAACTATAGAATCTAGTTAGGAAAAAGCTCGAGAATTGTAAAAAGGAGGACTGATTTAGCATGAATACATTTTGCAAAATATTAATCCTCAATCAAACATCACAAAAATTCAGAATCCTAGGGAGTTTCACGATATGAACTAAACTAGGGAGTATACATGTTGATAGAGTTACGAGTGATTTTTAAATTTTCTTTAACCAAATAAGCCTACCCAATAAGAAATTAGGGTTACGAAAACTAGAAAGCACTCCTTAGTAGAACCATACGAAAATGTCAGCACTCAACTGAAAAAATTGTCGAAAGAAGCAATACTTGAATGACGTAGGTGGAATGAAAATATAACTTTAGATTTCAAGGTAAATATGGACAAATCTCTCTTGTGGAAACATTTTTTGAAAGCTCTGTAAAAATTCTTAATGAACTTGAGAAAAGGGCAATCAAGGATCATAGTGAAAGATATCACTGTAATACCTGTCGGAATCAGGATATAGGAACTATTTAGAGTCATTAAGTGATAATATGTTTATAAATGTGGCTAAACACCTCGATTTGTGAAAGGTGTTTTCTATGATAAATGCATGACGAAAGAACAGATTTAAAGAACGAGATAAACAGAGAAAGGCAGAATGGCATGCTAGACGTTGGACCAATACTGATAGAAATGGAATTAGGAGAATTTTGTCTTGTACATTAATCGAGCTAAAGAATGAATCGAGTAGCAAAACCTAACATCGTAGAATGAATTTTAAATTTATGTATATTATTGTATTATGGACTAACAAATAGGTCAAAACTTGATATATTGATTCAACATAAATAGGAACACTTTGAAAATTGGAAATTAGAGTTGAAATAGAGCCCGTGTCGTGACACAAACCCTCCATGTCGCAACATCAACAACACACTCAAAAAATCAAGCAAACTAGCTCAAAGTTGCTACACAGCCCATTTATGTCACGACATAGCAGACAGGATGTTGTAGGGCTTAAAAACTTCAAAGTACATCATGACATTAAACCTCGATATCTCAATAATGGTAGACTGCTAAGGATGTCATGACACGGAACCCCTGTATCGCGACATCGCTGTAATTTTTTGCTAGGTCGACCCGACCCATTGCGCAACCCACAGACATTAAACATTTTTTAACTTGGTGGAAGCCCCTAAAAACACCTAAATATTAACCCTAGAAACACTTTTAAATATCACTTTAACTACTTTTAAAACTTTCATCTTGCTAAAACTCCTTAATATATTGAAACTTTAAAACCTTAAAACCCTTGCTTTCTTCTCTTATCTTTCATTATGTTGCAATCTCTTCTCTTCATTGTTCTCCAGTGTAGGTTATACATCAAGTATTCATAAGGGAAGTCACCACGATCATTGAGGAGAAGATAACAAGATTCCAAAGACAAGATTAAGGGTTCCAAACTTAGAATTTATTTTTTTATTATTTTTAAAATATATTGCTTGTTAATTGTGAGTATTTCTAATGAACATTATAGCAAATATGCCTCCTAGGAAAACTAGGAAGACCAGTGTACAAGAGACTTTGATAGTTTCGGATCCTCAAAAATTTCAAAATCTAAATGTCGAAAAATACTTTCGCGAATTGCAAGGAAAACCTTTTATTCAAGAACAAGGGTTCGAACCATCAATGGTTTTGAGTAATGAGATTTGGACATTGGTCTGATATCATCGATGGGAGCGACTTTGTGTCACTCCCAAAGAAAATGTAGTGATACCAATAGTTTATGAGTTATATGCATCTCTTAGAAATCAAGAACCGCAGAGGGTATATGGTGAAATTTCAGAAACTGTATGGGTAAGAGGTAAGGAAGTACGTGTGACTCATCGAGAAATTTGTGAATTTTATAATGTCCCATACTATGCAAACGATTTCCTAGATTACACTGATTTAATACTTCAGGAAAATAGATGGATGACATTTTACAATATTTAACTCAAGGAAGAGGCATATGGAACCATAGTTTGGATACTAAGCTGCCGACCAATTTTAATTAGGCAATTATGTTCCAAGTAGCTAAAATATGGACGCAACTAATTTTTACTAGAATAGCCCCTGCATTGAATGTCTCTAATGTAAATACTTTTCAAGTTATTTTGTTGTAAGATGTGTTATAGAAAAAACATATATGTGTCAGGAGATTGATACATTAAAACATGAAGCAATGCATTAGTGCCAAAAAGTTGGGGTCTTCTTTCCTCACCTTATGACAGGAATTTGCACGGTAAAACAATATCAGAGAACCAAAATACTCACCAAACTTGGATATATCTGGAGCATTCAACACTGCATTCAAAGAGCCAAGGAATGAGGAAGAAGGAGGAGAAGAGGATGAGGCTACCAAGTGAGATTTTCAAAGGGAAGAGGACAATTATGATACGACATTCCAACCACAATATTCCAAGCCAAAGGGTTTTATCATTCGTAGCTCAACTTGACATGCCAATCCATCAGGTGGTGGCTCTTCCCAAAGATATGTATTAGGGAAAGGGAAAGCACCCATGGAAATAGGCAGATCACCCCATTTTGAGGATTCAGATGATGATTAAACTGAACTTTTATTTTTGGAAGACTGTAAATAATTTTAGGATAATTTTGATGTTTTTATTTTAGAAGTAGGAGTAACAATATATTATTATTTATTTTATTCTTCTATTTTCGAACTTTCTGTGTAGGAACCTCACATGAAAGGAGCACAACAATTTCGAATAACACAAATGGACAAAGGAAAAAGTACCCACAATTAGATGATGAACCTACCACGATCAATCGGGTAACTTCTTTCCTTATCTTTTTAGGGCTACACATTGACGACAATGTGTTCTCTAAAGTGTGGGCGGTAACATAGAAAATTTGTTTCAATTTTTAGGTTTTTTCCTTTAATTTTTATTGTCAATTGTGTGTTTGAGCTTGTAGAAATACAAATGATTAGTTAGGAGCATGTATATAGGTTGATTGTATTTATTATAAATTTGGCATGATAGTTGGTGATTTTAATTTTTTTATTATTAGACTACTATGTTCTATATATTACACTATAAATAGGAATTGAGCAATTGAATGTACCAAATGATATAGAGAATACAGGGAAACGAGCATGCTAGTATGTATGATAGATTGTTGAATTTGTGATTGTTTGATTGATTAAATTTGTGAATATTGAGATACCTAGGGATGACCTAAGGCATTTTTTGGCATACACCTAGAGCCAAAAAGCTAACCCTGTTTATTCATTCTTAGTACATATATTTGAGCCAGAAAATACTTCTTAATGAACCTTCATTCAAACCCGAGCCAAAAATGTTAATTTGTATTTTCCCTTTCTATGTGGTAATGAATTACACGATTATAGGTGTCTATCCATACTTATTGAGGGTTCATTAGATACATTACAGTGGAATTTTATAAAAATAGAGTGAAATAGGAAGTGTAACAGCCCAATTTTAGGCCTAGTCGGAACAGTGGTTTCTGGACCACAAATTCGACGAGGAAAAATTTATTTTTATTATATTTTTATCATCTACAATTTCACGGAATGATTTCATAAAAATTTCGTTAAAAAATTTCGACGTTTGGGCACTCAATTTAGCCAAAAGGACTAAATTGTAAAAAGTGCAAAAGTTGAGTTCTACATGTTAGAAGTGTCCAATTGTTATGAAATTTTAAATTGGAGGTCCTTAAATGGTAATTAGACCATTGGTTAACTTGTTGGACAAAAGTGGACAAGAGATAAGATAAGTGAAATAGGATATTTTTAAGTTGGGGGCATTTTGGTCATTTAGTAATTAAAAGAATTAAAAAAGCCAAAATAGCCAAAAATTTGTCCATCTTCTCCATGATGAACGACAATAGCAAGGGGGAAGCCATGGTTAGGGTTTCCAAGCTTCCAAGCTCCATAGTAAGTGATTCCAAGCTTCGTTTTTAATGTTCTTTACGTTTTTGAAGTCCCTGTAGCTTAATTTAGCTTATTCTAGAAATAATTTAACCTAGGATTTATATTTGGAAAAATACCCATAGGTGAAATGTGTTTATTTTGATGTTTTATGGTAGAATATAAAGCTTAAAATTGTGTTAAAAAAATTTTGCTAAGCTATTTTTAGTGAAAACAAGTGAAACGGCATAATCGTTAAAAATTATTATTGTTCATAAGTGCATGTTAGAGCAAGAATGTGATGTTGCTATAGAAGGAAAAAATGTTCATCATGTTATAAAACATAAGAAAAAGGAATAAAGTTTAATTTTCGAGCCTAGGGACAAAATCGTAATTTTGTGAAACTTTAGGGGCAAAAATGTAATTTTTCCAAAATGTGATTTTTGGACTGGATTGAATAATGTGAATGTTATATAAGCTAAATATGTTATTATAAATCAAGAAAGACGAGAAATTGACATTGATTGGTAAAAAAAAAGTGAGAAAAAGTGAAAATTCTCGGTTGAACCTTCGAAATGAAAGAGATACGAGTGAAGTTGCTAGGTCACGTGTGTAGTACTATGTGCAGGCTACTATGTGTACCAGAATGATACGTCACATGTGTAGTACTATGTGCAGGCTACTATGTGTATCGGATGAAAATGGTCACATGTGTAGTACTATGTGCAGGCTACTATGTGAACCGGGTATCATTTATTATAAGGTGGTTGCTATGTGTTGATTCCACCATGTATCTGTTATTATTCCAAAGTGTTCATCGGGAAATTAACTAAGTGTAATTGAGTGATGACTATATATGTGGAATTGAATTAAAGATTGACTTGAAATTGGAAATGAGAAATTGGATTGCTTTGAATATAGAGATAAATTGAATGAATTGAAATGAACTATTGGAATGAGATGTGAAAAATTCAATGGAATTGAGATAGTGAAAAACTGAAATTATGAAAGAATACATTTTACAAAAAAACAGTTTAGACAGCAATAGTTATGTGACTTTGAAAAATCACCAAAAATGGTGAAAATTGAATTAGAGAGTGAATAAGTTATGAAATGAAAGATTAATGAGTCTATTTTTACATAAAAGAAATAGAGCAAGCAAAAGAGTTATATATTTTGAGATATTTGAATTTTAGTGAGGCAGGTCGGATTGATTTTGGAATCCCCTATTCTGACTTTGGAAAATAATTAAAAATTGTTCAAAAATAATTATGAGTTATAATTTATATTCAAAGAATCATTAATGAGTCTATTTTCAAAGGAAATAAACAGAAATATCATCTGAATTCTGTACAATGAGATAATTTATTTTTAGTGAAGAGAGGTTAGAGATGTTGAACAGTGAAATAAGGGTGAATTTAAAGAATAAACTGTACTAATTGGCCAAGTCAAAAATTCTGAAAATTTTATGTTAAGAGTTTCTACTTGGTTCTGTGGGAAAAATAGGAATACGAACTATTTTCATTCCTATCGGTGTTGAAGATATAGAACTTCTACTTGGATTTTCCTCATCTTCCTCTATTTTAGTATTTGAGGGTAAAACCAAATTATCATTTGTATTTATTATAGCTGTATTTTTAAAATATAATTTATCACCTGACGAAACATATTCTATTGTACTTACAGGTTTAGAAGTACTTGCACTACTTATCCTATCTATCATCCAATCTTTGGTATTGATAAATCTTTTAAATGTAATAATTTTGGTTGTATTTCAGTAGTTATTTTATTAAGTTCAAAGAGTTGAATAATTTTATTATTAATTTCTTTGATTTCTACTTCCGCTGTATTAGTATATTCATTAATAGAAATCCAACTAATTGCTAGATCTTCTGCTAAATCATTAATTTCAGAATTTTTTGTCTGAATTCTAAGATATAAACATTCTTCTATCAAAGGATCTGTAATAGATATAAAGTAATTTGGTTTAACTTTAAATCCTATTACTGCTGCATGCAAATTTGATTGAATTCCTCCAATAAGTGCTTTTATTGGATTTTCAAATCTTTTATCTAATAAAACTGCTATTATTGGTATATCATGACCTTTTCTAAATATAGCTCTTATAGTTATCATTATTATTCCTAAATGTATATATCTAATTTGGGGATATTTCTCTTTAATCCTCTTCATTTTATCTTTATTAAATAGTGGGATTTCTGTTAATCTACCTCTAGTATCTTTGGCAACTGTATTACGACTTATTTTTTCTATATGTCTTTGATACCATATCTTATATTTAGATATTTTATAAATTTTTTCTTTAGAAATATGATTTTCATTAATTTTTTCTATCATTTCATCAGAAAAGTCTTTTTCTTCTTTGATTATCTTTCCTAACGAAAATTTTTATTAATTTTCGGGATAATTCATTAAATCCTTAGAAATTCTTAACGAAACTTTAAAGTAAGTTTAAAAACCTTCTAATCATGTTAAAAGAAGTTGAAAACACTTTTAAACCATGTTTTTATTCAAAATCTCGAAATCCACCATTAATGACCCAATTTTCAGGTTTTATTTAAAACATGCGATTTAATGGCTAATAATTGAATTTTAAAGACTAGATAACATTAAAAACTAGATAACATTAAAATCTCCTAAGGAATCGAATTGTTACCTTAGATGACAAAAAATGGAGCGTTTGATTGAAAATTCAAAAAACCCACAAGCTTGACAATGAAGGAAACTATGGTGTTTTGGGTGCTTTTCTTGGTTTTTATAGAGGTTTATAATTTAAGAGATGATAGAAATCAAAATGAATTAGGATTTGGAGTTCAAAATTGATTGAAATAGCAAGAGAGAATCAATGGACGACAAACACAAATTTTTGGTAATTTTTATGTGAAATAACTTGGAGAAAAGAGGGTTTTTGGCTTGAATTTTGAAATCTGGTTAAATTGCTTCATAAAACTCTCAATTTTGACTCTTTTATAAATCAGTTCTATCTTCAAAATTAGTGGTATTTAAAACTCATTTTCAGAAATTGATTTAATTTTCTAAAACCATAATAAAAAAACATAACCGATAAATCATGCCGCAAAATTTCGAACACTCAAAGGCTAAAATTCCTAAAATACCCCTAAAACTCCTAGGCCTTATTTTGGGGTGTGACAATTCTCTCCCTTTAAAAAGAATTTCCTCCTCAAAATTCCCTATTGACACATCACTTGCGTAATCACAAGATAGGCTATTTCTACTTTTGAACTAACTATCACACTTTCGCTGCACACTCTGATTCCCATTCTCTCTAGCTTCTTACTATTTCCTTTAATGATTCTATTCACTACCACGAACTATTCTACAATAAATTTGCCAACAATTCCTTCTATTCACTATGACACATTCATCTATAAAACTCATAACCGTTTTTCTTAAATCAATAGTCCCTAACGAAATTCTCTACTTATTAGTTGAAATACTCAAAATTTGCGAAGGCGTAGAACCTAATTCTACCTATGAAAATAAAGGAATTGATCACAAGACAAAAATACTTGAAATCTCATCGATCGAATCTTGACTCTGTTGTTCCCTAATGGCATAAACTCAAACTGAACCTCCAGACTAAACTTGAGTAGCAACAATATGAACAACAATCCGCTACCCAACCGATCTTTCGTTACTTCCACCACGACCACGGCCTCTAGTAGGCGTAGAAACAGGTGCCAAACTCTGAGTCTGTGAAACCTCTACTCTATTTAGGCAATCCCTAAAAAAATGTTCCTCAGAACCAGACTTAAAACATTCACCTGTCAAGTTACAACACATTCCAAGATGCCTACGCTCACAATACGGACAAAGCGGCCATCTAGAACCATCTGTCGAACCACCAGTACTAACTACAACACTATCTTGCTGCTTAGACTGACTTGGTCAAATCTCATGTCGTGTACTCCTATCAGAACCCTAAGTATCATGCCTTCTCTTAGGTGGTTGGTCAAATACACTATCAGAAGTTCTCTTACCAGATTCAGTAACTACAGAACGAGGCGGTTCAACCAAAGTCTCCTCAACAGCTTTGGCTTTCTCAACTAACTCATCAACCATCTCCACGTTCTGAGCTTCCAAGTAAACCCGAATCTCTCGATTAAGCCCTGATTATAACCTTTTACAATGGTCCCTCTCAAAAAGAACCATCTTAAGAGCATACGAACTAAGTCGTACAAACTCTGTAACACCCCAAACTCGGCCTAGACGTTATGGCCGAATTTGGTGATGTCACATGGAAAGGGATTTGAAGACAAGATTGTCGAGTTTAAAAACCATTACAGTAAGTTAGCTTTTATTTAATTCGAAAAAAAACTACTTGATTTTCTTTAAAACTTGTCTCTTAGCGGAAGCTTTTGTAACCAATTAACTTAGGGAAAATTGTTTCTATTTACGAAAAACCTTAGTTTTTAGAAAAAAATTCGTGTTTTGTGGAGTTGCAGTTTTTTTTAAAAACCCATAAAAAACAATATAAAGTCCCAAATTTAAAGCCAACCAGTCCATAGTCCAAAAGATACATCAAAAACCCCAAATAAGTAATAAATTCTAGGCATTAACGGAAAACAGTCTAAAATTTACGTGTGGCCACCGTCGAGTCCTCCGCTGCATCGACCCGTCAAGTCTGGGGATTACCTGTACAGATTAGACAGAGAAAAGGTGAGTTTTCGCAAACTCAGTGTGTAATCCCCACAGAAAACATGCATAAAGATAATCAACAGGATTCAGTTAGATACAGTCTAGGGCCTGTGCCCATCACAGAATCAGTTTGGGCCTTAGCCCATTCAGATATAGTCTCAGAAATACATTAGGGCCTTGGTCCATATCAGATACAGAATGCAGATACAGTAAATCAGAATCCTACCCACCAGTCTCTACACACCATCTCCGTCCAACCCTAGACACCATATGGGGATTAAATCAACCCACCCATCCCTACACACCATGCTGTACCGAAATGCGGCATATAATCAGAAGGTTGCAGCTGAGCTGCCAGATAACAGGCTTAATAACCTTTCAGACACTTCCTCCAAATATCATCAACCCACCTCGATGCAATGCAACATACAAAATATGTCATGCCATTATGCAATTAATAGTACATATATTCAGATATCATAAGTCATGCTCGGTATAGAAATCAGACAGATAGATCACATATATAGGGGTCTAAGTAAAGCTTACTGACCCTATAGTAGGTCCACAGTCGACTTGGGCGACTCGTGCAACCTTATAGAACTTTTCAAAAAAATGGGCTCACACGCCCATGTGGCCCACTCTGCCCAAATTGGCCTTAGCCACGTGATCCATTTTTAATGTAACCCGTGCTAGATAATTATTCATATATGTTTTCACTATTTACTTATATGTTCCTTCAAAGTTGCCTACTTGAGTCACTGTTACTAAATTATTTATATCTTGAGCTGCAGAATTCCAAAATAAAATCTGCTTGATGTCTTTGAAACTAGGCTCAAATACCTTTCGACTCTAAAATTTTTCAAAATTTTTGGTTGAGCCAATAAGCAAAGTAAAATCTTCAAACATACCCCTCTTCTGCTGTTTGATAGCTTCGTCCATTCTTTGCTAAAAATTAATTATCTCTTAGCACAAAATTTGGATGATGTTTGCATTTGTTTCTATTGAAAATAGGCTCATTAATAATTTAAACATGTAAATTTTAACCCCTAATTATTTTTGTCCAATTTTTGATGATTTTTCAAAGTTAGAACAGGGGAACCCGAATTCAATCTTACCTTGTCTCACAAAGTTTATTATACCTCACGATTTATAATTCCATTACTTACACCGTTTCTTCTGTGAGAAACTAGACTCAATAAGCTTTAATTCCATTTTTTTCATTCTCTAATTCGATTTCCACAGCAATTTTTCAAATATAGCCTACTAGTGCTGTCCAAACAGCCAGCAATTTTAGTTTTTCGCCGAATCTCTTTTTTTTTTGCGTTTCGGGTACGCACCTTTTTTTTTATGCTAAAACAGTCCCTGAACACTCCAAAGCCTATAATCAAGACACTCAACATCAATTTAACAGATTTACAAGTGAATTGACAGCCAAGAACGAACAGAAACCCAACTTACCACCAACTATGACCCTCCGTTTAACTATTATTAAGACAAGAACACTGAATTCACTAGTCCGAGCCTCCCCCTACGCCCAAACTGTAGAGAAAAAATATTACCACTTCAGTCGTTAAGAGATTCATGACAGAAACAAAGAGAAACACTTACCGAAACTAGGCGATCACTAACCGCATGTGAAAACAAAGGAAAATAAATGGATTAGGGAAAATTCAAGTAGAAGAAAAAGAAGAGAAAGATGGAAAAACTCAGAGAATTTCGACAAGAGGAAAGGGAGAAGAATAGACAGCAGAATTTTTTTTGGAAAAGAGAGTCAAAATTTGGTTATGGGAATAAAATAAAATAAAATCCCGATAACCTCCAAAATCTCTTAATCTTCACCCCTAATTCCCACTACACATCCACTACTCAGCATCCCCCTATTACACAACTCTATCCCGAAATCTGAGCAAAAAAATAATACCTTGCCTGTATAGGGATTTCAACACAAGACCTCTACCATAATAACACACCATTTAACCACCAGACTAGCAAGCCCATTTTGATGTAATTTACCCAACAATCAAATAAAAGCTTACTGAACAAGAGTAAAGCCTAATTCATTCAAAATACCAAAATTTTCCCAAGCGAAGGCTTAAACTTGGGACCTCCCAAACACTCCCAGAACACATAACCACTAAAGCTAATAGATATTTGTGTCATATTTTCACAATAATGAAATTAGAAATTTTGAGGCGTTACAAACTCAATCTCATAGTTAGCCACTGACAAATTACCTTGAACAAGATCTAGAAATTCCTGCTTACGAGCTTCCATATACTGGTCGCCCATAAACTTTCTCTTAAAAACCTCAAGAAAATATCCCCAAGTCAAATGATCAGTAGTAGTACCTCTCTTAATAGTATTCCACCAATGATGAAACTCACCGTCAAGTAAGGACACAACATAGAACAGGACATCTGCTCGAAGATCCTTTCCACTCCTTCCAACCAGTACTCAGCTACGGTCGGATTAGTCCCTTTAACCCTAAAAAACTCTTTACCACCCAACGCTCTAAGACGTTCAAGCAGTAACCCAAAATTCACAAATGCAGGATTGGTAGATGTAGGAGCAGGGTTAGCAGCAACAATTAGCTAAAATGCTCCAATTATCGCTTCCATCAGAGGGCCTACACTCCCATTAGGTATGTTTACTTTACACGGAGGCACAGAAGGTACGGAGGATGTACCATCCTCTTGAGCACTAGCTCTCACATTAACATGCCTAGGAGGCATATCGAATAATCTAGCATACAAACAAACAAATAACAAACAAGGTGTGAGTGGCAGGGGAATGATCCAAGTCTCGTTCCTGCAAGCAAACTTTAGGATTAAAGGCAATGTGTTGCCATTCCTACCCCACATACAATTCAATCAGAACATTTCAATCAATCTCATGCAATTCAATCAGAATCATATCAACAATTTCAAGAAAATAGAGAGATTTTGACTCATGAGTTTGAAAACTCCAAACACATAACAATCACCTAGGTCCGAGAGTTAATGAGCCTAGAACTCTGATACCACCAAATGTAACACCTCATACTCGGCCCGATCATCGATCCCGAGTAACAAGACGCACACCACCGTCTCATGACATATGCAACAAAACAGTCATCAAATTTTATGCAAGATCACTTTTTTCATGGCATTTATACGAGTTTTATAATAAACACGTGATGATTATCAATAGAACATGTTAATTATACTTCAAACAAGCTTATAACATCAAGTAATCATGCTTTAGGATCATTTACCCATTTTTACAAATATGTCACGTATGTATCGATACTATGCAAGTTGTATCGATAATTCTCTTAAGTGGTATCAATACCACTTGGAAAATCGGTACGAAACTAGCTTACTGTTTCTTGTTCGAAAACCCAACTATCAAAAATATCGGTACCACTGAACTAGTATCGATAATTTCACCCCAAGTATCGATACTCGTGATAAAATATCGATACCAACTAGCGAATCTGACTTTCTGTACCTTGAAATTTTTAGAGGTATCGATTTTCAACATATGAATATCGAAACTTCTAATTTAGGCCAGAAAAATACAAGATATATGAGCATTCCAATCATCCATACTTATACCAAACCAACATGCAACAATTATAACTCCTAAAAATCATCATAACGTTAATATAATCAGTTCAAAAAGTCGAATCATATCTGAATAAACATGTGATTAATCAAGCACCAAGTCTCATAAATATTAAAAGCATTAAATCTAAAGTAACCACCATAATAACATAGTAAATATCAACATATGTCCACCACATTGCCTTATTCCCCAAAACATATTTAATAATTAAACATCTGAATCCGCTTTCAATCTATCCTGCATTAACCTTATTTTCCCTCCAGATTCTTGTGCCACTTTTGGACCCAAAAATTTCCTTTCTCCTAGTTAAATCCAACACAGTCGTGTTCAACACTTTCGACCATACAAAGCTTCATAGGGTGTCATTTGTATAATTGATTGGAAGCTATTGTTATAGGCAAATTTTGCTAGAGGCAAATGTTCTTCCCAACTTTCTTGGAACTCTATGATACAACCTCTTAGCATATCTTCCAATATTTGTATCACTTGTTTGGATTGTCTGTTAGTTTGCAAATGAAATGTAGTATTAAAATCCAAACAAGTACCTAGTGCCTCATAAAGCTTTTTCTAGAATTGAGATGTAAAACGGGGATCTCGATCTAAGATTATTGATACTGACACTCTAAGAAGTCTTACAATTTCTAAAATATACAACTTCGCTAGCTTTTGCAAAAAATAGTCTAGGCAGACAAGTAAGAAATGATCTGACTTAGTTAACCGCTCTACTATCACCCAAATTGAATCTTTCTTAGTGGGTGTTCAGGGTAATCTACTAACAAAGTCCATCATTATTCGCTCACACTTCCACTATAGTATATTGATTGGTTGTAGCAACCGAAAAGGGAACTGATGTTTAACTTTTACTTGTTGACACGTTAGGCACTTGGCTACAAATTTTGTCACATCTTACTTCAATCCAGACCACCATAGAGTTCCTTTACATCCCGTTACATCTTATTTCCTCCGAGATCTATACCATAAGAGCTAGCATACACATCTCGAAGTATGGTATGTCTTAGCTCTTTGTCATTTGGCACACAAAACCTCCCTCGGAAGCATAAAATACCATCATTATTAAACCCAGAATCTTCAATTTTGTCATCCTCCAACTACTTAATCCGCGACAATAATGATATGTCTAAGGGTTTTTTAGCTTTGATCTCATTGGCCAAGATGGGTTTCACTTGTAGTTCCACTAGCAAGCCTCCATTGTCCACTAAACTCAAGCTAGCAAACATTGCTCTTAAATTTGTCACCTATTTTCTACTTAGAGCGTCTACTACTACATTAGCTTTTCCAGAGTGATATTCTATTACACAATCTTAATTTTTTAATAGTTTTATCCACCTCAGTTTATTCAGATTCAATTCTTTTTAGGTGAGAAGGTATTTGAGACTCTTATGATCAGTATGGATGTAGCACTTCTCACCATACAAGTAGTGCCTCCAAATTTTTAGTGCAAATACCACTACTGCCAAATCTAAGTCATGAGTGGGGTAGTTGCACTCATGTTGCTTCAATTGCCTCGACATATAAGCAACTACTTTACCACCTTGCATCAACACACATCCAAGACTAGTGTAGTATGCATCGCTACACACCACATACTCCTTTCCCAACTCGAGTTGAATTAACACGAAAGCTTGGGTTAATTTAACCTTTAGCTTTTCAAAGCTCGCTTGTTTATCCGTCGTCCATTTAAAAGGAACATTCTTCTTTAATAACTTGATTAGGAGTGTGAAATCAAAGATAACTCTTCAACAAATCTACGATAGTACCCGACTAAAACAAGGAAACTTCAGATTTCAGAAACATTATTAGGTTGTTTCTATTCTAGGGTGGCCTTTACCTTTTTCGAGTCTACCCGAATACCCTTTGCAGACGCCACATGTCCAAGAAACATAACCTCCTTAAGCCACAATTCACATTTACTTAGTTTGGCGTATAGTTTCTTTCCTTGAAGGATTTGCAAGACTTTCCTAAGTGTTTGTCACGATCGGTTTTCATCTTTAAGTATGCTAAGATGTCATCGATAATCAAGGAAAGGTTAGAGCACTCAAATCATTAGGTTCATGAAGATGGTCAGAGCATTGGTTAGACCAAAAGGCATTACAAGGAATTCATAGTGGTCATATCGGGTTCTAAATGCAATTTTGGGCATATCTGATTCTTTTGCTTTTAGTTGATAGTACCTCGACCTTAAATCTATTTTATAAAACATCGTTGCACCTTGGAATTGATCAAATAAGTCATCTATCCTAGGCAAAGGATATTTATTTTTTATAGTGAGTTTATTCAACTTCCTAAGTTTATGCAAAACCTTAGAAAACCATTTTTCTTTTTGATGAACAGGACTAGGGCTCCCCACGGAGAAACATTGAGTC
The DNA here is from genome assembly GCA_008044935.1 of Gossypium turneri. NCBI lineage: Eukaryota > Viridiplantae > Streptophyta > Magnoliopsida > Malvales > Malvaceae > Gossypium > Gossypium turneri. The sequence goes on along the minus strand of CP032572.1, from coordinate 20,767,672 downwards.
TAATAAACACAATATCCAAAAGCACTTGAATTTGGATATTCAACTCTTGAAGCTCTTTAGGTGCTATGCAGTAGGGAGCAATGGACACCGTAGCGGTTCCTGAAAATAGTTCGATTCCAAATTCTACCTCGCGATTTGGAGGTAACCCTAGTAACTACTTGGGAAACACATCTGGAAATTCCCTAACGATTTGAATTATTTCTATGTCAGAGCTATCGACATTCCCATCCATGACATAAGCTAGATAAATTTCGCATCCTTTCTGAACTAACTTCTCGGTGACCATAGCAAAAATTTCATTAGATAAATAATCTCATCGCTCCCCAACCATAATAATTTCACTGCCCTCCGTCATTTTTAGGGTTACTCACATAGAGACACATTCTAGGCTAACTTGGTGTTCTACTAACCAATCCATACCTAGAATCAAATCAAACTCCCTAAAAGGTAACTCCATAAGATCTTATAGAAACGCTACCCCTTGAACCTCAAATGGAAATCTCATATAGATTTTATTTACAATAACCGATTGTCCTAAGGGGCTTACTACAGTAACATCAGTCGTGGCTTCCTCTACCCCAACACCTAATTTTTTAGACATATTACAAGCAAAATATAAATGGGTGGATCCTATGTCGGTTAAGGCAAAGTATGAGACAAAATGAACGGTAAAAATACATGTTATAACATCGGACACATCTCTATCCTCACAACCCCTAACAGTCTAAATGAGGGCAGGCTATCTAGCCTCGGCTTGGTTTGCACCCGTAGCTGCAATATTTGTGGCCTTATTCTAGTCATGGCCTTTTGGAGGTAACTATCCCAATCTTTAATTTTGGGCCGGAGCTTGTGTCCGGTCAGTTCGTCAAGGGCACTCCTTTTTCATATACTCCATCGACCCACATTTAAAATAAGTGCCCAATTTCTTCCAACCCTCGTCCAAATGATGCTTTCCACAATACTTACAGTTGTAGACTTCATCCATAGAGTTAGTTACTGTGACCTTTTCTTGCAGTCTACCCTCTCTGATTCGTTTTATAAAACAAATGTTTGAACTAGTGGAACCAGAAACTGTCCTAGCTGGGACCTTACTTTTCTCCCATTTTTCACGTTCTACCTGTTTAATCTCCTCTACAATTTTGGCTATCTCCAAGGGTCTCAAGCACCCATTTCTAGTGTGGAGCAACCTAAATTTTGAGGTTGAAATGTAAACCATTTTCAAACCTCAAGCATTTGTCCCGTTTCGTGGCGACCATTCCTTAAGCATAGCGGCTAGTCTTAGAAATTTAGCCTCATATTCTGACACTGTCTCATATATTTGTTTTAACTTGATGAACTCGAATCTGCGGGCCTCCACATACCTAATTCCCACATGTTTATTTTGAAAGGCTTCCTAGAAATATTCCCAGGTTATGCATTTAGTATGTGTACCCCTTACAACAGACTGCCGCCAATGATAGGCCTCTTCCCTAAGCAATGACACAATACCCTTCAGCTTTTGCTCTAGAGTACAGTCTAGGTCCTCTAGAATCCTTTTTGTCGACTCAATTCAGTATTCCACCATAGTAGTAGTCGTCCCAACAACACATTTAAATTATTTATCTCGATTGGAGTCTCTCCGCAATGATTCCATGTCTCCTTGATCCAGCTTAGGCTCTAACAACCCTTTGTAAACCCTCCACATCACCTTTGTCACTACGTCATCATCGGTTTCATAGCCTTCTCCACCATTAGCGGTAGAATTCTCAATGTACTCATCCTTAGGGATCAGGTTTTCCCCCTAAATAGTGGGCAGCTCTACAAGTGTAACCATATGCAGCCTACCCCTACTATGTCTACCTTGACTATTCATTATATTCATAAAAGTTTAAGATCTAAAGTATATCTATAGTTTTCAAACAAAATTTCAAGCATTAGCTATTTCTCCTTAGTGTTCACAATCTAAGTTTTATAGATTATCTAAAGTAACAGTAACTACAATAGGATCGTCATCGAAGTCTTAGATTCAATTTCTTGTAGAAAACCAATATTTTAAAAACTCGTGGCTTGTTTTCTCAAAATACCCCTTTTAAATGCATGCATGTAGACTCATTCAAATTTTCATAGTCCAAGTTTAGAAAACCTAGACTCACCAAATGTAACCTCCCCAACCCGGCCAAGACGTTATGCCCAAATTTGAAATATTACATTGGCCACCAGAATGGCCGAATAAGATATAAGAGTTTTTAGAAACAGTCATATCAATACATTTATTTATTTTTAGAAGAAAGCTTAGTCTATTTTTGGGAAACTCATGAGCTATCAAAACCCAATTTAGATTAACTTTCCCATATAATGGTGAATTCATAAAAAAAATGAGTTAATAACCGATTTGTTTATTACTCACAATTTATTTTTAATTTAGTAGTGGAAAAGTGATATTTACTTAGTTTTAATAAATCTATGTTTCATGCATAATTAATTAAACCTTTATTTCAACATTTTGTAAAAAAAAAAATTAAAGGCCATGCATGATATAATAAAAGAAAACCCAAATTTTATATTCTATGCCATAGTCCAAAAGTAAAGCATTCTAGTCTCTGAATAAAAAATATATCAAACAATAAACCTAAAGTATTTTAGTAAATCAAAACCAAGCTGAGATCCTCTAGATGTCATGTCTGTGTCCTAAACTGGTGCATTATCTATAGATATAGTAATAAAAGGGGGAGTGAGCTATAAAGCTCATTGTGAATTCAATCACAAGAAAATTAGTGCAAATGATTAAGCATACGAATGTACAACACATAAAAATAATTCACAATAGCAATTTTAGAATATCGATATTTCATATCACTAAAAAATATATGTATATATATGTCATATCAGAAATACTAGTTTTGTATGCACATCTTTGTGAATGCCATACAATTTCGGTTTAACATGAAAAATTCTACCGCATCGCTACACACCACAATAGGAGTTCCCCAAACTCTATCCACCAACACATCAAGTTGTGGTTTTACCACTATTGGTTTGCAAATAAACTGCAAATGGCCGTGGACACAAAAAAAATCCTGTAGATGAAATCTACCTTTGGCTATGGACTGCACAGCAAATAACCTGTAGAGGGAATCTACCTCTGGCTATGGATACACAACAAATAACGTGCAGATGGAATCTGCCTCTTGTTGTGGGTACAAAGTAAATTTGCAGATAAACTACCAATCTTCCTCCATTCACATCGTCCCACTCCATGCAATGCAATGTGGCACACTTATAACAGATCGAAGTAGTAGCATTTGATATGCTTATATCAGATCAATATGGTAGCAATTAATATGTTTATCTGAAATTAATTCGATAGCAAAAGACATGCTTTATCATGTGTTCTATTTAATGGTAACTTAAGGCATGCTGGTCACACAATCCGTAATACAGATGCAACAAGCATAATTTATTCACATAAATGCATATACAGTAATAATACAGATATTCAAATCATAAATTCTAATACTCATATTATCAAGTGTTCAATTGAGAGAAATAAAACTCTAAAAATAATTTGGGGACTACTTAGGGACTAAACTAAACCAATTATAGAATTCTAGGCAGAACTATCAATTAGGGAACATATGGTCATGTGAGGTGCTACAGAACGTGTGGACATGACCATATGGCCAGACCATGAAACAGACTGTGGCCTTGTAGAAATTGCAAAATTACGCTACAGGAGAGACATGACTATATGGTAGGCCGTGTGAAAGGTTCTTGGTTGTGTGAGATTTGAACTATATTAGGGTTCTAAAACATGTGAGAGGTCGTGTGGTCCACCCATTGGTCCAAACGCCCATGTGGTAGACTGTGTGGCCCTAATCCTAGGCATAGTTTTTCTTGATTCGCTTTTAAAATAACTTACATCTTTGACTGCAAGCCAAACGATGCCCCTTTCGATCAAATTTGGTTTGATGCACCTAAAATAGGTCCTTCAAATGACATTTATACACGAGTTAACAATTGATTTCAAGATTGACAAGATTTACTCAAGATTTGGGTAATAATCTATAAAAGATTAGTTGATTGAACCAAGATATACGCCATTCATTACTATTACAAAATTTACGAGATTTGATCTTTGAATCGAGATGTACTTACCACTCCTGGATGAAAAGAAATAGATGATTTCAATGTCGAAATTGAAAACTAGTAGAAAAATAATTCAAACGGGAATTTGGTTTTGATCAAGGAAACAAAAATAATTTCAGCAATTGGAGAGAAAATATGATGCAAAGAAGAAGATGGAAAAGAAAATAGGGATGAAATAGGAGAAAGAAAACAAAAATTTAGTTTAGTTTGGAAAAGAAAGCTAAAATTCAATTGTAATTAGGAAAAGGGGCTAAATACCTAGTGTTTTAAACTTTTAGGGGGCTGCATGGTAATTTACCTTGGCTGCCAAATATAAAAGGGAAAAAAGGGGGATTTGGACGGCTTAAACTTGATATGCAATGGGGAGAAGCAAGTGTGTAACCATTAGGCTTAGGCCTTTTTCTTATAAGTTTTCACTCTTAACAATATATATTTTAGTGTGGTTTTTATCCTATTTTGCTGAAATTAAAAAGAGAAATGGGAGAGAAGTGGTTTGAACCTAGGAACTTTAGGATAGATGCAATACCACCTAACCATTTAACCTATGTCTTATTTCTTGGTTAATTATTTTAATTAAGCCTCTATATTTTGGGGCGTGACAGGACTACAAAATACCCTTTATGAATTTTGCCTCATTAAGGATCGATGTCGTGATATCCACATGTTGGTGCCACTATGTGAACTCTAAATTATATAGATTTTTTGTAGTTTTTTATATAATCTTTTTACTTAGAATTTATGTTAATCCCGAGTATTCGGATATTTAATTGGTGATTCTTGTTCATATTGAGACAATGGAGAGAACCAAGCTTGGTCGGCCACCTTAAGGAGTATTTTGCGAAGGAGCAACCACGAGAATCGAAAGAAGCCACCACGATCAGTCTTCGGAGAATCACCAAAATCATCAAGAGTTTCTTCTTTCCTAGTCTTTAATTTTGTTCTTAGTTATTCAACATGTTTGCAAATTATTGTGATGTTTTTTGATTGACAACGATGAATAATTTTGTTTTGCAAATAAATAATTCATTTAATTCATGTTTATATTGTTTTGTGCCTCAATTGTTCATGCTTCCAATTAAAATCATTATGTATTTCTTGCATTAAAATATGTTTGAATGCATGAGAAATAGTTAGTCAACCCTAATCAGATGATAAGTAATGGACATGATAATTGAAAGGTGCATGCTTAATTTATAACCTAATCAGAATAAATTAGTGGTTCGTAATAGACTAAGAGAACTTATTATCTTGCATAACTTTAGGTGTATGTGATTAAATTGTTTCAAACCTAATCAGTCCCTATTACTTCACATAAATTCTAAAGAATCCTTAGTTAAATTATGATTTTGGTTTATGCATATTTTTCTAAGTATAAGATTCAATTGGACTTATATGAGATTCCCAATTATTGAACGGTCAAGTTGCCATGGAAAATTTTCCGAACATTGTTAAACATGATGAAAATGAATTAAGTCAAGTGTTGTAATTATTCTAGCTTATTCATGTTATTGTTGTTGTTGAACTTGTGAAATTGTTGTTAAACCATCAACTTTCATTTTATTTCATCCCATTTGCATTTAGGTTAATTAATTTAATTTTAACATCCATAACTCAAAATTATTGTGTTTTTCTTAACCAATTTGTGAATAGTAATTTTTACAATTATCAACTTAAACACAATCCGCGTTATAAGTTTTTGGCCCCGTTGCCAGAGACTGTTGATTTAATCATTATTTGTGAAATTATTTCTTGCAATCTGGTTTTTTAGTTTATTTTTTAATTAATTAATTATTATTTATTTATTTTTAGATTTTTATGAGCATAGATCGAATCATCGATTTACTCCCTATAGACCCTGAAATCGAGCAAACATTTAGACAAAGAAGACAAGAAAGATTAGCCCAAAGACAAGCCACAGAATTGGACCTTGAAATTCAAAATGATGTTCAAGGGAATGGAGCCACTAATGTTTGTAATTCAATCATTATTGTTGATGATAGGGATCAAGCTATAACGTAGTACGTTGTGCTCTTTGTTAACAAACTAAATTCGGGAATTAAAAGACCAAAGATTGAGGCACCATAGTTTGAATTGAAGCCTATGATGTTTCAAATGCTTCAAACAATAGGCCAAATTAGTGGAATGCCTATAGAAGATCCACACCTTCACCTTTGATTGTTCATGTACATCAGTCATTCATTTAAGATAGTCGGTGTAATTGAAGACACATTGAGGTTGAAGTTGTTTCCATACTCGTTGCGAGATTGAGCATGAGCATGACTTAATTAGTTGCCACCCAATTTAATATCTACTTGGCAAGAATTAGCTGAACGCTTTCTAGTAAAGTATTTCCCACCTAGCAAAATTGCTAAGTTGTAGAATGAGGTCACCATTTTTTAGCAAATGGATGACAAATCCCTATATGAGGCATGGAAAGATTCAAAGAATTAGTACGCCCCTTACCACGATATTCCATATTTCATCCAGTTGGAGACATTTTATAATAGTCTCAATGCACACACAAGGTTGGTGGTAGATGCTTTTGAAAATGGTGCTCTCTTATTAAAGTCTTATAATGAGGCTTACGAGATCATCGAGAGAATAGCCAGTAACAATTACTAGTGGCTGACAAATCAAGCAACTTTAGGAATACGAGTGGTTGAAGTGCATGAAGTAGATGCCCTTACTTCACTCTCAACTCAAGTATCTTCTATCTCTTCAGTGTTGAAATAGTTTACTACTAATGGCTTAAATCATGTTGCAGCTCAGCCACTGACTCACTTTGGTGTTATTTCTTGTGTATACTATGGGGATGGTCATTCTTTTGAGAATTTTCCATCAAATCTTGAGTCTATTTATTACGTATAAAATCAAAACCAAAATAGAAATGGACAAGTACCATAGTCCAACTTCTATAATCCTTCATGGCAAAACCATCCAAACTTTTCTTAGAGGAACCAATGAGCTGGACCAAACAACAACTACATGCAACATAGATTAAATCAACCTCAAGGGTTCAATCAACAAGTTCAGAAACCATCGGAGCCTAAACCATCTAACAATTTGGAGAATTTTTTGAAGGTGTAGAAATGAAGTCTTAATCCAAAGCCAAGTAGCAACACCGAAAAATTTGAAGAACCAAATGGGTCAGTTAGCGACGGAGCTTTGTAATAGACCGTAAGGAGCCTTGTCGAGTGACACGAAAAATCAAAGGAATTTGGGTAAAGAGCACTACAAGGTAGTTGCTTTATGAAGTGGCATAAATTTGGAACTCAAGATAGTTAAGGTTGAAGATGAACTGCCAAGGAAGAGGAAAATCAACCACAAGTTGACATTCCTACACCAGAAGATCCAAATTCTACAAAGTCTGAAGAGGTAAAATCTAAACTAGTGAATTTTGATAAGATAACACCTTCTTCAGATACAGATTGAATTTTCCAGAAAATTTTTCCAGTCCAAGCTAAGGTTCCAACACCTCCATATCCACAAAGAATCAAGCAAAAAAAAGAAAGATGTGTAATTCAAGAAGTTTTTGGATGTTCTAAAGCAGCTTCACATCAATAAATCATTGGTAGAAACTTTAGAACAAATGCCCAATTATGTCAAGTTCATGAAGGAAATTCTGTCCAAGAAGAAGAGCTTAATGAGCTCGAGACTGTAGCATTAATAAAGGAGTGCAGTGCGTTCTTACAGAACAAGCTCCCTCTAAAAATGAAAGACCCTGGAAGCTTTACTATACCTTGTAATATTGGAGAATCTTATTGTGGTAAAGCTTTATGTGATCTTGGAGCAAGCATCAACTTGATGAAAAAATCTATTTTCAAAATGATGGGAATAGGTGAAGTAAGACCAACAACTGTGGCACTTAAAGTGGCAGATCAATCTTTAGCATACCCAGAAGGAAAGATCGAGGATGTTCTAGTATGTGGAGATAAGTTTATTTTTCCTACTGATTTTATTGTCTTAGATTTTGAAGCAGATAAGGAAGTGTTGATCATCCTAAGGAGACCTTTCCTAGCCACGGGAAGAACATTAATAGACGTGCAAAAAGGTGAACTCACCATGAGAGTTCAAAACGGCCAGGTAACATTAAATGTTCTTAAAGCAATGACATTTCTCGATCCAACGGAGGAATGTTTAGTTATGGAGGAGCTAGAAACCTTAGTTTCTATGGAACGGGAGAATAATTTTGTAGAAGACCCATTGAAAGATGAATAAGGTAATGAAAGTATGGCTTTGATGAAAGCTAATTCGAAAGACTATGTTCAACCAGCACGGTTTGAACCATTAGAGTTGGAAGCTCAGGAATTCACACAACCAAAGTTGTATGTCGAGGAACCACCCAAACGTGAACTTAAGGTACTTCCTTTGTAACACCCCTTACCCGTATTCCTTGACGGAATAGAGTATGAGGTATTACTAAATTTTTTATATAAAAAAATTTCGGCAGCATTTCTGCTTATTTTTACATAAAACCCCCTGCAAGTTTTCAAAACACAATTTCAAACGATTTCAACATTTCAACCAATTGCAGGTATATATGTGTATACACAATTTATCCATTAATAAACACCAACCTATTAAACCGAACAATACTATATATACATATTTATATCACATTACATAAAGTCATCTATACATGCCATGTTTCAAAAGTGTTGATTGCCAAAATACCCAAAAAGTTGATGATAGTGTGGATGATTTCCTGACTTCGTCCAAGTTCCGAACTGGCTGATGTCACTATAATCAGGGGAAAATACAAACGAGTAAGCATATAGCTTAGTACGTAAACATATGACAAGTAAATAAATTTTTCACAAGATTACATAGTGACATAATTTTTATCACACATAAATTTTATTGTTTGCTCAATTTCCAGCAAGCTGTTTTTCTGCATCACAGTAGCCAATTTATTTTTATCTGGAGCTAAAGGGATCCAAATTAAGTTCCGTAAATTTTCCCCAAAACTAGACTCATATACCTTTCCACCATAAAATTTTAAGAATTTTTGGTTTAGCCAATTAGTACAGTTTATTCTTTAAACCTTCCCCTATTTCACTACCTGACAGTTCTGACCTCTCCTTACTAAAATTTACTTATCTCCCTGTAACAAATTCAAACAATGTTCTCGTTTCTTTCTCTTAAAAATAGACTCATTAAGGAATCCAATAATGTAAATTACAAGGCATAATTATTTTTTTTTACAATTTTTGGTGATTTTCCAAAGTTGGAATAGGGGATTTTGAAATCAGTTCAACCCTGTCTCAATAAAATTCAAATATCCCCAAATATACAACTCTTTTGCTTCCCCTTTTTCTTTCATATGAAAATAGACTCATTCATATTCAATTTCATATATTACACAACTTTTAATTCATTTTCCACCATTTATAGTGATTTTTCAAATTTTCCTAACTGTTGTTGTTCACAACAGTTTTGTATTTAAATTTGCTCTTTTGTAGGTTTGATGTTTCCTTCCACCTCACACATGGGTTGATTAAGTATCAAACCCAATATTCCTCCCATAAACTTGTCCACCATTTATGAATATTCACCTTTCAAATTTCCTCGTTGAACACTCAGAATATTATCCGTTATCGGTGGATTCAACACTTAGCAACCACCAGTGATTCGGGGAATTAGCACTTAGCAACCCCTTTCACATTTAAAGATATGGTGGAATCAGCACTTAGCAACCACCAATGATTCAGGGAATCAGCACTTAGCAACCCCTTTCACATTTAAGATACGGTGGGATCAGCACTTAGCAACCCCTTGGGGGAATCAACACTTAGCAACCCCCTTCACATTTAAAATACGGTGGAATCAGCACTTAGCAACCACCAATGATTCGGGGAATCAGCACTTAGCAACCCCTTTGGGAATCAGCACTTAGCAACCCCCTTCACATTTAAATTACTGTTGCCTATTCCGAGTGTTCAACCGGAAGCCGTATTTTTCAACACTTTGCCACCTTTCTCAACTTACCACATTTTTAAGATCTTTGCCAAATAATTATTCAATGTTCAATTCAATCTCAGCAAATACTAAATAATATCAAAATAATGCATTAATTCATATGTTTACTTACCTCGGTGCAAAATATCGAAATTTTGTAATTTACTCCACTATCTTCTCTTTTCCCCGTTTGAGGTAGTCTTCTCGTCTTTCTTGATCTATAATAGCAAATTTAGCTCATTTAATGTTCACATTTATTAAAATATTCCTCCACTCAACTTTTTGAAAAATTACAATTTTACCCCCAAACTTTTGCATATTTCCATTTTTGTCCCTAGGCTCGAAAATTAAATTTCACACCTTATTCTTATGTTTTACAACATGATGAACACTTTTCCCTTCTATGGAAACATCAAATTATCACTCTAACATACACTTATGAACAATAAATATTTTTACCGATTATATCAATTTGCCCGTTTTCACTTAAAATCGCTTAACAAAAGTTATTTAACATAATTTCTAGCTTCATCTTCTACCATAAAACAAAAAAATAAACACATTTCACGTATGAGTATTTTTCCAAATATGCACCCTAACATGAATTAATGATAGAATAAGCTAAATCGAGCTACGAGGTTCTCAAAAATGCGAAGAACATTAGAAACGGGGCTAAGATGCACTTACTATGAGGTTGAAAAATCAAAGAAACCCTAGCTATGGTGTCTTCCAAGTTTTGGTAGCAACTTATGGAGAAGATGATGATTTTTGCCATCTTTTTCCCTTTTTATTCTTTTTATTACCAAATGACTAAAATTCCCCCATATAAAAAAAAATCTATTTCACCCATTTCTTATGTCTATTTTTGTCCATAAATTTGCTATTACCACATAATGACCTCCAATTTAAAATTTCATAACAGTTAGACACCACTAAAATGTAGGACTCAACTTTTGCACTTTTTACAATTTAGTCCTTTTGACTAAATTAAGTGCCCAAACGTCAAAATTTTCGAACGAAATTTTTACGAAATATTTTTTCGTGAAATTATGGACCTTAAAAATATAATGATAATAATATTTTCCCTCGTCGAATTTGTGGTCCCGAAACCACTGTTCTGACTAGACCTAGAATCTATTACATCCTTCCCATTTGAAATACGTTTATTTGGGTAACATTTCAACTTTTCCTGTGATAGTTTCAACAGAACTAACAGAACACCAGGAGGAGCAACTGATCATAAGCTTAAAGAAATTTAAAAAGGTGATCAGTTGAATTGTAATTGATATTCGAGGAATAAGCCCATCCTTTTGTATGACAAGATTATCTTAGAGGAGGGCAAGCAAGGTAGAATTGATGGGCAAAGGAGACTCAATCCAATAATGAAAGAGGTGGCTCGAAAGGAAGTTATCAAATGGTTAGATCCAGGGATTATCTATCCCATCTCAGATATTTCATGGGTAAGTCCGGTACAGTGTTTACCAAAGAAAGGTGGAACCACAATTGTTGAGGATGAACGTAATGATTTAATCCCGACGATGATGATCATGGATTGGAGAATCTATATAGATTATAGAAAATTCAACAAGGCCACTTGTAAGGATCATTTTCCGCTACCTGTTATGGATCAGATGTTGGACCGACTGGCCGGTAACAAATATTATTATTTCTCAGATGGATATTTGGGATATAACCAAATAGTTGTAGCCCTGAAAGACCAACACAAAATGAATTTTACTTTCCTGTATGGTACATTTGCTTTTAGACGAATGCCTTTCCGTTTATGTAATGCACTTGCCATATTTTAATGATGCATGTTGGCAATATTTACTGTTATGGTTGAAAATGTTGTTGAGGTATTCATGGATGATTTTTTTTTTGTTTTTGGTAACACTTATGATGTTTGTTTGAGTAATTTGGCTAAGGTACTGAAGAGATGCGAGGAGACAAATCTTCTCATTAACTGGGAGAATTGCCACTTTATGGTTAAGAAAGGGATTGTCTTAGGACACAAAATTTCCAGAAAAAGGGATTGAAGTTGACAAAGCAAATTTGGAGGTAATTGAAAAGTTACCACCTCCAATCATTGTGAAAGGAGTTAGAAGTTTCTTAGGCCATGCCTGTTGTTATCAAAGGTTTATCAAAGATTTTTCAAAAATTTCCAAGCCTTTGTGTATGCTATAAGAGAAAGACATCAATTTTGAGTTCAAAAAAAAAAAAAATGCTTAGAAGCATTTGAGAAATTGGTTAATCTCAGCACCAATAATCGTTACACCAGATTTGAACTTTTCTTTTGAGTTGATGTGCGATGCAAGTGATTTTGCTGTGGGAGCTGTGATGGGCAAAGAAGAAACAAAGTGTTTCATCTGATCTTCGATGCAAGTAGAACTTTGACGGGAGCCCAACTTAATTACACAGTAATTGAAAAAGAACTCTTTGTTATAGTTTTCACTTTTGACAAGTTCCATTCATATGTTATAGGTACAAAAGTCACAGTGTTTACTGATCATACGACCATCAAATATTTCCTCTCAAAGAAAGACACTAAACTGAGGTTGATTTGGTGGATAGTCTTACTTCAAGAATTTAACCTTGAGATCTAAGACAGAAAGAGTAGAAAATCAGGTAGTTGACCATCTGTCGAGGTTGGAACAAAACGAGGTAACTCATTCAATTGTTCTAATTAATGAAAATTTTCCAGATGAGTACATTTTTGAGGTAAATCAAATCCATGAAACTCCTTGGTTTGTCGATTTTGCAAATTATTTAGTATGTGGAATAATGCCTCTTGGAATGACATACCAACAAAGGAAGAAATTCCTTAACAATAGTTGGTATTATTTCTGGGAGGAACTAGTTTTGTTTAAACAATATGCAGATAATATAATCACGAAGTGTGTAGTTGGAAGTGAGATTGATGAGATCTTATACCACTGCCATTCATCTCCAAGTAGGGGACACTTTAGTGGTTCTCGTAGTGCAGTAAAGATCTTACAAGCTGGATTTTTCTAGCCTACAGTGTTTAAGAATGCATACATATACGTGAAAATTTACGATAGATGCCAAAGGACTGGGAACATATCAAGAAGGAACGAGATGCCCTTGACAACCATTTTAGAGGTAAAATTATTTGACGTTTGGGACATTGATTTTTTAGGCTCATTTCCTTCATATGGTAACAGGTACATCCTAGTGGTGGTTGACTAAGTATCCAAATGGGTGAGAGTCGAGGCATACCTAACAAACGATGCTAAGGTAGTCATGAAATTCCTACATAAGCATTTGTTTACACGGTTTGGGACTCCGAGAGCTATAATTAGCTATGAAGAATCTCACTATGTAAACAAATGACTTAAGTCGTTGCTTGACAAGTATAATGTGAAACACAAAATTGCCATTGCCTATCATCCACAGTCAAATGGGCAAGTTAAACAAGTAAACCGTGATATCAAAGGAATCCTTGAAAAGGTGGTTTGACCTAACTAAAGAGATTGGTCCCAAGGCTCGACGATGCTCTATGTGCCTATCGAACAACTTTTAAAACAAGGTTAGGAATGACTCCGTATCGGTTAGTCTTTGGAAAGACATGTCATTTGCCACTTAAGTTGGAAAATAAAGCTCGCTAGCAATTAAATTTGCATATAAAGAAAGCTGGTGAGAGAAGAATTTTATAGCTTTAGAGGAGTTAAGGTTGTTTTCGTACAAGAATGCCAAGATGTACAAAGAAAAGATTAAGAGATGACATGAAAAATGTCCACAACCTTAGGAATTCATAGAAGGTCAAGAAGTTTTGTTGTTCAATTCAAGGCTAATTTTATTTCTTGGAAAGCTCAAATCCCGATGGAAAGGACCATACACCATTCACAAATTCTAACCATATAGAGTAGCGAAATTACAAGATAAAAAGGGAAGTACATTTAAAGTTAACAGTTACCGTCTCAATCACTTTTGGAATAATAATGTTGAGCGAGCTGAGACCCCGCTCAAATTAACGGGCCTTTAATTTTTATTTTTAATAAATAGCACAATTAGAAAAATTTCTTGAATTAGTACATTAAATTAATTATGTCTAAGGAGATTGGAACTTAAGCGGGACCATTTGTGACCCCTCCAACCTTTCTTGGGAATTTAATTTGATGTAATTTTTCAAGAAGAAATTTTCTACGTAGCCCAAAAGGAAATTTTCATTTTTTCAATTTTAATTTTTATTTCATTATTTTATGTTCAGTAAGAGGGTCAAGTTGACCCAAGTACTAATTGGTTTATTTTTTAGTTTAGTTTAAATTTTCAAGTATATGAAATAATTTCAGTTTGTGTTTAAGGCCCAAAATACTGGAGTAGGAAAATACCCACTTATTGTTGTCTATAAGCCCCCCCAAAACCCTAAATTTGCAGTCACTTTTATTCCCCTCTATAACTTTTCGTCCAAGTCATTATTTTAGCTAAAATTTTGCTAAAAGTATGCCCTAATCTACTACTATATAAGCCCATTACCACCATCATATTTTCCATAATAGCTAAAGAAATTAACCTTCACCTTAAACCTACATTCTTTTCTTTCTTTTTACTGTCGGCTTCAAATCCTAAAAAACTCCTTCCCAATTTCCTTCCATGGCGTATAACCCTACTTTCGCTACCGCAAACCTTTCGTCGTAGCAACCCTTTCTATCGTCGTAACTTCATCGTCACCGCAATCTCCTTATCGCTGCAACCTTCACCTTAAAAAAGTTAAACTTTTTCTTTTCTTTCAAGAAAGGTTATCATGTCTCGAAAGAGAACTAGATCTTTAAAGACTTTTGCTAAAAATCCAATTGTGATTCAAGATGAGGAAGCAAGGCAAAGATTTGATTCCATATTCAAAAATCAACCCATGATGCCAGAAAAAGGTTTCAATTTCGAGAGTAATGACAAAATGATCGTGCCCTTGTCAATTTGAAAAAAAATTGATGCCTTGAATTGGAATCAATTTTGTGATGCACGATCACTGCCTGAAGAGGAATTGCTGTGAGAATTCTATACCAATTTAACTGTGCTAGATGTTTTTGAGGTTTTTGTTCGTAAAAAGAAGGTTCCCCTTAATTCTAAATCCATTAATGATTTGTTTAACTAACCTAATGTTGAAGAAGACGAGTACTCTGCCATGATGATAAATATCAATTGGGATTTTCTTAAACAAGTACTTAATATCGTTACAAATTTGGGATCCCAATGGATTATAATAAAGTACGACAATTATTCTTGCTGAAAGGAGCAATTAAAACAAGTGGCTAAGGTATGGTTCTATTTTGTTTGATATAGCTTCATGCCTATCTCATATAGCTAAACCATCTCGATGGAACAAATGCTTTTGTTATATGCAATTATGATTGAAAGGTCTATCAATGTTGGGAAAATTATTCTCAAAGAAATCTAAGATTGAGCTAGGAAAATGTCAGGAAGTGCCTACTTTCAAGCATTGATACATCACTTTGTTTGAGGGCCCAAGTTAAATCAAAAGCAAACTTGAAGGGCCATTATGTTCAAGGTTGCATAACAAGGCATGATCCTAAAAGATTTGTGGAGAATGTTGAACAGTTGAACCAGATCGAGCGGAAAGAACCGAATGAACAAGAATTTGATGAGTCGTCAACAAAATCTAAACCAGAAGTAGACTCAGTAAATGAAATAGGAGAAGCAAAATTTGAATAGGAACCAAACAACTCTGAGCCGAGAGTGGAGCCAAATGTTGTTGAACTAGTTGAGCTAAGTTGTAACAGCTCGATTTTCAGTGGTGACGAAACAGTGGTTTCGAGACCATAAATTTCCATTGTGTTGGCCTGTAATTATTACTTTTAGAATATTTATAGAGTTATTAAAGTCATATTAAAATTTGGTTTGAAAATATTAATGTTTAGATAGTTAATTAAAGAAAAAAGGACTAAATTGTAAAAGGTGTAAAACCTGTAAATTAAAGCAAATAGGTGATGATATGATTTAATTAATAAATGGGGAAGGGCTTAAGTGATCATTAAGCCATAAATAATGAGTGGGATGGCAATTAGAGTTTAAAATGAAAGAATATTTAGTGATAATGGCATAATTGTAAATTTGTTGAAATTAAAACAAAATTAAAAGAAGAAAACGACATTTTCTCTTCATCTTTCTAATTTTCATTTCCGAAACATGGGAGCTTAACTTGGAGGTTCAGCTACTTTATACTCTTGCATGTGAGTCTATCTGATTCGGTTTCTTGTAATTTTTATGTTTTTAAGATCGTTGCAACTAGGTCTAGCTAGCCCGTACCTTCATTTTTGATTCTACTAAATAGTTTGGAAGTTTCCATCCTTGAATATTGGAATTTTTTTATTAATATAATGTATTTGGAACTTTGATTATGTTATTTGATGAATTTGTAAAGAGATTTTGTTAGATTTTGATTTTTAGGATTAAATTGTGAAAATGTCAAAATATTAGGGTTGGATAGTGAATTTTATGTTTATTAGGGGTTTTGGAGGGCCTAGTATATTTGGATAAAATATTTATTTGTGAAAAATGGTTAATTTGATAAATTTCGGGTTAATGGACTAAATTGTAAAAACGGTAAAAGTTGGGGTAATTATGCAATTTTGAAAAATAAAAGGGTATTAATTGTAAATAGTTTGGAATTGAAATATATGCTAATAAATGAAGGATTTTACATTTTAGATCGAAATCTCATAGATACTGGTGGAAAAGGAAAAATAGCGAAATAGTCCCTGAATCTCTGCAACGACTACAATTCAGCCTTGGTAAGTTTGAATGATTAAATTTAACATTTGTATTAATTGGTGATTGGTATTATATATATTCTATTGTTGGAAATGAATTAATGTTTGAATTATATTATTGAATTGGATATTTGGTTTGAATTGAACACGAGATTTGAGTACATTCGTGTTTTGGTGTATGACGGGGGTTTGGAATGGAGATGGTATTGGAGGGAGATATCAGCATATTACCCATGTAAATCAGAGTTCATCATTTTTTACGAACTCTTATGTTTTACTTTCTGTTTGGAATGATTTGGGTGAATCAACTCTTACGAGTTTCTGTTCAGCTCTCACGAGCTTCTGTTTAGCTGTTATGAGCTTCTGTTGGTGTGCTTTGGTGGACCAGCTCTATGAGCTTCTATTGACGATCTACTCTCACCCGAATTCATTCTTTGAATGGAAAATCTTGGCAAGGTAATTTGTTTAATGAATTTAAAAGATATGTTATTTATTTCGTATTGATCTGAATTCAGATGTATTTATCGATTGAAGTTGTGGAGGATATGGAGTTTTCTTGGCTGATTATTATTGTTTGAATTATTATAGTTAGTATGGTAAGATTTATCATTTAATTTTCAAGCTTACTAAGCTTCATTAAGCTTACTTGTGTTGTTTAATGTCATTGTAGATTCTCGGAAGGTTGGACGATCGGATTGGCACTCAAGTCACACTATCCAGCTTATCTCGGTATTTTTTTTAACATTTAATTCGGATTATATGGCATGTCTAGGCTTTTGTGCGGTTTTGGTTAATGTTTGCCTTATTTAAATGTTATGAATGATATTTTGTGCTAATAACCAACTTGCACATTTTATGTGAATGAAGTATAGTTGTTATGCTAGTATGTGTGAAATATATATGTGTTTGAAATGTTGTAATTGTGGTAATTTGGTTAGGTATATTGAATAGGTATTGCTTGAATGATTTCATAAATTAAATTGATGTTTATTTTGTTGTGAAATTGTATATACTTGTGGTACCAATGAGGGTACATTGGTTAGGCACATGTTAGGTTGGTTTTGATGTGTTTTTGACCTTATTAATGTTATTTTAAATTGGTGTTTTGGTTGGCACTTGAGTTTCTTCAGGTCTAAGTAAACTTGAAATGGTAAACTTGTGTTTTAAGGTTCATTTTGAGGAGACACGAGCATACGTCTCAGCCATGTGTCCCCTGTAGGCTCAATGCATACAAGTCAGGCAGTTACATGGCCTAGCACATGGCCTGGCACACGGGTGTGTGAGATCATTTCGAGGGGTACATGGCTGGCACACGGGTGTGTGGCTTGGCTGTGTGACCCAAGTCAATGAGTTACACGAGCATGGACACGGGCTGGGATACTACCGTGTGTCCCTATTCCGGATGTCCACACGGCCTGGCCACATGGTCATGTGACCCCTGTGGTCTAAATTTTTCAACTTTTTTCTAAAAATTTCCAAATGTTTTTAATTTAGTCCCGGATTGTTTCTATAGTATTTTTTGGGCCTCGAGGGCTCGATTAAGGGACATTATGAATGTCTATGAATGAAATTTGATTATTTTTGTATTAATGTATGATTTGAATGGTTTACTATTCTATTTGTCCGATAATGCTTAGTAACCCTATTCTGGTGACGGATACAGGTTAGGGGTGTTACATAAGTGTTAATCATGAGTTGACCATTCCAATGCCCACTTCTTCAAACACTATGAATAAGTCAAAATTTTCAACTATAATGGATATGTGGAAATTTATGCATAACCAACAAAAGGCTTATTGGAAATATGCAAAAAATTGGAGTAAAATAAATATATCTCTACTCAAGTATTGAGATGTATTGTTGAGCATAAGCTTCAAACTAAGTTTGAGGGTGTTAAAACCCATTAGTAGGAAGGTTGTACCCTAAAAAGATCCAAGAAAAATTTAGGGTTAAAATAATTTAGCTTAAAAACCACTTCTCTTTATCACTGCCTTGATCCTAGCCCAATTACAACCTTATAAAAGGCATCTTGATTTTGATAATTATGCCGACTACATTAGTGGAGAGAAATTACTAGGTGCAACATATGAAAATCAATAATTAAACCTTATGATTGTTTTGTCTAATTAGATAAGGAAGATTTTTTGAGTGGTGAATTTTTTATACGACTTTGGAATGCATGCAAATTCTGACTTAGGTTAGCATCTTCTTGTACTTAGAATTTATGTTAATCCCAAGTATTTGGATATTTATTGGCTAATTTTTTTCATATTGAGACAATGGGCATAATTTTAGTAGAGTATGAAATTTTATGAATTTATGTATTTATTTTTGTATAATTTAACTATCTTATGTTACATAGTAATTTTTGTGCTTTAATTGTTGTAGTGGGACCATTGAAGTAACAAGTGTGGGAGCTAATTAATATCATAGAAGTTAATTTTTACTCCATGTGGATGAGAAGCTCATTAAATTGGACTCACAAATCCAATTCAACCAAAATTTAAATGTCATATCCTGAAAATAGGGTTAGAAAATTAAGGTTTAAAGTGAGTTAGTGGTTACTATTGGGCTTTTAAGTATTTCCATGCATTTTGGAAACAATAATAAACTTGTTGGTTTAGTGGTTAAGCTTCTGTATACTTTTTGGTCCTGTGTTTGAATCCTTGCTTATGCAAATGAGAATATTATTTTTGTTAATTCTCTAATGTGCAGTCCAATTAGATGAGATTAATTCAATTTACAACTCTAGAGTCTGATAGGTGGCTAGTTTTGGATTTAGTGGGATTTTAATTTTAGTAAAAATAATCCCCAAAATCCATTCACGTTTCCCTCACCCTCTCTCACGTTAGTCTCTCTTTCTCTTCTAATTTCAGATTTCTCTTTTTACCATTGTATTTTCTTTTTCCCACCATCTTCCTTGTTCTTTGATTTTTCTTATTTGCTTCACTGTTACTTTACTCGAAGCTCTAGTAATCTTGTGTCATCTCTCTAGTCTCATTCGTTCGTCCACATTTTCTCTCAAAAAGAAGCAAGTAAGTGTTGTCTTTAGGTTTCTTTTAGATCGATTTTCCTTCGTTCCTTTTATACTGTATGGTCGATTTCCTTATAGGTTTAGTATGTTTGTGTAATCAAGTTTTAGATAAGTTTTCTACAGGTGCTTTGGTTGATGCTTAAAGATTTGGAAGCATGTTTCGGATGTGTTTCTTGAACACT
The DNA here is from genome assembly GCA_008044935.1 of Gossypium turneri. Classification (NCBI taxonomy): domain Eukaryota; kingdom Viridiplantae; phylum Streptophyta; class Magnoliopsida; order Malvales; family Malvaceae; genus Gossypium; species Gossypium turneri. The sequence goes on along the minus strand of CP032572.1, from coordinate 20,747,627 downwards.
CCTAATTAGGGGTGACTTTTTGGTTAATTTTCGTGATTTGCAGCAAGATTTTGGGTGGTTTTAGAACCACACGGGCGTATGTTGTACATGGGCAGTCCATACAGTCATGTGCTGCTTTAGAAATTAGGTTAATTCTCTTGTCACACGGCCTAGGGTGAGTCACACGTGCTGGCTATAACACCCCGAACCTGGTCTAGAAGTTTAAGCCAAATCTGGAATAGTTACACCAACATATTGAAAGTTGATTTTGACAAGTGTTTGGAAACCATTCAAAACTTTACTTGACTTGTAACGGAAATCTTTACGGAGTTCTAACTTTGAAAACAAGAAATCCCTTTTAGTCAATTTAAGCGATTTTGTAGTTTCATGTTTGGAATTGTCAGATACTAACGAGTTTATCAAAAAGCATGGCAGGTTCAAAAATAGATTACAAACCCCAAATATCAAATCATAGTTACATCAGTGCAAAAATAAACCAAGCTCCTGTACGCTGTTCGAACCTAAGTTAGATGTCCCCCTGAAAAGATAAAGGTAAGACAAAGGGTATGCTACCAAGCACAACATATAAACAAACTTAATTACAAATAAATAAATCATAACATACAAATCATAGTGATGCAGAGAATTTGGTAGCAGTTATACCCACTATGAAACAAATTTAGAGTATCACAGAGATTTCAACAATGGTAGTATAACAGAACCAAATAAAACAAAATAGAACAAAATAAATCAAACAAAGTATAACAAAACATAAAATACATGTTGATGTTGGTGCAGTATGTTCTTTTCAAAACAAATAATAATATGGATTTATCAGAAAATATCCTACCCAACTCCATTACACACCAAAATGGAGTTCCCTAGAACTCTTCCAACCCAATCACACTAACAGATAACTCTAGACAGTGTCACTTGAATTTGTGGTGAAAACTGCCATATCAGAGACATGTGGTCAAGCCACTGTATTGCAGTCAAGCTGCCAGAACAAAGTTGTGGATAAACCACCAGATAGTGCAGATCATTAAACTACCAGAAACTTCCTCCTTTCACATCACCCCAACTCCCATGCAGTATGTCATGGCATGTAGATACAAAGTCAATGTGATAAGAATGAAGGTCATGCTATCGTACACTAGCAGAATCAGTAGGCATGAGAGTTCATGCTTTCTAAAACAGATTTATCAAATCTCAACAGATCACATTAGATTGCCATGAAGTCATATGCATGGTTATAAATCAGAATCAATAACAATCAAATCAACATATTCGAATATCACATTTTCTAAATAAACAGAGTAACACAGAGCCGTACCATCTTACTTATCAGAATACAGATCGTACCTGGATAAGTCACTTACCTAAATGCATCCAAACAGGGGTACCTTATACATTAACAATCATCTTTACTTAACTTAACTCAAAATAGTCATGCGTATAGGTAGTAGATTATGCACTAACATATCAACAATTCTTAAATTTTATATCTTAATACAGATCCTATAGACCACACGGAAGGCCTACATTCGAAACAGATGGCGTTCACGATCTTAGGGAAAATTTTAAAATTTTTACCAACATGCTCGTGTGGATCCACACGACCTGGGTGTCTGGCTCGTGTGGTCCACACGGCTTAGCGCACGCCTGTGTGGCTCTCTTAGTAACTCACACGACCTTACGCATGGCCCTGTGGTCCCAAACAGTGAGTTACACTGCCTGAACACACACCCATGTGACTCTAAATAGTGCCTCACACGACCTAACACACGGCCTGGCACATGGTCGTATGGCGTTGGAGGCCATGTTTTCCAACGTTGGCAAATCGAAAAATTTTAGTTTTTGGTACCCACCTGATACAATTTTGATGTAGAAGCAACAGAGACGATCCTGAAACCTAAAAAGCTAACATTACAATGACTAAATCAGATGAATAAACTGAAACAAAACACTTGAATTAACATCCAAACCGAAGTACATCGAAGGACTTTGATGCCGAATCTTAAACGGAGTTAGACGCTTACCCTTGCTCCTAAACTGAAACATAAAACTCAAATCATTGAGGAAAAGCATTATTCTTAAGATCTTCGCCTAAAAAACTTGCGCAAATCAGAAATCTACTCCCTACGAAAAATATAACTCCGCTCATCAACACTCATACATTGAAAAACTTGACAAAGAACACTTACACAGTCTGAATGAAGAATTACAACACAACAAAACTTTGAATAGTTGATATAAAAAAATTCAGATAGTAAACTAAGGGTGGGAGAGATCCCAACCAATAAGAAAAGAAAAGGAAACGGTAGCGAGAAAATAGGAGGAAAACAAAAAATGTAAAAAGGAGAGGAAGTTTTTCTTTGAAAGAAACTTATTAATTTCAGAAAATAGAAACTAACTTGCAAGGCAGCATAACAAAAACAATTTCTCATTGCTTTTGCATAGACTCAAACACAGGACCACATGGTATACAGAAGCTTAACCATTGAACTAGTAGGCTCATTCTTGCCATCAACTGAGCGAAAATAAGTTATAAACCATATGTCCAAAGATAGGGGTTTAATCAAAATAGCAAATTTTCAAAAAAATAGTATTCGAACCAAAAACCTCACGTATCTTAAGACAACACTTAACCACTGAACCAATTTTAAACTATTGTCAAAATTTCCAAAATCTAGACTCAAAGTCAAGAGATAGCCACTCTTGATTTCACAACTCAATTTCCTCTAACTCAGTTTTTGGGATGTTGCAACTCTCCCTCGCTTAAAAGAATTCCGTCCTCGGAATTCCCACAGTCTCATCGGTTCTTAAAGAACAAAATCTAAAATGTTCTCATTTATATAGATCACCATGCTGTCACTGCGCAACTCAAAGTCAATACAAAACCAGACAATATTTCCAACAACTTTCTATTCATCAACTCAAATTATCATACTAACACATCACAAAAACCACAATTGGTTCCTAGGTCGCAGATTCGAATTAGTAACACTCGTACTTTTCTCGTTGTCTGAGGGCACTTAATCATATACTCTTGACCAACAGATTCAATTTGAGTCTCATCAACCCTAGCAAATCATTAAACATAACGCGACATTGCAACGCCCTACACTTTCTGATTACTTCCCTCAGATTCGGGCATCTAACAAATTTAAAATTTCTCAAATTGGGCTCATTTCCCTGAGAAGAGGGCTCGCTTCGAGTCGCTCGGCTATACCCAACACACCCTCGTATAACCAGGCTACGTCTACTCATTATAGTAATCTACAGTTTTAGAAATTTTATGGTTTAGCTTAGGCTTATTAACAATCCTAAGTCTGAAGTTTTATTAGAGGTTTTCACAGAATTTCCACAACTTTAGCTAGGATAGAGTAATCAAAACACTATGATTTGTAATAATTCATTTAATATAACTAAGGTAGAGATACTTACAGGATCGATGTCAGAGTCTCAGGTTCCCTTTTTATAGGCTCAAAAATAATAAAATATCTGAACACACACTTTTCAAAAACCAAAATCTCCCAGTCAGTCAGAAGTTCCATTTACTTAAGACATTTTCCAGGATGAGTTCTGAACCCAAAAACCACAGGCCGAGTTTTGCAAACCTGGATTTGATACCACTAAATGTAACACCTCAAACCCAGCCAAGAAGTTTAAGCTGACTTTGGAAGAGTGGAAACACAAAGATTTATATACTTTTTCATACCTAATTTTACTTAAAATCATGCATTTTCGATAGAATTTTTGTCATAAAATAATTACATTTTATAAAAATTTGAATATGTTAATTTTTAGTCAATTAGTAAATTTTGATTAGTTTTGACAGATTCGTACAAAGGGCGAAAATTAACCCAGTAGACACCGTTAGAGAACAAAACCGAGAAGCAATTCAAAGTAATAAGGCAAAATAATTTCTAGCCTAAGACAGTCCAAATATGTGTATTAATTCATACTATAATTAATTTTAATTTATTCCCATTTTAATTTGAGCTAAATAAATTAATTTTAATTAATTATGGAAAAAGGGCCCAGTTGGACTGTACCAGTTGAGCCAAATTTGAGCGAACCGAACCAGCCACCAATTGGACAGCCCAGAACCGTTCAAATGCTGACCCAAATCAGCATTTAGCTGATTAAATTAGCTACAAAAAGGCCCTTGGAAGACTTCCAAATTGCATTCAAACCTCACATTAAATTAAGGCTTTAAGTATTTGCCCCAGGCTAATTTTAGCAAAGTTGAAGGTCTAAACTTTGCCATGTAGGATGGTCGGCCATGAGGGGGCTCTTTGGCTACTGAAATTTGCTATTTTTAGCAGCCATCTTCAGCTATATAAACCCCCCTTTGCTGCCCATTCAAATCATCCCTCATTCATATCTCTTCCTTCACAACTCTTCTCTCCTCTCTCACATTTTTCTCTCATTTTCCCATTCAAAGTTCCTTGCTCTTGTGCCGATTTCTCCCCTTCATAAAGGGGTATGCTTCAGCCATTTTGGAGCAGCAATTGAGTGTTCATAGCAGCCTTGACTGGCGAGGACAACAAAGAAGGAAGAATGGAGCAACCTAGTTAAGCCATGGAAAACCACCGGATTTGATTCTTGTTCCTTATCTCTTTAATTTTTGTTGTTTTTATGATGAACATATCTATGAATATTTATGCTATTGGAATGGTTAATTTAATCAGCTTAGCTTGAATTTGATTCGTGTTGGATTGATTGCATTCCGTCCTCTTGATTTGTTAAATTTATGTTTATGCTGTTATAGGCCTCGGTAAAATGTTTGATTAAGTAAAATCATGCCTAACTTATTCTTGCAATATTAATTGTTAGATAACTAATGAGTTAATTATTAAATCGTATTGAAATTGTAATTAATCAACACAATACTTAATCAGGGCATGTTTATTCTTATAAGGTAGCTGAAGTTAATTTAGCATTGTATTTGGCGATACATATGCCTTGCATAACTTGCAAGATTATTGTGATTAAACTGTTTCAAGGTAGAAATACTCTGTTACCTCACTTGATCTTTTATATGCTTGTGAAGATTGATTAATCGCTTGGATTGACATTGAAAAATGTTCAAGAGATTGATTAATTTAATAAGTATGTATGAGCAGTAGTTAGCAAATTACCGAGTTGCCGTGAATTTGTTCGTAGCAGTATAAACATAAGTTTAATAATTCTAACTTAAAGGAATGTAATTAATCCAACACAATTATATCATCTTGATTAAACCTTATTTGAAATCGTGCATTAGAACCTTTTTATTTTGAATTTTTTTACTTACTTTTTAACCCTTAGTTTTTAATCATCTTTAAACCAAAATATTTTCCATCACCAAAGTGTTTTAACATTAATTTCATAAATATTCCTTTTTACAGTCCCTGTGGGTACGATAACTCAAAATTTACTTGTTACTTTATTACTTGTTGCGATTGTGTACACTTGTACATTTTCGTCCTTCCAAGTTTTTGGCTCCGTTGCCGGGGTCTTTTTTAAAAAAAAAAAGCCATTATTTGTGAATCTGTTTTTACATTTTGGTTTATTTATTTTCCTGTTTAAATCTTTACTTAGTTAATCTTTCTGTGATTGTTTCAGGTGTTTATGAGTATTGACCAGATTATCGACTTACTACCTGTGGACCCTGAAATAGAACGAACCTTTTGACAGCGAAGAAGACAAGCGAACCAGAGAAGGACCGAAGAGATAAACTTTGAGAATATGAATCAAGGAAAAGGAGCAAACCTTACTCAGAATCCTATTCGTATTGCTGATGATAGGGATAGAGCTTTGTGACATTATGCCATGCCAATATTTAATGATCTTAATTCAGGTATTAGGAGACCCAAAATCGAGGCACAACAATTCAAGCTGAAGCCAATCATTTTCCAGATGCTTCAGACTGTGGGCCAATTTATTGGAATGCCTACTGAAGATCCTCATCTTCACTTAAGACTATTTATGGAAGTGAGTGATTCTTTCAAGTTAACCGGAGTACCCGAAAATGCATTATGACTGAAGCTGTTTCCATATTCGCTAAGGGACAGAGTTCGTGCCTGGTTGAACTCATTGCCATTGAACTCCATTTCTACATGGCAAGAGTTAGCCGAGAGATTCTTCATGAAGCATTTCCTACCGAGCAAGAATGTCAAGTTGAGGAATGAGATCACTGCCTTTTAACAAATGGATGATGAGTCCTTATATGAGGCATGAGAAAGGTACAAAGAGTTATTACGAAAGTGCCCTCATCATGGAATCCCACATTGCATTCAACTTGAGACATTCAATAATGGTCTCAACGCTCACACGAGGATGGTAGTGGACTCCTCTACTAATGGTGCTCTCCTTTCTAAGTCTTTTAATGAGGCTTACGAAATTATTGAGAGGATTTCCAGTAACAATTATCAATGGCCAACCAATCGAGCAGCGTTAGGAAGACGAGTCACTGGAATACATGAAGTGGACACTCTCACTTCACTTGCATCTCAGGTATCTTCAATATCCTCAATGCTTAAGAATCTTACCACTAATGGGTCTAGCAGTTTTGCAGCCCAACCAACTAAACAATTTGAGAATATAGTCTGTGTGTATTGTGGGGAAGGAAATTTGTTTGAAGAATGTCCATCAAACCCTGAATCCGTATATTACATGGGTAACCAAAACCAAAACCGAGGGAGGCAAGGACTGCAATCCAACTTTTATAACTCATCATGGAAAAATCACCTGAATTTTTCCTGGAGTAACCAATGGGCTAGAAGCAATAACATTTACGCCCAACCTAGACCAACTCAGCCACCTAGTTTCCCCCAACAAGTTCAGAAACCAACCCAAGTGGAACTATCCAATAGCTTAGAGAATCTATTGAAGGCATACATGGCGAAAAATGATGCCAGTCTAAGGAGTTTGGAGAATCAAGTGGGCTAGCTTGCTACTAAACTCAGGAACTGACCACAAGGTGCTCTACCTAGTGACACGGAGAATCTGAGAAATCTGCAGAAGGAACATTGTAAAGCGTTGACATTGAGGAGCGAAAAGATAGTAGAGCCCAACACTGTCGAAGTTGAAAAGGAGCCAGTTGACGCTCAAGATTCAGAAGAAGTTCAATCAAGTGTTGAAATTCCAATTTCACCAAAACTAGAATCTAGAAAACCCGACAAAGTAACATTAGGACAAGCTAATTTTAATCAACTAAAAATGTCGTTAGATGTAGAATTGTCGCCAAAGACAAATCAACCAGAATCAGTCCTAGTAATGAAACCACCACCACCCTACCCTCAAAGACTTCAGAAACAGAAGCAAGAGATTCAATTCAAGAAGTTCCTTGACGTACTCAAGCAACTTCACATCAACATCCCGTTGGTTGAAGCACTTGAGCAAATGCCGAACTACGTCAAGTTCATGAAAGATATCTTGTCTAAAAAATGAAGACTTGGAGAATTTGAGATGGTAGCTCTGACGAAGGAATGCAGTGCATATCTTTAAGACAAACTACCCCCAAAATTGAAGATCTTGGATGTTTTACCATACCGTGCAACATTGGAGCAACATATTGTGGTAAGGCATTATGTGACTTAGGTGCAAGTATCAACTTGATGCCAATGTCAATATTTAGGAAGTTGGGGATAGGAGAAGTTAGACCAACTACAGTTATGCTTCAACTAGCAGATCGATCCTTAGCACATCCAGAAGGAAAAATCGAGGACGTATTGGTACGTGTAGATAAGTTTATCTTTCTTATTAAATTTGTAATTCTAGATTTTGAAGCAGAAAAAGAAGTACCAATCATCCTAGAAAGGTCATTCCTAGCAACTGGAAGGACCCTTATTGATGTGTAGAAGGGCGAGCTCACTATGTGTGTTTAGGATGATCAGGTAACATTGAACGTCTTTAAGTCTATGTGATTTCCTGACACAATGGATGATTGCTCTACAGTGTCTGATTTAGAGGATTTAATAGTGGGGAAGGAACTCAACTGTGTTGAGGACCCACTGGAAAGAATTTTGACATCGGATCCTCTAAATGATAAAGAGGAGGATGAATACTTAGCTTTGCTAGAAGCTAATCAAAGGGGATTTAATCCGCAATCCCGTTTTGAATCTTTGGAGTTAGATAAGAGGGACTATTATCAACCAAAAGCGTCGACGAGGACCCACCTAAATTAGAACTCAAGTTATTACCTTCTCATTTAAAATACGTTTATTTAGGTAACGCTTCTACTCTGCCTGTGATTGTTTCAGCAGAATTGACCACTAAGTAAGAAGAGAAACTTATCTTAGTTCTGAAACAATTTAAGAAGGCCATCGGATGGACCATAGCCAATATTCGCGGCATTAGTCCATCTGTATGCATGACAAGATAATCTTGGAAGATGGCAAAAAAGGGACGATTGATGGACAACGAAGACTGAACCCTATCATGAAGGACGTAGTAAAAAAAGAAATCATCAAGTGGTTAGATGCGGGTATCATCTATCCCATCTCAAACAGTTCATAGGTAAGCCCGGTCTAGTGCGTGCCAAATAAAAGAGGTATCACGGTAGTAGAGAACGAGAACAATGAGTTGATACTGACTAGAATGGTTACGGGATGGAAAATCTACATCAATTACCGGAAGCTGAACAAGGCAACTAGGAAAGATCACTTCCCTTTGTCGTTCTTAGACCAGATGCTGGATAGACTCGAAGGACAAGATTACTACTATTTTCTCGATGGATACTCAGGGTATAATCAGATTACAGTAGCACTGGAAGATCAACACAAAACGACATTCACCTGTCCGTACGATACGTTTGCATTTAGACGCATGCCATTTGGTTTATGTAATGCACCTGCTACATTTCAAAGATGTATGATGTCTATTTTTTACAGACATGGTTGAGAAATGTTTGGAAGCTTTTATGGATGATTTTTCAGTATTCGGAGATACTTACGATGATTGCTTAGCCAATCTAACAAAGGAACTAAGGCGATGCGAAGAAACGAATCTCATACTCAACTGGGAAAGGTGTCATTTTATGGTATCGGATAACGAGACATGGGATCGAGGTAGACAAAGCAAAGGTAGACGTTATTGAGAAACTCCCACCTCCAACATCTATAAAGGGTGTTAGGAGCTTTTTGGGCCACGCCGATTTTTATCAAAGATTTATCAAGGGCTTCTCCAAAGTTGCTAAACCCTTATGCAAATTATTGGAGAAGGACTCTCTATTCATGTTTGATGAGGAATGCTTAAAAGCCTTCAATGATTTGAAGAGTCGATTAGTCACGGCACCCATAATCGTCACACCAGACTGGGATTTGCCATTCAAATTGATGTGTGACTAAGTGACTTTGTAATTGGAGCTGTCTTGGGCCAGCAAAGGAACAAATTTTTTCATCCCATCTACTACGCAAGTCGAACCCTAACAAGAGCTCAACTGAATTATACGGTAACAGAAAAAGAGTTACTTGCTATTGTGTTTGCTTTCGACAAGTTTCGATCTTATCTGGTAGGTTCCAAAATGACTGTCTATACAGACCACTTGGCAATTAAGTATTTACTTGCGAAGAAAGACGCTATGCCGAGGTTGAGCCGATGGGTACTTCTACTTTAAGAGTTCGATCTAGAAATTCAAGATCAAAAGGGAGTCGAAAATCAAGTAGCAGATCTCTTGTCCAGATTGGAGCCATAAGAAGGGAATTCTCCTCTTATACCAATTCAGGTGACGTTTCCAGAGGAACATATCCTGAAGCTAAATCATGTCCATAATACCCCTTGGTTTCCTGATATTGCTAACTATTTAGCTTGTGGTTTGATGCCAATTGATAAGACGTATCAACAAAGGAAAAAGTTTCTTCACGATGTGAAGTACTATTTCTGGAAAGAGCCATATGTGTTTAAAAAGTGTGCAGATTAGATGATCAGGAGATGCGTGGCAGAAGATGAAATACCGAAGATTTAATACCACTGGCACTCAGGTCCAAGTGGGGGACACTTCGGAGGTGCATGTACAACGGCCAAAGTATTGCAAGCCAGATTTTGGCCAACATTATTCAAGGATGCATATGCTTACGTGAAGAGCTGTGATAGATGTCAAAGGATTGGAAATGTCACCAATAAAAATGAGATGCCTCGAACAAACATCATTGAGGTAGAGTTGTTCGATGTATGGGGTATTGACTTTCTTGGTCCTTTTCCTCCATCTTGCAATCACAAGTACATACTAGTAGCAATAGACTATGTGTCTAAGTGGGTCGAGGCTGAGGCATATCTGACAAACGATGCTAGGGTTGTGATGAAGTTTCTACGGAAGCATGTGTTCACAAGGTAAGCTATCATCAGTGATGAAGGATCTCACTTTGTGAACAAGTGGTTAAAATGGTTATTAGACAAGCACGGAGTGAAACACAAGGTTGCAACAGCTTACCATCCGTAGACAAATGGGCAAGCTGAACTGGCAAATAAGGAGATCAAAGGCATACTTGAGAAGGTAGTCTACCCGAACCGACAGGATTGGTCCACAAGATTAGATGATGCTTTATAGGCTTACAGAATAGCATACAAGACACCGTTAGGGATGTCACCTTATAGGTTGGTCTTTGGGAAAGCCTGCCATCTACCATTGGAGTTAGAGCTTACTGGGCTCTTCAACAGCTTAATTTGGATCCTAAGCTCACGAAAGAGAAACGGATGTTCCAACTCAATGAGTTAGAAGAGTTCCGAATGTTCTCATATGAAAATGCCAAATTACTTTAAGAAAGACTCAAGAAATGGCATGACAACCACATTCGAGTTCGAGAATTTGAAGCAGGTCAGCAAGTCTTATTTAATTCCAGATTGAAGTTCTTTCCAGGTAAGCTAAAATCGCGTTGGTCCGGTCCATTTACAATTCACTAAGCCTATCCATACGGAGTTGTTGAACTCCAAGGTAAGGGAGGTAATTTCCAAGTTAATGCTCAGCGCCTGAAACATTATTGGGGAGATAAAATTGAACGGGATAAAATCTCGTTCATTTTATCAGATACTTAATTTTTCGTTTTTCTTTTTGAATAAATGATTTAGGGCATATTTTCGGGTAAAGTATGTTTTAATAAATTCTGTCTAGGAGATTGGAACTTAAGCGGGACCGTTTATGACCCCTCCAATCTTTCCTAGGAATTTATTTTGACATAATTTTCCAAGAAATTATCTCCTAAATGGAAAAATAAATTTTTAGTTTCAAATAAAAGGGTCAATTTTGATCCAAGTTTTAATTTGCAACTCAATTTTAAATTTTCATTAAGTCTAGGGACTTAATTGAATTATTTTTAAAATTTAGTCGCTCTTTTCATAAATAAAAAAACTAGGTGCCTTTCTTTGTGAATATTTTCAAAAAGCATCTAGAATAAATATCTTTAATATTATTAATAATTTGATAAACTTTAATATATAATTATATTATTTATAATTTATATATTAATTTTTATCAACTTAGCTTAGAATTAGGATTAATTAGGAATTTTTTATTTTTGCACAATAAAATAAAAGATGGGAATCAAAAGTAAATATGGACAAGTAGTAAAGTCTAAAGTGTGGCAATAGGTATATACATGTCTAGGATTGGATCTAGGAAGAGCTTGGTACTTAAGCAGTCAATTTGACTCACCTCCTCTTTTCTGGAATCCTACCTAGTGTATAGTATCTATTCACTTTAAACAATGAGGACATTGTTCATTTTAAGTTGGTGGGACCGAAAATTGGAATTATTTCCACTCAGAATAATTTTTTTTTCTTTTAGTTATGAATATGATATATTTTTGTTCAATAAATTTGAATTTTGTTAAGTATCCTAAATTTAAGTATGAATAAAGTTTGATTATTTCAATAAATTGTTATGTTAACTTAATAATGATATGAATGTATTTTTAATAAAGGATGCAAATTCGTACCATAAATTTTTTTCCCTACAAAAAAATTAGGCATGCATGAAAGTTTAAGTCTTTAGAATTGACTTAGTAATTTCTTGAGGCGAAATCCTAGGAAGCATGGAATATTGAAAATGACTTAGGCAATTATTGTTTGGACCGTTTGAGTCTTTCAAGCCGACCATGATAAAATTATCCTTTGAAACCCAACTTTGAGACTATATGGCCTAGTTTTATTTGGACCTTTGCAATATTTAGCCATCACTTTTCTCTTCATTATCTTTAAAATTGTCCCAAACAATAGACTCAGTACTATGTTTGAAAATAAGTTTGGGAGAATTGAAAATAAGTATCAATTGCTCGAAAATTGTAGTACATGAAGCAAGTGCTCGAATTTGAATTTAAAAAAAAAACATGTACTCGAAAGAAAATAGATGTACAAAAGAGCATGTGAAAGTAAAATAAGTTGGTGTATCGAAGGTAAAAATTCTGAAGGTTTGATTTTACGCTGAGTCTAGGGTTTTTAAGCCAAAATTTATCTATCTTTTACCTACCCATAGCCTAGCCATATTACAACCTTAATAAAGACCAATTGATTCAAGTTTCTATGCTACCTACATTAGTGGAGAGAAATTGCTAAGATCAACATATGAAGACATAAGTTAAACTTAATGATTGCAGCTTGGTCTTGAGTAAGGGAATAAAAAAATCAAATTGGTAAGGGTTAACTTATCTTTGTTAAAGAGGCATTTAGTCTAATTTTTCTATTATAATAGTTGTTGAATGTAATTTGAACGATATGCATACTTAAGTAGCATAATTATCAAATTTCTTATTTTTGAGCCTAAGTATATTAAATTCATAATTTTGAGAAGAAAGTTGTTTTGAAGGAATTCTTCAAAAGTGATTCTGAGAAATTCTTTTCGAAATTTGTGCATTACTTGGGACGAGCAATGATTTAAGTTTAGGGGTGTGGAAACACAAAGATTTATATACTTTTTCATACCTAATTTTACTTAAAATCATGCATTTTCGATAGAATTTTTGTCATAAAATAATTATTTTTTATAAAATAATTAAATTGTATTAAAAATTTGAAATTTTTAGTTAATTTTACAATTATTGTTAGTGGATTTTGATTATTTTTGACAGATTCGTACAAAGGGCGAAAATTGACCCAGTAGACACCGTTAGAGAACAAAATCGAGAAGCAATTTGAAGTAACAAGGCAAAATAATTTCTAGCCTAAGACGGTCCAAATATGTGTATTAATTCATACTATAATTAATTTTACTTTATTCCCAATTTAATTTGGGCTAAATAAATTAATTTTAATTAATTATGGAAAAAGGGCCTAGTTGAACTGCACCAGTTGAAACAAATTTGAGCGAACCAAACTAGCCACCAATTGGGCAGCCCAGAATCGTTCAAATGTTGACCCAAATTAGAATTTTAGCTGATTAAATTAGCTGCAAAAAGGCCTTTGGAAGACTTCCAAATTGCATTCAAACCTCACCTTAAATTAAGGCTTTACGGATTTGCCCCAGGCTAATTTTAGCAAAGTTGAAAGTCTCAACTTTACCATGTAGGATGGCCGGCCATGAGGGGGCTCTTTGGCTGCTGAAATTTTCTATTTTTAGCAGCTATATTCAGCTATACAAACCCCCCTTTTCTGCCCATTCAAATCATCCCTCATTCACATCTCTTCCCTCACAACTCTTCTCTCCTCTCTCACTTTTTTCTCTCATTTTTCCATTCAAAGTTCCTTGCTCTTATGCCGATTTCTCCCCTTGAGAAAGGGGTGTTATTCAGCCATTTTGGAGTAGCAATTGAGTGTTCATAACAGCCTTTATCTGCGAGGACAACAAAGAAGGAAGAAGGGAGCAACCTAGTCAAGCCACGAAAACCCACCGGATTTGATTCTTGTTCCTTATCTCTTTAATTTTTGTTGTTTTTATTATGAACATATCTATGAATATTTATGCTATTGGAATGGTTAATTTAATCAGCTTAGCTTGAATTTAATTTGTGTTGGGTTGATTGCATTCCGTCCTCTTGATTTGTTAAATTTATGTTTATGCTGTTATAGGCCTCGGTAAAATGTTTGATTAAGTAAAATCATGCCTAAGTTATTCTTGTATTATTAATTGTTAGATAACTAATGAATTAATTATTAAATCGTATTGAAATTATAATTAATTGACACAATACTTAATCAGTGCGTGTTTATTCTTCTAAGGTAGCTGAAGTTAATTTAGCATTGTATTTAGCGATACATATGCCTTGCATAACTTGCAAGATTATTGTGATTAAACTGTTTCAAGGTAGAAATACTCTGCTCCCTCACTTGATCTTTTATATGCTTATGAAGATTGATTAATCGCTTGGATTGACATTGAAAAATGTTCAAGAGATTGATTAATTTAATAAGTATGTATGAGCAGTAGTTAGCAAATTACCGAGTTGCCGTGAATTTGTTCATAGCAGTATAAACATGAGTTTAATAATTCTAAGTTAAAGGAATGTAATTAATCCAACACAATTATATCATCTTGATTAAACCTTATTTGAAATCGTGCATTAGAACCTTTTTATTTTTAATTTTTTTTTACTTAGTTTTTAATCATCTTTAAACCAAAATATTTTCCATCACCAAAGTGTTTTAACATTAATTTCATAAATATTCCTTTTTACAGTCCCTGTGGGTACGATAAGTCGACATTTACTTGTTACTTTATTACTTATTGTGATTGTGTACACTTGCACATTTTTGTCATTCCATAGAGTTACACCAACATATTGAATGCTTTACTTGATTTGTAGCAAAAATCTTTTCGAAGTTTTAACTTTGAAAATAAGAAATCCCTTTTAGTCGATTTAAGCGATTTTGTAGTTTTGTGTTTGGACTTGTCAGATACTAACGAGTTTATCAAAAAGCATGGCAGGTTCAAAAATAGATTACAAACCCCAATGATCAAATCATAGTTACATCAGTGCTAAAAAAATCCAAGCTTCCGTATGTCGTCCAAACCTAAGTCAGATGTCCCCCCAAACAGTAAAGGTAAGACGAAGGGTGAGCTACCAAGCACAGTGTATAACCAAACTCAATTAAAAACAAATAAATCATAACATACAAATCATAGTGATGCAGAGAACTTAGAAATGGTTATACCCAGCACGAAACATATCTAGAGTATGATAGAGATTTCAATAACTATAGTGCAACAGAACCGAACAAAACAGAATAGAACAGAATAGAACAAAACAAATCAAATAGAATAGAGTAGAACAGAATAGAAAATATATGTCGATATTGATGTAGTATGTTCTTTTCAAAACAAATCATAATGCAGGTTGATTAGAAGATATCCTACCCAACTCCGCTACACACCAAAATAGAGTTCCCTAGAACTCGTCTAACCCAATCACACCAACAGATAACTATGGACAATGCCACCTGAATTTGTAGTGAAAATTGCGAGATCAGAGACATGTGGTCAAGCCATTATATTGCAGTCAAGCCACTAGAACAGAATTAAGGGTAAACAACTAGATAATGCAGATCAGTAAACTACCAAAAAATTCGTCCTTTCACATCACCCCAAGTCCCATGTAGGATGTCATCGCATAAAGATAAAGAGTCAAGGTGATAAGCATGTGAGTTCATGCTTTGTAAAACAGATTTATCAAATCTCAATAGATCACATCAGATTGCCATGAAGTTATATACACGGTGATAAATTAGAATCAATAACAATCAATTCAACATATTTGGATATCACATTTTCTAAATCAACAGAGCAACACAAGGGCGTACCATCATTCATAACAGAATATGGATCGTACCTGGATAAGTCACTTACCTAAACACACCCAAACAGGGGTACCTTATACATTAGCAACCATATTTACTTACCTTAGCTCAAAATATTCATATGTATAGATAGTAGATTATACACTAACAGATCAATAATTCTTGAGTTTTATAGCTTAATACAGATCCTACAAGCTCTACGAAAGGCTTGCATTTGAACCAGACGATCCTTACGACCTTAGGGAAAATTTTAAAATTTTGACCACCACGCCCGTGTGGATCCACATAGCCTGGGTGTTTGGCCCGTGTGGCCCTCTTAGTGACTGAAATGGCCTATCACACAGCCTCGCACACGGTTTTGTGGTCCCAAATAGTGAGTTACATAGCTTGAACAGACATCCATGTCCCTAGCCCGTGTGACTCTAAATAGTCCCTCACACGATCTACCAGACGACCTAACACACAATCGTGAGGCGTAGGAGGCCATATTTTTCGGCGCTTGCAAATCGCAAAATTTAGGTTTTGGGTACCCACCTAATACAGTTTTGACATAGAAGCAACATAGACAATCCTGAAACCTAAAAAATGACATTACAATGATTAAATCAGACACATAAAACGAAACAAAACACTTGAATTAACATCCAAACCGAAACACGTCGAAGGATTTCAACACCAAATCTGAAACAGAGTTAGGTGCTTACCCTTGCTTGTAAATCGAAACACAAAACTCAAATCGTTGAGAAAAAGCGTTATTCTTAAGGTCTTCTCCTAACAAACTTGTACAAATAAAAAATCTGCTCCCTATGTAAAATATAACTTCGTTCATCGAAACTCATACACAAAAAACTTGACAAAGAACACTTACGCAATTCGATTGAAGAATTACAGCACAATAGAACTTTGAATAGCTGACACAAAAGGAATTAGACAGTAAACTAGGGGTGGAAGAAGATCCCAACCAACAAGAAAAGAAAAGGAACCGGTAGAGAGAAAAATGGAAGGAAAACAAAAAACGTAAAAAAGAGAGGAAGTTTTTCTTTGAAAACTTAATTAATTTCAGAAAGTAGAAACTAACTCGCAAGGCAGCATAACAAAACAATTTCTCATTGCTTTCGCATGGACTCGAATATAGGGCCACAGGGCATGCAGAAGCTTAACCATTGAACTAGTATTTGAACCTAGAACTTCACGCGCCCTAACACAACACTTAACCACTAAACCAAATTTAACCTCTTATCAAAATTTCCAAAATCTAGACTCAAGGTCAAGAGATAACAACTCTTGATTTCACAACTTTATTTCTTTAAACCCGATTTTTGGGATGTTACACTGGCCACACGACCGTGTGGCCCCTATTAGGGATTTTTTCTATCGCGTACGACCTGGGGAGTTTTCACCTGGCCTGAGATGCGGTCGTGTCTCCCCTACTTCTTATTGTGAAATTTTGTCACACAGGCATAAAGAGTTACACCATCTGCCCACACTGTCATGTATCTCAGCCACACGGCCGTATATCTTAGTCACACAATTGCGTGGTCCTATTTTTGTAGTTTTTAGTCCTTTTTCGCAAATTGATTCATTTTGGACCCTGAGCGATCCCTTACATGTTTAAGTCTCTGTAGGAATATTTGGAACACCATTACTGATTGTCGTATGACTAAGACAGGTGCATTACTGGTTGGATTTATATATTTATGTACACACAAGTTTAAACTCAGTTATTTGCGTAGGTTGCTAATATGACTTTGTTACACTAAATTTTGTATATGAGTTAATTAAATATGTTATTCAGAAATTATGGATTTGTTAATTCTGTTATTTGGTATTGGTTACGAGTATGTTTGTGGGTTATTAGAACTAATATGAGCATGTCTGATTTTGTATATTCGCATGCGTAAGATTATTTGCAGTTACATTATGGTTGGGATTTTGTTATGAAGAGAAGGAAGTTTGATTCGGTAGTTAAACTGCATTGTTTTAATTTGGGCGGTAAATCCACAACATTGTTGGCAGCTTGACTTCATAACACTCGAGTGGCCTATGACCACTTTAAGGCGTATCGGTTGGTCAGGTCCACCATAACTTAAAAATTAGTCAATAGTGGATGGAAGGGCCTAGTGAACCCTATTTGGTGTGTAAGATGGACAGAGTTGTTGTGATTGGATTGTTGGGTGGGAGTTACTTTCATTTTTCACGTTTCTGTGCATGTCTTACATATATGGATGCTGTAAAAATTGTGAATTGAATTACTTTGTATGGTGTGCATATTTATCATGAGTTCTTTGTGATTTCTGTATGTATGATCATCTGTACGAATCTGCTTAATTACATTTTTTTTAGACTCACACTGAGCTTCGTAGCTCACACCCTTATTTTACCTTTTTAAGGTAATCTACATAGTTAAGTCTCAAACTCAGGAAATCAGAGGTCTTGGAGTTTTACGTCTCAGTTTGTTTTTAAATAAAGGTTTTCCTAAGATATAATACTATATGTTCAGTCAGATTGTAAATATTTTATATGAAGTGTGGTATGGGTTTTGGTTTTGGATACATGAAACTGCATGGGCATTGGTAATTAGATTTTCAATTCTCTCATTTTAAGATTTTTGGTTCGAATATCAAATTAGAATTCATGCATAGTCAATTAAAAGTAAAATGACATATTTTCTGCTACTACGTTAGTCTCTCTTTCTCTTCCAATTTTAGATTTTGACTCTTTTTGCCATTGTATTTTCTTTTTCCCACCATCTTACTTGTTCTTTGATTCTTCTTATTTATTTCACTATTACTTTACTCGAAGATCTAGTAATTTGGTGTCGTCTCTCTAGTCTCATTTATTCGTCCATATTTTCACTCATCAAGGTTTTGAAGAGGGTAAGTGTTGTCTTTGGGTTTTGTTTAGATCGATTTTTCTTTATTCCTTTTATAAATTATGGTTGATTTTCTTATAGGTTTAGTATGTTTGTGTAATCAAGTTTTAGATCAGTTTTTTGGAGGTGCTTTGGTTAATTCTTAGAGCTTTGGAAGCGTGTTTCAAGTGTGTTTCTTGAAGACTCATAATTAGGGGTGATTTTATTGTTAATTTTCGTGATTTGCACCAACATTTGGGGTGGTTTTTGAACGACACGAGCATATGCCATATACGGGTAGTCCACAAAGTCAGGTGCTACTTTAGAAATTAGGTTAATTCTCTTTTCACATGGCCTGGGGAGTTTTTACATGGCCTGAGACACAACCGTGTCTCCCCTATTTCTTCTTGTGAAATTTTGTCACACGGGCACAGAGAGTTACACGATCTGTCCACACGGCCGTGTATCTCAGCCACACG
Organism: Gossypium turneri; assembly: GCA_008044935.1. NCBI lineage: Eukaryota > Viridiplantae > Streptophyta > Magnoliopsida > Malvales > Malvaceae > Gossypium > Gossypium turneri. The sequence continues at coordinate 20,728,607 of CP032572.1, read as the reverse complement.
ATCGTGTCTCTCAGCCACATGGTTGTGTCTCTCAACCACACAGTCGCGTATCTCAATCACACCACCGTGTTTCTCAGCCACATGGCTGTGTACCCCTGTCACATAGTTTGAACCCTCCCACACGACCATGTGGTCCTGTTTTTGCAGTTTTTACTCTTTTTTCGCAAATTGATTCATTTTTTACCTTGAGTGACTCCTTTATATGGTGTGCATATTTATCATGAATTATTTTTTATTTCTGTATGTATGATCATCTGTACGACTATGTTTAATTACATTTGTTTTAGACTCACACTGATCTTCATAGCTCACACCCTTAGTTTACCCTTTTCAAGAAACCCACATGGTTAAGTCTCGAACTCCAAAAATTAGAGGTCTCAGAGTTTCACATCTCAGCTTGTTTCAAATAAAGGTTTTCCTAAGATATAATATTGTACTTTTAGTTGGATTGTAAATATTTTATATGAACTGTGGTATGGGTTTTGGTTTTGGATACGTAAGACTGCATGGGCATTGGTAATCAGATTTTCTATTCTCTCGTTTTAAGATTTTTGGTTTGAATATCAAATTAGAATTCATAAAAATTTGGAAAGCCATTAAGAGAAGCCCAAATTAGCTTTGGGATAATTAATTTGGAGGCCCTTAGACCTATGAAAGAATCAAAAATTAGCTCCCAACTAATACCCAAGAAACTGTCCAACCCCATGCATGATTCATGTATGAAATCAAGCATAAGTCAAGCAACCATCAACCTCCCTCTCCACACTTTAATCCCGACCAAGATAAGGATAGAATCAAGGGATCTTCAAGCTATTTTTAGCAAACTCCTACGTCATCCCTCTACTATTAATACTTAGTGAAAATTGTGGGCTACTATAAGAGGGAATATGAATCGGCTAGGCTTGGGTAATGAGAAAAATGAATACTTTTCATTTTACGAGCCTAAAGGCAAAATTGTAAATATGTGAAAAGTTAGGGGCAAAAATTACATTTTTCCATAAGGTGTTTTTGGGACTGAATTGAAAATGTGTGTATTAAATGAGTTAAATGTGTTATTATATATCAAGAAAGACGAGGAATTGACCTTGATCGGGGAAAAGGCAAGGTTGTGGACTAAAACGCAAAGATTTGATATTTTGAACCGAGGTAAGTTTGTATGTAAATAATGCATCGTTTTTACTTACGCTTTCATATTTTGATATATTTTGTGAAATGTGGCTGAATATTTGATGTATTTGACAAAATCTCGACAAGTGAGAAATTTCCCAGATGAACCTTAAGAATAGAATAGGATACAAGTGACATGTCACTAGGAACCTATGTGAAAACTATGTGAAATTGTGACTAAGTGATTTCGGGTGCTGGTCTTATAAGTTGTACCAGTGACTGGGTAATTTGGCATGTGTTGCGGATACCTAACAGCTTGTGTAAACAGACCTGCGAATGTGAATACCTCAAGAACGAGCCTATGTGTGATAAGTGATATGAAGTAGCTTTGGCTACAAGTGTGGCACTATGTGCAATATTTTGATGTATCTGTTAATATTCTAATGTGTTCAACGGGAAATGACTGAGTGGAAATGATTGTGATTACGTGATGAATGAGTGCAGGTACATGTGGATATATATATCCATGAGCAATGTGCTCAATATGTGATTGAATTTTGGTAAGGTTGATGTGGAGTAAGTATGACTATGAGGACTTGTAAATATTTGCTAATGACTAGCTATTGGAATGGCTAGCTATGGACATGCTTGGTGTTATGTGTGTGTAAATGAAAGTTAATATAAAGAAAACATGAAAGAGTAAAATTAGTAATAAAACAGTTTTGGACAGCAGCCGTTGTATAACTTTGAAAAATCACCAAAAAATTGTGAAAATCAAATTAGAGGTTGAATAAGATATGAAATTAAAGCTTATTGAGTCCAGTTTTGCATAGAAGAAATGATGTAAGCAAGAGAAATTCATATTATGATATATTTGAATTTTTATGAGATAGGGTCAAAGTAATTTTGGAATCCCCTGTTCTGACTTTGGAAACTCATTTGCATTCTAATTTGATGAATTCTAATTTGATATCAAACCAAAAATAAAATTTTTAAGATCCTTTTAATATCAAATTTGGCAAGCCATTAAGAGTAGCCCTAATTAGCTTTGAAATAATTAATTTGGAGGCCCTTAGACCTGTGAAAGAATCAGAAATTAGCTCCCAAATACCCAAGAAGCCGTCCAACCCCATGCATGATTCATGCATGAAATCAAACATAAGTCAAGCAATCATCAACCTCCCTCTTCACACTCTAAGCCCGACCAAGAAAAGGAGAGAATCAAGGGATCTTCAAGCTATTTTTAGCAAACTCCTACGTCATCCCTCTACTATTAATACCACCCCTCACTTCTCTTTCATACATCCCTCATCATTCATTCATCTCTCAATTCACATTCCTCACATCTTTCTCTTATATTTTCTTCCCTCTCTTCCGTGCATAAGTCGACCATTTCTCCACCTCCCTTAGATAGCATTTCCCTTAAGAAAAACCACTCTTGGTCGGCCACCTTGAGGGGCATCCTGTGAAGGAGCAATCATGATAATTGGAGGAAGCCACCAAGATCAGCCTTCGGAGAATCATCAAAATCATCAAGATTTTATTTTTTCCTATTCTTTAATGTTGTTCTTAGTTATTCAACATGTTTGCAAATTGTTGTGATTTTTTTCCATTGACAATGATGACTTCATTTTGTTTAGTTAGAATAATTGCGATGACTGGATAAAATTCATTTAATTCATGTTTATATTATTTTGTGCCTTAGTGGTTCATGCTTCCAATTAAAATCATTATGTATTTATGCATTAAATTATGTTTGAATGCATTAGAAATAGTTAGTCAATCCAAATTAGATGATATAACTAATGGACACGATAATTGGAAGGTGCATGTTTAATTTATATTCTAACTAGAATAAATTAGAGGTTCGTAATAGACTAAGAGAACTTATTACCTTGCATAACTTTAAGGTTATGTGATTAAATTATTTCAAACCTAATCTGTTCCTGTTACTTCACATAAATTCTAAGGAATCCTTAGTTAAATTATGACATTGTTTTATGCATATTTTTCTAAGTATAAGATTCGGTTGAACTTATATGAGATTCCCAGTTAATGAACAATCAAGTTGCCATGAAATATTTTTCGAACATTGTTAAACATAATGAAAATGAATTCAGTTAAGAATTGTAATTGTTCTAGCTTATTCATGTTATTGTTGTTAAACTTCTGAAATTGCTGCTAAACCATCACCCTGCATTTTATTTCATCTCATTTGCATATAGGTTATTTTTCATCTAGTTAATTAATTTAATTTTAACATCCATCACTCAAAATTATTGTGTTTTTTTAACCAATTTATGAATAGTAATTTTTACAATTATCGATTTAAACACAATCCCTGTGGAGATGATAACTGTTATACTTACTTATTACTTGATAACGACTATGTATACTTGCACAAACCTACGCATTACACACTACACCCTCTACAGTTAACTTAATTTGTGCTTTCGGTCTTCAGTGTTGCGATAATAACCCTTTGGTGTCGCAACATTGTTCTCAAGTAACTTGACTTCTTCATCTTTAGGAGCTGTCCTATAATGTGAACAAAAAATTATGTAACAAATTTATAAAAAATTAACATGAAAACCAAATGTGTTATTGGTTGAAATGGTAAAATTAAATAAACAAATACTTTGTGTTCTTGGGTTCAAATCTCATCATGTTTATATATCTTTCTAAATTGTATGTAAAAAAAACATACACTCAAATTTATATTTGCTGCTTTATAAAACTGTTGAGCTTTTGGTAATTTTACATTTGTGTTGAAACTCGGTTGAAGGTGATACCAACTCAATCAAATATTTAAATAATAGCAAGTATAGAAATTTGTCGTTATTGCATCAAGAAAACAACATAAAAAAAAACAGCTATATTTAATTTGATTTGTACAAACATCTTCAAGGGTGTGTTCAGGTGAGGGATTGTATTTGTATTAAGGTTTTTAAATTTCTAAAGATAAATTTACTTGTTTGGGTTAATATATTGAAGAATTTAAAAATAAAAAAAAATTAAGTGATTTCAAGAGGGGATTTCAGTAACTTAATTTCGCTTTTCAAATTTCACATCAAAATATAGTTTTTTAAATTTTCTTATAATTTTATTTGATTTAACATACATAGTCCCACTATAAGATAAAAACTTAAACTTTGAAAATCATTTTTATTTAATTCTAATATATATTTTTAAAGATTTATTTCATTAAATCTATTTATAAATTTTTATAAATATAACGATACCATATTAGATATTTTTTATATTATTATTTATAAAACAATTATTCATATTTTATTTTTTTAATTTGTAAAATTTCAATAACATAATGTTTCTTAAATGAATTATTTATGCACACAGTTATTATAAATGCTAGCATTTTGAAATGATGAATTCATAAAACTAAAAAGAATGGAAAGTTTTCTTCCAAAAACACTCCAAAAGTAAATTTATATTTCAATAAGGATAAATCTCAAAATTATACACGAATTTTGATTTAATATATAATTGTATGCATGAACTTTAATTTGCTACAATTATACACGCGAAACTCTAATTGTGGTTCAAATGTATACTTGAATGTTTAATTTTGATTTAATCATACAAATTTAAATAAATAAATACATCAATTTATTTTTATATTAGATTAATATAATTATTTATGTATGCAATATATAAACATAAAATGATGCTATATCAATAATTGTGTTCATAATTTTCAAGAATTGAATTAAATCAAAATTTTATATATATAGAATTGCACAAAATTAAAATTTATATATACAACTCTTTATTCAACCTCGTTCCAATAAATAAATAAATAAATAATAACATATGTAAGGCTCGCAAATTCCCCTTTCCTCCGCACATGATTTTTATTATTATTGGGGGTTGAAAATATCTAAGGACGTGACACCACTGTCCATAGTCCCACAACCAAAGGCACAAAGGCATGTGCATGTGCAAAGGAGTGATGGATTGTCGGATAACCTCCAACTTTTGGTTTATGACTACACAAAAAAGAAGAGACACCCAAAGGCAGCAAAAGATAAAGGAAAAGAAAAGGGAAACATATAGCACAATCAGGGTTTCACGGACAAGAATCTCTGTGTACTGAAAATTGATCGAGATTGGGTTTGGGGTCTAAGACAACCATCATGACTTTTGTATCATGAATTGTTTCACCTCCTTCGGCATCAAGGGCCCTCTCGACTCTCTACCCGCTTTCTACTTTATCGTATTTCATATACACACGTAAATATTAAATAAAAATTATTAAAAGTAATGGAAAAGTAATAAAAAAAAGTTATTGGCGATTAAACATACGAGTTGTTAAAATATCAAAAAAGTAATTTTATTTAAAAATAATAAAGATGTGAATATCCCTATTTTTATATACTTTTTATTTTATATTTAGTATTTTTATAATATGTATGACTGAATAGATGTTTGATTAATTCGGGACATGTAAGATGTTTGATAATCTTTGTAATTTTTTACCTAATATAAAATTTTTAACAAAAAAAGTCGAATAAGATAAGTAGGTGGGAAGCTACTTATCACTTAATGTTGAAAATATTAAGTTGAATTTATTTTATTAATAAACTAATATAAACTATCATTTAAAAAAAATGAGATATTCAAATTATCATATTTATTTTTCATCCAGAATTATCCAAAATAATATAAAATATTATATTAATAAGATTAAAATTAAAAAATAAATAATCTTTTAAAAATCAATATTTATTTTTATCAAATAACATAATTATATTTAGTACTTATATTTATTACTTTACCAAACAAATTTTTAATATAAATTGAACACTTATAAAATTTAGCAATAAAAATTCAGTACTTAAATTTTCAGTTTATTGAGCATCTATATAATTATTTCCAAACTGCTTAGATCTATATTTGGACTTAAGCAAGCATCCCACTCATGGAATCAAATATTTGATCAAACGATCAAAATTTTTTATTTTGAGCAAACCATTGATGAACATTGTATTTATAAACACATTAAGGATGGAAATGTGATCTTTCTTGTTGTATATGTCAATGATATTCTACTAATTAGAAATGACGTAGGGACATTATCATTGATTAAACTGTGGTTAACTCAACAACTTAGCATGAAAGACTTAGGAGAAGCTAAATTTGTTTTGGGTATTCGAGTCTCAAGGGATCGAAAGAACAAAGTGATAACTTTATCACAAGCTTCGAATATCGATAAGATATTGGAACATTATGCAACGAATGATTCAAAGAAAGGGACTTAACCCTTTGTATTGGGCTTTCATCTTTGTTTGGAGGACTGTGTTGAAAAAAAATCCGATTCAAAAATAATTTTCTTGCATAGCGGAAAACTAAAATTTTGAAAATCGACTTGATTTGTGATATTTATAGCAATAAGCCTTTTTCGAAATCGCACATATGTTTTGGGATAGACACATCCTTATCGTTCTCAACTTTCAACTGAACGAGCTTCGTTATTCTCGTATCACGAATTGTTTCGAGTGTAGGCTCAAATAAATTCAAATCAAACACAAAACTAGAATTTATTTATTTTACTTCTAGTAAGAAAGCAAAATTCTCTCTTTAATAGAAATTGGTAGAATTGTTATTCAAGAAAATAGAATTTATGCTTAGAAAATAAATTCTCACTATTTTCGAGTAGATTAATAATAGCTCAAAGTTGTGTTTAGCCCTACCGGCGTCATCTATTTATAAGGAGAAGAAGTTAAACCATTATTGAATTAGTAGAAGTCTATTTCAATAGGAAAAAAATCCTAGTTCAACTAGGATAGAGAGGGGCAACAACTCCAGTTAAATATACTAGGGTTTGTCTTCTAATGTATTAACAAGGGGGCTTTTGGGCCTCTCCCGTATCGGGTCCAATTAAAAGTTTTTCTTGGAATTTTAACCCAACACTTTATAATTTATTCCAACCCAATACATGTTTTTCTATTTTTTCCAAAATAAACATCATAAATTAATTTAAATAAATAATTCTCAATTAAATAATTTTCTCAACCCTATTCTAATCTTGTTAAAATCATGACAACTTTACCGTAAAAGAATTTATGATAAAATATATTTAATATTTCTAATTCAATGGATTCATAATGACCAATTAATTTAATTCCATTTTTTGAACTTCATTTAATTAATTAACTAATTAATTAATAATTCAAAAAACCATAAACTATTTTTTTAGGTCATTTTAATTTAGTGAGAAAACCGCATTCATTTTCGAATGTTTCTCATTTCTCCAACTTTATCATTTCTATTCATTCATGTTCATTTGATTCAACATGCAATTTATTTTTGGTTTCAATAAGGTAGTGGAGGGACTGATTGGACATATGTAATTAGGGATAAATGATTTTTAATTAAGTTTCAGCTTTTCGCCTATTAATTATAAACTCATTTAGTCACGAAGTCATTCCACTATAGTATCGTGACTGTGCTCTCCCTAATGACATGCCATTATGAAAGTAACTTGGTCAATGTTTGTCTAATGACCTTGTCATAAGTGTGTTACCCTCATAGGATATCCTTGATCTCTTTGGGATAAATTCGCTCCCCCAATATGATCATATTTTAGCTCATGGTAACCATTACATCTTCCTTCATGAAAAGTCAATTACTATCAAATAGTAATCAAGTCATTCATCACAAAGACAAACGACCCGTAGCCACGTTTTACTTTTCATCTATCATGTAATGCCAATAAGAGAATATCATTTACTCTGTCTTAGGCTATGAATTCCACTATTGTGAATGATGCTACATATTACAAAAGTCGTCTACCCAACGCACCAACTTTTGGTTCATTATATATTTGAACTTAGTCTTTTACTTACATCAAAGTATACAAGTCACGCGTACATAGTCCATCCTCTACCCAGGATTAAGGCATACCACACTTTGAACGTCACAATTGAATAAATCCATAAACAGATTTAGGATCTATTATTCTTGGGTCTATTCCACCGTACTGTCAATATATTTAGTCACATCTATGTCTCTATCTTCTAGGAGTCATTCACTTAGTTGCCCAAGACAAAACATCTCTCCAATTGGACTTGATAGATGACATTTTAGTCTTTTAATCCATTAGCTCATTTTTGATTGAACTAAGGACATCTTTAGGTTCGTCTACTAGTATAAGTTTTTTTTTGTATTATGATCTGACCACGTAATATCGCTTAGTATTAGTTAAACATTAGACAACTACTGAGCTAATATTTGCTTCTATTTTGCTTTACATGCAAAAACCATGTGAAGGAATTATACAAAGAATATTAATGAAATTCATGAATAATTTTATTAACCAATCTATTTAAAAAAATTACAATTGTATAGATGAATATATTACACTTAGGGCACCAAATTCGATAGACTATCCTAAGATAGCGGAATTGTAACACTTCAACTTGGCGAAGTGCTGAGTCTAGGCATGTAGGTCAAAGGAAATTTGGTTGGCATGATCTTACTTGCCCAATTGACTTTCTAATACACTCGAGTCTCTGGAACGTGTAACCAAAGTTTGGGATTCGAATGCCTAGAGCTCCCAAGTAATGGGTCATTTCATCCTAGGTGGTGGTACAAGTAACTGACTGGGTTTCCACCCCAGGAAGACTAATCACAGGATTTCGGGGTTCAGGTAGGCTAAAACTAACCAAAGCAATGGTTCAACTAATTTGGTCACGACCTCTCCATCGAGTATTAACTCGAACCATTTTCGATAGCAAATGCATGAAAAAGAAAAGAAGAAAGAATAAAAGGGCAGGAGGAACAACAAGTACCTTTAAACAGATAGAGATGAATATGTAAATAATGAGTAAAAAAGACAAGGAAAAGCTAAGGATTAAGATGATTGCAAAAAGGTGAAAAAGAAAAGGAGGATTGAAATAATGGGGATAAATAAAAGAAATCGTTTGCGAGAAATTAAGAAGGGCATGATTGTTTGATTCCTCTAATAAGGTGGAGCCACCTGCCTATATTTTGAGCATGAGTGAATCCAAACAATATATATACCGTATGGGCGGAGAGTAGCATATGGGTTCCTATAATCATCGAGATCATAGTAATTTCAAGGACAAAATTTCCTAAGTGGGGGAGAGTTGTAACACCCAAAATTGATAGGTCCTACATTAGGTGAGTAGCCCGAAGGAAATTCGATTAGCGTGGACCTATCTGCCCAATTATTGCCATTGGTATATATTTAGGGTGTGTAGTTAATAATAGGGTATAAGGTAAGAAATGTTCTCTGAAGGGTATGGTTATGTGAAAATAAAGAGTATTAAGGGTTCTGGGTAATGAAGATGATGCCAAAGGTAAGGTATGCCAAGTTTGTCTAGTTACTGTGCAAGTTATGTTTTAACGAGATGGTTAAGAATGAATGATAGGGTAACACAAAGGTACATAAAGATTATGGACTCTTGATTACATATCCTTATAGATGTTGATATCTGAGAAGACGGTATTGAAGGTCAATGACACATGTTAAGTTTTACTATGGAAACCTGGGTTTTTCTATATATCTGGATACGAGCTGGAAAGAGAGTTATCTTCTCCCTTCTATTTAAATACACCATTTTTATTTTTACTTTGGAGCTGATGAGGAATCTTTCCTGCTAAGCTAAAATTAAGGACCAGAGTTCCTGCAAAATGGTTGTTTCATGTTTAGGGTAATAATCTAGACTTGCATTTGAACTTCTGGTCAAGTAAGTCTATTTACGAACAAAGATAGTAAATGAAAAAGTAAGGCTTTGCATGAAAGTTAACAGGGGTTCTGATAATAATAAAAGTTATAGAAACAAATTTTAATGGCATCTCTATATCTTATAAGCAGTGATTTCTGAGTTATATTGTTGGATGTTTGGGCTTGGGAGACCAAGCTACCGTTCGTGGATGGTAGGGAGACCAAGCTACAGATCATTTGGAGCTAGGTTTTTGCTACCTTGATTGCCTCCCCATTTTAGATTGGGATGGTCCTTCCACCCGGGGTTTTCTGCCCATAGTTCCCAAGTGATTTACGTCCTCCAGCTGAGTCTCCGGGTACGACGTGTAGCTCCAAGCAGCATCATTCATCGATGACTTAATAGTGGTTTCTATGCAATATAACTTTTCTATAATTTGTTGATATTTATCATCTTCCTTAACAACCTTAGTCATTGACGACTTCTAGCTATAAGAGAACCGATCATTACGCCATATGTACAAGTTCATTTCCATGTCCTCGATCAATAGACAGGCTCACTCGTATGAATTTTTCATGAAGGCCCTAGCCGATGCGCAATCTAAGTTGGCTCTTAAGCTCCCATCTAATCCCTTATAAAAAATTTGCAATCAAAGTCAATCTTGCATACTGTGGTGTGGGTACTTCCTAAGCAGCTAAGTCGACCAATGGATAGTTCAACTAATGGGGAATTTTTTGTGTAAAGATTTTTCTGCTAAGTCATTCCATGTCGTGATGGATCTCGACTCATGGAAATTGAGCCATTCATAGGTATTGTCACAAAATGATTGGGACCAATTGGAGGCGGATCGCGTCATCATTCACTCTTTTGTATTTGAACAAGTCACATAATTGTAGAAATCTCTTTAAATGTTGGTTTGGGTCTTCTATCATATTTTCTGAAAATTCAAGTTTCTTTTCTATCATTTGGATAGTGACCATCTTAATTTCGAAATTGTTTGTATTAATCGTAGGCCTCTCAATAATACCTCGAGCAGCGTCTAATGTACGAATCACATATTTGCACAATGTCCTCTTCGGTTGAGCCATCAGTGGCTCCTTTCGCAACTGTGCAGGTGGTTTGATGTTCTCCTCAAATAGTGGGTTTCCTCGTGACAAGTTAGGTACTATAGGTGGATTGTTTTACATTTTCTAACGGGTTTTCCTCAAGGTTCTCTCTAATTCAGGATCTGGCTCGATTGGAGGAGTTCGACTCTGAGTCATTATAACACCCCTAACCCGTATCCGTCACCGAAATAGGGTTATGGAGCATTACCAAAAATTTCACTTCAAACGAATATAATTTTTAAAAATTTCAAATTATATAATTAATCATAATAAAACAAATCCAAATCATACATATTGTCCCTTATATGAGCCCTCGAGGCCTTAAAAACATAATAGAAACAAGTCAGGACTAAATCGGAAACACATAGAATTTTTTTAAAAACAGTGAAAATTTTAAAAACTACAAGGGTCACACAGCCGTGTGACCAGGCTGTGTGGGCATTTGAAGTAGGGACACACGGCCGTGTCCTAATCCATGTCCGTGCCCGTGTAACTCACTGAATTAGGTCACACAGCCACGCCACACACCCGTGCATCAGGCCGTGTACCCTTCAAAGTAACCTCACACGTTCGTGTGCCAAACCGTGTGCTAGGTCATGTAACAGCCTGACTTACAGCCCTTTGAAAGCTACAAGGGACACACAGCCATGTCGCCTGGTCGTCTGTCACAAACAGCTGAGACACCCATCCTAGTGTAAACCTATAATCACTTTTGCACATATATACAAGTCATCAAAATGCACCAAAATCATGCGTAATCAAGCTATCCAAATATGGTATGTAAGCATACAAACAATATGCCCAAAGGGCATCTCAATTTCAACAATCAAACATGTACACGTATAAACACAATTTGGCCAAATGTCCAACTAACTTTTAGCTAAGCTTAAACCAAAATATACCATTTGATTTACCTATCAATTTCATGCCAAAAGGTACCAAATGTACCATTCAACAACTAGCACTTATAGCCATTCATGACATTTATAACAAAAGTATCAAAACACCACATTTAAACATATTACAAGACCATTTATTAACATAAATACCTATACATGCCATTATAACAAAACTTTGAAACATCCAAAAGTACCAATATAGCTGATGGATAGTGTGATATAACTCCGACAATCTTCCAACCCGAACGAGCTTTCGATTCACTATAAAACACGAAAAATAACACAGAGTAAGCATAATTGCTTAGTAAGCTCGTATAATATAAAACATAACTCACCATTTAATCACATAATAGGTAAGTTAACTTAGCATATTCGAACCATAATTTGGCCAAAGCCTATGCATATACACCAAACATGTTAGCCATGCAAACATATACATAAGCAATATAAACATGGATGAGCACATCATTTAATTATGTTTCATATACATGTATCATCCATTTCAATGTTCAGTATACCATGTAGCATCATTTCAATGTAATTCACATGTGTCCTTGTCTTAGTTCATATCGAACTCTTACCATTTCATGTCAAAATAATGCTTGTTGAACTGTATAGAATATCGTTGGATACCCGAGGTAGCTCACACATAGTGTGCTAACCCATATAACTGTAAATCCGTCAAATCCTGTACATGTATGCTCACATGAGCTGTGAATCAAAATGCTCACACAAGATATGAAAATGGGCTTGGTCACACGAGCTGTGGGCCGGAACGTAGCTACACGATACTGCTTACACGAGCTGTGGAGTATTCGGAAGACATTCTGATACGAGATCAAAGGCCCGACAAATGCGTTTCAAACTAAATGGGACCATTCAGGAGTTTGTTAGCAATGCCTTAGATGCGTACACAAAAGAACGGGAAAATCAAGATTTCAAATCTTGGGAATCTTGGTCCAAGAAACCAAATCTTGCAGCCAAAGCGCATTGGATCTCCGTTACGAGCATCAACGATTCAATTTCAGTAGGAGATGGATCATAAGCCCAAATTCTTGAAGGCAAGGCCCAATAAAAAAGATTCCAAGCCCAATCAAGAAATCTACCCATACTTAGTTGAAAATCAGGCCAAATTGTCAAAGTGGCCCAAGTTGTAAAGTTTTATTTTTATTTATTTATTTATTTATTTATTTATTTATTTATTTACTTAGTTTAAATTTTTATGTAAATATTCAGTCCAAGAGTCCCAGATAAAAAGACCTTTGACCGAATTTCTATATTAAAATAATTAGGAGTTTTTTTTATTTTAGTTTTCTAATTAGATTAGGACTAGTTATAAGGCCTATTTAAAGGCATGGCTGTCCACCTTGTTATACACTTGTCAATTATATTAAAAATTTCAGATTTGTTTAAGTGCAGAATTCTCTTTGAGTTTTTTCTCCAAGAATTCTCTCTTGAGTTTTCTTTAGAAGTTGTTTTAACAATCTTTTGATTGTGGGAGCCATCTTCAACCTTCTTCTTGCCATTGATATTCGTTGGAGGGGAGATTAGAGCAGTTTGAAGGGAGTTGTGAAATCTTTCGGGATTTCAAGGCTTCTTAGGACTTATCTTTTAATTTCTTGCTGTCAATTCTTTCTCTATTTCTGCTTGTGCCGAATCTTTATCTAATTTATTTGTTATTCTTATTGTGATTTCAATCTTTTTTTTCTATCTCAAGAATCAGCCAAAAAATCCCCAATTTCTAGGGTTCTTGCCGATTCCTCCATACTCTTTTTGGGTGAAGTTAGATTGTCGAAATTTGGGGAAAACTATTTTGGTGTTTAATTGGGCAGAATCATAACCTCCTTTAGGGTTTCAAGAACCCTTATTAACACTTATTTCTATTCTCAATTTGATTCTTTGCTGATTTGGGGATTTTAATTTCAGATCTGGAAATTCAAAATTCTAATCTTTTAATTTTCTGTTTCGTTTCAGATCTGATTGTTTAGGGTTTTCGTAGGGGTTTCCCGTGACTTGACGACTCGATCTTGGTCAGCTCGTAACCCTTTATCACATGCCTAACCTCAGCCATCGGTAGGACGTTCAGGACCAACACCCAAATCATGTAAACCCTAATGACACGTCATTTGTATACTACAAATTATTAAGGTTCAAACTGGACTCAGTAATCGTCGTACATCATTGGATATGCAACTGGTATGTACGTATCACAATTCACAATACAAGTATATTTCAATTAAAACGTATATACAAGGTTTAATTACACGAATTTACCTCGACAAGTAAACGTAGATATGGAGGCGACTAATCCAAAACATTATCATTGCTCCGATCTAAAGTCATACGCGATTTGTATTGATCTAAACGGATAAATTTAGCTCAATTCAATATGTATTTATTCAATTTAACCCAAAATCAAATTTTAGAAAAATTACAATTTTACCCCTATACTTTTAATTTCTTTAAATTTAGTCCCTAGCTCATAAAAATAGAAATTCATGCAATTCAATCACAACCCATCGTCTCTAGCAAGCCCTATATTTCATTTATTTTTACAATTTCACCATGTAAAATTTTTATTTTTCAATTTAATCCCTATTTTACAATTTCACCAAAAATCACTTAACAAAAGTTGTTTATCTAACAACAACTAATCATTTTCTTTCACAAATCATCAAAACTCATACATATTCTTTAATGGTAAAACCCTAATAGTTTAACAGTTTCAAAAATTAGTCCTCGAGCTAGCTATATTAAGCTACAACTATCCTGAAAACATAGAAATCATTAAAAATGGGACAAAAACACATACCTTGCACTAGGAAATAAGTTGGTTGACCCTAGCAAGATTTAATGGCTTTCTTTCCTTTTTAAAATTCTGTTGTAGAAAGGTAAGATATGATAGCTAAATTTTTGTTTTATTTAATTTGTCATTTTTTACCAAATTACATATATAACCTTTAAAAACATTAATAATTTCACTTATACCAAGCCATGCACATCCACTAACACCATTTATGGTCCAATTACCACATAAGGACTCATAATTTAAGGTTCTATAGCTATTTAATACCTTCAGCTAATAGAACTCAACTTTTGCACTTTACGTGATTTAGTCCTTTTTATCAAATTAAGCATGTAAATGGTAAATTTCTTAGCGAAATTTTTAAACGGTACTACTATCATGATATAGACAATAAAATATTAATAAAATAAATATTTTGACATTGAATTTCTTGTCCCAAAACCATTATTCCGATTTCACTGAAAATCAGCTGGTGCAACTCTCCCCCCTAAAGGAATTTTCGTCCACGAAAATCTTACTAGAAAAGAGGTTCGGATATCTCTTTCTCAGAGCTTCCTTAGGTTCGCAGGTGGCTTCCTCTATTTCATGCTGTTGCCAAAGAACCTTTACTAAAGCGTTGTTCTTATTTCTCAATTCTTTAACCTCTCCAGCCGAAATTATGATTGGTTCCTCATTATCTGGCATATCAGACTGAATCTCTACATCCGTCGGGGATATAACATGTGAAGGGTCAGAACGGTACCATTGTAACATAGATATGTGAAAGACATTATGAAAGAAATTATGAATCTTTTCTAATTTTGACGGCAAAGCTAATCGATACACTACAGGTCTGATTCTTTCTATAATTTCATTCAGCTCGATAAATCGCGGACTTAACTTTCCTTTGCGACCGAACATAAGAACTTTCTTCCAGGACGATACCTTCAAGAACACTCTATCTTCAACTTGACACTCAATGTCTTTACTTTTAAGATTCGCATATGATTTCTGGCAATCTGAAACTGCTTTCAAACTATCTCAAATCACTTTTACTTTTTCTTCAGTTTCACGAATCAAATCAACCTCGTGAATCTTTTTCTCACTAAGCTCAGTCCAATATAATAGAGTTTGACATTTACGACCATACAAAGCTTCATATGGTGCCATCTTCATGCTTGACTGAAAACTATTGTTATACGCGAATTCAACCATTGGTAACTTTTTCTCCTAGTTGCCTTCAAACTCTAATACGTAACAAAGAAGCATATCTTCAAGTATCCGAATTACTCGTTCGGACTGACCATCGATCTGAGGATGAAATACAGTGCTAAAATGTAACCGCGTACCTAGAGCTTCCTATAACCTTTTCCAAAATCGCAATGTAAACCACGGATCTCTATTCGAAATGATGGAAATTGGGACCCCATGTAATCTGACAATCTAAAAAACATATAACTCAGCTAATCCCTCAAGAGAGTAATCTGTATGTATCGGAATAAAATGTGCTTACTTTGTCAAATGATCAAAAATAACCCAAATGACATCTTTCTTTCTCAGAGATAGGGGTAAACCCGATACAAAATCTATAGTAACCCGATCCTATTTCCACTCCAGTATCTTCACTAGCTGTAATAACCCTGAAGGCACCTGATATTCAGCTTTTACTTGCTGAAATACTAAACATTTTGATACAAAGTTAGAAAACTCATATTTCATTCTCGGCCACCAGTACATCCATTTCAAATCTCTGTACATCTTATTACTTCTTGGATGAACAGAAAAGCTACCACTATGAGCTTTGTGCAAGATTCCCCGAATGAGCTGTGGATTTTTTGGTACACAAGTTCTACCTCTGAATAATAAGCAATCATCGAATCCTATATGAAATCCTGAATCAGAGGTCAACTCACTCTGTGCCCGTTTAGCTAGCAACTCGTCATCACACTTCTGAGCTTTGTATATTTTCTGTAAAAACATCGGTCTAGCTTTTAAATAAACTAAGATTGAACCATCATCAGATAATTTCATACACATATTCAACGCTCGTAAAGAAAGTCAAGACTTTCTGCTCAAAACATTAGCAACTACATTCACTTTTTCCGGATGATAATCAACGATCAACTCAAAATCTTTTAATAGTTCGAGCCATATGCACTGTATCAGGTTCAAATATTTTTGCGATGTTAGATACTTCAAACTTTTATGATCGGTAAATATATGCACTTTTCGCCGAACAAATGGTATCGCCAAATTTTCAACGCAAACACAGTAGTTGCCAATTCTAAATCATGTGTCGGATAATTCTTTTCGTGCGGCTTTAACTGTCTGGAAGCATAAGTTATTACTTGCCTTTCTGCATCAAAACATAGCCTAAACCGTTTAAAGCTGCATCATTAAAAATAAACAATTCTTTACCCGATTCAGGCTGAACCAGAACTGGTGCCTTGGTCAACAGTGCTTTCAACTGGTTGAAACTTTGCTGACATTTTTTAGACCATTCAAATTTCACAACTTTCTGTAATATTCACGTTGTCAGTGTAGCTATCATTGAGAATCCTTTGATGAATCTTCTGTAATAACCAGCTAATCCCAGAAAACTTCTAACTTCAGATACATTTCTCGGTGGTTTCTAGCCAACAACTGTTGAAATTTTACTAGGATCAACTCTGATGCCTTCGGCCGAAACTATATGTCCCAGTAAATTGACTTCTAGGAGCCAAAATTCACATTTGCTAAATTTCGCAAACAGTTGTTTATTATACAGGGTTTGCAACACAATTCTCAAATGTTCAGCATGCTCAGGCTCATCTTATGAATAAATCAAAATATCATCAATAAAAACCATTACAAATTTGTCTAAATATGATCTAAAAATTCTATTCATCAAATCCATAAATATTGCAGGTGCATTAGTTAAACCAAACTGCATCACAAGAAATTCATAGTGTCCATACCTGGTTCTAAATGCAGTTTTCAACACATCCGAATCTAAAACTCGTAGCTGATAGTAGCCAAAACGAAGATCAATCTTCAAGAATACTGTTGCGCCTTTCTACTGATCAAATAGATCATCAATTCGCAGCAATGGATGCTTATTCTTGATTGAGCTGACGATAATCAATACAATATCTCATCGATCCATCCTTTTTCTTAACGAACAGAACCAGTGCACCCCAAGGTGAGCAATTGGGTCAAGTAAAACCTCTATCTGTCAATTCCTACAGTTGTGCTTTCAACTCTTTCAACTTAGTAGGAGCCATTGTGTATGTTGCTATTGACATCGGTGACATCTCTGGTACTAATTCAATAGCAAACTCAACTTGTCTGATTGGCGGTAATCTAGGTAACTCCTCTGGAAATACATCAAGATACTCACAAACCACTGGCACTGATTCCAGCTTCGACTCAGATACTTTAGAATCCAATACATATGCAAGATAACCATCGCAACCTTTTCTCACATATTTCTGCACTGACATAGCTGAAATAACAATAGGTAGCCCACTCAAACTATCTGATTCAATCTGAAACGTCTCACCATTCTGACATTTCAATACAATAAGCTTTCGTCTACAATTCATGACAGCATCATGTAGGGTTAGCCAATCTATACCCAAAATCACGTCAAATTCATCAAATGGTAATAACATCAAATCAACCGAAAAACTGTAACCCCGACTCATCAAAGGACAATTCTTGCAAACTTTATCAACTAACACATATTGACCTAAGGGGTTTGACACTTTAACCACGAATTCAGTGGACTCAACAAGTAAATTCTTACTAGGTACTAAATTTGTGCATACATACGAATGGGTTGGTCTTGGATCAATCAAAGCAGTAACATCAGTATCAAAAATAGTGAAAGTACTGGTAATAACATCTGGCACAGAATCTTCCTCTCGTGCACGAATTGCATAAGCCCTAGCTGGTACTCGTGCCTCAGATCTCACGGTAGAGTCTTTTGTTACACCACAGCCACCACTCGCATTTCCAGGATTACGAGGTGGTCTACCTCTAGTAGCAGTGTTGCTCGGCCTCATAGTCTGAACTTTTTCTTTTTCAAATTTCTCTGGGCAATCTTAAGATTGTGGTTGAAAGAACCACACCTGAATCACGCTCAATTCTTCAGTCAACACTCACCATAATGTGGTCTTTTATAGTGATTGCACTCAGGTCTTACATCTCTGAAACTACCCACACTCGCTACAGATGTAGTCTGAGGTTTTGAACTTGAACGCCGATTACCTCTATCTCTACTGGAATACCCCACTGAAGTTGTGGAACGATTGTGATATTCTTTTGATCTTTTCAATTCTGACTGATATGACTTCCTAGTGGATCTTTTTCTCGAGTCTCTATCTCTAAAATCAACATGTCTTTTCTCTTTACTTAGCTCCACGGCTTTATGTGTTCGGTCTACTAAGATAACAAATTCTTTTAGCTCAAGAATTCCGACTAAAAGTTTTATGTCTTCATTTAACCCTTCTTAGAATATTTTACACATAGTAGTCTCGGTTGGGATGCATTCTCAAGCATATTTACTCAGTCTAACAAACTCCCGCTCGTACTCTTACACAGACATATGGCCCTGTTTGAGTTCAAGAAATTCTTTACATTTTTGATCAAGAAATCTCTGACTAATGTATTTCTTTCAGAATTTGATTTGAAGAAATACCAAGGTGATGCGCTCTCTCGGCACTATATAAATTAACGTGTTCCACCACTGATAAGCCGAATCATTCAACAAAGATACTACACACTTAACACATTCGGTCAGTGAACAAGATAGTTCATCGAAAACCTTGATTGTATTCTCTAACCAGAATTCTGCTCTCTTAGGATCACCTTCACCAGTAGCTCTGAATTATTCAGCCCGTACTTACGGATCTTCTTAACAGGTAGCTTACTAACTCGTAAAGGTTCCAAACCTTGAGGAATAACGGGGATCGGTTGGGGAGTAGGAGCGAGTGGAGGTTGTTGAGCAGTCGGGTTTGTTCGTACGAACTTGGTAAACTATTCACTCATCTTCTAGAAGAAAGCTTCCTTAGCCTCTCTTCCCCAGCCCTCAGATATAGGCCTTATACTGCTCGACACTACTCCGTGAACAGAGGCTTGAGCATTACTCTCAACTTCATCAAAGTTAGCTCGATTGGATGTCATTGCTATAAGAAAAAATGTTGTTAAAACGGTCAGAAGATATCACACTATCACGGGTTATATAATGACATGTATAGCTAGACTCACACACGTTACATTCAATTTGAGAAACGACTAACCATAGCTCCAATACTAATAAATGTAACACCCTTAACCCATATCCATCACCAGAATAGGGTTACGGAGCATTACCAAAAATTTCACTTCAAACAAACACATTTTTTAAACATTTCAAATCATATTATTGATCATATTAAAACAAATCCAAATCATACATATTCTCCCTTATACTAGCCCTCAAGGCCTTAAAAACATAATAGAAAACAATGAAAATTTTAAAAACTGCAAGGGTCACACTGCCATCTGGCCAGGCCATATGGGCATTCGAAGTAGGGACACACGGCCGTGTCCCAGCCCGTGTCTGTGCCCGTGTAACTCACTAACTTGAGTCACACGGCCAAGCCACACGCTCCTGTGTCAGGTCGTGTACCCTTCGAAGTAACCTCACATGCTGGTGTGCCAGGTCGTGTGCTAGGTCATGTAACAGCTTGACTTGCAACCCTTTGAAAGCCACAAGGGGCACACAGCTGTGTCGCCAGGCCTTGTGTCACACACGGCTGAGACACATGCCCATGGCTCAGCCCGCGTGGAAGAAAAATAGGTCATTTTCATGCAAATATATACAAGCCATCAAAATGCACCAAAATCATGCATAATCAAGCTATCCAAATATGCAATATAAGCATACTACTAATATGCCCAAAGGGAACATCAATCTCAACAATCAAACATGTATACTTATAAACACAATTTAAACAAATGTCCAACTAACTTTAGCCTAAGCTTAAACCAAAATATACCATTTGATTTACCTATCAATTTCATGCCAAAAGGTACCAAATGTACCATTTAACAACTAGCATTTATAGCCATTCATGACATTTATAACAAAAGTATCAAAACACCATATTTAAACATATCACAAGAGCATTTATATATGTATTTTAAATTGTCATTTCATCTTCAATCATTTAACCATAATAAACCAAAACATCAACCACTTAAAGGCCAAATATATACATACCAAAACTAAATCCATATCATCACTCAAAATGCCATAAACACAAGCCAAAATGAATGGCTACTTTACATGCCATTATAACAAAACTTTGAAACATCCAAAAGTACCGATATAGCTGATGGAAAGTGTGATATAACTCTATCAATTTTCTAACCCGAACGAGCTTCTGATTCACTATAAAACACGAAAAATAACAAAAATTAAGCATAATTGCTAAGTAAGTTTGTATAATATAAAACATAACTTACCATTTAATCACATAATAGGTAAGTTAACTTAGCATATTCCAACCATAATTTGGCCAAAGCCTATGCATATACACCAACCATGTTAGCCATGTAAACATATACATAAGCAATAGAAACATGGATGAGCACATCAATTAATTATGTTTCATATACATTTATCATCCATTTCAATTCTCAATATACCATGTAACATCATTTCAATGTAATTTCGATGTGTCTCTGTCTTAGTTCGTATCGAACTTTTACCATTTCATGTCAGAAGAATTCCCATTGAACCGTATAGAATATCGTGGGATACTTGGGGTAGCTCACACATAGTGTGCTAACTCATATAACTGTAAATCCGTCAAATCCTGTACATGTATGCTCACACGAGTTGTGAATCAAAATGCTCACACGAACTATGAAAATAGGCCTGCTCACACGAGCTGTGGGTCGAAACGTAGCTACACGATGCTACTTACACGAGCTGTGGAGTATTCGCAACACATGCCAAACCTCAGCCATCGGTAGGACGTTCAGGACCAGGACCCGAATCATATAAACCCTAATAACTTGTCATTTGTATCCTACAAATTCCTAAGGTTCAAACGGTGCTCGATAATCATCCTACATTGTTGGATATGCAATCGGTATGTACATATAGCAATTTACAATACAAGTATAATTCAATTAAAACATATACACACGATTTAATTACATGGACTTACCTTGATGAGTAAACGTAGATACAAAGGCCACTAATCCAAAACTTTATCTTTGCCCTGATCTAAAGCCATACGAGGTTTGTCTTGATCAAAATAGATAAATTTAACTTAATTCAATATGTATTTATTCAATTTAACCCAAAACCATATTTTAAAAAATTACAATTTTACCCCTATACTTTTAATTTCTTCGCAATTTAGTCCCTAGTTCATAAAAATAGAAAATCATGCAATTCGATCACAACCCATCATAGCTGAATATCAATTAGGTCCCTAGAAAGCCCTATATTTCATTTATTTGATAATTTAACCAAAAATCACTTAACAAAAGTTGCTTATCTAACAATAACTAATCATTTTCTTTCATAAATCATCAAAACTCATACATATTCTTTAATGAAAAAACCCTAATAGTTTAATAGTTTCACAAATTAGTCCTCAGGCTAGCTAGATTAAGCTACAACGATCCCGAAAACATAGAATTCATTAAAAACGAGACAAAAAACATACCATGCACTAGGAAATAAGTCGGCCGATCCTAGCAAGCTTTAATGGCTTTCTTTCCTTTTTAAATTCCGGTTGTAGAAAGGTAAGAGATGATAGCTTAATTTTTGTTTTATTTAATTTGTCATCTATTTACCAAATTACATATATAACCTTTAAAAACATTAATAATTTCACTTATACCAAGCCATGCACATCCACTAACACCATTTATGGTTTAATTACCACATAAGGACTCATACTTTAAGGTTCTATAGCTATTTAATACCTTTAGCTACTAGAACTCAACATTTGCACTTTATGTGATTTAGTCCTTTTTATCATATTATGCATGTAAACGGTAAAATTTCTTAACGAAATTTTTATACGCACTACTATCTTACTGTAGACAATAAAATATTAATAAAATAAATATTTTAATGTCAGATTTGTGGTGCCGAAACCACTATTCCGATTTCACTAAAAATGGCTTGTTATAGTCATACATTGAAATCAAAGAGAAGTTGAAATAAATTAAAAATAAAATAAAAATTGTTTATCAATAATTTTAAATTTTACTATTTATCCTTTCAAATGCAGGGAATTAAATTTAATTCTAATGTCAAAACCTCCCCGGCAACAGTGCCAACAACTTGATCACCGCCAGACGTGCCAATGTCTGGACTAGAAATACTGCAACAAAAAGATATAAAATTAAGTAGCGATATCTGCAAGTATACAGGTCAAATTATAATATAGATTAGTGTTACAACGGAACACTTCAGGAAGCATTCCAATGATCGTACTTAAGGGAGGTTGAATTAAACCTAAATTAACTTTCTACAGCAATAAATCTAAATAGTACTGATTTAAAATTATATTACAAAAAATCAAATTAACATCAATTAATTAAATTAACCTAAAAATTATTTAAATAACTCAATCAATTTAACAATAGAAAATAATTCAATAAAATAGGCAGGCGATTAACTCACTTCAATGATCCTAATTAACTTCAGAATTCGGGTTTTATTGAGTTAGCTATTAATTAACCAGTTATTACCTCTCGGCCTCTAACTAATTAACTAATCAACCAATACATGCTTACTTCTTGGCGTCTTTTTCTTGACCGAGATAAAGTATAATTTACTCCGTAAACTTTTTTGTCAATCTCATTAGTCCTAAATTACTTTCTAGGGGCATCACTTCCCAGGGTTTAATCATACATAATTAAAACCAACTAACTTGAATTTCAACCCTTGTTCATTCCTTAATTATTTACGCATATGTTCGTTAATCTCGCTAAGGAAATTAGATACTCATGGATCTAAATGCAATAATTCCTAAAATCATATTTAACATGAAAACAACAAATTAAATAAAAGGAGTAGACAAATAAGTTCATTTTTTATATCAATTTGAGCTCAGAAGTGAAATCTCCTTTAATAGTTACGAAGATCAGCTTAATTGCAATTGGAATCAACCACAAAATAACGAAAAGTATTATATTAAATCCTTGGATCGAAATTGATCCAAGTTACAACAAGAACAAAAGTATAAAAAGGACTAAACTGGAATGAAAATAAAAACTAAACTTGTAACACCCAAACACGCCCTAGATGTTATGGCCGGATTTGGAAGTGTTACGAAGAAGGGTTTTGAAACCGGTGATACTTCAATAAAACGTCCAAGTTATAAAACGTATTAATTTATATATTTATTATTGAAACCTTTACATTTTATCCTTTAAGGTTAACCAAATCATTTCGTAGTAGAAGTTTGAAAATAAAACCATTAAAATCAAAATCATGCTCGTGTTTTCAAAAATAACATTTGTTTGTGTAAAATCGATATTTTTTTTCACACAGTTGCAGTTTAGAAGTCATAAAGCACCAAACCCAAAAGTTTAAACCAAATAGTTAAATGTCCAGAGAGTCCAAAAATTACAAAACTCTCACGAAAGTCGAAAATTTTAGTAAAAACCATGAAATAGAAATAAATGAAGACAGTTTCCCATCGAGTGGTCACCATTAAGCCTCCGTCGCACTAACCCGCCTATGTCTGTGGATTACCTGAACAGAACAGACAAATAGATGTGAGTTTACGTAAACCAGTCTATAACCCCATGAAATAGTCAAGCAACATACACAGAATCTCATATACAGTCGAATACAGATTCAGACCGAAGTCTATGACAGTTACAGATAGCAGAATCAGATAAGCATAACAGATATGCAAAAACCTACCCCTATCCTCTACACATCATCTCCGACCATCCCATTTCACCATGTGGGGTTAAAAACACCCACCCATCCCTATACACCATATAGTGTCGATGCGACACATAACAGATAATATGCAGTCAAGCTGCTAGAATATGGGCGAAAAGTCGCCATACAGATCACTTCCTCCACATATACCAATCCCACCCCAAACACAGATATAGAATACAGGATTAACAGGATTAACATGCTCGTATACGGATAACAGAATTACTCAAAGAGTACAATCAGACATACATATCAGTTTTCTACTCAGATCAGACTATAAAAATATCAAATCACATGTAAAAGGGTTTGATTAGCCCTTATCGACCCTATGGTAGGTCCATAGTCGATCGAAATGACCCATGCGACCTAGGGAAAATTATAGAATTTTGGGCCCCCATGCCGGTTTGGCTTGCCTGTGTGGGCCTACACGCTCATGTGGCCCACACACCAAGATTGGCCTTACCCGTATGGCCCACATGGCCTGGCCCAAAACCCACACGCCTATCTGGGCCCACACATCCAGCCTGGCCTAGCCCATGAGGCCCACACGGCTACACTCACACCGTCTCACGGCTGTGTCTTGCACACGACCACGTCTCGGTCAGACACACAGCTGTGTGGCGTCGATAGTGTCCTTTTTTAGCTTTCGCTGAACCTCAATTTTTCATGTTTAGGGTACACACCTGGTTGATTTTTGCAATATAATCAATCCCGAGACCACCACAACCTATAAACAGTAACCCTAACCCCGCTTAGCAACCCATTTACGAATTCACAACCAAAAATTCAATAATGCTCACAAACTTATTGTCAAGACAAACCACCACTAACGCAGATTAGACCGCCGGAGTGAATTTCCTACTTCACAATCTTCTCCTAAACACAAAATTCCACTAATCAATCGCTACAGATTAACATCGGTAAAATCTCAAACCAATTGTTAAAGAGATGTGAAGTCCTACTTACCAACCGATTAGAGAACCCGGAAATCACAGCAGCAATAATTGAACGAGGGATTCACAAATAGAATCAAGGAAAGCGAAAGGAAGTTTACCAAGAAGGGAAAAATGTCAAAAGAGGGAAAAAGAGAAGAAAATTGACGTTAGAAACATTTGGGAAGAAAATAAAAAATAAAAAAAAGATTTGAAGTCCCAAATATCTCAACTTCCCATTATCCCGCTAACCTCTATCTCACCTAACCTCTATCTCACCATCGAAACAAAAATATCATCCGCGCTCTTATAAGGAATCGAACACGGGACCTGTAGCAAGCTAACTCCTTACCACTCGAACCAGCAGGCTCATTCTGATATGAGTTTATTAAAGATAAAATATAACCCAACCTACCAAGGATAAGGCTAGGAAAAAAAATAAAAGAATTTACAAATGTAAGACTTGAACCCAAGACCTCACACACACACCCAAAATAATTAGCCACTGAAGCAGATACAAACTTATGTCGGATGTCACAAAAACATACTTAAATTATTCAGGGCATTACAACTCTGCCACTTAAAAAAATTTCAGCCTCGAAATTTACCTGATCCGAACAGATGAGGATACTACTGACGAATCGAGTCTTCAGGTTCCCACATGGCTTCCTCGGTGTCATGATTCTGCCACAAAACCTTAACCAACGATATGGACTTCCTCCTTAGAACCTTAATATCTCGATACAAAATCTAAACCGACTACTCCTCAAAAGTCAAGTTTGGTCTAACCTTAATCTCCTCAACAGAGACAATGTGAGATGGATAAGATCAATACCCCCTCAACATCGAGACGTGAAACACATCATGGATATGATCTAACTCTAGAGGTAGCTCTAACAGATAAGCGACCGGTCCCACACGCTTCAGAATCTGATACAGCCTAATGAACCTAGGGCTCAACTTTCCCTTACGACCAAACCTTAGAACTTTCTTCCATGAAGATACCTTAAGAAATACGAAGTCATCCACAGCGTACTCGATATCCCTCCTTTTAAGATCCGCATAGAACTTCTATCTATCAGAAGCCACATTCAGACGATCCAAAATCAGTCTAACCTTATATTTAGTCTCAGAAACCAACTCAGGACCCAAAATTCGTCACTCACCTGGCTTAGTCCAACATAGCGGAGTACGACAGTTACGACCATATAAAGCCTCGTAAGCTACCATATAGCTGCTACACTGGAAACTGTTATTGTAGACGAACTCAGCTAACGGCAGAAAATCCTCCCAACTAACTCAAAAATCAATTACACAGCTCTGAAGCATATCCTCTAGTATCTGAATCACCCTCTCAGATTAACCATCAGTTTGAGGATAGAACGCAGTACTGAAGTCCAATCTTGAACCCAGAGCCTCATACAGTTTCTTCTAAAATCGAGAAGTAAAGCGAGGATCCCTATTAGAGATTATCGAAACCAAAACCCTATACAGTCTCACAATCTCAGAAATATAGAGCTTCGCTAACTTTTGTAGAGAGTAGTTCGTTCGAACTGAAATAAAATGGGCAGACTTGGTCAATCGATCCATTATGGTGCAAACAGAATCCTTCTTAGTGGGTGTCAAGGGCAACCCACTAACGAAGCCCATCGTCACTCGTTCCCATTTCCATAAGGGAATCTTAACAGGTTGTAGCAAACTCGAAGGTAACTGATGCTCAGCCTTAACTTGCTGGCACATCAAACAATAAGCAACAAAATTTGCTACCTCCCGTTTCAAACTTGGCCACCAGTACAGCTCACGAAGATCCTGATAAATTTTATTGCCACTGGGATGCATAGCATAAGGGCTGCTATACGCCTCCCTCAGAACCGACTGCCTTAAATCAGAATCATTCGGTACACAAACTTGACCTCGAAAACATAGAACTCCATCCTTATTCAGTCCAAAATTAGATGTACTGCCACTCTCAACTTGACGAAACCGCAAAACCATAGAATCAACCCCCAATTGCTTTTCCCCAATTTACCCAATGCAAGTTAACTTAACTTGTAACTCAGTTAATAGACCCCCATCATCAAAGAAACTAAGACGAGCAAACATCTCTCTCAAATCAGTCATCACTCTACGACTGAGAGCATCGACCACCACATTGGTCCTACCAGGATGATACTCATAGTGCTGTCATAATCTTTGAGCAGCTCAATCCATTGACGCTGTCTAAGATTAAACTCCTTTTGAGTAAAGAGATACTTGAGGCTCTTATGATTAGTGTAGATAATACACCTCTCACCATACAGATAGTGCCTCTAGATTTTTAACACAAAAACCACGGTCGCTAACTCGATATCGTGCGTCATATAATTCCCCTCGTGTGCCTTAAGCTGACGGGACGCATAAGCCACAACCTTACCACCTTGCATCAATATACATACTAAACCAACGTGGGACGCATCACTATATACCACAAACTCCTTACCGGATTTAGGCTGTATCAGAACAACAGCTTGAGTCAAAACAAACTTGAGCTTCTCGAAGCTTGATTGTTGTGCATCAATCCAGACAAAAGGAACACCCTTGCGCAGAAGCTTAGTTAAAGGAGTTGCAATCAAAGAGAATTCCTCAACAAATCAGGGATAATAATCCGCAAGAGCCAAAAAA
Organism: Gossypium turneri; assembly: GCA_008044935.1. NCBI lineage: Eukaryota > Viridiplantae > Streptophyta > Magnoliopsida > Malvales > Malvaceae > Gossypium > Gossypium turneri. The sequence continues at coordinate 20,700,457 of CP032572.1, read as the reverse complement.
CTACAAATCTTAGGTACATTCTTAGGCTGTTTCCAACCAAGCACAGCCTCAATCTTTCCAGGATCAACTCGGATCCCCTCCGCAGAAACCACGTGCCCCAAAAAAGCTACCTCCCGCAACCAGAACTCACAGTTGCTCAACTTAACGTAGAGATGTTTCTCACGGAGTATTTGAAGCACTACTCAAAAATGCTCATCATGCTTATCCTTTGTCTTAGAGTAAACCAGAATATTATTGATAAAGACCACGACGAACTGATCCAGATATAGTTGAAATACTCGGTTCATCAGATCCATGAATGCAGCCGGAGCATTCGTCAGACCAAAAGGCATAACTAGGAACTCATATTTCTCATAACGAGTCTTAAATGTCGTCTTATGAATATCAGCTTCCTTAACTCTAAGCTGATGATACCCAGATCGGAGATATATTTTCGAGAACACTGAAACCCCTCAGAACTGATCAAACAAATTATAGATCCTCCGGACTGGATACTTATTCTTCACAGTCATTTTATTCAACTGTTAGTAGTCGATGCACATAAAGACCATCCTTTTTCTTTACAAATAGAACTGATGCCCCCTACAGAGACACACTAAGACGGATGAAACCATGATTCATAAGCTCTTAAAGTTGAGCCTTAAGTTCTGTAAGCTCCTTCAGTGCCATACGGTAAGGAGCGATGGACACCGGACCTATACCCAGTAGAAGCTCAATGCATAACTCAACTTTTCGATTCAGAGGTAAACCCGGTAACTCTTCAGGAAAAGCATCCAAAAATTCCCTCACTGTTTTGATATCCCCAATAAAAGAGTCCCTAAAATTTAAAACACTAACGTAGGCCAAATACGCTGCACACCCTTTTCGAACCAATTTCTCAGCCATTAGAGCAAAGATTACATTAGACAGGTAATGTCGACGCTCGTCAATCACGACCACCTCATTATCCTCCTTGGTCCTTAGAACGACCCTCTTAGTCGCGTAATCCAAGCTAATTTGGTGCTCAACTAACCAGTCCATACCCAAAATTAAGTCAAACTCCCCAAACAATAACTTCATCAAATTTATCGAAAACACTGCCCCTTGAACTCCCAACAGAACATTGCTATATAATCTACTAACCCGAACAGATTACCCTAATAGACTCACTACAATAATCTCACCAGCAATACATTCAACAGAAATCCCTAAGTTCTTGGAGTGTGTAGAACCTATGTCTATCAAATTAGTATATGGGGCATCAAAAATTAGAAATGTATCGATGATCACATTAAGAGTGTCTCTGTCCTTTCGGCATCGTGCAACATAAACTAATGCAGGCTGCCTCGCCTCAGTCTGACTAGCACCTCTGATCGGTGTTCTCTAACCTCGACCCATACCATTACCACCCCTAGCCGATCTATGGCCCCTAAGTTGCTACTGTACTACCTTTTGATGTTGAACAAAACTCGGTCCCGAAGCTTGCATTTGATCAGCATCATGTGGACACTCTCTACTCTAATGCTCCAAAGACCTACACTGCAGACAAGCCCTAAACTCCTCTAACACTCTCCCCGATGGAACCTACCACAGTTAACACAAGGCTAAATCCTAGTAGGAGCAACAGGAACTCCCAATTCAATACTTTTATTTTGTTTACACCCACACATCATGTGATCTGTAAGTTACAGAATATTGGAGAAGATTTGATATATTGAAAGCAAAGATTCAAGTTACATGAGAATCCAAAACCAATCTTATAGGATTTATTAATGTCAACTTCAATTGGATGTTTTAAAAATGCTCTGATAAGCTTTTTGAGTGATTCTTATGCCCAAATCATAGATCTACAAGTTCTGTAACACCTGAAACCCAGCCTAGACGTTATGGCCGTATCTGGCAATGTCACACGATAATGTTTTTCAAACCTCGTTGTTACGTTGAAAACATTCCATGTTGTTATCTTTAGTAAACCTTTGTTAGAACTTAGGAAGTCATCTTTATTCATTTAAAACATATGTTTTGAAACATCCCTCGTTGCAGAAGCTTTAATAAAACAATTCAAGTGATCATGCGTTTAGAAACTACTTTAACTTTTTGAAAACCGAATTTCCTATGACCAGCAGGTATAAATCCAAGTAAAATAAATAAATAAAAACCCAAAATTTAAAACCAAATTCCTAGAAGGTCCATAAATTACAACCCAAATAATCAATAATAATTAAATCATACAACATAAATTGAAAACCATGAAGTCCAAAATTTCTAGGGTCACTGCTGAGTCTTCCGTCGCACCAATCTGTCTAAGTCTAGGGATCACTTATGCACATTAAACAAAAAAGGGTGAGTTTACGTAAATTCAGTGTGCAATCCCGCAGAAACAAACAAACAATCAGTATTCATAGTGCACAGTTGAACAGTCTTGGGCCTAAGCCCTTTTCAGTATCAGTGACAGTTTGGGCCTTAGCCCATCTCAGTACAATATCCAAAATGTAGTAGGGCCTTAGCCCATCACAGTATTAGTAGCAGTAACAGTTATGCAGTAGCAAAATCCTACCCATCCAGCCTCTACACACCATCTCCGTCCAACCCTATACTCCATGTGGGGCTATAATCAACCCACCCATCCCTACACTCCAAGTAGTATCGAATGCGGCACAAAACAGTAGTTTGCAGCTCAGCTACCAGTAAATTAGGCTTAAAGCCTTTCAGTACACTTCCTCCGAATAACAACCCAACCCAATGCAATGTAACATACCATGGATGATATGCTATTATGCAATTTCAGTATATATATTCAGTTCAGTTATTAACATACTCAGTACAAATATCATTCAGTCAATTTCACACATTTAAGGGTCTAAGTAGCGCTTACCGACCTTACAATAGGATCACAAACAACTTAGGCAACCCGTGCAACCTTAGAATCATTTCGGTAATAATGGGCCCACATGTCAGTGTGTGCCCGTGTGGCCCATTCGGCCCAAATTGGCCTTGGCCGTATGATCCATTTTTAATGTAACCCATGCTAGCTAAATATTTTTATATGTTTTCACTATTTACTTATATGATCATTCAGAGCTGTCTCCTCGATTCATTGTCACTAAATTATTTATATCCTGAGCTACAGAAATCCAAATTAAGATCAGCTTGATGTTTTCAAAACTAGATTCAAATACCTTTCTACCATAAAATTTTCAGAATTTATAGCTTATCAAATAAGTACAGTAAAATCTTCAAAGTTATCCCTATTCTGTTGTTTGACAACTTTAACTTTTCCTTACTAAAAATTATTTATCTCATAGTACGAAATTTGGATGATGTTTCTGTTTGGTTCTCTTCAAAATAGACTCATTAAGGATTTAAACGTATAAATTTAAGCCCCTAATTATTCTTTTACAATTTTCAATGATTTTTCCAAAGTCAAAATAGGGGAACTCAAACCTATTTTGACCTTGTCTCACAAAATTCATTATATCTCATAACTTACAATTTCATTGCTTACACTATTTCTTCCATGAAAAACTAGTTTCAATAAACTTTAATTTCGCATTTTCTTCAACCCTAACTCAATTTCCATCATTTTTTATGATATTTCAAAGTTAGACTACTGCTGCTGTCCAAAACTATTTTAGTGTAGAATTTTGATTTCCAAGTTTATAACACCCTTATTTCCTTTCTCTACATTTTTTTGCATCATTTTCTCTTATTTCTATTATTTCTCGACAGCAAGCAATTTTGGCTTTTTGCCAAATCCCAATTTCTGCATTTTGGGTACACACCTGGTATCGTTTCTGATATGTAAGCACTCCTAAGCCTCCAAAACCTAAAAATTGACCAACAATATCCAGATTAATCACTTAATTCGTTTTTAATCAACCAATTTTGGAAAGAACTCGACTAAAAACCTAACAAAACCCTTACCTCGCTTGAGTAACCAGACTTCGCACAATCACAGCATCGATTCAAAACCACCAGCCCCTTTATTAACTCTTAAACACTAAAAAGGAATCCCCCTTTCAGAGATTAACCAAGAACGATTAACAATAGACAAAATCGTTACTTACCAACACATGCAACCAACGATGAACAACAAAATCAATTGAAAAGAAAGAAAGAAACAGAAGGGGAAAAAATAATGGAAATTTCGGCAGCAACTAGGGGAAATAATCGGCAGAGGAGGGAAAAAAGAAGAAGAAAACTTTACAAAAAGTTTGGGTAATTAGAGAGAAAATCGAAACTCTACTGTTTAAATACAACAAAAAGATAATCAAATTATTTTCTGATAATCTCTCCCCTATTATCTCCTAAAATCACTCCCTATTAACCCACTAAAACACAACTACTCAGAATTTTGCCCCAACACAACTCTTTGCCGAAATTGGAGCAAAAATACTGTCTCCACGCAATCACAGAGAATTGAACACAGGACCTCTTTCATACCAACACTCCACTTATCCACCAGAATAGCAGGCCCATTCTGTTAATTATTTGCCAAATTTTACTTAAAAGCCTACTGACCAAAGATACGGCTTATTCATAAAAATACCAAAATTTGCCCAAGTCTTGGCTTGAACTTGGGACCTCTCACACACCCAGAACACTTAACCACTGAAGCAGATACACAGTTGTGTCACACCTTGGCAAGAACAAAAACAAAAATTTTAGGGCGTTACAACTTTACCCCCTAAAAGAAAATTTTGGCCTTGATATTTACATGATCAGAACAAATAAGGATACTACTGACGCTCGCATCCACAGGCTCCCACGTGGCCTCCTCAATACTATGATTATGCCATAGAGCCTTCACCAAAGGAATAGACTTCCTCCTCAGAACCTTTACGTCACAATCCAAAATCTGGACAGGCTCTTCTTCAAACGTCAAGTCTGGCCTAACCTCAATCTCCTCAACAAGGACAATATGAGTAGGATAAGAGCGGTAACACCTCAACATAGAGACATGGAACACTTCATGGATACGATCCAACACCGGTGGTAGCTTCAACTGATAAGCAACTGGTCCCACTCGCTTCAGAATATGGTAAGGTCTAATAAACCTAGGCCTCGACTTGCCCTTACGACCAAACCTCAGTACCTTCTTCCATGGTAAGACCTTGAGAAAAATGAAGTCCCCCACAAAATACTCGATCTCACGCCTCTTCAAATCCGCATAAGATTTCTGCCTGTTAGAAGCCGCTTTCAAATGATCCCGAATCAATCTAACCTTATCATCTGTCTTAGAGACCAACTCAGGACCCAGAACATGTCGCTCGCCCAACTCAGTCCAACATAAAGGACTGCGACACTTACGACCATACAATGCCTCATAAAGTGCCATCTGGATGCTAGACTGGAACTTATTATTATAGGCAAACTCCGCTAATGGCAGATAATCTTTCAAGCAGCCTCGAAAATCAATAACACAGCTCCTCAACATATCCTCTAGTACCTAAATCACCCTCTCTGACTGACCATCAGTCTGAGGATGGAACGCAGTACTGAAGTCCAACCTTGAACCCAGAGTCTCATGCGCCCTTGTTTCAAAACTAAAACGTGAAACGAGGATCCCTATCAGAGATTATCGAAACAGATACCCCATGCAATCTCACTATCTCAGAAATATAGAGCTTCGCCAGCTTCTGCAAAGAATAATTTGTCCTAACTGAGATGAAGTGTGCAAACTTAGTCAATCGGTCCACGATGACCCACACTGAATCTTTCTTAGTGGGTGTTAAAGGCAACCCACTAACGAAATCCATCGTTACTCGCTCCCACTTCCATATCGGAATCTTAATCGGCTGTAGCAATCCCAAAGGCAACTGATGCTCAGCCTTAACCTGCTCGCAAGTCAGGCATCTAGCCACAAAATCTGTAACCTCTCCCTTCAACCCTGGTCACCAATATAACTCTCAAAGATCTCGATACATCTTATTTCCCCCAGGGTGCATATCATAAGGGATACTATGCGCCTTTCTCAAAATATACTGCCCCAAGTCTGAATCATTTGGCACACATATCCAGCCTCGGAAACACAACACACCCTCAGAGTTCAACCCAAAGTCCGTAGTGCTACCACTCTCAATCTGTCGAAACCAATGACCCAAAGACTCATCCCCCAGCTATCTAACCTTAATCTGCTCGATCCAAGTTGGCTTGACTTGAAGCTCAGCCAACAAACTCCTATCGCCGAACAAGCTAAGTCGAGCGAACATCACTCTCAAGTCAGTCATAGCCCTACGGCTCAATGCATCGGCCACCACATTGGCCTTAGCAGGATGGTACTCAATGGTACAGTCGTAATTTTTAAGCAGCTCAACCCATCTTCGCTGCCTTAGATTCAGCTCCTTCTGAGTAAGGAGATACTTGAGGCTTTTGTGATCAGTGTAAATGATACACTTTTCACCATACAGATAATGCCTCTAGATTTTCAACGTAATGACTACGGCGGCCAACTCCAAATCGTGCGTCAGATAGTTCGCCTCGTGTATCTTAAGCTGACGAGACGCATATGTAGCCACCTTACCATCCTGCATCAACACACATTCCAAACTAACATGTGATACATCACTATAAACCGTGAACTCCTTTCCAGGTTCAGGCTGTACAAAAACAAGAGCCTCAGTTAGTACAGTCTTAAGCTTCTCAAAGCTCTCTTGCTGCGCATTAGTCCAGTCAAACGGTACACCTTTACGTAGCTGCTTAGTCAAGGGTACTGCAATAAGTAAAATCCTTCCACAAACCGTCGGTAATAACCCACTAGCCCCAAAAGGCTGCAGATCTCAAACACATTCTTAGGCTGCTTCTAATCCAATACAGCCTTAATTTTTTGAGGATCAACTCGAATCCCCTCAACAGACACCACATGACCTAGAAATGTTACCTCACGTAACCAGAACTTGCACTTGCTGAACTTAGCATAGAGTTGCTTTTCCTTCAAAATCTGAAGAACATTCCTAAGGTGCTCGTCATGCTCATCCACAGTCCTCGAATAAACCAATATGTCATCAATGAACACCACTACAAACCAATCCAAGTAAGGCTGAAACACTAGGTTCATCAGATCCATGAAAGCTGTCAAAGCATTAGTCAGTCCAAATGGCATCACTAGGAACTCGTAGTGACCATAACGAGTCTTAAATGCCGTCTTATGCATATTAGCCTCCTTAACCCTCAACTAATGATACCCAAAACGCAAGTTAATTTTGGAGAACATAGACGCCCCTTGGAACTGGTCAAACAAATCATCAATCCTCAAAAGTGGATACTTATTCTTAATAGTCAACTTATTTAGTTGTCGGTAGTCGATACACATCCTCATGGATCCATCTTTTTTCTTAATAAATAGTACCAGTGTTCCCCACGGGGACACACTAGGGCGGATAAACCCAAGATCCAATAACTCCTGAATTCGTAAGCTCTTTCAGTGCCATTCGATAGGGAGCAATAGACACCGAAGCTGTACCAGGAGAAAGCTCAATCCCAAACTCCACTTCCTGATTTGGAGGTAAACCCAGTAGCTCCTCAAAAAAGACGTTCAAAAAATCCCTCACAGTTCTGATGTCCTTTACAGTAGAGTCCCCAGCAGCGGAAACACTTACATAGGCCAAATACGCCTCACATCCCTTTAATTTCTGCTCAGAGGTGCAATCCAGGTCATCTATGATCCTCTTCGTGGCCTCAATCCAATACTAAGCCACATTAGGGGCGACCCCAGGAACACCACTGAAGAGCTCAGCTCTATTGAACCGAAGTCCTTCTGTAACTGACCCACGGCCCCCAGATCCAGTATTAGGCCCAACGACCCTCTACAATATCCTCAACATAGCCTGGGACAATACGTCATCCCCAGCCATGCGATCATCAGACTCAGTCTCAGTAGCAGGCGACACTAGCATCTCACTCATGTCCAAATTCAGCATATTACCTAGGGAAGAGGACTCAGATCGAACCCCTTACGGCCTCTACCTCGGCCTTGAGTATCACGTCCACGAATACCTTGTGCGCTCATGTCTATTCAGATTTATCTGTATTATTAATTTTTATGCTTCAGTTTCAGGTTCAGTAAATACTAGCAGATGTTTTATGTTAATAGTTTCAGTAATTCAAAGTGATTTTTGTAAATCGCAATCTCTATCATTTTTGCTACAGTCGCAATATACACCATCTAGAGTGTTTTCACAGTATACTACCTACAGTAGTTTCTGAATATCATAACATATATCAGTTTCAGAATATCATAGCATGTATCAGTTTCAGAATACTTACAGGACCAGCGCCGGAGACTTGGTGCACCACATACCCAGTAGAAATATTTCAAATCATTTCAAAACCAAATTTTCAAAGACCAAATTTAAAACCCATAATCCACAGCAGAGTTTTGCAACCTAGATCTTATACCACTAAATGTAACACCCCAAACCTAACCTAGACGTTATAGTCGTATCTGGCAATGTCACACAATAGTGTTTTTGAAACCTCGTGGTTACGTTGAAAATATTCCATGTTATTATCTTTAGTAAACCTTTGTTAGAACTTAGGAAGTTGTCTTTATTCATTTAAAACATTTATTTTGAAACATCCCTCGTTGCAGAAGCTTTAATAAAAAATCTAAGTGATCATGCATTTAGAAACAACATTAACCTTTTCAAAACTAAATTTCCTACGACCAGTAAGTATAAATCCATAAAGTAAAATAAAAAATAAACACCCAAAATTTAAAACCAAAGTCCCAGAGGGTCCTTAAATTACAACCCAAATAATCAATCATAATTAAATCATAAAACGTAAATTGAAAACCATGAAGTCCAAAAATTTTATTGGTCACAACTGAGTCTTCCGTCGTACCGATCCGTCTAAGTCTGGGAATTACCTATGCACATTAAACAAAAAAGGGTGAGTTTACGTAAACTCAATGTGTAACCCCACAAAAATAAACAAACAATCAGTATTCACAGTGCACAGTTGAACAGTCTTGGGCCTAAGCCCTTTTCAGTATCAGTGACAGCTTGGGCCTTAGCCCATCTCAGTGCAGTATCAAAAATGGTGTAGGGCCCTAGCCCATCACAGTATCAGTAGTAGTAACAGTTATGCAGTAGCAAAATTCTACCCATCCAGCCTCTACACACCATCTCCATCCAACCCTACACTCCATATGGGGATATAATCAACCCACCCATCCCTACACTCCAAGTAGTACCGAATGCGGTACAAAACAGTAGTTTGCAGTTGAGCTGCTAGTAAATTAGGCATAAAGCCTTTCAGTACACTTCCTCTGAATAACAACCCCCAACCCAATGCAATGCAACATACCATGGATGATATGCTATTATGCAATTTCAGTATATATTCAGTTCAGATATTAACATGCTCAGTACGAATATCATTCAGTCAATTTCACACATTTAGGGGTCTAAGTAGCGCTTACCGACCTTACAGTAGGTTCGCAGTCAACTTGGGCGACCTGTGCAACCTTAGATTCATTTTAGTAATAATGGGCCCACACACCCGTGTGTGCCGGTGTGGCCAACTCAGCCCAAATTGGCCTTGGCCGTGTGATCCATCTTTAATGTAACTCATGCTAGCTAAATATTCATATATGTTTTCACTATTTACTTATATGATCATTCAGAGCTGTCTACTTGAGTCATTGTCAGTAAATCATTTATATCTTGAGCTACAAAATTCCAAATTAAGATCCGCTTGATGTTTTCAAAACTAGACTCAAATACCTTTCTATCATAAAATTTTTAGAATTTATAGCTTATCAAATAAGTATAGTAAAATCTTAAAATTTATTTCATAATACGAAATTCGGATGATGTTTCCGTTTATTTCTCTTGAAAATAGACTCACTAAGAATTTAAATGTATAAATTTAAGCCCTAATTACTTTTTTACAATTTTCGATGATTTTTCCAATGTCAGAACAGGGGAACCCGAACCCATTCTAACCTTGTCTCACAAAATTCATTATATCTCATAACTTACAATTTCATTGCTTACACTGTTTCTTCCATGAAAAACTAGACTCAATAAACTTTAATTTCGTGTTTTATTCAACTCCCAACTCAATTTCCACTATTTTTGATGATTTTTCAAATTTAGACTACTACTGCTGTCCAAAACTATTTTAGTCCAGAATGTTGATTTCCTAGTTTATAACACCCTTATTTCCTTTCTCTACAATTTTTTGCATCATTTTCTCTTATTTCTCAACAGCAAGCAATTTCGACTTTTCACCATATCCCATTTTCTACATTTCGGGTACACACCTGGTATCGTTTCTGATGCATAAGCACTCCTAAGCCTCCAGAACCTAAAAATCGACCAACAAATCTCCAGATTAATCACTTAATTCATTTTTAATCAACCAATTTTAGAAGGAACTCGAATAAAAACCTAACAAAACCCTTACCTCGCTTGAGTAACGACGACTTTGCACAATCACAACGTCGATTGAAAACCACCAGCCCCTTGATTAACTCTTACACACCAAAAAGGAATCCCCCTTTCAGAGATTAACCAAGAACGATTAACAATAGACAAAACCGTTACTTACCAAACACACGCAACCAACGATGAACAACCAAATCAATTGGAAAATAAAGAAAGAAATGGAAGGGCAAAAAATAATGGAAATTTCGGCAGTAACTAGGGGTAAGAATCGACAGAGGAGGGAAAAAAGAAGAAAAAAACGTTAGAAAAATTTTGGGTAATTGGAGAGAAAACCGAATCTCTATTTTTTTCTGCAACAAAAAGATAATCAAATTATTTTCTGATAATTTCTCCCCCATTTTCTCTTAAAATCACTCCCTATTAACCCACTAAAACATAACTAAGAATTTTGCCCCAACACAACTCTTAGCCAAAATTGGAGCAAAAATACTGTCTCCATGCCATCATAGAGAATTGAACACAGGACTTCCTTCACACCCACACTCCACTTGTCCACCAGACTAGAAGGCCCATTCTGTTAATTATTTGCCAACTTTTACTTAAAAGCCTACTGACCAAAGATAGAGCTTATTCATAAAAATACCAAAATTTGCCCAAGTCCTGGCTTGAGCTTGGGACCTCTCACACACCCAGAACACTTAACCACTGAAGTAGATACATAGTTGTGTCAAGAACAAAAATAAAAATTTTGGGTCGTTACAAGTTCTCTGCAAAATAGGTTTTAAGTCACTTGGTTTTGTGGCCTTTAGCCCAACATATGGTCACTTTTGTAAAGTGTGCAATTCCCTACAGGAAGTTTAAGATTAATTAATAAATATCACTAAGGTAACTTTTACTTGACTTTATGAGGCCTTTTAACCACCTTTTGGGGCAATTTTTGTGCCAAAATCGTAGGTCTTCAATTTCTCTTCAAAATGGTTTTTGAATAACCTTACTTTGAAGTCTGTAGCTTAATATACAGCCAGTTCTATAAATGAGTGTAATTCCTTACAGAAAGTTCAGGTTCAATCACAAATAAACTTCTCTAACTTATTTAAATGGATCATAAAACAACTAGTTACCAAATTGATAAATACCAAAAGTAACATGTTTTACTCTCATTCTTAATGTGTTTTGGATGAGTATTTGATTTACAATGGTGAATTTTATGCTCCTAATGCTTTAAATTCATGTTTCTATGCTTAGGAGAGCATTTGGGAGTAAAAAGACTGAAAATGAGAGAAAATCATAAAATTAGAGCAAGTTTTAGAAGCCACATGAGCTGAGCCATTCCATACGGGCTAGACATATGGTCGTGTGAGTCACACGAGCTGTCACACGACCATGTGCCAGACCGTGTGGATTTCACAAACTGCACTCTAGAACCGTGAAAAAAAAACATAATTTTTAGGTTTTTAAAGCATTCTAAGACCTATATATAATAAATATAAGAATAGAGGAGTAAGCCATTAGAGAATATTGAAGAGAACAACTCGAAAAACATCATTGAAGTTGACACAGAAGCAGATTTCCATTAAGATTGAAGATCTCCTTTTGATTTCTTTGAAGTTTATTATGAGTTTCTTTATTTCTTGTGCTTATATTGTCTTTGAGATGTTTTTATTTGCGATTATTAACTAATTTTCTAAATACCTAAAGGAGATGAACCCTAAGATGAATTCTATCTTTTGATTTATGTTTTACACAATAAATACTTAGATCTTGTTATCGATTATGTGTGCTTAATTCTTGGTTTAATATTTTTGAACTATTAATCCATGTTTGTGATGCTTAAATCAAAGGAGGAATAGATCTTGCTTAAGAATAGATCTAGCATAATTAAGTGGAGTTGCATGCAATCCTATAAATAGGACGACATAAATCTATCGAATTAGAGTCAAATCTAATAGGAAGATCCATAAATCGAGTTAATGCAACAATAAGGGTTTTAATTAAAAAGAAATTTTGATTATTCAACCTAGAGTCAATTGCTCCTACTCTCGAAAAAGATATTAGCATAATTTAGAGATTTCTACGGATCAAGATTCTAAGTGAAGAAATTATTTAATTCAGATTGATAACGACAAATGAAATCTAGGTGGATTCCTTCCTGGGTATTTTTTTGCTTCTTGGTTGTTAATCGTTTGTTTTCCTAATTTGTTCTTTAGTTAATCAATTTAGTTAATTTTAGTTTTAATCAATCACTCCAATTTGTCGGTTAAATAATAGAAAGACAGTACTTACTAGTACCTTTAATCTTCATGGGAACAATATTTTTGCTCACCGTACCTATACTATTAATGGATAGGTGCACTTGTCTTTGTCGAATTTTAAGTTAGTTTGCAACTACAGTCAAGTTTTTGGCATCGGTGCCAATGACTTAAATATTAGAAAAACTTTATTTTTATTAATTTTTTCATTTTTATATTAATATTTTTATTTTGTTTTCAATTTAATTTTTATATTCTAATTTTTCATTTGTTTGCTTATGGCAGGCTCTTTTGGTTTATGACTAGAAGAAATCCGTCGGATTCATTACTTTTTTACAATACGACTGAAAAGACTGCTGGCAAAAATGTAGAGAGGTTAGAGAAGCAAGGAATTTTGAGCTAAAGCCGAACACAATTCAGATGGTATAACAGTATGTACAGTTTGATGGTTTGTAAGATGAAGATTCGAATACTCATTTGACTAACTTTCTAGAGATTTACGATACATTCAAGATCAATGGTGTTTCTGATGATGCCATACACTTATGGTTGTTCCCATTTCTTTGAGAAGCAAGGCAAAAAAGGGTTGAATTCACTTCCATAAGGTTCTATCACGACTTGGGATCAAATAACTAAAAAGTTTTTGTTGAAGTACTTCCCACTGACCAAAGTAGCTAAGTTGAGAAACAACATCTTTTCCCTTGTTAAATTTGATATGGAGACATTATATGATGCATGAAAGAGATTTAAAGATCTTTTGAGAATGTGCCCACATCGTGGGTTTCCTTTGCGGTTACAGGTTCAAAGCCCACATTGTGGGTTTCCTTTGCGATTACAGGTTCAAACCTTTTACAATGATTCGAATCCCTCAACTAGGCAATTAATTGATGCAGCAACTAGTGGAACATTGAATAATAAAACACCCGAGGAAGCTCAAGAGTTTACTAAAGAAATAGTAGTGAATAACTATCAATAGTAAGTCATGAGAACAAAATCGATGAAAGCAACTAGTGTTTTTAATATAGATGCAGTTGCTATGTTGGCAAGCTAAATGGAAGCACTGAATAAAAATTTTGATGGTTTGAATTTTTCTAAGCAGGTAAATCTGGTGATGCAATGCGATATGAATGGAACGAAGATAATTAATCCAGAATATTCACTCTTCAAGCCTAACATGGAGCATGAGCAAGCCTACTTTTTGGGTAATAATTCTAAACCGCAAAATACCCTTATAATAATACTTAGAATGCAGGTTGGAGGAACCATCCAAATTTCTCTTGGGGTGGTCAAGGAAATCAAAGGTCACAACTCCCTTTGAGTTTTTAGTGACTGTATCAGCAAGAGAAGAAGCTAAACCTTGAGGAGATGTTGGCTAAATCGATTTCAAAAGAATTCAATTTCAAAATGTGGAAGGGTTAGTCGAGCCTAAAAAGAATTTGAAGCTAGAAGCTAAAAAAGTGATAAGGTTGAGGAAAGTAAGAAAAAGCAAAAGTTGGTAATCAGAGATTACAAACGACAAATCCTATATCCGGTAGCATTGAAGAAAGACCGCACAAACAAACAATATGGTAAATTTCTTGAACTTTAAAAAAAAACTACATATTAACTTACCTTTTGTTGAAGCCCTTTTGTAGATTCCACAGTATGTAAAATTTTTAAAAGAGCTATTAACAAAGAAAAGAAAGTTAGATGACTTGTCAACTGTGGAGCTCAATGCAGTTTGTTTGGTCATTCTCCAAAACAAACTACCCAACAAACTTAAAGATCCAGGAAGTTTTACTATTCCTTGCCTCAATGGTAGTTTAAATGTTAAAAAAGCTTTGACTGGTTTAAGGCTAGTATAAATGTCATGCCTTATAAGTTCAAACAACTTGGTCTTGGTGAACTCAAACCCACTAGGTTGAGTATTCAATTAGCAGATAGATCAATTCAATATCCTAGGGGTATTATTGAGGATGTACTTGTGAAAGTCGATAAATTTATATTCCCTGTTGATTTTGTTGTATTAGACATGGATGAGGATATTGAGGTATGATCTTAGGTTGACCCTTTTTAGCAATTGCTAGAACTATTATTGATGTGGGTACTGGTGAACTTGTGCTTTATGTAGGTGATAAAAAGATTACTCTTCAAGCACATGATTTTGTGAGAGTCCCTAGTGAGCGAGATGATACTAATTGTTCTGTTAATGTTAGTAATCATGTCACTTAACGTTCTTTGTAGGAAACCTGTCACGAAAATGTGTTGGAGCCATATTTTATTCAAAGTGATAGAACTCGAGGGACAAGTGAGGAGTGAATGGTGCAACTCAATGAACTAGATGAATGACAAATGAAGGTCAACGAGAAACCAAGAAGGCAAAAAGAAGAAACAAATCATCGCCATGATATGCATGTGAAAATGATGAACCAATTCAACGTTGGGGACAAAGTACTATTAGACAAATCGAAACCATGAATTTTTCTTTCAGAATTTAAATCAAAAGGGTGTAACCCATTTGTGGTAAAAAACCATTTTTTCATACGGTACAGTTGAGGTAACACATTCTGAATTGAACATGTTAAAGGTAAACAGTACTTGTCTCAAACCATATTTTGGTGGTAAAACTAATATCAAGAGAGAGAAGCTTCGACTCCAAGATTCGCCTTAACCATGACCTTAAATAAGGAAGTCGAGCTTAGACTTTAAACAAACGCTTCTCGGGAGGCAACCCGAGTGTTTGTGTTATTTATTTATTTTACTTTCTTAAAAAAAACTTTCATTCATTATCATTTTTGAAAAAATTTGAAGAAAAAAAACTTCAACAAAATTACATTCAATTTTGTTTTTATTACTATTATTTTAAAAAAATTCATTTATTCATTATCACTTTTTTTAATTGAAAAAAAATTAAAAAAATAGGGGTCACACAGCTTGGGGTGAGTAACATGGCCTGGGGTGAGTAACACAGTCGTGTGAGGCATATGGCTTGAAAACACGGGTGTCTCTCAAGCCATAGAGCTAATTTTGTCAATTTTTATTTGCCCCACACGGGCATAGAGAGTTACACGAGCTAGAGACTTGGTCGTTTGAGACACACGGCCTATGACACAGGCGCATGTGAGACCGTATGTCCCACATGGCCTTGCACATGGGCGTGGGAAAAGCAAAGGGTGATCAGACACGGCCTGGCACACGGTCATGCATGACACATGGCCTGGCACACAATCGTGTGTGACACAGCCTGGACACACGACCGTGTGGAAACTGAGCTTAATTTTTTTTCAATTTTTCAAAGGCTACACAGCCTGAGAGGTTTTACACAGGCACTAGACACGGTCTTGTGGCCCAACACTGGCTAATTACACAACCGTGTCCTTTATTAAATCTAGGGTCTAAAAAAATCATTCTTCTTCCCCATCCAGTGCTGATCCTCACAACCCGAAAATCCTAGCTGCCTTCGCACCAGTCTAGCCATCATCACCTGTTCCTCTCCACCCTCGACAGCCTTTCTCACAGCTGATCGAGATATCTTGTGTTTCGCCCAAAAAAGATTGATTGAATTATCAAAAATTTGTAGCGTGAAGTGTAATGAAGTGCAATTAGAGATCCATTTCATTTTTTGGGGGGTATCCAGATTAATATTTTCAATTAGAATGATTTATGGTTGGCTTGGTTGGTCCAAAAAAATGAAACATCCAGGCTCCGTTTTGAAAAAAACCCCATTGGTAATATATTTATTATTACCACCTATATCATAAAAAAAATCTTTTTTATTTACAAACTCGAAATAGAAATAAGAATGATTTCAAACTATTAGTCAATTGAATAATATTAGAAATACGTTGAATATTTGGCGGAAAACATGAAAGAAAAAAGAATTAAATTAAAATAAAAAAATGAAATGAAATCATAGCAAAAAGATGTGGTATTGGGTCATTTGTCCTATATCTGCAAATTAAAATCGGGTGGATCTTTACTCGGAGTAGAGCATAAACCCAAAAAATTTGAATAAAAAATTGATGAAACCCATCCAGGAACAAGAAAATGACATCGTGATTTAGACTGAATCCCAATGAAAAAAATAGCTCAATGAAAAGTTTGTGCGATAAGTTTAGTGATTTTTTTCTATATTTAAATTATAGGAAAACGGGCCAAAACTTATCTTTCTTTCATTTCATTTTATTTAAAAAATGTAAGAAAATCCCCTTCGTTAGAAATTAGAAGTTAGAAAAGGCACACTAGAAAAAACAAATGATGGCTGGAATCTACACATTGATTTTTTTTTCGCAATTTTTGTTTAACTGTATGCAACAAAAGGTGCATGTACGGCTGCTAGGGGATACAATTTTATCCTAATCATCCAACCTTATCGAGAAAGATTACTCTTTTTAGGCCAAGAGGTTGATAGCGAGTCTCGAATCAACTTATTGGTCTTATAGTATACCTCAGTATAGAGAATGATACCAAAGATCTCTTTCTCTGTTTCCCCTTGCCACTGGTCTCCCCTTTCTCCCTTTCATCTTCTCTTGTACTTTCTCACCTTTTCTTTCTTCTTTCCATCACTAGCCTGACAACAACTAGCCCCCCATAGCCTCACCGAATCTTCCTCTCATCCTTTCCCATTTAACTCGTGTCACCGTTTCCTCCCATTTTCCCCACCGCACGCAAATCCTTCGCCCTAGGACTATTTTCCCCCAATCTATTTTCCCTCCCCCAACTCCGTTCGACAATCGTTAGTCTCACACAGTCACGCAAGAACCCCGATGCCACCGTCATCCTTCTTTTTCGACCACCGCACCTCCGTCGAGAACTGTCATTCAGATCACCATCGTCAACCCCAATGCCACCATTTGTCTCCCTTTATTTATTTATTTTGTTTATTTTATTACTATTATTTATTATTTTTCATTTTTTTGTTTTTTTCTTAGTATTATATATATTTGTTAGGATTATTTTTATTATTATTTTTGTTTTCGATGACTATTATTAATATTAGGTCAAGTTCCATTTCATTTTTTATTTTTATTTTTATTTTTATTTTATTATTGTTATTATATTATTGTTATATCTTACTAGGTATTATATTATTCGCATTATTGTTAGATTTGTTGTTAGTTGTAACGCCCCTATCCGTTGCCAGAATAGGATTATGAGGCATTATCGGATAAAACTCAGTTTAACACAGTCATGAAATTCATCTCATATTCAATTGTCAAAAATAAACTTTTAAATTAAATAGTAATCATTCATTCAATTATAAAAGTCAATTTATCACATATAAAACACATAACTAATAAAATCATTCAAGATTGATTACTTATAATACATATATGAACCATGCTTCATTAATTCAATGACATTAATATTATTGGTCTATTCCAAATATTCGAACTAAGTTGTTATACAACAAAACCAATTTACACATGTTTCATATTTACAAGATTTAAACCATATAGCTACCAAATATATGACATTTGATCTCCTAAATTACAACTAGGTGTGTATCATTTCATATACCAAACACATATACCACCACAATAAGTTATATATGACCATTTTATATCTAAGCCACAACTAACCATATCAATTCATATCATTATCTAAATATCCAACATATCGTTTAGTAACTTCTGCACATGTGCCTATTATACATGAAACGAGCCATATTACACTTCTTAAAATTTATACACATATATGGCATTAGTAACTTACAATATGGTCAAGTATACTTTTAATACCATTTATGTATATATTCTCATGTGCATAAACACCGTTTCAATTTGAACCCATTTCCAATCACCAATAATAAAACATATCATGTCTAGACATTACTCTTTCAATCATCCAAGGAGCCATATAAAACCGAACCTATATGACTAAACATTCAAGCATAATATATGTGAATACTCGTCACTACAAACTGAATCAAAATAGCCAAACCACAAATGATCATATCATAAGTACACCAAATTCACATGATCATAACCAACCAAATAACAGATGCTCAACCGATTCATTATTCATATAATCGGTCCACAAGTTAAATCTCTTATGACCAAACCAAACTATCATAAAACATATTCATAATTTGCCATCACCAATCGCACCTAAATAGCCAATCAAAAATAACGACATAACCATCACTTAACCTATATTTCATATACCATAAACACACTTTCAAATTGAGCTAATTTCATGGCCGATTGTAAATCATGATTTTCATCACCCATTACCAAATCATATATCAAAACATCACAAGCATATATACAATGGAACATACCTCCATAATAAGATCAAGTTATAAGCAAATACATGCAAGCATTAACATCTATCTCAAGCCATTTTCGCATGACTATATATATAATTTCAAAACCAACCAAAACAATAATACTAGCCCATACATGTCATATGTTCAAAGTTTCAAGCTTTTAAAATACCGAAATAGAGATCGATAGTGTGACAGACTTCCTTGACAATCCCTGAGCTCGTAACTAGTTTTTCAAAATCTATAAAACAACGAACAAACACACACATGGTAAGCTTAAATAGCCTAGTAAGTCATAAGCAAATAAATTATCAAATGAACATTAGCATGATTATTTCAACATAGCCGAATATGAACAATCTCATGTACATAATGGTCACACCTTTAACATGTATAATTCATATCATCATCTCAAGTACTATACTTACCCTATTTTCTTGAACATTTAACTTTGCACGTACCTGAACCATTTAGCTCAATTTCACATTCGATCTTATCTCAACATTGCCCATGAAACCATTCGGAATCAATAAGGATACTCGAATAGCTTGAAAAGCTCGTACAATGCCAACATCTCAGACGAGGTCTTACATGTAATCAAATGTTGATGCCACTATCCCAAACAGGGTCTTACACGAAACCATATACGATGCCAATGTCTCAGACATGGTCTTACACGTAAATCTCAAATCGATGCCAATGTTCCAGACGTGGTCTTACACGAAATCACATATTGGAATCCTATGTCATGACATATGTATCCTAACTATTCCTATGGTTCGTACGAGGCTTTCGGACATCGTAATTCGATCAATTCAAACTCGTAACTAGTTCTCCAATGCTTAATTCAATTCGGCATATACACATATATTTATTATAATTCAATTAGGCACATATAATACATATACATTTGAATTTAGCAACATTTATTTACTTCTGAACTTACCTCGTACGGAGACGAACAGACTGGAACGACTATTCAACAATTTTTTATTTCCCCCGATCCAAATTCGATTTCCTCTTTTTTTGATCTAAATTAATACAATTTCACTAATTTAATCACACCTTTAATCAATTCAATTCACAAATACATAATTAAGACTTTTTACACTTTGGACCTTATATTTTCACACTTTAACATTTTAGTCCTTATTTCACAAAACACAAAATATACATAATTTCTTTATACACATGCTTGGCCGAATATTCCATTAGTTCATATAAGCCCATGTCTTTCATTTATTTCACATTTTAACCCCTCAATTTACTAATTTCACAATATAATCCTTAATACACATTTTTTTATCAACAAAAAAATCACTTAATTAAACATAATAATCTATCAACAAAGATTTATTTTTCCTCGTCAAACCACAAAAATCTCAAGCTATCAACAATACCAAATCACAAAATCCACAACCAATTAAAAAATTCTAGCATGGGCTAGCTGGTATTGGAAGCAACAATCTCAAAAACGTAAAAATTATCAAAAACCGAACAAAACACATACCTAATTCAAGTTTTCAAAGGTGCCGAAAATAAAAAGCTTTTAAAGCTTTCTTTTCTTCTCAAGTTTAGGCCAAGAAAGGTGAATGCATGGTCATTTTAGTTTTGTTTTATTTTATTACATATTATTACATAATTTATCTTTTTACCCTTAATGAAATAATACAAAATTTATTAATTGTTGTCCACTACCATCCATGCTATTATAAATAGCCAAATTTCAATTTAACGACTTTAAAATTAAGAAATCATACCAATTATGCACTTTAACATATAGAAAGCCACTTTTACATTTTACGCGATTAAGTCTTTTTTATCAAATTAAGCATACAAACAGTAAAATTAAATCACGAAATTTTCACACATTTAATCACATGCTGTAAACACCAATAATTATTTTAAAAATTATTTTACGACTTCAGATTTGTGGTTCTGAAATCACTGTTCTGATTTAACTAAAATCGGGCTGTTACATTAGTCTTTTGAATAGTATAGATCTTAGTTCGGGATTTAATGATTCGTTGTGTATTTGATTGGACAGCACCATTGTGTTCATTATAACTGTTGTGTGTTTCGTGCATTTGCTGTCTTAATTTGTTTTCATGCTAATGTATTTATTGTTTTTTCCCCTTTTTCAGGTACATGATGCCAAACACACGAGGAAAGAGTAGGGTCCCTGTTCATTCCAAGAAAAGAAAAGCTATTAGGATTTCATTTTCCTCATCTCCAACTGACCGCCACCAATACCTCACTTTTGACCATCCAGCTCATGAAGAGAAGTATTAGCATCTAAATGACAAAGCATTGGGAGTGGGTCGATATATAGGCTAGGACGCCCGTCAGACTATGGGCTTATTCGCACTGGTTCATTCTCTTTTGGCTGCGACTCTATGGAAGCATTCTTCGCAATCGTGGAGCCGATATAAATTGAGCTCTCTTTTGAGTTTTGCTCTTTTTTTTTTTGCAGACACTATTACCATCAGGAAATTATCCACGAGCTATATCATCCCATCTTGGGGGTATCGCTCGGCACTTTAGTATTGTAGGTTTTGGTGTCGCTGTTAGCCTATACTCTAATGATTTCTTAGCAGCAACTGAGTTCTCCTCCCTCCCACGACACATCCATTATGTAGCCTCTCTCTTTTGGTTGGAGATCGCTGAGGTTGTCATTCCAAATAACCCAAGCCAATCTAAGGCTAGGTGCCATTCTCCAGCCGTGTGATACATTCACGCTATTCTAGCTCATACTTTGGCGGGTCGAAAAGAGAGTACAAGCATCGTGAGCACTTTAGATGCATGTTTCTTATGGATCATGCATGGGCAGCATCCGATTGATCTAACCCAATTCGTAGCCCGATATTGTCTTAATCAGAGTGAGCAATCATGGAGAGGACCTCTCTGTATGGATCCATATATCACACAGTTGGCTCATCACTTTGGTCTCCTCGATACCTTCAAACATATTGGTACTCTTACTTTGGTTGGGGGTATGACACCATAGGGTTTAAACATTATGAGACACATGAAGATAGCTGCTCGTCAGCCTGGGCCTTTCAATGATCAGTATGTGTTGCTACAACTGACTCAGTAGCATGAGAATAATGAGCATCTCAACGATGATCCCCCACCACCACCGCGTACCATTCCCACTCCTCCTCTAACCCGCTTTACTGCTGCACCTACACATTCGATCACACTCGACGATATTTATCGTACTCAACAGTAGCAATCACCATGGCTCGATACCATTGAGCCATATTTGTAGCAAATCTACCAACATTTCCATATCTCTCCACCCGATCATACGCCTCACGATCCCGACGCCTTGCATGACACTGATCCATGACCTGATTTATTTGTCTACTTTATTTATTTTATTTTTGGTTGTACTTTTATTTTTATTTGTTTTTATTTTATTTGTGAGACTTCTTTATTTTATTTTTATTTTGAACTATGTTGTTATTTTTATTATTTTGATGGTTGATTTTATTCGAGTTTATAGTCTCTTTCTCTTCTTATTTATTTGTGTTTATTTTCTTATTAGTTTGCTCAAAAACATGCACTACATTTAGATTTTCCCACAATGCCAGTTTTCACTATTCAGATGATTTTATCCAAATTCAAGGCAGTTTCAGTTATTTCCCTCTCTTTTGATATTGTGCTTATTCTATGCTTATATTTGTTTGTACATTGAGGACAATGTACATCTTAAGTGTGGGGAGGTTGTTTATATGCTTATACGATAAAATCCACGAATTGTTGTTTGTTTTTAATAATTTTCTCATAGTTACTATTAAAGTTAATTTTTTTAATTTTGAGTTTTTATTAATTTTCTTTTTGAATAATTTGTGGATATTCATGTATTGGTTGATTTATATCTTAAGACACGAGAGAGTCAAGCATGATAATTTTATGTTGTCTCCTTGAATTGAATTATTATCTTGAAATTTTGAAATTGCAAGTTTGACGTCAAAACCATAATTTTTTGTGAGCTTTTGAGCCTATAAAGCATATATTTTATTTCGTGCTCATTTTATTTTTGGTTGAGAGTATGTTGACTTGATTTGTTATTCTAGAACTTGTTTTAATTAAGCACGTAGAGACCACATTATTGATTTGATATACTCAGAAGATAACGGCACCTAAGATTTAACCCATTTAACCTATAAAAAGCTTACCTATTGAGTTAATCTCTAGTAAACCCCTTTGATCCTAACACATTTTTTTTCTAACCTGTTAATGTTAACCCATAACCCATATGTATGTTGTAAAATTATCCTTATTATTGACTCCCTTTTTTATCGAGATTTGATTTAATTAGTTGCCTAACTATGTTTAAATTTTTTTAATTGCTGAATTTTATTTTTGTTCCTCAAAAAAAAATAGAGAAAACAAAATGAAAAAGAAAAAAATATTTGATTGAGCTTGAATAGTTAGTTTGTAATTTCTCTTAATTCAACAACTGATTATTTTTCTAGTTTGGTAACTTATTAATTCAATCTCAATTATAACTGACTTTTCTGGCTTTTCCCGTACCCTTAACCTAAGCCCCATTACAACCTTTTAAAGGCCTCTTGATTGGTGTCATCTCATTTTCTAGTGGTGGAGATTTGATTTTCAAGCAAGCATATGGTAATGACATTTCTCATCTGACTGTTGAGTCCATATTTCATGAACCTTAAACATTTTGAGTGTTTTGAGTGATCTTTAATGAGGATGTCAATTCTTGTTGATTTTGAATTTAAGGTAATTATTTAGATAAGGGGACACCCACGTTTTTGTGCTTTAAAAATTTCAGCTTCGATTGCTTGAATCTTTAATGCCCTTGAATGTGGGTTGAGGATTTTGCTTGAGGACAAACAAACACTTAAGTCTGGGGATATTTGATAAATATCAAAACATGTTTTAGTCTTATTATTAATGTGTTTTTGGATGATTATTCAATTTAAAATGGTGTATTTTATTATCCTAATCCTTTAAATTCATGTTTCTATACTTAGGAGAACATTTGGGAACAAAATGAGTGAAAAACGAGTGCAAATCAAAAAATCAGAATAAGTTTCAAAAGCCACACGGGCTGGACATACGACCGTGTGAGCCATACGGCCATGTGCCAGACAGTGCGGATTTCGAGAACTACACTCCAAAAACGTGGAAAAACACAATTTATAAGTTTTTCGAGCATTCTAAGATCTATATATACCAAATATAAGAAAAGGGCAGTAAGCCATTACAGAATATTTAATAAAACAACTCGAAAAACACCATTGAAGTCGACTTGGAAGCAGATTTCCATCAAGATTGAAGATCTCCTTTTGATTTTTTTTGGAATTTATTATGTTTTTCTTTATTTCTTGTGGTTATATTGTCTTGGAGATGTTTTTATTTGCGATTATGAACTAATTTTCTAAATACCCAGAGGAGATGAACCATATGATAAATTCTGTCTTTAGATTTATGTATTACGCAATAAATACTTGGATCTTATTCTCGATTATATGTGCTTAATTCTTGGTTTAATATTTCCAAACTATTAATCAATTATTGTTGTGCTTAAATTAGAGGAGGAATAGAACCTGTTTAAGAGTAGGTCTAGCATAA
This sequence comes from Gossypium turneri, assembly GCA_008044935.1. Lineage (NCBI taxonomy): Eukaryota > Viridiplantae > Streptophyta > Magnoliopsida > Malvales > Malvaceae > Gossypium > Gossypium turneri. The sequence continues at coordinate 20,675,981 of CP032572.1, read as the reverse complement.
TTGAGTGGAGTTGCATGCAATCCTAGAAATAGGACGACATAAATCTACAGGATTAGAGTCAAATTTAATAGGGGATCCATAAATCGAGTTAATGCGACAGTAGGGGTTTTAATTAGAAAGAAATATCAATTACCCAACCTAAAGTCAGTTGCTCTTAGTCTCGAAAGAGATATTAGCATAATTTATGGATTTCTACGGATCAAGATACTAAGTGAAGAAATTGTCTAAATCAGATTGATAACGACAGATAAAATCTAGGTGGATTCCTTCTTAGGTATTATTTTGCTTCTTGGTTGTTAATCGTTTGTTTTCTAGATTTGTTCTTTGTCGTATTCTTTAGTTAATCAATTTAATTAATTTTAGTTTTAATCAATCATTCCAATTTGTTGGTTAAATAATATAAATACAGTAATTACTAGTGCTTTTAATCTCCGTGGGAATTATATTTGTGCTCACTATAACTATACTATTAATTAGTAGGTACATTTGTCTTTGTTGAATTTTTAGTTGGTTTATGACTGCAATCATAAATTATCGATGTTCTATTGTTCTTAACTATCCAATTTGATTTTAGATGCATGAAAATTTTTAAAATTTTGCGACCCAACCCATCATAATTTGGCATGGACAAAATAACTACCATCCATAGATCACTTATATACATTACACTAACATGAAATCTCATACCTTAGTAGTTTATTTGGTTTCTAAAGAGTATGGAGTGAATAAGGAGACAACATATGACAACTATGGAATGACTAGAGATGCCTTATTTTAAAGCCCATGGAGATTGAAATAGGGCAACTCCCTCTTTTAGCCTGTACTCTCAATTATCTTCCTTCTTCCTCCTAAACTCTAATTCCCTTGTAGAACACAAATTTCAATTATCTTCACCTACCTACGGCTCTTTACCTGTTGGGGGAACTGTCATTAACCAATATCATCCCAACCTTGTAGCAACAATTTTCTTTTACTAAAGGGTGCAACACAAAAAGATAGTAACAATAGATGAAAAGTTTATAATGATTGATGTGAATAAAATTGGAGATATTATAATTTAGGGTTATTATGTAGTTTGCTCCTTAAACTTGTTCAAAATTACTTAGTTGGTACCTAAACTTTTTTTAACCTAGTTGTTATGCGAAGTTGTATTCTGTCAACACTTCGGTACCTTTGAACTAACACGCTAGTTCATACCCACATGGAACTAACAATCAATCACAAGGAGAAATGTGACAGACATAAATCAAAATAAAAAATATTTAAAAATATATGAAGTACATAAAAGTATTAACTTTTTTTCACATCAAGAATGAATCTAGACAACTTGTTGTCCAAGTTCATTTAAATACAAACAACAAGTTGTCTAGATTCATTCAAGATATATCTTTGTTATTTTTACATGTTTTTTTAATATTTTTACTTAGATAAACAGTTCTTTAGATTCAAATAAAATGGAGAAACCATCTGTTTAGGTTCATTCCAAATATGTTTTTTTTAGTATTTTTATATATTTTAATTTTTTTTATAGAATATCATATTTACGTTATTATTTTTGAAAAATATATAAAGTATAAAAATATATTTTATAAAAATATATACAACTAATATATATAAAAATATATATAATATTTTGAAAAACATATAAAAATAATATATATACAAAAAAAATTATAAATATAAAATTATTAAAAACGTAAATCTAGAATGAATCTGAACGAATGAATTATGACAAATGTCTAAGTTCATTCTTGATGTGAAATTTTTTTATTAATCTATATTTATATTTTTAAATTTTATATATTTTCAATTTCAAAATAATAATATATAAAATTACTAAAAAAATACATCTAAAATGAATATGAACAAATAGTTGTCCAAACTCAAATGAACATAGACAATCATTTTTGTTCGTTCTTGATGTGAAATAATATATTTTTTAATTAATTTACATATTTTAAAGATTTTTTATTTTTTATTTATATCTATCACAGGTCAAAATGATAGACTTTCATGCTTCATCGTTTGATTGGTAATCAATATCACATCAGCTCAAACTAACATTATTAATGCAAAAGTACCAAATTGTATGAAGAAGTACAAATTTAGAAACCAAGTAGATCCAAAAATAATTTAGATGTGAACTAGATGTTTTTGGGCAAGTTTAAGAAACAAACTACATATTAATTCTATAATTTATTGAGAGTATTTAAGTAAATAAAAACATTAGTTAGAAAATATTTATGCCAATTATCTATAATTTAACATTCAATAAAGGTAAAATTTATTTAGACTATTTATTTGGTCAATTCCATTCGCTGTTTGTTTCTTTTTGTTTTAAACAAAAAGGAAGACGTTAAAAGAAAAATTGCCTTACTACCCTCGAGCATCAGGTTCCAGCATCTAGAGAATTGCTGGAATAGATTCCTGAAAAAGATAGAAACCAAACTTGTACCGTAAAGCCTGTTTAGCTAGAAATTCCGCCACTCTATTGATCTCTCTTGGGATATGATTAATGGAAATGCTCTAATGCCTCTTGCACCTATTCTATATATCTTGTAACAGTTCGAATTTGGGGCTAGTCGGAACAGTGGTTTTGGGACCACAAATTCGACGAGGAAAAATTTATTTTTATTATATTTTCATGGTCTATGATTTCACAGAATAATTTCGTAAAAATTTCGTTCGAAAATTTTGACATTTGGGCACTCAATTTACCCAAAAGGACTAAATTGTAAAAAGTGCAAAAGTTGAGTTCTACATGTTAGAAGTGTCCAATTATTATGAAATTTTAAATTGGAGGTCCTTAAATGGTAATTAGACCATTGTTTAAATTGTGGACAAAAACGGACATGAGATAAGTGAAATAGGAAATTTTTAAGTTAGGGGTATTTTGGTAATTTGGTAATTAAAAAGTATTAAAAAGACAAAATAGGCCAAAAATCATTATCTTCAACCTCATGGCCGAAATTAGCAAGGGAGAAGCCATGTTTAGGGTTTTCAAGCTTCCAAGCTCGATTGTAAGTCCGTTCTAACCCCGTTTTTAATGTTCTTTACGTTTTTAGAGTCCCGGTAACTTGATTTAGCTTATTCTAACAATAATTGAACCTAGGGTTTATATTTGGAAAAATACCCATAGGTGAAATGTGTTTATTTTGATGTTTTATGGTAGAATATGAAGCTAGAAATTATGTTAAACAACTTTTACTAAGCGATTTTAAGTGAAAACGAGTAAAACGACACAATCGGTAAAAATACCCAATGTTCATAAGTAAATGTTAGAGTGGGAATTTGGTGTTGCCATAGAAGGGAAAAATGTTCAGCATGTCATAAAACACAAGAATAAGAGATGAAGTTTAATTTTCGAGCTTTGGGGAAAAAGTGTAAATATACAAAAGTTTAGGGGCAAAATCATAATTTTGCCAAAGTTCGAGTCAAGGACTGTTTTGATGAATGTGAGTGTTAAATAAGTTAAATGTGTCATTATAAGTCAAGAAAGACAAAAAATTGACTTTGATTAGTGAAAAAGAAAAGTGATAAATTCTCAGTTGAACCTTCGGAATAAACAAGGATACAAATGAAGTGATAGAAATGATCACATGTGTGGCACGGACTGTGTGTAGGCCACTATGTGAAAGTGAAAGTGATGGTCACGTGTGTAGTACTATGTGCAGGCTACTACATGTACCAGAAAGATAGGTCGTATGTGTAGTACTATGTGCAGGCTACTACATGTATCAGATAGTGATGGTCACATGTGTAGTACTATGTGTAGGCTACTATGTGAACCGGTATCATTAATTATAAGGTGGTTGCTATGTGCTGATCCCACCGAATATCATTGATTACAAAGGGTGGTTGCTGTGTACTGAATCGACCGTGTATCTGTTATTATTCCGAAGTGTTCATCGAGAAATTGACTAAGTGAAAATACATGAGATCATGTAACGATTAAGTGTAATTGAATAATGAATATATATGTGGAATTGAATTGAATATTGACTTGAAAATGGCAAAGTGAATTTTGAATTGAATAGCGATTGAAAGTGAAAAAGTGAAATTATGAAAAAAGTAGAATTAGCAACAAAATAGTTTTGGATAGCAACAATCATGTTACTTTGAAAAATCACCAAAAATGGTGGAAATAGAATTAGAGAGTGAATAAGAAATAAAATGAAATCCTAGTGACTCTATTTTTACATTAAAGAAACAGAGCAAGCAAAAGAGTTATATATTTTGAAATATTTGAATTTTAGTGAGATAGGACAGATTGATTTTGGAATCCCCTATTCTGATTTTGGAAAATCATAAAACATTTTACAAAAATAATTATGAGTTATAATTTATATTATTATAATTCTTAATGAGTCTATTTTCAATAGAAATAAACGAGAACACCATTTGAATTCTGTACAATGAGATAATTCATTTTTAGTGAAGAGTGGTCAGAACTATCAAACTGCGTAATACGGTAAACTTTAAACAATAAACTATACTATTTGGCTAAACAAAAAATTTTGAAAATTTTATGGTAAGAGGATATGTGAGTCTAGTTTTAGGGAAAATTAACGATTCTTAATTTGGAGTTCTGTAGCTCTAGATAAAAATAATTTAGTGATACAGACTGGGATAGACAGCTTTGAATATACATAAGGGTGAATAAAGAAACTATAGAAAATGTTATTTCTAAGAGTGTTAATTACACTAAGGATGTGGAATGGAGAGGAGAAGGAGGAAAATTAAATATATATTTATATGAATGATTTATGTATAATTGGTTATATGATCGATTATAATCGATAAACGTGGAAATAGAAATGATGCTTACATTTGTATATTATTGATCATGGTTTAAGCTCATATTGGAAAATAAAGTTTCATAGTATGTATGTATGGTATATTTGGTATATGATTTGGTATGAAGTAAGGCCATGAATGGTATATGGATTAAATGCACTAGCTTGCGACTATGGTTGAGTGTAATGTTTATATCTTGTGTGATATGCATAGGAAATGGGATTGGAAAGGAAATGAAATACTAAGTTCATGCTTGAAGTGTAAAATGACGCAAAAAGGGGACGTTAAGTTAAACGATAAATATGTATTAGTATTGAACTTAATGAAATTGAACTGTACGTGAATTAAATGGAAATTACAAATGATTTGATTTGAATTAAATGAATTATTGTGGTATTGAAATGTATATTGGATTGAGAAATTGAATTGAATTGTGAACATGAGAATCATGAATTAAATGAAATGGAAATGAAGTATTGAATTGCATGAGTATGTATTGGGTCTCGGAAGCCCTATTTGTTACAAATATAGTATTTTGAAGTTATAACATGAAGATTTATAAAAGCATGTTAAAATTTTGAAGAGTTCAAATTTGAATGAAATTTTATAACTCAGTTTAACATGTTTATAAGTGTATGTGTTCTGGTAATGCCTCGTACCCTATTCCAGTGTCGAATACGGGTAAGGGGTGTTACATATCCTTAACCAGTGCAAGTGAAGGAAGAAAGTATATACCAGATTTGATCAAATCCATAGCTTCCTTGCAATCCATTTCAAGTATCACCTCTTTGTAACCATGACTCAAGCAAGTGATAATCCATCAAAGATACCCCAAAGTTCATATTGCAGTACAATATTGACCCCAATATTGACGCTTATATTTTGAGAAACCATTATATTCGATTGAGTTCTAGTCCCATCAGTATTAATTTTGACAGCACTGCAAGGAGGCTTAGACCATTCAATTATAGAGCCGGTCAACCTGTTGGAGCCAATAATGTTGTTGGTCGAATTAAAATAACCTTTATCCATGCACAAACTCCATAATACTTCTCTCGAATTTATACCTTTGCTCTGAAAAATATAGCAATTCCTTTGCTTCGATATATTGAAACAAACGGTAGCAAAACATGTCCCCCCAATCCATCTCCCTTCTCAAGATGTTCTAGCAGATCCCAATTCCTCCTAAAAGCCAAGGTCTAATCCATAACATAGAACTTGTTCCTCACTCCAATTGGAACAAGTAGATTCCAAAATTATTTAACGCCAAAGGAATTTCTCAAGGCGTGAAGAGGTGTTTTAGGAAAACACTTACATATTGGGCAAAGATTTGAATCTGGAATGCCCATCTTCAATCACTCATTATTCATCAATAAATGCTCCTTAATGTACACCAAAGGAATTGTCTAACTCTCTAAGGGCCTTAAACTTTCCAAATCACCTTCCATTTCCCATATTTTGGCTCCTAATTGGCACCAACAAGTTTACAATGTGTTAACACCACTATGCACATTCCATTTGATGTATCTTATCAAATGCAAAGGTCCAAACATGCAGCCATTGAGGGTGGCATTACCAAGGAAATTTTAACCAAATAAAACTTTGTATGGCCATATTAAAAGTAATTTCCTTTAACTCCTTAATTGAAACCTCAACTGTATGTAAAGTGCAAACACTATCATCTAAACAAGGAAAACGGCCTCGGATAGGAAAACCCCCTTGAACAGCACCCTCAACAGAATGCTTTAAAAATGAAGTTACTTGCTCCTTTAGTACACCCCCATCATAGCACCAATCCCTATAAACTTTCAAAGAACTAATCTAATTTTGAACCCTCCTAGACATCGTACGCCTATAGAAGTACCCAGTATTGTGATTACCATGAATAAGCCACTCACATCTTTGTTTTTAGCACCACAATAGCGCTTCGTGGTCTAAAATATCTTCTAACTCTAACAACAACCTCTTCTCTAATGTTAGAAGTCTAGTAGAGCACTACCTCTCAATTGCCCCTTGAACTCCTTTTATTCTCCCCAAGAACACATTTCTTCCTTGCAAAAATGTCACAAAAGGTATCCTTGTTCCATAACATAACCTTTTCAGTGAAATGAGAAACTGTATCCAAAAGAAAACTGGACATCGACCATTCATTCTTAACCAAGCTGTTAAACGAATGAGAAAGACACCCAACATGAAATCTAAATAGATGCTCAACTCTCTAATTAGCTTAAATGTTCGTTTCAGCTAAGATGAGACGATGATCTGATTTCATTTTCAACAAATGGAAACCCATCATATCACAATAGAAATGACACCGAAAGAATTACATATTGCCCGATCCAGCCTCTTGAAGGTGTGATCTCGACGTCAAGTGACGTTTAGACCTTTAAAACCCAAATCCTATAGCCTATTAGAGAACAAAAAAAATCTTGAAATGAGGACAACCTTGACTAGACCTTTGAGCCCATCTCGGCTTCTCATCACTACTAAGAATTACATTAAAGTAACCAACTAAAAGCCATGGTTCCTGCATATTCTCAACAATCAAATTAAGACATTCCCATAGCCATTTTCATTATCAAGAATTGACACTCCCATCAACAACAGCTATAAAACAATAACCTCTCCTATTAGGTGGAGAAACTTTCACATGGATGAATTAAAGTGATTATAGGCTAACATCAGACCATAGACCTAAAGACCACCTGAGAAACCTTGCGCTTCAACACAATGAGAATACGACATACCAATTTTCTCTATAATGGAGTTAGCCTTAGATCATTAACTTTTTTTTCAACCAAAACTACAATGACCAACTTATGTTCGCTAAGGTATTCCTTAAGAAAATTAACAAACCGAGAATGACCACACCCTTGCACATTCCAAAAAAGAAATTTAGGATTCACAATAAAAGAATAAGAAAGGATAAACCTGACATTATGCCTTGACACCACTAGAAACACCAATGCCCTCATGGCTCTCATCTTCTTCAATACCTTTCATGGCTTCATTAACTTCATTAAAATCCTGATCAATTTGTTCCACCATTTTCCCTATAGAATCATTAATTGGCACTTCATCGTGCCGCCCCATCCAACGTTGATTCCAGCACTAGGTGAAATCTTCTTTGGATCTTTATCTGGCAATCGCGATGAAGAACCTTTAGAGTACTGCTTAGGCTCTTCTTCACCATCCTTGGTTGCATTCTGGTTCTCGAGAATCTCAATGTTTCGGTCCTGATTCTCTATTTCCTCCACCGATACTGGTCAAGCTAGGTTCATTTATAGAAATAATCACACTTGGGTTGGATTTATTGTGATTAATTTTTGGTAAAGTTGTAGTAATATGGGCTTGGGTTATCTGCAACCCTTGTTCCTTGTCATGGGCTTGTAAGAACATGCAGCTTGTCCCAAATAGAAGACTTCAGCTCCACCAATCATGGGATCATTCCCCTCTGTCTTAGTAGCCGACACATTTTCCTCAAAATCTGTCAAAATATCAACCGAGATTTTTCCTTATTCAACCCTTAATTTTTGTCCCTTAGAATATTCTCTTTCCTTGTTTACTTCCTTGACTGATGCTGGGCAACCATCCAATCACTGAATTACTCCTTCTCAATAGATGAGTACACCTAAGGGTTCTACGGCAGCACATTCGACAATTCTTCACCCTGTACTTCCTTCATAATATTCAACGGACAACCCTCACTCAGATGACCATACCTACCACAGCCCAAACAAATTGTCGGAAGTCACTCATACTCAACCCTTTGCAAATGACCATCTATCCAAATATTAGACACAAGTGGCTTACTAAGATCTACATTAACCGCCATTCCAGAAAATCCTCTTGAACTGCTATTTGTATTATAGTTGATCCTTATCACCCTTCCAATAGTTGTGCATATGGCTTTTAAGATCCTCTTCTTATACATGGTTCCAGATTAACTAGAAAGCCATATCCAAGCCACTACATTTAATGGATATGGTTGAAGCATGCTGAGTTTTGGAGTCCATGGTTGAACAATAAGATAACGGTCGTAAACCACCCATGGACCTTCCGACAAAACCTTTGTGAAATCCATCTCATCACTAAACTTCCTCAAGAAATATTCATTATCAATATCCATGAGTTGAATAGCTTATTATGGTTTCCACAAAGCGTAGATTCGATTATAAAGGGCATTAAGCCCAATTCTCCTCCCTAGCAGCTTGGCCACCACCGTCCATGCCATACTCATCTCCATTAACTTATGAACTCTATCAGAAAACTTGATAGAGGGCATTCCGTCAATACTCCAGTCACTATGCCCCTCTCAACAAGAGGAGTATCATCCTCTTCACGTACCATAGCAGTCCCTTTTTTATCCTTGACCACTTTCCATTAACCTACCCTTGAATGAGACAAAATGATGTGATTTCTGAGACTTGGAAAGTTTAGAAAATGGCTTAATTGAAGGTTCGTCTTGGTTCAAGGGATGGTGGAAACCGTGACCCAAAACACTTGAATGTTTCAAGGAGCTAGAGTTATATTCGAACTCGACCCGCTTAAATTTGTCAAATACCCAAACCTTAGTATATTGAAGTCTACATTTTGGGGGTATATAACGAAACGATAAGACAAGGTTAAATGCTACAAACTTGTAAAATGTTTGATAAGTTTGAGAAGTTCGGTTAACAACGAGAGAAAAAATTCTTACAAAATAAGTTTTATATTCAAAAATAGTTCAGCCTTACAAAGATCCTATTACACGATTTATATAGGCCCTCAAATGATCATTCAAATTCAGCACAAATAGTGTTCACACCTAACACTTAAGTTTTTCACATTAAAGCATTAATATGTTCACACACACTTAATAAATTCGGTTCATGTCCTTTTAGGTTGGTGCCTATTTGGCCGAATAATCATGATGCTTCACTTGGTGCATTCATGCCATACTTAGCTTGGAAGAAAGCTTCATGTCCATGAATGTGCAGCCTTTGAACTCCTTAAATCTCCCTTGGCGAAATGTATATGCATGGCTCATGCATCTCTTTAATGTGATGTCTTAATGAGCTTATGATGCATAGATGCAACATGCTTCTAGAATTTTCCATTTCACACCGTCCATGCATCTTTTTTGATGGCTTTGAATCCTTCCTCATCAAGTAAACTTAAGACATGTATGTATCCCTTCCCATGAACAGTCATATGTACCAGTATTGAAGACTAAGTTCTAGAAGAATCCTTGTGCATAAATTTTGACAATGAACGGTCACCTACATCAAGTATAAATAGGCAATACTTAAGCACAATGTCTTCACTCAAAATTCAGCCATGAACTTAGAAACTATACTTTGACTTACACACATAGACATATATGAACAAAATGACACAAACACATACACACAACTAAAACATATCATTTGACACAAAATTGAACATCATGAGATAATTAACATATGCACACATGCTAAGATAATTATCAACTTAGCAACTAGAAAACAAAAACATATAATAATATGCATGATAAAATCTATGGAATTAAATTAAAATGCAATCAAAAAAATGTTGGCCTAAAAAAATCATTCAAACCCGTGAGATGTTTCAGTTTGCACTTGAGCCATCCATGTGTAGGTCAATCTCGATATCTCTGAATGGCTTCGTAACATGATATAACCCAAATCACATTATAAAACCAGCAGAGGGAATAGAATCCATGTTACCCCCTCGGATAATCAGGCATCTTCCTCCCTCAACTATACCTTTTTCGTGACCTTTCTACTATTAGTAGAACCCGACGAGAAAGAGAAAGGAGTGTTGCCAGCCATATTAGCTATTTGCTTCTTGCACGAGTAGATTTTATATATTATCTATACTATGTGACTAATTAAATTAATGACATGATTCAATTGGATTAAATGATTTGAACTTAAAAGTATTTTGGTTTTTAAAAACTTAATTTATTATTTGTATAAAAGCTTCATTTTATTTTTATATATATTTTTAAAATATAATTTTTATACTCTAATATAAATTTGTGACAACCGATAAATTTTATCAAGTTAAATTTTTTTAAGGAATTATTTTCCTAAACAATTCAAGTTGAATACTTTAATTTGTGTATGACAAAGAATATCATCATGACATCATCTAAGTGACAGTGACATCAAAAATTAAAGGAATTGTTAATTTTAAATCAAACTTATGCAATGCTTTTATAAATTAGTTGATGACATGGTTGATTTTGACTTCTGACTATTAGGTGTGTTGTATAAAGAGTTTAATTTGGGTTAGTCTAGTGTGACGGGGCTAGAATTTTAGTCTCGTAGACTATGTGACTTTAAACGATTTTTTGGGTTCAAATCTGTCAAAGTTAGCCTAACCCTTGCAAAGTGAGAATTCTCGCTAAAAATTCTTCAAGGCACCAAATATCAAGCGAAAGCAACTCAAAACAAAAGAGTAATGAATGAACAAAAATTACCACAGAAAAGTAAAAGCATGCCAAGTGTTTAAGTAAATGCTCTCAATATATTCTTTAACTCAAAGAATATGATACAATGGATGCTTAAAAATGAGGGGAATCCCTCTATTTATATTTGAGCTTCCCCACATCCAACGTAAAACTAGCTTTACATTGACGGACAATATCAAAGCCTATCTACGATTAAAGGATTTACATAATCCCCAAATATTGCACAATCAAATTTTATCAGATTATAATATCCTACAATCTTCTAAGATTATTTTCATATCTATTAAGGTAGCCCTAATTTTCCATAAGTGTTTCACTAGGTCATCAAGGCTTCAAGTAGATGGGTTTCATCACTTATTTTTTGAATCGAGCCAGTTCAAGTGGGTCAAATGGACCCCATTTAATAGGTACCTCCATGGGACGCTTTTATTCCATTGGTCACAGGCTTTGAACCTCAACTAGTGATACTAAAACATTGTTCTCTCTTCATCAATTCATAAATTGTGTAGCCGTAAAAATTTGAGGTAGAGTTTATACACAACACAACTAAGGTTTAAACAATTGGTCATTCCTTCTACCCCAAAATATAAATGAACTCGTCTGATCATATAGAACTACATCAAAATATATTCGAGATCTACAATACTTGTGCATGGAAATAAACAAAATCGTACATTGAGTAATAAGGCTCAGTGTTGCTAACATGATTTAAAACAATAATCAAATAAAAGAAAGATATCAAATACAATCAATATGTGATTCAACTATCAACTAAATTAAGTTTGCATTTCTTGTCTCATGTGCATAACCTCATACTATATGCCATTTAACATTTCATACATGAACATCTAATTCCTTTTATCATCATATCTCAATTACATATAAGTCATGGTATATCTCAAAATCTATTTCATTTTCTCATTTCTATCTCAAATCCATTGATTTGTTTTATAATCGAATCAACCCTTAGGGCTCGAACACTACACCAAAACAGGCTTTTAGCGGTATTTTTAGCAGCGTTTGGACAAAAAATGTCGCTAAAAATCGAGCATTAGCGGCGTTTATAAGGTAGCGCCGCAAAAAACCCAAGCCCAACGGCGCCCTGAGGCTTTGGGGACTTTAGCGGCGTTTTTCAAAAAGCGCCGCTAATGCTAGGGGATTTAACGGCGTTTTTTAAGGAGCGCCACTAATGAACTGGGCTTTAGCGGCGTTTTTGAAGAAGCGCCGCTAATGATCTGGGCTTTAGCGGCTTTTTTTAGAAAGCGCCGCTATTGATCTGGGCTTTAGCGGCGTTTTTTAGAAAGCGCCGCTAATGCTCAGGGGCTTTTAGCAGGGCTTTAGCAGTATTTTTGAAAAAGCGCCGCTAATGGTGGAAAGTTTGATAAAATGACGTCACATTTCATGAGGTTTAGTGGTATTAACATCGAAAAAATAAATTTTAGGGTTAACTTAGGGATTAGTATTTAAGGTTTATCGTATACAATTTAGGGTTTTAGGGTTCATGATATAATGTTTAGTATTTTAGGATTAGAGTTTTGAGTTCAGGGTTTATGGTGTAGGTTTAGGGCTTGGGGTTTGGGGTTTAAGGTTTAGGGTTTACGTTTTAATGTTAAGATCAGGTTACTGTTTACGGCTTATAAGATATATAAGTTTAGTGTTTTAGGGCTTGATGTTTATGGTTTACGGTTTAGTGTTAATGATTTAAGGTTTACAATGCATGGTTTTGGGTTTTGGATTTAGGGTTTAGGGTTTAGTGTTACGAATTTTTGGGTTTAATTACTTTTGTGATACCAAATTCAAAAAAATTACAAATACTTTTTATTTTTTACTTCTTATTGTGTTATTAGGGTTCTAAGTGACACGAATGTTTAGTTTATTGACTCGTCGTGGCATATATGTTATGATGAAACAAATTAATTGTGTTATTTACATTCGTTTATTAACTTAAAAATAGAGCATAAATTTAAAATTGAAATACATTATTTGAATAATATTAATAATTTATAAATTTGAATGTTGATAATATTTAAATTATACACTCTCTAAGATTTATTAAATTTATTAAATTTTAACAATTAAAAATATCATATTTTTAAATAATATTATTGAAATAATATTAATAATGTCATATTAATGTATTGCTTAAAAATAATGTCATATTAATGTATCAAATTCATAAATCTATTAAAAATTTGAAAACTTATAAACTTATTAATATATATTTAAAAAGTGAATAATTAGTGGCGTTTTGTCAATAAATGCCATAAAAAATATAATAAAAATTGAACAAAACGGTGCCGTTTCATTGACGAATTAAATATTAGTAGCGTTTTATCTCCAAACGCCGTAAAAGTTGCAAAATTAGTGGCGTTTCCCTGTAAGCGCCGCAAAAATTGAACTAGAAAATGGCGTCGTTTGAAACATATAATCAGTTTTGGACTATATCCCCGCTTCCAGCCCCAAATCCCCTATCTGTCGAAATCCCTAATTCTTTTTTCTATCTGCGATTTCTTACATGCGATTCTTCAATTGAAAAGCTTCAATGTTTCGGTGTTTCGATTTCTTGCAAACTTATAAGGAAAAGCTTCATTGTTTTGATTTCTTGCAAACTTACATAACCCACACAGAGAAGACAGAGAAGGTGGCCAGACATTCAGATTCTGTCATCGGGGGAATTAGTATTTAAGGTTCGATTTCCCAATTCTGTGCATTTAAACATTGGGTTTTCTTGTCTTTGTTAATTTTTTTTGTTTGTTATTTGTTGATGACCCTGAAATGTCTTGAAATTGTCTTCTCTGTGTATAGGGTTTTCGATCGTTTCATTTTTCTTCATCGTCGCGAAGGTACTGTAATGCTTTCACTTCTTTTATATTGGGAATGCTTTCATTGGTTTAGAGTAAATGTTATGTTGTTGGTGACGATAGTTTGGCGTATTATGCTATCATTTCTTTTCTGTTGGTGTCGATGAAATCATGTTCTTGTTTTTTTAAGTATGAAATTTTGATGTGTAATTTAGGTTTTATTTTATTAATTGATAAACAAAAGTTGTTACAAGTTTATGATGATTACATTTCCAGGTAATGAATTCGATTTTAATTGGATTTTTATGAGACTATGTTTCTCAAGATTTGAATGACAGAAATCATGAATTTAGGTTTTAGGGTTCATAAGAGTAGTATAAAATCTCAAAAAAGAAATTCAAAAAAATCATGCATTTAGGTTTTGGATTTTAATTGGTTTTTGCAACTAAGATGGTACCTTCTATTGGTTTTTGCTGCTAAGATGGTACATTCTATTAATTTTTGTTGCTAAATCAACCATGTCTGGAGACTGAACTCTATAACCCCAAATGGCTAAGAGCTCACCCATACCAAATGGATATATGTAAAAATGCTTACTTATCTTATTTTTTTCAGTGCACCATTGGCATCCACTCTTGTACGGGAACAGGATTTCAGTTCCTCCGAGGAGTTGATTACAGAATTTTGTCGAGAATGCAGGATAGTTCGTAACGGGATTTTTTGAGGTTCATATTAATTATTACTTTGCATTGATTCATCTACTTTAATTAGATACTTTGGTGCTATGTTGAAAATAAAACCAAACAGTTCCATAAAAATACATTATCTGGAAGTATATCTTTGGTATTGTAGCAATTGGGCATGAAAGGGTGTCGCACAGCTTGCACATTCAAATAAGCGTAGAGTCTAGCTAGCCATGATGTTACTATTAATGTCCTTAATCACTGATGTTATTTTCTAATACTTTTAGTGTGCATTGTTTACTTGTACTCATGTATCTGTGTGGATACGCATACTGTCCGATATAGGTATATATATTTCCTTTTTTTTCTTTTTTTTTAAAGTTTTTCATGTGTTTGGAGAGTTATTATATACTGTATAGGTATATATATACTGTCCTTAGTCTCTTTGATGTTTGGCATTTTATGTTTTAATTGTGGGTATTGATTTTTATTTACTGTCTTTATAATTACTACTTAATTTTTGTGTGTTTTTAAAAATATATATACATTGATTGGAGACCACTTGTTTTACATTTGTTTCTCTTTACTAGATAATGCTTTAGTTTGCATGGTGCCTTTAGTTTTAGTGAATTTTAAAACGTTAAAGAAAGTCAACGAGATAATTAACCAAAGCTTCGTTACATCTATGCTTGTTTAATTTCACTTTTATGAATGTTGGGACTAGAAAATTTTAGCATATGGTAGGGTTTATGGCTTTATGAACTTATGCTTTTAGGTATTGCACGTTCATTTTGATTGGCTTGTTTCATTTTGAGGCAAATCAAAGAATTAAAAACTCCAATGAGATAAATGTTTAGATTTTTTTTAAAAAAGTTATATTGTGAATTAAACTCCAATGAGATCAACGTTTAGATGAATGTTTGGATTGGGGGCATAATTAAACTTTATGGTTGAGGCTGACATGATTCTCTCTTTGTAACAGGTCAATGAGTTCAAGTCTATAGAAAAGTTCAAAATTTTCAATACAAACAATTTGTAAGTCATATTGCCTTAACATGTTAGAACTGTCTGTTTGGCTTAGTACTAATAATCAATGTTACAAGTGGGTCAACCTGAATGCTATCAAGAGGCTTGTGGAAGCTGATGCACTCAAGATGGAGATCATTCCAAACCCGAAGGTTTGTATCACTTTCTTACCATGTCATCTCTGGTAGATTTCTAATTTCTAAACTATAAAATTGGCTGTAGGAGGTCAATGGAATCAAGGTTCTTCAACTGGAAACTGCAGTTGGTGCAGCAATCAAGGTACAAAATTGTACCAATTATGGTTATGATGTATTAAAATGTAAAAAGATCTCTCTAACCATGTGTTTTCTTTACGTGATTAAGTTCTTTGATCATGCTATTGGTATCAACGTACCTCGATCACAATTCCTTATACATCTTGTTCGTGAATTTCCATTTTAATACGTCTTCAAATTAAATTATACATTTCTAAATTGGATTTGTGGCGTTTTTATAATATTTTTTTTATTTTTTATGACCTTTAGCTGCGTTTTTGTGGCGTTTTTATAATATTTTCGAGTTCTGGTTTAACTGTCTTTATTAATGAATTATTATTTTGCTGAGTATTGATATACAGTCCAGTTAGCCATGGGTTAGGCGTGTCAAGGACAAAGTATCCCTGTAGGCAACTATAGTAATCTAGAAATCCTAATAGTAGAACCCCCTTGTAGGAAATCAGAAAACAAAGAATGTTTCCCTTCCTTAGAAGAACCAATTCTTCTACAAGCTTTGTTTCCAATCAATCCCAAGAGTATGACCAAACCTCAAACAACACCGTTAATGAACAAGAAGAACATTACGAAAATATTCCCCAAAGATTTTATAATTGGACTCTTCCAAGAGTTCCAAAAAACCAAGTTTACAAGAAAACAAATTTTGAAGATTTAAATGTTTTTTTGCAGTTATGTTATAAAAATAAAAGAAAGGAGTTTACCTATTCAAAAAGAATATGAAACAATCCAATTATTAGATAAAGTCGTCATTAATAAACTCAAATAACAAAAATAAAAATATGTCCATTTTGGATTAGTCCAAGTTGGTGTCAAACATCTTAGTGTTGAAGCCACTAAAAATAACTCAATTTTAATTGTCTTAAGAAATCAAAGACACATCATGTTTAATGACTCGTTATTAGGAACTATATAAACAAGCTTATGTACTGGCCCAATAGATTTTAATTGTTGTCCAAATTTTATGTTTATTTAACTGAAAAAATATTTTACAATCTTTGACCTTCCAAATTCATACCCATAACTACAAAATGCTTCCTGGTTCGGAGGTACTAACTTTAGTCTATAGACTCCACTTCAAAGCTATGTATTATGTAGTTAATACCAAGGCGTTACTTCAGATCCCAAAAGGAGAAACCCTCTTAATAGAAGCAGATACCTCAAGATCTCATACCACAATCCCAGGAACAATACAATGGCATGAAATCAACCTTCCTAATAGGTGGAAACTTGAGGGTGCTACAGACCTTGTGGCACCAACTCCAATAAGAAGCACTTCATTAAGTGAAATTTCCCAACACCAAGATGGCATAGTTGAATTACTATTCAACAAGTCACGAAGAATGCCTCCAAGCCATCCTTTGAAATAGGAAATACCAACACAACTTTTAAGAGGTTAAATTTAGAAGAAGAGACAAATCCAAAAACACAAAGAGCAAATTTTAGGACAATTAGAGTTTCTGTCTCTTCTATCCCAACAACATTTAGAACCAATCTACAAGGAATAGATAATTCCTTAAATATAGCTCAACCTATCTACGCCAGATAGAAAGAGAGTCCTCAAAATTCACCTAATATGTCACCAACATATTTATCAATGACTAATAATGCAAGATAAGGAGAAAAATCAGAAATATTTATTCTAGAAAAATCTTTTGGGATAAATAAGGAATGGTGTAGAAAACACTTCTATTCCAACCAAAATAAGGAAAAAAGAGAAGATTACTTTAAAAATTATAATGATAAAAAAGAAAGTATTCTTCAATAGTATTACGATCTATGAATACCCATAAAATTCATATAAAATTATTAGAATGGTTTGAAGAATATTATTCAGAATCTGTTAATACAATAAAACATAATACTAGATGGTAGACTAATAAAGGAGAAGTTGAATCTCAACATCCCCTTTTAATGGAGGTTCAATATCTTCACAAAAATACTGGAATAAAAGCAAAACCTTTAAGAATGAGAGCTCCTGATGCAGGAGAATAAATCTCATCAAAAGATATTAAAATGATAGTAGAACAAAACAACTATACAAATATCAGTCTTCATACAATAGGAAAACAATTAGATTATATTGAGAATTTAGTAGAAAGTCAACTGATTAGGAAAGAACCAGTAAAAGAGGTAACAAAAAAAGTTCTAAAAAACCAATATTTACACCTTATGAAATTCCAAAACCTTTCCAAAAATCCCAAAATGATTTCTTAACAAAAATCCAATAGACTTGATGCTTTGGAAAGTTACAAGTCCGAATTAGTTGCACCTGATACCCCAATGTAAGCCCAACATTCAGTAAATACATTACACCAATCTTCCCAATCTGACTCTGACCAGTCAGATGAACAACAAATTAACAAAATGGCTTGGAAAGAACCAAAAAGATTATATTATCCAAAAATCACTGCACCTAATCTTAATATAGAAGAAAAACCTGTTTTTCAGAATAAATACAATGCTAACACAATTGATGAATGGAATATATACGGAATTTCTAAACATAATATTCTCAGTTTATTACAAAAAATGACAATGGTTTCAAATGTTTATAAAACCCAAAACCAAAATGGATTAATCAGTGATCAAACCAATCTTTTAGTTGCTAGATTTACTAGTCAATTAAAAGGATAGTGGGATCATGCACTCACTAAGACCAAACAAGAGGAAATCTTGAAAGCAATAAAAAAAGATGATCAAGGAAGAATTATTTTGGATGAACAAGGAAAAGAAATCCAAGATGCAGTAGCAACATTAATTTTCTCAATCTCTAAATACTTTATAGGAGATCCTTCTCATCTTAAAGATAGAAATTCAAAATTATTATTGAATTTAAAATGCAAAAAATTAACCGATTTTAAATGGTATAAATATGTCTTTATGACTAGGGTTATGTAAAGATCTGATAACCAACAACCATTTTGGAAAGAAAAGTTTCTAGCAGGACTTCTTACTTTACTAGGAGAAAAAATTAGAAATCAAATAAGAGAAAATTACAGAGGTATTATTCCGTATGAAAAACTTATATTTGGTGAACTAATTAGTTTCACCCAAAAAGAAAGATTAAAAATTTGTTAAGATTTAAAATTACAAAAACAACTTAAGAAAGAAAGGTATCAATGTAGAAAGGAATTAGGATCATTCTGCCACCAATTTGACATTAGAAATGAACCTTCTTCTTCAAAAACATGTTGCCCTGTAAAACCCAAAAAACAGGAGAAAAAATATTTCAGAATATTATACAAAACCCAAATATAGAAAATACAAAAAAGAAAAGAAACAACAAAAAACAGAAAACAAAATAGATAAAACAATAAAATGTTATAGATGTGGAAAACCAGGACACATATCAAAATATTGCAAAATTAAAAGAAAAATTAATAATTTAAATCTAAATGAAGAAATAGAATAAAAATTAAATGAGATTCTCTTAGAAATAACTTCTTCTGAAAATGATACATCCACCAAAATAGATGAATTACAAATAGACGAATTACATACAACATCCCAATCTTCTGATGATGAAAATGAACCTTCAATTAATATGTTAATCAAAGACCAAGAATTTATGATTGAAGTTATTGATAAAATTCAAGACCCAAAACTTAAAAGAGAATACCTTTTGAAATTAAAATCCTCATAAAAGATAAACCAAAAAAAGAAAAAGAAATTATTTCTAGTCAATCACAAATGTACAATATACAAGATATAATATTTAATAAATATGAAAAAATAAAACCCAAAAAAATTACAAATTCTGAATTATAATTAGAAATAAAACAAATTAAATTAGAACCTTCTCAGCTTAAAATGGAACAACAAGAAATGAAAAACAAATGCAAACCTTAAAACATGAAATCCCATAAAATAGTTTGTCAGAAACTAAACTCGAACCTGAAGAAAATACACAGGAATATATGATGGTTCTAACTGAAGTATCTATCCAAAGATATTTAATAAAAATAAATATTGTTATAAATAATGAATTTCAATTAGAAACAATAACCCTTTTTAATACAGGAGCAGACCAAAACTGTATTAGAGAATGGGATAATTCCAACAAAATATTATGACAAAACATCATAATCTCTTAAAGCTGTTGTAAACTGAAAAATATATAGGATTTTTCCTATATAGTTCATCACCTTTTTACTTAAATTTGTTGTTAAAACCAAGTAATTGTTTAATAAATTAATGAAATATGCGAAAATATGAAATTAGGATATAAAAATTATTAAAATGTGATTTTATACTTTATTATATAGTTTTCATGCATAAAATGGCTTATTTTATATTAATTTGAGCATATTATATTTTTAAGCTATAAAGTGGGCCACGCATGATTAAATTAACTAATAAAATATAAAGTTATATTTAATAATTCATTTTTACTATTTCATTAATAAATTGAGTTTTAATTAATTAAGTAAATTGATTAATTAAAGTGGTTAAATTATATTATTGGGTCCTCTAAACTATCTACTATTTTTGGAAAGGTCTGAGAGTTTTTTTCTAATTGCAAAACCGTCCAAATTGGGGACGAAGTCAACCCAATTTTCGGCTGCACATGGATGTCATAAACCATTTTTTGGTTTAATTATACAAAGTCCTTAAAGAGTTAAAGAAATCAGAGATTTTCCCGAAGATTTGCTGATGATAGAGTCTTAGTCCTGAGTTGTTGTAGCACTCAAATTGACCAAAAATCAAGGAAAAATCAGCCGCCTTTCTTCCATTCATGGCCGGCCACTCTTGGAGGAAGTTTCAAAGGATGGACACTCCTATTTTTAGCAAACTAGCTCTCTTACCTCACCTATAAATAAGAGTTCATTTCTCACTTTTTCAATCATCTCTCATCCCGTCATCTCTCACTCATTCATAATTCTCTCAACTCTTTTAGCTATCTTTCCCCTTCATCATCCTTACATAAGGATTTTAGCAATTAAGCCTCTTAAAGAACCCTTGGTCGGCCACCTTAGAGAGCTGTCAGCAAAGGAGCAACGCAAAGAAGTGAAGGAGCCTCGTCAGTCAGAGTCTTGGGTGATAGCCACTCTGAATTGGGTTTAATCTTTCTTTTCTTTAATTTAATTTAAAGATGTTTGCTATGTGTTCTTTGTTCTTGTTTACAACAATGATAGCTTAAATTTATTTAAGCTAGGATGATTATTTTGATTAAATAATATTTATTTGATTCATGCTTATAATGTTTGTGCCTCAATCGATCATGTTTTCAATTAAAATCAAGTCTGTATTTCGTTCATACGTGATTGAAATGCACCTAAATTAGCTGAGCGATCCTAACCAGACAACGGCTAATGGACGCATAATTGAAATGTGCATGCTCAATTTAGATCCTAACTCGATTGAATTGTAGGTTGCATAACAACTCTAACCAAGCTCTATTATCTGCATAGTTTTTAGATTTGTGTGCTTAAATTGTTTCAAACCTAACGCGTCCCTGTTACCTCACACAAATGCTAAGAAACCCTTAGTAAATAAAGATCAGTAAAATGCGTATTTACTAAGTAAAGGATTTCGAAGGACCAAATGTGGTTTCCAAACTCATGGAAGATCGAGTTGCCATAGAATGTTTTTCCGAATGTTCTTAAGCATGTTGATAATAAATTGAGTTTAATTAAAGTAATTATCCTAGTTTATTTATGTTATAATTGTTTCAAATTGTGTTTAATTTTACTAAAATCTATTTCATTCATATAGTTTGCATACTTAGGATAATTTGCATTAGGGATCATTGCATTTAGTTTAAGGGATCATTGCATTTAGTTTAATATATTTTAATCACCACTTCTCAACTATCTTGTGTTTTTATTTACCAAATTGTTAATATAATTTTACAAATTAAGTGACTTAGCACAAATACAATCCCTGTGGAGACGATAACTCGATACTTACTTATTACTTGATAACAACTGTGTACACTTGCACAAACCCTAGCGTTACAGCAGCAAATGGTAAAAAATTAAAAATTACTTACAAAATTCTCAATGCAAAAATATGCAATAAAGGTATAAAATATCAGAAACAAATTTTAAGGGTAAAAGATATTACCCAAGATGTCATATTAGGAACCCCATTCATATCCTTACTCAATCCATATAAAGTAACAAATAATTCTATCTCCACCAAAGTTTTAAACACTAAATTAGAATTTCTTTTTGTAGAAAAACCAAAAATAAAAAATCTCAACTTATTAAAAGCTTTATCCATCCATAATGGGCAAATCAATAATTTAATTAATCATAAACAGAAACAAATCTATTTTCTAAAAGAAGAAATATGTTTTAAAAATTGGCTGAACAATTAGAAAAAAGAGAAGTCCAAAAAAGGATAAATCAAATCAAAGAAGAAATAGAATCAACAATTTGTTTTGACATTCCTAATGCTTTTTGGAATAGGAAAAAACACGAAGTAACATTACCATATGAAAATAATTTTGATGAAAGACAAATACCCACAAAAGCAAAACCAATACAAATGAACAAAGAAATGGAAGAATTTTGTAAAAAAGAAATACAAGACCTTCTTAGTAAAAATTTAATCAGGCAAAGCAGTTCTCCTTAGAGTTGGAGTTGTTCAACATTCTAAGTAATAAAAAATACAGAACTCGAAAGAGGAACGTGAAGATTAGTAATTAATTACAAACCTCCCAACCAAGCCTTATAATGGATTAGGTACCTAATACCAAATAAGAAAGATTTGTTACAAAAACTTTATAATGCAAATATTTTCTCAAAATTTGACATGAAATTAGGATTTTGGCAGATCCAAATAAAAGAAGCAGAAAGATATAAAACGACATTTACTGTACCATTTGGATAATATGAATGGAATGTCATGCCTTTTGGATTAAAAAACATTCCATCCGAATTTCAAAGAATAATGAATGATATTTTTACCAATATTCTCATTTCACAATAGTACACATAGATGATGTATTAGTGTTTTAAGAAAATTTAGAAAAACACTTCAAACATTTATCCATCTTTATAAAAGTCATAAAAAATAATTATTTAGTAGTTTCTAAATCCAAGATAAGTTCTTTCCAAACCAAAGTAAGGTTTTTAGGTCATTACATTACCCAAGGAATCATTATCCAAATAGAAAGGTCCATAGAATTTGCTAGCAAATTCCCAGACCAAATCCTTGATAAAATCCAATTACAAAGATTTTAAGGAAGCCTCAATTATGTCATAGAATTTTATCCAGGTCTTAGCAAATTATGTAAACCATTATATGATAGGCTCAAAAAGAATCCACAAACTTGGACAAATAACCACACCAATATTATCACCCAAATTAAAAAACAAATCACTAAGCTTCATTATTTATATTTAGCTGATCCAAATACCCCCAATATAGTAGAAACAGATGCTTCCAAAATAATGTACCTGAAACAAGTTAAAGGGGGAAAAGAGCAAATAGTCCAGTTTACTTCCAGACAACAGAATCCAACTCAGCAAAATTGTAGTACTATTAAAAAAGAAATTTTATCAATTGTTTTATGCATTACAAAATTCCAAAGTGATTTATTAAATCAAAAATTTCTTTTACGAATTGATTGCAAATAAGCAAAAGAAGTTTTACAAAAAGATATTCAAAATATTGCCTTAAAATAAATTTTTGCAAGATGGCAAGCAATTTTGAGCATATTTGATTTTGATATTGAATACATCAAAAGAGAAACTAATTCTTTGCCTGATTTTCTCACCAGAGAGTTTCTTCCAAAATGTCACCCAAACTCCGAGACAAAGAAAAAGGAAAAATAGGAGAAACATCCAATACCCAAATTTCCTCAAAACTAATTAAGTCATGGTATGAAATTTGCCGTGAAGAAGAAAATAAGAGATCATCATCCTCATCAAAATCCTCCAAAAATATTCAAGATGCACAAGATCCAAATGAAATTGGTTCTAAAATAACAAAAATGGATTGAGTCCCTTTCTCAATCTCCAGAAGTGGCATTGGGCCTTTTCTCGAATGAAATAGAAAACTCCTCTCAAGCAAATTGCAGGTGAAGCAGCAAAGATTTCAAAAAATAAAAAGATTATTTTAGACAAATCAAAATATCTCAAAAATATTTTAAAAGAGACATCTCTCCAAGATGTTTTTTCAAAAGAAATAGCAGTGTCTTCATAGACTTCTACACAAAAATTGTCACAATATTTTCCAAACAAATATTTTGAAAAAATTCTTGTTATAAAGGAATAATTTTTAGAAAGAAACCTCCGCATATACTTGCAAAAGAACTTTTCAATGGATGACATTTCAAGTTATTGGATTCTCAAAACCCCAGCAGTATTATGAAAACATACTGGTTCAAACTGGATCAGTACTGTTCAAACACTACACAGACCCAAAAGATCCAAATTTTATTACTCATTCAATAGCCTAAATATTAAAAATTCTTCAACTTTGGGATTGGGGTGAAAACCCAAATTCTCCAAAGAAATTTCCAGCCAAATTTACCAAAAAAATTGACCACCACCCATATTTCACATATTGGGATTACCAAATGGCGTGGTACAATGCCTTCTTAATGAACAACCAACATATGAGATAGTCTTGGCTCATATATTTCAAATACGGTACCCAATTCAAATTCTCAAACTGGTTCCAAGAATGGTGGAATTGGTATGGAACATCATCCTTCGAGATCCTACCAGAAAAAATTCAAAACTTATGGCCCAAATTCTTTGACAAATTTCAACCTGAACCAGACCAAAAACACATTTACAGAACAATCCATTTTTCTTCAAAACTGTGCATTTCTTGGATTGTTTCTTGGAGTTATTCCTATGAACAAAATCAATGTATTGGAATTCCATTATTAGTTCGAAACTACAGAACTAAATGGTGGGACAAATTTAATGATGAAAAATATAATTCAAAATATTTGGATAATTTTCTCAACAAGAATCCGAGATTATGTAAGTCCGTAGCCCCGAATCAAACCACAACAAAATTCTTACAAGCAAACTTGATAGTTAGTGCGATGTTAGCTCAAGCCAAGATTAAGAAGGAATACAAAAAACTCATGGTTGAAATGCTCTGCTCAATGGATTCTGAATCCGAAGACGAGAAATCTTTAGCGTCTTCAATCAAAATGGTGGATCTTGCAGACGGTACCACCTCAGTAACCATTACTAGGACCAAGAAAAAATGATGCAAAAGAAAGAAATGAATGAAAATGAACAGGAAATATTCTCTGTTGAGAACAATAAATATTCCCTGTAGAAAAAGACGAGTGAATAGGAAATATTCTCTGGCGTGAACAATAAATATTCCCTGACAAGAAAAGACGAGTGAACAGGAAATATTCTCTAACATGAATAGTAAATATTCCCAGGCAAGAACAGTAGAAATCTCTGGCAGAAACAGTAAGATTCTCTGGCGCATGAATAGTGAGTATTCTCTGTAGTTTGTATTTTTGTATCCAGAGGATATATTCTCTAAAAAGTTTCAATTATGCAATGAAATTACAAATTAAGATTACGACTATCACGTTACAAATTTCATCCTCAGATCCTCGAGACAATCTGGAAACTTTCAGAGAATATATCCTCTGGTTACAAAAATACAAACTACAGAGAATATTCACTATTCATGCACAAGAGAATCTTATTGCTTCTGCTAGAGATTTCTACTGTTCTTGCCAGGGAATATTTACTGTTCACGCCAGAGAATATTTCCTGTTCACTCGTCTTTTCTTGCCAGGGAATACTTATTGTTTACGCCAGAGAATATTTCTTGTTCACTAATCTTTTCTTACAGGGAATATTTATTGTTCTCGCCAGAGAATATTCCCTATTCATCTCTAAAGACTCCTTTAGGAAAATAATTATAAATTATATTTAACTTCAATTTAAATTAACATTTTTCATATATTTACTTTTTATATTGATATATTGAAATATATTTTATTAAATTTAATTAAAAATATTTAATTTATCTTATTAACTCTAACTAGAAATGGTTGAGAAGAAAAAATATATAATTGGGAATGAGAAATTATCTTATTAGAAACTGAGCATAAATCATTTAAGATTTTATTACTAAAAAGTATTTAAATTTTTCATAAAAATAACTATTTTAAATTTAATTATTATCTTTATTATATAAATTATAAAAGTCCAATTCACCGTTATTTATTCTTCTACATGAATTTGGAGTCGGATTAAAATGTTCAAATTACTCCCAAAGTAATTGAATGTAACACCCTAAACCAGCCCAGACGTTATGGCCGAATCTGGAAATGCTACGAAGAGGGGTTTTGAAAACTGAGTCATTTTTACAAAATGAATTCGAGTTTTTATGGCTCATGTTTGTTTATATCTATTATCGAAAGCATTAATTAGTTAATTCATTCGCCAAAAACAGAACTTACAGTGGAAGTCTCAAAATCGTTATATTTTAGAAAATTAGGTCATATTTTTAGAAAACCTTTGTTTTCGTAAAACAAAATTTCAATCAAGCATCGCAATGAAAGCGTCAAAAAACACATCCAAAACCAAAACAAAACCAACAGTCCAAAGAGTCCCAAAAATTACAAACTCTTCAAATAAAAACCAGAAATATAAATATAAGTAAGAACCGTAAATTACTAAGTAAAATAGTTTTCAATCAAGTGGTCACCACTGAGCCTCCATCGCAACATCCTGTCTAAGTCTGTGCATTACCTCTACAGAATAGACAAATGGATGTGAGTTTTTCGAAAACTCAGTGTGTAAACCCAAAAGAAATAGACATGCTATACATATAGAAATCACATACACAGTCAGATTTAGATTCAAATTCGGATTCGAACCTAAGTCCTTCCTAGATTCAGATAACAAAAACATATATGCAGAACATATATACAGAATCCTACCCCCATCCTCTACACACCAACTCTGAGCATCCCAACACACCATGTAGGGTTAAAAACACTCATCCATCCCTACACACCATATCGTGCTGTTACGACACATATCAGAAAATGTGCAGCCAAGCTACCAAAATATAGGTGATGATCGCCATACAGAACACTTCCTCCATAAATATATATCCTACCCCAAACATAATTACAGATTACAGTTACAGAAATATCATGCTCATGTTCAGATATCAAATATGTAAATATAACAAAATAATCAGACATGCATAACAGTGTCATACTCAAAGAAGAATATCAGATTATCAGATCACATAGTTTTTGAGTTTAGTTAGCCTTTACCGACCCTACAGTAGGCCCACAATCGATCAGAATGACCCGTATGACCTTAGGGAAAATTTTAGAAATATAGACTCACATGCCCGTGTGGCCCACACATCCAGATTGGCCTTGCCCGTGTGGCCCACACATCCAGATTGGCCTTGCCTGTGTGGCCCACACGGTCTGGCCCAAAAACCCACACGCCTAATTTGGCCTAGCCCGTATGACCCACACAGCCGCACTCACACTACTACACGGTCATGTCTTGCGCACGACCATGCCCCCGTCAATCACACGGCCGTGTCTCGCACACGGCCAGGCACACGCCCATGTGCCGTCGACAGTAAGGTTTTTCAGCTTTCGTCGAAACTCATCTTTCTGCATTTTGGGAACACACCTGGTACGGTTTCGATACGAAAACACTCCTGAGCCGAACAGCACCTAAAGTCGACATAGCAAACCCCCAAAATCAGTCTGTAACTGAGTTTAATTCGAAACCACAAAACCAATAAAAGTTCAATTCAACTGTTCATCACTTACCCCAACAGCCTGCACGATTTCGACTACAAATCAGCACGAGAAGATCCCCTTTCTTCCCGATTCACTGTTGCCAAAACTCGAAATCAACAATGGAAAGAAAAGAATAGCATTGATTTGAACAGTAAAACGATTTCCCCAACCCGTACAAAAATCACCCCTTACACTTATCAAATCGCGCAAAAACACCGAAGAACTGAAAACCAGGGATTGAATGACAAGATTCCGACAGAATGCCAAAAGCAAGGAAGCAAAAGAATTTTGCCAAACAACAAAAAAAGGACGTCAATTCTTTTGTATTTGAAAGAGAGAGAAAATAGTCAAAAATAATAAAAATAATAAGAATATCCACTAAATCCCTTAATTTACTCCTCACTAACCCATAAACAAACAACTTCCTCAGAATCCCAAAACCATTAAAACACTAACACAAAATCGAGCAAAAATAATACCCACGCTCGTGCAGAGATTCGAACACAGGACCTCCATCACACTAACTCTCTTACCACTCGAACCAGCAAGCTCATTCTGATATGGATTAACAAACAATTTTACATAAGCCCACTCGGCAAGGGTAAGGTTAGGATTAGAAACATAATAAAATTTCCCAAATATGGGACTTGAACCCCAAACCTCCCACACACACCTAGAACGCTTAACCACTGAAGTAGATACACATTTGTGTCAGAAATTTACAGAAACAGAAATAAATTATTCAGGGCATTACAACTCTACCCCCTAAAAGAAATTTCAACCTCGAAATTTACCTGATCAGAACAGATGAGGATACTGCTAATGTATCGAATCCTCAAGTTACCACGTGACTTCCTAAATGCCGTGATTCCACTACAGAACCTTCACTAACGGTATGGACTTCCTCCTACTCAAAAGTCAAATCTGGTCTAATCTCGATCTCCTTAACAGAGACAACGTGAGATGGATAAGACCGGTACCGCCTCAACATCGAGACGTGAAACACTTCGTGAATACGGTCCAGTCCAGCTTTAGAGGTAGCTCCAACTAATAAGCGACTGGTCTCACACGCTTCAGAATCCGATACGGCCCAATGAACCTAGGGCTCAACTTGCTCTTACGACCGAATCTCAAAACTTTCATCCACGAAAAAACCTTAAGAAAAACGAAGTCACCCATGGAGTACTCAATATCTTTCCTTTTCATATTTGTATAAGAATTCTGTCTATCAGAAGCCGCCTACAGACGATCCCGAATTAGTCTAACCTTATATTTGGTCTCAGAAACCAACTCAGGACCTAAAACTCGATGCTCATCCAATTTAGTCTAACATAGCAGAGTACGACACTTACGACCATACAAAGCCTCGTAATGTGCCATCTGGATGCTAGACTAGAAACTGTTATTGTAGGCGAACTCAGCTAACAACAGATAATCCTCTCAACTACCTCGGAAATCAATCACACAACTCTAAAGAATATCCTCCAGTATTTGAATCACACTATCAGATTAACCATCAGTCTGAGGATGGAATGCAGTACTGAAGTCTAATCTCGAACCTAGAGCCTCGTGTAATTTCATTCAGAACCAAGAAGTAAAACGAGGATCTCTATAAAAAATTATCAAAAAAAGAACCCCATGCAGTCTTACAATCTCGGAGATATAGAGCTTCACTAACTTTTGCAAAGAGTAGTCAGTCTGAACCGGAATAAAATGAGCGGACTTGGTCAATCGATCCACGATGACCCAAACAGAATCCTTCTTAGTGGGTGTCAATGACAACCCACTAACGAAGCCCATCGTTACTGTTCTCATTTCCATAAGGGAATCTTAATAGGTTGCAACAAACTTGAAGGTAACTGGTGCTTAGTCTTAACCTGCTGGTACGTCAAACAATGAGCAACGAAATTCGTAACCTCACATTTCAACCCAGCCACAAGTACAGCTCATGAAAATCATGATACATCTTATTACCACCAGGATGCATAGCATAAGGGCTACTATGCACCTCCCTCAGAATTGACTGCCTCAAATCAGAATCATTCGGCACACAAATTCCACCTCGAAAATACAGAACTCTATCATTAATCAACCTAAAATCTAAAGTACTGCCACTATCAATCTGACGAAACAGCAAACCCAAAGACTCATCTCTTAACTGCTTAACTCGAATCTGATCAATCTAAGTCGGCTTAACTTGCAACTCGACTAATAGACCTCCATCATCAAATAGACTAAGACGACCGAACATCACTCTCAAATCAGTCATCGCTCTACGATTGAGAGCATCAGCCACCATATTGGCCTTACTAGGATGATACTCTATCTTGCAATCCTAATCTTTGAGCAGCTCAATCCACCGATGCTGTCTAAGATTTAACTCCTTCTGAGTAAGAAAGTACTTGAAGCTCTTGTGATCAGTGTAGATGATACAACTCTCACGGTACAGATAATGCCTCCAGATCTTTAACGCAAAAACCACAGCATCAAGCTCAAGATCATGCGTCGGATAATTCTCCTTGTATGTCTTAAGCTGATGGGATGAATAAGCCACAACCTTACCATCTTGCATTAGTACACAACCCAAACCAACATACGATGTATTGCTATAGATCACAAACTCTTTACCGGATTCAGGCTGTATCAGAACAGGAGCCTGAGTCAGAACAGACTTGAGCTTCTCAAAGCTCGATTGTTGTTCATAAGTCCAGACAGAAGGAACACTCTTGCACAGAAGCTTAGTTAGAGGAGCTGCAATCAGAGAGAACCCTTCGAAAAACAGCCAATAATATCCCGCAAGACCCAAAAACCTACAGATCTCAGATACATTCTTAGGCTGTTTCCAATAAAGCACCACCTCAATCTTTCTAGGGTCAACTCGGATCCCCTCAGCAGAAACTAAGTATCCCAAAAAAGTCACCTCTATCAACTAAAACTCACACTTGCTCAACTTAGCGTAGAGCTATTTCTATCGAAGTATTTGAAGCACTACTATAAGATGCTCAACATGCTCATCCTCGGTTTTAAAGTAAACCAAAATATCATCAATGAAGACCACGACGAACTGATCCAGATATCGCTAAAAGACTCGATTCATCTGATCGATGAATGTAGCCAGAGCATTCGTCAGAACAAAAGGTATAACAAGGAACTCGTAATGTCCATAACGAGTCTTAAATGCAGTCTTATGAACATCAGCTTCCTTAACTCTAAGCTGATGGTACCTAGAACGAAAATTTATTTTCGAAAACACTGAATACCGTCAAAACTAATCAAATAGATCATCGATCCTTGGAAGTGGATATTTATTCTTCACCGTCAGTTTATTCAGTTACCGATAATCAATACACATCCTCATGGTCCCATCCTTTTGTTTAACAAACAAAACTAGTGCCCCAATGGTGACACACTAGGACGGATGAAACCACGATCTAAAAGCTCTTGAAGTTCAGCCTTAAGCTTTGTAAGCTCCTTCGGTGCCATAGGTATGGAGTGATAGACACCGAAGCTGTACCCAGTAGAAGTTTAAAGTTGAACTCAACTTCTCGATTCGGAGATAAACCTGGTGCCTCCTCAGGAAAGATATCTGAAAAATCTCTCACTGTTCTGATATCCCTGATAGAAGAGTCCCCAGAAACAGAAACACTGACGTAAGCCAAATACACATAACACCTTTTTTGAACCAGTTTCTCAGCCATAAGAGCGGAGATCACATTGGACAGATAATCTAGACGCTCATCGATCACAACCACCTCTTTATCATCCTCAGTCCTCAGAACGACCCTCTTAGTCATGTAATCCAAACTGACTCAGTGCTCAATCAACCAATCCATACCCATAATCAAATCGAACTCCCCAAATGGTAACTTTATCATATTAACCAAAAATACAGCCCATTGCACCTCTAACGGAACATCCTTATAAAGTTTACTAACCCGAACAGACTACCCCAACGGACTCAGTACAGTAATCTCACTAGAAGTATTCTCAACCAAAATCTCCAAGTTTTCAGAAACAAAACTAGCTACATAGGAGTGTGTAGAACTTATGTCTATCAGAGCAGTATAAGGTACATCAAAAATGAAGAACGTACCAGTGAATAACATCAGAAGCATCTCTATCCTCTCGGTGTCGAGTAGTATAAACCAATACAGGTTGTCTCGCCTCAGTCTAACTAGCACCCCTGCCCAGTGCTTTCTATCCTCCGCCCATATAATTACCACCCCTAGCCGATCCACAGCTCCTAGGTGGCAGCTAAACTGCCCTCTAAGGCTATACATAACCCAGTCTTGAAGCTTGCATCTGATCAGCCCGCTGTGGACACTCTCTAATACGGTGCTCCAAAGATCCACACCACAAAGAAGCCCCTAACCTCATCTAACACTCGCCCAGATGGCGCCTACCACAACCACTACATGGCTAAATCACAGTAGGAGCAATAGGAAGCCTTACTTTAACCAACCCATCAGGTCTGACCCGTTTCTAAGGCCTCTAAACAGAACTAGAGGGCTCTGAATCCCTCTTATTCTTGTCTTTCTCACGGTACCTATTCTAGCGCTCAACATGCTTAACCTCTTTGGTGATCTTTGCCTTATCAACCAGAATCGTGAACTCTTGATCCCTCTGTGGAGCAATCTATACCCTTAAATTATCCCTCAAGCCATCCTCAAAGCGGATGCATTTCTCATATTCAGACGCCACTATGCCTTGCGCGTAGCAGCTCAACCTCAGAAACTCGGCCTCATACTCGGCCATTGATCTATCACCTTACGTGAGATTTATGAACTCACGCCTACGAACATCCACATATCTCGCCCTCACATACTTCCCCTAGAAAGCGGTATTAAAGAAGTCCCAATTTAGACGATCCAGCTAAGTACCCTCCTCAACTGATAACCACCACTGATAAGCCTCGTCGCGAAGCAAAGAGACTGCCCCCTAAGTTTATGCTCAGGAGTACAGTCTATGTTGTTCATGATCCTCTCGGTGGCCTCTAACCAATACTCGGCCACAGTAGGGGAGACTCTAGTAACACCTCTAAACAGCTCAACACCATTGGATCGAAGTCGTTCAATTACTGACCCACGGCCTCCAGATCCAAAATAGGGTCTAGCGACCCTCTCCAATACCCTCAACATGGCTTGGAACAGTGTGTCGTCCTCAGCCGAACAGCTTTGAGACACAATCTCAGTAATAGGCGAAATCGGTGTCTTACTCTTATCTAAATTTGGCATACTGCCTCTACCACAGCCACAAATACCATGTCCACGAGTTTCACGAGTGCTCATTTTATATTTCAAATTTTATCTACATTATAAAATTTCATGTATCAGTTCCAGTATTTATTAGCAGATATTTTATGCAAAAATTGTTACAAGTTCAGAAATGTTTTTAGTGGTTTCAGTCTCTAACTCAATATAGTTTCAGAAAGTACTAACTATAATGTTCTATCAAAATTCAGAAATACTTACAGGATCAGTGCCGGAGACTCGGTGTACCACATACTTTCTAAAATTATCCAAATTATTTGAAAATCAATTCATTTTTTTAAAACATAATTTTGAAACCCAAAATTTCACGGCCCGAGTTTTGTAACATGGCTCTGATATCACTAAATGTAACACCCCAAACCCAGCCCAGATATTATGGCCAAATTTAAAAATGCTACGAAGAGGGGTTCTGAAAACTGAGTCATTTTGAAAAAATGAATTTAAGCTTTTATGGCTCATATTCGTTTATATCTATTATTGAAAGCATTAATTAGTTAATTCATTCGTCAAAAACAGAACTTACAGCGGAAGTCTCAAAATCGTTATATTTTAAAAAATCAGGTCATATTTTTAGAAAACCTTTGTTTTCATAAAACCAAATTTCAATCAAGGATCGCAATGAAAGAGTAAAAAAAGCATCCAAAACCAAAACAAAACCTACAGTCTGAAGAGTCCCAAAAATTACACACTCTTCAAATAAAAACCAAAAATATAAATATAAATAAGAATTGTAAATTACTAAGTAAAATAGTTTTCAATCAAGTGGTCACCGCTAAGCCTCCATCGCAACATCTTGTCTAAGTCTGTACATTACTTCTATAGAACAGACAAATGGATGTGAGTTTTTCGAAAACTCAGTGTGTAACCCAAAAGAAATAGACATGCTATACATATAGAAATCACATACATAGTCAGATTCAGATTCAGATTCAGATTCAGATTCGGACCTAAGTCCTTCCTAGATTCAGATAACAGAAACAGATATGCAGAACAGATATACAGAATCCTACCCCCATTCTCTACACATCAACTCCAACCATCCCAACACACCATGTGGGGTTAAAAATACCCACCCATCCCTACACACCATATCGTGTCGTTACGACGCATATCAAAAAATGTGCAACCAAGTTGCTAGAATATAGGTGATGATCGCCATGCAGAACACTTCCTCCACAAATATATATCCCACCCCAAACATAATTACATATTACAGTTACAGAAATGTCATGCTCATATATAGATATCAAATATGTAAATATAACAAAATAATCAGACGTGCATAACAGTGTCATACTCAGAATAAAAAATCAAATTATCAGATCACATAGTTTTATGGTTTAGTTAGCCTTTACTGACCCTACGGTAGACCCACAGTCGATCGGAACGACCCGTCCGACCCTAGGAAAAATTTTAAAAATATGGGCCCACATACCCGTGTGCCCCACACGCCTAGATTGGCCTTGGTTGTGTGGCCCACATAGCCTGGCCCAAAAACCCACACACCGTGTGGGCCCACATGCCTGTGTGACCCACACGCCCAATTTGGCCTAGCCCGTGTGACTCACACGGCCACTCACACCACCACACGGTCGTGTCTTACACACGACCGTGTCTCGCACATGGCCAGCCACACGGCCAGGTACACGTTCGTGTGGCGTCGACAGTAAGATTTTTTGACTTTCGCTGAAACTTATTTTTCTGCATTTTGGGAACACACCTAGTACGGTTTCGATGCGAAAACACTGCCGAGCCAAACAGCACCTAAAGTCGACATAGCAAACCCCCAAAATCAGTCTAAAATTGAGATTGCCAAAACTAAAAATCAACAATAGAAAGTAAATTATAACACTGATTTGAACAGTAAAACGATTTCCCCAACCCACACAAAAATCACCCCTTACACTTACCAAACCGCGCAAAAACACCGAAGAACCGAAAACTAGGGATTGAATGACAAGATTTTGACAGAATTTCAAATGCAAGGAAACAAAAGAATTTTGTCAGACAACAGAAAAAAGGACATTGATTCTTTTGAGTTTGAAAGATAGAGAAAATAGTAAAAAAGAATAAAAATAATAAGAATATCCGCTAAGGGTGAGTTTGGATGGGCGGTACGTTTACCTGCGGTTAGTGTAAAAACAGCGGTGGCGGTGAGATTAGATACTGTAGTGATACTATAGCGTGAGACAAAAAGTAAGCTAAACGCACCGCACCGCATCCAATCGCCCATCCAAACTCACCCTAAATCCCTCAATTTACTCCCCACTAACCCACTAACAAACAACTTCCTTAGAATCCTAACAGCATCAAAACACTAACACAAAACCGAGCAAAAATAATACCCACGCTCGCGTAGGGATTCAAACACAAAACCTCCATCACACTAACTCCCTTACCACTCGAACCAGCAGGCTCATTCTAATATAAATTAACAGACAATTTTACATAAGCCCACTCGACAAGGGTAGAAAAATAACAAAATTTCTCAAATATAGGACTTGAACCCCAGACCTCTCACATACACCTAAAACACTTAACCACTTAAGCAAATACACATTTGTATCAAAAATTTGCAGAAATAGAAATAAATTATCCAGGGCGTTACATTGAAAATATATTATACTAAAAAATATTATCACAATGCATTTTAATATTGTAAATAAATGATAAAAAGATTAAAACCTCAAAATTGTTCCAATTTTAAATTATGTTTTTTGCTTTTATTGTACTAGAATAATCTTATAGTATCAAAATAAATGAAACATTGGTTTATATTTTCATTTCATTATAAATTAAAGTTAAGGTTTTAGATTTTAGACTTATTTTAAACCTGTTAAAATGAAATTTGTCAATCATTTTGTTTACAATAAGCTAATATATCATCCCAGTTGTTGAGTTTGTCTGATTTTCTAATTTTATTTCGTTGCAAAGTATGACTTAGATGTAATTTATTTTTCTCTTAAAAAATACCCACTATAACTCCATCATTTTTCCTTGTTTGTTAACATTTACTTAGTGACGTAGGTTACCATTTTATATTTATATGGAAAAACAAAATCTAATATTTACTAAATAATTCAATCTTAAGGCCTGAATATTTATTATGAAAAAAGATTTATCTTATAAGCTCCACGTCCATAATTCAATCTAATATTTACACCTTCAAATGTTTTTTTTTTTTTTCTCCTCATATTCATAAATTTTGAGATATGCATCGGAATTCAAGAATCAAATACTTCATTTTCATAATAAAAATAATAAATTTATTTTTAAACAAAAATAAAATAGAACAATGCAAAATGAATCAAATACTTCATTTTCATAATAAAAATAATAAATTTATTTTTAAACAAAAATAAAATAGAACAATGCAAAATGAGAGATAAAAGTAATTAGTGCATTAACAAAATTCAGATGAATAAAAAGCGGAAAAAAAAATAAATAAATAAATTCAACACTTGCATGAACAGAAACAAAGCCTAAATAATATTGAGATTGATCAACCAAAATATGTGCTATAAATAAGAGATAAAAACTACAAATACTGAATAAAGATTTTAGACATTCATTCATCTTTGCTACAATAACTAAAAATGAAAAAGTGAAAAAGAAATTTTAACTTTTGCATGAACAGAAAAAAAGCGGATGTGTTGAGAGGAGGTTAATTATCTCAAATCCTGAACAAAAGGTATTGTCCCATTTTAGGCAGGTTCATGAAGTTAAGGAGCACTTCAATTTATGTAGATATAACTTGCAAGCTCAAAGAAAAGATGTCAATATTGTTAGAAATATTAATTATGAAAGTTGCACCTACAGGGGATCGAACCATAAATCAAGGCTTATATGCCTTATCTTAGCATACATGGTACCACTTGGTTAGGCTAACCAAACCAAATCAAGTCAATGTGTTTGTCATGTCAGCAAAGTTAATAAACGTTAACTTTTTTTATCTATTTTGAGGTGATTTAACAAACAATTCAAGTTTACACGAGAAAAGAGGTAAAAAATTAAATGAATGAAAATATATTTTTTTTCTATAAAGTTAGAAGACAAAATATTATGCAAAATATTAATTATGTTTCTCAACCGTAAAGAATTTGTATTTTAAAAAGTCAATTTCGAAAGTTTTCAAATATAGAAATAGATATAGTATATCAAAATTAAATAGGTAATTTCATCAAGTTTCCTTTGGCTGTTTCCTTCCTTACCATAAAATTAATTCAATAAATATTAGAGAGTAACGGATTTACAGTTTAGATAACGTTAATGTCTACCAAATATTGTAGATATTTGTGGATGTGATCCCTTTTGGCTATATTAGATATATATTATTTCTAAAACGCTTAATATATAAATTGGTAAATAAGTTTGATTTTTTTTTAATATGATATCTGTGCTATTTTTATATCCAACGTGGTACTTATTTTTTTACAAAAGTTATAAATTTTAGTACTTGAAGTTAACATTGTCAACCTTTTAGTTTTTAATTCAGATTTTAGAGTTGATTTAATGAAAATTCATAATTAGCTAATAAAATTAGCAATTAATTTTCATCAAATCTACCTTAAGACCGGAATTAAATCACATTCATCCGATTATATTTGACAAATTAAACGCAACATTGAACAAATTCAAAATTAGCACTAAGTTTATTCTATTAACAAAATCTTGAAAATTCAAATATAACAATATTAAAAATTAACTTTCATCAACTTAACCTTAAAACTCAAATTAAACACAAAAAAGTTAGCATCGTTGCCTTTAGGTATCAAAAAATATATATTTCTTCAAATATAAGTATCAAATTGAAACAAAAAACAACATAAGTATGAAATTAGAAAAAAAGTCTCACTCAAGTACCAAATGATATATTAAACCTTTCTAAAATTAAAAATTATTTAAAAATTTATTTCTAAAATTAAACTAAAAATATTAAAAATGTTTTAAAATTTATTTTTAAAATTTAAAATGATTTAAAAAATTATTTCAAATTCAATTATATTCATTATATTAAAAATATATTATATTTCAAAAGCTTAAGTATATTTTTAAAATTGTTTAAAATTTTCAAATATTGTTTCATCAATAATTTTAATAATATATTATTATTTAAATAATAAAATTTTATAAAATATGCAAACAAACATGCATTGCATGGCTAGAAAATTAGTATATATATATGACATCACCGGTTTTTGTCTTACCCAACAGCATATCATACACCAAAAAGAAAATAAAAAAAAAAATCAACGTATAGAATGAGGTAGTAACTTCCACAATGCCGATGCCAGCAGCAAACCCACATATAAGAAGACATTTATAGAATGATATATACATTATAATCTAACATAACCCCAAAAAAGTTTAATCCAGAAGACAACCAAACAATAAAGCAGACTTCCAATCCAAATGAGTTCTCCGATATTATTTAAAGCCATTTAAATGGCCCAAGAAAACAAAAACAACTCCAATATTCCAACTTCAACACCACCACGAAGGCGTAGGACAAGATGAAGAGTAGACTCCTTCTAAATGTGATAATCTGCAAGAGTTCTACCATCCTCCAGTTGCTTCCCAGCAAAAATTAACCTCTATTGGTCTGGGGGCATTCCTTCCTTATCCTGGATCTTTTCCTTCACGTTATCAATGGTATCTGAACTTTCAACTTCCAGAGTGATTGTCTTTCCTATTAAGGTCTTCACAAAGATCTGCATCCCACCACGAAGGCGCAGCACCAAGTGAAGGTCGACTCCTTTTGGATGTTATAGCCGGTCAATGTCCTCCCATCTTCAATCTGCTTACCAGCAAAGATTAACCTTTGCTGGTCCGGGTGAATACCTTCCTTGTCTTGGATCTTCACCTTCACGTTTTCAGTGGTGTCTGAACTTTCAAACTCCAATGTGATTGTCTTTCCTGTCAGAGTCTTCACAAATACCTGCACCAAGAAGTCGAAGAACCAAATGAAGAGTTGACTCTTTTTGAATATTATAATCAGTAAGAGTCCTTCCATCCTCAAGTTGTTCTCCTGCAAAAATTAATCTTTGCTGGTTTGGGCGGGGGGGATACCCTCTTTTTCCTGAATTTTGTCTTTCACAATATCAATAGTATTTGAACTCTCAACTTCCAATGTAATTGTTTTTCCAGTGAGGGTCTTGACAAATATTTGCATGCCACCTCGAAGACGAAGCACTAGTTAGAGGGCAGATTCCTACTGAATGTTGTTGTTAGTTAGGGTGCGACCATCTTCGAGTTGCTTTCCGGGAAAAATAAGCCTTTGCTGATCTAGTGGGATCCCTTGTCTTGGATCTTGTCTTTCACATTGTCAATGGTGTCTGAAAGTCTCAAACTCGAGGGTAATGGTCTTTCCTGTGAGCAGGGATTTAAATAGCGGTCCGTTACTGAAATAGCGGATGTTATATAGCAGTAGCAGCACCGTCCGAAACCGTTACTGCCAAAACCGCTATTATATTTTATAATAAGTTGTGTGAATTTTTTTAAAATTCACGACCGCAATACCTGCAATGACATCAATAGCATCCGTTATGTCTGCAACCGTGACAAATGCAATGCGACCGAAAACGCGGCCGCGACCGCAATTTAAATCCCTTCCTGTGAGATTTTTGACAAAGATTTGCATGCTACCTATAAGATGAAGCACCAAGTGCAGGGTAGACTCCTTTTGGATGTTATAGTATGCAAGGGTACGACCATCTCCAAGTTGTTTCTTAGTAAAAATAAGCCTTTGTTGGTCTGGAGGGAATTCCTTCCTTTCCTTGGATCTTAGCCTTGACATTATTGTTATCGCATTTATGGGAAAAGAAAATATACGAGAATAGAATGGAGAGAAAATTTCTTGTATTACATCTCTCTAGAGTTAATGTATTTATATATGCAAGTCTATATAGCCTAAGTAAGGAAAGAAAAAATAGAAATAAATTAAAACCTTAAAATCAACAATAAGAATTTGTAACACTCCCTCTCAAGCTAGAGCATAGATATTGATCATGTCCACCTTGCTACATAGATAGTCATCCCGATTCCTATTAAGTGCCTTAATAAACAGATTAACAAGTTGTTCTCCTACCTTCACATAACATGTGGAAATTGACTTGTCCAAAATTTTCTTCCAAATAAAGTGATAATCAACCTCGATGTGTTTGGTTCTTTCATGATAAACCGAATTTGAGGCGATATGAAGAGCTTCTTGATTACCGCTCAAGAGCTTTGTGACAAATTCTTCAACCCAATTTCAGTTAACATATGTTGTATCTACATGATTTCACACATGGACTATGTTGTAGCTCTATATTTCAATTCTACACTAGATCGAGATACAACATTCTACTTCTTACTCGTCCATGATATTGAGTTTCCACCAACAAAAGCATAATACTCAATAGTAGATCTTCTATCCATTTTAGATTCAATCCAGTTAGCATCCACAAAACACTCAATACAAGTATGCCCATGATTGTTGTAAAGTATGCCATGCCCAAGAGCTCCTTTTAAGTAACATAAGATTTGCTCTAGCACTGACCAATGTTTGACTGTGGGTGCAGACATAAACTAGTTAAATTTACTCACAGTGAACTCAGTATCCAAACAAGTTACAATGAGGTAGTTTAATTTCCCAATCACCCTTCTATATCTCTTAAGATCATCAAAAGGATCACCATTCTCTTTTCTAATATGCACATTAGGATCCCTTTTTGCTGCCAATTTTCCATTTTCTGCAAGTAGATCAAGAACATACTTTTTTTTAGACCAACAATTCCCTTTTTGCTTCTTGTTACTTCTACCCCCAAAAAGTACTTCAACTGACCCAACTCTTTTGTATAAAATCCAATATGTAAAAAAGACATGAGAGAAGAGATACCTACATCATCATTTCTTGTAATAACGATATCATCAACATATACTAAAAGAATAATAACACGGACCTCAAATCATTTGTGAAACACTGAATAACTGCAACTGCTTTTCTGTAATCCAAACTATTGAACTATCTCACCAAACATTCTGAACTAGGTATGAGGGCTTTGCTTCAATCCATAAAAGGATTTCTTCAAATGACATACCTTCCCAGACTCTATTGGAAAAAACTAGATTGAAAAACGGTTTTCCTATATAGCGAAAAATTAAAATTTTAAAATCGGCTCGATTTGTGATATTTATAATAATAAACCTTAGACTGAAATTGTACCTGTGTTTTTGGATAAGCGGATCCTTGATGTTTTCTAGCTTTCAACCAAACGATCTTCTCCGCTATTCTCGTACCACGAACTACTTCGAGTGTGGGATCGAACCAATTG
This sequence comes from Gossypium turneri, assembly GCA_008044935.1. Taxonomy (NCBI): domain Eukaryota; kingdom Viridiplantae; phylum Streptophyta; class Magnoliopsida; order Malvales; family Malvaceae; genus Gossypium; species Gossypium turneri. The sequence continues at coordinate 20,634,641 of CP032572.1, read as the reverse complement.
AATTAAAACACAGAACTAGAAAAAGTTTTCTTTTCTTTTTGGGTGAAAATGAAATTTATTTCTTCTTTAATAGAAACCGGTAGAATTGTTATTTTGGATAAATATATTTGATAGTTGAGAATAAATTCTCTTTATTTTTAGCAAAGTAACAATGTTCCAAAGTTGTTGTGAATAGCTTTATTGGTGTCATCTATTTATAGAGAGAGAAAGTAGAACCCTTATTGAATTGTAGAAGTTTATTTCAAATAGAAAAAAATAACTTTCTAGTCCAGCTAGGAGAGGGAGAGGGGCTAATAGGGTGTGCTTCCCTTCACAATGGCGGAGCCAGAATGTTACTCTTGGAGGGGCAAGCTAAAATTAGACATGCTACGTAACAATCAATTTAAACATATAAACAATCTATTCAAATTAAGAAGTAGTATTCCACTATAACAATCGATTTAAACATTTAAACAATCGATTCAAAAGAAGTAGTATTCCAACATGGCAATTGATTTAAACATAAAAAGAATTGATCCAAAAGAAGCAATATTTTTGAGAAATTTCAAAAATCTTAAACCTTAGGGGGCTACTTATATTTTTGGGAGGGCCATAACATATCTACAAAGGGTTAAATTGCAAAAATTTTAAACCTTGGAAGGGCCATGGCCCCCTAGGCCTTTACTAGGCTCCACCATTAACCCCTCATATGTATTATGATAGGAATTTGAGCCGTTGTATTGGGCCCAATTATATGTGCTTTCTAGATTTTAATTCAACCCAATAAATTTTTTTCTATTTTTCAAAATAAAAATAATTTTTCAATTAAATAATTTTCTCATCCCAATTTTACCCCTAATAAAATTAAGATGATTTTACCCCTACTAAACTTTTGAAAAAATATATTTAATATTTCACAATTCAACTTGTTCACTATGATCGAATAGTTTATTTTCATTTTTGGGCTTTAAAATAGCTAAAAAACATAAACTCATTCTCCCGATCGTTTTTAACTAATTCATCTACATTTGCAAATGAATCATTTCTCATTTTCATTTCCATTTCCATTTTGAGAAAACCACATTCATTTTCAAATGATTCAATTTCTCCATTTTAGAAAAAACCATAACCATTTTTGAATGTTTTCCATCTCTATATTTTTATTCATTCTATTCATTTTAATTCAAACACGCAATTCATTTCTAGTTTCAATAAGCTAGCGGAGGGATTGATTGAGCATATGTAATTAGGGCTCAAATGATTTATAATTAAGTTTCAGATTTTCGCCTATTAATTATAAATTCATTTAGTCACGAAGTCATTCCACTATAGTATTGTGACTGAGCTTTCCCTAACGACATACCATTACGAAAGCAACTACTTAGTGCTCGTCCAATGACCTTGTCATAAGTGTGTTACCCTTATAGGATATCCTTGATCTCTTTGGGATAATATATGTTCTCCCAATATGGTTCTATTTCATCTCATGGTAACCATTACATCTTCCTTCATGAAAATTCAATTACTATTAAATAGTAATCAAGTTGTTCATCACAAAGACGAACGACCCATGGCTACTTTACTTTTCATCAACCATGTAATGCCAATGAGAGAGTATCATTTACCCATATCTCGGACTATGAATTCCACTACTATGAATGCCGCTATGTACTGCAGAAGTCGTACACCCAATGCACCAGCTTTTGTGAAACAACCCATTTTCAATGGTGTCAGAGACGGAGGTTTTGGGATCACAAATCTGATGAGTAAGTTTGTAATAATTATTATTTAATTAATGCAAGTCAATTATAATTTTATAGAAATTTTGATGTGATAATTTTTATCTAATTAAATAAATAAGTTAGGTATAAGTGATTGTCCCAAAAGTCAAGTGGTTTTGGAAAATGAGATAACAAGACCTCATTTCTAAAAATTGAGCCATTGAATATTACTATTAAACATTTAAAGAGTTACTACTTTGGTATGTGAAGGTTTGGTTTTGAAATTTTAATGTTTGATTAGTTAGTTAATTAAAAATGACTAAATTGTAATATATGTAAAACTTAATTATTATTAAATTATATGATTAAATGAATTATTTAGTAAAGGTGGGAGGTTTTATAATGTAATTATACCATGTTAAAGGTTAATGGATGGTAAGGGGTTAGTGTTTAAGTTTAATTGAATGTTTTATTAAAGGACAAAATAGTAATTTAATAATGAACTTAAAGTAAATTAAGTAAAATAAATATCATTTTCCTAATTGTTTTTTCTTCACTGAATATTGAAAGAATAAACACCATATTTTTATCTTTATATTCGACCATCAAGAATTCTTTGTATTTTTCACCTATTTTTAGTAATTTTTATGTTTTTGAGATCCTTGTAACTAGGTCCAGCTAACTCCGTACCTTCATTTTTGAAACTGTTAAAGATATTGGATTTCACCATTTTTGAATCTTAGTTATTCTTGATGTTAAATGGTGAATTTGTAGTTTTAGTTGTTGATTAATATTACTTTGTAAAGTAATTTTTGTTAGTTTTTAGTTAAAGGATTAATTTGTTAAAGTATTAAAATTTACATGGAATTTTTGTGAATTGTGAATAATTATGAACTGTTCTATTATAGGAAGAAATTCAGCTAGTAGGGGAAATTGTGAAATTTTGATAAATTTAGAATTTCGGGTTTAGGGACTAATTTGTGAGAAATGTAAAATTTTAGGGAAAATGTGTAAATAATGAAAACTTAAGGGTCTCATGCATTGAATTGAGTTTGTGATGTATTTGAATTTAATAAATTTAATTTAATTACTATATAGATCAAGAATTGAGTCAAAAAGACAATAACCATGGAAAGGGAAAAATTACGAAGTAGTCCCTGTGAATTAACCGAAAGCGAATTGTAGATAAGTTCATTGTATATATAAATATGTTTATATGTTTATATAATTTGTGATATTATGATTTGGTTAAACTGTATCCGGATTGAATTATGATATTAAATTGAAATTATAAAATGTTTACAATTAAGTACATATGAGAATTGATTATTCCATTGTTGGTGAATAATATGGTTAGTTGATATTGACATGAATGTAATTGATTTATAGCATGTGTATGGATATTGTAGAAGTACCTCTAATTTATAATGTTAAGGATTCTGTTAAATGTTCGTTTGAACTTAGTATTCGGTTAGGATACGATTGACATTCCAATAAGGTTAGTATTCGCACTTCTACGAGATTGCACTTCGGTGCCTCTATTACATATCTATGATACCTTTGGTATTGTGTAGTTACCTGAGTATCTAAGTCAAATTACTATAATTCATTGGGCTATTTGTTAATTGATTTACAACTTATCTACTTGCTTAATTCTATTGCATATCTATGGTGTTGTTAAGTGAAAAATGTTACTATGAATTTCTTGTTTATATATGTGGATGGTTACATTGAGGGAATTTTGTTGATGGTATTGGTTAAGTCTTTTGAGAAGGTGTTATTATGTTATTTATATATTTATATTAATAAATACTAATATGGTGTGAACTTGTCTTTGATTATCATGAGTTATAAATTATCTACTCGTATATTTGTCTTGGTTAAGGTAAGTTAAATAATGTTTAGACTATGGACTTATTAGGCTTGTTAAGTTTATTTGTTTCATTTGTGTTTCTTTTGTAGTTGGCATTTTGCAGATTGACCGAACGGATCGATTTGGAGCTCAAACTATCTAGCCTTGTTGGTAGTTCTTGTTTATCATTGATGTGACATGTATATAGGTGTTAAGTTGTTGATATGTAAAGTGATAGGTTAAATTGTTATAACTAGTTAATGTGGTTGAATTTGAGTGTGTACTTGTGTTGATTTTGGTCAAGTTTCTCTTTAGTGGCTTATATATATGTTAAATGATGATGTTTTCGAAATGGTAGTTTTGTTGTGAATGACCATATGTTTGGTAAATTTTTGACTAACGATTTTAGGCATGAATGGTTAACTAATGATAAAGCATATTTCTTAATCGTAACTTTGTTCTTGAATTGAATTGGTGTGTAAATTGAGGTGTCTTTTGATGGAATATTGATTAGACATAGGACCGATGAATATTTAGCATGTATTTGGTGTTTTGAATGTGATTTTAACCATGTGAAATAGGCTAGTTATGGTATGTCTTATTGTGCAAGAAATAGTGCTTGAATGACACAAGCTGTCACATGGTCGTGTGCCACACACAGTCACTCCACACGGTTGTGTGTCATTATAATTTTAGGTTCAGGTTTATGACATGTCGTGTGACCCAATATCGAATGCACACACAGTTTGGCACACAACTTATGACACAATCGTGTGGCCCTATTTCAAATATACATATAGATAAACACATGGGCTGGGACACGGTCGTGTGTCTAGACTTTGAATGTTCACACGGTCTGGGCTATGTCACACGGCCTGGCCACATGGCCGTGCGACCCTTGTATCTCAAATTTTCATGTTTTTCTAGAATTTTTTGATTTGTTTCAATTTGATCTTAGATTGTTCCCAAACTATTTTTAGGGCCCTGTATGCTCGATTTACGGCCCAAATGTGTATTTTTTTTGCCATGATTAGATTCAATTGTTATATTTTAGCATTTAATTTGTATAATTGTTTATGTTGTGAAGTTAAATGTTCTATTTTACTTGATAATACTCTGTAACCTTAATCTAGCAACAGAGATAGGATAGGGGTGTTAATTTAGTGGTATCAGAACTACGATTTAGTCAATTCTAGGACTAACATAGCGTGTAATGAGTCTAGAATATACATTCCACATATATGGCTACGATAGTGTTATTCTTTTGATTTGTTCTAAGCTATATTTTCTTATAGATAAAAGATGTCGGCCGAATCAAACTGGGCCGTACTCAATGAACCAAAAAGTAATGTTCAAGCTTCCAACTCAGAAGCCAGCCAAAGTGCATCAACTCCTCAATCTTTTGGTGACGAAATGAAAAGTGTATCTTATGGCATGATGAACCAATGGTTCAACAAAGTGCATCAACTCCTCAATCTTTTGGTGACGAAATGAAAAGTGTATCTTATGGCATGATGAACCAATGGTTCAACGATTTTAAGCGAGGAGACCCTATGACTCCACAATCTCCACCCCCCACTAAGCCTCCTCCAGCACCTTCATGTCCTCAAAACCCTGTGCCTACTGTAGTTTTTACCCTTCAGTTGATAAAATTCAGAAGTGTGGAGTTGAAGAATTCAAGGGTAAGGTTGATGATGATCCTTCAAAAGCTGAATACTAGTTAGAGGAATATGAAGAGGGTTTTCACAGAATTGATGTGTATACCTGAAGACTATTTAAGATGTAGAGTTTCATTGTTAAAAGACAAAACACACTCACAGTGGGATGCTTTAACCATAATGACTTCTAATGACCGTATTAACTGAGACTTCTTTCAAACAGAATTCAGGAAGAAATACGTTAGCCGGTTATATCTTGAGAAGAGAAATAAAGAGTTTCTCGAATTGAAACAAGGGAATCGATCAGTAGCCGAGTATGAACAGTAGTTTGTACAGTTAATCAAGTATGCCCGAAATATTGTATCAACTGAAGAGGAGATGTGCATTAGATTTGAATACGGGTTTAATGATGAAATTTGAATGTCGCTGTAGCGTTTAGATCACGTGAATTTGTGGAGCTCTCAGAACGTGCTTAGAAAGTGGAAGAAATCTACAAAAGTAAAATGAAATTAGGTATGAGATCTTGAGATTTCAATAAAAGAGGACCATCCAAATCAGCTCAAACTTTTCCGTCGAAGAATTTTCAAAATGATGCTAGCCGGTCTACCACTCCTTCAACGTTTACTGGTAGAGATAGACCTAGATAGAGTAATTTGAGGTTTGTAAATTCACCAAACACTAATATAGGTAGTGTGAGAAATGTAGAGAAGACTTTTTGTGAATAATGCAGCAAAATTTGTTTTGGTGAATGTCGAGCTAAGCTGAGAAGTTGTTTCTATGTAGATCTCCTAATCATTTACTCAGAGATTGTCCAAAATGGCATAATGACTCAGAAAATCAGACTGCAAAGCCTGAAGCTACTCTGCAGAGAGATAGACGACCTAGAAACAGAAGAAATGCTGCAGTTGGTCGAGAAAAAACTGGTGATACAACTGAACGATCTGAAGCTAGGGCACCTGCTAGAGCATATGCAATTAGAGCTCGAGAAGAAGCTTCTGCTCTAGATATTATTGCTGGTACTTTCAATATTTTTATATTGATATATATATATGCATTGATTGACCTGGGGTCAACACACTCATATATATGCATTGCATTAGTAAACAAAAAGAATATAGCTGTTGTGTCAACTGATTATACAGTTAAGGTAACAAATCCACTTGGTCTATGTGTTTTAGTTAACCAGATTTGTAAGTTATGTCCATTAAAAGTTCGGGGTTATAACTTTCTTGCTAATTTGAAGCTATTATCATTTGATGATTTTAATCTTATTTTGGGAATGGATTGGTTGTTTGAGCATGAGGCACTAGTAAGTTGTACAAGGAAGCAGGTAGGTTTGAAACATCCAAATGGTGAATGCATTTGTGTAAAGGCTGATAGGACAGACAGTACAACAAATGTAATTTTGGCTTTGTCAGCTCAAAAGTCAAAGAGTATGTTGATGTTTTCCCTGAAGAATTACCAAGGCTACAATCGAATAGAGAAGTTGAATTTGCAATAGAACTTGTGCTGGGAACAGCTCCAATTTCAATAGCTCCGTACAAAATGGCTGAGTAGAAGGATTTGAAAGCACAGTTGCATGAATTTTTAGATTTAGAAGGATTTGAAAGCACAGTTGCATGAATTTTTAGATTGCGGTTTCATTCGACCGAGTGTATCACCTTGGGGTGCACCAGTTCTGTTTATAAAAAAAATATGGGTCAATGAGATTATGCATAGATTACGGTAGCTAAATTGAGTTACCATTAAAAATAAATATCTATGACCTCGTATTGACAATTTGTTTGATTAGTTAAAGGGAGATTCAATTTTTTTAAAAATTGATTTGCAATCCAGATATTTTCAGTTGCGAGTTAAAGATTTGGATGTGCAGAAGACTACATTTAGAACTCGATACAGAAATTATGAGTTGATACAAGCTCATATTCATTTTTTGATTTGACCCGTAAAGGTTCCCGAATGAAATTAAGAAGTATCAAAAGTACCGGACGAGGTATAGGTTGAATAAAAAATGGTAGGTTATGCAAAAGGGTATTTTGGGTGGATTAAATGGATAGGATAAGTTTCAGTTTAAGGTTGAAGAATGAACCAATATTAAAGGACAATATTGACCCAATTCTCATATCAACACTTAAGATGGTTATGGAAAAAATAAGAAGACCGTGACCCACTATCTATTAAGATAGGAACCAATCGATATAGGGTGAACGCCATACTTCGAACAAGTGATAAGTTCAAAAAGAAATAGATTGACGCCACAAGGTTTACTTGATAAGTCAATTTGAGTCAAGAAAGAACAAAGAGAGTTGAACACTCACTATATTATAAAAATTCATCAAAGGTCTTACCAAAGAATTTCAAGCCTAGAATTTATAGGCTACACAAAATACCAGCCGAATAGGCATAGAATACAATCGGCTTTGTTCATATTGCAATTCATTGGACCTTGAAGATTAGCTAAATGTGCATTGGGTTGAATGGTTGAAAAGGTGTGAACATGAATGATGCTGAATTGAAAAACTAAATATGCATGTAACTCATTATTGCTGTTAGTGTTGCATGAAGAGTCTTCTAATGTGAACAATAAAAATTGAATGGTCCCTTGAGTGTGAGCTTGGCAGCCAAATGATCAGTCAAGTGTGGACACACTTGATGCCATAGCTTTTCACGAATAGATGCTTAGAAAAATGTATTTAGTACCTTCCATATGCATATACGTCCTAATGCATGAAACTTCATAAATACGGTCCATTAAATCTTCAATTATACATGCATGAGCAATAGCCAATGTGAACAACCTGGAACACATTAAAAACACGGTTAATAACAATAAAACAAAGTTTAAACACACTTTAAGTTGTATGAATTTAGACAAACATTTATGATGTCAGAATTAAGACTGAATTAAAACATATATTAATGATGTTCAAACTAAGACATAATAAAAGACACATATTAATGATGTTCAAACTAAGACTTAATTAAAGACAAATATTAATGATGTTCAAACTAAATAACTAAAATAAATAAAATAGATTAAAATCCTTATTCCAGCAGCTGAATTAAACAAGCTGAAATTAAAGCTTTGCTGCATGAGACGCATAGAGTGCATGCCCAAGCTTGATCAATTAGTATCATAACAGCTTCTGGCCAAACTCGATCAATGACACCCGTGACCGCTTCCTTAAACTTCTTAGCTCATGTACGAGTAATTGGCCTTATTGGCAGCTCAATTGGATCACAAGCTGTTTTGGTTGAGTCATTGTCCATGATCGTATCAACCCCTCCCCCTTCGAAATGATTTGTCCCCAAATAATCCCCTATATCATAAGGAGAAAGATCAAAAATATTAAACCTTGCGCTAACATTATACTCACCTGGAAGGTCTAGTTTGTATGAATTGTCATTAATTCTCTCCAACACTTGAAAAGGGTCATCGCCTCGAGGTAGCAACTTAGACCTTTTTTGAGCGAGAAATCTCTCCTTTCTCATGTGAATCCAAACCTAATCTCCGAGTTCAAAGACTACTCATTTGCGTCCCTTGTTGGCTTTGTGTGCATACTACTTAATTCTCTTCTCTATATTTTCCCTCATTTTTTGATGTAGATGTTTCACAAACGCATCCTTCTATTTACCATCTACATGCACAAGTTGATTAGTAGGTAAGGGAATTAGATCTAAACGAGTTAAAGGATTAAACCCATAAAAAACTTCAAATGGAGAATGCTTAGTGGCCGAATAGACTGATCGATTGTAGGCAAATTCAATATGCGGCAAGCATTCTTCCCATGTTTCCTAATGATTGTTCTCAATAAGGTAGATAGGACTCGATTAACCACTTCGGTTTGGCCACCCGTTTGTAGGTGGCACGTTGTAGAAAATAGCAACTTGATGCCAACCTTGCCCCACAAAGTCCTCTAAAAATGGCTAAGGAATTTGGCATCTTGATCCGAAACAATGGTCCTTGGGACTCCATGTAATCGCACTACTTCCCTGAAAAACAGATTTGCTACATTCAAAACATCATCAATTTTATGGCAAGCAATAAAGTGAGCTATTTTAGAAAAACGGTCAATAACTACAAAAATTGAATCCTTTCCACTCTTAGTTCTAGAAAGTCCTAGAACAAAGTCCATAGAAATATCAACCCAAGGTTCTTCAGGAATGGGAAGAGGAGTGTACAATTCATGGGGTTTTATCATGACTTTGCCCTCTTACAAGCAACGCATCGGTCACACACCCTCTCCACATCGCGTCTCATTTTGGCCCAAAAGAAGTGTTCATGGAGCATGGCCAAAGTCTTGGTCACTCCAAAGTGCCCCATAAGACCTCCATTATGCGCCTTATTCACAAGTACTTCCCAAATGGATCCTTGAGGGATACACAACTTACCTTCTCTAAAGAGGTATCCGTCATGCTTATAGAACTTCTTGAAAGCCCCTTTTTCACAAGCCTTATAAACTTTACCAAAATCAACATCAGTTTCATAAAGCTCTTTTAGATACATAAAACCAAGTAATTTAGAATCTAAGTTATTAAGAAGTGTGACCTTCTTGACAAGCATCGACTACAACATTCTCTTTACCTTTCTTATACTTAATTATGTAGAGAAATGATTCAAGAAACTCCACCCACTTGGCATGTCTCTTATTCAGTTTGTTTTGCCCCTTGAGATGTTTCAATGCCTCATTATCACTGTGAATGACAAACTCCTTGGGCCAAAGGTAGTGTTGCCAAGTTTTCAATGCTCAGATCAACGCATACATCTCTTTATCATACGTTGGATAGTTAAGGGTGGCACCATTCAATTTCTCACTGAAGTAGGTTATGAGACGCCCATTTTGTGTGAGAACGACTCCAATCCCTCTTCCTGAAGCATCACACTCAATCTCGAAAGTTTTTGTAAAATTAGGCAAAGATATAAAGGTGCATTTGTCAAACAGTCTTTAATCATTGTAAAAGATTTCTCTTGTTCCTCACCCCATTAAAATTTAGAACTTTTCTTGATAATTCCCGTTAATGAAGCAGCTAAAGTACTAAAGTTAGGAACAAACCTTTGATACAAACTCACAATACCATGAAAACTTCTTACTTAGCTAATGCTAGTGGGTCGTGGCCATTCCCGAATTATTTTTACCTTTTCTTGGTTGACTTCGAGACCTTCCGAACTAACTATGAAACTTAGAAAAACAAGTTTGTTAGTACAAAATGAACACTTTTTAATATTCGCAAACAAAGTTCCATTTCCTAATACTTCTAACACAGATCTTAAATGATGAATATGATCTTCCAAAAACTTACTATAAATCAATATATCATCAAAATAAACCACACAAAATTTACCAATGAAGGATCGAAGGACATGATTTATCAATCGCATAAATTTACTTGGTACGTTAGTTAGGCCGAAAGGCATAACCAACCACTCATACAAACCATGCTTGGTTTTAAATACAGTTTTCCATTCATCTCATTCTCTTATTCGGATCTGATGATAGCCACTTTTAAGTCTATCTTGGAAAAAACCTGAACTCTACTTAGCTCGTCTAACATATCATCTAAGCGCTAGATCGTATGTCAATACTTGATATTGATCTTGTTGATTGCTCGACAATCGACACACATGCCCCAAGAGGCATCTGTTTTTGGTACCAAAAGCACAGGCACAACACATGGGCTTAGGCTCTCTCGAACGTACCACTTTTCCATTAACTCGGTCACTTGCCTTTGTAACTCCTTGATTTCCTTAGGGTTACTTTGATAGGCTAGGCAATTCGAGATAGTAGCTCCAGGTATAAAATTAATTTGGTGTTCGATACCCCTAATGGGTGGTAAACCACTTAGGATGTCCTCCGGAAACACGCCCTCGAATTCCTACAACAAAGATACAATAGAAGAAGGGAGCCCACGAGCAATAAGGAGGTTGCAATAGGATTTGAAGCTTTATAATCCCCATGTTGTCTTCTTTATGGAGTTAAAATTGGATTCAACAATAATAGAAAATGTGCATAGGAAGGGTGGCTTTCTAAATGGTATTGATGATGTAGTAAAAGGTACAAGGGGGTTTGAGTTTGGGATTGAAGTCTAATATTGATTTTTCTCTGAAATGTTATTCTAGCAATTATGTGGGTAGTTTTGAAGGGATTTGATGTACATTGGAGATTGGCTGGCTTTTATAGTTCGCCTAATCTGAGAAATCGTGATGATTCACTATTTGGAGCATGATCAAAGTTTGTCGTGGTTGGTTTGTAGAGATTTCAATGAGATCTTTTTAATTTTTTGAGAAGAAAAGTGGGGCTAGAAGAGATGACAAGAGGATGAAAAATTTTCAAAAGGTATTTTAGGATTTTCATTTGGAGGATCTAGGTTTTGAAGGTTCATGGTTTACTTGGGAGAGGGAAAATTTTACGCATAATAATATTAAGGAAAAGTTTGATAGAGTAATGGCAAACTCCTTATGGTGGGAGAAATTTCTAAATTTTTTTGTGCAACATTTCCTCATTTTTTTCTGATCATTATCCACTGTTGATACAAACGAATAAGGATGAGAGGTTATCTTGATTTTTTTGGGTTCTATTTTGAGGCTTCCTAGACGCTTGAAAAGTCCTGCAAGGCTGAGGTTCACAAACTTTGGGAATTTAGTAGTGGGACGGTGCCTGAACGCCTCGAGAGGGTGGGCTTTGGTTTGAAGAGGTGGGCGACTAGGATTCGCAATGAGATGGGAGAAAGGAAGATGTATTTGTCGAAGAGATTAGAGGAGCTTATTGTAGGGGATCGAGATGATAACAACATTTTAGATTTGTTGAAAAGTAAAATTGATCTGAATTAGAGTTAGAAAAGCAAAAGATGTATTGGAAGCAAAGAGTGCGTGTTATCTGGCTTTAAAAAGGAACTAAAATACGATTTTTTTTCCATCGTTGTGCGGCTAAAAAGATATGAATAAAGTGAAAAGATTGGATAAGGGTGATGGGCAGTTTACGAGTGATGAAAAGAAGGTAAAATACATTACAAGGAATTATTTTATGGAACTATTTACGTCACAGGATTTGAATAATGTAGACCTTATATTGGAAGGGGTGAATATGTGTATAACGGAGGAGATGAATCAATGTCTCATGGCCCATTATGAGAGGGATGAGATTTTAAATTTTGGAGGCTTTCAAAAGGAAAAGATATAGGAAAAAGGGTCGATTCGCGCTCAAGTTAGATATGAGCAAAGCGTATATGGAGATTCTTGAAATAGATGCTTTTGGCGTTGGGTTTTGCAAAAGGTTGGGTGGATTTTATTTATAATTGTGTAAGTACTATTTCTTATCCTTTAAATATAAATGGAAAGGTGGGTGATAAGTTTTTCCCAGAAAGGGGGCTTCGTCAAAGAGATCCGCTAAGCCCATATTTGTTCCTGATTTGCAGTGAAGGCCTTTCTTCCTTGATGTGTATGACTAGTCGGGATAGTTTGGTAAAGGGTGCCAGAATTTGTAGGGTGGCCCTAGTGGTTTCTCATCTTTTATTTGCTGATGATTGTATACTCTTCAAGGGGCTACAGTAGGGGAGGTTATGAACTTGAAGGGGGTCCTCAAGAAGCATGAGGAGGCTTCGAGCTAATGTATGACTTATGACAAAGTTACCAGCTATTTTAGCTCAAATGTTGGAGAAGAAATGCAATAGGGGATTTCAAGAAGTTTCTACTAATCTTGAGAGATATTTGGGCTTACCGAATATGGTTGGCCGAAGTAAAAAGAGAGCATGGCAAGGGTTAAAGGATCAGATGAGAAGTCGCAAATATAGTTGGTGTGTGAGACCATTGTCCCAAGGGGAAAGAAGTGTTTATAAAAAGCGTTCTCCAAGCTATCTCCGCTTTTAAGATGTCATATTTATTACTTCTAACCTCATTATGTAAGGAGTTAGAGCATGTTATCTCTTGGTTTTGGTTGCAGAAATTTAGGGGAAAACGAAGAATTCATTGGTGTGAATGGTCAAAAAAGTGCACTTCTAAGGATTATGGAGGTATGGGCTTTTGCAATCTTAGTCATTCTAAGATTGCCTTACTTGCCAAGTAAGGATGACATTTAATTAATGATTAGAGTTTGTTATTAGCTAGACCATTGAAGGCAAAGTATTTTTCGAATACAGATTTCTTAATAGCTAGTTCAGGAGCTTACTCTTCGTATACCTGGAAAAGCATCTGGTGTGCAAAGGGTTTGCTTCTAAACGGATTGGGTTGACAGGTTGGTACGGGGGCTAGTATTAACATCTGGGATGATATTTAGGTCTTTGGTTTGCAAACCAAGAAAATTCAGGTTCCTAAATCTAATAGGCCTTGCAGGACAGTCTTTGAATTGATACTACAACAAGATAGAAAATGGAACGTAGAGCTAATTACCAGTTGTTTCGACTTGGAGGTAGCGAGGAGAATTCTATGTATTGCATGGAATCCTCGGGTGAGTATACTGTTCGAAGTGGGTACAGGGTTTTACAAGATAGTGTCGAATCAGATGCCAATAAGGAGGCTGAGTTGTTACAACAATTTTTATAAAAAGATGTGGATTTTAAAATTGCCAGAAAAAGTTAAAATTACAGTCTGGCGAATCTTCAGTAATCTAATTCCTAATATGCATAATCTATACAATAGAAGATTGATTGGTGGAGAGACATGTCCAAAATGCATGAGAGGTGTTGAAAGCCTGGAGCATGGATTCCGCGATTGTTCTTTTGCTGTTGAGCTCTGGAACCTATTGGAGATTAGATGGGAAGGTGAGAGGGGTAACTTATGCTTTCAGGATTGACTACAAGAACTGTTTAACGACTTAACGAAGAATACCTGTAGACAGGTTGTGTGTACAATCTAGTTTCTCTGGTCAGCAAAGAACAAGTGGGTCCATGATAAAGTGTTCATCTCAGCAAAACAAATGGTGAGTCAGATCTCATCATATTTACAGGAGCTAAATGAATTGGAGGAAAGATTACATGTTTTGAAGGTGGGATGTGATAGGTGGAGGCCGCTAGAGGCTCTTTTCTTGAAAATAAATTTTGATGTGGCTTTTAAGGTTCACATCGCAAAATCATACTCGAGGTTAGTTATTAGAGACGGCAAATCTGGAATACTATGTACAAGGGTCATTTTCAATGAGTATGTACCGTCTGTTTTCTCGGCTGAAGCCCTTGCATGCCTTTAGGCTCTCAAGTTGGGGGTAGAGATGGGTATAGGAGAGGTGGTAGTTGAAGGTGACTCTTTAACTGTGATAAAGAAAGCTAAATTAGGTTCTATGGATAGATTGGAAATTAGGGCCTATATTCAAGACATAAAATATGAAAAGAGAAAGTTTAGTAAGGTATGGTTTACCTTCATTCCCCGACCAGCTAATTCATCTGCTCATGCTCTCGCTCAGGAAGGATGGGTAAGGGGTGAAAGTCTGAATCTTAGACGGAGAGACTTGGTGGCGATGGTGAATCTGGAGGCTCAAGATAATCTTGTGAAAGATGTTAAAGAAGAGGATGAAGTTGCTGGGTCATAGTTCTAGAATGGCTTCACTAAGTTTGTGCACAGGAAATGGAAAGGTGCAGTGGAAATGAATGGATTCAGTTTTGGAAGCCTGGGATGAAAGGAAAATTGTTGTTTTCCATAGGATAATGATGGTGCGCTTCTGTCTGTTGCAGTTCCCCGAGGGTCTTTTACGTGATTTTAATTAATGGATGTGGACTCCTTTTTTGTGCTGGGGACCTAATTAATGTATTTATTTTCAATAATTACCCCTGGAATTGGTTAAAAAAAGTTTTCAAATATAAATTTATAATCTTTAATAATAAAATATTTATAACAAAAATCACATATTTAATAATTTATTAATTATTTTCTATACATTATAAATTAGGAGAGCGAGAAAAATTGAATCTTCATCATTTAAATATGGAGGTTAACTATTACTCTTTTATTGTAGTTAGCATAGTTTATTTATTATTTGATTGAAAATTTGATTAAACTAATATCACTGACTGAATCGTAAACAAAAATAACATGATTTGACCTTCAATCAATTTTTATATTTATTTTATATAAGTTAATTGATGCCACCAATCTAAATAATGTGTATAAATCTTAGAGTTCCATTTATCGAGAAAAAAAACAACTAACAGTTTAATTGGATAAACAAAAGATATCATTAGTGTGGCCTTACGGGAGCTCGGAGATCGGCACATGGCTTACGAAAAGTCAAAGCTTGTACGAAAACCTGTACTGCTTACTTTTTTTTTGGATTAATCAAAATCCATTTTATTGGTTTTTCAAATGCGAGAATGGAATCATCCCGCCATAATCCCACGTACATGTGCACCCGATGTAAACAAATACTAATTTTTTCACTATTCTTAAGGAGTAAGTGATTCCTTTAATAATAATATACTAAACTGACTTTTTAAGCTTTAGGGTTTGAATTTTGGTTATTACATTGTCTACTCTCTTTAAGAATTTGTGTAATGTTTGAAACAAAATTGAATTATGAGAAAAATATTAAGAATTAAATTGTATTTTTTTATTAAAAGAATGAATAAATTAATTTCGGTGTATTAGACTAAAGAGTAAATTAATCATTTTTGTTAAAAATTTAATCTATTTGTATTTTTAAAAATTAGCATGGCTAAAGGAATTACCAAGTAATGACATATGACATGCCACATGTATTTTATGCTAACGTGGACCAATTTTTAATAGTATAAATAGATAAATTTTTTAACAAAATGACTGATTTACTTTTTGCTTTTTGATTAATGTATATGAACTAATTTACTTTTTTTTTAGTAAAAAAGATAAAATAGAATCAAACTCTTAATACAGAATTTCTCATAATAAAAAAAAAACATATCATATGAGGTCCAACGCATCCATGCAAGCCTACAATAATTGAAACTTAGGTTTTCAAATAGAGAGACAAAGCAACACCTCTTACGGCTAAATTGGTGCCACTTTAACATGGTACCCTTACCCCTTAACCCCTTCCCATTCTGTGTTTCTCACCTCCTACTCCTTTCTACTTTTGCGTATAAAAATAACAGTCGCTGACCCTTTTCAATGCCTACTTTACTTTAAACAATTCTAGACCAACTCAATGGCTTGGCTACTCTCTATTTGCTTCGTTGTCATTTTCTCTCTGTGCAATGGCTCTCCTACTCCACTCACTCGGCGGCCATACAATGATGGTAAATAGTATACCTAAAACACATTATCTTCTTCTTCTTCTATTTTACACACTGTAGTTCTGTACCACTAGTGTAACTAACTATATTATTCTCTTGGTTACAATGGTCAGGATTTTTAAACAATGGTAACTTTGAACAAGCACCCAAAAAAGACAATCTAAACAAAACAGTGATAGTGGGAAAATACTCACTGCCAGGCTGGGAAATGAAGGGGCTGGTGGAGTTTGTGTCAGGGGGTCCTCAACCTGGAGGATTTTACTTTGCCATCCCTCGTGGAGCCCATGCTGCGAGGCTTGGCAACGAGGCTTCCATCTCTCAGAAGGTGGAAGTGAAAGCAGGGTACGTCTACTCTCTCACCTTTGGTGCCACAAGGACTTGTGCTCAAGATGAGGTGCTGCGGATTTCTGTCCCTGGTCAGACCACCGACATCTCCATTCAGACCCTCTATAGCACTGATGGAGGCGACACCATTGCTTTGGCTTTCAAGGCAATAGCTCCAATTGTGAGGGTCACATTTCATAACCCTGGGATTCAAGAAGATCCTACGTGCGGACCTCTATTGGATGCCATAGCAATCAAACTAATGCATCCCGCAACATATACCAGAGGTAATTATTAAATTATACCCCAACCCCAAACTTTTTAACTTATGCTCCGATCGACGGTGCAGTACTGTTGGAACAACATTGCTGGGGGTCGTTTTAACTATGGTTTTAGTCTTTGAAAGCAGGCAATGGGGGAGCCTAGTAGAGGCCCGGGACTAGGTTTAAAATTTTTACATTTTAACCCTTTGTAGATATACTATGACGCTCCAATCTATCAAAGTTTAATATTTTTATAATTTTTTAAAAATATTAATTCTTTTAAATCTATTGTTTTTACGTTTAAATGAACTGTAATATTAAAATATTGCTTATTTTAATTTGATTGTTTATATGCCGAAATACTGCTTCTTTTCAATGTTTATATTAATTTTTAACTTAACCCAGTATTAACATACTGCCTCCACTGAAAGCAGGTAACCTTGTTAAAAATGGTGGATTTGAGACTGGTCCCCATACCTTCAAGAACTTCTCAACAGGGGTCCTCCTGCCTCCAAAGAAGCTAGACAGAATCTCCCCACTCGTTGGCTGGATAATTGAGTCCCTAAAACCAGTAAAATACATCGACAAAAAGCACTTCTCCGTTCCTTCGGGACTCTTCGCCGTTGAACTGGTTGCCGGAAGAGAGAGTGCCATTGCCCAAATCATCAGAACCGTTCCCAACAAATTCTACACTCTCACATTCACCGTCGGAGATGCCAAGAACGGCTGCCATGGATCCATGATGGTTCAAGCATTTGCAGGCAAGGAAACTCTCCAGGTCCCATACGTATCTCAAGGGAAAGGTGGATTCAAGACTGCAAGTTTTAGATTCCACGCCATCTCTGCTAGGACCAGGATTACGTTTTTCAGTGCCTATTACCATACAAAGTTGGATGATTATGGCCATATCTGCGGTCCTGTTCTGGATGATGTCATTGTTCGTCCTGTTTTTTAATTAATGACTTCGGCTTTGAGGGTTTGTTTTCTAGTTTATTTGGTTTTTCAAAGCATTGTAACGGGAAAATTGGTGTTAGACTTGGACCTTTTACTTATAATTACGAAAAAAATTAAGGTCTTTGAAATAATTTCCTTAGTTTCTAGATGAGTGATTTACTACTTCTTTTATTATTATTATTATTATTATTATTGAGAACTGAATAAATGTTTAATTTAATGCTTTTTAAAAAAAATTATTGTTTTATGTTTATGATATTTGTTTTTTTCTTTCCTATGATATATATTATTACAAGATTAATTTTAGATAAATAATAGTATTCACAAAAAACTTTTTTTTCTCCAATCAATATACTTTTTTCCCTTATTTCGTTTAGCTGCGATGCTAGTATTTGGATTAGTTACTGTCCAGTACCCTTTTTTTCTTCTCCCTTTCACCAACTTTCTCCTTTTGTTTGTTTTACTCATTCATTCAGTATATTTCTCTCAGTTTACAGATTTATTTTGTGGGTATATTTATTTATTATTTTCAAAAATTGTGATGGAAAGATAATAATATCTGATTTCTTTTTTCTTTTTCTCAAATTGTATGATCTCATTCTTAGAACTAATGAATTTTCTTTAAAAAAATTAGTATTGACACTACATGTTTATGACATTTGGCATAATATGAATCTCTTCCGTCTTTTTAAATATATTTAAATCCTTTAAGAATATATTTAAAAAATATATTTTAGTAGCTTTAAGAATATATTGAAAAATTAAATAATTTTTAGACAAATTTAGAAAAACCAAATTTAAGTTGGTTTAAACACATTTAAATTGTTTTTAATAGCTTTAAATAATTTTTTTTTGAGAAATACGATCCATTTTGATTCAATTGGACTTGGAAGTCCAAAACAAATAACAAACAAAACCCAAACACAACAAATGTTAAGACAAAACCCAAACCAAACAAAAGCAAAACAACACCCAACAAAAGTCAGATAGGAAAACAAATTAGGGTACGTTTGGTTCAATGTAATGGAATAGAGCTGTAATGAAATAAAATTGTAATTAGTAATTCAATTGTTTGGTTGAATGGAATGGAATAGAACTGTAATAGTATTCTTATGTTTGGTTGAATGGAATGATGCTGTAATAGCATAAGAAAAAAAACTAAAATGACTAGAATACCCTTAGAGAATTTTTTTTAGGTAGATGATTACTGTTATTATTATTAATTTTTAATAAGATTATTATTAAAAATAATTTAATAAAAATAATAAATAATTTAACCATATTTTAATATAATTATTATTAAATATAATTTAATAAAATAATATATAATTTAATAAAATTCTTAATATAATTATTATATGAATTAAAAAATCATAATATTTAATACTATAAAAATAATATAAAATCTACTTTATTATTTTTAAACTACAATACATATTTAATGTGTTAAAATATCATTAGTGAAATAAATAATTTAATTATTCTACAATAAAAATAAAATATTAGAAGTAATAAATAACTTGAGAATTATATTTCACATTCAAACATAATATTCATATATTAACAAAAAGTTACATGATTTCATTAGTTTATATGTCATAATCCATATGTTATAAAATTTTTCAACATCAAAAAGTTATAACATTGTAATGACATTCTATCATGTCATTATACCATCCAAATATTACAAACACAAAAAATTACCAAAATATCATCAACACAACCATGATTTTTAATGGTTAGCAAAAAAATCTTCTAACCCATTCAAATCGCACAAAAGAATGTAAACTAAAGAAAATGAGTATTTGCGTTGGAGGATTTGGAATTTTGCTCAATGCGCGATTGCGCTCATCCTCAGTTAAACCTTCTACTTCACATAATATTGGATATAATTTTAGAGCTCTTTCTTGAATGTTCATTTCTTACTTTTGTTGAATTAGCACTTCAGGGGCAATACTCCTACTGATTTCAATGCCAACAGCCCATATGTTTTCCGCCAATAAAGTGGCAGCATAATGTAATGAAGTAGAAGAAATATGATCACTTGCATCAAAAATCTTTTTTTTTCTTCTTTGAAAATGTGGAATTAGCTTGGTTTCTAGCTGGTTGCGGTTTCAATTTACATCATTTGAGCACCTCAATTTACAGCAACTAAACACTTCAATTTATAGCATTTAAACACCTCAACTAACAACACTTTAACATCCCAATTAACAACATTTATACACCTCAATTACAGCGATAAACATCTCAATTTTCGGCAACTAAACAATTCAATTTGCAACACTTAAACACTTCAATTTACATCATTTGAGCACCCACTACACCAAAACAAGCTTTTAGCGGCACTTTTAGCGGCGTTTGGAGCAAAAACGCTGCTAAAGAGTGAGCATTAGCGGCGTTTAAGGAAAAGCGCCGCTAAAGAGTGAGCATTAGTGGCGTTTAAGGAAAAGCGCCGCTAAACAGTGAACATTAGCAGCGTTTATAAAAAACGCCACAAATAATACACCCAGACGGTGCCGTTTTGTGGCCTTTGGGGGGGAATTAGTGGCATTTTTTGTAAAGCGCCGCTAAAGAGTGAACATTAGCAGCGTTTATAAAAAACGCCGCAAATAGTACAACCAGACGGTGCCATTTTGTGGCCTTTGGGAGGGAATTAGTGGCGTTTTTTGTGAAGCGCCGCTAAAGAGTGAACATTAGCAGCGTTTATAAAAAACGCCGCAAATAATACACCCAGACGGTGCCGTTTTGTGGCCTTTGGGAGGTAATTAGTGGCGTTTTTTGGAAATCGCCGCTAATCTAGGTGTTTTAGCGGCGTTTTTGTTTATGCGCCGCAAAAAAAATTTATCTTAATTGAACTATTATTTATATTATTTAAATCAAATTAAACATATTTCTAATAGAATATTTAAAATCTTCAATAAAAAATAACAGGCATAAATAATTTGAAAGAAAACACATGGAAAAATTAAAATAGTATTATTTAAAATAATTTTAAAGTTTGTTGGGTACATTACTGATTGTTTTTTAATTTATATATTAAAAATTTGAAATTATTATCGTAATTAAAAGAGATAGTATTAATTTAAATTTAAAATATTGAATTAAGCATATCACTATAGTTAATATAGGGTTTTAGGTTTTAGGGGTATATATATGATATTATTAATTTAAGATTTTAAGTCGGTTTAGGGGTTACTATTTTAAGGTTATTATTATAATTGATCAGGAGTATATATATATAATATTGGATTTAGGGATATGGTTTAAGGGCTAAGATATAATGTTTAGGGGTTAGGGTTGGGGTTAGCACTTAGGGGTTATTAGGAGTTAATTAAGGATTTAGGGTTTAGCTAGGGGTTGGGTTAGGGAACGTAGGGTTTAGATTAATTAGTATTGCCAAATTATATTTTAAAAATGTTCTTATATATATAATTGTAAAAGAGGTAATAATAAATTTGTTTAGGATTTTTCGGTTCGGTATATGATTTGGTTTCGGTATATTATTAATTTAAATACTAATTTGAATAGTAATGCTCAAATAATTCATGAATAACACTTAAATATATACTTAAATAATTTTGTGAATTTGAATTGAAAGAATGATGAAATTGAAATTGAATTGAAAAACGAAGCTTAGATTTGAAAATATGACTATTTAGGTTTTAGGGACTAAATTGAATAAAATGGAAAATGTTAGGGAACTTCTCAAAAGTGGAATGAGCTGACTTATACCTATAACAGGATGATATAAGACAATTCTGTAAAAAAATATCCGGTGTTTACTTCAAATAAATGAGGAAAATAACGATTTGAATGTTTCAAAATTTAATTTTAAACCGAAAAAATCAAAATTGAGGGGCAAAAGAGGATCTTTTTCGATGAAAACTTCAGTAAACCGCCTTTGGCCATTTTCCAGTGCGTAGATCTCGAAAAGTTATTCGAAATCAAAAAAAAATTCGCCTCAATCGGACAACCGAGCCAAAAGTTATGGCCTTTCAAAGTTTTCCAAGCTAAAAACACAAACTATTCATGCCACGTCAGCAAATCACGTCCTAGAGGGCGCGATTTCTTCCACATAAGCAGATCGTGCTGACGTGGACACGATGTCCTGGCGCGTACCCTGACATCGCGCTGACGTGGACGCGATTTCGCGGAAAATGGCCCATTCCGGTAAATTTCAAACTTTATACAAAAAGTTTTTAGTATTAATTATTGTTTAATCAATTATAACTATTTTATGATATTTATTAAAGATTTAGGGATTATTTTGGATGGCCGTGCTATTTTAAGGATTAGGGGGTACAGATTTAGGGTTTGGGATATAAGAGTTAGCTAGGGGTTTAGGGGTTACAAGTTATGATCTAGGGGTTAAAGATTTAGGGTTTAGGGGTTTAGGGGTCAAATAATATTTAAATATTATTTTAAATAGAATTCATAAATAAGTTAAAAAATATATTGATATATATATTATATGGATGGTTATATATTTAGGTATAATTATTTATTTTGGAAATATATATATATATATATATATATATAGGACCAAATACATAAGAAATGAAATTAAAAAAAACAAAAAATTCAAAACGGCGCCGTTTTCGAATGAATAGTTAAACTTTTAGTGGCGTTTAACTGTTAAACGCCGCAAATATGGGAAGCAGTCGTGGCGTTTGTACAAGAAACGCCGCAAAAGTGTCTTTAAAATTTGAGTAAATGACACCGTCCGTCTACACGATTTTTAACTTATAAAAAAGTTTAGTGTTGTAAGTTAAGTATCAGTGGTGTTTTTATATAAAACGCCACAAACTGAACAATTTGAGAACCAAAAAACAGCGCCGTTTCTGCATACAGGTTTAAATTTTTATGGCGTTTTCGCAAAAACGCAGGATATTTTGGAAGCAATAGCGGCGTTTTTTCAGTAAACGCCGCAAAAAGGGTATTAAAATAATGTCTAAATGGCGCCGTTTCTGTGCACGATTTGTAACTTAGAAAAATTTTAGAATAATTTATTTAAAACGTCAGCGTTTGCCTTAAAATAGATTAAGTATAAGTGGCGGTTTTTATTAAACGCCACAAAAAATGCAATTTCAGACTAACAAAACTGCGCCGTTTCTGTTAAAAGGTGTAATTTTTTGTGGCGTTTGGTCTATAAATGCCAGAAATTTGGAATAAGTAGTGGCGTTCTTTCAAGAAACGCCGCAAAGGTGTTTTAATATTTTTTCTCAACGATGCCGTTTCTGCAGATGTTGTTTAACTTAGCATTTACTCACTCGACAAAGACAGAAAGAAAAGGCAAGTGCAGAGGCCGATTGGGAAGGGGAAAAAACCTAAGAAAATATTCTAAGGAAGAAAGGGGAGGAGAAATCAGAAATCATCAAAGAGGAAGCAACGCTTGCGCCATTCTTGACAGTAGTTGCAGAATATTTGGTTAAAAGGTATGCATTTAATCCTTCTGAAAAACATCGTCTTGATTTGGGGTTTTGGGTGCATTGTGTTTTTGCGAATTTGGGGTTTAGGAAAAAAATTTAGATTTTGGGGTTTGCGGTTTAGGTTAAAACACCATTCTTGTTTGGGAATTTGGGGAACTTGTGAATTATTTATTTAGCAATTTAAATAGAAGGGTTTATTTAGGGGTTGCCCGAATACAAATATGGGTCCTCAACACAGCCTGTTGTTTCTCCATTACAGCGATTTTTGGAGAAGAATAAAAGGGTAAGGACAGCCCTTCTGGTTGTGGTAGTATTTGGTGCTTCTATGGTCATAGGGGATGGTGTGGTCACTCTAGCAATTTCAGGTTGATATAATGGGTAACTAAATTTGAATATCTCAAACTCCCGGATTATCATCTTTATGGTTGTGGATTCTAGAGTTTAATCTCGGTTCCTTTTAAACATATGTGGCAACTAGGACAATAAGCAAAACTGTTTTATATGTCAGTATATATGATTGTGGATGATGCTGGTGAGCTTGAGAATACATTCCCTTTAATAGCTCTGCTAATATTTTGCATATGGACTAGACAAGAGATACCAGTAAATAACTCGTCTGGTCTTACACCTGAAAGACTCAAATTAACACAGATTTAAACCCAAGGTAGCTGGTGAAGGTTAAATAAACCATTTTCCTAAAATTTCCTTGGCTGAGCCATTATTCAGACCATGCAATCATTGTTGCAATAGTGCATAATTATGTCTGATTTGTTTAGTCTGCTTATTTCTCAGCTGGACATAGTTGATCTCCCATGACAGAGTTATGGATACTGATATCAGAAGTTCTTTAATGAACATAGTCATGTCATCGTAACTTCCACATTACTTTATTAACTTTAAGTGGTTGCATTATTCCTCCTACCTGGAGTATATTGTTTGTGGTGGATGGTTTGACATGTCTCAGTGCTGATTTTTCAATATTCAAATAAGATTTCTAATTTTGGATTTTGTTATATTTAAGCTTTATACTAATTTTTTCCTGTTTATTTGGAACTAACTTACTTATGTTTTCATTTTTATTTTTATTTTTTGCAGTAGTTTGCTTCGAAGTCCAGGAAATTGAGGTATTTATTCCTATGTTTCCCACCTCGGTTTTCTTAAAAGAACACCTCCAAATGTTTAAATTTTGGATTCTGTTACTTTAATTATTATTTTTGAGTTTTAAAAGGGAGTTTTAATCAAGAATTTTTTTTTAAGCTCTGGGTATCGGTTTTAATTATCATTTTTGATTTATATGTTGCTAGCTCAATTTGCATGTTACTTTGCCAAATTTTTCCATAACTGCAAGGTATAAACTATGATTGTAATTCTTGTACGTATTTTTTACCCAAGCAAAAACAATTACGCAAATGATTAAAATTCTTAAATCAGTTTATATATTTGAGTAAGTGAATAAATTACGGGCAAATAGTGGATTCGTTTTAAAGTGAACAAATTATCGATTTTCAAGGATCTTGTCAATTAATAAATTATCGACGTTAGTTCTCATTTATGCGATTGAATGTTAATGTTTAATAATATATGATTATTCAATAAATTGATCGATTAATTGATTGAATGTCAATGAATTATCAATTTTTGTAAGTTAATTTGGTTAAATTTATTAGTAAAATACATTACTTACTAAAATTTGTTTAAATTTATTACTAAAATACATTACTTACTAAAATACATTACTTACTAAAATTTGTTTAAATTTATTAGTAAAATACATTACTTACTAAAATAAATTACTTACTAAAATTTGTTTAAATTTATTACTTAAATATGTTACTTAAATACATTACTTACTAAAATTTAAGTATATATTACATTACTTACATAACTTGTTAAAATATATTATAATTTTAAAAATAATTATAAATAAGATGCATAAAAGTGCTATACTTACATCACACATATCTTACATAACCAAAATTTGAAATTTACAAGAACTTACATAACTTGTTAATAAACCAAAAAACTTACATAACTTGTTAATATTTATATAAACTTACATAACTATCACATAAACTTATATGTAAACTTACATAATATATAACTTACATATTACCTTACATAATACATAACTTATATAAAATTTTTATATAAACTTACATAATACATTACTTACATATTAACTTACATAAGTTATCTACAAGCTTATATTTAAACTTTCATAACTTACATAATAACATAACAACTTACATTATACATAGCATACATAACTTACATAATACAAAACTTACATAACTTAAATATCTTACACAACTTACACAAATTAAATAATTTAAATAACTTACATAATACATAACTTACATTCATAACTTACATAAACTTATATGTTACCTTACATAATACATAACTTACATAATACATAAAAATATATCATATCACAAATTTCTGAAATTCATCTATGCTTATAACTGGCGTTTTAACTTACCCGTGCAAATTATTGTGAACGTCAGAATTCAAGAATTAAGAAATGGACCGGTCTTGGATGAATTTGTCAAGGGTTAGCAATGGTTATCGAAATGGAGTACAGTATTTTCTAAATTTTGCATTTCAACATGCAAGCCAAGATAACATGATTCTTTGCCCGTGTAAGAAGTGTGTCAACATAAACTGGCATTATCGTGAGGTTGTATATGAGCATATAATTATTGATGGGTTTGTTCGGGGTTATAAACAATGGTTATTTCATGGAGAATGCCCGCGTAGTACTTCCTCTTCAACGATGGATGTATCTTACTCTGGTACTGCTTACCATCAGTCTGATAGAGGGGATGACATGGAAGGTATGTTGCGGGATGCATTTAATATGCATAATCATGGTGTCCAGTCGTTCCCAGTGGACTTTGTGGCTTCTACTGATTGTAATATTAGGAGAAATGCTTTTACTGAACCGGGAAGTAGTGTACCTCATGAAGAGCTGAATGAAGAAGCGGCGAAGTTCTATGCGCTACTTAATGACATGAACGAAGCACTGTATGAGGGATCAAAATTTTCAAAAATGTCTTTCTATGTTCGTCTTTTTCAATTAAAATGTTTGGGAGGGTGGACTGGGAACTCTTTGACAATGCTGTTAGAGTTCTTGAGAGAGATGTTTCCCTTTGCAAAAATCCCTCAGTCATGCAAAGATATGAAGAAAATGATAAAAGATTTAGGCCTTGGGTACAACAAAATCCATAGTTGCCCAAATGACTGCATGTTGTATTGGGGCGATCGGAGAAATCAACAGTGCTGTCATGTATACGGCCACTCCCGTTGGGTAAGTAAAAATACAGACGGTGGGAACGATGATGAAAATGTTGCATAACCAAGTCAGAAGCCGGTTAAGATTTTACGATATTTTCCGCTGATACCAAGGCTTCAAAGGCTTTTCATGTCATCGAAGACAGCGGAGTCTATGACGTGGCACCATGACGGACGAACCGATGATGGGAAGATGAGGCATCCAGCAGATTCTTTAGCTTGGAAATCATTTGACAATAAATATCCAAGCTTTGCAAGTGATCCTAGGAGTGTGAGGCTTGGGCTAGCATCCGATGGATTTAATCCTTTCAAGATCATGAGTACTGCATACAGTACTTGGCCAGTAGTTCTTGTTCCTTACAATCTGCCTTCGTGGATTTGCATGAAGCAATCTTCCCTTATTTTATCTATGATTATCCCTGGGGAGAAAGGGCCTAGGAATGATATCGACGTTTATTTACAGCCACTAATTGAAGAGTTAAAACAATTATGGGCTGGTGTCGAGACATACGATGTGCTGAGAAAAGAGAACTTCAATTTATGTGCAGCTTTGATGTGGACCATTAATGACTTTCCTGCTTATGCCAATTTATCCGGTTGGAGTACCAAGGGTCGTTACGCGTGTCCTTGTTATGCTGCACAAACATGTTCGCAATGGTTGTACAATGGGAAGAAGTTCTCTTACATGGGGTATCGTCGGTGGTTACCAGAAAATCATAGATTTAGATTTCAGAGTTCTACATTTGACGGCACTGAAGAGTTCAGAGAAGCTCCTTCCCAGACCAGTGGCTCTGAAATCTTGTTCATGTTGGAAGATATGAATTTCATTTATGGGAAGATGAACCAACCGCCAAACACGCAGAGAAACAGAAGATCAAATGATGAAGTTGATGAAAGCTCCAACGAAGAGGACGATCCTAATGAGGCGGACTTGTGGAAAAAAAAGAAGTATTTTTTTGAGTTGCCTTATTGGGAGCATCATCTTTTACGACACAATCTTGATGTTATGCACATTGAGAAAAATGTCTACGAGAACATTGTGGGTACAATTTTAAACGTCGACGGAAAATCAAAAGACAATCTTCAGAGTCGACTTGATTTAGTCCAAATGGGAATTCGACCTGATCTTCATCCCAATCCACTTCCGAATGGGAAATATCGGTTGCCGCCTTCTATTTTCTCAATGTCCAAGACGGAGAAAGAACTGTTTTGCATGGTGTTGAAGAATATAAAGGTTCCGGATGCGTATGCATCAAATATATCTCGATGTGTTAGTGTTAAAGATCGAAGATTATATTCGCTAAAATCACATGACTATCACATCTTGATGCAAGATTTAATGCCAGTTGCTCTACGATGTTGTATGTCCAAGAAGGTGACGTCTTGTATGATTGAACTATCCAACATAATGAAAGCCATCTGTGGCAAAGTTTTGGATGTTCAAGAACTTCAGAAGGTACAGGATCGAGTCGCTTTGACTTTATGCAACATGGAGAAAATCTTCCCACCTTCCTTCTTCACCATTATGGTTCACTTAATAATTCATCTCCCGCACGAAGCAATTCTTGGCGGACCTGTTTTCTATCGATGGATGTATCCCAGAGAAAGGTGTTAAAGAAGTATTTTTAAAATTTTTCTTCATTCACCTCTATGCCTTTACTTACAACTTTTGATAATGTTGTATATTGTGTTTAGGTTCCTATCCAAATTAAAGTCTTACTGCCGCAACAAGCGATATCCAGAAGGATCAATTGCTGAAGGCTACTTGGCAGAGGAATGTATGACCTTCTGCTCAAGATATTTAGAAGATGTCGAAACAAGGCTGAACAGACCAAATAGGAATGCTGGACTCACAGACTATAACTTAGCCGATACTTATTTGTTCCAAAGTTTTGGAGAACCAATCGGCAAAGTTGAAATTGTAGAATTAGATCATTTATCGTGGGTACAAGCACATTGATATGTTCTGTTTCACCACGAATCATTGGAACCTTTACAAAAGTAAGTTCTACAAATTTTAAAAATATTTATCGAACTAAAAATTGTTTATCTTCTAACAAAGATCACATTTTATTTAACATAGTGAGTACAAAGAAATATTGAGATATTCGCGCTCCCGAAGAACACAACATTGAGATATCAATAAGTTGTTTACAGAATCTTTTTATGAATGGTTGTGCCAAACGGTATGCAGTTCGAGCTTCCGCTTACAAATTATAATGCTTTCTTATAACATTTTTGTTTTATCAGTTTACTTTCCATTCAATAGGTTTGGAGTGGGAAGAGCGTAAACGACGAAGTTAAATGGCTCTCCCAAGGTCCAAATCGAGTGGTTAAAAGATATAGTGCGTTCCTCATCAATGGATTCAAATTTCATACAAAATATCGCGAGAGGTTGAGGAGAACGCAAAATTGTGGAATAGTTGTTAATTCTGCAATTACAAGTTATGCTAGCGCTAGGGACAATAATCCTGTCGAGGGAAATGTGGAATATTTCGGACAGCTTACTGACATTATTGAGTTGGATTACTACAGTAAATGGAAAGTTATCTTATTTCGAGGTGATTGGGCCGATGTTAATACAGCTCGTGGAATCAAGCAAGATCAATTTGGTTTTACAATGGTGAACTTTGACCGATTGATTCACATAGGACAACAACTGATAGATGAGCCGTATGTATTCTAAAGTCAAGTCAAACAAGTTTTTTACTCAAAAGATCCAACTGATGAGGGTTGGTATGTTGTACTCCGTAACATCCCTAGAGACTTGTTTGACATGGGCAGTGGAAGTAGAGATAACATCGACGACAGATCAGAAACTTTTCCATTTCCAGAACAAAACTTAAACGATAATATCCCTAGTACTAGTGCACAATTTCAATGGGTTCGTCAGGATACGGATGAAGATATTTACGAATAATGATATAGTAAGATTTTACGAATGTTTAATTATATGTAATATCATCATTTATATCTTGGTCTCATTATATCATATCAACTGTTTTATATGTGCTGTTATTGTTATAATTAGTTATTAAGTTTTCAACTATTTTATGTGTATTGCAGATAAAATGCCCAGAAGAAAAATTCTAAGGGGAAGCATTGTTCAAAATAATCCAAACTCGACAGAAACAAATAGTACTGAACAACAGACAGCAATTGGATCTTCAAATGTTCCGATTACAGATGAGGATCCTACAGAAGTTCAAAGTAATTTTACATTTAATTTACATGCGTGTTAACTTATAGTTGATTTATTTTTCAAATTCTTATATTATAATATACCATTTGTAGCTGAAAATGGTGGGACGCACAGAGGTCGAGGACGTACGCTACTTAAAGAGTTATATGAGTTAGATCCAGTCGAGCGTGTCAAGGTATGCAGAAACAATTTTGGTCAGCCTGTTGGATCAGAAGCTCGACTTTTAGCAGGATACATGGGCATTTTAGCACAAAATACGAATATGTTGCCTATCAACTACGAGTCATGGCGTGAAATGCCCGATAGCAACAAAAATCAAGCCCTCGATAATATTAAGGTAACAAAATGTTAATGTCATCTGTAATGATTGGGAAATACTTTCATTTATATTTACTTTATTAACTTGTGTTTTTTGTAGGCGAGGTTTGCTTTAGAGGTCTCCGATGCTTATGTAAAGAAGGCATTGGGAAAAAGATGGAGAGATAATAAAAGTACGTTGAAGAAAAATTATTATAAGACAAAAACAACCCTCGATGAGAGATTGCAAAATGTCCCGCCGGGTATGTTGAGGTACCAATGGGAAGATGCAGTTAGATTTTGGCAATCGAAGAAAGGTGAGGTACGACGTACTTCCAAACTATTCTAATTATTTTGGTTTATACTATTTACTATTTACGTTCTAAAAATTTTATAACGTAGGATCGTGAACGAGTTGGAAAAAGTAGCCAGCAGCAACAAAAATTCACTCACACAGCCGGGTCAAGAAGTTTTGCATGTGTAGCTGAGGCAGAGGTATTTCTAATTTTTTAATATTCTCAAATATGTATAACTTTCTATTAAATAATATTTTTACTACTATATTGTAGGAACGGGCGTCCGGTCAAAAAGTTAGACGCCTTCAACTTTTTGAAATTACATATAAGAAGAAAGATGGATCTGCTATGACTCTTGAAGCTGGTGAAATTATGGTACGTTTACTTAATACGATTTAACTTGTTTTAGTTATTTATAGTGTTTCTTTACTAATGGTTTAATTTATTGCTTTTAATGCGACTATTGTTATATTGCATTTGTTTTTTTTTAATATATATTCTGTTCCTAACTATGTGATTTATTTATTAGGAAAAATTAAAGGATAAAAAGACGGAGTACGAAGCGATTGCGTCTAGTGATAGTTTTATTCATCTTGAAGACATTGACAACAGGATTATTACTGAAGTTTTGGGTCTAGAAAGGTATGGTCGGGTTCGATTTCAAGGATCTTTTATCAGCCCAACCCAATATTTTGGAACCAGCTCGCACCAATACATGGCTTCGGGGAGTCAATCTCAAGCTGAAGTTCAGAGGTTAAAAGACCAGATGGCTCAGATGCAAGCGACCACATTTGAGGTTCAAAGAAAATATGAAGAACTTCAGCAACAACTTAAAACAGAAGCGGCAGTGAGGGAAGCAGAGGCTGCAGCGAGAGAAGCAGAGGCCGCAGCGAGAGAAGCAGAGGTTCAAAAGAAATATGAAGAACTACAGCAACGACTTCAAGCAGATGCGGCATCGAGAGAAGCAGAGCAGAGCAAAAAGTACGACGAACTTCAACAGCAACTTCAGATGATGATGAAGATGTTTAAGCAGTCGCAACTTCCGTCTCCATAATGTATGTTTCATAAATATTTTAATCATTTTAACATTTAACGTTTTTGTAAAGAAAAGTATGAATTCATTTTTATATATTGATATTAATATTATTTTAGTCATTTAATTTGAAATATTATATAAATTTATTGTTTTTGGTTAGTTTGGATTTGGTTGCTTTTATTTTGTTGTTGCAGGAGGGCTGAAAAAAACAAAAATTTTATTTTAAAAAAAATCCCAAAATTAGTGGCGTTTTAAAAAAAGTGCCGCTAAAAGTTATATAATATAGTGGCGTTTCTGAAATAAGCGCCGCTAAAGAACACTACTTTTAGCGGCGTTTGTTGATAAAGCGCCGCTAAAGAACTTTACTTTTAGCGGCGTTTTATTCCCAAGCGCCGCTAAAGAACATGATCTTTAGTGGCGTTTTCTGTAAGCGCCGCTAAAGATCATGGTCTTTAGCGGCATTTTTTGCACAAGCGCCGCTAAAGATCATGATCTTTAGTGGCGTTTTTTTCTAAGCGCCGCTAAAGAACATGATCTTTAGTGGCGTTTTTTCCTAAGCGCCGCTAAAGAACATGATCTTTAGTGGCGTTTTTCTCCTAAGCGCCGCTAAAGAACATGATCTTTAGTGGCTTTTTTTCTAAGCGCCGCTAAAGAACATGACCTTTAGCGGCGTTTTTTCTTTAAGCGCCGCAAAATGCTAGCGGCGGTATCCTTAGCGGCATTTTTTGTGGCGCTTCCACAAGCGCCGCAAATTCCTTTAGTGGCATTTAAAAGCGCCGCTAAAGGCCTAAAAAAACGCCGCTAAAAACCTGTTCTGGTGTAGTAACCTCAATTTACAACAAATAAACACTTCAATTTATAGCATTTAAACACATCAAATTACAACACTTTAACATCCCAATTAACAACATTTATACACCTTAATTACAGCGATAAACATCTCAATTTTCAGCAACTAAACAATTCAATTTTTAGCACTTAAACACTTCAATTTACATCATTTGAGCACCTCAATTTACAACAATTAAACACTTCAATTTACAGCATTTAAACACCTCAACTTACAACACTTTAACATCCCAGTTAACAACATTAATACACCTCAATTACAGCGATAAACATCTCAATTTCTGGAAACTAAACAATTCAATTTCCAGCACTTAAACACTTTAATTTACATCATTTGAGCACCTCAATTTACAACAATTAAACACTTCAATTGACAGCATTTAAACACCTCAACTTACAACACTTTAACATCCCAGTTAACAATATTTATTGACCTTAATTACAGCGATAAACATCTCAATTTCCAGCAACTAAACACTTCAATTTGAAGCACTTAAACACTTCAATTTACATCATTTGAGCACCTCAATTTATAGCAATTAAACACTTCTATTTACAGCCTTTAACCACCTCAACCTACAACACTTTAACATCCCAATTAACAACATTTGCACACCTCAATTATAGCGAGAAACTTGTCAATTTCTGGCAACTAAACAATTCAATTTGCAGCACTTAAACACTTCAATTTACATCATTTTAGCACCTCAATTTACAGCAATTAAACACTTCAATTTATAGCATTTAAACACCTAAACTTACAACACTTACCATCCCAATTAACGACATTACTACACCTCAATTACAGCGATAAACATCTCAATTTCCAGCAACTAAACAATTCAATGTTTAGCACCTAAACAATTCAATTTACATCATTTGAGCACCTCAATTTACAGCAATTAAACACTTTAATTTACAGCATTTAAACGCCTCAACTTACAACACTTTAACATCCCAATTAACAACATTAATACACCTTAATTATAGCAATAAGCATTTCAATTTCCAGCAACTGAATAATTCAATTTGCAGCACTTAAACACTTCAATTTACATCATTTGAGCACCTAAATTTATAGCAATTAAACACTTCAATTTACAACATTTAAACACCTCAACTTACAACATTTTAACATCCCAATTAACAACATTTATACACCTCAATTACAGCGATAAACATCTCAATTTCCAGTAACTAAACAGTTCAATTTTTAGCACTTAAACACTTCAATTTACATCATTTGAGCACCTCAATTTACAACAATTAAACACTTCAATTTATAGCATTTAAACACCTTAACGTACAACACTTTAACATCCCAATTAACAACATTAATACACCTCAATTACAGCGATAAACATCTCAATTTCTGGCAACTAAAAAATTGAATTTGCAGTACTTAAACACTTTAATTTACATCATTTGGGCATCTCAATTTACAACAATTAAACACTTCAATTTAAAGCATTTAAAAACCTCAACTTGCAACACTTTACAATCCAAATTAACAACATTAATACACCTCAATTACAGTGATAAACATCTCAATTTCCAGCAACTAAACAATTCAATGTTTAGCACATAAACAATTTAATTTACATTATTTGAACACCTCAATTTACAGCAATTAAACACTTCAATTTACAGCATTTAAACGCCTCAACTTACAACACTTTAACATCCCAATTAACAACATTAATACTCCTCAATTACGGCGATAAACATCTCAATTTCTGGCAACTAAACAATTCAAATTGCAGCACTTAAACACTTTAATTTACATCATTTGAGCACCTCAATTTACAACAATTAAACACTTCAATTTATAGCATTTAAATACCTCAACTTACAACACTTTAACATCCCAATTAACAATATTTATACACCTCAATTACAGCGATAAACATCTCAATTTCCAGCAACTAAACAACTCAATTTTTAGCAATTAAACACTTCAATTTACATCGTTTAAGCACCTCAATTTAGAACAATTAAACACTTTAATTTACACAATTTAAACACCTTAACTTACAACACTTTAACATCCCAATTAACAACATTAATACACCTCAATTACAGCGATAAACATCTCAATTTTTGGCAACTAAATAATTGAATTTGCAGTACTTAAACACTTTAATTTACATCATTTGAGCACCTCAATTTACAACAATTAAACACTTCAATTTACAGCATTTAAACACCTCAACTAACAACACTTTAACATCCCAATTAACAACATTAATACACCTCAATTACAGCGATAAACATCTCAATTTCTGGCAACTAAACAATTAAATTTGCAGCACTTAAACACATCAATTTACATCATTTGAGCACCTCAATTTACAGCAATTAAACACTTCAATTTACAGCATTTAAATGCCTCAACTTACAACACTTTAACACCCCAATTAACAAGATTTATACACCATAATTACATCAATAAACATATCAATTTCCAGCAACTAAACAATCTAATTCGCAGCACTTAAACACTTCAATTTACATCATTTGAGCACCTCAATTTACAACAATTAAACACTTCAATTTATAGCATTTAAACACCTCAACTAACAACACTTTAACATCCCAATTAACAACATTTATACACCTCAATTACAGCGATAAACATCTCAATTTTCGATAACTAAACAATTTAATTTACAACACTTAAACACATCAATTTACATCATTTGAGCACCTCAATTTACAACAAATAAACACTTCAATTTATAGCTTTTAAACACTTCAAATTAGAACACTTTAACATCCCAATCAATAGCATTTATACACCTCAATTACAGCGATAAATATCTCATTTTTTAGCAACTAAACAATTCAATTTGCAGCACTCAAACACTTCAATTTACATCATTTGAGCACCTCAAATTATAGCAATTAAACACTTCAATTTACAGCATTTAAACGCCTCAAATTACAACACTTTAACATCCTAATTAACATGATTTATACACCGTAATTACAGCGATAAACATCTCAATTTCTGGCAACTATACAATTCAATTTGTAGCACTTAAACTCTTCAATTTACATCATTTGAGTACCTCAATTTACATCAATTAAACACTTCAATTTACAGCATTTAAACACCTCAACTTACAACACTTTAACATCCCAATTAACAACATTTATACACCTTAATTACAGCGATAAACATCTCAATTTCCTGCAACTAAACAATTCAATTTTTAGCACTTAAACACCTCAATTTACTTCATTTGAGCACCTCAAATTATAGCAATTAATCACTTCAATTTACAGCATTTAAACACCTCAACTTACAACACTTAAACATCTTAATTAACAACATTAATACACCTCAATTACACCGATAAACATCTCAATTTTCGGCCACTAAACAATTCAATTTGCAGCACTTAAACAAATCAATTTACATCATTTGAGCACCTCAATTTACAGCAATTAAACACTTCAGTTTAAAACATTTATACACCTCAACTTACAACACTTTAAGATCCTAATTAACAACATTAATACGCTTCAATTACAGCGATAAACTTCTTAATTTTTGGCAACTAAACAATTCAATTTGTAGCACTTAAACACTTCAATTTACATCACTTGAGGACCTCAAATTATAGCAATTAAACACTTGAATTTACAGCATTTAAACACCTCAACTTACAACACTTTACTATCCCAATTAACAACATTAATACACCTCTATTACAGCGATAGACATCTCCATTTCTAGCAACTAAACAATTCAATTTGCAGCACTTACTTTAATTTACATCATTTGAGCACCTAAATTTAGATCAATTAAACACTTCAATTTACAACAATTAAACACCTCAACTTCCAACACTTTAACATCCCAATTAACAACATTTATACACCTCAATTACAACGATAAACATCTCAATTTCTGGCAAGTAAACAATTTAATTTACAGCACTTGAACACTTCAATTTACATCAATTGAGCACCTCAGTTTACAGTAATTAAACACTTCAATTTACAGAATTTAAACACCTCAACTTACAACACTTTAACATCCCAATTAACAACATTTATACACTTCAATTACAGTGATAAACATCTCAATTTCCAGCAAGTAAACAATTCAATTTGCAGCACTTAAACACATCAATTTACATCAATTGAGCACCTCAATTTACAGCAAATAAACACTTGAATTTACAGCATTTAAACACCTCAACTTACAACACTTTAACATCCAAATTAACAACATTTATATACCTCAATTACAACGATAAACATTTCAATTTCTAGCAACTAAACAATTCAATTTGCAGCAGTTAAACACTTCAATTTACATCATTTGAGCACCTCTATTTACAACAATTAAACACTTCAATTTACAGCATTTAAACACCTCCACTACAGCAAAACAGATTTTTAGTGGCATTTTTAGCGGCGTTTGGATAAAAAATGCCACTAAAGATCGAACATTAGCGGCATTTTTTGGAAAGCGCCGCTAAAGATCGATCATTAGCGAAAACGCCGCTAAAAATAAGGATTAAGAAGCGCCGCAAAAAGAAGCTAAGCCCAACGACGCGGTATTCTGAGGTTTCGGGGCTTTAGAACGTTTTTCAAAAAGCATCGTTAATGCTCAGGGTTTTAGCGACGTTTTTAAAAAAGCACCGCTAATGCTCAGGGCTTTAGCGGCGTTTTTGAGAAAGCGCCACTAATGCTCAGGTCTTTAGCGTCGTTTTTGATAAAGTGCCATTATTGCTCTGGTCTTTAGCAGCGTTTTTGAGAAAGCGACGCTAATGCTCTGGTCTTTAGTGTCGTTTTTGAGAAAACGCCGCTAATGCTCAGTGCTTTAGCGGCGTTTTTTAGAAAGCGCCGCTAATGCTAGGAGATTTAGCGGTGTTTTTGAAAAAACGCTGTTAATCTTTATTTTTAGCGTCGTTTTTGAAAATGCGCCGCTAATACTCAATCTTTAGCGACGTTTTTAAATAAGCGCCGCAAAAAACATTTTATCTGTCTATTTATTATTTAATTGGTTTATTTATATTAATTATAATTCAATTTATTTTTAATTGAATATTTAAAATCTTCAGAAAAAAATAATGACACGTAGAAATAATTTGAAATAAAAAAACATAGAAAAATATTTGTTAAAAATGGAAAAATTAAAATACTATTATTTAAAATAATTTTAAAGTTTTTTGGGTACATTACTGATTTTTTTAATTTATATATTAAATAATTTCTTAATCGTAAAAGAGATAGTATTAATTTTAAAATATTGAATTAACTATCACTATAGTTTGGGGTTTTTGGTTTAGGGTATATGGTTTAGAGTTTAAGGTTTAGGAGTTACTATTTTAAGGTTTATGGATTATGGGTTTAAGGGTTATGGTTTATGGTTTAAAAGCTGGGGTTTAAAGTTTAGAGGATATTTGTTAAGGGTTTAGGGTTTAGGGTTTAGATTAACTAGTGTTTTCTAATTTATATATTAATTAATTTCTTATATAATTGTAAAAGAGATAATATTAATTTGGTTCTTCAAAATCGTGTGAAGATTTGGTTCTTCAAAATAGTTTCGGTGTATTTAGAACTGTTAAAGCTGCATTATATTTGTTGAGGGAATAAGAAAACAATAATAATGAGTTTTTAAATATTTTCAAAGAATTTGACATTAAATAGCTTCACAACGTTTTAATAAGTACAGGGTTAATTTTCGTTCTTATTCTGCTCCAGGGATATCCCTTTTTTTAATAAGAAATTGCATTGTTGAGTTTCCCGATCCTTTGGCTTAGGATTAGTCAGTTCTATTTCTTGATGGGGGCAGGGAAGGGATATAACTTAGCGGTAAAGTGTCACCTTGACGTGGCGGAAGTATCAGTTCGAGCCTGATTAAACAAAAGTAAAAAAAAAAAAGTAAAATTGAAAAAAGAGAGAGTGATCGATAAAGGTTGTAAAGTTTCAAATACCTCGAAATCAGGATTTTTACAATATTTTTTAAAAATTTTCATTTTAAACTATGCCACTTAAGGCTTAACATCTCATTTAACTATTAAATTAATGATTTTAATAATGGAGGGACCATATTGATATAACCTCGTTAGTTTAAGGATGTAATTAGAATATTTTAAAGACTTGGGAACCAATTTAAAATGAAAATTATAGTTTAGGGATGTTGGTGTAATTAACTCTATAAAAATTGATTTTAACTAAAACCTAACTTGAAGAGATCATAGGTTGCATTTTGTCGGACCTATGTATTCTATTAACATGCATTATATTTGTTCAAGCCTAGCTTAACTTGAAATACGAGTCTTAATTTTTACCTAAATTTGTCTTTATTTTATATAGCTAACTCAAATCTATTTTAGACCACTCGTATTATTATTAATTTAATATATATTAATTATATATATTTTTCATTTATTAAAATTTTAAACCTAGACAAATTAATACATATTTTAATGTATATATTATAATATTATATACTTAATTTAATTTTATATAAATTATAAAAATAAATAAAAAATATATTATAAAATAGAAATCAAGTCAAGCTAGACTCACCATAGCTAGTACCTTAAAAGTTGTAGTTTTAACGTGATTCATATTTTAAACGAGTCTAATTTATTTGTTCATTGGACTTCGGACAGATGTTTTGATATATTATGTGTTGTAAAGGCCATAAGGATAAAAGCCCAAAATAGAGTTGAGCCCAAAATTCAGACAATTTTGTCACTCACTACATTACCTATAGAAAAACCCTAGTTAGAGAATCGATATATTTGATAGAATTGAATTTGCTAGACGCCACAAGGATAGCCCTATAGCAGCAGCAACAGCAGCAGAAGCAGAAGCAAAGGGTTTAGAGACGAAATGGCAGCGAAAAGGAAGACTCCCGTCAAGACCTGAAACCCAGATCTGATCCGTGGTGTGGGAAAGTATTCCAGGTCTAAGATGTACCACAAGCGTGGCCTTTGGGCAATGAAGGCCAAAAATGGCGGTGCTTTCCCCTGCCATGATCCCAAATCTAAGGCCCCCGCTGCCGCTGAGAAACCTCCCAAGTTTTACCCGGCTGAGGATGTCAAGAAGCCGCTTCTTAACAAGCGCAAACCTAAACCCACCAAACTCAGGTTCTTCTTTTGAAAACCATTATTCGTTTATTTATAGATTTCTGAAGAAATGTTCCTTATTTTTGGGTTTTTACTTGTTTTTTATTTGTTTAGAGCAAGCATTACACCAGGGACTGTGTTGATTTTGTTGGCTGGAAGGTTTAAGGGGAAGAGAGTTGTTTTCTTGAAGCAACTTACTTCTGGGCTCCTTTTGGTCACCGGTGGGCATTACATATTTTACTGCTATCCTTGTTTCGTCATTGATTTGCTTACTGCTTGAAAATACTGGATGTATGATATATGTTATTCAATTGCGAGCTGGATATATGAACATGTTTGTTAAAACCCTTGTTATTGATTTCTGCAGTATTACTTCCATAGTTTCTCACTTGGTTTATTTTCTAGAAGCATTATGCTGCTTTTATCTTATAGATAAGATTTGATGGTAGCAAACCAATTTAACATTCAATATGCCCGAGATTGAGTGATGCTATCTTGAAATTTAATGCCTTTTCTTGTTCGTTTTATGTGTATAATGTAGTATCCCCATTTGTTGTCTGTTCCTCTTTTTCATTCTTGAAAAACATTTTTTGTTTCAGTCTCATTATAAAGCTGACGAAAATTTTCAGAAAAAACAAGTAGTATTTTATTGTACTAAACCTAGGTTATAAGTTTTTATGGGAAGCATACTAATTACTCCAAAAGGAACCGTTTGGTATCATACATTAATATATAAGATTAAGATTAACAATCCATATGTCTGAGCATCGTATGTGCAAAATATTAGAATCAATTCATGTTTTAAATACTAATTTTTCACATTTAATTCATTCATTAAAAGAAATGAAAAATTTCCCACTCATCAACTTGTTTAGGGATAAGTGTTGGAAACCTTTTTAACTCAACCATGGTAGCTTCTGGAACTATGTTTAAAAGGCATATAGCTTTGCTTAGTGCTGAGTGTTGACCCCATTGCCAAAGTGCAATATAGAGAGAGAGTATTTGGATGGGATCCATATGAATTAAAAATGGTAATTCGCTGTATTGAAATAATTAATCTAATGACCTCCCATTTTGTATGAGAGAATCTTCCCTCCATCCAACCAGGGTCCCCTTCAGACTTGAGCTACATATGCTGACTTCGTTTTTGTTTATTTATTTATAGAAAGGTCTTATGGTTATTGAGTGCCTGACATGTCCAAGAGCTATTCTGTTATTTAACAAATAATTTTATTACAATAAAATACTACTTTGCCAAGGAAGTAGAGAAGAGGAAGAAGAAGACTGATGGAGAGTTTTTCGAGGCTGAAAAAGAGGAAAGTTTGTTTTGGTTTGCATGTAATTATAGCTTAAGCTTGTCCTAATTGGATTCTTATATTTTAATGTGCTGATTGTCTTCTCTTTTACATTTCGTCAAACAAAATTATAGGATAAGAAAAAACTGCCTGAAGACAAGAAAGAAGACCAGAAAGCAGTCAACGCCTCTTTGATAAAGTCCATTGAGGGAGTCCCAGACTTGAAGGCCTACCTTGCCGCAAGGTTTTCTCTCAAGTTTGGCATGAAACCGCATGAGCTTGTCTTCTAGAGGGTATTTTGCATTCCCTTATGTTAAAGGGCTTTTACTTTTGAATTCTTTTGGTTTAGATTATCTATGGTTTTATTATGGGGTGCTATTGCTATATGTCCAGAACCTAAATTTTGGATAGTATCTTCTGTTATGCAAAAACTTGAAATTCATATTTTGGGACATGTCAAAGAAGAAACTTGGTTCATTCTTTTGGAGAATGGGAAATGTAAATCAAACTGACAAAATCAAACTGCATGCTGACAGTATTTTGTTAATTTTGCTGAAAGATCCACATCTTGTTGAATATCCTACATATAGACTTATGAAATGTTGTTGCTTTTGATATTTTAGGGTGCACATGGTTTCATGAGGACACATAAATGGCGTCATTCCAAAGGAGCTTTTATAAATGTGGAAGCATCTAGGACGGGAGGTCTTGGTAGGATATAAATCAATGCTATTGTTTTTTGTTTCCTTGGGACGTGAGAACATTATCATATCATTTCTTAAAATGACCTTGATCAGGATGAATATTGAAAATTTCTGTCTATAGACATTTGTGAAATTCCATTTTTATTTTCCATGCATAAATTACGTATTTGTTGACACTACAGATCTAGTCTGCCAATCTGGACCTGGTTTTTGGCCTTCTTCCGTCTATGCTCAATCAGCAATTTATCCCATGGCACATAATGCAGCCCAGGTTTTACTTCATTCTTTTATATACTTTACATTCATACAAGAGTAATTTTTGTCTTTTTACATTTCAAATAAAACCATTTTTATTTTATTTTATACATGTTGATATTTGAACTCATGACATTAGCATATATAAAATCTCAGCTTTACCATTACAGCAAATGTTTCACCTCACTGAATTAGTGTCAATTTACATTGAGTCGGTTAGAGAAATAACTTATATTCTTACAAGAATTCTTTTGTCTTTTTTCATTTTAAATTATAAATGTTGAGATTTGAAGCCATACCATTAACATATATAAAATCTCAATTACTAATATTATTACACAATCAATGCTTCATTTTAAATTTTTTGTACATATTAATATTATTAAACAAAAATTTTCACCTACACGTATTACATATTTTATTTTGTTCATATTGCATATGTTATTTTTAAATATAAAATTATGTTATTTTTGTATGTGTTTTAAAATGCAAATCTAAGTTTTAAAATTGTAATTTTGACATGTAAAAATTTTAATATACTTTTAACAACGTAATAAAATAGTTATCGTGACATCACTATCGAACTATTCAAGATGGCAGAAATGAGAGTTTAGTAGAGCCAAGTGGTAAAAGAATTAAATTATTAGTTTCTCTTGAGGGGTTAGAATTAAAAAGAAAATAAACATCAAATTACAAGTTTACAATGCCTCTACCACCATCTTACCCCTATTGGATGCACAGTATTATAAAGTGAAATATTTTGGTTTACATTAGTATGTAATCTACATGTTTAATCCAACAATTTAATGTGTTATTCTGCTGTCAGATAGTACCTGGGTTTAGGGTCTGTATCATACCAGTTCTTGGTACCATCCCTGCGATATTTGGACAGGTTATGGCCTGGTATGTTGTTACACAACTTGCAGGGTTGGATGTTCAAACAGAGCCAGAGGTATTACAATTTACAGTATTCTCTGTGCTGAAAACTATTGCAAGTTAATGAGCAATTTTTCCTTGAATATTTAGGCATTTTAATTGATTATTCATATATTAATATTTTCTGTTTGTTGTGAAAAGTTTCTTGATGGAAATTGGAGTAGCAAGAATATATAATATATGCTTTGCTTCTTCCACTCAGAATTTTAGGGAGAAACAAATTAGGTTTAAGGCTTTTGACATGTGCTTGAATCGATGAAGGGTGGTTTTTGGATCAAATTGGCTAAGACTTGGACAAAATAGTAGAAGAACATGGCCTATCATACTAGATGGCTCAACTAAGTTGAGGAATACCAGATTGTCAGCATTAGCATCCATTTCTCCATCTTCATTTCTTGAAGCATCAGAGGTTTCTTGAAGCTTTAAGGTTCCATGGTCGTGGCTGGCACCAAATAGAAGGTAAGTGCACAATGAGTTGAACTGATTTACTTATCTTTGCCATGTTCATTATGGTTTGAACAGTTTACTCTTACTTTCATGCAGAGCATGTAGGCACTAAATCTGCAGTTCAAATTTGAAGCCATGCTCAAAAGTTTTTCTCTAAGGCTCATTGCTTTGAGTTCATTACAAGATTTCTTTGATTAAGTAAATGTATTATATCTTTTATTTCCAAGATTTACTTGATTAAGAAAATGCATTGTATGTTTTATTACCTTGCAATGTGTATAGTCATTGGCAGGTTCAACTAGTCAGTTTGTTTCTCATATGTATTATTTATTTTAGTTTTGATTCTAAATTTTTATTTTTACTTTAATATTTACGACAATTTGAGTTCTAACTTTTGGATTTTAATTGTGTTATTAATTTATTATTTTAAATTCTAAAACTAAATTCATTAATTTTTATATTTAGTTTTAAAGTTAAAATTTTCACAGAAAATTTAATTTAAATGATATTTTTTATTTATCTTTTAAAGTATATTTAAAGTTTAAATTTCAAAAATAAAACATAATATATAATATTTGTTATAAAAATAAATATTAT
This sequence comes from Gossypium turneri, assembly GCA_008044935.1. Classification (NCBI taxonomy): domain Eukaryota; kingdom Viridiplantae; phylum Streptophyta; class Magnoliopsida; order Malvales; family Malvaceae; genus Gossypium; species Gossypium turneri. The sequence continues at coordinate 20,590,963 of CP032572.1, read as the reverse complement.
TTGATTAAAATAATTTTTTTAAAGGTTATGTTTTTAGCGGGGTTCTTGCGAGAAGCGTCGCTAAAGGTTTGTGGCGTGCGTTTGTGATAAAAGTGTCGCTAAAGGTCATATTTTTTAGCGGCGTTTGTGTCAAAAGCGTTGTTAAAAGCCATGAGCTTTAGTGGCGTTTATGATAAAAGCGTCGCTAAAGGTCATGATCTTTAGCGGCATTCTTTATAGCGGCGGCACTTGTGAAAGCGCTGCTAATACTTTTAGTGGCACTTTAAAGTGCCGCTAAAGGCCTAAAAAAAGGCCAATAAAAGTCTATTTTGTTGTAATGCTCAACTTACAACACTTTAACATCCCAATTAACAACATTATACACCTTAATTACAGCAATAAAAATCTCAATTTTCGGTAACTAAACAATTAAATTTGCAGCACTTAAACACTTCAATTGACATCATTTGAGCACCTCAATTTACATCAATTAAACACTTCAATTTATAGCATTTAAACACCTCAACTTACAACACTTTAACATCCCAATTAACAAAATTTTTACACCTCAATTACAGCGATAAACATCTCAGGCAACTAAACAATTCAATTTGCAGCACTTAAACACTTCAATTTACATCATTTGAGCACCTCAACTTAGAACAATTAAACACTTCAAATTATAGCATTTAAGTACCTCAACTTACAACACTTTAACATCCGAATTAACAACATTTATACAACTTAAATACAACGATAAACATCTCAATTTCCAGCAACTAAACAATTCAATGTTTAGCACCTAAACACTTCAATTTACATCATTTGAGCACCTCAATTTACATCAATTAACCACTTCAATTTACAGCATTTAAATGCCTCAGCTTACAACACTTTAACATCCCAATTAACAATATTAATACACCTCAATTACAGCGATAAACATCTCAATTTCTGGCAACTAAACAATTCAATTTGCAGCACTTAAACACTTCAAATTACATCATTTGAGCACCTCAATTTAATGCAATTAAACACTTCAATTTATAGCATTTAAATACCTCAACTTATAACTTTTTAACATCCCAATTCAACATTTATACACCTTAATTACAACGATAAACATCTCAATTTTCAGCAACTAAACAATTCAATTTGCAGCACTTAAACACTTTAATTTACATAATTTGAGCACCTCAATTTACATCAATTAAACACTTCAATTTATAGCATTTAAATACCTTAACTTACAACACTTTAACATCCGAATTAACAACATTTTTACACTTCAATTACAGCGATAAACTTCTCAATTTCCAGCAACTATATAATTCAATGTTTAGCACCTCAACACTTCAATTTACATCATTTGAGCACCTCAATTGAGAACAATTAAACACTTCAATTTACAACATTTAAACACCTCAACTTACAACACTTTACCATCCCAATTAACAACATTAATACACCTCAATTATAGCGATAAACATCTCAGTTTCCGGCAACTAAAAAATTCAATTTGCAGCACTTAAACACTTCAATTTACATCATTTGAGCACCTCAATTTATAGCAATTAAACACTTTAATTTATAGCATTTCAATACCTTAACTTACAACACTTTAACATCAGAATTAACAACATTTATACACCTGAATTACAGCGATAAACATCTCAATTTCCAGCAACTAAAGAATTCAATGTTTAGCACCTCAACACTCCAATTTACATCATTTGAGCACCTCAATTGACAACAATTAAACACTTCAATTTATAGCATTTAAACACCTCAACTTACAACACTTTACCATCCCAATTAACAACATTAATACACCTCAATTACAGCGATAAACATCTCAATTTTCGGCAACTAAAAAATTCAATTTGCAGCACTTAAACACTTCAATTTACATCATTTGAGCACCTCAATTTACAACAATTAAGCACTTCAATTTATAGCATTTAAATACCTTAACTTACAACACTTTAACATCCCAATTAACAACATTTATACACCTCAATTACAGCGATAAACATCTCAATTTCCAGCAACTAAACAATTCAATTTGCAACACTTAAACACTTCAATGTATGTCATTTGAGCACCTCAATTTACAACAATTAAACACTTCAATTTAGAGCATTTAAACACCTTAACGTACAACACTTTAACATCCCAATTAACAACATTTATACACCTTAATTACAGCGATAAACATCTCAATTTCTAGCAATTAAACAATTCAATTTGCAGCACTTGCACTTCAATTTACATCATTTGAGCACCTCAATTTACAAAAATTAAACACTTCAATTGACAGCATTTGAACACCTCAACTTACAACACCTTAACATCCCAGTTAACAATATTTATTGACCTTAATTACAGCGATAAACATCTCAATTTCCAACAACTAAACACTTCAATTTGAAGCACTTAAACACTTTAATTTACATCATTTGAGCACCTCAATTTTTAGCAATTAAACACTTCTATTTACAGCCTTTAACCACCTCAACCTACAACTTCCCAATTAACAACATTTATACACCTCAATTACAGCAAGAAACTTGTCAATTTTTGGCAACTAAACAATTCAATTTACAGCACTTAAACACTTCAATTTACATTATTTGAGCACCTCAATTTACAGCAATTAAACACTTCAATTTATAGCATTTAAACACCTCAACTTACAACACTTTAACATCCCAATTAACAAAATTTATACACCTCAATTACAACGATAAACATCTCAATTTTCAGCAACTAAACAATTTAATTTGCAGTACTTAAAACACTTCAATTTACAACATTTAAACACTTCAATTTGCAGCACTTTAACACTTCAATTCACAACACTTAAATAGTTCAATTTGCAACACTTTAACACTTCAATATACATCATTTAAACACTTCAATTCGCAGCACTTTAACATCGCTATTAACAACATTTATACACCTCAATTACAACAATAAAACATCTCAATTTCCAGCAACTAAACACTTCAAATTGTAGTACTTAAATAGGGCTTTAAAAGTACAAAAACAAGCAGCAACAACATCTACGTTGCTTGAGCAACATGAAATTTTTGCACTAATTGGACAACAACTAAATCTGAAATAAACGAGTTTAACCAGTACAAAACAGTAGCAACCATGAAATTTGTAAAGAACAATTTTTTCCCTATTTAACTATCACTAAATCATCCATGTAAAATTGATAAGCATTTCAAGCATGGAAATAATAAAGGAGTTTAAAAAAAACTCACCATTAGCAACACTCAATTTGTATTTCTAAAATAACATGTCATTCGACAAATAAAACTCGATTTATTCATTAACAACACATCATCAATATCAATCCCAGAGTTATACATTTTAACCACGGCATCCAAGCACTATAAATTACAGCTATAATTCCTCTCAATTTACCGTTTTAAGATACCACAATTTCATTATTAAGACCATTTAAATTACAACAATTAATCCACCTCAGATAATGTTTTAAGACAACATAAATACTTACAGCATGAATACTTATACTTTAATCACGATACAGCAGTAGGACATCTTAATTATAACTATGACATCTTCTAATTGTAGCTTAAGACCTTAATATTTAATCAATTCCAGCAGCAGGTTATCTTAATTTTATTACAAAAGGTCATATTCGGACAGCATGCATGGAGTTTGCATGCCACATAGTTCACTCAACGACTAGCAATCATCAAGACTTTTCCCTTAATTTTCATCACACTTACCAGCATCAGAGTCCAACCAATGATTCAAGAAATAACTTAAACTCACACCATAACCAAAGAGCAGCCATTATTTACAACATGATTTATTTGCTCCTAACTGAAAATCATCAACAGCTAATTGATAGTTTAATCATAAAATTTAGACGACTTAATTGAAGGCACCAACTAGTTAATTCGACTTGACAATTAACTAAATGAGTAAGTGTGTGTGTGTAAATTTCAAGGGAAACTTACCGGATTCTTCCCCAAATTGCTGTTACGAGCACAAAATTTCTCCTCGCCTTTACCAATTTGATAGTCTCTCACCTTTCAAGCTTTTTAATATGAAGAAAAAACTATTTAATATGCCAAATCCATGGCCTCTCCCTCCATGCAACTGACCTCCCTTTTTATTTCATCCATTCGGATAGCAAGAGAAAAGAAAAGTAAAAGTACAGACAAATAAAAATATATTATAGAAGAAAACAAGTTTTCCCCCCTTTTTTTCACCACTGATTTCCCTTTTTACGGTCAATGAAAAGAAATTTTAAAGAATTTTCTTCTCCCCTTTTCTCCTCTAGAGTTTCGGCATTTTTTGGGAAAGATAGAGTTTCGGTGTTTTCGGCGTTTTTGACGGTCAATGGGTGAAAAAATACATGGTAAAATTGTCTGGGGGAAAAATTTTACTATTACATCCGTCGTTGAATGGGCTATTCTTAGCCCCCTTCGCTGAATGATGATTCGGTAAATTAGACGAATAAGAGAGGAATAACCATTCGCCGAATGAAGAAAACAGTGAACCAAACTATAGCTTAACTGTTCATCCAAGAATAAGGAGGGAATGGAAGTCATTCCCTCCAACCAAACATGGCCTTAGAAACAATAAAGTAACAAAGGAAAGCACAAAAACACATCTAGAAGCTTCTTCCAAACCTTTCAGTGACTAGCAACCCAAAATGGCCGAAAACCTTTCCAAGATTGGCAATCGGAGCCACCAACCAGAGGAAGAGAGTTGAGATTCGACGCTTAGAGTGAAAAACATTCTCAACCGGGAACTTCAAATAAATAGGGAGGCAACTACGGTGGTTGGTGAAAACGACGGTCCAGATCAGTCAGTTCAAAAACCCAAAGCAGAGCATCCTCTACCCAGAAGGAATCCTCCAAGTGCTTCATTCCTTTGGACGCCATCGCATGCACTGCTGTATTTCCTTCTCTCGTGATGAATTCGAAACGACAAGATGCGAAACCCCTCGCCAGATTCTTTACATCCTAGATAATTGGCCTCATCTCTGAATAATCCTCCATAGATGCTTGGAGATTCCTAATAACCATTTTTGAATCACTTTTCGGGATTACTCTCGAGAAACCCATATCCCTTGTGAATTGAAAATCATGCAAAACAGCCATTACTTCGGCTAGCACCACCGTCCTAACCAGGTTATGCATACTGAATCTCAAACCCATTAAATTTCCATCATCATTCCTAATTAGAAACCTTGATACTACGCGATGATTTGCCTAAAAAAACCTAGTGTCTGCATTCACTTTGACCCAATCCATAGGCGGAGGCTCCCATTTAATTAGGGTTCGAGGTTTAGGATGCTTCAACATACTAGTCATCTCCCTATAATCCCTACCATATCCCCGAATAAAGGTAATAACCTCCTCCGCACTTTGCGTTTTTCTTTCATGTAATAGCTTGTTGCGGGCAAACCATATTGTCCATATTGTAATGGCGATTTCCTCTTTAGTATTACTGGTAGAATTTAGGAATAACCAGTTTAACCATTCATTAAAATTCGAATCCGCAACATAACTTGGCCCCCAATAATTTAACTTTGACCACACTTGCGTAGAAAACGTGCAGTCTCACGCAACATGAATAGTCGATTCACTACAATCCCGATAGCGCGAGCAATTAGTTTCGTGCATAATTTTTCTGAAATGCAAATTTTTAGCAAATCTCCATCGTAAAATGTGAATTTTTGCAAGGCACATCAAACTCCAAATTTGCTTAAAATTGAACTGCTCCAAACCATTTTATCTAATTGATTTGTAGTAGGGAAAGGGATACTTACAATCTTATTTCTTTCTTCCACCGAAAATGTTGAATAGATTAGTTATCTATCCCATCGATTTGGATTTAGGATAATCAAATCATTCACATACTCCAATCCTTCAACTCTACTCGAAGTAACTCATGCTCCACTCCTCCTTAGTAGCCAATAGTCCTCCCATATCAAAATTGATAACCTTTAACCAATCCTCCACCCAAGACCAGATGTTAGCAGAGCTTTGGACCACCATATACTTCTCCAAATCAGAGATGGGTTAAAACCCAATGAGGCATCTAAAAAGTTAAACCCATAATAATACTTTGCTCGAAGTAATTTGGCTATTAAAGAGTCTGAAGTTTCCATCAGTTGCCATCCCTACTTTAATAATAAATTAGATCTCGAAAACCCATACGTCCATCCTTTTTCGGAATACACAATGAGTTCCAAGAACACCAATGTAAACCCTTTCATCCAGCTTTCTTCTATCACCAAAATCTACCAATAACCATTTCAAGTTCTTTACAAAAAAGAATTGGGTAGTAAAAAACAAGACATTGCAAACATGAGGATTGCCTGTAACACTTGTAACACCCCTAACCCGTCTCTGTTATTGAATTAGAGTTATGGAATGTTACCGAAAAGAAAAGAACATTTCATTTCATTTCAGAATAATCATACAAATAATTTATAGCATATAAAAAATAGATTAATTCATTATATAAATACCCCTATGGGCCTTAAAATGGGCTTACGGGGCCTTAAAAACAGTTTGAGGACGATCTAAGATCAAATCGAAACAAAATAGAAAATTTTAAAAAATTTAAAAGTTTTCAAAATAGGGGTCACACGACCGTGTGACTAAGCCAAGACCGTGTGGACATTCGAAGTCTGGAAACATGGCCGTGTCTAGCTGGTGTGTCTGCCCATATGAATATTCAAAATAGGGTCATACGACCGTGTCATAAGTCGTGCGCCAGATCGTGTGTGAATTCGAAGTTGGGTCACACGGTTGTGTCGCAGGCCGTGTGCTAGACCGTGTAACAATCTATTTTGGCTCACACGGCCATGTGGCGAACCGTGTGCAAGGTCATGTGGATACTGCACCTAAAATCAATAATTACACATGGTCGTGCGTGGTGATAGTGTGTGGCACACGGTCGTGTGCACCATTTTTTACCCCTAATCCAATTAATCTCATACACCATTCCTTACACAACAAGACATACCATATATATATATATCAATTCTTAGGTTCAAAAACACATTCAAATCATCAAGTACATGCTAAAATTTCATCCATACTATGCCTAACTAATATGTCATTCAAAGGCACTGCAATCAAAGATTATTAATTCAAATAACCAAGCTAAAAAGAACACATGACATTTACCACCTATTTATAATCAAACTTCAACCAAAATGACAAACATGAGCACTTTCATCAAGTTATCATTATAGGCATCATGACCTTAAACATAGTCTTAAGGCTTACAACTTAAGTACATCAAATACATATATTTAAAATAACCATTTCACTAACATAACATTTATAGAATAACATTTACATATTCACAACAAAACACCTATATATATACATGCCACATCCCAAAACGAAATATAACAACTACTAAATAGCTGGATAGTGTGAGCTTCTTCTGATCCGTTTAGTCAGTCTGCAACTTAGACAACTACAAAAGAACATATCAAACTAAACTTACCTTAATTGTCATAAAAAATATAAAGAGATAAAATACAATTCCTGATAGCCAAATACACATTCACAAATCTCATTAGTTCATGATCACATATCAATGTATAACATGATAATCCTCATCACAAATAACTTATCAATTCCATAACTAGCATATCATCAATATAGATGTGCTCATATATAAACAAATATTTCATTGGTCATTTAACACTTTTAAATATCTTGAATATGCATCAACATTTCAATCCACAAGTCAACTATATATTTCATTAACATTTAGCCTGATGAACTAAGTAACTCGACTCGGATACTTGGGTAACTACACCACACTAGAGGCATCGACGTGCAAATAGAGACACCAAAGTGCAAACAGAGGCACCGGAGTGCAAATCCCCTATTGACATGTCAATCGTATCCTACACGATTACTAAGTTCGACCGAGCATTCCATTTCTATTAATCAATTTAGAGGCACTTCGTTATTTTTCATACACATATGGTATTTAAATTATAAACACATTCATAATATGAAATCATCAAGATACCACCATCAATCATATATTTCCATACATATTTAGTTGTATATTGCAATCATATATCCCTATCTATTGAATTTTCACAAGATTATCTACTAATAACCAGAAAATGATAATTAATTACAAGCAACATACATTTTCACATTGAAATACTATGAACTTACCTACGGTCACTCCCGATTTCACAGTAGGGACTACTCCGTAATTTTTCCTTTTCCACGATTATTGTCTTTTTTATTCAAGTCTTGATCTAAAATAATAAGTAAATATCCTCTATTAATTTAACATACAATTCATGCTTAATATAATTCATATGACCTTTAATTTTTTATTAATTACACAATTTCTCTAAACTTTTACACCATTCACAATTTAGTCCCTAACCTCAAAATACAAAAATTAACAAAACTTTATAACATAACTTGCTAGCCGAATTTTTACCTTACCATATTTAGCCCACATTTATTGTAAATTCACAAAAATTCCCTATCAATTCTAACATTTAATCAATTTAACCATTTACTCAAAAATAACACAAACTACTTTATAAAATACTCATAATCAACAACTAATAACTCAAATCTATTATTTAACATCATGAACATCAAGAACTTATCAATGGTAACATTTAAAATCTTTGACAGTTTTAAAAACGAAGGTATGGGTTAGCTAGACCTAGTTGTAATGATCACAAAAACATAAAAATTACAAGAAACGGTGTAAAAATTACTCTCATGCATACATCAAATGCTTGGTCGAACCCTAAGATTCATAAAATGGTGTTTATCCCTTTTCAATTTCGACTAACCACTTGTGGAAGATGATGATTCAAGGTTTTTATTATTTTACTTCAATTTTCATTTATCAAATTACCAATTTGCCCTCAATCATCATAAATCCTCTTTCTTTGAATAACTAAGCTATTAAATCAATTCAATTCAATAATTACTAACTCTTGTGTCTTTTACAATCTAATCCTTTTCTTCGATAAACTAACGAAATGTTAAAATTTCTTTTCTAAAAATTTAATATGACTTTAAATGTGACTCCACATATCAAAATTGTGGTCCTGAAACCACAGTTTCTGACGCCATTGAAAAACGGGATATTACAACTCTCCCCCTAAAGAAATTTTCATCCTCGAAAATCTTACTAGAGAGAAGGTTCAAATATTAATTTTTCATAATTTCTTCTGTCTCCCACGTAGCTTTCTCTATTCCATGTCGTCTCCAAAGAGCTTTAACTAATGGCACAGATTTATTTCTCAATTCTTTAATTTCCCGAGCTAGAATCTTCATCTGTTCCTCATCATAAGTTAGATCAGGTAGATCAGACTGTAACTTAATTTCATCTATAGTCAAAACATGTGACGGATCTGAAAGATAATGTAGAAGCAACGAAAAGTGAAAAACATTATGAATTCTATCAAGTTTCGGAGGTAATGCTAAGCGATACGCTACGGGTCCAATTCTTTCTAGCACTTCGTACGGTCCGATAAATCTGGGACTAAGTTTTATTTTTCTACCAAAACGTAACACTTTCTTCCAGGGCGAGACTTTCAGAAACACTTTCTCACCAACAGAAAATTCATATTTTTATGTTTCAAATCAGCATAAGATTTTTGACTATTAGATGCAGCTTTCAAATTATCTCTAATAACTTGAACTTTTCTTTAGTTTCCTTAACTAAATCAACCCCAACCATTTTTCTTTCATTCAATTTAGACCAATATAACAGACTTCTACATTTACGCCTGTATAAAACCTCGTTCGGAGCCATCTTTATGCTCGATTGATAATTGTTATTATACACGAACTCGGCTAACGACAAATACTTTTCCCAGCTGCCTTCAAACTCAATAACACAACACTGTAACATATCTTCTAAAATTTGTATTATTCGGTCAGACTGGCCATTTGTTTACGGATGAAAAGCAGTATTGAAATTTAACCTAGAACAAAGAATATTGTGTAATTTACCCTAAAATCTAAAAGTAAACTAAGGGTCATGATCAAATATAAGCAACAGTGGTACACCATGCAATCTCACAATTTCTGAAACATTCAATTTGGCTAATTTTTCAAGTGAATAGTCAGCTTGAACAGGAATAAAATGAGTTGTTTCCATTAATCTATCCACGATAACCCAAATCGAGTCTTTTCTTTTCAGAGTCAAACGTAACCCTGAAACAAAATCCATCGTGGCTCGATCCCACTTCCATTCAGGAATCATTACTGGTTGCAACAATCCCAACGGAACCTGGTGTTCGGCTTTCACCTATTGACAAACTAAACATCTGGATACAAACTCTGTTATTTCACGTTTCATTCTAGGCCACCAATAACGTTGTTTCAGATCATTATACATTTTTGTACTCCTAGGGTGAATCAAATAAACACTACTATATGCTTCGTTCAACAATTTTCGCTTTAACTCAGAATCATTCGATACACAAATTCGATCTCGTAAATATAAACAATCATCATTCCCTATATGAAAATAATTTTTCTAACTACTTTTCACTAATTCAAGCTTCGACCGTAAATTTGGATCATTTTTCTAAAGTTCTTGAATTTCTTATAAAAATATCGGCTTTTCTATCAATTCCTCCAAAATAGAACCATCATGTTCAACGTTAAGTTTGCATTCGTAGCTTTCAGAGTAAACAAAGATTTTCGACTCAAAGTATCAGCAGCAACATTAACTTTCCCGGGATGATAGTCAATTACTAAATCATAATCTTTTAGCAACTTAAGTCATCTACACTGATGCAAATTCAAATCTTTTTGAGTCATCAAGTATTTCAAGCTTTTATGATCGGTAAAAATATGACATTTCTCACCATATAAATAATGTCTCCAGATCTTTAAAGCAAAAACCACAACAGCCAACTCTAAGTCATGTGTCGGATAGTTCTGTTCGTGAGGCTTCAATTGTCTTCAAGCGCAATCACTTTACCACTCTGCATCAAAACACAACCTAGACCACAAAGGGACGCGCATTATAAACGATAAATTCTTTCCTAGTTTTAGGTTGAATCAAAACTGGAGCTTCAATTAACATATTCTTCAATTGCTCAAAACTATTCTGACATTTATCAGTCCAGACAAAATTAACATCTTTTTGCAACAATTTAGTCATCGGAGATGCTATAATGGAGAAGTTTTTGACAAAACACTGATAATATCCCGCTAAGCCAAGAAACTATGAACCTCAGAAACATTCTTTGGAATTTCCCAATCAACAATTGCAGATATTTTATTCGGATCAACATAGATACCATTAATAGGGATAACATGACCTAGAAATCCAACCTCTCGCAACCAAAATTCACATTTTCTAAATTTCGCATAAAGTTATTTTTCACGCAGGGTTTGCAACACAATTCTTAAATGCTCGACAGGATCTGACTCATTCAGCGAATAAATTGGAATATCATTAATGAATACTACAACAAACCGATCTAAATACAGCTGAAATACTCGAGTCATCAAATCCATGAATGTTGCGGGGACATTAGTCAAACCAAATGGCATCACTAAAAATTCGTAATAACTGTATTGAGTTTTGAATGCATTCTTTGGTACATTAGGCTCCTTAACTCGCAACTGGTAATATCCAGATCACAAATCAATCTTTGAAAATATCGTACCTCCCTTCAACTAATCGAACAAATCATCAACGAGGTAACAAATATTTATTCTTAATAGTGACTTGATTCAACTGTCAGTAATCTATGCATAATCTCATCGATCCATCATTCTTTTTCACAAACAGAATAGGAACAACCTAAGGTGACACACTCAATCGAATAAATTTGCGGTCTAACAGTTCTTGTAATTATACTTTCAACTATTTCAAGTCTGTAGGAGCCATTCTGTACAGGGCTATTGAAATTGAAGCTATTCTTGGCACAAGTTCAATTACAAATTCAACTTCTTGAATTTGTAGTAACCAAATCAATTCTTCAAGGAAAACATCAACATATTCTCTAACTATCAGTACTTGATCAATTTTCGATTCTGCCACTTTCAAATCGAGAATATAAGGTAAATAAGTTTTTCACCCTTTTCTGATCAGCTTATGAGCTGAAATTGCCGAAATCATGTTTGTCACACAATCGATCCCATCTGCCTTAACACAAATAAATTCACCACTCGGATGTTTCAAACTAACTTGTTTTCTTCGACAACTCACCATCGCGTCATGTTCAGACAACCAACCCATTCCCAAAATAAGATCAAATTCATCAAATGGTAATAGCATCAAATTAGCAGGAAAGTCACAACCCTGAACTTTCAGTGGACATAATTTGTAAATCTGATTAACTAAAACACACTGACCAAGTGGATTTGTTACTTTAACAGTGTACTCAGTTGACACAATAGGTAATTTCTCATTGTCTACTAATGCATTGCATATATAAGAGTGTGTTGACCTAGGGTCAATGCATACACATCGATATAAAAAAGAGAGAAAGTACCAGCAATAACATTCGGAGTAAAAGCTTCTTTTCGAGCTTTAATTGCGTACGCTTTAGCAGGTGCTCTAGCTTTAGAACGATCAGTTGTATCTCTAGTCTTTCCTCGACTAGCAATAGCTTTCTTATAGTTTCCCAGCCTTATGCCTCTCTATGATGTAACTTTAGGCTTTGTAGATTGATTTCCCGAATCACCATGACGCTTTGGACAGTCTTTGAGAAAATGATCAGGAAATCCACACTAAAAATAGGTTCCTAACTTAGATCGACATTTGCCGAAATGCCTTTTTTTTGCATTCCTTACAAACAATCTTCTCAACATTTCTCACGCAACCAACACTGGCAGTCGGTGAATTAACAGATTTCAAGTTACTCTATCTTAGTCTATCTCTACCAGTAAACTCTGAAGGAGCAATTGATCGATTTGCATCATTTCTAAACTTCTTTGATGGAACAGTCCGAGATGATTTAGATAACCCTCGTTTGTTGAAATCTCAAGATCTCAAATTAGATTGTCATTTACTATTGCAGATTTCTTCAATTTTTTGAGCTCGTTCTAAGAGTTGTACAAATTCGCGTAATTTCAATGCTACAACAGACATCCAAATTTCATCATTCAAGCCATTTCGAAACTAATGCACATATATTCTTCATTTGATACGATATTACGGGCATACTTGCTTAATTGTACAAACTCTCGTTCATACTCGACTACTGATCGGTTCCCCTATTTCAATTCAAGAAATTCTTTCTTTTTCTTGTTGAGGTACAACCGACTAACATATTTCTTCCTAAATTATGTCTAAAAGAAGTCCCAATTAATACGATCACTGGATGTCATTATAGTCAAAGTATCCCACCATGAATATGCCTTGTCTTTCAACAACGAAACCGTGCAGCTTAAATAATCTTTGTACTTTTTTATCAATAAAGTAGCATAGCGTAACATATAAAAAGATTGGATACAAAGGAGGACTTGCAATATCTACCAATACAATACACGGCATATTTCTCATTAGTTCCTAGAAAACATAGTTCTTCAAGCAAGAGCATCGGCACAATGGTTGCCTTCACAATAAACATGAAGAACACAATTATTCTAAAAGGTCCTCAATAAGGTCTTGGAAACATGTTAAATCAATAAGCTTCTTGAGAAGACTAATGAGAGCAGTTACATCAACTTAAACAATTAATTCATCAATGTTCAAATGAATCCAAGAAGTAAGCCAACAACCATATTCGAAGTAATACAAAGAGAAAAAAATGAGAGCTCGTAATCTGTTTTCTCTCATGGTTTTGGATCAAAGCACCAGCTCCTATTAAACTCGAATTACCAAGAGAAGAACCATTGCTATTAAGTTTAATGGTTTCCATTTAACATGAATAAAGGAACAAAATAAACATTCTTAAATTTTCTTAGGCAACAGCTAAAATTTTAATAGTAATAGAAGGTAACGAATGTTTTTGGTTGAAAATTATCAATGTATAAATTTATATGTTAATAATAAATCACCTAAAACCTTAAAAATGATTTATAAATAATTAAACTTTTTAATATATAACACCATAATTTACCATCAATATATAAATATATAGTAATTATTTGCAGGCTTGAGATAGCAAAACGCTTGCGCTTTCACTGATCTCATCTCTCTTCCTCTTCCTCTTCCTCTCGCTATCCCCTTCAATTTCCAACTTCACTCCAAACAACATAGGGCTTTCATCGTCATCTTTTTCTTTCTCGAACTGTGCATAATTAGCCACCAAATCAAGAAGTTCCTTGAATTTTCTTTTCATGCTTGTCAGCTCCCAGTTCAATGCCCCATTTTCCTTCCTCAAACGCTTATTTTCGTCCATTAGGTTGTTGAATCCCGACGATGAACAAGTTGACGAAGACCTTTGATCTTCCTCACACTCCAATGGTGATGACGCTTGAGCTATTGCACTGTTTTGTTGCCTATTTGCCCATGATTTTCTTCTTCGGATTTGGGAAAGTAGCTCTCCTTCGCCCTTTCGAAACATTTCGTTGCAAAATTCCCATCGACTAGTTGCAACTTTCCGAAATCCCTACGAACAAATAAATATATGCAAGATACATTTACTAATAATTTGTTTTGGCCAATACTTATTAAGCATATGGTTTGGATATAATATGGCCATCATGCATGCTATGCGGGATCCATAGACTCGAGAAATTACTAGTTTACCACTAAAAAAAATAATCTCAAAATATAAAATTAAGAGTAGATCTAGTAACTCTAGACACCGTGAACAGTATAAACACAATGCAACATCAAAATAAAAACATGAACTTAACAAAATTAAATAAATATGTATATTTATCAATACAAATTATTAACTATAAAATAATCTGAATATAACTTAAGAAATACACAAAAACGATATGAATATGAAAATTGTCAAATTTAAGTAGGAATTAATTGAAACATATATGATTGAATATATTTCAAAAATAAATTAAAGGTAAAAAGTAAATTAATGAAACCAATAAATTGATGCAAAATAGTACATTTTCTTTACCGTGTGACAAACTTTGATTCACACATATAGGTACATGAGTCAATGTTAAAATTAGAATTCTAAATCTATTACATATATGACCTTTTTTATATCAAGGAGAAGGATGTAAGTGGAATTTGGTACTTAGCTTACTATTGAATATATGAATTAAACTTTAGATTCATAATTATTTCTTTTAGATTCATATTTCTGTCTGATCAAAAAATTCTTTTGGGAAAACTATAGAAAATTGGTAAAAACATATCCGATTAAATTAAAATTAAAGGCATCGAACGTAAATCATCCATAAAACGTTTTAGTTTATTAGGTTAGACCCCCTACGTGCTTTTTAGAGTCGAGCTTTAGTCAAAAATAGTAAAAGCGCCTCAAGGTCTTTTTTTGGCACATTTGACTAAAATCTATGCCTGAAATGTCTAGCACAGCCGACAGAACACAACACATAAAAACAACAGCCATCAAAAAACCAGCAACAACCAAACAAGCCACCAACTGAAAAATATCTTTACATCTTTACGTATGGTATATCTATGTACATTTTCTTTTAAATGATAATACTTAGGTGAAGAAAAAAATTGTTGAGGGACTGGAATAAAAATATAAATTATTGAGGAGTCTACTGGCACTAAAAATTTTATGTTAAAAGGATAAACTTGAATTATTGATTCTGAAAACCAAGTCAACTCAACCTAAATGATAAAAACAGATGTGAAAAGAAATTTATGACACGAGCATCAAACATCGGTTGCAATGATACAAGGAAAAGGAACAAGAAAAAACTACTTACGTAAGTATTAAGCTGGCGGACAAAGCTAGAGAAATTGCTATGCTTGAAAAGTGTTGGGAGGAGATCACGAGCAAACTCCGCTGGCTGCCACACGACAAAACCTGACCCGTCTGCGTTCCACGATATAACATCATTGGTGATCGGATCCTCCACTAACATGTAAGTCTTCAACAAAAATGGTGGTGGTGTTGATTTCCTTACATATTCTAACAAACCTTTGTTATTATCACTTCCCATCATAGATTCCATACTAATACAGAAAGTGAAATCTATATAATAAGTATTGTGTAAAATTAAACAAAACGAAGAAGAAATTAATTCAAGGATAAGGGGAGAAGAGAAGAGGGGCAGTTAAGAACTCCCAACCCCAACAATAGAAACCCAAGACGACTCCACAGTTCATGAGAAATGCAAGGGCAAGGTTTTGGCTTTTCCCTTCTCTTCTTTCCTATCTCTCTGAAACGTATGTTCTTCAACCCCCTACCGCTTCTTATATTAAAGGCATTGTTTTACTATGTATGTGGGTCCATGTGTTACTATGAACCTTACTTTTGGAACGCCCAATTTGTAAATATCTAAAGGAACATCTAATTACAATTTTTTTTTTTAAATTTCGATTTGACCCGTAAATTCTGAAATGGTGTTTAGTAGTTTTTAATTAGCGTAGATGCAAATATAACTTATTTCACGATTTGTGCTCTGAAATTTACCCATTTTTCACTTTACTATTTAAACTTTTTTTTTATCCTTTTTTGTATATAATGTACATTGCTTCGTTATGATTTTTGATCTAATTTTTCAAGACATTAAAAAAGAAATGCTACTTACTGATTTTTATATTTTCATAAAAAAATTCTTGAATTATTTTTTAGCTTAAAAATATATTTATTAAAATTACATTTAACTAAAAAAATAAAAATTGTATTTTTTTTAATTCTTTCTCTTTTTTTCATGTTTTCTTTCTCCTTTTTCCTCTTTCCCAATTTTCCTTCGTACCCATAAAAAAAAAAAAAAAAACCATTGCTGAAGTCTTCATTTCCATCATAACTATCATTAGAATACACCCAAAAAAAAAAATGAAAAAGAAAAGGAAAGACAACAAAAAGCAAACAGCACAATATCAATTCTGCCTAAAGCAAGAACTGAAGTCTTCCGAGTATTATTTGATTGATCTAAACACTGAAAGAGAAACTGAGAAAAACCCATACCGATAATTGAACACAATAGAAAACACTTAGATTTTATGTTGAAGTTTCAAGATTGCTTTGGAAAAATTCAAATTTTCCTTTGAAAAAAGAAATGATGGAAACTAAAAAAAAAAATTTAAAACAAAATAATGATGAAATTTGGATTCAAACAGCCACGTGAGAGGTGATTAACGGTAAACGCCAATATCTAGAATTTTTTGAGTTGATTTGAAACTTTAAAGGGAGAATAATTTGAGTTTTAATTTAATTAAAGAAAATTTTATAGAAAATCATAAATAAAATAAAAGCATGTGAATTAATAGGAGATTTTTTTTCTCAGTCATTTATAAATTTGTAGAGGGTTCTTAAAATCACTTTAATCTTTGGGGGAAGAAGAAGATTGAGGGAAGAAAAAGAAGACAGAATCTAGAAAGTAAGAGTCTTGAAACCTAAAAATTATAAAATTAAAAAGAAATTTTAATCTTTTAATCTAAACAAATAACCTCATCAATCTTGAAACTCAAAAATTATACAATCATATTTTATTTTTTGGGTTAAAAATTATTTAATCATTTACCATATATAGAGAGATAGGGAGAGAGTTTACATCATTTTTCTTTTTCTTTTTTCTATGTTTATTGATAAATTAGTTTTAGATTAGATATGTTTATGTAATGTTTATATATATTTTTTATTTTTATAAATTTTCAAATTTATATATTTTATAAAAAATGATATATTTTTATTAAAAATAATACATGGTGCTATTTTATTAGCTACAACAAGTAAAATAAGGTTTATAGGTCGATTTTTTTAATTAGGGTTTTAGGCCGGTTTTAAAATTAATTATGGATATAGGTTGATTTAATTGGAAAGCGCGTTGGACGTGCTCAGTTAACGGTCAGATTCTAACGACTTTTTAAACGTTGCCGCCAACGGTAAAAAAAAAAATTAAATACCCAACGATAACTTTTTTTACCCTATAAATACCCTTCAAATTTCATTTTTTTCATTCGCATCCTTCTCTCAACTCTCTCAATTCTCTCAAACTCTCTCAAACCCTCTCAAGTCTCTCAACTCTCGTTTTAATATTTTTTTGATATTTTTATTTAAAATTATTATTTTTAATTATCTCATTTTTATTCGTTTAAATCGACTTCTCACAAATGGTTACCTCATTAATCCGCTTTAATGACAAGCATATTTATGTTGCCCAATTAGTAATGGTAAGACCGAAATTTAAATTTCGTTAATATCAATAATGTTAAATTTAATTTTTTTTATAATTATAATTTTTTTTATTGTTTCAATAGGCGGATGATCGTGTTTTGGAGGGCTTTATCCATAATATGGGAAAGCCTATGATCCTTGAAATTCGTGGCTACTTGCAAGCAGTTGGATTATTACATGTATCTTGTATGTCCGAGGGCTGCAAACTCGATTTGTAACTAATCAGCACATTGGTGGAAAGATGGAGGCTCGAAACACATACTTTCCACATTCCATGCGACAAGTGTACAATCACACTTAAAGACGTAACACTATAACTTGGTCTGACAATGGATGGGTCAGTCATCACGGGATCTGTGATCATTCCGAGCAAAGTGACCTTCTGCCAATAAATGAACTGGTTGAAGGATAATTTCAACGAGCTCCCTGAAGACCGAATGGAGGAGGTCATACAATAATACGCCTGAGCATACATCATAAGGTTAATCGAGCACATTTTAATGCTCGACAAATCTCAAATTTTGGTCACGTAAGGTGGCTACTACATCTAGCAGACTTCAATGAGTGTGGGAAACTAAGTTGGGGATCTGTCGTATTGTCCACGTTATACCAGGAGATGTGTCGGGCCACGCTACCGAGTGCGGCATCGATCGGTGGTTGTCTACTCCTACTGCAGTCATGGGCTTGATGGTGACTACCGTGTCTACATCCTATGGTGACCAAACCATATATGTTCCTGTTGGTGACGAGGTAAACATCATTTATTAACAAATGCGTAGTTTGTACAATAATTTTTATTATTATACATTTTGACTAACATATCACTTATACAGGTAGGACCATGGGTCGAGCTACATGAGATTGGTCAAGGATCTAGAAGATATTAAGTTGTTGTTAGATCAACTCTCGAAAGCTGATGTTAGTTACCTATTCTTTCGAACCTATATTAATTACGTAATCATTTGTAAAAAATCACAAATAACGATATTTGCAATTTTTCTTTTTAGTTTGAATGGATGTTGTACGCTGATATTGATGTCATATCATGCATCTCGCCGGAAGTGTTGGGCAATCGAAAAATGTGGGACGCGAAGGTACCATTGGTAGTGTACACGATGATGAAAATGCATGAAATAAGACCACAGTTCGGGTGGAGGCAACGAATTTTGCCGCCACCGCAAGACCTAAAGGAGCTGCACAAAGTGGACATCCAGGGGAATGACACATCGACTGGCCAGTGTGGCACGAAGAGCACATCGAGGCGTAGGATTGTAGGATGTTCATGATTATCATCGAAGGAGAGAAGTCGATAAATTTAGGTGAAGAGGTCACGTTGATCGCCCCAGCATACTAGAAGGGGACACAGTCGCACGACAGGTTCATCATCCGCTCCGGCAGAAGATGTGTTGCCTATAGCTACACAATATTCGGGTCACTTCGGTCTAGGTATTCCCATTAAATTAAGTAACCCTGTGTTTTATTCACAAGCACCAACGCACTATGGACCACCGCCGCTTGTGGTTCGTTCTTCTATTCCAGTAGGTACATATTTCGCTCCACTGACGTCCCCTATATACTACATCCCTGCGCAGATGTTAATGCCGAACCCCGTGTCGAGATAGACGCTGACGTACCCACCGCCAACGATGTAAGTGATCATGCAGCAGTCGATGCCTAGTACTTTTCTAACATACCCAAGATTTGAGGTTCCTTATGGTTTCATGCCTATAGTGACCCAAACACCGCGCGCATCACTATTTTACGGAGGTGGCTTATCGTTGCAACCGATGGACGAGGGAATGGCAGATACACCATTGATTGTATTTTTTCTTTTAAGTTTTTAATATAAATATGGATATGTCATAAATAAAAAGAATCGAGGTTATTCATTCAAACAAACCATTTGTCATTATTACTATATATGTTTTATCGATAAATAACAAATGTCAAATTTTGTTATCGACATATTATTTTGAATATAAAATTTTTTGGATTTACCTTGTAATTTAAATAAAAAAGAGAAGAAAGATGAACACGAAAAATGTAGAATAAAAAATATTTGCTCTCCGTACATCCGAAAGTCATAACATTTCATAACTAAATAAATTGTATATCCTTAAAACCAATTGCAATACAGAATATCGATCTTTATAGTTTATACCGAATACAACAAATACTATTAGTATGGAACACGCATATATGAAAATAAAATTTGGTTATAAAAAAAACACTAATGAATATGAAATTTGGTTGAAAGCAATGTTATTGATGCTGGAGCCCCACGATTTTCCTGTACAGATAACATATTGTTCGTATGCCCTAGGTTTCTACAATACCCGCATAATTTCTGTTGACCATGCCTCTCCTGAGTGTCCATATTATTCTTTATCCGGGTGGAATTCAGGCGACCTTTCTGGACGCGATGCAAGTCTTTGTTTGGCACTAGCTTGAACGGCACACTGGACATAAGCGACCACATCCTCTCATCTGGGACATGTGGGAATTCAGGACTCCACATATTACGAATGCGTTGTAGTCGGTAGACGTCATTGATGTAAGGCGCGTACTCAATCCGTATGTTCCTACATGCGACAATTGTATGTACGCATGGAAACCAAAATGCTTGGAATCTCCCACAATGGCAGGTCCCTTTCTTTACGTTCACATGATAGGATGTAGCTGACATTTCTTAGTCGGGCCTAGCATGCTTAGTGACTCAAAATTCGAGGTTCTGACATGAGTGGCACACTACATATGTTCGCTCTCAATGTACTTCACCGAATCTCTTGCATCACATCATCGTAGAATGTACCACCGTCTACTATTTATCCAGCATATGCTGACTCCCTCTTAGGAAACAAGGTGACCAGTCAAAAGTATGTCAACTTTTGATAGAAAACATGTTGGACAAGCTCGTAACCTATCGATAAATAGGTATCGATTAGTGCAATGAAATAACCCCATAATTGAAAATTCAATGTGTAGTGAATACATAGTTAGAACTACAAACTCATGTCGATGACTAGATCTCGCTCAGTCACCGAAAGATATTTTTGGTAATAGTTTGATCCCACATGTCGTATGTAGTACCAATGATGAGTGCGATCTCATAGGGAGATCAATTGCTACGAGTATTCTGGGTCCCTTGTCCGATATGACATATATGTCGGGCTACGGGCAAATGAGTCAGCACAACTAACTTAGGAAGAAATCCCAGTCCTCTGTCGTTTCTCCGGGAGTTATTGTGAATGCTATAGGCAGAATCTTTCGATTATCATCATGAGCAACGGCAAGCAACATAAACTGCTGATACCTTCCATACAGTCAGGTGCTGTCAATTTGGACTATAGGCTCACAATGCTAAAATGTCTCTTTACATTGCTCAAAAGTCCAAAAGAACTGGTGGAATACTCTTTTCCTAGGGGCCATCTGATTGTCGCAGTACCATAGGTGCATTTTGAGATCGATTACGGAATTTGGTATGTATCAATCCAATACTTGACACCATTGCCATATATAGTTATACGAACCTTCCCACCCGTAACCTTCTATTTTACAACCCATACTTTTTAGAACATTGGAGTGTGCTGGTACTGGCTATGCATATTCGCAATCAACACTTGCATTTTAATTTGAGAACTGGCCTTCACCATCTGTAGAATAATGTCAGCAATCATGTCCAAGTCTAGCCACAGACAGTCTTAACTTACACCCGTCGCAAGACACATATGGGGATTGGGATACTTCTTTATCATCCATAGCTAGGTTTTCTTCCCGTAAGACGCCATGATTTTCCACTTACACCTCTTGTCCTTCATTGTGCACTTTCCTTCGAATTTTCAGAGTAAGACTTCATGATGTAGTACTTCACGCCATTCTTGATGTTATATCGCTTCAGTGCAGCAAAAGAAATATCTTTGTTGGGGGTATTTGTCACGTGTAAAATGATGTGTGATTTTGTACAAGTATACACATTGATTTAAGTAATAAAGTGATGAGTGAGAATCATTTCCACGAGGATTAGGTTAAGGCAAAAAATTGGTCAAGTTATTGTAATATGGTTAATGTTATGGCAAGACTGACAAATAAGAAGTTATGGTAAACTGAGGTAAGTATGCAGTGATAATTCAAAGCAATAATGATGTATGCAATAGATGGAATTGAAGAATAACTGGAAATGCTATAACAAAAGTGAGAGTAGAAATGTAATGGCAATAACGAGAGTGATTATTCGAATAGAAGATAAAAAAAGAAATAAACAACTAAATATGTTGTGGCAAAGTTACAAAGACAAAGAATAAGGATAGAGTGATGTTGATACAGAAGGTTGGGATTACCCAGAATCGACCCTTACTATCAATAATGCCTTGGAAAAATGGTATCTACTTTATTACACAGAAGAGTTCTAAAATGGCCTACCTCTTATGAAAGCAAAACTGCAAGTTACCTTTGCAAAATGGTAACTACTTTATTGCACAAAAGAGTTCTAAAATGGCCTGCCTTTCGTGAGAGCAAAACCGCAAGTTACCTTGCCTGTTTCTATAGGCTTTTTAGATATCTTGCATGGGTTCCTTCTGTATGATCGTGACTTTATATCTAGAGTCGACTCCAAGTGTCTATTGAATACTTGTTCGTTTCATCTAATTTTAATCCAACCAATCCAACCCTTTCGAAATTAGAATCAGCTTATAAATATGAGAATGGTCTTCTATGTCTAGAGATCATTTGCATTTTAATTAAGAAATAAAAACAATAAAATGAAACAGTAAAGTAAATTAGATATATACTGCATCCATAAAAATAGTTTACAGTTTCATCAAAAGTAATCCTATACTTATGAGATTTAGCTCATGAGTTCGGAAATAAAATTCCAAATCAAAATATTATCCGACATTGTGTTCAACTAAATCAATTCAATATTTCGAATGAACACTAATGGAAATAACAGAATAACTTTGGGAAATAGCTTTTGCTTACCCAGTCCACACTTCGGTAGCACAGCGTCCTGTAATGGCTAAGATGGACTACCTTCGACTTTCTTTCCTTTGCGCAGTTGAACCCGTATCATGCCTAAAGATCTCTCCCACTTTTTTTGTTTGCCCTTTGTGAGATTCCCTTTATTGACTTTTATAGATAGATTAGGCTAGGGTTAGCTAACAGCTCGTGATTATCTTCTCCGCTTTTAGGGGATTTATCTGGTACAAGTTTGAATTTGAGCTAGGACTGTTGTGCGAAAAATGTTGACTTGGTCTTCCCTGCATTGCCACAGGCATCCATGCTGGCAAACTGTCTACACTTTACCCTAAAAAAACTTTACTCCTTTATTTCCTCGTTCCAAAACCTGTTCTCGCCACACCAATACACACTGCAAGCGATTTAAAACACCTAATTCTGACATAGTCCAAGTCCTAATGCAATAATAAAAATGCTAACTAAAATTTCCTAAAATACAAAAAAATGTATTTAGGTACAAGCAATTAACTAGGTCTAAAGGCATGAAATATAACTATTTTCAAGAGTTATTAGTATTTCATTCCAACTTTCAATATTCGTACATCACGAACTGTGCTTACATGACCAAGTGTTTTATGTGAAAGTCGAGAAAACTCTAAACCATTATTTGCTAATAGGTCGATATTCTTCATGTGAGGCAGAGGGTTATATGCCCTAAATTATGGATTTGGGTTCGAAGCATTTTTTGAGGCATTATCATCAGACTCGTAAGGTTCCGACTCCGTTTTAACTGGATCTGATTCGAAAAATAGTGCCACTTTTGAACCATCAGGACTGCGATGTCGAATTGGCTCAGGTTCTGACTCCTCCCCATCGTTTGCGTCTGCATCCCTTCTTCCTCACCTGCATCTCCTTCCTCGACCACGCTTTCATTGTCACCTTTGAGCACGATGTTAGATATACACTCATTGGCCCCCGTCGAAAGGAGTAGGTCATTGGTTCTCCTATAAACCATGTGTCTGCCAGAATAATCTTTGGGTTGATGACCGGTGTATGTCGATGATCCCCTGGTATAACTGCTCCCTCCCCATAACATCGACCTAGTGCCGAATTTGAAATCGAATGTACTGATTAAATACCGAGCCTGATTGTCTAGATTTGGGTTATGTTCATACCCTGACTGGTATTGATCCCTAAAGTTTAGATCGATGTCAGAGACCGATTAATGTCTGCCCATAGATGTCCCGAGAACATCGTAGTAGCCACATTGAAGGGGGCCAGAAAACCCACCACACAATTATGTAGTAAGACTTTCTACTTGAACTTTGGTACACATATTCGTCGCAGCAGAGGTCGAAGATGTGCTAGATCTATCAACATCGATGAACTCGACATATAACTCAATAACAACATTTTCGCTAGAGATGTGCAATGATATGACCGTCTTGAGCTGCGTCTCACTAATCACATTGAATAGCTCATACTTATAGGGGTCAACAGATGCAAGAAAATCTATATTGCAACCTTCTAATTCTTTCCCGGCTCGATCCCCTGACTTTCCTCCTTATTCTGGTCAGTAGCTCACACATTTGAATGGTACTATTGAACGGTAATTCCACGGACTTCGCTCCTACAAACACCACCTCGAACATTGTATTAAAGATTTGATCGTCATAGTATATAACAAATTTCACTCGTCAACTCATTTCAATATCGATCACAGTTTGGATGAATAAACATAAAAAAAATAAGTAAAGATTTGTTCAAATGAGTACACACAACTCTCACTCGTGATGTAAGGTTCTTTTGTTTGATATTAACTTGGTTTGTGTCTATGTTATGAAAATTACAGCCCTTTTATAAGAAAATTATGGAGGGAGAAAGAGAATACTTGCTATGAATTTTGTTTACGAATGCAGGCATTTGTTGCATATTGTATGGTGCAAATAATTTTTATCACGCATTCAGAGCTCATATAACTTTATCGAGATTTTATGCTTCATAACGTGCACAACAGTCATTTGAAAATATACTTTCTGCCCACGGATAAAAAATATGTTAGAGATAGCCCACCCAGTTGGGGGGCTTTCTTACTGACATGGCAGGAAAGCCCCCTAGCTTGGCGAGCTTTCTCTAACATATTTTTATTCGAAGCCTAACGCTTCGAATAATTCGAATGATTTAAACACTTCAACACGTTTAGAATATGTTTCAACGTGCTTTCAAGGTTTTCCTTTGCAAATAGACTCTTCCATATGGCTATAAAAAAAACTCTCACATACCAAGCTTCATCATTCGTCACTCATATAATTTCTCTTCAATCCTTTCTATTTCTCCACTATAAACTATTTCCCGGTCTTAAAAATTCTGGTCGTTAAAAATATTTAGTTTATGTTCAAAGTATTCTTGAGTCGTTGGTGATGCGATATTGCTCCAAGCCGTACATATTTCATATATCATGCTAAGATGGGATCATTGCCTCTGAAGCCTATCTTGGGGATGTCGGTTATGGGGTGATTTTTCTTTGTATGATCAATGGTGAAAGTAGACATGGAGGTTTCAATCGGTGGTCTTTATGCGGTAATATATCCATTTGATGGTCGTTATGAGGCCACAAGCTCAATGTTTTTGAATACCTGAAACTGATGCCCTATAGATACCATACAAAAGTTCGAGGGCGTATTCATATTGAAAAACTCTGGGGCTTCTAGCTATAATCGATGGACTTTTTTATCTATTTCCAGGCAATAGGTACTTTAACATTCATTCTTATTCGAAGGTCAGCACCGTCGTGGACATAAGAGGATTCTTAGGGGGAGCGGCTATTACAGTGCAGTAAAGGTGATGCTCCTTCTAGAGCAACAACTGTTGTTGATATTACACAACCCATTAATACTTGTAATTACTGCCGCGCCGACTTGAAATTGACCTCTACTGTGCTGGAACATTTTCTCTCCTCTTAAGAGCCCTCTTGTGTCTACCTCGGTGTCGGCCTTGGACGAGAATGAAAGGTTAGAGATACCGACTACTTGGAAATAGAGAAAAAAAATTACGTTGATTACACCGGAAGTCCCTAGAGTTTTTTCGTATGATTATAGCCTAAATATTATGTATGGTATATATAGGACATTTCTAAATTAACTTCTTAAATAGTTCTCAAGCTTCATATAGCGTTTCATCCTCTAATTACCGAAAAGATGTGATGTCATTTCTTAACTTGGCATTCATAGTAGACGAGTTATATTGTAACAAGAATCTGTAGCAAAGATCATTATATGATGCCATTGTTCTCGACGGTAAAGCATTTAGCCATGCTTCCGTACGATCTATTAAAGAATATAGGAATAGCTTAAGTCTCAAGGCATCTTCAGGAACACCCTGTTGTTTGAATGAATCGTATATTTCTAGAAAGAGTTTTAAATGTAATCGTGGGTCTTTAATGGGGAGTCCACTGAACTGTCTTACGATTTGTAACATCTGGAACATTACTGGTTTCAACTCGAATTGCTGAACTGTATATTTGGTCTAACTATCTTTGGATTCAGATCATCCAGCATTAGGACGACATGCTCTCTAAATGGCCTGTCTCAATCATCCACCACACGTCCAATGGGTGGATTTTCATTGCGATCATTTGGATTAACATTGAGATCATTCCTGTTTCCAGCCATTTTTCTCAATTCTTTTCTCTTTCTCTGCAAGGTTTTGTCAATCTCCGGATCAAAAAGGTATTTTGTGTTAGCAGGAATGCCTCTTCTCATGCACTGATGGAAAAATTGTAAAAAGTAAATACACTAAGTTAAATAAAACTACTAAGTAAAATAACCAAACAAATTTCACAAAATTTTCGGTCCTGGCAACGGTGTTAAAAACTTGTCACGTGTAAAATGATGTGTGATTTTGTGCAAGTATACACGTTGGTCAAAGTAATAAAGTAATGAGTGAGTATTGTTCCCACGAGGATCAGATTGAGGCACAAAATTGGTCAAGTTTTTGTAATATGGTTAATGTTATGGCAAGACGAACGAATAAAATGCTATGGTAAACTAAGGTAAGTCTGCAATGATAATTAAAAGGAATGATGATGTAGGCGATAGATGGAATTGATGAATAATTAACTTTTATAGATAGATTAGGATAGGGTCGGCTAACAGCTCGTGATTATCTTCTCTTCTTTTAGGGGGATTTATCTGGTATAAGTTTGAATTTGAGTTGGGACTGTTGTGCAAAAAATGTTGACTTGGTCTTCCTCGCATTGCCACGGGCATCCACGCTGGCAAACTGGCTGCACTTTACCTTGAAAAAACTTTACTCCTTTATTTTCTCGTTCCAAAACCTATTCCTTCCACACCAACACACAAAAAACTCCATCGCAAGCGATTAAAAGCACCTAATTACAACACAGTCCAAGTCCTAATGCAATAACAAAAATGCTAACTAGAATGTCCTAAAATGCAGCAAAATGTACTTAAGTACAAGCAATTAGCTAGGTCTAAAGGCATGAAATATAACTCTTTTGAAGAGTTATTACACCCCAAACCCGAGTTATTACTTGTCCTCAAGAAAAATACACCTAAATGCATGAATGCACCCATTTTGCCTTGGCAAAAAAAAAAAAAAATTCTTGTATTGCCTAGCTATTTGAAAAACAATTTATACCTCCGTTCTCAGTAATATTCTCTTTTCCTAAAACTGATTCGAATGTCAATTTTTTGTTCAGCAAAGGAAGTGCAAAAATTTCTCCCTAAAAATAAAATTTCTTAAGTACCCATGCATTCTTTCTTTCATCCTGTAGGAAATATCTTTTTATTCACTTAGTTCATTCGTTACCTAAACAAAACTCACTTGTTTTAAGCCCATATCAAAATATATTATTCACATTTTCATATATCTAATTCTCTTTTTTTCTTTTCTTTCTTTTTTTCCCTTTTTTTAATGGAAACCAGATTAGGGGATTTAGTCATGTAACAAAAATGTTTTTGACTTGACTATCATGATGGAGCATACAACAAATTGCTGAGTACCTCATCATGTCACAATTTAAACCAAAAGTCACACATGAAGCTAAAGCCTTTAACTAAAAAGATGGATGGAATACAACTACCTTTTTAGTAACTCAGTCATTTCCTATAGTGAAATGCCCCTAAAATTATATCACACGCTTTTACTTAGACCCTCCCTTCTAATCAACAGCACGATGAAGCAAACAAAGTGATGCTAACCTACTTAACAAATCTAAGCATTGGAGTGCATACTTATTTAAACAAAATGCCGTAGCAATTTAATTAATGTTTGGTTTCAAAAATCCTTAAGGGCATTAAAAGATACTTACTATATTTTGAAAACCCAAAAAAAAAAAACAGAGTATGGGACATCCCATTTTTAGAAATCAATTTCCAAGCAACTTAGTCCAAGCTAACTTCACCCAATCCAGTATTACCTATTTTAGGTATATCGAAAAAATTAAGCTCATTAGCGAACATCATAAAGAAAAACTGTACTTCTTATAGATAAAGTAGTATTTCAATAGTTATTATGCCATGGCAAAATATCTCATATACCAAAATGAACATACTAAATACAAAAGGCAACCTGGATGCACAATACACCCCTGAACCTAAGGGATGCGTTGTCCTCGATGCATGTAAAATCATGAACAGTATATAAAAAGTATGAATATGCACACAAATGATAAAAAAAAAATTATGCAATGCATGAGAGAAAAACAAAAACAAAAACAAAAATAAAAACATAACTTTCTTGGACTAGAACGTTGGTACTTCATTCAATTTTTTTGTGGACTTGCAAGCACTGACTTTGTATTGCATCTTTCTTTTCCATAAGTCAACTTCCTCACCTTCTTTGTCGGTCTCCGTTCGTTCATCGATCAGTTGATCAATTGCTTGATCTTGTGCAGTCATGGAGATGGGTGAAGATGTCGGCACAGAAGTTTTACCTTTTTCAGTGGCAGTAGCTGGTACAGTGGCAGGGACATTTGTTTCTTCCTTCTTCTACAGCCTTCTCTAGTTCGGCAAAGGTTGACTTTTCTAATTCCTCTTCAACATCTTTTTCTTTATTTGCAATGGCTCATTTAGTCACAAAGTCAGTTCTGGTAGTGGATGAAACTGGCTTTTCTCCGCACTTACTAGACAAGAGCAAAGTAACTAGGAAAGTAGGAATTCTAGATAGGTCTCAAAAAGTTTTTCTAGAGGGATCTTCTTAATGCCAAATCCCTATCTTTCACATACGACCAGTACCAAGCCTGGCGTTTATTGGTTTGTTCCAACTTTTCCATCATTTGGTATTGTTTCACCTCAAACAGAGACAACCTCTATTCTAACTACTTTAGAGAAGTCAAGATTTTTTGGTCCTGAGAGGCGGGAGACGTTGTAGGAAAACATGTGGTAGGGGAAGCTTGTCTGTGCTGTGATGTTGCAGCGAACTCAGTTTATTGTAGGTTGACAAAAATTTCCTGTGTTATCCCACCCTTATAGGGGGTAACGTCCTAAGCATCAACTAAAGGCACATTTATTGTCTTACATTAGGTAGAAATAAGGGAAGGAAAATTCAAACTCCCATAATTCTTATCAGCACACCTATGGACCTCTTGGAAGATAATATTCCCTACATTAATTTGTCTTTCTTGTAAAATAGAATGCAACAACAACATTGTTTCTTTCGAAACAGTTGTGTTATGCGTAGATGGCATAAGACAACTCCTTAAAAAGTGGTACCATACCTTCCCAATTGGTTTTAATGCAACTCTTTCAACCGTGTAACACTCCTGGCTTGAAGCAATCCACTACGTTCCTTCAACGCATAAATCTTCCAATACTTTTTCCAACCCATCTGGAGTAATATTCTAGGTAAATTTCGAATTCTCATCTCTCATCTCCTCGATGTCAAACTGGGCATTAATATGGTCTCCGTCGAATGGCACAAATTTACCCCTCACATAAATGAGGGGAATATCTAGGGAATTTGCATTAGTGTAAAACTCTCTTACCACTTTACCCACAACATCCCCTGGGTGTAAAAAAAATCTGCTCCAATTGTGTTTTTTTTTACAATTGAGGATACCGATTCATCATACCCCATGTGGGGTTCATCTTTCAATAAAAATCCCTGTTCAATACCAAATGGCTATTTCAGAATATTATTTGAATACCTTGTGTGGCTGCAGCAGCATTGAAGAATATCTTCGATTGCGGGGTGTTAGTGCGCGAAGATTCTGTTTTAGAATTACTCTTTACATGAGCCATAAAGAGAAAGTTAGGGAAACAAAAAGAAAAATAATGGAGTAAACAACAAATAGCAGAGTTTGAAGATGAGAAAACCGTATTAATGTAAACTTTGTGAGAAGTAGGAAACATGAACAGTTTGAAGAAAATAAAAAAGGATAATGGAGACAATTTTTAGGGAATGAGGAACGTGAGGAAGAAGGGTTATGACATGGAGGAAAAGTTAAAAATGGAAAAGACATTTGGGGAAAAAATGAAATAACTGAGCCCAACATTGTGGGTTTCATACTTTGGGTTTCCCGATATTCACTAAATGTAACTGCCTAAAAATCTTACCTTTGAAATTTTCTAATTGATCAACTCTTTTATTAACACCTCATCATTCAGTTTGTCATAGCATAACATTTCTCTGCAATGCTACAAAACTACTACTCAGTACACACTGACAAATCTTGCTTCTTTTTATTTTGCTCTTGTTCATAATAATAATAATAAAAAAAATGAAATTGTGTTAAAAATAAAGAAAATAAAAATAAAAATAAAAAAGGGAAATAAAACTGAAAAAACTACTTATTAACGAAAAATCAAACATCACACAGGCTAACGCTTTGCTTGTCATGCTCTATAAGAGCACCCAGTAATGCTTTAAGCATTGTCCATTAACCTTGAATGTAGCCCATGTTCTTAGGTCTTTAACAACAACAACACCATACAAATACTCTTGAATTACTTCAAAAGGTTCTGACCATCGAGATTTTAACTTACCAGGAAATAATTTGAGCCTATAATTGAACAATAATACCTGCTGTCCAGGTTCAAATTGCCTTGGCAAAATTCTAGCATCATGTTATCGCTTGGTCTTTTCCTTATACAAACGAG
Organism: Gossypium turneri; assembly: GCA_008044935.1. Taxonomy (NCBI): domain Eukaryota; kingdom Viridiplantae; phylum Streptophyta; class Magnoliopsida; order Malvales; family Malvaceae; genus Gossypium; species Gossypium turneri. The sequence goes on along the minus strand of CP032572.1, from coordinate 20,559,643 downwards.
CATTCTCATATGCTTGTGTTCGAAACTCTTTCATCTCATTCAATTCTAGCAATCTCTTGCCACCAGCAGCAACCCAATCCATGTTCATCTTCTTAATTGCCCAAAATGTTTTATGCTCAAGTTCAACAGGTAAATGACATGGCTTACCGTAAACAAGTTTAAAAGGTGACATTCCTAATGGTGTTTTAAATGAAGTTCGGTATGCCCATAGAGCTTCATCCAATCTAGTAGACCAGTCCTTTCAAGATGAATTCACCATTTTTTTTCAGAATTTGTTTAATTTCTCTATTAGAGATTTTAGCTTGGTCATTCATTTGAAGATGATATGCCGTGACAATTCTATGTTCCACCCTATACTTGCAAAAGGCATTGGCCATCAGTTTGCAATCAAAATGGGATCCCTTGTCACTGATAATGGCTATCGGTGTACCAAATCATGTGAAAATGTTATTATGCAAAAATTTCAATATCGACTTAGCATAATTAGAGGCTAGGGCTATTACTTCTACCCACTTAGAAACATAGTCTATTGCCAAAAGTATGTATAACTTGCCCACAGATGGTGGAAACAGACCCAAAAAGTCTATTCCCCATAAATCAAATAGTTCAATCTCCAATATACTTTGCAACTACATTTTTTGTCTCCTAGACACATTTCCTGTTCTCTGAAAATGGCCACACAACCTATAAAATTCATGAGCATATTTAAATAAACTTGGCTAATAAAATCCTGACTAGAGTACCTTGACAACTATTTTTATTCCACCAAATTGTCCTCCATATGAGGCTGAGTGACAATGTTGTAAGATACTATGCATCTCATCGTTGGGGACACATCTGAATTATTTGATTTGCACAATGCTTGAATAGGAACAGTTCATCCCAATAGTACTATTTGGTATCGTGAAGAAATTTTCGTCTTTTATGAGAATTGAAGTCAAGTGGCATTATACCACCGACTAAGAAGTTTACTATGTCAGCATACCAAGGTAATGCCTTGGCAATAAGCAACTATTCATCTAAGAATTCTTCCTTAATAAGTTTCTTGCTTTCATCTTCATTTTCCGATTCTATTCTTGACAAATGGTTAGCCACTTGATTTTTGGTTCCCTTCTGATCTCTAATTTCCAAATTAAACTCTTATAACAAGAGTATCCACTAATCAATCTTCGCTTGGTATCTTGCTTCCGTACCAAGTACTTGATAGCTGAATGATCTATGTAGACTGTGACCTTTGTTCCTACTAAATAAGAAGTTTGTCGAATTCAAAGACCACTACCAATAAATCCTTCTCCGTAGTGGTATAATTAAGCTGAGCCTCTGTCGATGTCCTACTAGTATAATATATTTCATGTAGTACCTTATTCTCCTTTGACCCAACACTACTCCTACAGCATAATCACTGGTGTCGCACATGAGTTCAAAGCGCAATGTCCATTCTAGAGAAACCACAATCGGTGTTGCTAAAAGTCACTTCTTGAATTCCTCAAAAGCCTGCAAACATTGATCATCAAAATTAAAAGGTTTATTTTGTTCAAAAAAAGTACACATGGGTTTAGATATTTTCAAAAAATCTTTGATAAATCTTTTGTAAAATCCTGCGTGTCCTAGAAAACTTCTAATACCCTTAACACTGGTGGGTAGTGGTAATTTTTTGATCAATTCTATTTTTGCTCTGTCTACTTCAATTCCTCGCTGTGACACCCTATGTCCCAGGATAATGCCTTCACGGGCCATGAAATGACATTTCTCCTAGTTTAATACTAGATTTGTTTCTCCATTGCGGCATAAAACCATCTCCAAATTCCTTAAGCAATCTTCAAAATCATTTTCGAACACAAAGAAGTCATCCATAAAAATTTCAAGGAAATTTTCCACCATGTTCGAGAATATGGCCATCATGCAGTGCTGGAAAGTTGTCGGGGCATTGCATAACCCGAACGACATCTGCCTAAATACAAAAGTACCATATGGACACGTGAAAGTTGTCTTTTTTTATCTTCAGGTGCTATGGCAATCTAATTATATCCTGAATAACCATCTAGAAAGCAATAAAAAGGCATACCAGCTAATCTGTCCAACATTTGATCAATGAATGACAAAGGGAAATGATCCTTCCGAGTTGCCTTGATAAGTCTGTTGTAGTCAATACACACTTTCCATCCCGCAATAGTACGAGTCGTTATGAGCTCATTGTTGTCATTACTTACTACCGTGACACCCCTTTTCTTGGGTACACATTGCACAGGACTTACCCACGAGCTGTCTGAAATTAGGTAAATAATGCCAACATCAAGCCACTTGATAATTTCTTTCTTGATAGCTTCCTTCATAATTGGATTCAGTCGTCTTTGCTCTTTAATGGATTTGCAATGGCAATCTTCCAACAAAATTTTGTGCATACAAAATGTAGGGCTAATTCCCTTTATATCGACAAAGGTCCAACTTAGTGCTATTTTATATCACCGTAACACTTCTAACAACCTATCCTCTTGCTCAACTGTTAGCTTAGTAGAGATAACAACTGGCAAAGTACTATTATTTCCCAAATACGCATATTTCAAATGTTGTGGCAAAGGCTTTAACTCTAGTACGACAGATTCCTCTACAAATGGCTTAGAAGGCTTAAAATATCGATCTAATAAATCCAGGGATCCAAATTTTTTCCCTAGCCTATCCACTATTTGTCGGGCTTCCACAAATTCACCAAGGTGTTCAAAACTTATTGTGTCACATTGCTCCATCAAATCGTCTTCACTACTAGAATTGCTATAGCAAAATTTTGCAAACTCGTCCACTGTTGTTTTTATCAAGTCAATGGCGTAAAATTCCTCATTCTCATCATCGCATTTTAACGCATCGAACACATTAAAAATAACCTGCTGATCATTCACTCTCTTGGTTAGCTCACATTTCTGCACATCAATCAGGGTCCTACCAATAGCAAGAAACAGTCTTCCAAGAATAATTGGTACATCATGGTCAGCTTCACATTCTAAAATAAGAAAACCTGCAGGAAAGATAAGTTTATCCACCCTTACCAATACATCTACAATTTTACCTTTTGGATGCGCGTAAGATCGGTTAGCCAATTACAATGCCGCTATGGTAGGTCTCACTTTCTTGATTCACAGCTTCCTGAAAATAGACAAAGGCATTAGATTTATACTTGCACCTAAATTACATAATGTTTTTCCTACATAATGATTTCCAATTAAATATGTGATAGTGAAACTCCCTGGATCCTTTAACTTTGGAGGCAGCTTATTCATCAACATTGCTGTAAACCTTTCAGTGAGAGCAACAGTATCAAATTCTTCCAATTTGTGCTTCTTTGACAATATATCTTTCACAAATTTCATGTAGTTGGGTATTTGCTCCAAAGCTTCTACTAAGGTATTTGCTTCAAGACCTCTGAAAACCTTTCGAACTGAACATCTTGTTTAGAATTATGGAATCGCTGTAAAAAATGTAGAGGCGTTCGTCCTTCTGGTTGCTGATATTGTTTTGTTATGGCATTTTTTTGGCAACCTGATCTGGTTTTGCCACAACATTCTTCTGCTTACCTTTCTTAGATGCGACATGTTTTTCAAATGTTTCTGGGATCTTTACCTAATTGTCACTTGCATTATCCTCTCCTGCCATAGCATCATGATCAACATCACTGAACTGAGTCCTACTTTTAAGGGCAATAGCCTTGCACTGCTCCTTTCCTTGTGCTCTTGAATTCTCGGTATCACTTGGCAATGCTCCTTATGGCCTTGAATTTAGAACATTCGCTATTTGCCCCACTTGATTTTCAAGCATTTAAAGAGATGCAGCCTAATTCTGAATGACAACATCATTGTTGGTTATATATTAATTTAACAAAACTTCAATGGAAGTAGAAGATGATGCTTAACCGATTGAGTATTTTTCCTTGGCATAGGTTGAACATAACCAGGCAGTGCATTGTTGACATTCTGTCTTGCGGTATTGTTGAAATTTCCCGCCCCTTAATTACCCCAATTAAAATTCAGATGCTGCTTCCACCCTAAATTGTAGGTGTTGGAATATGGATTGCTATTTCGATTGGAATTGCCCATATAGTACACTGACGCTGGGTTTGATGGGCATTCATCAAACACATGATTTTCCTCGCAATAAACACACGACAACTCTATTGATTTCATCTCATGGACTATAGTTGGATTTTTCATGGTTTTAATCATATTAGTTAGAGAAGATGCATGGGTCGTTAATGAAGTGATTGCATCGAGCTCTATGGTACCAGCAGCTCTCTTACCCGTCCCAACTCTCGTGGTCGGATACTGATAATAATTGTTGGCAATCTTTTCCAAAATATCATATGCTTCATTATAAGTTTTGTCCAACAAAGTATCATTGGCAAACGTATTAACGACCACCCCTATATGCACATTCAACACATTATAAAACATCTCCATTTGAGTCCAGTGTTGGAATCCATGCATCGGACATTTCTAAATTAACTCCTTAAATCATTCCCAAGCTTTTTATAGCGTTTCACCCTCCAATTTCTAAAAAGATGTGATGTCATTTCTCAATTTGGCATTCATAGTAGACGAGTTATATCATAGTAAAAATCTCTGGCAAAGATCATTCCATGATGCCATTGTTCCCGATGGTAAATCATTTAACCATGCTCTCGCACGATCTCTTAAAGAATACAGGAATAACTTAAGTCTCAAGGCATCTTCAGGAACACCCTATTGTTTGAATGAATCACATATTTCAAGAAAGAGTCTTATATGTAATCGCAGGTCTTTAGTGGGGAGTCCATCTAATTGTTGTACGATTTGTAATATTTGGAACATTACTGGTTTCAACTTGAATTGCTGAGTTGTATATTTGGTCTAACTACCCCTGGATTCAGATCATCCAGCATTGGGATGACATGCTCTCTAATTAGCCTATCTTGATCATCCACCACACGTCCAATGGGAGGATTTTCACTGCGATCATTTGGATTACCATTAAGATCATTCATGTTTCCAGCCATTTTTCTCAATTATTTTCTCTTACTCCGCAAGGTTCTACCAATCTCTAGATCAAAAAGGTATTCTGTGTTAGCAGAAATACCTTTTCTCATGCACTGATGGCAAACTTGTAAAAAGTAAATACACTAAGTTAAATAAAACTACTAAGTAAAATAACCAAACAAAATTTCACCAAATTGTCGATCCTCGACAACGACGTTAAAAACTTGTCACATGTAAAATGATGTACAATTTTGTGCAAGTATACACATCAGTTCAAGTAATAAAGTGATGAGTATCAGATTGAGGTACAAAATTGGTTAAGTTTTTGTAATATGGTTAATGTTATGGAAAGACTGACGAATAAGATGCTATAGTAAACTAAGGTAAGTATGCAATGATAGTTCAAAGGAATGATGATGTAGGCGATAGATGGAATTGATGAATAATTGGAAATGCTATGGCAAAAGTGAGAGTAGAAATGTAATGGCAATAACAAGAGTGATTATTTGAATAGAATGTAAACAAAGAAATGAACAACTAAATATGTTGTGGCAAAGTTACTACGACAAAGAATAAGGATAGAGTGATGTTGATTTGAAAGGCCGGGATTACCCAGAATCGACCCTTACTGTCAATAATGCCTTAGCAAAATCATATCTACTTTATTGCACAGAAAAGTTCTAAAATGGCCTGCCTCTCGCGAGAGCAAAACCTCAAGTTACCTTGCCTGTGCCTATAGGCTTTTTAGATATATACTACATCCATAAAACAGTTTAAGGTTTCATCGAAAGTAATTCCAACCCTATAAAGCTCATGGGCTAGGAAATAAAATTCCAAACCAAAATATTTTCCGACATTGTCTTCAACTACTTCAATTCAATCTTTCAAAGGAACAATAATGGAAATAACGGAAGAAATTAAAGAAACAACTTTCACTTGCCCAATCCAAACTTCGACAGCACAGGGCTTGTGGTGGCTAAGAAGGATTGCTTTCGAGTTCCTTTCCTTTGCGCAGTCGAACCCTTATTCACGCCTAAGGATCTCTCCTATTTTTTTGTTTGCCCTTTGTGAGGTTCCCTTCATCGACTTTTATAGATAGATTAGGCTAGGTTCAGCTAACAGCTCGTGATTATCTTCTTTGCTTTTAGGGGGATTTATCTAGTACAAGTTTGAATTTGGGCTGGGATTGTTACGCGAAAAATGTTAACTTGGTCTTCTTGGTATTGCAATGACATCCGTGTTGGCAAACTGTCTGTACTTTACCCTGAAAAAACTTCACTCATTTATTTCCTTGTTCCAAAACTTGTTCCTGCCACACCAACACACAAAAAACTCCACCGCAAGTGATTAAAAGCACCTAATTTCGACACAGTCCAAGTCCTAATGCAATAATAAAACTGCTAACTAAAATGTCCTAAAATGCAGTAAAATGTACTTAAGTACAAGCAATTAGCTAGCTCTAAAGGCATGAAATATAACATTTTTTAAGAGTTATCAGTATTCCATTCCAACTTCTAGTATTCGTCCATCACGAACTATGCTTGCATGACCAAGTGTTCTATGTGGAAGCTGAGAAAACTCTAAACCACCATTGGCCGATAGGTTGATGTTCATCATGTAGGATAGAGGTTTATATGCCCTAAATTACTGATTTGGGTTCAGAGCATTGTCTGAGGTGTCATCGTCAGGCTCACAAGGTTCTGACTTTGTTTTAACTGAATTCGGTTCGAAAAATAGTGCCACTTCTGAACCATCCAAACCGTTCTGCCGAATTGGCTCAAGTTCTGACTCCTCCCCCTCATTTGCGTCTGCAGCACTTCTTCCTCACTTGCATCCCCTTCATTGTCTACACTTTTGTTGTCACCTTCGAGCACGGTGTTGGATGTACACTCACCGGCCAATATTAGTCACGATTTGGATGAGCAAACGTAAAAAAAAATTAAAAAGTTGTTCGAAAGAGTACACACAACTCTCACCCGTGATGTAAGGTTTTTTGTTTGATATTAACTTGATGTGTGTCTATGTTATGAAAATTACGCCCCTTTTATAAGAAAATTATGTAGGAAAAAAGAGAATACGTATTATGAATTTTGTTTATGAATGCATACATTCGTTGCATACTATATGGTGCAAATAATTTTTATCACGCATTCAGAACTCATATAACTTTATCGAGATTATACATTTCATAACATGCACAACAGTCATTTCAAAGGTACTTTTTGCCCAGGGATAGTAAATATGTTAGAGGTAGCTCGCTTAGCTAGGGGGCTTTTTTATTGACATGGCAAGAAAGCCCCCTTAGCTGGGCGAACTTTCTCTAACATATTTATTATTCCAAGCCTAATGCTTCAAATGATTCGGACGATTTAAACACTTCAAACACATTTAGAATATGCTCTAGCGCGCTTTCGAGGTTTTCCTTTGCAAACAAACCCTTCCATGTGGCTATAAAGTAGCTCTCACATACCAAACTTCATCATCCATCACTCATATAATTTCTCTTCAATCCTTTCTATTTCTCCACTATAAACCATTTCTCAGTTTGAAAAATTTTGGTCGCTAAAAATATATGGTTTATGTTCGAGGTATCATTGAATCGTCAATGATGCGATATCACTCCGAGCCGCACATATTTCATATATCATGCTGAGATGGGATCCTTGCCTCCGAAGCTTATCCTGAGGAAGTCGATTATGGGGTGATTTTGCTTTGTACAGTCAATGGTGAAAGTAGACATGGAGGTCACAATCGATAGTCGTTATGCGGTAATGGATCCATTTGACGGTTGTTACGTGGCCACGAGCTCAATTTTTTCGAATACCCGAAACTGATGCCCTATAAAGCTTTGGGGCTTCTAGTTATAATCAATGTAATTTTTTTTCTTCATTTTCAGGTATTAACACTCATTCTTATTCGAAGGTTGATATTTTCGTGGACGTAAGAGGACTCTCAGGCAGAGAGCGGCTATTACAGTGCAGTAAAGGTGATGCTTCTTTCGGAACGACAATTGTTGTCATTATTACACAACCCATTAATAACTACAATAGTTGCCACGCCGACTCGAGTTTGACCTCTACTGTGCTGGAACATCCACTCTCCTCCTAAGAGCCCTCTTGTGTGCTCCTCGGTGTCGACCTTGGACAAGAATGAAAGGTTAGAGATACCGACTGCTTGGGAATAGAGAAAGAAATTAGGTTGATTACACTGCAAGTCCCCAGAGTTTTTCCGTATGATTATAGCCTCAATCTTATGTATGGTAAATATAGGACATTGCTTGATGATATCTAAAAAGCTTGAACTTCTGACTGGGTAACGACCGTCACCTAGCCCCACGATTATACTCAAATCCGTGACTGCATAATGGCCGCCACTTTGGACCTTCACGTTGAATTTGACCCCTGATTGTATCAAGCATTATTACCTAAAACTGAATTTCCCCACAATAGGCTTCTATGGTCATGGTCCTATCTCGCCATGACATATGAAATGTATGTGTTTTGAGGCGCATTATCACATCCGACCCCTCAAAACTACTTAAGAAATTTCGTCGTTTCAGTTGGAAACCATGAACACTTTCAAAATACCCTAAACCTTAAAAAATCCTAAACCAAAACCCTAACCCTAATAAAATAAAAATCCTAACCCTAAGAGAGAGATCTCGAAATCCAATTAAATCGACCTATATCTCTAATTGATTTTAAAACTAGCCTAAAAACCTAATTATAAGCCTTATTTTCCCGCTACAACAACCACCAGTTCTTTTAATGCCTATTAAAAAATTGGACCAAAAATCTGTCAGAACAATATTTTATGGATAAAAAATTTTAAAATATCAAAATGGAACGAGTAGACTTCAAAATGATAACTTAAGCCGAAGGCAACGATACTCCACCGGCCTGCACCTGGTTTCAAAAACATGTTAACAACCGATTAAAATCTAAAAGTATTTCCGTTGCATCCAAATGATGCCTACCATAATTGAAAATAGATGTCCAAACTTTGACATAAACTCAGTTATTTCACAAAAAAAAAAAAAAGATATATATTTTTCATATAAAATAAAGAAATAAATTTAAAATAGAATTATCAGTCTCTAAACTTTTTATTAATTTTTTTTTATCAATTCAACCTATTTTTAGCGGAAAGATCCCCGATTTCATGATATTAACAAATTGGACAAATCATCAACTTCTAGTCCATTTATTTCGATTCCACCATCTAGTCCTATCCCTTTATCATAAAAAATAATTGAAACTCTATTACCAGGCCTAATCATAAATTTTAACTCTCTACGTCACAAAAGTTTAAAATTAATTCATTATCTTTTAATCGCTAACCCGAAAATTCAATAATTTATATATAAACAGCAGTATGAGAACTAAATTCTGATCAACTGAAGGGGCTAACTTCGGATAAAATTCTTAATTAGACCAATTTTAATTTGATTACAAAGACCAATTCATATCTCAACTGTAACATTACCAGATAATACACGTGGGATGTCTTGCATACTATACAATATACACCAAAATTTTCTTCGTATATGCTCTCAGAACTTGAGGAAGTATCGCAAAAGTCTCGTTCTAAAGATAAACTGGCCTGTGTCTTATAAAAAAAGAAATCTGCAAAATAAGAATTCAAGCAAAATATATATTCCTCCCATTGCACCCGAATTACTCATTCCTCAGGCCGAAAGAAGGTATATGTCGAACTCGTCTCCGTCTTTGTAGCCTGCATGGAGATAATTTAAGTTCTTTATGAGGCTAACTTATGTAAGGAAGAGTTGGGAGCTTACCAATTTCATAAGCAGCTGCGCCTCAAGGAAATAACACATTTGATTTCAAATTATTGAGGAATAAATTAACACCCCTGCCATCTCGTTATAGTTAGGAAGCTATATTAAGGTTTGAGGTGATAGGAAACTCGGAATGGGTGTAGTTAGATCATGCAGAGACAAAGAACCGGAAACCATTTTCAGTTGGTTATGTCAAGTTCTATTCTAATTGGTTCCTACTTCCAGGGCTTAATGGTACAGTCATAAAACTGCAATGAATATTATTTTCTATCATCAATTAGGGGAAGTTGACTACCTGGACAAGCAATCTCAGAAATCCCTGGTTTCAAACTTGACTTCCTTCCTTAAAATGCATACGATGGAAAGATCAATGTTTTGGTTATTACAGTTTATTAGCCTAAACAACTAAAAACTTTCATCATATACGTACTACAACAATACGTTTCATCTACTAGTTATATAATTTTATTAAAGTTCCTCTAAAGAGAGAAAGTATTGATGAAACTTATACCAACCTCAGGATTACGAGATGGTCCAGTAGGAAGAGCAGGAACAAGAGATGTCCAAAGCACAGGGTCCACCAAGGAGTCAATTGTATTGTAGTTGGTGAGAAGTGGAGCAGACAAGAAGGGAGTCAAAGGGAACACATTTTTCTGAAGAGATGATAACCCACCAGTCATCCCCATTGCAGCTCCAAGTCTGTCACCTCCAGTATCATTATTTACTGATTTTTCAGCTGCCTTACCGTAATCCATTTTGTTTATAGTATTTTTGTTCTCATTCGCATCATTATCAGAATTTTGTTCTTGTTTCTTCAGTGCTTTCTCTTGCAGGCTCTTGAAATCAGCAGACCGGGACAATATACTCAAGGCAGAGACAGAGGACCCTTTGAATTTTGTACCTTCAAGGGATGTGCCCAGACGGGGCATTTGGTATGGTTCAGTAGGCTGCACTGCCCACTCTGATGTTTTAAGTTCACTACCAATGTCTTCTGGGCATGCATTTTTAGTTTCCTCAGAAGATTTTGTTCCAGCTTCTGCTTGACGAGTTTTGTTGGTTCCCCACCACTTAATATAACCCGTTAAGTCAATCTTTCTCTCAATGCAAAAACCACCAATGTAATCATTTTCTTTGGTAGTATCATCACCTACACAATTGGTTTAACAAGATAGAATTGGATGTTACTAGTGCAAGGAACTGACATGTGAAAGATCCATATTACATTTGGCTAGAGAAGGTGTGAATTAAAATAACTTACAGTCCTCCCGTAAAACTAGTTGCTGGTTTAAAAAAAATTAAACGGTAAACTTACCATAATGTATACTATTGAAGTATTCAGATCCCGAAACACGGCCAAATGATGAGTCCCACCGACGACTTCATGGTAACCAAAGGTATATATATTCAAAATTTAATAAAAGTGGAAAAGAAAAAAAAACACATTAATAATCAATGCATGATTTCAATGATGATAGGCTCCCACAAGTTGGAAGTGAATGATGTTAAGAAATTTGCAGGAAATAAATGAATAATTAACACTTCATTGATACCATAGAACTCACAAACATATGATTCATGGTTTGGAACATGATAATAAGGGAAGAAAAAACGGATAATTATTTCTTCTGACTTCTTTCAACCGTAAGGGATTTTTCATTTCATTTTGAAAACGTTATATTGAGAGAAAGGCTATTCACATCAAATGTTAGCTGACAATTCTGGCAACAATGCTCTTGTGTGGCTTACTGAAATATGAAATTTGCTAGAGATATTCAAAATTAGGTGAGAAAACTAAAAGGGAAAGCTTGAGGCAGCAATTTCACCAATCTTTTAAACTAGTTCTTCCATCCACTAACACTAGGAAAAGGAATCGTAGAAAATACATGTTTTGGTACAAGTATGGATAGATATGATAAAAGTTTTACCTTGAAAGACCACGATATTTAGAAATTCCTCTTGAGAAACCACTGCTTTTTCTGTAGAGAGACAATTATAAGTAAACAAATCTAAATTGGGATACAAACTTCTAAAGTTCACACACACCTTCGAAGAGATGCAAGATAGTCCTCTCTTGACACATTCTGCATCTCTTCAAGATCCCTAGTATAGTCAGTAACCTGCACAGAAATTTCCACGATTTAGAACCAATTTCAGGCAGATGAGGATTAAAGCACAGAGGTGATGAATTAAAATATATTCTTTTGTGCCAAACCGGCTCTCTCAACAAGACCCATTCTTCCCAAAAAGCTCAAAACCTAACCAAAAAACATCTAAAGAAAGAAGGAAAAGCAGAAAATGGTATGCATTCATGTCCCTGAAAGGTGAAACAAAAGTTTCAAATGCCAAATTTGAAAATCAATACTAGGAGTAAGAATTAAGAACTGCAAGGAAATCACATCATTGTTAGGAAAACGTTAAAATCTTTTCTTTTAAAAAGAAAAAAATCTCTCGACTATTTCTTTCAAAAAATAAAAATATAACACAAGAAATAGATATTTTAATTCATAAGAAAATTTATTTTCTGAAATTTTTTAATTCTAAAAATAAATTTTACTTTTTTAATTTAAAAACGACTTTTTGAAGAATAATTATAAATGATATGACAGGTAGCACTTTTTTGTTCCCTAATTTTACCATGTCAACCTTTTGATTAATATGTTAGTCGATGGGACAAGATACTAGAGACAACTAAATTTTGAATACACGATATTTCTACCCATTAGGTATCAAGTTGGCAAAAGTGGTTTTCAATTAGTAGCAAACAAAGCAAACATGATGAGCGTCCAAGGACCCAATATTCCAAAGCATCTAATTCGTCTACTTTCTGTGCTAGTAGTCATCTTACCGGAAAATTAATGAGCGTCCCAGGACCCCAGTATTTCAAAGCAGCAAGGTCATAAGCTCTTGCAGCAGCCTCCTCATCATCATATGCCCCTGAAAATATATGTTGCTTAATAATTAGTAATTAACAGAATGAATGGAAGCACATGTTCAAACAGAAAAACTCATGAATCTTCTAGCTTACCTAAGTAGACTGATGATAGTCACACACCAATCATCATAGGCACCAAAGAACAACAAAAATATTGTCAGTTTTCATGAGAAATAGTAACTATTAAGTTGCAATTAACTAGCTTTCAAATGTACTACAAAAGAAAGGCAGACAGACAGACCTTGCTTCCCTTTTTTATTCTGGTTTTGATTCCAAGTACTTTTATCCCAAAGGTGAGCTTCATAACGACCAGTCCATCTATGCCTATTATAGATCAATGTTGAACCACAAGCATCAATCACCATGTATAGGAATGAGTGCTATTAAATTCTTTAGTACTTTCAAAAGATAGCCAACTTTAAAACATGCATCACCCGAGAAAAATGTTGCAGAACTAAATGGGATCTTTTAGTTCCTTCAGAATGACCTAGTTTATCCATTTATTATAGCTGTCAACTTCAACTTACAATCAACCCTAATAGAGAAGATATCAATTACAAACCACAGAAACCTATGTGGTCTAGTAATATGATTAACTTGAAGAAAAGCATTCCTTGTTGTGCACAAAATTTGATTACCTTAAGCTTAAACTATTTCTTGCAGATTTCTACTCCAATATATCACAGTAGTACAATTTTATCAAAGTTTCTCCACAGCAAAGAGGAAACAGAGGGGTGGCTTGGCTACAAAAGCAGATAAAGATGACAGCTATATGCTCACAGCTGCTGAAATAGAAACATGCACACTACAACATTTTGAAAAAAGAATTAATGTTTCTTCTAGGTCTTGCAGTCACCACATTGTGTACCTATGACAAACCCTGTTGATTTTTTCTCCCAAGCCTTTCTTGCGTTATGCTTTTCAAAAAGCCGGCAGACTTAATATGTTATCATTTTTGTGTCCTCTCCTAACCGAACATACAAGATCAGCCAAAGGATTCCGATCAATTAATCAAAGGCATATGTCCATCTTGATCTTCTCTCCAAAGCTTCGTCCTTACCCTTCCCAAGCACCAATCATCAAACACGTAGAAGACATCAATAGTGCCCTTTGAACTTTCCCCTCCAAGTTTTCTTCACTCACAACAACAATAAACTGTAATTCTGAAATTAAAAATAGACAAGTTCTCGCAATTTAGTTCCCTTTACAGTCTATAAAAGCTAAGGTTAGCTCAATTTGACTGCTCACTTTACTTGATATCTTGCAGCAACAATTACATATGCCCAAAGCTAAAACCAGCTGAATCCCAGATCAAATCCATCAAAACCATTCGAAAGTGCCACTCTTCTCCCATCAATTAATCTAATAAACTACGCATAGAAAAATCAGATTTCCACTAGGCTCATCCATCAACATAAACTTCACACAAACTGTAACTCCACACTCATGATTTTTTATTTGAATAAGAAAATTACAGATTATAACTAAATCCAAGCAAGTAAACCAAAATATTTTAAAATAAATAAATAACTTCAATAATTGGTTTGTTTTTTCTCTCTACCTGGTGACTCCACGGTAAATTGAGCTGCGTTTGCCGGCGGTGCAAGGCGGCATCTTACTGATACGTTCTTTAGCAGTGCAGCCTCTTTCTTTCTTCGCTTTCTTCAATCCTCTGCACAGTAAAAGTTGATCGTTTGCTATCACAGTCTCGGAATTCTCTCCGCCACTGGCTTCCGCTTTCATCCCAGGATCAGAAGATGACGTCGAAGCCATGTTTAAAGAAAAAGAAACCCTAAGCCTAAGAGAAAGAATTACAAGGTACCAAAGAGGAAACAGTGAAGTTGAGAGACAGTGAAGCGTCGGATTTTTGGGGTTTTGTTTTGACGTTTGGGTCTGATTTTCACTGTGGAGGAACAAAAATATGGGACGAAGGAAATGAGGAATTTACGACGGTGCCCTGGGCAGTTCTTGCTATTAACTTGGTGATGATTGCCATTGAGAACGATGAAACGGCTGTAACGGCTAGGATTGGGCGATGGTTAGTAATGTAACTTTACATATTTTGAAAGTCTTTGAGGCTTTGGCATCTGTCAAAAACAACGAGCCCCACGACGTCGGTTTTGCATGTTTCTTTATTATAATAATTGACTGTTTTAAACGGTGCGGTTTCTGAAAATATTTCTCTCATCAATAATAAAATAAATCTATTTAAATATAAATATAAATTAGAGAGTAAATTACTCAAATAGTCACCTAAACTTTTTTTTTTGTTTATCAAAATTTATTTTTATTAATTTAGTCACTACCATCAAGTTAGCTTTGTATTTTAATCACTATTATTAAAATAGATTTAGTCACCAAACGGAATACCGTTTTCTTGTTATAATAATAAATTTAGTTCCAAATGATTACTAATTTTGTTAATTTAGTATTAATTTTAAAAATTTCAATAAAATTAACCATCAATATTTACTTGAGTTGATCTTGATTCTAAAAATTAAAATATTTTTTTCAAATATTTAAAAAACACATAAATATTCAAAAATTATTACAACTTATGAAAATATAAAAAAATCAAATATAAATTAAAAAATAAACATTTTTAAAAATTTTTAAATTTTAAAACATTTTTAGATTTCCTTTTTTATTTTTTATTTGTTCTCTTTCTTTCACGTTATTATTTCTCTTTTTCATTTTACTTCATAAATTTAAATCTCTTTCGCTAGCTTCAGAAGAATTAAGAACTCAAAAGAAAATAAAAAATGAAATAAGGGAAGATCAACAATGGTTTTTAAGCTCAAATCCCCATGAAATTTCACCATTGTCGTCACAGTCTGAACCAGGGAGTTCATTAGAGCAAGTTGAAGCACAATCCCAGAAGCGAAAAGCTGGAAGGAAGAAATTTAAAGTGACTCAACACCCAGTATTCAAAGGTCTTTGTAGAAGGAAGGCAAGTGGGTGGGTGAGTGAGCCTATCAAGAAGTCCCGAATATGGCTAGGCACATGCTCGAGCCCAGGTATGGAAATCAAGGCTTACGATGCAGCCGTTATGGCTCTCAAAGGAGATGTTGCTTCCTTAAATTTCCCAAATTTGCTTGTAAATTGTCGCGTCCTATTTTGTCTTCGACTTATCGATAAGTCGGGTCGGATTGAGTTCAAACTAGAACCTAATAAAATTCTAAATTCAATTAATAAGCTCGGGTCCGATCTGGAAAATGAACTTAAATTTTTATCTAAACTCGAACTGGATAAAACTGTTAAAACGCATATTTGGTCCAGTTTAACCGTATTAAAATTTTTTATTTTATTTTTTATATAAAAATTTTTAAAAATTTAATTAATGAGAAACACTAAAAATATTAAAATAAATATTTTCAAACAAATTGAAAATAAATTAAAAAAAGTTTTTATACTTAAATAATATGTGCAATTTAATAGAAAATATCTCTAAAATAATAACAAAATTAACAATAAAATAAGACTTATACAATATCCAAACAATAGTAACATAATAGTGAAATGACAACAAAACAGTGAAAAATAATAGTAAAATAAAAGGTTTTTTTTGTTTTTTTTTTTTTTGCAAATTTGGGCCAAGTTCAAGCTAAAAATCCCTTACTCGTGGCACGGGCCTTATTTTTTTGCCAAAACTCATTTTTGGACCTATATTGTTGCCTAAACGTACCCACTTTTCGGATAGACCCTCCAAGTCGGCTCATCGGACAAGTCTAGTTCATCCCGTTAGAGACATTTAGCTTGCTGCTATGGGGAAAAAATGATAAAAGGGAAAAGGGAAATAATAAGGTGAAAGAAAGACAACAAATAAAAAAAATTAAAAAAGGAAGGTGTGAAAATGCATTAAATCTTAAAAAATTTTAAATATATTTTTTTATAATTTTTTAATATTTTATACATTTAATAAATTTTAATAGTTTTCAATTTTATGTATTTTTTATTTTTTAAAAAATATTTTTAATTTTTAGAATCAAGACCAAATTGATCAAATGTGCAAATATTAAAAGTTAAAATTTTTTTATTTTTTCAAAATCAAGACTACATTAATAAAAATAGATAATCATTGAGGACTAAATTTATTATTATACTAGCCCATTTTATCATTTCATTTGGTGACAAAACCTATTTTAGCATGGTAATGAAATCTATTTTAATAGTGAATCAATTATAATTTGAAAAAGTCATAATTTAATGAGATATTTTGATGGAAATGTGTAGAAAACGTGACTCATAAATGATATTATAGAAAAAGTTAAAGGACAAAATGATAATCATATAAATAAGATAATTATGGAAAGCGTAATGATTAAGGATTAAATTCTGTCGAAACATAATTGGTAGGGGTAATTTTGTAATTATCATTTTAAGGATTATTTTAATGAAATATTTTGATGGAAATGTGTATAAAAATATGGGGAAACCATCTTATTTAAGCCATCATCACGTCACCTTCATAAGGCCTTCATCCCAAATTTTGTTTTCTTTACAAATAGATCCTTTTCAACATTTCCAAGCCAATTAAGCTTAATCACTCCAATTTTTTTCATTATTAGTAAGTGAAATCAATAGAGAATAGCAGTAGCCACTTGAATTTCATAAGAAGTGCAGCTATAATTGTCTTGGAGGAGGGAGAAAATAATGATTAGTACTAAATATAAGTGATTGAGGTAAGAATGATAAACTTTTCTTGAAATTCATGTTAGTTTTAATTGAAGAATATAGATTATGATATTTTATTATTATTTTAATGTATAAATATTGTATGTTTTGATATGGAAAATGAAGAAAAAGAAGGAGATAATTGTTAAGTTTAACTAGATAAGTAAAATTCTTTACACGATATTTAAATATAAGCTTACATGTAACATAAATAAAGAATAAGATATGATAACAATTAAGAATAAGAAAGTGATGATTTGATTTTATTTACTAAGTAGTTAAATTAAGAGAAAAAGAAAGAAAAGTGAGAAAAATGACTAAATTGTAAAGTCGTAAAATTTGATGAAATTGTAATTATTATAAGTATATGAGTAAATGAAGTGAAATATGTAATGTGTGCATGAGAGCAATACATGGGTTGAATAATAAAGACTCTTTGAAAGTTACAAATGAGCTGAATGTAATTGGGCCAATTGCATGTGGGCCATCTTTAAGTGCAAGAATCCATTACAAATACCAAGTGGGCCGATCAGAAGGGCTAGGGCTAAACGGTTCAAGGAGGCACTTGGGGGCTTATTCAAGGTATTTGGGTTGATGATGAAAAGACCAAATTCAAAGGTGGGCCAAATGAAGATTAATGTTTAGTCAACATTATTGAAGTGGTTGTCTAGTTTCCAAGAAGCATCTCTTTTTTATGTTTAGCATACTAATGGGTGTATTTAGTTTTTATTTAAGACATTAAACTTACTTTAGATGCATTACATGGCCGGCCAACAAGATGCATGCATAACCGACCATTCATTTACCTTGGATACATTGTATGGTTTTGGTTCATGCATCTTCAGCCACTCATCTCTTTTTAGGTTCAACATATGACCAATATATACATGTGTGACCATTTTCTTACCCTAGATGCAACGAATGGAAGGGGAAGTGGATGCACATGTATTAATGATCATACATGTACTTGAAGGTACATTGGATGAGAAGATTCATGAACCTAAAGATTCAATGTATGGTCGGATTCATGGATACATTTATGGTCGAATTTCGGCCATTCCTATTCTTGGAGGGATGTTCCAAGTATAAATAGTAGATTTAGTCCTATGTAAAAAGGTTAATGAATTATTCAACTTGAAATATATTTAAGAGAGTTTTCTGTTTAGTTCTTTAACGAACTTTTAAACTTATCAAGATTAATTCTTGTGGCGTTCACCCCTGTCTTATCAATCACCTTTTACCTATCTTGAGTGTGGTGACAATAATTCCTTCTTACACCATTTTTTCGTGATCTATTATAGGTTTTTTGGTCAAAGGTTCTACTTAATACCTCTAGTTCTGTAACAGCTCGAATTTGGGGCTAGTCAGAATAGTGGTTTCAGGACCACAAATTCGACGAGGAAAAATTTATTTTTATTATATTTTTATGGTCTAAGATTTCACAGAATAATTTCGTAAAAATTTCGTTCGAAAATTTCGACGTTTGGGTACTCAATTTTGCCAAAAGGACTAAATTGTAAAAAGTACAAAAGTTGAGTTCTACATGTTAGAAGTGTCCAATTGTTATGAAATTTTAAATTGGAGGTCCTTAAATGGTAATTAGACCATTGGTTAAATTTTGGACAAAAATGGACATGAGATAAGTGAAATAGGAAATTTTTAAGTTAGGGGCATTTTAGTAATTTGGTAATTAAAAAGTATTAAAAAGACAAAATAGGCCAAAAATCATCATCTTCAACCTCATGGCTGAAATTAGCAAGGAGGAAGCCATGGTTAGGGTTTTCAAACTTCCAAGCTCGATTGTAAGTCCGTTCCAACCCCGTTTTTAATGTTCTTTACGTTTTTGGAGTCCTGGTAACTTGATTTAGCTTATTCTAGCAATAATTCAACCTAGGGTTTATATTTGGAAAAATACCCATAGGTGAAATGTGTTTATTTTGATGTTTTATGGTAGAATATGAAGCTAGAAATTATGTTAAACAACTTTTATTAAGCGATTTTAAGTGAAAACGAGTAAAACGACATAATCGGTAAAAATACCTAATGTTCATAAGTAAGTGTTAGAGTGAGAATTTGATGTTTCCATAGAAGGGAAAAATGTTAAGCATGTCATAAAACATAAGAATAAGAGATGAAGTTTAATTTCCGAGCTTTGGAGCAAAAGTGTAAATATGCAAAAGTTTAGGGGCAAAATTGTAATTTTGACAAAGTTCGAGTCAAGGACTGTTTTGATGAATGTGAGTGTTAAATAAGTTAAATGTGTCATTATAAGTCAAGAAAGACAAAGAATTTACTTTGATTAGTGAAAAAGAAAAGTGAGAAAAAGTGAGAAATTCCAATTGAACCTTAAAATAAACAGGGATACAAATGAAGTGACAGAAATGATCACGTGTGGCACGGATTGTGTGTAGGCCACTATGTGAAAGTGAAAGTGAAAGTGAAAGTGATGGTAACGTGTGTAGTACTATGTGCAGGCTACTACGTGTACCAGAAAGATAGGTCACATGTGTAGTATTATGTGCAGGCTACTATGCGTACTGGATAGCTTCGATCACCTGTGTAGTACTATGTGCAGGCTACTACGTGTATCAGATAGTGATGGTCACATATGTAGTACTATGTGTAGGCTACTATGTGAACCGGTATAATTAATTATAAGGTGGTTGCTATGTGTTGATCCCACCGGATATCATTGATTACAAAGGGTGGTTGCTGTGTGCTGAATCCACCGTGTATTTGTTATTATTCCGAAGTGTTCATCGAGAAATTGACTAAGTGAAAATACATGAGATCATGTAACGATTAAGTGTAATTGAATAATGAATATATGTGTGGAATTGAATTGAATATTGACTTAAAAATGACAAAGTGAATTTTGAATTAAATAGTGATTGAAAGTGAAAAGGTGAAATTATGAAAAAGTAGAATTAGCAACAAAATAGTTTTGGACAGCAACAATCATGTGACTTTGAAAAATCACCAAAAATGGTTGAAATAGAATTAAAGAGTGAATAAGATATGAAATGAAAGCTTAGTGAGTATATTTTTATATAAAAGAAACAGAGCAAGCAAAAGAGTTATATATTTTGAGATATTTGAATTTTAGTGAGACAGGGACGGATTGATTTTGGAATCCCCTATTCTGATTTTGGAAAATAATTAAAAATTGTAAAAAAATAATTATGAGTTATAATTTATATTATTAGAATCCTTAATGAGTCTATTTTCAAGAGAAACAAATGAGAACACCATTTGAATTCTGTATAATGAGATAATTCATTTTTAGTGAAGAGTGGTCAGAACTGTCAGACTGCGTAACAGGGTAAACTTTTGGCTAAACCAAAAATTCTGAAAATTTTATGGTAATAAGATATATGAGTCTAGTTTTAGGGAAAATTAATGGTTCTTAATTTGGAGTTCTGTATCTCTAGATAAAAATAATTTAGTGATACTGACTTGGATAGACAGCTTTGAATATACATAAGGGTGAATAAAGAAACTATAGAAAATGTTTTTTCTAAGAGTGTTAAGTACACTAAGGATGTGGAATGGAGAGGAGGAGGAGGAAAATTAAATATACATATGAATGATTTATGTATAATTGGTTATATGATTGATTATAATCGATAAACGTGGAAATAGAAATGATGCTTACATTTGTATATTATTGATCATGGTTTAAGCTCATATTGGAAAATAAAGTTTCATAATATGTATGTATGGTATATTTGGTATATGATTTGGTATGAAGTAAGGCCATGAATGGTATATGGATTAAATGCACTAGCTTGCGACTATGGTTGAGTGTAATGTTTATATCTTGTGTGATATGCATAGGAAATGGAGTGGAAAGGAAATGAAATACTAGGTTCATGCTTGAAGTGTAAAATGACGCAAAAAGGGGACGTTAAGTTAAACAATAAAGATGTATTAGTATTGAACTTAATGAAATTGAACTGTACGTGAATTAAATGGAAATTGCAAATGATTTGATTTGAATTAAATGAATTATTGTGGTATTGAAATGTATATTGGATTGAGAAATTGAATTTAATCGTGAACATGAAAATCATGAATTAAATGAAATGGAAATGAAGTATTGAATTGCATGAGTATGTATTGGGTCTCAGAAGCCCTATTTGTTACAAATATAGTATTTTGAAGTTATAACGTGAAGATTTATAAAAACATGTTAAAAATTTGAAGAGTTTAAATTTGAATGAAATTTTATAACTCGGTTTAACATGTTTATAAGTGTATGTGTTCTGGTATTGCCTCGTACCCTATTCCGGTTTCGAATACGGGTAAGGGGTGTTACAAGTTCAAAATCTTAACCAGATATTAGGTCAATGTCTTTTTCTTTGTTTTTTTTTGAATCTGTTTTAAAAAATTCAGGCAACAAATTGTGTCTCTAATTTGAGTTTGGGTCTCACTATTCTTTTTAAGGTTCAATTTGATTAGTTGAATCACACCATTTGGTATTAGAGCTTGTGGTTTCTAAATCAAGTTTCTATCTATATTAATTTTATTGTTGTTTTATCTATTTAAAAAAAAGAGCTATATATCATTATTAAAAAAAGGAGTCATATATATATTTTAAAAAATTTCAGATATGAAGTTTTTAAAATTTCATCCAAGTTCATCATCACAACGTGTGTTTCTATCTTATGTTTGAATTTTCTTTTTCTTCTCATTTCTTGCAAGTTTTTGTTGAAGTTATCCTCAGCTACAAGAATTTTTTTTTGTTCTTGTAACACCCCTAACATGTATCTGTCGCCGAAATACAGTTACGGAGCATTACCGTAAAATCGTAACATAAAAGCATACATTTCCAAAAATTGATATAATCATATCATAATCCATTCATATACATGCATATTGTCCCTTAATCGAGCCCTCGAGGCCTTAGAAACACTTTAAAAATGATTCGAGACTAAACCGAAAACATTTGGAACATTGAGGAAAAAGTTAGAAATTTTAAACTGCAGGGGTCACATGGCCATGTAACTCACACGGCTGAGACACATGCCCGTGTCTCAAGCCTTGTAAAAATTGAAATAGGGACACACGGTCGTGTCCCAGCTCGTGTCCGTGCCCGTGTAACTCTTTGACTTGGGTCACACGGCCAAGCCACACACCCGTGTGTAAGGCCGTGTAACACTCAAAATGGCCTCACACGCCCGTGTGTCAGGCTGTGTACTAGTCCGTCTAACTGCCTGACTTGCAACCTCTAAAACCTATAGGGGACACATGGCCGTGTGGCATGGTCATGTGTCACACACGGCTGAGACAAACGCCCGTGTCTTAGGCCGTGTGGACAAGAAATTGGCCAAAATCAAGCCATTTCCTTCACCCAATTCAAGCATGTACCTAAACATAATTTGCATATATGACCAAGACATTAAAACATGCCCAAAACATGCATAAAATGACCAATTCACTATACCATTAATCCATACAACCAATATGCCAATAAGGCACCTCAATCACAAACCATCAAACATATCTAAACATATGCATATTTGGCCATACATCAACCATACACATCTAACTTATTTCCATACCAAAACATACCACAATTGACCACATTTCAAACATACCACCACTTATCACTTTGGTCATAAAAACATGCATCAACTTGACCATATTATCACCAAACCACAAAGTATCAAAAGTACCAAAAGTACCACAAATTCAAAGTAACATTTACATGCCATAGACATAACTGGCCATGAAACATAAGTCCACCTATACATGCCATTATAACCTTGATCAAAACATCAAAAACTACTGATATAATCGTTGGATAGTGTGATAGGTCTCCGACGAGCTTCCAAACCGATCGAGCTTCCAATAATCTATAAAACATAGGAAAGAAAACTATGTGAGCATATAATGCTTAGTAATTTCGTATAACATGAACATAACTTACCATTTCAATACATAACTTTAAAATTAAACATGATACAATCCAACTAATAGCTTGGCACAAGCCTAAGCATCATCAACAACAATTGTTAGTGCTTTAACACATAATTCAATAGAATTATCACATGGTAAGATAAATTCACATGAACATAATGCCATTGGATTCATACTTTCCATAAACTTAGATATACATTCATAGATCATTTCATACCTTTCCATAGGTTTATAACATAGCCATTGGAACACTTACCGTTCTTTCCCTTTTCAGCCCGTTGAACCACTTAGAATAATATCAGATACGTGGGAAAGTTCACACAAAGTGTGCTAAACATATGGTCGAAACCATTCATTTTCCTTTTCCTTTACATCGTTGCTCAATCGAGCCATAAAATGGGTCTGCTCACAAAAGCTAACGGTCGGAATGTAAGTTACATGATGCCGCTCACACAAGTTGATGAGTATCCACAACAAATGTTGGAACTTAGCCATCGGTAGGACATTCAGGACCAGCACCCGAAACATGGTAACCTTAATGACATGTCATTTGTATCCTATATATTCCTAAAGTTCAAACGAGGCTCGATAACCGTCGAAACATCATTGAATTTCCATCGTTTCATGACATAATAAATAGCACAATAGAATATATATCAAAATAACATTAAAATATTATTTAAACATACGAACTTACCTCAATTACGAAGATGTCGAAACAAAATCAACTAATCCGAGGCTTTAGCTTTTCCTCGATCTAGATCCATACAAGGTTTATCTTGATCTTAATAAGAAAATTCAATCCATTTAATATTCATGCTATTCAATTCAGTCTAAAATTCATACTTTTGCAAAATTACACTTTTACCCCTAATATTTTAACTTCTTTACAATTTAGTCCTTAAGCTCGTAAATTGACATTTATGCAAATTCATCCACATTTCATGCTAGTCAAATTACCTAGGGACTTATAAAACCTCATAAAATTCAATATTTTACAAATTTATCATGGTATTTTACTACTTTTACAAGTAAGTCCCTAAATGATAATTTCATCCAAATCACTTTACAAAACTTGTTTATTTAACAATAAGGACTCATAATCTTTCATTAAATTTCAAGAATCATGCAAACATACTCATGGAAAAACCCTAATCCTTTAAAATTTTTGCAAATTAGTCCCTGGACTAGCTAGATTAAGCTACAACGATCCCAAAAACATAAATCATTAAAAACAAACTCAAAATCTTACATGCAAGGTAATCAAGTGACCGAAGCTTTCAAACCCTAACCATGGCTTCTTTCTTCTTCAATTTCGGTGGCAGATGGCAGTTAGGAAGATGACATTTTTGTTTTTATTATTTTAACATTAACTTATTAATTGAATTACTTAATTAACCTTATCTTTTAACATAAAAATCATCTAATTTATGTCCATAAATGTCCAATAATAATAGTCTATTTACCATCCAAGTCCTCTTAAATTAAAGTTTCATACCCATTTAATACCTTTAACTTATAAAACCCTATTTTGCACCTTTTACGATCTAGTCCTTTTCACTTAATTAAGTATGCAAATGATAAAATTTCTTAACGAAATTTTTATACAACCTTACTATCATACCATAGACATTAAAATAATAATAAAATAAATATTTACTCGTCAGACTTGTGGTCCCAAAACCACTGTTCTGATTTCACTAAAAATGGGCTATTACAGTCAGTACCTTTTGAAAAGTATCAATTATTTTACCTTGAGTATCAGTACTCGTGATAAGCTATCGATACCAAATTACATTACTGACATCCTACACTTTCAAAAAAATGGAGGTATCGATATTAAAACCTGAATATCGATACCTCTGCTCCGGACATAAAAAAAATAACAATTACAAGCATATAATTTATACCAACTAATGTCTAATTATCATGTATCATTCACTTCATCAAATGGTCACTAAAGTGTCTGAAGTAATAGTCCAAAAAATCTTAATCATGACCGAGCAAGAAACTAATAATTCAGACTGAAAGTCCGTAAGTCCTAAGCAAAATAACTATGTACATAATTTAAAAATCATAGCATAAACCAACATATATATAGTCTACCACATTGCCTTGTTCCCAAAACATAAACGAATAGATAATAAAAACCTACGAAATAACACAAAGACTTGCTTGGATTGCCCTTCGAAACCACACTGCTCACACCAGCACACAACTAACCTGCAATGGTTTTAGAAGGGAGTGGGTGAGCTTAACAAGCTCAATGAATGCCTAGAACAACTACCGTGCAAACATGTTATCAAGCATTAGTAGAACACATACATGGCATAATTAGAACAATCACAACCTTCTCGACATATTACATTTGCACATGCACATTTAACAGTTTATTGGTTAAGTTATTGCATACACTATCATATATACATTGCAATACATACAAACATATTTATAGACAATTTCTATAATAGTCACATACCATATAAACACATATCAAAATACACACATATGCATATACTAAGATAATTAGAGATAATTTGGCACTTGAGTTATGAAACGTAAAGTGGGCACTATCACCACTCATCGGATACACAGATCTCCAACACGCCACATAGACTCATTGACTCAAACATGTCCTGTAAGTGAAGCATTAAGCTAACACTCTCCAACACACCAAACTTGTCCCGTTGAATGGAACTTAGCTCATATTTGCTTATCTTTCCAAACATGTCCCAGGGCCTCAACACCCAAATCACATGTACATATAGGTGAGTATTCACAATCCTATGGCATGCTAACTATATCCAATGGTCTCAAGTATCACAAGGCCAAAATATCCGCATTTAAACACACATAGTACTTATCTATTTTTGATTATTTTCATTGCACATTTGTACCATATGCACAATATTATCACTATCACTTAGCATGTATGACATGCCTACACATATACTCTTTCACAACAGTAATCATGAACATATAACACATATATAGCATCTCATCCCAGTTCACAATTTCACAGTAACACAAGCACATATCTCACAAGACAAACATGAGTACAAGAAAGCTTACACTCAGAATTTAGAGTAGGGGTTTAGGGTACCACTAAATTTTCAAATAACACATTAAATCGTGTCCACAAGCAGTTAATCTGAACACTCACCACTACACTTTCACCAAAATACCTAAAGCTAAAACTAGCCTTTCTAGCTCATAGATGGTCCTAACGTATCTAGAACATCAACACAACAATTCACACAACAATACATTCAAAAATCAACTAAGAACTCACCACAAGTAATAAAAAATATAAGCTTAAGTTATGTTCCCATATAACAAAAACCTTTAACATAACAATATTTACATTCGAATATCTCGGTCTATACTCAATCTTTTCACCTAAAACCAATTCCATTCATCTTTTAAGTCACCTATGACTAATTCCCAACCTTTAAACTATACTAAAATACTCAGTTCATAGTATCGATTTTTTCAACATGTTTATGGTTATTTTTCAAAAAATTCATTAAAACCCAAGAAATCATTAACGATACTTCATAGCAAGTTTATAAACCTCTTAACCATATCAAAACCTATTGATTAACACTTTGAAATCACATTTTTACTTGAAAATCCAAAAGTCACCATTAATGACTCCATTTTTAACTTTTAATCAAAACATGCAATTTAACGGCTAAAAATTCAGTTTCAAAGGGCTAATAATATTAAAAACTAATAAGAAAGTGAATGATTACCTTTTATGGAAGAATAAATGAACTTTTGATACAAATCCGAGAAACCCACAAGTGAAGAAGATGAAGAAATTAAGGGTATTTTAGGACGTTTTCTTGAAGATTTATGGAGGTTTAATACTTGGAGAATGATGGAAATCAAGAGGTTTATGTTTTGAAATCAAAATTTAATTCTTTGAGTTTGTGAAAGCAAGGGATGACAACACAAAGGAAAAAGGAGAAAACTATCGTGAAAATAAGCTGTAGGTTGGGGGGTGTTTAGGTTCAATATTAAAATTTGGTAAAACTGCAGCATAAATTCTCACAATTTTGAATCTATTACAAATCAGTCACTTTTTTTTTTTAAATTAGAGGTCTTTAAAACTCATTGTTAAAAATTGATTTGATTTTCTAAAAACAATAGTCAAAAACATTACCGATAAACTGTAAAATGAAAAATATATAGGATTTTTCCTATATAATTCATTACCTTTTTACTTAAATTTATTGTTAAAACCAAGTAATTATTTAATAAATTAATGAAATATGCGAAAATATGAAATTAGGACATAGAAATTATTAAAATGTGATTTTATACTTTATTATATAGTTTTCATGCATAAAATGACTTATTTTATATTAATTTGAGCATATTATATTTTTAAGCTATAAAGTAGGTCATGCATGATTAAATTAAATAATAAAATATAAAGTTATATTTAATAATTCATTTTTTATTTCATTAATAAATTGCGTTTTAATTAATTAAGTAAATTGATTAATTAAAGTGGTTAAATTATATTATTTGGTCCTCTAAACCATCTACTATTTTTGGACAGGTCTGAGAGTTTTCTTCTAATTGCAAAACCATCCAAATTGGGGACCAAGTCAACCCAATTTTCGACTGCACATGGATGTCATAAACCATTTTTTGGTTTAATTATACAAAGTCCTCGAAGAGTTAAAGAAATCGAAGATTTTCCCGAAGATTTGCTGATGACCGAGTCCTAGTCCTGAGTTGTTATGGCACTCAAATTGACCAAAAATCAAGGAAAAATCAGCCATCTTTCCTCAATTCACGACCGGCCACTCTTGGAGGAAGTTTCAAAGGATGAACACTCCTATTTTTAGCAAACTAGCTCCCTTGCCTCACCTATAAATAAGAGGTCATTTCTCACTTTTTCAATCATCCCTCATCCCATCATCTCTCACTCATTCATCATTCTCTCAAATCTTTTAGCTATCTTTCCCCTTCATCATCTTTGCATAAGGATTTTAAAAATTAAGCCTCTTAAAGAACCCTTAGTCAGCCACCTTGGAGAGCCATCAGCAAAGAAGCAATGCAAAGAAGCGAAGGAGCCTCGTCAGTCAGAGTCTTGGGTGACAGCCACTCTGAATTGGGTTTAACCTTTCTTTTCTTTAATTTAATATAAAGATGTTTGCTATGTGTTCTTTGTTCTTGTTTACAACAATGATAGCTTAATTTTATTTAAGCTGGGATGATTATTTTGATTAAATAATATTTATTTGATTCATGCTTATAATGTTTGTGCCTCAATCGATCATGTTTTTAATTAAAATCAAGTCTGTATTTCATTCATACATGATTGAAATGCACCTGAATTAGCTGAGCGATCCTAACCAGACGACGGCTAATGGATGCATAATTGAAATGTGCATGCTCAATTTAGATCCTAACTCGATTGAATTGTAGGTTGCATAACAACTCTAACCAAGCTCTGTTATCTGGATAGTTTTTAGATTTGTGTGATTAAATTGTTTCAAACCTAACACGTCCCTGTTACCTCACACGAATGTTAAGAAACCCTTAGTAAATAAGGATCAGTAAAATGCGTATTTACTAAGTAAAGGATTCCAAAAAGACCTAATGTGGTTACCAAACTCATGAAAGATCGAGTTGCCATGGAATGGTTTTTCGAATGTTATTAAGCATGTTGATAATAAATTAAGTTTAATTAAAGTAATTATCCTAGTTTATTTATGTTATAATTGTTGCAAATTGTGTTTAATTTTACTAAAATCTATTTCATTCATATAGTTTGCGTACATAGGAGAATTTGCATTAGGGATCATTGTATTTAGTTTAATATATTTTAATCACACTTCTCAACTATATTGTGTTTTTATTTACCAAATTGTTAATATAATTTTACAAATTAAGTGACTTTGCACAAATACAATCCCTGTGGAGACGATAACTCGATACTTATTTATTACTTGATAATGACTGTGTACACTTGTACAAACCCGAGCGTTACAAGTTTTTGGCGCCGTGGCCGGGGGGTTGTCAACTATTGCCATAGTCAGTTTTTTCGTGAAATTATTTATTTTCAATTTGATTTATTTCTAACGTTACTAACTTATTCTTTTTAATTTTTGTGATTTTTTTCAGGTGTTTATGAGCATAGATCGAATTATTGATTTACTCCCTGTAGACCCTGAAATTGAGCGAACTTTCAGACAAAAAAGACGTGAACGAACAGCTCAAAGACAAGTCAAGATGGACCTTGGAAATCAGAATCAAGACCAAGGTAATGAAGCCGATATGTACGAAATCCTATCCTCATTGCTGATGATAGGGATCGATGCATCAGACAATATGTTGTGCCACTTTTCAATGAGTTAAACCCAAGAATTAGAAGGCCAGATATTGAGGCAACCTAGTTTGAATTGAAACCAGTGATGTTTCAAATGCTACAAACGGTGGGCCAATTTAGTGGTATGCCTACGGAAGATCCACATCTCCACCTTCGATTGTTTATGGAAGTGAGCGATTCATTCAAGATAGCTGGTGTGACTGAAGACGCACTAGAGTTGAAGTTGTTTCCATACTCGTTGTGAGATCGAGCATGAACATGGCTCAATTCATTGCCACCAAGTTCCATAACTACATGGCAAGAATTAGCAGAGAGATTCTTAGTTAAGTATTTCCCACCTTGCAAAAAAGCTAAGTTGAGGAACGAGATCACAACTTTCCAATAATTGGATGACGAGTCTTTGTATGAAGCTTGAGAGTGATTCAATGCACATACAAGATTGATGGTAGATACTTCCGCGAATGGTGCAATTTTGTCTAAGTCTTATAATGAGGCTTATGAGATCATCGAGAGGATCGCGAGTAATAATTATCAATGGCCAACAAATTGAATAGCTTCAGGAAGACGTGTAGTCAGAGTTCATGAAGTTGACTCCCTTACTTTGTTATCAGCTTAGGTATCGTCTATTTCCTCTATGTTAAAATAGTTAACCGCTAATAGTAATAATAATTTTGCAGCTCAGCCATCAAGTCCGTTTGAAGCAGTTTTCTGTGTGTATTGTGGGGAAGGTTATTCTTTTGAGAATTGTCCATCAAATCCTGAGTCAGTGTACTATGTGGGGAACCAATATCAAAATAGGAGTGGACAAGGACCCTAGTCCAACTCCTACAATCCTTAATGGCGTAATGATCCTAACGTTTCTTGGAGCAACCAAGGAAATGGACTAAATAATAACTTATTACAGCAAAGACCCAACCAATCTCAAAGTTTTAATCAGTAAGCTCCCGAACCATCTCAAGATGAGGCATCAAACAGTTTGGAGAACTTGTTGAAAGCGTACATGGCAAAGAATGACGCTTTGATCCAAAGCCAAGCAGCAACACTGAAAAATTTGGAAAACCAAATGGGTCAGTTGGCTACGGAGCTTCATAATAGACCGCAAGGAACCTTGCCGAGCAATACTAAAAATCCAAGGAATTTGGGTAAAGAACATATCAAGGTAGTGGCATTGCAAAGTGGTAAGACTTTGGAACTCTAATTGATTGATGTCGAAGATGAGCATGTTGAAAAGGAAGAAAGTCAACCAGATGTTGAAGTTCCTACACCAAAGGAATCAGAATCTGCAAAGTCTGACAAGGTAAACCCTGACTTAGTAAATTCAAATATTTTAACATCTTCTTTGGATGCAGATTTACCTACTCAGAAAAGTTGTCCAGTTCAACCGAAAGTTCCATCAAAGGTGCAATTCAAGAAGATTTTGGATGTTCTGAAGCAGTTACACATCAATATTTCGTTAGTGTAGGCTTTAGAACAAATGCCAAATTATGTGAAGTTTATGAAGGATATACTGTCCAAGAAAAAACGACTGAGTGAGTGTGAGACTGTTGCCTTGACAAATAAGTGTAGTGCATTCTTGCAGAACAAACTGCCACCAAAATTGAAAGACCTAGGAAGCTTTACTATACCCTATAACATTGGTGAATCTTACTATGGTAAAGCTTTGTATGACTTAGGAGCAAGTATCAACTTGATGCCTAAGTCTACTTTCAAGATGTTAGGGATAAGACAAGTAAGGCCTACAGTTGTGACGCTTCAGCTAGCAAATTCGATCTTTAGCATATCCCGAAGGAAAGATCGAGGATGTTTTGGTAAGAGTCGATAAATTTATTTTTCCTACTGATTTCATTATTTTAGATTTTGAAGCGGATAAGAAAGTGCCAATTATCCTTGGGAGACCTTTCCTAGCCACGGGGAGGACGTTAATTGATGTGTAGAAAGGCGAACTGACCATGCGAGTTCAAGACGACCAGGTAACTTTTAACATTCTTAAAGCGATGAAATTTCCCGATCCGGTAGAGGAGTGTTCAGTTATGGAAGAGATAGAAACCTTGGTTTCTATGGAAAGAAATTTTGAGGAAGATCCATTGGAGAACGCCCTAGAGTTTGACCTTTGGAGGATGAAGAAGGTGAAGAAAACATGGCTTTGATGGAAGCCAACCTGAGAAATTTTATTCAATCCACACGGTTTGAACCGTTAGATTTAGAAGTCAGAGAATATGTGCAACCCAAGTTGTCAATTGAAGAACCACCTAAACTCGAACTAAAGGTACTTCCTTCCCATTTGAGATATGTTTATTTAGGTGAATGTTCTACTTTTCTTGTGATTATTTCAGCAGAACTAACGAAAGATCAGGAGGAACAACTGATTGTTGTTTTAAAAAAAATTTAAGAAAGCAATTGGTTGGAGCATAGCTAACATTCGAGGTATAATCCCTTCTTTTTGCATGCATAAAATCATTTTAAAAGAAGGTGAAAGAGCTCGAATTGATGGGCAAAGGAGGCTCAATCCTATTATGAAGGAAGTTGTGAGGAAGGAAGTGATAAAATGGTTAGATGCAGGAATCATCTATCCTATTTCAGATAGTTCGTGGGTAAGTCTGGTGCAGTGTGTGCAAAAGAAAGGTGGAATCACGATTGTTGAAAATGAGTGTAATGAGTTAATTCCAATGAGAACTGTTGCCGAATGGAAAATCTATATTGATTACAGAAAGTTTAACAAAGCCACTCGGAAGGACCATTTTCTGTTACCTTTTATGGATCAGATGTTAGATCGACTGGTAGGTAATGAATTCTATTGTTTTTTAGATGGCTATTCAGGATATAACCAAATAGTTGAAGCCTCGAAGGACTAACATAAAACAACCTTTACTTGTCTATATGGTACGTTTGCTTTTAGGCGAATGACTTTTGGTTTATGCAATGCACCTCAAACTTTTCAACGATGCATGATGGCAATATTTACTGATATGGTCAAAAATTTTGTTGAGGTTTTCATGGATGATTTTTTTTGTTTTTGGTAACACTTATGATATCTATTTGAGTAATTTGGCTAAGGTACTGAAGAGATGCGGAGAGACGAATCTTGTCCTTAACTAGGAGAAATGTCATTTTATGGTTAAGGAAGGGATTGTCTTAGGTCATAAGATCTCAAAGAAAGGAATTGAAGTCGATAAAGCAAAGGTAGACGTAATTGAAAGATTACCGGCCTCAATGAATGTGAAAGAGTTAGAAGTTTCTTAGGCCATGCCGCTTTTATCGAAGGTTTATCAAGGATTTCTTAAAAATTTCTAAGCCGTTGTGTTTGTTGTTAGAGAAAGATACAGTGTTCGATTTCAACAAAGCATGTTTGGAAGCTTTTGAAGATCTAAAGAAGCGATTAATCTCAACCCCAATAATCATTACACCTGATTGGAACTCACCTTTTGAGTTGATGTACGATGCAAGTCACTATGATGGGTCAAAGAAAGAATAAAGTGTTCCACCCCATTTACTATGCAAGTAGAACCTTGACGGGAGCCCAACTCAGTTTTACAGTAACTAAAAGGGAACTTTTTGCTATAGTTTTTGCTTTTGAAAAATTCCTCTCATATCTTATAGGTACCAAAGTTACAGTATTTACTGACCATGCAGCCATTAAATACTTGCTCATGAAGTAAGATCCAAAACCAAGGCTAATTCGTTGGATAATCCAAGAAGTTGGCCTTTAGATCTAAGACAGAAAAGGTGTTGAAAATCAAGTAGCTGATCATCTGTCGAGGTTAGAGCAAGATGAGGTAACTCGATCACATGTGCCTATCAACAAGAATCTCCCAGATGAGCACTTATTTGAGGTCAGTCGAATTCATGAAACACATTGGTTTGCTAATTTTGCCAATTATCTTGCATGTGGAATAATTCCTTGAGAAATGACATACCAACAAAGGAAGAAATTCCTTTATGATAGTCGGTATTATCTTTGGAAGGATCCGTTTTTGTTTAAACAATGTGTAGATAATATAATCTAAAAATGTGTAGCTGAAAGCGAGATTACTGAGATCTTGTATCATTGCCATTCATCTCCAAGTGGGGGACACTTTGGTGGTTCACGTACTGTAGCAAATATTTTGCAAGCAGGTTTCTTTTGGTCTACACTATTTAAAGATACTTATGCTTATGTGAAGAACTGTGATAAATGTCAAAGGACTAGAAAAATATCAAGGAGGAATGGGATGCCCTTGACAAACATTTTGGAGATTGAATTGTTCGACATATGGGGCATTGACTTCTTAGGCCCGTTTCCTTCTTCATATGGGAAAAAATACATCTTAGTTGCTGTGGACTATGTATCTAAGTGGGTTGAAGCTGAGGCATACCGTACAAATAATGCTAAAGTAGTCATTCGATTCCTACATAAACATGTGTTTACACAATTTGGGACACTAAGAGCTATTATTAGTGATGAAGGTTCTCACTTTATGAACAAATGGCTTAAGTGGTTGCTTGAAAAATATGATGTGAAGCACAAGATTGCTACTGCCTATCACCCCAGCCCAATGGGCAAGTTGAAAGAGTGAACCTGATGTCAAAGGTATCCTTGAAAAGGTAGTATGCCCTAACAGAAAAGATTAATCTCGAAGGCTCGATGATTCATTATGGGCCTATCAAACAGCATTTAAGACTCCGTTAGGAATGACTCCTTATCAGTTAGTATTTGGAAAGGCATGTCATTTGCCATTAGAGTTGGAGAATAAAGCTCACTGGGCTTTGAAGCAGTTGAACTTTGATTTTAAGCAAGCCGGTGAGAGAAGGATGTTACAACTGGATGAGTTGGAAGAGCTGAGGTTGTTTTCCTATAAGAATGACAAAATGTGTAAAGAAAGATCAAAGAGATGGCATGATACTCATATACAACTTCGCGAGTTTAAAGAAGGTCAGAAGGTGTTGTTGTTTAATTCAAGGCTGAAGTTATTTCTTGGGAAGCTAAAATCTTGATAGAAAGGACCCTATACCATCTACCGAGTTTATCCTTACGGAGCTATTGAATTATACGACAATTATAGAGGTATGTTTAAAGTTAATGGTCAACGTCTCAAACACTATTGGGATAGTGAAGTTGAGCGAATTGAATCCTCGTTCATCTTAACAGACCCTTAATTTTTCATGAACTCATTGTGTAAATAAATAAATAATTAGAACTTGTTTTCTTAATTTATTACATTTAATTAATTCTTTCTAAGGAGATTGGAAATTAAGCGGAACCGCTGTGACCCCTCCAACCTTTCCTGGGAATTAATTTAATGTAATTTGTTAAGAAGAAATTTTCTAATTAAAATTTTTATGTTTCATTTGTTTAGTTTAAATTTTAAATTTTTATGTTAATAAAAGGGGTCAAATTTGGCCCAAGTACTAATCAGTTTTTTTTAAAATACAGTCTGAGTTTGAGGCCCAAGACAGTAAAAAAATTAGGCCTTGCTATCACACCCATTATTTGCCGCCCAAGTAACTTTAATACAGCTAAATTTTTGCTACATGTTGCCCTAATTTTTCCCTATATAAACCCCTCTTCATTCTACTAATTTTCATATCCCTCAAAGCAATTTGCTTCCACCCTAAAAATCCCTAAATCTCTTCTTTGTGCAGTCAACCTCAAATCTCGAAAGAAACCCTAGTCCTTTTCTTTCTTTTTGCCGAAATTCCCTATTGCTGCCGTAAAGAGATCGCCGCCGCACCATCCTTGTTGTCGCAAGATTTTTGCCGTAGCAAGTTATACCAACTTTGCCAATTTCTCTTTTCTCTCTTATGCAGAAACTCTGCTGAATTTTTGGGAAAGTACCATGTCTCGCAAGAGAACTAGATCGTCAAAGGCTACTCCTAAAAACCTGATTGTGGTTGATGAAAAAGTGAAAGAGCGATTTGATTCAAGTTTCAAGCATCAACCTATGATGCTGGAAAAATGTTTTAACCTGAAGAGTAATGATGTGATGGTTGTTCCTGTGCCAATTAGAAAGATAATCAATGCACTCAAATGGGAACGATTCTGTGATGCTCATTCACTTCCCGATGATAAACTAGTTCAAGAATTCTATGCTAGTTTGACTACGCAAGATGCTACTGAAGTCATCGTTCGAAAGAAAAAGGTACCATTTACTTCTAAGTCCATCAATGATTTGTTTAATTTACCTGATGTTGAAGAAGATGAGTACTACCCTATGATGAGCAATATCAATTGGGATTTTCTTCAATAAGTGCTTGATGTTGTGACAAATCTGAGATCCCAATGGATTATAAGAAAGTATGGGAGCCATTCTTGTCGAAGAGAATACTTGAAACTAGTAGCAAAGGTATGGTTTTATTTTGTTCGCTACAGTTTTATGCCTATCTCACACAGTTCCACCATCTCGATGGAACGGGTGCTCTTGTTATATGCAATTTTGACAGAAAAGTCCATTAATGTTGGGAAAATTATCCTCAAGGAGATTCATGATTGTGCTAAAAAGAAGGCAGGAAGTGCTTATTTACCATCATTAATCACTTCACTTTGCTTAAGGGCCAGTGTTAAAACACAAGCAAATCTGAATGGGCAATATGTTCAAGAGTGTATTACAAGTCATGATCTTGAAAGGTTGGTAGAAAGATTGCATGAGTTGAACCAAGGTGAGCAAGAGGAACCAACTGAGCCAAAAACTGAAGAGTCAACAACTAAAACAGAAACTGAAGCTGATTCAGTTATAGACACTGAAGAAGAAGAATCTGATAGGAACCAAATAGTCTTCAACCAGCTAAAGGAGCTGAAAAACCTGAACTAAGGGTTGAGCCAGAAGAAGAACCAGTCAAGCTAAGTGTTGAACCTGAATATACAACTCCCATGCTGACTTCTGCAAGTACTTCAAGGAAATCAGAGTTGTCAATTTTGATGGATATGTACAAATTCATGCATAATCAGCAACAAACTTATTGGAAATATGCAAAAATTAGAAATGATTCAATTCGAAATACTTTTAAGAATATCTCTAATAATTTTGTTCCTAAGTTCTCAGATGCTATCTTTGAGACATGGATGGAAGATACTGACAATGCAAGTAGAGATGGAGCTAAAGAAGACAAGGGGAATAAGTCAGAAAAATAAAAGGGGGGATTCTTGTCCTGTTATTTATTTAATTATTTTTAGGTCTTTAGGAATTTATTGCTTTCTTAATTAGGATTTAATCTCTGCAGAATAAAACATAGCAAGCATGAACAAACTTAGCACTTGTTTAGAACGAATAAGACTAAGTGACAGAGGGTTGCGCGCGGACCAAGATCGAGTCGTCAAGTCACGGGAAACTCCTACGAAAACCCTAAACAATCAGATCTGAAACGAAACAGAAAAGTAAAAGATTAGAATTTTGAATTTCCAGATCTGAAATTAAAATCCCCAAATCAGCAAAGAATCAAATTAAGAATAGAAATAAGTGTTAATAAGGGTTCTTGAAACCCTAAAGGAGGTTGTGATTCTGCCCAATTGAACACCAAGATAGTTTTCCCCAAATTTCGGCAATCTAGCTTCACCCAAAAAGAGTATGGAGGAATCGGCAAGAACCCTAGAAATTGGGGATTTTTGGCTGATTCTTGAGATAGAAAAAAAGGCTGAAATCACAATAAGAATAACAAATAAATTAGATAAAGATTCGGCACAAGCAGAAATAGAGAAAGAATTGACAGCAAGAAATTAAAAGATAAGTCCTAAGAAGCCTTGAAATCCCGAAAGATTTCACAACTCCCTTCAAACGGCTCTAATCTCCCCTCCAACGAATATCAATGGCAAGAAGAAGGTTGAAGACGGCTCCCACAATCAAAAGATTGTTAAAACAACTTCTAAAGAAAACTCAAGAGAGAATTCTTGGAGAAAAAACTCAAAGAGAATTCTACACTTAAACAAATCTGAAATTTTTAATATAATTGACAAGTGTCTAACAAGGTGGACAGCCATGCCTTTAAATAGGCCTTATAACTAGTCCTAATCTAATTAGAAAACTAAAATAAAAAAAACTCCTAATTATTTTAATATGGAAATTCGGTCAAAGGTCTTTTTATCTGGGACTCTTGGACTGAATATTTACATAAAAAATTTAAACTAAGTAAATAAATAAATAAATAAATAAAAATAAAAATAAAACTTTACAACTTGGGCCACTTTGACAATTTGGCCCGATTTTCAACTAAGTATGGGTAGATTTCTTGATTGGGCTTGGAATCTTTTTTTATTGGGCCTTGCCTTCAAGAATTTGGGCTTATGATCCATCTCCTACCGAAATTGAATCGTTGATGCTCGT
This sequence comes from Gossypium turneri, assembly GCA_008044935.1. Classification (NCBI taxonomy): domain Eukaryota; kingdom Viridiplantae; phylum Streptophyta; class Magnoliopsida; order Malvales; family Malvaceae; genus Gossypium; species Gossypium turneri. The sequence continues at coordinate 20,521,677 of CP032572.1, read as the reverse complement.
AACGGAGATCCAATGCGCTTTGGCTGCAAGATTTGGTTTCTTGGACCAAGATTCCCAAGATTTGAAATCTTGATTTTCCCGTTCTTTTGTGTACGCATCTAAGGCATTGCTAACAAACTCCTGAATGGTCCCATTTAGTTTGGAACGCATTTGTTGGGCCTTTGATCTCGTATCATTCCCCCTTCCTCAAAAAGATTCGACCTCGAATCTGAAAAATCGAATGGGGACGAGTCAGCCACATTAAAAGTAGAACTTACATTGTACTCACCAGGTAAATCAATTTTATAGGCATTATCGTTGATCCTCTCAAGTACTTGGAAAGGCCCATCGCCCCTTGGGTCCAACTTGGTCTTTCTTTTTACAGGAAATCGTTCTTTCCTCATTTGGACCCAAACCCAATCTTCGGGTTTTAGGACAACCCGTTTGTGCCCCTTGTTTACTTTGTTGGTGTTGGCATTATTTGTTTTGGCTATTCGTTGCCTAGCCTTCTCATGTAAGGATTTCACCAACTCAGCTTTCTGTTCGCCATCTAAATTAACAATGTGTTCAAGTGGTAATGGCGCAAGATCAAGTACTGTTAGTGGGTTAAAACCATAAACAAGTTCAAATGGAGAATAACCAGTTGTAGAATGAATAGATCTATTATATGCAAATTCAACAAACGGTAGGCATTCTTCCCAATTTCTAATGTTCTTTCCCACAACAGATCGTAATAAAGTCCCTAAAATCCGATTAACTACTTCGGTTTGGCCATCAGTTTGGGGGTGACATGTAGTGGAATAAAGTAATTTAGTACCAAGCTTACCCCACAATACCTTTCAAAAGTGGCTAAGGAATTTGACATCTCTGTCAGAAACAATTGTTTTAGGGATGCCATGAAGTCTTACCACCTCTTTAAAGAATAAGTCTGCCACATGTGTAGCATCATCTGTTTTGTGACAAGAAATAAAATGTGCCATCTTTGAAAACCTGTCAACAGCAACAAATATACTATCTCTTCCTTTCTTATTTCGAGGTAAACCTAGAATAAAATCCATGGATAAATCTACCCAAGGTGAAGTAGGAATCGGTAAAGGAGTGTAAAGGCCATGAGGCATTACCTTTGATTTTGCTTGTTTGCATGTAATGAACTTGGAACATACCTTTTCCACATCCTTCTTCATATGTGGCCAATGAAAGTGTTCTTGCAAGATATCTAGTGTTTTGGCCACTCCAAAATGTCCCATTAAACCTCCACTATAGGCTTCATGAATCAATAAATCTCTCATGGAACACTTTGGTATGCATAACCTGTTTATTCGAAAAAGAAAGCCATCTACAAGATAAAATTTATCAAAAGCAGTATGTCCACAATTCTTATAGATATGGCCGAAATCAGCATCATCATCATATAGTTCCTTAATATGTTCGAACCCTAAGACTTTAGCATTCAATATAGTTATTAAAGCATATCGTCTAGACAAAGCATCTGCAACTACATTATCTTTACCTGTTTTATATTGTATTACATAAGGAAATGTTTCAATGAATTCTACCCATCAGGCATGTCGTTTGCTCAACTTACCTTGTCCCTTTAACCATTTAAGGGATTCATGATCTGTATGTATGACAAACTCATTGGGTAGTAAATTATGTTGCCATACTTGAAGTGCACGAACTAACGCTAATAGTTCTTTGTCATAAGTCGAGTAGTTTAACTGTGCACCATTCAATTTCTCACTAAAATAAGCAATAGGTTGCTTATCTTGCATTAAAACGGTGCCGATCCCAATTCCTGAAGCATCACACTCAAGTTCAAAAGTTTTAGAAAAATCAAGTAATTTAAGAAGAGGAGCAGAACATAACTTAGCCTTTAGGGTCTGAAAAGCTTTTTCTTGGGTTTCACCCCATTTGAAACCCACTGATTTCTTTATAACTTCTGTCAATGGGGCAGCAATAGTAGAGAAATCTTTCACAAATCGTCTATAAAAACTAGCTAAGCCATGGAAAGATCTCACCTCAGTTACCGATTTAGGAGTCGGCCACTCCTTGATTGCCTTGACTTTGTCCTCATCGACATGAATACCTTGAGCACTAACTATGAAACCTAAGAATATTAGTTTATCACAACAGAATGTGCATTTATCAAGGTTGGCAAATAATTTTTTAGCTCGCAGAATATCCAAAACGACTTTAACATGGAAAACATGATCATCTAATGACTTGGAGTAAATTAAAATATCATCAAAGTAAACTACTACAAATTTACCCAAGTGAAGCCTTAAAACATGATTCATCAATCCCATAAATGTACTAGGTGCATTAGTAAGGCCGAAAGGCATAACTAACCATTCATACAATCCAAATTTTGTTTTAAAGGCTGTTTTCCATTCATCCCCTTCCCTCATTCGAATTTGATGATAACCGCTTTTCAAATCAATTTTAGTAAATATAACTGAACCATGTAATTCATCAAGCATATCATCAAGTCTAGGAATTGGATGTCGATACTTTACCGTTATCTTGTTGATTGGGCGACAATCAACACACATACGAAACGTACCATCTTTCTTTGGCACCAATAAGACAGGAACAGCACAAGGGCTTAGGCTTTCACGAATGTACCCATTGTCTAGTAACTCCTCAAATTGCCTTTGCAATTCTTTTGTCTCCTCGGGATTGCATCTATAGGCTAGTCGATTCGGAATCGAAGCTCTAGGTACTAAGTCAATTTGATGTTCAATCCCTCGTAAAGGTGGTAAACCTTTAGGGGTCTCACTAAAAACATCCTCAAAATCCTGCAAAAGAGATTGAAACACACTAGGCAAATTTTCGTTAACGTTAGATAAAGATAAATAATTTTGCCTAAACCTCACAAGGATACAAGGCTGTTTATTGAGTAGGGCTCTCCTCACATCTTTTTTTGTTGCCAAAAGATTTTTTTGGCTCATTTTACCACTTGTTGATTCACTCACCTTTGGGCTTTTTAAATTTTGGCTTTTTTTACTATTAGCCTCTTTTCTCTTTGTCTTTTGTATTTGCTCTTTCTCCCTTACCCCCTCACAAAATTTTATCATCTTCAATTGATCTTTGTATACATCAGTAGGATTTAAAGGAGCAAAAGTGAATTTCTTACCTTTAAATACAAGGGAGTATCGATTAAGTTTACCTTGGTGTGTAACATCACGATCAAATTGCCAAGGCCGTCCAAGAAGCAAATGTGCCGCATGCATTGGGACCACATCACACCATACTTCATCCTCATAATTGCCCATCTTAAAAGTGACCAAGGACTGTTTTGTAACTTTAATTTCGGAGCATTCATGAAGCCATTGAAGGTGATATGGCTAGGGTGTTTAGTACAAGGCAACTTTAAAGAATCCACCAAATAACTACTCACTACATTCGAGCAACTCCCACTATCAATAATGATTGAACATAAGTTACCTTTAATAAAACACCGAGAATGGAAAATATTGGTCCTTTGGTTGTCATCATCTTTCATTTGGATGTTAAGTGTTCGGCGAACTACAAGGCACGAAAAATCAGTAAAGTCCCCTTCGTTTGGTGGTTCGACCAACTCTTTGCCATTATCACTGTCATCCACAAGTTCTGGCATATCTGGATCTATTTTATCAGAGTCAGAAGTATACTCACCATTATCTTTTAGAAGAAGTAATCTCGTGTTAGGGCATTCCCTATTATAATGACCACGCCCTTTGCACTTAAAGCATTCAATCTCACGAGTCCTCTTCGCACTCGAATCACCTAAATTGGGCTGCTTAGGAGTTGTTTGCGTTTTAGCAGGAGCCCTTTTTTTCCAATCTGATTGCTTGTTACTCAAAGAAGACTTATTAGCAACAAAAGGTGGTTTTGAACTCTTAAAATCAGAATTGGAATTGTTACCTCGATAATATTGTGAAGTAGAGAAGGACCCAAACCTTTGTTCCTTTAATTGTTGCTCGATCTCAATGGCTTTGTGAACTGCTTCTTCCAAATCAATGTAAGTTTGTAGCCTCAATGTATTAGCTATCGGCCTGTTCAAACCATCAATGAATCGAACCATAGTTGTTTCTTCAACCTCCTCCACATTAGCTCTCTGAATGAGCATCTCCATCTCTTTAAAATATTCATCCACCGTCCTACTACCTTGGATAAGTCTTCTCAGCTTTGTTTTAATTTCTCTATAGTAGCGAGGTGGAATAAACCTTTTACGCATAATCTGTTTCAACTCATCCCATGTCGAAATCTCACCTTCATAATTCCGATGGCGGTTTACCCCAAGTTGAGTCCACCAACTTAATGCATAATCTGAAAATTCCAGTGTTGCTAACGAAACCTTTTCATCATCCGGACATTTATAATACCGAAACATTAGTTCAATCTTAGATTCCCATTCACAATAGGCTTCAGGATCATTCTTACCACGAAATTGGGGAATTGTGAATTTCAGTTTTGCCAAAGAAGGTTGCCCACGATCATGAAAATCATCATCCATTCTAGGGACACGTCAAGGACCGCGCCTATGATGAGTTGGCTGGTTATCCCTATCTTCCTTAATTGGATCTCGATACTGAGATTCTTGATTCAATCGTACCTCAGTCAAAGTAGCATTCAATGCTTGAAGTGTAGCATTTATTTGCGTTATTGCAGCAGCATGTCCCTCTAGCTGTTGTTGGACTTTCATAAATGTATCATCATTATTATCACTTTTAGACATTTTCTAAAAAAAAACTTGCAAAAATAAACACTCAACACTCAAAAATAAAAGTAACCAAACCTCACCGTTAATCACTCAAAAAGAAAATTTAAATTCTCAATGAGTTAGAATTCAGTCTTGTGAGTCCTTTAGGAGAGTTTATATCAACCAATTAGAGAGTGGATGAACCGAACTACCAAAGAGTCCTAATTTGCACTAGGATGCCAAAAACTGACGAGACACCAATTGATTCGTGTTGCACCGAGGAAAAAGTTGTGCACACGTTTAAATCCTACTAACACAAGAAACAAGAAGGTGTTAGATAGCGTAAAGGAAGAATAAAGGCAAACAAATGAAAACCTACAGCTAAGAATCAATAAAAAGTGCTGAAAACAGAAAACCTGAAAAACTACGGAGTAACTTGACAACTTCGTTCGAGGTGTTCCCGATCTCCAAAAATCACGAAATTAAATCTGGAATGTCCTTATATATTGAATTTTTGATCTGGAAAGTTTGGCACCAAATTCAACCCGCTGAATCTTTTTTTAAATTTTTATTGAATTTCATCTTTTTTTGATTTTTTTTGACTTTTTTGACTGATTTTTTTGAGGGATTAAATTTTTTATATTCAATCACAGTGCCACAAATATGTATGTAAAATTTCATATCAATCGGACAACGTTTACCCACTCAAATGAATTTTTTCGAACAATTTTTCCGGGTAAAACTGCTGTTTGTGCTTTAAAAAATAGAGATCAGTTTAGAAATCAACCAAGAACACCCAAAACGCCCAAAATCTGATACCAAATGATAGAGGGTTGCACGTGGACCAAGATCGAGTCGTCAAGTCACGGGAAACTCCTACAAAAACCCTAAACAATCATAACTGAAACGAAACAGAAAATTAAAAGATTAGAATTTTGAATTTCCAGATCTGAAATTAAAATCCCCAAATCAGCAAAGAATCAAATTGAGAATAGAAATAAGTGTTAATAAGGGTTCTTGAAACCCTAAAGGAGGTTGTGATTCTGCCCAATTGAACACCAAGATAGTTTTCCCCAAATTTCAGCAATCTAGCTTCACCCAAAAAGAGTATGGAGGAATCGGCAAGAACCCTAGAAATTGGGGATTTTTGGCTGATTCTTGAGATAGAAAAAAAGGCTGAAATCACAATAAGAATAACAAATAAATTAGATAAAGGTTCGGCACAAGCAGAAATAGAGAAAGAATTGACAGCAAGAAATTAAAAGATAAGTCCTAAGAAGCCTTGAAATCCCGAAAGATTTCACAACTCCCTTCAAACGGCTCTAATCTCCCCTCCAACGAATATCAATGGCAAGAAGAAGGTTGAAGACGGCTCCCACATTCAAAAGATTGTTAAAACAACTTCTAAAGAAAACTCAAGAGAGAATTCTTGGAGAAAAAACTCAAAGAGAATTCTGCACTTAAACAAATCTGAAATTTTTAATATAATTGACAAGTGTCTAACAAGGTGGACAGCCATGCCTTTAAATAGGCCCTATAACTAGTCCTAATCTAATTAGAAAACTAAAATAAAAAAACTCCTAATTATTTTAATATGGAAATTCGGTCAAAGGTCTTTTTATCTGGGACTCTTGGACTGAATATTTACATAAAAATTTAAACTAAGTAAATAAATAAATAAATAAATAAAAATAAAAATAAAACTTTACAACTTGGGCCACTTTGACAATTTGGCCTGATTTTCAACTAAGTATGGGTAGATTTCTTGATTGGGCTTGGAATCTTTTTTTATTGGGCCTTGCCTTCAAGAATTTGGGCTTATGATCCATCTCCTACCGAAATTGAATCGTTGGTGCTCGTAACGGAGATCCAATGCACTTTGGCTGCAAGATTTGGTTTCTTGGACTAAGATTCCCAAGATTTGAAATCTTGATTTTCCAGTTCTTTTGTGTACGCATCTAAGGCATTGCTAACAAACTCCTGAATGGTCCCATTTAGTTTGGAACGCATTTGTCGGGCCTTTGATCTCGTATCACTAAGTCATGTGGTAATGAGAATGAACATGTCTAGGATTGGGTTATTAGGGAATACTTGTTGCTTAAGCAGTCTTAATGACTCACCTCTCTTTCTTTACAACCCTACCTGGTGTTCAGTTTTCATTCATTACTTTATTCTTGCAATGAGGACATTACTTCTTTTTAAAAACGGGTAAGGCAAATTGCTCAAATTTTTAAAATTTTCAAGTATGTTTCAAATCATTCTTTCATAAGTATGTCTTAATAAATGAATGTTTAGAGAAATTTTTTTTAATAAGATAGCTTGTATGCAAGCATGAATGATGATTTTATCTGAGTGATTGTATGTTATCATGAAAAATGGAATGTTTTTATGATCTTAGCCTTAGGTAATGTTTGCCATGAAAACTTAGTTTCTCTTGAGATTAGACATGCATGAAGGTTTATATCTTTAGAATTGACTTAGTAACTTTCTTGAGGCGAAATCCTAGGGGACATAAAAATCTAAAATGATATAGGCACCATTTTTCTTTGGATCGTTTGAGCGTTTTCAAGCCCACCTTATGATACTAGACCCTTGAAACTATAATTTTGAGCTTAAAGGCCTATTCATTGTAATAAACCTACATTATAAGCCAGTTGCCATCTTTTTAAAATTATCCTAATTTTGTGCAACTATCTTAACTAAAGTTGTCTTTGGAATCAGCATTTGAGGAAATTTTTATAAAGATGTATGTGCTCATGCTTAAAAAAAAACAACAACAACAAAGACAAAGAAAGAGTGAAGAAAAATTTGCTCATTCTCAAAAAAGAAAATGTATGAGTATGAGTTCAAAATAAGTTTGGGGGAGTTCCACAGGTTCACTTGAAGAAAAGGTTGAATTTTGAGAAATCCAAGACAAGTTAAAGGTTAAGATTTTGAAACCAAAATGTCCCATCTCTTAAAATCCCCACCTTTAACCGAGCCCTATTACAACATTATAAAAGACCTATTGATTTGATGATTATGTTGCCTACATTAGTGGAGAGGAAGTATTAAGTTCAACATATGAAGATCATAAATAAGCCTTATGATTGTTTTGCTTGATTGATGAGAAATTGTGTTGAATGAAAAATATTATCTATGGCTGTGACTACATGCAAATTATGATTCATGTTGGCATATCTTGAAACTTAGAATAAAATTTTCAAAATGTTTGTATATGAGTTACTTGTTAATAAAGAAGGTCTATGAGCATGAATTTATTGATGCATGATTATGAGACAAAGATTGATGCTACTTACACTCTTAGCAAAATTTGCCTTAGCAAGACCTTGTGCTATGCATGAACATTACTCAGGACGAGTAATGATTTAAGTTTGGGGGTGTGTAAACTGAAAAATATATAGGATTTTTCCTATATAATTCATTACCTTTTTACTTAAATTTGTTGTTAAAACCAAGTAATTGTTTAATAAATTAATGAACTATGCGAAAATATGAAATTAGGACATAGAAATTATTAAAATGTGATTTTATACTTTATTATATAGTTTTCATGCATAAAATGACTTATTTTATATTAATTTGAGCATATTATATTTTTAAGCTATAAAGTGGGTCATGCATGATTAAATTAAATAATAAAATATAAAGTTATATTTAATAATTCATTTTTATTTCATTAATAAATTGGGTTTTAATTAATTAAGTAAATTGATTAATTAAAGTGGTTAAATTATATTATTTGGTCCTCTAAACCATCTACTATTTTTGGACAGGTCTGAGAGTTTTCTTCTAATTGCAAAACCGTCCAAATTGGGGACCAAGTCAACCCAATTTTCGGCTGCACATGGATTTTATAAACAATTTTTTGGTTTAATTATACAAAGTCCTTGAAGATTTAAAGAAATCGGAGATTTTCCCGAAGATTTGCTGATGACCAAGTCTTAGTCTTGAGTTGTTGTGGCACTCAAATTGACCAAAAATCAAGGAAAAATCAATCACCTTTCATCAATTCATGGCTGGCCACTCTTGGAGGAAGTTTTAATGGATGGACACTCCTATTTTTAGTGAACTAGCTCCCTTGCCTCACCTATAAATAAGAGCTCATTTCTCACTTTTTCAATCATCCCTCATCCCATCATCTCTCACTCATTCATCATTCTCTCAACTATTTTAGCTATCTTTCCCCTTCATCATCCTTGCATAAGGATTTTAGCAATTAAGCCTCTTAAAGAACCTTTGGTCGGCCACCTTGGAGAGCCATCAGCAAAGAAGCAACGCAAAGAAGCGAAGGAGCCTCGTAAGTCAGAGTCTTGGGTGACAGCCACTCTGAATTGGGTTTAACCTTTATTTTCTTTAATTTAATATAAAGATGTTTGCTATGTGTTCTTTGTTCTTGTTTACAACAATGATAGCTTAATTTTATTTAAGCTAGGATGATTATTTTGATTAAATAATATTTATTTGATTCATGCTTATAATGTTTGTGCCTCAATCGATCATGTTTTCAATTAAAATCAAGTCTGTATTTCATTCATACGTCCCTGTTGCCTCACATGAATGCTAAGAAACCTTTAGTAAATTAGGATCAGTAAAATGCGTATTTACTAAGTAAAGGATTCCGAAAGGACCTAATGTGGTTTCCAAACTCATGAAAGATCGAGTTGCCATGGAATGTTTTTCTGAATGTTGTTAAGCATGTTGATAATAAATTGAGTTTAATTAAAGTAATTATCCTAGTTTATTTATGTTATAATTGTTGCAAATTGTGTTTAATTTTAGTAAAATCTATTTCATTCATATAGTTTGCATACTTAGGATAATTTGCATTAGGGATCATTGTATTTAGTTTAATATATTTTAATCACCACTTCTCAACTATATTGTGTTTTTATTTACCGAATTGTTAATATAATTTTACAAATTAAGTGACTTAGCACAAATACAATTCCTGTGGAGACAATAACTTGATACTTACTTATTACTTGATAATGACTTGTACACTTGCACAAACCCGAGCGTTACATAAACCATGTTGTAAAATTCTGCACTCTAAGGCTAAAATTACTAAATTACCCCTAAAACTTCTAGGCCCTATTTTGAGGTGTTACACATAGCCACTAAGTTCTACATTTGCATCACAATTCGGTTAACATAAAAACATATAAGTAATAAAGCACGAGAGCTAGTATTATGCAAAATTTCTTAGTATCGGTCATCTTTTCACTTAAACATATCCACATGAGAAAATCAATTTCATACTAAAAGAAAGTATATGACACTACCAACGAGACTCACATTAGGGACACACATAGACATACTCCCCCTACAGTTAAAGGAAGCAATGCTCTCATTTCTTAATGACACATAAATCAATAGAGAAACTCACAAGAATATTACAACAACAGGGACAAAAAAAAACATAATAGTCCATATCAATAAGCCACAACTAATTATTAATGAACTAAGAATTAAAAAAATAGATAATATCAAAAAATAAATGGCAACTGAAAATATAAGAGACTATAAAGAAGCAAAAAAAAACTCCCTCAATGGATATTGGAGTCGTCATTATCAGAAGCGGTGTCAAAGGGTCATCTGTCAAACCAATCATACTTATCTAAGAAGTAATAATACTCTCACCCGACAAGTATGTCCAACATCTGATCAAGGAAAGGAAATGGGAAATGATCTTTTTCGATGGCCTTTTTTAACTTACTATAGTCCATGCATCCTCTAACCTGTGACTACTATAGTAGGAACCAACTCATTGTCTTCATTCTTAATTACTGTGATTCCATCCTTTTTCGGTCCATACTAAACAACGCTCACCCAAAAACTATTAGAGATGGGATACATCTAACCATTTAATGATTTTTTTCTTTACCACCTCCTTCATAATCAAATTCAATCCTTTTTGTCCTTTGATAGAGCCCATTTCCCTAAAATATCTGCAATAGTCCACGTGATTCCCTTCTTGTGCCTTTTCAAAATTGCAAGTAACTCTACTTCTTGGTCTTTAGTCAACTCTATTGAATTAATGTCAGGTGAAGTAGAAGATGAACCTAAATAAGCATATTTTAGATGAGGATGCAAAAACTTCAAGTCTAATTCATGTGGTTCTTCAATTGACACTTTTTGTTGCTTGTACTAACGGGATTACAAATCTAATGACTCAAAGCAAAATTTTGGAGTGAACCCTTCAAATCACCTTCCAAAAAAGCCAAACATTCATTGTCCTCATCTTGATGCAGAGGGTCAGATAATAAAATATATTCCAACAAATCTTGTAGAAAATTAAGTTCCAAAATCTACCCGCTGAAACAACAGAGCAATCTTCAACCTCATCAAGAGATTTTATAGCCTTGAAGACATTAAAGGTCACCTTATTATCATGGACCCTCGTGATGAGTTCACCCTTTTGCACATCAATCAAAGTTCTATCAGTTTCCAAGAATGAGCTCTCCAAAATAATTGGCACCTCTTTATCTGTCTCATAATGTAACACAATAAAGTCAGTGGAAAATATGAACTTATCAACTCGTACCAATAAATCTTCAATCTTTCCATCAGGATGCACAAGAGATTTGTCTGCCAGTTGAATAGTAATTGTAGTAGGTTTGACATCACCAATCCCTAATCATTTGAAAACTGACATTGGCATCAAATTGATACTTGCACCCAAATCTCACAAGTCTATCCCACAATAAGAATCTCCAATATTACATCAAACAGTGAAACTCCCTGGATCCACTATCTTAGGAGGCAACTTGTTTTGAAAAAATGAGCTACAATCTTTAGTTAGGGCTACGATTTCAAATTTCCCCAACCTTATCTTCTTAGAAAGAAATTCCCTCATAAATTTTGCGTAGTTGGGCATTTGCTCAAGGGCTTCCACAAGTGGAATGTTGGTATGCAACTGTTTCAGCACATCTAAAATTTTCTTAAATTGAGTATCTTACTACTGCATCTAGAACCGTTGAGGATATGGTTGCCGCAGAATTTTAAATCTATCAAGACCACTTTGCTGCAATAATGTTATAGCATTTTTCGCGGGTATGGCAGTGGCAATGTTGTAGTAGAGGTCGTGGGAGTAGACTTTTATAAAGTGGGAATTTCATCATTGGTCTGAATTTCCTCTCTATTTTGAGTAACAAAAAACTCACCTTCAACTTTAGAATCTTTTTCTCTAACATCTTCCCATTCATCAAGGTGACAACTTTACAATGTTCTTTACCCACTTTTTGTGGATTTTCTTCGTCACTTAGTAAAGAACCTTGGGTATGGTTCTAAGCTCATTAGCTAACTATCCCACTTGATTTTCCAAATTCCTCAAGGTTGTTGCTTGGCCTTGGATCAGTGCATCATTTCCTGTCATGTAAGCCTTTAGCAAATTCTCAAGATTTTTAGGGGATTTGACTGGTGAAGGTTTTTAAGCTTGTTGAGAGTATCCAAATGAATAATTTGGTCAAGATGGCATAGGAAGGTTACTAGGACCAACCCCGTGATTACTCCATAAAAATTTTGGATGATTCTGTCATAGCAAACCACTCACATTTTGATTTCATATGTAATAGATTGATGCCAAATTCAATAGGTAATTCTCAAAAACATGACCATCGTCACAGTACATACAAGAGACATTCTCAAACTGATTCAGTTGTTGACCTATTGGGTTACCATTGGAACCATCCATGGTCATGTTCTTAAGCATAACAGATATTAAAGATACTTGGGATGCCAAAGAAGTAAGTTCATCAACTTCATGAACTGCTACCACTCTTCTCCCTATATGCACTCCAGTAGTAGGCCACTGATAATTGTTGTTGGAGATCCTTTCAAGAATTTCATATGCTTCATTGTAGGACTTAATAAGAAAAGCTCCATTTACTGAAGCATCTATCATCATTCCAGTATGAGCATTAATGCCATTATAGAAAGTCTCAATTTGAATGCAATAAGGAATGCCATGATGGGGACACTTTCGTAATAACTTCTTGAACCTCTCCCATGCCTCATATAAATATTCTTAATCAATTTGTTGAAATGTAGTAATTTCATTGCAAAGTTTGGCATTCTTACTAGGAGGAATGTACTTCATAAAGAAACGTTCAGCCAACTTTTTCCATATAGTTACGAAATCGAGGGGTGGGGAGTTCAAACATGGTTGTGCTCTATCCCTCAAGGAGTATGGAAACAATTTCAAGTCTCAAGGCATCCTCTGTAACTCTGACCAATTTAAAAGAGTCACTTACTTCTATGAATGAACAAAGATGAAGATGCGGATCTTCAGTAGGCATCCCACTAAATAGACCCACCATTTGCAGCATTTGAAACATTACTAGCTTTAGTTCAAATTGCAGAGTATCGATCTCAGGTGTCATCATTCCCAGATTTAGTTCATTAAAGAGCGAGACAACATATTGACGAATAGCGCGGTCTCTGTCATCAACAACAAGGATCACATTGTGACCGTTATTAGCAGCTACGTCTCTTTGATCTTGTTGTACAAGATTCATTTCTACAGATTGTCTTTGATTCATTCATTCCCTTCTTCTCCTTCTAAAAGTATTCTCAATTTCAGGATCAATAGGAAGTAAATCAATAATTTGGTCCACGTTCATAAAATATTATGACTTGAAAAATCACAAAATTACTAAAGTGAAAACAAAAGAAAATTAAACCAAATTGTAAGAAAATTAATTTCACAAATAATGATTAAAACAATCCATGACAACGATGCCAAAAACTTATTGCGAGTTTAATAAATATATACAAGTACACACAGGGACTGAATTTAATTCACTAATTGCAAAATTAACTAATGGAAAAATGGAAGTAAAACAAAATATAGGTAAAAATTTGTAATTTAAATCTAACTAACTATGCAAAACAACTTTAATACAGAACCACAAAAATCAATAAGAAATTAAAATACTGATGTGAGAATAAAGAACAATAAGATGACAAGCTAGATTGATTATTTCCTCCTAACATTCAATCATTGGAAATGATGGTAACGAAATGTTGCAGACAAGTGATAAGTCTAAATTTTATAGACTTATGTCATATCTTTTTATTTAATATTAGAGCAAATTTCGAGTATATTGCTAGCAAATTATACGAATTTAATTCATATTAAGACATTGAGCATGATTTTAGCAAGTTTGTAGTTTTATTAGTATTTAGAGTTAATTTTGCATAAAATTAAGTTATATTGCTACATATTTAATAAAGTGATTAATAAATTGCAGTAGGACCATGTAATTGATTCATGTTTATGATGTTTTGTGCCTCAATCTTTCATGCTTTCAATTAAACTCATGAATGTATTTCATTCATTAAAATGTGTTTGAATGCGTTAGAATTGGTTGATCAATCCTATCCAGATGATGATTGATGGATGCAATATTTGAAAGATGTATGCTTAATTTAGATCCTAGCCTGATTAAATTAAAGGTTCGTAATAACTCGAAAGAGGTCTATTACCTTGCGTAACTTTTAGATTTTTGTGATTAAAATTGTTTCAAACCTAATTCGTCCTTGTTAATTCACATAAACTCTAAGAAACCCTTAGTTAAATATGATCATGGTAGGATGCATGTTTTTCTAAGTATAAGATTTCGGAAGGACTTATAACTGGTTTCAAGTTAATGAAAGATCGAGTTGCCATGAAATATTTTCCAGAAAATTGTTAAACACGATGAAAGATGAATTGAGTCAAATGTTGTAATCGTTCTAGCTCATTCATGTTATTATTATTGAAGCTTGTGAATTTGCTGCTAAGCCATCCCATCGTCTTATTCATCTTATTTGCGTTTACGTAAATTTGCATCTAGATAATTAATTTAATTTCACATCATTCACCCCATTTTATTGTGTTTTCTTAGCAATTTGTAAATATTTAATTGTGAAAATTATTGATTAACATATACGGTCCCTGTGGAGACGATAACACTTTTACTTATTACTTGATAATGACTGTGTACACTTGCACAAACCTACGCGTTACAATTTTTTGGCGCCGTTATCGGGGACTGTTAATTTAATTATTATTTGTGAAATTATTTCTTGCAATTTGGTTTATTTTTTATTTTTATTTAATTATTTTTATTCTTTATTTTTTGTGATTTATTTTCGGGAGTTTATGAGCATTGATCGAATCATGGATCTACTTCATATAGACCCTAAAATCAAGCAGATATTTCAGCAAAGAAGACGAGAAAGCTTAGCGTAGAGACAAGTCACAGAGATGGACCTTGAAAATCAAGATGATGTTCAAAGGAATAGAGTCTCTAATGCCCGTAATCCAATCCTTATTGTTGATGATAGGGATCGAGCTATAAGGCAGTATGTTGTGCCACTTTTTAATGAACTTAATCCAAGAATTAGGAGATTGGAGATCGAGGCACCACAGTTTGAATTGAAACCTGTGATGTACAAGATGCTTCAAATAATGGGCCAATTTAGTGGAATGCCCATAGAAGATCCACACCTTCACCTTCGACTATTCGTAAAAGTGAGCGATTCCTTTAAGATAGCCGGTGTAAGTGAAGATGTATTGAGGTTGAAGTTGTTTCCATACTCGTTGCGAGATCTAGCACGAGTATGACTTAAGTTGTTTACACCCAATTCAATTTCTAATTGGCAAGAATTAGCTGAACGCTTTCTAGTAAAGTATTTCCCACTTAGAAAAAATGCCAAGTTGTAGAATGAGATCACCACTTTCCAGCAAAGGATAATGAATTCTTATACGAGGCATGAGAAAGATTCCAGAAGTTACTTTGTAGATGCCCTCACCATGGGATTCCAAATTGCACCTAGTTGGAGACATTTTATAATGGTCTCAATGCACATACAATGTTGGTGGTAGATGCTTTTGTGAATGAGGCTCTCTTGTCGAACTCTTATAATGAGGCTTGTGAGATCATCAAGAGAATAGCTAATAAAAATTACCAGTGGTCAATAAATCGAGTAGCTTTAGGAAGACGAGTAGCTAGAGTGTATGAAGTAGACGCCCTCACTTCACCCTTAGCTTAGGTATATTCTATCTTTTCAATGTTGAAATAGCTTATTAGTAACAATTTTAATCATGTTGCAACTCAGCCACCGAATCAATTTGATGTTGTTTCCTCTGTATATTGTGGGGACAATAATTCTTTCGAGAATTATCCATCAAATCTCGAGTCGATTTATTATGTAGAGAATCAAGACCAAAATATAACTAGACAAAGACCATAGTCCAACTTCTATAATCCTTCATAGTGAAACCATCCAAACTTCTCTTGGAGTAACCAAGAAGGAGGACCGAACAACACTTACATGCAACATAAAGAAAATCAACCTCAAGGGTTCAATTAACAAGTTCAAAAGCCATCGTAAGCTGAACCATCCAACAATTTGGAGAATTTGTTGAAGGCGTGCATGGTGAAGAAAGACGCCTTAATCCAAAGCCAAGCAACAACACTAAAAATTTTGGAGAACCAAATGGGTAAGTTAGCTACGAAGCTTCACAATAGACCGTAAAGAGCCTCATTGAGTGACACAAAAAATTCAAGGAATTTGGTTAAGAAACACTGTAAGGTAGTTGCTTTATTAAGTGGTAAGACTTTGGAACCCAAGGTAGTTGAGGTTGAAGAAGAACTTACCCAGGAAAAGGAAGACCAACCAACAGTTGAAATTCCTGCACCAAAAGAGCCAGATTCTACAAAGTCTGAAGAGGTAAAATCTAAACTAGTGAATTCTGATAAGCTAAAACCTTCTTCAGATGTAGATATATTACCTTAAAAAAGTTCTCTAGTCCAAGCCAAGGTTCCAACACATCCTTATCCATAAAAAAATCAAGTAGTAGAAATATGAGGTGCAATTCAAGAAGTTTTTGGATGTTCTAAAGCAACTTCACATCAATATACCATTGGTAGAAGCTTTGGAACAACTTCCCAATTAAGTCAAGTTCATGAAGGACATTCTGTCCAAGAAGAAGAGACTTAGTGAGTTCGGTACTGTAGCACTAATGAAAGAGTGTAGTGCGTTCTTACAGAACAAGCTACCTTTGGAAATGAAGGACCTTGGAAGCTTTACTATACCCTGTAATATTAGAGAATCTTACTGTGGAAAAGCTTTTTGTGGTTTAGTGGTGAGCATCAACTTGATGCCCAAGTCTATTTTCAAGATGTTGGGAATAGGTGAAGTAAGACCCACGACTATGACACTCCAACTGGCGGATTGATCTTTAGCATACCTAGAAGGAAAGATCGAGGATGTTCTGGTACATGTAGATAAGTTTATTTTTCCTACTGATTTCATTGTCTTAGATTTTGAAGTAGATAAGGAAGTGCCATTCATCTTGGGGAGACTTTTCCTGGCCTCGGGAAGAACATTAATAGACGTGCAAAAAGGCAAACTTATTATGAGAGTTTAAGACAACCAAGTAACATTTAATGTTCTTAAAGCGATGAAATTTCCTGATCTGACGGAGGAATGTTCAGTGATGGAGGAGCTAGAAACCTTAGTTTCTATGAAATGGGAAAATAATTTTGTAAAAGACACATTCGAAAACACTTTAGGGTCTAAGCCCTTGGAAGATGAAGAAAGTAATGACAGTATGGCTTTGATGAAAACCAATATGAGGGACTATGTTCAATTAACATGGTTTGAACTGTTAGAGTTGAAAGCTCGAGAATTCACACAACCGAAGTTGTCAATCGAGAAACCACCCAAACTCAAACTTAAGGTAATTCCTTCTCATTTGAAATACGTTTATTTGGGTAAAAGTTCTACTTTGCCTATGATTGTTTCAGTAGAACTAACAGAACATCAAGAGGACTAGCTGATCAGTATTTTAAAGAAATTTAAAAAGGAGACCAGCTAAACCATAGCTGATATGCGATGAATAAATTTGTCCTTCTGTATGCATAAAATTATCCTAGAGGAGGGAAAAAGAACTAAAATTGATGGGCAAAGGAGTCTCTATCCAATAATGAAAGAGGTAGTTCAAAAGGAAGTTATCAAATGGAAGTTATCAAATGGTTAGATGTGGGAATTATTTATCCTATCTCAGATAATTCATGGGTAAGTCCGATACAGTATGTACCAAAGAAAGGTGGAATCACGGTTATCGAGAATTAATGAAACAAGTTAATCTCGATGAGGACAGTCACAGGTTGGAGAATTTGTGTTAACTACAGAAAATTGAACAAAGCTAATTGGAAGGATCATTTTACGTTGCCTTTTATGGATCATATGTTGGACCGACTGACAGGTAACAAATATTACTATTTCTTAGATGGATATTCAGGATATAACCAAATAGTTGTAGCCCTAGAAGACTAAAACAAAACAACTTTTACTTGCCCGTACGATACGTTTGGTTTTAGGCGAATACCTTTTGGTTTATGTAATGCACCTGCTACATTTCAACGATGCATGATGGCAATATTTATTGATGTGGTAGAAAATTTTGTTGAAGTATTGATGGATGATTTTTCTATTTTTGGTAACACTTATGATGTTTGTTTAAGTAATTTGGCTAAGGTACTGAAGAGATGCGATGAGACAAATTGTAGCAGCTCATTTTTTAGTGGTGTTGAAAAAGTAGTTTCAGGACGAGTAAGTTCGTAAATATTATTATTTAATATTTATGAGTCAAATATGATTTTAAAAAGGTTTTTGATATGGTAATTTATGTTATATAAATGATTAATTAAGTTTAAGTGGTAAGACCTTAAAGTCAAGTAGTTTTAGAAAATGAGGTATCGGGACCTCGTTTCTATAAACCAAGCCATAAATATTTTTACAAATATTTACGGAGTGTCATTAAGATGGTATTACAGTTTCATTAAGAAATTTTAACGTTTCGATAGTTAATTAAAGAAAAAGGATTAAATTATAAAAGGTGCAAAACTAGCAAATTAAAGCAATTAGGTGATGAAATGGTTTAATTAATAGTTGAGGAAGGACTTATGTGATAATTAAGCCGTAAAAATTGAGTGGGATGGCAATTAGAGTTAAAAATGATAGAAAATTTAATGATAATGACATAATTGTAAATTAGTTGAAATTAAAACAAAACAAATTGAAATTTAAAGTTTTCCTATTCATTTTTCTTCTTCAATGGCCAAAACCCATAGCTAGGGTGAGGATAATTTTTGGCTAGCATAAGAAGCTTGCATGTAAGTCCGTTTTAATTCTGTTTCTTGTAATTTTTATGTTTTTGATATCGTTGCAACTAGTTCCAGCTAGCCCGTACCTTCATTTTTGATTCTGTAAAAATATTTGGAAGCTTCCATTGATTAATATTGAATGTTTTATATGAATACCATGTATTTGGAGCTTTGATTATGCTATTTGATGAATTTGTAAAGTGATTTTTGTTAGATTTTGATTTTAGGATTAAATTGTGAAAATGTTAAAATTTTAGGGTTTAAAAGTGAAAATTATGTTTTTAGTGACTTTTTGAAGGCCTAGCATATTTGGATAAAATATTTACTTGAGAGAAATGGTTAATTTGATGAATTTCGAGTTAAGGGACTAAATTATAAAAATTGTAAAAGTTTTGGGTAATTGTGTAAATTTGAACAATTAAAGGGTATTAATTGTAAAATGGATTGGAATATGAAATTTATGCTAATAAGTGAAGAAGTTTACATTTTAGATCAAGATCCCGTAGATATTTGTGGAAAAGGAAAAATAGCAGAATAGTCCCTAAACTTCTGCAATTTCTTCAATTCAATATAGGTAAGTTCGTACGGTTTAGAATTTAATATCAATATGAATCATTGAGTAGATTATCATTGGAAAACTTATATATTAATTTTCAATTGTGGATAATGAATAGTAAATTGAGATATATTATTGATTTTGATACTCGGTATAGATTGAACGCGGGATTAGAGTACATTCGTGCTTTGGTATATTATGGGGGTTTGGAGTGGAGATGGTATTAGAGGGAGATATCGATATATTACCCAAGTAAATGGAGGTTCAACATTTCTTGCGAACTCTCGTGTTATACTTTCTGTTTAGCGAGATTCAGGTGGATCAATTCTTTTGAGCTTTTGTTCAACTCTTTTGAGCTTCTGTTAAGCTCTTATGAGCTTTTGTTGGCGTGTTCGGGAGGACCAGCTCTTATGAAATTCTGTTGACGATGTACTCTTATCCATAAGTCGTTCGTTGAATGGAAAATCTTGGTAAGATAATCTGTTTAATGAATTTGAAAGATTTGTTATTTATTGAATATTGATCTAAACATAAATAAATTCATCAGTTGAGATTGTGGATGATGCCTAGGTTTGTGCTAAGCTTATGGTTGCATTATGTCATGTTTAATATTAATGATATACATTGACAGGGTAAGTGGCCAAATGGAAATATGCTTATGCTAATGAAAAACTGGTAATATTCAAAGGTGTATTTTCTTATAAAATGGTTTATCATGTGATTGACCCCAAATGAGTTATATACATAAATGCACTAACTTGTGTATTGATGATGGTGATTAGGCTTATGTCAAGCTTGAGATTATGATTGATGTTTATGCTTAAGTTTGGTATTATACAAATGAAACGGGTAAGAAAAGGTAATGAAACAGTAAGTTCATTATTCAAATGTGATGTGATGAAAAGTTAATGACGGTGTATAATGATTTGTAAAATCCTATCATGTTCTGAATGATAAATATATATGACATTAATGAACTTACTCATTTGTGATTTGATGATCATATCGATTTATGAATCTTATGGCATTGGAATTGGCATTGATTTATGTTTATTCTATAAAGTTTATTATTAAAATGGAATATTATGTTTAAAGTTTATATGAGCTTACTAAGCATACATTGCTTACGAAGACATTTTCCTTTACTTCACAGATTATCAGAAGCTCGATCGGGTTGGAAGCTAGTTAGAGATCCATCTTACTATCCATTGATTTTTATCGGTAGATTTTGATGCTGTGGTCATGGTTATAATGGCATGTATAGGTGGACTATGTCTAATGTTTAGATAATGATATTGGCATGTAATGTTGCTTTGAATTTGTGAAACTTATGCACTTTGATGTTTAATGGTTGGTGTTTATATGATCAAATTGAACTATGGTTTTCTGGCCAAAGTGGTAAGTGTTGGCTTGTTTGCAAAATGATCATTTAGGGTATCATTTGATACAAAATTTAGTCAAGTATAATTGGTTGAATTATGACCCATTTGGTATGTTTGAATGTGAATTTGGCTTATGGTCAACTATGGTATAACTTGGTATGGAATTAGCTAAATATATGTGGATGAAATATGGTCAAATATATATATAAGTTAGATATATATGTATTTGGGTTGAATGAAAACAATGGTTCAAATGATAAGTTCTAATGACAAGGTATAAGTTAAGTATGGTATGTTTTAAAATGGTAGCAAGGTGGTCAATTATGCATATGTGTTGTTTGGTCAAATGGTATTTGAGGTGCCTTTTGGGCATATTGGTTGTATGGATAAATACCATATTGATCTAGCTTTATTAAGCATGTTTTAGGTACATTTTGAATGCTTGAAATAGATACAAATGGCTTGTATGTTTTGGTGAAAGAAATGGCTTGAAAATGACCTATTTCTTGTCCACAAGGCCTAAGACACGGGCGTGTCTCGCCTGTAGGTTTTAAAGGTTGCATTTTGAGAGTTACACGGCCTAGCCCATGGGCATGTGCCTTGGCTGTGTGATCCAAGTCAGAGAGTTACACAGGCACGGACACGAGCTGGAACATGGCCGTGTGTCCCTATTTCGAATGTCCACACGGCCTGACCACACGGTCGTGTGACCTTTGTAGTGTGAGTTTTTCCATCTTTTTCTATGATGTTTTAAATATTTCCATGACGTTATGAATGTATTTGAATGAAATTAGATTATGTTTGCATTGATGTATGAATTGAATGGTTTACTGTTTCATTTGTTCGGTAATGCTTCGTAACCTTGTTCCGATGACGAATACGGGTTAGGGGTGTTACACAAATCTTGTCCTTAACTGAGAGAAATGTCATTTTATGGTTAAGGAGGGAATTGTCTTAGGACACAAAATTTCAGAAACGAGATCGAAGTCGACAAAGCGAAGGTGGATGTAATTGAAAAGTTATCAACACCAGTCAATGTTAAATGAGTCAAAAGTTTTTTTTGGTCATGTCGATTTTTATCGAAGGTTTATAAAAGATTTTTAAAAAATTTCTAAGCCTTTGTGTATATTATTAGAGAAAGACACCATTTCTAAGCCTTTGTGTATGTTATAAAAGATTTTTAAAAAATTTCTAAGCCTTTGTGTATGTTATTAGAGAAAGACACCATTTTTGAGTTTAGCAAAGCATGCTTGCAAGCATTTGAGGAATTAAAAAATCGGTTAATCTCAGCCCCTATAATCGTAACACCTGACTAAAACTCATCTTTTGAGTTAATATCTAATGCTAGCGACTTTGTTCTTAGATCTATGCTGGGCCAAATAAGAAACAAAGTGTTTCATTCGATTTACTATACAAGTAGAACTTTGAAAGGAGCCCAACTTAATTACACGGTAATTGAAGAAGAACTTTTTGCTATAGTTTTTGCTTTTGACAAGTATCGTTCTTATCTCATAGGTACAAAAGTCACGGTGTTTACTGATCATACGACCATCAAATTTTTACTCTCAAAGAAAGATGCTAAATCGAGGCTGATTCGATGGATACTCTTACTCCAAGAATTTGACCTTGAAATCCAAGATAGAAAAGGCGTTGAAAATCAAGTAGTTGACCATCTGTCGAGGTTGGAACAAAACAAGGTAACTCATTCACTTGTTCCAATTAATGAAAATTTTTTAGATGAGCATATCTTCGTGGTAAATCAAATCCATAAAACTCCTTGGTTTACCGAGCAAATTATTTGGCATACGGAATAATGCCTCTTGAAATGACATACCAACAAAGGAAGAAATTCCTTCACGATAGTCAGTATTATATCTGGGAGGAACCATTTTTGTTTAAACAATGTGTAGATTATATAATCAGGAAGTGTATAGCTAGAAGAGAAATTAACGAGATCTTATACCATTGTTATTATCTTCGAGTGGGGGACACTTTGGTGGTTCCTGTATTACAGCAAAGATCTTACAAGTTGGATTTTTCTAGCCAACAATGTTTAAGGATGCATACACATATGCGAAAAATTGTGATAGATGCCATAGGACTAGAAACATATAAAGAAGGAATGAGATGCCTTTAACTAACATTTTAGAGGTAGAACTATTTGAAGTATGGAACATTGATTTTCTAGGCCCATTTCTTTCATCTTATGTTAACAAGTAATTCCTAGTGGCTATCGACTATGTACCCAAGTGGGTGGAAGCCAAGACATACCCAACAAACAATGCTAAGGTAGTCATGTGACTCTTACATAAGCATATGCTTACACGGTTTGGGACTTTGAGAGCTATAATTAGCCATGAAGGATCTCACTTTGTAAACAAATGACTTAAGTGGTTGCTTGACAAGTACGATGTGAAGCATAAAGTTGCCACTACCTATCATCCATAGATTAATAGGCAAGTTGTACTTGCAAACCGTGAGATCAAAGGAAGTTTTGAGAAGGTGGTGTGACCTAATAGAAGAGATTGCTCTCAAAGGCTTAATGATGCTATCTGAGCCTATCAAACAACTTTTCAGACACTATTAAGAATGAATCCTTATTGGTTAGTTTTTAGAAAGGCATGTCATTTGTCACTTGAGTTGGAAAATAAAGCTCATTGGGCCTTGAAACAATTAAATTTGGATCTAAAGCAAGCCAGTGAGAGAAGAATGTTACAACTTGATGAGTTGGAGGAGTTGAGGTTATTTTCATATGAGAATCCCAAGATGTATAAAAAAAAGACAAAGATATTGCATGAAAATGTATACAACCTCGTGAATTTAGAGAAGGTCAAAGAGTTTTGTTGTTTAATTCAAGGCTAAGGTTATTTCCTGGGAAGCTCAAATCCCAATGGACCGGACCTTACACCATTCACAATTTTCAATCGTATGTAGTAGTAGAATTGCCCAATAATAAGGGAGGTACATTTAAAGTTAATGGTCAATGTCTTAAACATTATTAGGATGGTAAATTTGAGCGAGTTGAAACTTTGTTCAACTTAGCAGACCCTTGATTTTTTTCATATAATTGATTTGAATAAATGGCGTACTTAGAAAAAAATTTTCTTGAGTTAATACATTAAATTAATTTAGTCTAAGCATATTGGAATTTAAACGAGACCAATTGTGACCCCTCCAACTCTCCCTGGGAACTAATTTAATGTAATCTTCAAGAAAGTTCTCTAATTAGCCTAAGATAAAATTTTACTTAGCTTAAATTTTTGTTTTTATATTCAATAAGAGGGTCAATATAGCCCAAGTATTAATCAAATTATTTTTTAGGTCAGCTTAATCTATCAGTACAGAAAATAATTGTAGTTTGGGCTCAAGGCCCATAATAGTGAAGAAGAGGAAAATACCTACTTAATTTTTGTCCATAAACCCCCTAAAAACCTAAATTTTTGCTGCCACTTTTATTTCCCTCCATACCATGTCGCCTAAGTCACTACTTAGCTAAATTTCAGCTAACTTTTTGCCCTAATCTTCCAATATAAAAATCCCTTAACACCTTCATAATTTTCACAAAACCTAAACAATTAGCCTTCACTTAAACCTATATATTTTTCTTCTCCTAGCTGTCAGCCTAAAGTCCTAAAAGCTTCTCCTTAATTTTTCTTTCTTGTAGCATACCCCTACTAACGTCATCGCAAGCCCTTTGCTGTAACACCCTTTCCGCTACAGCAACCACCATGACCTATCCCATCGCCACCACAATTCTTTTGCCACCGCACTATCGTTGCCATCACAAACCCTAGCCACCATAATCACTTTGCCAATTTCTTCTTTTCCTTAACTCCTTGTCGAAATTTTCTTTTCTTTTGGGAAAAGTTATCATGTCTCGAAAGAGAACTAAATCTTCAAAGACTTATGCCAAAAATATAATTGTGATTCAATATGACGAAGCAAGGGAAAGATTTGATTCCATCTTCAAAATTCAACCTATGATGCCAGAAAAAGGTTTCAATTTGGAAAGCAATGACAAGATGATTATGCCTTTGTCAATTCGAAAAACAATTGATGCCTTAAATTGGAATCAATTTTGTGATGCACGATCAATGCCTAAAGAGGAATTAGTGCAAGATTTCTATTCGAATTTGACCATGACAGATGTAATGAAGTTCTTGCTCGTAAAAAGAAGGTACCCCTTACTTCTAAATCTATTAATGATTTGTTTAACTTACCTGATGTTGAAGAAGATGAGTACTCTGTCATGATGACAAATATCAACTGGGATTTTCTTCAACAAGTACTTAATGTCATTACAAATTCGGGATCCCAATGGATTATAAGGAAGTACGGTAGTCATTCTTGCCAAAGAGAGTATTTAAACCCATTGGTTAAGGTATGGTTCTACCTTGTTTGATATACTTCATGCCTATCTCGTATAGTTCCACAATCTTGATGGAATAAATGCTTTTGTTATATGCAACTATGACAGAGAAGTCTATCAATATGGGGAAAATTATTCTCATGGAAATTCAAGATTGTGCTAGGAAAAACACAAGAAGTGTTTATTTTCAATCATTGATTACTTCACTTTTCTTGAAGGCCCAAGTTAATTCAAAAGCAAACCTGAGGGGCTGTTATGTTCAAGGTTACATAACAAGACATGATCTTGAGAGGTTAGTGGAGAATGTTTGACTATTAAACCAAATCGAGCCAAATGAATTAAACGAACCAGAATCTGATGAGTCATCAACCAACTCTAAACTAGAAGCTGACTCAGTTAATGAAATAGAAGGAGACGAATTCAAGGTTGCATAATAAGACATGATCTTGAGAGGATAGTGAAGATGTTCAACTATTGAACCAAATCAAGCCAAATGAATCAAATGAACCAGAATCTAATGAGTTGTCAACCAACTCTGAACTAGAAGCTGACTCAGTAAATGAAATAGAAGGAGAAGAATCTGAAGAGGAACCAAACGAGCCTAAATCGAGGATGGAACCATATGTTGTTGGACCAATGGAGCCAAGAGTTAATCCTGAGTTGACCGTTCCAATGCCCACATCTTTGAACACTATGAAGAAATCGAAATTTTTAATTATGATGGATATGTGAAAATTCATGCATAACCAACAACAAGCTTATTGGAGATATGCAAAATTAGCGATGATTCTGTATGAAATACTTTTAAAAATATCTCTTATTTTTTTGATCTCCAGTTTCCAGATCATATCTTCAAGACATGGCAAGAAGAGCTTGTGGGATCAAGTGAGACCAATAAGGCAAAAAAAAAAAAAGACATAGAAGAGGACACGAATTAAAAAGGGGGAAATTTATTTTCTTAGTATTTATTTTTAGGCATTTATATTAATTTTTCCTTACTATTTTTCTTTCGCACAATAAGTAGGAAATTACAAAAATGACCAAATTAAGCTCAACGCCTTTTCTCTGATAAAAAGTAAAGTAGTGTGGTAATGTGAATGAACATGTCTAGGATTTGATTGTGAAGAAAGACTTTGTACTTAACCAATCTTCACGACTCACCTATCTTTCTTTGCAATCCTACCTGGTGTTCAGTTCTCATTCATTACTTTGAGGACATTACTTCTTAGGGCAATATTTGCATAAATTTTAATTCTTCTTAAGTATGTTTCAATGTTTACACATAAGTATGCTGAAATAAAATGATGTTCAGAGAACATTTTTATTCATAAGTTAGCTCAAATGCAAGTATGATTTTTTATTTTATCTGAGTTTTTTTTTTTTATGCTATCATAAGTTATGGAATGCTTGTATGTTCTTTACTCTTATGTAGTGAAAATTTAATTCCCTTGGAAATAAACATGCATGACGGTTTAAGTCTTTAGAATTGACTTAGTAACTTTCTTGAGATGAAATCCTATGAGGCATAAGAATCTAAACATGATATAGGCACATTTTCTTTGGATCGTTTGAGCCTTTCAAGCCTACCTTATTAATTTAACCCTTAAACTTTAATTTAAGCTAAATGGCCAGCTTTACCATCTCTTTTAAGTTTTATACTATTTTTTGCACCAATCTTAACTATACTTGTCTTGGTGATCAAAATTTGAGGAAAAAAATTCAAAAAGATGTACATGTTCTCCATTTGATTCATGATTTGAAAAAAGAAAGAAGAAGAAGCAAAGAAAATTTTACTCAAATTCTGGAAAATTATTTGAGCATAAGTTCAAAATAAGTTTGGAGGTGTTCAAAAGAACTACACGTAGAAAGGTTGTGCCTCAAAAAGATCCAAGACAAAGTTACGGTTAAGATTGTTGAGCCTAAAAATTTGCTTCTCTTTATCCCTACTTTGAGCCTAGCCCTATTACAACCCTATAAAAGACCTATTGATTTTGATAATTATGCCGACTACATTAGTGGAGAGAAATTGCTAAGTTCAACATATGAGGAACACTAATTAAACCTTGTGATTGTTTTGTCCAAATTGATAAGGAAACTTTGATTGAACGGTAAATGTTATATATGACATTGAAAAGCATGGTAGAAGCTACCTCGATGCAATGAGCTCTTCTGAGTCAGTCTACTTCTCAGTCTAAGAGGTTAGCAAGAACAGCACAAAGAGCAGTAGTTGATTCAGCCGTCACGACTTCAACTAAACTTCCGGGGAACTTTTGTTAGAATCAGGAAAATGCTTTTGCTTTATAGAGCCAAGAAAGGCCTTTGAAAGCAAGACATAAGGAATGGGAGTCAGAAGGAAGGGACCCCTATGAAGTAGAGCCTATAGCGCTTTTACCCGCAGAACTCAAACCTATCCGAGGGTTAGGTGAAAGGGATCGGGAGAGCAGTTGAAGACCTCTCGCCTTCGTTGAGCGTATTTCAAAACCTCCCTAAAAGTGCACTTGAGGAGTTTAGCAGCCACGCTTGTACCTATACGGCTCTTTCTTTCACCTTGAAAACCGAGTTGGAATTGCTCAGACGACTTCCCTAAAGGGAAGGCGCAGGAAAGCCTAGCATGTGGCAGTGCTAGGAAACCCTAATAAGGTACGTTACCCCTCCATACCTCCCTCGGGGAGGCTTACCGGACAATAAAGTAATGAGTTCTATAAGATACTAATATAGAGCTATGAAGTTAACGTTCGGGTGCTATAGCCAATAGCCCCCTCATTTTCTCATACTTAGTACAAAATTTTGAAATAATGTTTGCATATGAATGACTTATCAATAGAAAAATTTTGTGAGCATAACTTTATTGATATATGATTATGTGCAAAATTTTATTCTACTTAAACATATTGCAAGATTGCCTTATCAGAATTTTGTTTCTGTCTTACATGAAACATTACTCAGGATGAGCAATGGATTAAGTTTAGGAATGTGATAAGTCTAAATTATATAGACTTATGTATCTTTTCACTTGATATTTGAGAAAATTTTGAGTATATTGCTAGTAAATTATATGAATTTAATTCATACAATTCATATTAAGACATTGAGCATGATTTTAGCAAGTTTGTAATTTTATTAATTTTTAGAGTTAATTTTTCATAAAATTAAGTTATATTGCTACATATTTAATAAAGTGCTTAATATATTACAGTAGGACCATGGAATTGACTAACATGGGAGCAAATTAAATGTCACACATGAACAAGACATATGGATGGCTAGAGCATGATTGGGTTCAGAAATTTTACCTTGACCCAGTTGAAGTTGGTTGTTGAAAAGAAATCTAATTATGTATTAAATTGGGTTACAAAACCATCCATCAAGGGTAAGAGAAGCCCAAATTCGACAAGCATTAAGAGCAACCAAAAATCCTGTTTTGGGATAATTAAATTAAGGTCCTTATACTTGCAAAAAAATCACAAATTCTCCCCTAACTTCTACCACCAAAACTGCCCAACCCATTCCATGAATCAGGGGAGAATCGATCAACAAATCAACAACTTCCCAACCATGCATCCCACAATTCATGGTCAGCCATGCGAATAAGAAAATCAAGGGATTTTCATGCAATCTTCAACAACCTCTCAAGCCCTCCATCCACTGTAACTACCACCTTTCACTTCACCTTTCCTCATCCCTCATCACTCATTCATCTCTCGTTTCTCTCTTCACTTTCCTCTCCTTTTCATGCATAAAGCCATTCATTCTCTCCATTCCCCTTAGCTATCAATTCCTTGAGAAAATTCTCTTTAGGCTGACCACCTTGAATAACACTTTGCGAAGGAGAAAACACAAGGATCGGAGCAAGCCACTACGATTGATTTTTGGAGGACTGCAAAAATCATTTAAAGTTTCTTCTTCCTTATCTTTATTTTGTTCTTAGTTATTAACATGTTTGCAAATTTTTTTAATGTTTTTTCAGTAACAATGATAGCTTAATTTTGTTTAGCTAGAATAATTACATTAATTTTACAAAGTTCATTTGATTCATGTTTATGATGTTCTGTGCCTCAATCATTCATACTTTCAATTAAACTCATGCATGTATTTTATTCATTAAAATGTGATTGAATACATTAGAATTAGTTTATCAATCCTAGCCAGATAATGATTAATGGATGCAATGATTGAAAGATGCATGCTTAATTTAGATTGTACCCCGATTAAATTAAAGGTTCGTAATAACTCGAGAGAGCTCTATTACATTGCATAACTTTTAGATTTGTGTGATTAATTTTTTTAAAAACTAATCCGTCCTTGTTACTTCACATAAACTCTAAGAAACCCTTAGTTAAATATGATCATGGTAGGATGCATATTTTTCTAAGTATAAGATTTCGAAAGGACTTATAACTGGTTTCAAGTTAATGAAAAATCGAGTTGCCATGGAATATTTTCCAGAACATTGTTAAACACGATGAAAGATGAATTGAGTCAAATGTTGTAATCGTTCTAGCTCATTCATGTTATTATTGTTGAAGCTTGTGAATTTGCTGCTAAGCCATCCCATCACATTATTCATCTCGTTTGCATTTAAGTAAATTTGCTTCTAGATAATTAATTTAATTTCACACAATTCACCCCATTTTATTGTGTTTTCTTACCAACTTGTAAATCTTTAATTTTGTAAATTATTGATTAACATATATAGTCCTTGTGGAGACGATAACTCTTTACTTACTTATTACTTGATAACGACTGTGTACACTTATACAAACCAACGTGTTACAACAAGTTGCGTTAATGTGGTCATTTATTAATCCATATTACACAACTTATTGGCTTCTCTCGAAGTTACTACATTTAATCTGTTGATTAATTAAACATATTCATATTCCTATTAACTTCAAGATTACTATTAGCTATAGTAATCCTAAGGATTATGCAAGGTAGCAATATATGTCTATACCATTACAAAATTAACAATAGAAGATTAAACATGCACCACTCAAGTCTTTTGTCAAGTAATTACCCCCCTCTCAGGTTTAATAATTACCTCACTTCTATATTGATGTTAGCTACGCATTAGCAAAAGATAAACATGAATTATACCTGAGTGAATAAACAGCCAATTGCATAAACAATCATAACAACATACCAATAATTAAATAATAGGTATCCATAATCAATCTAGCAAATGTATTTAAGCAAACATTTTCAAATTGACCACAATGAAGCAAGTTGCAGCCATGCTTTTGAACAATAGAACGAGTGAAATAGAAATTAAAGAGAAAGAGAAGTTGATTAGTCAAATTTTGATGGTTCTCCATAGCTAGCTCAAGTCGTGCTCCTCGTCTTTGTTGCGCCTCTCGATGGTCGAATGCTCTCAACCTTTGATCAATTCTCTTTTCTCTCTGTGCCTCTCACAAAGACTCATACACAACTAATTCTCAAAAAATGCCAAAACCAGTGCCCCTTCCTTCTACCAAGCTCTCCCTTTTATTGTGTTAAATCCCCCTAAGAATCGCCCAACTTTTCCTTGATTTCCTCTTCTATTTCTTGATTCTCTCTTGGTGGTTTTCCTTGATTCTCTCTAGGTGGTTACTTGATTTTCTCCTCCTCCAAGCTGCTAGTCGGCTAAGTCCCCTATTGAAGAGTGAATCGAGCCTCCTAGTACATCCTAGCCCATATTGTCTAATTATGGGTCGTTTACAACACTAGGTTGAGAGGTGATTGATGCCCAATAGTTATCATGGTGCTCATTGGACATAGGCTAGCTTGTTCCTACCAGTCTTGAGGTTGTGACATTGCTGCGACATTGCTATGGTGTTGAGTAAACTTTAATAGCCACCTTGAAGGATAAAATTGCATCTTTTAGCATGGAAATTGACCAAAAATGTAATATTAAAGTAACACCTTTCAATATTGGATATTTAATAGAAATATAACAAAAATAGCTACTAAACAGTTATCAATCACTATTAACTCGCCTGAAATATAAGCTTAAAAGGACTTAAATAACGATATATATTAGAGTTATCAAGTGACAACAATTCCTTCTTACACCATTGGTACATGATTTGTTATAGGTTTTTAGGCCAAAGGTTCTACTTAATACCTCTGGTTCGAAATCTTAACTAGACATTAAGTCAATGTCCTTTTCTTTATCTTTTTTTGAATCTATTTTAGACTATCCAGGCAACAAATTGTGTCTTTAATTCAAGTTTGGGTCTCACTATTCTTTTTTAGGTTTAATTCGATTAGTCGACTCACATCAATATGTTAATAAGTGATATGTGAAATGAGATGGAAATGTTATGATAATACTTGATGAATTATGAGAGAAAAATACTAAATTATAAAATATGTAAAAGTGACATGTGAAAGTTATAATAAGAATTAGTAGTGATTTATGGAAATATTACTAAGTATTGAAATATGCCATATGAATTAAGGAATGTTGAAAATGTTGTCTTTGAGTTTTTACAAGTGGACTAAATTGAAATAAATCTAAAGTGTCGAGATTCTATTCTGAAATAAGAAAATGAAATTGATTCTGATATACTTACCCAAGTAAAAGAAATAAGAACTAGTGACGGTATAGATGGCATGCCATTAAGGAAGATTTAGCGCGCTCTTTGTTAACACACTTCGGTGTTGTCCTATTACGCACTTCGGTGCTATCCCATTGCATGCTTCGGTGTTGTCCCATTCTGTTCCGTATATCATATATGTTCTGTCTAGTCTATTGGGCCTTTGTTAAATGTTGAAAAGATAATTCTGTTGAATAATGTAATATGAAGGATGGACTACTTGAAATGTGACAATATTATAATCCAATAAGTAAAAGTATTTTGATGAAAAGATATGCTTAGTGTGTAGTAAGTTAAAGTTGTTGATTATAATGAATTCCAAGTAAATTTGTGAAAATGATAATAAGTAAGTTGAGTTCTTTATTAGGTAAAATTGTAATTTAAACTCTGGTTGTACTTGCTAAGCTAGCAATAGATTAAACCATGTTTTATACGCGTAGGTGAAGAGAAGAAGCAAAAGACTTCTGAGAGTTAGTAGCTTCACATCTCATCATAACACCAAAGCTGGAAAAGAGTAAAGTTTCCTCTCAATTTTATTTCGTTAAATGGCATGTACCTAGGTAATGTCTAGGGGTCTTAAATGTAAAACTTGATACTTGTTTAAATTTATGATATAATTTACATGTTTATGAGTTGGTGGGTAATAATTTGGGATTAGAGAATGCATGGTTATGTTTGATATGTGAATTGGTCTGGTTTAAATGGTGTATTGAACATGTAATTATAGTGTATATATGAGAATTGAACATGTTTTAGTTGATAAATTTGAAGAAATGGAAAGAGGGAAAAAATAGAAAGGACGTCGCGACGACGGCCAATGATGTCACGACAAAGGAAAGTCAGAGAGTCACGTCATAATGTGGAACCCCCAACGTCGGCCTACAACTTTGCAAAATTTTCAATTTAATCCCTATCTTTATAAAATGTTAATAGAGCTATCTAGAGTCCTCGTTATGTTTAGGTATGTATTTAAAATGTTTCGTAAAGGTGAATTAAATTGAGTAGTTGAATAATTTTTTTAATCGAACTGGATTTCACTGTAGTTGCTACAACAATGAATGTGACATTATGGTACTTGGACTTGGCGACCGGGTCGGGTATTGGGGTGTTACAGCAGCTAAGTTTACCAGTTTGAAATTTTCCTAGCTAAAGCAAAAATTTGAAACATTACTGAGTAGTGTCTCTGAGTGGCAGAAGATGTGCGCTGCTCAAGTGCATGTACTGAAACTGATAGGGGGTACTCGTGTTGGATGTATGTAATAATAAAGTCCACCTAATGTACTTGCCTTTGTTGATTGATTTTCAAGTTGCTCGTTCATACAATTGGGGTTTAGTAGTATTAGCAACATTGTACGGTGACCTTTTTCGAGCGACAAAACATGATATACAAGATATAGGTAGGTGCTTGCTACTACTATAGTCCTGGACACTGTAATGGATGCCATTTTTGGCATCACTAAGTCACCAAAAATATGTTTTCCCACTTGTAAATAAGAAAAAAAAACATCGAATAAGAATTTTTTTTTTATGAAAATGTTATCTAACAATTTTGCATCCTTTTCAAATTAAGTACTTGTCTGGGGATCATGAAGTCAAAAACCCTCATTGTGTACAGACAAATTATTGAGGCATACATCGGGGAGGAAGTAATTTTTTTTTCAAAATAAAATTATATTCATGTCATGTAATTATTTTACTCATGTCACAATAATCATACTATTAATGTTGCAGTTTGTGTGGATGTCATATGTTTCATCAGACGTTCAAGGTGTAATTCCCCAGTTGGCTTACCACCATTCATATGTGTGGTACATTAACGTACTCATTATAAATTTTTCAACTGTTAAGTGGTACAACGAGGACTAAGTTCTGTGACAATTCGGGTGTAAACAAGATGCTTTAGACGTTTCAGTCAACTTCGTCAATGTCAACAACATTAATAAGAGAGGAAAAGATGTAAAGAATTGGACATTGGAGAATCAATAATGGAATGTAATATGGAACATCCGGATGGATGGAAGGTTTCAGTTGGACTATTGAATAGGGGATTTCTTGCCCTGGGTCCACTACCAACGTTGGTACATGGAAAATGGGTTGTTGTATTTCTTTGGTGGCCCATTGATGGTAGTCCCTAGACACGTACATTGATGAGGGCATCAGTAAAGTGGACCGAATCGATCCTGTAAAACCCTAAATTAGGGCCCAAGAGTTTTAGGGGTATTTTAAGAATTTTAGCTCTAAAGTGCTCAAAATTTTGTAGCATGGTAAATTGAGATTATATTCAACTATGGCATTTTATATGTTAAATCAATTTTTGAAAACGTGCTCTAGAAATCTTTAATTTTAGGAAGGACTGAATTGAAATAGAGTTAAAACTGTGAGTTTTTAAGAGGCAATTAGCCTAGATTTTAAAATTCAGCCTATTTCTTCCCCCCACCAATGTGATTTCAGGATAGGTTTTTCTCCCAAAACAAGCTTTGTCATCCATTTCTATTCCCTTGCCCCTTCTATTGGTTTAGCACTTTAATTTCCTAACATTCCCAAGCCAATTACCTTCATAAATCCCCAAGAAAAACACTCAAAAGCTCTAAAGATTCCATCATCTTCTTCAAATGTGGGTTTTTTAGATTTGTGTCAAAACTCGACTAATCTTCCATCAAGGTAATATTTCAAATTCTTATGACTTTTTCATGATATCTAGTCCTTAAAATTGAAGTATTAACCATTGAATCGCAAGTTTTTAATAAAAGCCAAAAATTGAGTCATTAATGGCGGATTCTGAGATTTTGTGCAAAAATATGGTTTTAAAGTGTTTTTATATTAGTTTCAATGTGACTAAGAGGTTTTTAAACTTGCATTGAAGTTTCGTTGATGATTTCTCATGTTTTAAGAAGTTTGTGAAAAATTACCTAAAAGATGTTGAAAAATGTCGATACCATGAGCTGAGCATTTTAGTGTAATTTAAAGGTTGAGAATTAGGTGTAGATGATTAATAAGATAAACGAAGTTCATTTTAAGTGAAAAGGTTAAGCGTAGACTGAGTTATGAGCATTTTAAGTTTTTTATGTTAATGGTTTTGAGCTACTTAGAAACTCAACTTAGGCTTGTGTTTTGGTTGGTTTGAATGAATCCTTGGTCATTATTTGATTGTGTTTATTGTATAATTGTTGTGTGTGAAGCCTTGGATTCATTAGTGCCTTTGACCAGTAAAAGAAAGAGCTAGATTGAGCTTTCAGCTTCTCGGCGAAAGCATTAGTGGTGAGTGTTTGGAATCACTGCTCGTAGACACGAGTCATGTGTCATTTGGGAATTTAGTAGTAGCCTAAACCCTTACTCTAAATTTCGAGTGTAAGTTTCCTTGTATCTATATTTATCTTGTGCTTTTGTGATTATATGATTACAAAGTTATGCATAGTGATGGGAAGCTCATATATGTGATATGTTGATATAGTAACCATTGTGAAAAGTGAAAATGTATGCATGATATATATGTTAAATGACAATGATAGTGTTTAGCAAAAGACACTAACATATAGTGACAAGGCAAGGATAATCGGTAAGTGTTATGTGTTTGATTTCAAATATTTTGGCCTTGTGATATTGAAACCATTGGATATAGTTGGCATGCCATAGGATTATGAGTACTCATCTATATGTATAGTAATTTTGAGTGTTGAGGCCTTAGGACATGTTTGGAGGGATAAGGGAATGTGAGCTAAGCTCCATTCAATGGGACATGTAAGGGGAAATAAGGAGAGTGTTAGTTATACGCTTCACTTCTGGGACATGTTTGACTCTACGAGCCTATGTTTGGTGCGATAGTGATCCGTGTATCCGCTGAGTGATGATAGAGCTCACTATAAGTTTCATAACTTAAGTGTCAAATTATCTTGTATTATATCTATATATGTGTTGTGTGATGAATGCCTTAAT
Organism: Gossypium turneri; assembly: GCA_008044935.1. Lineage (NCBI taxonomy): Eukaryota > Viridiplantae > Streptophyta > Magnoliopsida > Malvales > Malvaceae > Gossypium > Gossypium turneri. Next base: position 20,486,034 of record CP032572.1, on the reverse strand, counting down.
AAGTATGTGGTTGCTATGCAAACTATCCTTATAAATAATATGCAAATGAACTGTTAAACGATGCATGTTAAAGTGTTACACATTACTAAACATGAGACTCTAGTATCGTATATGTATGTGGTTTTTGTGGATGCATAATGGAATGTTTGCGTTGTGGTTATTTCACTCATTCACTGAGCTTGTTTAAGCTCACCCACTCTTTTCAACTTGTGTATATTAGTAACGGTTCGGTGGGAGTGATCCAAGGAGGACTCGTTTATCCTTGTTGGTGTTCTTTCAGTTATTTTCATATTGGGAAATAAAGCAATGTGGTAGACTTATTTAGTGCCATGATATGTTTGGATTACTTACCGACTTTGTTTATTTCAGTTTTGGAAGTTTGTGAGTTTATATATTTGCTTATGTTCATGAACTTTAATGATGGCTTGATGTATCTTGCTTGGAGACGTTTTGACGATTTGAACTGTTAAATTTAGCCGTTGGAAGATTATTTATTGACGAAGTAAGTGATGCATGATGCTTAGAATCTGTTTTGGGATAAGTTAATTGCATATGTATGCTGCATTTTATGTCCAGGGGTAGAGGTATTGATATTCGAGATTTAAAATCGATACCACTGTGTTTTAAAACGTGCAGGGAGTCAGAATAGAGATTTGGTATTGATACCTTTGCTCGAGTATCAATACTTGGGGTCAAAGTATTGATATTTCATGACAAGTATCGATAATTTTCAAGACTTTGGGATTTAGCCAAAAAATATAATACAAGTTTGGTATCATTTTTCCAAGTGGTATTGATACCACACAGAGAAAATATTGATACCCTAGTATTAGCATCGATACCTACAAACACATTTTGAGAATTTTGCTAAATGGACCTTATGCATGTTAACGCTCATTTTTAGGATTATTTTTTTATATGGTTTGCACGTAACATTGATAGCTAGCAAGAATAATTAACTTAAACCTATACGAATACTAAAATAGAAGACGCTTCATTTAAAATGAACCTTTACTTGTTGTATATGACATGAGACGGTGGTGTGGCATTCCGCATTCGGGCTTGGCAACCAAATTGGGTATATGGTGTTACAAATCTCATCCTTACCAAAGACATCCGCCTCCTGCTTCTAAGCCCGAACCTGCGAGAACACAACCAAATCAAAAGGTAGTTCTTATCATCCAGATTGTATATAACAATGCCACGAGTTGGGTTCCCAAGTCGATATCATTTGAGACCTCATCAAGATCGGGGTCACTAAAATCTTCTCCTTGGTGATCAGAACCACCATCGTTATTGGGTCCTTCTTCACCATTTGCATTAGTACAAACCACCAATGGATATCTCTGTAAACGAGAACCCAAATTAGGGTTATTATACACAATAGGAGCATTGTATGGATTTTCACCCCATGTCGATGTCGCTCCATAATCGCACATTTCTACCAACCCAACATTCAAATGAAAGTTAAACTCGTGTACATAAGATCGCTTATCAATAGATGCTCTCAAAACCTTTGTATACGGGTCATGAACTCCATATTGTTGATTTAATAGAGTGACATTTTGTACAGACTCAACATTCGCTAACCCAACGAACAACTCAACCGGTTCAATGTTACCAGGTGAGAAATATAGTGCAATTATAGTCTCCACGTCATCATCCTCTACAAGTTTCATCTCCCTATATTTGTACGAATTTGAAAAAACTAGAAATTTATAGAATAGTCTGGACATCCTCCTCCCACAACGTTAATTGATTTTTGCACTAATCTTTTGTTTCATTTCATCAAGTTTTACACTCTTGTTAAATCTCATACCTATTTAATGGTGTGATTCAAATATACAACCTACTTTTGTTTGAAAAATTACCTCATTGAAATGGACGTATACGAAGAATTGGTTGTTCATCGTCGATACTAAAACTTTTTATCAAAAAATATAACTCGCATCTCATACTATTAATTATCAATATATAGTCACATAATTATACATAATAGTAAAATAAAATAAAAATACATAAAAATAATTACAAACTAATCTTATCAACTCAAATTTGAAATTTGAGGTAAAAAAAAACCTTGAATTCTAAAATGAAAAACATATATTGTTAATCTTCAATTTTAATTTCTAACAACTCTTTTTTTCTCTCAATTTTTTTGTTTGAAACCAAAAATCTCTCCCATTTTATTTGTTTGAAACAAAAAAAAAAAATTTAAAATTTTTTTTGGTCAAGGAAAGGGTATACATAAGTGTTGGTGTTGTCACACTTCCAGGCAACACCCATTAAAAGTTAATTTTTTTTCAGAATGATCAATTTTTTTTATATTTCAAACCGGTGTCGTCTGATAGTTTGGCGACACCACATTATGTCACTTTTTTCTCTCTCTCTCTCTCTTTCTTTTGTTTTTTTTCCTTTACCACCTTTTTTTTAAATAACGTCAATGTCACCAATGTGTTAGGTGGTACTATTATAATTTTTTAAAATATTTTTTATATTTGTTTCTTATTTAAAATAATATTTGTATTTTTTTGAGTGCCGCTTAACAACTTAGTGGCACCAGTTAAAAAAATTATTATTTTTTACTTCACCGATATTAATGACAATAACTGGGGAGAAATCTAAGGTGGTACCGTCTAATAGTTTGACAACATTGAAATTTATTGAAAAAAATAACCTACTTTTATAATTAATTGGGATGTTATGCCATTTTTTATTTTATTTTATTTATTTTATTTTGATAAAAAAACCGTGAGAATCATTAAAAATGTAAAATTAAATTATAAAAAAACTATAAAAATTTATAAAAAACATGAAAAATTATCAAAATTTCTCTTGGACATTTTATCGAACATTTCACCATCCATTCCGTGGGCTCTATCCACCGTCTCTAAGCTCTCCTCTTCTTTGTGGAGAAACAAAGTTTCATTGTGTTTTTATCCACTAAATTCATGGGCTGACCCCTCCTACTACTCCTTCCTAAATTGTAAGCTACGTTGTTGATCTCTTTTTCTATTTCACATCTATTGTTGTTATTTTATTCCTCAACAATTTTTTTCTTTTGGATATACCCTATTTTTGTAAAATGGATTTTCTTCAGGGACAGAGAATATATGTTCTCTCAATTTAGGGACAAAATTATCCATATATGCCATTAAAAAAAAAATCAATTGTGATTTTAGGTTGGTTTTTGGATTATTTGGGTAAATAGACATTTTGCTGACTAGGAGGAAAATTGCGCCTTGCACGTGTTTTCCTCCCAACCGTTGGATCCCAATGGCTCAAAGATCCCAGTTGTACAAATATTTTAACTGTTGATAAACGGTAAAATTTTAAATTGAAAAAATAGTTATATTATCCTTGGCCTCCTTCCCCTCCCATATATATGTACCACTGCACCCCTCACTCATATCATTCTCTAATTTCATTTCAAATTCTCTAAATCATTCTATCAGATATCATTCTATTACCATTTTTTTTTCTCTCAACCAAATATATTATTAATTTCGTGCTTTTGTTCGATCTTATCATCTTAAAATTGTCAAGTAATATAAAATAATTTCTTTTATTTTAAATGTTAAATATTTTGTTATAGTACGTTAAACGAGATGTTAGAAAGATATTACTGTTGAATTACTTGCATATTACTACATTTAATCTAATAAACCTTGATATTTGAAAAATATCGACGCTATTGATATATCTAGTTTGCAAACACATTTCTCACATTCAACTGCAAATTGCTAATATAATTATTAATTTTTTGAAATAAATATATAATATTTTGAGTATACTTGTATTAATATAAATAGAACAAAGACTGTATAATTCAGATACATATACACAATTTAAGTGTGAGAATACCACACATTATAGAGTGGTGCTTAAATGATGTAAAATTCTTACATGCGTCTCATATGTTTCGTGGATGTAAATTAGAACTTCCATTTATCAATGCTTTGCTGGAGAGAGATATGAAACTCACACATTCCATCTACCGTGAGACGAGTGCACCATTACACTCAAAGGTGTAGTATTACAACTCGATTTATCAATAGATGAATCAATCATTGCAATTACTAAAAGTCTAGTGAACTCAAAGAATTGAAGGCTAATTTGCCAATAGCTACCACCCAAAATGCCAGATAAATTTAGTAGTAATCAAACATATATAGCTAGAAAATAATTTTTACATATCTTATTCCAATAATTAAACCAATAATTATATAAAAACTAAAATCAATTATTTTTACATATTTTATTTCGATAAATTTTTAGAACCGATTCCTGAAACATAATTTTTTAAACAAAGTTGTAACGACGAGTATGCTTGAAACAAATTTATAAGGAACCTCTACCTCGGACATGCAACATGACGTCCAATGTTGATCTATCCTAAATTATGAGGAACGATGTGTTTAAAAGGCGCATCGTATTAGAAGCTTTTTACTAAAAATCTATATTATTATTTCCAATAAGCCGTACGACGTTGTGTTTAAATAGTGTACAGGCAAGCAATGTTGGATGTGGCCCCAACAAAATTAATTTCTTCTATACATGTTCTTCCTTTAAAAATGCAAAAAGGATACAATTGGGTGTCAATAGAAGCGGTTAAATTAGATTCATTATCCTCAAATTCTGGAACTCTTTCAAAAGTTAATTTTCCTCTGCTATAAGAGTAAAATGGAAAGATCTGCATCAGGTATCAAGCACTATAAAAAATTAATAAACAATAAGCATTATTTTTGACAAAAGGGGAAAAAGATAATTAAGCATGATTTCTTTTCAGAAAATAAAGACATGAAACTTACATGCTACAAGCTGATACCATTTCAAAGAAAACAACATCATTTAAAGGAATTGCTTTCTCTCTCATATACTTTGCCAAAACAAGAACTTTGGATGGTTGTCCTCCCTTGTTAAAAGCTCGCATTGGAGCAGAACATGCTATAGAGTCTGGTTGGATACCATTTTCTTCCATCTCTAGGAAGATTGCAGAAGCTTTTGCCCAATTTTCTGTAGTTAATAAGCACCAAGTTTTTAGTTCCCAAAGAAGTAGTTTTTCCAGCTAAAGAAGACATACTTACAAACAAATTGAACATACTAGCATGAGAAATAGCCAGTTCTGATGCAGCTTGAAATAAATGTCCAAGACAAAGTGGAAAATGTTCTTGAGACAAGTTCAACCAATAAATAACAAAGAACTAAGCTGACACAGTACCATGAAATTAATCAATAAACTTCCAGGTATAGAATAAAAAAAACATTTTAAGAAAAGATCAGCTATGATAATAAAAATTTCTTCGACAATAAGATCACTTCCTCCTATAGCTTGTACATGTATCCAGAATTGGTCTCCACAGTGAGTTAGTTACTTCAGAAGTGTATCGTGCAACTTACCTGCAGAATTATAAGCATGCAGCATCGCAGTATATGCAACAACATCAGGACAACAACCAGAAACCTTCATCATGTTGAACATTGATTCAGCTTGTACATGTATCCAGAATTGGTCTCCACAGTGAGTTAGTTACTTCAGAAGTGTATCGTGCAACTTACCTGCAGAATTATAAGCATGCAGCATCGCAGTATATGCAACAACATCAGGACAACAACCAGAAACCTTCATCATGTTGAACATTGATTCAGCTTCAGCAACTTGGCCCTGAAATGGGTGTTAAAAGGAAGAATAAAATAAATAAGAAAACATTTCCCTCAAGTTGTATATCAGCAATTAAGAAGCACACCGTGCAGAAGCACCTGCCTGTTTACTGTAGACACAAATAAGAGATGAGTACACCTCCTTCGTTAAGGGAATTTTTAAACCAACCATGTCATCAAGAAACCCAAGTGCCTCACTATATCTGGACAGTTTATAGGAACCACTTATTAATACTGTATAAGTAACAGAATCTGCTAAGACTTTCCTTTTCCTCATGGATTTGTACAAAGCTATCGCCTTCTCAAACTCTCAGACATTCATATAGCATTCAATTGCTGAATTGTAGGCAACTGTATTCAGTTTGATACATCGCAGCTCATCTGCTGACAGTACAGTATCAATATTCACTTTCTGCCGACAGCGCCCACAGGCAGCTAAAAGGGTGCAAATTGAGACAATGTTTGGCTTAATCCCATCTTGCTCCATTTGACGCAAGACTTCTACAGCCTCAGCTAATAAACCATTGGATCCATAGGCATCAATCAATGCATTATAACTTAGAAGATTAGGTTTACAATTGTTTCTCTTCATCATATCAAAAATTTCTCTAGCTTTTTCAGGTAGCTGCGATCTTCCATAAGCATTAAGTAATGAAGTATAAGAAACAACATCTGGACGAAACCCATTTTGTTTTATCTGGTCAAAAACAGCATCTGCCTCTTTACTCATTCCATGTGAAGCATATACAGCCATTAGTGTGTTATATGAAACAATATTGGGTTGTATACCTTCTGCAAGCATTGCATTGAACACAGCCTTACAGTTTTCTATCTGTCCGCAAACAGAATATAGGTAAATGATGCTAGTGAATGTAACGATGTCAGGTCGGGAATCTGCTCTCTCATCTCTCATGGAATTAAATATATCCATAGCTTTTCCATATTGTCCAAGCTTCGCTAGGCAATTTATCACAATACTGAGTGTAGTTGTATGAGGACGAATATGTGTCCCTTTCATCAATTCAAAATAAGATAAAGCTTTTGAATACTGGGCCCCAGGGATTTAAATTGCGGTCGTGGCCGCGTTTTCGGTCGCATTGTGTTTATCGCGGTTGCGGACATAACGGATGCTATTGCGGTCATTGCGGGTATCGCGGTCGTGAATTTTAAAAAAAATTCACACAACTTATTGTAAAATATAATAGCAGTTTCGGCAATAGCGGTTCCGGACGGTGCCGCTACTGCTATATAACGGCTTCTATTTCGGTAACGGACCACTATTTAAACCCCTGCTGGCCCCACTCTTATATGCTAACAATACAATTTTATGTGTCACCAGATCTGGTCCAACTCCATTTTCCGTCATTTTCTTGCAAACCTTCAGAGCTTCTCTCCAGTTTCCACTAGATCCACAAGCGTTTATCAAGTTGTTATAAGTTGATCGACTTGGAGGGATCTGCCCATATACATTAAGGTTACAAACATCTCTTGTTGAAAAGACATAAAATTTCTGAAGAGATGGAAAAAGAAATTAGGGAAAGAATAGTTGCTTAATAGAAAAAGCTAGGTTGATTTATTTTTTATAAAACAAGAAAACATCAAAGCATTGATGCTATCTATCTATATAAAAAAAAAATATGTGCTAACTTCGATTGGATTTATTTAGCAACTGTTATGTTATCATGTACACTGCATGCATGAAAGTTTTATTTGACTTCTTCCTCTATCTATTTTCCTCCAAATATTCATCAGAGAACTGGAAAAGAAAGAAGCCCCCTTTATGGCACATCAATTTTGATTGCTTAGTCTAGTTTGAAGGGGAAACCCCTGACAAAACTCTTAAATCCCATCTAAACTTCCATAATTCTAAATCATATAATTTATCTCACTATGTGTAACTCTGAATGAATTTACAAACTTAAAAGTGGGACTTGAAGCATGTGACCAACAAAAATCATGCAAAACAATCTGCTCAATCAACCACGGGAAGATTATATGAATAGTACAGCCTGGCAGACACCAAATTTGTATCAACCATAACAATAATTATAGTGACATCTAGATAATAATAGAAGCACTTTGTGGGTGTTGTTTGACCTTGACAATAATAACAGTGACCATTGCAAGAAAATGAAGGCACCATTTAGTATTGTGAACATTTTATATGCAGTATGATTTCAATGTGAAAATAACAAAAAGAAGCTCACTCAAGTTATACCCACAAAGAGTCATTAGGGAACAAAAATACAAATACACACAGCTGCACTGAGCATGTCTTCCATGATATTCAAAGCCCAACGCCATTGACCAACTTGACCATGTGCATGGCTAAGAGCATTGTATGTGTCAACAACAGGCTTGCACCTACAGCAGAGATATTATGGAATTATTATGTCACCACAAAGTTAAATAAGATTTTTGAATGAGAAACCGTCAAATACTTCAAAAGTTAATATTTATAACATTTGACGATACAAGAAGCCTATTGCTTGGAAAGTTATAAAACTCCAAAGCTAACAATATATGCACATATCATTTTAGTGTCAGCCATGCATGTCAATCTGTCACCTGCTTGTATTACACTATTTATGTCATTTCATGTAAATTACATTAAAATCTTTGTTGTAAATAAGATATTAATTAGGCTAAATCTGATATTACTGTGTATGGGTTTTATTTACTTCGATTTATTTCTGTGAAATCGATTGAGATAGAAAAAGAGGAAGAAAGAAGAGAAAGAAGACAGCCTTGCAGTCACTGTTTTGGCTGTAATCAGCTGTGAAAAAGGAGAAGAATAAAGGTAGAGAGTTTAGAGAGAGGGGTATTCTAAAATAATTTCTTGTGCCTATACATTATGCTACATAATTTATACTAGTACCTAGATATACAAAGGAGGAAAGATACCTAATTTAATGCTAATTAATCCCTAGAATTATGTACAATAAATCTAAAGATACTAATTGTATCATAACAATTTCCTTAAGTTGACTATAGTAACTTGTATAAATGAGATGCTCTTCTCATAATTTTCTTCTTACACTCTTCTCAATTCCTACTTTGGTTACATGGAATCAGTGCCTTTCAGCTCTTTTTTGTTTGTTTGTTTGTGTTTCATTGTTTTTGGGGTATTTTAATGAGTCACTTTTAAAGTGATTTTATAGTGTGCACTGCCAGCAAAAGGAGTGCCATCATCTCTTCAGCAGATTTGCAACTTCTGACAACTGGAAAGCAAGTGTGTGAAGCTCACGCACCATCCAAAGCTGAGCAAACCTTCGTCACATGGCGGTGCATGGGGAAGCCTGGGAGGCCTTCTTTTTACGGAATTCTTCCTCCGGTGCCGACTAGTCTGTTTGACCATAACCCAGCCTTTGGGTGCCTGATCAGAGCTGGGTTTTAGGGAATTTGTATCGGTTTGGATTTGTGCGATTGTCTGGGCATTTTGTGGCTAATAAGTTTTAGGAAATTCAGATGATTCCCCTCTTCGGTTTGAAGTTGGTGGCTTTCCTTAGGTTATTTTGAGATATTTTGCTTGAAATTTGGTTCTTTAAATTTTCTTTACTTGTTTTACCCATTGTTACTTGGATTTAAAGGATGGCAATAAAACCTAAAGTCCTTACAAGCGAGATGATTTCGATAATGTTGAAAATTAGAGAGCACAAATTAAATGAGACCAATTATCTAGATTGGAGCAAGATGGTTAGAATTTACTTACAAAGCATTGATAAAGATGATCATTTGAATAACGAACCTCCCACTGATGATACTAGACAAGTGTGGTTGAGAGAAGATGCTCAATTGTTTTTGCATATTCGAAATTCTATTGATAGTGAGATAATTTCCCTAATTACCACAGTAACTTTGTTAAGGAGCTAATGAATTACTAGGTTTCTTTTTTTTTTTTTTTTTTTTTTGTATTTAGGTAAAGAAAATATTTCTCATGATTAAGAAGTATGTCAAGTGTTCTATCGTTAAGAAGAAGAAGAAAAAGAAGAAGATAAGTCTCTCACAACCTATTTTATGGAGTTTAAAAAGGCATATAAAGAGTTCTACTGTCGTTTAGCTCAAGGGTGAGTTTGGATGGGTGGTGTGTTTACTTGCGGTTAGTGTAAAAATAGCGGTGGTGGTGAGATTAGATACTATAGCGATACTGTAGCGTGAGACAAAAAGTAAGCTAAACGCATCGCACCGCACCCAATCGCCTATCCAAACTCACCCCAAATGTTAAAGATCAGCAGACTTGATAGGAACAAATGACAATTATGAGTTTTCTCATTGACCTTCCTTTGAAGTTTACGAGAATGTTGTGTATTGAAAACACTCATTCAGCTCAGACTAATAATAGTGCTCTTCTTAGAAAACAGAAAACTATCCTTGTACTATAACAATAAAGGCTGCCATTAATATAGCTCAAAATCCAATTAAACATGATCGAACAAAATACACATTAAGATTGATCATCACTTTATCAAACAGAAATTGACTATAGGTGCTTTTAGTTCATGTGACGTTTGACAAGCAATTAGTTGACGTATTTACGAAAGGATTGAGTAACAAGACCTATCGTTATTTGGTTTGCAAGATGGGGATGTGTAATATCTAAGCCCCAACTTGAGGGGGCTGTGTTGACTACTGATCTAGCTGACCAAAATCACAAAATACTGATTTTTAGGGATTTCAATTTCTGATAGTTGGGGATATTATTACAATTCACAACTTTACTGATCAATTTCTGATTCAGACAGCCATATACTTGTAAAGCTTTAAACAACATGATGAAATATTCTAGCAATCCACAGTGCCCTAAAGTTACTTAAGGATAATCAATCATGGCCATATCATAGTTCTACAGCCAAATAGTCATTATTTAGGATATAATTAACATGGGGTTCAGAACATATATTCATTAATCTTGATCTCAATACACTTTTCCAGGTTCTACCAATTACAGTTCCTTGGTCATTAGTATGAAGGCTCCCCACCAAAATGTATGAGTTCAGAATATTCTATAAAAGTTTATAATTAATTGAGATCTCATGCCAATTGAGCAATTGTATTGATGCAGTCTGTAGTTGTAGCTCCATTAGAAATAATTAAACTAGGATAATGACTTCAAAGATCTTGATAGAAAAACTACAAAAGGCTAGTTCTTGCCCAGCATAAGAAGACTCCAAAAAGCTACACTTTTGTTAGACAGACATGTACTTGTCTACAAACAGCAAATTTATTCTTGACTTCTAACCATTTTATAAACATCATGAGATCCACATGAGAAAAGTTTTGCAAACGGTTAAACGTAGTTTATGTAAGTTGGAAATCACACACTAAATTCTATATAACATCAAACAAACAGAAAGCATTACCTCCACTTTTGCATTTCAAAGAACAACCCCCTAGCCTAATCTGTCCGTTTATGTCTAGCATGTAATCTTATCATCATATTGTAGATATCAGTTCATGCATAGTAGTTCTTCTGTAACACCCCTTACCCATATTCCTTAACGGAACAGAGTATGAGGTGTCACTAAATTTAAAAAAAAAATCGACAGCATTTCTGCTTAATTTTGCTTAAACCTCCTGCAAATTTACAACACAATTCAATATACCAACCAAATTCATTTATATAAACACACACAATTTAACCATTAATAAACACTACCTTTAAATCAAACATAACATATATTTACATGATGATTCCATATTACATAAGTCGCCTATACATGCCATAAAATTATGGAACGCTAGTAGCAAAATACCCCAAATGTGAAGGATAGTGTAGATGATTGTCTGACTCCGTTCCAAATTCCGAGTTGATGGAAGTCACTATGATCAAGGGAAAAATAAAATCGAGTAAGCACATAGCTTAGTAAGTAAACACATGATAAATAAGTAATTACTCACATAACTACACCATAATATAAACTTATTCACAAATAATTTCATTATTTGGGTAATTTCCAGCAAGCTGTTTTTCTGCATTATAGTCGCTAATTTATTTTTATCTGGAGCTACAGAGCTCAAAATTGAGTTCCGTAAATTTTCTCTAAAACTAGACTCATATATCTTTTCGCCATAAAAATTTCAGAATTTTTGATTTAGCCAATTAGTACAGTTTATTCTTTAAACCTTCCCCTGTTTCACTCCCCAACGTTCTGACCTCCCTTTACTAAAATTTAATTAACTCCCTATACAAAATTCAAACAGTGGTCTCATTTGTTTCTATTAAAAATAGATTCAACAAGGAATCCAGGGATATAAATTTCAGGCCATAATTATTTTTGTACAATTTTAGGTGATTTTCCAAATTTAGAATAGAGGATTTCAAAATCAATCCATCCCTGTTTCAGTAAAATTCAGATGTCTCCAAAAATACAACTCTTTTGCTTACTCTATTTCTTTCATATAAAAATAGACACATTCAGCTTCAATTTCATATATTATTCAACTTCCCATTCATTTCCCACCATTTATGGTGATTTTTCAAAGTTACCCAACTGCTGTTGTTCAACACAGTTTTGATTTTAAATCGTTCCTTTTTCGTTTTTGATATTTTCTCCCATCTCATACATGGGTCGATTTAGTATTTAACTCGATATTTACCTCATAAACTTATCCACCACATAGTAATATTCACCTTCCAAATTTTCTCGTTGAACACTCGGAATGTTAACCGTTATCGGTGGATCCCGTACTTAGCACCACCACTGAATTGGGGAATCAGCACACAGCAACCCCTTGGGGGAATCAGCACTTAGCAACCCCCTTTTTTCATTTCAAAGATATGGTGGATCCCGCACTTAGCACCACCAATGAATTGGGGAATCAGCACTTAGCAACCCCTCGGGGGAATCAGCACTTAGCAACCCCCTTTTTCATTTCAAAGATATGGTGGATCCCGCACTTAGCACCACCAATGAGTCGGGGAATCAGCACTTAGCAACCCCTCGGGGGAATCAGCACTTAGCAACCCCCTTTCACATTTGATATTACGGTGGAATCAGCACATAGCAACCACCAATGAATAGGGGAATCACACAGCAACCCCTTTATATAACATACTCCGGCTTATTCCGAGTGTTCAACCCAAAGACCATAATTTTGCAACCCTTTACCACCTTTCCCGTTTTAACAACATTTTTGGGATATTGCCGAACATTTATTTTAATTCCAAATAAATCTCAACACATATCAAATAATATCAAAATAATACATTAGGTCACGTGTTTACTTACCTCGGTGCAAAATATCGTAATTTTGCAATTTACTCCACTATCTTCTCTTTTCCCCGTTTGAGGTAGTCCTCTCGTCTTTCTTGATCTATAATAGCAAATTTAACTCGCTTATTGTTCACATTTATTAAAATAATCCACCACCCGACTTTTTGAAAAATTACAATTTTGCCCCCAAACTTTTGCATAATTACACTTTTGTCCCCAAGCTCGAAAATTAAATTTCACACCTTGTTCTTACGTTTTACAGCATGCTGAACACTTTTCCCTTCTATGGCAACATCAAATTCTCACTCTAACATACACTTATGAACAATAAATATTTTTACCGATTATGCCTATTTACCTGTTTTCGCTTAAAATCGCTTAACAAAAATTGTTTAACATAATTTCTAGCTTCATATTCCACCATAAAACAGAAAAATAAACACATTTCACCTATGGGTATTTTTCCAAATATGAACCCTAACACGAATTATTGCTAAAATAAGCTAAACCGAGCTACGAGGATTCCAAAAATGCGAAGAACATTAAAAACGGGGCTAAGATGCACTTACTATGAGCTTGAAAAAGCAAAGAAACCTTAGCTATGGTGTCCCTTAAAATTCGACAGCAACTATGGAGAAGATGATGATTTTTGTCATCTTTTTCCCATTTTATTCTTTTTATAACCAAATGACTAAAATGCCCCCATTTAAAAAAATCTATTTCTCTCATTTCTCATGTCTATTTTTGTCTACCAATTACTAATGGTCTAATTACCACATAAGGACCCCCAATTTATAATTTCATAGTAATTAAACACTTCTAACATATAGAACTCAACTTTTGCACTTTTTACAATTTAGTCCTTTTGACTAAATTGAGTGCCCAAACGTCGAAATTTTCGAACAAAATTTTTACGAAACTTTTCCGTGAAATTGTAGACCATAAAAATATAATAATAACCATGTTTTCCCTCGTCGGATTTGTGGTCCCGAAACCACTATTCCGACTAGGCCCAGAATCGAGCTGTTACAACTCTCCCCCCTTAAGGATTTTCGTCCCCGAAAATCTTACCAAAAAAGAGGTTTGGGTACTGTTTCCTCATAATTTCCTCCGGGTCCCACGTAGCTTTCTCCATTCCATGTTTTTGCCACAACACTTTTACTAAGGATACACTTTTATTCCTTAACTGCTTGACTTCCCGAGCCAAAATCTTTATTGGTTCTTCCTCATAAGTCATATCTGGTCGAACCTCAATCTCTGTAGGGGAAACTATATGTGAAGGATCCGAACGATAACGTCGCAACATCGACACATGAAATACATTATGTATCTTTTCCAACTCCGGCGGTAAAGCTAACTGATATGCTACAGGGCCAACTCTCTCGGTAACTTCATATGGTCCAATAAAACGTGGACTTAATTTGGCCTTACGACCAAATCTTAGAATCTTCTTCCATGGAGATACTTTCAAGAACGCTTTATCACCCACTTGAAACTCAATTTCTTTCCTCTTTAAATCCGCATACGACTTTTGCCGATCTAAGGCAGCCTTTAAGCAGTCACGAATTATTTTCACCTTTTTTTCAGTTTCTTTCACCAGGTCGACTCCATGAATCCGATTCTCACCGAGCTCAGTCCAATATAAAGGAGTTCTACACTTACGCCCATATAACGCTTCATACGGTGCCATTCGTATACTTGACTGATGGCTGTTGTTATAAGCAAATTCAACCAATGGTAGATATTTCTCCCAACTGCCTTTCAATTCTAAAATGCAACACCGGAGCATATCTTCAAGAACTTGAATCACTCTTTCTGATTGCCCGTCAGTTTGCGGATGAAACGCAGTACTGAAATTCAATTTCGTACCCAAAGCTTCCTGCAACTTTATCCAAAACCTCGAAGTAAATCTCGGATCTCTATCCGATATAATAGATTTAGGCACCCCATGTAATCTCACTATTTCAGCAACATATAATTCCGCCAGCCTGTCAAGTGAGTAATCAATGCGTATTGGAATAAAATGGGCTGACTTTGTCAATCTATCAACAATTACCCAAATAGCATCTTTCTTCTTTGGAGTTAAAGGCAATCCCATCACGAAATCCATCGTGATACTGTCCCACTTCCATTCTGGAATCATTATCGGTTGAAGTAAACCCGATGGTACTTGATGCTCAGCTTTCACTTGTTGACAGATTAAACACTTTGTTACAAATTCCGAGATATCCTTTTTCATGCCCGGCCACCAATACTTCTTCTTCAAATCATTATACATTTTCACACTACCTGGATGGACTGATAAATCACCACTGTGTGCTTCACATAAAATGGTCCGAATTAGCTCATCATTTCTCGGTACACATATTCTGTCCCGAAACATCAGGCAATCATCTGAACCAATTTGAAAATCTGATTCAACACCCGCTTCACACTGAGCTCTTATGGCTTGCAATTTACTGTCATTCTTTTGAGCTTCCCGAATCTGCTGAAGAAATAGCGGTCTAACTCTCAATTCAGCTAAAATTGAACCATCATTAGATAAAGTTAATCTTGTACTCATAGCTCTCAAAGCAAATAAAGATTTTCTGCTTAAGGCATCAGCAACCACATTAGCTTTTCCGGGGTGATAATCAATCACTAGCTCATAATCTTTAATTAGCTCGAGCCATCTTCGTTGCCGCAGATTCAAGTCTTTTTGGCTCATCAAATACTTCAAACTCTTATGATCAGTGAAGATTCCGCAGTTTTCACCATACAAATAATGACGCCAAATTTTTAAAGCAAAAACAATGGCAGCCAATTCTAAATCATGCGTCGGATAATTCTTCTCATGCGGTTTCAACTGTCTCGAAGCATAAGCTATTACTTTGCCCTCTTGCATTAACACACACCCAAGACCATTCAACGATGCATCACTATAAATTACAAACTCCTTCCCAGACTCAGGTTGTACCAACACTGGCGCCTCAGTCAATAATGCCTTCAACTTCTCAAAACTCTGTTGACATTTATCGGTCCATTCGAACTTGACATTCTTCTGCAATAACTTTGTCATAGGAGAAGCAATCATCGAGAATCCCTTGACGAACTGTCTGTAATACCCAGCTAAGCCCAGAAAGCTTCTAACCTCGGTCACATTCTTTGGTGGCTCCCAATCAACAATTGCTGAAATTTTGCTTGGATCAACCCGAATACCTTCACTTGAAACTATATGTCCTAAGAATCCAACCTCACGAAGCCAAAACTCACTTTTGCTGAATTTAGCATACAATTTCTTTTCTCTCAGAATCTGCAACACAGTTCTCAAATGTTCTGCATGTTCCGATTCATCCCGAGAATAGATTAAAATATCATCTATAAACACCACCACGAACTTATCCAAGTACGGCCGAAAAATTCGGTTCATCAAGTCCATAAAAATAGCCGGAGCATTTGTTAACCCAAAAGGCATTACTAGAAATTCATAGTGTCCATACCTCGTTCTAAAGGCGGTTTTCGGCACATCAGACTCTTTAACTCTCAACTGATAGTAACCAGACCTCAGATCGATCTTAGAGAACACTGTTGCCGATTTTAATTGATCAAACAAATCATCAATTCTCGGCAAAGGATACTTGTTCTTTATAGTCACCTTGTTGAGCTGACGATAGTCAATACAAAGTCTCATAGAGCCGTCCTTCTTTTTCACGAATAACACCGGAGCACCCCAAGGAGAAAAACTTGGTCTCACAAATCCTTTATCTGTCAACTCTTGTAACTGAGCTTTTAATTCCTTCAACTCAGTCGGAGCCATTCGATACGGTGCAATAGAAATCGGTGCAGTACCAGGTAACAAATCAATAGAAAACTCAACTTCTCTAATCGGAGGTAACCCAGGCAACTCCTCTGGAAATACATCTGGAAATTCACAGACTACTGGCACTGATTCAAGCTTCGACCCAGTTATATCCGTTTTCAGCACATAAGCAAGATAAACTTCACATCCCTTTCTCAAGTATTTCTGAGCAGACATGTGCGAAATCACCATAGGCAACTTATTCGGCTCCTTTATTTCAATCTGGAGAATTTCACCATTTTCACACTTTAATTCAAGAATTTTCTGTCTACAATTCACCTTGGCATCATGCAGTATCAACCAATCCATCCCCAAAATAACATCAAACTCATCAAATGGTAACAACATCAAATTAGCCAGGAAACAGTGACCTTTAATCATCAGGGGACAATTCTTGCAAACCTTATCAACTAAGACATATTTGCCTAAAGGATTTGATACTTTAACTACGAATTCAGTGTTTTCAACAGGCAATTTCTTACTAGATACCAAATTCATGCATACATATGAATGAGTAGAGCCGAGATCAACCAAAGCAATAATATCAATATCATGAAGAGAAAATGTACCAGTAATCACATCGGGAGATGAGGCATCCTCTCGAGCACGTATGGCATAAGTCCTGGCAGGCGCTCTAGTTTCTGATCCTCTAGCTGCATCTTTTATCACACTCTTACCACTGGCTTTGCTTCCCACATTTCTCGGTGGTCTGCCTCTACTGACAATATCACCCGATCCAGTTCTTTGTAATTTTTCTTCCTCTATTCTCTCAGGGCAATCTTTTACATAATGCTCTTGGGAACCACACCTGAAACAAGCTCGTTTAAATCCCCAACACTTACCAGTATGTCGCCTGCCACACTGCTGACATTCAGGTCTGGTGTTTCCTACATTGCCCACACTTGCCACTGAGGTAGCTCGAGTTATAGCTCCGGGATATGACCTCCCTCGGTCTCTGCGTGAATACCCAACTGAACCAGTTGGTCGCGGATCCATCCCTTTAAACTTCTTCGGGTGAGATTGAAATGTTCTGCCCATTGACCTCTTCCTTACATCTCGAGCTTCCATCTCTGCCCTTCTCTTTTCTCTACTCAATTCTTCAGCTTTGCAGGCCCTATCAACTAATACCACGAATTCTTTTAACTCTAAAACTCCAACATACAATCTGATGTCTTCATTTAGCCCCTTTTCAAATCTTTTACACATAATAGCCTCCGTAGGCACACATTCCTGGGCATATTCACTAAGCCGGACAAACTCCTATTCATATTCTGCTACTGACATTCGGTCCTGTTTCAATCCGAGAAACTCTTTACGCTTCTGATCAATAAACCGCTGGCTTACATATTTCTTTCTGAATTCTTCCTGAAAGAAGTCCCAAGTAACTCTTTCTTTTGGAACCACCGATATCAATGTTTTCCACCAACGGTATGCCGAATCCTTCAATAAAGACACAACACATTTCAAACATTCCTCAGGAGTGCAAGATAATTCATCAAATACCCGAATAGTATTTTCAAGCCAAAACTCGGCTTTTTCCGGATCATCATCAACATTGGCCCTGAAATCTTCAGCCCCATGCTTTCGAATTCTATCAACTGGTGGTTTACTTGATCTCACCAATTCAGCACTTCGTGGAGCTATGGGAACCGGTTGAGGAATAGGAGGGGGTGGAGGAGGTGGAACATTCGGATTTACACGGACATACTCTGTATACCAGTTACTCATCATCCGGAGGAAGGCTTCCCGAGCCTCATCCTGTCCATGTGTCTCATGACTACTCTCTTCATGCGCGGTCCCTTGTGCGGGAGCTGGCGCATTACTTTCAACATCATCTGCCACACTTCGATCAGGATCCATTTACTATATAAAACAAAATTTTAAAATGTCAGAAATCATCTCACTATCACAATATATTTATGGCATGCATAGACTGACTTTCACACATATTTTATTGGTCCGAGAACCGACTAAACCGTAGCTCTGATACCACTAAAATGTAACACCCCTTACCCGTATTCCTTAACGGAACAGAGTATGAGGTGTCACTAAATTTTTTTAAAAAAATCGACAGCATTTCTGCTTAATTTTGCTTAAACCTCCTGCAAATTTACAACACAATTCAATATACCAACCAAATTCATTTATATAAACACACACAATTTAACCATTAATAAACACTACCTTTAAATCAAACATAACATATATTTACATGATGATTCCATATTACATAAGTCGCCTATACATGCCATAAAATTATGGAACGCTAGTAGCAAAATACCCCAAATGTGAAGGATAGTGTAGATGATTGTCTGACTCCGTTCCAAATTCCGAGTTGATGGAAGTCACTATGATCAAGGGAAAAATAAAATCGAGTAAGCACATAGCTTAGTAAGTAAACACATGATAAATAAGTAATTACTCACATAACTACACCATAATATAAACTTATTCACAAATAATTTCATTATTTGGGTAATTTCCAGCAAGCTGTTTTTCTGCATTATAGTCGCTAATTTATTTTTATCCGGAGCGACAGAGCTCCAAATTGAGTTCCGTACATTTTCCCTAAAACTAGACTCATATATCTTTTCACCATAAAAATTTCAGAATTTTTGATTTAGCCAATTAGTACAGTTTATTCTTTAAACCTTCCCCTGTTTCACTCCCCAACGTTCTGACCTCCCTTTACTAAAATTTAATTAACTCCCTATACAAAATTCAAACAGTGGTCTCGTTTGTTTATATTAAAAATAGATTCAATAAGGAATCCAGGGATATAAATTTCAGGCCATAATTATTTTTGTACAATTTTAGGTGATTTTCCAAATTTAGAATAGAGGATTTCGAAATCAATCCAGCCCTGTTTCAGTAAAATTCAGATGTCTCCAAAAATACAACTCTGTTGCTTACTCTATTTCTTTCATATGAAAATAGACACATTCAGCTTCAATTTCATATATTATTCAACTTCCCATTCATTTCCCACCATTTATGGTGATTTTTCAAAGTTACCCAACTGCTGTTGTTCAACACAGTTTTGATTTTAAATCGTTCCTTTTTCGTTTTTGATATTTTCTCCCATCTCATACATGGGTCGATTTAGTATTTAACTCGATATTTACCTCATAAACTTATCCACCACATAGTAATATTCACCTTCCAAATTTTCTCGTTGAACACTCGGAATGTTAACCGTTATCGGTGGATCTCGCACTTAACACCACCACTGAATTGGGGAATCAGCACACATCAACCCCTTGGGGGAATCAGCACTTAGCAACCCCCTTTTTTCATTTCAAATATATGGTGGATCCCGCACTTAGCACCACCAATGAATCGGGGAATCAGCACTTAGCAATCGCTCGGGGGAATCAGCACTTAGCAACCCCCTTTTTCATTTCAAAGATATGGTGGATCCCGCACTTAGCACCACCAATGAGTCGGGGAATCAGCACTTAGCAACCCCTCGGGGGAATCAGCACTTAGCAACCCCTTTCACATTTGATATTACGGTGGAATCAGCACATAGCAACCACCAATGAATAGGGGAATTAGCACACAGCAACCCCTTTAGATAACATACTCCGGCTTATTCCGAGTGTTCAACCCAAAGACCATAATTTTGCAACCCTTTACCACCTTTCCCGTTTTAACAACATTTTTGGGATATTGCCAAACATTTATTTTAATTCCAAATAAATCTCAACACATATCAAATAATATCAAAATAATACATTAAGTCACGTGTTTACTTACCTCGGTGCAAAATATCGTAATTTTGTAATTTACTCCACTATCTTCTCTTTTCCCCGTTTGAGGTAGTCCTCTCGTCTTTCTTGATCTATAATAGCAAATTTAACTCGCTTATTGTTCACATTTATTAAAATAATCCACCACCCAAATTTTTGAAAAATTACAATTTTGCCCCCAAACTTTTGCATAATTACACTTTTGTCCCCAAGCTCGGAAATTAAATTTCACACCTTATTCTTATGTTTTACAGCATGCTGAACACTTTTCCCTTCTATGGCAACATCAAATTCTCACTCTAACATACACTTATGAACAATAAATATTTTTACCGATTATGCCTATTTACCTGTTTTCTCTTAAAATCGCTTAACAAAAATTGTTTAACATAATTTCTAGCTTCATATTCCACCATAAAACAGCAAAATAAACACATTTCACCTATGGGTATTTTTCCAAATATGAACCCTAACACGAATTATTGCTAAAATAAGCTAAACCGAGCTACGAGGATTCCAAAAATGCGAAGAACATTAAAAACGGGGCTAAGATGCACTTACTATGAGCTTGAAAAAGCAAAAAAACATTAGCTATGGTGTCCCTTAAAATTCGGCAGCAACTATGGAGAAGATGATGATTTTTGTCATCTTTTTCCCATTTTATTCTTTTTATAACCAAATGACTA
This sequence comes from Gossypium turneri, assembly GCA_008044935.1. Taxonomy (NCBI): domain Eukaryota; kingdom Viridiplantae; phylum Streptophyta; class Magnoliopsida; order Malvales; family Malvaceae; genus Gossypium; species Gossypium turneri. Next base: position 20,464,883 of record CP032572.1, on the reverse strand, counting down.
AAATGCCCCCATTTTAAAAAAAATCTATTTCTCTCATTTCTCATGTCTATTTTTGTCTACCAATTACTAATGGTCTAATTACCACATAAGGACCCCCAATTTATAATTTCATAGTAATTAAACACTTCTAACATATAGAACTCAACTTTTGCACTTTTTACAATTTAGTCCTTTTGACTAAATTGAGTGCCCAAACGTCAAAATTTTCGAACGAAATTTTTACGAAAATTTTTCGTGAAATTGTAGACCATAAAAATATAATAATAACCATGTTTTCCCTCGTCGGATTTGTGGTCCCGAAACCACTATTCCGACTAGGCCCAGAATCGGGCTGTTACATCTTCTGCTTTTTCATCCACTCAAATACTTTTATACTATGTTCAATTGCACCCCTTTGTATCAGTTCTTGCAAATCTAGCATCAAAATCACTCAACCGATACAATTTCAACCGCTAATCACTAATTATTCTTAGGCTTTGTTTGGTTCTTATTTTCGTATCTGCTTTTTTTTCCTTATTAAAAACGAGTAAATGAAGAATGTGAGGCGAGGAAGCATTTTTCATTATTTGAAAATTTTAACATTTACTTATTCAACATGTGCGGGCAAAATACTAATAAAAGCCAATTTTTTTAAAAATTTACGAAAATGGGCCCGGTAAATAATTAATTACCGGAATGGCCTAATTCCCCGAAAACGTGTCCACGTCAGCGCGATGTCAAGAGACGTGGCAGAAAAACGCTTCCTCAAGAAAGAAAGCGCTTTGTCCACGTGGACAAAAAGCGCGCCCTCAAGGACGCGTTTTCCTGCCACGTCAGCGCTCCCTTGGGGACGCGTTTTGCCTGCGCATGAACAGTAGCAACGACTACTTTTTTGACTGTTGGTGACCCCCCAACGGTCAAAAAAAAAACTATAAACCCCCTTCATTTTTTTCACAACTAAATCCATTCTCTCAATTTCTCTCTAATATTCTCTCAAATTCCTCTCAAATTCCTATTTAAAAAAGCTTTAATTTTTTAATTATTTTTAAAAAAATTTAAATTTTATTTTTTTGAATTTTTTTTTAAATCGTAAAAATTTGATTGTGTTAGCAATGGGCGGAGAATTAATTCGTCTTGATGACAAGCGCATATCCATCACACAAATGAAAATGGTAACTGTTAAATTTAATTTTTAAATATTATTTAAGATATTTTTTATTTATGCAATTTTAAATAATTATTATTTTATTATTTGTTATAAAAGTCTGTAGATCGGATATTGCAATGCTATATTCGTAATATGCATGGTCCTCCATCACCGTTGGTAGAGAATTACTTGCGGGAAGCGGGTTTTTGGCACGTGGCGACGGTAGGCCGGGAATGCAAGTTGGACTCAAAACTCATCAGTGCGTTGATTGAGAGGTGGAGACCCGAGACGCACACATTCCATCTTCCATGTGGAGAGTGTACTATCACTTTGGAAGATGTCATTTTGCAATTGGGATTACCGGTGGACGGGTACGCAGTCACCGGGCTTGTTCAATCTGGTGATTGAAGAGCGGTATGCTACAAGCTTTTGGACGCTATTTCGGAGAATATTAATAGAGGTCGGATCGAGATGGGCTGGTTACGAGACACATTTCCGGAGCCGGATGATGATTCTATCGAATTAGCAAGAATCCGATATGCTCGAGCGTACATTCTTCAGATAATTGGAGGTTATCTCATGCTGGACTTGTCACGGAACCTTGTACATCTAAGATGGCTGTTGAAACTCGTTGATTTTAGAGCAGCTGGTGAATTTAGTTGGGGGTCTGCCGTTTTGGCCACATTGTACAGGGAGATGTGCGGGGCAACGTGACCAAATATAGTGAAAATCGAAGGTTGCCTGTCACTACTGCAGTCATGGGCACGGTTTCGCTTTCCATTTTTACGTCCTCGAGTGGACCAACCATATACATTCCCACTCATAACGAGGTAAATTTTATATTAGATTTTACAATTATTACATAGATTTAAAATATAATAGTATGCTAAAAATTTATTTAATTAGGTGGAACCATTCAGCAAGTTATGCTCGATTACCTACCTCTCTTGAAGATATACGGCTTCTATTAGACCAACAGTCGGAAGCACAAGTAAGTATTAAATAAAATAGATATTTCCATCACGAGCTAGTCGATTGATATTTAGTATTTAGTATTTAGTATTTAGTATTTAGTATTATGTATTATGTATATAACTAATATTTCCATCATGTTCATTTAGTTTCAATGGACACCATACGAGGATCCGGCAATTAGGATAGTAATTCTGGATGAGTACTTCCAAAATCCAAACGCTTGGCATGTGAAAGTCGCATTGGTCAACTATGTGACCGTGGAGATGCACCAGCCGGACAGAGTATTACGGTAATTTAGATTCCGACAACCGATCCCTGTAGCACCTGAGGTGTTAGATGATCATCACAAAATCGACCTACGGTAATTACATACGGATTGGCCGAGATTCTGGTCATACTACATCCAAATGTGGGAAGATCGGTATGATTATATACTTACTCGGGAACCGATCATCGTTCCAGAGTTAGCGTGCGTGCCGGAATACATGCCATGGTTTAGGATCCATGGCAAGCCGTATTTACTATCGGCAGAGGAGAGGCAGCAGGAATTGCGTGTCCAAAGGGAACGACGTGGCCCTTTAAATCCAAGAAAAAGGGACGACGACGTAGGTTTATCAACGAGGCCCAGACAATCACCCGGCCCATCATCAGCACCCATACAATTACCAAGCCCAGCAACAGCACCGACACAGTCACCCAACCCAGTAGTTTAACCAACGATACCCACGGCACAGCCTTTTCAGATGATGCTAGGTACATATCCTAGTCATTTTATGTATCCTAACCCTTATATGTTTCCTTTTTCTGGTCCTATGGCAGGTTGGAGTCCATGGCCCGGTTCATTTCCATTTTCGATTACGCTGAGTGGATCGCAGATGTATAGGCCAATGTCGCACGAGGGATCGCAAGAGGGGCCATCGGGGAGCTCTTCCTTTTACCAATCCCCATCACCGTCCCAACACCGACAACCAGATCCCTTACAAGAAGAACCAGAATCCCCGCCGGAGTAACCACAACCCTCGCTGGAAGCTGGACAAAGGAGGAATCTAGCGCGTAACCCTCGACGGCCGCCATGTGGCACTAAATCCGACGGGCACGGAGATTGATTTGTATTTTAATATACTTGTACAAATATTTTGAATATTTTGATATTATTTGATGTAATAAAACAGAAATTCTTCTATATTATTTCATGTAATAAAATACAAATTTACTTTTACATTTTTAATATAATAGAAATTCTTTTAAATAAGACAATATGTTGAATATTTCTATATTATTTTATTTAATAAAATAAAACGTTATTTTGAATAAAGTAATTGTAATTTACTTTAATATTTTTACTGAAATAGATTTTCTTTTAAATAAGTCAATATTCTGAATATTTGTACCAATTTTTTATTTAAAAAAATATAAATAATACAAAGTTTTTTACAATAACGTTCAACTATTGCGATTTGGGCATGACCGGCTTATATGGCCTGGGTTCCTACACCATCTGCACAGCTTCTGTTGGCTGGCTGTTTCTCAGATATCCAAATTATTACGTATTTTAATCGAGTAAGGTCGACCCTTTGGTTTGTGACGTAATTCTCTATCCGGTAACAGCTTAAAGGGAGCAAATGATACAGATAGCCACTTAAGTTCATCTGGGACCGGTGGGAATACGTGTCTCCAGACGTTGTACATGTTTTCTAATTTGTACACTTCGTCGACATAGCTCATCGGATCCAAACGGAGATTCTGACAAGCTGGAATTACGTGAGCGCATGGATAACAAAGTGTGTCCAACATCCCACAGTCGCAAGTCTTATTTCGCAAGTGTACACGATATTTCCCGCCAAGAACACCTTGGTGCGATCTGTCTAACTCTGTCACGAGAAACCATAAGTTGTCTCGATCGTGACAGACTGTGTACGTGGTGTTCGCCCGCTCCTTGGCCTTGTTAATTTCTTGCACTACCTTACTGCACCATACATGGCCTCCTTGCATCTGGCCTGCATAACACCCTGCTCGCTTTGGAAATAGTGCTGCTAAATGAAAATATGTCTCTCGCACAACCAATGTTATCAGTAGATAGCGTGTTCCTTGTAGAACAGAATTTATGCATTCAGCCAGGTTTGAGGTCATATGACCATATCGTAGGCCACCGTTGTATGCTTGTGACCACTGTTCGAAAGCAATGTTACAAAGGTAGTCCGCGCCTTCGCCGTTAATTGAACGCAAAACTGCCAACATCTCATGAAAACGATCTTTATTTATTTCATACCCTGCCAATATAAGTTCATAGCGAATATTACATACCACACTTTCAATTAGAATAAATTTAAAATGACAAACGAAATTATATTAATAGAGACTAAATACCCATGTTGGTTACTTGTCGTCGTTCACTCTTAGATGGATATTGTCTGTAGTAGTTGGAAGCAACATGCCTTAGGCAATACCGATGGTGTGTGCGCTGCCATAAGCTTCCCTGTTGGTCAATTGCAGCTAGTATGCCGATACCCCGATCCAAAATAACACAGATATCAGGTTGGGGGCACACATGTCTCCTTAACCTAGATAGAAATAAATCTCAGTCATCATCTGACTCCCCCGGTGTTATTGCAAATGCAATTGGAAGAATTCTCCCACTGCCATCTTGTGCCACTACTAGCAATAGCCGATGGGAATATCTACCAAACATAAAGGTACCGTCAATTTATCCCAATGGCTTGCAGTATAGAAATGCATCTCGGCATTGCTTAAAGGTCTAAAACAGGTGTTTGAACACTTGACATCCACGTAGCAATTGGTCGTTGTAGTACGCATGTTCCGTTTCAAGGTCTGTTATGCAACTTGGGACGTATCTATCTAGCACTTGACACCATTGCCATATTTCATTATATGAAGCGTCCCACCCACTATGCATCTTTTCCAATGCCTTCTGCTTAGCTATCCAAGCCTTGCGGTAAGAAGGAGTGTATCCCATTTGGCTACAAATATTGGCAATTAAGACTGGTACTGAAGTCCTGGGATCTGCCTTCACCGTGGGTAGTATCAAGCTAGCTAACATAGCTGAATCCATCTTGGGATGATCTTGTGAAATACCTATAAACGGAGTACATTAAATAATGCAACATTACATAATAATAATATTATTCAGAAACCCTAAATACTGTACCTGTAGCATATGTATATGGACCTTTCTACTTTTTTATCTCCCACAACCCTGTCCTTTTCTTCAACGAGGCATAGATTTTCCATGAACATGTACCGTCTTGTACTGCACACTTTGCCTCAAACTTATTAGCTTTAAACTTAATGACGTGGTATTTAACACCGTTATTGATGCTATGTTGTTTCAAAGCACCAATAAAACTATCCTTGTTGGAAAACTGATTACCAACTTCAAATTCACCCAAATCTAGTACCAAACTTGTACGATCACGCAATCGATATGGTAGATCTAGAAACTCCAACGCGTCATCTATAGACAGATCGACATTATGCATGTGGGTTGGAGGTGAGTATACCCTGAATCATGGATCTTCTTCTTCATCTGAACCCCCTTCAACATCTTCAGTTTCGGTTGGAATGGGCTCCGGTTTAAAAAATAATGCAACTTCTGCACCATCGGGCCCGGGCTCTCGAGGTGGATCCACATCAGAGTCATCTTCTAACCTACCATCATCTACAACGTACGAGGTCCCCTCACCAGTGGATGTCGTAAGGAGTACATCATCCTTCTTCTGGGCATTTCATAATGTCCCCAATTGGATGTAGATTGCCAACCACTAAAAGTTGATGCTGTTCCCCAGTATGTTTTTCCAGTATCAAACATCGACCCACCGAGGTGCATGTCCCATCCACCGACAGAGTGTCGTGTAGGGGATGTATATTCCATACCGCTACCAAAAATGGGCTATTTCGTGTTTTGTAACCCACTAACTGAGTGTCTGGCAGGGATCACGTATACCTCTCGAACACCAGTCGCAAGGGCATCATTTGGCGATGTAAATTGTACATATAACTCAATATAGGGTGCTCTACTAGCGAGATGAGTCTGCACCATCGCCTCCAAGCTAGAGCACCTTTTATGTCAAACGAGTCATATGTCACCGGATCAACAGAAGAACAAAATCGATATGTAATAGACAGAAATTTCATTGGCGTCGTTTCAAATATTTTATGCCTAATTCTTTTATGAAGTTTTATCAAATCTATGTTCTTTAAAAACCAGTTGCACTGTATTCTCCGATAAAAAAAACACCGTTCTCGGTATGGCAAACCTCACCATCATAGTAAATAACAACACTAATACGTTCACTCATCTTCAATTTCTATCCTTCTTAGCCTCTCTAATTTATTTTGCTGTAACTTATGTAATCTGAGAAAAAATGTTGCCTCATTTATAGCCTCAGGCCAAACATGCGCTACTGTAGCAAAAGCGCGTCCACGTGGGAGCTTCTTTCAGTACTTCTGCTGACAAAGCATCCTGCTTAAAGCGTTTTTGACATTATTTGCTCAGAAACGTCTACTCAAAATTATTTTTTCAAGAGCTACTGTAGCAAAAGCGCGTCCACATGGGAGCTTCTTTCAGTACTATTGCTGACAAAGCATCCTGCTTAAAGCGTTTTTGACACTATTTGCTCAGAAACGTCTACTCGAAATTATTTTTTCAGGAGCTACTATAGCAAAAGTGCGTCCACATGGGAGCTTCTTTCAGTACTATTGCTGACAAAGCATCCTGCTTAAAGTGTTTTTGACACTATTTGCTCAGAAATATCTACTCGAAATTATTTTTTTAGGAGCTACTGTAGTAAAAGCGCGTCCACATAAGAGTTTTTACTTAAAAACCCTAAACAATAAACCCTAATTTAATTTTTTTAAAAAATTATAATTAATTTACTTAAGTAACCCTGAACCTTAATTTATTTGATTTTTCCTTAAAAATAATAAACACGAAACCTAATTCAATTTTGAAAAATTTATAATTAATTGAATTGACAAACCCTAAACCATAATCCCTTATTTATTTAATTTTTCTCTAAAACCCTAAACCTAAAAGCACCAAAACCCTAACCCTAACCCTAAACTAATAACCCAAAACCCTAACCGCAGGACACACGGGTAAAACGCGTCCTTGAGGAAGCATTTTGCCTACTTGGACATAAAGCGCGCCCTTAAGGGAGCAATTTTTGTCCACATAGGCAAATGCTTCCTCAAGGACGCATTTTCCTGCTTCATCACCTGACAACGCGCTGTCGTGGATGCGCTTTATGGGAAATAGGGCTATTCCAGTAAATAATTATTTACCGGGCCTATTTCAGTAAATTTTTAAAAAAAATGGGCTTTTATATGTAATTTGCCCAACATGTGCACTTATTCTTGGAATTTTTTTTTTAAAATGCAAAGAGTAACAGCTATGTATTTTATAGCTTTATAGAAGCATAAGATCGCGACATACCTTAATGAGGAAGGGGAAATTTTTCCTAGCAAAACGGCCAACCCACCAGTTCAGTACCGGTTCGAAATTTTTCTAATGATTGAGCTCCAGTACTCGGGCGACCACCTCAAATATGGTCCAGTCTTTCTAGAAGCGGTCGCCTTCTACACGCAAACGGTACCGTTTAGGGATATGGCATTCCTGAATACACTCACCTGAGTGGAAACCTCGTGTTGGCCCTTGTCGTAGTCGACGAACCCAGATTTATGTTCCTCAAACGCGGTGTCGTTATTGCGTTTCTTGCAAAGGATAAGGGATTTGGAGGTAGTGGAGTGAGTGGAAATTGGCGAGTTGAGAGGGAATTTGATAGGGAGCGGATGGGATAGAGTGGTCATTTAATTTGATACGGAGGTTTTGACGGTTGGAATGTTTGGAAGACCACCGCAGGAGTGGATGACAATAAACCCCAAAAAATTTTAGTATTAGCTTAGGTATTGGATATCATTACCGTTATTTTGCTCATGTAGTTGAAATGACATTTTTAGCCTTCAAAATAATTTTAGGGTTTAATTCATGATTTGACCCCTAAAATATACTCATGTCCTGTTTTGGTAACTAAACTTTTTTTATCCAAATTTAGTACCAAAAGTACAACCAAATTCTCAATTTGGTATCTAAAGTATGCCTCGATTATTTTTTAGTCCATTTTTTAGATTATGATAAAATAAATTCTTATAACCAATCACAAAGCGCCACATGACGTCTTTATGTAAAAAAATAAATATTTTCTGTTATTAAATGTATACCAATTAAAAAATATAAAAATGAAAATAAATATGTAAAAAATTCAAAAAAGAACATATATAATCTAGGAAAAAACATAAAAATTATAAAATTAAAATTAAAAAAATGATAATTGAAAAGAAATTTGTTGAAATTAATAATATTATTACAAAAAGTGTAAAAAAATTGTAATTAAAAAAAAGTTTAAAAATAAAATTTATTTATAAAATTCTAAAATATACAATTATAAAATTCTAGAAAGGTTTTTAAAATTTCTAAGTTTCTTTTTTTGCCATTACTTAAAATTTAAATAAATTTAAATATGTTTTTTTTTTAATTTTTATAACATGTTTAATTTTTATATATTATTTTGACTTTTTAAAATTTATAATTGTATATTTATAATTCTATAAAATAAATTATTTTGAAACTTTAAAAATATTGTTTTATATTTTTAATCAATATAATATATATAATACTAAAAAAATAGAAAAAGGGACACATGGCATGTTCTAATAGTTCCCAATAAAATTTATTTGTTCCTTTTTATTAAAATACTTGTATTATAACTTAGTTTGAAAACACATTTGCAGCGGATAGTAATTCTTTAAAAAAAAAACGTGTAATGATCATTTAAAACTAAAATCCAACATAAGCAATCCATGAAAAAATTCCAAAAAAAAAAAAAAAATCAGAAAGGAAAATCCTCGTGCCACAGTCCATAGTTTAAAATAAAGTCTCAAAAAGTGACTAAAACAAACCTAAATCAAAGTCCATAAAAATCCATAAAATGATATAAAGTCCACAATTTATTTAAAAAAGTTCACATTCGAGAGCATCATCGAAAATCCGCATTCGAGTCCTAATTACGAGGATTATCTGAAACATACACATAAGATGGGTGAGCTTACAAGCCTAGTGTGAGATCATCAAAATATTGTAACGTACATAACGACACATCAATTAAACACATCCATTTCAATATATATATATCATTTTCGTAGAAATCTCAGATCATCACAGATACACATACATAAATATATCGAGGCATGCTTCTATAACAATGCACATTTAGGAGATTTTCGTACCCATCTTCGTTACACACCAATATCAATTTCCCCAGAACCCGTCCATCCAATAACACACCATTTGTGGACAAGCCACTACATAATTGCTGATAAACGGCAACATAACACATTGTGGACAAGCCACCACATAATTGTCAATAATAGCCACATAATTGCAAATAAACTACCACATAACTTCCACCTTTCACAAAACCCACCCCATGCATGTGATATGACCATTTGTCAAATTTAACACGTATAATTCACTTTTCACATTTTTCACGTAATAAAGCTCATGATCTCACATAACACATATTTCTCAATTTCACACATATGCATGTAAACATGCCAACATTTTCATATATTACATAATATTCCCTTTTATTCACTTAAGCATACTTTAATATACTTTTCATATTAAATCATGGATCTCATCACATACACATATATCACATAATTAGATCATCAACATACCAGATAAGTCATGTGTCACATAACATAGAGATGAGATTTGCACACATGTCATCATCACATACATCAACACATCACAAAACATAGCTTTCATGAAACTAATGGGTTAGGGTCACTTGGGTTTCTTCTTCATGAGTTTTTCAACTCCTCTTTAAGTACTTAATGTACTCTCAATTTATTATTTAATATCATATTATTAAAATGAAAGTGAACATATTACGCACAAATTAAAGGTTTAAATCCCACACCTTATATTGTAGATCCGATTGCCACAATCCTTTTTAACGATTTCATTCGATCTATCTCGCAACACAGTTTAACAGATAAGTAACATTTAGTAATTATGTTTACACTATGAAACTAGACCATTCGGCCAAGATATGAAACCTCTAAGTGAAGGATTTTACGATCCAAATCACCACAGTTACACTTGATTCAATATGGAATGGTCAATAAATTGAGGAAGGAATGAGATCGATGATTTGAGTGATCTAAAATGATTGATAATGTGAAGAGAAAATGTGAGTTTAATCAATTAAAGATTTGGCAAGTGAAAGAGGAAAAAAAGAAGAATTTTGGTCACCGGTGACGGCGATGGTGGTGGCTTGGCGGCGGTTCAATAATGATGGAGTGGCTGTTTGATGATGGAGGGCTATGGGGTTTCGACAAAAAGGAGGGAAAGAAAAGACTAAGAAAAAAATAATGTGGAGGAGGAGAAGGATCCAGAGTGGCTTGCGATAGCGATTAGTGGCAGAAGGGAGGAGGAGTGAGGAGGGGCGGTGCTTATGGTGGCTAAAAGGTGTATTGATGGTGATACAAGGGTCGGTTGTGGTAGAGGAAGAGGAAAGACTAAAAAAAGGGGTTGTGGTTCTTTTATTCAAGTTGGGAGAAAATGGAGGTGAAAGAAATGAAAAAAATAGGAATACGGGAGAATGAATGAGGTGGGGACCATAATGGGAGTGGTAAGCTTGGTCAACTATGACAAGGTTCATTGAATCACAACAAATAGGCAATAAGGGAGGTTTGGCAAGGGAGGGAGACATTAATTAAAAAGGGGATCATATTCTCCAACTTAAGGTAAGTTTGACTCATAAAAGGGGAAGGGAACCAACCTATTTAAGGCAATTAAGGGAGGTGGACGACAAGCTTTAAGTGCACATGGAAAATTTGTGCAAAAATTTTAATAAAAATAAGAGAGTAAGGGGATTTGAACTAGAGACCTCCTTGAAAACTTAAAAGTTTTCTACCACAAGGCTACACACTTTGTTATTTCTATTTTTGCACTACAAATCAAAATTTGGGATGTGACAACGGTGTACACTTCCACAAACCACGCGTTACAAGTTTTTTGTACCGTTGTCGAGGATTGTTGCCTTAATCATTTTTTCTAAAATTATTCTTTGCGATTTGGTTTTTATTTTATTTTATTTTATATCTAACTTTACTAATTAATTCTTTATTCTTTAATTTTTTTGTAATTTATTTTTAGGTGTTTATAAGCATAGATCGAATTATCAATTTATTACCTATAGACCCTGAAATCGAGTAGACATTTAGACAAAGAAGACGAGATAGAATAGCCCAAAGACACGCCGAAATGGACCTTGGAAATCAAAATGATGTTTAAGGAAATGGAGTCCCTAATGTGCATAATCCAATCCTTATTGCTAATGATAGGGATTGAGCCATAAGACAGTATGTTGTGCCCTTTTTTAATGAGTTAAAATTGGGAATTAGGAGACTAAAGACCAAGGCATCACAATTTTAATTGAAGCCAGTGATATTTCAAATGCTTCAAACCGTGGCCCAATTTAGTGGAATGCTCACAGAAGATCCACACCTTCATATTCGACTATCCATGGAGGTGAACGATTCCTTCAAGATAGTCGGTGTTACTGAAGACGCATTGAGGTTGAAGTTGTTTCCATACTCACCGCGAGATTGAGCATGAGCATAACTAAATTCATTACCACCACATTCAATTTCAACTTGGCAAGAATTAGCTGAACATTTTCTGGTAAAATATTTCCCACCTAGCAAAAATGCTAGTTGCGGAATGAGATCATCACCATTCAACAATTGGATGATGGGTCCCTATACGAGGCGTGGGAAAGATTCAATGAGTTACTTCGTAGATGCCCTCACCATGGGATTTCACATTGCATCCAACTGTAGACATTTTATAATGATCTCAATGCAGACACAAGGTCGGTGGTAGATACTTCTACGAATGGTGCTCTTTTATTTAAGTCTTATAATGAGGCTTATGAGATCATCGAGAGGATAGACAATAACAATTACCAGTGGTCGACAAATCAAGTAGTTTCAAAAAGACGAGTAGCCGTAATGCATGAAGTAGATGCCCTCACTTCACTCTCAGCTTAGGTATCTTCTATTTCTTCGATGTTGAAACAATTTACTACTAACGGTTTTAATCCTATTGTAGCCCAACCACCTATTCAATTTGAGGTTATTTCCTACATATATTATGGGGATTGTCATTCTTTCAAGAATTGAATATCAAACCCCAAGTCAGTTTATTACGTGGGGAATCAACACCAAAATAGAAGTGGACAAGGACCACAGTCCAGCTTCTATAATCCTTCATGGTGAAACCATCCAAACTTTTCTTGGAGTAACCAAGGAAATGGGCCAAACAACACCTACACGCAGCATAGACCAAATCAACCCCAATGGTTCAATCAATAAGTTCTTAAACCACCACAAGTTGAATCATCTAATAGTTTGGAGAACTTGTTGAAGGCGTACATGGCGAAGAATGACACCTTAATTCAAAGTCAAGCAGCAACACTGAAAAATTTGGAAAACCAAATAGGTTATTTAGCTATAGAACTTCGTAACAGACCACAAGGAGCTTTGTCGAGCGATATAGAAAATCTAAGGAATTTGGGTAAGGAACATTGCAAGGTAGTTGCTTTACGAAGTAGTAAGACTTTGGAACCCAATGAAGCAGTGGTTGAAGATGAGCCTATTGAGAAGGAGAAAAGTCAACCAACAGATGAAATTCCAGCACCAGAAGAGCTAGAACCTACAAAATCTGATGAGGTAAAATTTAAACAAGTGAATTTAGATAAGCTAAAATATTCTTTAGACGTAGATTTATCTCCTCAAAAAAGTTGTCCAGTATCCTCAAAAATTCCAACCAAATAAGTAGAAGCAAAAGGTGCAATTCAAGAAGCTTTTGGACGTTCTAAAACAACTTCACATCAACATTCCGTTCGTGGAAGCTTTAGAACAAATGCCCAATTATGTCAAGTTCATGAAGGACATCCTATCAAAGAAGAATAGGCTTAGTGAGTATAAGACTATAGCTTTAATGAATGAATGCAATGCGTTCTTTAAAAACAAGCTACTTTCAAAACTAAAGAACCCTGAAAGCTTTACTATACCATGTAATATTAGAGAATCTTACTGTGGTAAAGCTTTGTGCGACTTAGGAGTAAGTATCAACTTGATGCCAAAAGTATCAACTTGATGCCAAAATCTATTTTCAAGCTATTGGGAATAGGTGAAGTAAGACCCACAACTGTAACACTCTAATTGGCGGATCAAACTTTAGCATACCTAAAAGGAAAGATTGAAGATGTTTTGGTAAAAGTAGATAAGTTTATTTTTCCTGTTGATTTCATTGTCTTAGATTTTGAAGTAGATAAGGAAGTGTCGATCATCTTGGGGAGACCTTTCCTAGCCATGGGAAGATCATTAATAGATGTACAAAAAGGTTAACTCACCATGAGAGTTTAAGACAATCAGGTAACATTTAATATTCTTAAAGCAATGAATTTTCCCGATCTGATAGAAGAATGTTCAGTGATAAAGGAGCTAGAAACATTAGTTTTTATGGAATGGGAAAACAATTTTGTAAAGGACCCATTAGAGAACACTTTAGGGTCTAAGCAATTAGAAGATGAACAAAGTAATGAAAATATGGCTTTGATGGAAGCCAATCTGAGGAACTATGTACAACCAGCTCAGTTTGAACTATTAGAGTTGGAAGCTTGGGAATACACGCAACCAAAGTTGTCAATCGAAGAACCACCCAAACTCGAACTTAAGGTACTTTCTCCCCATTTGAAATACGTTTATTTGGGTAACTATTCTCCTTTGTCTGTGATTGTTTCAGCAGAACTAATAGGACACCAAGAGGAGTAGCTGATCAAAGTTTTAAAAAAAATTTAAAAAGGCAATTGGCTGGACCATAGCTGATATTCGAGGAATAAACCCTTCTTTCTGTATGTATAAAATTATCTTAGAGGAGGGTTGTAATACACTATTTTGGCCCGGGTCTAAACGGCCAAATTATAATGGGCCTATATGGCCCAAACCGAAATAAAACAAGAGGCCCAAAATTCAGTGGCCCAAAATAGTGGCAGAAACCCTAGGGCTTCTAAAGATCAACAGCGCCGCAGCCAAGCCCCGCACGAAGCTGGATCTCCACGCCTTCACCTACAAGAAATAAACAGCAAAAATGGAAAGAAAATCAAAGATTTGTAAATCAAATAAAAAAACAGATTTGTTTCTTCTTTATATTGTTTCATTAGGGCTATAAAAAGCCATTAAAGATATTGTAAAAGGGATTCAAAATCAATAAGAAAAACGACTATTTTCACAGCAAAAGATAAATAGTTCAATACCGAGAGAGCAGAAATCAATCGAAGGTTGATATATTTTTCGTTTCGTTATCTATTATTTTATTTTTTATTTTTACCAACGGACATAAAATAAAAAGAAAAGGCGAAGGAACTCACTCCGTTTGGATCTGTAACACTGTTGGGACGGTCAACGGAGTCACCCCAGAGGATCGATGGTGAAAAACTGAAAGGTTTCTTGTTTTCTTCGCGGTTTTTGTTAATTTTTTGAAGGTTTTGAACCCAAATTTGGGTTCAGAGGGGTCGAAAGGGCCAAGTAGGGGATTTTCCCCTTTTTCGGCCATCGCAGACGACGTGCCGTCACTGAATATCGATGGCTAGCGCGGTGGCCGACGATTGGCTGATGCCCAGGCCCCTGGCCGGACGAACTGAGGAGGAGAGCTTTTTGAAAGGTTTTTTTTTAAAGGGTGGCTTTAATTTTTTTTTTGGAAAGATTGGGGTTTTTATAGGGTACCAAAACGGCACCGTTTTGGAGAGCACCTAGAAGCCCAAAACAGCGTCGTTTTGGGGAGGCCGACCTGAATCCAACCTGACCCGGCCTAGTATCCACGTGTTTTTATGCGGAGAGGCAAATTGCTCTTTTAGCCCCTCCGCCTTTTAATGTTTTTACAATCGGGTATTTTATTTTTAAAATTCACCCTGTTACTTTAATTTTGTTTTCAAATTGGTCCGATTTGAACGGCGCCGTTTAGAGGAGAAGGGAAAATTTCCTTTCTAGCCCTTTGCATTGTTGGCGTGTTCAATAGGGTCCTTTGGACTTCATTTATTTACGGATTTGCCCCAGATTTTTATCTCCAATTCAAAATGAGTTTTTTTTTGTTTTTTAGGGAATTAATTAATTTCACTAACGTAATTATTATTTCTATTTTTATAATTTATATATGTAATTATTTTTTATATATAAAATATAAATATATATTTTTTTAAGGAATGTTTTTTATATTTATATATATATATACGTACATATCTTTTTTTATTTTCGAAAATGTTTAAATATATATATTTTTTAACACATATTTTATAATTTATATATATACATATTTATATATTTTTCTTTATTTTCATAAATGCATTATATATTTTGTTGCGTAAATTCTATGATCCAAAATTTTTTATGTGTATGTCTTTTATTCTTCACAATTTCAATGTATATATTATGTACCTTTTTATTCTTTATATTTTTTTGTTTATTTCCTTCATTTGTTTATTGATTTCTGTTTTCATTTATATTTTAAAAGAATGTTTTGTTATTTTGCTCATTTGTTTGATACTTTGCATGTCATTGATTATTTTTTTCTTATGTATATTAGTTCTGTTTATTTATTTGTTTATATTATTTCTATACCATTGTTGTAGTTATTATTGTAATTTGTTAAAGCGGCATTTATTCATGCATTAAATGTAGCATGACATCATTTTTTTACTTGAATTTAAAATTTTCAAAATTGAGATAATACTCGTATTTAGGATTTTCAAGAAAATTGAGCCCTAACGTATTGGGTTCCAATTTTCTTCGTTGAATCTAATAATCGAGAATGCTCTTTAATCAAAAAATAAAATGAAAAGCTTGTTGTCGGGAATTTAATATGTTGTGTCCTAATGCATTGGATGTGACGTATTGATTTCTCGAGACAAAAATTTTTTTGAATGCTCTTCAATAAAAAATAAAATGAAAAGCTTGTTGTCGGGAATTTAATATGTTGTGTCCTAATGCATTGGATGTGACGTATTGATTTCTCGAAGACAAGGATTTTTTTAAAAAAAATTAATGAAGGAAATATTCAAAGTTTAGGATTTTGAGAAATTGTGCCCTAAAGTATTGGGCTGCGATTTCTTCATAAACAATTGAATATTCTTTTAAATTTTATTACACAAGTCTTTTGGACAAACTCATTTTTGAAGAAATAAAATGTCGTGCCCTAACGCATTGGGTGTGACATTTCTTCTCCTAAATGAGAGAGTCTTAATAAATAACTTAATTTAATTAAGGATTGTATTTTTAACTCTCGACATTAAGACATTAATTAATCAACTTGGTACCAATTTTTGGGCGTTACGGGGGTGCTAATCCTTCCTCGTACGTAACTGACTCCTGAACCCATTTTTCTAAAACTCGTAGACCAAAGTCGTTTTTAGGTGATCCAATCACACCTCAATAAAAGATTGGTGGCGAATCCAATTTTCGTCAACAACTTATTTTTGTTTTTCAAAATAAAAATGGTTTCGACAGCTTGGTGACTCCGCTAGGGATAAATTTTGAGAGTCGAGCCACAAAGTTGATTAATTTCTGTCTTATAGTCAGAAAAAAATAAAATTATTTTAAAACTCATAAGATCCTTTTGCATTCATTATTTTCTTGTTTAATTGATCCAAAGTACTTTAGTTGCTTTTTTTTTTGCATTGTGCATTACACATGTGGGATGATTTTACCCTCTAAGTGGGAGTGATAAACTATTCCTTCGTGAGGTTTTCACCTCCGTATAGGATAGTGGATTGCTTTCGGGATACATCTGTACCTATGCCTTCGTGAGATTTTCATCTCCGTATAGTCATAGGGAAATGTATTCCCCTGAACCGAACTTGAACTATAGGAGCCTGTAATGGGTGAAGATCGAGGAATCTGCTGGTTAGGGTACCTTTGCCCTAGAAGCCAAACTTCATATAATGAACCTTAGGAATCCAACTTAGGTAGAACTACACTAAACCCTAGTAGATATCCGAATAGGTGTTTTACTATTTCTTGATTGTATTCTATGTTTATACATGATACTGACTTTTTGTGTTTTATTTTGATTGCATGACATGGCATTTCATCAGAAAAGGCTTTGGTTCATATTCAGTTGCTAGATAGAAAACTTATCATGGAAAAAGGGTTTCTTGATAAAGTGGAGGATAATGCGGCTGTCCGAACTTGGTCTGAAACAACACAGCTAGAGAAAGGCGATAGTTTGGCTGATGGATATGTATCGGAATTATGGGACTTTACTCGCATCAGTGTAACTCAGAACAATTTGCAAGAGTTGAAAGAAATTTGGGACCAGTGGAATGACGAGGTTAGACAGCTATTTTATAATAATTATGGGGATTTGCCTTATTTGCTTGATGTGAAGGTAGACAAGCATTTGCTTCGAGCCCTCGCCCAGTTTTGGAATCCTGCTTACAGTTGCTTAACATTTGGGAAGGTCGATTTGGTGCCTATGATAGAAGAATATATGGCTTTACTTCGATGTTCAAAGTTTCAAGTGGACAAAGTCTACTCGAGAGCTATAAATGTGCCAACCTTTTCGAAGAAGCTGATGAATATAACAGGGATGAGTGAGCAGTGGGTTGCTGCATGGATTAAGCAAAAGGAGGATAGCAAGTGCGTTCCTTGGAAGAGTTTGAAGGAGTTGATTCTAACACACCCAGATGTGAGGAAGAGGGTAGACGTCTTTGCTTTGAGTATATATGGCTTAGTTGTTTTCCCCAAAGCTTTGGGACATGTTGATGAAGCAGTCACCGATTTATTTGACCGGCTTGATAAGAGGGTTACACCAATTCCAATAATTTTGGCAGAAACTTTCAGGTCATTGAGTGCATGCCAGAAAGTGGGAGAGGGAGATTCATTGGATGTGCACAGCTCCTACTCACATGGTTTCATAGTCACTTTTGGAAGGTTAACAAGGTTTCGTATCGGGTTTTCTCTGAAAGTTATTCACCACTAAAGGAGATTGTAGCCACACCGAGGAGAGACGATATTTTGGAGGAAAAGTGGATGGCAATTCTTCAGAATCTTCAAGAAGAGGACATCGAGTGGAGAGCTCATTGGTTGCTTCCGGATGAGATCTTGTATAGATGTGGTAATTTTAATTGGGTTCCTCTACTTGGAATTTGGGGAGCTATTGGATATGTTCCATTGTTAGTGCTAAGGCAGTATAGGTCAAGACAATTTATACCTGCGACCCAAGGAATAGTGGTTGTGAATTTTCATAGCGGGATGATGGTTACAGGAAAAGGATTCAAGAGATATCTGGTGCATGGAAACAGACTCGCCGAATGAAGAGGTTAGTTGTGGGTCCGATGACAACTCCTGAGTATAATGAATGGTGGGTTAGGAGAATCAATGACAATATACCCAAGATAAGTCAGGAAAACAGCCAGTCAATAGAGGAATATTTGCGGGTTGTCCCTTCTGAATTGGAAATCATAAGATAAGATTTTGAAAGAAGAAATACGGATTTAGAAAAGAAGATAGAACAAATGGAGGAATAGAAGATGAACTTAAGATTAGACATAGACGTTCAAAAGCTCGAAACTGAGAAATGAAGAAAAGGGAAAAACAAGGCTGAGTAGGAGTTGGGTAGTTTGAAGGCAGATTATAAAAAGTTGCGTCTGTCAATGAGAACTGCTGGGTTGGGAAAAACTTCAGAACAATGGCGAGTAGAAATTCGAGAAGAAAAGGACAAAGTCGATAGATGGGAACAGAAATTCCAGGAGGTTCAGACACGAAATGAGGCTTTAGAGAAGAGTTTGTCAGAAAGCTAAAAGGAAAAAGGCGAGTTAAAGAACAGGGTGACTGAGTTGGAAAGATCTCTTTGTCAGTATCGAAATCGAAACTCTACAATAGAATTGAGAGCAAGCTTAAGCAAGATTGAGGAAATGAAGAAAAGAATAGAAGAGTTAGAAACTACATTCCAAAATTGTGAGATCCGGATCGAGTGCTTGAAGGCAATTGAAGGTCGTAATAATGAACAGCTTCACTACTTTCAGAATCAAGTTAGGAGCAGAGATCATATTATGGAGGAAGCTATGGTCCAGATTCGAGAAGTAGCTGATCATATACAGACTTTAGCAGTGAAGGCTGACATGCTGAGTGTGAAGTATGAGTTAGAATCGGATCGGGGGCAAGAATTAGCTTTGTTACTTAGGAAGATTAGAATTTTGAGTAATAGGGCAAAGCTTTATTTGTAATTCACTTTATGTAAAGAAATTTATTTTCTAGTAAAGTTTTCTTAAATGGAATTGAATCAAAATTGACGCCATTTTGCATTCATTTCATGCATTGCATTTGATTCATAGGCATTAAAAAATATTAAAAGATTCTAATTGATATAAATCATTCCTCAGTTAATCTGGAAACCAACCAACCTACCAAACACCGCTACGGTACTCGATCAAAAACTAAAGACATGGACCAAAGGATGGAGAGGCTAGAATAGTTCCAAAAAGAAATGCAATATCAGCTTCAACAACAAATGAAAGAGCAGCTTGAGAAGATTCAGCAAAAAATGATGGACAAAATGATGGAATCTCAGTGGAATATGATGACTCAATTAACTCAATTGTTGACTGGGGGAGTTGATAAAGGAAAGGGCTCTATGCTCAACGTTGAAGAAGGAGACAGTGAGGGACCTGTTTGTCCCCTAGGCTTTACCCCTCAGCATGTTGAGGGATACCCGCACAAATCCTCTGTCACCATCAAGCCTCAGTAGTTTTAGGCCGGTGCTGTAACACCAATGAATTTTCAAGCTGGATCAGGCTCTAATCCTGGAGACAACCTTGTTAATCCTACTATCCCTAACTTTGATGAAATGGCTGGAAGAGAGAAAATGAAGGATGAATTGCCAAAATAGCTAGAAGAAAAGTATAAGTTGCTGGAGGAATAATTTAGAGCAATGGAAAGCACTGAGAGCTACCATGGGATTGATGCAAAAGAATTGAGCTTGGTTCCGGATTTAGTACTCCCTTACAAATTCAAAATGCCTAAGTTTGAGAAGTACAATGGAACTAGTAGCCCCAATGCTCATATTACCATGTTTTGTAGGCGGATGACTTGGTATGTTAATAACGACCAACTGCTGATACATTGTTTCCAGGATAGCCTCACAGGGGCAGCATCCAAATGGTACAATCAATTGAGTCGTACCGAGATTAATTCATGGACAGATTTAGCACAGGCATTCATAAAGTAGTACAATCATGTAACTGACATGGTACCTAATAAGACCACTCTACAAAACATGAAAAAAAACCCGGTGAAAGTTTTAGGCAATACACACAGAGATGGAGGGAGGTTGCCGTCCAAGTTCAGCCATCTCTTCTATAGAGAGAGATGATAATGCTTTTTGTTAACACATTGAAGGCTCCATTCATCACACATATGTTAGGAAGCGCCACAAAAAGCTTTTCTGACATAGTTATGAATGGTGAAATGATAGAAAATGCAATCAGAAGTGGGAAGATTGATGCTGGAGAAACTAGCAGAAGGTCGGCCTCGAAGAAGAAAGAAAATGAGGTCAACAACACAAGCTTATATAGCAAGGGATATTCAAAGATGATTACGGTGAATCAGCCGAGAAAGGTGGCTGTTAACCAACAAGTATAATCAAAACAGGGATCTGACACAAGATAAAATACGGAGAAGCTTCAATTTACGCCAATTCCAATGTCGTATAGGGAGCTGTATCAGAATTTATTCGATGCACACGTGGTTTCCCCTTACTACTTGAAACCTCTACAGCCTCTGTACCCTAAGTGGTACGATGCAAATGCACAATGCGATTATCACGCAGGAATCATGGGGCATTCCATAGAGTGTTGTACGGTGTTCAAAAAGCTGGTTGAAAGACTCATAGGCATGGGCGTTGTTAAATTGGATGATATGCCCAGTACAGAGAATCTGTTACCTAATCATAATGATAATGGAGTGAACATGATAGGTGGGAACATGGGTAAAAGAATCAAGGAAGATATCGCAGAAGTGAAAATTCCTTTAAGATGGGTCTGAAAGAAGATGGTAGAAAGGGGCTTATTTGTTTTGGATTCAGAAAGAAGCTTGAGAAAGGTGAAAAACTACTGTGAGTTCCATCACAAGGAGGGACATGAGATTAAAAAAGTACAGAATTCAGAGTCTTAGTTCAAGGCATGATGGAGGACAAGGAAATGGAGTTTTACGAGTAAGTGAAGGAAGAAGGGAGTATCTGCACATCCGAATCCATGAAGGTTCCAAGAGTAACTCAGCCTATGGTCATCATCTCGCGACCAAAAAAATGATGAAGTGAGAATGCCAGTAATGCCAAGAATCATAATAAAGAAACCTACAACCTTTTCTTACCAAGATAGTAGGAAGGTTCCGTGGAACTATGAGTGCAATACAACTGTCCCTGGAAAGGAGATTACAGAGGATCAGGGTATGGGTGCCTATCCAGAACCTGTGAAAGGAAGGGCCATAATAGTGGAACAAAAAGGGAAAATAGCTGAACCTGTGTTATCCATTAACGAGCCAGTAAAAGAGGAAGAAGCTATGGAATTCCTCAAAATTTTGAAGCATAGTGAGTATAATGTTGTTGAATAGTTGCATAAACAACTGGCTCGCATAGTGAGTAGAAGTATACCGTGGTGCGTTGATAAAGGTGTTGAACGAAACCTATGTGGCCAACGATATTTCTATCAACAAATTGGATCGGTTGGTCAATAATATCAATGCCGATAACTTCATATTCTTCAACGATGATGAGATACCACCTGGGGTAATGGGGTCTACTAAGCTTTGCATATTACTACACGATGCAATGGGTATACTTTGCCAGGAGTCTTGATTGACAATGGATCAGCATTGAACGTGTTGCCATTATCCACACTTAACAGGCTTCCCATAGACAACTCGTACATGAAGACATGCCTAAATATAGTGAGGGCATTTGACGGTATAGAAAGAAAGGTCATGGGAAGAATTGAGATACCCCTACTGATTGGCCCAATAGTTTACGAGGTGGATTTTCTTGTGATGGATATCAAGCCCTCCTACAATTGCTTATTAGGGAGACCATGGATACATTTGGCAGGGGCTGTACTGTCATCATTGCATCAAAAGTTGAAGCTAGTATCAGAAGGTCAGCTGGTGACAATAAACGTCGAAGAGGATATCATAGCGGCAGTATCTAATGAGGCACCGTATGTGGAAACTAATGATGAGTTAGTGGAATGCTCCTTTCGATCTTTGGAGTTTGTAAATGCAACATTTATTCCAGAAGGAAGCAAACTTTTGGCGCCTAAATTATCCAAAACTACAGAGATGGGTTTGTAATTGTTGGTAGGAAAAGGAGCTTTACCCAGAAGAGGAGTAGGGAGATATCTTCAAGGGAAAATTGAGGTTCCAACACTGAAAGAAAAATAGGATCACTTTGGCTTAGGATGCAAGCCGGACAGAGGACAGAGAAAGAAGGAGTTAGAAAAAAGGCAGGAAAGAAGAAGGGCGCGTCTAAGTGGGGAGGAAACTAAATGGGAGCCAATGATAATTCCCCGCATATCCAAAACTTTCGTATTTGGAGGGGTCATTCATTCTGCAAGAAGGATACTGGTTAAGGAAAGCATCGAAGAGACGTTGGAAAATATGCACATCAATGCCCTATACGAGGATGCAAATGAATAAGGGAGCTTGTTAGACATTTGTCCTTATGAGCCTGGGAGTGTTCTAAATAATTGGACTGTGGAATAAATACCTGAAGTCTTTAGAACTTTCTCAGAGTAATATTCGAAACAAACTTGTTGTTTTAGCCTAGAGACAATAAGAACTCTTTTGTGAAATAAGCTTATATTCAAACATCATTATTTTAATAAAATACATCTTTGCAATTGTTTTGAGCAAATATTCTTTCATTCTTTCCATACGAATAAATATATTAAATTATTCTTTCATTTATAATCACATTGCACAAATAATTGTACATAAATTCATACATTCTTTTGTAACCGCATTAGGTCCCTATATATCAACGACGTGAATGACGTCGCTACAAACTCAGAGTTTCCTTTTGAATGAAACATGTGTTTAGAGGGATCGCATGACTTTGAAGGTGACGTAGATTGTGGTTTATCTTTGGACTTGTTGAGGATGGTAGAACAAGAAGAAAAACAAATCCTACCTCACAAAGAATCAATAGAAATTGTGAGCTTGGAAGAAGGAAAAGAGGTGAAAATTGGAACTGAGATTTCCGCAAAGACAAGATGAGACCTCATTGAATTACTCCAAGAATTCAAAGATGTCTTCACATGGTCATACTAGGATATGCCCGGATTGAGCACTGACATTGTAGTGCATCGCCTATCTATAAGGGAGAATTGCAAGCCAGTTCAACAGAAGCTCAGAAGAATGAGGCCCGATATTGTGCTTAAAATAAAAGAGGAAGTCAAGAAGCAGTTTGATGCTGGGTTTTTACAGGAGGTCAAATTTCTGAATGGGTAGCCAACATCGTTCCGGTCCCTAAAAAAGATGGAAAGGTACGAATGTGCGTGGATTACAGAGATTTGAACAAAGCTAGCCCAAAAGACAATTTCCCATTGCCGCATATTGATACTTTGGTGGACAATATGGCGAGATATTCACTGTTCTCTTTCATGGATGGTTTCTCAGGATATAATCAGATAAAGATGCATCCTGAAGATATGGGAAATACTACATTCATTACTTTGTGGGGAATGTTTTGCTATAAAGTGATGTCATTCGGATTAAAGAATGCAGGAGCAATATATCAGATGGCCATGGTAGCCTTGTTCCATGACATGATGCACAAGGAGATTGAGGTTTATGTTGATGCTATGATTGCCAAATCCAGAACAGAGGAGAAACATGTACAGGTCCTAAGAAAATTGTTCTTAAGGCTAAGAAAGTTTCAGCTCAAGCTCAATCCAACAAAATGCACTTTTAGAGCCAGGTCAGGAAAGTTGTTGGGCTTCATAGTCAGTGAGAAAGAAATCGAGATTGACCCAGACAAAGTCAAGGTAATACGAGATTTATCGCCACCACGTACTCAGAAAGAAGTTCGAGGTTTCTTAGGAAGACTGAATTATATTGCTCGGTTCATTTCATAGTTGACCAAGAAATGTGACCCCATATTTCGTCTTCTGAAGAAACATAATCCAGGTATTTGGAATGAAGACTGCCAGGAAGCTTTTGAAAAGATAAAGCAATACTTATCCAATACTCCAGTGCTGTCACCACCTAGCCCAGATAGACCATTGATTCTGTATTTAACGGTGTTCGACAATTCCATGGCATGTGTGTTGGGTCAGCATGATGAGACTGGAAAGAAGGAAAAAGCGATATATTATCTCAGTAAGAAATTCACTTATTATGAAATGAGATATTCACCTATTGAAAAATTATGTTGTGCCCTGATTTGGACGACAAAAAGATTGAGGCAATACTTGCTCTACCATACGACTTGGCTGATTTCAAAATTAGACCTTTTAAAGTATATGATGGAGTCAACTACGTTGAACGGGAGAATGGCTAGATGACAAATTTTGCTCTCCGAGTTCAATATAGTATATGTAATCCAGAAAGCCATCAAAGGGATAACAGATTTCTTGGCTAGTAGAGCTTTAGAAGATTATGAACCTCTGGACTTTGATTTCTCAAATGAAGACTTGATGTGCATGGCAAATGTTGAAGAGGGTCCCCAAGAAAATCATTCTTGGAGGTTAAACTTTGACGGAGCTTCGAATGCGTTAGGCAATGGGATTGGGGCAATCTTGGTATCTCCAAATGGGGATCATCATCCTTTCACCAGTAAATTGGACTTTGATTACACCAACAAAATGGCCGAATATGAAGCTTGCATCATGGGAATCCGGGCAGCCATAGAGCGAAAAATTAAGACACTAGAAGTATATGGAGATTCAGCATTGGTAATATACCAGCTAAAAGGGGAATGGGAAACGAAAGACCCCAAGTTAATCCGTTATCGAAGATTGGTTCTAGAATTGATTGAAGAATTTGACAACATTACCTTTTGTTGTCTCCCACGGGAAGAAAATCAGATGGCTAATGCTCTGGCTACTTTAGCCTCCATGATTAAAGTGAACAGATTAGAGGACATGAAGCCCATTCAAATTAATATTTATGAGATCCCAGCCCACTGCTACAGTATTGAAGAAGTGGAGAATGATAATCGTCCCTGGTACTAAGATATATTGCTATATGTGAAGAATCGCGAATATCCCGATCAGGTAACGGAGAAAGATAAGAGGACATTGAGGAGACTAGCTATCGACTATGTCTTAGATGGAGAGATTCTATACAAAAGGGGAAAGGATCGAGTACTGTTGAGATGCGTGGATGCTGTAGAGGCTAAGGAAATTTTAGAAGAAGTCCATGAGGGTATTTGTGGAACACACGCCAATGGATTCACCATGGCTAGACAGATCATGAGATTCGGATATTACTGGTCCACCATGGAAGGAGATTGCATCAATTATGCCAAGAAGTGCCATAAATGCCAAATTTATGGGGATTAAATGCACGCGCCTCCTTCACCTATTCATGTTATGACTTCTCCATGGCCTTTCTCTATGTGGGCAATGGATGTCATTGCGCCAATATCGCCAAAGGCTTCTAATGGACATCGTTTCATTTTTGTAGTTATTGACTACTTCACTAAGTGGGTAGAAGCAGCCTCATATGCTAACGTCACAAAGTTAGACAGTCAGTAAGTTTTTGAAGAAAGAGATTATATGTCGATATGGAATGCCTGAAAGAATCATATCTGACAATGTGCTGAATTTGACTAACATTACAATAGCAAAAGTCTGCAGTCAGTTCAAGATTAGACACCATAATTCATCACCGTATCGTCCAAAAATGAATGGTGCAGTGGAGTTGGCCAACAAAAATATCAAGAAAATTGTGGCGAAAATGGCTGAAACTTACAAGGATTGGCATGAGAAGTTACCATTCGCTCTTCTTGCTTACCGAACATCTATCAGGACTTCTACTGGAGCAACACCTTTTTCTTTGATTTATGGAGTAGAGTCAGTTTTACCCATTGAAGTTGAAATCACTTCTCTCCGGGTATTGGCTGAGCTAAAGTTGGATGAGGCTGAATAGATCCAATCTCGGTATGATCAGTTAAACCTGATAGAAGAAAATAGACTAAAAGCTATTCCCCATAGTCAAATGTACCAGAAACGAATGATGAGAGCATATAACAAAAAGGTCTGTCCTAGAGAATTTCATGAGGGGGACTTGGTGTTGAAGAAAATCCTCCCTTTACAAAAGGATTTCAGAGGAAAATGGATGCCAAACTGGGAAGGACCTTATGTTGTAAAAAAGGCTTTTTCTGGAGGTGCTTTGATTTTGAGTGAAATGGATGGTAAAAACTTACTGAATCCTGCAAATTTAGATTCAGTCAAGAAATATTTCACTTGAAGGACAAGGAGGAATCAAAGTGAAAACCCGCAAAGGGCGCTTTGAATCAAAAAAAAATGGAGAGGCCAAGGTGAAAAGCTACAAAGGGCGCCTTGAGACCAAAGGAGATTTGAGTTGAAAACCCGAAAAGGGAGGCTCAAACATTGATCAGATTGGGGCATGTGGTGATCTTGTTATACCTAAATCAACAGGAAAAGGATATGCGACATCTTGGGGCATCGACAAAGTACTGTGGATCTCCTAAAAACATGTTAAACTCAAAACGATTCTTAGTTTGTACGGAGAAGTTCAAGCTGCGATATCCAAGGCACCTAGTCTTCATATTACTTGTACCGAATTTGTTTATTCTTGTAATACTTTATTCTTTGATGATCTTGAATACTTTTTTTCTTTTCAAGACACTTGCTATCAATAAATTCCTTTTCTATTATTCAAGTTATGCCTCGAATTAATTCATCTCTTAGTCAGTATCTTGATCTTTGTGCAAGCATGTTGCATTAGAATAATGATTAATGGACTAATAAACTTTCACAAAAGAAGTTTTGCATATTACTCTGGAGGTTTCTAAATAATACAGTAACATGAAACAGGACTATTGTCTAGAACGCACCAAGTTTAAAAGTTGAAATGTCTAAAAAGGAAATGTCTAAGTTAAGACTGTTCTTTCAGATTTTGATTGAACGAGATGACAAAAAATCTTGATTGGCGACAAAGCTTCAAGAGATAGGAAGAAGTTCCTTTTAGAAAAGAAATTCTTCATTTGCACATAAGAATTTAGTATGACACCCGGGGAATGGTGTAAAGGATCAAGGTTTCATGATCTGCATCCTTGAGTTACGATAGGAGAAGATTGAGGAAAAGCCAGACTTTTCTACCTTTGGGTCACAACGTAAGAAAAATATAGTGGGATAATTTGACTAAGTTTTGCTTGGTAGACACCAGCCGAGCAAAAAAGCGTTGTAGCACGTCAGTGATAAAACCTTAATAAACTTTGAGTAATGATAACTTGAGTGATAATGAGGGATCATTCTCAAAAAATGACATTCTGCATTCATTTAAATGTCATTCATACACGTCTAGTTAGGAGCATTTAATTCATTCTAATCATGACATCCTAATTAATTGGCATAATTAGGTTCATGAATTGAATTATACAGGTCATGTTCCCTAGAGAACAAACCAGTGAAACTCCAGCCTTGTCTCCCTGAGAAACAGTGGAGTGGGTTGAAAATAGCAGATCTTGCCTTCCTGTACTAGCAGTGAAGCAGATTGAAGACATCAGTCTTATTGCCTTGACACTGCAATGGAAAAGATTGAAGCCACAGCTGCGAATCTTATTTCCCCGGCGTTGTAGCGGAGCAGATTGAAGCCACAACGACGAATCTTATCTCCCTGGCGTTAAGGCTTAGATTAGCTGAAGTGGAGCAGATTGAAGCTGTGGGCAGCGAATCCTATCTCTTTGGCATTACAGTGGAGCAGATTGAAGTCGCAACGGCGAATCTTACTCCCCTGGCGGTGTAGTGGAACAGATTGCAGCTACGACGTGAATCTTGTTTCCCCAACATTGCAATTAAAAAGATTGAATATGGCGAATCTTATCTCTCTGAAGTTACAGTGGAGCAGATTAAAACCAATAATCCTATCTCCCTAAAGTTGCAGTGGAGCGGATTAAAACCACAGATCTTATCTCTCTAAAGTTGCAAAGAGCTGATCGCATCTAGTCTTATCTCTCTGAAGTTGCAGAGGAGCAGACTGAAGATGGCAAATCTTATCTCCCTGAAGTTGTAGTGGAGCAGATTTAGGCCAACAATCCTATCTCCCTGAAGTTGCAGTGGAGTCGATTAAAGTGATAGATCTTATCTCTCTGAAGTTGCAGAGGGCAGATCGCATCTAGTCTTATCTCCCTGAAGTGGCAGTGGAGCAGAATGAGTGAGAAAGTCTTATTCCCCTGAAATTGCAGTGGGGCAGACTGAATAAACACATCCTATCTCCCTAAAGTTGTAGTGCAGTGGATTAGAATGATGGGTCTTATCTCGCTGAGATTACGGCAGAGCAGATCACGTCAAATTTATCTTTAAGTTACAGTAGAGCAAGTTGAAGCTATAAGTCTTATCTCCCTGAAGTTGCAGTGGAGCAGATTAAAGCACTAGTTCCTATACCTCTGAAGATGCAGTAAGAAAGAATGAAGCCCCAAAGTTCAGTACGACCGGCCAAAATCAGTTTTTGGTCTTTGCTCTATTTTATTACCCGATAACAAGCAAAGAGGGGCAGCTGTAATACACTATTTTGGCCCGGGTCTAAAGGGCCCAAATTACAATAGGCCTATATGGCCCAAACCGAAATAAAACAAGAGGCCCAAAATGGAAAGAAAATCAAAGATTTGTAAATCAAATAAAAAACAGATTTGTTTCTTCTTTATATTGTTTCATTCGGGCTATAAAAAGCTATTAAAGATATTGTAAAAGGGATTCAAAATCAATAAGAAAAACAACTATTTTCACAGCAAAAGACAAATAGTTTAATACCGAGAGAGCAAAAATCGATCGAAGGTTGATATCCTTTTCGTTTCGTTATCTATTATTTTATTTTTCAATTTTTACATACGGACATAAAATAAAAGAAAAGGCGAAGGAACTCACCCCGTTCGGATCTGTAACGCTGTTGGGACGGTCGAGGGAGTCACCCCCGAGGATCGGTGGCCGGAAACCGAAAGGTTTCTTGTTTTCTTCGCGGTCTTTGCTAATTTTTTGAAGGTTTTGAACCCGCATTTGGGTTCAGAGGGGTTGGAAGGGCCAAGTAAGGGATTTTCCCCCTTTTTCGGCCACCGCAGACGGTGGTGTCGTTGCCGAATATCGGCAGCTAGCGCGGTGGTCGACGATCGGCTAATGCCCTGGCCCCTGGCCGGACGAACTGAGGGGGAGAGCTTTTTGAAAGGTTTTTTTTGTTTTTTTAAAGGGCGGCTTTAAAATATTTTTTTTTGGAAAGATTGGGGTTTTTATAGGGTACCAAAACAGCACCGTTTTGGAGAGCAGCCAGATGCCCAAAACGGCGTCATTTTGGGGAGGCCGACCCGAATCCAACCTGACCCGGCCTAGGATCCACGTGTTTTTATGCGAAGAGGCAAATTGCGCTTTTAGCCCCTCCGCCTTTTAATGTTTTTACAATCAGGTATTTTATTTTTAAAATTCGCCCCGTTACTTTAATTTTGTTTTCAATTTGGTCCGTTTTGAACGGCGCCGTTTAGAGGAGAAGGGAAAATTTCCTTTCCAGCCCCTTTGCATTGTTGGCGTGTTCAATAGTGTCCTTTGGACTTCATTTATTTACGGATTTGCCTCAGGTTTTTATCTCCAATTCAAAATGAGTTTTTTTTTGTTTTTTAGGGAATTAATTAATTTCAATAATGTAATTATTATTTCTATTTTTATAATTTATATATGTAATTATTTTTTATGTATAAAATATAAATATATATGTTTTTTTAAGGAATGTTTTTTTATATTTATATATATATACGTACATATCTTTTTTTTATTTTCGAAAATGTTTAAATATATATATTTTTTAACACATATTTTATAATTTATATATATACGTATTTATATATTTTTCTTTATTTTCATAAATGCATTATATATTTTGTTGCATAAATTCTATAATCCAAAATTTTATATGTGTATGTCTTTTATTCTTCACAATTTCAATGTATATATTATGTACCTTTTTATTCTTTATATTTTTTGTTTATTTCCTTCATTTGTTTATTGATTTATGTTTTCATTTATATTTTAAAAGAATGTTTTTTTTTTTAATTTTGCTCATTTGTTTGATACTTTGCATGTCATTGATTATTTTTTTCTTATGTATATTAGTTCCGTTTATTTATTTGTTTATATTATTTCTATACCATTGTTGTAGTTATTATTGTAATTTGTTAAAGCGGCATTTGTTCATGCATTAAATGTAGCATTACATCATTTTTACTTGAATTTAAAATTTTCAAAATTGAGATAATACTCGTATTTAGGATTTTCAAGAAAATTGAGCCCTAACGTATTGGGTTCCAATTTTCTTTGTTGAATCTAGTAATCGAGAATGCTCTTTAATCAAAAAATAAAATGAAAAGCTTGTTGTCGGGAATTTAATATGTTGTGTCCTAATGCATTAGATGTGACGTATTGATTTCTCGAGACAAAAATTTTTTTTGAATGCTCTTCAATCAAAAATAAAATGAAAAGCTTATTGTCGGGAATTTAATATGTTGTGTCCTAATACATTGGATGTGACGTATTGTTTTCTCGAAGACAAAGATTTTTTTTTAAAAAAAATTAATGAAGGAAATATTCAAAGTTTAGGATTTTGAGAAATTGTACCCTAATGTATTGGGCTGCGATTTCTTCATAAATTTTAAACAATTGAATATTCTTTTAAATTTTATCACACAAGTCTTTTGGACAAACTCATTTTTGAAGAAATAAAATGTCGTGCCCTAACGCATTGGGTGTGGCATTTCTTCTCCTAAATGAGAGAGTCTTAATAAATAACTTAATTTAATTAAGGATTGTATTTTTAACTCTCGACATTAAGACATTAATTAATCAACTTGGTACCAATTTTTGGGCGTTACGGGGGTGCTAATCCTTCCTCGTACGTAACTGACTCTCGAACCCATTTTTCTAAAACTCGTAGACCAAAGTCGTTTTTAGGTGATCCAATCACACCTCAATAAAAGATTGGTGGCGACTCCAATTTTCGTCAACAACTTATTTTTGTTTTTCAAAATAAAAATGGTTTCGACAAGGGTGAGCGAGCTAGAATTGATGGGCAAAAGAGACTCAATCCTATCATGAAAGAGGTAGTTCGAAAGGAAGTTATCAAATGGTTAGATGCGGGAATTATCTACCCCATCTCAGATAGTTCATGGGTAAGTTCGGTACAGTATCTACCAAAGATAGGTGGAATCACGATCGTTGAGAATGAATGTAACGAGTTAATCCCAATGAGAACGGTCACGAGTTGGAGAATCTGTATAAACTATATTTTGATTGTAATTGGACTTGAACATTGGACATTTTTAATTTTGGATGGTTTTATAATATCATATATTCATGTTTGAGTTTGATTATTGAATAATTTAGGGTGTATTGTTTCTTAATAACACGGTGATTGATAACATGGTCTGTGAGGCATGATGTTTACGCTAATCATTGTTTAAATAAAGCTTCCATGGAGTGGTTTACTAGCGACTAAGGTACACTATTTGTTTGAGTTAATCGATGGGTGATATGGATGAAATTGAATGTTTAATTTTATTATTGAAGCTTAATTGGTGTTAATAAATTCAATTGAATGTGTATGAACATGTATGATATTTAATTGTAGCTAAATTGGGTTTAATTGACCATTAAAATACTCAAAATCGAGTTTATAATTGGATTTTTCGCACAAAAAATCGTAGTGGATTGTTGGGGGTTTAAATTCTTATCTTTTTAAATTGGTTCTCTAGTCCGTTTAAATTACAAATTAGTCCTGTAACTTGATAAGTCTAATTAGAGCCTTAAATGATAAGGAAACTTGATACAATTTTAGGATTAGACTTTTAATTGATAAATTTTGTTAGAAACACACTCAATTTAATATTCGGGTATAGTATTGATAGTTTGAGATTGTTACGATTTAGTCTTTAATGATAAAACTTGAATTAGACATAGGAAATAAACTTGGATTAAGCTAAAATTTTTAGGGTTTACATAAATTGACTAAAAGAGGTTTGGTAAATGTATAGATCTAAATTTGGGTTAGTTTAACTATAGGTGGTAAAATGGAAAAAATGCTCTTAGGTTAATTACTTAGAAAAAGTTTAAAATTGGTTCAAAAATTGCTTCTGTATTAATAATTAACTAATAAATGATAAGATTGAGGTGTTATAAGGTCGGGGTGTGTCTTGGGAGGTCGTTAGCTGGAGAGTCAATTAGGTGTCTAATGTAGTGCTTCAAATTCGGGTCGATTTGTCCCGGTCGAGTTTGGGGTGTCACAGTTGGAGTAGTGATGGGTCAAAGAAGAAACAAAATATTTCATCTGATATACTATGCAAGTAGAACTTTGATAGGAGCCCAGCTTGATTACATGGTAACTGAAAAAGAACTTTTTTGTTTGCTTTTGACAAGTTCCGTTCTTATCTCATAGGTACCAAAGTTACAGTATTTACTGACCATGCGACCATTAAATACTTACTCACAAAGAAAGATGCTAAACTGAGGTTAATTCGATTGATAATCTTACTCCAAGAATTTGACCTTGAGATCCAAGACAGAAAAGGAGTTGAAATCAAGTAGTCGATCATCTGTCGAGGTTGGAACAAAATGAGGTAACTCATTTACTTGTTCCAATTAATGAAAAATTTTTAGATGAGCATATCTTCGAGGTAAGTCAAATTCATGAAATACCTTGGTTTGCTAATTATGCAAATTATTTACCATGTGGAATAATACCTCGAGAAATGACATACCAACAAAGGAAGAAATTCATTCACGATAGTCGGTATTATTTTTGGGAGGATCCGTTTTTTTAAACAATTTGCATATAACTTAATCAAGAAGTGCATAGCTAGAAGTAAAATTGATGAGATCTTGTATCATTTCCATTCATCTCCAAGTGGGGGACAGTTTGGTGGTTCTCACACTGTAGTGAAGATTTTACAAGCAGGACTCTTTTGGCCTACAATGTTCAAGGATGCGTATACATATGGGGAAAATTGTGATAGATGCCAAAGGATCAGAAACATATCAAAGAGAAATGAGATGCTCTTGACAAACATTTTAAAGGTAGAATTATTTGATGTATAGGGCATTGATTTTCTAGGCCTATTTCCTTCTTCTTATGGTAACAGGTATATCTTAGTAGCTGTGGATTACGTATTCAAGTAGGTTGAAGCTGAGACATACCTAACGAATGATGCTAAGGTTGTCATACAGTTCCTACATAAGCATGTGTTTACATAGTTTGGGACTCATAGAGCTATAATTAGTGATGAAGGATCTCACTTTGTAATAAATGGCTAAAGTGGTTGCTTGACAAGTACAATGAGAAACACAAGATTGCCACTGTCTATCATCCACAATCAAATGGGCAAGTTGAACGGGTTAACCGTGAGATCAGTGGAATCCTTGAGAAGGTAATGTGACCTAATAGAAAAGATTGGTCTCAAAGGCTCGATTAGAAATGACTCATTATTGGTTAGTCTTCGGAAAGGTGTCTTATCTATGGGACTATCAAATTGATTTTAAGACACCATTAGAAATGACTCATTATTGGTTAGTCTTCAGAAAGGTGTCTCATCTACTGCTTGAGTTGGAGAATAAAGCTCACTAGGTTTTGAAACAATTAAATTTAGATATTAAACAAGCCATTGAGAGAAGGATGTTACATCTTGATGAGCTTGAAGAGTAGAGGTTATTTTCATACGAGAATGCCAAGATGTATAAAGAAAAGACTAAGAGACGGCATGACAATCGTATACAACCTCCTGAATTCAAAAAAGGTTAGAAAGTGTTGTTGTTTAATTCAAGGCTAAGGTTATTTCTGGGAAAGCCCAAACCCCGATGGAAAGGACCTTATATCATCCACAAAGTTTATCCGTATGGAGCTGTAGAATTGTACGACAACAATGGAGGTATATTTAAAGTTAATGGTCAACCTCTCAAACACTATTGGGGTGGTGAAATTGAGTGAATTGAAACCTCGTTTAATTTAATAGACCTTGATTTTAATATTTTTATTTTTAATAAATGGCATACTTAGAAATTATTTTTCTTGAATTAGTACATTAAATTAGATCTGTCTCAGGAGATTGGAAATTAAGCGGGACCATTTGTGACCCTTCCAACCTTCCCTAGGATATTAATTTAATATAATTTTCTAAGAAAAAATTTTCTAAGTAACCTGAAAGAAATTTTTAATTTTTATTTTAATTTGTAAATTTTAATTATATAATAAGAGGTTCAATTTGGCCCTAGTACTAATTAGTTTATTTTTCTAGTTCAGTTTAATTTTTCATTACAACAAATAATTACAGTTTAGGCTTGAGGCTCAGAACAGCGAAAAAGAGGAAATTACCCATCATTGTCGTCTAAAGGGTTTCCCAAAACCCTAATTTTTGCCACCATTTTCCCTTCCCTCCTTACCTTGACGCCCAAGTATCCTTTGTAGCTAAATTTTTTCTACAAATTTACCCTAATCTACTACTATATAAACCCTTCTCTACTGTCATATTTTTTAAGCAATTAGCTTAAACCCTAGCCACCTACTTTTCTTCATTTTGTCGTCAACCCCCAATCCTGAAATATCTCCCTAATTTTATTTTTTTCACAAAACCCTCTTATTGTCGCAGTAACATCTCATCGGAGCAACCTTGTTACCGTCATAATACCGTCGTTGTCGTAATGTCATCACCGTTGCAATTCCATTGCCACCGCAATCTTTCACATTGTCAATTCCTTATTCTTCCTTTGCCAAAATTTCTCTTGTTTTTTCAAGAAAAGTTACCATGTCTTGCAAAAGAACAGATCTTCCAAAACTCCTTCCAAAAATCCAATTGTGATTCAAGATGAGGAAGCAAGGGAAAGATTTGATTTCATCTTCAAAAATCAACCCATGATGCGAGAAAAAGGTTTCAATTTGGAGAGCAATGACAAGATGATCATGCCATTGTCACTTTGAAAAATAATTGGTGCTTTAAATTGGGAGCAATTCTATGATGCACAATCAATACCTGATGAGGATTTAGTGTGAAATTTCTATGTCAATTTGTCCATGCCAGATACTAATGAAGTTCTTTTTCGTAAAAATAAGGTACCACTTACTTCTATGTCCATTAATAATTTGTGTAACTTACCTGATGTTAATAAAGATGAGTACTGTCCCATGATGACAAATATTAATTGGGATTTTCTTGAACAAGTACTTAATGTTGTTACAAATTCGAGATCCCAATGGATTATAAGAAAGTATGGTAGTCATTCTTGCTGAAGGGAATAGTTAAATCCAGTGGCTAATATATGGTTCTACTTTATTCGATATAACTTCATACCTATCTCACATAGTTTCACCATCTCGATGGAATGCTTTTGTTGTATACAATTATGACAAAAAGGTCTATCAATATTGGGAGTATTATTCTCGAGGAGATCCAAGATTGTGCTTGAAAAAATGCAAAAAATGCCTACTTTCCATCATTGATTACTTCACTTTGCTTGTGGGCCCAAGTAAGATAAAAAAACAAACCTAAAGGACTGTTATGTTCAAGGTTCCATAACAAGGCATGACCTTGAAAGGTTAGTGGAGAATGTTGAATTATTGAACCAAGTTAAGCCAGGTGGACCAGTTGAACCAGAATCTGACGAGTTGTCAACCAAATCTGAACTAGAAGCTTGTTCAATAAATTAAACAGAAGAAGCAGAAATTGAAGAGGAGCCAAACAACCCTAAACTAAGGGTGGAGCCAAATGTTGTTGAACCAGTGGAGCCAAGTTTTAATCCTAGGTTGACTATTCCTACTTCTTCAAACACTATGAATAATCCAGAATTTTCAACTATGATGGATATGTGGAAATCCATGCATAATCAACAACAAGCTACTGGAGATATGCAAAATTTAGAGATGAGACCATAGAAATATTTTTAAGGATACCTCTAACTGTTTTGTTCCTGAGTTTCCAGATCATATCTTTGATACATAGCAAGAAGAGATTGTGGGATCAAGTGCGACAAAGAAGGGAAAAGGAAAAAGACATGGAGAATGACACGAGTTAAAAAGGGGGGAAATTTCATTTTCATTAGTATTTATTTTAGGCATTTATATTTCTTTCCTTATTTTTTTTTCGCACAATGAAATTGCAAACATGAATGAATTAAACTCAATGCCTCTTCATTATAAATAGCAAAGTAGTGTGGTAATGGGAATGAACATGTCTAGGATTGGAGTATTAAGAAAGACTTGGTACTTAAACGGTCTTTATGACTCCTTTTTTACTTAAAAATAATATTAATCTTGAGTATTTGATTACTAATTGGGAAAATTTTATTTTTATTTCAATATTGAGCATGATTTAATGAAGAATGTTATTTTATGCTACATATTGATCTTGGCATTATTTTATGCAGTTGGACCAAAGAAATTATGCATAATTTATTTTTAAATTAAAGTTGCAATTGGGCACTATACATGGACGAAAAACACATGCAAAATGGGCCAAGAAGAGTTGATTTGATCCAATTAAAAAAAGGGTCAATTGATGGACAAGTCTGGTAAACAATTGGGTCACCAAACCACCCAAACAAGATAGAACAAGCCCAATTTCAGCATGACATTTGTGAGCAGCCCAAAAATCAGTTTTGGGAGATTTACTAGAGGTCCTTAGAGTTGCAAATGAATTAGAAATTAGCCCACAAGATTTGGCTTTGAAATCGTCCAACCCTTGCTTAATTCAAGCAACCAACATACATTCCCTTCAACAAAATATGGTCGGCCAAGAAAATGAGTGAATGGGGGGATTTTTCACACTATTTTTAGTAAAATCATCCACGAACCTTTACTATAAACACCCACCTCCATTCCTCATTTCTGTCACATCCCATTTTCTTAATTAATTTAATTTAGTAAAGAGGGTGAATCTGCTAGCTCTTATGTCTTAAAATTATTCGTACATTATTGAAAACAAGGAAGTGTTGTGGCTTAGTGGTAGAAAGCTCCTTAGCTATCTTTGAGGTCTCTAGTTCGAACCCCTTTGTGTACATATTCCCTTTTCCCTCCTTGTTTTACTCCCTTTCCAACAGCTCTTCTCTTGCCATAAGCATGTGGTGCATTGAACCTGGTCATGGTTGACCAAGCTACACCACCCCTTGTGTCGTCCATCACCCCTATTTGCACCCTAGTCTCCATTTTTTTTATCATTTTCTTCCTCTCCTTTTTTCTCTCTTTTTGTCCACTACAACCACCACCCTTTTCGTTCCACCACCGTGAGCTTATTTGCACCACCACCTCACTACCATCTACAACCAACATTCCCTCACTTTTCCTTCCGGTTTCCCCTTCCCTCTTCCACCGTATGTCATTATGTCCACAACTGGTCACCTTCTTCTCCATCGATTTTCTTTTCTTCTCTCTTTTTCTCATCTCTTTCAAATAAAAGTGATCGAACCCTTCTCCCTACTTATATTTGGCACCACCATCAAACAACCACATTTCCCATAGCAAGACCACTACTGAGCCGTCGCCGTCGTCGTCACCGCCGTCGGACCACTGTCCCCATCAATGACTGATTTTTTCCTTTTATTTTCTCTTTCTTTTGTCAATTACCCTAGTGACTAAAACACATTTTTTATTTTATTTTATTTTATTTTATTCGATTATTTTAGATTATTCATCCATCGATTTCGTTCCATTTTCATTCCTTCGATCATCTCAGAATGAAACAAGTGTAAGTGAAGTTTGGGGTTGAAAATCCCTCGTCTTAAGATTTTCTGAAATGGCAGAATGGTTTAGGGCCTAAATAATTAGTATTTTATTTTT
The DNA here is from genome assembly GCA_008044935.1 of Gossypium turneri. Lineage (NCBI taxonomy): Eukaryota > Viridiplantae > Streptophyta > Magnoliopsida > Malvales > Malvaceae > Gossypium > Gossypium turneri. The sequence continues at coordinate 20,426,608 of CP032572.1, read as the reverse complement.
ATTATTTAGAAAATCATTAGTACTAATATGATCTTGTGTTATCATGAAGGACCAAATATCAATCCTCTTGAGAAATCAATAGTGAAACATCGTGAGAGTGACGAATCTGAGCGTTTGAATTGAGGGTAAGTGTTCGGTGAGATTTTCACATTAGATTACGTATTAAAAGCCAAGTTATTTGAATAGATCAAGACTAAAATAGGTTAATTGTGCATTTAGATTTGTGATCAAGGCTAAACCCAAACGAAACTTCTATAAGGGAACAAACAGTTTAGATCTATTTTAAGGTGTGGGATTTAACTCTCGTTTTAAGTGGAGTTTAATATTACTATTTAATTAAATTGTTATTTAATTAATTAATGTGATAGTACCTTAAGTACTTGTGTGGAGTTGAAAAACTCAATCGAAGAGGAAACCAAGTGACCTAAACTATTAAGTGTTGTGAAAATCCATGATTTGTGATATGTGATGTATGTAATGTTGATCCCAACTCTATGTTACATGATTTATGGCTAGATTGATATGTGATGATCTAAACATATGATATATGTGTATGTGTTTGTTAAGATCCATGTTTTAATATAAATATATATATTAAAGCATGCTAAAGTGAAAATTATGTGATATTTAAAAATGTGAGCATGATACATGCATATGTGTAAAAATCGAGAAATATGAGTTATGCGCATGAAGATGTGAAAAATGTGAAAAGTGAAACATATGTGTTTAAATGGCCATATCACATGCATGGGATGGGATTGTGAAAGGAGGAAGCTATGTGGAAGTTTAATTGCAATTATGTGGTCGTTATCAGAAGTTATGTGGTGGTTTATCCACGATGTGCTATATGATTGTTCATCGATATCTATGTGGTGGCTTGTCCACAAACTGGTATGTTATTGGATGGACGAGTTCTGGGGAACTCGATGTTGGTGTATAGCGGAGATGAGTAGGAAATCCTATATTCGTGCATTATTCATAACCATGCCATGTTTGATTCAATAAATGAGATAATATGTGAATTCTGTGAAAAATGCCTTGTCGTATTTTGATGTGTTATGATTTAAAATAAGTGTTTGTTTTGATCTCACACTGAGCCTTTTAAAGCTCACCCATGGTATTCGTGTGTCTCAGGTAATCCTCGTCCTTAAAGCTCGTATTTGGATCTTCAAAGGGGATCTTGATATAATTTGTTTTTGTGATTGTGGATTTTGGATATGGTTTGGTGTTTTACAGACTTTTTAAACTTCTTTTGGATTTCTACTATGGACTTTAAATTCGAATGTTTCAATGGTTTTGGAACTTTAATTTTTATATTATAAACTATGATATGGGTTATTATTTTGATATAATAAGGTATTATGCATGAATTCTTTTTACAATATTTCTAAATGATCAAAGAAATGTTTTAGTTATTACTAGTCACTACAAAAATGAGTTTTAAAAACTAAGTTACATTTCAAATGAATTTTTAACTATAAAGGAACACATGACTCTATAATGAAAAGTACAAGATGCTTTACAAAATAAAATGTTTTCAAAGACATGTGAATTTTCTTTTAAAATCATTTTTTCCATCTTTAAGGCCCATGTAATCGCTCAGATTGGGCCATTGTGTCTAGGCCAGTTTTAGGGGTTACAATTTCAATCATCCCTCATTTCATAATCATTTCTCACTTGTTTCCTTTCTTCCCATGAAGAAGCATCCATAATCCCCTTCTCCCTTAGCTAGTAAAACCTTGAGAAGATACTCTCTTGGCCAGCCACCTTTAGAAACAACTTGCAAAGGAGCAATACGAGGATTGGAGGAAACCATTTCGATCAGATTCTACAAAATTGTCGAAACAGTTAGAGTTTATCCTTCCTTATCCTTGGTTACTTTTGATCATGTTTGCAATATGTTTTATTATCTTGTCATGAACAATGGTAGCTTAATTTTTTTTGGCTAGAATGGTTGCATTAATTTAATAAAGTTCATTTAAATTGTGTTTATGATGTTCTGTGCCTCAATCGTTCATGTTTTCAGTTAAACTCAAGTATGTATTTCATTCATACATGACTGAATTTATTAAAATTAGTTGAGCAGTCCTAACCAGACAATGACTAATGGATGCATAATTGAAAAGTGCATGCTTAATTTAGATCCTAACTCGACTAAATTCAAGGTTCATAATAACTCAAAAGAGCTCTATTATCTTGTATAGTTTTTAAGTTTATATGATTAAATTGTTTCATACCTGACCCGTCCCTATTACTTCACATGAATTCTAAGAAACCCTTAGTTGAAAATGATTAGTAAATTGCATGTTTTTCTAAGTAAAAGATTTCGAAAGGACTTAATTTTGATTTCAAACTCATGAAAGATCGAGTTCCCTTGGATTATTTTTCTGAAACATTGTAAACATGATGAAAATAAATTAAGTTGAATAATGTGACTATTCTTGCTTATGCATTTTATTGTTGTTGAATTTTGTGATTTTGCTGCTAAACTGATCTCATTCATCCTATTGCATACATTGCATTTAGATTAAATTGCATTAGGTATCATCTTGTATATAGTTACTTATTCTTTACATTCATCACTCAAAATATTGTGTTTTTATCACTAACTTGTGAACTTTAATTATACAATTAATTTATTAACACACACAGTCCCTACAGAGACAATAACTCTTTTACTTACTTATTACTTGATAACGACTGTGTACACTTGCACAAACCACGCGTTCCATCTAATAATACAAAATTTAAAATAATCTACTATCATGCCAAATTTATAGTAAATACAATCAACCTATATACATGCTCCTAACTAAATCACTTGTATTTCTACAAGCTCAAGCACACAATTAACAATAAAAATAAAAAACATAAAAATTAAAACAAATTTCCTATGTTACCCCCTACACACACACTTTAGAAAACACATTTTCATGAATGTGTAGCCCTGAAAGGATAAGGAAAGAAGTTACCCGATTGATTATGGTGGTTCCATAAGCTATTGGTGGGTGCCTCCTCCTTTGATCGTTGAAACTCAAAATTATTGTGCTTCTTTCATGTGAGGTTTCTACATAGAAAGTTTTGAAACAGAAACAAATAAAAATTTTTTGTTGCTCCTACTCCTAATTACAATTTAAAATTGTCCACAAAATCAAAATAATTCTTATATGCAATATTTAGAGGTTCAATCATCCTCCTCAAAATCCATCTCCTTGTCCTCTTCTCCTTCTTCTTCACTTTCATGCTCCTCTTCTTCCTGCTCAAGATGTGTTCGCCCAAACATAGCCAACATATAATTAGGTACTCTAATATTATTTTCTCGTGCAAATTCTTGAAAAAATGGACCTGATTCTTGCATCTAGTGTATCCAATCCAACTTTGAATGATGGCTTCTGCAAATTTCCTATCGAGTTGATGATTTTGCTGTCCTTTGAGATGATGCTGGAGTGGTCGTCATCTCTTGTTGGCATGTTTTCCAATCCTTTATTTGTTTCGCCCAAAGCTCTATGTACTGCATATACAATGTGTCTCCAATTATGCTTAGGGATGGCTTAATAGATTGCCCCGTAGATACCATCAGAATGCCTGCTCTTTTGCATAAAACCATCATTAAATGGGGAAAGAAGACTCCTACTTTCTGGCCGCTAATGCACCGTTTCATATTTTGGTATATCCATGTTCCGATACATATCTATTTCTTCTGGGCGACACTTCCTGATTCGACCCAGCCTACGGCCCAAGCTAACATCAAATGTGATGCCCTCGAGCTTCTCATTAGACCTATTACCCATTCTCGAGCTAAGCGTTTTAAAGATTCCTTATCAGTCCTAGCTGAACAAGTTTGGGAGAAAGCTCCAAAGGAGCTGCACAAACCAACAAGAAACGTTTTCAACTTGCTGGAAGCTGAATTTGAATCAGCTAGCTCACTTAGCTAGCTAGACTTTGTGTTACACCCCTTACCCGTATTCCTTGATGGAATAGAGCATGAAGTATTACTATTTTTTTATAAAATTTCGGCAGCATTTCTGCTTATTTTTACATAAAACCTCCTGCAAATTTTCAAAGAACAATTTTAAACGATCTTAATATTTCAACCAGTTACAGTATTATATGTGCATACACAATTTATTCAATAATAAACACCAACATTTTTAACCGAACAATATTTTACAAACATTTATATCATATTACATTAAGTCATCTATACATGCCATGTTTCAAAAGTATTGATTACAAAATACCCCGAGAGATGACGATAGTGTGGATGATATTCTGACTTCGTCCAACTTCCAGCAGATTGTTATCACTATAATCAAGAGAAAAATAAATAAAGAAGAGTAAGCATATAGCTTAGTAAGTAACCACATGACAAATTAATAAATTTCTCATAATATTACAAAGTGATATAATTTTAATCATTCATAAATTTCATTGTTTGCTCAATTTCCAGCAAGCTGTTTTTCTGCATCACAGTTGCTAATTTATTTTTATCTGGAGCTACAGAGATCCAAATTGAGTTACGTAAATTTTCTCCAAAACTAGACTCATATAAATTTCTACCATCAAATTTTTAGAATTTTTGGTTTTTCCAATTAGTACAGTTTATTCTTCAAACCTTCCCCAGTTTCACTTCTCTATAGCTCTGACCACCCTTTACTAAAATATATTTAACTCTCTGTACAAAATTTATATAAGGTTCTTGTTTATTTCTACAAAAAATAGACTTAATGAGGAATTTAAGCATATAAATTTCAACCCACAATTATTTTTTTACAATTTTTGGTGATTTTCAAAATTTGTAACAGGGGATCTCGAAATCAATTCAGACCAATCTCACTAAAATTTAAATATCTCAAAATATATAACTCTTTTCTTGCTATGCTTCTTTAATATAAAAAATAGACTCATTCAGCTTCAATTTCATATATTACCCAACCTCTAATTCAAATTCCACCATTTATGGTGAATTTTTCAAGTTACCCAACTACTGTTGTTTTAAGCTGTTTGTAACCAACTTGCTCTTTTGTAGTTTTGATACTTCCATTCATCTTACACATGGGTTGATTAAATATCAAACCCAATATTCCCCACACAATCATATTTAATTTACATGTTCAATCAGCCTTGCAAATTTTCCTGTTGAACACTCAGAATATTAACTGTTATTTGGTGGATTCAGCATTTAGCAACCACCAGTGAGTCGGGGAATCAGCACTTAGCAACCCCTTGGGGGAATCAGCACTTAGCAACCCCCTTTTGCACATTCAAAAATATGGTGGAATCAGCACTTAGCAACCACCAATGATTCGGGGAATCAGCACTTAGCAACCACTTATACAATCTGTTATGGTGGAATCAGCACTTAGCAACCACCGATGATTTGGGGAATCAGCACTTAGCAACCCCTTTCACATCCGAAGACACGGTGGAATCAGCACTTAGCAACCACCGATGATTTGGGGAATCAGCACTTAGCAACCCTTTGGGGGAATCAGCACTTAGCAACCCCCTTTTATGTTCAATGTATCCCAGCTTATTCCGAGTGTTCAACCGGAAACTTTGATTTTCAACGCTTTACTACCTTCCAATTTAACCACATTTTAGAGTCTATATCGAGTATTCGTTCCATTTTCAATCAAATCCCAGCAATATATAAAAAATAACATTAAAATAATACATTAAATCACATGCATACTTACCTCGGAACAAAATATTGTGATTTTGCGATTTACTCCTCGACCTTTTCTTTTCCCCGTTTAAGGTGGTCTTCACGTCTTTCTTGATCTTCATATTTAATAAAACAATCCTTGACTCAACTTTTGCAAAAATTACGATTTTGTCCCTAAACTTTTGCATATTTCCATTTTCATCCCTAAGCTCGAAAATTAAATTTCACACCTTATTCTTATGTTTTACAATATGCTGAACACTTTTCCCTCTTATGGCAACATCAAATTCTCACTCTAACATACACTTATGAACAATAAATATTTTTACCGATTATATCGATTTACCCGTTTTTACTTAAAACCGCTTAGCAAAAATTGTTTAACATAATTTCTAGCTTCATATTCTATCATTAAACAGCAAAATAAACACATTTCACCTATGGGTATTTTTCCAAATATAAACCCTAACACGAATTAATGGTAGAATAAGCTAAACCAAGTTACCGGGACTCCAAAAACATAAAGAACATTAAAAACGGGGATTGGAATCACTTACTATGGAGCTTGGAAGCTTAAAAACCCTAAATATGGCTTCCCCCCTTGCTGATTTCGTTCACCATGAAGAAGATGAGCATATTTTGCCATCTTTTTCCTTAATTCTATTTAATTAACAAATGACTAAAATGCCCTTACTTAAAAAAAATCTATTTCACTAATTCTATGCCCATTTTTGTCCATCAACTAAGTAATGGTCTAATTACCACATAAAGACCTCCAATTTAAAATTTCATAACAATTAGACACCTCTAAGATGTAGAACTCAACTTTTGCACCTTTTACAATTTAGTCCTTTTGACTAAATTGAGTGCCCAAACGTCAAAATTTTCGAACGAAATTCTTACGAAAATTTTTCGTGAAATTGTAGACCATAAAAATATAATAATAATATTTTTCCTCGTCAGATTTGTGGTCTCGAAACCATTGTTCCGACTAGGCCCAGAATCGGGCTGTTATACTTTGGACACTTTAATTTCAGCTCATTTATTTATGTTTGAGTTTACTACAGCTTAATTACATCTCTTAAATATGTGTTTTTACCTTATTAAATATTTAATTGTATATTTTGATTTAAATTTGTTTTTAACTTGTCTAGATAGGAATTAAAGCAATCGGCTGGACACATTCAAGCTCAAAAGTCGATTCAATAAAGCTCAATCAATGGGCGCATGTACTTGAAGATGCATGGACGTTGGGAGCTATTTGTTAATTGAACCTACATGAATCATACAAGTTCATCGAAGCTAGCTAATGTGGAAACATGCATTCATCCATGCATGAACGGAAGGCACCTTAATTCAGCTGAATATGCATGTATCTAACCGATACATTGTAGCACATTATATGAAGAATTCAAGCACCCGATTGTGCATGTTCCTTGAGCTGCTAGGTGCATTTTCTCCAGCCGAACATACATGAACCTTTGTCAAAGATTACAAGCTGGTCAGCTACCTTTTCAAGTGTTCATTCGTTTCTTGCTGTCCACATTCACCAAACCGAGTGTTCACACCTCCAAGACTATTCGTCTGCTAGCAAGTACATTTAATCAGCTACTTCTCATTCAGTGCACCTCTTAGTCATTACTCCATTCACCGAATCTAGCTTCATTCAGCTCATCTATCAACATGAACCAAGACCGAATAAGCCATGGCACTTCACCAAATTCATTGTTTCAGCTGAACATTAATTTAGCTTAATTATTTGTCTTTATTGCTTTGTCTATTCGGCTGGTAATATTTCAGCCTATAAATAGTTTATCGTGTAAACATTTGAAGGATACATAACTTTTGACATATATAAACTTTGTGAGTTATTCACTCTCGATTTTCTTCAAGATTCAACTTGACTTATCTAGTTAAACTAGTGGCGTCATTCTTGTTTCTTTCTGAACTTATCACTCAACTGAGTGTGGCGTTCAACTTATATCATTGGTTCCTATCTTGCTAGATAGTGGGTCACGATCTTGTCCATCTATCCACCTTTGCACCTCGAAAATTATAAGATTTGGGTCCTTAATTCCTATTAAGGGTTCTTTCTTATTTTGAGTTCTTGAATCCATCTTTTCCATCAACTATCTTTATTTTTATCCGCTGCCTATTTTAAACTATCTTCTTTAAAATATCACCTTTTGTTAAAACAAAATGAGAACTACTTAATTTTATGATCGGGCTTCATACGACTCAATTACATTCCTTAAATGAGTTCGTATCACTTCCATTCACCCCTCCCTCGACTTCCTTGAAACTCTTGTTGCTTCTCTTCGAGCTTTTTACATTCTTGCACTTAGAGAAAGCTTAAGTAATAGCAATGGAGGTTTATGAATTTAAGGTTTGGGTGGAAAGGGATTTGAAGATGGAAAGTGTTTGAGAGGGTTTAGTTTTTAAGAAAGGGTTAGAGTTTGGGTTAAAATAAATGAGAGGTTTTTAGGTTTAACAACTGGGTAAAATAAGGATTATGCATCAGGGTTGCGCGAACGGATTGGGTCAACCCTATAGAAAATTGCAACAACGTTGCAACACAAGCATTTTATGTCATGACATCCATGGCATTTTGCCATTGTCGCAACATCAGGGTTCGGTGTCGCGATACACTTTGAAATTTTGGAATTCTAGGTATATTGCCTTCGGTGTCGCGACACACAGAGTCAATGTCGTGACATTGAGTTGGTTTCTGTAATTCCTTCAATTCTGGCATTGGTGTTGCGTTACAGGTTGCGGTGTTGCGACACTGACTATTTTTGCCCAAATTTTCAATTTCTAGAGCATATTGGTTCCTATAAGATATCAGTTTGGTACAAATTGAAATCTAGACTAAATAGTTAGTTAGATATACAATAATCTACATAAAATTAAATATTAATCCAATTAGTCAAGTTTTACTGTCGGATTCATCTGACAGTTCCAAAGATGCTTTTCCGCTCATGATTCTTTCGGTATTAGTCCAACGTCCATCGTGTCACTCCACCTTCTTCCGCTTATCCCTTTCCTTGAACTTTTTCCCTCGACCTATACTAGTTACAGAACGTAAGTCCCTTGATTCAGGGTAGCTAGGTTTAATGATAGATATTTCATTACAATGCTCCCCTAACTTCCTCCTATTTTCCTCACTCTGTTGCTGACGACATTTAAAAATTTATGTTTCACCATTGATCTTCATGGTTGATTCATTTTTCTCTAGATCAATGGTGGACCTTGACATAGCTAGAAAAAGTCTGCGTAACAAAATGGGTATCTCACGGTCTTCCTCAAAGTCGAGGATCACAAAGTCTGCTGGAATTATGAAATTACACACCTTAACCAATACATCTTTCAATACTCCCTTAGGTTCTATTGATGATCTATTAGCTAACTGTAATGTAATTTGAATATTTTTTAAGTCCCTAACCCAAGTTTTTCGTATATTGACAGAGGCATTAGGTTTAAGCTAGCTCCTAAATCACATAGAGCTTTGCTAAAATGCATATCCCTTATATTTATAGGTATTGTGAAACTCCCCGGGTCTTTTAATTTTGGGGGAACCTATCTATATATTAGCACACTACATGTTGCGTCTATATTAACCTGCTCTCCAACTTTAATTTTTCTTCGCCTTGACATAATTTCTTTAAGGTACTTGGCGTACTTCGGAACTTTTTCAATTAAGTCTATCAATAGTAGGTTAACATTTAATGATTTAAATAAATTTAGAAAACTTAAAAAATCATCTTTGTCTCGTCTTTGTCTCTCCTTCAACCGTGACAGGAATGGTACCTTTGCGATTGCAGGTTCCTTTATTAGTTCTTCCTCCGACTCAGTTGTCAATTCAGCTACTTCTTTCAGCTCTGGTTCGTTATCAGCTTCTGAGGGTCCTTCATTAAGATCATCGGTATTCTCCTTAGGTTCCTCTTAAGTAAGGTTTATCGGGCTACTCAGCACTTTACTCAATCGGAGCGCGATTACTTCTACATGCTCCTTCCCTTCTCTTTGGGGATTATCTTTGGTGTTGCTAGGGATACTTGTGGCAATTTGTCTCTTGATATCTCCCATCATGCTCATTAATTAGCTCATTTGATCTTCAAACTTAGTCAATGTTTTTGTTGAATTGGTGCACTCAGACTGCAACTACTTCACATCTGTCCTCATTGATTGTATTTCCCCCTCTATCTGATCCAAGCGTTGACCACATATAGTATGGTCATTTGGGTTAGCCCTCTCTTGAGGTTTTTTCAAATAAGGAGGTTGATAGTTAGCATTTTTAACTCAGTTTGAACTATTACCTTCTCATTGATTTCCTCCCCATCTCTAGTTCAGGTCATCTCTCCATCAGGGATTATATGTATTTGAATAAGGGTTTCCACCCCTATTCTCGATGAAATTCACACCCTCATTGGGATTATTAATATAGTAGAAGAGTGGTTTGTCCCCTCCATATATAAATGGTGCACTATTCGCAGTCTCTATGCAGTTAAGTCTGTCCACAATTTGTTGGTATCTATCATCCTTTTGAACAACTTTGACCGTAGCTGATTTTTGGCCATATGTGTACTGTTCTGTTGGCCACTGGTAGGAATTCATTGCTATACTCTCTACTAGCTCATATGCTCATCGTATATCATGTTCACTAGGGATCCTCCCACAGCTCCATCTAATCCTTATCGTGCATGTGCATCTAACCCATTATAAAACATCTACAATCATATCCACTCAGATAACCCATGATGTGGGCATTTTTGGATCATCGTTTTAAAGCACTCCCAAGTTTCATTAAAACTCTCTCCTTCTAATTGCCTAAATGAAGTGATATCTCTCATTAGTTAGACCGTTTTGCTGATCGGGAAGAATGCAAGTTCATCCTATGTCGTAATGGATTCTAGTGCCTGCAAATCTAACCAAGAGATAGCATTATCTATTAAGGAAAAAAGGAACAACCAAAGATGAATAGCATCATCGGTGACCCCATGGTATTTAAATGTGTTACAAAGTTGAAGGAACTATTTTAAATGCTGGTTTGGATCTTCCATCGTTGTGCCCCTAAACTACAGATTGTTTTGGATCATCTGGATCATTGCGGGTTTGATCTCGAAATTATTGGCCGTAATAGCTGGCCTCATTATACTCCCTTGAAACATATCCAAATTTGATAGTGCATATTCACTTAGAGTTCTTTCGTTACACACCATATTTGTGGGTAACTATGGTGGTGGTGGTGGTGGATCTTCTAAGTTATTACTGTTAACCTCGTTGAATAGTAAACTGTCTCATGGTGCTAAATTACTAGCAGTAGGTGGTTGGTTCTACATTTGTTGTTGTTTTTGTTGTTGTTGTTGTTGTTGTTGTTTCTATCGTTGTTGCTGTCGATGATTCCTATGAATTATTCTTTCTTGATATGTGACTGGCTTTATGGGTGTTCCTTACTACGAGTCATTCACTAAATCCAAAGAGAATAAAGAAGTTAGTAAAAATAAAAATATAAAATCATAGCTACAGTTTAAATTTTTCCTTAATTAATCTACTAAAATGCAAAAATTAAAATCAGATTAGTGACGTTGCCTCCCCAGCAACGGTACCAACAACTTGACTGCTTTCGGACATACCAACGTCTAAAGTAGAAATCTTGCACAAAATAATTTAAATAGGTGGTGTCCACAAGTATAAAGGTTAGGTTGTAATATAGTTACAACTAAGTAACGAGTGCTCTGAGGATCGCACGTAAGGGAGGCTAGTACTAAGTTAACTCTAGCCTAAGCACAAATAGGTCTAATTAGTACTTTAGGTATATTATATTACGACAAAATATAAAGGAAGGTTTTTGGGATTTTTTTTATAATAATAATAAGAGAGTAAAAATAAATAAATAGCGGGAAATCAAATAGCAGAATTAATCAAATCTGAGCATGGGTGACTAGCTCGCTTCAGTAATCATAACCAACTATCGCTCCTGCCTTTTTGTTCAATCAACTAGTCGATACCCTAGCAGGATCTTCCAATCTTTCATTGGAATAATAAGTCAGCAAGAACTACATATCTTTCAACCTCACAGTGCAGACCGGTTCGAGGTTAAGGTGTTCACGCCAATTTTGGGTTAATTCCCACCTTGATGACTTCCTAGGGTTGTCAATCCTAGGGTTTAAGTTCTTCCTCTCCCGAACAGTTGATCCGCTAAGAGAACCCTAAAAAATAGTTACTTAATCATACCTCCACTAGCTAATCCCCCACAGGAGAATTAGTTGCTCATGGATCTCATAAACAACATAAACATGTTGTATAAAATAGACATGAATAACAATTCAAGAATATAAAGTTTAAAAGGAGCCTGATTTGTATTGAATAGATAGTCGAATCCTCATAGAGTTTGACCAAGTTCACAAATCTGATCTCCCAACAAAAGCGAATAACAAAACTGAAAATAACCTAAAATCCTAAAAAAAAAAAAACTAAAAAATGGAATTACAAAGGAAATTCTAAACTATGAAAAGTTGTTCATAACATGTTTTAAATAAGCCTATTTATAGAATTATAGTGGTCGTCATCCTTAACCCTAGGTCAACTATCGTCTTCATGCTTAGTTTTTTATTGTACAGACCAAAATGCCCCTGTCTCGTAATTATTTCCTGTATAGAGTTGATGTCGCGACACACTAGGTCATGTGTTGCGACATGAAGGCAGTATGCTCATCTTCAAGGTATCTTAAAGGGTCTTTCACGACACCCTCAGGCTGTGTCGCGACACCAAAGGCAGTCTTGAAATTCTTCTATTCTGCTCCCTATATTGTGACATTCAACGCTCCGTGTTGCAACACATCGATTAGTATTGAGTTAGCACACCTTCTAATGATCTCTTGCACACTCACAAAGCATATAAAATACTTCAATTACACAATTTATTGAATTTAAATAAAGTAATAAAAACTTAATTAAAATCTAACTAAAGTGCTTGTATTCAAGATCTTTAAATGTGAAACCTAGTTTAATTTGCTACATCGAATTACGACAAATCATAAGACCGTAATTGGTGGGTTGTGGCATCATATGGAAAATTTTAAGAAAGGTTATTACCTAAAGTGGTTCTATGTGTGTCCCAGGACGATGAGGGGCAAACCTCACTAAGTGTGCATCTAGGTAAATCCCTAAATGTAACACCCTTAACCCGTATCCATTGCCAAAATAGGGTTACGGAGTGTTACCAAAAACTTTTAACTTAAAACATTCAATTACTATCATTTATAAAACACATCATATTCCATTCAAACACATGCATAACGTCCCCTTTTAAGCCTTCGAGGCCTTAGAAACCTTTTAGAAATGATTTGGGAATAAATCAGAAACATTTAAAACTTCATGGAAAAAGATGGAAAAATTACATTGCATGGGTCACACGGCTATATGGCCAGGCCGTATGACTCACACATATGAGACACACGCCTGTGTCTCAGGCCATGTGGACATTCGAAATAGGGACACACGGCCGTGTCCCAGCCCTTGTCCGTGCCCGTGTAATTCTCTGACTTGGATCACACGACCAAGCTACACACCCCTATGCCAGGCTGTGTAACTCTCAAAATGCAACTTTTAAAACCTACAGGGGACACACGGCTGTGTCGCATGGCCGTGTGTCACACACGACTGAGACACACGCCTGTGTCTTTAGGCCGTGTGGACAAGAAATAGATCATTTTCAAGCCATTTCTTTCACCCAAAATATGCTCTTACATACTAGCCATTTACACCTATTTCAAGCATTCAAAATGCACCTAAAACATGCATAATAAAACTAGATCAATATGGTATTTATCCATACAACCATTTTAAAACATACCATACTTAACTTATACCTTGTCATTAGAACTTATCATTTGAACCATTGTTTTCATGCATCCAAAATACATATATATCTAACTTATATATATTTGACCATATTTCATCCAAATATATTTAGCTTAATTTCATACCAAGTTATACCATAATTGACCACAAGCCAAATTCACCTTCAAACATACCAAATGGGTCGTAATTCAACCAATTATACTTGACTAAATTTCGTATCAAATCATACACTAAATAATCATTTTGCAAACATTCCAACACTTACCACTTTGGCTATAAAACTAGGCATCAATTTGATCATATAAAAAGTAACCATTAAACATCAAAGTGCATAAGTTTCACAAATTCAAAGTAACATTACATGCCAATATCATTATCTAAACATTAGACATAGTCCACCTATACATGCCATTATAACCATGACCAAAGCATCAAAATCTACCGATAAAATCAATGGATAGTGTGATGGATCTCCAACTAGCTTCCAACCTGATCGAGCTTTCAATAATCTGTAAAGTAAAGGAAAATGTCTACGTAAGCAATGTATGCTTAGTAAGCTAGTATAAACTTTAAACATAATATTCCATTTCATTAATGAACTTTATAAACTAAACATAAATCAATGCCAATGCCATAAGATTCATAAATCGATGTGATCATCAACTCACAAATGAGTAAGTTCATTAATGTCACATATATTTATCATTCATAACATGATAGGATTTTCTAAATCATTATACACCATCATTAAATTTTTCATCACATCACATTTCAATAATGAACTTACCGTTTCATTACCTTTTCTTACTTGTTTCATCTGTATAATGCCAGACATAAGCATAAACATCAATCATAATCTCAAGCTTGACATAAGCCTAATCACCATCATCAATACACAAGTTAGTGCATTTGGGGTCAATCACATGATGAACCATTTTATCAGGAAAAAAAACATTTTAATCTTACCACCTTTTCATGAACATAAGCATATTTCCATTTGGTCACTTACCATTTCAATGTATATAATTAATATTAAACATGATATAATGCAACCATAAGCTTAGCATGAACCTAAGCATCATCCACAATTTCAACTGAGGAATTTATTTATGTTCAGATCAATATTCAATAAATAACAATCTTTCAAATTCATTAAAAAAATTATATTACCGAGATTTTCCATTCGAAGAACGACTTACAGATGAGAGTAGATCATCAACATAAGTTCATAAGAGCTGGTCCTCCAACAAAAGCTAATAAGAGCTGACCAGAAGCTTAAAAGAGCTGAACAGAAGCTCAAAAGAGCTAAACAGAAGCTCATAAGAGCTGAAAAGAAGCTCAAAAGAGCTGAACAGAACTCAAAAGAGCTGATCCACCCGAATCTCGCCAAATAGAAAGTATAACACGAGAGTTTGCAACAAATGCTAAACCTCGATTTACTTGGGAATATACCAATATCTCACCCCAATACCATCTCCACTTCAAACCCCTGTAATATACCAAAGCACAAATGTACTCTAATCCCACGTTCAATCCAAACCTTGTATCAAAATCAATAATATATATCAATTTAGAATTCATTCTCCACAATTAAAAATAAAAATATAAGTTATTCAATGATAATCTACTCAATAATTCATATTGATATTAAAATCTAAACCGTATGAACTTACCTGGATTGAATTGTAGAAATTGCATAAGTTTAGAGACTATTCCGTTATTTTTCCTTTTCCACGAATATTTACAGGATGTTGATCTAAAATGTAAAATTCTTCACTTAATAGCATACATTTCATATTTCAATACATTTTACAATTAATACACTTTAATTTTTTGAATTTATATAATTACCCTAAACTTTTGTAATTTTTGCAATTTAGTCCCTTAACTCGAAATTCATCAAATTAACCATTTTTATCAACTCAATATTTTATCCAAATATACTAGGACCTCAAAAAGTCCCTAATAAGTAGCAAATTCACTACTAAACCCTAAAATTTTGACATTTTCACAATTTAATCCTAAAATCAAGATCTAACAAAAATCACTTTACAAATTCATCAAATAGCATAATCAAAGCTCCAAATACATTGTATTCAAAAAAATTCAATATTCATCCATGGAAACTTCCAAATTTTTTTACAGAATCAAAAACGAAGGTACGGGCTAGTTGGACCCAATTGCAATGATATCAAATATATAAAAATTACAAGAAACGGGATTAAAACGGACTTACATGTAAGCTTCTTATGCTAAGCGAAACTTTTCCTCACCCTAGCTATGGCTTTTGGCCATTGAAGAAGAAAAATGAATAGGAAATTTTTAATTTCAATTTGTTTTGTTGTAATTTCAACTAATTTACAATTATGCCATTATCATTATATTTTCTATCATTTTTAACTCTAATTTCCATACCACTCAATATTTATGGCTTAATTATCACTTAAGACCTTCTTAAACTATTAATTAAACCATTTCATCACCTAATTACTTTAATTTTCAAGTTTTACACCTTTTACAATTTAATCCTTTTTCTTTAATTAACTATCGAAATGTTAAAATTTCTTAACAAAACTATAATAACACCTTAATGACACTCTGTAAATATTTATAAAAATATTTATAGCTCGGTTTATAGAAACGAGGTCTGAATACCTCATTTTTTAAAACCACTTGACTTTAGGGTCTTACCACTTGAACTTAATTAATCATTTATATAACATAAATTACCATATCAAAAAAATTTTTTAAAACCATATTTGACTCGTAAATATTAAATAATAATATTTACAAACTTACTCGTCAGATTTGGTGGTCCTTAAACCATTATTTCTAACACCACTGAAAAAGGACTATTACACTATCGCCTAAAATAGTAGGACATGAAAGCATTTGTGACGAGTATTGGATTTAAAGGATAGCCTTTGTGGAAAAAATCTTGACAAGAAAGCCTTTGTGGTGAGTACTGGATATAAAGGATAGCCTGTAACACACCTAACCCGTATCCTTCTCCAGAATAGGGTTATAGAGCATTACCGGAGTTTACAAATTAATTTTCAGACATTTGATTTCATCAAGCATTCATATTTATAACCAATCAAAATTAAAACATTTTTGAGCTAACATTAACCAATTTAACTTATACAAGTCATTATAACTAGAATCAAATCATCCAAAATTACCAATAGAACCAATGGATAATGTGATATATCTCCAACAAGCTTCCAACCCAATCGAGCTTCCGATAATCATTTCAAAACATCTAATAATTATACCTATTACCAATAATAATTCAATTCCAATAATAAAACACACATATATATAATATTCATTACCAAATAGCATTCACTTCTATTAAAATTATACAAAATATAGTTCATACGAACTTACCAGGCTAAATTGCAGAAATAGTAAAATTCAGGGACATTTTGGAAAATTTCTATTTTTCTCGAATTTCCACCCAATCTTGATCTAAATTAACATTTCATTCAATTTACTAATTTAAATAATAAAACAATTCATTTCATGCAATTTGGTCATTTTTTGACATTTTTACATATTTACCCTTAAAGTTTCACATTTGTTCAATTTAGTCCCTAAACCTAAAACATGTAAATTGGTCATTTTTAATGAAAACTCATGCTAGTTGAATAATCATATATTTTCCTCCTCCTCCTCTCCATTCCACATCCTTAATGTATATAACATGCTTATATGTAACATTATCTATAATTTCACCATTTATTTATATATTCATTCAAAGCTATCTACTTGAGTCATAGTCACTAAATTATTTATATCTTGAGCTACAGAACTCCAAATTGAGATCCGTTAATTTTATCTGAAACTAGACTCACATATCTTCTTACCATAAAATTTTTAGAATTTTTGGTCTAGGCAATAAGTACAGTTTTTTCTTTAAAGTCACATCTGTTCTGCTATCTGACAATTCCGACCCTTCTTCACTAAAACTTAATTATCTCCTTGTAAAAAATTTGGATGATATCCCTGTTTATTTCTACTTTTGTACATTTTTTTTATGATTTTCCAAATTCAGAACAGGGTAACCCGAAATCATTCTGACCTTGTCTCACAAAATCTATTATATCTCATGATTTACAATTCCATTACTTACACCGTTTCTTCTATGAGAAACTAGACTCAGTAAGATTTAATTCCATATTTTTTTCATCCTCTAATTTCATTTCCACAATTTATGGTGATTTTTTAAAGTTAACCTACTGCTGCTGTCCAAAACTGTTTTAGTGCAAAATGTTAATTACTAAGTTTATAACTTTCTTATTCCCTTTCTCTATAATATTTCCCATCACTTTCACTTATTTCTCTTTACTAATATATCAAGCGCATAAGACTTTATATAAGAAAACTCTACTATAACATCTTTTCCATGCTATTTCAATAATATCAACCTTAAAAATATATTGAAATCTCAATGTTCTTACCTTGTCCTATTGATTTCAATCTTTAACTTTATTTTCTCTCTCCTCCAGCTTCAATTTCTTGAATCCAACTTGATATTCTAGCTCCCCATAGTCTCCTTGTTATCTTTCTCTCTTGATGGATATGGAATTTTTTTGATTTCCAGGTGAAAATGGTAAGTTTTTGGAGGAAGGACCAAATTGTAAAGAAAGCAAAACTTTCCTTCTTTCTCTCTTCTCCTCACACTGGATGCATGGAAGATGATGGGTTGGTTGCTTTTCATCTTTCTTTCCACATATATATATATATATATACTAAATAAATTAATAATAAAATATCATTTAAAATCAAATTAAAATATTAATAAACTAATATTTATTTAATTAATTAATCTAAAATATCACCAACATCATCATTGCCTTCTAGATTTCTCTTTCTTCTAATTGACCATCTTTCCCTTTATGTTCATTTAAATTTCATCCTTGAGTCATCACTTAATTTGGTAAAATTACAATTTAGTCCCTCAAAATTCTTCACCTTTTCAATTAGGTCCTAATTCATCCATTTTCCTTGGTTTCTAAATTATTCTACCCTTAAAATATTTGCACTATTGGTTCTTCAAATTTTTCATATTTACACTTTAACCCCTTAAATTTTGATTTTTACTCTTGGACCATAAAACTTTTCTCACTTTTGCGATTTAATCCTTTCTTGAATTAATATGTCATAATATACTTCTCAATGTTGACATAACTCAAAATTACCCTTTTTATCACTTTATTTCCTTATTTTACTATATCAGGAATATTATCTTACTTTCTTACTGTAGTATTTTTTTTTTGGGTATTACATAGCCTTTGTGACGAGTATTGAATGTAAAGGATAGCCTTTGTGGCAAAACTCTTGCCAAGAAGTAAAAGATTGATATTCCAATTAGATCATCATCAATTACCTTGAAACAATTTTATTAGAGGGGAAAATGACACGTCGAGGTCTTGATTCAAATGGGAGGAGTATCTATGAAAAATAAAATTATCATTCCAACAAATTTCATAAAGTATTAATATTTGATAATCATTTGAGAATGAAAATATTTAAGAAAGAGGAGTAAAATTTTATTATAATCGGTAGGTTGAAAATAGGATAGAAAACGGAGAAGAATGGTGTTGGCACGACAATGGTGCAATGGCAACACGGCGGTGGTTACGGCGACGGTTGGTGGTACAAGGGTGGCTCTGAGGTGGGGGTGGTAGCGTTAGGTGGTGGTCTAAAAGAAGGTCTCAAAAAATTAAAGAAAAGAAGCAAAGTAGAGGAGGAGAATAACCAAAATAAGTGCGGTACAAAGTGGTGAATGGGAGGAGAAAAGAGAAGAAAGATGAGATAAAAGTAAAAATGAAAATCAAATGGGGTTAAAAAGTGTCTAGGTGTAATGGACAATAAAGGTATGGTAAAGGAAAGGAAATGGTAACAAAGGGAACAAGGGGAGCAAAATATTGGCTATTGGAGGAAGGTTGACTATACAAATAATGAATGAATCTTTCTTAGTATGGCAACATAGGGTGCACGACACAAGGGGTTTGACCCATGTTTCATGTGCCAAAAATTCTAAATAAAAATGTGGATAAGGGAATTTGAACATAAGATCCCCTAGAGATTAATTAAGCTCCTTACCACTTGACTACTTACTAGCTTGATCATGAATTGACGAAATAATTAATAAAAATATGGGGCGTGACATGATGAGTTTACAAATATTTTTAAATTATTGAAATCTTTTCAATTATTTATAATTTTTACTTGATTTTAAACAAGCTTATAAATTTGTGATTTTCTAAATATTTTCAAAAGTCAACTACGAAAGATTTCTATCAAAATCATTTTAAAGAAACAATTACAAAACCTTTGCTTAAATGATTTAACATGTATCTTGATATTATAATAAACTTCTCAAATATTCATGTTTTAATAAGTGTTTTCCAAAAGAAAAATTAATCGATATTTAAAATTTTGAGTTTTCGTAAAAACAATCGAAGCTTAGCTACCTTCAATAAGTAAATGTTTTCCAATGGTTTTAATGTGGCTTCCGAGATTTGGCCATAACATTTAGGCTGAGTTTTTGGGGTTACAGTTTTCTTGGTGGATTAGCTATTTGGGAGAGGAAGAACTTAAACACTAGGCTTGACAACCCTAGGAAGTCATTTAGGTGGGAATTAACCCAAAATTGGTATAGCCTATCTGTGAACACCTTAGCCCCGAATTGGTCTGGACTATGGGGTCGATAGATAAGTAGTTCTTGCTGACTCATTAGTTTAGTGGAAGATCGAGAGATCCTGCTACTAGTTTATTGAGTAGAAACCCGAAATAAGAATTAGTTATGACCATTTAAGCAAGCTAATCACCCATGCCTAGAATGTATTAAGTCTATAAATTAGTTTCCCGAAGTCCTTTTTATTTAGGTTTTTTTATTTCTATTTCATTATTTATAAAAAATACCCAAAAATATTTATCTTATGTTTTATCGTAATATAATTGATTTAAACTACTAATTAGATCTATTTACGTTTAAGTTAGAATTAATCTAGTAATTCGCCTCCCTTGGGTACGATTCTCAGAGTACTCACCTACTTCATTGTAAAAACTATATTACAACTTGGCCCATATACTTGTAGACACAACCTTGATTCCATATCTTTTAGTTGTAGTGCTTACACTTTGGACGCTAGTACGTTCGAAGGCGGTCAAGTTGTTGGCATCGTTGTCGGGTAGGCAACACTACTAAATTGATTTTAATTTTTACATTTTAATAGAATATTTGAAAATTAATAAATTATAGATACAAATTTTATTTTTTTACTAACATCTTTTATTTTCTTATTGGTTTCAGTATATGACTCGTAGTAGGGGAACACCGATAGATCCAACTACTGACCCAAAGAGACTAATTCACCAAAATCATCTACATCAACAGTAGCAATAGCATATATAGAATCAACCACCTATTGTAGGCAATTTACCACACGATAATTCGCTGTTTGACGAGATTAACAATAATAACCCACAGGACTTACCACCACCACCACCGCAACAACCTGCAAATATACATATGGCGCGAAATGAATGAAACCTAAGGGACTATACGCTACCGAACCAGGAGATGGTACAAGGAAGCATCACAAGGCCAGCCATCACGGCTAACGATTTTGAAATAAAACCAGCCATGATCTAGGTGATCCAGAACAATTTTCAGTTTAGAGGCACAATCACAGAGGACCCAAATAAATATTTAAAACGGTTCCTTTAACTTTTTGATACATTTAAATACAATGGGGTCACCAATGACGCTATTCGTCTTCAGTTGTTCCCCTTCTCCTTAATTGATAATGCCTTTTCTTGCTTAGATTCACAGGCACTATGATCCCTCACGACATAAGATGAACTTGTAGGAAAAATTCTAGAAAAGTTTTTCCCTAATAGCAAGACAATCCAACTGAGGAGAGAGATTGTAATGTTCAAATAGTTAGAAGGAGAAAGCTTTCCCGAAGCTTGGGAGCGTTTTAAAATTCTAATACAATGATGCCCACATCATGGATTACCTGAGTGGCTGAGACTACAAATGTTCTATAATGGGCTGGAAGTGCATGCACATTCAGGACTAGATGGAGCCGCAAAAATAGCCTTAATGAACAGAACATACAAAGATGCGTATGAGTTAATAGAAAACATGGCAATGAATTCTTGCCAGTGGCCAACTGAATGTTTACATATGGCCAAAAACCATCTACGGTAAAAGTTGTCTAGAATGATGATAAATACTAACAAATTGTGGACAGACTCAACTACATAAACCTCATCTAGTGTGTAATCTAAATATGGAAAAGACAAACCTCTCTTTCATTACATTAATAATCCAACTGAGGATGTTAACTATGTCAAGAATAGGGTTGAAAACCCTTATTCAAAAACTTATAATCCTAGTTAGAGAGATCACACAAACCTGAGATGGGGCGAAAACCAAGAAGAAGGTAACAATGTGCAATCAAATAAAAATACTAATTATCAACTTCCTTATTTATAGAAGCCTCAGGAAAGGGATGACCTAAATTACCATATTGTATATGGTCAACACTTGGATCGGATAGAGAGGAAGATGCAGTCAATGAGGATTGATGTAAAATAGGTGCAGCCTGAGTGCACTAATACTACAAAAATATTGACTAAGCTGGAAGATCAGATGAGCCAATTGATGAGAATGATGGGAGAAATCAAAAGACAAATTGGCACAAGAATGTTGAGCAACATAGCAAATAATCCTCGAAGAGAAAGGAAGTAGCATGTGAAAGTAGTCACGCTCTGTTCAGGCAAAGTACTGAGTAGCCCAGAAAAACTAGCTCACGAGGAGAATAGAAAGGATTCTGAAGATCTTCAAGAAAATCCCCCGAGAAACTTAGACTAAACCAGAACCAGAGAAAGAAGTTGAGCCAGTAGCTAAGCCAGAGGATGAGCCAATCAAGGAACCTACACTGATAAGGGTACCATTCCCTGTATGGTCAAAAGAATTTGTTAACGTATTTAAATATCTTAATGTTAACTTGCCTCTAATTGATTTCATTGAAAAATTTCCTAAATATGGCAAGTATTTAAAAGAAATTATGTCTAGGCGTAGGAAAATAAAAACATGAGAGCAAGTTAACGTAAGTGCCTCATGTAGTGCGATTGTCTTCAAACAAATGCCCCCGAAACTAAAAGACCCGGGGAGTTTTACAATACCTATACAGATAGGCAATATACATTTTAGCAAGGCTCTATGTGATTTAGAAGCCAATATTAATTTCATGCCATTATCTATATATGATAAACTCGAATTACAGGAGCTTAAAAATACCTAGATCACACGACAGTTAGCTGAAAGGTCTTTAGTACGACCGAAGGCGTACTTGAAGATGTGTTGATCAAGGTGAGGAGCTTTACCATCTTGGCTGATTTTAGTATTCTAGATTTTGAAAAGGACTAGGAGATACTCATTCTGCTGGGAAGACCCTTTCTAGCAACATCAAGGTCAACCATTGATTTGGAAAAAAATGAATTAACAATAAGGATCAATGGTGAGACATAAATTTTTAAATGTAGTCACCAATTGAATGAGACAAATAGGGAGAAAGTAGGAAAACAATGCTTTAAAATATATGTAAAAATCCCTAATTACTCTGAGTGAGGGGAAGTGTTTTCTATAATCAGTGCAGGTAGAAAAACCAAGTTTAAAGAACGGGACAAATATAGAAAGGTGGAGTGGCAAGATGGATGCTGGATGAACACTGATAGAAACAAAATAAGAAGAGCACCACGGGCACATTGATTGAGCTAACAGATGAATCCGATAGTAAGCCTTGACATTTTAATTAAATTTTAGCGTTATGTATACTACTATATTCTTAACTAACAAGTAGCTTAGAAACTAATTTTTATTTAAATTTTTGTTTATTATAAATTGAAACACTTTAGAAATCAAGAATTGGAGCTGAAACAAAGTCAGTTTTCGCAACATGGAACCTCCATGTCGTAACACCGAAGGCAGACTAGAGAAAAATCAAGAAGACCTGCTCGATGTCGCGATACAACACCTCTCTGTCGCGGAACAAAATTCAGTATACTCAGGATTCAAAAATTCCAAAGTGTGTTGCGACATTGCACCCTGATGTTGCGACATTGAAAAACTATTAGGGGTGTCGCGACACAGAACCCCTGTGTCGCGACATCGCTGTAAATTTTTACAGGGTCGATCTGACCGAATTATGCAACCCGCCGGTTTTAACTTAATTTTACCCAATTTTTAACCTTAAAAACCCTACTTTTAAACCAAGAAAGACCTTAAACCAACATCTAAACTCATCTTAACCCCTCAATCCTCTCATAAAACCTTTCAACTTTCATAAACCCTAAAAACCCTATTTTACCCTAAAACCAATTTTTTATTTGGGTATCATATTTTCTTCTTTTGGTGATTTTGATTGTGAATTGCAATGTAGCGTATAGTAATCATCATAGAGGTGAATAAAGGTTTTATGTTATTCTTATTTTGTTATCCAAGAGAAGGGTATATCTAGTAAAGTATAAGTCGAGTGAGTTATCGTCATATGCATAGTACGCCCAATTGTCTGAGTATTGTGCTAGTTGGGTTTTGTAATGAGATCTGGTTTGGAGTCAACTAGATTGACTGGTCAAATATCAATTATACAATATTCTCATTTATGTTTCTCTCAAAATTTGTATGCCATTAAGAAAGAAAAATTTGGATTCAAGCGACACTTGTTAAGTTCCAATAAGAGAATATAGGTTAAATATATGTGGGTGAGAAGTGTTTGTAGGGGAGTTTTCTTCTTCCTTCAATATGTTACTCTTTGTTTCTTTTTCTTAAATCTAAATATTATCTCTTCCTCATTAAGTTGGAAGTTAAAGTTCTTGGTTTAATCAATAATTGTTATATGTAACAACCCATTTTTTAGTAGTGTCAAAAATGGTGGTTTCAAGACCATAATTCTGACTAGTGAGTCAATAAACATTAATTATTTAACATTTACGATTCTATTATAATGTCGTATTAAAATTCGGTTAGAAAATTGTAACGTTTAGATAGTTACTTAAGTAAAAGGATTAAATCATAAAAGTTGGAAAAGTTAATTGCTAATAGTTTATGGTGCTAAACGATTATGAATTTATGTTTTAAAGGCCTAAAATTATAATTAGACCATAATGTGGTAGCGTGGACAATTATGGGTTGGTAAATTGTTAATATTTGATGTTAATAAAAAGGGTAAAAAGGTAAATAAATAAATAAATAATAAACATAAACAAATAAGCCAAAAGGGAATCATCATCTTCCTTAGGCTCCATTACTGAATTTTATGAACTAAATCACCATAGGAAGAGCTTGAACTTCAGCTAAGCTAAATCTATTTGCATGGTATGAAATTTTTATCCGTTTTTAGTGTTTTTTTATGTTTTTGAGATCATTGTAGCTTAATTTAACTAACATGGGACTAATTTGTAAAATTGTTAAATTTTTAGTATTATGCCATTGATGAATTTGTAGTGTGTTTGAAGTTTGATGAAAGATTATTAATTGGTTGTTAGATAGGACTATTTTGTAAAGTGATTTTTAGTTAGTTTTAAGTTTAAGGACTAAAATGATAAAATAACAAATTTATCATGAAATTCTTGTAATTTATCAATAGTTATGGGTTGTATATGCATAGAGGAAAATTTTGTTTGCCTTGTTTGGGTAAAGTTGTGATTTAATTGGAAGTTTCGGGTTTAGTGATTAAATTGAATAAAATGTAAAAGTGCAAAATGTTGTTAAAGGGTTAAAAATGCAAAATTAAATATTTTATGATATTGAATTGATTAATTGAATAAAATTATTATATTTATATCAAGGAACGGATCAGTCAGTTGATAAACGTAGAAAAGGAAAAGTTGTCGAGTTATCGTCGTCGCACGTTGTTAGGTACTGTATTTTGGTAAGTTCATATTACGTTTATTATGTTGCTAATGTTTCAAATTATTCTATAATTGATTATATGAAATTGATTGATGTTATGTTTTATTGAATATTAATGGAATGGAAAGATAAAGTGAGCGTGAAATGGTCTCAAAACAATAGAGTAAACGTGGAATGGTCTCAGAGAATAGAATAAGCTCACATAGCAGGCACTCTATGTTGGTTTTATATTTAGCAGGCACTAATTGCCAGTGATCTCATTAGCAGGTACTTTGTACCGGTGTTGTATTAACGGACACTATGTGCCAATGTTATATTTAACAGGTATTATGTATCGGTGATGGATAATGTACCAATGGCTTGAGATCTTACATGTGTTGCGGATTCTATAAAGCTGGTGTAAGCAGCATCGTGTATCGTTTAATGTTCTTATGTTATCTCGTGTGAGCATTACCTTCCCCTGTATCCGAAGTTAATTTACTATTGTTCTCCAAGCAAAACAATTAACTATAGAAATGGAAATGGAATGAGAAAATATGATGAATTGTTTGGTTGGTTATATCTGAGTATATGATTATTGACATGTGTTTTGGTGATATGAATCATCCAAGTTTAGTTAATTTGAATTGTTGAACTGATGAATTATAACAAATGATTGCTAGTTAATATTATGTATGATTTATAATTAAATTTTATAGGTATGTGATGTTTTGATTTTTACGGACTTACTAAGCTTTGCCTAATCTTACTTTATTTGGTTTTACTTCTTTGTAGATTGTCAGACTTTTGTTGTCGATAGGAATGTCATTAGAGATAACACTATCCAACAACTCATTCACTTCTTTTGGCCTAGTTATAAATGGTATGTAAATAGGGTTTTGGTTATATATCGTATAAATACTATGGTTATATGTTGTGCCTTTTGAAGAATATAGTGTATGCTTTCATACAAATCTTATTGGTATGTTGGTTAGTTGAAGTATGTGATGGTGAATGAATGATCTTGTATTTAAAGGCACTTTTAATGGTTATTTTGGTATGTTTATGTAAATAGGAAACTTGGAATGCTTTGTGTTTAGTTGAAATGGTCAATCTGGTTGTGGTTAGTTGTGAACTTAGGATTAGATATATGTGCATTTGATAATTTGGAATTTGGTGTTTACAATTTGGATGATGATTGAATGAGTTTAACTTGTGGTATATGTTTTCGTTGAATGGTTGTTGTTTATGTTTGAAATTGTGGTGCCAATGAGGGCATATTGGTTAGGCACATAGGTTGATTCTGAATTGGTATATTTTTGCTTGTTTTAGCACATTTTGAATAGGTTTGAAAGTTGGTTACTACATAGCTTGGAGTCTAAGTTTTGGTATGTAAAATGGCTTGTGTTTGAAGATATTTTTGGGCACACACGGTTGTGTGTCCCATACGGTTGCATGACATGACCTGGCGACACGGCCGTGTGACCATGAGTTACACAGGCACAAATTATTACACGGTTTGGCCACACAACCATGTTCTTGAGTCACACAAGCTGAGCTTTGTCACACGATCGTGTGACCCCTATTTTCACTTTTTGCTCAAAATTTTTTAAAAGTTTCATTTTAATCCAGAATTGCTCCCAGTTTGTTTTAAATGTTTTGTAAGCTCGATTTAGATCCCGAGTTTATTGAATAGCATGGAAATGAATGGTTATGATTTCTTTATTTGTTTTTTTATTGATATTATGATAGATGTTCAAGGTTTAATCTCATAATGCCTTATAGCTCGAGTTGTGTGACTGGACCAAGTATAAGGTGTTACATTATACCCCCTGGTAAGTATTATATCTTTGCATGTTAAGTTTTTTAAGGAGAAAAGATGTTAAGGATTTTATGAATAGTAAGTTACGAATGCAAGGTCTTGCATAGGGGTTATCTATGATTGAGATGTTAGCAATTTGTGTGTAAATGAGTGATGGATCTGTGTTCCTTAAGCAGATATTACTGTTAGGTCAATATAAATGTCTGAGTTTGGAGTTTCGAGCTACAATTTAGGTGGGTATCAGGTGACTCTCTATCCTAACTCCTGCATGTTGATTGTTCAGGTAAAAACTTATATATATAATGATAACACCTCAGATAATGGGTAAATAGGTGAAGCATAGTAAAAAAGCTATACATGTGTGGTGACATTTTGTATGAACTACTACATGAATAGAAAGTAATCGGTAAGTATGCAGGCAAAGTTTGATATACGAATATATGAATCGATCAACTATGCGTGAACAAATCTAGGTAGGTAAATTCTGGGTAAAACGTCTCTTGTGATGCCTCTGGTAGGGCAGTTATATTGCTAACCAGACTGGCAGACCACAATATGAAAATAAGTGTAAGACCATGTGGTTGAGACCCATGGCAATGTATGATATAAAAAAACTCATGGTGTAGCCTTCATCAAGATAAAAACTAGATTGGCAGATCACGACATGAGAATGTGTATGTCCATGTGGCTGAGACCTATGGAAGGATATGACTGTATGAATATTCATGATGATTCCTTCGATAATGTGTAGATCGAGCTGGCAGATCATGACATGAAATTATGTACAAAACCATGAGGGAGAAACCCATGGCTCCTACTATGAAAGTTCACTGGGACAGTAAACACGTGATTCTATAATTGTGTGGCGTGATCTGCTAAGCATTTGTGGTGATAAGTTTTGTATCATTATATTGGTGTATTCAATGATATCTATGTGATACAATGTGGTTATCTGCCTTTGTGGTAAGTTCTATATTAATTCTGAGAATTTTTTTATAGATAAGTATATGGTAAGGGTATGTACATGTAAAGTTAATTTGGCTGAATTAGTTTTGTGATGTAATCGAAAGAGTCTTAAGGGAAGTCTCTTGAAAATAAAGGTGTATTTGTATGTTCAAAGAGAGTATCTTTCATGGTAATCTATTAGTCTCGAACATGGGCATATTTGTAGTCATGAAAGGTATAAGCATTTGCCAATTTGAGTTCGTTTGAGTTACATAGTGCTAAAACTTGAGTATTTGGCATCTGTCATATCTGAATGGTATCCTAACTCTTTTTGAAATCTTATGGAATTTGAGTTGATTGACATCTTGGTTTATCCTAGTATTTTGTAACAAGGTTGCATTGGGATTCTTCTAAATAATCTATAATAATTCTCATCGGTATGAGTATGCATTGGTCTAAGTCAAGATATGTTATGATTATCAGACTTAGTAAGGGTATCCACCAAATGAATGATCTATAAGTAGTATCCGCCAAGAGAATAGTACCAGTGATCAATTATTCTGGAATAAACGTTGAAGGTTCTTTGATGATAATAGAAGAGATTGTATCATCTGGTAAGATCTAAAGATAGCCAAAGAGTTAAGTGAAAGAAAATAAGTAAAGAAAGGTAAGTGGTGTGTAAGTAAGTATAAAGTATATATATCTAAAGCTATGAAGGTATCCACCAAAGATAGGAATGGTAATCAAAGAGACAAAATGTAGAAATTCAGCAAGAAAAGTTTAAAGGTATTTTGTGTTTAAACTCACTAAGTTTGTATAACTTACAAATGATTTGTTTATGTTTCAAGTATTGTTGTGAATGATTATACCAAGAGGGAAGATGCCAGGAATACACCAAGAAAGGGGTGAATTGGGTTGTTATGCATATAGTGGTCAATCTAGAAAAGTGGTGTATAGTAGAATTATGTCTTTAAGAGTTTGTCCTTAGCAAACTTTTGGTGTTGTAATAAGTTGTAACCAAATTGATGTAGTATTTTATTTTAAAATACCTTACCTTATTTTTTTTATGTTGAGCGTTTAATAAATTGACAAGAGAAATGTTTTAAATAAGAAGTAATCGTCCATTATTTTTGAGATTTTGCTAAGTTATGTGGGGTAACACTCGAGATCCAGACCCTGTGAATCGAGTCAGGTTGACGGTGTTACACAATGTATAGTATGCACTCCACACCTCGTTGATATAAACCAAAGTATAATCTTGTATGCTAATCTTATGACATGCCAACTATACCTACCTTTGCTCGAGATCGTTAATAAGGTAACCAATGTTTCAAACATATTTGTATGTTTCATGTATCAAATTTCAATACATAGCCAAATCATTTCATGCTCAAATCAATTCATCCCTGTAACACCCTGTACTCAACCTAGTTTACAGGTCCGATTGCAAAATGTCACATCATCTCCAAAATAAACTATGAACAGTTTACAACTATATTGTATTACTAACATGACTAAAATAGCCAAATTTGTCTTTTTTAATCATACTTAACTTCGTTTGTTTTTTTTTAAGTAACATTTTAACGTGTTTAATTGGCTAACTTGCTAAAAGTAAATACAACTATAATTTCTAGTTAATAATCTCAACAGGTGGGCTTATGAAAAATTAACAATAATAGCTTTAATATTTTGAATCAATTTCTCTTTGTTGTAAATAAAATACTATGGTTCATACTTAGTTACAAAAATTCTAACCCTGAGGCTCAGCCTCTAGGTCGCCCCACTATATATTTATGTTAAAGTTAAGAGCACAAGTTCACCTAAGCTTGAACGAATTTTGACTTGACCCCTCATTAGCTCCTTATATAAACCATTATACCTAGAAAACATAACAAAAAATAAGTAAGCTCAAATGAACTTAGTGAGTTACTAATATAACATACCATTTATGAATTTATAAGTTAGAACTTCATGGGTCTGATCTCCTGTTAAACATCACTTGCACCATCACTTGCACCAGTGTAGTTTATGCATCTTCCTTGCATACTCTTGTCCTCCCTTACATTGGCTCAACTTGAAAATTTGTACACTTTCTGCATTGTCACAATCTTTCATTTCTATTGCTTGGTTTATAGGCTACAATGCAAAATGATTTTGCTTACCCATTGCACCAATTTCATACAAGATGGATTATTACCTCCATTGCCAATAAAACATATGTTAATTACCTTAGCAATTATTATCCTTGCAGATTAACATAGGTGGATTGATTCTAGAAAACTCATCATGCATGGAGATTCATACTTAGAGAATTTTTACATGTGGATTTACACATAAAGTCTATATACATGGTATCGAGCTTGCCGAATACATACTTATGGACCTTACTTGTGAACCTTTACATATAGAATCATAATCACAGATTCATATATATGGATTCTTACTTGTGAACTTATTCTTAAATGATAATCACTATCGGACTTTTGTTTGGCGAATAATCACTGTCAAACTCTTGTTTTGCTAATAATCACTACGACTCTCAATTTAATGATAATCTTTGGCAGAGACTTTTACATGAAAGAAGATCCCTGCGATTTTGGCTTGAGAAAAATAATTTAATCGAACTCTCGTAGCTTGAACATAAGGACAACCCCATGCGATCTCTTTCTTGGATAATAGTCCATACTGACTCTTGTGAAAGATAGTCTTTTTGAACTCTTAAACTTGAAACATGAATATAAGATCATCGGACTACCACAGCTTGAATCACAAAAATAAATCCAATGAACTGTCATACATACAAATTCATATAGAAGATTCATGGATATGAACTTATACATCGCGCACTCATTCTTGTGGATCCATAGACAAAGATTTACATATAGATGCTGAAGCTGATTCACATACGCAAGTTGTTCCGCGGGCTTTACATGGAGGAATTTCCACATTTAACTTGTCATGAAGCTTAGAGAACAAGGCCAACGGATAGTTGTAACTTGAATCATGAGATAAGTCCAATGGACCGCCACATCTTTCCTGTGCCCAAGGCTCTGGAACTTGCTTACATGCATGAGGCTTTAAGCCTTATTCTCCGAAAAGTCTCATACTTGAAAGAACCCATGTAGGGTTATCATAAACATGTACGCATATCTATGTACAATCTAACCAAACCTTCACAAAACCAAATATCATACATATACATTCTCTATACAACCCACCCGAACTTTCACAAAACCAATAACATGTGGTACAGAGTGCACAACATGACATTTCTTCATTTTCCATGACTGACATTTAATAGGAATTCAACTAGACATACTGCTAATAACACAACATAGATCATACCCAATATATCACCTATCAGACCATCTCAATGATAACCTCTTTAATAATTACTTTACCAGTAACAACTCATCAAAACAACAAACTTATATATACAACCAAACATGCATCTGTAGATTAACACTTTGCATGCTTCAACAGTACAACAAACATCCCACAACAACACAGTACTAATATAAATAAAACAAACACTGAGGATTTGAGTTTAGAAACTCACCAGCAAAATACCGAAAAGCTGATACAGATTACATCTGCTTAATTTTGCCCTTATTGCTTGATCCTCCTCTTTCTCAGTTGGCTAAGCATAACAACCATATCAGAATCAAAAGGAAAGCATACATAAGAAAACCATTATTCATTTGCATGTAGAGAAACTTTAAAGGTTAATTATAACCTTAATCATCACAGTACAAATTTAATGAATTAAGCTGAAATCCTCTATTTTTCTTCTGTTTTTCCTCAATCCAAAGATACAGAAGAGTTAAAAAGATTTTTAGTTTACTAAATTCTTAATTTCGTAAGCTAATACGTTAGTTTCTCCCCCTCCATGTAGACAGCTCCTTAATTTTTCTCTCTTACAAAACAAACCAGAAAAGAAGATAGAAGAAAGAAAATGAATACAAAAATGAGAGAGAGCTCTCCAAAGAATGACGTCCATCTCCTATATAACCTTCCCGAACTCATTCACCAAAACCAATTCATCACCATCTGATTAATGTTCTTTATCATAATGCTTTCCGCTAAACAAAATACTCAGTTCTAATTTAATGAGACTAGTAGTTGAAATCTAACCAATTACCAAATCAATTTGCAAGATTCACAAAATTACACTAAAACCCTCATAAACATAAAGTTTTATAGTTAAATACTTAGAATTACTATTGTACATATCCCTTAACATTTTCGGGTGTGACAATACCATTACATATCATCACTATGTTTCGTTATTATATAATATTTGTATGGCAATCTCACATATCACATGCATATCAAGTTTCATGTTTTTGCTTATCTTTTACATGTTATTTAATGTGTTCACAACTTCAATTTCACATATTCATACAAAATCATCATTTTCATACATATCATCATTTATACTATCATCACATATTTCATCAATAACAATTTCAATTAAATATCAAGTCTTAGGTAAATCTTTCATGAGACAAATCACCAATGACATCTTACTTAATTTAATACTTGTTAAACCTTTCATTTCTCTTAGGACGGCTCGACGTCATCTTTAGCTACATTCAATAATTCAATTACAAAAATAGTATTAGTTTCTACTCAATCACATGAAAAACATATAATAAAACATATTTTACATTTTATTCATTTTAGTCATTATATCCAAAATGTTCATAAATAGTTAACATCAGATCAAAATATGATTTCATATCTTTCCACTACGGATCTCATACCCTCAATCCATAGCATAATTTCCTCACAGTTTTCATTTTATTTAATTTAGTCCCTAATTTCATAAAATTAATTATAGGCCTTAGTTGAGTTTCTAATCAAATCTATCACTTTTCATTACATTCTAACTTAGTCCTAACATAGCTCAAACTTACTAACCAACAATCTCATCACAGTCAAGCTTAATTTCATCAATTATTAATTAATGAAAACCTGATATATACTCAATAACTTGAAAATCTAACACTTGGGTCTTTTAAATCAAGGCTTAAAATACCATAATTCATAAAAATGCACAAAGAAAAGCATGGATACCTTGTAGATTTTGGAACCAAAATTGGAAGATGGAAACAAAGTTCATTTCTTCCTTCTTTAGCTTGGATGGGACAACTAAAGGAAAAAGATGATAGGTTTCATCTTTTTCCACTCACATATATTATATACTTAGATTAAGGAATGTAATAAAGCTTAACTAACTTTACTTTTTAACCATTAACCATGTTTACTCTAATGATTTTTTTCTTAATTAAAAGTGAATGGATGACCATCAAATTCCACAATCTAAATTAACTTAATGGTAAAATAACCATTAAGTCTCTTGGCTAATTTCTATTCAAGTCCCTAAGAATTATTTAAATTAAAAATTCAATAGCGATAAGATTTTTTTTTACAATTTAGCCTTTGTACTTTAATTAACAAGTTTCTCAATTAAATTACTTGACCGTTTATTGATATATTTTGATACTAACTTCAAAAATTCTTCTAGTATAATCTCACTGACTTGGTTTACGAAATTGGGTTCCGAAAGTGCACTTTTTGATACTAGCTACAATAAGGTTGTTACAATGCAAATTCAACCAAAATAAGAAAAATGAGTTATTATT
The DNA here is from genome assembly GCA_008044935.1 of Gossypium turneri. NCBI lineage: Eukaryota > Viridiplantae > Streptophyta > Magnoliopsida > Malvales > Malvaceae > Gossypium > Gossypium turneri. Next base: position 20,392,752 of record CP032572.1, on the reverse strand, counting down.
GATTGATTGACATGAGAAAAGCTAGAATATGTATTGTTATGATGAGAATCACATTCAGAACCAAATTGGAACAAATTCAAAAGTACAGAGATTAAATTCTAAATTTACCAATTTTGTCGAGAAAAGGGTAAAAGTATAATTTTCAGTACTCAAGGATGCTTTTTTAAATATTAAATGAGAAATATGAACTTTGGGTTGATTAATAACCGTTTGATTTGATGAAATTGTATTTTGATGCAAAATGAGCAAAATGATAATTTTACCATAAATGATATTTTGGTCATTTCTTAAGCATTTTATATTGAAAATATTAATTTGTTGATATAATTGATTTATGTAATTATTACGGATCATAGGATCAAGGAAATAAGGAAAATATCCTAAACTTTAGAACTTGGGCTCATATGTGGACTTAGGCTTTTGGCCCACTTGAGTATTTTTAAAAGGATGAGAAAGGCCTCCCTCCCCCCTCCCCCCAATCAGTCTTTCATCTTCTCCAGCCAACCAACCGCTCTCATGGAGCTTCCTCATTTCGTTTATTTTTTTCATGCTTTTTCATGAAATTTCTCCAACACCTAAATTTTGAGATTTATAATAGTTCGCCTCCAACTGCCTACCTCCATTACTTTAGTTTTCTACCATTCAGGATTTCTCAATTGAATACTAAATTGATACCTTTCAAGGAAAAGGTTAGGGTTTCTCAATTGACTACTACAATTGATATATTTCAAGTAGAAGGTATAACATTTACAGCACTATATTTAGGCTTAGATAGAACCTTTCGCCCCGAGCTTGGCTAAACTAAAACTCTTAGTTTTTATAGCTCAATTAAAACTCTCCCAATTTACAAAATGGTGATAAAGATGAAGTAAACAATAAAGCCTCTAAGAAGGTAAGCATTTACAAAGTAATGTTCACCAAAGAAATGAAATAAGAATGATCAAAGATTTTACAATATCAACTTTGAGACTAGAAAAATGAGAAATGAAGAATTTAAAGTTTTTCTGTTGACTTTGATACTTTGATATGTCTCTTTTGAGTCTTGCAGTGTTCTTGGTGAATATTTATTATCAATGAATAAGTTTGTGGACATTTGCTTCTCATAGAGTGCTAATTCAACATATTTATGTGCTTTATATTGATAATTTTTTGAGCACGATACTACTAATTTTGGTGTTTATTATCTAATTTCTATGTAGGTGCAGTGCTAGTCCAAAATGTGAAGCACAAGTGAAAATATGAGTCAAATGAAAGATTTGGGTATGAGAGTAGTAATTTGACATACAAAGATTTTAAAATTTTATGATTTTTTTATTTTAATTATTTTTATTTATAAATATATTTATTAGGACTTTAATTAGGATTAATTTTATCCCATATATTTTATTTAGATAAATATTTAATTTTATCTTGAAGAGTTTATGTAGAAGTCGAATAGTAATCGTAATTTTTTTACCTTAAAAACTGAAAGTAGGAAAAAGAAAGTACGTAATTTGCTTTTGGAAAATACGGTAGTAAATTTTTCCTTAGTTTTAGTTTGGCTTTTGCGCCAAAGCATACCGTGAAAGTTTCTTTCATTCTATTAGATTTTATTTTGATTATTTCGTTTACTTAATTAATTATTATAACCAACTAAGCTATGTTCTAGACAAAGATGAATCAAAATTTGGTATTAGAGTTCTGAGATCTGAAATTATATTTAACATTTTTTTATTCTTTTTTTTCGTTTCAAGATATGTGTCGAAACCCTTTTTTTGAAAAACAAATTTTTTTAGGTTGTCGACTTAAAAAATGAAAATTGGGAGTCGCCACCAATCTTTTAGTAAGGTGTGATTGGGTCACCTAAAAAAATGACTTTGATCTTCGAATTTTTAGAAAAACGGGTCCGGGAGTCAGTTACGTATGAGGAAGGATTAGCACCCTCATTACGCCCAAAAATTGGTACCTAGTTAATTAGTTAATGTCTTAAGGTCGAAAATTTTAAAAATATAATCTTTAAAAACTTAAAACGTTGCATATTAAGACCCTTTTCAATTCAGAGAAGCAAAAATGCCACACCCAATACGTTAGGGCACAACATTCTAATTTCCTCCAAAATGAATTAGGTCAGAATACTTATACAATAAAACTTTAAAAGAACATCCACTCATCCAAGATTTAAGAAATCACACCCAATACGTTAGGGCACGATCCCTTTAGAATCCCAAACTCGGAATATTTCCTTTACTTTAAAAGAACATCCACTTATCCAAGATTTAAGAAATCACACCCAATACGTTAGGGCACAATTCCTTTAGAATCTCAAACTCGGAATATTTCCTTCATGATTTTAAAAAATCTTCATTTTGAGAAATCAATGCGTCACATCCAATACGTTAGGACACAACGTGTTGAATTCCCAATAATGAGTTTTTATTTTGATTTAAAGAATATCCATTTTGAAAGCGTTTGATTTTTAAAAAATCGAGTAGAAAAATGTAATGTTATGCTACATTAAATATATAATGCAATAATAAATACTACGATAACATAGAAATAATGCAAATATATGAACAAATAAATAAAATAATGGCCTACCAAATATCAAATAAATGGACAATATAATAAAAAATATATGTAAACATAAATTAATAAACAAATAATTGAAATAAATAAAAAATATACATGTACCCTTGAAAATAATAAGTTTAAAATAATTAAGATAATATCAAAATTAATAAAACATGTGTCTAAAATATATAAAAAATATTAGTTTTTAAGGTATAAATACATACAAAAGAAACATTTATATATATATAATAATAACAATAATTTCAAAAAAAATTTATTAGAAATACTAATTTTAAGAAAAAATATGGAAAAAGGACTAAATTAGGTAGCAAGTAAAAAACAGGGGTGAATCCGTAAATAAATAAAGTCTGGAGGACCAAATTGAACGCGCGAATTACATAGAGGGGCTGGAAGGGCAATTTTCCCTACTCCTCTAAAACGGTGTCGTTCAAGAAGGGTTAAATTGAAATTAAAATAAATTAAAGAGCGAATCTAAAAAAAATAAAAAAACCTAATTATAAAGACATTTAAAGGCGGAGGGGCTAAAAGTGCAATTTGCCCCTCCGCATAAAAACACGCGGATCCTGGGTCCGGGTCGGGTCGACGCGCGGATCCTCCCCTCAAAACGGCGCCGTTTTCAATTGGCTATTTAAGCCAAAACTAAAGCCAAATTTCATTTCAAAACCGTTTTAAAGAAAAAAAACTAAATCTTCCAAAAAAACTCTCTCAGCCCTTCCATCCTCCGACCATCGGTCGGTCATCGGACGGTCATCGGACAGTCACCGGCCATCGCACCGGCCGCCGTTCTCTGGCGCCGGCACCACCGTTTGCGGTGGTCGGAAAAAAGAAAAACCCCAAATCTGGTCTTTTCAACACTCTTGAGCTTAGATCCGGGCTCAAAATTTCCAAAATCGACTGAAAAAAACCTAAAAATGCCCTAGAAACCTTTCGGATTCTAGCCGTCTATCATCGGAGACGGTCCTCTTCCACCTCGCGGCGTTTCAGAAACCAAAAGCAGGTGATTTCTTTCCTTTTTATTTTGTTTTCTTTTCATGCAAATGAAAATAAAAATAAAAGTAAGAAAAGCGAAAAATATGTAAACCTTTGGACTGATTTTTGCTCTCTTGGATATTGAACTAACTGTGTTTTGCTGCGAAAATAATTATGTATTCTTATTGATTTCCAATCAATCGGCCCCTTTTTACAGTGTATTTGATGTTCTTTTATAGTCGAATGAAAACAAATCAAAGAAAGAATAAATCTGGATATATCTTTGATTCTCAAATCTATGATTTTTTCCATATGTTGTTTGATTTCTTTCCTTGTTTTGCAGGTGAAGATCGGGGAGATTCGGCCTTGGCTTGATTGCGGCGCTGTTGCTTCCTGGAAACCCTAGGGTTTCCTGGATCAGTTTTGGGCCACTATTTGGTTTGGGCCTCAGTTTGTTTTTAATTGGGCCACATAGGTCGATTATAAATTGGGCCCTTTAAAGCCCGGGCAAAATTTGTTATTACAGCTGCCCCTCTTTGCTTGTTGCCAAGTAACGAGAACAGAGCAAAGACCAAAAACAGTTTTGCCCGGTAGTACTGGACTTTGGTATTCCTTCCTACTGCATCTTCAGAGGTACAGGAACTAGTGCTTCAATCTACTTCTCTGCAACTTCAGGAAGATAAGACTTGTAGCTTCAGCTTGATCTACCAATCTGCTCCACTACGACTTGAGGGAGATAAGATCTGAGGTTTTAACCCGCTCCATGTTGGCTTTAATCTACTCTACCGCAACTTCAGGGAGATAAGATTTGCCATCTTCAGCCTGCCTCACTGCAACTTCAGGAGGATACGTCTTGCTTTGCTTAGTCTGCTCCACTGCAACTTCAGGGAGATAAGACTAGATGTGATCTGCTCTCTGCAACTTCAGAGAGATAAGATCTGAGTTTTTAATCCACTCCAATGCAACTTCAAGGAGATAGGATTATCGGCTTTTATATGCTCCACTGCAACTTCAGGGATAAGATTTGCCATCTTCAGTCTACCTCACTGCAACTTCAAGAGGATAAGACTTGCTTACTTAGTCTGCTCCACTGTAACTTCAGGGAGATAAGACTTGATGCGATCTGCTCTCTGCAACTTTAGAGAGATAAGATCTGAGGTTTTAATCCACTCCAATGCAACTTCAGGGAGATAGAATTATCGACTTTAATCTGCTCCACTGCAACTTCAGGGAGATAAGACTTGCCATCTTCAGTCTGCCCCACTGCTACTTCAGGGGGATAAGACTTGCTTACTTAGTCTGCTCCACTGCAACTTCAGGGAGATAAGACTTGCTTACTTAGTCTGCTCCACTACAATTTCAGGGAGATAAGACTAGATGCGATCTGCTCTCTGCAACTTCAGAGAGATAAGATCTAAGGTTTTGATCCGCTCCACGGCAACTTTAGGGAGATAAGACTTACCATCTTCGATCTGCTCCGCTCGATGCAAGAAGGCAAGATCTGCTATTTTCACTGATCTATTCTCTGGGGAACATGACCTGTATAGTGAATCTAATTATGCCTAATGAGTAGGATGACATAAAAATGCATCAAGTGCTCCTAACTAGACATGTGTGAATGACATTTGAATGAATGCAGAATGTCATTTTTCACGAATTATCATTTTTAAGGTTTAAGATTTTGTCGTTGACGCCTTTTTCTTGGCTAATATTTCCAAAAAAACGCTTAATCAAACTGCCCCCCGTTGTGCACCTCAAAGCTCAACTCTCTAGAATGCAGAATTCGTACTATATTCCTTTCCCCGTGACTTAAGAGTAGGAAAATTTTGACTCTTCTCAGTCTTTTCCTATTGTAATTCAAGGATACGAATTATGAAATTTGTTCACACCTACTCTTAGGGTGTCCTGCCAAATATTCATGCCCAAATGAGGAACTTCCTTTCTATAGGGGATTTCTTCCATCCCCATCAGGACTTCCTGTTGTTTCATTCGATATTTAAACAACCAAATCTGGAAAAGCAGTCGTAATTTAGACTTCTCCTTCTTAGGCTTTTTAAACTTGGGGTATTCTTAAACAACAGCTCTATTTCAGGTTACTAAATTATTTAGAAATTCCCAAAGTAATATACAAAACTTCTTTTGTGAAAGATTATTAGTCCATCAATCATTATTCTAATGTAACATGCTTGCACAAGAATCAAAAATACTGAGTAAGAGATGAATTAATTCAAGAATTTATTGATAGTAAGTGTCCTGAAAAGAAAAAGTATTCAAGAACAGGAAAGAAATGAAGTTTTTTACAAGAACCAACAAACTTGGTACAAATATTATGAAGACTAGGTGCTTTGGATATCGCCGCTTGAACTTCTCCATAGAAGCCAAAAACCATTCTGAATTTAACATGTGTTTAAGGGATCCACAGTACTCTGTCGATGCCTCCAAGACGTCGTACATCCCTTTATTGTTGACTTTAGTAAGGTCACCATATGCCCCAATCTGACAATGTTTGAGCTGCCCTTTTCGGGTTTTCAACTCAAACTCCCTTTGGTCTCAAGGCGCCCTTTTCGGGTTTTCACCTTGGCCTCTCCTTTTTTCTTTTTTTTTTTTTGCAAAATCAGAGCGCCCTTTGTGGGTTTTCACTTTGATTTCTCCCTTTCTTCAAGTGAAATATTTCTTAACCGAGTCTGAATTTACAGGATTCGGAAGATTTTTGCCATCCATTTCACTCAAAATCAAAGCGCCTCCAGAAAAAGCCTTCTTCACAACATAAGGTCCTTCCCAGTTTGGCATCCATTTCCCTCTGAAATCCTTTTGTAAAGGGAGGATCTTTTTAAGAACCAAATCCCCTTCATGAAATTCTCTGGGACGAACCTTCTTATTGTAAGCTCGCATCATTCGCTTCTGATACATTTGGCCATGACGAATGGCTTTTAATCTTTTCTCTTCAATCAGGTTCAGTTGATCATACCGAGATTGGATCCATTCCGCTTCATCCAATTTTAACTCAGCCAATACCCGAAGAGAAGGAATTTCAACCTCAATGGGTAACACTGCCCCCATTCCATAAACCAAAGAAAAAGGTGTTGCCCCAGTAGAAGTCCTGACAGATGTTCGGTAAGCCAGAAGAGCAAAAGGTAACTTCTCATGCCAATCTTTGTAAGTTTCAGCCATTTTTGCCACGATTTTCTTGATATTTTTATTTGCCGCTTCCACTGTACCATTCATTTTCGGGCGATACGGTGATGAATTATGGTGTCTAATGTTGAACTGATCACAGACTTCCGCTATTGTGCTGTTATTCAGATTCAACGCATTGTCAGATATGATCCTTTCAGGCATTCCATATCGACATATGATTTCCTTCTTCAGAAACTTACTGACTGCTGACTTCGTGACATTAGCATATGAGGCTGCCTCTACCCACTTAGTAAAGTAGTCAATAACCACAAAAATGAAACAATGTCCATTAGAAGCCTTCGGTGATATTGGTCCAATGACGTCCATACCCCACATGGAGAAAGGCCATGGAGAAGTCATAACATGAAGAGGAGAAGGAGGCGCATGCATTTTATCTCCATAAATTTGGCATTTATGGCATTTCTTGGCATGATTGATGCAATCTCCTTCCATAGTGGACCAGTAATACCCGAATCTCATAATCTGTCTAGCCATGGTGAATCCATTAGCATGTGTTCCACAAACACCCTCATGGACTTCTTCTAAAATTTCCTTAGCCTCTACAGCGTCCACGCATCTCAACAGTACTCGATCCTTTCCCCTTTTGTATAGGATCTCCCCATCCAAGACATAGTCAATAGCTAGCCTCCTCAATGTCCTCTTATCATTCTCCGTTGCCTGATCTGGATATTCGCGATTCTTCACATACTGCAATATATCTTGGTACCAGGGAGGATTATCATTCTCCGCCTCCTCAATGCTGTAACAGTGGGCTGGGATCTCATAAATACTAATTTGAATAGGCTTCATGTCCTCTAACTGATTCACTTTAATCATGGAAGCTAAAGTAGTAAGAGCATTAGCCATCTGATTTTCTTCTCGTGTGAGATAACAGAAGGTAATGTTGTCAAACTCTTCGATCAATCCCAAAACCAATCTCCGGTAACGGATCAATTTAGGATCCCTCGTCTCCCATTCCCCTCTTAGCTGGTATATTACCAATGCTGAATCTCCGCACACCTCTAATGTCTTGATTTTTCGTTCTATGGCTGCCCGTATACCCATGATGCAAGCTTCATACTCAGCCATGTTATTGGTGCAATCAAAGTCTAATTTATTGGTGAAAGGATGATAATCTCCATTCGGAGACACCAGGACTGCCCCAATCCCATTGCCTAATGCATTCGATGCTCCATCAAAGTTTAATCTCCAAGAATGATGATCCTCTTCAGCATTTGCCACATACATCAAATCCTCATTCGGGAAATCAAAGTCTAGAGGCTCATAATCTTCCAGAGCCCTGCTAGCCAAAAAATCTGCTATCGCACTTCCCTTGATGGCCTTCTAACTTACATATACAATATCAAACTCAGAAAGCAAGATTTGCCATTTAGCCATTCTTTCATTCAATGCTGTTGACTCCATCATATACTTTAAAGGATCTAATTTTGAAATTAGCCAAGTCGTATGATAGAGTAAGTATTGCCTCAACCTCTTGGTCGTCCAAATCAAGGCGCAACACAATTTTTCGATAGGTGAATATCTCATCTCACAATCAGTGAATTTCTTGCTGAGATAGTAAATCGCCTTTTCCTTCTTTCCAGTCGCATCATGTTGACCCAGCACGCATCCCATAGAGTTGTTGAACACTGTTAAATACAAAATCAAGGGTCTATCTGGGCTGGGTGGTGACAGAACTGGGGTATTGGATAAGTATTGCTTTATCTTTTCAAAGGCTTTTTGACATTCTTCATTCCAAACGTCAGGATTATGTTTCTTCAAGAGGCGAAATATGGGATCACATTTTTTGGTCAACTGTGAAATGAACCGAGCAATGTAATTCAGTCTTCCCAAGAAACCCCAAACCTCTTTCTGGGTACGTGGTGGCGATAAATCTCGTATTGCTTTGACTTTGTCTGGATCAATCTCAATTCCTTTTTCGCTGACTACGAAACCTAATAGCTTTCCTGATCTGGCTCCAAAGGTGCACTTTGTCGGATTAAGCTTGAGCTGGAACTTCCTTAAACTTAAGAACAATCTTCGCAGGACCTGCACATGTTCCTCCTCTGTTCTGGATTTGGCAATCATATCATCAACATACACCTCGATTTCTTTGTGCATCATGTCATGGAACAAGGTTACCATGGCTCTCTGATATGTTGCTCCCGCATTCTTTAATCCAAATGGCATCACCTTATAGCAAAACGTTCCCCATAAAGTAATGAACGTAGTCTTTCTCATATCTTCTGGATGCATTTTTATCTGATTATATCCTGAGAACCCATCCATAAAAGAAAACAACGAAAATCCCGCCGTATTATCCACCAGCGTATCAACATATGGCAATGGGAAGTTGTCCTTTGGGCTTGCTCTGTTCAAATCCCTGTAATCGACGCATATTCATACTTTTCCATCTTTCTTAGGGACTGGGACGATATTAGCTACCCACTCAGAATATTTGACTTCCTACAAAAAACCAGCATCAAACTGTTTCTTAACCTCCTCTTTTATTTTGAGCACAATATCAGGCCTCATTCTTCTGAGCTTTTGTTGAACAGGTTTGCAATCCTCTTTTATAGGTAAGCGATGCACTACAATATCAGCACTCAATCCAGGCATATCCTGGTATGACCATGCGAAGACATCTTTGAATTCATGGAGTAATTCAATGAGGTCTCGTCTTGTTTTTGCGAGAATTTCAGTTCCAATTTTCACCTCTTTCCCTTCTTCCAGGCTCACAACTTCTACTGTCTCTTTGTGAGGTAGGATTTGCTTTTCCTCTTGTTCCACCATCCTCAACAAGTCCAAAGATAGACCACCCTCTTCATCACCTTCAAAGTCGTGCGATCCCTCTAAACACACATTTCGTTCAAAAGGGCACTCTGAGCTCGTAGCAATGTCATTCACGTCATTGATACACAGAGACCTATTATGGTTACAAAAGAATGTATGAATTTATGTACAATTTATTTATGTAATGAAAGAATATATTTTAGGCGTATGAAAGAATGAAAGAGTATTTACTCGAAATAATTGCAAAGATGTATTTTATTAAAATAATGATTCTTAAACATAAGCCTATTTCACAAAAGAATTCATGTTATTTCTAGGCTAAAACAACAAGTTTGTTCTGAATATTAATCTGAGACAATTCTAAAGACTTTAGGTATTTCTTCCCCAGTCCAATTGTCTAGAACACTCCTAGGCTCATAAGGACGAATGTCTAGCCAACTTCTCTCTTCATTCCCATGCTCATGAATGGCATTAATGTGCATATTTCCCAACGTCTCCTTAATGCTTTCCTCAACCGATTTCTTTCTCTCCTGATGAATGTTTCCTCCAGATACGAAAGTTTTGGATATGTGGGGAATTATCATTGGCTCCCACTTAGCTTCCTCCCCATTTAATCGCGCCCTTCTCCTTTCCTGCCTGTTTTCTATCTCATTCTTTATTTGTCCTCTATTCGGCTTATATCCTAAGCCAAAATGATCCTGCTTTTCTTTCAGCATCAGAACTTCCGTCTTCCCTTACAGATATCTCCCCAACCCTGTTCTGGGTAAAGCTCATTTTCCTACCAACAATTGTAAACCCATCTCTGTGGTTTTGGATAATTTTGGAGCCACAATTTTGCTCCCTTCAGGAACAAATGCCGCATTTACAAAATCCAAAGATCGAAATGAGCATTCAACTGACTCGTCATTGGTCTCAACGTACGGCATCTCATTGGATACAGTTGCTATTATATCCTATTCGGCTTTTATCGTCACTAGTCGACCATCTGACACTAACTTTAACATCTGATGTAATGATGACGGAACTGCCCCTGCCGAATGTATCCATGGTCTTCCTAATAAGCAGTTATAGGAAGGTTTGATGTCCATCACAATAAAATCTACCTCATAAACTGTTGGACCAATCAGCAAGGGTACCTCAATTCTTCCCATGACCTTCCTTTCTGTACCGTCAAATGCCCTTACTACATTTTGACACGTTTTCATGTGCGAACTGTCTATAGGTAGCCTGTTCAGTGTGAACAATGGCAATACGTTCAAAGCTGATCCATTGTCAATCAATACTCCTGGCAAAATATGCCCCTTGCATCGTGCAGTGATATGCAAAGCTTTGGTAGATCCCATGCCTCCCGAAGGTATTTCATCATCATTGAAAAATATGAAATTATCAGCACTGATATTATTAACCAACCGATCTAGCTTATTGACAGAAATATCCTTGGACACATAGGTCTCATTTAGCATCTTCATTAACGTATTTCGATGCACTTCTGAACTCAAGAATAAGGACAGTACAGATATGCGGGCCGGTTGTTTATGCAACTGCTCAACGACATTATACTCACTATGCTTTAAAAATTTGAGGAATTCCACAGCTTCTTCCTCCTTCACTGGCTCAACTACTTTCCCTTTTTGCTCCCCTATTATAGACTCTGGATTGGTACTCACACACTGGCTCTTTGCCGTCTCACTTCCTGGGACAGTCGTATTGCACTCGTAGTTCCATGGGACCTTCTTACTGTCTTGGTAAGGAAAGGTTGCAGGTTTCTTTATTATGATCTTTGGCATTGCTGGTGCTCTCACCTCATCCTTCTTGGGTCGCGAGATAATGACCACAGGCTGCACTACTCTTGGAACCTTCGAAGCTTCTGATGTGCAAATGCTCCCCTCCTCCTTAACTTCTTCATAAAATTCCATCTCATTGTTATCCATCAGGTCTTGAACCAAGGCTCTGAATTCTGTGCATTCCTGGATTTTATGTCCTTCCTCGTGATGGAACTCACAGTAATTTTCCACCCCTTCGACGCTTCTCTCTGAACTCGGGATGATCAATCCCCTTTCCACCATATTTTTCCAGACCCACCTCAAAGGAATTTTCACCTCTGATATATCTTCCTTGATCTTTCTATCCATGCTCCCACCTATCATGTTCACTCCGTTATGATTAGGTAACGGATTTTCTGTATTGGGTGACTCATCCAATTTTACCACGCCCAAGCTTATAAGTCTTTCCACCACCTTTTTGAACGCCATACAATGTTCTATAGAATGCCCCTCAATTCCCGCGTGATAGTCACACCGTGCATTTGCATCGTACCACTTGGGGTATGGAGGCTGCAGTGGTTTCAAATGGAAAGGGGCAACCACGTGTGCATTGAATAGATTCTGATATAGCTCCCCATACGTCATTGGAATTGGCGTAAATTGCAGTTTCTCTGTACTTTGTCTTGTATCAGATCTCTGCTTCGATGATCCCTGCTGATTAACAGCCACTTTTCTCGGCTGATTCACTGTAACTGTCTTCGAATATGAACTCGTGTTGTTAACCTCGTTCTCTTTCTTCTTCGAGGCCGTCCTTCTGCTACTTTCCCCAGCATCTATTTTCCCACTTCTGATAGCGTTTTCTATCATCTCGCCATTCATAACTATGTCAGAAAAACTTTTAGAAGTGCTTCCTAACATATGTGTAATAAATGGTGCCTTCAATGTGTTGACAAAAAGCATCGTCATCTCTCTCTAGAAGAGATGGCTGAACTTGGACAGCAATCTCCCTCCATCTCTGTGCATACTGCCTGAAACTTTCACCAGGCTTTTTCTCCATGCTCTGCAAAGTAATTCTATCTGGTACCATGTCAGTCACATGGCTGTACTATTTTAAGAATTCCTGTGCTAGATCTCTCCATGAATTAATCTGGGAACGGCTCAGTTGATTATACCATTTGGATGCAGCCCCTGTGAGGCTATCCTGGAAGCAATGTATCAGCAACTGGTCGTTATTAACATATCCAGTCATCCTCCTACAGAACATAGTAATATGTGCTCCGGGGCTACTAGTCCCGTTGTACTTCTCGAACTCTGGCATTTTGAACTTGTGAGGAAGTACCAGTCCTGAAACCAAGCTCAATTCTCTAGCATCAATTCTGTGATAGCTCTCAGTACCTTCTATCACTTTAAGTTTTTCCTCTAGCCATTTATACCTCTCCTCGAGCTGTTTTGATAATTCATCATTCATTTTTTCCTTTCCAGCCGTCTCATCAAAATCAGGAATAGCAGGATTAACAAAATTGGCACCGGGGTTAGAGCCTGATCCCATCTGGAAATTCATTTGTGTTGCAACATCACCCGGAGGGTTAATGGTAACAGAAGACCTTCGCGGGTACATCTCAACTTGTTGGGGTGTAAAGTCCGGAGGATAGACAAGTCCCTCATTGTCTCTTTCTTCAATATTGAGCACAGAACCCTTTCCTTTATCAGTTCCTTTATTAAACCACTGAGTTAACTGAGCCATCATACTCCCTTGAGACTCCATCATTTTGTCTATCATCTTTTGCTGCTCATTCATTTGCTTTTGAAGCAGCTCCTGCATTTCCTTTTGGGTTTGTTCTAACCTCTCTATTCTTTGATCCATATCCTTGGTTTTTGATCGGGTACCGTAGTGGTGCTTGGTAGGTTGGTTGGTTTCCAGATTAGCTGAGGAGTGATTTAGATTTAATTAGAATCCTTTAATGTATTTATTAATGCATATGAAACAATGCAATGCATGAAATGAATGCAGAAAAGGTAATTCAATTCCATATAAGAAAACTTTACTAGAAATTAAATTCCTTTACATAAAGTGAATTACAAATAAGCCTTTGCCCTAGTACCCAGAACTCTAATCTTTCTAAGTGACAAAGATAATTCTTGCCCCCGATCTGATTCTAATTCATACTTCACACTCAGCGTGTCAGCCTGTACTGCTAAAATCTGTATATAATCAGCCACTTCTCGAACCTGTACCGCAGCTTCCTCGATAAGATGATCTCTGCTTCTAACTTGGCTCTGAAAGTGGTGAAGCTGTTCATTATTACGACTTTCATTTTCCTTCAAGTGCCTAATCTGAATCTCACAATTTTGCAGCACCGTTTCTAACTCTTCGATTCTTTTCTTCATTTCGTCAATCTTGCTTAAGCTTGCTTTTAACTCTATCGTAGAGTTTCGGCTTCGATACTGACGAAGAGATCTTTCCAACACAATCACTCTATCCTTTAACTCACCCTTTTCCTTCTGGCTTTCTGACAAACTCTTTTCTAAAGCCTCATTTTACCTTTGCATCTCTTGAAATTTCTGTTTCCATTTATCGCCTTGTCCTTTTCTTCTTGGATTTCTACTCGCCACTGTTCTGATGTCTTTCCCAACCCAGCAGTTCTTATTGACAAACGTAACTTTTTATAATCCGTCTTTAGACTACCCAGCTCATCCTCAGCCCTGTTTTTCTCTTTTTTTAACATTTCATTTTCAAGCTTCTGAACATCTATATCCAATCTTAAGTTCATCTTTTCCACCTCCATTTGCTCTATCTTTTTCTCCAACTCTGCATTTCTCCTTTCAAAATCTTGCTTTATAATTTCCAACTCAGAAGGAATGACTCGCAAATGCTCTTCTATTGACTGGCTTTCTTCCTGATTTAACTTAGGTGTATTATCATTAATCCTTCTAGCCCACCATTGATAATACTCAGGAGTTGTCATTGGACCCACAGCTAGCCTCTTCATTCGGCGAGTTTGTTTCCACGCACTAGCCATCTCTTGAATCTTCTTTCTATAACCATCATCCTTGTACGAAAATTCCCAATCAGCTATCCCTTGGGTCGCAGGTATAAATTGCCTTGACCTATATTGCCTTAGCACCAATAATGGGGCGTATCCAGTAGCTCCCCAAACCCCTAGCAAAGGAACCCAATCAAAACTACCACACCTATACAGGATCTCATCTGGAAGTAACCAAGGAGCTCTCCACTCAATGTCCTCCTCTCGAAGATTTTGAAGAATTGCTATCCACTTCTCCTTCGAAATGTCGTCTCTCCTGGGCGTAGCGACTATCTCCTTTAGTGGTGAATAATTTTCAGAGAAAACCCGATATGACACTTTATCCACCTTCCAAAAGTGACTATGGAACCATGTGAGTAGAAGCTGTGCACATCCAATAAATCTACCTTCACTTGTCTTGCGGCATGCACTCAATGACCTGAAAGTTTCTGCCAAAATTGCTGGAATCGGTGTAACTTTCTTATCGAGCCGGTCGAATAAATCAGTGACTGTTTCATCCACATACCCCAAGGTTTTAGGGAAGACAACCAAGCCATATATACTTAAAGCAAAAACATCTAACCTTTTCCTGACATCTGGGTGTGTGAGGATTGCATCTTTCAAGCCTCTCCAAGGAACGCACTTACTGTCCCCCTTTTGTTTAATTCGTGCGACAACCCACTGCTCACTCATTCCTGTTACACTCATCAGCTTCTTGGAAAAGGTTGGCACATTTACCGCTCTCGAATAGACCCTGTCCACTTGAAACTTTGAACAACGGAGTAAAGCCATATACTCCTCTATCGTAGGCACTAAATCGACCTTCCCGAACGTAAAGCAGCTATAAGCAGGATTCCAGAATTGGGCGAGGGCTTGAAACAAACGCTTGTCTACCTTCACATCAACCAAATAAGGCAAATCCCCATAATTATCATAAAAGAGCTGTCTAACCTCATCACTCCACTGACCCCAAATTTCCTTCAATTCTTGCAAATTGTTTTGAGTTGCATTGATATGCGTAAAGTCCCATAACTCTGATACATGCCCATCAGCCAAACTATCACCCTTTTCTTGCTGCGTTGTTTCAGACCAAGTTCGAACAGCCGCATTGTCTTCCACTTTATCAAGAAACCCGCTTTCCATGATAAGCCTTCTATCTAGCAACTGAATTTGAATTGACGCCTTTTATGATGAAATGAAATGTCATGTCATGCAAATAAAACATCAAAAGTCAGTATAACATAGAAACACAAGATATAATTAAGAAATAATAAAGATCCCTAATTTGATATCTACTAGGGTTTAGTATGATTCTACCTAAGGTGGATTCCTAAGGTTCATTATATGAAGTTTGGCTTCTAGAGTAAAGGTACCCGAACCAGCAGATTCCTCAATCCTCACCCATTATAGGCTCATATGGACCGAGTTCAGTTCAGGGGAATACATTTCCCTATGGCTGCACGGAGATGAAAAATCTCACGAAGACATAGGTACAGATGTATCCCGAAAGCAATCCACTACCCTACACGGAGGTAAAACCTCACGAAGGCATAGTTTCTCAGTCCCACTTAAAAGGGTAACATTGTTCAACTCATGAAATGTATAATGCAAACAAGAAGATGATGAATGCAAAAGGATGTCATGAGTTTTTTTTTAAAATATTTTCTCGACCATAAGACAAAAATTAATCAACTTTGTGGCTCGACTCTCTTATTTTAAAAAAAAGTCCCCAGCGGAGTCGCCAAGCTGTCGAAACCGTTTTTTTGAAAAACAAAATTTTTTAGGTTGTCGACTTTAAAAAATGAAAATTGGGAGTCGCCACCAATCTTTTAGTAAGGTGTGATTGGGTCACCTAAAAAATGACTTTGATCTTCGAATTTTTAGAAAAACGGGTCCGGGAGTCAGTTACGTATGAGGAAGGATTAGCACCCTCATTACGCCCAAAAATTGGTACCTAGTTAATTAGTTAATGTCTTAAGGTCGAAAATTTTAAAAATATAATCTTTAAAAACTTAAAACGTTGCATATTAAGACCCTTTTCAATTCATTTAAGAAATCACACCTAATAAGGGCACGATCCCTTTAGAATCCCAAACTCGGAATATTTCCTTTACTTTAAAAGAACATCCACTTATCCAAGATTTAAGAAATCACACCCAATACGTTAGGGCACAATTCCTTTAGAATCTCAAACTCGGAATATTTCCTTCATGATTTTAAAAAATCTTCATTTCGAGAAGTCAATGCGTCACATCCAATACGTTAGGACACAACGTGTTGAATTCCCAATAATGAGTTTTTATTTTGATTTAAAGAATATCCATTTTGAAAGCGTTTGATTTTTAAAAAATCGAGTAGAAAAATGCTACATTAAATATATAATGCAATAATAAATACTACGATAACATAGAAATAATGCAAATATATGAACAAATAAATAAAATAATGGCCTACCAAATATCAAATAAATGGACAAGATAATAAAAAATATATGTAAACATAAATTAATAAACAAATAATTGAAATAAATAAAAAATATACATGTACCCTTGAAAATAATAAGTTTAAAATAATTAAGATAATATCAAAATTAATAAAACATGTGTCTAAAATATATAAAAAATATTAGTTTTTAAGGTATAAATACATACAAAATAAACATTTATATATATATATATATATATATAATAACAATAATTTCAAAAAAATTTTATTAGAAATACTAATTTTAAGAAAAAATATGGAAAAAGGACTAAATTAGGTAGCAAGTAAAAAAATAGGGGTGAATCCGCAAATAAATAAAGTCTGGAGGACCAAATTGAACGCGCGAATTACATAGAGGGGCTGGAAGGGCAATTTTCCCTTCTCCTATAAAACGGTGTCGTTCAAGAAGGGTTAAATTGAAATTAAAATAAATTAAAGAGCGAATCTAAAAAAAATAAAAAAAACCTAATTATAAAGAAATTTAAAGGCGGAGGGGCTAAAAGTGCAATTTGCCCCTCCGCATAAAAACACGCGGATCCTGGGTCCGGGTCGGGTCGACACGCGGATCCTCCCCTCAAAATGGCGCCGTTTTCAATTGGCTATTTAAGCCAAAACTAAAGCCAAATTTCATTTCAAAACCGTTTTAAAGAAAAAAAAAACTAAATCTTTCAAAAAAACTCTCTCAGCCCTTCCGTCCTCCGACCATCGGTCGGTCATCGAACGGTCACCGGCCACCGCACCGGCAGCAGTTCTCCGGCGTCGGCACCGCCGTTTGCAGTGGCCGAGAAAAAGAAAAACCCCAAATCTGGTCTTTTCAACACTCTTGAGCTTAGATCCGGGCTCAAAATTTCCAAAATTGACTGAAAAAAAACCTAAAAATGCCCTAGAAACCTTTCTGATTCTAGCCGTCTATCATCGGAGACGGTCCTCTTCCACCTCGCGGCGTTTCAGAAACCAAAAGCAGGTGATTTCTTTCCTTTTTATTTTGTTTTTTTTTCATGCAAATGAAAATAAAAATAAAAGTAAGAAAAGCGAAAAATATGTAAACCTTTGGACTGATTTTTGCTCTCTTGGATATTGAACTAACTGTGTTTTGCTGCGAAAATAATTGTGTATTCTTATTGATTTCCAATCAATCGGCCCCTTTTTACAGTGTATTTGATGTTCTTTTATAGTCGAATGAAAACAAATTAAAGAAAGAATAAATCTGGATATATCTTTGATTCTCAAATCTATGATTTTTTCCATATGTTGTTTGATTTCTTTCCTTGTTTTGCAGGTGAAGATCGGGGAGATTCGGCCTTGGCTTGATTGCGGCGTTGTTGCTTCCTGGAAACCCTAGGGTTTCCTGGATCAGTTTTGGACCACTATTTGGTTTGGGCCTCAGTTTGTTTTTAATTGGGCCACATAGGTCGATTGTAAATTGGGCCCTTTAAAGCCCGGGCAAAATCTGTTATTACAATATGGATATGATCATTTCATAACATTGGTTTTAGCATTGTTTTAAGAAAGATCTCTTGTATGGTGATGGAAATAATACACGGTTGGTATAAATAATTCGACATCGAATTATTTACTGAAGGACAAGTTAGCATGATTTGATTGGGAGTGCAGTTGGATGATGCCATGAGATTAATTAGTGATTAAATTTAAATGATTCATACGGTTGAGATCAATAACTAGAGTTGTATTCTTCTAGTTTGTAAGGTTGTCGTACTTTCAAGGTTATTTGTTTGGTAAGATTAATCGTTGGGCGATTCTCGTGGTTAATTTACGATTAAGGAAGAATTGGTGGTTAAGGCATCCTCAATCACTATAACTGACTTACCAGTGAGCGAGAAGACATCCATAATCCGTGATCAATTCCAAAATTGAGGCTGATGTCATACTCGAGGCTGGAACATTCATCAATTCGATTTATTTTATTAATTCGAAATTAATTTTTATTTATTGTTTTACTGTCTTTCACTTTTTATTTATTTAATATCACAATATTTTAATCCCCTTTATTTATTTTATGCACAATTGCAAGAGCCGTGGGCATGAAATTGCCCACGAAGTCCTTGGTTGTGAGAAAATCGAGCACTGTCAAACCAATACCTATTTGATTTGTTTTTAGGCATATGATTTATTTTTGGTGGATTCGGCACCCATCAACGACTATTGGGAATGAAATCTAACAATTGAAAGCATTAAGTTCAAGTTGTGCCCTTGCAACTTATCTCTCGAGACATATCAAAGGTGTCAAGACATGCATATAGCAGTCATATAGCAGTTGGGAGACTAGGTCTCAAGACATGCATGCCACGACATATTATCTATGTCTCGAGACTTTGCATCCTTGAGTAAAATTTGGCTACTGATTTCCTTGCCTCGAAACTTAGAACTATATGTCTCAAGACTACTATCAAAGTGCATGTTAACAATTTAGTATTGACTCAAAAACATTTAGATAAGTTAAAACACATTTAAAACATATTTTTAAATATATTACAAGTACAAATATTCATGAGTTAGGCCAGGCCTAAGCATAATATTAAAATATTTTATCTTGCCCAAGCTCGGTCCAACCGAAAATATAGGCCTAAAATTTTGCCAAGTCTACTTATATTTGCAAATGGCTAACTCAAGCTCATTTCAAACCAGACCATATTTCTTATTTTTCTTAAATAATATACATTTATATTATTTTAGTTTAATATTTAATAATTTTATATATTAAAAAATTATATAAGCATCTTAACATTTTTTAAGCTTTACGTTATAGTAGTGTTATATATTTAGTATAAATTCTTTTTTGTGTTTATATATTACATAATATACAAAAATAACATAATATAAAGTATTATAAACTTTAAAAACAGGAAGAGTCGAGCCAAACTCAAGCCTTTAATATTTAAGCCTAAACCCGACCCATATTTTAAAAAAACCTAATGTTTTTGCTCAAACTCATTTTTCAGAACTAATATTTTTGTTTAAACCCTTCCAAAATTAAAACATGCCTTCAAGTCTAGATGGATAGTCCAGCTCATATACAAGTCTAATTACAAATCTTTGAAAATGCTTTAAAAACTATATTTTCACCTACTAATTTTAAAAACAAATAATTAAAATTTATCTTAAAAATTTCCAAATTCATCAAACACTAGAGTATTATCCAGTGGCTCGATATTGCAATAATATATTAAAATTGAATGGCTTGATGATGAGATGGGAGTTTCTATCACGAAACAATCAAATCAAATTGGATTGTTACAAAATAAATCATGCAAGTAATAAAGAAAATTCTGTAATTGGTTAAATTATTTTGTAATTTACTTTATGCCCATGAAAAATAAATACAAATTGACTCCACCCAAAGTCGTCCAGTTGCAATCTCTACTGTGTTTTAAAGAAACCCAAGGAGCTGCAGCATCACTAGAAAATATATTCTGTAAAAAAGAACACTACACTAGAAAAATATATCAATTTCCTCGACTACAGAAACATCCAACAAAACAGCATCAGCATAATTAAGTTAAAAGGACTACCTCATCTCATCTCTCCTTCAAAATCAATATAATGAAACAAAGACAAATATAAGTTTATATATATATATATATATATATATATATATTTCTCAAACCATGAATTATCCATTATGTTCAAACAAATGCAAACCATATACATCAACCAACCTTGTTTACCAAACTAAAACACGGAAAAATAAAATAAAAACACAACAGAGATGAGATACATGCCAACCAAATAAAAGAACGTTGACCTGCCAAGTCCAACTCTCCTTTACTACATGTGATACATTACAAAAGCCAGTGACGCTATGAGGAGGTATGGAACCTAAAAAATCACTCTTTCAAACAATCAGATATTAACCACGACATGAAAAAAGGCAAATGAGATAAGGCAATCCAAGCTATACCAAGAAAACCACAATTTTCGAGCGGAAGTGAAGATCAAATTCAATGAAGGCATTAGAATGCAAAAGAACAACATACATGCATTCATTCTCTAGAATAAATCAACTTTCTTCTTCAGCATGTCTTGTTTCCACTTTGGCAGTTTATAAAATGCTTCTTTTTCCATCCCAAATACGGCCTGGAACTCTTCATCCGACAAATAAGCCTGAGAAGTTGATGAGTGAGAACAAGAATATATTCAGGAAAAGTTAAGAGCGAACTTAAAAATATAAATGGTAAGACAAACCTCTCTCCGTTTGAAGTCAATTCCAGTTACAGGATTTTCGGATTTCGCCTTCAGTTGCTCATAACTGAAAGTACTTTGAGTGCTTCCATTCACATTCTCATCCTGCTCTCTCTCTTGCTTTGGTTCTGAATCCTCCCCACTGGTTTCAGATACTACACCTGTCTCCTTGGCTTCAGGAACCTCTTGAGAATCTGCTAGTTCAGAAGGGTCCACTTCACTCTTTGCTTCAGCTGTACAATCTCAATGCATCAGATACACTTTCAAAAATATACAATAAGACAGGTCAAATTTATTTATCAGTAGATGCATAAAGAATATTTAGCAACTTATGTTGATCAGTCTAAGGCAATGGTCCATGTTTCTAGATAACATCTTCCAAAGAGTAGAAAGGGATTCTTACGAGGCGGGCTGGTTACTGCAGGAGTGCTGCTAGTGGATTTTATAGGGGATGCATCAGGTGATTGTTTCTTCTTTTCAGCAGTAAGAACCGAGGAAAGAGCAGCTACAGCTGCTGCTCTTTGTGATCCCTGACTAGTGCTGGAAGGCTTTGGAGTAGAGGCTTTGCTAGCTGATGATGGATTAAATGCAGATGATAAGGCAGCTAAAGCTGAAGCTCTTTGTGTAGGTCCTCCTTGATTTCCATTGGATCGATCCTGGGCCTGCAACAATTGCACATATCAAATACTTGACTAATAATGCTTCAAAATTTGATATCTGAAAGCAATGATACAGACGAGGAAATGGAAACTAAAGCAGAAGGAAACAATAAGAAACTCCATCCAGTAACATACAAAGACAAAAGGGTCAAACAAACTGACTAAAATTAAAACTTCCTGATGAAAACAAGCAAAACTTATTCAACCCATTGAAAAGGGGGGGGGGGGGGGGGATGAAATCCATTAGAAGATAACTGAAAAAGAGATGGAAGAAAACAGAAGTAACTTTGAAAAAAATATAACATGTAGATAACACCGCAAATAAAAGAAAAAAAAACCTAAACAAGAAATCTAATTCATTATTCTCCTCTTTTAGAAATATCTTTTTTTTTTTTTTTCGTTTTTTTCCTGCCTTTATGAATCCCACCATAGCAGCAGCAGCATAGATGACAAACATTATCCAAGAAAGCAGAATGCATAAACATTCAGAAACCAAGTATAAAGCAGCTTGTCATGTTTAGAATTCGATCCACTTGTTCTTTGCTGATAGAGTATTGGACTCTTGGTTCCCATGACAAGAATCAACTGCAAGCAACCTCAAGTATAAAAAAGTTTAAAAGACGAAAGTTACAACCCATCTCATCTTGCTTTCATTACATCAAAACTTTATATATTGAAAATAATTTATTTTCCTTGCAAGTAGCCTAAATTAACTCCCACAATTTTTATGATCCAAGTTTCTCCGTACAGACAAAAAATTAATATAATGAAAATACTCACTTTATGAGAATTAAAGAAATTTTACCTCTACAGCATGGCTAGCCCCAAAAAGCAAAGCCACCTTCTTCTGGAATGAGTTTCCTTGCACCTGCATCCACGGAGAACATCCAAGTATAAATATCAAACAGATGAAGCAGAATGCAACATACATGACGGAAGAACCGTGTCCATCAAAGAGCAGTTCAACCTTAAAAAACATATAATGGTGATGTCATTGAAGATATGAGAAGCTCTCAGAGGTATGAGCCTTAAATTTTAATTTTGGAAGACTTCCATCATACTTCATTCAAACACAGCAGACTATGTCCATGAACTCCCTCTCGGTTCCATACAACAATATACATCTACTATCCTACTTTTCCATCATTGGGGATCTCTCACTGCAATTCAAATTTTAGAGTCCTAGTGCTTTGACTTCTAATCTCCTGCACCTCACACCTGCTCTACAGTTTTTGTTTACTTTATCCTTCTCATTTGTTCTTTGTGCAGACAAGGAACTTGTCAAACCCAGGATAAATTTGATGGCTAAAGGTGTAGTTAAATGGTCATTTATTCTTATACAGGTTCTTCATCAGAGTTACATTCAAAATTTCCTCATCTACAAAATAATGTGTTTGCACAGAAAAGATGGGAAGTAACTTCTCAAATTTTGTTTCTGAGGAATATAAAAGTATCTAACATTAATTTAAGTGACAGTAACTTAGGGATAAAGCAGAAAAATCCAGTCATGAACACACATACAGTAGCTTGGGTGGAATCCCATGAGAAGAATGTTGTGAAGAAGCAAGGTTCATTTCCTTCAGTAACTTTGTAAAGTGGAACATGTGGAGACAAACCTTCTAGAGATGCCGCCATGTCTATATATTTCTGCAAAGAACTAGTAAAATGAATAACGAGCATCTTGAAAGGATAAAATAAAGAATAAATGTTTTATTTATACCTGACCAATTTCAAAAGCATTTTGCTTTTCTTTGGGGTCTACGCACTGACCGACCCAAACAAACACTTCAGCATGTGTATCGAGTATCAAAATATCTTCTGTCAAGAGATCATCCTGAGAGAAATTGTAAACTTCCTCAACCTGTACAGCAGAATGTAAACTTGCATAAGAAGAAACTTGGATACCTGTAGGAGCGAGATTCAATTACATTAGAAAAGCTCACCTCAAACTTTCCTATGGCATCCATGTGGAACCAGACAAAATCAGGGAAAGAACAGTTAGAATGGTTATAAGTTTCATCAATAACTGCGGGCAAGACGAAGAAATCTAAGAGTACAAATATGAAAATAAAGCAGATCATATTAGAAACAAGATACCTTTATTAAGAGAAAAAGTGAACAAGTGGGGATCCCTGACAATCTCTGTAGATGCTGTTTTGCTGGTATAACTAAGCTTCCCCCCAAGTGCAAACCAGAAGGCAGAGCTCTCCTTTCCTTCTTTAGCATGTTTAAGAGCAACTCCAGGCTGAATGCCAAAGAAAATTATTAGATGATTGCTTGACAAGGGGGAAGCAGTTGTTTGAAAGAGCTAATAGTGCTGCTATTGACTTTTATTAACAAGGCACAATCAGAAGCAAAATGATTGGTTATGCAAAAGATGAAAGACAGCCACTTCAATGCTTAATATTCAGTATATTTTACTTTTTCCTGGTATTTATTCACAATAGATTATGTAGAATTATGGGAAAAAAGAGATTATTGACTAGGATAATTAACACAATCCAATCAATAAGGGATTTGCAACTGTCAATTAGGAGTTTGGACGTAGTTTAGGAAAGTACATTTTATATTGAGTATTTAAAATTTAGAAAAATAATATCAAAACTAAGAGATGCCTTGAAATAAGGATTTCTATCAATTAAGGGAATCTCATGCAATGTTCAGTAGTATGCTTTCTCTATAAATTATGCTGAATTTTCGGACTGAGGTATGCAGAAAAGTTACAACCTTATTTCCCATGCTTTCTCCTAGTTTTCTGTTCTAAAACTCTAGTTTTGTCCTCAACTTTTTGTCCTAAAACAACGTGGTATCAGAACCAGTTCAATTCTTATTCTTTTTGGCTGAAACAGCCATTATTGAGGAAAAAACCTTTGCGGCAGAAAGCTATATTCTTGGTGGAACATGCAGAAGCACCATGTCTTACGGGAGTGAAAATGCTACCCTTGTTTCAAAGGAAAATGAAGCTGAATACAGCAAGAAAAAACCCTAGTGTGACCACAGACAAAAGCATTAACAGAAAAGAGAAATGTGCTGGAAAATTCACGGGAAGCCTCAGAACTGGAAGGAAAAAAAACAACAATTTTGAAAACCGTGCCTTCTTACTGTCAAACAAGGAACAAGGGCAGCAAAGTACCCCAGAATTGTCTCATTTCACAAAGGAACAACTAGAGAACCCGTACAAACCTTTCCAATCTCTTCCAAGTATATTCCTCAAATTTCTTCTGCTCTTTGGCTCAAAAAGGGGAACTTTGTTTCTGCACTCAGTATTAATCCTAGCCAAACTAGTTCATTGATCATAGATTCTAGAGAAACTGAACATATGACAAGCTGCTCCGAATTGTTTTCTGCTTTTACTCCATGTGCAGGGAATAAAAAATCAAGATTACTTATGGGTCTCTTTCGGGAATTGCTGGGACCAGATCCATTGTGCTATCCATCTATAACCTGCATGATGTTCTTCATGTCCCTAAACTCTCTTGTAATCTTTTGTCCTTCATGATGTCCTTCACGTCTCTTGTAATCTCAGTATGAGTTTGAGGAAATGGTCTTTTGGGGAGGAGTGACAGTGCTAGGGAAAATGGAGGTCTCTATTTCTTTGAAGATGGAACTAACTCCAAACCCGAGGTTAGAGTTCTTGCTATAAATATTTGTCTGTTTTTGCTGGTGTTATGCTTTGGCATTAAAAATTAGGATATTTATTATTTAAATTATTTTCTTCCTAAATTAAAAATAAAAGCCCGTCTTCATTTCAATGTGAGATCTAAGAATTGACTAAGCATCATCGTTCATCCTTAGTTTTCTGTTCTAAGCTTTCTCTTAGCATTCCGTTCTGAAACCCTAGTTCTGTCCTCAATTTTCTGTCCTAAACCACAGGTTCAAAGGAAAAGAACCTGTAAATACCTAAACAACCATGTCTCTAAAAGCATAAAATAGATATATTCAGCTTAAGAATAGTGATAAATGAAAACTGCATCACTCAACAAAAAAGAATTATAAACATCATATAAGAATTACATCTAACTATTTGATTTATACAAGATATGTAGGCATATATACATGTATTACATTCTTTAGCAGTATTAATTAATTGATCAACTCAACTAGTTGGAACTTAGATGCTAGACAATAATATAAAGTC
The DNA here is from genome assembly GCA_008044935.1 of Gossypium turneri. Lineage (NCBI taxonomy): Eukaryota > Viridiplantae > Streptophyta > Magnoliopsida > Malvales > Malvaceae > Gossypium > Gossypium turneri. The sequence goes on along the minus strand of CP032572.1, from coordinate 20,366,975 downwards.
ATTACCGTATCGTGCTTTAATCTAAGTCGCAACAAAGCCAAAATGTAAAGCTCTCCAAAGAGTATACCTTCAAAAATTCAGCAACTCGTGCAACTAATTGCTGCTGTTCATAGGTGCTTTGATTTCCGTGCCAAGTAAACATGGAAGATCCAGATTGCAGGAGGAAACAATCAATCGAGTTCAATGATGTTGCTACCTGAACAATAGTTACAAAAACAAGGAGGTACTGCTGTGAGCATGCAGAAGGAATAGGTAGTCATGCTGCACCACCATAAAAACACTGTAGAATCCTGTTATTGCTACACAAGTAATGTCAAATAAAAGTAGCTTGCATTTTGCAGTAGAAGACTTTAATGTTGCTATTTCATGAGTTGAACCAATTATTCCTTTTTTCTGGTACTTAAGAGTTACAAGGCCTTGAAGCCTTGAACCACAGCCTAGAGAAAAGACTTAGATCTTCTGTAACACATCCTAATTGATTTGACATCAACTAGTTTGGTACTTTAGTTGTAAATTTAAGACCACCTCAGAGCAAACATATCTTCATCTAATATTTTCAGTATCCTAGGCCTTCATTTCTCCAACAATGCTAGAATTGTAGTAACAAGTTCTTTTCAGTTTTCACAGTTGTTTAATCCAGAACTTCTGAAGAAAAATCACATCTTAAGTAAGTTATGATACCTTTTCAGACTAGTTTCACATAATCGATACCTTTTCAGTCTAGTTTCAGATAATCGCAGCACTAGTGAACAACAAAATACATAAGTATAATTCTGTGCTTAAAAACAATGAAATCCTCAGAAGACTTGGCATTTGAAATTTTCAACTAATGCAAGGCAGGAAAAAATTCAGTTTCCAGCAGACATAAATGCATAATCAATCATGTGTGTATTGGAAAATAAGACTGACTTAGCAAGGGAAAACAAATTTCTTTTATGAGACTAATGAACAAAGAACCAAGACAATTATGACTGGAGATTCATTGACTAAATAAATGCTACATCATATAATAATATGTATGAAATTTGGTAAAATGACTGCAAAAAGATTTTTTTTTCATCTTTTCGGAAAACAGCAAAAGGGAAGGGACTTCAACTAGACAAGCAACTTCATGGTAATAGATATATATATTTTTTTGAATAAATGGTAATATATACTGGTAATTATACTATACTATGAGGGCCAGACAATTCTGGACAAGCACTGGAAATGACTAATTCCCAAGAAGAAAATAATAACACATTTGGAACTATGATAGGAAGAGACTTTTCTTACCACTTACAGAACCGAAAAGGAAAAAATAGAAAAAACACCGAATATCTCAAATTATTTTAGAGAGGAAAGGTAAAAAAAAGGGTTACTAAAGCAATGAGATATCATTTTGATGGATAAATTTTAACAATGAAACAACAACAAACTTTGACAATGAAAAGACAATTCCCCACAATTTGTAAAAAGAACATAGAAGTGTTCCATTGTTTAGATGTTTACCTTCCAGATTCCTCAAAACCAAACAAAAGTTTAGATTACAAACTTCTCAGTGAAAACTGAAAAAGATTCTACTCTGGGGTGGCAACAGGAAATGTTAGGATCTAGAAAATATTTGAATATAAAACAAAAATAAACTAGTCATTTTGCATGTAAGTTTTATGGAAAAACAGTCTTGCTTGGAAATTCAAAATCAACCAAACATAAATTTAAAAGGCAAAAACTGACAAAATAACCAAATAATGCATACCGCATCAACTTGCAATGTTTTGTTATTTTGCACTGAGGTTCCTGAAATTCGAAATAGAGAAACACAATCTGCAGTGTAGGTTTCATCTGTCAAGCCTTTGTCTGCTATACTCTTTTTGTAACCAGTGCTTAGACCACCCTGGATAGGGATCACACATAGGAAATTAGCTGATACCCGCCAATTCTAAACCAAAAAATCAAAAGCAATTGGAAATGATATTCTAAAATATCAAATTAAATACCTTAAGGACCACCATTGGTTGAAAAAGTGCAATGAACTGGGGTGGTTCTTTACCATCAAAAACTCGACCCTGCAATAATCATCTATTAGAAACACAAGCATTAGAATCATTGTACTCAGCTGAAGGTATTATGTTACCTGAACAGGCCTCCCCTTAAGTGAGTTACACATTGTATTAGCCAGTCGAGTGGCCATCTTTTGGTCTTCCTGAATTAAGAAATAGATGAACTATTTAGAAAACAAAGTTTTAAGTAGCAAGAGTGACCACCACCAGAATGAAGTCCATCAAGTTGGCATGTGACCATATAAACCTCTTTCTTCTATGCAAAGGACATTAAGAATGAAAAAAGAAGGGATATAGATTCAATGCAGCAAACAAGCCGAATGAAGTACATATTGTCACCAATGTATGACCTAGAAACCAGTTCCCCAACAAAGTAAGCACAGCAAAGTATACAGAATTTGCTAAGTTCTGAACAATCAACAACGGCAATACAGATGAAACTTTTTGCAAAGAAATTTAGCTAGTAAAAATTATATTTAAGAAACAAAAAATATGAGAGGCACTAAGTGTCACAAGGAGAGATACAAATGATTGAAAATGCACTATCATCTATTCAGGAAACTACAGCAGCTTTCAAGTTACTTCTTAATTTTTCAATTTCTTATTAGAGATTTTGGGTTTTCTTTTTTGCTTTAATTCTATGTTTAGGGTACAATGAGTGCTGTGTTCTTGTCAGATTCTAAAATGCTTGACGATTACAGGCCTCATGTAATTTATCTTCTTTTATTTGTTAAACTTGTCAAATAATCTTAATTCCCAGCCACTAATTACTTTACTTTGTGCAATGAAGAACTTCTCCCTATTGCAGATGCATCCAGATCAAAACTTGCTAACACATAAGTTTCCAGCACCAATTGCTAAAATTTGAATTAGCATGGAATTCTGAATTGTACAGATTTTCAGATTTTTACCAAATATATTTGTTCTAAAACATTTATGACTGCAACTGAAGTGCTGCAAAACTGTATTTTATATGTACAACAATGTGCATTCACTATTTTCATAGCGTCATCTTAAAATTATAGAATTCAATAGGTGCAACCAAAATTCAATCCTCTATCAATAGTTCATTTGCAGGTTAGGAATCCAAGTTAGGAAGCAGTCCAAGTCTACTATATGCATGAAATTAGACATGTTCTAAATTCCATATTAGGAAGCAACACTTATTGGAAACCATTATCATGAGCAAAAAATTATTATTAATTCGAACTCAGATAAGAATGATGTAAGTTACCTCAATGCTATCCTTTCCAATCCAACAGCAAAGAAAGTAATCTTCTTTCCTGTCACCTGAGTGGTAGGTATAAAGGACAATGTAGCAGTCTCCGCTATAAAATTTGCCAATATCCTCTTTTGGCAACGGTGTCTTGGCACTGCCATTGATGCACCATACCTGCAAAAAAGAAAACCACCAATGGCACCACCATATTTGTGTCAACAATTTGTGTCCTTAAGTCAAATGCCAAACACCAACAGAAAGCAGACAACTAACTCGACCTCCATCTTTCCACCGCCATCAAGCAAAGGAGGAACTTCTTCATTCACAGGAGCACTTTTGCTCATTCCCTTAACACCAACTCCTTGTTGCTTCAGCAAAGCTAGTAAAAGGATACCATTCAATAATGTCAACCAAAAAATATAATAGTTCCATTTGTATCTTATTAAGTGATCCTACCGGCTACTTTTCCTCTTCCTTCCTCAGCACCAGGAGCTGCAGATCCCGCCGGCCAAGAATCAAAGTTGCTCTTGAATGAATTGGTTTCATACCCTTGGATAACACGGGTAATGCGTGTTGTTTTTGGTCTATTCTGGCCAGCAATAAAGTCCTGGAGATAAAAGGTTGGGAATGAGAACTCACTTCCTAGAAAGACATGAAGAAATCAATGTCATGCCTCTATCTCTACCTCAGCAACTTGACTAGCGGCTTTTCTGTCCTCTACTTGTGTCACCCGTCCAACCCAAACAAAAATCTCCGCACCACAGTCCAGTAGATAGCATTTGTTGTTTTCCAAGAGACCTTTCGATAGTTCACCTTCTTCAATCTTCACCTCACCATCAGTTATGCTACAGGAACCAGTGATTCGAAATTATCAATTGATAGATACACACCTTTAGAAACAATATAAACTAAAAAAAAATTCAATCAGGAATGCTTAGTCACTTAAATTTTCCCCTAAAAAGAAGATTCTCTAACTCAAAGCAAGCATCCAATGAAAGAAAGTACAGTTCATCTATATTACCCATAATAATGGTGACTAGAATACACTTGAAGCTGTCTGGAAAGTAATTTAAAATAAGTTTAATATGTTATTTTATTCTCTCCAGAAAATTTGCCTACATAGAAGGCTTTCTCATGTCCACTCATCTTTTTCTCCTTTTCCTTTTTGATAAGGAAAGAAGGAAATTGACATGGAGAATATATTAAGACAATGCTAACCTTATAATGCTGCCTCATGGCTTCAAAACTAGTCATAACATTCTTGATAACACATTAAAGTACTTGATTTTAGATTTCTTGCACCATAAAGATAATAAATAGGAACACTCCAAATGAACATGTGAGAAACATATGACATTGAACCAATAGGATAAACTGAAAAGAATGTCTTTTAGATCTTGAAATGATAGATAAAAGTTCTAGAATCTGGAGTTGGTTGCTTTTGAACTAATAAGGCTCCATACTTGCATTGGTTGAGACCTGAGACTTCAGGGTTGATATTAGCCGAATTGGAGCAGCCGGACTATAAGAAATGTTATATTAAAGGTAATATTGTGGAAAATACCATGTATTATTATCTTTCCATTTCTTGTATATATCATGTAAATATCTTGTTCCTAAAGTTGAGGTATTAGATCATTTACATTTAGGTAGAGTTTATTTCCTTCCTTTTATCTCTTCATCTCTTGTACGTCTAGTTATAAAATAGACGTGAAACTAAAGGAATAAAAGAGATACAGAATTTCAATCTTCTCAACAAATATATTAAGGACAATACAAAAATGTGGAATCTTAATGATTTCAAGCACACAAAAAGAGCCTTCGATGTGGGCTTACAGAAAAGGGGGAAAAATGGTCATGAGTGCTGTTTCAGTCTTCTAGACCCGTGAACAATGTCTTAACACAGTTGCTTTATTTTCCCTAACCACTTCACTTCGGAAAGAGGTTGGGGGCTACAAGTTTATAAATCAGGTTTGATCGCTAAGAAACTGAAACACTGTTACAACATATAAATCGAATGCAAAGTATTTTATTTAACTCTAGCAAACTTCATTGTGCTACTTTTAGGGAAAAAGCAAAGGAGAAAAAAAGAAAAAGATACGGTTACCTATAAAGTTTAGCAGGAGTTGTCTCAGGAATAACATCATCTTCACTGGTGACCTTCTTGCCTATTGGTGCAAAACCACCAAAGAGGACCCAGAACTCACCTGAGTTGGACTCCGTGTCCAATTTCCCATCATCTGGCAAGGTGATTAGATTAATGCATATATGAGTGTAGATTCATGAAGTGCCAGTTGTAGATAGGGTAAAATAAATAAACTTAGTACACAGTTCAATAAATAATTGTAGAGAAGTAGAGAGCTTAAAAACAGCATCTTTGACAATTGACACTGTAAATGCATGCACCCTTACCAACTATTGCAACATTGCACGTTCCCTCGTGGTACTTTTCCTTTAGAAACTGAATTACTTCTAATGCCTTTGCCCTTTCTTGAATATTAGAATTTGCACCATTGAACTGATAAATCTTATTTTGAGTGTCCAAGATAAACACATCATCATGATTCAGTGAAGAACGGACAAAAGGAACCTGCAAAGTGAATAATACAAACTGGTATTTCCCTGACCCACAATAATCTCATATTGAATAGTTTATAAGTAATTCATGGAACTCCTTGTTTCTTGCTCTATTCCATCCAGACTCATTAAACTTGGGTAAAGAGCATCAGATACCTGCTTCAATCTGACAACTCGTTTTCCTCTGCAGACATACAACCGTGTTTCAAACTCTTCTTCTTCAGCCGTTTTAAATCCAGAAGCAACGCCACCTTCCAGCGGTATAATGCAAGGTTTGAAGTATGACAAAAATTTGTCAGATTCATGGCCTTGAAGTTCCCTGTGCTGCACAGCACGCCCTCCTAGTACTGCATCTAGCTCAACGGTTTTTATAGCAGCAGTTCCAGCTTCATCCTGCATGTAACAAAATGATCTCAAAAAATATGTTTTAATTCATGAGAAGTTACATTTAAATCCTCAACAAATTAAGTAAAAATAGATGCGGCAAAAGCACACCTGACTAGTATCTTTACCAATCCAAAAGTGTATGTCATACAGATATGAACCGCCCTTGCTAGGTGTTGTCTACAAAAACACAGAAGAGAAACCAAATGAGATATTAAAAATAAATTAGTGATTCAACTTAAATGATTTATCCTGGAAAAGAATAAGAGAGAGCAATGTCCAGTATGTGGGTGAGCATCCATAGAAGAGAGACCAAGTGAAAGAGAGACTTTGCACCTGTAAGACAATATACGAATCCCCCATGTAGAACTTTCCATAGTCTGACTTTGGCAATGGTACTGGCTGAAAATTCTCAATACGCCAGATTTCAGTCCCGCTATAAGATGTCAAGTGCAACAGCTTTTACCAAAAAAAATATAGCAGGACATACATGCAACATGATCACATATCTTCAAAAAAAATGTTATTATTTTACCCTGCTGGCATTGGAAAAAAACTTAGACATTGATTCTGGTCTCTCTTATTGAAAGGTAGAAAATATAATCTTACATAAAAGAAAAGGTTAAGAACAAATTAAATCCATAACTTCACAACAAATATGCCTTTCGATTTAAGGATACGGTTTTTGACCCACTCCCTGAAATGCAGAATCCAAAACTTTTGAAGAGCTAGACATTTCTTGGAATTCTTCTTTATAACTGGTTTCTTAAGTGAAAAATGTAAAGCTCAACTTCAGAATCCAACCTTCAGCAGTCTGGAAGTTGCAGAAAAATATCTGGAGAAAACATAGGTATTACATCATGCAAGGAAAAATTAAGTTACGGTTCAAATCTTTTAAAAATAAAAAACGAAAAGAAAAGCCTTTTTGACCAATTCTTATGACAATTTAAGTCTAACAAAAATACTTTACTCTTTCAAAATGCTACAACCATAATAATAACTGGAAAAGATAAAATCAGTTTTGCTTCCATAAAACAGAAGCAATTCAAGAGAAGCCACAGCTTTTCACAATCTTCAACAACAAGATAATGTTGGCGACACTTAGTACTGTCAGGATCCAGCAATAAAAAAATTTCAGAAAATATTTTTATGCCTAGCACGCAAATTGCAAACCAGCTCACTTGACATGTATTGCTTCTAATTAAAACAATTGTAAATAACCGTAATAATCTTAGAAGCAATCTTGCCTTCTCCAGGATCTTCTTTCAAGGTCAACATGCTGGCCAACTTCCCATAACAAACTGCCATTTATTAAATTTGCCAATTAAACCCACCATATATCATCACAGAAGCATGCTGAAGAATCCTTAAGAGCAAGGACAGCTGATGGGCATAAAAACTTTCCCCCTATTATGTTAATGCTTGGAAGTTGATCCACATGAGAAAGAAACTCCCTTTGAGATTGATGCACTAAAATCTATATCATCCATCCATCAAAGCCACATATCATGGTGCTCTCAAAACCAGATCTACTTGTCCACTCAAAATGATCCATGAATTATTAAATCTACTAGAACTAATTGCATCTGCAGTTGCTACTGATAAATACCTATCCTAAGGCTAACACTTAGCCAATCCTAGTCTTAAAACTAGAGATAAGAAAAAGTAAACTCTTACTAAAAACAATACATGTTGCACCACTATATGAAGGTTTAGGAGCAACTTTTCGGTTCTAAAAAAATCAAAAGTGTTCAGTCCATGCATCTTGGATTGCGGAATTTAAAAAATTCATGACGAAGTTCACAAAATTGGCTAGGGATCTCTAATCAGCATTCTTACTTGAAGTGAAAATAATCATATATTCCATACATAGACAGATTTGCCAACTCGACATGTTTCGGAAATTAATAACTTCTATTCTTCTGGCCAAAAAAATCAATTGAGATAAACTCCTATTCTTTAAACCGATCATCCGTCATTTTCATAAATATAAGAAAACACCTCTAAACATGCCCAATCAAGCCTTTGCTTGTAGCTCTTCAACGCGCTTAGGAGAATACCCTCTTCAATAGTGCTCAAATATCGGCATGGTAAAAACCAACCAACACTAAGCACTGTAAGGAAAGCAAAACTGTTTAATTTGATCATGCATATAAACAAAAGGTACCAGAGCAGCAAAGGATCTTAACACTAGTGTCATTGATAAGCAAACCAAGCAGCACTTAACTCGACCAATCAAGGGATTAAAAGGCAGAAGTTGACGAAGTCAACAACCATTCAAAACTTGGCTCAGAGCTAAGATCTTTTAATCTCTCATGCTCAATTACAATAACAAATTAAATCATTTCCATAGCTTCTGTCATTAAACTGAATCCAGAGTTCATTGCACTTGCAAATTGCAATAGATAGTTGAAGGACAGATTTAAAAATCAGAAACAAACAAAAACAATCATGATCAAGTCGGACAAAAATAAAACAGAGAACAGTATGAAAATCTGACATCACATCAGCATTAGACAAGCAAATCAAAGAAGAAAGAAACAAAAGGCATTAAAAGTAAGACAAGATCAAGCATACCCAGATCAACAAACATCAAACAAAGACGACAAAAATAGGAGATCCAAAGGAGTTACAGCCCAGAAAAACTATCAAAGCAAAACGGTCTTTCCATTGATCATAACAAGTCAGAAAAGGAGACAGAAAACAGAAATAGATGATGATCAAAGAAGAAGCAAAAAGGGTACCTTGAGTTTGAGAGAGAGAGAGAGATCTTTGAGGTTGAAGAAGGGACGAGAAAGAGGTAAGCAAAGCTGGCAAATTAAAGGTAGGAACGAAAAGGGAAGAAAATACTGGGAAAGAAAAAGTGAATTATTGCAGTAGCATGTATGTATGTATAGGGTGAAGTGTCTCTCTCTAACCTTATCTCTATATTTTTGAGTTTTTTTTTTTTTTTTTCTTTTGAGATTTGCAAATTGGGAGGTGGAGAGAGGGGTAAAAATGAATGAATTAATGATGGTGAACAGACAGCAGAAGAAAGTTTTTTTTTTTTTCTTTTTTTCTTTTTTTCTTTTTTCCCTTTGGTCTTGTCTTGGTTTTGGTCTTAACGAATTTTCGTTAAGGAAAGCAAAAAGACGTAGCGGTTATTTGAGGCATAAAAATGTAAGGCTCCGGCCAGGTTGGACTTTCTCTTTCAACTCTTTTTTTTCTCTTTTTACCAATTAACACTACGACTCTTTATTTGTTTTTCCTCTTGATAGTTGAAAAAAAAATGTCTGTAAAACAAAATTTTGGACAAAACAAAAACCGCACGTTTAGAAACAGTTTGTCCTAACCCTACAATTTTGTCCAAGTATTTCAGACTCCTATTAATATGATTAATAAATAAAAATTTTATAACAATAAATTTATCAAATAACAGTACAAAAATCATTTAATGTAATAAGCCTTTTTTATAAAAATAATTTTAAAAAATTAATTAAATAAAAAAATTGCGTGGAGAACAAATTAATTACGAAAATAGGGTGTTTATTATCATATTTCTTGGTGTCATCGAATACATTGACGACACCATCCCACTTTTTGTCTAATCATGCAACAATCATGATGTTTTTTTAAAAAATATATTTTTATTAGTGTCGCAACTGTGTCAGTCGAAACCAATATGTATTTTAAAAATACCCATGAAAATACGGGTATACATGGTGGGAGAAAAATCGAAAAAATTTATTGGTGCCAGCGGTGTGTCAAGCTGGACCACTTTAATTTAAAAAAAAATAGCTTGCCAAAAAAAAGCAGCTGAAGCAAAAAAATTTATTTTTTATTGGTGTTGTTGTATTAGGCGACACCGCTTTAATTTTTTTAAAAAAACAAATTGACTGTTAGAAAAAAAAAGCAGTTGAAGTGACAAAAAGTGGTTGACGTCATATGATGTCGTCGACATGTCAGGCAGCACCGGTTTAAAAATCTAGGTCTCAGGATGCTATCAGGCGACACCAACTGATACGAGTCACAAAGGCCTTAGATGCGTACACGAAAGAACAAGAAAATCAAGAAACCGAATCTTGGCCCGATCTTGCTGTTTGGAGCGATTTCAAGAATCAAGAAAATCAAGATTTCAAATCTTGGAAATATTGGTCCGAGAAACCGGATCTTGCAGCCAAAACGCATTGGATCTCCGTTACGAGCATCAAAGACCCAATTTTGGTAAAAAATGGATCACAAGCCCAAATTCTTGAAGGCGAGGCCCAATAAGCAAATTCCCAGCCTAATCAAGAAATCCATACATACTTAGTTGAAAATCAGACCAAAATGTCAAAGGGCCCAATTTGTAAACATTTTAGTTGTTAATTTAAATTTTAGGCTTTAGGAATGTTACATGTTAAAATTCGGCCCAAAACAGTCCATTTAAGTGCATGGACGAATTTCTTTATTATTTTTATTATTTAGGGTTAATTTTAAGTTTTCCTAATGAGGTTAGGATTAGTTTGAGGCCTATATAAGTGATGGCTGGCCACCCCTTGTATTCATTACTCAATACATTAAAAATTTCAGTTTTGTTAAAGTGCAGAATTTTCTTTGGGGATTTCTCCAAGAATTCTCTCTTGAGCTTTCTTTAGAAGTTGTTTTAACAATCTTGTGATTGTGGGAACCATCTTCAACCTTCTTCTTGCCATCGATACTCTTTGGAGGGAAGATTAGAGCCGTTTGAAGGAATTTGTGAATTCTTTCGGGAATTCAAGGGTTCTTAAGACTTTTCTTTATTTCTTGCTGTTTCGTTTTAATTCTTTGTTCCTCTTGGATCGATTCTTTATCTTACTTGTTTGCTGATATTCTTGTGTTCTTTTCAGCCACGTTTCAACTCCAAGAATCGATAATTCAATTTTCCCTTGTTGGCAGCAACGATTCAATATCAAAAATCCCCAATTCCTAGGGTTTGGCCGATTGGGTTTCTTTCAAATTGGGGGTCAATTGATTGCTGGAAATTAGGCTTGTTGGCCGAATCAATTCATTGGTAGATTTGCGTTCTTTCTTTCCTTTCAATTGCGCTTAATCATTTGATTCTACTTCTTTCTTCTTGCCGTCCAAAATCCCCAATTTTACTCCATTTATTTGCTGAAATTTTAAGTTTAATTTGCTGCTTGTGTTTGTTTTCTCAGATTCGGCAGATTGGTTCTTTCTTTGATTGCTAAATCGAGCTATTGGCTTCCAAGAAACCCCTTTCATAAGTGTTTTGATTCTTGATTAAATCTTGCTGATTTTGGTGTTATTGTTCCAGATCTGAATTTTCCAGATTTAATTTCACTATTCGTTTTGATTTCAGATCTGTTCGTTAGAGCTTTCGTAGGAGTTTCCCGTGACTTGGCAACTCGATCTTGGTCCGTGCGCACACCTCTATCATTTGGTATCAGATTTTGGGCGTTTTGGGTGTTCTTGGTTGATTTCTAAACTGATCTCTATTTTTAAAGCACAAACAACAGTTTTACCCAGAAAAATTGTTCAAAAAAAATTCATTTGAGTGGGTAAACGTTGTCCGATTGATCTGAAATTTTACATACATATTTGTGGCACTGTGATTGAATATAAAAAATTAATCCCACAAAAAAATCAGTCAAAAAGTCAAAAAAATAAAAAAAAGATGAAATCCAATAAAAATTTAAAAAAAGATTCAGGGGGTTGAATTTGGTGTCCAAAATTTCCAGATAAAAAATTCAATATATAAGGACATTCCAGATTTAATTTCGTGATTTTTGGAGATCAGGAACACCTCGAACGAAGTTGTCAAGTTACTCCGCAGTTTTTCGGGTTTTCTATTTTCAGCAATTTTTATTGATTCTTAGCTGTAGGTTTTCATTTGTTTGCCTTTATTCTTCCTTTATGCTATCTAACACCTTCTTGTTTCTTGTGTTAGTAGGATTTAAACGTGTGCACAATTCTTCCTCGGTGCAACACGAATCAATTGGTGTCTCGTCAGTTTTTGGCATCCTAGTGCAAATTAGGACTCTTTGGTAGTTCGGTTCATACACTCTCTAATTGGTTGATATAAACTCTCCTAAAGGACTCACAAGATTGAATTCTACCTCATTGAGAATTTAAATTTTCTTTTTGAGTGATTAACGGTGAGGTTTGATAACTTTTATTTTTGAGTGTTGAGTGTTTATTTTTTGCAGTTTTTTTGAAAATGTCTAAGGTTGGTCAAGGTGATAATGACCATAATGATGTCCATGATACATTTATAAAGTTCCAACAACAGTTAGACGAACAGACGGTCATAATTCGATCATTGAATGCTACTCTCAATGAGATGCGAGTGAAGAAAAGTGCCCAACGAGGACAACTTAATTCAAGTGAAAGGGCAGAAATGAGAGTGCCAAGAAGACGAACATCCAACGAATATTCGAGAAGAGATTCCTATCATAACTCTTTTTCAACGAGGAATTCAAGACGATGCAAAGCAAGTATCGAGAATGAAGTTTTCCAAGGGGATCATTGTTCGTATGCAAGTCATTCCGTACATACCCAACGAGAGTCTTTTCGTTCTGATTCATTTGTAACATCTCTATCTTGTAATGAAAGAAAGACAGAAAAAGAAATCAAAAAAGAAAAAGAGAATGAAAAAGAGCAAAAAGAGATTGAGAGTGAAAAGGAAACAGACAAGAAAATTGAAAAAGAAATTGAAGAAAGAAGAGAAAATGAGTTCGAAAAAGAAACAAAAGAAAAAGACGTGGAAAGGGTAGTGAGGAATGTTTCCACTAACCAAGATATGAGTTTTTCTTGTGTTGCTACTTTTCAGGTTCCCGAAAGACCGAAAGATAACTTTCAACTTCAATACCTCTCAAATGAAAGATGCTTTTGTACGATCAACATTGGCAAAGATGAAATCACACTACATGAGCCCGAAGGTAAGCGAGGTAAGGAAATTTTAGCAACAGAGTCCCGTGCAGATTTGAAAATTATTAGTGACTTAGTCCTTAAAAGATCCATTCATTTTGATCCGATTAATTGTCATTCTTTGATTATGGTTGATAAAGTCATTACGAAAGGAAGCGTGAGTTGTTATTCTCTTAATTTGCCCTGTGTACAATCCTCGAATTTGTGCAAATCTGTTTTGGCAAATACTTTCTATTGTTTTGATACTTGGTTCTTCTTAGAGATCTGATACGAGTCTCAAAGGCCCAACCCAAGAACGTGATGGGCTCAAATTGCCACAAGGCCTAATAATGAGATCAAAGGCCCGACAAATGCGGTCCAAACTAAATAGGACCATTCAAGAGTTTGTTAGCAAGGCCTTAGATGCGTACACGAAAGAAAGAGAAAATCAAGATTCACTTTCTTGTTTTCAAGAAAATCAAGAAACCGAATCTTGGCCCAATTTTGCTGTTTGGAGCGATTTCAAGAATCAAGAAAATCAAGATTTCAAATCATGGAAATCTTGGTCCAAGAAACCAAATCTTGCAGCCAAAACGCATTGGATCTTCATTACGAGCATCAACGACCCAATTTTGGAAGGAGATGGATCACAAAGCCCAAATTCTTGAAGGCGAGGCCCAATAACCAAATTCCAGCCCAAATCAAGAAATTCCTTCATACTTAGTTGAAAAGCAGGCCAAAATGTCAAAGGGCCCAATTCATAAACATTTTACTTGTTTAATTTAATTTTTTAAGCTTTAGGAACATACATGTAAAATTCGGCCCAAAAACAGCCCATACATAAGCTTGGCTGAATTTTCCCTTGTTATTTTATTAATTAGGTTTAATTTTATTAGTTACTTGTTAGATTAGGATTACTTGAGGCCTATTTAAAGGCATGGCCAGCCACCCCTTGTAGACACAACACTTAGATTCATTCTTAAATTTCAGATTTGAGAGAGCAGAATTTTCTTTGAGTTTTCTCCAAGATTTCTCTCTTGAGTTTTCTTTAGAAGTTGTTTTAACAATCTTTTGATTGTGGGAGCCATCTTCAACCTTCTTCTTGCCATCGATACTCTTTGGAGGGAGGATTAGAGCCGTTTGAAGGAATTTGTGAATTCTTTCGGGAATTTAAGGGTTCTTAGGACTTTTCTTTATTTCTTGCTGTTTCGTTTTAATTCTTTGTTCCTCTTGGATCGATTCTTTATCTTACTTGTTTGCTGATATTCTTGTGTTCTTTTCAGCCACGTTTCAACTCCAAGAATCGATAATTCAATTTTCCCTTGTTGGCAGCAACGATTCAATATAAAAAATCCCCAATTCCTAGGGTTTGGCCGATTGGGTTTCTTTCAAATTGGGTGTCAATTGATTGCTGGAAATTAGGCATTGTTGGCCGAATCAATTCATTGGCAGATTTGCGTTCTTTCTTTCCTTTCAATTGCGCTTAATCATTCGATTCTACTTTTTTCTTCTTGCTGTCCAAAATCCCCAATTTTACTCCATTTATTTGCTGAAATCTTAAGTTTAATTTGCTGCTTGTGTTTGTTTTCTCAGATTCGGCAGATTGGTTCTTTCTTTGATTGCTAAATCGAGCTATTGGCTTCCAAGAAACCCCTTTCATAAGTGTTTCGATTCTTGATTAAATCTTGCTGATTTTAGTGTTATTGTTCCAGATCTGAATTTTCCAGATTTAATTTCATTATTCGTTTTGATTTCAGATCTGTTCGTTAAAGCTTTCGTAGGAGTTTCCCGTGACTTGGCAACTCGATCTTGGTCCGTGCGCACACCTCTATCATTTGGTATCAGATTTTGGGCGTTTTGGGTGTTCTTGGTTGATTTCTAAACTGATCTCTATTTTTTAAAGCACAAACAGCAGTTTTACCCAGAAAAATTGTTCAAAAAAATTCATTTGAGTGGGTAAACGTTGTCCGATTGATCTGAAATTTTACATACATATTTTCGCACTGTGATTGAATATAAAAAAATTAATCCCGCAAAAAAATCAGTCAAAAAATTCAAAAAAATAAAAAAAAGATGAAATTCAATAAAAATTTAAAAAAAGATTCAGCGGGTTGAATTTGGTGCCCAAACTTTCTAGATCAAAAATTCAATATATAAGGACATTCCATATTTAATTTCATGATTTTTGGAGATCGGGAACACCTCGAACGAAGTTGTCAAGTTACTCCGCAGTTTTTCGGGTTTTTCTATTTTCAGCAATTTTATTGATTCTTAGCTGTAGGTTTTCATTTGTTTGCCTTTATTTTTCCATTACGTTATCTAACACCTTCTTGTTTCTTGTGTTAGTAGGATTTACACGTGTGCACAACTTCTTCCTCGGTGCAACACGAATCAATTGGTGTCTCGTCAGTTTTTGGCATCCTAGTGCAAATTAGGATTCTTTGGTAGATCGGTTCATCCACTCTCTAATTGGTTGATATAAACTCTCCTAAAGGACTCACAAGACTGAATTCTACCTCATTGAGAATTTAAATTTTCTTTTTGAGTGATTAATGGTGAGGTTTGATAACTTTTATTTTTGAGTGTTGAGTGTTTATTTTTTGCAGGTTTTTAGAAAATGTCTAAAGGTGATAATAATGATGTCCATGATACATTTATAAATTTCCAACAACAGTTAGACGAACAGACGGTCTTAATTCGATCATTGAATGCTACTCTCAATGAGATGCGAGTGAAGAAAAGAGCCCAACGAGGACAACTTAATTCAAGTGAAAGGGCAGAAATGAGAGTGCCAAGAAGACGAACATCCAACGAATATTCGAGAAGAGATTCCTATCATGACTCTTTTTCAATGAGGAATTCAAGACGATGCAAAGCAAGTATCGAGAATGAAGTTTTCCAAAGGGATCATTGTTCGTATGCAAGTCATTCCGTACATACCCAACGAGAGTCTTTTCGTTCTGATTCATTTGTAACATCTCTATCTTGTAATGAAAGAAAGACAGAAAAAGAAATCAAAAAAAAAAAAGAGAATGAAAAAGAGCAAAAAGAGATTGAGAGTGAAAAGGAAACAGACAAGAAAATTGAAAAAGAAATTGAAGAAAGAAGAGAAAATGAGTTCGAAAAAGAAACAAAAGAAAAAGACGTGGAAAGGGTAGTGAGGAATGTTTCCACTAACCAAGATATGAATTTTCTTGTGTTGCTACTTTTCAGGTTCCCGAAAGACCGAAAGATAACTTTCAACTTCAATACCTCTCAAATAAAAGACGCTTTTGTACGATCAACATTGGCAAATATGAAATCACTTTACATGAGCCCGAAGGTAAGCGAGGTAAGGAAATTTTAGCAACAGAGTCCCGTGCAGATTTGAAAATTATTGGTGACTTAGTTCTTAAAAGATCCATTCATTTTGACCCGATTAATTGTTATTCTTCGATTGTGGTTGATAAAGTCATTATGAAAGGAAGCGTGAGTTGTTATTCTCTTAATTTGCCTTGTGTAAAATCCTCGAATTTGTGCAAATCTGTTTTGGCAAATACTTTCTATTGTTTTCATACTTGGTTTTTGAATAAGGTAACGAAATTTGCCAAATTTGTTTTCAATTTATATTCGTGCCTTAAACAATTTCTGTGGTTATACATAAAATTTGAGTTCCAGTTGACAAAGGTTAACTCAACAATGGAGCTTCGACTACACTATGCCCCCGATGAGCGAAGGTTTGTATTCAATGACAAAGGTAAAATCAACCCTTATTCTTCTGCTTATAAAGGTAAGATGCTTGAAATTTTTGAAACACTTTTGTACTCCTCGGATAGTGACAAAGATCGTGTTGATGATTTAATTTTTGTAAAACACTTAGATCAAAATGTGCTTAACTGTCCTATTTTATTTATCGATGATCGATCTGTTTTGATGGTTGATAAAAAGATTATTGTTTTTGATAATTTTTATGATGCATGTGTGAGTAAATCTATAGTCCATCGATTAATGCATGGTATGATTGTGCAACTGTGTGAACCGTGTGAACCGTGTGAACCTTTTCAAATACCTACTTGTGACGATTACATTTACCATTTGATTTATTACTCACAATTTATTCATGGGTTGTGGAAACAAATTGAGATGATTGAAGGCCTTAAAATATATACATCTTTGTTTCAAATATTTGACGAGGCATTGGCGAGTAAATTAGCTTATTCGCATGGTAATATGAATCTGTCCATTCACATGCGTTATACTTGTTTTGTTATGCTTATGATTGGACTACAAGTTTCTTTGCATTGCTATTTACTAACTCATGGCTATTCTTTTCAGTGGGCTCAATTGCCATTAGTCCCGTTCGATCGAGGAAAGTTGAGTCCATTTGATTTTTCATATTCGAGGACGAATCTTTTTGAGGAAGGGGGGAATGATACGAGTCTTAAAGGCCCAACCCAAGAACGTGATGGGCTCAAATTGCCACAAGGCCTAATAATGAGATCAAAGGCCCAACAAATGCGGTCCAAACTAAATGGGACCATTCAAGAGTTTGTTAGCAAGGCCTTAGATGCGTACACGAAAGAAAGAGAAAATCAAGATTCACTTTCTTGTTTTCAAGAAAATCAAGAAACAGAATCTTGGCCCAATTTTGCTGTTTGGAGCGATTTCAAGAATCAAGAAAATCAAGATTTCAAATCTTGGAAATCTTGGTCCAAGAAACCAAATCTTGCAGCCAAAACGCATTGGATCTTCATTACGAGCATCAACGACCCAATTTTGGAAGGAGATGGATCACAAAGCCCAAATTCTTGAAGGCGAGGCCCAATAACCAAATTCCAGCCCAAATCAAGAAATTCCTTCATACTTAGTTGAAAAGCAGGCCAAAATGTCAAAGGGCCCAATTCATAAACATTTTACTTGTTTAATTTAATTTTTAAGCTTTAGGAACATACATGTAAAATTCGGCCCAAAAACAGCCCATACATAAGCTTGGCCGAATTTTCCCTTGTTATTTTATTAATTAGGTTTAATTTTATTAGTTACTTGTTAGATTAGGATTACTTGAGGCCTATTTAAAGGCATGGCCAGCCACCTCTTGTAGACACAACACTTAGATTCATTCTTAAATTTCAGATTTGAGAGAGCAGAATTTTCTTTGAGTTTTCTCTAAGATTTCTCTCTTGAGTTTTCTTTAGAAGTTGTTTTAACAATCTTTTGATTGTGGGAGCCATCTTCAACCTTCTTCTTGCCATCGATACTCTTTGGAGGGAGGATTAGAGCCGTTTGAAGGAATTTGTGAATTCTTTCGGGAATTCAAGGGTTCTTAGGACTTTTCTTTATTTCTTGCTGTTTCGTTTTAATTCTTTGTTCCTCTTGGATCGATTCTTTATCTTACTTGTTTGCTAATATTCTTGTGTTCTTTTCAGCCACGTTTCAACTCCAAGAATCGATAATTCAATTTTCCCTTGTTGGCAGCAACGATTCAATATCAAAAATCCCCAATTCATAGGTTTGGTCGATTGGGTTTCTTTCAAATTGGGGGTCAATTGATTGCTGGAAATTAGGCATTGTTGGCCGAATCAATTCATTGGCAGATTTGCGTTCTTTCTTTCCTTTCAATTGTACTTAATCATTCGATTCTACTTCTTTCTTCTTGCCGTCCAAAATCCCCAATTTTACTCCATTTATTTGCTGAAATCTTAAGTTTAATTTGCTGCTTGTGTTTGTTTTCTCAGATTCGGTAGATTGGTTCTTTCTTTGATTGCTAAATCGAGCTATTGGCTTCCAAGAAACCCCTTTCATAAGTGTTTCGATTCTTGATTAAATATTGCTGATTTTAGTGTTATTGTTCCAGATCTGAATTTTCCATATTTAATTTCATTATTCGTTTTGATTTCAGATCTGTTCGTTAGAGCTTTCGTAGGAGTTTCCCGTGACTTGGCAACTCGATCTTGGTCCGTGCGCACACCTCTATCATTTGGTATCAGAGCCAAGTTAACTCAACAACGGAGCTTCGACTACACTATGCCCCCGATGAGCGAAGGTTTGTATTCAATGACAAAGGTAAAATCGACCCTTATTCTTCTGCTTATAAAGGTAAGATGCTTGAAACTTTTGAAACACCTTTGTACTCCTCGGATAGTGACAAAGATCGTGTTGATGATTTAATTTTTGTAAAACACTTAGATCGAAACGTGCTTGACTATCCTATTTTATTTTTTGATGATCTATCTGTTTTAATGGTTGATAAAAAGATTATTGTCTTTGATGCATGTGTGAGTGAATCCATAGTCCGTCGATTAATGCATGATATGATTGTGCAACTCTGTGAACTATGTGGACCTTTTCAAATACCTACTTGTGACAATTACGTTTACCATTTGATTTATTACTCGCGATTTATTCATGGTTTGTGGAAACAATTTGAGATGATTCAATGCCTTAAAACATGTCCATCTTTGTTTCGAATAATTTACGAGGCATTGGCGAGTAAATTAGCTTATTTACATGGTAATCTAAATCTGTCCATTCGCATGCGTTATACTTGTTTTGTTATGCTTACGATTGGACTACAAGTTTGTTTGCGTTACTATTTACTAACTCATGGCTATTCTTTCCAGTGGGCTCAATTGCCATTAGTCCCGTTCGATCGAGGAAAGTCGAGTCCATTTGATTTTTCAGATTCGGGGACGAATCTTTTTGAGGAAAGGGGAATGATACGAGTCACAAAGGCCTTAGATGCATACACGAAAGAACAAGAAAATCAAGATTCACTTTCTTATTTTCAAGAAAATCAAGAAACCGAATCTTGGCCCGATCTTGCTGCTTGGAGCGATTTCAAGAATCAAGAAAATCAAGATTTCAAATCTTGGAAATCTTGGTCCGAGAAACCGGATCTTGCAGCCAAAATGCATTGGATCTCCGTTACGAGCATCAAAGACCCAATTTTGGTAAAAAATGGATCACAAGCCCAAATTCTTGAAGGCGAGGCCCAATAAGCAAATTCCCAGCCCAATCAAGAAATCGATACATACTTAGTTGAAAATCAGGCCAAAATGTCAAAGGGCCCAATTTGTAAACATTTTAGTTGTTAATTTAAATTTTAGGCTTTAGGAATGTTACATGTTAAAATTCGGCCCAAAACAGTCCATTTAAGTGCATGGACGAATTTCTTTATTATTTTTATTATTTAGGGTTAATTTTAAGTTTTCCTAATGAGGTTAGGATTAGTTTGAGGCCTATATAAGTGATGGCTGGCCACCCCTTGTATTCATTACTCAATACATTAAAAATTTCAGTTTTGTTAAAGTGCAAAATTTTCTTTGGGGATTTCTCCAAGAATTCTCTCTTGAGCTTTCTTTAGAAGTTGTTTTAACAATCTTGTGATTGTGGGAGCCATCTTCAACCTTCTTCTTGCCATCGATACTCTTTGGAGGGAAGATTAGAGCCGTTTGAAGGAATTTGTGAATTCTTTCGGGAATTCAAGGGTTCTTAGGACTTTTCTTTATTTCTTACTGTTTCGTTTTAATTCTTTGTTCCTCTTGGATCGATTCTTTATCTTACTTGTTTGCTGATATTCTTGTGTTCTTTTCAGCCACGTTTCAACTCCAAGAATCGATAATTCAATTTTCCCTTGTTGGCAGCAACGATTCAATATCAAAAATCCCCAATTCCTAGGGTTTGGCCGATTGGGTTTCTTTCAAATTGGGGGTCAATTGATTGCTGGAAATTAGGCTTGTTGGCTGAATCAATTCATTGGCAGATTTGCGTTCTTTCTTTCCTTTCAATTGCGCTTAATCGTTCGATTCTACTTCTTTCTTCTTGCCGTCCAAAATCCCCAATTTTACTCCATTTATTTGCTGAAATTTTAAGTTTAATTTGCTGCTTGTGTTTGTTTTCTCAGATTCGGCAGATTGGTTCTTTCTTTGATTGCTAAATCGAGCTATTGGCTTCCAAGAAACCCCTTTCATAAGTGTTTTGATTCTTGATTAAATCTTGCTGATTTTGGTGTTATTATTCCAGATCTGAATTTTCCAGATTTAATTTCATTATTCGTTTTGATTTCAGATCTGTTCGTTAAAGCTTTCGTAGGAGTTTCCCGTGACTTGGCAACTCGATCTTGGTCCGCGCGCATGCCTCTATCACCAACCCTCTATATAAAGCCCCATCCCCTAGCCAAAATATTAAAGTCCATCTATTTAAAAGAAAAAAAATTACGTTTAGCAAAAGGGGAGAAAACAGGAAAAAAATAAAGAGAAAAATTTTTTTAGCAATATGAGAGAGAAAAAAATTTATTTTAACAAATCGGGAAAGAAAAAAAGAGCTCTTAGAAATCGAAATTGAAGATCAACATATTTGCTTTTCATTTTAGCCTTCAAAAATCAAATTCGATTTTATAAGGTTAGTTTGTAATTATTTTTATGTAATCATATTTTATTTTATTTTGATAATAAGTAATATGAAATGCAAGTTATATTGTTTGATAAAAAGTATTTTTGTTGCTATAAAATGGTTTGAATTGTTTCAAAAGGGATTAATATATATATATATATATATATATGTTTAATTTATTTTACAGATTTAGTATCGAACATGAATAACCAATTCTTTGTATACGTTCATTTCGGTGGGGTAATTTTACAAATAGCAGTTGGTTGTATGTTTGAATCTTGCCATCAAATAGGAATGAGGTTTAATAAGAACGTAAAAGTTGATGATATGAAACAAAAGATTAGTGCAAAATTGATCGACGTTGTGACAGGAGTGTAACACCCCTTACCCGTATCCAACACCGGAATAGGGTATGAGGCATTACCAGAACATATACACTTGTAAACGTATTTAACTGAGTTATAAAATTTCATCTAAATTAAAACTTTCAAAATTATTAACATGCTTTTATAACTCTTCACAATATATCTTCAAGATATTATAATCTTAGTAAATAGGGCCTACGAGACCCGATACATACTCATGCAATTCAATGCTTCATTTCCATTTCATTCAATTCGCAATTTCTCATGCTCACAATATAAATCATATCACTAGCAATTTCCATTTAATTCACGTACAATTCAATGTCACTAAGTTTAATACTAATACGCATTTACCATTTAACTCAATGTTTATTGATTATACCATTCATTAACACATTTATGAAATTCTTAATTTTGCAATGAAAATATCACTTTAGCTTAAATAACAACATCATCCCGGTATAAATACACTACCACTTATCCATTTACTTTAATTCTTTTGGGCCCATTTGTCACTTACCATCCTTAATCAAATTAGGGAACGATTATGGAAAATTGAGTACTTCACTTCCACTTTGCCATAGTATAACTATGGTCTTGCATATAATCACTTATCACTTTCCGAAGCCATAGCACTGCCACGGTCTTACACGGATCACATTTATCACTTGTCACTTGTCACTGATCAGATAAGTGTAGCTAAAGCTACCACTTATCACTCGTCACTGATTAGAAGTACTCAAATTCGACGTTCCGCTCAATTTGATCATTTATTCAGTTTTTCGTATTGTTTTTTTATTCTCAATCCATCAACAAATATATATCACCATATACTATATATTTTTGTGAAATTAACTTTTAATCATTAAATTTCAGCCATATGAACGTACTATTTCATTACCTTTCCACACTCGTTTCCTATGCACATCACTCAAGATATAAACATATCATTCAACTGTAGTCGCAAGCTAGTGTATTTAAACATAACTCTTTTTTTTTGAACTAACCACATGATAATCCATTTCATTAGAGATTACATAATATAAACCTTACCACCCTTTTCATGATCACAAGCATATTTTCAATTAGGCACTTACCATTTCAGTGCATAACTTATAAATTTAACGTGGCATAATCTAGCCACTACTTGACCAAAGCCTAAGCATGTACACCAAATATGTTAGCCAAATACACATATAGCCTAAGCATGTATACCAAATATGTTAGCCAAATACACATATAGCATAAGCATTATAACCATGGATGAGCACAATATTTATTCATGTATCACGCTTACCAACATGTGTTAATTCATAAACCATTCATGACATTATTTCATGCCAAATCTTATACTGAATATACCATACACACATACTATGAAACTTTATTTTCACACATGAGCTTAAACCATGACCAATAATGCACAAATATAAGCATCATTTCTATTTTATCGTTTATCAATTATAATCAAGCATATGACCAATTATACACAAATCATTCATATATTTCCCAATTTTCCTCCTCCTCCTCCTCTCCATTCCACATCCTTAATGTGTATAACACACTTAAATAACATTAACTATAATTTTACTATTCACTCACATGTATATTCAAAGCTATTTATCCGAGTCAGAGTCACTAAATTATTTTTATCCAGAGCTACAGAGCTCCAAATTAAGATCCGTTAATTTCCTTGAAACTAGACTTACATATCTTCTTACCATAAAATTTTTAAGATTTTTGGTTTGGCCAAATAGTACAGTTTATTCTTTAAAGTTTCCCTTGTTTCGCTGTCTGACAGTTCCGACCTTTCTTCACTAAAAATGAATTATCTAATTGTACAGAATTCGGATGATGTTTCTGTTTGTTTCCTTTAAAAATATATTCATTAAGGATTCTAAGCATATAAATTATAACACATAATTATTTTTCTTCAATTTTTGATGACTTTCCAAATTCAGAATAGGGGAACCCAAAATCATTCTGACATTGTCTCACAAAATTTATTATATCTCATAATTTACAATTCCATTACTTACACCGTTTCTTCTATGAGAAACTAGACTCAATAAGCTTTAATTTCATATTTATTCACCCTCTAATTCAATTCCAAAAATTTTTGGTGATTTTTTAAAGTTAAACCACTGCTGCTGTCCAAAACTATTTTAGTGCAAATTGTTGATTTCCATTTTGCCCCAAATTTCACAGTTCATACAATTCAGTCCTTGCTCAATTAACCCCTAAATTAAGCTAATTTTTCTCGATTAGTAATTTACCTAGACATTATAAGTCATTTCACAACTATTGAAATTTAGAATTTCCACATATAACCCTAACTTTAAACTCTTTTACTATTAGGTCCCAAACATTCACTTTCTATTCAATTCTTTTAATAAAATCAGCATATGAACAATTTAAATCTCTAATTCCATGCTAAATCATCATATAGTTCCAGCATGTATTCATAGCAACTTTCAACTTCTTTCATAGAATCAAAAACTAATGAATACAACAAGTGGGTCTAATTGTAAAAGTCACAAAAACACAAAAATTTCAAGAAATAATCAAGAATTGAACTTACTTGCAGTAAAAATATGAAGAACCAGCTTAAGGAAACCCTTCTATGGTGTTTTAGCTGATGAGAATGCAGAAAAATAAACAAAAATCTAGATAATTCCACTTCAATCCTAGCTTTATTAAGTAAATTTTGTAATATTCCAATTTTGCCCTTAATTCTCCTTATTTTCTTGCTGATTTTATACCTTTGCCGTCCAGCCCAAATAGACCTTGGGTCTATTTGCCTTTTAACCCCTCTTCCTTTTATCATTTAAGCTATTTAATCATTTCCCATAATTTTGCATTTATTACAATTTAGTCCTTTTTGTTCAATTAATTATCGGAACTTTAAAATTTCTTAACGAAACTTTAAT
The DNA here is from genome assembly GCA_008044935.1 of Gossypium turneri. NCBI lineage: Eukaryota > Viridiplantae > Streptophyta > Magnoliopsida > Malvales > Malvaceae > Gossypium > Gossypium turneri. The sequence goes on along the minus strand of CP032572.1, from coordinate 20,342,221 downwards.
ACTAACTTTTTAACACTCCCTAAATATTTATAAAAATATTTATGGCTCGATTTAAAATCTCTGAGGTCTCGATACCTCATTTTTTATTCTAATTATTTTAATATTTATTTCTAGTGCACTATTCACTATTTCAAAAATTTTCCTAACTTCACATTTAACTTATACTCACTAAATTAATAATATTTTCTACTCATTTGTCGAATTTAGTGATCTCGAATCACCGCTCTGACACCTCTGAAAATTCAGGCCATTACATTTTTCCTTGTCGGATTTGTGGTCCAAAAACCACTATTCCGACTAGACCCAAAATCGGGCTGTTACAAGGAGGATGTCCAGAATATTCTACAAATTTTCAGTTTCGTCAAATCCGTGAAAATATTGGGAGATGGAACTTGTAGATGATGATGTCGTGGAGACTATGATCACACTTTATTGTTCGCCTAGGAACGTTGAACCACTTGAGTTATTCATCGAGTTAGCAGATGTTGACCCTATTCAAAATGTCACTCCATTAAATTAATAATATAGAGTTGAAGACCCGTGTATGAAGGTTCTAAGACATTTTTCGATAGGTGATCGTCTGTACACGAGTTTGACTTTGATCTAGATGTTGGGTGGGTAGAACCATGCGATTATGGAGCGACATCAACATGGGTCAGGAATCTACACAATGTTTTGATTGTGTATAACAACCCTACTCCAGGCCCCGTTTACAGATACGTCCGTTGGTGATTGGTACCGATGCAGATGGTGAAGAAGAACTCGACAATTATGGTGGTTCTGGTCACCAGGGTGAAGGTTTTAGTGACCCCGATTTTGATGAGGTCCCGAATGATATCGACAACGAAGGCTCAGATGATGATGATAATGTATATGTTCCTTCGCTCGGGAACCCGACTCGTGGCATTGTCATGCGCAATGACCTTAAAGCCCACATGTTGAACGTGTATCTCAAATTTGTGCATGCATCTAAGTTCACTAAATACCCAAATATAATACATTCTCATAGTTTGGCGGTAGATCTAGAATTAGAAGAGTTGTTCATAGGTCAACAATTCTCTAATAAAGAGGAATGTGTATTTGCGATCAAGTGATATTGCATGAAAGCGTCAATGGACTACAAAGTCATTGTATCTAAACCGACACAATATATTGGGGAGTGTTGGAGGTCTGTAGAATGTTGCAACTGGCGGGTACAAGCTGTATTCATCTAAAGGTTGTAATTGTGGGATATTATGAAATTTGCTAGGCCTCATATATGCTTTGTTGCACAGATGACGCAAGACCATCATAAACTTGATACAAAAAGAATTTGTAGTTGCATCATGCCACTAGTGAAAGCCATGCCTACCATTCTTGTATTGCTATTGGTTACCGACATGCAATCTCAATTTTATTACAGAGTGTCATACAGGAAAGCATGGTGGGTTAAATAGATGGCGATAGAGTAGTTGTACAAATATTAGGATGTGTCGTACAATGAACTTTAAGGGTGGTTAGCCGCGATACAAGAGTACATGCAGGGACTATGGTTGACTTATAGACGTTGCTTTTTTACAACTTGGACGAACAACTACAACCAAATAGAAGAAGTTTCCACTGCTTGTTCTTGACATTCAATCCATGCATTAAAGTCTTTTCCCACTGTAAGCCGCTTGTGCAAGTTGATGGGACCTGACTTTTCGAGAAATATATGCAGATCTTCCTTATTGTGGTTGCATAAGACGATAATTAAAATGTACTACTGATAGCCTTTTCCATTGTGGATTCTAAGAACATGGAATCGTGGCAATATTTCTTAATAAACTTGCAAAGGCATGTTGTTAAACAAAATAACATTTGCATCAGTTTCGATATATTGAAAGGGCTAATTGTGGTGATTAGGCGTTCTGGTGTTTCGTGGAGATCCATCTACTACATCTGCCACATTGCTGTTAACTTCCATAGGGACTTCAATAATGTAGATTGGCGTAAATAAGTCATGCACATGGGTAATGATGCGAGCATGAACCCAACCAAATGCCTTGATGTCGAACCAGGCTTTGGACATCATCAACGTCTACAAACTCTCAAAGGATGCTTTGAACGAATTAATAGACATCAAACACATTTATTCTGATTGTTATCTCATGCCTATTTGGCTGGTTCCTTGTAAAGCTTATATATATGAGGGTTAAGACATTTTGTAGCAACTTTTGATGAATTTTAATCTTATTATGAGTGTTCACTCTCCTTGTTCTTATTTTACTCAAATTGATCTATCAAGCATTATTATGGCGTCAACGTGTTTCATTCGAACTTATCACTTCTTAGAAGTGTGATATTCATTCTTTATACCGATTGGTTCTTATCTTGCTAGATAAAAGGGTCACAGTTCTTGTTTCCTTTTTGTATTCGTTCTAAGTGCTAATAGAAGGATTGAGTCAGTATTATTATATAATAGTGGTTCATTCTTGAGTCCTTAAATCGAATTCAAGCCTATCCTTCTATTTTCCTTTATTATCCATCAAATCACCTTTCCAAAGCCTGGCATTCACGTTTTCAACCTTTAAAATCCCATTACATTCAATACTTCTTAATTTCAATCAGGAGCTCTCGCGACTCGTAATCATCCTATGAGGATAAGCTCGTATCATTTGGTATCAAAGCTAACTAAATTAAGTAAGTATCCAACGTTTTAATCTCTCCCGAGATTAGCATTCAAAAAAAAAAAGAATACAACATATTTACATCCCCAAGTTCAAAAAATACAAAAGGGAGTTTCAAATTTTCTATAAAAAAGGAGCTAGTTTGAAAGTGTTTCTTTTCCCAAGTACAAGTTTTTCTTTACCACAACGATTACAACCACACTTCAAATTGCCCTTAGATCTCCTTCTAAGCCTTCCATATCACCTAAGCTTAATACTTACCTTACATCACTTTTGAAGCTGATTCCACAAGGTTTGTTGCTTAAGTCTAAGGAAGTCACATAAGAACTTAGAAAGAGAGCAAGAGTTGTAAAAGGCAAGAGTGTGAAAGAGAATTAGAGGGGTTAAAAGCCAATAACGAGTGTAAACATGAGAGGAGCGAATATTTCTTTCTGAAAGTATCAGTGGGTTTTGTCTTGTGAGAAACATCATGTCTCGAAGTCCCAAAAGGAATAACATTAGTGGTGGTTGATACATGTACGGGAACGATTGAAGTGTATTCGAGTTCATTAAGTGGACCAAACTCCAAGTTGCCCGTTTCAAGAGAGAATTCAATTAAAATTCTCATCGGGTTTATAACACGTGCTAGATCAAAAAAGTTTAAAGAGGCAATGATGGGCCTAATTCATCAAGTTTGGGCTAAACATGAAATGTCCAACCCTTATTGGACCCAAAATAACGTCCCAAGTCCATGCAATGTTTTGCATGTGGCTGTTTGTTTAGTTTAATTTATTCTATAGCTTTTAATTATGTCTTGTTTATTATATGCATCTTTAATTAATGTCTTGCATTATTAATCTACATCTTTTAATTTTGGCACGCACTACTTGTTCTGCATTTAATAAAGTCATGCATTATGTAACTCTCATGTTAGTTAAGTTTGCCTCATAAATTATGACATGCATTATGTAACTCCCATGTTAGTTAAATTTTTCATCATATTAAATTAAGCATGCATTAAGTAACTCATTTGTTCATTTAGTTTACATCTTAAACCATTCATTTAAGCATCTTAGTTATTAAATATGTTTGAGTTTGTTTATATAAGTATGTTATTTATTTTGACTGTTACTTTTTAATGCATAAGTTATAGTGTGTTTAATTTTTCTTAAATAAATTAATTATGTGTTCAATAGTTTGTTGTAGGAAAGTCCAAAAGGCTGGTCACATGTTTTAAAGCTACAATAGGGTTGTTTGTTTACCAAGAAGAATAAAATGCTATCACATTCAAATGGTTGTTCAGTTTTGGCATAAAAGAGTGTGCATTTGGTCACTTAATTTCTAATGCTTAAAGGGAATGTTTTTGGTGGATATTGAAGCACTCAAAGCTCATTATGATGGATGTTCAAATGGATTAAGAGTGACTCTTCAAGTCTGATCGATTTCATGCACTCAAAGCTAGTTATGGTGCCAATTAAAGAGATGAATGCACAAGTCTTTTGACATTCGGTTTAAGGGAGATGAATGGACACCAAACAACACATTAAGGATTCATTAAGTCATTAATAAAGTGAAGAGACATGCCTTTTCATCTACACCAGAGTCAAGTGAAGAGACATGACTATTGGCTTTCCTACATGAGTTTAAAACGAAGTTAACACTTGTAATAACCTTACTTAATTGCTGAAGATGAAAGGTCTCATAGAGGCATTGGAATAGTCATAATACTGCCTATAAATAGTTTGTAAAGGGACATTATTTTGTAAAACTATGTTGAATGAATGATGAATGAATATTTTTGAGTTATTGTGAGAATTCTATCTCATTGTTCTTGAAAGAACTTATTTGGACTTATCAAGGTTCTCCTTATGGCGTCAAACCTTTTTCTTTTGAACTTATCACTTCCTTTCTTTCTTTGTTCTAAAGTGTGGCGTTCTAACATATTGTTGGTTCCTATTTTGCTAAATAGCGGGTCATAGTTTACTTCTTCTTTTTCAAAGACTTGTTTGTTATTTCACTTTATAGAAATCGGGTCATGATCTCTCATATTGTTGGTTCATTTCTAAGTGTTTGATTCGTGCAAGTCATCCATCCAACCCACTTTTCATCATTTTCATCTGCCAAATTTATATTATCCGTAATTTCACCTTGAATACTAATTGAGACGATATAAAATTAGACAACCGGGCAACTCAATGTATTGTAATCGAATTCACGATTACAAGCACGCATTAGTGGTGGTGTGCCCAATCTAGCATACCAAGCTCTCATTCGCGAGATGGATAGAATGTTGCAACGTCGATTGGAGCCAATATAAGAATAATTGGACCAATTGGAGAAAAGAGCCCAAATGGGACATTCACCTCAAAATCAAAGGAAGGAGCGAGGTCCTCTAAGGCCGAATCAATAAGATTACTATGATTAGAGTTAAATGGAGAGTGATCAAGCCTCTAGTCGTAGCTTGAGGCCTCGAGGTCAAAGAAATCGTAGACTGAGGGTACGAAATCAAATATATGATAACCTTAGCAATATAAAAATGGCAATCCCTCTATTCTAAAGAAAAATCAACCCTGAAGCTTACTTGAAGTGGGAAAAGAAGGTTGAACTCGTCTTTGAATGCCATAACTACTCAAAAAGCAAAAAGGTAAAACTTGCTGCCATCTAATTCTTTGATTATTGTATTATTTGGTAGGATCAGCTAACCTTGAGTAGGAGAAGAAATGGTGAATGACCCATGTCTACATACGTTGAAATGAAAGCTATTATGAGAAAGCGGTTCGTACTTTCCCACTGCCATCGAGAATTGTATAAAAAACTATAAAATCTCACCCAAGATAATCGAAGCATGGAGGATTACTTTAAGGAGATAGAGGTAGCAATGATACATGCTGATATTGAAGAAGACCGAGAGGCCACCATGGCAAGATTTCTAGCCGGCCTCAATCGAGACATTGCCAATAAAGTTGAAGTCATTGATATGGTTGCGCTTAAGATGGAAAAATAATTGAAAAGAAAAGGTACCATTCGACCCCTTTCTAATTCTATTTCTACATCGAAGTGGGGTCAAGGAACCTACAAAAAGGATACCACCTTTCAATCCAAAGACAACATTGGGGCATGAAAGTGTAATAAGCCAAGTAGAGATTTGAGTAAAGAAAAGAACGAGGCCATACCAAATCAATCTCGAGACATCATGTGTTTCAAACGCCTTGGGAGGGGCCATAATGCTAACCAATGTCCAAATCGGAGAGCTATGATTCTAAGGGTCAATGGTGAGATAGAATTTGAAATTGAAAAGGAAGATGAGCTCGAAATACCTACTGATGAGGAGAATGACTTAGAGTATGCCGTGGATGGTGAAATCCTTGTCATTAAGCGAAGCTTAAGCATCCAAACCACGGAGAATGAGCAGCAATATGAAAACAGCTTTCATACGTGTTGCCATGTCCAAGGAAAGATATGTTGTGTCATTATAGATGGTGGTAGTTGTACTAATGTTACTAGCAGCTTGTTGGTCGAAAAACTCGGCCAAGCAACCACTAAACTTCTACATACTTACAAGCTTCAATGGCTCAACAATGGTGGTGAGCTGAAAGTTACTAAGCAAGTTGTCATCACTTTCTCAATTGGAAAATACAGTGGTGAAGTTCTTTACGATGTAGTGCTAATGCATGTTGGTCACTTATTGTTATGGAGACCATGACAATTTGATCGCTAAGTATTGCATGATGGATATACCAATCGGTATACCTTCAAACACCAAGGGAAGAACTTTACTTTGGCACCACTTACTCCCAAACAAGTTTATGAAGATCAGCTCCAATTAAGAAAGTCTTATGAAAAATCAAGAGCAAAAGAAAATGAGGAAAAAAATGAAAGTGAGAAAGACAAGAAAATAAAAAAGAAGAAAAGAAAGAATAAGTAAAAAAAAAAAGACAAAAATAAAGAGAGTGAGGTAAAAAATGAGAGAAAAATGAAGGAAAAGAAGATAGTGAGTTGGGAAAGTTGAGTGTTTTTGAAAAAGAAAGAGAAATCAGAAAGTATTTGCTTTTGAAGCATCATTTTGTTATGCTCATTTACAAGGAAAGTATGTTGAGTACTAACGATTTAGATAACACTCTTCCTTCTTCTATCATGTCTTTACTACAGGAGTTCGAGAATGTGTTCCCAGAGGACATCCCGAGTGGGTTGCCACTCATTAGGGGCATCAAGCGTCAAATAGCCTTTATTCCCAGAGCCACTATCTTGAATTGGCCAGCTTATCGAAGCAACCCTGAGGAAACCAAGGAGCTACAAAGATAAGTTATTGAGTTAATAGAAAAAGGGGTATGTTCGAGAAAGCCTAAGCCCATATGTCATGCCCGTGCTGTTGGTACCTAAGAAAGATGGCTCTTGGCGCATGTGCATCAACTCTCATGCAATCAATAAGATTACCATCAAGTATTGACACTCGATCCCACACTTAGATGACATTTTAGACGAGCTAAGCGAGGCTCACATTTTCTCCAAAATAGATCTAAAGAGTGGGTACTATCAGATAAGGATGAAAGAAGGAGACCAATGGATAATCACGTTAAAAACCAAGCACGGTTTGTATGAGTGGTTAGTTATGCCCTTCGACCTAACTAACACACCAAGTATCTTTATGCGGTTAATGAATCGTGTTCTTCAATCCTTTATTAGTAAGTTTTGTGTAGTGTATTTTGATGATATATTAATCAAAGTAAATCCGTGTTGGAAGTATTAAGGAAGGAAACTTTATTTGCAAATCTTAAAATGTGTTCCTTTTGTACTAACAAACTTGTTTTTTTAGGTTTTGTGGTTAGCTCAGAAGGCCTCGAAGTCGATCAAAAGAAGGTAAAAGCAATCCGAGAGTGGCCACGACCTACTAGCATAAGCTAATAAGAAGTTTTCATGGTCTTGCTAGTTTTTACTGAAGGTTTATTCCTAACTTTAGCACCATAGCTGGTCCTTTAACTGGAATTATCAAGAAAAGTTCAAACTTTCATTGGGGGTGAGGAGCAAGAGAAGTCTTTTACTTTGATTAAAGATTGCTTGATAAATGCACCACTATTATCTTTACCTGATTTTACAAAAAAAAACTTTCGAGATTGAATGTGATACTTCAGTAATAGGGATTGGAGTCATTCTAACACAAAATGGGCATCCTACAGCTTACTTTAGTGATAAATTGAATGGTCCTGCCCTTAATTACCTAACATATGATAAGGAGATGTACACATTAATCCGAGTGTTAGAAACTTGGCAACACTACCAATGGCCCAAGGAGTTCTTCATTCACATCGACCATGAGGCACTAAAACATCTCAATGGGCAAAACAAGTTGAGCAAGAGGCATGCCAAATGGGTGGAATTCCTTGAATTGTTTCCTTACGTGATTAAATACAATGTGAAGAGAATATCGTTGTGGACGCATTATTAAGAAGGTATACACTTCTCAATGATTTAGACTTTAAATTGCTTGGCTTTGCGTATCTTAAGGAACTTTATGAAACTGATGCTGATTTTAGTGAAATCTACAAAGATTGTGAAAATGGGGCATTCGAAAGGTACTATAAGCATGATGGATACCTCTTTAAAAAAGGTAAATTATGTACCCCCTAGGTTCCATTCGAGATTTGCTCGTGAAAGAGGTGTATGGTTGAGGTCTCATGGGGCGCTTTGGAGTGGCTAAAACTTTAGCCATGCTCCATGAACATTTCTTTTGGCCCAAGATGAAGGAGATGTGGAGAGGGTATGAGATCGATGCATCACTTGTAAGAAGGAAAAATCTCGCATTAAGCCCTATGGATTGTACACACCACTACCTATTCCCGAAGAATCATGGGTAGACATTTCCATATATTTTGTACTAAGACTTTCTAGGACTAAAAGTAGGAAAGACTCGATTTTTATGGTAGTTGATAGATTCTCTAAAATGGCTCATTTTATTCCATGCCACAAAATTGATGATTCGAATATAGCTAATCTGTTTTTCAGGGAGGTTGTTCGGCTACATGGAGTACCAAGAACGATTGTATCAGATCAAGATGCCAAATTCCTTAGCCATTTTTGGAGGACTTTATGGAGCAAACTTGGCACCAAGTTACTGTTTTCCACATCGTGCCACCTGCAAATGGATGGCCAAACCAAAATTGTTAATCGAGTTCTATCCACCTTGTTGAGAGTAATCAATCGGAAAAAAATGAAAACATGGGAAGAGTGCTTGTCGCATATCGAGTTTGCTTACAATCGATCTATGCATTCGACCACTAAGCACTCACCATTTGAAGTTGTCTACGGTTTTAACCCTTTGAATCCCTTATATTTAATTCCCTTACCTACTAATCAATTTGTACATGTAGATAGGAAAAAGAAGGCTAAGTTCATGAAGAATCTGAACCATAAAGTGAGGGAAAACATCGAGAAGAGAACCAAGTAGTATGCAAGCAAAGCTAATAAGGGACACAACGAGTAGTTTTTGAACCCGGAGATTGGGTTTGGCTCTATAACAGCCCATTTTGGGGCCGCAAATCTGACGAGTAAGTTCGTAAATATTATTTTTTAATATTTACGAGTCAAATATGATATTAAAATAAATGTTGAATGAGAAATTTATGCTATTAGAATGAATAATTAGGTTCAAGTGGTATGACCCTAAAGTCAAGTGGTTTTAGAAAATGAGGTATCGAGACCTCGTTTCTATAAATTGAACTGTAAATATTTTATTAAATATTTATGGAGTGTTATTAAGGTTGTATTAAAGTTTCGTTAAGAAATTTTGATGTTTAAATGGTTAATTAAGTGAAAATGACTAAATCGTAAAATGTATAAAAGTTGAGTTCTATTAGTTAAAAGTGTCCAATGGCTATAGAATCTTAAATTGATGGACTAATAATATTGAAATTATACCAACTGAACTATGGGTGGATGGTTTTGGGTAATTAAATTCTTGAAATTTGATTGATTTTAAAAGGGCAAATTTATAATTTATAATTAAATGAAATTTAAAAGAAACAAAAGGCCTAAAATGCTATCATCTTTTTTGTCTTTCTTTAGTACAACCGAAACCTCCATGGATACCTTAAGGAAGCTTTCGATCAAATTAATTTTGGGTGCATGGTGAGTGTTTTAATTTCGTTTTTAATGATTTTTATGTTTTTAGACTCGTGTTAGCTTAATCTAGTTAACCCGGGGGTCAATTTGTTAAATTGTTAAATGTTTGGGATTTTTCCATTGATGAATTTGTGAAGTTCTTGAAATTTTATGGTAGAATCTTAAGCATGGTTATTAAATATAAGTATTTTGTTAAGTAATTTTTGATTATTTTCAAGTTTAGGGATTTATTTATGAAAATGATAAAATTAAAGGAAAATATTGGAAATTAATGATAAATATGGACTATTATAAAAATCGATTAGCATGAATTTTAATTAAAAAGGATGAAATTGCAAGTTTTGGGTTTAGGGACTAAATTACAAAAAGGGCAAGGGTAATTTTGTAAAATGTCAAAAAGGACTTATTTGCATAAAATGAATTGATTTTTCTGTTAGAATTAGTTAATTGAATAGAATTATTATTTTAGATCAAGAACGAGTGGAAACTCTAGGAGAAGAGAAAATTACCAAATAGCTCATATACTTAGTTGTTACTGCAATTTAGTTAGTTAAGTTTGTATGAACTGTAATCGTTATAATATTAATTAAATTAAATGTTTACTATGTGGTTTTAATGTAAATGAATTAATATATATGTGAATGTGTCAACATTATGAAGAATTGATGGATATTGAGTCCCGGTTGAACCTTAGGAATTCTTAGGATACAAATGACATGTCATTAGGAATTTCATGTTTTGGGTGTTGGTCTTGAATGTCCTACCGATGGCTGAGGTCCTGTATTTTTTGTAGATTCTCCACAACTTGTGTGAACAGCATTGTGTAGCTTACATTTCGACCCACAGCTCGTGTGAGCAGGTACATTCACAACTCGTGTGAGCATTCATGTAAAGGAAAGGTTACGGTTATATGTAAAGACACACTTCATGTGAGCTTTCCCGAGAATCCAATGTAATTTTGGATGGTTCAACGGGTAAGAAAAGGGAATGGAATGGTAAGTGACTTAGGCTTCCTTTGGATTGGATTTTACCCATGGTGAGATGGAGTATTGGGTGAATATTCCTTTTAACTGCACTGGTTTCTTGTTTGGAAGATTTGAGGTGCGGTGCAATTGAGCACTCTCACCACACTGCTGCCCTCAATTTTCATTGGAGCCAAAGGTACCAGTGGAGAAAAAGCTGAGGTCAGTTTCTTTATTACCCTTTTTTTTGAATTTTATAGAAAGTAAAATATTATTAGATATTATTATATAATTTTTATATAACAATAAATTTATTATCATAAATATATAAGTTTAATTATTATTTAATATAAAATAATTTAAATGTGTTTTATTATTTATTATGAATACAATTTAAAAATATTTAAAATTTATTGCATATGATTTTAATATTTTAATTATCATTTTATAAAAATACAATTTTATTTTATGGTATATTATTTAATATTAATATAAATTTAATTATTTATTTTATTATAAATACATTGTAAACTAATGTCTATAATGGTCATTTTTTATTCTCATATCACTGCTACAGCTGCGTTTGAATCCAAATACACATCCACTGCTATTTCTAATCTCACTGCTACAGTATCCAATCTCACCACTACAATATCCAATCTCACCAATACAGTAACTAATCTCACCACCACCACAGTTTTTAACCTCACCGGAGGTAAACACATCGCCCATCCAAACTAAGCCTTAATGGAAAGGTTCATAACTATATGAAAAGGTTGATGCTTATGTATTGTATCTTACGAAATCCATTGATGTTATAAATGAATTCATATGATTGTCAATGAATCTACTAACATGTGAGCTTGATGATGCTTGAATAGGTTTATATTAAACTCATGGTATTGGAAACGGTAAGTAAACAAATGGAATGAAACATGATCATATGGTAACGATGATAACTTAAATTTTATGTTTATACATATTTGGTTGATTTAATATGTATTATGAAAAAGTATGCTAATTTGTGAGTTTGATGGTGTTATATAGGCTTTTATTAAGCTTAAGGCATTGGTAAAGGTTTAAACTTAGTCTATAAAGTTCATTATTGAAATGGTATATTATGTTTAAATTTTATACGAGCTTACTAAGCATTCATTTCTTACGTAGTTATTTTTCCTTCACTTTACAGATTATCGGAAGCTCAATCGGTTGGAAGTTCATTGGAGATCTATCACACTATCCAGTGGACAATTTGGTAGTTTTTGAGTAATTTGGTTAAGTTTTATAATGGCATGTATAGGGTGCTTTGTGATGATATTATGGTGTTTATGTTAATAGTGTTTTGGCATGTATAAACTTTGGAAAGCTAGGTTGGTTTGGTACATTTTGATGCTCTACCAAGTTATGTGATTTTGGTGACTTTGATGTGCTTGTTTTTAAGGTTATCTTGGCATCTTGTTAATGACTTGAAATTGATTACTTGAGATATAATTAAGTTCATTTACGAGCTAGGTTATCATGTATGGAAATGGCAATATTATCACGTATATGCCTTTTGTATTGATGGCTCATGGATGTACTAAATGGTTGAATTATTATGCTTATGTCTTGAAGTTATGTTTATATGATAGACTTGTATGGCTTGATATATAAGGTCATCTTGACCACCTATAGTGATTGAAAATCATGATCTTATGGTATGTTTTGAACGGTTGATGATGGTTAAATGTGGTATGTTTTAGTACCTATATGTACTAAGTTGATTAGCATGAAATGTAGCTTATGAATATGTTAGGTAATTGATGTGCATGGTCATATGGTATGATATTGATGGTTTAGAAACGGTCTTTTGTGATGTGATCTAGTTACATAATGAAGTTAGGTATTCATGCTTGAAATAAGACATTATTGACATGTTAGATAGATCATGTTTGGATGCATATGTGGTGTCTTTGAATGACACATTGGTTAGGTAACTTAGAACTTTGAAATGTCATTTTGGTGTATGTGTTGGTAATGTTTAGGTTCCCTTGAAGTATGCTTAAATAGGTTGAAAGGTCATGTATGATATGGACTGGAAATGGTTTGATTTTAGGTAGATTTGGGTCCACACGGCTTGAGACATGGGCGTGTGACCCTTGTTTCCAAATTTTTATGACTTTTTCTTAGACTTTCAAATGATTTCAAATTGGTCCCAAATTGCTTCTATGGTGTTTCTAGGGCCTCGAGGGCTCGATTTAGAACAGTATGTATGTATATGATTTGATTATGTTATTGAACGATATTAAGTTTAAATGTGCCAGATTGACGGTAATACTCTATAACCCTAATCCGGCAATGAATACGGGTTAGGGGTGTTACAGGCTCCACATGCGAAAAGAAAGATTCCTTGCTCAAAGAAGATCTAAGTTGTTACCCCGAGGTGATGGTCCTTCCCAAGTGTTGGAGAGGATTAACAATAATTCATACAAATTGGACCTCCCATGTGAGTATAATGTTACTGCAAGTTTCGATGTTTCTGATCTATCTCCTTATGACATAGGAGACGATTTGGGGACAAATCGCTTCGAAGGGGGAGGGGATGATGCGAGCATGAACCCAACCAAAGGATTTGATGTGGAACAAGGCTTTTGGCATCATCAACGTCTAGAAACTCTCAAGGGATGCTTTGAACGAATTAATGGACATCAAGCACATTTATTCTAATTGTTATGTCATGCCTATTTGGTTGGTTCCTTGTAAAGCCTATAAATATGAGGCACAACTTTTGATGAATTTTAATCTTATTGTGAGTGTTCACTCTCTTTGTTCTTATTTGACTCAAATTGACTTATCAAGCGTTCTTGTGGCATCAATTTGTTTCATTCGAACTTATCACTTCTTAGAAGTGTGGCGTTCATCCTTTATACCGATTGATTCCTATCTTGCTAGATAGAGGGTCACAGTTCTTGTTTCCTTTTTGTATTCGTTCTAAGTGCTAATATAAGGATTGGGTCAGTATTATTATATAATATTGGTTCATTCTTGAGTCCTTAAATCGAATTCAAGCCTACCCTTCCATTTTCCTTTATTACCCATCAAATCACCTTTCCAAATCCTGCCATTCACGTGTTCAACATTTACAAATACCATTACATTCGATACTTCTTAATTTCGATTGGGAACTCTCACGACTTGTAATCATCCTACAAGGACGAGCTTGCATTAGGTAATTTCTGGTTTCATTTTTTTTAATCTTTTGAATACATTTAGAAACTAAAACAAATTATAACATGTCTTATCAGAATACATATATAGGGTACGAGCTAGAACAACACCATTTTAGACAGAGGATGATGAGGCTTCATGCTGAAATGAATGATGAAATGAACTGTTGTACCACTCAACAGTTGAAAAATTCAACACAGATCTGTTAACGTACCACACAAGTGAATGGTTGCAAGCTAACGAGGGAATTACACCCGTAACGTCTAACGCAAAATATAACATCCACACGGTTATAGTGACATGAGTGAAATAACATAACTAAAGTAATTACATGACATGAATATAATTTTATTTTGAAAAAAAATTTACCACCTCCCTAGCATAAGCCTCAATCATTTGTCTGTAGATAATGAGGGTCTCAGACTTCCCGATCCCTGGACAAGTAAACCATCTTAAAAGAAATCAAACTTGTTAGATAACATATTTGTAACACCCCTGACCCGGTTCGGTCGCCGAACCTAAGCTATAAGATGCTACAATAGTTAACAAAACATAACACATACAAAATTGGCTTTAAACATTCAACTAAACAATAAAACATTTCATAATCCAAGCATGATATGATTTATAAACAAATATAAGTCCCAAATGAGCTTACGCAAGATCTTAAACCAACCTAGGAACAATTAGGAGTTAATTGAAAACTTAGCAAAAAGCATAGAAATTTCAACAAACAAAGGTCACACGACCATGTGACAGGTTGAGATCGTGTGGCATGAGTTACACGGTCGTATACTTAAATCGTGTATCTCATGTTTATCGTGTGCAAAAATAAGAGATTCAATTTTGAGACATACACTGATACAAACTCGCTTACGGGATGCAATTAAGTCGTTTGATTGCCTGATCGAAAATTAAGTAGTTCTCATTTTAGTTAACAAAGGATATATTTTAAGAAGATAGTTTATGTAAACAACAGATAAAATAAAGATAGTTTGATGGACAAGATGGAGCAAACTCAAAACAAGAAATAACCCCTAATAGTAATTAAGGACCCGAATCTTATAAGTTTTAAGGTGATAAGATGGATAGTTGGATAGGACCGTGACCCACTATCTAGCAAGATAGGAACCGACAGTATAAGTTTAGAAAAGAAACAAGGTTGACGCCACTAGCTTAGCTAGATAAGTCAAGTTGAATCTCAAAGAAAAACGAGAGTGAATAACTCACAAAGTTATAATTCATATATGACAAAAGTTGTATCCAAAGTTTACAAAGAAAACTATTTATAGGCTGAATTATGTCCAGCCGAATAGACAAAAAATTAAGCTAAGTTAAATGTCCAGCTAAAAACAATATACTTGGTGAAATGGAAGTGCTGATCGATCTTGATCCATGGCTTGATAGATGAGTTGGATGTAGCTTGATTTAGTGAATAGAGTTGATGTTTGTAGGTGCACCGAATGGAAGTTTGCTGATGAATGAACTTGTCGGCAGCTGAATGGTCTTGAAGTGTGAACATTCAATTTTGTAGGTGTGAATAGCAAGAATCGAATGAACACTTGAAAAGGTAGCTGACCAGCTCATAATCTTTGGCAAGAGTTCATGAATAATTCGGTTGAAGAAATGCACCAAGCAGCCCAAGGTACATGCACAATCGGGTGCATGAATCCTTCATTAATTAGTTATATGTATCAGCTTGATACATGTATGTTCAACCAAAGGAATAATGCTCTCCGTACATGCATAGACGAATACATGCTTCCACATTAACTAGCTTCGATGAACCTAGAAGATACATGTATGTTCAGCTAATGATCAGCTCCCAACGTTCATGCATACTCAGGTTCATGCGCCACATTGAATGAGCTTCCAAAATTCATGCACATCCAGGTGCATGTTCCACATAAATAAGCTTTATTGAATCGGCATTGTGCATGTATTGTCCAGCCACATGTCTTAATAACCTGCTAAGACAAAGTAAAAATTTGATTAAAGCAATCACCAAGACAAATTAATCACACAAATAAATATGTAAAGGACTTAGACACAATTAAGAATTTAACTTACTAACATATTAAATCTGTCCTAAAACTAAACATACTTAATAAACAAACAGACTTGAATTAAATATGTAACATGCTTAGGACACATTTAAAGTCGAATAACATTGACAAAATTAATAGTTTTCAATCATCAAAAATCATCAGGCATTTAATTAAAGCTGTAGAAAAACTAGAACTTAATTAAGCAAACTAAATAGTTAAAATGTCTAAATCTTAGCAGTTGGGCTAGCTAGCTAAATCAAATTCAGCCTTAATTAAATTGAAGATATCCCTTATTGAGTCGTCCAACACATCATTTTGCACTTGGGACCCTCGAGTTTGGGCCAATTCTGATGTCGTCGAATTGTGTCGTGACATTATCCGGCTGAGATCGCATACCCTCCCACTTGAAGACAATTTGTCCTCAAATCGGGCCATTTGCTCGCGAAAATTTTTTCAAGATCACGAATCCCTTTGTTTATGATCCTGGCAAGGTCATTCCCAAAAATGTGAGAATCACAAAGGGTCCGAAAAGAAAGAAGATTATTTGCACGCCCTCCCTCTTTAGATGGAAGCCATTTCGAATTGTCACCTAGACAAAATTGAAACAAATTAGTGACATTATAAGTTATGGGCAAAAAATAACTTGTCGGTGTCCAAGTCAAGAATGGAACGCATGAACCAATGCTAGAATAAGGGTTACGAGTTGGTCTTACCTTTTCAGAATGAATCAAAAACTTCACCGATGGTAACAAACCAGAATCACAAAGCATCGAAAGTTATAATACTGGAAAAAAAAATTCCAAAGCTCAAACCCTTTGGACAATAATATAGGATAATAATCTCCGGGATCAAAAACAAAGATTTCTCTTACCTTTTCAATTTGACTCGAAAATTCCATAGTTGGAAACATAGATGAAACTTGAAGTAATCGAGAATTATAAACATGCAAGACGAGCTGAAATTCGCTTAACCACAATGTAGAACAATAATTTCCGCAATCAAAGACTTCATTTTGACTTGGTACAACAGCAGAGTTCACATACTTTGTTTTCGAAACTAATGATAAAACATGAAGCAAATAGAAGGGGCCAACATATTTATAGAAAATAAATTATGATGCTCACGTTCTCTTACCAACAACTTAGAAAAATATGCTCCAGGTTTAAACACATGATTTGGGTCACTTATGTTCGAAAACAATGTAAGGACATAATCCATCAATAACGCAATCATGCTAGACAAAAAAGATTTAGTCATATGAATATACAAATAATCAAAACTTTCAAAATACCTTCGAACAGGCAGTAGTATCTACAAAATTCGCTCGCATTGATTTAAAGAATTTATGCAGCAACCTAAATCAAACGGATTAAGTGTTTTACATGAGAATTCTTTAACACATGTGACAATCACTTTTTGCTGACATATAATTGGAGCAATGTCATCTAAAACCAAATCAACTTGCAACTTGATGTTATTTGCAACAACATGAAACAAATGTCGAAAGAAATATTTCAAGACACTATTTGGTTTAAAATCAGCAACTCGATTCAACATATAACAGCTAGGCAAATCATGATAAATAATTTCTTTGAAATAAACAACATGGGAAAACTTGTCAACGGGAATCAAAAAGTTCCAATCGGAATGAGCCTTGATAAGTTCCTTACCTTGCTTATCTTCAGGAATGTTAGGAACAGTGTTACTCTCCAACTTACCTTTCTCAATCAATTGGAATTGTCTCTCGTCAGTAAGGTAGTGAAGTTGGAGTTCATCCTTGGGTGGGATGTTGTAAACCTGAAATGGAGAAGAGTCTAAAGAAAAAACTCAAATATGGGTTAGTAAAAATAGTCCCTCTTTTGTTCGAGCGCTCTCTTTTTCTTCACTCGTTTTTACAAGTTGTCTTTCTTTTTCGACACTCATTTCATTCGCATTTTCTTTTCTTTCTCTTTCACTTATTTCTTTTTCAATCTCTTTTTCTTTCTCTTTTCTTTCAATTTCTTTGTCAATCTCTTTTTCTTTTTCTTTTCTTTCAATTTCCTTTTTTTAATTCTTTGCTTTTTCATTCTTTTTCTCTTGTTCGTTTTCTCTTGATTTTTCAATAGAAGCTTTCATCTTGAGTTGATCTACGAAGACTTCATTCGGTGTGAATGGGGCTAATGTTACTGTCCTTCCAAAATGCTTGAAGGTATTTTCCAATGGAAAAAGCAATAAGGACTTGTTTGGTCACCTTTAATTCGCCATCGTCATTAAGCTATTGTAGCTTATAAGGATGTTGATGCTTGGTAGTAGTTAAGCCAAGCTTCTCCACCATTTTTGTGTTGGCTACATTAGTACAATTACCTCCATCAATGATAATACAGCAAAATTTTCCTTGTACTGGGCAACGTGTATGGAAGATATTCTCCCTTTGCTGCTCATTTTCCATGTTTTGAAGAGTAAGACTTCGTTTAATGACTAATACCTTGCCGTTAACAACAACATTTGATTCAGGATTTCTTGACATGATGCTTAAATTCCTCACTTCAATCCTCACTTAAATCGCTCTCAAAGAAAGAAAAGATGACACTCCACTCGTGTTTCACTCTAATGCTGGTTTTTACCTCTTGATGAATTTTCACTCGTGCCTTTTTCCACTCAAATTCACTTCTCGAAGTTCTTGGAGATTTCATTAGACATATTTAGAAAACTCGTAGGTCAGCTTCAAAAGGCTTAAAAACAAAGGATTAATGCTAGGTACTAGGTAGGCTGAAAGAAAATTTTAAGAGTGTGGCTTGCAAAAATCGGTTTTAAAGAACAAATAAGGAAGATCAGAAATTTTGAACACTTTAAAAATGAGCTTTTCTTTTTGTTGAATTGTACAAAATCCAAACTCCCACTTTTGTATGCATAGACGAATACATGCTTCCACATTAACTAACTTCGATGAACCTAGAAGATACATGTATGTTCAGCTAATGATCAACTCCCAATGTTTATGCATATTCAGGTTCATGAGCCACATTGAATGAGCTTCCAAAATTCATGCACATCCAGGTGCATGTTCCACATAAATAAGCTTCATTGAATCGGTATTGTGCATGTATTGTCTAGCCACATGTCTTAATTACCTGCTAAGACAAAGTAAACATTTGATTAAAGCAATCATCAAGACAAATTAATCACACAAATAAATATGTAAAGGACTTAGACACAATTAAGAATTTAACTTACTAACATATTAAATCTGTCCTAAAACTAAACATACTTAATAAAAAAATAAAGACTTGAATTAAATATGTAACATGCTTAGGACACATTTAAAGCAGAATAACATTGACAAAATTAATAGTTTTCAATCATCAAAAATCATCAAGCATTTAATTAAAGCTGTAGAAAAAACTAGAACTTAATTAAGCAAACTAAATAGTTAAAATGTCTAAATCTTAGCAGCTAGGCTAGCTAGCTAAATCAAATTCAACCTTAATTAAATTGAAGATATCCCTTGTTGAATTGTCTAGCACTTCATTTTGCACTTGGGACCCTCGAGTTTGGGCCAATTCCGATGCCGACGAATTGTATTGTGACATGATGCAGCCGAGATTGCATCATACACGGGTGTGGCTAGCCCGTGGTACAAATTGTGACCGTGCATGTAAATGTTCCAAAACTTTCAATAAGCACACGGCTGTGTTACTAGCCCGCGTGTGACACATGGCTGTGTGTTAAACTGTGTGCAACAAAATAGACCATATGTTGCATAACAGAAACCAACCCTTCCAAAATAACCTATAAAGCATTCAATAACCAATTTAACTTGCTCAAAACATGTACATTTCAAAGCCAAAACTTTAATTTCAATAACTAACTAAACATACAGCCAATATGTCATATTTGGCACCATTACAATCAAAGTTATAACCATGTATCAATTATTATATTAACTAGATCATATACATATCAATTTCTAAACTATACCATTCACTTTCATAAGTCTAAATATCAAACTTTACTTTAATCAAAACATCATTCCAACAATTTACTATATAGAATATGTGCTTATATGCAAAGACCAACCAAACCAAATCATATGTATGTGCCTTTACAAGTGTTTGACCAACTTATATACATGCCACATATAACCAACTCGAAACATTCAAAAATCTACCAAATCGAAAGACGAAAGGCATTTACTTCTCATAATCCAATCGAAACGTTCTGGATGTCCAAAATCTACAAAGAAAGTAGCAACACCAGTAAGTATTATAAATACTTAGTAGGCTCATATAATATAAATGATTTGCTTACCTCAATCATTTATCACATACTATACAATATGCAAACAATTATCCCTATCAAGGTATAATACAACATCATCAAATAAGTATGGTTTTGAATTATAATCATACATATAATCTCAAATAACCATATATCAAGCACAAGTCAATTTGTATCTCATATCCATATCATGTTCATCTTTTGTCAACATCAATTTCATGGTTCCACATTTTTCCATCTTTTATTTTTACCTGATGAAACATTGTAAAAGAACTTAGTACACGGATGAAATAATATCAGGTGCTCGTCTGAGCTAGTCATATACATCAGTGTCAAGTTACCCATCCGGGCTAAACCTTTAATTACACGCTAAATATCTTGGCATGGACTAAATATACATGTAAGGTTACCCGTCTGGGCTAAACCTATAAAACGACATTAGGTTACCCATCCAAGCTAAACTTATGTCACATGTATCTTCAAGTCCACAACAAATGCTGGAGCTTGGAATCATCGAGCATCAACTTGTAACCTCATATACGAGACTTTTACTAAGTTCATCAGGATTATCTCAACAGTTCAATTCTGTACTATTTCATTACAATTAAGTCTAACTCCAATTCGAGTACTATCTCTTAACCAATCCAAATTATAAAATAAACATTAATATACATTAAAATATAATTCAGTAGAAAATTAAACTTATTTATACTGTATGAACTTACTTGGAAAACAACAACGGTTTAGGTGTCAGAGACTATTAATAGTTTTTCCTTTTCCTCGTATATCCTCCGATTATTGTAAATCTTGATCTAGATCATAATTTAACTCGATTATACATTCGAAATATCATTTAACAACATATTGAAGTTATATAACAATCCAATTTCATCTATAGAATAAATCCTCAACTTTTGCATTTATTTCAATTTAGTCCATAAGACTGAAAATATCATAACTTTCGAATTTCAGCTTAAATTTCGAAATCGATCTTAATTATATCCTTCTATAGTCCATTAGAACCTATATTTATCAGATATTCATGCACATTTCAAATTTATTACATTTTAGTCCTTAAGTTCAAAACTGGCAACTTTTACTTTACAAACTAGTTCGTTAACATATGTAAACTTCGAAAGTAGAAAAATATCCACAAAAGCTTCAAGAATACATCAGTGAAAACTTTTATAAACTTTAACAGTTTCATGAAATAGTCCCTGATTAGCTAAATCAGGCTCTTAGAATTCCAAAAATATAAAAATTATAAGAAATAGGCTTAAAATCACTGACCAATTGAATAAATAAAGTTGAAATTAATAAACCCTAGGTTTTCTTCCCCTTAGCCGTGAGAAATAATAAAGATGATGAGAAAAATGTCTCATCTTTTCTTTTAAAATTCCTTATTTACCTTACTTAATATTTTAAACTTTAATTAATTACTTTGAACTTGATTAACTTAACACTAAGCTTAATTAAGCAACATAATTGGGGAATGTTGTCATCTACCACCAACAATCCATATAAAAAGGGTAATTTTCCATAATGAACCCTTAGCAAACTAAAAATCTATAGTGGCTAAACTTTTACTACTTTTACGTTTTAGTCCTTACACCTTATTTGGCTATCTAATCAAATAAATTGTTGCACCAAAATTCACTATTATACTAAAATAGACTTGTAAATATTAAATAATACTTTAACTAACTCGATTGTTGGAATACGGGATTCTTATGCCACCATTTTCGGTACCACTAAATATGAGTTGTTACAATTTTTATAAAAAAATAATTATTGATTAAAGTTTTAATTTTTTTTTTTTACCGATTTGAAAGTGAGAACACATTGTTGGTGACTCATTGATGCAAGAAATGGCATCTTGTATAGCACCCATGACTGTAGCAGTATAAGACACCTGTTTATATCTTATGTATCGCGACAGAGCTCACAGTACAACATTGCTAATATTGCTGAAGCCCAACTGTACAAAAGGACAACTCAAAAATTAGCAAAAAGAGGCAAGTACATTAGTTGGACTATATTATTATTTATGTCCAGCATGAGCACTCCGTATTAGCTACAGTATATATGTGTAGCCTCTCAAACCCAGCCTAGATGTTACGACCAGATTTTGAAGGCTACATTAGCCACCAAAATGGCCTAGTAAAATTATCGGAGTTTTTAAAACAATCTTTTTAAAACATTTATTTACCTTTGAAGAAAAACTTAGCTTCATATCTCTTTTTCACAAAAACATACGAGTTTCGAAAACTATTTGATGTCAACATTTTCCTTATTATGGTGACTATTTTTGAAAACTTAATTGATTTCCAATTTATTTACTTTTAAAATTCTCATTTACATAAATTTTGTAGTGGAAAAGTGATATTTAACATAGTTTTAATGACGACCAAATTTTCATGCAAAATTAACTCAAATTCCAAGTTTCAATAGCCTAAAATCAATTTAAATGATATGCATGGTAAATAAACCCCAAATTAAAAATCTCATGCTATAGTTTATATAAGACATTGTAGTTCCAAAATAACAGAAATTATAATATTATGTCTAAAATACTTTTAACGAAAATAATCTGAGCCAATTCCTTTGAATGTCAAGTACGTGTCCTAACCTTGCGAGTTGTTTGAGAATATTGAAATGAGAGGGGTGAGCTTAAAGAGCTCAGTGTGAGTCTAAACACAAGGAAATCAGTGTAAAACAGTAGACATGGCATACAAAATAACAATTATCAAAACAGTCGCAATCTTGTAGCAATACAGAATTTGACAATTTGTTTGAGCATGCTTATATATGTCAATGCAATTCATGTTTAACAAAAAAAGTTCCTACCCATACTCCCCTACACACCATAGTAAGAATTCCCCAAAACTCATCCATCCCTACACATCGTATTGTGGATAAACCACCAGCAATTGCAGATAGATTGCAGATAAATTGCTTGTAAGTTATGGATAAACCACCAGTGTTTGCAGATTTAGAACTGTCAATACTTCCTCCTTTCATATCGTCCCAATCCCCATGTTATGCAATATGGCATGTTAGTAACAGTACAATATAGAAATAGTAGTCATGCTTATCATGCAATCAGTTTAACAGTAGCGGTAGGTATGTTGAACATACAATTAGTAATACAGAAACAATAGTAACAGTAACAGATCATTGGATATACAGTGACAGTAGGCATGTATCGTTTACATATCATACATTATAACAGTAGCAATTCAGTCATTTAAGTCACAATTTTCAGAATATACATAATATCAGGGTCACAATTGTAACATCCCAAAAATTAGGGGTTAGTAAAATCGAGTTTGTGAATCAAGAGAGAGTGGTCATGTCCTAATTTTTGAGACTATCTATGTGTTTTTAGGAAATAAATGAGGTATTGGTTTGTTGCTTAAGTGTTAATGAAACATTCTTTGAAATCTAAGTTCAAATCCCTTCACTCGCACCATTTATATTATTTTGCAAATTATGCATTGAACCCTAGTATGTGACACGTCTTGTTTTTAAAATAAATATTGCAAAATTATTTCAAGAATGAGAAAATAACCCAGTGGTTAAAATAAATATTAGAAAGCATGAGAATTAAATTAAGGTCCTAAGTTCAAATCTTTTCCCTTGCAAAATAATTAAATTTTACAAAATCCCTTATTTTTTTTATGTGTGTGCCATCCATATCCTCTTACACCTAGGTATAAATATTATTTTTAGACAAAATAATTAGCCTTTAGTCTCATTCTTCTCACCCTAGCTGTCCCTCTCCTTCTCCTCTACTCATTTCTTTTAATTTTTATCCTTTCTTCCTTGTTGCCGCCGCCCATAGCTTCTTGATCTACCATCTTTTTCTTTTCTTTTTTCCTCAAGATCTTGCACCATCTTTCTCTCCATATTGCTTCCATTTTCTCCTTAATTTTTGATCCCCAAATTTAAAATTTTGTATCTCCAAGATTGATCCCCATTGTTGCCAAGAAATGCCATTGCTGCCCCTACACCTAGTTTGTGTAAGTTCTCTTTTTTTTTAATCAATTTCTTGATGAATCTTAAGATTTCAAAACTCGAAATTCCAGATCTTGAGTTTAGGGATTTTAAAGATTTAATTGGTATTTTTACAACCTTCTAAGTGATCTTAACAGTGATTCTAAATCAACCCTAATTTGGCCACCGTTGGTGGTGGTATGCGCGCCTATAGGTAAGAAAGAGGGTTGTTTTTCTTTAATTTCTTCTCATATTTTTCCAGAATTATCTTAGGTTCTTGAACCCATCCTAATAATTCTTTAATTCTGTGTTAATTAGGGAAAATCGATCTTGATCAATCGGCAATTCAGATCTGACAATTCAAGAAGCATATGTGTGGTTGACTGTAAACTAGTTTATAGTTTCCATTTAGATATTGGGGAAATATTGTTAATTGATTAAATAAAGAATTTTAATAAATGATTAAATACTGGTTTTATAGTATTTAAATGTGGTAGGTGTAGACTTAAACGCCCCAAAATCAACAGTGAAGCTGAAAGATGTTTGCACATATGATTCGTATCTATTCAGTGTAAGAAATCTAACTAGTTTGGATTCGAAAATTTGTTATAATTGGAATGGTTGGATTTATCCCATAAGTGGGTGTTTTGGGGCTGTTTAAGAAGCATATTAATTGATTTTAATACTGATTTTTAATTTAGGTTTATTTTAAATCTCATTAGAGAAACCACAATATTTACAAGTGTGCTACGAAAAAGTGTAAAATAAGGTGTGGGTCCTAACTCAAAAACTTGGATGTTAATAATGAATTTAATGATATAAATGATTATTTAGCTTGCCGATCGGGATTGACTAATTAGCTAAGTAATTAAATTTGTGAGTGGTCGAATAAGGTACATTTCAAGCCCTAACTATTTGGCATGGTAGCAATGTTTCTAGTTTGACTGAATGATTGACATTGTCATGAATGTTTGGTTAATTTGATGTATGATTGGTTGTATGTATAGCATGTTTTTGAATAAAAATAAGGCTTATGCATGATATATTCATACAAGTTATTTGCTATGAAATGTTTGAAAGACTGCTATACATGCACACAGAAAAGTTGTAAATGTACATGAAATTGTGATTTGTTAAATGATACCACCTTGATGGTAAACTGAAAGTTGGATAAATGATCCTATTCACTAAATGTATTTGATAATTCGAGGGCATGTTGAACTTGCCAATAAATTGTGAAAGTATTGAATTATGACTATGTATGAGATTGTATGACATATTGCATGTGCATTCCAATGGATTAGTATTGTGGTTGATGGAGAAGTTCTGTGGAGTACCGACGACATAATAAGTTTGCATTTATTTGTAGTCAGCGCACTGCACCTAGAGTATTGAGGAGATTGGCAATTTTATCGCATTATTCATTATTCGGTAGATTTTCTAAATTTATATTTATTTAGTGGTTTTACCACATTAAGCTTTGCTCACATTCATTTGGAGTTTGCAGACGGGTTCTGGGGAACTCGTGGTGTTTAGCGAATGGTTGAGGTAGGAACCTTTTTACATTACATCATGCTTATGACATACTTGAATGTTATTGATTTATGCAATGTATTGTATTGTGTTGTATTGAATGATATCGAAATTAATGATTGGTACTGGAATGAATGATGGCCCATGCTCATACACTGTTTGACATCCATTTTGATAATGGCCATGCAATTATATGAAATTACTATGATGGTTCTATGTTCTTCTTTTAATGCTAATATGTTTCAAAATGTGTTTGATATTTATGTCTATTTAAATAACTTTTTGACTCACACTAAGCTTTTATAAGCTCACCCCCATAGTATTTAAATTTTAAGGTAAACCTCGAAACTAGGACAGGACCCAGCATTCAGAGAATCACCTTAAACCTCATACAATTTTTAATAAGTATGATTAAGTCTCTATTGGTTTTGGGTTTGTAATTTTCAATTATTAATTGTCTGTGGCTTGGTAACTTTTCATTTCGGGAGTTTTTCATGTATGTATTACTCAAGCATAATAACCAGAAAACACATGATATCTGGCTTAAGTAAAAGTTGAGATTAATCCCTAACTTTCGTTGCATTGCAAAGAAACTATTTTTGAAAAATATAAATCGATAAGGTGACTAGATTTCCAAAATGACTTGAATAATGGTTTTTTTTTGCTGCATTAGTTAACATCAAGTTTTTACAAAGTAAAGAGACGAACAAGCGATTTTTCTAAAGCAACACTGTCAAAAATAAAATGAGTCTTAAGGGCAGATGACCTAGGAAATGAATGTTTTTAAACTAGCTCAAGTACAACCACAATTTTTTTTTCTCTAAAATGAGTTTCCCACTACGTCATTTTCCATTGTATACATAATAACCCACTTCGCTGTTATCTTGGTGTACTCCTAGCATTGTCCCTCCTGGTGCATACTCTTATCATAACACCTTAAATAACAATGAGCATTCTAAGTTAAAGATAACTTAGTGAGCTTTATTACAAAATACCTTGGTGGATACTTTATAATGTTTGAGGAACATTTGTGTGCTAGCTATTCTTCTTAACCACTTACTTCTGTATTTGCCGGATACTATTACAACTTTAGCTTACTCCTATACTCTAATTATCATACTCTTAACAAACCCATGTCTTTTTTACCTGACTAACTTAAGATCCTTCTAGACATTTCATTAATCTCTTCTTTCTCTTAACCACAAGAGTATTTTTCAAAAGAATATACCTTCAGAGCCCACTTCACACAGACCATCACTTCATATATACTTATTCCAAAACAATTGTTCACATATACTAATCACCAGTGGATACATACACGTTTGGTGGGTACTTACGCAAATTTGAATACCATCAGTTTACTAATTGAATCAAATTCTTGTTTGATACCCTACAATAACAATAATTCAATTTCCATATGATTTCAAAATAGGATATAATACAACTCAAATATGGCGGATTCTAGATAACTCAGATTCAACCATCACATAACATAAACGAACTCCCATTGACAATTTCTTATTTCCCTCATAACTACGAATACGTCCATTTTCAATACTAATAGATTATCATGGCGGATATCATTTTTAACATACAAATACACATTTCTTTTCAAGAAATCCCTTAAGACTTATTCAAATACATCACAGATCTTATTAGATCCCTTAACTTCAAACGTATCATAACCTTATCATAGCAATATCTATCATAAAGAAATCAAAATTTATCAAGAAATTACCATAAAGGCGGATATTCATATTCTATCAGACAGACTTAATTGAGTATGCCACTAGGGACAAATGTAACACCTTTAACCCATCTCCATTTTTGGGTAAGGGTTACGAAGTATTATGACACACATTCAATCTAATGACATCATAAATTTATTCAAATATTAATATCCAAATTACACATTAAGCATAGCATATATATGCTTACACTCCTTAAATCGAGCTTACGGGACCTTAAGAATAGTTTGGAAACAATCAAGGATTAATTTGAAACAAAATAGAAAAATATGGAAAATTTTGAAAAATTTTGGAAACAGAGGTCACACGGCTATGTGGCCAGGCCGTGTGATAGAGCCTAGCCCATGTGGCTCAGAAACATGGCCATATGGCCAAACCACGCACAATTCGAAATAAGGGTCACATGGTCATGTCAAATCTTGTGTGCCCGCCTGTGTACAATTCGAAATAAGGTTACATGGTCATGTGCTAGACCGTATAACAACCTATGATCGTGTGTGATAAACTTGCAGCAAAATTAAATAGTCCACACGGCCTTGTAGTGTGACCATGTGTGGCACATAGCCATGTGACAGATCGTGTCCTAGGTCGTGTGCACCTAAAATAGCTTCCAAAACAAGGCAAAACTAAACCAATACCTTAGGTGCCAAGATAATTTAAAAACAAGCATTCGTATACCTTCAAAACACATTCAAACAAGCATAAAAAATATCAAAACATACAACCTAAATGCCTAACCAATATGCCTTCAATGGCACCACATTTCATGCTCCAACTAATTCACATTCAAAGTTCACAAGTACTTGCTTTAAATACATACCAAACTTACACTTCATTCATACCATTCATATCTACTTCAACCATAACCTATTCACTCGCAAATAGCTTAAACCAAACTGACCAAAACATATACATATGGACCTTAACAAACCAAAAACCAAAGACATATATACAAGTGAGTCAAAATCAAGTTTACACATCTTCCAAGTATAGTATGCATCATAAGTAATAAGTATCAAAAACATATACAAAACACCTATTAATGCCATATAACCCAAAGATAAAAATTTCAAAATCTACTGATAAATATCTAGATAATGTGATCTTTAGGTTGATCTGATCACCCAATTCCACAAAATGATATCTACAAAGAAACATGAAAAATGACACGAGTAAGCTTCAATAGAGCTTAGTAAGTTCAACGATTGAAATGATAAAACTTACCTTATAAACATAGCAATTATAATTAACAAGATTAATAAGCAACAATCATGTCAACCACAATCATTCAACATGTGAGTTTATATATACATATACGAGTTTCAAAATCTACTCAATCACACGAGATCATTCAATATCAAGTCATGATAATATCGGAAAATCATGCAAAAATTTATATGATTTAGTAAAAAGTTATCTACCACTAGAAATTTTTCTGATCAACAATATAACAGATACAGGTATGTGGTTATCCACCCGAAACACACCAGAAAGCTCAAACAAGTCAAACCAATCGAGAACACGCCTTTGCGCAATGTGCCTAGCCCGTAGGCTAACATCCCTTTGGAACACGCCTGGGCACCAAGTGCCAAGCCCGAAGGCTTTACATCCGCCCCCGATAACACTCCATAATCACTATAAATATAACATAATAGTTTGTAACAAATGTTGAACTTCTGTATATCCAGTGGAAAATAACAAGGCAGGAATCATCATCTCATCACAATTCAATCTTGTACAGTCCACAATATAACCTATTAACATGTCAATTGTACCCTTTCCTACGTTCATCCGTGATCAAAATATTTCATCGTTTTAAGAATATTCAAGTCAATTACTTTCTCAACTCACAACAGTTTATAGCAATTCAATTATACCAAAAATATTCAACAACTAAAATCCACAATCAATAAAACATTTCAAATTATACTAAACTAAATCGAATAAACTTACCAGGGTTAAACTGTAGAGATATTAAAGGTTTTAGCGACTAGTCAGCAACTTTCCCTTTTCTTTGATTATCTACTTGTTCTAGATCTATAAAGTAGTTTATTTCAATTTATTTGCTTCAAAATTATATAATATTCAATTTAATGCATATGACTTCCTATTTACAATTTTTGACATTTGCCTTAAACTTTTACATTTTATTCAATTTGAACCTTAAGACCAAAATATGATTATTTTCACAATTAAACCTTATACCCATTGAACCTAATTCATAACTATTCCAAATCAATCCTCACAAGTTATTTTCAATTAAATCCCTAAACTTGAAAATTATACAGAATTACTTTACAAAATAATTCTATTTAACAACCAACCTTAATATTCTACCATTAAACTTCAAAAAGGCATCAAACTCATTAATGACATCTTCCAAAACATTTAACAATTTTACAAATTAACCCATGGGTTAGATAGATTAAGCTAAAATGATTACAAAAACATAAAAATTACTAAAAATGGAACCAAAAATCGCTTACATGCACCCAACCTAGCTTGGTCGAATATTTTCCTTCAACTAAGGCGTTTTCTCCTTTCTATTTTTGGTGGTAAGCATGAAAATGATGATAAATTTTTGTCTTATTTTTAGTTTATGTGTTCTTAATTATTAATTTACTATTTTACCCTTATAAATATAACTTAACAACTAGCCAAGGTTTGTCCATATTTGTCCACTAACTTTCTATATGGTTTAATTACCATAAATGTCCATCAACTCACATTTCAATAGCCATTTAACACATTTAACTATTAGAAGCTAACTTTGTAAGTTTATACTATTTAGTCATTTTTACCTAATTAATTATCTAAACTTTACAACTTATTAACCAAATTTCAATACGACACTAATGACCTCGTAAATAGTAAATAATTAATATATATGGACTCACACGTCAAGATTGTGGTCCCAAAACTATTTTTTTCGACACTACTGGAAAATGGGTTGTTACACCAAGCCTACAGAATCATGTGTTTACAGTCCTGACAGACTTTCACAGAAGGTGCCATAGGTTTTCTTCCTCATGGATTTTTTTCGTAATTTCATGTATCGTGGTCTACCAATTTGATTTACACATTATCGAAGGCTATGCCATGAACATACATACACAAATATCTTGCCATGGGTCTCAGCCACATGGACTTGCATACATTCATATATCGTAATCTGTCAATCTAGTCTTCATCTTACTAGAGGCTACACCATGAGTGTTTTCAAATTATATTAAGATGCCATGGGTCTCAACCTAAAGATCTTACATTTTTTTTCATATTGTGATCTACCATTCTAGTTAGCAATATAACTGTACTAATAGAGGCATCATAGAGGAACATTTGCTAAGCATTCACTTACCCAGATAATCACATTTTTATTGGTTTATACATCTCATATATCAGACCTTACCTACATGCTTACCAAACATTATTCTTTTTAATTGAACTTTATACATATCATCATAGCACATCTCTCATCTTTACTATACTCATACTCTTACAAATTTTTGTAGACATCATCATCCCATATATACATATGCTTCTTATTTGAACAGTTTACATAAAAGAGTCAGGATAGAGACTCACTTGATACTCATCTACTATAGTTCTAAGCTCCAAACTCATGCATCCTTCTCGAACCAGCAGCAACAACTGCTTACAGAACTTGTCCTTTTTAATGGTCTATAGTTTCTGAGAGAGACTTAAATAAGAGTCCTGCATAATAAATATTAGGCCGGTCTATCCAATTGATTCCTAACTAGGTTTCTTTACGGTCTAACTAGCACAATACTTTAAACAAACAAGGCATACTATACCTTTGGCGATAACTCATACCATAATCACATTTTCTCTTAACAAAATATTTTTCTTTAAATAGCAGAATAACCTAAAATGAAATGTTCACTTACTTACACGACCATTACTATACGCCCACACATACGCCAAAAGAAACAATTTGGTGGATCACACTTCACCGAATAGATTATTTTACTAGAATACGCCTAAATGTCGGACCCGCTAGACTTGGGATGTGAAAACTCTCCTCCCCTTAACAAAATTTTTTCCTTAAAATTTTTCTAATTTTAAGGAATTTCAATACATAACTGAAAACTAACTGTTCGTGCCAAACACATACTACTAATTTGGTGAACTCTCCTTCTTACTCAATACAGAATGGATGACAAAAGTACCTACTATGACGTCAGACGCATCTCTGTCCTAATGACCTTTAGCAGCATATACAAGAGTCGACTGCCTAGCTTTAGTTCTATTCGCACCCTAACCTAGTGCTCACTGACCCTAATTACCAATCATAACAATATTTACAACCCTATTCTAACCTCGGCCCCTCAAAGGTAACTGACCTGTTCTTTGATTCTGGGTCTGATTCTAAGTTAAAGCTTGCACATGATCGACCTGATGAGGATAATCTTTTATTTTATGCTCAGTCGACCCACATTTCAGACAAACACCTAGCTTATTCCAACACTCTCTTGGATGGTGCTTATCATAATATGCACAATTAGGAGTCCTACCCCAAAACTAGCTACAATAACCCCTTATTGCGGTCTAGCCTCTCAGGCCCGTTTCAAGGGACGGGAAGTTGAACTAGTGGGATCAGAATATCTCTTAGCCGAGACTTTATTTTTCTCCTATTTTTCACATTCCACACGCTTAATTTCTTCCACAATCTTAATTTTCTCCACTAGAGTCTCAAATATCCTTTCTTGGTGTGGAGCAACTTGAATCTTGAGGTCATAACGCAGTCCATTAAACAAACCTCACACATTCATCCTGCTCAGTAGCAACCATACCCTGAACATAGCGATTGAGCATTAAAAATTAGGTCTCATATTCAACTACAATATTATCTCCATGTTTTAACTCAATGATCTCGAGTCAGTGGGCCTCCACATACCTCGTGCCTACATACTTTTTCTGGAAGGCCTCTTGAAAATATTCCTCGATCAATCGTTCAGCCTGTGTGCCCCTCATAATAGATTGCCACCAGTGATAGACCTCATCCTTCAACAAGGACACAATACCCTTTAATTTATGTTTTAAAGTACAATCTAGATCCTCTAGAATCCTCTCAATGGTCTTCATCTAGTACTCTGCCACAGTAGGGGTTGTACCAGCAACATCTCTAAATAATTTAGCCCCATTAGGCCGGAGCCTCTCAGTAACAGATCCATGGTTCCCAGATCAAGTTTGGGCTCCAACAACCCTTTGAAGAACCCTTAGCATCGCTTGCGATACTGCATCATCACCATTATTATACCATCCGCCACCAATGGCAAATGAATCCTCTATGTAATCCACCTTAGGAATTGGGCTTTTATCCTAAGTGATAAGCGGCTCAACAAGAGCAACCCTCGCGGCCTACCTCTACTACGTCTGCCTCGGGTACACATAATGAATTCCCAAAAATTTAGACTCTATAGTATATCTATAGTTTTCAAATAAAAGTTCAAGAATTAGTTATTTTCTTGAGTGTTTATAGTCTAAAGTTTACAGTTTCTAGTCTAAAGTTTTACTACAATTTTCATAAATAATAGTAAATAAGTCAGGATTGGCATCGGAGTCTCAAATTTAATTTCTTTGAATAAAATCATTTTTCAAAAGTTTGTGGCATGGTTTTTCCCAAAATACTCCCTTTTTAAGACATGCATGTAGACTCATTCAAAAACCCACAGTTCGAGTTTTGAACGTGACTCTGATACCACCAAATGTAACCTCCCTAACTCGACCTAGATGTTACGACCAAATTTTGAAGGCTAAGTTAGCCACCGAAATGGCCTAGTAAAATTACCAAAGTTTTTAAAACAGTCTTTTTAAAACATTTATTTACCTTTGAAGAAAAACTTAGCATCATATCTCTTTTTCACAAAAACTTATGATTTTTTAAAATAGTTTGATTTCAACATTTTCCTTATTATGGTGACTATTTTTTGAAAAGTTAGTTGATTTCTAATTTATTTACTTTTCAAATTCTCATTTACATAATATCGCAGTAGAAAAGTGATAGTTAACATAATTTTAATGAAAACCTGATTTGCAATAAAAATGAACTCAAATTCCATGTTTTAACAGCCTAAAATCAATTTAAATGACATGCATGGTAAATAAACCCCAAATTAAAAATCCCATGCCATAGTATATATAAGATAGTGTCGTTCCTAAATAACAGAAATTATAATATTATGTTTAAAATGCTTTTAAAAAAAATAACCTAAGCCGAGACCTTCGAATGCCACGTCCATGTCCTAACCTTGCAGGTTGTTTATGAAGATTGAAATAATAGGGGTCAGCTTAAAGAGCTCAATGTGAGTCTAAACACAAGGAAATCAGTACAAAATAGTAAACATGTCATACAAAATAACAATTATTAAAACAATCACAATCGTGTAGCAATATAAAATATATTGATTGTGCAATAGTGGATTTGATGCATGGGATCCTCATTAGCACTATCGGGGAGCTGACTGAGAAGAATGATGCTCTCAAGGCTATAATGCTGGCCTTGAAGGAACAGATTGAAGAGCTCAAGGGGGAGCTCAATATTTGCAAAGCTACTTTGTGTAATGGGGTGTTATCTGTAGCACCCAAGCCTAAGGTAGATGTCCCGAAGCCGAAAGAGTTCAATGGGATGAGGTCCGCAAAGGATATGGATAACTTTTTGTAGGGAATGTAGCAATCCTTTTGTGCTAAAGGCATCATGAATGATGCTACCAATATAGATACTGCTGCCATGTATTTTATTGATGTCGCTTTGTTATAGTGGTGTCGTAGGTCCACAGATGAGAGACGAGGTGGCACCTTTATTGGGACTTGAGAATAGTTCCATGGTGAATTCAAGGGGAAGTATTACTCAGATTATTCTGAGGATGAGGCTCGGGCTAATTTACATCAGCTTACATAACAATACACAATTAAAGAGTATCTGTAACACCTCTCACCCAGTCTGATCGCCGGACCCAAGTAATAGGTGCTACGAACAAATACCAAGAAATTACAAACAATTTATAATTCAAAATCTCAATTAGTTTTTAAATAATTCATAAATAATCAAGTTAACATACATTTCAATCAATTTCAATTTAATATCGAGCTTATGAAAGGTAAAAACAAGCAACCAATCATTAGGGATCAAATTGAAACAAATTCAAAAAGGTAGGAAACTACATACAGGGGTCACACAGTCGTGTCCCCTAGATGCGTGTGAAAGCTTAGCACGTGTGTGATGAACCACACGGTCATGTCACTGAACCGTGTACAAGAGTCGTGCTTATGTGAGATAGGTCACATGGCCGTGTGAGTGGGTCACACAACCACATGAGCAAATCGTGTAACTCTCTGTGCCCGTGTGCACAAAAATCACATAAATTTTTACAGACTACAGCTGTGCCATGAGCCCATGTATGGCACACGATCGTGGCTCAAGCCATGTGTACTTGGAAAATGCCTTCTAAAATAAGCTATTCAACTATGAAACACTTATGCCACAAGCTACTATTTAAGCCACATTTCAACCTATTCATAAGCATTCAATTCAAGTCAAAATCATAAGTTAAACAACCATCCTAAGTGCCGAACCAATGTGCCACAACTGACACCTCAATCAACAATTAAAAACTAGCTAAATGACTACATTCATTCATGCCAATATACCTTCAATGGTACCTCAAATAATCAAGCCACACACATTTATACATTCAACCATTCAACTATCACATGTTTAAGTATCAAACTTACCAAAACATTTCCTAAACATAACCTGAATATGTCATCCATCATTCCATATCTAAGCATCAATCAAAACACATTGCATAACATGATATTTTCTAAACTATGAGGACGTTAGACATATAATTTAAGCAACCTAATAATCATCAACAACATGTCTATTATCATACCAGTTATACACATTTATATATAGCCTTAAAAATACCAACAAAAAAACAAAAATAATTAGTATAAGCATAGAAACATCCCTAGGTACATGCCAAGACTAAAATAACAATTCACCAACACTTGAGTTCGAGATTGTCATTGGATGCTGAGTCGATGATTGAATCGCTAAGTACCTAACTTGCACACAGAAAATCAAAATCATATGTTGAGTATAACTTGGTGGTATTTCTATAATTTGAACATTTAAAACATAATATAAGTCACAATGATGCATAAACCTAATAAAGATGATATGCAATATGTAAATTCAATAGGTTAATTCATAATCATTAATCCCAACATGCTTATTTTTCCAATATTAAGACATGGGAATCACATTTCATAAGTCATTTGCAAATTCAACTAATGTAATGACACATTTCATTTCAATTCATCACTTCAAGTGTTCATGGAACAAATACAATCAATATTCATAGTTCAGTTCACCATTTCATATTCCATTTCACATATCATTTCCATTTCTCAACATTTTCCCATTTCAATATCAAATATCTTGATTTTAGCATTTGTTTCCCTATTAACATGACTTGGACTCGGATGGATACACAGATCCAACCAGCACACCAATTTGGTAACCAGTGCCTTTTCGAATAAATTCAAAGCCAATAGTTGTGCCCAACGCTATAAATAAGTTTGCCACCCAATGTCTCATCAGTTAAATCGAAGCAAATTGGAACTCAGTGTCTCATCGGTTAAACCAAAGTAAATTGGAACCCAGTGCCTTATCGACTCATAGTCAAAGGAACCCTAAAATCTTTCTATTGATGGCATGCCAACTATATTTGACTTTGCCTGAACAGTTAATAGGGTTCCCATTTCGTATTCCATTAGCATCAAATATCTCATTTCACCTTTATTTCCATCATAAACATATAACTTTACATATAACAACATTATATCATCACATTACATACTCAATTTCACATTTGAACAATATATATACATTTTTCATAAAAATTCAATTTAGTCCTCAGATATATCAATCAATTCAATTCAGCCCAAATCATTTCTTCATCGCAAATGACTCACCTCGTGTTCTTACCATACACAAACAGTTTAAAATGCAGCAATTTACTAAGAGTTCGAATTATAGAAACACAAACTGTAAACTCTAAGCTATTTGTCGACAACTATAATAACCCATTTTTTAGTGGTGTTGGAAATAGTGGTTTTGGGGCCACAAATCTGATGACTGAATTCATAAATATTATTATTTAATATTTAAGGGTAAAATACAGTATTATAATAAATTTTTATTTGATAAATTATGTTATTTTAAATAGTAATTAGGTTCAAATGGTAAATCCTTAAAGTCAAGTGGTTTTAGAAAATGAGGTATCGAAACCTCGTTTATATAAACGAAGCCTGTAAATATTTCTATTAAATATTTGCGGGAGGTTATGAGGGTGGTATTAAAATTTGGTTAAGAAATTTTAAGGTTTAAATAGTTAATTAAGTAAAAAAGACTAAATTGAAAAAGGTACAAAAGTTATAATCTATTAGTTAAAGGGGTTAAATTGTTAAATTACTAAATTTGTAAGCTTTTATGTGGCTATTATTCCATAATTTCATGTTAGGTACGGTTGGTTCCTTAATTTGATTTATTTTATATGTTAAAATAAATAAAAATAAACTAAAGTAATAAAAAAAGAAACAAAAAGGTAAAATCTTTATTATTTTGTTTATGTTCATCTTCTTGGTGCCGAAAAACCACCATTGGGTGTGAGGTTCAGCCAAGCTCTCCCTTCTACATGGTTATATTTTTTAGGATAGTTTTTAGTAATTTTTGTGTTTCTGAGCTCATATTAGTTTAATCTAGCTAACCCCAGGGTCAAATTGTAAAATTGTAAAATATTATAAATTGTGCCATGCATGAATTTAATATGTTTTTGAAGTTTTATGATGGATTGTTAAGTTTGGTTATTAAATGAACATATTTTGTTAAGTAATTTTGATGATTTAAAGGTTTAGGGACTTATTTATGAAAATGGTAAAATTTAAGGAAAATATTGTAAAGTTTTTATAAATATGGGCTTTTATAAGATTGGGTAAAAATTGGCTAGCATGATTTATGGTTAAAAATGGTGAAATTACAAGTTTCGGGTTTAAGGACTAAATTGCATGAAAGGTAAAATTTGAGGATTAAATTGTATAAAAGTTAAATTAATTATTTTAAATGCTAGAACGGGACTAATTGAATAAAAAAATTTATCTAGATCAAGAAACGACTCAAATGGACACTAATCACAAGAAAACCAAAATAGCGGATTAGTTGTTGGATCACGTTAGGGCATCGTTTTGGTACAGGTAAGTTCGTATCGAGTTAAATTATTTTTATATGATGTTTAAATGAGTTACTATAAATAATTATGTGAATTAAAATCTTTATTTGTAAGGTTAGTTTGTTTAAAGCTTTTAATTGAGAAATTTGTGATTCATGATGATATACGAAAATGTTATAATGTAATGGAAGTAAAGGATTTAAGATGTAAAAGTCCCGTTTGAACCTTAAGAATTCTTAAGATACAAATGACATGTTATTAGGGTTTTTACGATTTTGGGTGTTGATCTTGAATGTCCTACCGATGGCTGAGATCTTGCATTTGTTATGGATTCTCCACAACTCGTGTGAGCAGCATCGTGTAGCTAACATTCTGACTCACGACTTATATGAGCAGGCCCATTTTATAGCTCGTGTGAGCACTATTGAAAAGGAAAGGTTATGATCACATGAAAAGACATACTATGTGTGAACATTCCCGAGTATCCGATGAAATTCTAGATGGTTCAACGGGTAAGTAAAGGTTAATAGAAAGACATGTATAAAAACTTAATGTACTAATGTTCATATGAAATGGAAAGATGGATATGCACATATGCAATGAAAAGGATGAGAATTTATCATGTGACGGATGAAATAAGGATGAAATTTATTTCTTAATATATGTTATGTTTACTTATTATCTACTAACTATGTGGACTCGAATGTGTAGAATGTGAAATGGATATATATATATGTGTGATGGATGATATATAAAACCTAAATGCTTATTAGGTATATGTCATGATTTACTATGTTATATTATGTATGATATATGAAATTTGAGGTGTGAAAGGTAATGAAAATGAAAGTACATAGTATATGATGAAAGTGATTGATGATTTGAAAAGCTTGAGATGTTATATGCCTTATTTGGTTAAATTTATATGTGCATTGCTTCACCTACTAATCTTGTGAGGTGTTGTGTATAGGAAAAGGAAATTTGGACTACGACTAAATGGAATCATTTATAGTTGTTTAATTATTGCACTTGGTAAGTTTAAGTTCCATTATACGAACTTACTAAGCATTAGTTACTTACCTAGTTGATTTCTCTATTTCTGTAGGTCATCGAAAAGCTCGACCGGTTGGAACCTTCATTGGAGCACAATCACACTATCCATTGACTATTTTGGTAGCTTTTGATTAAGTTGGACTAATGGTTATAAATGGCATGTATAGGGTTGTATGTTAGTCCGTTATGTTTCGAGCCTATGCCTAACATACTTGCGTATATATATGTGTTCTGAAATAAGTTGGTATATGCTTGTGTTAATAGGTGAGTTTGGTCTCCTATGAGTGTCTTGTCAAGGAATGTGACTAAGTGGTATAATTTAAGAATGAAACAACTAACTGGTAAGTGTGTGATGTGTGTTTGGCATGCATAGGGCTTGAATACATATGCTAGTTTACTACTTGGTAAGTTGATATATTTCGGCTGATGCCAAACTTGTGTATATATTTATTTTTGGCCTTGTAAAATGCTTTAGTTAATATGTAGATTTGGTCATTTGAAGGTCAGGTAAATAGATGACATATTTATAGCATTGAAGCATACCAATTGTTTGTTTTTATGGTATATGT
The DNA here is from genome assembly GCA_008044935.1 of Gossypium turneri. Lineage (NCBI taxonomy): Eukaryota > Viridiplantae > Streptophyta > Magnoliopsida > Malvales > Malvaceae > Gossypium > Gossypium turneri. Next base: position 20,302,849 of record CP032572.1, on the reverse strand, counting down.
TTAAGGTATGAAAATGGTTTGAAATGTGTTGAATCAATGTTTGTGTTGTGGTGCCTTTGAATGGCATATTGGTTAGAACAATTAGGATAATTGAATGACATGTTTTGTAGGTGTTTAAGGTATGTTTTTGGTCACATGTATGTGTTGGAAGAAGGGTGTCATGGAATGCAAGCATAGGCCTTGAGTTGTCTTATTTTAGGGGTTAACTTTGGAGCACACGACCTAGGACATGGGCTGTTACACGGCTGTGTGCCACACATGGTCACCATACACGGCCGTGTGTTATTTTATTTTCAGGTGCAAGTTTCACATGGCCGTGTGACCCAAGTCTGTGAGTTACACGGTTTGACACACGGGCTGGGACACGGCCGTGTGTCCCATAGTTTGAATGTCCACACGGCCGAGGCTAAGTCACACGACCGTGTGACCCATGTTTCCCAAGTTTTCATGTTTTTCCAAATTTTTTAATTTGTTTCGAATTAGTCCCTGATTGTTCCAAAACTATTTTTAGGGTCTCTTAGGCTCGATTTAAGGCTGTAAAAGTATTTTTGCTATAAATAAATTATGTTATCTAATGTTAATATATAATTTTATGTTAGTTTATGTTTTGATGATAAATGTTCTGAATTGTACAGTAATGCTCCATAACCCTAATCTGACGACGGAGACGGGTAGGGTGTTATAACGACATTGTCTTTTCCTTTCTTTTTTGAGGAATTTAGGTCAACGTTAGCTAGAAATTAAAAATAATACATAAAATTATCAATTAACAACCATTTTCACATTCAATTTCTAATTTATGTAACATTTGCTTTTTATTCAATTTAGTCCCTAAAATCGTGGCTAACATAATTTTCACATTTAACCCTCCAAACTTAATGTCGAATTCTTTAGAGTCCTTATTGGACTTCCTACTTATCAATTGCACCCCAAATTTTACAATTTGTGCATTTTAATCCTTATTGTATAAAATCATCAATTTGCTTCACAATTTAGTCCTTTTTTCAATTCTAAACTTAAAATCTATCTAAATACCACCAAAAACTTCAACTATCCAACAATGGTAAAACTCACAGTTTTTAACAATACTAAAAATTATGACATGGTTCAGCTAGATCAAACTATCAGGATTCTGAAAACATAAAAATTACGAGAAAATGACTAAATTGAACTAACCAAATTGAAGCTTGAAAGTTTAAAGCCATAACTGTTCATCTTCTTCTTCTCCTCTTATTTGTTTAGAAATGTCTAAAATGAAAAGAGAATGGTTACATTCTCTTTCAATCCACTAATTAACATCTTTTTCTTCATTTTGTTTTTATTTTATTTTTATTTTAACATTAATTTAACTAAAGTTTTGTAATGTATACCATATATGATATTAAGTCATAATCAACCACATATAATCATATATATAATGGTTTATTTACTTTGTAAGTCCTATATATTCAATTCTAATTGTAATTCCTTAATAATTCTTACTTTTATCACTTACACGATTTAGTCCTTGTACTCAAATTAAACACTATTTCGACGAAATTACATATCCAAAATTTAATTCACTTTAATTATAACTCAATAAATGTTTAGTAAAAAATATCTACGAGTCCAATTTACAGAAATGAGGTTCTGAAACCATACTTTTTGGCACTACTGACTCATGGATGGGCTAAAGCCTTGGACAAAGTAAGAGTTGCAACGTCAAGGGGTCAAGGAACTTTCTAAAGCAATGGCCATAACGAAGTCCTTAATTGAGCTTGTTTTGAGGAAAAACAAGTTTGAGTCTTTTGAGCCCAAGGAGAAGGGAAATGGTGAGGGACAGTCTGAAACAATCCATGCTTTCTGTCATTGAAGGGGATGATAAGCCAAAAAGAGCACCATTGAAGCTTGGTTCGATCATGCATTCTATCAAAGCCAAGAGTGTTGGAGAGAGTGAAAAGAAGCAAGTAGAATGATTTTTATGTTGTGGTCTACATAGGATACGAGACTATCCAGAGCGATCCAAGATATCCACGGACAATAAAGGAAATGAATCGGAGGTAGAGAGTGAGACTTTAAAGCTTGGGTCAATGATACTCAATTCTGCAAAAGCAAAGAGAGATCACAAGCAAAAAGGGTTGATGTTTGTGAACATCAACATCATAGGTCAAAAAAGGAGTCCTTTTGTTAATAGATGGGCATCAAACTTGTTCATATTGAAGGAAGTCATGGGTAAACTTGGTCTCTCAGTTAGCAAATCAAAGGCTGTAAATTCCAAAAAGGCCTCAATTTTGGAAGTAGTACAAGGAGTTGAGCTACAAATCAGTCAATAGAAATGCAAGGAATACTTCGAGGTAATTCACTTGATTAATTTTGACTTTGTTCTTGGCTTTAATTTCCTTGACAAGATTAATTCTCTATTACTTCATTTTGCCAATTTTTTATGCATATTAGATACTTGACAACAACAATGCATTGTGTTAGTGAGTCGAAACATGAGAGGTAGAACCAAAGTATTGTTGGCAATCCAGCTAGCCAAGGATATTTCTTGTGGTGAGATTATTGACTTGGTAGACGTGCTACAATGAACCCTTTAGAAATGGTAGAGGTATAAAAAACTAATATGAAGCTTGTCGAGTCATCAGTGGGGCAATCACCTATGAGAAAGGTGGGCTGTCCATTGGAATTTGGGGGGAAGTGGTGATGCAAACTGGGCAGTTGGAAAAAGAAAATGCTATGAGAAACACTTATCTAATGTTTCATATTTTGATACAATGGCCCTTTCAGAGTTTTGAAATGGGTAAGCTAAGGGACTTACAAACCAAAGTTAGCGACAATACTCAAGGTTAACCTGGTGTTCAATGTGAGGGTGTCGAAGCCTATTTGTAAGGATTAAAGGGATCTTACGAACAAGTTAGAGGCAAGTCATAATGGAGGCAAGTAAGAGTGGTGGGATCTTGTGAACAAGATGCACAAAAGAGAGACACAGTTCGAGTTAGGCGTCGACAGAAACATAAGCCAAGAGAAATGTTCCAAGGGGCGAAACTACCCGATAGAGAGACTAGTTGGGAATCAAATGAGGCATTAAGGTAGTTCTGAGATGAGTCAAACTAGTGTCATTTTGAGGGCGTGATGAGTACATCGCAAGAATGGGTGGGGGAAAATGTCACGAGCCACAGATAAAAGCCCATGATGATTGCACACAGAATGTCCTATAGAGGTCAACTAATTAAATTGGGCGTATTTGATCCACTTGAACTGGCCCGATTCGTGGAACCTATGAAGAAGCCCATCTAGTTGAGGCCTTGGTGGCACAGTGAAACGCGCCAATAAAACTAGAGTTACCATGGTAATTAATGTAAATCCTAAGGGATAAATATGTATATAGCTTAAACCCTTAAGACTACCATATTGTAGATAAGCACTAATGATGCGAGTCTCAAAGCCCAATTTAAGACCAACGAATGTGATGGGTTCATACTACTTTAAGGCCCAACAAAAATGTCAAAGGCCAAGCAAATCAAACCAGATTCAAACAAAGACAAGATTCGAGGATGAAACTTTTCGAGGAAAGGGGGAATGATACATGCACTGATGGAGTAAAATTTATTAAATTCCATTCATCGAAGCTTCCAATTTCAAGCTTAGGAAATCAGCAGAGTTGTGACGAATTGTTGGATAGGATCTAGGCATTTTGGGTTGAGATGTCTCATGGTGTTCAAAGATCTATCTCTTAGCTTCAAAAAGCAGTTTGAATCACTCGGATTTGAGTTCGAGAACTCAAGTTATGACTGTTTTAATAAAGACCGCGTGAGTAGAATTTCTAGACGTGATTATGACGGGAATTATAAGTTTTAGGCTTTTAATTCTAGTTTAAATCATATTGGGTTCGGGTTTTGGGCTTAATTTTTATTATATATGAGCCTAATATTGTATTTATCAGCTCTTATTATTTTATTATTCCGAATTTTTAATAATTATTAAGTAGTTTAAGTTATTTAAGAGTTTTATGTCAACAAGAAAGTTTAGTTTAAAACTACTTCTTGTTTAGATTAATTAGATTTCTAGTATACTTAAGAGTTTCATTTAGATTTATTTAGCTAGACTATATATAGGCTTTTGCATTGTACACAAACCACACAATTTATTGTTATTCAAGAATTTCTCTTAAGTTTCTTTTAGAAGAGTTTTAACAAGCTTTTCTGATTGTGGGGATCATCTTCAAACTTTTTCTTGCCAAGTTTTCTTTCTTGGAGGGGAAATTAGAGCCACTTGAAAGGGGTTGTGGATTCTCCGTGTTTCCAAGGCTTCTTAAGACTTCTACATATCACGTTCTATCTTTCCATCTATCTTCTTTATCTTATTCCTTATTGTTCTAATCGTACATTTATTATTATATTTTAATTATCTTAGTTATTTATTTTAATCTTTTTATCTAACTTGGATTTGATTGCGTTTCAAGTTGTGTCAAAATCCAAGTTTTTTTCCCAATGTCTAGAGCCCTAAGTTAAATTTGTGACTTCAACAAACTTTACAATCCGCTTTCGTATTCATCCACATCATTCCTTTATACAAATGATAATGAATGCGTGTGGAACAAGATCGTAGCTTGTCTAAGTTGCGGATGTATCCTAGACCTCTAGACGAATGTAAACAGAAACGAGAAACAACGAAAACAGATTAGTCGTCGCCAAGGAGAATCAAACGAAATTAAAACAAAAGAAAGATGGATCGACTGGTAAGGAGTCCAATAGAGAGTGAATTAGAATTTCTTGGATAGAAAGAAACTGTCCTTGGACCTCAAGAAAACACCCCAACCAGATTAAAAAAACAAAACACAAAACATATTTGTTAGAAGTGATTTTAAAGACAAAAGCAGATTGTTTTGTGCAAGAATATTTGAAACAATAAGAAAAGATTGAAACTCCTAATTTTGTTGTGTTTCTTGATGGAACAACATAGGAGAACATCTCTCTTGAAGCAATTTCAACCTAGAACAAAAACCAATAAAATCAGCAAATCAAAACAGTAAGAACTAAATTAGAATAATCAAAAAATAATCAATTAAGGATAGAACAGAGAAGGTAACGTCCTAAGAAGCCTTGGAAACATGAAGAATCCGCAACTCCCTTCAAGCGGCTCCAATTTCCCCTCCAAGAAAGAAAACTTGGCAAAAAAAAGTTTGAAGATGATCCCCACAAATTGAAAAGATTGTTAAAACTCTTCTAAAAGAAATTCAAGAGAAATTCTTGAAAAAAAAAAAGAAAACTCAAAGAGAATTTATTAACTAAAAAGAGAAGTTAAATAATAATGAATTGTGTCATTTGTGTACAATAAAAAGGGCTATATAGAGTCTAGCTAAATAAATCTAAATAAAACTCTTAAGTATACTAGAAATATAATTGATCTAAACAAGAAGTGGTTTTAAACTAAACTTTCTTATTGACATAAAACTCTTAAATAACTTAAACTACTTAATAATTATTAAAAATTCGAAATAATAAAATAATAAGAGCTGATAAATACAATATTGGACTCATATATAATAAAAATTAAGCACAAAACCTGAACCCAATATGACTTAAACTCAAATTAAAAGTCTAAACTCATAATTCTCGTCATAATCATGTCTAGAAATTCTACTCTCGCAGTCTTTATTAAGACAGTCATAACTTATGCTCCCAAACTTGAAATCGAGTGATTCAAAGTGTGTTTTGAAGCTAAGAGATAGATATTTGGATGCCATGAAGACATCTTAACCCAAAAATTCCTAGATCCCATCGAAAAATTCATTGCAATTCTACTAATTTTCCAAGCTTGAAAAATTGTAGCTTCGATGAATGGAATTTAATAAATTTTACTCCATCCGTGCATGTATCATTCCCCCTTTCCTCAAAAGTATTTATCCTCGAATCTTATCTTTGATTGAATCTTGGTTTGATTTGTTCGGCCTTTGACATTATTGTTGGGCCTTGAGGTAGTGTGAGCCCATCACATTCATGGGTTTAAAATTGGGCTTTAAGACTCACATCTTTCCGACCTTCCTTTAGAAGATTCGTCTCTGAATATTTAGCTGTAGAAAAAGAAAAGGGATTAGAATAAATAACAATAAAATGAATAAAAACTTACCTAAGCTTTCTTGTGTGCTAAAACTATCTCCAGGATCAAAGATATAATTTTGATCTCCCAAATTAACATGGATCAAATATCTCTCCTTAAAAAACAAACCATCAACACTAAACAAAGAAATATTAGGCACATGAGTCTTCAAATAAAAAATAACCTATAAATTTCTTTGAATATGGATGGTCATCCATAAGAGTTTCCAACAATAGGTTAAAATTTTCACATAATTATAAAAATCAAGAAGTTTAATATTATTATGTAAAAACTTCATCGTTAAAGGTCATGATAGAAAATTTTGTTGCAAGAGAAAATCTATAAAATGTTTTAAAAAACCTCTTTAATACAACAAATTTACTATTTTTAACCTCTAAAAATTTAGATAAATCCATAAAATCAGTTGAACTTTCACACTAAGGTTTAATGAAATTTGACCAACAAAAAAACATTTTGTAAGAAAATATTTTACAAACAAAATCAGTAGCATACTTATTAAAAAACATTCAAGGTATGCCTTCTTAGATTGATTTCTATTATTTCCTTACCTTTGTTACCTTATAGAACTTGTGGGGAATTATCAATATTCAACTTACCTTTTTCCCAAGAGTTAAAGTGTCGATCGATGGTAGAGTAATGTAATTGGAAGTCCGTCAATGGATCCACCAACTATAGTGCCCTTTGTTGTTTCAACTTGTCTCATGTTTCAAATAACCTTTCGTAGTTTCTTTGACAATTAATTCCAAGTTGAATCCACCAACTCAATGCATAATCTAAAAATCCACGAGTCGCCAATTGGACTTTTCCTCTTCCCAGCATTTATAATAATAAAACATAAGTTCAATTTCTGATTCCCACTCACAATATGCCTCTGGATCATTCTTTCCACCAAATTGTGGAATTGAGAACTTTAATTTAGCTAAAAAATGTTATCCACGGTCATTATTAACCAAAGTCTCATCATTTGCACGAGAGATTGATAGCCTTGAAAAGAGTTATATTTCAGGCCTCTAGACTTTGTTAATTGTTCGTACTTGAGTAAACTTAGTTGCATTTTAGGAAATTATATTAGTATTTTTATAACATTACATCATGAAGCTTGGATTGTGCTTTTAATGTCACTATATGTTACTTTTACTTGTGGGAGGAAAGGAATTGCGTGTTGTTTATAATAGGTGCAGAAAGGAGGAAAAGAAGTGAATGAGTGAAGTTTTGTTATGACAAAAAGTTGGATAGATTGCCAGCACAAATGCCATGGCAATTCCAAGAAGATGCTAACTCAGCTGTTAATCCATGTCACTTAGCCAGTTGTACTTATACCAGAAATATCCTCCTAAAAAGATGGAGAAAAGAGTGGTGCTGAGAGGGGGACCTATCTTATAAAAAGAAGAAAGAGAATGAGAGGAAGGAGGCAGTTTTTCCTCTCACACAACCTCTTATGAGAGATCCAAAGGCGTAAGGAAAGAGGGTAGCAGCTAAGGAACAGAGTAGCAACACAAGGAAGAAGGAGAAGCATTCAACCCTGGGCTTCTCAAGATACTGAAACAATAAATTTGAGGGCTGGATTGGCAAAAGTTTCCTGAAGTTCTTCCTTCATTATCTTAATTGATTCTGTGAATCTTAACTGTGGAAATATATTGTTGAATGATACTTTCATTTTAGATTTTAATTTCCATCTCATGAGCTAATCTCATTGGGTTGGAATTACTAGATGAATCTTTAGTTCTTTAATGAACTAGGTATTATCCTGATTAGATTTACTGTTTCATTCAATTTACGCTATTTTAAAATGTATGCATGCAGTCTCTAGACATAGATGAATATATGGTATGTCTATAAACTTGATTTAATTCTAAAAAGGTAAGTTAAGTTGGATTGTGATCGAATGATACAAGTGAGTATTCGATAGAATATTCGTAGCACTCTAGACATAGAGCTGCGCTTTATAAAGAGAAAGGAAGAAACAGTGCTGGGTATCCTTCTTAAGGCTTGTAGACATGCAAAACCTTAGGTAGGGTAGCTTGAAGTCTAACTCTCGAAAGAAGTAGACTACCTTAGCTTTAATCTGAATAATAGATTGGTTAAGATTTTGCCATGACATTATTGTGTTATGAGGAAAGAATCTTAGTAATCCCAACCTTCCCATTCAACAGTGTATATCCTCTCAACTTTGTCTCCGTATCTTTGCCACAACATTTTAAGTTAGTTATTTGATTTTAATATTACATACATTGATTTTAATATTACATACATGAATATTCATCTACAAATTGTTATTCTGTTTTGCCAAAGCCTGATTCGTATAGTTTATAGTAATAGCTTAACCGAATTAATCCTTTCCGATCCTTGAGGAGACAATCTTACTTACTACTTAATTACTTGATTTGACATGTACACTTGCAAATTCGCATATTATATTCACATGTGACAGAGAAACGTCGAGCATTATTTGCACGAAGACAAGGCTGATCTTCCTTATCTCTCCAATTACGATTTAGACACTCAATTTTGGTAGTTAAACGTTCCAAATTTTTGTTGATCGTGTCTAGAATAGTGTCTCATTTTTTATCTTGAGAAACTTGAACCTCTTAATCCCTTTGCAACTTCTTGATCATAGTATCGCAATTAATTATGAAAGCCTAGAAAAAAAACACTCAAGAAACGAAAAATTAAGTAAACCTCACTATTATGCACTCAGAAATAAAATCAAATTTTCAATAAGGTAAGAATTAATCTTGTGAGTCTTTTAGAAGTGTTTATATCAATTAATTAGAATGTATTAGAATCAAACTAACAAAGAAAACCTAATAGCACTAGGAGTCCAAAATCGGCTAGACACCAAAGAATTATGTTGCACAGAGGAAGAAATGTGCAACGTGCTTTAACCTACTAACGTAAGAAACAATAAAATGTTAGAATCAGTAAAAGAACAATAAAAAGCAAAAAACAAATGAAAACCTAAGGCTAAGAGTCAATGAAAATTGTTGAAACTTGAAAACCCTAAAAAATTACGAAGCAACTTGACAAACTTCGTTCAAGGTGTTCTCGGTTTCCAAAAACCATGAAATTTAAACCGGACTCTCCTCAAATATTGTATATTTGATCTGGAAATTTTTGGCATGAAATTCAACCCACATAATATTTATTTTTATTTTTCATATTTTTCTATTTTTCACTTTTTCGATCACTTTTTTATGGGAAATATTTTTTTATATTCCAAAATAGTTCCAAGAAACATTATGTAAAATTTTAGATCAAGTTAAAAACATTTACCCACTCAATTTTTCTTTTGAAAAACAATTCTAGGTAAAAATTGCTTACGGGTTATTTTGTAATCGAAATCAATTTATAAATCAACCATGAACACCCAAAATGCTCAAATCTGATACCAAATAATAAGGAATGATGTGGATGAATGCAGAAGCGGATCGTAAAGTTTGTTCAAGTCATGGAATTAACTTAGGGCTCTAGACATTCAAAAAGAAACTTGGATTTTGACACAACCTAAAACACAATCAAATCCAAGTCAGGTAAAACAATTAAAATAAATAACTAAGATAATTAAAATAGAATAATAAATCTAATATTAGAATAGTACTAAATAAAATAAAGAAGATAGATGGAAAGATAGAACGTGGTATGTTGAAGTCCTAATAAGCCTTAGAAATACGAAGAGTCAACAACCCCCTTCAAGTAACTCTAATTTCTCCTCCAATAAAGAAAAATTGGCAAGAAAAATTTTGAAGATGATCACCACAATCTGAAAAGATTGTTAAAACTCTTCTAATAGAAACTCAAGAGAAATTCTTGAAAAAAGGAAAACTCAAAGAGAATTTATTAACTCAAAAGAGAAGTTGAATAATAATAAATTGTATGATTTGTGTACAATGAAAAGATCTATATATATGCTAGCTAAATAAATCTAAATAAAACTCTTAATTATACTAGAAATCTAATTGATCTAAATAATAAGTAGTTTTAAACTAAAATTTCTTGTTGACATAAAATTCCTAATTAACTTAAACTACTTAATAATTATTAAAAATTTAGAATCATAAAATAATAAAATAATAAGAGCTGATAACTACAATATTGGGATCATATATAATAAAAATTAAGCCCAAAACCTGAACCCAATATGATTTAAACTCGAATTAGAAGCCTGAAACTCATAATTCCCGTTATAATCACGTCTAGAAACTCTACTCGCGTTTTATTAAAACGATCATAACTTGAGCTCTCAAACTCAAAATAAAGTGATTCAAAGTGAGTGTCGAAGCTAAGAGATAAATCTTCGAATACCATGCTGACATCACAATCTAGAAATGCTTGGATTCCATCCAAAAATTTGTCATAAGTCTGTTGATTTTCCAGTCTTGAAAATTGGCAACTTCGATGAATGAAATTTAATAAATTTCACTCGATTCGAGCATGTATCAACTAATATCAACCATTGATGTAGTTCAATCTGTACTGTTAGATATGGGGAGCTCAACTATAAATAGAGTTTTCCCCCTCAGTTTCAATCATCCCATTGTACTTCAGTAATTCTTCAGTTAAAGAATTTATTAAGAGCATTTACTCAAACACCTGTGTGCATTGCTTTCTTGTGGCTTTTCAATTCTCTCATTGGTCTTTCATTTTGAGTTGCTTACGCTATATTTTTCGATGCCTTGAAGAATTTCTGGGAGAATTTTCACTTTTCAAGAGTTAGGCTAACTTAGGAAAATTTGAAGCAACGTAATCGCCTAAGGCCACGCGGTTTGCCAGACTCAAGTTCTAGCCCCGTGACACTAGCATGATGATCAACATCATCGAGTGTTGGGTTCTTTAGGAGATGCCTAAATCATCTCTTCATCTGGTCTAATTTTACCCCAAGCCTTTTAAAATAAAATGCAAAGTTGTACCAATTCTGAACATTGCAACAAGTACCTACGAAAGATTAAAATCAAAATTTTCATTACAAAATGTCAATCCACTCGAACCCACATCAACAATGTTACATATTCTAGTGTTATTATCGCTTCATCACGTCAGAAATGAAACATATGGGTCTTAAGTCTCTATCATTCAATCAAAGCATATGTGAATGATAACATGAAAGTAACTTTCTCAATTCAATTGGTGTGATAGAAATCAACTTCTATTAACCGAAGGATGATTCTATTGTTAGGCGGGTCTAAATCCATATTATCACAAAGTCTAGCCACAAAAAAAATGTTCCAATGTTCTTGCATTCTCTGCAACATGTCCTTGTTTGAATCTTAATTAGCGGACAATCATTATGGTATACTTGAAATTAGAATTTTTGGAGATTGAGGTATGTAGGCAATAGTAAAATGTAACAAAAATATATATATATATATATTTTTTAAAAAAAATTAACAATTTTGATTGTGTATTTATAGGTTTTAAAACTAGGATTTTAATAGGACTTTTTTAAATGAAACTCGACACCCACCGATGTTAAGGTTCATTCAAATTTTCTTTAAAGTATTTTCAGATTGTATTATATGTTTTAAAAGTATTATTTAGAGCTAGGCACCTATAGATGTTAGACTAAATATCCCAAAAATGTCGAAAATAAAAAAAATTACGTGTTTAGACTATTTTCTTGAAAAATGACGGGAATAGGCCGATTTTACTAAAATGCTTCCACCTGGCAGCGTTTTCAGGTGAAATACAGAAAAGCGCGTCCAACTAGAAGCGTTTTCTGCGTATGTGTAGGAAAATACTTCTAGCTGTAAGCATTTTTCATGTGTAACATTTTATTTTGGGTTAGGGTTTTGTTTTTAAAATTATAATTATGGTTTAGGGTGTGGGTTTTTTGGATTTTAGGGTTTAAGGTTTATTTTTTATATTTTTATAGTTTTAATTTTTTATATATTATTTTTTATTTTTTAATTTCTTTATATATTAATTTCTTTAAAAAATAATTTTTATATATACTTTTTTGAGATGTAAAGTTAATAATTATTTAATTCAATTTTTAAAGGCATCGTATTTATACCAATCGTATATTCTAATTGTTTGAATTGCAAAACTCAATTCACATCATAATCGAAACTCGAACTACTCGATTTAATTAAATATTCCAGTGCATTATTTTCAAACATTGATATAGGTTCAGAAAGTATATCCTGGGAATCCTAGGATATGTGATGGTTGAGTGGCTAAAAGTTTAGGTTGAGATTCTTAAAGAGAAAGAGCTCTAAGTAGGATGCTTTTTCAGTGTATGTCAGAGAAAAGCACTGAAAGACTGATGTGGTAGCAAAAAGCATCCTGGTAGAGGCGCTTTCAATGCTTTTCTCTAACATGCACTGAAAAACGAGGCCTGCAAACTACAACTATTGGTTGCTCCATGGATGCCAAGTGTTCCATTGTTTGTTATGGACCTTCAAGCAATGTCGACAAGCATTCCAGTACTGCAAGCAACTGGTACAAATCGACGATACATTTATGTACAGGAGATACACCCATCGGTTCTTGTTGGCTATGGCACAGGATTGCGATCGAAAAATCTTGACGATTGCTTTTGCAATAACGCTGGGAAAGTCAGCAGAGGTTGAGATTTCTTTCTCTTTAAGTTGAAGAGGCATGTTTCCCACAACCCGATATATGCGTCATCTCCGACATGGGACCTAGAATACTAGTCGCAATAGAACGGTAGGGAAGCCTTTGGGACTGCACACACCATAGGCATTTTCTAAGACATGTTGAGGCGAACTATCATGGACAATACAATTCTGTAGCTCGGCGCGCACAAGTGATGAACATGGGTATGTATTTGCCACTATATCAATTGTTTGATATTTAACAGGTTGGTAGATGTTGTGATTAATGAATAACCTATTTACTTTCCTCGACAAGGTACGAGCTCATCCGATACCGTTTTCGTAAAATGTTGGAAAAATTACGCTCCATAACGATGCGGGTGCGAGCTACCTATTCCATAATGTTGGAAAAATTAGCCAACATACCCTTCGATCGGTGGACACAATCGTCTAAAAGGGGTCTACAATATGGGCACATGATGACAAACCTAGCGAAATGCATCTATTCCATAATGAAGGGAACACATCATTTACCGATAACCTCAGTTATCAAAGAAACATATTTTCGTTTGGTTGAAATTTTTTCCAAAGCGAGCGACTAAATATGTTGGACAGATGCAAGGCAGCCATGTTTGGAGTGAGGACGTACTGAAAGAAATTAAGAAGGCTACAGCACAAGCAAACTGTATGAATCTAGTGTGTCATTTGCATGAAGACCTATGGTTTTGGGTTACGGAGTTCGGTAGACCGGACCAAGGTATTATCAGGGGAGCATATCGGGTAGACCTAAGACAACGGACCTGTGATTGTAGGAGATTTGTCACACTCTTTTTTCCATGTGCTCATGCAATTGCAGCATGTAAAAAATCTACATTTGGATCACATCACCTTTGTGAACGACGTGTACAAACTAGAACACATGTATAACGTGTGAAGAAACATATTCCCACTGATCCCAGATGAACATATGCGGTCATCTATATCGACCACTCCATTCAAGTTGTTACCTAATAAATCATTACGTCGCAAACCAAAAGGTCGACCGACATCAACTCAGATACGTGACAACATGGACATTTGGGAGAAGTCAAATCAATCGAGGTTATGCGGGTGGTGTAGGAACCCAAGGCATACGATGTCTTCATGTCCATATCGACGAGATGATACAAGGACAACACTTCATTAATAGATTTATTAATTTTTAACCTATTTATTAATTTATTAATTGCAATCTATTTGTTGATTTTTTCATTCCTACACATATTTTGTTGTAATTTATAAACATGTGTTTTTAATAAAAACTTGTTCCATTGTTCCCGTGCATACTTGATTTCATAATATGAAATGACAACGACAACCAATTTTGATGCAAAAATGATATTTATTTAAAACCACAAGGATGTACAACATTGATACAATAAAAAACATTGCGTATTTATTTAAAAAAATTACATGACAAATACAAAAATAAAATAAATCACTCCAATCCCCGGTCAGAATGTGTGCCACATCGCAATGGTCGACGGTTGCGAGCCGAATTCCTTCTTGGTTCAACTTCCGGTACAGGTTGTGGTGTTCGCCTCTCATCTTCTTACCTTTGTCTGTATTTGATTACAATCGGTTGCTCCTCGATTACCATCATGTATCCTCCGATCTAGGAATAGGTTGTTGCAAAAAATAGTCCACCTTGGTAGAACAATAACCCCGGAGGTGTTTGGGACACCATTGGCATAATAGTATAACTATCTTGTGTCTCATACATTGGTGGCATAGTGATCAGACTCCCGGTTGGTGCGCTAAACATAGACGACCTATATGTCATCATCGGCATTGTGGTCGTAGGAAAATTTGATGGCATCAATGTGTAATATTTCGAGGATAGAGGTCTATAAGCAAAACCTAGCATCAAAGTAGAAGCAGGAAAATGTGGTGCAATGTGTAGTGCTTGTGTAAAAAAGAATGGGTTAGTATAAGCACCAAAATAAGTCGAGTCATACTAATCAAGAGGTGGTACGACCATCGATGTCGGGTCTTACATTGATGTGGACAATCGACCCGCCTCATCAGCTTCATCGTGGCCTCCTTGCCTTGGATTCCTAGGTGCTGTCGAAGCCTCCTCGTATGCGGTGGCCTACCCCTCACCTCTTCACCTAGCAGATATGGCTTGCCATGGACCCTAAACCATGACATGTACTTCGAATAGCAAGCTAAATCATGAGCGGCAATGGCCTCACAAGTAGGTAAAAACTCGTACCTATTGTTCCACATGTTGATATATTGGGCGTGGAATATAGTCCAATTCTTATTTGTCCTCCCTCGTAAGTTGACAAGATGCAGATCATCGAGGTCTTGGGGTGCCACTGGAATCGATTGCCTAAACCTGAATTACCGCAACACTCTTTCCGACTCGTGCATCTCTAGGGTAACATACACTACCAATGGCACATTCACATGCCAGATATTGGGATTGACCAAGAATTTTGACGGGATGCATTCTTGAATTGTCGGATCAGAATAAGGCGTCCATTCAAACTATATTAAAATAATATAAAATTTAGTTATTTATATACTACTAATATTTAAATCAACTACGTTAATATCATATAATTCAAATTTAAAGAATACATACCTCCACTTCCGATCGTTGGCCTAACAGAAGCCGCATATCTCGAAGCTTGTCAGGTAGTCTCATGTAACTCAACCTATGGTTCCACCTATTGAAATAATATGTTAACACAACAATTTAAAATTTAAATAATTATATTATGGTAAATATATTGACTAATGAATTTTACCTTATTACGAGTGAGAATGTATAAGGTAGTCCGCTTGAGGACGAAAATATGGCAATCGGTATCGCACCTATGATTTTAGTAGAAGCATGCAACCATCGATTTTGTTTTTTTTCTAGTTCGGTTCCTCGACACATCTTCTGATACAACATCGTCAACACGGCTGACCCCTAACTGAGTTCGCCACCTTCTCTAAAGTTGACGAGTTTTAGAAGCCACCCTAGATGGACGAGATTCGTGACTTATCGGGCATTAGGAAACCCCTGATAATCATAAGGATATACACCTAAGCATGTTGTTCACTTTGGACTTTAGTCGAATCCTCATCGAGCCCACCGAAATTTCTTCTTAGCCAATTCATATCTATCTGGGCTCCAAAAATGGTTTTTAGAACCCACCCCAAAAGTTGTTTTCATGCATCTCTCCAATTGGCTATATGAATTGATCCAGTCACCATTGACCCATCCATCGGTAACCCGAGCTGTAACTACACGTCCTCTAGAGTGATAGTGCACTCACCGCATGAAAGGTAGAATGTGTGCGTCTTGGGTCTCCACCTTTCCACCAACGTGCTTACATGTGTGGGGTCCAATTTACACCCCCAACCAATAAAGGCCACGTGTAAAAAGTTGACATCTCTTAAGTACGATTCGATTAAGGGTGATGGAGGAGCGGGTAAATTACGAATATAAGTCTCCAAAATTTGATCTTCTGCTTATTTATAAAAAAATACAAAATATTAAATTTCAATATAATAATAAAATATTTAAATTAAATTGCATTAAATATAATAAAAAAATTCTTACCATTTGCAATTGATCGACAAAAATGTACTTCTCATCCAAATGAATTAGAGATGGTACCATTGTTAATTTTGAAAAACGAGAAATAAATTGTAATATAAAAAATTGACTTGGAAGAGAGATAAATTTTTAGTGAGAAATTATGAGGGAATTGAGAGAAATTTAACAGAGGTTTGAGAATGTGTGAGAGAGAGAGTTGAGATTGAATTGAATAGAAAAATGAAATGGGAGGGTTATATAGAAATGGAAAGATGACTATTGAGGGGGGAGTCGTTGGTCCCAACGACTAATTAAATAGTCGTTGGGGTAGTTGACAGTTTGTGCATTTCACTTCAAAATGCTTCTAGGTGGAAGCGTTTTCGTAAAATCAATCTATTCCCTTCATTTTCCGAAAAAATGACCTAAACATATAATTTTTTTTATTTTTCGATATTTTTGGTAATTCACTCTAGATGTTAAGTTTGATATTAAATGTTATCCTCAACTATTTCAAAATTAAATTATTTTATTATAGTTTAAACTTTAAATATTTCACAAGAAACTCATTAGTTAAGAATGTCAAAATATTTAATCATTTCATAATAATTATTCTATTCCAATCAATGTGAAAAACTTAGATGGTGTTGTCATCTTCAATGAACAATTAACTTGACATTGTTAGTGTTGAAACATCACTAAAAAGAATTTTAAAAAGTAATTTTTTAATAAAATTATTTTAATAATTAATATAAAAATTATTATATTTAAGTAAAGAAATCTAGAAAGTCATATGTAACAAAAATTATAGAAAAAGGCCCAAGATAAGGATTTAGCTATATATGGACAATAAACTACATTATGCACGTTATTATATTTATTTAGTAATTTTAAAAAAAATTATATTATTGTTAGCAACCATTCATGATATATTAATGATCTGGTTTAAAACACTGACAATGTAACATATACAAACTCTTCAAAAAAACAAAAATAAAAAGAATATTAGTTGTATAAGAAAGAAGAAAAGGCAACTCATATATACAAGGACAACCCATAACATTAACTTTTATGTCATTGTCACGTCATACATATTAATTAACAGAAGCACTATTTTTCTTTTATTTTTAAGTTTTGGATTCGTAATAATGTATAATATCCATTTATTTTAGGACTAAATTTTCAATCGGTTCAGACCAACGAAGTGGACATCAACTATCACTGAATCAAAGGATTTTTTTTTAATATGCTTTTTTCCGTCAATATTTATGGACGTTGAGTTTAACTTTAAGATTTTGATTAAGGTATGATTATGATTTTTTTACTTGTTTTAAATCTAGTCAAACTATTGAATTAGATTAGTAAATATTGATGGGTTCAAAAGGTTTACTAATGGACCATTGTGTATATTATTTTTAAATGATTGTCTAATGTCAATAATACTTGAACAAAAGAAATCGTATAGTAATAATGTAATATCTCGAAATTTCAAATTTGAACGTGGCGTTATGCTAGTGACGGATAAGTGAATTTATAAGAAAATTTGGAAAATGAGCTAGAAAAAAAAAACGATTGTTATTAAAAATAAAGTTGATTTTGGATATGAGAATTAGTGAAAATAATTTTACAAGTGAAACTAGACAAAATGACTAAATTGAAAATTTTAGGGACTAAAGTGCAAACTTGACCAATATGGGGAAAAGAAACTATCATTGATTATTTGACATGAGAATGTATTAGGTTATATGTTTACTTTTAGACTAAATTGAAAGAAATTCAAAAGTATAAGGACAAATTATAAAATTTTCATTTATGTGAGAGAAGGGTAAAAGTGTAATATTCAATATTTAAGGATTTGTGTTAAGAATTGTAACATCCCAAAAATCGAGGGTTAGTAGAATCGAGTTTGTGAATCGAGAGAGAGTGATCATGTCTTAATTTTTTAAATTATCTATGCATTTTTAGGAAATAAATGAGGTTTTGGTTTGTTGGTTAAGTGTTAGTGTAACGTTTCTTGAAACCTAAGTTCAAATCTCTTCTCTCGCATCATTTTTTTTATTTTACAAATTTTGCCTTAAACCCTAGTATGTGACATGCCTTGTTTTTTTAAAATAAATATTTCAAATCATATTAGGAATGAGTTATTGGTTTGATGGTTAAACATTAGTAAATTTATCCTTGAGGTCCTAACTTCAATTCCTTTCCTATGCAAATAATTTAATTTTTGACAAAAACCCATTGTTTTAATGTGTAGGCCATCCAAGCCTAGTTAGCCTAGGTATAAATATTAATTTTTCACTAATAATCAGCCTTTAATCCTCTTTCTCATTGCCGTAGTCATTCCTCTACTCCTCTCCTCTCCTTCTCTTTGATTTTAATTTTTTTTCCTTTCCTCCATTATTGTCGTCGCCTACATCTAATTTTACCATCTTTTTCTTTTCTTTTTCTTTTTGCCACAAGTTTTGTTAACATATTCTCCACCATATTGTTGTCATTTTTCCTCATTAAAATCAGCCCCAAATTTGAAATCTTGAACTCCAAGATCGATCCCGAACATTGCCAAGAAAGTGTCATTGTCGTATCTCTCGACTAGCTTGGGTAAGGTCTCTTGTCTCTTCAATTTCTTAATTAATCTTGTCCACTAAAAATATAAATTTCCAGATCTGGAATTTGGTGGATTTTCAATGATTTCAAAGGTATTTTTCTAGAATTTAATGAGATCTCAAACCGTTTTAAAATTCAGCCTCAATTTTGCCCACTATGGGTGGTAGTGCGTGCGCCTATGTGCAAGAAAGGGGGTTGTTTTCTTTCTTGGTTCTTGCCTATATTTTTACAGCATTAATTTGAGTTCTTGAACCGTCATAATCAGCTTTTAAACCCATTTCAATTAGGGAAAAAATTTCTTAGTCGATTGGCCATTTAGATTCCACAAATCGTAAAGCGTAAGTGCAATTAAGGGTAACTAATTTGTTATTTCGACATAGTTTTTGGGAAAAAGGTTGTGAATTGATTAAATGAAGGAATTTAATCATTAATTAGCTACTGATTTTCTAGTATATTATTGAATTAGGTGCTTACCCAAATGCCCCAAATCATCCATAAAGGCGAAGAACGATTGTATGTACGGTTTGCATCGATACAGTGTAAGGAATCTAACTAGTTTGGATTCATAAAGTAGTTATAATTTCAATGATTGGTTTGAACTCATAAGTGGGTGTTTGGGGGCTGGTTTAATGGTAAATTGATTGAATTTATACTGAATTTTGGTTTAGGTTTGTTTAAGGAATTATTAAGGAAAATTGGAAGATTCGCTAGTGTGTTGCGAGGAAGCGAAAAATAAGGTGTGGGTCCTAAACTCATAAAATTGTTTGAAAATTTTAAATATCATGTTATATATGATAAATTAGCTTTTTGATTGGATTGTCTTAATAGCCAAATTATTTATTTTATGAGTGGCCGAACTAGGTATGTTTCGAGCCTTAAAAGATTGACATGTTGGCAAAATTGCTCGTTTGATAGTATGGATGTTTAATTGAGTTTGTAATTGTATATTTGACTTATGAGATATGAGAATGTTAGAGGTTCTAAGGTCACATTCTTCCCTTGGTGCTTAATCATGTAACTATTAGCATAACCATCATGGATAACCTTTTGGTCGAATTGCCATGGCCTTCCTAGCAGTAGATGTACGACGTGCATAGGTACCACGTCGCATACAACCTCGTCTTGGTATTTTCCAATAGAAAAGGCAATGAGCACTTGTTGAGTGACCTTGAGTTCGCCCTCATCATTGAGCCATTGTAGCTTGTAAGGGTACGGATGCTTGGTAGTGGTTAAACCAAGCTTTTCCACCATCATAGTGCTAGCCACACTCCCACCATCAATGATGACATTACAGACTTTACCTTGTACATGGTAGTGAGTGTGGAAGATATTCTCTCGTTGCTGCTCGTTCTCCACACCTTGGAGGTTTAGACTCCTCTTAATGACAAGGACTTCGCCATCAATAGCATATTGCAAATTTTCTTCATCGGATGGCTCATTGGGTTCTTCCTCTTGTTCACCCTCGGATTCAATCTCTCCGTCGTCCCGAATGAACATGGTACTTCGGTTGGGGCATTGGCTTGCGATATGACCTCTTCTAAGACACCGAAAACATTTGATGTCTAAGGTTTGGCTAGGGACAGCCTCCATCTTCCCTTTGCTTGTTTCACCCCTCGGATTGTTAAGCTTTGTGGCTCCAACAGGCTCTTTAGTTTGGTTTGGAACTTCCTTCTTGCTAACACCTTGTCCCTACCTAGATGTTGTAGTGGTGTTGGGAAAGGCTCAGGTGACACCTTTTCTCTTTAATTATTTTTCCACCTTAATCGCCATGTGGACCATGTCGATGACTTCGACATAATGTAGCAATTCCACGATGTTGGCAATGTCTCGATTGAGACTAGCAAGAAACCGCGCCATGGTAGCCTCACGATCTTCCTCCACATTAGCACGAAACATGGCTACCTCCATCTTCTTGTAGTAGTCTTCGACACTAAGGTTGCCTTGGGTAGGCTTTGTAGCTTTTGATACAATTCTCAGTGATAGTAACTGGAATGAAGTGCTTCCATATAATGACCTTCATCTCTACCCATGTGGACACCGGACGCTCACCATTTCTTTGTCGGCTCATAGTAAGATGATCTCACCAAATAATGGCGTGATCAGAAAATTCAATCGTGGAAAGTTTGACTTTCTTACTCTCGAAATAGTTATGGCACTCGAACACCAACTCGATCATTTTCTCCCATTCCAAGTAAGCTTCAGGATCGGTTCTATCTTGAAAGGGTGGAATAACCATTTTGATGTTCTTTAAGTCGCCATCGACTCGTTCTCTCTCCCTTGGCCCTCGATTTCGTTGGCCTCGACGTCTTTCACTACGATTAAAGGCTTGATCGCTCTCCACATCGTTGGGTTCATAAAGATCGTTGTCATGTTGCCGCGGTCAGCCTCTTTCTCTTCTTGGATTCGGATGAGTGTGTTCTCGTTGAGTTCTCTCTTCGAGTCGGTCCATATGTTCTTGGATAGGTTCCAATTACTGTTGTAGCAATCGGGTCATTTCTTGAAGCATGGCTTGGTATTGCAAGTCTGGCACGCCTCCACTGGTTGTGTTCCTTACAGGATGCATGCCACCACCTTCGACATCATTGGATGTGCCTCCACTAACAACATTTCGTTCAGGACTTCTTGGCATTTTGTTTTAAGACCTTACCATAAATACTCACCAATGTCTCGCAAAGAAAACAAGGCTGAGCACTCCACTTGTGTTTTCGCTCGAATATTGGCTTTTACCTCTTTGATGAACTCTCCACTCTAGCCTTTTTCCTCTCAAGTTTGTTTCTCGGAGTTCTTAATGATTGCCTTAGAATTATCAACAGGCCCTGTAAGACAGCTTCAAAGGGGTTAAAAAATTTTTGAGGTTAGGTATTAGGTAGGCTTGAAAGAAACAGATTCAAGGAGTGTGGCTGAAATCGGTTTTAAAGAAAACAACAATTCACAATCGGGGAATTTTCACACTTTTGCAAGCTAGCTTTGTTTGAAATTGCACAAAACTAAACTCCCCTTTTGTATTGTTCAAAATTTTTTTTATACACGAATTTTTTTTAATCGATTCTTTTTTTATGCTTTTTTTTCAGTTCCGGGAGTATGAAAATGATAAAAACATACTTAATTTTACTAGCTCTAATACCAAATGATACAAACTCATATTCGTTGTCAGAAACGAGTCGTTTGTGGCCCGATCGTTAAATTAAGTAACAAAAGTTTTTGTTCCACAAAAGATGTTTAAAAAGGGTTGATAGTTTAAAACAAAGTAAACAAAATGGATATTAAATTGATGGGAGATGGAAAATGATCTTAACAGCAGAAGAAAGAACCTCTATTAAGGAATAGAGACCCACATCTTATAGGGCTATTAAGGGGATCAATGGATAGCTGGATAGTACCGTGACCCTCTATCTAGGAAGATAGGAACCAGTCGGTATGAAGGGGTGAACGCCACACTCAAAGAGTGATAAGTTCGAAAAAGGAAACATATTGACGCCACTAGCAAGCTAGATATGTCAATTTGAATTATCAAGAACAATGAGAGTTGAACAACTCACAAATATGTTATATTTCATAAAAGGATCAAAAGTTTTTAAAACAAGTTACAAACAAGCTATTTATAGGCTGCTGGATGCCAGCCGAATGGACATTAAATAAATATAATTAAGAAAGCTGGAATTCAATTTAAGTCAGCTGAATGAATCTTGAAGAAACTTAATTAATCATCTTGACAATTGAAGTCCCCGAATAGCTATGGAGCTTTCACTTGAAGTTCCCGAACAGCCAATGGTAATAGACTTAATGATTGAGCATTGAGCTGAAGGAAGCAATAACTTGATCAGTTAAGGTTGTTATGAACTAGAGTTATTGCTTATTGATTCACCGAATGGACAATCAGCTGATGAATGCATCTGGTGGCAACCGAATGGTCAATTGAGGAGCTGGCTGATCAGCTCACACTTGATGTCTCTTCATTTCATGAATGGTCACTTTAATGAATGCACCAAGACAAATTAAAATCTGGAAAATACATGAATGTGCAGCTGCCTATTAAATAACCTGCAAGACAAATTAAAATTCGGTTAAAAGCATCAATAAGACAAACTAAAACACAAGTTAAATGTGTAATAAGCTAAGACACAATTAAGACGTCTGAATAAAATATGCATTAATGTCGTCCGAATTAGAGCATACTTAATAGACAAACTAAGAAACGATTTTAATGTGAAATAATCTAAGACGTAATTAATAGACTTAAACAACTAAAATAATCAGGCATGCAATAATGCTGTATGAAATCAAAACATAATTAATATAAATACAATGACTAAAACGTTTAAGTCTTATTCAGCAGCAAATTAGTTAGTGTAACGCTTGGGTTTGTCCTCAAGAATATTGTCTTTGATCTTGGAGATAGTTTTGGCGCACAAGAAAGCTTAGGTAAGATTTTTTTTATTTTATTGTTATTTATTCTAATCCCTTTTCTTTTTGTGCAGCTAAAGATTGAGGACGAATATTCTTGAGGAAGGAGGGAATGATGCGAGTCTCAATTCCCAAAATTAGGCTCATGAAATTGATAGGCTCAAATTTCCTTAAGGCCCAATAATGAGGTCGAATGCCAAGCAAATCCGAGCAAGATTGAACGGGACCATCCAAGACTCCGTTACCAAGGCCTTATATGCGTACATAGTCGGAAAAGAAAATCCAGATCACTTTCTTGTTGTAATGCATAGGTTTGTGCAAGTGTACACAGTCGTTATCAAGTAAAAAGTAAGTATCGAGTTATCGTCTCCACAGGGATTGTATTTTTGCTAAGTCACTTAATTTGTAAAATTATATTAACAATTCGGTAAATAAAAACACAATATAGTTGAGAAGTGGTGATTAAAATATATTAAACTAAATGCTATGATCCCTAATGCAAATTATCCTAAGTATGCGAACTATATGAATGAAATAGATTTTAGTAAAATTAAACAAAATTTGCAACAATTATAACATAAAAAAATTAGGACAATTACTTTAATTAAACTCAATTTATTATCAACATGCTTAATAACATTCGGAAAAACATTCCATGGCAACTCGATCTTTCATGAGTTTGGAAACCACATTAGGTCCTTTCGGAATCCTTTACTTAGTAAATACGCATTTTACTGATCCTTATTTACTAAGGGTTTCTTAGCATTCGTGTGAGGTAACAGGGACGTGTTAGGTTTGAAACAATTTAATCACACAAATCTAAAAACTATGCGGATAACAGAGCCTGGTTCGGGTTGTTATGCAACCTACAATTTAATTGGTTTAGGATCTAAATTGAGCATGCACATTTCAATTATTCGTCCATTAGCCGTCGTCTGGGTAGGATCACTCAGCTAATTCAGGTGCATTTCAATCACGTATAAATGAAATACAGACTTGATTTTAATTGAAAACATGATCGATTGAGGCACAAACATTATAAGCATGAATCAAATAAATATTATTTAATCAAAATAATCATCCTAGCTTAAATAAAATTAAGCTATCATTGTTGTAAACAAGAACAAAAAAACACATAGCAAACATCTTTATATTAAATTAAAGAAAAGAAAGATTAAACCCAATTCAGAGTGGCTGTCACCCAAGACTCTGACTGACGAGGCTCCTTCGCTTCTTTGCGTTGCTCCTTTGCTGATGATTCTCCAAGGTGGCCGACCAAGGGCTCTTTAAGAGGCTAATTTGCTAAAGTCCTTATGTAAGGATGATGATAGGCATGAGAGCTAAGAAAGTTGAGAGAATGATGAATGAGTGAGAGATGATGGGATGAGGGATGAGTTGAGAAATGAGCTCTTATTTATAGGTGAGGCAAGGGAGCTAGTTTGCTAAAATTAGGAGTGTCCATCCTTTGAAACCTCCTCCAAGAGTGGCTGGCCATGAATTGAGGAAATGTGGCTGATTTTTCCTTAATTTTTGATCAATTTGAATGCCACAACAACTCAGGACTAAGACTCAGTCTCCAACAAATCTTCAAATAAATCTCTAATTTCTTCAACTCTTCAAAGGCCTTGTATAATTAAACCAAAAATTGGTTTATAATCAGCCATGTGCAGCCGAAAATTGGGTTGACTTGGTCCCCACTTTGGATGATTTTGCAATTAGAAGAAAACTCTCAGACCTGTCAAAAATAGCAGATAGTTTAAAGGACCAAATGAATTAATTTAACCACTTTAATTAATAAATTTACTTTATTAATTAAACCCAATTTTATTAATGAAATATTTACAATGAATTATTAAAATATAACATTATATTTTATTATTTAATTTAATCATGCATGGCCCACTTCACAGCTTAAAAATATAATATGCTTAAATTAATATAAAATAAGCCATTTTATGCATGAAAACTATATAATAAAACATAAAATCACATTTTAATAATTTCTATGTTCTAATTTCATATTTTTACATATTTCATTAATTTATTAAACAATTACTTGATTTTAACAACAATTTTAAGTAAAAAGGTGATGAATTATATAGGAAAAATCCTATATATTTTTTCGTTTACAGTTAGCTAGGTTGAATTCGGCTTGAATTAAATTGCATGGGGCACTTGATGAACCATCCCAAGCTCGATTGACGAGTCCAGTTGAAGCTTCCTCCCAAACTTGTGCAACTAAGGCCAAAATTGCTTCTTGGAATTGCTTGGCTCGAGCTCAAGTAATTGGACCAACTGGTAGCTCGATTAGGTCACAAACAGATTCAGTTGAGCCCTTGGACGAGTTTGTATCAACTTGCCTCAAATCAGAAATATGCAATAAAATAATTAACATAATAATACAAACCTGACATAACAACTCACAAAAGACAGGTGAGTTCATCACATTACCAGATAATAGAAAATTTCAACATTTGTCATGTCATTTAATTTAATCCATTCACATAGATACAATACTTTCATTTATATCATTTACCATTTATACTCAATTTAGATTAGCCCAATGAACTATAGTAAGCAAGTTCGAATACTCGGATACCTACACCACACCAGAGAGTATCGTAATGCTATACAAAGGCACTATAGTGTAAACAGAGGCACCGAAGTGCAATCCCATACAAGCACGCAGCTAACCTTATTGACATGCCAATTGTTTGCTATGTTCAAACAGGCATTGATACAAAATTTAAAACATTCACTCAACCATAGAATTTCCATGAGTTAGAACATATCTCGTAACCATATCCTATTCATTCATTATTCCATATAGGTTACAATAATCACATACACAAAACTTTACGATTTAGTCCAAGCTCATCTTTCATACCATTTTACAAATATTTAAAGTTACATTAAACATATAGACATTTATAATACAAGTAAATAACATATAAAATATACATACACCATATGAACTTACCTAATATGATCAGCTAGAGAGTTGGATCGTAGAGACTATTCTGTAATTTTCCCCTTTCCTTGATTATCCTCAGCTTGGTTCAATCCTTCATCTATATGATAATTAAGTTCAAATTATAAATTTCAAATACCTTATAATACTCAAATACATGCATATGACCTTTTGATTTCATTTTACAAAATTTTCCTAAAGTTTTACATTTTCTTCAATTTAGTCACTAAAATTGAAACAACTATAACTTTCACATTTAAGCTTCAGTTTTCAATATATTTTCAATTTCATCCTTTTATAACCCTATAAACTCAAAAATTACATGTCAAGTTTGACATAATTACAATTTGATTCTTAAACTCAAAACTAACAAAATCCAATTTACAAATTGGTCCTACATAACATCTAAGTTTAACCTGCAACCATTTAACACCAAAAACTTCAAAAATCATCAATGGAAAATTTTAAAATATTTAACAATTTTACAAATTAGTCCTTAGGCTAGATAAATCAAGCTTCCAATATTCCAAAAACATAACAATTACAAGAAAAGGGCAAATTTTGACTCACCAAATTGAAGAACAATCTTAGGCAAAGTTTATGTCTTCTTCTTCCTTAAAGAATCGGTTTTTGGGTAAGAAAATGGGTGAGTGTTTCTTTTTTTCTTTTTGTTTTAAGTATAAAACATATTGATTAGGAATGAGACAGATGAATGCGGAAGAGGATCGTAAAGTTTGTCAAAGTCACGGATTTATCCTAGATCTCTAGATTAACGTAAACTGAAACGAGAAACAACGAAAACATACTAGTTGTCACAAAGGAGATTCAAACGAAATTAAAACAAAAGAAATATGAACCGACTGGTAAAAATTCTAAAAAAGAACGAATTAGGGTTTCTTGGATGGAAAGAAATTATCCTTGGACCTCAAGAAATGCCCCCAACTAGATTTTTTATGTGTTTCTTGATGGAACAAGATAGGAGAATGTCTCTCTTGAAACAACTTTAATGTAGAATGAAAATCAATAAAACCAACAAGCCAAAGCAACAAGAACTAACTTAAATAAGCAATAAACAATAAATTAAGGATAGAAAAGAGAAGATGACGTCCAAGGAAGCCTTGGAAACTTTAAGAATCCACAACTCCTTTCAATGGCTCTAATTTCCCCTCCAAGAAAGAGATTTTGACAAGGAAAAGCTTGAAGATGATTCCCACAACCTGAAAGATTGTTAAAACAACTTCTAAAAAACTCAAGAGCAATTCTTGAAGAAAAACTCAAAGAGAATTATTATTAACTCAAAAAAACAAAAATCAATTGTGTGTGTATAAGGGTGAACAGCTATGCTACTTATAGGCCCTCAAAATAAGTTTTTCTAACCTAAATGGAATAACTAACATGACAACTCATCAAATAAAAAACAAAATAATTCTAAGTGTGGACTTTTAATGGGAATTTAGCCAAGTGAATTAAATGGGCTCATTGGGCTAATTCTTACATTATGATCCACCTATTAAAATAAAATTTGACCTATAGTTTAAATATTTTACAATTTAGGCCACTTTGATAATTTGGTCTGATATTCTATTAAATTATTTTTCAAACTTCAGGATGGGCTTGTAAACATCTTAATGAGTCGTTTTTTTCAAGAACTTGGTCTTGTGATCTGTTTGCTCTCGAAATTGGCTCGTTCAAGTCGTACATGAAATCCAATGCACCTTAGTTGCAAGATTCGGTTTCCTAGACCAAGATTTGAAATCTTAATTTTCTTTATTCTTGAAATTGTTCGAAACAGCAAAATTAGACCAAGATTCAATTTCTTAATTTTCTTGAAAACAAGTGTAAACGGGAAAATATATGGGATTTTTCCTATGTTATTTATCACCTTTTTACTTAAATCCGTTGTTAAAACTAAGTAATTGTTTAATAAATTAATGAAATATGTGAAAATATGAAATTAGGACATAGAAATTATTAAAATGTGATTTTATGCTTTATTATATAGTTTTCATGCAATAAATGGCTTATTATATTAATTTGAATATATTATATTTTTTAAAGTGGGTCATGCATGATTAAATTAAATAATAAAATATAAAATTATATTTAATAATTCATTTTAAAATGTTTCATTAATAATTTGGGTTTTTAATTAATTAATTAAATTGGATAAATTTTATTCTTTAGTCCTCTAACTTGTTGATTTATTCTGGACAGGTTTGATAGCTTTGTTGGATTACAAAACCGTCCAAATTGGAGACCAAGTCAACCCCAAAATTCGGTTGCACATGGCTGTCCATAAACCACTCTTTGGTTTAATTGCACAAGGTCTTTGAAGAGTTGAAGAAATTAGAGATTTACCTGAAGATTTGCACTTGACCATGTCGCAGTCCTGAGTTGTTGTGGCACTCAAATTGACCAAAAATCAAGGAAAAATCAGCTCAACTTGCTCAATTTATGACTGGCCACCGATGGAAGATGCTTCAAAAGATGAAAACTCTTATTTTAGTAAACTATCCCCCTCTCCTCACCTATAAATAAGACCATCTCGTTCCTTCATTCATCATCCCTCAAGTATCATTCTCTCTTTTCTCCAAGTTCTCTTAACCTTTTCCATTCCCATGCCCAGCATCATCTCTTCATAGAGATTTTAGCAATTAAGCCTCTTAAAGAACCATTGGGCAGCCACCTTGGAGAGCCATCAGCAAAAGAGCAAAGCAAAGGAACGAAGGAGCCTCGTCAGTCAAAGTCTTGGGTGATAGCTACTATGAATTGGGTTTAATCTTCCTTTTCTTTAATTTAACATAAAGATGTTTGCTATGTGTGCTTTATTCTTGTTTACAACAATGTTAGCTTAATTTTATTTAAGCTAGGATGATTCCTTTGATTAAATAATATTTCTTTGATTCATGCTTATAATGTTTGTGCCTCAATCGATCATGTTTTCAATTAAAATCAAGTCTGAACGTGATTGAAATGCACCTAAATTAGCTGAGCGATCCTAACCAAACGACAGCTAATGGACACATAATTGAAATGTGCATGCTCAATTTAGATCCTGACCCGATTAAATTGAAGGTTGCATAACAACTCTGACCAAGCTCTGTTATCTTCATAGTTTTTAGATTTGTGTGATTAAATTGTTTGAAACCTGACACGTCCCTGTTACCTCACGAATGCTAAGAAACCCTTAGTAAATAAGGATCAATAAAATGCATATTTACTAAGTAAAGGATTCGAAAGGACCTAATGTGGTTTCCAAACTCATGAAAGATCGAGTTGCCATGGAATGTTTTTTCGAATGTTATTAAGCATGTTGATAATAAATTGAGTTTAATTAAAGTAATTGTCCTAATTTTTTTTATGTTATAATTGTTGCAAATTTTGTTTAATTTTACTAAAATCTATTTCATTCATATAGTTTGCATACTTAGGATAATTTGCATTAGGGATCATTGCATTTAGTTTAATATATTTTAATCACCACTTCTCAACTATATTGTGTTTTTATTTACCGAATTGTTAATATAATTTTACAAATTAAGTGACTTAGCACAAATACAATCCCTGTGGAGACGATAACTCGATACTTACTTATTACTTGATAACGACTGTGTTCACTTGCACAAACCTACGCGTTACAACAAGAAAGTGAATCTTGATTTTCTTTTCCGACTATGTACGCATATAAGGCCTTGGTAACGGAGTCTTGGATGGTCCCGTTCAATCTTGCTCGGATTTGCTTGGCATTCGACCTCATTATTGGGCCTTAAGGAAATTTAAGCCTATCAATTTCATGAGCCTAATTTTGGGAATTGAGACTCGCATCATTCCCTCCTTCCTCAAGAATATTCGTCCTCAATCTTTAGCTGCACAAAAAGAAAAGGGATTAGAATAAATAACAATAAAATAAAAAAATCTTACCTGAGTTTTCTTGTACGCCAAAACTATCTCCTGGATCAAAGACATTATTTCGATCCTTCAAATTAGCTTCAATCATGGGCGTCTCCTTTAAAAAAAAGGTATCAACACTAAACAAAGAAATATTAGGCACATTTTCAAGTAAAAAATAAATTGTAACTTTCTTTGAATATGCATGGTCATCCATAAGAATTTCCAATGATTATTCAATAATTTCACATAATAAAGATTAGTCAATAATTTCACATAATAAAGATTAGTCAACAATTTCACATAATAATCCAAATTCACAAGTTTAATATTATTATTTAAAAATTTATATTTAAAGTCTGAGGTAGAAAATTTGTTGCAAGATCAAATACATAAAGTTCTTTAATAAACCTATCGAATGCAACAAAAGTAACCTTGACATCCCTAGATAAACCCATAAAACCAATTGAACTTTCAGACCAAGGTTTAATAAAATTTGACCAACGAGAAAATATGCTGTAAGGAAAAATTTTACAAACAAAATCAGTAGTATACCTATAAAAAAACATTCAAGGTATGCCTTCTTAAATCAATTTCTAATGTTTTCTTACCTTTATTACCTTGTAGCACTTGTGGAGAAGTATCAATGTTCAACTTACCTCTCTCCCATAAGTAAAATTGTCTATCGATGGTAGAATGATATAATTGGAAGTCCGTCAATGGATCCTTGAAATCCTGTAATAAAGAAACACCACTAAACAAATTTGAGTTAGGGTTAGTTAAAACATAACCATTCCTCATTTTTGTATGGGTATTTTTTTTTTTTACTTTTCTTTTTCCTTTTCCACTTGAGAACTCTCCAATTTTACCTCATATAGATTTTCACTCACCAAATTTGAACCATCAAGTAGACTTTTATCACTCAAGGTCTCTTTTCTTCGGTCTTTTCACATGATTCTACCTCACTTCCCACATCCTCCTCACTAGGGGTGTGCAAAATTTAGGTAAAACCGAAAAAATTCAATTAACCGACCGAATTCGGTTAATCGGTCGGTTAACCGAATTTTTTCGGTCGGGGGTCGGTTAATTATTTTTTGATTTTTTGGTTAACAGTTAATTCGATTTGAAACCGGTCGGTTAACCGAATTATTTTGGTTTAACCGAAAAAATTAATAAATAAACTTATAATATATAAATAGGCCCACTATTCACCTAAACCCAATCCAAACCCAAGTATTCAACCCAACCCAACCCAATTACCCAACCCAACCCAATCATAAAAATTACAATTAATTTAATAAATAAAAATAAAATTCTAAAACTAAAACTAAAACTAAAACTAAAGTCTAAAAGTCTAAAAATAATTTAATTATGTAGTGATTCAATTCGGTTAATTCGGATAATTCGGGTAATTCGGTTAATTCGGGTAATGTGGTTAATTTTTAACCAAAAATAAAAAAAACATATAATTTTCGGTTAATTCGGTTAACCGACCAAATTAACCAAAAAAATTTCAGTTTGATTAATTTTTTTGAAAAAATTTCGGTTCGGTTAACGGTTAAAAATTTTGAAAGGTCGGTTAATTCGGTTAATATTATTTCGGGTCAGTTAACCGAATGAACACCCCTACCCCTCACAAGTATTATGAATATTCAATTCAGTATAATACTTCTCAGTAGGAGAACATGACATTTCTATCTCATCTAAATCAATAGATTAAAGGAAAAAATTCTCACTATCATCTTTTTTTCAATTTACAAAGTTCACCATCACAAATCTCTTTTCCATTAGAGTATGAGTCAACAAAAGGTACAAAGTCATACTTACTTTCTTCTCTAGTTAGATATTTAATTGGACATTGGAAACCCTTATGATATTTTGAACTACACTAATAACATTGCACAAAAGGTGATATCTCAATTGTATTCTCTCTATTTGGATATTTAATTGGACATTGGAAGCTCTTATGATCTTTTGAACTCACCAATAACAGTGCACAAAAGGTGATATCTCAATCGTATTCCTCCTTTCATTTGGCCATCTCCCCTTGAATTGACAAACTAATTTATGATCACTTTTTCCATCACAATAAGTCTCTTGATCATTCTTTCCAATGAAATTCTGGAATTGAGAACTTTGATTTAGCTAAAAAATGTTGCCCACAGTCATTATTAACCAAAGTCTCATCATTTGCACGAGAGACACATCAAGCATTATTTGCATGAAGGTGATGCTAATCAACCTTATCTCCCCAATTACGATTTCGATGCTTAATTTTGGTACTTAGACATTCCAAATTTTTACTGATTGTGTCGAGAATAGTGTCACGTTTCTGATCTCAAGCATTTAGATCCTCTAGATTTCGTTGCAACCTATCAAACATGTGTTCGAACTTATCATTGACTTCATTGAAGTCACATTGCAATTTCATTGCGAAACCAACAAGATTTTCGATGGTCATTAGTCGTGTGTCACTTTAGTCATCACTTTCATTGTCACTATGAGACATTGTGACAATTCTAAAAAAAAAAAGCGCAGCACTTAAAAAGAAAAAATTAAACAAACCTCACCGTTATGCACTCAAAAATAAAAATTGAGTTCTCAATGAGGTAAGAATTAATATTTTGAGTCCTTTATGAGTATTTATTACAATAATTTTAAATGTTAAAGAATCTAGCTAACAAATATCCCAATGGACATGGAGTCCAAAAGTGGCTAGACACCAATGATTTGTGTTGCACGAAGGAAGGGATGTGCATCGTGTTTTAACCTACTAACACAAGAAACAATAAAGTGTTAGAAAGTGTATAGGAACAATAAAAAAACAAATGAAAGCCTAAGGCTAATAGTCAATGAAAATTTTCGAAACCCGAAAACCCGAAAAATTGCAAAGTACCTTGACAAACTTTGTTCGAGGTGTTCCCGGTTTCCAAAAATCACGAAATTTAAACTAGAGCCTTCTTAAATATTTTATATTTGATCTAGAAATTTTTGGCACAAAATTCAACCCAAAAAATATTTTTTATTTTCTTTTTTGATCACTTTCTTCGTGGGAAATATTTTTTTATATTTTACAATAGTACCAAGAAACAATATGTAAAATTTTAGATCAATTGAAAAATTTTTACCCACTCAAAAATATTTTTTTCTGAAAAAAATTCTTGGTAAAAACTGCTTATAGCCTATTTTTGTAACAGCCTAATTTTCAGTGGTGTCAGAAACAATGATTCGAGATCACTAAATCCGACCAATGAGTTAAAATTTAATAAACTAATAATTATGGGTTAAGTTTGAATTTAGAAGAATTTTTGAATTAGTGAATTTTGTGATTTACAAAGAATTTAATAGGTAAATTGGGTCTAAAATGAGGTATCGAGACCTCGAGTTCATAAACCAAGCCATAAATAATTTTATAACTATTTATGGAGTGTCATTGAGTTAGTATAAAAGTTTCGTTAGAAAATTTTAATATTTGGATAGTCAATTAATTAAAAAGGACTAAATTAAAAATAGTGCAAAATTTGTTAAATTGTGATTAAATAACTTAAGTGACTAATAAGGACGGATTTAAAAAGTAATTAGGGCCAAATTATATGGGCTGCATGGTTGGGCAAGAAAAATCAGCAAGAAAGTAAGGAGAAACAAGGGCAAAATTGGAAATTTTACAAATTAAATATATAAAACAAAGATAAAAGTGAAAAATCTAGCGATCTCTTCATAATTTATCAGAAAAAATGCCATAGGAGGTCTGGAACAAGCTGTTTTCTCATATTTTTATACCATGTGAGTTCAATTCTTGCTTTTTCCATGAAATTTTTATGTTTTGTGACTTTTACAACTAGGTCCAACTATTGAATTCATTAGTTTTTTATTCCATGGGTGATTTTGTAAGTTACCATGAATAAGTTCTGGAATTTTATGATGAATTATTATATATTTGAAGTTTTAATTTCATTATATTATGATCTTATTAAGTGATTTTAGTAGAAAATGATTTTTAGGACCAAATTGTGAAAAATTTAGGAATTGAGGTTTTGTACTGAAATTATGAAAATCAAAGGCTGTTTAGTAGTCTAAAATGGTTGGATAAGGTGTTAATTGAGAAAAATTGGATCAATTGAAGGGTTAATTGAGTAGGGACCAAATTGTAAAAATTGTTAATTTTGGGGGTAAAAGTGTAATTTAAAAAATTGAAAGGCATAAATTGTGAAGTAAATTAGTATTGAATGAGATGCTAATAAATGGAAAAATTTATATTATAGATCGGGAATTCGAAGATAAACGCGGAAAAGAGAAAGTATCGAACTAGTTTCTGAACTTTTACAACTTCTACGAATTGGCCCAGGTAAGTTCATATGGCTGAACTTTTATGATTAATTGTTAATGTGGGAATGATATAATGTATCAATTCGTATATTGTTGTTAAATTATGATTATAGTAAAAATGAGAATAAGATGAGATTGTTAGTTCAAATTAAGGGATACGCAGGATTGAGTACATACGTTCGGTAACCAGTGATGAATTGACGGATAAGTCCATGGTGGATCCATGGAAAAGTGTGAAATGTAGGTATGGTATTTCAGTGAAGAAAACCATACTGAGTTGTGAAAAGTAGGTATGGTGTTTTAGTGAAGAAAACCATACTGAGTTGTGAAAAGTAAGTATGGTGTTTCAGTGAAGAAAACCATACTGAGTTGTGAAAAGTAGGTATGGTATTTCCGTGAAGAAAACCATACAGGGTTATAGCAATGTGAAATATTCAAGCAAATCGTGGCACCGGGCAAACGATGTACTCAAATCTATAAGACGATCCTTAATTTGACAGGTATTTGTAAGTGCAATTGAAGCTAAATGTTGGAACTGAAGTTGACATCTGATTTGAGCTCAATTGGATAGATTCATTGTTTGAGATTGTGGTTGGCAGGAAATGTTGAATTTTTATTTGTTTATTAATGTTGTTAGTGAAATTTTGGTAAGATTTTATTATGAGCCTATGAACTTACTAAGCTTTTTGCAAGCTTACTTGTGTGTGTTTATTATTTCTTGTAGATTGATATATATATGTTCGGAGGATCAGATCTACATCAACGATCACACTATCCAGATTTACTCCAGTAGATTTTGTTAAACAACTTTTTGATTTATATGGCATGTATAGGGAATTGAAGTAAAAGGTAATAGAATGAATGACTAAGTAGGCAAGGTAAATTTGAATGTGATGGTTGTGTTAGACATTGAAATATACATGTTTTTATCTTGAAATGGTTGATTGGTTGAACTTATTAGTATTTAAATGAAGTAGATGAAATACTGAAATTGGTTGTGAATTGAAATTTGCAGGGAAGGTTAGATAATTATAAAGGGGTTATATTGAATTTTTTTAAAAAATAAAATAAAATAAAATTGCAATGGAACAGTTTTTGGACAGCAGCATTGATGTAACTTTGAAAAATCACTAAAAATAGTGTAAATTGAATTAGAATCTCAGTGAGATATTAAATTAAAGCTGAATGAGTTTACTTTCACATGAAAAAAAATAGAGTAAGAAAAAGAGTTATATATTTTTTAGATATTTGAATTTTAGTGAGACAGGGTAAGAATGGTTTTTGAAGTCCCCTGTTCTGACTTTAGAAATTCATTAAAAATTGTATGGAAGGAATTATGAGTTATAATTTATATTTCTAGATTCCTTAATGAGTATATTTCAAGTAGAAATAAGTGAAAGCACCATATGAGGTCTGTACAATGAGATAATTGAATTTTAGTGACGAGAGGTCAGGATAGTCGATCAGTGAAACAAGGGAGACTTTAACTAATAAACGGTACTAATTGGTCAAACCAAAAATTTTGAAAACTTTATGCTAAAAAGATATATGAGTCTAGTTTTAGGGAAAATTTACAGATCTAAATTTTGAGTTTTGTAACTTGAGTTATAATTAATTTAGTGACTGCTGCGCAGGTGGATAGCCTTATTATGAACAGTGAAATAACTTTTAAAAGTAAATTTTTATGCCCCGAACTTTTAAGTTAAGTCAAGTAACGCCTCATGCTCGACTCCGGCCCGGTCTTGGGTAAGGGGTGTTACAATTTTACAATGGAAATCATTTTAGAAATCAACCATGAACACCCAAAACTGATACCAAATGATAAAGAATGAGAGTGGTAGGATGGAAGCAAATCGTGAAGTTTGTACAAGTCGCGGATTTGACTGAGAGCTCTAGACGTTGGGAAAGAAAACTTGGATTTTGACAAAACTTGAAACGCAATCAAATCCAAGTAAGATAAAACAATTAAAAAAATAACTAAAATACTTAAAATATAATAATAAATCTACTATTAGAACAATAAGGAAGAAAATAAAGAAGATAGATAGAAAGATAGGACGTGGTATGTAAAAGTCCTAAGAAGCATTGGAAATATGAAGAATCCACACCCCCTTCAAGCGGCTCTAATTTCCCCTCCATGAAAGAAAACTTGGCAAGAAAAAGTTTACAGATGATTCCCACAATCTGAAAAGATTGTTAAAACTCTTCTAAAACAAACTCAAGAGAAATTCTTGAAAAGAAAACTCAAAGAGAATTTATTAACTCAATAGAGAAGTTGAATAATAATGAATTTTGTGTGTATAAGGGTGGACGACCATGCTACTTATAGGCCCCAAAATAAGTTTTCCTAACCCTAATGCAATAACTAACATGACAACTCATCAAATAAAATAATAATTCTAAGTGTGAACTTTTAATTGGAATTTAGCCAAAGGAATTAAATGGGTTCCTTGGGCTAAATTCTTACATGATGATCCACCTATTAAAATAAAATTGGACTTATAGTTTAAATATTTTACAATTTGGGCCACTTTGATAATTTGGCTTGATATTCAATTAAATTACTTTCCAAACTTCAAGATGGGCTTGTAGACATCTTAATGAGCCATTTTTTCAAGAACTTGGTCTTGTGATCCGTTTGCTCCTGAAATTGGCTCGTTCAAGCTCGTACATGAAATCCAATGCACCTTGGCTACAAGATTTGATTTCTTGGACCAAGATTTTCAAGATTTGAAATCTTGATTTTCTAGATTCTTGGAATTTTCTGAAACAACGAAAGTGGACCAAGATTCAATTTCTTAATTTTCTTGAAAATAAGAAAGTGAATCTTGATTTTCTTTTTCGATTGTGTGTGCAACTAGGGCCTTGGGAACGAAGTCTTAGACAGTCCCATTCAATCTTGCTCGAATTTGCTTGGCCTTCGACCTTGTTGTTGGTCCTTGAGAAAATTTGAGCCTATCACGTTCATAAGCCTGATTTTGGGTCTTAAGACTCGCATCACATGTTTTACTTATTATTAACTAAATAAGATAATAAAATAAGCATAATCATCAATTATAAGGGCCATCAATTGGCCGTTATGATTAACAACGACTAAATTTCCATTTTAACCCTTGCAATAGCACTATTTAGGCCATTTAACTAATAAAAATCAATAGCGATAAAGCTTTACAATTTTTACGATTTAGTCAATGTATCCTAATTAACCATCCAATCACAAAAATTAACGAACCAAAAATTAATTTAACCTTATAATAGACTTGTAAATATTAATAAATAATATTTATTAACTCGGTCATTGAAAAATAGGGTTTCGATACCACCATTTATGGTACCACTAAAAATTAGGTTGTTACACATCGCGACTTCACAACTTTGCAAATTCGTGCTATGATTTAGCCTTACACTATTTTAAGTTGTTTTGGCCTTTCTGATCTCATTTTGGGTTTCTATCACCTTCGATCAACTCTGAATCAATTCTAAATGATTTTAAATTGTTCTTAAAACTTTCAGTTTATCTAGAATATATTTTAATTATTTTATAAAGATGTTTTAAACTTTTAACTCTTTAGTAAATTCGAGATTTCTTACTCGTACATTATCCGATGGCATCACCCATCCATACCAGTCGTTAGGATGGATAAGAGGTGTTAAAGTTCAAGTTGTGCATGCTTATATAACTATTTCACCTAGCTTACTTTGGGTCATCTGCTTATTAAAGCATTTCTGACAAGGTTACCATATTCACATTTAGATTTGTATACCATGTTTTCATGATATACAACTCATATCAATGTCGTATAATTGGATCTTTTTGAGCATACATTCATCATCACATATCTTCAATATTTCAATTCATATCACATATCACTTATAAAAGTTTATTGAGTAATTTGAATTAACACATCAGAAGCTCATTTATAAAAGTATTCAAGCACTTAATGCTCTTAACATGGTTTTCATATGCACATATAAATGTTTTTTCACATTTCTACTTAGTATTAAGGTAACTATGTTGCCATCTATCATTCACCTTTATGTGTAGTCTATTTATTTTTAAATTCCCTTTTTACGATATTTTTTTATTGTATCAAATCACCACCACATTATAACATGACAACAATTCTCATACATTTCTTTGGTTTAAATTAATGTGACAAGCCAAGATTCCTAATCTCCATTTTATTTCTACCAATTTCATAATCTCACTAAATCATCACTTCTTTCATTTTAGTACTTATAATCACATTTTCAATATGGATAATCACTATATATATATTTCACTATTATAACAATTTCTATAATTTTGATATTAAGGGAAGGTTAGGAGAATCCATGGTACTTACCTCATTAATAGAAAAAGTTCCAAAACAAAGCTTCCTTATGCATTCTCAACACTTGACGCTACTCAATCATCCATCCAAAGTCACTATTTCCTCCCAACAAGGCTTATAGAAAAAATATAAGCACAATATTAATACACATGCTCCAACAACTTTTCTTATACTAAAATCACAAATCTTAAAGATGAAGATAGCGAAAACTCATTATCTTACATTGCTTGGAGCTTGGTCTCTCTATCCATAGCTTTATCATATTAAACCCATAAAATCCCATACTAGAATGGTGAAAATGATGCAAGAAAGGAGTTTGCAATCAAGTTTTCTACTTAATTTTACTAAGGAATCAAAGTTTGGATGCTAGAAAATGGTTTGATTTTGAGAAAAGAGAAAATAAATTAAGTAGGGATTCTCCTCTAACTCCCAAGGAGAGGTCGGTTGGTTGGCTAAAGAAGATGGGAAAATTTTCTCATTTCCTCCTTTTTAAACACTAAAACATCTCAATTCAAAGTCCAAATAAGTTGTGTAGGCCACATTTGGTCTCACTATTTTATTCACATCCAAATGTCCACATTCATTCAACACATCTAATATCTCACCAAAATAATATTTCCAGCATCTAATTCTTGAGAATGACCAAAATGCCCTTATATTGTAAAATCATCAATTTACCCCCCAGTTTTTCACTTTGTACAATTCCTTCAAATAATAGGCGCTTGTCAAATCTAAATCCCATAATTCACATTTAACTCTTAATAATAATGCTTGGATCATAAAATTTTATTCTTTTTACCCTTTTCTCAGTAAAAATTAAAAACTTACAATTTAATCCATGTACTTTCAAATCTTTCTAATTTGGTCCCAATAGTGATTTTTCACCACACCAAAACCTATTCTAACTCATTCTTATGGAAATTAATCTATAAAAAATTTCATATTTCTCATTTTGGTCAAATTTACACTTTAATCCTCTAACTTCTTAAAATTTACAATTTTGTCCTTTTTTCCACATTCTCACTTAAATTTTTTTAATTAATTCCTATCTCAAAAATCAACTTTGCTTTCATAAGAATTCTTTATTTAACTCCTCTTCCAATTTTTCTCGAAATTTCTTTGTTTCTGATCCCAAAATCATACTGAATGCCTTACAAAAAGATTTTTAGGGTGTTACAACCTTTCTTTAAGAAACATGTGTTTTGGAAGCCTCAAAATGACTCCGAATGATGTCCAGATGTTCTCATTTCGTAATGGGACTTTGAAAAGATCTAAAATGATTTTTAAGACCTTAAAAATGTTAGAATGAGGTGTGAGAACTGAAGATTGATTTTGAATTTAGATTTAAAACTTTATTATTCGAATAATTTGAAAAGTTACATTTTAAGTCAATCTAGTGCTTCAAAAGATTTGTTTTATGTTTTGATTTATCTTAGCTTGAGAAATAAAGTTATGTGATTTTAAAATGTGCATCTTTCAAAAGATTTGTTGTATGTTTTGATTTATCTTAGCTTGAGAAATAAAGTTATGTGATTTTAAAATGTGCATCTT
This sequence comes from Gossypium turneri, assembly GCA_008044935.1. NCBI lineage: Eukaryota > Viridiplantae > Streptophyta > Magnoliopsida > Malvales > Malvaceae > Gossypium > Gossypium turneri. The sequence continues at coordinate 20,262,547 of CP032572.1, read as the reverse complement.
TGCAAATGTGAAAATTCGTTTTATGAAAATTTATTATATGAGCAATTATTATTTTTTAATAGTGTAACATTTTGTTAAAGTTATCGGTTTGTCATTGTGACATTTCCTATCTGTATTGGTTACGGAACGAATAAAGGGTGATGCATAAAAATTATAAATATTTATAAATAAGATAAATAAATTAATTCAAAATTATAAGTTATTACATTTAACTTATTAAATTGTTTTATTCGAATTTGACAACAAATTCCATGAAGAATTTTTGAAAACACCTTAATCTCAACATTCGTGGATATCATCAAAGTTAGGTCAAAGTTTTTTCACAGACATCCATTCTTACAAATGTAAAATAATAATATTAACAACCACATTTTGAAATAGTTGTGGAAGAAGAAAAATCATCTTTATTTGAATTAAAAAATAACAAAACATGCTATATAAAAAACATTAAAATAATGTTATTTTAAATCCATTTAGTAACTTTTTAGAAGAGTTTAAAGGGTTAATTAGCACAAAATGCTGGTTTTAAAATTTAATTAGTAAAATAGGTCGTTTTTCCATTTTTAATAAAATAGGCCAATTTTGGAGTGAAAAAACAGAAAATGCATCATGCACGTGTTTTCGTCCTTTCAAAAATTGTTTTTTTGTGTGTTGGGTGTTGAAAATTTAGGGAGAAAGATTTGTTTGTGTTTGTGTTTTAGGAAAAATTTGTGATAGATTTAAGGTATATTTGAGTTCAGGTGCGCATTAGAGACCCACACATTTCATTTCTCGTGTAGGGAGTGCACCATCACCTTAGAAGATGTTGCATTGCAACTTGGGCTCCCAATTCAATGTGGTTATATGGTCATGGGTTTAAGTATAACTAGGACTCCCAATTGACGGTGATTATGCAGTCACGGGTTCAAGTATAACTGAGCCCCCAGTTAATGATGGTTATGCAGTCACGGGCTCAAGTTTCATGCCACTAGAAGAGGATGTTTTATAAACCCCATATATAAGTTTGAGATCATAATCATAAGGAGAAAAGGGACACACCAGTATAATCAACTTATTCTTTTTCTCCATCAAAGTAGTATCATTAACCTCATTGTCCAAAATATATGTTAGAGGTATGGGAAAAAAGACTTTTAGGGGGGAGTGACAGTGACAGTGAAGAAAAGGCTGAAACGCAAGTCGGGGCAACAACGGTTGTAGTTATTGATGAAAAAATTATGATACTTATATTTGTAATAGGCAAATTTTGGCCTGGCTAAAACAACCATGTATACAGCCCAAATAAACTAAATGCGTGAGGCCCAATAAGGCCCAAACCAATAACCCCGTACCAGCCCAAATTAGCCAAACACAGAAACCCTAGTAGCCGCCTTTGTCGCAGTAGCTGCACCCCATGCACGTCGCAGTAACCGCCCCACGTTTAGCATTCCGCATGCGCCACACACGCACGTACCCACAACAAATTGAATCACGAACAGCAAATGGTGGTAGAGATGGAAGAGGGGTTCTCGGGGGTTATTCTTTCTGTTATTTTGGCTATTTAAAGTCAAATTGAATCTGTAAAGAGGGTTAGATGAATGTTGTTAAAAAAATATAATGAAATACAAGAAAAAAGAATCAGAAAACATTTCGGTTAAAGGTGATTGTCATCGTTTTTCAGGGTTCTTTCCAATTTCTATTTACTTGTTTTTATATCTTCTAGTAGTTGAGGGTAAAGAGGGAAAGAATGGGTTTACCTGGGACATGGTTCTGTCATCGGAACCTCCTTCCTTGCTGCCGAAATCAGGTATGGAGAGAGCAAAGGAGTGTCTTTTCTTCCTTCCGTTACTTGCCAGAAAGGGTGTCTACGAAGGCCCCGCTTGGCGCGACTCTGGCCTATATCCTCAAGGACACTGCGACGGAGTGCGGCGGCGTGGCGATTGAGGTTCGAGCTAGGACGAAGCCCTAGTAGAGGAGAGGGGAAATCCTTGCAGCTGCTATGGCAGCAGGTTGATTTTGTTTTTAGGGTTTTGAAAAATAGGGTTTTATTTGGTTTGAAAAATGGCGCCGTATTGGTATAACCCGAATGCTCGCGTGACCCGACCCAAAACCCGATCAGTTCCGCATGTTTTAAGTATTGATGGGTTATTTATGACTTAGTCCCTTCATGTTTTCATCATTTCAAAATTACTGTTCTGCTGTTTTCAAATTTTTCCCTGAAACATTAATTTTGCTTCAATTTAATACAATGCTGCGCAGCGTTTCAGGAGGTTTGGGTAATTTTCTTTTTAGGTCCTCCTTCTGTTACGCGTGTTTTAATTTGCTCCTTTTCTCATTTTTAATTTTCGAATTCAGCCTTTAAATTCTATTTATTTTCAACTTAATCCTTAATTTGTTATTTTAAGTTTTTTATATTATAAATACTGTTTATTTGTGTTATTATCATTGTATTATTATAAGTACTTTTTATTTTTATTATTAATAGATATATGCATAGATATCATATAATATATACGTATATATTTTAAATGTTTTAAATTCATATACATATCTTATATATTTTATTATTATTTTGTTTTTCTTAGTTTTATATACATATATATACGTACATATATTTCTGTTTTAGAATATTTATATAGTTTTATATATTTTATAATCCAAATATATATACATTTTTTATAATATATATATACATACACTATTCAAAATTATAATAAATATATTTTCTGCATTCTTCTTATATATACATATATATACATATTTTCATAATTTATTAATATATTTTTACTTATATTTTTTATTTATTTATTTATTTTTATTTCTATTTATTTTTTTAGATACCTATACATATTTTATATTTTATTTTCATAACTTTTATATACATGTTTTAATATATGCATACACATATTTTTAAAATTTACTTATATATCATATTTTATTTTGTAAATACATATACATATATCATTTAAATTGAAGTAATGGTTTCATGTTATGCATTAACATTTTTTAAGAAAACATCTTGGTTTCGTTAAAGTACCAAAATCATTACATTTTATAAATTTTCAAAATATTTGGCATTCATGATTCTCGAGAAAGATCGTGTCCTAACTTACTGGATTGCGATTATTTTTTAATGAATTTAGAAAACCAAGTATTTATTTTGCAATAAATTCACACAAATTTCAAACAAAAGCTTATTCTCGGGAATCCAAAAATGTCGGGTCCTAACTTACTGGTCATGACATTTTACTATCTCGAAATAAGAATTTATAAAACAAAAGGTCATATTCGGTATTTGGAATTTTGAGAAATTGAGCCCTAACTTACTGGGCTTCGATTTTCTTCATTTGACCTAAATAACCGAATATTCTTAGATTTAAATGTGTGAGTTTTAAAATCAAAAGACAAACTTAATTTTGAAGATTTAAAAATATTGTGCCTTAACTCACTAGGTGTAATGTTTTATTTCTTTGAAATAAAAATGTTTTATTATTTTAATTCATTCACGAGTTAAAAGTTTTCTTTTAAAATCCTTTCAAATTTTTTACACTAAGACATAAAACAATCAATTCGGTACTGATTTTGGGCGTTACGAGGGTGCTAACCCTTCCTCGTGCGTAACTAACTCCCGAACCTGTTTTCTCAAATTTCGCAGACCAAAATCATTTTTAAGGTGAGCCGATCACACCTCAATCAAGGATCAGTGGCGACTCCAATTTTTATTTTTAAAGTCGACAGCTAAATTTTTGTTTTTTCAAAAAATGGTTTCGACAGCTTAGCGACTCTGCTGGGGAAATTTAGAGAGTCGAGCCATGAATTGATTATTTTTGTCTTTTTGTCGAAAATTGAAAAGTTATTTTTACCCTATTAAATGGGAGTGAGAAGCTATTCCTTCGTGAGGTTTTCACCTCCGTATAGGATAGTGGATCGCTTTCGGGATACATCCGTACCTATGCCTCCGTGAGATCTACGTCTCCGTATAGTCATAGGGAAATTTATTCCCCTAAATCGTACTCAGTCTATATGAGCCTATAATGGGTGAGGATCGAGGAATCTGCTGGTTCAGGTACCCTTGCCCTCGAAACCAAGCCACATATAGTGAACTTTAGGAACTCACCCTAGGTGGAATTACTCTTAACCTTAGTAGATACCTAATTAGGAGTTTTTACTATTTCTTGGTTGTATTGTATTTTATTGCTACTGACCTTTTGTGTTTTACTTTGATTGCATGACATTACAATTACATGGCATGTCATTATAAAGGCGTTAGTTCGTATTCAGTTGCTAGATAGAAAGCTTATCATGGGAAATGGGTTTCTTGATAGAGTGGAGGATAATGCGGCTGTCCGAACTTGGTTCGAGATGACACTGCATGTAAAAGGTGATAGTTTGGCCGAAGGGCACGTATCAGAATTATGGGACTTCACCCGTGTTAGCGTAACCCAGAACAACTTGCAAGAGTTGAAGGAAATTTAGGAGCAGTAGAATAACGAGGTTAGACAGTTATTTTATTCAAATTATGGGGATTTGCCTTATTTACTTGATATGAAGATAGATAAACGTCTGTTTCGAGCTCTTGCTCAGTTTTGGAATCTGACCTACAATTACTTCACGTTCGGGAAGGTTGATTTGGTGCCTACAATAGAGGAGTACATGGCTTTACTTCAGTGTTCGAGGATTCAAGGAGACAGAATCTATTCGAAAGCGGTAAATGTACCGATCTTTTTGAGGAAGCTAATGAATATAACAGGGATGAGTGAGCAGTGGGTTACAGCTCGGATCAAGCAAAAGGGGGATAGTAGTTGTATTCCTTGGAAAAATTTGAAAGACCTCATTCTAGTGCACCCAGATGCGAAGAAGAAGGTTGATATTTTTGCTTTAATTATATATGGTATGGTTATGTTTCCTAAGGCTTTGGGACATGTTGACGAGGTGGTTACTGACTTATTTGATCGGCTTGATAAGAGAGTTACACTAGTCTCGGTAATTTTGGCAAAAACCTTCAGGTCACTGAATGCATGTCGGAGAGCGAGAGAGGGTAGATTCATTGGATGTACGCAGCTCCTCCCTGCATGGTTCCATAGTCACTTTTGAAAGGTTGATAAGGTTTCATGTCGGGTCTTCTCTGAAAGTTATTCACCATTGAAGGAGATAGTGGCTACGCCAAGGAGGGATAACGTCTCGGAAGAGAACTGGATGGTAATTTTTTAGAGTTTGCAAGAGGAGGATATCGAGTGGAGAGCTCTGTGGTTGCTTTCGAGTGAGATCCTATATCGATGTGGGGATTTCGACTGGGTTTCTTTGCTTGGAATTTGGGGAGCTGTTGGTTATGCCCCATTGCTAGTTTTAAGGCAATACAGGTCAAGGCAGTTTGTGCCTATAACTCAGGGACTGGTTGAGTGTGAATTCTCGTATAAAGATGATGGTTACAAAAAGAAGGCTCGTGAGATGGCCAATGCATGGAATCAGACTCATCGAATGAAGAGATTAGCTGTGGCTCCAATGACAACTCCCGAGTATAGCAAATGGTGGGTTAGGAGGATTAATGACAACATTCCTGGGCCAAGTTCAGAAAGTAGTCAGTCGATAGAGGAACATTTGCGTATTGTCCCTTCTGAGCTGGAAATCATAAAGCAAGACTTTGAAAGAAGAAATGCAGAATTAGAGAAGAAAATAGAGTAAATAGAGGAAGAAAAGGTGAATTTGAGACTGGATGTGGATGTTCAGAAGCTCGAGGTTGATAAACTAAGGAAGGGGAAGAATAAGGCCGAAGAAGAATTAGATAGCTTGAAGACGGATTACAAAAAGCTATGTCTGTCAATGAGAACTGCCGGGCTCGAAAAAACTTCAGAGCAGTGGCATGAACAAATTTGAGAAGAAAGAAGCAAATCAGACCGGTGGGAAAGAAAATTCCAAGAAGTGCAAGCACGAAATGAAGCCTTAGAGAAGAGCTTGTCAGTGAGCCAAAAGGAAAAAGGTGAATTAAAGGACAGAGTGGTTGAGTTAGAGGGGTCTCTTCGTCAGTATAGAAGTCAGAATTCTGTAATAGAGTTAAAGGCAAGTCTAAGCAAGATTGAAGAGGTGAAGAGTAAAATAGAAGAGCTAGAAGCAGCATTGCGAAATTGTGAGGTTTGAATTAAGCATCTAGAGGCAAACGAAGGTCGTCAGAATGAGCAACTTCATTATTTCCAAAATCAAGTCAGAAATAGGGATCATATTATGGGAGAAGCTGTGGTTCAGATTCGAGAAGTGGCGGATCACCTACAAACTTTTGCAGTAAAAGCTGACACGTTGAGTGTGAAGTATGAATTGGAGTCAGATTGAGGACAAGAATTAGCCTCGTTGCTTAAAAAGATCAAGGTCTTAAGTATTAGGGCAAAGCCATATTTGTAGCCCATTCTATGTAAAGAGATTTGTTTTCTAATAAAGTTTTTTTTGAAAGTAATTGAAATTAGAATTGACGCCTTTTTGCATTCATTTTTATACATCGCATTACATGCATTAAAAATTATTAAAAGGTTCTGATTAAAATCATTCTTCAGTTAACCTAGAATCTAACCAGCCAACTCAACATCGTTATGGTACACGGGCGAAATCAAAAAGTATGAATCAAAGTCTAGAAAAGCTTGAACAGTTTCAAAAAGACATGCAGGATTAGCTTCAGCAGCAAATGAAGGAACAGCTCGATAAGATTCAGCAGAATTTGATGGACAAAATGACGGAATCCCAAGGGAGCATGATGACACAATTAACGCGATTGTTGACTGATGGGAAGGATAAGGGAAAGAGCTCTGTAGCCAATATTGAAGAGGAAGGTCAGGATGGACTCCTGTATCCTCCAGGCTTTACTTCTCCACATGCGCAGCCCCAAGTTGAAGTTTACCCGCGCAAATCTTCTGTTACAATTAGGCCTCAATAGTTTCAGGCCGATGCTTCAAGGTCAATAAATTTCCAAGCCAGATCAGGCTCTAACCCTGAGAATAATCCTGCCAATCCTATTGTTCCTGATTTCGATGAAGCAGTTGAAAAAGAGAAAACAAAAGAAGAATTACCAAAGCAATTAGAGGAAAGGTGGAAGTGGATTGAAGAGAAATTCAGAGCATTGGAAACTACTGAAAGATGTCATGGTATTGATGCTAAGGATTTAAGTTTGGTACCGGATTTGGTGCTTCCTTACAAGTTTAAAATGCCGGATTTCGAGAAGTATAATGGGACCACTTGCCCTGAGGTCCACATTACCATGTTTTCTAGACGAATGACTAAGTATGACAATAATGATCAGTTATTGATACACTACTTTCAGGATAGCCTCACGGGGGCAACGTCTAAATGGTAAAATCAATTAAGCCGTCCTAGGATTAGCTCTTGGAGGGATTTAGCACAGGCTTTTATGAAACAGTACAGTCATGTGGTAGAAATGGTTCCTGATAGGATTACTTTGCAGAACATGGAGAAAAAGTCGAATGAAGGTTTTAGACAGTATGCTCAGAGGTGGAGGGAGGTGGCAGTGCAGGTCCAACCATCGCTCCTTGAAAGAGAAATGACGATGCTTTTTATAAATACGTTGAAATCCCCATTCATTACACACATGTTAGGAAGTGCCACAAAAAGCTTTTCTGACATAGTCATGAGTGGCGAGATGATTGAAAGTGCTATAAGGAGCGAGAAGATTGATGTTGGAGAGAACAACAGAAGACAGGCCTCAAAGAAAAAAGAAAGTGAGGTGAAAAATGTAAGTACATACGACAAATCGATTACGATGAATCAGCCCAGAAAGGTAGTGACAAGTCAATAGGGTTCATCAAAACAGGAATTTGGTGCGAGGCCAAGTACTGAGAGGCCCCAGTTCACACCCATTCTTATGTCATATAAAGAGTTGTATCAGAATTTATTCAACGCGTACGTTGTTGCCCCTTTTTACTTGACCCCTTTACAACCTCCGTATCCCAAATGGTATGACGCGAATGCACAATGCGATTACCATGCAGGGGTTACGGGGCATTCCATAGAACATTGTACTGCTTTTAAAAAGCTTGTTGAAAGGCTCATTAAGATGGGCGTTGTCAAGGTAGATAATTCATCAGGTACGGAAAATCCATTACCCAATCATACTGATGCTGGGGTAAACATGATGGGTGAAAGTATGGGAAGAAGGGTCAAGGAGAATGTTGCTGAGGTAAAAATCCCTTTAAAGAGGGTTTGGAAAGAAATAGTAAGAAGAGGGTTAATCGTCTTGAATTTAGTGAGAGGTGGTAAGACCCAAAATTATTGTGAGTTCTATCATGAGGTGGGACACGAAATTCAGAGATGTGAGGAGTTTAGAGCTCTGGTCCAGAGCATGATGGATAGTGGAGAAATAGAGTTTTTTGAAGAGGTAGAAGGAAAAGGAAGTATATGCGCATTGGAGTCAGTGACGAGGATTCCGAAGGTTAATCATCCTGTGATTATCATCTCGCGCCCTAAAGTTAATGAGGTTAGGGCACAGGTGACAACGAGGATCGTAATTCAAAAGCCGATAAAGTTTTTGTATAAAGATAGTAAGAAGGTCCTTGGAATTATGAGTGCGATGTAACAGTCTCGGGAGAAAAAGCTTTAGTTAGTATTGCAAATAAAAACTGAAATACAGGTTCTTATACGAATACTGAGAAGTACTGCAGTCGGATAAATGACCAAGCAGAATCAGCAGAGGGAAAAGTTCTTGCAGCAGAGCAAAAGGAGGAGAGGTCATTGATTAATGAGCCAATAAAGGAGGAAGAAGCCACTGAATTCTTGAAATTTTTGAAGCACAGTGAGTATAGCATGGTAGAGCAGCTGCATAAGCAACCAGCTCGTATATCTGTGTTGGCCTTGCTCATGAGTTCAGAGGTGCATCGAAATGTGCTGATGAAGGTGTTGAACAAAACATATGTGGCAAATGATATTTCTGTCAACTAATTGGATCGATTGGTCAACAATATAAGTGCCGACAATTTTATCTTTTTCAATGATGACGAAATACCATCTGGAGGTATGGGGTCCACTAAAGCTCTGCACATTACTACTCAATGTAAAGGATACATGCTGTCGAAAGTTTTGATTGATAATGGATCCGCATTGAATGTACTGCCTTAATCTACTCTCAATAGGCTACCTGTGGATAGCTCATATATGAAAATGTGTCAAAATGTGGTAAGGGCGTTCGATGGAACGGAAAGGAAGGTTTTGGGGAGGATTAAGATACCGTTGTAGATTGGCCCAAATATTTATGAAGTGGATTTCATTGTAATGGATATCAAGCCTTCTTATAATTGTTTGTTGGGAAGACCTTGGATACACTCGGCAGGGGTTGTGCCTTCATCACTGCATCAGAAGTTGAAGTTGGTGTCAGAGGGACGGTTAGTGACCATAAATGCTGAGGAGGGTATTATTGCGTCAATAACCAGTAATACACCGTACGTGGAGACGGATGAGGAGGCGGTGGAATGTTCTTTCTGAACCTTAGAGTTCGTGAATGCAACATTTATTGCCGAGGGGAATAGAATTCCAATGCCGAAGATATCCAAGACTACAAGAATGGGTCTTCAATTAATGGTGGGAAGAGGAGCTGTACCGGGGAAAGGATTGGGAAGATATTTGCAAGGAGGAGTTAAGGCACCAGTGATGAAAGAAAAGTATGATCGTTTTGGTCTAGGCTATAGACCAGATGTAAAACAAAGGAGAAAGAAAATGGAGAGAAGACAGGAGAGAAGAAGGGCACGCCTGAGTAGAAATGAGGTTAAGTGGGAACCCATGGCTTTTCCTCACATATCCAAGACCTTCGTATCAGGGGGGTTCATTCATTCTGAGTGAAGAATGCTTAAAGTGAAAAGTGTTGAAGAAATGCTAGGAGATGTCTACATCAATGCCCTAGGCACAGTTGAAAGAGAGACCTTGCTAGTGATTTGCCCTTATAAACCTGGAAGTGAGCTAAACAATTAGACTACAGAAGAGATTTCTGTAGTTTTTAGAGCTCTTTCAGAATAAATGTTCAGAACATCTTTGTTGTTTTTGACTTAAATTAGGAATTTTTTTATATGCACATGTGAAATGTTATGATTCTAATAAATATACTTTTCGTATTAGAGCCAATAGTCTTTTTCATTCTTTTTTGAGTAATTATTCTTTTATTCTTTTTTCTACATCATTCATTTATTCATTCATAATCATATTTGTTCATAAATTCATTCTTTGTATATTCTTTGGCACCTACCATAGGTCCCCGGATATCAATGATATGAACGACGTTGCTTCAGACTCAGAATCCCTTTTTGAGCAAGACATGTGTTTAGAGGGATCACATGATTTTGAAGATGACATAGACCGTGTTGTATCTCCAGACTTATTGAGAATGGTAGAACAGGAGGATAAGCAAATCCTACCTCATAAAGAATCATTGGAGATTGTGAGCCTAGAGGAAGGAAATGAGGTAAAGATCGGAACTGACATTACCGTCAAGACAAGGCAATACCTCATTGAATTACTCCGTGAATTCAAAGATGTCTTTGCATGGTCATATCAGGATATGCCTGGGTTAAGCACTGATATTGTGGTGCACCGTCTTCCTATAAAAGAGGATTGCAAGCCAGTTCAGCAGAAGCTCAGGAGAATAAGGCCTGACATTGTGTTAAAAATAAAACAAAAAGTCAAAAATTAGTTTGATGCTGGGTTCCTGTAAGAAGTCAAATATTCAGAATGGGTAGCCAACGTTGTCCCTGTCCCTAAAAAAGATGGGAAAGTGCGAATGTGTGTGGATTACAGGGATTTGAATAGGGCCAGTCCAAAGGATAATTTTCCGTTGCCCCGCATTGATACTTTGGTGGATAATACGGCAGGTTATTCATTGTTTTCTTTCATTGATGGTTTTTCTGGATACAATCAAATAAAGATGCATCCAAAAGATATGAGAAAGACCATATTTATCACTTTGTGGGGGACATTCTGTTATAAAGTGATGCCCTTTGGATTAAAGAATGCGGGGACAACTTATCAAAGAGCTATGGTAACTTTGTTTCATGACATGATGCATAAGGAGATTGAGGTTTATGTTGACGATATGATTGCAAAGTCCAGAACGGAAGAAGAGCATGTTCAAGTTCTGCGGAAATTATTTTTGAGACTAAGAAATTTCCAGCTCAAGCTTAATCCAACAAAGTGCACCTTTGGAGCTAGATCAGGGAAGTTGCTAGGCTTCATAGTCAGTGGAAAGGGAATTGAGGTTGACCCAGACAAAGTCAGGGCAATACGTGATTTGCCTCCACCACACACTCAGAAAGACGTACGAGGTTTTTTGGGAAGATTGAATTACATTGCTCGGTTTATTTCACAACTAACTGAGAAATGTGACCCTATATTCCATCTTCTAAAGAAGCATAATTCGGGTGTATGGGATGAAGAATGTCAGAAGGCTTTTGACAAAATAAAGCGGTACTTGTCCAACACTCCATGCTATCACCATCTAGCCCAGATAGGCCATTAATACTATATTTAGCGGTATTTGACAATTCTATGGGGTGCGTGTTAGGCCAACATGATGAGACGGGAAGAAAAGAAAGGGCAATATATTATCTCAGCAAGAAATTCACTAATTGTGAAGTGAGGTATTCGACTATTGAGAAGTTGTGTTGTGCTTTGGTTTGGACAACTCGGAGACTACGGCAATATATGTTGTATCATATGACATGGCTGATTTCAAAGTTAGACCCCTTAAAGTATATGATGGAGTCAACTGTTTTGAATAGGAGGATGGCTAGATGGCAGATCTTGCTTTCTGAGTTTGACATAGTGTATGTGAGTCAGAAGGCCGTAAAAGGGAGCGTAATAGCTGACTTTTTAGCTAGCAGAGCCTTGGAGGATTATGAACCTTTGAACTTTGATTTCCCAAATGAGGATTTGATGTATGTGGCAGTCATTGAAGAAAATCCCCAAATGGATCACGTGTGGAAGCTAAATTTTGATAGAGCCTCAAATGCTGTAGGAAATGGAATTGGGGCAATCCTGGTATCTCCAAATGGAGATCACTATCCTATTGCTAGCAAACTAGATTTTGATTGTATGAACAATATGGCAGAGTATGAAGCATGTATTATGGGCATTCGTGCAGCCATCGAACGTAAGATCAAAGTGTTAAAAGTGTATGGGGATTCCGCATTGGTGATATACCAACTCAAAGGAGAATGGGAGACAAGAGACCCTAAACTGATCAGTTATCGAAAGATGGTTCTTGAATTGATGGACAAGTTTGATGACATCACTTTTTGTTATCTTCCACGAGATGAGAATCAGATGGCTGATGTATTGGCTACCTTAGCCTCTATGATCCAAGTGAATAGGTTTGAGGATATGAAGCCTATTTAGATGAGTATTTCTGAAACCCCGGCTCATTGCTATAATGTTGAGGAAGAGGAAAAAGATGACCATCCCTGGTATTTGAATATATTGCGATATGTGAAAAATCGTGAGTATCCAGATCAGGCAACGGAGAATGATAAGAGAGCATTGAGAAGAATGGCTATTGACTATGTTCTAGATGGAGAGATCCTGTACAAAAAACGGAAAGATCAGATACTGCTAAGATGTGTGGACGCAGTGGAAGCTAGAAAAATTCTAGAAGAGGTCCATAAGGGTATCTGCGGAACGCATGCAAATGGTTTCACAATGGCCAGGCAGATCATGAGATTTGGGTATTATTGGTCTACTATGGAAAGAGATTGCATCAACTATGCTAAGAAGTGTCATAAATGTCAAATTTATGGCGATAAAATGCATGCACCTCCTTCACCTCTTCATGTTATGACTTCTCTGTGGCCTTTCTCTATATGGTGTATGGACGTCATTGGGCCAATATCGCCAAACGCTTCTAATGGACATTGCTTCATCTTTGTGGTTATTGATTACTTTACCAAATGGGTAGAAGCTGCTTCATATGCAAATGTCACGAAGTCAGCAGTTAGTAGATTCTTGAAAAAGGAAATCATATGTCGATATAGAATGCCTGAGAGGATCATATCCGATAATGAACTGAATTTGAACAGTAGTGCGATAGCGGAGGTTTGCAGTCAATTCAAGATCAGACATCATAACTCGTCGCTATATCGCCCAAAGATGAATGGCGCAGTAGAAGTAGCCAATAAGAATATCAAGAGATTGTGGGAAGATGACTGAGACTTACAAAGACTGGCATGAGAAATTACCATTCGCCCTCTTTGCTTATAGAACGTCTGTTAGGACTTCGACCTGCGCAACACCTTTCTCTCTGGTTTATGGGATGGAAGTAGTTTTACCTATTGAGGTGGAAATTCCTTCTCTTCGGGTATTGGCTGAGTTGAAATTGGATGAGGCAGAATGGGCTCAGTCTCGTTACGATCAGTTGAACTTAATAGAAGGGAAAATGCTAAAGGCTATTCAGCACGGTCAGATGTATCAAAGGCGAATCATGCAAGCCTACAACAAAAAAGTTCGTCCTAGAGAATTTCATGATGGGGAGCTAGTGTTGAAAAAGATCCTTCCTATACAAAAGGATTTTAGAGGAAAATGGATGCCAAATTGGGAAGGTCCATATGTTGTACAAAAAGTCTTTCCAGGGGGAGCTTTAATCTTGAGTGAGATGGATGGCAAAGACTTGCCAAACCCTGTAAACTCAGATTCAGTTAAGAAATACTTTTCTTAAAAAAAAAGAGAAAAAGAAAAGGAGAGGCCAAGGTGAAAACCTGCAAAGGGCGCCTTGAGACCAAAGGGGATTTGAGTTGAAAACCTGAAAAAGGACGGCTCAAATGTTGATCAAGTGGGGCATCCGGTGATCTTGCAATGATTGAATTAGTGAGAAAGGGGACGCAATATCTTGGGGCATCGATAGAGTACTGTGGATCTTCTAAGCACATGTCGAACTCAGAGTGGTCTTCGAAAAGTCTGCGCAGAGAAGTTCAAATTGCGATATTTGGGGCACTTAGTCTTCTCAGTAATTATATTTTGGAATACATTATTCTTTTTCAAGATTTGTGTTTCCAATCCATTTTCTCTTTTATTCTTATTATTCTTTATAATTTATTTTGTATTTTATTCTCAATAAATTTCATCCTGTCCATTTTGATAGTCTTGTTCAAGCATTTTTCATTGAAGCAACGATTAATAGGCTAATAATACTTTTACGAAGGAAATTTTACATATTAATCTGGAAATTTCTAAATAATATAGGGACTTGAAACAGGGCCATTGTTTAGAATACACCAAGTTCAAAGGTTGAAATGTCTAAAAAGGAAAATTTTAAAAATAAGATTATCCTTTCGAACAAACACTGACTGAACAAAATGGCGAGATGTAATGATGGTGACAAAGCTTGATCACTTTGCAATAAGAAGAAGTTTTCTTGGAGAAGGAAGTCCTTCATTTGTGCATAGGCATTTGGTATGACACCCTATGAATGGTGAAGGACCAAAGAGCTTCACATTCTATATTCTTGAAGTATGATAGGAGATGATAAAGAAAAAGTCATATTTTTCTACCCTTGGTTCACAGCGGGAGAAAGATGGTACAAATTTTGCGTCCCAATGGATTGAACTTTGAAGTTCATAGTGGGGGACAGTTTGATTAAGTGTTTATTCGGAAATGCCAGGTGAGCAAGAAGGCGTTGTATCACGTCAGTGATAAAGCCTTAATAAACTTTGAGTAATAACAACCTAGGCGGGATCATTCTCGAAAAAATAAATATTCTACATTCATTCAAATGTCATTCATACACGTCTAATTAGGAGCATTTTATTCATTCTGATCATGACATCCTAATCACTAGGCATAATTAGGTTCATAAAATGAATTATACAGGTCATGTTCCCCAAAGAACAAACCGAAAAAACTAATCCTATCTCCCTAAAGTTGCAATAGAGCGGATTAAAATCAGATCTTATCTCTCTGAAGTTGCAGAAGAGTAGATCGCATCCAGTCTTATCTCCCTGAAGTTGCAGTGGAGCAGATTGAAGAAAATAATTCTATCTCCCTGAAGTTGCAGTGGAGCGGATTAAAATCAGATCTTATCTCTCTGAAGTTGCAGAAGAGCAGATCGCATCTAGTCTTATCTACCTGAAGTTGCAGTGGAGTAGACTAAAAAATAGCAAATTTTGTTCTTTGAGAAGTTATAAAGTATTAAATCCTATCTCCCTGATGTTGCAGTGGAGTGGATCGAAGCATCAATTCCTATACTTATGAAGATGCAGTAGAATGGAATAAAGCTACTTGGGGAAAAGAGCCTTGAAGTCCAGCATGGCCAGGCAAAATTGGCCATTTCTAAAAGTCTTTGCTTCGTTCCCATTACATGATAATGAGCAAAAAGGGGCAGCTGTAATAGGCCAATTTTGGCCTGGCTAAAACAATCATGTATACAACCCAAATAAACTAAATGCATGAGTCCCAATAAGGCCCAAACCAATAACCCCGTACCAGCCTAAATTAGCCAAATACAGAAACCCTAGTAACCGCCTCTATCGCAGCAGGCACACCCCACGCACGTCGCAGTAACCACCCCACGTTCAGCATTCCGCACGCGCCACACACGCACATACCTGCAACAAATTGAATCACGAATAGCAAATGGTGGTAGAGATGGAAAGGGGGTTCTCAGGGGTTATTCTTTTTGTTATTTTGGCTATTTAAAGTCAAATTGAATCTGTAAAGAGGGTTAGATGAATGTTGTAAAAAAAATATACTGAAATACAAGAACAAAGAATCAGAAAACATTTCAGTTAAAGGTGATTGTCATCGTTTTTCAGGGTTCTTTCCAATTTCTATTTACTTATTTTTATATCTTCTAGTAGTCGAGGGTAAAAAGGGAAAGAAGGGGTTTACCTGGGACGTGGTTCTGTCGTCGGAGCCTCCTCCCTTGCTGCTGAAATCAGGTATGGAGAGAGCAAAGGAGTGTCTTTTCTTCCTTCCGTTACTCGCCAGAAAGGGTGTCTACGAAGGCCCCGCTTGGTGCGACTCTGGCCTTTGTCCTCAAAGACACTGCGACGGAGTGCGGCGGCATGGCAATTGAGCTTCGAGCTAGGACGAAGCCCTAGCAGAGGAGAGGGGAAATCCTTGCGGCTGCTATGGCTGCAGGTTGATTTTATTTTTAGGGTTTTGAAAAAGGGGGTTTTATTTGGTTTGAAAAACGGCGCCGTATTAGTATAACCCGAATGCCCACGTAACTCGACCCAAAACCTGATCAGATCCGCGTGTTTTAAGTATTGATGGGTTATTTATGATTTAGTCCCTTCATGTTTTCATCATTTCAAAATTACTGTTCTGCTGTTTTCAAAATTTTCCCTGAAACATTAATTTTGCTTCAATTTAATACAATGCTGCGAAGCGTTTCAGGAGGTTTGGGTAAATTTCTTTTTAGGTCCTCCTTCTGTTACGCGTGTTTTAATTTGCTCATTTTCTCATTTTTAATTTTCGAATTTAGCCTTTAAATTCTATTTATTTTCAACTTAATCCTTAATTTGTTATTTTAAGTTTTTTTATATTATTAATACTGTTTATTTGTATTATTATCACTATATTATTATAAGTACTTATTATTATTATTATTGTTATTATTATTATTTCAATATATATACGCATAGATATCATACAATATATACGTATATATTTGAAATGTTTTAAATTAATATACATATCTTATATATTTTATTATTATTTTGTTTTTCTTAGTTTTATATACATATATATATACGTACATATATTTCTATTTTAGAATATTTATATAGTTTTATATATTTTATAATCCAAATATATATACATTTTTTATAATATATATACATACACTATTCAAAATTATAATAAATATATTTTCTGCATTCTTCTTATATATACATATATATATATATATACATATTTTCATAATTTATTAATATATTTTTACTTATATTTTTTATTTATTTATTTCTATTTATTTCTATTTATTTTTTAGATACATATACATATTTTATATTTTATTTTCATAACTTTTAAATACATGTTTTAATATATGCATACACATATTTTTAAAATTTACTTATATATCATATTTTATTTTGTAAATACATATACATATATCATTTAAATTGAAGTAATGGTTTCATGTTATGCATTAACATTTTTTAAGAAAACATCTTGGTTTCATTAAAGTACCAAAATCATCACATTTTATAAATTTTCAAAATATTTGGCATTCATGATTCTCGAGAAAGATCGTGTCCTAACTTACTAGATTGTGATTATTTTTCGATGAATTTAGAAAACCAAGTATTTATTTTGCAATAAATTCACACAAATTTCAAACAAAAGCTTATTCTCGGGAATCCAAAAATGTCGGGTCCTAACTTACTGGTCATGACATTTTACTATCTCGAAATAAGAATTTATAAAACAAAAGGTCATATTCGGTATTTGGAATTTTGAGAAATTGAGCCCTAACTTACTGGGCTTCGATTTTCTTCATTTGACCTAAATAACCGAATATTCTTAGATTTAACTGTGTGAGTTTTAAAATCAAAAGACAAACTTAATTTTGACGATTTAAAAATATTGTGCCCTAACTCACTGGGTGTGATGTTTTATTTCTTTGAAATAAGAATGTTTTATTATTTTAATTCATTCACGAGTTAAAAGTTTTCTTTTAAAATCTTTTCAAATTTTTGACACCAAGACATAAAACAATCAATTCTGTACCAATTTTGGGCGTTACGAGGGTGCTAACCCTTCCTCGTGCGTAACTGACTCCCGAACCTGTTTTCTCAAATTTCGCAGACCAAAATCGTTTTTAAGGTGAGCCGATCACACCTCAATCAAGGATCGATGGCGACTCCAATTTTTGTTTTTAAAGTCGACAACTAAATTTTTGTTTTTTCAAAAAAATGGTTTCGACAATATTATTAAATAAATTTTACCTTATTATGAGTATTCATAAGGGGTGGTTATTTAGTGACGTAAAAATGGTAGGCGATACCATGCCCATGACTAAAGGAGTATGTAATCACCGATTTTAATTGTTTGTGCTACCATTGTCCGACACATCTCTCGGTACAATATCGCCAACTTAGCTGATCTCCAACTGAGTCGCCTCGCATTTTTTAAGTTGACTAGTTGTAGGAGCCACCTTAAATATACTAGATTTCAAGATTTATCTAGCATTAAAAGACCTTCAATTAACCTTAGTATGAATGTCCATGCGTATTGTTGTCTTTCAACGGTATTAGCGGAGTTGTCAATATATGAGAAAGTGTCTTCTAACCATTTCATATCTATCCGACTATCACTAAACTTATCCAATACCTTACCTAATAGTTGGTCGCAAATTGCGCTCCAATTGCCAATGCCCACTACCTTCGTAACGACTGCCCCATCAACCGATAAATCAAGTTGTAATGCTACGTCCTTGAGTGTAATTGTACACTCAACACATGGAAGATGAAATGTGTGTCTCGGGTCTCCATCTTTCCACCAAAGTCCTACTAAGTGTGGGATCCAATTTAGCCCCCACGAGCATACGAGTCACGTGCAAGAATTTTGCTTGCAAGTGTTGTTCAATAACACGCGGTGCCCTCGCACTTAAATTGTGTATATATATCTCGATAATCCAATCTTCGGTTTGATTATATAAACATAAAAAAATTATAAAATTAATAATGTTAACAACTTAATAATTATATTAATTAAAATAAAAAATTAATAATATTTTCTTATTATTTGTAATTAGATGTCGGAAATGTGTTTATCATCCAAACGAATAAGAGACATTGACATTTTTAAAATTATAAAAATTAAATAAAATCAAAGAAATTACAAAATATAAAATTAAGACGACAATAATTTGAGAGAAATTGAATGAAAATTAAGAATAAAATAGTTGAGAGAATTGAGTGAATAAATGAATAGGATTGAGAGAATTGAAAGAACAAGATTTGAATACAAAGAAAGAAAATGAGTTCGATATATATAGCAAATAAACTAGTCATTAGAAAAAAATTTTCTAGTTATTTGAAAAAAAACACTACCGTTGAATTTTTTTTAACCATTACAAAAAGTTATCGATGGATGAAAATATGTTCTACTAGACTTGTTTTCCATTTTTCTCTCCAAAATTAATATATTTCAAAATTTTTTTTTTTAAAAACGACCTAATAGATAATTAAATTTTAAAATCAGCGTTTTTGCTAAGTTAACCCGAGTTTAAAGTAGATAAAAAAAATTGCAGAGAAATTTAGGGTTTTATTTTATTTTATTTTTGTGAAGTACGCAAGGGAAATGCAAAATAGGAAGAATAAAATATAAATAGTGATAAATAATACGGGAAAAAAGAAGGAAAAAAAAGGGGAAAAAACAAGTAGGGTCCTTATCTGGAAGGCATGAGGCTAGAGATAGATAACTTGGAACTTCTCTTCTTAAGACAAAACTGGCTTTGGTTTTGGGTTTGGTTTCTTTTTCTTACAATTATTTTTGTATGGTCTGAAATCCAATGGCTGTTTCTCCCAACATACGAATCGGTATCCCTCTCCCTTCCACTCCTTCTACCTACCACCGTCTTCCTATGTCCACTCTCTCCTACCCTTTCTTCTTCTTCTACTCTTCCCCTCCACGCGCACTCCGTTTCCACTCTCCTCCCACGCGCCATCGCCTCCTCTCTCTCCGCCCCAAGGCCTCCGTCGAAACCCCCGCTGCTTCAGGTCTTTCTTACTTGCTTCCTTTTTTTTTTTGCTTCTATATTCAAATGGTGACTCACTGCCAACTTTATTTATGTATATATTTAGTTAGGAATAATTGTATTGCCAAGTTTTTCTTTTTAAATTAATCCCATTTCAAGCTAACATGAAAAACACTGCGGTTTTTCTTCTTCTTTTCAAATAAATTGTTAAGGAGCATGTGGCATTCTATGTGATTTTCATTCATCAAAACCGTTGATGGATGTACTAAAATAAATATTTATCATTTAATTTTCATATATGATAATAGTTTTCTTTCCTTTTTGCAGCAATGTGAATACTGACTGAAACTGAAATATGCGGAGTGACGCATGCAGTAATTGATAAAATAGAATCTTTTCTCTGATGGTTATCACTATAATCAGTTTTATGTTGGTTGTTGCTTTTATTTTACTTTCCACAAAACAATGAAGTGTTTGGATAAATGGAAATAATATATATATTTAAAAAAATTAAAACATTAGTTTTGTGAGTGGCAAAATACGTGATATTTAACTCTATGGGGAAAAATATGTATATTTGGATGTGCACCATTTACTTATTGTATATAAAATAAGTGTAATTTTTATGGTTGATGCCTTTGCTTTTTGCTTTTAAGATTCTTTTAATAAAAAGTGCAATAAGGAAAAAAGAAAAAAACAACGCAAAAATTTTGGAATATATTTTTATGAACATTTAGTTCATATATATAAACTACTCTGTATTATAAATATATACTCAATGTTTTAATTGGCCCCAAAATCAGATAGCAAGGTTCGCCACCTAAAAAACAAGTAATGAAAGCGAAATATAAATAAATAAAAGCAAACAGACCATCCAGAGCCTAAGAAAGCGAAAAGCAATTAATGACACTAACAATCAAATAGAGTTTTAAGTTCACCACAAGTATAATTTGTGAAATGGTATCCATGTTATCAACTATTGGCAGTATATTAATGGCAAAATTACTTCCTAATCTCATAATATTATTATCACTATGTATATCATACAACATTTACTCATGTCATGTTAACTTCTATTTGAGCTAGGTTATAGGCAGGTCCAGAGTTATGTTTTCCTTCATGTTTATATCCAAGTTACATTGAGAGCATGAGTAATGCTTCTGTGTTTCTTCTTACAGGTAAATTGGTTGAGAATTTGGTCATCATAGGCTCAGGTCCTGCTGGATATACAGCAGCAATATATGCAGCTCGTGCGAATTTGAAGCCTGTAGTGTTCGAGGGATATCAAGTTGGCGGTGTACCTGGTGGCCAGTTGATGACTACCACTGAAGTTGAGAACTTCCCTGGTTTTCCTGATGGAATAACTGGTCCTGATTTGATGGATAGGTATTTAAAAGAAAGATGAAAGTCTATTTCTTTCTTTGCTAATTTTATTGACAACTACTGTTTCAGCTAGAGTTATATAATTGGAGTCCTGATCTTGTTTTGACTAGGATGCGACGACAAGCTGAACGTTGGGGAGCTGAATTGTTCCAAGAAGATGTGGAACACATTGATGTTAGAAGTAATCCTTTTACAATACAGAGTAGTGAACGTGAGGTGATGTGAATTCCCGTTGGCTACTTTTGTTTTTATGTTCAGATGATTGAATTATTAGCATGGTGATAGAACTATGACTTGAATCACAACATTATGCCCAATGTTCATTACTCCTTGAATCTTTTTTCTTTTTATGGCACTTTTTCTTTATTCATATTGTTCCTTACATTTCTATTTCAGGTTAAGTGTCATAGTGTTATTTTTGCTACTGGAGCTACAGCAAAAAGGCTAAGGTTACCTCGTGAAGATGAATTTTGGAGCAGGGGAATTAGTGCTTGCGCGATTTGTGATGGAGCATCACCATTATTTAAAGGTCAAGTACTTGCTGTGGTTGGAGGAGGTGATACAGCTACTGAGGAAGCAATATATTTAACAAAATATGCTCGTCACGTTCACTTGCTTGTTCGTAGGGACCAACTAAGAGCATCAAAAGCAATGCAAGATAGGTGAGTTTTACCAACTGTTATTTTTGTTTAAAATTTTATGGCCAATACTTTACATCTTAATTTAATGATTGGTTTTTTCAAATTGCTTAGAGGTGTATGTAATGTTTTTCTTGCTTGTGAGATGTCTTTTCAAAAGTTCTGGATTCATGACTATCAGAAAAAACCCATATGTTACTGATTTTCTTGCAGAAGTTATATATGTGTGTGTGTGTGTGTGTTAGAGGATGTTCAAATTGTTGACAATTGACATGGTTACTGTAAAAGGTTCCTGATTGTTTGTGGGCCTTGTTTTATTCCATTTCATTTCATTTTTGTGCTCTGTGGTCCTTGTTTGGGAGTGAGACTTAAGAATTTAAGGTTGGTTTTCCAGTAGCCCTTTCAGAAGCTCGGCCATGTTGTGGTGACTTTCTGATTTTTACGTCTCCTTTTGTTCTTTTATTTAAATACAGTAAGTTCTAGTGCTAGCTGAAATTTCTCATGGTGGTTCTAATTGCTACCTTGATTGTGGTGCATTGTGTACTAATGAGCAGTTTGTATGTATGTTGAGTTTTCAACTCCCTGAATGTTTTTTTAACAGGTTAATTATCACGAATGTTTCAGAGTTTACAACAATCCAAATATCACCTTGCACTTCAATACAGAGGCCGTGGATGTTGTTAGCAATACAAAAGGTCAAATGTCAGGCATATTAACCAGAAGAATTGATACTGGAGAGGAATCTGTGCTCGAGGCAAAGGGCTTGTTTTATGGTATTGGACATTCACCAAATAGCCAGCTGTTGCAAGGTCAAGTCGAACTTGATAGCTCTGGATATGTTCTAGTAGAGGAGGGTACTGCTAAAACTTCTGTGGAAGGTGTATTTGCAGCAGGAGACGTGCAGGTAATCTTCCTTTATTCATGTTGGTTTGTGACCAGTCAGCAAACATTTCATCTTCCCAAAACCTTGAGATTTGCGTGCCAGCATTGCCAGAATTCAGGGCATGTTCACATGAGCCTTTCGAGAATATATTAATCTGACAATGCAAACACTTGTGTTTTGGAATTATTCATAATGCCTTAGTAAGGGCATCTAAAGAATCTAAGGATTGCTCTAGCATCAATTGAAGGAGGTAAAATATAGGAAACATCAAGGAAAAAGATAATGAAATGCTCTCATCTTGCTTTTGGAATGTTGGTGGGTAAGAGTAACCCAATTATAATAATGAGAGTGTGAATCTTTGTCTTGTTCATCAGGTATGAACTCAACAAGCCAAACTTTTGGTATACTTTTCTCTCTTATAATCCCGTACAATGACCTATGGTATGTCATATTTTCCTAAGTTTTCCCTTGTGTTTGGAGCCAGCCTCTCATTCATTCATACTTACTTTGTGGTGTTGAATATGAGTAAGCCTGTATGACACATGAACTTACTGATGAATCAAGGAAACATATATATAATCATGGAAGATGACTTGTTTTCTTTCAGTTCCATGTATGATAAAGAAAATCAGTGAGTCCTTGAATGTTTACTGTGTCCTCTTCCTACATGAAACATGACAGTGCTTGATTTTCCAGATAAATTCAAACTAACTGTACATCTTTGGAGAAAGTCTGTACTATAAAAAAACTTGTCTTGTAACTCCTTTTGTTCTTTTCATTAACAGGATCATGAGTGGAGACAAGCTGTAACTGCTGCTGGATCTGGATGCATCGCTGCTTTATCTGTTGAACGATACCTTGTTAGAAATGATCTTCTTGTCGAGTTTCATCAGGTATTTTTCTTTCTATCGAATGCGAACTCTGGCATTTGTATTATATTTTGCAAGTACATTTTTCATGTACTTAATGATCTGCTTTTTTTTCCAACCTGTTTATTTACTAAGCCCCTTCAAATTTATTATCGCATTCACACATGCTTTTATCAATCTTTATCATGATCATGTATCTTACAGCCTCAAACTGAAGAGGTCAAGAAAGAACTGACAGATAGAGATATTCAAGAAGGTTTTGACATTACACTCACAAAACACAAGGGCCAGGTTTGTACCTAATTGGCTTCGATTTTATTTTATTTTGTTTCATTTAAGTTTAATGTATCAAATATTTATCCTTTTTGGTTTTCACTAGAATCTTATCTCTAAACTAGTATTCTTTTTCCTATTCCAGTATGCGTTGCGAAAGTTGTATCATGAGAGTCCGAGGCTTATATGTGTATTATATACTTCACCAACTTGTGGTCCATGTCGGACTTTGAAGCCAATTCTTAGCAAGGTATATTAGCTCTGATTGGTTCAATACTTCATTTGCTTTAGCTTCCATGGTTTGAGTTGGTTGGTGAAAATTTGAATGCTGATTTGTATGTAGTTTTATACGTTTCAAGGTTGCATAGATTAGACTACTAAGCTTGGGTAAATCTCATTCCGGGTGATTTTGACTGAAGTTAAATATTGCATCATATTGCTTCACTAAAAGCTTGCCTTGCAGCCAGCTGGTAAGGAAAATACCTTGTGAAACCAGAAACTGGATGTTGCGTACAAAGATTTATTATACTTCACTTGGTTTCTAATGAGCTTGGATTCATTTCTTTTAGGAAATTTGCTTATGTCATTGATCTAATTCCTTCGGCATAGCTTGAGAGTTTGGCTTAAATGCTCTAAAGCATAAATACTCCTTATAGTTAGTGTAATATTAAACGACTTTTCATTTTGCTTAGCTTTTACTCTGTCTTTTTACAGGTGATTGATGAATTTGATCAGAATGTACATTTTATCGAAATTGATATTGAGGAAGATCCGGAGATAGCTGAAGCTGCTGGAATTATGGGTACCCCATGTGTGCAGTTTTTCAAAAATAAAGAGATGCTCAGGTTGGCTAAACCTCTTCTTTTCTTGTATATGCAAAATTAACTTGCTAATCAATTGATGACTGACTAGGTTTGTTGCAGAAGAGAAATTTTATAATGTGTAAGATGGTTACCTTGTTTTGTTGCCGGTTCTGCAGGACTGTATCTGGGGTCAAAATGAAGAGAGAATACAGAGAATTCATTGAAGCAAATAAATGAGTATTGTTGTGGTTTCTTGGCTATCATCATTTTGAAATTCAATTTTGTTTCTTATGAAAAGTTAGTTGAATAATAATGCTTTCAATTATAAACTGATATCATGTATCCATTAACTACACATGAGAGTTGCCATTGCATTTATAAATTTTTGTTCCAATCTTTAATATTTGGTCATTTTCATATATGAACTTAGTTTACAAGGTTGACTACATGCTGCTGACCCAGAACAATTGGCAGCCATTTCTGTATATGTTGTGTCTGACACAAGTTTGTGCATTTGGTCAAATTCATGGAGTAGAATTTCATTGATAGAGATGGTAACTCTTTCTTCCTTTTGCAATTTGCATCGCTCGCTGGGAAAAAAACAAATGCACTAATTTCTGATTTATACAATGTCCTTTGCTTTTTAAGCTTACCCTATATTGGGACCAGAATTGGATGCGCATTAATGTTAATTTCTCATACATAACTGATGCAGTGTAAGGTTCGAAAAAGTGTGTTGTCGGTAAGGGCACTTTTTCGAGGCATAAATAGTAAATTTCCGAATGTAGGGTAAAGTTCGAAATATATATACTTGAATTGAGTATCTTGAAAGAATGTTTGGAAATAGTTGAGGACTAAAGTGGTAATTATTTATCAATTTAAATAGTTGAGGATTTAGTTTTCATTCATGCTTGGATTATGTATTTAGTGTTGTAAAAATAGAATGTCGATAATGACAAGAAAAGAGAGAAATAGAATATACAGACTGAAATTTTTTTGGGAAAAAATCATGAGTAAAGGAGAAGAAAATTTATTGTGTTGAATTCGAATGATATAAGAGGAGAGACGACTTTGTCTATTTATAGGTTTGTAAAATTATATTCTAATTAAAGTCAAATAGAAGTAATGTAGTAAGGTTAAAACACTTTAATCTAATCAACATCAAATAGAGGAAGTATCTCCTTATCTTGCCACTTGTATCTTTATTTAACAATAATTTGGGTCACATATCTTTAACAAGTATTATATTACAAGCTATATACTTTAAATTAATAATTGATTGTTATACATGTTCATGAGGAGGAATGGGACTAACAAAGCGCTAGGGATCAAGTCCTTGATTGAATTAAGGAAAGAAGTTTGAGCTCATTTTTAAAAATTAGGAGAATTGGTAAGTACACAATGGAACTCCATTTTACCATAATTATATGTTAACGAGTTAAACTAAAATGATTAAATGATTATGGTTTTGGATATTTACAATTTGCCCCCTTCACTTTTCACTATTGTACAATTTAATTTATACCCCATATTAGTATTTTATCATATAGAGCTTATTTCAACTTTCTTCGGTATCCATAAACCTTATTTCATTTAACCGAGAAATTTATTATGCAAATTCTCAATTTAGTACCACATATATAGTATAGTAGTTCTAGGGGTGTTACAAAAATCATGCTATAACACTTAAGTTCTCAAAATATATCAAAATTTCATTTTTATAAGTTTCAAGACAATTTACTATTATTACCGCTTCATTCAAAATTTCTCAACATATCAAGCCTTGATTAATCATATATTAGTACACATAATTCTTTTAATAATTTATTTTAAAATTTATCCAAACACATAATTATGTTATTAAAGGTAAATGATATATGCACCATAAGCTCAGACAATATGAAGGAACTTGAAGGACTCGAGTTTTTCAAGTGGGCTAATTACAATTTCAAGATTCAAACAACTTAAAGATAGAATTCAAGGTTTTGTTCAAATCTCAAGGAATTTTAGAGCAATTGCATGAAAGAAATGAAAAGAAAGGAACATTAGGCTTGTATCACGAAGACAATACTATCAATATTTTAGAAGTGCAATTGGATTAAGACCCAACTAAAATGGGTTAAACTTTAGACTTTTCTTTAAAGGCATAAGAGTAGCATGTGGCCTATTAGAAATCTTAATAGTTTTTTTTTTTTTTTTTTTTTTTTTATGTTCACTAGAATTCCTTAAAATTAATCTTATATTTCCTTAAATTTAGTATCAAAATTTATCTTATTATTAGCCTTTAGTTGACTAATTTTAGAGTTTTCTTAAATTTATTTTTTCTAACTCCTATATAAGGGGTATAAAGCCACCATTGTAAGACATCTTCAATTTCAATAAAAATATATACTTTGAGAGGTGATTTTTTATAAGATTCATTTCTTTTTTTTTTTTTTTTTTGAAGACTTGGCAGCAACTCAACCTATTGATCGTGGTGTTTGTATTTTCTTCACACTTCAAGTGCTAAGGTTCCTACCTTAGAGGGTCAATTCGAGTCTTGTGATTGTCTTTGTTGGTTCTTTTAGAATCAAAGGAGGCATAGAAACACCTATCCATCTTCCATCTATCGATTTCATCTTTTTAGCTCAAAACTATTTCTTATTTTTGTTCAAATCTTTTTGATTAGATCTTTGTGATACGAATTAATTTTTAAGTGTTTATTTTCAATTTCATAATTTTCACATTCTAATATTTTAATATACACTTTTTTTTATGATTTTAAGGGATCGTTTGAAAGATTAGAATGAGTTATCAAGTTCAAAACACAAATCTGCCTAGATTTTACAAATCACTTCAATTCTCAATCTTTTCCATTTCATTTACTTTTTTCTTATTTAAGTCAATTGTTTTTCATTTATTAGGCTTTATTCTAACTTGTTGTTTCTTTGTTTTAAGAAATTTTATAGATTTAGAAGTCATTCAATTTCGATTCAAGAAAAATTGTTTGATCTTAACAAATTCAACATTAAACATTTGTTTGATTAGTTTGATCTAGGATTTCGCATCATTTGGTATTAGAGCTAGGATCTTTGGTGTTCAAAGTTAAGCCCCTTCACCTGTTACAACTTTTCCTGGCACCTAAGACAAAAAGATTGTCAAAACATCGAAAAATAATGTTTTGATCAAAATTTGCAGTTCTTCTAAACTCTTGAAAATTTCAACTACTTAGTTATAGTTTAATTTCTTTTTATTTTAAAAAAAAAGGAAAAAAAAAGAAGAGAAAAAAAAGTTATGTATTGAATTTAGAACCTAAAATTTTCAAATTTTGTTCTCATATTTTGAAGTGCATTATACAAATACTAGGATATTTTAATATTAGAACAACGAGAACAAAAATTCTTAGTTTGGGTAGACTTTTCTAAGTTTTTTTTTTCTTTTTAGTCATTTTTCTCTCTATTCTAGCCAGCTTTTCTTGTTTCCATTACACTAATTGTAACACCCCATACCCGGTCCGGTCATCGGACCCCAGTTATAGGATGCTACAACCATTAATAGAGTAAATAACATACAAATCCAACTTTAAAATTCAATTAAACAATAAAATCATTACATAATCCATGAACAATATAATTTACAAACTAATTCGAATCTCAACCGAGCTTATAAAAGCTCTTAAGTTGCCAAAGCAAAAACAAGGACCATATTAGAAACATTTCAAAAGTAGGGAAATTTTTCAAAATAGGGGATCATATAGTCATGTGCCTAGGTTGTGTAACAAGTTGTAATCGTGTAATATTGGAGTCACATGACCGTGTGTCTAGACCGCGTAACTCATTATTGTCGTGTGGGTTAAATTGCCAATATTCATCAAAAGTCACACGATTGTGTCGCTGGGCCGTGTAACAAACTGAGATAGTGTGAAAACTAAATGACCAAACCTACGGTACTCACATGAGCGTGTGGCTAGCCCGTGCGACAATCAAGAACTCTGTGGTTCAAATGCTCCCTAATTTCTAGTGAGCACATGACCATGTCACCTACCTATGTGTGACATACAGTTGTGTCTCAGCCCGTGTGGGGCAAAAGTCAGCCAAAAACTTTGCGTTTGTGGATGGAATCCACCGAGAAGGGTTAGAATGGCAGTTCCTGATCCTTGGGAGGTACCAAATAAATGACTACTTGAATCGGGGTTTTGAGCATAAAGATTCCACTGACCTGAAAAAAAGGGGCCTAACCCTTAGGGATGCGGTAATACATCTAAAAAATTATTCCATCGAACATATTCCCCCGGGATCCAGGAATAGCGACATGGACTAAGTGCCCTGTCCAAGCCAAGGAACTTACTTCGAATAGTCCTAACAAATGATGATTGAGACGAGATTCGGCGTTTTTGATCCACGAAACGCTTGGTTTCCATTTCGGTTGTAGGCTATTTGGTGCTTGATTCAAAT
Organism: Gossypium turneri; assembly: GCA_008044935.1. Lineage (NCBI taxonomy): Eukaryota > Viridiplantae > Streptophyta > Magnoliopsida > Malvales > Malvaceae > Gossypium > Gossypium turneri. Next base: position 20,233,620 of record CP032572.1, on the reverse strand, counting down.
CCAACTTTTAAGAAGTGACCTAAAATGCATTTTTAACCATTAAGAATCTGTCCAAAACATGTCAATACCATGCCAAAACATACCATACAACATTTACCTAATCATCTAACCAATATGCCACATTTGACACCAAATCACAACAAAGTTATATGAACTACTTCAACCATTCCAACTATTGAATACTTTTCCTGCCATACATTCAATTCATGCCACAAATCACATATATGCAATCACCTAATGAACATAATCATCCATATTTGCATACCCCAAATACTAGAACATTGAACATAAACATTTTATCATATGCCAAAAGTTGCCACAAGTATTCAACCTCAATATTCCACAAACCTTCTTAACATTACAACCACTTGACACTCCTAAGTAGATGCCACATATAACCGAGTTAAACAACCAAAAGTCCATCGAAACAAGAGATAGATAGTGTGGGCTTCTCGTAGATCTGATCAACTTGTTCTGAATATTCAAATTCTACAGAGAAAGTAGTGACAACAAGTAAGTATTACGAATGCTTAGTTTCACCTATCAAGGCATTACACAACAACATTAACAATGTGAGATTTGATATTTGATCACACTTATGATTCTCAAATGGCAATATACCAATTCAAACCAACATTTTTCACATACTAATTTCAGTTCGTCATTTACCATTATTGATACCATAATTTCACAATTAATGTATTTTATATTACTCGATGAAAAATTATAAAAGAACTCTATACACATGTGCATATCACATCTGATGCTCGTCTGAGCTGATCACATATATTAGTGTCGGTTACCCATCTGAGATAAACCTTTATCGACATAGTAGATAGCCTTGCTAGGACCATATATACATGTAAGGTTACTTGTCCGGGCTAAACCTATAAATAGACATTAGGTTACTCATCCAAGCTAAACTTGTGTCATATGTATCTTCGAGTCCACAACAAATACAGGAGCTTAGAATCATCAAAAATCAACCAGTAACCATGTGTACGAGACTTTTACTAAGTTCATTGGGATTATCTCAACATTTAAGTTCGGTACCATTTCAATTCAATAGTGCCTAGTTACCTGTTAGGGTTAAACCTATACAACAAATAACCTGGCCAAGGATTAACATGCTGGAGCTCGAAACCTTCGGACATTAACCTGTAACCTCGTATATGATACTTTTTCTAAATTCATCGGGATTTATCCTTACATTATACCACAATTCATAGTCACCAACAATAACCAATTCAAAATCAAATATAACATATTACCAATAGCAACTTAGTTATATTGTATGAACTTACCTGACAAAATTGTATTAGCTTAGCTAATAGGGACTAGTTGACAATATTCCCTTTTCTTCGTACGTCCTCCGATCATTTTAATTATTGATCTAAATATAATTTAACTCAATTATCTATTCTAATTAACATTTAATAGCATATGGAAGTCATATAATAGCTCAATTCTAACTATACAACAATTCTCCAAATTTTGCATTTATCTCAAATTAGTTCCTAAAATCAAAAATGTCATAACTTTCAATTTTAAGCTTTGATTTCTTACCCGATCTAAAAAAAATCCTTAACTAATATACCAACAACATAGGCTTAGATATATATTTCTGATGACTTTGTTGTTTGTCTTAGGACTTAGTTATTTTTTTGTGACTCATTATACTTCTCTTAATGCTTTTATTTGCGAACCTATATCACGTTATAAACATCTGAGTTTCAAGTACATGAATATAATCCAAGTATGATTTGATGTTTATTTAAATCACAAGTTCATATTAAAGTAATTTAATTGCTAAGCATCTTTCACTCATATATAACTATCTAATTTAGTTTATCAACTCAACTTATTTTCTAGAACAAAAGGAATAGGTAAAATAAAAGTTTCTATTTCAACGAATTGCAAGTAGAGATATTGATAAAACACATAGAGTTAATGGTATTTCATAACAAATCAATTGAGCAGCAACTCGCGGACCACCTAAAAAGGAATATTTATTATTTGATTCGTATCCTGACATAAGAATCCCAATAGGAGCAATACTTGAAATGGCAATCCATAAAAAATACCGATATTGAGATTGGCTAAAATAAGGCGAGAGCTAAAAGGAATTACTGAAAAATTTAGTAAAATTGATATGACTGCTATAGCCGGTCCAATACTAAATAAACGAGTATTGCCTCTAGATGGAAGAATATTTTCTTTGAAAAGCAGTTTTCTGCTAGCGCTTGAAGAATGACCAAAGGACCGACGTATTTAGGCCCAATACGTTGTTGTATTCCTGCAGATATTTCTCTTTCTAACCATAAAATTACTAGTACACCTATTGTGATTCTCAAAACAAGAGTCAAAATAGAGACCAACCTCTATATGATTGTACGTGAGATTTTCACGTCATACAGCTCCTCGTGGGTCACAAATAAATTTTAGGACCGAATCAGTATTATTTATCTTCGTATGGTTGAATAATAGATAGAGAAAAAAAATAGATTGGAAGGTCCAAAATTATACCAATGGAATTTTGTTTGCTATATTCTAAAGAATAAAAAATAAGTGCTTCTGAATTGATCTCGCCCATTCATAATTTCAATCACAAAGCAACAACATTTAATGAATCAAATTGACTAACTAATAAAGAGTTCGCCAAAGTTACTGTGAAGTGACAAGGTGTGAACCCTAACAATTAGTGAACTGTTTTCAAGAGAACCTTTAATGAACTTTGATAATACAAAATAGGAGAAAACCCTACGAACCAAGTTCATGAAATCTGAATGCATAGGGGTAGTTCACGCACCTTACCTTGTTTAAAGGAATTGTTATGTTTACGAACCCTATTCATAAAACCAACCCTGTTTAGGTAAACTTAGAACCTTTGTGAAATGAAAACACTTAATGTAAATTATTTTATTAACATTATAAAAATCGATAAACGAACCCTAGACGAACTGACATGTGAACCCTTACCTATTATGTATGCGAACCCTCATAATCATGCGAACCCTTACTTGTTATGTATACGAACCCTCATAATTTTGAGAACCCTCATAAGTTGTGAGCCCTTAGTTGTATGCTAGCAGTACTGAATGGTAATTAGTTTTGGAGTTTTAGTGAAAGTACTTATATGATATTCCGTTGTACATTAATAACTTTAGACATATTTTATGTTTTATATTGTGGTGTGATGGAGGTTAGGATAGGTGTTAATAGAGAGTCACTTAGGTGGCTAATGTGAAGTTTTATAGTCCGGGTTTGATGACCGGACCATATATGGGGTGTTACACTTGTTGGTATTAGAGCTCACCAGGTTAGTTAACCTAACAATTAGGTTCGCCAGGTTGGCAGGTAAGGTTCACTAGGTTTGTAAATAAGTGCTATGTATGGTTGTTTGTTGATTGGGGTAGGACTGGGAAAATACATTCCCTTGGATTAGCTGCTTTCTTTTGCAAGATTATGCTTTGGATCACTCTTTGCTACTCACTTTCCTAGTGGATGTCTTTTGACGAACTGTGTTTGCAAATATGATTTGGTGAACTTTGTTCGCAAATATGTTTGTTAAAGTTTAGGATGTATAACTGTACGTGCTTAAACCTTGTGTCTTATGTACGTTTAGAGTAAGAAAAATACCTCTCAAAAGAGTTAATGCTAATGCGAACCGTGTTAATGGAGCTACAAACCCTTCAGAAGGTGACAGGACTTCGATGTCACCTGTCCGACCTCGCAGGGCCAATGTTCTGGATGAAAGTGTCGAACTGCTGGTACAAGCCATAATTGGGGCATTCCAACATGTCGATGGTAATAATGCTACTCCAGTTAGTCGAGGATTGCCACTCGAATGTCTACGAGCTCTAGGTGGCAAGGAATTCAGAGGTGTTAGGGGAGCAAATCCAACCAAGGCAAGATATTGGCTTGCATGTGTTGATAAAATCCTTGAGAAAATGGTCTGAACAGAGGAAGAGAAGTTGGGATGCACTGTGTCCTTTCTCATTGGTGAAGCCCATCGCTGGTGGAACACTGTAAAGAAGGGAACTACTATGAACCAATTGGCTTAGGGCTTTTTCTTTGAAACATTCAAGAATAAATTTACGGGCAAACAGTAAATGGAAGCTCGCAAATGTGAATTCATAAATTTGGTGCAGGGTGAATTGACTGTGGTTGAGTACGAGGCAGAATTTGTACGATTGAGCTAATATGTAGTAGAGATGGTGATGCAAGTCTCAAGGCCCAATTTCTGACCCATGGATTTGATGTGCTCATACTACCTCAAGGCTCAACAATAATGTCAAAGGCCAAGCAAATCAAACCAAGATTCGATCAAAGACAAGATCCAAAGTTGAATATTTTCGAGGAAAGGGGGAACGATACATGCACGAATTGGGTGAAATTTATTACATTCCATTTACCGAAGCTGCCAATTTTTAAAATAAAAAAATTATTTGACTTACAACGAATTTTTGGATAGGATCTAGGAATTTATTTGGTTAAGATGTCTGCATGGAATTTGAAGACCTATCTCTTAGCTTCGAAACACACTTTGAATCACTCGATTTTGAGTTTAGGAGCTCAAGTTATGACCATTTTAGTGAAGACTACGCAAGTAGAATTTTTGAACAGGATTATAATGGGAATTATGAGTTTTCGGCTTTTAATTCGAGTTTAAATCATATTGGGTTTGGGTTTTGGGATTAATTTTTATTATATGTGATCCCAATTTTGTATTTATCTGCACTTATTATTTTATTATTTTGAATTTTTAATAATTATTAAGTAGTTTAAGTTATTTAGGAGTTTTATGTCAACAAGAAAGTTTAGTTTAAAACTAGTTCTTGCTTAGATTAATTAGAGCTCTAGTATACTTAAGAGTTTTATTTAGATTCATTTAGCTAGCCTATATATAGGCCTTTGTATTGTACACAGTTGATACAATTCATCATTATTCAACTTATCTTTTGAGTTAATAAATTCTCTTTGAGTTTTCTTTTCAAGAATTTCTCTTGAGTTTCTTTTAGAAGAGTTTTAACAATCTTTTCAGATTGTGGAGATCATCTTCAAACTTTTTCTTGCCAAGTTTTCTTTCTTGGAGGGTAAATTAGAGCCGCTTGAAGGGGTTGTGGATTCTTCGTGTTTTCAAGACTTCTTAGGACTTCTACAAACCACGTCCTATCTTTCCATCTATCTTCTTTATTTTCTTCCGTATTGTTTTAATTGTAGACTTATTATTCTATTTTAATTTTCTTAGTTATTTATTTTAATTATTTTACCAGACTTGGATTTGATTACGTTTTAGGGTGTGTCAAAATCCAAGTTTCTTACCTAACGTTTAGAGCCCTAAGTCAAATCTGCGACTTGAACAAACTTTATGATCCACTTTCGCATTTACCCACACTCATTCCGTACCATTTGGTATTAGATTTGGGTGTTTTAGGTTTTTTTTGTGTTCTTATAAACTAATTTCCAACAAACAACCTCAAAAACAATTTTTTTACACAGAAAGTTTTTGGGAAAAAATATTTTTCAGTGGGTAAACATTTTTCAAACGATTTGAAATTTTACATACTATTTCTTCGCACCATTTTATAATATAAGAAAGTATTTTCGACAAAAAAAAGTGATTGAAAAAGTGAAAAAAAATACAAAAATAGAAAAATAAGAAAAAATAAAAATAAAAAATATTTTATGGGTTGAATTTTATGCCAAAAATTTCTAGATAAAATATAAAATACTTGAGGATGCTTTAGTTTAAATTTTGTGATTTTTGAAAATCGGGAACACCTCAAAGAAGTTTATCAAGTTGCTTCACAATTTTTTGGGTTTTTGGGTTTCAAGGATTTTCATTTTTAGCCTTAGGTTTTCATTTGTTTTTTTTTCTTTTTTTGTTCCTATATGCATTCTAACACAATTCTTTGGTGTCTAGCCGATTTTGGACTCATAGTGCTATTAGGTTTGCTTTGTTAGTTTCATTCTAATATATTTTGGTTGATTGATATAGACACTTTTAAAAGACTCACAAGATTAATTCTTACCTCATTAAGAATTTTATTTTATTTTTATTTTATTTCTGAGTGCATAAGGTGAGGTTTGCTTAATTTTTCTTTTGAGTGTTGTGTTTTTCCAGGCTTTCACAATGACTTGTGACACTTGTAATCGTAAAAACCATGATGCGATACCATCCAATGACAAAGTACATTTGAGAATATTGTGGGGATGGTAAAATTTCAACATCAACAATTGAACGAGGTACGTGATACATTTGACGAAAATTTGACTAAGTTTCGAATGAAGCAAAAAGGAAGCTTTACTTAGCTTGCCAATCAAATTCAAATGTTGACTCAAGTTGTTACTCGTTTAGATACTTCTTCGGATCGACAATCTTGTGCTCGTGATAGTGATGATGGAAACAATGAACAACCTCATATTCATTCTAATAGTGGTAGACGAATATATCGTCACACTAATGAAGCCTTGGGTACTCATGATTGTGGTCAGCCTTCTTCTGCTAAACCAAAGTTTTCAATTCCAAAATTTCATGGAAATAAAAATCTCGAAGCATATTGTGAGTGGGAATAAATAATTGAACTTATGTTCTGTTACTATAAATGGTCGAAAAAGGAAAAAAGACTCATTGGTGACCCGTGGATTTTCAGATTATGCATTAAGTTGGTGGATTCAACTTGGAATTAATTGTCAAAGAAACTATGAAAGGGTAATTGATACATGGGATGAGTTGAAGAAATCGACACAAAAGCGTTACGCTCCTTCTCATTGCTACAGAGAGGTCAAAACGAAATGTCGACATCATATTCAAGTTAAGTGATCAATTGATGAGTACTTTAATATGAGAGGGCCAAACGAAAGGAAGAGTACAACTGATCTCTCACCTGTTGTGAAATGTTATTGGTGTAGTTAAAAAGATCATGAGGGTTTCCAATGTCCAATTAAATATCCAACTAGAAAAGAAAGTAAGTATAACTTTGCACCTGTTGTTGACTTTTACTCTAGTGGAAAAAAGATATGTGATGAGGAACTTTGTGAACTGGAAAAGGATGATAATGAGAATTTTTTTCTTGAATTTATAGAGTTAGATGATATACAAATGTTAGGTTCTCCTACTAAGATATATTGTACTCAATTGAACATTCATAATACTTGTGAGGGGGATATGGGAAGTGAGGAAGAATCATGTGAAAAGACAGAGAGAAAAAATACCTTGAGTGATAAAAGTCTACTTGATGGTCCAAATTTGCTAAGTGAAAATCCATATGAGTTAAAATTGGAGAGTCCTCAAGAGGAAAAAGAAAATAAAAAGCAAGAAAATACCCATAGAAAAGTGTGGAGTGATTATGTTTTAACTAACCCTAACTCAAATTTGTTTAGTGGTGTTTCTTCATTACAGGACTTCAAGGATCCATTGACAGGCTTCCAATTATATTACTCTACCATTGATAGACAATTTTACTTGTGGAAAAAGGTAAGTTGAATATTAATAATTCCCTACAAATGCTGCAAGGAAACGAAGGTAAAGAAATAATAGAAATTAATTTAAGAAGGCATACTAATTTTGTTTGTAAAATATTTCCTTACAACATATTTACTCGTTGGTCACATTTCATTAAACCTTGGTCTGAAAGTTCAACTGATTTTATGGGTTTATCTACATTTTTAAAGGTTAAAAATAGTAATTCTATTACTTTAAATAGGGTTTTTAAAGCATTTTATAGATTTTCGCTTGCAACAAAATTTTCTATCTTGACCTTTAATGATGAATTTTTGCATAATAATATTAAACTTCTTAATTTTTATAACTATGTGAAATTCTTGACTCATCGTTGGAAATTCTTATGGATGGCCATGCATATTCAAAGAAAGTTACAGGTTATTTTTTACTTGAACACTCATGTGCCTAATACTTATTTATTTGGTGTTGATGGTTTGTTTTTGAAGGAGAGATACTTGATCCATGCTGATTTGGGAGATCAAAATCATATCTTTGATCTTGGAAATAGTTTTGGTGCACAAGAAAGCTTAGGTAAGTATTTGTTTCAATTTATTTTTATTTATTCTAATCCCTTTTCATTTTGTGCAGTTAAAGATTCGGGGACGAATCTTCTTGAGGAAGGGGGAATGATGCGAGTCTCAAGGCCCAATTTCAGACCTATGTATGTGATGTGCTCACACTACCTCAAGGCTTAATGGAATGATGTGAGTCTCAAGGCCCAATTTCAGACCTATGGATGTGTTGTGCTCACACTACCTCAAGGCTCAACAACAATGTCAAAGGCCAAGTAAACCAAATCAAGATTTGATCAAAGACAAGATTCGAGGACAAATCTTTTCAATGAAAGGGGGAATGCTACATGCATGAATGGGGTGAAATTTATTAAATTATATTTACTGAAGTTGCCAATTTTCAAAATGAAAAGATTAGTCAACTTGTGATTAATTTTTGGATGAGATCTAGACATTTCTTGGTTAAGATGTCTGCATGGCATTTTAAGATCTATCTCTTAGCTTCAAAACACACTTTGAATCACTCAATTTTTAGTTTGAGAGCTCAAGTTATGACCGTTTTATTGAAGACTATGCAAGTAGAATTTCTAAATGGGATTATACGGGAATTATGAGTTTTAGGCTTTTAATTCGAGTTTAAATCATATTGCGTTCGGGTTTTGGGCTTAATTTTTATTATATGTGATCCCAATTTTGTATTTATTAGCACTTATTATTTTATTCTGAATTTTTAATAATTATTAAGTAGTTTAAGTTATTTAGGAGTTTTCTGTCAACAAGAAAGTTTAGTTTAAAACTAGTCTTGTTTAGATTAATTAGACCTCTAGTATACTTAAGAGTTTTATTTAGATTTATTTAGCTAGCCTATATATAGGCCTTTGCATTGTACACAATTGATACAATTCATTATTATTCAACTTCTCTTTTGAGTTAATAAATTCTTTTTGAGTTTTCTTTTCAAGAATTTCTCTTAAGTTTCATTTAGAAGAGTTTTAACAATCTTTTCAGATTTTGGGGATCACCTTCAAACTTTTTCTTGCCAAGTTTTCTTTCTTGGAGGGGAAATTAGATCCGCTTGAAGGGGTTGTAGATTCTTCGTGTTTCCAAGACTTCTTAGGACTTCTACAAACCACGCCCTATCTTTTAATCTATCTTCTTTATTTTCTTCCTTATTGTTCTAATCAAAGATTTTTATTCTATTTTAATTATCTTAGTTATTTATTTTAATTGTTTTACCTGACTTGGATTTGATTGCAGTTTAGGTTGTTTTAAAATCCAAGTTTCTTTCCCAACATCTAGAGCCCTAAGTCAAATCCGAGACTTAAACAAACTTTACGATCCGCTTCCGCATTCATCCACACTCATTCCGTATCAGGTGGTATTGCAGGAAAGGGATCACTACAAAAGATTTCCCTTTGGGTTGCATTGTGATATTCAAATTTATTTGCTAGCCTATGACACATTAATTTTTGACGAGTTGGTTGATAAGGCCAAGTTTATCGAGGAGATATGGGCAGAGGCTCTGCGAGCTGGAACAGGGCTAGGGAAACAAGTGTTAAGATAATCTGGGTGAAAATCTAATACGGGTCACAAATCAATTAACTTCGGTAGAAATATCAAATGTAGTTTCGATCAGACCATTCACGATAATAGAGTAACACCCAGGCTAAGAAAGGAGGTTTGCACAAATTGCTAAGTTGGGCACTTTGCGAACACTGTGAATGCAATCATCCTGGTGAATTTCTCAATAAGACAGGAGAATGTTTCAAGTGTGGATCCAAAGAACACATAATAAGGGATTGCCAGTGACATAAGACAAACTTGACAATGAATGTCTCGCCCCATACTTTTTAATTTAATTCGTTAGGTTATGATCAAGTAATTAACGTGGCTTAATGGTAAAGAGCATAATTAATTACCTAAAGGTGTCATGATCAAATCCCCACTCCCTTATCTTTTTAACTAAAATTTTGACAATTTTAACAATGGTCAACCCCCTATTGCGGTCCCACATTATTGCTTAATGGGGAATATTTCTTTCCCCCTTTGTTGAGTCAACATTCCACTTTTATTCCCCCTATCACTCCATTTGTTCCCCCATGGTCCACAAATTTCTCCTTTATCCCCTCTTGCTGCCAAAATGAGTGAGTTTGACTAGGGTAGCTAGAATGACGAAAATGTGCAAGTGTACAAAATCATAACAAGTAATAAAGTGATAAGTATACCGACTTATTGTCTTCACAGGAATTGTCAATCAATTCTTTGTGAAAAATTATAATTTAACAAATTGGTGAAGGTAAAAATAATATAAGTTGTAAATGTTGTGCAACTAATTTAAATGAATTACTATCTAACTTAGTAGACTAGAATTTATCAAAGTAAAATATTAAAAATGATACAAAAATGCAAATCTTGAAAAGTGTACCATAATTAACATAAAAGTGTTAGAACAATCATCATTCCTAGCTTATTATCATTTAATTCTTAAAAACATGTTATGATAAATTCGTGACTAAATCAAACATTTATTAATACTCAGCACACTTAGTAAAGTATTTTACTTATTTAATTATTAAACCGACCTCACATGTTTCCATGCTTAATAGATTTACAATTTCATAAGTAAAATAATTTAGTGGGTTATGTAAGACAATAATAGGTTTAGTATTATTACAAATTTAATATTTAAATGATTAAACATTACACCATTCAAGTATTGTGTCGATTAATTAAAATCTTATTTAGATTAACTAATTAACTTAAACATTTTTTCACATAAATCATGCAATAGAAATTTCATCTTGATTTTACCTATATGAATAAATGGATTGAAAAGCGCAAAACATCATTTAACAAAATTAAATAAAGCAAACCATGGTAAGCTTACCTTTCTGCACATCAATCAAGGTCCTTTCTATTGCCAGGAAAGGTTTTCCCAGGATGATTGACACCTCTTTATCTGCTTTGAAATCTAAAACAACAAAGTGAGCAGGAAAAATGAATTTATCTACACATACCAATACATTCTCGATTTTTCCTTTCGGATGTGCTAAAGATCGATTTGCTAACTGAAGCGCAACCGTAGTAAATCTAACTTTGCCTATCCCCAACTTTTTGAATATGGACATGGGCATCAAAATAATGCTCGCACCTAAATCACACAATGCCTTACCATAATAAGATTTCCAAATGTGGCAAAGGATGGTAAAACATCCTGGATCTTTCATTTTTGGGGGTAGTTTATCTTACAGGACTACATTGCACTTGTAACACCCCTTACCCGAGACCATTGCCGGAGTCGAACATGAGGCGTTACTTGACTTAACTTACTAATTCGGAGCATAAAAATTACTTTTAAAATTAATTCGTTCATGTTCAATCAATATGTCCCTAAAAAGGACCCTTGAGACCCTAAAACATGCAATGGAAACGGTTTGGGTCCAAACCGGGAACATTAAAATTTTTTCGAATACTTAAACAAATCAAAATAATTTATTTCACTACTCACAATAAAACTGTCCACTTGCATAACAGTCACTAATTTAATTATAACTTGAGTTATGAAACTCAAAATTTAGATACATAAATTTTCCCTGAAATTAGACTCATATATATTCTTATCATAAAATTTACAGAATTTTTAGATTAGCCAAATAGTACAGTTTATTCGTTAAAGTCTCCCTTGTTTCACTGTCCAATGGTTCTGAACTCTATTCACTAAAAATCAATTATCTCATTGTAAAAAATTTGTATAATGTTCTTGTTTTTTCTTTTGAAAATAGACTCCCTAAGGAATCTAGACATATAAATTATAACTCATAATTCTTTCTATACAATTTTTAATGATTTTCTAAAGTTAGAATAGGGGACTTCAAAAACCATTCTGACCCTGTCTCACTAAAATTCTAATATTACAAAATATAAAATTTCTTTACCTACACCGTTTCTTTCATGTGAAGATAGACTTGGTAAGATTTAATTTTATATCTCATTCACTCTCTAATTCCATTTCTACTATCCTTGGTGATTTTTCAAATTCACGTCAATGCTGCTGTCCAAAAACTGTTCCATTGCAAAATTTTTTCTCTTTTATAATTTCTTTGTATTAACTATCATTTAGGCATACATAACACCAAAAAATGTTCTTAAATAGCCATTTCAATAGCTAATCATTATTGAATATTTACATGCTATTTATTAGCCATATCATAAGGACACACACAAAATGACTAAGTCCCTATACATGCGATAACTTAAAACGTTTCGAACCACAAAATACCGAGATGGTCTGTTGATAGTGTGAAACGATCTCTGACGCCCTTACGATCCCTGAATTGGCTTGGCGATACTATAAAAAAGAAGGAAAATAAAGGGAGTAAGCGTAAAGCTTAGTAAGTTTACAAGCAAATAAATAACAACATTTATCATAAATAATTATACTCATAAATATCATCAAGTATCATGGTCTTTGCTTCTTCTTTACTTACTCTCTTACTTGTTTACTTACTTGCTTACGTAAATAACTCATAATTATAACTTATCCTCCCTTGCTGAAATTTCTTTCTCAACTGATAACTGAAATATTCTTAACCCTTATAACTCACCTGAATATATTTAATATGCTTTTACCTGAACTTTCATGTAACATAGTCTATTTATTAGCCCGTTGAACCACTTGGAATACTAAGGATACTTGAGTCTCCTGTCTGATAATAACATGCCAAAGCCATGTCCTAGACATGGCCTTACATGGGATGTTTCCTGTACTGCCAATGCCATATCCCAGATATGGTCTTACATGGGAGTTCTCATATCGGTGCACATGCCATGCCCTAGACATAGTCTTACGGGGGACTTCTCATCTCGGTGCCAACGCCAGGTCTCAGACATGGTCTTACGTGGGACCTCTCATAACCTCAATAATGTCAATGCCATGTCGCAGACATGGTCTTACATGGGATCTCATTCCCTTAATGTCATGGCATTTGTATCTGATACATTCCTAATGTTTCAACGGGACTTTTTAACACTTATTCTCTATCATCTCATACTTGAGTCAACATTAAATAATTTCATGAAATAAGTACATAATTTCTGGAAAATAACAACATTAATAATAATTATTGAAATATTACATTTATTTACCGTAAACTTACCTCGGTACAAAATTCGATCAAATCTAGCAACTTAGTCCTCAACCTTTTTCTTTCCCTGGTCTAACTCTAGATTTCATTCCTCTTGATCTATAATAGAAAATTTAGCTTATTTAATACTCACATTTATCAAAACAGTCCTTGACTCGAACTTTAGAAAAATTACAATTTTGCCCCTAAACTTTTGCATATTGACACTTTTGCCCCAAAGCATGGAAATTAAACTTCATCCTTTATTCTTATGTTTTATGACATGCTGAACATCTTTCCCTTCTATGGCAACATCAAATTCCCACTCTAACATTTACTTATGAACATTAGGTATTTTTCCCGATTATGTCGTTTTACTTGTTTTCACTTAAAATCGCCTAGCAAAAGTTGTTTAACATAATTTCAAGCTTCATATTCTACCATAAAACATCAAAATAAACACATTTCAGCGATGGGTATTTTTCCAAATATGAACCCTAACATGAATTAATGGTAGAATAAGCTAAATCGAGCTACGAGGACTCCAAAAACGTAAAAAACATTAAAAACGGGGCTTGGATGCACTTACTATGAGCTTGAGAAAGTGAAGAAACCCTAGCTATGGTGCCTTGAAATTTTGACCCTTATGGAAGAAGATGAGCACATTTTGCCATCTTTTTCCCTTTTAATTCTTTTTATTACCAAATGACTAAAATGCCCTTCATTAAAACTTTAGTTATTTTTATCTATGCATGCCCATTTTTATCCATGAAAATCTAATGGTCTAATTACCATTTAAGGACCTCTATTTCAATTATGCACTTCAATTAAATCCTTTATCATCTAAAGCTCATATTTACCCACTTTTGCAATTAAACCATAATATGCAATTCAGACATGCAATCACTGAAATTTCTTATCAATATTCTAACACATGCATCCAGTCAATCGGTAAATCATAAAAATTAATCACAATAAAATTTTCTATCTCGGATTCGTGGTTTTGCAACCACTATTCTGTTTAGGCCGTATTTCAGGATGTTACAACACTCCTTTGTCAGAGTTACGGTCTTAAATTCTCTGAGTCTCCTTTTTTTGGATAGGATATCCTTTATGAACTTGATGTAATTCGGCATTTGCTTAAGAGCTTCTACCAACAAGATGTTGGTATGAATTTGCTTGAGTACATTTAAGAACTTCTTGAACTGGACTTCCTGCTTTTGTTTTTAAAGCCTTTGAGGTAGGGTGGTGAAGGATTGTTTGCTTGAACTGGGCAATTAATCTACTGCAACATTTTTTCTACATCTAATAAAGATGTTAGTTTATTAGAATTGACTGGTCTAGGGGTTACCTTTTCAGAGTTTACAGATTTTGGCTCTAGTGAAGCTGGATTTTCAACACTTGGTTGAACTTCCACTTTATCTCGAGCAACAGTTGTCTTCTCTTCAACTTCGACAGTATTGGGTTCTAACTTCTTTCCACTCCTTAGAGTTAATGCTTTACAATATTCTTTCCCCAGATTTCTTGGATTTTTCGTATCATTGGGCAAACTACCTTGTGGTCGGTTTCTAAGTTCTGTAGCAAGTTGAACCATTTGATTCTCTAAATTCCTTAGAGTGGCGTTATTGTTTGCCAGATATGCTTTCAATAGATTTTCCAAGCTATTGGAAGGTTCGACTTGTGGTGGTTTCTAAACTTGTTGAGTAAATCCAGGTGGTTGGGTTGGTTTGGGTTGCACATAAGTGTTACTGGATTTAGCCCCTTGGTTACTCCAAGAAAAATTTAGGTGGTTTCCCCAAGACGAGTATACCCATGTAATAAATGATGAAAATGTGTAAGTATATACAATTGTAACAAGTAATAAAGTGATAAGTATACCGAGTTATCATCCCCACAGGGATTGTCAATCAATTTTTTGTGAAAAATTATAATTTAACATATTGGTGAAGGTAAAAATAATATGAGTTGTAAATGTGGTGCAACTAAATTAAATGAATTACTATCTAAGTAAACTAACACTTATCTAAGTAAAATATTACAAATGACACAAAAATGAAAATCTTGAAGAGTTTACCACAATTAGCATAAAAGTGTTAGAATAATCATCCTTCCTAGCTTATTATGATTTAATTATTTAAAAGATGTTATGGCAAATCCGTGGCTAAATTGAATATTTATCAACCCTCAACACACTTAGGAAATTATTTTACTTATTTAATTATTAAACCCACCTCACATGTTTCCATGCTTAATAGATTTACAATTTTGTAAGTAAAATAATTTATAGGGTTATGTATGGCAATAATAGGTTTGGTATTATTACAGATTTAATCTTTAAATTATTGAACATTACACCATACAAGTATTGTGTCGATTATTTAAAATCTTGTTTATATTAATTAATTAACTCAAACATTATTTCACATAAATCATGTAATAGAAATTTCATCTTGCTTTTACTTGTATGAATAAATGGATCAAAAAGCAAAGAACATCATTTAACAAAATTAAATGAAACAAACCATGAAGATCAAATTATTACAACACAAATAAATTTAAGCTACCAAATAAAATGCTTAATTGAAATCAAGTTTATCAATTGAACAAAACAAAATATGAGAAAACAGGAAGAGAAAACTCTAGTCGATTCTGGTCGTTCCTGAGGCAAGATTCATTCACTCCTTCCTTTGTTCTTTTGGATTGCCACCACAACTAAGCAAATTGCTCCAAAAATGTCGACTAAGGATGCTCCTTGTTAGAGTTAATATGGTCAAAACCATTCTAAGTCTGTTAGTGGTTAGTCTGTTAGCAGTTAAGCTGTTACTTAAAGTTGTTAGCAGTTAGAAAGTTAGCTGTAGCGTTAGTTAGCTTCAGCCCTCGTACATGTATAAATACATGCAAACCTGCATGTATTAAGTAAGTTGGAATTACAAAAATGACTTCATTGTTGATTTCTTTTTCTTCTTATAATCTTACATGGTATCAGATGTAAGGTTTTTCTGGCATTTTTTTTCCACTATGCAGTCTGTATAAGGCGATATGACATCCAGTGCATCTGACGGAGTTCTTGATAGTTGTTTCTTTTCTACAAAGCGTATTAGTGTCCTTCTTGATGATAATACTTATCTGCTATGGCGCCAGCAAGTTCTCTTGGCTGTAAAAGCGCATAAACTACAGCGCTTCTTGGATTCTCAAGAAAATCCTCCACCTCCGTTACTTGTCGATGATAATGGTGGTTCGTATGAAAATCTAGATTTTGCACTGTTTGAACAACAGGATAGTGCGCTTGCATCGTGGTTACTCTCTTCTATTAGTCAGACGGTGCTTCCTCATCTCATTGGCATGGATACTAGTGCCAAGATTTGGAATGTGGTTGTTACTTTGTTTGGTAGCAAAACAACCTCTAAACTGATGGCATATCGACGAGCGTTGCATTCTCAACGCAAAGGCGAACTCAGCATGAAGGAGTTCCTAATGAAGGTTAAGGGTTGCTGTGACAATCTCGCTAGTTGTGGAGAAATCATTGGAGAACATGAGCATATTACTACGATACTCAATGGCCTCCCTCCAGATTATGAATCGGTTATCACTATTATTACGGCGAGTCAGATTCCCTACACAGTACAAGGAGTAACCTTTATGCTTCTTGATACTGAAGCTCGTCAGCAGGTCGTAAGTACTGAAGTTTCTAGCTCTGCGAACTTGGTGTTGAATGAGTCTTCTGATGATCCTCGCTCACTATCAGCTTATCAGCCATCATCTTCAGCTCGGGGACGTGGGTGAGGGCGTTCGTCCAGCTCGAGAATTCAATGTCAACTTTGTGGGAAGGCTGGTCATCTTGTTGACCGTTGCTACCATCGCTTTGACTCATCATACAAAAGTAGCAACTACAGACCCCCTCCACAAGCAAATATGTGCATGGCTGGTTCTAGCTCATCTACACCTTGGAATTCGCCTACACCTTGGTTTTCCTATCCTCAGCAAAGTCCTCAGTGGGGTTCTCCAGGTTGGTGTTTTCCTCCTCCTTCATCTGTCTGGTCTAACCCGTTTGTTGGTAACTCTCCACAACAGGTTAGTATGCCCCAACAAGTCAGTATGCCATCCGCTGGTGTCACACCACCTTAAGCATATGTTGCAACTCCTGAGACAGTAGCTGACAACGCATGGTATCCAGATTCTGGTGCCACGCACCATCTCACCAATTCAGCTACTTTGGTTGGTGACGGTGGATCATGTAACGGACCAGGTAAGGTTTTTGTTGGTAATGGTTCAGCGTTACCTATTTTGTCCACTGGGCAGTCCTCGTTAATCACAAGATCTCGACCGTTGTACATGCGATCTTTACTGCTTGTTCCTGGAATTACTAAAAATCTATTATCTGTGTCAGATTTTGCTAAAGATAATCAGGTAATGTTTGAGTTCTTTCCTACTCAGTGCCGGGTGTGTGATTTAAGGACCAGAGAAGTGCTTCTTCGAGGGTTGGTGCATCATGGGTTATATAAACTTCAGCTCAACAGGTCTCCTGCAACTAGAACTCTGTCTCACAGTGCTCAATGTCTTACAGCAAGCACCAAGCTTCCTATTAGTATTTGGCATGCTAGATTAGGCCATCCATGTAAAGCTACACTTACAAAAGCTCTTCTTCAGTGTAATATACAGTTTATAGACAGTAATAAATTTGTTGATTGTGTTGCTTGTCATTTGGGTAAAGAATGCAAGCTTCCGTTTTCAAAGTCATGCACTGAGTATTCCTCACCCTTGCAATTAGTAGTAGCTGATGTTTGGGGACCCGCTCCTATTGTATGTAAGGGTTTTCGCTACTATGTTGCATTCACTGATGCTTATTCACGCTACACATGGCTCTATTTTTTGAAGAATAAGTCTGATGTTGTTACTATGTTTCCACAGTTTCACCTTCAAGCTGAAAGGATGCTTGGTACTAAACTCAAAGTTCTACAAACTGATGGGGGAGGGGAGTTTCAGTCTTTAAAGAGCTATTTGAGTCAACGTGGGATTCTACAGAGGCTCACATGTCCATACACGTCAGCTCAAAATGGGCTTGTAGAACGGAAACATCGCCAGGTAGTTGAAATTGGTTTGTCTATGCTAGCTCATGCAACTATGCCCTTGTTGTTCTGGAATGAAGCATTTTGCAGTGCAATATTCTTGATTAACAGATTACCCTCTCAACCCTTAGGTGATATATCCCCATATGAAAAACTTTTTAAAACAAAACCAAATTATTCTTTCCTTCGAACTTTTGGCTGTCTGTGCTTTCCTAATCTTAGACCTTTCAACAAAACAAAGTTACAGTTTCGATCCATTCCTTGTGTTTTTCTTGGCTATTCTCCCTTGTACAAAGGTTACAAATGTAGAGATCCTACTGGTAGAATTTACATTACCCGTCATGTCACATTTAATGAGGCTATTTTTCCCTATGAAACCCAAACTTCAATAGTCAAACCGTCCATACCCAACACTTCACAAATACATCCAGAGTTGCTTGTCATACGGCCGACTCCTGTAGCCCATCATAACACCTCACCTAATATCATTTCTACTAATATTTCTTCAACACCTGTCTCATCTACTCCAACAACTACAATGCCTATTTCACAGCCCACTTATTCAACGTTAACTCAATCGCCATCCACCTCACCCATGTTACCTACAGATTTACCATATATACCAACACAACCCACTTCTTCTACGTTAGCTCAATTACCATCCACCCCATCTATATCACCTTCAGTCTCACCACCTATTCAAATACAAACCACTCAATCTGTCCTGACAAATACTCATTCCATGATCACAAGGAGTAAAGTTGGCATTTTCAAACCAAAAGCTTATCTGAGCGAGGTGTCTACTTCTCCCAGTGATGTTCCTTCTGACATACATGCTGCAATGAAGTTTTAATGCTGGCAAACGGTAGTTCAAAGTGAGTTACAAGCCTTGGTTCGTAATAATACATGGACTCTTTGTTCCCTTCTTGAGAATAGACGGGCAATCGGGTGTAAGTGGCTGTTTAAAATTAAAAAGAAGGCTGATGGTTCTATTGACAGGTACAAAGCAAGATTAGTTGCAAAAGGTTTTTCTCAGCATGCAGGGCTTGATTTTCATGCCACTTTAGTCCTGTTGTTCGAGCTTCTGCCATTCGCACCATTCTTGCATTAGGTGTTATGCAGGGGTGGGTTGTGCGTCAAGTTGATATCAACAATGCCTTTAATGGCGAGCTCACTGAGGAAATATATATGGAGCAACCACTTGGATTTGAAGTCTTGAATGCCTCTGGTCAGTCACTTGTGTGCAAATTAAATAAGGCACTCTATGACTTGCGTTAAGCTCCTCGGGCGTGGTTTCAAACTCTCAAACAGTACCTTGTCACTGAGCTTGGCTTCCATGTATCAAAAGCAGATTCATCTTTGTTCATTCGGGTGTCTACCGAGAATTACATGCTACTTATGGTGTATGTCGATTACATCGTGCTCACTGGTAGTAGTAGGCAAGATATAGATGCAGTGGTTTATCGTTTGCACGTAAAATTTACTCTTAAGGATATGGGAAATCTTAGTTTTTTTTTGGGAATTGATGTTCAACGTACATCCCAAGGAATGTTACTCAGTCAGAAGAAGTACGTTACTGAACTGCTACTCAAGACTGGTATGCTTGGTGCAGCCTCTACACCAACGCCCATTGTAGTCACTCCTAATTTGGCGATTTCAGATGGAAGTTCTTCCTTTTCAGATGTGCATTTATATCATAGTACAGTGGGTATGCTTCAATATGTCTATATTACTAAACCAGATTTATCATTTTGTGTGAACAAACTGAGCCAGTACATGAGTTCTCCTACTGTCACTCATTGGAAAGCTGTAAAACGAGTCTTAAGGTACTTGGCTGGCACTATGGATCATGGTTTGTATTTTGAAGCAGGTTCATTGGAACTGGTATGTTATTCGGATGCTGACTGGGCCTCCTCCATTGAAGATCGTCGTTCTAAGTCGGGGTATGTGGTGTACTTAGGATCAAATCCAATTACCTGGTGCTCAAAGAAACAGTCTGTGGTATCCAGGTCATCTGCTGAAGCAGAATACCGTAGCCTTGCCAATTGCGTATCTGAGTTACTATGGATCAAACAACTGCTGGATGAAGTCCGGATTCCTCTGACTAAGCTGCCAATTGTATGGTGTGATAATTCGTCTGCTGTTTCAATTACTGAAAATCCCACACATCATGCTAGGATGAAGCATGTGGAAATAGATCACCATTTTGTTCGGGAAAAAGTTTATGCTGGAATGTTGTAAGTTAATTTTGTTTTGTCTGCTCAACAGATTGCTGATGTTCTCACTAAACCAGTACCTCCTAAACTGTTTGCATCATTTCGACGTGCTCTTCAAGTACTGTCCGTAAATGAAATTAGTGATAAAAAATCAAAAGAAATGCTAAGGGAATGGTAGAGTTAATATGGTCAAAACCGTTCTAAGTCTGTTAGCGGTTAGTCTGTTAGCAGTTAAGCTGTTACTTAAAGTTGTTAGCAGTTAGAAAGTTAGCTGTAGCGTCAGTTAGCTTCAGCCCTCGTACATGTATAAATATATGCAAACCTGCATGTATTAAGTAAGTTGGAATTACAAAAATGACTTCATTGTTGATTTCTTTTTCTTCTTATAATCTTACACTCCTAAGACTTATGCAAAGCTCTTTTTCAAGAGAGGGGATGGAAAAAGAAAGGGAAAGCTAGTGGGAGAAGAGAAGAGGATGAGAGTGAATGAAGAGATCGATGAGTGAATATGTGTGGAAGGACAAATGAAAAGGTGAAGAGGGGTATTTATACTTGAAAATGGCAGCTTGAATTGGCTAAAAATAACAACTGATCCCCCTTCTTATGGCCAGCCATGCTAGGTGGAAGGAGAGGTTGGGATAGTTTACTATTTTTAGCTTGTGCCTAGAAAGAAAATGCACGAAAAAAGGAGGGGTTGGGCCATGATTGGAAGAAAGGTTTAAGGGATATTTTGAAATTTTTATAATAATCTTAATTAGCTGATTTGGACAGAAATTGGGTTGGTATTAGGCTGCTCTTCCCTTGGTGGATCAGTCCTATTTAATTTAACAAAATTAGACCCTTTTCTTTGCACTAGGCTAGGAGTAACTTTTACCTAATTCTTAATGGATTAAGTACATATTTTTTATGGGTCCAAGAGGGTTGAATTGGGAGTCCATGGCTATAACATAATTATCCTTCTTCATGTGTTAGATGCTTCGAAGAATGCTTCAGAAATCCGGTCTTCTCAAGGTGACTATTGAGCTGATCTTTCACCCCTTGCGCAAAACTATCAGAAATTGACTAAATTAAACAAATTTAGTATAAAATAACTAAAATTCAAAATGTTTCATAAATTAAGTTCAATTTAATTATTTTATAATAAAAGTATAAAATTCAACAGAATTTACTTAGAAACTGTATGAATTAAGGCTCAAAAGGTGCTAAAAAAGTCTATATATTTTATTGTTTCCACACCTCCAAACTTAATTCATTGCTCATCCCGAGTAATGCACAAATTGCAAAAGAATTTTAATAAAATCACCTTTGAAAAATTTTCTTCAAAAATTATTTCTTCCCGAGATTATGAGTTTAGTGCAATTTTGCTCAAGAACAAAAAATCTGAAATCATGCAACTTATGTATACACATTGTTCAATTATTCTCAATTATGTCATGATAGCAAGAATATAACTAAATGTTTTCTTAATAATTATTACCATTTAACTTTTATTCCCTCATTTAAGACTAAACTGCAAACCCTAAGTTTAATTATGCCTTCATAAGTTGAGTTTAGCAATTTCTCTCCACTAATGTAGTCAACACAAAGATCTGAATAAATAGGTCTTTTAAATATGTTGTAATGTGGCTTGGCTAGGGGTAGGTAAAGGTAAAGATAGATAATTTTAAGCTAAAAATGTTAGACTTAGCTTGCATCGAACCTTCGAAATATATACCCCCAAAATTCCATGCTTTCTCTAGGATTTCACCTCAATAAATTACTAAATCAATTCTAGAGACTTAAACTTTCATGCATGCTTAGCTTTTCTAAGGAATTAAAAATTTCATGGTTTGATTTATATATTTCATTAAGACTAACATTTATGTCATAATTTAGCTAACATAACAGTTATTGAGATAATAGAACTTTATTTATACTAAAGTTTAGCATAATAAAAAAAAATTCCAAAATTTTGAGCAAAATATAACTTAATCATAATTTGATAGGAAAAAATGAATTCTTGAAAAAAAAAAACTTCAATTTTTTGGTCCCCTACTTAAGAAGAACAATGTCCCCATTGTTAAAAATGATATATAGAAGGAATGTAAATATAGAAGTGAATAGATACTATACACCAGGTAAGATCCTAGGAAAAGGATGTGAGTCAAATTTGATTGTTTAAATACCAAGCTTTTCCAAGACAGATCTAATCCTAGACATGTTCATATTTATTGTCACACTTCTTATTTTGCAAATTATTCAATTTTATCAATGATTTGAACTTCTTGTTTTATTATGTGAAAAATAGAAATATCTTAAAAGAACTTAAAGCTAAAAACTTAAAATATCCTAAAAATAAAAATAAAGTAAAGACAAGATCCCCCT
The DNA here is from genome assembly GCA_008044935.1 of Gossypium turneri. NCBI lineage: Eukaryota > Viridiplantae > Streptophyta > Magnoliopsida > Malvales > Malvaceae > Gossypium > Gossypium turneri. The sequence goes on along the minus strand of CP032572.1, from coordinate 20,210,832 downwards.
CTTTTTATTTATTTGTTGACTCCTCAGAATTTGACCCTTCTTTTGCTTCATCGTTCTTGTTTTTGCTTGAATTGTTTCATTCCTTCCTTAACATTGGAGTCCATGGCTCAAATATAAAGTCTAGAAATTCAAGCCCAAAAATAAACGGGTTATGAAATATTTTCTTAAATACATCTCTAAATGAATTATCCCGTATTTTTGAGTTTCTCCAAAAAGCTTGTTGTTGCCATTGCATGTGTTGCAAAATGTCCATTATATTCAACTGTTGACTTCATGGATTGGTACTAGATGAAGGAGTGTGAAGTGTGGGAGTTTCCTTCTCTGGTTCAGGGATTGTTTCAGTAGGTTTTGCCATGTCAGGAATTTCAACCGGCTCTATTGGTTCTAATTCTGCAGGAACATCCTCATTTTCAAGTTCATCCACTGGTTTCGACTACTGTTGAAAGATACAATCTCCTGCTACTCTAGCAAGGTCCCAATCAGTAACTGTCCTTTAATTCACATGTAAAGCATGCTCTTTTTTTTTAATACACAAAGAAATCCAATTCACATGTTAAGCATGCCTATTGAAAAATTATGTTCTATATGTCATATCACATGCATGGGGTTGAGATAAAATTGTACGGGGGAAGATTCTAACAGTTTAATAATCTACATATTCTGGTGGTTTAACCACATTATCTGGCAGTATATCTATAATTTTGGTGGCTTGTCCACAATTATCTGTATCTGGTATCTTGTTTGCATTATTTGGCGGCTTGTCCACAATATTGGTGTGTTAACGGATGGATGAGTTTTGGGAGAACTATTTTATGGTGTGTAGTAGAGTTGGGTAGGAACGTTTTCTAAAATCTATGCATTGATTTCTAAAAAAAAGTATGCATTTACATTGCCATGCATATCGATATATGTGAAATTGGCCTGTTTGTGTTCTTTTTGTTATCTTTTTGAATTATGTGATTTATTCACTATGATATTTTAAGTAAGACTCACACTAGGCTTTAAAAGCTCACCCCCTCAAATTGCTGACTTTTTGATAATCCACAAGGTTACAACATGGGCTTGGCTTATGGAGGAGTACATAGATATTTTGCATATAAACTTTTACACTTATTATTATTCGATATTTTAGGACTGTTTATTTATTATTTACAGAATATGGCATGGGACCTTAATTCGGATTTTTTTATTTTGTGATACTTTTGCATGATTTGGTTTTAAAATAATTATTTCAGTGGTTCATCAACTTGGTACGAAAAATGGGATTTTTCAACATAATTATAATCTCGACCCAATGATTTTATCTTAAACTCAAGAATAGATTTTTACGAAACTGAAATATATTTATTTAATTAATCAATAATTTTATGAAATGTATTAAATAACAAATTTTAATCAACAAGATATGGTCGTGTTTTCGCTATGACATTTTCAAAGTATGTTGTTTTCTTCAAATGTTCGAAACTTGTTATTTTCAAAGCTAGTCAATTTTTGGTAATTTCTTTCCTAAAATATTCAAAGACATTACTTTGGTTTTTCTCGAGCAAATCAAAACATTGATTTTAAAAGCAAGAGATGACAATTGTCGAAAGAAAATAGCTAAACGATTTTCTGTGCCATCAACATGGCCAATGTGATCTTTGAGATTCGGCCATAATGTTTAGGTCGAGTTTAGGAGGTTACATTTAGTGGTATTAGAGCCTAGTTCAGAACTCGAATTATGATTTATTTTTAAATTTTACATGCATATTTAATAAAGGGGTGTTTTGGAAAAAGTTCATACCACAACTAGAAATCTACTTTTTCCTAAAGTTTTGTTTTTGTAAAAAATTCTAGACTTCGAAGCCAATCCAAGATAAGTATTTCTTATATACTAAAACTTTAGATTGTGAAACTATAGACTATGAAACTTTAGATAGTGAAAATTGTGACTAAACCATTAGACTGAAACATTTAGGATTAATAACAAAATCTCATTTCAAATTTGTCAGATAATTTCATAAAAATTAGACATCCGATAGTGAAATGAATACTCATGGTGTACGAACTCGAGGTATGAGAGCTAGTTGAGAGCAAGGTCAAGAGACCCAAGTCGGTTCGTCTGCATCACAAGTGTGCACTCTTGAGCCAATGGCCGAACATGTTAAACATGCACCGACCATCGATGAGAGCCATCATGAGCCTATTGATGATGCTGTGTCGCAGGCCATCCTTAGGGTGCTACAACTAGTAGCAGGAGCTCAAACTGGGTCTGAAAGTTGAGGGACTATTGCTAAAAGCCTTCGTTCTAATAGAGTTGAATTATTAAGGGGCATTGTTGGAACAATCCCTACCATAGCTGATTATTGGTTGGAAGCTATAAAGAAAATGTTAGATGATTTGGAGTGTACCCCTGAGTAGAAATTAAGGGGTATTGTATCACTGTTGAGAGATGAGGCTTATGATTGGTGGCAGGCCATTTTGAGATGTATTCAACTGGAGAAGGTAACATGAGAATACTTTCTGAATGCTTTCCAGAATATGTACGTTGGTATGAGTTATGTTGAGGCTCAGAGGCTACAATTCATCGAGCTTAAGCAAAGAGACAGATTAGTGACCAAGTATGAGGTCGAGTTCTTACGGCTTTGTCGTTATGCTCAAGGGATGGTTGCGATAGAGCAAGATAAGTGTGCCAGGTTTGAGAATGGATTGAAGTATGATTTGATGGTACAGGTAGCCCCTCATCAGGAAAGGGTTTTCAAAACTTTAGTGGAGAAAACAAAGATCGTTGAGGAAGTGAAGCATGTGGAACGCGAAATGAGGGACAAAGCTAGAGTCCCTGGCAAGAGAGATGCAAGACTGTTGTCTAGGACCTACGACCTAATAACTGGGCCAAAGACAATAGCTCTCGATAAAAATTTGTTACTGTTGCTGATGGAGGGAGAGCCCAAAATTGTGCTACTTGTGGCAAGAGACATCCAGGTGAATGCTGGAGAAGTATGGATGCATGTCTCAGATGTGGATCCTTAGACCATAAGATCAAGGATTGTCCACTCCGTAACGAGCAGATGCAAGCCCTAGTGCAGAAGAAAGCTCGAGCTGGGCAATAACCTCAGAGGGTCCAAGATTAGAATAGGGGTGGTAATGCTGGTCAGAGACAGAGAGCACCGAGTCAGGGTGCTAATCGAGCTGATGCAAGACAACCTGTGTAACAACCTATTTTTTATTGGTGATAGAATAGTGGTTTCAGGACTATAAATTTTCATCGTGTCAACTTGTAAATATTATTTATAGAATATTTATGGAGTCATTAGAGTCATATTAATTTTTGGTTAAGAAATTTTATCGTTTAGATAGCTAATTAAGGAAAAAGGACTAAATTAGAAAACATGCAAAACATAGTAATTATTGCATTTGTGTGATCAAATAGCTTAATTAATAAATGAGGAATGACTTAAGTAGCAATTATGCCCTATTTAATATGGTGGGACAGCAATTTGGTTGAAAATGATATAATAATATATGTACAATGGCAATTTTGTAATTTAATGAAAAATTAAAACAAATTAAAGAAAGATTAAGACAATTTTATCTTCATTTATTCTTCTCCAATTGACTGAACACAATAGCTAGGGAGAAAGGTTTCATTTTGGTTGTCCCATTGCATGTAAGTGAAACCGCTATATATGTCTTGTAATTTTTATGTTTTTGAATCGTTGCAACTAGGTCCAACTAGCCTGTACCTTTGTTTTTCAATTTGTTAAAAATTTTAGAAGTTTCCATTGATGAATCTTGAATGTTTTTGATAATAAACATGTGTTTGAAGCTTTGATTGTTGTATTTGATTGTTTTGTAATTGATTTTTTTGTTAGATTTTGATTTAAGGATTAAATTGCTAAAATGTTAAAATTTCAAGGTTTGATGGTAAATTTGATGTTTAATAGGGACTATTTCAGGTCCTAGAATATTCGACTGTAATTGTTTCCTAGAAAATGTTCAATTTGATTTTTTTCGGGTTAAGGGACTAAATTGTAAAAGTTGTAAAAGTTAGAGGCAATTGTGTAAATTTAAAAAATAAAAGGGTATAAAAGTTAAAGTAAATTGGAATATGAAATATAAGCTAATAATTGAGAATTTTATATTTTAGATTAAGAACCTGTTGATTTACATGGAAAAGAGAAAATAGCGGAATAGTCCCTGAACTTTTCCAACTGTTATAACTTAGTCCAGGTAAGTTCGTATAGTTATAATTTAATATCTATATGAAGTGTTTGATGATATAATATGATATAATAGATATAAATTGTTTTATTATTGATGTAAAGTTGTTGAAAAATATTATCAAACTTCAATACTTGGATTGGATGAACGCGAGATAGAGTACAATTGAATGACAACGTGTTATGTGGGGATTGGAGTGGAGGTTGAATGGCATTTTTTTCAAACTCTCGTGTCATACTCCCTATTTTGGTGTGTTTTCGATTGGACTAGCTTTTCGGAGCAGTTGGCATGTATCGGTTGGATTAGCTCTTATGAGCATTTGACGTGTTTTCAGATGGATTACTATGCTCGTATCTATAAGTCGTTCATCAGATCATAAATTATTGTATTATACTTAAATAATGACTTTGAATGGCATGACATGTAATTGATATCTGGAATTGATTATATTGTGGATATGTATATTATTCTCGGAGAACTTTGGTTGAGCTTTGAATTGAATTATGCAATTCATCGGTTTGAGATTTTGGATGACATGAAACATTGTAGTTGAGTTATTATTGGTTGAATTGTTGTTTTTACTTTGGTAAGATTTATTGTTTCTATATATCAAACTTACTAAGCCTCAATAAGCTTACTTGTGTTATTTTTGTTCTTGTAGATACTTCTGAAGGTTGGACGGTCAGATCAGCACTCAAGTCACACTATTTATCTATTTTCTGTAGTTTTTGGAACGTTATTTTGGATTATATGATAGTAATAGGCTTGTTTGTCATTGCTATTTTTTTATATGTAAAACATTAAAGTATGATCTTAAGTGTAAGTAGATAACTTATTATGAAATATGTGAATGAATGAAGATGTTTTTAGTTCAAGTTTATGGTATGTGTTATATTAAAATGTTGTGAATTGAGGTAACTATGATAGATATATTGGTTGAGTGTTAAATTGTGTGAATTGACATGCTTTGGTTGATGATTCATTTTGTTGTATAATTGTGTATACTTGTGGTACCAATGAGGGTACATTGGTTAGGCACTTAGGATGGTTGAAATGACATCGTTTGAGCTTGTTTAATTTTCTTTAGAAGGGGTCTAATGGATATTGAATGGTTTGCTTAGTGTCTAAGAAAGCTAGAAATGGTAAACTTAACATTTAAGGTTCAATTAGGTGTACACGGCCTGAGACACGGCCGTGTCACCTGGCTGTGTGCCACACACGATTAAAGACACAGCCAAGTGTTACATGGTCTAGTACACGGCCTACGACACGGTTGTGTGTCACAAGTAAGAAATATATACGGTCTGGCACATGGCCTATGACACGGTCGTGTGGCCCAACTCAGTGAGTTACACGGGCACGGACACAAGCTGAGACACAACCATGTGTCCCTATTTTGAAAGATACATGGCCAGGGGCATTCTACACGGCCGTGTGTTCCCTATTTTGGAAAATTTTTAGTTTTTTCTTAAAACCTTTGATTTGTTTCGATTTAGTCTCGAATCACTTATAAGTTATTTTTTAAAGCCTCGAAGGCTCGATTTAGGGACAAAATGCATGTGATTGGTTGTTAGTTAATATGGTTAATCTGTTTAATATTATAATGTTAAATGTCTTGCAGTTGATCGGTAATGCTCCGAAACCCTAGTCTAGAGACGGAGACAGGGTAGGGGTGTTACAACCTGCACTTGTTTATGCGGCAAGACATAGAGAGGACTGTGACTTAGCCGACATCATAGCAGGTACTTTTACAATTAATTCTATTCAGTACTTCACTTGATTGATAATTGTTCCACCCAATTGTATGTGTCTTACTTAATGGTTGATAACTTGGGGATTAGATATAAGAAACTATTAGTGACATAACTGTAAGCAGATTCCTCTAGTAAAGGTCTTATGGTGGAATCATGGAGCTAAGAAAGCCACTTGGGAACCTGAAGATTCGATGCAACATCAATATCCCCATTTATTCTGACTCGATAAATTTTGAGGACGTAATTTATTTTTAAGGAGGATAGAGTTGTCACACCCCATACTTTTTAATTCAATTCGTTAGTGCATGATCAAGTAACTAAAGTGGCTTAGTGGTAAAGAGCTTAATTAATTTGTTAAAGGTCCCATGATGAAATCCCCACACCCTAATCTTTTTAATTAAATTTTTGACAATTTTAACAAGGGTCAACCCCCTATTCCCGTCCTACATTATTCCCTAATAGGGAAGATTTCTTTCCCCTTTTGTTGACTCAACATTCCTCTTTTATTCCCCCTATCACTCCATTTTTCCCCCATGATCCACAATTTTATCCTTTGTCCCCTCTTGTTGCCAAAATGAGTGAGTTTAACTAGGGTAGCCTTCCAACCATTATAGCCATACTCACCATTTTGTTTTCATGTTAGCAAAAACCTCTCATTTCTCCTCCCACCAACCACCTTGCGCCACCCCTTTCTTGTTGTTCTCTACCACTCCCTTGCTTTCATTTCTTTTAATTTTTGTGACCATTATCTTGACCACCACCATATGCTACTCCCCCACCTTGGAGCCGCCCTTGCGCCGCCCGTCTTAACCACCTACCACCGTCGTAATCGCCACCATGATCATCATCGTCTATTGTCGCCAATCACAAGATTTCCACCGTATCCTAACAATTTTCCTCCCCTTCTCTTTTCTTTTTCATGTCAATATTATTATTGATTATAACCTTTGATTAATTTACTCTGTTAAATGTTTTGATTGTCTAGATATCTGTAACACTTGGGTTTGTGCAAGTGTACACAGTCGTGATCAAGTAATAAGTAAGTATCAAGTTATCATCTCCACAGGGATTGTATTTGTGCTAAGTCACTTAATTTGTAAAATTATATTAACAATTTGAAAAATAAAAACAAAATATAGTTGAGAAGTGGTGTAAACTAGATGGAATGATCCCTAATGTAAATTATCCTAATATGCAGACTATATGAATGAAATAGATTTTAGCAAAATTTAACACAATTTGCAACAATTATAACATAAATAAACTAGGACAATTACTTTAATTAAACTGAATTTATTATCATCATGCTTAATAATATTCGAAAAAACATTCCATGACAACTCGATCTTTCATGAGTTTAGAAACCAAATTAGGTCCTTTCGGACTCCTTTACTTAGTAAATACGCATTTTACTTATCCTTATTTACTAAGGGTTTCTTAGCGTTCGTGTGAGGTAATAGGGACGTGTTAGGTTTGAAACAATTTAATCACACAAATCTAAAAACTATGCAGATAACAGAGCCTGGTTAGGGTTGTTGTGCAACCTACAATTTAATCAGGTTGGGATCCAAATTGAGCATGCACATTTCAATTATGTGTCCATTAGCTGTCGTCTGGTTAGGATCGTTCAGCTAATTCAGCTACATTTCAATCACGTATGAACGAAATACAGACTTGATTTTAATTGAAAACATGATCGATTGAGGCACAAACATTATAAGTATGAATCAAATAAATATTATTTAATCAAAATAATCATCCTAGCTTAAATAAAATTAAGCTATCATTGTTGTAAACAAGAACAAAGAACACATAGCAAACATCTTTATATTAAATTAAAGAAAAGAAAGATTAAACCCAATTCAGAGTGGCTGTCACCCAAGACTCTGACTGACGAGGCTCCTTCGCTTCTTTGCATTGCTCCTTTGCTGATGGTTCTCCAAGGTGGCCGACCAAGGGCTCTTTAACAGGTTAATTTGCTAAAATCCTTATGCAAGGATGGTGATAGGCGTGAGAGCTAAGAGAGTTGAGAGAGAGGATGAGAGATGGGAGGGATGATGAGATGATGGATGATGGATGAAGTGCAGGGGAGCTAGTTTGCTAAAATTAGGAGTGTCCATCCTTTGAAACCTCCTCCAAGAGTGGCCGGCCATGAATTGAGGAAATGTGGCTAATTTTTCCTTGATTTTTGGTCAATTTGAATGCCATAACAACTTAGGACTAAGACTAGGTCACCAGTAAATCTTCGGGAAAATCTCTGATTTCTTTAAATCTTCAAGGACCTTGTGTAATTAAACTAAAAATTGATCTATAGTCAGCCATGTATAGGCAAAAATTGGGTTGACTTGGTCCCCAATTTGGACGGTTTTGTAATTAGTAGAAAACTCTCAGACCTGTCCAAAAATAGTAGATAGTTTAGATGACCAAATAATATAATTTAACCACTTTAATTAATCAATTTACGTAATTAATTAAAACCCAATTTATTAATGAAATATTAAAAATGAATTATTAAATATAACTTTATATTTTATTATTTAATTTAATCATGCATGACCCACTTTATAGCTTAAAAATATAATATGCTCAAATTAATATAAAATAAGCCATTTTATGCATGAAAACTATATAATAAAGTATAAAATCACATTTTAATAATTTTTATGTCCTAATTTCACATTTTTTCATATTTCATTGATTTATTAAACAATTACTTGGTTTAACAACAAATTTAAGTAAAAAGGTGATGAATTATATAGGAAAAATCCTATATATTTTTCAGTTTGCAATATCGTTTCCATCGCTTTTAATCCTTGGTAGCCATCATTATCGTGTTGATTTATCTACATCATAAGTATTGCTAATATTTGACATCGTCCATTTCTTTTTCCTAGTCATTTGAGTGCTGACCGAATGATCTTTTGTGCTAACCTAATATTGATTGTAATGAAGAATCAATCACCAACCATTTGGATCACTATTAACCTTTATTCGAAAGTATGGATTGGATATTTATTTTTTGGATTTAAAACATCTTTATAAAAAGAATGAGGGTGATAATAAAATAACATGATTGGCGAATCATTTTTTTGGATTCAGATCTGTGATTGGATGGGTTGGATCTAAGAATAGACGTGGAAAGGTGTCAAGGGTTTCATTAGAGCCACTAAACCAAGGTGTAGGTTTTAACTTATAAACAACGTGTGATATGAATATAATTGTTTAATAAATTTAAGTATAAAATTAATATTCTGTCATTAAGATTGTGAGACATGGAATCATTTGAGTACACTAAGTATACGAATAAGGGGTTATTAAATTTGTTAAAACGATTGAAATTCAAGTAATTCGACACTATTTATATATGTTATACTGTGATTTTGTTGTGTGATTCAATGATAGATGAGATACATTGCTTATTTTTATCCAACACTCATGATATGTGATGTAATGGCCATATTCTGTCTTGCATGAAAAATACTGTATCATGACACTGTTTTTAATCATTAGATTTGACTTGTACGTAAAGGATGTTCTCTATGTTAATATACAAAGAAATCTGATTCGCATGTTAAGCACGCGTACTGAAAAATTGTATTTTGTATGCCATATCACATGCATAGGGTTGGGATAAAATTGTACAGAGGAGGATTCTGGAAGTTTAATAATCTGCATATTTTGGTGGTTTAACCACCTTATCTGGCAGTATATCTGCAATTCTTATGGCTTGTCCACAATTATCTGTATTTGGTAGCTTGTCTACATTATCTGGTGGGTTGTCCACTATATTGGTGTGTTAAAGGATGGATGAGTTCTAGGTGAACTCTTTTATGGTGTGTAGCAGAGTTTGGTAGGAACATTTTCTGAAAACTACACATTGATTTCTGAAACAAATTTTCCATTTACATTGGCATGCATATCAATATATGTTAAATTGGCCTGTTGTTGTACTTTCTATCATCTTGCTGAATAATGTTATTTATTCACTATTATATTTTAAGTAAGACTCACGCTGGGCTTTAAAAGCTCACCCCCTAAAATTCCTGACTTTCAAATAATCCACGAGGTTAGGACATGGGCTTGGCTTACGGATGAGCTAATTGGTTTACCCTCAGATTGCGAGACGGAGTTCAACATTGAACTATACCCTGGTAGTTCGCCAGTGTCTATTACACCTGATCATATGGCACCAAAGAGCTTAAAGAATTGAAGATACAACTATAGGAGTTGCTTGATAGAGGCTTGATTCGACTAAGTGTGTCACCATGGGTTTCCAATTTTGTTTGTAAAGAAGAAAGATGGCAGCTTGACGATGTGCATCGACTACAGGTAGTTAGACAAATTGACTACTAAAAGTAAGTACCCATTGCCATGATTCAATGACATGTTTCGACCAGCTATGAGGTGTCATAATGCTCTTAAAGATAGACCTACGATTTCTATACTATCAATTTAAGGTGAAGGAGGTAGATGGGTTAAAGAAAACAATTAGAACAAGGTATGTGCATTATGTATTTTTGGTCATGCCCTTTGGATTGACAAATGCACCTGCTGCATTCATGGATTTGACGAATAGAGTGTTCCATAAGTACTTGGATTAGTGTGTGGTGGTCTTCATAGATGATATTGTAGTGTATTCACGAGCTGAAGAAGATCATGATGATGACCTATGAACTATGCTACAGATTCTACGAGAGAAAGAACTGTTCGCAAAGCTTAGCAAGTTTAAGTTTTAGCTTAAAGAGATAACATTCTTGGGTTATGAGGTTTCGGTAGAGAGAGTTTGCGTAGACCCAAAAAAGATCGAGGCAATTTTAGAGGGGAGTTTGCCAAAGAGTGTTACTAAATTACAAAGCTTTCTGGGGCTTGCAGGATACTATCGTAGATTTGTAAAAGTGTTTGCCACCATTGTGGCACCCTTAACAAAGCAATTGCAGAAACACAAGGAGTTTGCATGGACAGAAGAAAGGCAAAAGTGTTTCAAAAAACTTAAGGCGATACTCACTAAAGCACTTGTGTTGATACAACCAAAATCAGGGAAAAATTTTGTAGCCTACAGTGATGCTACGTACATGGGTCTTGGTTGCATGCTAATGTAGGAAGACAATGTGGTGACTTATGCGTCTAGGAAGTTGAAGTATCACGAGCGAAACTACCCAACTCATTATCTAGAGCTAGTAGTAGTGGTGTTCGCACTCAAGATTTGACAACACTACCTATATGGCAAACAATGTACTATCTATACAAACCATAAGAGCCTCAAGTATTTACTTACTAGAAAGAACTGAACTTGCGGGTGGATAGAACTGCTAAAGGACTACGATTGTGTGATAGAATATCTCCTTGGGAAGGCAAACGTGGTCGTAGATCCCTTGAGTAGGAAGTCGATGAGTGAGCTGTGAGCTCTATTCGCACGACTGAGTTTGACGAGTATGGGGGACTACACGCAGAACTACAAGTAAAACCAACCCTGTCAGAACAAATCAAGGAAAAGTAAGTCACAGATAAGGATTTGGCAAAGTGGGTTCACCTAGTTGAACAATAAGTGCGAGGGGACTTCACACTAAATAATAAAGACTCTATTTTTAGGGAAGACTCTGCATGCCTTGTGATGAAGAGCTTTGACATGCGATCCCTGGAGAAGCTCACAGTAGCACTTATGTAATGCACACAAGAAGTAATAAGATGTACCTTGACCTTTGCAAGTTGTATTGGTGGCCAGGTTGAAATAAGACGTCACCAACTTTGTTGCGAAGAATCTCATCTATTAGAAGGTGAAAGCAAAGCCTTTGTATCCTTCAAGATTGCTACAACCACTCAAAATTCCAAAGTGGAATTGGTAAAAGATCACCATAGACTTTATTTTAAGCTTGCCCCTAACTTTGAGAAAGAAAGATGCAATATGGGTGATAGTGGATGGACTCACAAAGAGTTCGCACTTTCTAGTAGTTTATACCACTTATACTTTGCAAAAGTTAGGAGAGTTATACATCGCAGAGATAATGCGACTCCATAAAATGTTGGTTTCCATTATCTTTGACTGGGATCCTCAATTCACTTCGAGATTCTAGAAAAGTTTACAAGAAGGCTTGGGTTTGAAACTGAACTTCAATATTACTTATCATCCATAAACAGATGGCTAATTAAAGAGCACCCTCTTTGATACAAGTTGTGAAGTTGTGTTGGATTTCATAGGATATAACAAAAGTTACCAAACAAGTATCTACATGACACCCTTCGAAGCATTGTATGGAAGGAGGTGTCGAACCCCTTTGTATTGGGAAGAGTTAGATGAAAAGCGAATAGTTTGACTAGAGTTAGTTCATGAAATAGAGGATAAGGTAAAAATGATATGTGAATAGTTGAAGGATCTTTCGAACAAACAAAAATCCTTTGTTGATTTAAAACGGCGAGACATTGAGTACCAAGTAGGTGAGCAAGTGTTTTTGAAGGTTTCCCCATGGATGGAAGTTTTAAGATTTGGTTGAAAAGGAAAATTAAGTCCATGCTTCATCGACCATAATGAAGTAGTTGAAAGGATTGGTCTAGTGGCCTATCGACTCAAGTTGTCGCCAGAGCTTGAGTGAATCCATGATGTTTTTCATGTGTCCATGCTAAGAAAATATTGTGCGGACCCTTCCTTTGTGGTAACCGTAGATGACATTGAGGTACGATTTGATCTAACTTATGATGAGAAACCAGTTGAAATAGTAGCATGTGAGGATCGAGTCTTGAGAAATAAGATGATTCATTTAGTTAAAGTGTTGTGGCAAAACCATAAGACCAGCGAAGCCACTTTGGAAATTGAGGATGTAATGAGGCGTCCGTATCCTCATCTGTTCTGAACAAGAGGTAATTTTGAGGACGAAATTTCTTAAGAGCGGCAGAGTTGTAAAATATCAAATTAGTGCCTAGAAGTTTGAGCATGGCTAATAGAGGTTGCCAGTGGCTTCTGAGAAGCAGGGTTCACCAAAGGATTTAGCAAACTGTATTCGTGAGTAGGCTAGTAAGCTGGAGCACACCAGCAAGTCCGGCGAGTTGGAGTATGCCAACAGGTATAACGAGTTGGTGTACGCCAGTATGTTTAGCAAGCTAAGTGTTTGCTAGTTAGTTTGGCGAGCTATGGTTCGCTAGTGGGCTTAACGAGCTGTAATCATTGCATTGGGCCAAGAGTCAAAATTAGGAGTAGTCAAGGAATAATTATACCAAAGTTAGGAAATTCAACTTACTTTTCTCTTCGAAACACCACCCATGCACGTAACTTTTTTTCCTACTTCTACTACGACTAGGGTATTCTAAGAACATTAGAACACTCATTGCTTAAAAATTAAGCCATTTCCATTAGAAATATCATATTCTAATATGCAACAAAATTTTCTCAAATTCATCATCGATTATTCTATTAGAACCTAGGACTTAGCTCTTAAGATCTGAGGTAAGACTTTATTTCTCTGTTATTTTTAGAGAAAATTAAGAAAGTTTATCAAACAAAGGAAACTAGGTTTGCCAAAAGATTGGCATGTACAAACCTAAGATCATTTGTAATTATGTATGAGTTTTCATGTGCTATGTTTGTTAGTGACTTTTGTATGGTTGTGGAATTGTAAAACTGACAGAACCATATACAAGCAAGGACAAGGGAAAGACAAAACTCCTCTAAATTTTTCAGCAAATTGGTGAGTGTTCAAGGATCACCACATGTATGGGTGAACCATAATGTTAATCAGGAGCTTAAGGTTTTAACCTAAGTTTTGAGAGTGAGAATTTTTTAAACTCTGTTTTGTGACTGTATATGTGTTATGCGAGCTTTATATTGTGAACTTAACATGAACAATGCTTTATAAGCTAATCATAATATGCGAGCTCTATGTTTTAAGTACATGTTTTGACAAATATGTTTTTCTAAAACCATTGGATATAATGACATGCCATAGGATTGTGAGTACTCACCTCTATGTTTTGTGATTTGGGCGAGATGCCATGCGACAAGTTGGAGAGATAAGGGAATGTTGAGCAAAACTCCATTCATTGGGACGTGTTGGTGTGTTGGAGAATGTTTAGCTTTTATGTTACACTTATAGGACATGTTAGACTCATTGAGTTATTCTGAGGCATTATAAGGAGATCCGCTTATCCAATAGGAAAATAAGTTTATGTTTTGTAAAATAACATGCTTTATTATTTTTAAGCTAACTAATAGTAGGTATTTACGAACCAGACTTCAGGTAAGTATGGCAAACCGTGTTCGCAGTTCTGTAACTTTGCCAAAGATTTTTGTTACTGTAAAGTGACAGGGTGTGAACCCTAAAAATTAGTGAACTGCTTTCAAGCGAACATTTAATGAACTTTAATAATACAGATAGGAGAAAACCCTACAAATCGAGTTCACAGAATCTAAATATGTAGGGATAGTTCGTACACCTTACCCTGTTTAAAGGGATTGTTATGGTTGCGAACCCTGTTCGGAAGACCAACCCTGTTTAGGTAAACTTAGAAGCTTTGTTAAATGCAAACACTTACTGGAAATTATTTTGCTAACCTTATGAAAACTGATAAGTGAATCCTAGACGAACTGACATGCGAACCCTTACCTATTATGTATGCCCTTAGTTGTATACGAGTAGTACTGAATGGTAGTTAGTTTAAGAGTTTTAATGAAAGTACTTATATAACATTCCGTTGTACATTAATAACTTTATACATATTTTATGTTTTATATTGTGGTGTGATGGAGGTTAGGTTGGGTGTTAATGGAGAGTCACTTAGCTGGCTAATGTGGCATTCCATAGCTTGGGTTTGGTGACCGGACCGAGTATGGGGTGTTACAACAACGGTCAAGAAAACGCATAAAAAACCTAGGGTGAAGGGGAGCACCCAAGAGACTGAGGACAATTATCGCTCATAGCTAGCACGGTGTAGGCTTAGAAAAGGGCCTTTTCCAACAATAACCAACACTTCTCCAGTACCTACCCTGCTAGTGGAGTATGACCAGTCTACAGACTCCTAAGTGCATGACACTAATCTTACCTTAGTTGAGATTCCAATAGAGGTAATTTGCCCAAACCAGGCAGTGGCTCCTTTCAGTTCCCAACCCCAAGGTGTCTCCTCTGGCCAAGCAGATGTACTTTTTGTTGGAGTATGCCCAATGACCAATCATGAGATGATTGTAAAAACATATTTATTTTACTTCGTTTTTTAATATAAGGCATAACCATTATCATTTCAGTTTATTTTCTGTGTCTATAAATAAACTATTTTATAATAATGTCCTGAGAATAATATATTATTCTTCAAAAGGTCCTTAGTCGAGTATTATTGTAGGCTTGGACAACAATAATGCATTAAGACTAAGGTGTAGTTGATTGATGACAAAGTGTTCTCATTGACATGAGATGTCAAAATCAATACATGAGTATATGTGTTAGAGAACAACATATTGGACTGACTCGCTATGAGTATCTTCTTAGATTATTATGTAATAGTCAAAACATTACTCATATTGATTATTATGTATACGATCCTTAAATTTGAGGTCATCATTATCCCAACATCGTGAGTCGTATATTTTGATACAGTCAAACATCCACTGTAACTGGTTGTTCTATAATGGCTGATGTTGGATATACCACAATCTATGTAGTGAGATATGATTGATCAATATAGAATTTGTCTCTCCTACATAATGGGAGCAATATCCTAGGCCATTTGATTGAGTGAGACTAGAAATACATGGCCATGCTCGACTAAGTTGATATGAGATATCATACTTATTTGTTTTTCATAGTCTACTCATGATATCAAGAAACATAAGATGGGCTATGCAAGTGTGACTATTTCATGACTTGTGTGCATTTTAGATATAAAGAACAAAAGGATATAATACATGAAGGGTTAATCATAGAAAGGTTATGTCGAATCATGACTTTTTGTAACTTAGGTAGCAATGATGCATTGCTAGATGGCAGTCATTGTTTGTAATATTAGAATCATTCTAGTATTACTGTTAATGTTACAATAACCTACATGGCCACACCTTATGGTTGAAACAAATGGAATCCAAACGTAGTTGGTATTGAGTTTAGCTATCACATGAATTAAATTGATTATAGAATTAATTCAATTGTGCAGTTAAATAATGAAAGAATTATATGTACAAGTATGTTGTACACATAATGAAAAATATGGTTAAATTAATATATGAATTTGATTCGTATAAAATTTAACTAAAAATAATTTACCGAAATCCTTATTATAAATATTGTAATTATAATTTAGGATCAAATATTATTATAATTACTGTAATTGTAATTTTTTTTGTCAAACATTATTATAATTATGGTAATTATAATTATTATATTCGGTTAATTATTATGATTTGATTCATATAAAAAATATCAATTATTCCTGATTAGGAAATATAGGGTTTTTAAGGAAAACCATATATACCCGAAAAAAAAAGTGTGTGAGGTCTAGTAGCCGTTAAGAGATTTTTCTCTCTCTGAAAAAGTTTTAGAGAGTGCTTACCATTCATTGTCACACCGAGTGGATTACGTAGAGGCAGAAACTTTTCGTAGCAAATTGGAATCGACATACAATAGCGTAATCTATTTCTTCGATTTTTCAGATGATTAGAGGTAATTGTTCATACCCTTTTCACCTCGATTTGTTCCTTGAATATGGATTCCTAGATTTGATCACTGGATTTATTTTTTCGCTTCGCCACAGGGTGTACTGGTGATCCTACAATGGTATCAGAGGCATTTATGCGATACAGACTCAAGTTTAAATATTGGGTGATGTAATTGTATAAGATGCATGCTTTAGTTTTCTTACGTTTTCGATTTAATCTTGAATATGTGATATTTTTAATACTGCTTTAAGTCGTAATATGCATAATTTTTTTCTTTCGATTATCGATTAAATGTTAATAAGAATTTTGTGGCCTATTTGGTTTCGTTTTCGTTAAGTGTTAACAAATCTGTTATCTCGACGATAGTGATGAAGTTGTGATTTCCAGTTAAGAGTTAATTGGTTTTTTTGGTTCTGATATGGAGCAAGGTTTGTTCTAGTAAGTAACTTTAAAGATGAAAATCTTGAAAACACGATACTATTGATAAAAGTTATGAAATCGTGAGGTTTCAAGCATATCTGGTTGGACAGTAATCTAATTGGTGTGCGCAGTCCATACCACAGATCCTTTTTTTCTCAAATTATTTCTTCTGCTCAGTGGGTCGCACCGCGAGTTTTTCGGGCCGGGTGAAAACGAGGACCCCAAGTGTTGTCACAAAAGTAGAAGGGACTTTTAATGGTTCACTTTAAAAAAACATTGGAGAAAATACGTTGTATTTTGTTTGCTATGTTTGATATGCATGGTGTTTGAAATACATAGTTATAGCCCAATAACAATTTATAAAGGCTGTAAATTTTATAAATACGACCTACGTGTCATGCCTTACTACATTTCTCTTGTATTTCTCTTCTCATTTTACTCCCTCGTATGTAAAACGAGTTTCTACAAATTGTAAATTGCATGAGTTGCTGTGGGCCAGATGAGAAGAAAGATGGGTCAATTAAAGTGGACAATAAGCTCGTGAAGCGGCTTACACCTTTAGGTTTCCTTTTGGTTCTACCTTTGGCTTGGGAGGAACCACCTTAGTTTATGGGCTATAACTATTGCATTTATTTACTACTTTACTTATTCATGTATGAGGTGCTATGGATGTCTAAAACATGTCAAATTTTAAGTATGTTAAAATTTGATAACAATAAACAACATTAATTGGTGAGATCAATTAAAGGACTAAATGGAATAAAGTAAACCATAATTGGTAAGATGCAACCTTAAAAGTCCCTCAATCAAAATATTAAGTCGGTTGAATTCCAATCATTGCCCTCGTTAAGGCCTCGATCGATACAATGTAGGTTTTGCTAAAACGAAGTACTAGTATCTATCTTGGTTAAACGCAAAGAATAAACAAGTGATATTTGCTGGTTAAAACATTGGTTAGTGACTTAACTAGGCTACTCTAATAGGATTAGAAACCTAGAGGCACGTAATTTGGATAAATCATAAGATGATTAGAACAAGAGTTGTTCACCAAATATTTAGGAGTTACATATGATGTAATTAGCAAGAGTTGATTACCTAAATATCCATAAACTTGATAGTAAAACCAAAGTTGACTTGAGAGTAAACCACTAGAAAAAATTTCGAGAAAGTCTTTTCGAAATTAAAATATGAGGGTTATGAATTTTGAATAAAATAGTGGGAGCATCATTTAATAAATTCCTTTTAATGATTAATATAAACTTGGTAAATTTACTCACTCGCATATTTCATTGTTATAGATGTATTATGGCTGCAAACACAAATTCACTTTCATTGCGATCGGTCCTTGAGAAGGACAAATTGAATGGTTTGAACTTCCTTGACTGGTTCCGTAACTTGAGGACTGTCCTCAAACAATAATGAAAATTATGTCATTGAACAACCCCTTCTTGATGAACCATCTAGTAATGCTTCGAGGGCTGATAAAGATGTTTACAAGAAGCATCTTAATGATATGGTAGATGTTGGATGTCTTATGCTGGCCATTATGAATCCTGAGCTTCAGAAGCAAAACGAGGACATGGTTTCTTATGATATGATCGAGCACTTGAAAGAACATTAACAAGGACAAGCACGACAAGAAAGGTTCGATATCTCTAAGGCCCTTTTCCAATGTAAGCTGGCAGAAGGAAGCATAGTAGGATCTCATGTTCTTAAAATGATAGGCTATATTGAAAGCTTGTCTAAACTTGGATTTCCACTAAGTCAAGTGTTTGCCATTGATATTATTTTGTAATCGTTGCTTGATAGCTATAGCCAGTTTGTCCTCAATTTCAATATGAATGAAATTGACAAGACTTTGCCATAGTTACTCAGCATGTTGCGAACTATTGAAGGTAACATGAAAAAGGCTGGACCTAAGCCAATTTTGATGGTCCGTAATAACAAGGGCAAGGGTAAAGCTAAGCTAAGGCAAAGCCTAAGGGCAAAGGTAGGCCCAAACCTAAAAATGGAAAGGTTGCACTGAAGCCCAAAGGAGGGGTGGCTAAGGAAGGAAATTTCTTCCATTGTGGTGTGACTAAGCATTGGAAAAGGAACTGCCCTATCGATCTTGAGGAAGTTAAGGAGGCCAAATCAAACAGAGAGTCTGCTTCAGGTATTTATGTTATTGATATTAATTTATCAACTACTACTTCTTGGGTATTAGATACTGGTTGTGGTTATTATATTTGTACTTTTGTACATTGATTGCAAAGGAGTAGGACTCTGGTTAGAGGAGATATGGACCTACAAGTTGGAAATGGAGCAAGAGTTGCTACATCAGCTGTAGGAACATATACTTTGTCTTTGCCTAGTGGAATTTTTTTATGTTTAAAGGATTTTTTTGGTGCCCAGTTTGACTAAGAACATTATTTCAATTTCTTATTTAGACAAAATTGGTTTTGAGATAATAATTAAGAATAATTGTTGTTCCTTTTATCTCAATAATGTTTTCTATGGTTCAGCACAATTGGTAAATGGCCTCTATATTTTAGGATCAAGTGAATCCCATTTACAACATAAATACTAAAAGATCTAAAATAAATGACTCAAATCAAACTTATCTTTGGCATTGTCATTTGGGCCACATAAGCGAGAAGCGTATATCCAAACTCCATACAGATGGTCTCCTGGATTCATTTGTTTTTGAACAAATTGAAGTATATGAATCTTGCTTATTGGGAAAAATGACTTAAGCTCCGTTTACTGGTAAAGGCAAGCTAGTGATTTATTGGGTTAATACATATTGATATATGTGGACCAATGAATGCACAGGCCAGAGGTGGATTTCAGTACTTCATTACTTTCACTGGTGATTTCAGTAGATATGGGTATGTTTATCTCATGCGCCATAAGTCTGAAGCCCTTGAAATGTTTAAAGAATTCAAAAATAAAGTACAAAATCAACTAGGAAAAGCTATCAAGACACTTCGATCTGATCAAGTTGGAGAATTTTTTAGCCTAGAGTTTGATTACCTTTTGAAGGAATGTGGGATAGTCTCACAACTTACTCCTCCTGGTATTCCTCAATGGAGTGGAGTTTCTGAGAGAAGAATCGAATTCTGTTAGACGTGGTTCAATCAATGATGGGTCATGCTGATCTACCAACTTCTTTTTGGGGACATGCACTTGAGACAGCTACTTTCACACTAAATTGTGTTCTATCTGAATTTGTTCAAAATACGTCATATGGGATGTGGATTGGGGAACCTCCCATTATGTCTTTTATTAAGATTTGGGGTTGTGAAGCTTATGTTAAATTGTAGACGTCTAATAAGCTTGAACCCAAATCTAAAATATGCATCTTTATGGGATATCCTAAAGAAACTAAAGGATATTATTTCGTCAATCCCACTAAGAACAAAGTGTTTGTTACTCAGACTGGTGTCTTCCTAGAAAGAGAATTTGTCTCTAGAAAAGAAAGTGAGAGAAAGATTGAACTTGAAGAAATTTGAGAACCACGAAATACTACTGAACCAGAGATAGAACAATAGTAGGTTCCACAAGAAATTGAGGAATAAGTAATTGCTGTAGAAACACAACCACCATGTAGATCTTTAAGAGAACGCCAAGCACCTGAGAGATGGATTTCTCATTACAACACATTATGATGTTATGCTTATGGATCAAAATGAGCCTAGGACTTATCAAGAATCGATGGTGGGGCCAGATTTTGAGAAATGGTTAGAGGCCATAGGTCTGAGATGGATTCCATGTCAGAAAACCAAGTATAAATCTTGGTTTGACCCACCTGAAGGGGTTAAACGCATAGGGTGCAAGTGGATTTTCAAAAAGAAAATAGACATGGATGGTAATATACAAACATACAAAGTACGATTGGTCGCTAAAGGTTTTCACCAAGTTGATGGTGTCGACTATGATGAAATGTTTTCTCTTGTTGCTATGTTTAAATCCATTCGGAACTTGCTCGCAATAGCTACATTTCATGATTATGAAATTTGGCAAATGGATGTCAAAATCACTTTCTTCAATGAAAAACTTGAAGAGGATGTGTGCATGACACAACCTGATGGTTTTGTAGATCCAAAAGATGCTAAAAAATATGTAAGCTACAAACATCCATTTATGGATTAAAGCAAGCTTCTCGAAGTTGGAATATTCATTTTAATGGTGCAATCAAAGAGTTTAGTTTTATCAAAAATGAAGATGAACCTTGTGTTTACAAAAAAGTTAGTGGGAGCATTATCACATTCTTGGTATTGTATGTGGATGACATACTTATCATAGGAAATGACATACCTACCTTACAGTCTATTAAAACTTGGTTAGGAAGTTGTTTTTCTATGAAAGACTTGGGCGAAGCTACTTACCACTTAGGAGTCAAGATCTATAGAGATAGATCAAGATGACTCGTAGGTCTAGGCCAAAGTATAGACATAGATAAAGTGCTAAAAATGTTCAGTATGGAAGAATCTAAGAGAGGATTCCTACCTATAAGACACGGTATTTCACTCTCAAAGGAAATGTGTCATTCAACTCCACAAGAGCGAGAACGTATGAGTAAGATTCCATATGCTTCGGCTATAGGGTCTATCATGTATTCCATGCTATGTACTCATCCATACGTGCCGTATGCTTTAATTATGATGGGTCGATACCAAGTAGATTCGGGTCGAGGTCATTGGGTGGCAATTAAAACCATTCTTAAGTACTTAAGAAGGACTAAGGATATATTCCTTATGTATGGAGGTGAGGAAGAGCTAAGTGTAAAAGGTTACACTAATGCTAGCTTCCAAACATATAAGGATGATTCTCGATCACAATCAGGTTTTGCGTTTTACCTTAATGATGGTGCTGTGAGCTGGGAGCATTCAAAGCAAGATACAATAGTTGATTCTATGATAGAGGCCGAGTATATTGCAGCCAATGAGGCAGAAAAAGAAGCTGTTTGGGTTAAGAAGTTCATTACTAAACTAGGGGTAGTGTCTAGCATACTAGATGCTATAGAACTCCATTGTGACAACAACGGAGCTATTGCACAAGCCAAGGAACCCAGATCTCACCAACGATCCAAACATATACTTAGGCGACATCATCTTATTTGAGAGATTATCGATTGAGGGGATGTGGAGATATGTAAAGTACCTACAGATGATAACATTGCTATCCACTGACCAAACCTTTGGCATAACATAAGCATGATAGTCACACTAAGTCACTTGGAATTAGATATATAAGTGATTGGTCTTAGTGCTGGTGGGAGATTGTTAGAGTATGCCATAAGATCAATCATGAGATGATTGTAATAACATACTTATTTTACCTCGTTTATTAATATAAGGCATAACCATTATTATTGCAGTTTATTTTCTGTATATATAAATAAACTGTTTTATAATAATATCCTTAGAATAATATAATTATTCTTAAAAGGTCCTTAGTCGAGTATTATTGTGGGCTTGGATAAAAATAATGCATTAAGACTAACGTGTAGTTAATTGATGATAAAGTGTTGTCATTGACATGAGATGTCAAAATCAATACATGAGTATGTATGTTAGAGAATAACATATTGGATTGACCCACTATGAGTATGTTTCTTGGATTATTATGTAATAGTCACAACATTACTCATAGTGATTATTATGTATACGATCCTCAGACTTGAGGTCATCATTATCTCAACATCGTGAGTTGTATATTTTGATACAGTCAAATGTCCACAAACAAATAGGCAAGCTGAACTGGCAAACAAAGAGATCAAAGGCATACTCGAGAAGGTAGTTTGCCCGAATCGACAAGATTGGTCCAAAATATTAGACGATGCTTTATGGTCTTACAGGACAGCATACAAGACACCTTTGGGAATGTCACCCTATAGGTTGGTCTTTGGGAAAGCCTATCATCTGCCTTTGGAGCTAGAGCACAAAGGTTACTGGGCTCTCCAACAACTCAACTTGGATCTTAAGCTTACTAAAGAGAAACGGATGCTCCAACTCAACGAGTTAGAAGAATTCCGAATGTTCTCATACAAGAACGCCAAATTACTCAAGGAAAGACTTAAGAGATGGCATGACAAGCACATTCGAGTTCAAGAATCTGAAGCAGGTCGGCAAGTCTTGTTATTCAATTCCAGACTAAGGTTCTTTCTAGGTAAGTTAAAATCACGTTGGTCTGGTCCATTTACGATTCACCCAGTTTATCCATATGGAGTTGTCAAACTTCAAAGTAAGGGAGGTAATTTTCGAGTCAATGCTCAGCGCTTAAAACATTACTAGGGAATAAATTTGAACGGATCAAATCTCGTTCATTTTATCAGATCTTTAATTTTTTTCTTGTTTCTCTGTTTAAATAAATGATTTAGGGTATATTTTCAAGATTAGTATGTTTAAAAAAATTTTGTCTAGGAGATTGAAACTTAAGCGGGACCGCTTGTGACCCTTCCAATCTTTCCTGGGAATTGATTTTAACATAATCTTCTGAGAAATTATTCTCTAAATGACAAAATAAATTTTTAGTTTTCAAAAAAGGGTCAATTTTGATCCAAGTTTCAAATTGCAACTCAATTTCAAATTTTCCTTAAGTCTAGGTACTTAATTGAATTATTTTCAAAATTTGATTGCTCTTTTTGTAAATATTAAAAATTAGATGTCTCATTTTGTAAATATTTTTAAAAGACATCTAGAATAAATGTTTTTAATATAATAAATAAGATGATAATAATTAATATATAATTATATCCATTATAATATTTTATTAATTATTATCAACTTTGCATAGAATTGAGATTAGTTTAAATTTGATCATATTTTTATTTAAATAAGTTTTTATTTTAATAAATTAATAGCAAATAATAATTTAATAAAGATTACATTAATTATTAATTGTTGTTAACTTTATGTAGAATTAGAACTTAGAATATTTTAATTATTAATTTGTTCTAAGAATTCTAACTAAACTCTTACTCCTTGCATTATAAATTTCACCCACCTTTTCCATTTTTTCTTCACTCATCCCTTAATTAAATCCTAGCATCCACAACCCACCAAGCGCCAAATCACCTAGTGTCGAACTCTCTAGCCGCAACACCACCCAGCTCCACTAGGCACCCTCACCCATTCAGCTAGCAGCCCACGCACGCACCCAGCAGCCCCTACGCACAACGTTCGCGCCAGCAGCCACTCCGTGTCACTGCACCTGTCACCTATCCAGCTGCAGCAGCTCGCCAGGCCTACTCGATGCACCTGCTTGCTACCCACTTTCCTGCATCCGTGCAGCACAAGTATGCCCTGCTGCTCCTTAGCGTGTCGTTGCCCCATTGCTACTCACACCACACCATCAAGACACCCTACAACCATCCCTAAACCAACCCCTCTTGCTTTAGATTTATTTTCTTTGAGTTCTTAACTTTTATAAAGAGGTTGTAAGACAAATTTTGCTCCTAAAATTTCAATTTTATTTAATTATTTAATTTTTCAAATTATTGAATTATTAATATTTTATACTAATTAAATTTTGAGAAAAAAACTGTTTTATCTTATGATCAGGTTAATCATGTCTCGCAAAAGAACTCGTGCCTCTGCCCAAATTGACGAATCACAAAACATATTCCATTGTGGAGAAGCTAAAGCGATATACAAAAGCATTTTCAAGAATCAACCGATGCACCCAGAAAAAGGCTTGACGCTGAAAGAAAGCAACTATATTGATTTCATGGCACACATTTGACAAAATGCTAAAGCTCTCAATTGGGAGTTGTTTTATGAGAAAAGACATAGTGTGGATGAGGAGTTAGTTTGTAAATTTTATGCGAATTTTATCTCAAGTGAATTGATGAAAGTTTCTATTCATGGAATCAAGGTACCAATAGCCTCAAACGCTATTAATGAATTCTTTGAATTACTTGATTTCGAAAATGATGAATATTCTTCCTTGATGAGCAATATTGAGTTTGAAAATTTGTAAGAAATTCTCAAGGAACTTATAGTTCCAAGTTCTAAGTGAACTGTGCCAAAGGAAGGAATTCAAACTTGTCGCAAAGAATATTTGACACCACTAGTGAAGGTATGGTTCTACTTCATTCGATTCAGCCTTATGCCCATTTCACATGGGCCTACAATTTCATTAGAGCGAATGGTCTTATTATACTTGATTTTAACTGGAAAGACCATTGATGTGGGAAAAATCATCCTGAGAGAAATGCAGAATTGTGCCACTAGACGTTCTGGCCCAACTTACTTTCCCTTTATGGTAAGAATTTTGTGCTTCAAAGCTAAAATTCTTGCAAAGGTAAAGAAGACAGGTTATAGCCAGGGCATAATCACAGATTAGGACCTCTACCGAATAGCTAGAGACTCTATTCTACAGCAACGAGTTAAAGAAAGCGAGGATCCCGAAAAAGAAGAAGGAGAAGACAAATAAGAAGATCCCACAGAGATCGAACCAATGCAGTCAGCTGAAGTCCCTGAGAAGGCAGAACCAATGGAACCACTAACCGAACCTGACGTTGCAAATTCAATTTTTAGAACTCAATCGCCTCGCCAAGATCATTTAGATGAGCTATCAAAGTTGATGGACATAATGCAACATATGCAGTGGTAGCAACAAGCTTACTGAATATTTCATATTTGAACAATGGAGTCTGCAATCGAAGAGGGAGCGAAGTGATTCGTGCAAAAACAAAGACGATAGAGGAAGAGATGAGTCAGATTCGGAAGGATCTGTAAATAAAGAACAAGGGGGGATCTTGACTTTACTTTATTTCTGTTATTAGGTTATTTAATATTTTAGGATTAGGTTTTTTTTAGGAACTTTTTTTTATTTTCGCATAATAAAAAAAGAGGTGGAAACCTTTTATAAAAATGAACAAGTTGCAAAGTATAAAGTGTGGCAATAGATATATACATCTCTAGGATTGGATCTAGAGAGGGCCTTGTACTTAAGCAGTCCAATTGACTCACCTCCTCTTTTCTAGAATCCTAGCTGGTGTATAGTATCTATTCACTTTTAACAATGAGCACATTGTTCATCTTAAGTAGGGGACCGAAAAATTGAAATTATTTCCTCTCAGAATAAAATTTTCTTTTAATTATGATTAGGATATATTTTGTTCAAAAATTTGAAATTTTGTTAAGTATGCTAAACTTCAGCATAAATAAAGTTCGATTATTTCAATAATTGCTATGTTAGCTTAATAATGACATGAATGTATTTTTAATAAAGCATGCAAATCATACCATAATTTCTTTTAGTTCCTTAGGAAAGTTAGGCATGCATGAAAGTTTAAGTCTCTAGAATTGATTTAGTAGTTTTTTGAGGCGAAATCCTAGGAAGCATGGAATGTTGAAAATGATTTAGGCAACTTTTGTTTGGACCGTTTGAGCCTTTCAAGCCAACCATGATAAATTTTTATCCCTTGAAAACCAACTTTGAGGCTATATGGCCTAATTTTATTTGAACCCTTGCAATATTTAGCCATCACTCTTCTCTTAATTATCTTTAAATTTCTCAAACACTAGACACAATACTATTCAGAATGTTCTTTGAAAATAAGTTTGGGGGAGTTGAAAAGAAGTATCAAATGCTCAAAAAATTGTAGTACATATAGTAAAATGCTTGTGAAAAAAATAAAAAAAGAGAGCATATGTACTTGAAAGAAAATAGATGTACAAAAGAGCATGTGAAAGCAAAGTTAGTTGGTGTATTGAAGGTAATTATTCCGAAGGTCCGATTGAAGCTGAGTCTAGGGTTTTTAGCCTAAATTTATCTATCTTTTACCTACCTCTAGCCTAGCCACATTACAACCTTTTTAAAGTCCTATTGATTCAAGTTTCTATGCTACCTACATTAGTGGAGAGAAATTGCTATGTTCAACATATGAAGGCATAAGTTAAACTTAATGGTTGTAGCTTAATCTTGAATAAGGGAATAAAAGGAAATTGGTAGGGATTTAACATGTCTTTATTAGGAAGAATTTAGTCTATTTTTGCTATCATAAGAATGACAGAGATTAATTTGAATGATATGTATACATAGGTAGCATAAATATCAAATTTCTTGTTTTTGAGCATAAGTATACTAAAATCATAATTTTGGGAAGAATGTTGTTCTGAAAGGATTTTTCAAAGGTGTTTCCGAGAAATTATTTTCAAATTTGTTCATTACTCGAGACGAGCAATGAATTAAGTTTGGGGGTGTGGAAACATGAAAAGATACACACTTTTTCATGCCCTTTTTAACTCAAATTCATGTAGTTTCGGTAAAATTCTTGTCAAAAAATATATAATAATTAGAAAATAATTAAATTTCAATCAAATTATGAACATGTTGAATTTTAATTAATTTTATATAAAATTTTGATTAATTTTGATTATTTTCGACAGATTTGCACAAAGGGCGAAAAACGGCTCGACAGACACTGCTAGAAGCACAAAACCGAGAAGGAATTTTGAAGAATCAAGGCGAAATAATTTTTCAGCATAAGACGGTCCAAATTATGTGTATTAATTCATAATATAATAAATTTTAATTTTAATCCAACTTAATTAGGGTTAAATAAATTATAATTAATTAATTGTGAAAATTGGCCTAGTTGAGCTAAACCTAGAAAACCGATCCAACCGAGCACTGGGCATCCCAAAACCGTCCCACATGCTAACCCAATCAGCTTGTTTGGCTGATTATTTTGCTTGCAAAATGGCCTTTGAAGACTCCTTCAAATTGCATTCAAACCCCTCCACTATTTGTGCCTTTCTAGATTTTCCCCTAGTTTAAAATAGCAAGTTTGAAAGCTTCAAACTTGCCACATGTGTGGCCAGCCATGGGGGGACTCTATGGCTGCTGATTTTTGCTAATTTTAGCAGCCATATCAACCTGTTGAAATTGCAATTAATTGACACAGTACTTAATCAGTGCATGTTTAATCATCTAAGGTAGCTTAGGATTAAATTAGCAACGGTATCTAACGATACATTAGTCTTGCATAACTTGCAAGATTATTGTGATTAAACTGTTTCAAGATAGAAATACATTGTTACCTCACGTAATCTTTTTTGTGCTTATGAGATTGAATTAATTGTTTGAATTGACATAGAGATATGTTCAAGATATTATTTTAATTTCATAAGTATGTATGTGCATTAACACATTTTCTTATTAAAATTTGTTTAATCGGTTGAATTGACATAGAGATATAGTCATGAGATAAATAGATTTTGGTAGGAAAGTATGTTCATAATTTAGCAAATTACGGAGTTGCCGTGAATTTATTCGTAACAACATAAACATGAGTTTGATAATTCTAAGTTAAGAAATGTAATTAATCTAGCACAATTATGTCATCTTGATTAAAATCATCTTTTGAAATCGTGCATTGGAACTTTTATTTTATTTTTATTTATTTTACTTAGTTAAAAATATTAGTTTTTAATCACCTCCTCAAATTAAAATATTTTTCTTCAACAAAGTGCTTTTAAATTGCACTCATAAATAATTCTTTTCACAGTCCTTATGGGTACAATAATTTGACATTTACTTATCAGTTTATTACTTGTTGCAATTGTGTACACTTGCACATTTCCTTCGTTCCAAGATTTTGGCGTCGTTGCCGGGGACTGTTTTAAAAAGTCATTATTTGTGAATTTGTGAATTTTTCATTTTGGTTTATTTTTTTGTTCAATTTTAACTTAATTAATTTTTCTGAGTTTATTTCAGGTGTTTATGGGTATTGAACCAATTATCGATTTACTCCCTGTAGACCCTGAGATTGAAAGAACTTTTCGATAGCGAAGAAGACAAGCAAGTTAGAGAAAGATCGAAGAGATGAACTTCAAAAATTCGTATCAAGAAAATGGAGCAAACCCTGCCCAAAATCCTATCCTTATTGGTGATGATAGGGATAGAGCTCTAAGACAGTATGTCGTGCTGGTATTTCATGATCTTAATCCTAGTATTAGGAGACCCGAAATTGAGGCACAACAGTTTGAGCTGAAGCTAGTCATGTTCCAGATGCTTCAGACAGTGGGTCAATTTAGTGGAATACCTACCGAAGATCCTCATCTTCACTTAAGATTGTTTATGGAGGTTAGTGATTCTTTCAAGTTAGCTGGAGTACCTGAAGATGCACTACGATTGAATTTGTTCCCATATTCACTAAGGGATAGAGCTCGAGCCTGGTTGAACTCATTGCCACCAAATTCAATTTCCACATGGCAAGAGTTAGCAGAAAGATTCCTCATGAAGTATTTTTCGCCTAGCAAGAATGCTAAGGTGAGGAACGAGATCACTTCGTTCCTACAAATGGATGATGAGTCCTTGTATGAGGCATGGGAAAGGTACAAAGAATTATTACGGAAGTGCCCTCATCATGGAATCCCACATTGCATCCAACTTAAGACGTTTTATAATGGTCTCAATGCCCACACGAGGATGGTAGTGGACATTTCTGCTAACGGTGCTCTCATTTCTAAGTCTTATAATGAGGCTTATGAAATCATTGAGAGGATTGCCAGTAAAAATTATCAATGGCCAACCAATCGAGTAGCATCAGGAAGACGAGTCGCTGGAATACATGAAGCAGACTCTCTCACTTCACTTGCATCTCAGGTATCCTCGATTTCCTCAATGCTTAAAATTTTTTACCACTAATGGGTTTAATAGTTTTACAGCACAACCACCGAATCAATTTGAAAATGTATCCTGTGTCTATTTTGGGGAAGGACATCTATTGGAAGAATATCCATCGAACCCAGAATCCGTTTATTACATAGGTAACCAGAACCAAAGCCGAGGAAGGTAAGGAGTACAACCCAATTCCTACAACCCATCGTGGTGAAACCACCGTAATTTCTCCTGGAGTAACCAAGGGGTTGGACCTAGTAACACATACGCCCAACCTAGACCGACCCAGCCACTTATTTTTACACAAAAATTTTAGAAAAAAACCTTAAGCTGAACCATCCAATGGCTTAGAAAACTTGTTGAAGTCATACATAGCCAAGAATGATGTCTTAATCCAAAGCCAAGTAGCTACATTGAAAAACCTGGAAAACCAAATGGGCCAGCTTGCAACTGAACTCAGAAACTGACCACAAGGTGTTTTACCAAGTGATATGGAGAATCCGAGGAATCCTAGGAAAGAGCATTGTAAAGCGTTGACATTGAGGAACGAAAAGACATTAGAGCCCAACACAGTCAAAGTTGAAAAGGAGCCAGTTGATGCTCAAGACTTAGAGGAAGTTCAACAGAGTGTGGAAAATCCAGTTTCACCAGAACCTGAATCTAAAAATTTTGATAAGGTAACTTTTGAACTATCTAATTCTAATAAACTAACAACTTCGTTAGATGCAGAATTGCCACAGAAGATAAATCAACCAGTTCCAATAAAGAAGCCTCTACCACTCTACCCTTAAAGACTTCAGAAGCATAGGGAAGAAGTTCAATCCAAAAAGTTCCTAGACGTACTCAAGCAACTTCATATCAACATTCCGTTGGTTGAAGCACTTAAAAAAATACCGAAATACGTCAAATTCATGAAGGATATCCTATCAAAAAAAAAAGGCTTGGAGAATTTGAGACGGTAGCCCTAACAAGGAATGCAGTGCATATCTCCAAAACAAACTATCCCCAAAGTTGAAGGATCTTGGATGTTTTACCATACCTTGCAACATTAGAGCAACATATTGTGGTAAGGCACTATGTGATTTGGGTGCGAGTATCAACTTGATGCCCATGTTAATATTTAGGATGTTGGGGATAGGTGAAGTTAAACCTACTACGGTTACAGTTCAATTAGCAAATCAATCTTTAGCACATCCAGAAGGAAAAATTAAGGACGTATTGGTACATGTAGACAAATTTATTTTTCCTGTTGACTTTGTTATTCTAGACGTTGAAGCAGAAAAAGAAGTGCCAATCATCCTAGAAAGGCCTTTCCTAGCAACTGGAAGAACCGTTATTGATATGCAAAAGAGCGAGCTTACTATGTGTGCTCAGGATGATCGGGTAACATTTAATGTTTTAAGTCTATGCGATTTCTTGACACAATTGGTTATTGTTCTGTAGTGTCCAATTTAGAGGAATTAATCATGGAAAAGGAACTGTGATTGTTTCAGGTAACGCTTTAGGTAACGCTTCTACTTTTCCTGTGATTGTTTCAGTGAAATTAACTTTTGAGCAAGAAGAGAAACTCATCCTAGTATTGAAATAATTTAAGAAGGCTATCGGATGGACCATAGCTGATATTCACGACATTAGTTTGTCTGTATGCATGCATAAGATCATCCTGGAAGATGGCGAGAAAGGGACGATTGATGGACAGCGAAGACTGAACCCCATCATGAAGAATGTAGTCAAGAAAGAAATCATCAAGTGGTTAGAGGCGGGTATAATTTACCCCATCTCAGACAGTTCATAGATAAGTTCGGTCCAGTGTGTACCAAAGAAAGAAGGTATTACGGTCATCAATAACGAGAATAATGAGTTGATATTGACTAGAACAGTTACGAGATGGAAAATTTGTATCAATTATCGGAAGCTGAACAAGGCAACTAGGAAAGATCACTTTCTTTTGTCATTCTTGGACCAGATGCTGGATAGACTCGCGGGGTGAGACTATTACTATTTTCTCGATGGATGCTCGGGGTATAATCAGATTACAGTAGCATTGAAAGATCAACACAAGACAACATTCCCCTGCCCGTGCTGTACATTCGCATCTAGACGCATGCCATTTGGTTTATGTAATGCACCTGTTACATTTCAAAGATGTATGATGTCAATTTTAACTGTTATGGTTGAGAAATACTTGGAAGTCGTTATGGATGATTTTTTAGTATTTAGAGATACATATGATGATTGTCTAGCCAATCTAGCCAAGGTACTAAGGCGATGCGAAGAAACAAACCTTGTACTCAACTAGGAAAAGTGTCATTTCATGGTACGAAAAGGTATTGCCCTAGGGCGTCGAATAACGAGACATGAAATCAAGGTAGATAAAGCAAAGGTAGATGTTATTGAGAAACTCCAACCTCCAACATCTGTAAAAAGTGTTAGGAACTTTTTGGGCCACGCCGATTTTTATCGAAGATTTATCAATGACTTCTCCAAAATTGCTAAACCCTTATGCAAATTATTGGAGAAGGACACGGCGTTCAAATTTGATGAAGAGTGCTTAAAAGCTTTCAAAGATTTGAAGAGTCGATTAGTTTCGGCCCCCATAATCGTCACACTAGACTAGGATTTTCAATTTGAATTGGTGTGTGACACAAGTGACTTCACGATAGGAGCTGTCATGGGCCAGCGAAGGAATAAAGTTTTTCATCCCATCTACTACACAAGTCGAACTCTGACAGGAGCTCAATTGGATTATATGGTAATAGAGAAAGAGTTACTTGCTATTGTGTTTGTTTTTGACAAGTTTCTATCTTATCTTGTAGGTACTAAAGTGACTGTCTATACAAACCACTCAGTAATTAAGTATGTACTTGCCAAGAAAAACGCTAAGCTGAAACTGATCCGATAGGTAATTCTACTTCAAGAGTTCGATCTAGAAATTTAAGATCAAAAGGGTGTAGAAAATCAAGTAGTAGACCACTTGTCCAGAATGGAGCCACAAGAAGGGAATTCTCCCCTTATACCAATTCAGGAGACATTTCTTGATGAACAATACTGAAGGTAAATCATGTCTATAATACACCTTGGTTTGCTGATATTGCTAACTATTTAGCTTGTGGTTTGATGCCGATTGATAAGACATATCAAAAGAAATATTTTCTTCACGATGTCAAGTACTATTTTTGGGTAGAGCCATACTTGTTTAAAAAGTGTGCAGATCAAATGATCAGGAGATGTGTGGCAGAAGATGAAGTACATAAGATTCTATATCATTGCCACTCAGCTCCGAGTGGGGGACACTTCGGTGGTACACCTACTATGGCCAAAGTATTGCAAGCCAGATTCTTTTGGCCAACACTATTCAAAGACACATATGCTTATGTAAAAAGTTGTGATCAATGTCAAAGAGTTGGAAACGTCACCAACAGAAATGAGATGCCCCGAACAAACATCATTGAGGTAGAATTATTTGATGTTTGGGGTATTGACTTTCTCGATCCTTTCCCTCCATCTTTTGGTCACAAGTACATATTGGCAGCAGTAGACTATGTGTCTAAATGGGTTGAGCTCGAGGCATATCCGACAAACGACGCTAAGGTTGTGATGAAGTTTTTGCAGAAGCATGTGTTCACAAGGTTTGGAACCCTGAGAGATATCATCAGTGATGAAGGGTCCTATTTTGTGAACAAATGGTTGAAATGGTTACTCAAAAAACATGGAGTAAAGCACAAGGTTGCCATAGCTTACCATCCATAGATGAATGGGCAAGCTGAACTGGCAAACAAAGAGATCAAAGGCATACTCAAGAAGGTAGTTTTCCTGAACCAATGAGATTAGTCCAAAAGATTAGACGATGCTTTATGGGCCTACAGTTCTGCATACAAGACACCTTTGGAGATGTCACCCTATAGGTTGGTCTTTGGGAAAGCCTGTCATCTGCCCTTGGAGTTGGAGCACAAAGCTTACTGCGGGCTCTCCAACAACTCAACTTGGATCTTAAGCTTGCTAAAGAGAAACAGATGCTCCAACTCAATGAGTTAGAAGAATTCCGAATGTTCTCATACGAGAATGCCAAATTACTCAAGGAAAGACTTAAATGATGGTATGACAAGCACATTCGAGTTCGAGAATTTGAAGTAGGTCAGCAAGTCTTGTTATTCAATTCTAGATTAAGGCTCTTTCCAGGTAAGTTAAAATCACGTTGGTTCGGTCCATTTATGATTCACCAAGTTTATCCATACGAAGTTGTCGAACTTCAAAGTAAGAGAGGTAATTTTTGAGTCAATGCTCAGCGCTTAAAACATTACTGGGGGGATAAAATTGAACGAGATGAAATCTTGTTCATTTTATCAGATATTTAATTTTTTTCTTTTTTTCTTTTTAAATAAATGATTGAGGGTATATTTTCAGGATTAGTATGTTTAAATAAATTCTATCTAGGAGATTGAAACTTAAGCGGGACCGCTTGTGACCCTTCAATCTTTCTTGGGAATTGATTTTAACATAATCTTCCGAGAAATTATTCTCTAAATGACAAAATAAATTTTTAGTTTTCAAATAAAAGGGTCAATTTTGATCCAAGTTTCAAATTGCAACACAATTTCAAATTTTCCTGAAGTCTAGATACTTAATTGAATTATTTTCAAAATTTGGTTGCTCTTTTTGTAAATATTAAAAATTAGATGTCTCTTTTTATAAATATTTTCAAAAGGCATCTAGAATAAATGTTTTTAATTTCATAAATAAGATGATAATCATTAATATATAACTATATCTATTTTAATATATATTAATTATTATCAACTTTGCATAGAATTAGGATTAGTTTAAATTTGATCATATTTTTATTTAAATAAGTTTTATTTTAATAAATTAATAGGAAACAATAATTTAATATACATTATATTAATTTTAATTTTTGTTAACATTATGTAGAATTAGAACTTAGAATATTTTAATTACTAATTAAACTCCTACTCCTTCCATTATAAATTTCACCCACCTTTTCCATTTTTTCTTCACTCATCCCTCAATAAAATCCTAACATCCACAACCCACCAAGCACCAAATCACCTAGTGCCAAAATCTCTAGCCACAACACCGCCCAGCTCCACTCGGCACCCTTACCCATTCGACCAACATCAAATCACAACGTGTGCGCCAACAGCCACTCTGATATGACCTCAGCCCGGGATGTTGCTATTGAATCCATTAAGCTGCCACAAGGGCCTATAACTAAGTCATGAGCTAAAAACTTTAATGATGCTTTGGCAAGCTATGTGAATCGAGTTTGGAAGGAACAAGAAGCCAAATCTATTCATCATGAAAGGAATAACCCAATAGGCGTCACTTGCAATTTAGTGCAAGTTGAACTAAAGTTTTAATAAACTTATTTTTAGTTTAATAATTAAGTTGCTGGATATTTATTCAACTCATCGTTGCTTAATTAATAAGTGATTTATTGTTGAACTTTTATTTATTTAAGTGTTGCTTTTAATTAATCTAGTTTCTAGAATTATTTATTGAAGCATGAGTTAAGTTTATTTAATTTTGCTTCTTAAATTAACTAGTTGCTGGAATAGTTAATGCATGAGTTTAGTTCATTTATTTAAGTTAAGTATTTATTTTTGATATGTTTAATTAGTGTTTAATATGCTTAATAAGTTCATTTTAATGTTTTTATTGCAGGAGTTTTCTTTAGCACACAACCGTTACAATTCAAAGCTGTTACAACTTAAATGAAGTGAGCTTTCAAGTGCTATTTGAATATAAAAGAAGTAGCTGTTACAATTAATACAACATTGAAGGAAGTTTTAAAGAGCATTTTATACTTTTTAAATTTCAGCAGCTACCCTTTAGCTACCTGCTGTTTTTGTTCTTTTAAAAAGAAAAATTAAGCATTCAAATCTTCATGAAGGAGATGATGTCTATTCGGCTACCCATGGGACAGCTCAAGTGTCATTTTTTCAAGCTTTCATGGACACTCATTCAGCTGAATTGAAGAGAATTCAATGAAGGAGTTATTTGTTTCAAGAATGCCAAGAGTCATGAACTTTAAATCAGCTTTTAATTAGTACATTAAGTGAATGCTTGTGACGATTTGGCTACCCTATTTTAGCACTATAAATAGGTGTATTTAGATTTTGTATGTAACTTTTGGATGATTTTTGAATAAAACTCTGTTCATTTGGTGAGAATTACTTTTCTCCGATTTTGTTCAAAAGCTTGTTGGCTTATCTACAAAGCTAGTGGTGTCAACCCATTCTTTGTTTTATCCCGAACTTATCACTTTATCAAGTCTTGCGTTCAAACCCTATACCGAGGTTCCTATTTTTCTAGATGGTCGAGGTTTTGATTGAATTTTTTGTCTAACTCTTTAAACGTATAAATGTTGGGTCGACACTTATTAGTGTTGGTTCTTACTTGTTTCTTAAGCCGTTATTCTTCCATCATTTGTACCATTACCGAACACATCTATTTAGCCATTTTTTTGAACATTTGATGATATAAAACAATATTTAGCCTATTTCACCAATTATACTTGTTAGCTACTCATTTGTTCCTTACTTCTTTATAGACGATCGGGTGATTCTAAATATGACTTGACTAACACTGAGGTAGATCGTATCATTTGGTATCAGAGCCAGGCTAAAATGCGAAGTACGGACTTACGACAACAAGCCAGAATAGGTTTGTGAAGTGAAAAAAAAACATTCAAAAAAATTTGAAAAAAAATTCAAGCTGTATTTGCAAGTTTCTTATTGAAATCAGAAGTGTTAAAAAAAAAGAAGTGTTGGAATTATTTTTGTTTCTTTTTGTAGTAATCATATTTTCTAATCTTGATCCACAAAGATTGATTTTCTACCCCCATCTCTTCTACCTCAATGCCACACTAAACCCGAATTTGTTTTTTTTCTTTTTTGTTCAGCCTACTCTATCCCTACTCATTATTCCCTTTGTTTCCCAAATTTGTGACTGACCACTAAGCCCACGATTAAGCCTTGGCAAGTCTGCTTACAAAGTTACGAGAAAAGAAGGATTGCAAAAAGGCACAAGAGCATGAGCAAAATAGAGAGGAGGTAAAAGCCAACATATGAGTGCAAACACGAGCGTGAGTGTTATCAATTTCTTTCTTTCCGAGTGAATATAAGGTTTGTTGTGAGGTTTCAATTATTATCTTTCTTTAGTTCTGATTTGTTTTAATTTGTTTTATGTCACAAAATTCTAATCGAAATATGAAGGAGCGACAAGAATGACAACCTATTCGAAATGTTCTAGACCTTAAACTTCAAGCCATGCTTTGAGAGGGGCAGCGACTCTTTGACCGAAAGCTTGAGCCTATACAAGAAAGGTTGGACTTAGTTCAAGAGAGAGCACGTCGGAGAAGGACACCTCAAAGTCCTCCTAGAAATCGTGGCCGATAACAACTTAATGAAGATGATCCATTTGATCCTAGTGAGGCTGAAAGTGACCAAGGGTCCAATGTGAGTGTTCAACAAAAGGAACAACGGAATCATGGCCAAAGAGATCGAAGACAAGAAGATGATGATCTCAAGAATATAAAGTTGTCAATACCTCCTTTTCAAGGCAAATCTGACCTTGAGGCGTACCTAGAGTGGGAGAAAAAGATTGAATTGGTATTTGATTGCCATAACTATTTTAAGAATAAGAAGGTCAAACTAACCGGAATCGAGTTTTCTGATTACGCGATGATCTGGTGGGATCAATTCACCACTAGTTGAAGGCCCAACGGATAAAGGCCTATTACCACCTAGGTTGAAATGAAAGCGGCAATGCGACGGTGATTCATTCCTTCGTATTATCATTAGGAACTTCATCAAAAACTCCAAAATCTTTCTCAAGGAACTAAGAGTGTAGAAGATTATTACAAGGAGATGGAGGTGGCGATGATTCGTGCAGATGTACAAGAAGATCGCGAGGTAACGATGGCTCGTTTTCTAGCTGACTCAATCATGATATTGCTAACGTAGTCGAACTTCAACATTATATTGAGGTGAGGGACATGGTACACATAGCCATCAAAGTGGAAAAACAAATGAAGAGAAAAGGTGCTACCTGAGGTTATTCCACTACAAATCCTTCAAGATAGGGACAAGGAGTTAGCAAAAGTTTTCCATCAAACCGAGCAAAAGAGTCCACGGTGTTGCCCAAAACAAATAAACCTTTAGCCGAATCAAGCAAAGGAAAAGCCATTGAGAGTTTGTCCAACCGTTCAAGAGATATCAAATGCTTTAAATGTTTGGGAAGAGGACATATCGCAAGTTAGTGTCCAAACCGGAACACCATGGTATTGCGTGTCGATGGTGAAATTAAAACGGAGGATGAAGAGGAAGATGAAGCTGAATTGAATTCTGGCGAAGAAGAGGATTTGGAACACCCTGTTGAAAGATAGTTGCTTGTAGTAAAATGAAGTTTAAGCCTTCAAGGAGTGGAGAACGAGAAACAACGAGAGAATATTTTCCATTCGAGATGCCAAATCCAAGGTAAAATTTTTAGTATTATCATAGATGGTGGAAGTTGCACGAATGTGGCAAGTACTTTCATGGTGGAGAAGTTAGGATTGCCAACGACCAAACATCCGAGCCCGTACAAGCTTCAATGGCTCAACGATGGTGGTGAGCTTAAAGTCGTGAAACAAGTCCTTGTTTCTTTCAAAATTGGAAAATATTCTGACGAAGTTCTATGCGATGTGGTGCATATGAATGCTAGTCATTTGCTGTTAGGACGACCATGGCAATTCGACCGGAGAGTGGTTCATGATGGCTATACCAATGGGTATACCTTCAAGCATTTTGGCAAGAAAGTGACACTTACACCATTAACCCCGAAGCAAGTATACGAAGACCAACTCAAGCTCAAAAATTCTGTTGGACAAATTCAAGAAAAAGAAAGAGTACGAGTGGAAAAGAGAAGAAAAATGAGAGAGCTAGAGGTAAAATTTTAAAAGAAAGTGAAAAGGAAGAAAAAGAAGAAAAAAATGGAGAAGAAAAGAAATTGAGAAAATAAGTGTGTTTGTAATAGCGAGTGATGTTCGCAGAGCATTAACTTTGAGGCAACCTGTATTTGTACCCATGTACAAAGAAATTTTTTTGAACACTAACGAGTTACCCAAAAATCTACATTCTTCTATGTTGTCTCTTTTACAGGAATTCAAGGATGTTTTCCCGAATGAAGTGCCTAGCGGATTGCCTCCCATTCAAGGCATCGAGCACCAAATCGACCTAGTGCCTAGAGCCATACTTCCTAATCGGCCTACTTATCGAACTAACCCGGAAGAAACCAAGGAGTTGCAAAAGCAAGTTGCTGAACTTATTGATAAGGGTTACATCCGAAAGAGTCTCAGTCCTTGTGCGGTGCCGGTTCTACTTATGCCCAAAAAGGATGGTTCATGGCGAATGTGTGTTGATTGTCGTGCCATCAACAAGATCACCGTCAAATATAGACATCCTATTCCTTGACTCAATGATATGCCCGATAAATTAAGTGGTGCCAAAATATTCACGAACATTGATCTTAGGAGTGGCTACCATCAATTCCAAATGCGAGAAGGTGATGAATGGAAGACTGCCTTCAAGACCAAACA
This sequence comes from Gossypium turneri, assembly GCA_008044935.1. Lineage (NCBI taxonomy): Eukaryota > Viridiplantae > Streptophyta > Magnoliopsida > Malvales > Malvaceae > Gossypium > Gossypium turneri. The sequence goes on along the minus strand of CP032572.1, from coordinate 20,171,612 downwards.
CGATTCGTACAAATGGTTGGTAATGCCATTTGGTCTTACAAATGCTCTTAGTACTTTTATACGATTAATGAACCATGTGTTGTGTGCTTATATTGAAAAATTTTGTGTAGTATATTTTGATGATATCTTGATATACAGCAAGTCATTGGAAGAACATGTTCAACATTTACGGATGGTTTTTGAAACGTTACGACAAGAGATACTCTACGCCAATTTTAAAAAGTGTTCATTCTGCACTAACAAAATTGTGTTTTTAAGTTTTGTCATGAGTTCTAAAGGATTGGAAGTTGATCAACAGAAAGTTTGAGCAATTCAAGAATGGCCGCGCCCGACTAGCATTAGCCAAATCTGAAGTTTTCATGGGCTGGCTAGTTTCTACTGACGTTTCGTACCAAATTTTAGTACAATTGCTGCGCCATTGACTAGTGTTATTAAGAAAAATTCAGCATTTTATTGGACAGATGAGTAAGAAAATTCATTTAATAGAAATAAACAATGTCTTGTCCAAGCACCTTTATTAGCACTTCCTAATTTTTCTAAAACCTTTGAAATCGAATGTGATGCTTCAGGTGTAGGAATTGGGGCTGTGCTAACACAAAATGGAAAATCGGTGGCGTATATCAGCGAGAAGATAAGTGGCGCTGTTCTCAATTATCCCTTATATGATAAGGAAATGTATGCCTTAATTCGATCTCTTGAGACGTGGCAGCATTATTTGTGCCAGAAGGAGCTCGTGATTCACTTCGACCACGAAGCTTTAAAGTACATCAAGGGTCAACATAAGTTAAACAAATGCCATGCAAAGTGGATTGAATATCTTGAATCTTTCCCATATGTCATCAAGTATAAGAAAGGTAAAGAAAATATAGTGGCGATGCCCTATCAAGGAGGTACACCTTATTATCTTATCTTGATTCTAAGCTACTTGGGTTTTCTTATTTGAAAGAATTGTATGTTGCTAATGATGACTTTGGTAATATTTTTGCTGCTTGTGAGAATGGATCTTTTGAGAAGTTTTATAAGTACGAGGTATTCCTTTTTAAGGAAGGTAAGTTATGCATACCACAAGGCTCGATTCGAGAATTGCTTATGCAAGAGGCGCATAGTGGAGGTCTCATGGGCCACTTTGGCATAAGTAAGACACTATCAACCTTACAAGAACCTTTTTATTGGCCGAGAATGAAAAGAGATGTTGCACGTGTCTGTGAGCGTTGTATGACTTGCAAACTGGCCAAGTCCAAAATTCAACCACATGGTTTGTATATGACGCTGCCCATACCTGAATTTCCCTGGACGGGTATATACATGGACTTTGTCCTTGGGTTACCACGAACAAAAACGGCAAAAGGCTCTATTTATGTCATAGTTGATAGATTTTTTAAAATGTCTCACTTTATTGCATGTGCTAAGACTAATGATGCTGTTCATGTAGCTAATCTCTTCTTTAGGGAAGTTGTTCGTTTACATGGAATTCCAAGAACAATTGTATCTGATCGTGATGCAAAGTTTCTGAGCCAATTTTGGATATCATTGTGGGGAAAGCTTGGAACGAAGTTGTTATTTTTGACTACTTGTCATCCACAAACGGATGGACAAATGGAGGTGGTAAACTGAGTATTGAGTACTTTGTTGCGTGCCATCATCCGTAAAAATTTAAACTTATGGGAAGAATGTTTACCTCACATCGAATTTGCTTACAATCATTCTGTCCACTCTGCTACTAAGTTTTCTCCTTTTGAAATAGTTTATGGCTTTAATCCATTAGCTCCTCTTTATTTATTTCCATTGCCTAACGATCAATTTCTACATGTAGATGCCAAGAAAAAGGCCAAATACGCCAAGGAGGTCCATCAAAAAGTGCAAGCTAACATTGAAGCCCGAACCGAAAGCTATGTTCAAAGAGTGAACAAAGGAAGAAAACGAGTTATTTTTGAACCGGGTGATTGGGTCTGGGTTCATATAAGGAAAAAACGATTTCCAGCCCAACGACGATCTAAGCTATTACCACGAGGAGATGGTCCATTCCAAGTTATTGAAAGGATCAATGAAAATTCATATCGACTTGACTTACCAGGTGAATATAATATTAGTGCAAGTTTTAATGTTGCTGATTTGTCTCCTTTTGATACAGGTTCCGACTTGAAGGCAAGTCACCTTCAAGAGGGGGAATGATACGACCTCAGCCCGGGATGTTGCTATTGAATCCATTAAGCTGCCACAAGGGCCTATAACTAGGTCACGAGCTAAAAACTTTAAAGATGCTTTGGCAAGCTATGTGTTTCGAGTTTGGGAGGAACAAGAAGTAGAATCTATTCATCATGAAAGGAATAATCGAATAGGCATCACTTGCAATTTATTGCAAGTTGAACTAAAATTTTAATAAACTCATTTTTAGTTTAATAATTGAGTTGCTGGATATTTATTCAACTCATCTTTGCTTAATTAATAAGTGATTTATTGTTGAACTTTTATTTATTTAAGTGTTGCTTTTAATTAATCTAGTTTCTAGAATTATTTATTGAAGTATGAGTTAAGTTTATTTAATTTTGCTTCTTAAATTAACTAGTTGCTAGAATAGTTAATGCATGAGTTTAGTTCATTTATTTAAGTTAAGTATTTATTTTTGATATGTTTAATTAGTGTTTAATATGCTTAATAAGTTCATTTTAATGTTTTTATTGCAGGAGTTTTCTTTAGCACACAACCGTTACAATTCAAAGCTGGTACAACTTAAATGAAGTGAGCTTTCAAGTGCTATTTGAATATAAAAGAAGTAGTTTTAAAGAGCATTTTATACTCTTTAAATTTTAGCAGTAACCCTTTAGCTACCTGCTTTTTTTGTTCTTTTAAAAAGAATAAATTAAGCATTCAAATCTTGTTTAAGGAGCTGATGTCTATTCGGCTAGCCATGAGACAGCTCAAGAGTCATTTTTTCAAGCTTCCATGGACATTCATTCAGCTGAATTGAAGAGAATTTAATGAAGGAGTTATTTGTTTCAAGAATGCCTAGAGTCTTAAACTTTAAATCAGCTTTTAATTAGTACATTAAGTGAATGCTTGTGACTATTTGGCTACCGTATTTTAGCACTATAAATAGGTGTATTAGATTTTGTATGTAACTTTTGGATGATTTTTGAATAAAACTCTGTTCATTTGGTGAGAATTACTTTTCTCCGATTTTGTTCAAAAGCTTGTTGGCTTATCTACAAAGCTAGTGGCGTCAACCCGTTCTTTGTTTTATCCCAAACTTATCACTTTATCAAGTGTGGCATTCAAACCCTATACCGAGGTTCCTATCTTTCTAGATAGCGGGTCGAGGTTTTGATTGAATTTTCTGTTCAACTCTTTAAACGTATAAATGTTGGGTCGACACTTATTAGTGTTGGTTCTTACTTGTTTCTTAAGCCGTTATTCTTCCATCATTTTTACTATTACCGAACACATCTATTTAGCCATTTTTTTGAACCTTTGATATTATAAAACAATATTTAGCCTATTTCACCAATTATACTTGTTAGCTACTCATTTGTTCCTTACTTCTTTATAGACGATCGAGTGATTCTAAATATGACTCAACTCAACACCGAGGTGGATCTTATCACACTCCATGCCGTTGCACCTGCCACCCATCCAGCTCTAGCAGCTCACCAAGCCTACTCGATGCACCTGCTTGCTGCCCACTTTCCTGCATCCGTGCGACACACGCATGCCCTACCACTTCTTAGCGTGTCGTTTCTGCCTTACTACTCACACCACACCATTAAGACACCCTACAACCATCCCTAAACCAACCCCTTTTGCTTTAGATTTATTTTCTTTAGGTCCTTAACCTTTTTACAAAAGTGGTAAGACAAATTTTTCTCCTAAAATTTCAATTTTATTTAATTATTTAATTTTTAAGACAAATTTTTCTCCTAAAATTTCAATTTTATTTAATTATTTAATTTTTCAAATTATTGAATTATTAATATTTCATACTAATTAAAATTTTGAGAAAAAAATTTCTATCTTATAATGAGGTTAATCATGCATCGCAAAAGAAATCATGCCTCTACCCAAATTGACGAATCACAAAACAAATTCCATTGTTAAGAAGCTAAAACGAGATACGAAAGCATTTTCAAGAATCAATAGATGCACCTAGAAAAATGCTTTACGCTGAAAGAAAGCAATTATATTGGTTTCATGGCATGCATTTGATAAATTGTTGAAGCTCTCAATTGGGAGCTGTTTTGTGAGAAAAGACCAAGTGTGGATGAGGAATTAGTTCGTGAATTTTATGTGAATTTAATATCAAGTGAATTGACGAAACTTTCTATTCACAGAATCAAGGTACCAATAACCTCTAACGCTATTAATGAATTCTTTGAATTACCTAATTTTGAAAACGATGAATATTCTTCCTTGATGAACAATATTGAGTCTGAAAATCTGCAAGAAATTCTTAAGGAACTTACAGTTCCAGGTTCTAAGTGGACTGTGTCAAAGCAAGGACTTCATACCTGTTGCATAGAATATTTGACACCACTAGCGAAGGTATGGTTCTACTTCATTTGACTCATCCTTATGCCCATTTCACATGGGACTACAGTTTCATTAGAGCGAATGGTCTTATTATACTCGATTTTAACTGGAAAGACCATTGATGTGGGAAAAATCATCCTGAGAGAAATGCAAAATTGTGCCGCTAAACGTTCTGGCCCAGCTTACTTTCCATTTACGATAACAATTTTGTGCTTCAAAGCTAAAATTCTTGCAAATGTAAAGAAGACAGGTTATAGCTAGGGCACAATCACAAATTGGGACCTCTATCGAATAGTTGGAGACTCTGTTCTACAGCAACGAGTTGAAGAGAGTGAGGGTCCCGAAGAAGAAGAAGAAGAAGAAGAAGATCCCATAGAGATCAAACCAATATAGTCAGCTGAAGTCCCTGATAAGGGAGAACCAATAGAACTAGTAACCGAACCTGATGTCGCAACTTCAATGTTCAGAACTCAATCGCCTCACCCAGATCTTTGAGTTGAGCTATCAAATTTTATGGACATACTGCAACCTATGTTATAGTAGCAACAAGTTTACTGGAGAAAAATGGCTCGACAGACACTGCTAGAAGCACAAAATCGAGAAGCAATTTTGAAGCATCAAGGTGAAATAATTTCTCAGCATAAGACGGTCCAAATTATGTGTATTAATTAATTCATAATATAATTAATTTTAATTTGAATCGAATTTAATTTTGGTTAAATAAATTACTATTAATTAATTATGAAAAGTGGTCTAGTTGAGCTGAACCAAGAAAATCGATCCAATCGAGCACTGAGCAGCCCAAAATTGTCCCACATGCTGACCCAATCAGCTTGTTTGGCTGATTACTTTGCTTGCAAAATGGCCCTTGAAGAATCCTTCAAATTGCATTCAAACCCCTCCACTATTTGTGCCTTTCTAGATTTGCCCCTACCTTAAAATAGCAAGTTTGAAACCTTCAAACTTACCACATGTGTGGCCGGCCATGGGGGGACTCTATGGATGCTAATTTTTGCTAATTTTAGCAGTCATCCCAACCTATAAATACCCCCCTTTGCTACTTACTTCAAACACATCTCAACCCTTCTCATCTCTTCACTTCTCTCTCATTTTTCTCTCTTCATTCCCTTCCATTGTTCTTCATATTCTTCCCCTATTCCCTTGCCGATTTCACCTCTTAAAAAAGAGTCAGTCAACCTCTATTTGGAGTAGCATTCGAGTATTCGTAAAAGCCCCAATTCAATAAGAACAAGTGGAGAAGGAGGAGTGGAGAAAACTAGTCAAGCCATGTAGAAAACACAGGATTTGATTCTTGTTCCCTATCCTTTTAATTTTGTTGTTGTTATGATGAACATGCCTATGAATAATTGTGTTTGTGTTGTTATAGGCCTCGGTAACATGTTTGATTAAGTAAATTCATGACTAAGTTATTCTTGCATTACAATTTTAAGGTAACTAATGAATTAATTATTTAATCAGATTGAAATTGTAATTAATTGACACAGTACTTAATCAGTGCATGTTTAATTGACACGATACATTAGCCTTGCATAACTTGCAAGATTATTGTGATTAAACTATTTCAAGGTAGAAATACATTGTTACCTCATGTAATCTTTTGTGTTCTTATGAGATTGAATTAATTGTTTGAATTGGCATAGAGATATGTACAAGAGATTATTTTAATTTCATAAGTATGTATATGCATTTACACATTTTCTTATTAAAATTTGTTTAATCGGTTGAATTAAAATAGAGATATAGTCAAGAGATAAATGGATTTTGGTAGGAAAGTATGTTCATAAGTTAGCAAATTACGGAGTTGCTGTGAATTTATTCGTAACAACATAAACATGAGTTTAATAATTCTAAGTTAAGAAATATAAATAATCTAGCACAATTATGTCATCTTGATTAAAATCATCTTTTGAAATCGTGCATTGGAACTTTTATTTTATTTTTATTTATTTTACTTAGTTAGAAATCTAAGTTTTTAATCACCTTCTCAAATCAAAATATTTTTCTTCACAAAAGTGTTTTTAAATTGCATTCATAAATAATTCTTTTCACAGTCCCTGTGGGTACGATAACTCGACAATTACTTGTGACTTTATTACTTGTTGCAATTGTGTACACATACACATTTACGTCGTTCCACCTACATAATGGGAGCAGTATCCTAGGCCACTTGATTGAGTGAGACTAGAAATGCATGGCCATTCTCGAGTAAGTTGACATGAGATATCATACTTATCTATGTTTCATAGTCTACTCAGGATATCAAGAAACATTAGATGGGCTATGCAAGTGTGACTATTCCATGACTTGTGTCCATTGTAGATATAAAGGACAGATGGATTTAATACATAAAGGGTTCATCACAGAGAGGTTATGTCAAATAATGACTTCTTGTAACTTAGGTAGTAATGATGCATTGCTAGATGTCATTCATTGTTTGTAATATTAAAATCATTCTACTATTACTGCTAACGTTACAAGAACCTATAGGGTCACACCCTATGGTTGAAACGAACAAAATCCAAACATAGTTGGTATTGAGTGTAGCTGTCACATAAATTAAATTGATTATAGAATTAATTCAATTGGGCAGTTAAATATCGATGGAATTATATGTACAAGTATGTTGTACACATAATACAAATATGGTTAAATTAATATATGAATTTGATTCCTATAAATTTTAACTAAAAATAATTTACTGAAATCCTTGTTATAATTATTGTAATTATAATTTAGGATCAAATATTATTATAATTACTGTAATTGTAGTTTTTTGGTAAAACATTATTATAATTATGGTAATTATATTTATTATATTCAGTTAATTATTTTTATTTGATTCATATAAAAAATATCAATTATTCCTGAATTAGGAAATATAGGGTTTTTAAGAAAAACCTTTTACACCCAAAAAAAGTGCATGAGTCTAGCAGTCGTTAAGAGATTTTTCTCTCTCCGAAAAAGTTTTAGAGAGTGCTTACCATTTGTTGTCACACCAGTTGGATTACGTAGAGGCTGAAACTTTTCTTAGCGGCTTGGAATCGACATACAATAGCATAATCTATGTCTTTGATTTTTCAGACGATTAAAGGTAATCGTTCATACCCTTTTCACCTCAATTCGTTCCTTGCACATGGATCCCTGGATGTGATCGTTGGATTTATTTTTTTCACTATGCCATGGTGTGTACCGGTGATCCTACAGTTTTCCCTTAGCAGAATCTGTTGAGGTCAAAGCCATCTCTTTTCTCACTTGGCGCCATCTTCAAGTAGCAAAACGACCTTACGCCTCAGTAGGTGAAAGAGGTTCTCCTCTCGTTCTTTTCTTCAAATACTAAATTATCTCCTCATTCAATACTGGTGAGGTTTTCCCATGACTTATCAATGGAATACGGGCTTATGAGTCTGGCCCTCCAAGAAGCTTACGAACCAAATAGTGCTAAAGTAACAAGCTTGGAGGAAGCTGTAAAAACTAGTGAATAATCTTTGGCTAAGCTATGCCAAAGTCATCAAGGTGTTGTGAGCTAGATCAAGGACATCAACTCCTGGATCCAAGCTCAGAAAGCTAAGTGTAAGGATACCCAAACCAAATGCATACAGTTGAGGAGGAAAACAATTTATTGAAGGATAGAGAGTCCTCTTGGGAGGAGAAACTTAAAGCCCAAGATCGACATCATTTAACAAAGTTGGAAGGTCTATACCAATCTAGTGAAGAAGCTTTAAAAAAATATACAATGAGGATACAAGGAAGAATTTGACAGAGGCCTTGCCTAAATTGAGGTCTAATCGGGTCCTCCATGCCCAGGTGGTTACGGGGCCTCTAAATCTGAGCCAAGTAGGCTTTAACTATCTCTAGAATGTTTTTGCCGAGTTCTTGAACTTTAACCTTTACAACCTCGACGGCAAGGACAGGGTTCCAGAGGAAGTGGAAACAATCAGTTAATTGCTTTATTCCTACTGAACCAGAAGTAGAGGATGAGGAAAATGACTTAGAAAGTTTGATAGATCTGGACCAAGTCCCTAAAGAGTGCCCCACAACTGAAGAAGTCCCCACCGAACCAACTAAGCAACCTATTGAGGGAGGGAATTGAGAATTTTTCTACTTTTATTGTAATTAAATTCCTTCGTCCTATTGTACGAACCTTCTTACCTTTTTAATGAAGTTATTACTTTCCTTCTCATCTGTCTCACATACCTTAATATAAATAATATACAAAAGTATCCGCCATAGACAAAAGTCTTTAACTTGCAAGAAGGACTAAGCAAGGCTCAGAGTATTACGCATACAAGGTTGAATCTCACTTAACTTCTACAGGATCGACTAAACCCGAATCATTGAATTCGAATATCGGATGTTACAACACGTGAACACTTAGCAAAATTTTTACAACCAGCATACAACCATTTTAAAACATACTTCTTATTATTTTACTAACTATCTTTAGAATAAAAGATTAAATAAAGAAAATATTTAAGAATACATTTGATTTTCAAAAATAGGATAAGACATTGCAACCTAAAACTTTGCTAAAGGCAGACTCATCATGGTGTAATGTACTAAGCGTCAAGCTCCTACGATACCCTCCGTATGCATAAAGAAGCAACTCGTACTACTACCTTGGTCAATCCTGGCTTGGTCCCGTCTGGCGTACCCTATCTTATAGTGGAATCTGCAACATAAATAAACACTTGTAAGTTCAAACAAACTTAGCGAGTTTTAACCCAGATTAGATTAAAGCATTTGACACAGAATAAGGTGGATGAATGTGGAAGAGGATCGTAAAGTTTGTTCAAGTCACGGATTTGATTAAGGGCTTTAGACATTTGGAAAGAAACTTGGATTTTAACACAACTTGAAACAAAATCAAACCCAAGTTAAATAAAACAACTAAAATAAATAAATAACTAAGATAAATAAATACAACAATAAATCAAAGATTTGAACAATAAAGAAGAAAATAAAGAAAATGGATGAAAAAGATAGAACGTGATATGTAGAAGTCCTAAGAAGCCTTGGAAACACGAAGAATCCACAACCCCTTTCAAGCAACTTTAATTTCCCATCCAAGAAAGAAAAATTGGCAAGAAAAAGTTTGAAGATGATCCCCATAATTTGAAAAGATTGTTAAAACTCTTTTAAAAGAAACTCAAGAACAATTCTTGACAAGAAAAACTCAAAAAGAACTTATTAACTCAAAAGAGAAGCTGAATAATAATGAATTGAATGATTTGTGTACAATGCAAAGGCGTATAGGCTAGCTAAATAAAACTCTTAAGTATACTAGAACTCTAATTAATCTAATTAAGAAGTAGCTTTAAACTAAACTTTCTTGTTGACATAAAACTCCTAAATAACTTAAACTACTTAATAATTATCAAAATTCCAAATAAAATAATCATAAAATAATAAAAGCTAATAAATACAATATTGGAGTGAAAAGAGCCAATCCGAATGTAGCAAAATACTGACTTGAAGGAGTTGAAAAGATCCTTGAGCAGATGTTCTATTCTGACGAGGATAAATTGGGTTGTACAATGTCCTTACTTAATGATGAAGCTCATCGTTGGTGGAATACAGTTAAGAGAGGTACTACAGTAGACTAATTGACTTGGGATTACTTTCTCGAGGTGTTTAAAAGGAATTTTATGAGTGAGCAGTACATGGAAGCCCGTAAGTGCAAGTTTTAAACTTGGTTCAAGGTAATTTGTCTGTGGCTGACTATGAGTCGGAGTTTGTACAACTTAGTCAGTATGCTCATAAGATGGTTCTTTCTAAAAAGGATCGATACAAGAGGTTTCGATTTGTCCTTAATCGAGAGATCTGGGTTTATCTTGTTGCTCAAAGTATCGAGTTTTTTGATGAGTTGGTTAAAAATGTCAAAGTTGTAGTAGAAACTTTGGCAGAGCCGTCGTGTTCTGTAATGACTGAATCGAGAAAGAGAGCTTTCGATGGTACATCTAGGAGACCCCTAAAGAGAGGATGTGATACTTAGAGTTTTGCTAGAGGTTCTAGACGTAGGTTTCGACCAAGTCAATATAAGAATTAGATTAGTGTTCTGGTTAGTACTGGTGGACCGTTAAGTGGTTATGGATGGCAGCTTTGTGTGCCTTACGAGCGTAGGCATCCTGAAGTGTGTCATAAACTGACAGGTGGATGTTTTAAGTGTGACTCCAAGGAACCCTTGTTGAGAGACTGTCCAAACAGAGTTGAGGTTTCGCAGACTCAGAGTTCTACACCTACATCTATGCCTACTAAAAGTTATGGCCATGGTAGAGGTAATGGCAGACCGATTGGGTAGTGAGTCGTTGTTCATACTATTGCTACCCAAGTTGAGTCTGAAGGTCCAGCTCAGGTTTATGTTGTTAGGGAAACGCAGGATTAGGATTTGACCAACATTATTAAAGGTACTTTCACTTTACGATCTCCTTCATTATTCTCTTCGGTTAATTCTAGTTCTATGCATTCGTATATCCTGAGTGAATTGGTTGTGCAAGTCTCAATGCCTAATTTCAGACCCATGGATGAGATAGGCTCGCATTACCACAAGGCCCAACAATAATGTCAAAGGCCAAGCAAATCAAACCAAGATTCAATCAAATAAAAGATTCGAGGACAAATCTTTTTGAGGAAAGGGGGAATGATAGATCACAAATAGGGTGAAATTTATTAAATTTTATTCCCCGAAGCTACTAATTTTCAGGCTTGGGAAATCAGTAGGCTTACGATGACTTTTTGGATGGGAACTTGGAATTTTAAGGTTGAGATGTCCGCAAGGAGTTCGAAGATTTATCTCTTATTTTCGAAACACACTTTGAATCACTCGATTTTGAGTTCGAGAGCTCATGTTATGACCGTTTTAGTGAAGACTATGCAAGTAGAATTTTTGGACGGGATTATGACAGAAATTACGAGTTTTGGGCTTTTAATTCAAGTTTAAATCATATTAGGTTTGCGTTTTGGGCTTAATTTTTATTATAAATGAGCCCAATATTGTATTTATCAGCTTTTATTATTTTATTATTTTATTATTCAAAATTTTTAATAATTATTAAGTAGTTTAAGTTATTTAGGAGTTTTATGTCAGCAAGAAGGTTTAGTTTAAAACTACTTCTTGTTTAGATTAATTAAAGTTCTAGTATACTTAAGAGTTTTCTTTAGATTTATTTAGCTAGCCTATATGTAGGCCTTTGCATTGTACACAAATGAGACAATTGATTATTATTCAAATTCTCTTTGAGTTTTTCTTTTCAACAATTGTTCTTGAGTTTCTTTTAGAAGATTTTTAAAAATCTTTTAGATTGTGGAGATCATCTTCAAACTTTTTCTTGCCAAGGTTTCTATCTTGGAGGGGAAATTAGAACCGCTTGAAAGAGGTTATGGATTCTTCATGTTTCTAAGGCTTCTTAGGACTTCTACGTATCACGTTCTATATTTTCCATCTATCTTCTTTATTTGTTTCTTTATTGTTCAAATATTTGATTTAGTATTCCATTTATTTATCTTAGTTATTTATTTATTTTTATTTGTTTAACTTGGCTTTGATTGTGTTTCAGGTTGTGTCAAAACCTAAATTTCTTTCTGAATGTCTAGAGCCCTAAGTCAAATCTGCGACTTGAACAAACTTTGCGATCCACTTCCGTATTCATCTGCACTCATTTGTATCGTTTGTCTTGTAAGTTAGGGATTCCTATAGAGACTATTGGTTTGAGTATAACTATTATTAGTTCTTTCAGTGATAGTGTTTGCTGATTCGAGTGTATCGTAGGTGTCCCCCTATGATTCAAGGGTAGTCTTTTCTGTAGACCTTATGGAATTGTCTTTTTATGGTTTTAATGTAATTCTCGGTATGGACTGGTTAACTGAGCATAAGGGTAAGGTGGATTTTGAAATGAATCAAATTACTTTACGGAATAGTGATGGGTTGGAAATTATAGTTGTCGAAAAGAGACCTGAATTTTTGTCTAATGTGGTTTCGACTATTAAGATTGAAAAGATGATAGGGAAAGCTTGTGAAGCCTATCTGGCTTATGTCATGAACTCAGTTAGCAAGGAATTGAGAGTTCAGGATATTCATACTATTAAGGATTTTCCTAATGTATTTCCAGAAGAATTACCTAGTTTTCCATCGAAATTTGAATTAGAGTTCAGTATTGATCTCTTTTCTAATACTGGACCGGTGTCTATTGCACCCTATCGTATGGCTCTAAAAGAGTTCATTTGATTGAGTGTATCTCTATAGGGTGCACCGATTTTGTTTGTAAAAAAGAAGAATGGTATGTTGTGGTTGTGTATCGACTATAGATAGTTGAATAAGTTGAACATCAAGAATAACTATCCTTTTCCTGAAATTGATGACTTATTTGATCAATTCATAAGAGCAACGGTGTTTTCAAAGATTGACTTAAGATCAGGGTATTAACAGTTGAAAGTGAAGGAGTCTGACATCTTGAAAATTGCTTTTAGGACTCAGTATGGGCATTATGAGTTTTTGTTCATTCCATTTGGTTTAACTAATGCCCAGACCATGTTTATGGATTTGATGAACCGTGTTTTCCATTCATACATGGATCAATTTGTGGTTGTCTTCATAGACAACATCTTGGTGTATTCTCATTCTGAGGAGGATCATGATGCACATCTGAGGATTGTTTTACAGATTTTGAGGGAAATGTAGTTGTATGCAAAGTTGAGTAAGTGCGAATTCTGGCTAAAAAAGGTAACGTTCTTAGGCCATGTTGTATCGGTAAAAGGAATTCAAGTGGATTTGAAGAAAATTGAAGCGATCTTAAAGTGGAAACTGCCAAGGAGTGTTACTGAGCTTCGAAGTTTCTTGGGTTTAGTTGGCTTTTATTGTAGGTTCGTTGAAGGGTTTTCCCTTATTGTTGCACCCTTAACAAAACTACTGAAGAAGAACGCAGTGTTTGAATGGACTAACGAAAGGCAGAAAATTTTTGAACAGCTTAAGGCAGGATTGACTGAGGCACCTGTGTTAATTCAACTGATGCCTGGAAAAGATTTTATGGTTTACAGTGACACTTCGTACTTGTGACTCGATTGTGTGTTAATGCAAGAGGGCGAGGTTGTGGCTTATGCCTCGAGACAGTTGAAAACGCATGAGCATAATTATCCAACTCACGACTTAAAATTAGTTGTTATGGTATTCGTGCTTAAGATTTGCCGCCATCACTTGTACCGTGAGAGATGTGTTACCTATACAGATCATAAAAGCCTTAAGTACCTACTCATTCAAAAGAAGATGAATTTAAGGCAAAGGCAATGGATTGAGCTTTTAAAGGATTATGACTGTGTGATAGAATATCATCCTGGCAAGGCTAATATAGTTGTGGACACTTTGAGTAGAAAGTCGATGACGGATTTGAGAGCTATGTTTGCACGCTCTAGTATAACCAGTGATGGTGGATTGTTTGCTAAACTTCAAGTGAAGCAAACTTTGTCTCAGCAAATTAAGGAGAAACAGTGTTAGATGAGGAATTGTTATAGAGGATTCAATAGGTTGAATAAGGTATAAAGGGAAATTTTGATGTTTATGTAGAGGGTATACTGAATTTTTGAGAAAGATTGTGTGTATCACATGACATGGATTTGACACATATTATTCTTAGTAAGGCGACAATGATAAAATGTATCGTGATCTCCGAGAGATATATTTGTGGTCTGGGTTGTTGCAAGAGATATATTGGTGGTCTTGAATATATATGGGAAAGGATCACCATGGATTTCATCTCATGGTTTGCCATTGATGCCGACGAAGAAAGATTCAATGTGGGTAATAGTTTATCAGTTTTCAAAGAGTGGGCATTTATTGGCTGTGCGTGCTAATTATTTTTTGCAGAGTTGGCGGAATTGTATATTGCTGAAATTGTACATCTTCATGGAGTTCCAGTTTCTATTATTTCAGATAGGGATCCGTGTTTTACTTCTAGGTTCTAGAAGAGTTTGCAAAAGGCTTTAGGGTCGAAGGTTAGTTTCAGTACAGCTTATCACACCAAGACTGATGGTCAGTCAGAAAGGGTAATACAAGTTTTAAAGGATATGTTGCATAGTTGTGTGATCAAGCTCAGTGGTAGTTGGTTACGATATTTTCCCTTAGTAGAATTTGCCTACAACAATAGTTTTCAGATGAGTATTTGAATGACACCGTTTGAAGGATTCTATGGTAGAAAATGTAGGACTCCTTTGTGTTGGATGATATTGGATGAAAAGTGGGTTGTTGGACCGGATTTGGTCTGAGAGACTGAAGAGAAAGTGAAATTAATTTGCGAGTGGTTGAAAGTAGCATTAGATAGGCAAAAATCTTATGCAAATTTGAAATATCATGATATCAAGTTTCAAGTCGATGAAGTCGATGATAAGGTGTTCTTGAAACTTTCACCTTGGAAGAAGGTTCTGAGGTTTAGTAGAATGGTTAAATTGAGTCCAAGATATATTAGACCCTGTGAAGTTATGGAGAGGATTGGTTTGGTAGCTTATTGACTCAAGTTGTCGCTAGAGCTTAAGTGAATCCATGACGTTTTCCATGAGTCCATGTTACAGAAGTATTGCTTAGACCCATCACACATCGTGCCAGTAGATGAGATTGAAGTTCAACTTGATCTCACTTATGAGGAAGAGCCGATTGAGATCTTGGCTCACGAAGAGAAGATTTTACGAAATAAGAAAGTTTTATGGTGTAACCACAAAGTAAAGGAGGCTCTTGGGAAGCCGAATATACGATGAAATGACAATATCCTTATTTGTTTAGTTTGGGTAAATTTCGAGGATGAATTTTTTTGGAAAGGAGAGTTGTCGAAATTGGGTCTAGAAGTTTCGAGGGTAATTTTAGAATTTTGGCTCAAGAAAAATTCAAAAATTTAGAAATGTGGTAACCCGAAAATGTCTTCATCTATGGCTTTTAGAAAACTAAGTCAATTTTTGAAAATATTGTGCAAAAGACTTTTCAATTTAAAAAAAAAGGATTGTTTTATAAAAGGGTTTAATTTAAGAGCAGCTTTAATGAAATTACACCATGTTTTAAAATCATCCCATTTTTCCCCTTTTTCACCCTCCTTTTGACGTGAAAGGAAAAAAAAAACCCTTCACCCTTTGTGTCGTCCATTAGAGAGAAAAATCACAAAACTTCATCCTTAAATTTTGATCTCCATTACTCTTATCTTTTTGGTTTGCATCATCTTCTAAAAATTAAACCTCCCTAGAATTTCAAAAAGAGCATTAAGAACACCGTTAATTTTACTATACTTATGGGTTTTCTTGGATTTACGCCAATCGTTTATTTTTCCCTCAATCAAGGTAACGTTTTGTTTTCCTAATAGTTTTTGATGTAATCTAGCCATTTAAATTGATTTTTAAGCTGTTGAATCAAATGTTTGGTGTAAAAGTTGAAATTTAGGTCGTAAAAGGTGAAATCTAGCATTTTGAATGAAATAACTGTTTCAAAGTATTTTTCAACTTTCTTGATGTGATTAGAAGGTTTTTAGACTCTCCTTAAAGTTTTTTTAAAGAATTTGAAGGTTTTGTTGAGTTTTCGTTAAAAATTGGCCATGTATGTCAAATTTTTGGGACCATGAATCTGAGCCATTTAGGGTGGTTTGAAGGTGGAGAACTATTCTTAGATGAGTAATTAGATGTTTAGAATTAATTTTAGGTAAAGGTAAAGAGTAAAAATTTCAGTTCCAAGAGGAACTAACCTTAGACCTATGTTTTTTCTTGTTGAGATGCGATTATAGTTATTAATTAATTGTGTTTGTTGTTTGATTTACTTTGGTGAAGCTTCGGAATCATTAGGACCTTCTTCGAGTAAGGTGAAAGGCAATGAAAAGCTAGTTTAAGCTTTCGACAAATAAGCGAAAATGGGAACGGTGAGTGTTTTGGAATCGTTGTTTGTAGACACGATTCATAGTGTTAAATGGGTGCTTAAGAGTAGCCTAAACATCTATCCTAAGTTCTGAGTGTAAGCTTTCTTATTCCTCTCATTTATTTTGCAAAAATTGTTACTATGTGATGTGAATTGAGTAATATGATGTGTAATGCGATATGTGATATATGTGGTGTAAGCTCTTGTGAAATGCTTAAATTGTGAGCATGCTAGACATGCCAAGTGGTAGTGATGATGTTGTGTTAATAAGGTAAATGTGCAGTGAAGCTGTGTAGAAAACGGTAAGTAAATATGCATTTTATTGTGGATACTTTGGCCTTGTGACATTTTGAAACCGTAGGATATAGTTGGCATGCCATAGGATTTTGTGAGTACTCACCCTTGTGTTGTGCTTTTGGGGCATTGAGGCCTGAGACAATTTGAAAAGGTAAGGGAATGTGAGCTAAGCTCCATTCATCGAGATATGTTGGTGTGTTGGAGAGTGTTAGCTTGATGCTACACTTTTGGGATATGTTTGACTCTTCGAGTTACTGGTGTGTTGGAGGTCCGTGTATCCAATGTGTGGTGATAGAGCTCACTTTTATGTTTTATAGTCTCAAGTAGCCAATTTATCGATTGGTGAATTATGTGTGAAATGTGATGCATGTATAACTATGTGAATACAAAGTTAGATGTGTTAGCAACTGTTAAATAAAATTGTTAGTTTGACTTTGTAGTTACGTACGGATGTAGTTTTGCTATGGTTGCTTTCGTTTAACGCATGATATTATGTTTATTGGTGGTTTTTCTGATCGTTCACTGAACTTGTTAAAGTTCACACTCTTTTCTAAACCATTTCAGATAATTAGCTTTTTCGGTGTGAGCGATGGAGTTCCAAGGAAGTGATTCAAGTTAGGCTTTAGTATTTAAGTAGGTGATATTATTATTCTTTGAACTATTGAAAATAAAGGCAATGTGGTTAGAACTTTGGCTAGTTATTATTATGTTCGTGATGGTTTAGTATGATTGTGAGCTTCTATAATTTTTGCTTGGATATTATTATTTTAATTGTTAGTACCATGATTTGGAATGATAAGGTAAAGACGTTGCGTTGGACTGTGTATTGAGCAAATCTGGTGCTTAAAGTTGTGATGATTAATGCATGTTAGTATAGAAATATGTTGAGCATGTTTTATACTCTGTTTTTTTGTGTTTTTGCGAATTTGAGTAGAGGTATCGATACTCGGGACATAAATTCGATACCTTGGTGTTGAATTGTATTTTTGTGAAGTCAGTAGCTTAATTTGGTATGGATTCACAATCCTGAGTATTGATACTCGGGGTGAAAATATCAATACCCTTGCCCATGAATCGATAAAATGTTTTTGTTTAAAATTTGACAGAATGCTAGTTTGGTATCGATTTTCTTGCTAGTATCCATACTTATCTTCCAAAATATCGATACTTGCAACTGAGTATCGATACCTACGTTAGAAATTTTATTAAATGTTCCTAAGCATGCTTTAAATTGTTTCTAGGGTTGATTAAGGTATGTTGAGTTGTTTTTAATGTTGCTTAGGGTTTTCTAGACTTAAAACTTCTATAAATGTTTGGATGTGGTGATCGTTGCACGTAATTGAGACTGACAGAATATGTATGAGTTGCTCGATGATCGGGTCGGGTATAAGGTGTTATAAACCATGCATAAATTAACATCCATGTGTCAAGTTAGAGACTCACCTGAAACTCACCTTTAGTGTAGCTCGACTTTCCAAATCCGATCATCCTTCCCGAACCAGTAGCAACAACTACTTAAAAGAACATAGGATTACCATTAAAACCGCATTTACAAACAATTTACCATTATATCAATCACATGCAGCCTCCATGCAAGGCCTTCTAATTACTCCGTACTGAATTTCTGCTTCTTAACATATTTACTCTTTCAAAATCATAACATGCAGAGCTATCAAACTTACCAGGAGGTTGAAACATCCACAGATTAACCCAAAAACCTTAGCTTCCAGTTTAACTAAGAAGAAAAAGATATTTAGGTTTAAGTGGAAGAACTAGAGTGTGGAACAGAAGGAAGAAAAACCATCTAAATGTTCCCTTCTTACCATATATATACTCAGTTTCTCTTAGTGGATCTTGAAAACTGTCGAATCTAAACAAAAATTTGTCCTTTAAATGCCCTATAAGAATCGAAAGAAATATAAAAGAGAATCAGATGCAGATGTTGTTTGACCAGTCAATCCATTTTTTAAAGAGAATCAGATGCAGATGTTGTTTGACCAGTCAATCCATTTTTTGAATCTCAACCAATCATGTTATTCAACCCACTTTGCAAAGTATTCGAGCAAACCGGTGTGCCATACCTTTTGCGGTAACTCTCATAAGGCTTGTTCTTCGTTTGTTGTATTCTTCCTTCAATTGAAGAGTACCTCAAGATGGAATCCTTAGATACTTCCATGAGAAGATACTTTATGTGTCAAACTGTAGTTTGCTAGAAGCCTGTAAAATGGAAGACTATGCTACCATAGTGTGCCAAAACGGATAACATTCACATCTATTCACCTTCTTCTCGGATCCATTGAATTTAAGGTGTGACATGATCAACATGGGACGTCCTAAATTCACTTATTGAACTTTCAAATTCAATTTGACATAGCTCCCAAATGGTTCGTTGAAGTGGAAAAGCCTGCTGCCAATTATGATGCCCAAACCGTCTGTTGACACCATTTTTTTGAAAAACGGGGTCGTCTTGGGTTTTGGAAATTGAAAACGAAAATGGGCTTGTACACCATCCACTAAGGGAGGAAAGAGCCCGACTCAACA
Source organism: Gossypium turneri (assembly GCA_008044935.1). NCBI lineage: Eukaryota > Viridiplantae > Streptophyta > Magnoliopsida > Malvales > Malvaceae > Gossypium > Gossypium turneri. The sequence continues at coordinate 20,152,357 of CP032572.1, read as the reverse complement.
AAGGGAGTCCAACTATCCATAAAAGTATTTAATTTAGCCACCCAAGATTTGTTAAATAACACAAATCAACCACAAAAATTTTCCCATGTGATCGTTCAACTCCCTTCCCCATTTCAAGGTGCCTTTCCACGAATCAAGCATGAACTAGCTATATTTTGCAAAGTCATCCACCCCCTTTTCTTAACACAAGGGGTCAACAATTGATGTGAGCACATAAACGATTTAAAATTACAAGGCACTCAATTTTCACACCGATTCCAAATAGGTACTTGTTACTAAAGAAATAAAAATAAGAATCTCAAAAACAAAGGCTTGTACGAGAAAAGAACCAACGTTAAAGAATGCGACCCATTTTCTATACAACAAACAATTGAAACAAGAATTAGAATCAAACAAACTTCGACCTGTTGTTTATGAAAAAAACAAGAACCTAAGGTATAAGAAATGAAAAAGAACGCCACAAAGCAAAGAGCCTTGATAAATTTAGTTTATGTGTTCTAAAGAACTCAAGAGAGAAATCTCACAATATGCAAATTTATTCATTATAAACCAAAGTACAAACTGAGCAATTATTTATTGTTTGCTCTTAGGCATATGAATAGCCACTATCAAACATGAAATTGAATGTCTTAACTATGCATGAATGCATGAAGCACGCGAATAGTTACAAAACTCCCATCTTGAATGTTGGCAATTAAAGGTGGTCACTTAAAATGAATGTGAACCCTTTCATAATACTTCTACTAAATTTGTCAATGAATGCTAGTGTCTTTAATCTCCCCTCCATTGAATACGTCTATTCAAGGTAATAGTCATGAAGTTGCTAAAAAGCCACTTGTTTTCCAAAGGTCATGTTCAGCTTCCATGTTGAATGCTCCATTAAGTTCGTCCATTAAATCACCATTGAATGGTTGCGTTTCTTTTGTCTTCCCTCCATTGAATTATGGTTTGAAGATGAAAAGTCTTCAACAAAAGTAACTTGCAAAAGCAACATAAATAGAGCTTCAATGCATAATTAAACAAACAAATGCATAGTCGAAATGAATGCAACAAAAAACGAACAATGAATAAAGCATAAATAAACAACTCTGTTTATGAATGCAACAAAACAATCAATGAAGCATAAATAAAGCAACTTTATTTATGAATGCAACTTAACAATCAATAAAGCATAAATAAAACAACTTTATTTATGAATGCAAGTATGCTTTAAAATGCTTATTGAAAAATGTATAAAACGTTCCAAAGTTGATGTTCCTTATTTAATTCAGATTGAAATGTAGATTGTTCCAATTCAGCCCAAATGGTTTGTATGAAAACATTGAGTGCCTCTTTAAGCTTTCTAGCCCTCGCCCTCGTAATCGGTCCCATAGGTATGTGCAACGCATCTCAAGTATTGGAACCTTCACATTTGGAAGAAAGGTCATTCTCATGCTCACATCATCCCCTCCTTCTTTGAGTGGATTTGTCCTCAAATTAGAATCTGTATAGAATGGAGATAAATCAGAAACATTAAAACTCGCACTAACATTGTACTCACGTGGGAGATCTATCTTATAAGAGTTATCGTTAACTTTCTCCACAACTCGAAAAGGACCATCTCCTCTTGGAAGAAGTTTAGATTTTCATTGGGTAGGAAACCGTTCTTTTCGCATGTGTACCCAAACCAAATTTTTGGGTCCAAATACAACTTTCTTTCATCCTTTGTTAGCATGTTCCATGTACTACTCCGTCCTCTTTTCAATATTATCCCGAACCTTCTTATGAAGTTGTCTAACAAATTTAGCCTTTCTCTTACCATCTAAATTGACAAATTCATTAGTAGGCAAAGGAATTAAATCCAAAGGTGTAACAGGATTAAAACCATACACTATCTCAAAAGGAGAAAAACCAGTGGCAAAATGCACACTTTGGTTGTATGCAAATTCAACATGTGGTAAACACTCTTCCCACGTCTTTAAATTTTATTAAATGATAGCTCAAAGTTGTGTTGACAATGTACGGTTTACAACTTCGGTTGTCCATCAAATTGGGGATGACATGTAGTGGAGAACAAAATTTTAGTGCCTAGCTTACCCCATAAGGTCTTCCAAAAGTAGCTCAAAAACTTGGTATCTTGATCAAACACAATACTTTTTGGAATCTCATGTAACCTGACAATTTCCTTGAAAAATTAATTAGCAATATACTTAGCATTATCATTTTTTGACAAAGTATAAAATGAGCCATTTTAGAAAAATGACTCACCACAACAAAAATGGAATCTTTCCCAATAGTAGACCTTGGCAAACCTAACACGAAATCCATTGAAATATCTATCAAAGGTTCCATGAGTATAGGAAATGGGGTGTACAAACCATGGGGATTTACTCACGATTTAGGCCTTTTGCAAATTATACAATTTTGATAAAGACGTTCGACATCTTGTCTCATATGTGGCCAAAAAAATGTTCATGCAAAACATTTAGAGTTTTTGCAACTCCAAAATGTCCCATTAAGCCTCCTCCGTGGGCTTCTTTTACAAGTAGCTCTCGAACAGAACTCCTTGGTAAACAAAGCTTATTTTCTTGAAAAAGAAATCCATCATGCTTGAAAAATCTACCAAAAGCTTCCTTCTCACAAGCTGCAAAAACATTGCCAAAATCAAAGTCATGTTCATACAAATCTTTCATGTGCTCAAATCCAAGCAATTTAGCATCCAAAGTAGTAAGCAATACATATCATTGAGATAATGCATCATCCACTACATTTTCCTTACCTTTCTTATATTTAATGACATAAGGAAAAGTGTCAATAAATTCTACCCATTTGGCATGTCTTTGTTGAGTTTGTGTTGGCTCTTCAAGTGCTTAAGAGATTCATGATCGGTGTGAATCACAAATTCTTTCAGCCAAAGATATTGCTGCTAAGTCTCTAAGGCTCTAACCAAAGCATATAATTCCTTACCATACATAGGGTAGTTCAATGTGGCTCCACCCAGCTTTTCTCTAAAATACGCAATTGATCGTCCTTCTTGCATCAAAACTACTCCAATACCTATTTCTAATGTATCACATTCTATTTCAAAAGTTTTAGCAAAATTAGGTAAGGCAAGCAACGGTGCATTAATCAGTTTTTCCTTAAGCAAATTAAAAGATTTTTCTTGTGGCTCTTCCCACTTAATCCTATAGTTTTCTTAATAATTTCAGTTAAAGGAGCGACTATACTACTAAAATCTTTAACAAACCTGCGGTAGAAGCTAGCAAGTCCATGAAAGTTTCTAACATTACTTATGCTCATAGGTGTTGGCCAATCGTTGATTGCACTAACCTTTTCATTATCCACTTCAATTCCTTTTGAACTCACGATGAAACCTAAAAGAATATTTATTAAAATTCCCAAACAATTTCTCTTTTCGAAGCACTTCCAAAACAAGTTTCAAGTGATTAACATGATCTTTGAAACACTTGTTGTAAATTAATATATCATCAAAGTAGACTATACAAAACCTACCAATGAATGCTCGCAATACATGATTCATAACGCTTATAAACCTGTTGGCTGCATTGGTTAAGCCAAACAGTATTACGAACCATTCATACAAACCATGTTTTGTCTTGAAAGCGCTTTTCCATTCATCACCTTCTTGCATTCAAATTTGGTGATATCCACTTTTAAGATCAATTTTGGTAAAAATGCTGGACCCCTGTAGCTCATCGAGCATGTCATGTAATTGAAGTATAGGGTGTCGATACTTTACCGTGATCTTATTTACAGCACAAAAATCAATAGACATTCACCAAGTTTCATCCTAAATTTGGAACTAACAAAACAGGAACAACGCATGGGCTTAAACTTTCATACACATAACCTATTTCCATAAGCTCGCGAATTTTCCATTGTAACTCTTTGGTCTCCTCCAGGTTGCTTTAATAACCAGGTTGATTCTGATTTGTGGCTCTTGGAATAAAGTCAATTTGGTGTTCAATTCTCCTTTGTACAAAAGTACAAGTAGTGGCCGGTAAGACAAAACAGCTTTCTCAACCTCTCTATTTTTTGCATAAAAATTCAATTTATTTTTCCTTTACTCTCTTTTCTTACCGCAACCTCTTTTTCTTGTTCTTTTATTTTTTTCTTTTCCCTCATGCTGTTTTTCTTTTTTTATACATTCTCTCATGATTTTCTCTTTTTTTTAATGTTACCTCAATCTCTTTTTTCTTTGTTTTTCCACTCTCTTCCTTCAAACGTATTTGATCTTCATACACTTGTTTAGGTGTCATGGGTACTAGTGTGACGAGTTTTCCATTGAAGTTGAAAGAATAGAGGTTGGTGAATCCATTGTGGATAACTTTTTGATCATATTGCCATAGGTGTCCAAGTAAGATTGTCGCCCGCATGCATGGGAACAACATCACATAATACCTCATATTTGTACCATCCGATGGTAAAAGACAACTTCACTTGTTTTACCACCTTGATCTTACCTTCATCATTCAACCATTGCAGCTTGTATGGTTGTAAATGTTTAGTTGTGGGCAATCCAAGTTTTTCCACCAAAGTCAAGCTTGCTACATTCGTGCAACTACTGCCATTAATAATCATGCTCCACAATATGTTCTCCCTTTGCTGCACCTCTTCTTTAGCTTGTGTGCTTAATGCACGTTTTGTTAAAAGTAGCTCACATTCAATCGGATACTCGAATTCACTCTCACTTTCCATTAGTGGCATGCCATCATCTATTTCTCCCAAAATTTCAATCTCTTCATTGTCCTTGAGAATCATAACATTTCGATTTGGGTGGCTGGCAATGTGCCCTTTTCCCAAGCACTTAAAACTTTTGATATCTAGAGAATGACTACTTGAGGCCTCACTTCCCATTTGTTGGAACTTTGGTTCTACGTTCAGGATAAACCCAAATGGTGTATCACCCTAGTAGAACCTTTTCTTTTCAGTTGCCTTTCCACCTTTATGGCCATGTAAACCATGTCGGTTAATTCAACATAATGTTGCAACTCAACAACATTGGCAATCTCTCAGTTTAATCCAGCTAAGAACCTTGCCATTTTATCCTCTTGATCCTCCTCGACATTGGCATGGATCATCACAATTTCCATCTCTTTGTGATAGTCCTCTACACTCTTATTCCCTTGGGTAAAATTTTGAAGCTTTCGATAAAGATCCCTTTGGTAACGGTTTACAATGAACCTCCGTCTCATTATGGCTTTCATTTTGACTCATGTCTCTAACATATGCTCTCTATTTCTTCTTCTGGACATGATTAGTTGGTCCCACCAAATTATAGCATAATCAGTGAATTCAATGGTTTCCAACTTTACCATTTCCAATTCTGAATAGTTGTGACAATCAAACACCAATTCAATTTTCTTCTCCCCCTCAAGATATGCTTCAGGGTCTTTTCTCCCTTAAAACGACAGAATATTTAATTTGATAGATCCAAGGTCACCATCAACCCGCCCTCTTTCTCGTCCCTTTCTAGGCCTTCGTTAATTTCGCCTTACACTTCATTCAGATACCCTATCATCATTGCCATTACCATAGTATCCATCAATATCAGATCGGTTGGATGCTTCTCCTTCTCACACACTAGGGACTCTTGGTGATCTTCCCTTTCGAGGCCTTTCCCTTTGAGTCCTTTCCTCTATACGACCAACACATTCACTAAGCTGATCAAACCCCTCTTGCATCATCCTTCGCATCTCTTCCATCATGGCTTGCGTTTGAAGATTAGGAACTCCACCCCTTTCCCCTCTATCACATTCATTAGAAGACATTCTTTAAAACGCACCAGAAGATGATTAATAACCAAAAGGATAATTTTTTTAAAAAAAATATACCTCAGGATTTTCACTCAAAAAGGAAAATCACAACTCTCGTGTTTACACACAATTCAAGCTTTTACCACTCGGTTGATCTCACTCGCTCTTGCCTTTTTCCACTCAAAATTCCTTTTAAGCTATTTAAGAACACTAGAAATGAACTTCGCAAAACTCGTAACCTTGTGAATGTTGATAGGATGTGACAATGGAAGGAAATAGAAACAAAATAGATGAAAATGATAGAATGACTCAAATGCAAAAAATTAAAATTAAAAAATATATAAAAGGCTTGTAATACTTTGACAAAATGGACTCAATTGACTCAAAATGAGGAATGAAATGTCTTTCGGGTGTTTCGAATAAACTGTAATTTTTGACACATTTTTTTTACTATTGCCAAATCTTACCAGAATGTATAAGAAAGGCTTAAAAACATGAATCAAATAATTTTTTTTCTAGAAGGGTTTCCAGACTCCTTTTTTTTAATCTCAATCTCATTTTTTTCCTTATTTTGTTTTTTTTCACACTTCTTCTCTTTTTGCTACGAATTTTTTTGAAATTATTTTTTGAAGTTTTTTCAAAATCGAGAAATAGAGTTAAATTGATACCTATGAAGAATAATAGCTCTGATACCAAATGATGTGAGCTCATAATCGATTTAGAATTACAAGTCACTCGATTGTCCGGTCGATTCCAAATAGGTACTTGTTACTAAAGAAATAAATATAAGAATCTCGAAAACAAAGTATTGTACGAGAAAAGAACCAATGTTAAAGAACATGACCCATTTTTTATACGACAAACAGTTGAAATAAGAATTAGAATTGAACAAACCTCGACCCGTTGTTTATGAAGAAAAAATAACCGAAGGTATAGGAAATGAAAAAGAATGCCACAAAGGAAAGAGCCTTGATAAGTTCAGTTTATGTGTTCTAAAGAACTCAAGAGAGAAATCTCACAACATGCAAATTCATTCATCATAAACCAAAGTACAAACTGCGCAATTATTTATAGTCTATTCTTAGGCATATGAACAACCAATATCAAACATGAAATTGAATGTCTTAACTATGCATGAATGCATGAAGCACATGAATAGTCACAAAACTCTCATCTTGAATGTTGATAATTAAAGATGGTCACTTAAAATGAATGTGAACCCTTTGATAATTCTTCTACTAAATTCGACCAATGAATGCTTCTGCCTTTAAATCTCCCCTCCATAGAATACGTCTATTCAAGGCTGGAATTCTAATAGTCATGAAGTTACTGAAAAGTCACTTGTTTTCCAAAGGTCATGTTCAGCTTCCATCTTGAAGGCTCCATTAAATTCGCCCATTAAATCACCATTGAATGATTGAGTTTCTTTTTTCTTCCCTCCATTGAATTCTAGTTTAAAGATGAAAGGTCTTCAACAAAAGTAACTTGCAAAAATAATATAAATAAAGCTTCAATGCATAATTAAACAAACAAATGCATAACCGAAATGAATGCAACAAAAAATAAACAAACAATGAAGCATAATTAAAACACCACTTTATTTTTGAATGCAATAGAACAATCAATGAAGCATAAATGAAGCAACTCTATTTATGAATGCAACAAAACAATCAATGAAGCATAATTAAAACACCACTTTATTTATGAATGCAACAGAATAATGAATGAAGCATAAATAAAACAACTCTATTTATGAATGCAATAAAACAATCAATGAAGCATTGCAACTTTATTTATGAATGTAGCAAAACAATCAATGAAGCATAAATAAAGCAACTTTATTTATGAATGCAACAAAACAATCAATAAAGCATAAATAAAACAACTTTATTTATGAATGCAAGTATGCTTTAAAATGCTTATTGAACAATGTATAAAACATTGCAAAGCTAATGCTCCTTATTTAATTCAGATTGAAATGTAGATTGTTCCAATTCAACCCAAATGGCTTGTATGAAAACATTGAGTGCTTCTTTAAGTTTTTTAGCCATCGCCCTCGTAATGGGTCCCATAGGTATGTGCAATGCATCTCCAAGTATTGGAACCTTCACGTTTGGAACTAAGGTCGTTCCCAGGCTCACATCAGTAGTTCATGAGAGAAATAAGGGTGATTATCAAGCTAAAAAGAACAAACTTGAGGGTCTCCTCACTAGTATAAATAGAGAGGTATTTGCTTTGTATTTCATTCACCCCTCACTCACCATCTCTTCTCTCTTTTCTCTCTTATTTCACTGCCTTTTTTCATCCTTCAAAAAGCGTATACAAGGCTTTGAGAGCAGCCATAGAAAGAAAAGAAGAATGAAGGAGGAGCAAAACGAGTTGTGCTTTGAAGAACCAGTAGAACGGCTTAGCATTTCTTTTACCCTTCAATCTTCTTTTTTTTGGTTCAATTCAAGAAACATGATTGCACCTAAGTTTTTTTTTTTTTAATATAGTCATGATTGCTTAATTTTGTTGGTGTTAGAATTATTTAAATTTTGTAGCTTAGATTATTTAATTTTGTTAAAGATGTTCTGTGCATTTGATCTGTTTACTCAAGCAAGTAAAATCATGAATATGTTTCTCATGCATTATGAATGAAAGGAAACAACTAAATTAATTAATTAATCCAAACAATATTTTAATTAATTGACAAAGTACTTATTGTTGGAAAGTCAGATTTGGAAAACGCAACGAAAAATAAGTTTATGTGAAAAACCAAAGTTTTAATTTTTTTTCAAAAACAAGAATTTTGTTGTGTTCATCTAAAGTAATAAACACTTAATCAAAATTATACCTTTTTGATTTGTCTAGGATGAATGCTCCAACCGAGTAGTTGTCCCCACTATCCTCAAACTCACGTCTATCGAGTGTGGGCTCTCTTCGAATCAAAAAATTTCCACAAAATTACCAGTGGGACAATTTCGCAATTTCTTTAAACTTTTGGGTCAAGTTATAAATAAAAAAATATCTTTAGAAATCTTCTAAAATATTTTCTTTAGAAAATTTTCTTTACAACTTTCTCTTGAATTCAAGTGTGTGAAACATAATGACCCATGGCTCTCTTTATACAGGGAGACTTTAGAGCGCTCAACTATGATTAAACTTAATCACTTTAATATTAAATTAATATAACATTTATCGAGATAAATATTATATTGAATTTAATATTAAACCTATTAAATTAATAGAATACTTATCTATAAGATAAATATTAAATTAAATTTAATATTAAGATAATCACTTTAAAATTAAATTAACAAAATACTATCAAGATAAGAGTGTGATTCTTTCACTATTCAATCATTGAAGGACCACTCGTCGGCCACTAGAATGTTGTCGGCATCATCGTGTCCGGTGGTGCCATCGCAAGTGTGACACCTTCACAGCACCCAGAGTCAGTTTGGCTATTACCGGTTTGATTTGGGCCTAGTGATGGCGTGACCGATCTAGTCTGGCCATTGGCTGGACTATCGGCCCAATTTCACAAACTAGGCTCGGATTAATTAGTTTTTAGGTCTTAGTCTCGATTTTGGGTTCACTGGTCCAATTTTCAAGTTCAATTACCCATTGGACCAATTGTCTGACTTGAAAATTAATTTTCAAAATATCATATTAATTTGATTAATTTAATTTTATGTGATCAAAATTAATTTTCCCAAAAGTCACTTAGATTTTTCAAATTGTTTTTTCAAGAAAATTTTTTAATCAAATTCTCTAATTGAACAATTCTCACGACCGCCTAATTTAATTCCATATTGAATAAACTGACTCAATTAAATTATTTCCAAAGTCATAGAATTTTCTTTTGATTCAATTATAGTCCGATAGAACTTTTGTTGAGCTAACAGAGGGACCAATCGGACATATACAAGTAGGCTCTAGTAATTTCAATTATGTTTAGAAGCATTGTTCGATAATTCATAATTTACTTAATCACGGAGTCAATCCACAAGAAGTACCATGATTCAAAACTTCTTATTGCATATTCTTTATGAAAGTAACTCATCCAATTGCTTTGTCCAATGACCTCATTATGTGTGTGTTACCCTTATAAGATATCCTTGATTCCTTTGAGTTAAATTTGTTCACTCAATACAACCTTCTTTTCATCTCATTATCACCATTGTGTCTTGTTAATGATTAATATGATCACTGACAACAAATTACTATGATAAATTGTGTCACACCTCAAAAACAGTGGATCCAAAAAGGTGAGTGACGTATGCATATTAACTATTTTGGCGCATTATGGTAACATAATCTACCACCCTACTGGCTTGTTGGTGAGTTAGAGTATTGGCTCAGACTAGTGTTAAAGTATCCGCCTGTTGGTGGTATCTAAGGATTTAATTACAGGGAACTTCAACTGAAGAAAGAATACGCCTAGGAAAGAGTACGGCCCAAAGTTTTAGCTAAGCACGAAAATAGTACCAAGTGTATGAGAAAGCAATAGGAGACTTAATTGTCTTTAAGACCACGCCATACGCGAGTCACCGCCAAGGTTTAGTATGCCTAGTTTACATGAGCACCGTTTAGTTAGTTCTCGTAACGGGATTTGTTGGAAGTCAACTAGATTGATTTGACCCTCCCCATGACCGGTCAATTAGTAATGTCGACATTTTTCATATTTTCTTTTATTTTATTTCTTGAATTTTTGTAGGGAAACCAGGGGACAATTTCAATAAGCATCACCACTTGTCAAAATCCACTAAAAGGGACTAAGAGTATATATATAGTGAAAGGGGGACATTATGCATGGTTTTTCTTTCTGCTCTACGTTCTGGTTCTTCCTTCAAACCTAAATGTCCTTTTCTTCTTCATTTAACTAAAGCTAAGATTTTATTAAATTAGTGGATGATTCAACCTTTTTGTAAGTCTTATAGCTCTACAAGTTATGATTGTTGAAGAGTTGGGATGTTAAAAAATCTAAGAACAGTAGGGTGTGAGTGGAAGGCCCTGCATAGGGGTCGCATGTAGTTGAAACATTAGTAAACTATCTGTAAATGGGGATTTTAATGGAAAGTTCATGATTCTTTTAAGTAGTTGTTGCTTCTAGATCGGGAAGGATGATCGAAATAGAAGCTCCAGGCTAAGGTAAAGGTGGGTCTGTGATGAGTCTGTAGACCCGACTCTTGCATATTATTTTATGGGGAATCTTTGAATGGTTGATGTCCTTGTAGTTGTGCATTTCTTTTTGAGGAGTTGTATATATGTGTGCAGGTGTTTTCTATGAAACATCTGCATGTAGATAAATGAAGTGTATGATGAGCTACATGAATATGACAACGTATGGTAAGCATGGATGGGAAATTATGTTTTGGGAAGTATGATTCTACAATGGGTATGAGTGAAATCTATGTAATTATGTTCATTATATTTAATATGAATGATGCATGACAAAGTAAGGTAGAATAAGGGTGTTCGGGTGGAGTGTAGGAAAAATATGTGAGATGATAATGGACCCTATGGTAGAGCTTTGAAGACATCCGTCGAGATAGTAAACACAAAAGCTAATATGGTAAAAATGTAGTCCATTAAGACCGTAAACATGAGGTCTATCGGGATAGTAAACACGAGAAAAGGCCAATGTGGTAGATTTGTGAAAAGACTATGGCCGTGGCATATTCTAGAAATGGTAGATAAGCCAAATTTCTCTATTAAGGTTTCTGCGTGTCCCGAGGGAGATGATGGGCAAACCTTAGGTGATACTGAGTTTAGGCAAATCAATATCGTTAATACGACAATTATGTGGTGCCTTGGTGGCAAACCAAACAAAGCCTTAGTGGCGGAGTTATCTGGAAAGCCTGTAAGGCTAATTCTGTAATGCCTAAGTGGCAAGTAGTTAGTCCGTCTTTGTGGCAAGATTTGGGCATGCATTTGAGGCATTTTTTGAAAGGATTCTCGACAGTGTACTCAACTAATGAATCCGCCATAGTTATCCGCCAGGATAGAGAGCTTGGTGTATCCGAAATTATAGGTGGTGTAAGTGTCCGCCAAACTTGGGAATTCTCACGTTATGTATCGAAGTCATCTAAGATTCTATTTTATGATCTAAATTAGTGCATTCATCAAAATAAGTTCGTTGTCTGGATCGACTTAAAGATACATTATGACTGGCATTTTGATAGTTGCTAGAGCCAGTATAAGAATCCGCCAGTAGTAGTATCCGTATGTATATTATTCTGAGAAATATATCCAACTTCTATCTTCAAAGAGACTATGAAATAGGATCTGCAATATGATATGAAGTTTGTGATCCACCCATCGACCAAAATGTTTATAAGGTGGGCAAGTGTAGATATTGGTGTATAGTTCTTCGTTAGGAATAAGAAAAGTGCCTGCTAAAGCTTGAATGGAAGTCTAGAATCTTAAAGCCAAAGAATTCAACAACAAAATTTAAAGGTAATACTGGTTGAGACTCACTAAGTTGAAAATGAACTTATAGGCGTTTATTTGTGATGCAGGTTCTTAAGATTAAAACATTATGCCAGAAGGGACCAAACCAAGAATGTGCCAAGGTGACTGTTCATAGAATGATATTATGCATACAAAGGGGCACTCTTGGGTATATGGTAAAAAGTATTCTATGCCAAGATTAAGTCTAGTTTAACAAAGATTTAAGTTGTAATGTCTTATACTGCTTTTGAGAATCTGCTGTAATTAATAAATGTTTCTTTCAAAATCTTTTAATTTAGACAAAATAAAATAATAAAATGTATAAGAAGTATGTTCAGTATGGTTTTCACCAGTTGTAAATTTTTTTTATGTATTTGAGTATTGGGGCATCCTACATTCAGGTCCGGCAAATCGGGTCGGGTATAAGGTGTTACAAATTACTTGTTAAAAAATAAGCAACTCGTGGAAATGTTCCATATTTATCAATCCACACAATGCCAATGAGACGATATTATTAGCTCTTTAATCGAGCTATGAATTCCATTGTTTCTAGTAAAGTCATGCCATACACAAGTTGTCACACCCCAAAATTCTACAGATCCAAAAAGGTGAGTAAGTATGTATGTAAATTGTTTTAGCTATATGGTAGTATAATCTGCCACCCTGCTGACTTACTAGTGAGTTAGAGTATTGGTACATACTAGCATTAAAGTATCCTTCCGTTAGCGATATCTAAGGATTTAGTTCTAGGGTATCTTCAAGCGAGGAAAGAGTGTGACTAAGAAAGAGTACGCCTCAAAGTTTTGGATTAGCACTAAGAGCCTATCAAGTGTATGAAAAATATGTAGGAGACTTGATTGTATTTAAGAGCACGCCATATGTAAGTCACCACCAAGGTATATTATGCTTGGTTTACACAAGCACTATTCTAGTTGGTTTTCGTAACATGATTAGTTGGGAGTCAGTTGGATTGATTAGACCCTCTCCATGACTAGTCAAAAAATAACGAAGATCTTCACCAGATTCTATTTACCTTTCCCCAAATTTTTTTAGAAAATCAGGAGATTTGGGTTAGGTAAGCATCATCACATGTCAAAGTCCACAATAAGGGAACAAGGAATTTATATCTAGTGAAGAGGGAAACCTTCCAAATGGTTCTCTTTCTATTCTATGTTCTGGTCCTCCTTTCTAACATAAATGTTATTTTCTTCTTCATTAAGATAGAGCTAAGACCTCGTTTAATCAATGGATGATTCAACCTTTTGTTAAGTCTTATAGCCTTGTATGTTATGATTGTTGATGAGTAATGATGTTAAAAGGTATAAGAACAATAGGGTGCGAGTGAAAGACCCTGCATGGTTGCACGTAGTTGAAACATTAGTAAACTATCTATAAATAAGGATTCTAATGGAAATCCAATGATCTTATACGCATTTGTTGTTGTTGGATTTGGAAGGACAATCGAAACAGAAACTCCAGGTTGAGCTAAAGGTAGGTCTTTGGTGAATCTCTAGACCCAACTTTTGCATGATATATTATGATGGTTCCTTGTACAGTCGATGTTCATATAGATGCACATATCTTCTTGAGGAGTTGTTGTATGTATGGTTGTGTATGGTCTCTGTGAAACATTTGTATGTATGTACAAAAGTGTACGATGTGCTGCATGAAAATGGCGATGTGTGGTAAGCATGTATGGGAAATTTTGTGTTAGGAAGTATGATTCTATTAAGGGTGTAAGTGAAGTCTATGTAAATGTGTCTAATATGTTATTAGAGTGATGCATGCCAAATTTGCATGGGTGACAAGGGGGTCCAGGCGGAGTTTTGGGAAAATATGTGATATGATAATGGACCCCGCTGTGGTGCTTGATGATGTCTGCCAGGACAGTAAACCAATTTGTTCAAAAAAAATTACAAGTATACAAACAAATATACTAAACTTAGGGAACTAGATCTAGCATATATATATATATATAGATAATTAGCAAGGTTATTAGCTTAGTTAATTGTTAATCATGTAGCTTAATATGCATATTACAAGTTAGTGGGAAATGATGACAGACTTAGTCACTTAATCATGTATTATGAATTATCAAAGGTTTAATTGTTTCTAGGTCCTTGGAATAATTATATATTAAGGCCCTTTAATGTGTTTCGATCAAATTCTCCCATTAATCTCATTTTCCAATTTAGAGTCTATACTATTTAAAAAATACTTGATTAAATTAGTTCCACTTAATAATTCTACCCTACAATTTTGTATTCAATATGAAATTACTCAATTTTAATTTTTGGCCAATTCAATTTAATTAATTTGGTTCTAAAATTAAATTTTTCGACATCATTTAAATTTGGGTCATTACAGCCTTCATATGGTGAAAATGGAAAAACTACAATTTGGTTTATGTACATTCCAGTCCTTCCCAATTTATCCCAAAAGTGATCCTCATCACACCAATACATAAGTCACAATATTCTCATGCCAAATAATCATTATTGAGTCATATTTGTTGTTTCAAAGGTGAAGACTTGATTTTCACTCTATGGCTCTAGACCAAATCCTAGTATCTTAGGCAACAAGAAAAGTGATTTTTTAATCTTCGAAAGATGCTTTCTTGACATCTAAGAACAAGATTAAAATGCAACTAAATAGATAGATAAATAAAGAAAACAAAAATAAAGGTGGGAGATGGAATAGATAAACTGATGAAGATTAATAGAAGGGTAAATGTCCGATTAAACCCATTAGAAAACATTTCCCGAAAATCTCAATCAATTGATCTAATTGACCTTCCAAGAACAAATCCTTGGCAACTTGGAGTTTGACAAACTTCTCTCAAAATCCTGAAGAAGATTAACTAAAAAGAATCTTCTGATAAAAACAAGAATTGAAACTTGCAAGATAAAATACTCCAAAGATTGCGTTATTAATTGAACAATAAAAAAAAATATATATTTGGCTATATAAAACATAATTTCATATATATAAACCTAAAATACTTGGAAAATAAGGAAATAACCTACCTAGTCATAATCTTACTCTTTAAGCTAAATTAGTCTAAATACTTAAAATTTCGCAATAAATAAATCTATAAAATATAAAACTTCATAAATACTTTCTTGGGCTTATATATAATCAAATTAAGCCTTAAAATTGAACCCAATTTGATTTATGTAACACCCCTCACCCGTTTTTGATGCCTAAATTGGGTTACGGGATGCTATATAATAAAAAGAAAAGGAACATGTGAATTTAAATCAAGATTCATCAAATCATTCATTAAACCTCAATCATTCAAACAAAATGTATTTCGCATACAAGTTCAAACTTAAATCGAACTTACGAAAGCTCTAAAATCAATTCGGAACTAAACAGAGACTAATTTGAAACTTTACACAAAAGAGAGGCAAGAGTGCAAAACAAGGGTCACAGACCTGTGTAGTTAGGCTGTATGAGAGGTTGAGACCATGTAGCATTGATTCACAAGGTCATGTATCCAGGACTTGTAACTTACAGAGGTCGTGTGGGTCAAAGTGTAAAATTTTCAACAAAAGTCACACGACTGTGTGATTGGGCCGTGTAAATAATTGTAAGCATGTCACCTAATTTCAACCTATTCTCAATTGGCACATGACCATGTCACAAAAATGTGTGTGACACATGGTTGTTGTAACACCTCTTACCCGAGATCGTTGCCGGAGTCGAGCACGAGGCGTTAACTGACTTAACTTACTAGATCGGAGCATAAAAATTTGCTTTTAAAAAAATTTAATTCACTCACATTCATTCAATATATCCCTAAAAAGAACCCTAGAGACCCTAAAACATGCAACAGAAATGGTTTGGGTCCAAACCGGGAACATTAAAAATTTTCCGACTACTTAAACAAATCAAAATAACTTATTTCACTATTCACAATAAAACTGTCCACCTCTGTAACAGTCACAAATTCAATTATAAATCGAGTTATGAAACTCAAAATTTAGATCCATAAATTTTTCCTGAAAATAGACTCATATATCTTCTTACCATTAAATTTTAGAATTTTGGGTTTAGCCAATTAGTACAGCTTATTCGTTAAATTCTCCCCTATTTCACTGCTCAACAGTTCTGACCCCTCCTCACTAAAAATTAATTATCTCATTGTACAGAATTTGGATAATGTTCTCATTTGTTTATTTTGAAAATATACTCACTAAGGAATCTATAAATATAAATTATAACTCATAATTATTTCTATAAAATTTTTAATGATTTTCTAAAGTTAGAACAGGGGACTTCAAAAACCATTCTGACCCTGTCTCACTAAAATTCAAATATCTCATAATATATAATTCCTTTGCCTACACCGTTTCTTTCATGTGAAAATAGACTCGATAAGATTTAATTTCATATCTCATTCACTCTCTAAGTTCATTTATAACATTTTTGGTAATTTTTCAAAATCACGTCAATGCTGCTGTCTAAAAACTGTTCCATTGCAAATTTTTACTCTTTTATAATTTCTTTGTATTAACTATCATTTAGGCATACACAACACCAAAACATGTTCTTAAATAGCCATTTCAATAGCTATTCATTAGCCATATCATAAGTACACACACAAAATGACTAAGCCCCTATACATGCCATAACTTAATCGTTCGAATCATAAAATACCAAGATGTTTGTTGATAGTGTGAAACGATTTCTGACGTCCTTACGATCCCCGAATTAGCTTGGCGATACTATAAAAAAAGAAGGAAAATAACGGGAGTAAGTGTAAAGCTTAACAAGTTTACAAGAAAACAAATGACAACATTTATCATAAATAATTATACTCATAAATCATCATCAAGTATCATGGTATTTACTTCTTCTTTACTTCCTCTCTTACTTGTTTACTTACTTACTTACTTAAATAACTCATGATTATAACTTACTCCTCCCTTATTGAAATTTCTTTCTCAATTGATAACTGAGATATTCTTAACCCTTATAACTCACCTGAATATATTTATTATGCTTTTACCTGAACTTCCATATAACATAGTCTCTTTACTAGCCCGTTGAACCACTTGGAATACTAAGGATACTCGGGTCTCCTGTCTGATAATAACATGCCAAAGCCATGTCCCGGACATGGTCTTACATGGGATGTTTCCTGTACTACCAATGTCATATCCCAGATATGGTCTTACATGGGAGTTCTCATATCGGTGCCTATGTTATGTCCTAGACATGGCCTTATGGGAAACCTCTCATCTCGGTGCCAACGTCATGTCCCAGACATGGTCTTACATGGGACCTCTCTTAATCTCAATAATGTCAATGCCATGTCCCAGACATGGTCTTACATGGGATCTCATTCCCTTAATGTCATGACATTTGTATCCGATACATTCCTAATGTTTCAACAGGACTTTTAACACTGATTCTTTATCATCTCATACTTGAGTCATCATTAAATAATTTCATGAAATAAGTACATAATTGCTGGAAAATAACAACATTAATAATAATGATTGAAATATTGTATTTATTTACCGTAAACTTACCTCGGTACAAAATACGATCAAATCTAGCAACTTAGTCTTCAACCTTTTTCTTTCCCCGGTTTAACTCCAGATTTCATTCTCTTGATTATGAAGCTTGAAAGCTTGAACAAAACCCTAGCCATGGCTTCCATGACATATTCGGCCATATGGAGAAGATAGATAGGAAATTTGGCTTTTATTTTGTCTTTTAGTCCATTTAATTACCAATTTACCAAAATGCCCCTAACTTAAGAATATCCTTTTTCACTTTTCTCATGTCCATTTTTGTCCACAATTTAACCAATGGTCTAATTTCCATTTAAGTACCTCCAATTTAAAATTTCATAACAATTGGACACCTCTAGCTTCTAGGACTCAAGTTTTGTACTTTTTACAATTTAGTCCTTTTGACTAAATTGAGTGCCCAAACGTCGAAATTTTTGAACAAAATTTTCACGAAGTCATTCCGTGAAATTTTAGACCATAAAAATATATTAAAAATAAATTCTTCCTCGTCAGATTTGTGGTCCCAAAACCACTATTCTGACTAGGCCCTATTTCGGGATGTTACAGTTGTGTGATCAACCGTGTGACTCAAAACGTACCATTTATACAATGCCTTAAACCAACTCAATAAGGTACTTTCATATGCTTATATGTACATTTTATAAACTTGTTCAACACACTTCAATTTCAAGCCAAAACATGTTAAAATACAACCTAAAAGTGTCTAACCAATATGCCATTTTGGCACCATCACAAACAATATGTGTATTAATAACACTTTCTTCATTACAAAAGCATAATACCTATATTTTTCCCATCAACAAAGTAGAGTTGCCTAGATTTAATGATACACAATCCAAACACGACCATTTAGGCCTTAACCATACAGCTACCTTTAAACATACCAAAACTCACCATATCACAGAACCAACTTGACCTAATAAGTCCAATCATTACAATTATCATTTAGCACATATGGCACAACATTCCATCCAAGCATTACAATTCAAACACTTTTTCATGATTCAAGATCAAGCATACATTTACTACACATACATTCACCATTTATCATATAAGCATGTCATAGAAATATTAAAGTTCAACCTTACATATCAAACATTATGAAACACTTTACAACATTAACCATTAAGCTCAAGACATAATCCCAAAATAGCCTATATACATGCCACATAACCAAAGTAAAAACGATTTCAAAGTCTACTGAGACTGAAGCTTGGTAGTGTGAGCTATGGAGTTGATCCGACGGTCTTGTTCCGTAAAATGTCCACTACATGAAACATGAAATGAAACCAAAGTAAGCTTTAAATAGCTTAGTAAGTTCACGTGATTAAAAATTACTTATAAACTTACCTTGAATCACATAAATCCAATAAAATAATAAATAGGATATTATACCCTGACATAATAATTCACAAGAAACAGGTGAGTTCATCGTACACAAATTCACTGAGTAATTTGATCATGTTATTAAAGCTATATCAATCTCATATCATCACCATATATTGAACATCATTATTCACTTAAACACATATTTGAATAGTTTGATGAACTATAGCAAAAAAATTTGAATACTAAGGTAAATATATCAGGGAGCACTGTAGTGCTGAATAGGGGCACAAATGTGCATACAGGGGCACCAAACTGTAAACACGGGCACCAATGTGCAAACAAGGGAATTGAAGTGCAAGCAAGGGCACTGATGTGCAAACAATATAAGCGCACATCTAACCCTATTATCATGTCAATCATATCCTAATTGTTTACACGTTCAAATGAGCATTTATACAAGATTTTGAAAATTTACAAAACAGGAGCACTTCCATATTTATCCAAAACACATTTCATAACCAGGTCACATTCATTTAGTATCCATGTGAATCATGTTTCACAAGTATACAAGACTTTCACTTAGATCCTTTCTCACCTATAGTATTAAATTTTAAAAATTTTAAAATTTCAATCTAACAATATATACAAATATATATTCACAGTTCAATCACAATCAATACATATAAGCACATTTCTATACCCTATGAACTTACCTAATATGATCAGCTATCGAGTTGAGTCGAAGGGACTATTTTGTAATTATTTTTCTTTTTCTCATTTATCAATCGATTGTTCCAAATCTTGATCTAAATAATAATTAAGTTCAAAATATCAAATTTATGCATATGACCTATTAATTTCATTTTATAATATTTCCCTAAACTTTTACACTTTATTAAATTTAATCTTTAAAACCGAAACCAATATAACTTTCATAATTAAACTTCATTTTTCAATCCATTTCCAATTTCATCCTAATATAACACTAAAACCATATTTTACAAAACATCTCATCAACTTTAACATATTTACAATTTAGTCCTTTAACTCAAAACCAGCTAAAGGTACTTTACAAACTAGTTCTAATTAACATTAAAGCTTACAAATCCACCATTAAACATGAAAAATTTTCATAAATCACTAATGGCAACTTTAAAAACTTTTAACAGTATTGCGAAATCGTCTCTGGGCTAGCTAGATTAAGTTACAACGATATTGAAAACATAAAATTTACGAAAAAAATAGGCTTAAAATGGACTTGCATGCAAAGGAAATAAGCTTGGCCAATTCTAAGCACTCCTACAATGGTGGTTTCAGTCAAAATGAAGAAATGAAGAAGAAGAAGAAGAAGATGGCTTGTTGTTTCTTTTGTTTATGTTAAAACATTTATTTAGTTACCAAATTAACTTAGGTTTAATTTATAATTTCCATCGAGCACATGCACAAACCATCCATACTTTTTAGAATGTGGCTAATTTCTACATAAATCCATGAAAATTCATTAATTAAGCCTTTCAACAAATAAAAACCAAAATCGATTAACTTTTACGATTTTTATGATTTAGTCCTTATACCTTAATTTATCATTCAATCATTAAAATTAATGAATCAAAACTTAGTAAAACTCTATATTAGACAATAAATATCAATAAATAATATTTATCGACTTGATCATTGGAAAATAGGATTCTGAAGCCACTATTTTAGGCACCACTGAAAAACGAGCTGTTAGAATTGAAACATGAATCAAAACTTCCAACTCATAATTCTTGTAATAATCTCGTCCAAAAATTTCTACTTGCACAGCCTTCACTAAAACGACCATAACTTGAGCTCTTAGACTCAAAATTTGGTGATTTCAAAACGTATTTCGAAGTTAAGAGTAACTTTTTCATCAGTCAGTAGAAATTTTAACCCAAAAATAACTGTATCTCATCCAAAAATTCATCACTAGTCAACTGATTTACAGACTTGAAAATTTACAGATTTGGTGAATTTAATAAATTCCACCCCATCTGTGACTGTGCATATATCATTTTCTCTATTTGGTCAAATTACATTTTAGTCCTCATAGTTTTCAAATTTTACGATTAGGTCTTTTTTTCTACATTCATAATTCTCTATATTGATTTCTATCTCCAATGTCAAATTGATTTCTTATAATCTCTCTTTATATGAATCATCTCCATATTCCTCAAAATCAACTGAATACGATTTCCAAATCATACTAGATGTTGTACTGAAAATTTTTGGGGTGTTATACTAACTTAAGAAAAATGAAAATGACATGATAAACAATTAGAGTGCATTTAATATTCTTAATCTAATGTATTTGCCTGTTTAAATTTCCTTTTACTCACAATATAACCCATTTTTTTATTTTGTCCATATTACATATGTATTATGATTAGTTTCAAACCTCACATTTTATTATTTATTATATGTTGTTTATAAATGAACACCTATGTTTTATATACGTAATTCCCACACATATGTGTGTGTGCTGAAACTTCTAGTTAAATTTAAATTTCTAGAAAATTATATAAAATAAAATAATATTAATATTAATAAGATAATATTTAGGAAAATTTAATATTTACAAAAATTATTAAACAATATCTGGTAATTTTTTTATACAATTATAATTCAAACTCAAACTATTCTTAGGGAAAATGAACACTTAACCAATAGACCACAAGTTGAGGCTCATTTGATAATTTTAATTTTAGGCTTAATTCATGATTTGACCCCTAGAAGTATACTTGTTTTCCCACTTTAGCACTTAAACTTTTTTGACCCAATTTGATTTTAAAGTAAACACGTTTTCCAATTTGGTACCTAAAGTATGCCTCTGTTATATTTTTTAGTCCATTCTTTAACAAACGCTAGAAAAAATGCTAACTAATTACACAGTGCCACATGGCATCTTTTTAAAAAATAAGTATTTTCTTTTGTCAAATGTATAGAAATATTAAAATATATAACAATTGAAATAAATATATAAAAATTCAAAATATATATAATCTAGAAAAACATATAAATTATAAAATAAAAATTACAAAAAAATACCATAAATGAAATGAAATTAGTTGAAATTAATAATATTAGTATAAAAATGTAAAAAAAAAGTTGTAAGAACTTGTTTAAAATTTTAAAATTATTAAAAATTATAAAAAAATATTTTAAAATATTTAAAAGTTATAAAAAATATTTTAAAAAATTTAAAATTTGTAAAAAATATTTAAAAAATTAAAATTTGTGAAAATCATTAAAAAATATAAAACGATGAAAAATTGTAAAAAAATATTTAAAATTATAATAATTTTAATCTTTTTAAAATAGAAATTGGAAGATACTAAAATAGAAAGAAATTACCAAATTATTATGCAAGATAGCCTACAAAAATGGATTATGATTGGAGAGATGATTTTTTTAAGGTATGACCGAAGAGATGACTAGCAAGAACATTAAAGCAAGTCCCATAAATGACCTCATCAACCACAAATTAGAATTTTTGCTTCCAAAATGATCATTCCATTTCATGTGACATAAAAATGATAGATTATACTTGCTTCGGATAAATAGTAGATAAATGGCAGCTCAATGTATTTGCCTAAAATGATTATTGAAAGACTAATCCAAGAAAAAGATAGCTAAGCACACAATTAATTAAGAAAAATATATTATTAATAATATGTTTTTAACCAAAAATATTTTTTTATGAAAATATAAATTACTGACTAACTAATAAAATAATCTCAGCTTAATCCAAGAGGACATTTAGAATCAATAAGAAGAAGAACAATTTTAGATTTTATAATTTTTTTATACATTTTTCTGATTTTTTATATATTTAATTGTCTCATATATATTAAAAGTTTATATATAATTTCTTTTTATATTTTATAAATTGTTATAATTTTTAATGAATTTTCAATTTTTTAAATAATTCTTTTTACAAATTTTTAAACTTTTTACAAGTTTTTCTAACATTTTTATAATACTATTATTAATTTCTACTAATTTCTTTTCATTTATTGTATTTATTTTTATTTTATAATTTTCATGCTTTTTTCTAGATTATATATTTGAATTTTTTAATATATTTATTTCTATTTCTTATATTTTTTAATTTTTATATACATTTGATAAAAAAATTCTTATTTATTTACAAAAAAAATGTCATGTGGTGCTATGTGATTGGCTAGCAATTTTTTTTTAATGTTTGTTAAAAAATGGACTAAAAATATAACGATGACATACTTTAAGTACTAAATTGGAAAGATAATATACTTTAAATATCAAAGGCCAAAAAATATTAAATATCAAAGCGAGAAAATAAATAAACAAATCATGAATTAAACCTTAATTTTATTAATATACTATTATAAAATTGAAAATTGAAAACTCAAATTAATATTCTAATTAAAAAAAAGTCCCACTAGCATGGGCGAAATTAGGGGGCTCGCAGTGCCCCGGCCCCTTTAAAATGGAAAATTTTTTATTTAGGCTTTTTAAAATTTTTAAAATTTTAAATTCATAAAGATAAAATTATAGTTTGACTCTCTTAAAAATATAAAAAATTGGTTTAATTTTTTAAAAATTATAAAGATATTTAACTTTCGTAAATTAATTTCTCTAACCTAAAATATTTTGGTAACATGAAGCATTTGTTTTGAAAAGGTTGTTTATATTGACGTGCAGGCTTGTAAACAATAACAATAGTGCATGTTAGATACTACGCAAAATATATATGAATAGAAAGATAAACTACAGAGTAATTCTTTAATCTGTATTCCTCATCTTTTGAATGAACATATTGATGAAGTTTATATACTCATATGAGAATACCTGCTCCTAACCAACTACTTAACAGATTTGATAACAGACTAACAATCTTAACAAACTTTATACTATTCTTTAACATTCACTCAGCTTCTCAATAGGTATGACCCGAAGTAAACTTCAAAAACGAGTAAATAAAGAGACGGATAATGGTTTAGTAAGAATATCGACAATTTGATCACAGGCTGGCACTTCACTGACAACAAGAGACCCATTAGCCACCTTTTCACGAACAAAAAAAAAAAAGTCAAGTTCAACATGTTTGAATTTGGAGTGTAAGACTGGATTGGCTGTAACAGGAACTGCACTTGAATTATCACACCAAACTATAGGAGGATTAGCAGAATTGATTTGTAACTCTGTTAACAGAGACACTAACCACGCAATATCAATAGAAGCTGTAGCTAGACTTCTATACTCAGCCTCTGCCGTGGATCGAGACACAACTTTTTGTTTCTTAGAACACCACGAAACAGGTGTATGACCAAAGTAGACACAAAAGCCTATAGTAGACCGGCGATCATCAAAATCAAGACCCTAGTTGGCATCAACATATCCAACCAAAGATAGTCTGTCAGATCGTCGAAAAACCAGCCCATGAGTGATAGTACCATGTAAATATCTCAAGATACATTTTAAGGCTATTAAATGAACTGTAGTAGGTGCATGCATGAATTAACAGGCATGATTTACATCATAGGTAATATCCGGTCGAGTGAGAACCACATACTGAAGAGCACCAGCCAGACTTCTGTATTCAGTAGGATCAACAAGCCTATCACCATCATCTTTAGACAAAGTCAATGAATTAACCATTGGCGTATGAACACTCTTTGCATTAGCTAGAGAACTCCTGTCAAGAAGGTCTTGAATGTATTTCCTCTGACATAAATGAAGACTACCAGTGGAGGACCTACTGACCTCAATCCCTAAAAAATAGTGAAGCTCACCCATATCTTTTAAAGAGAACTTGTTATGTAGTTGCTAAACAAAATAGTTTATTTCATCAGTCGAATTGCCAGTAATAACAATATCATCCACATAGACCAAGACATAAACAATGGATGTGGTTGAAACTTTAAAAAATAAGGAGGCATCAGCTTTAGATAAGACAAAACCAGTAGAAATAAGAAATTGTTTTAATGTTTCAAACCAGGCACGGGGAGCTTGCCGTAATTCGTACAAAGCCTTCAATAGACAACACACCAATGGCTCACCATTTGGTCCATATTGAACATATCCTGGAGGCCGCTACATGAACACTTCATCAGTCAGGTCTCCATTTAAAAATGCATTGTTTACATCAACTTGACGAAGTTTCCAACCATTAGACACAGTAATAGATAAAATGGTTCGGATAGTAGCAGGTTTGACCACAAGGCTAAATGTTTTTTTGAAGTCACACCGAGGAACTTGAGACCACCCCTTTGCCACCAACTGTACTTTTCAACGACAAATCGACCCATCATGATTCTTCTTAATTTTGAAAATCCGTTTGCACCCAATTGCTTTCTGACCAGGAGGTAGAGAAACCAGTTCCCAGGTAGAGTTGGTCATTAAAGCATTAAATTCAGCTTGAACTGTGAATTTCCATTCCGTATGAGCAAGAGCTTCCTCAACAGATCGAGGCTCAAAATCTATAACGTCGACTGACAAAGCTTTAGGCTTAAAAATTCTTGCCTTAGACCGAGTAACCATAGTATGAGTATTTCCTGCAGGAAGAGAAGGAATAATTGGAGACACATTGGATTGACCGACCAGACTAGCTTCTGTAGATGAACTTGAAAGACAACGCTCCCTTATATTATTCCTACATTCAACTGGTGAATCAATTGAGACGGACTCACTGAGATGACACATATCTGGTAACTTAATCGTAACAGATTGGTCAAAATTACAACTCGGATCAGGAGGGAGAGATACAGCTGGTGATGGAATAGTGGTGCTGCTGGGTTTTGAAGTAGACCAGACAGAAGATGTCCGAACAATAGGAACATGTATGGGAGAACGAGAAGATGACTGAACAGTAGTCAGGGCAGATGAATGAAACAGAAACCGGCGTTCATCAAACACAACATGAGGAGAAATAACAACCTTACCCTCTAGTGTGAGACAATGATAGCCCTTATACTGAGAGCTATGCCCCAGAAACGTACATGGCTGTGAGCGAAAATTTAGTTTGTGTGACACAAAAGAACATAAATACAGAAAATAACAACAACCAAACACCCTTAAGTGATCATACGTAGGCTCATGACCATAAAGATTCTGATACGGAGGCTGACCTTTCAAGACCGAAGTGGGCAACCGATTAATAAGATGGACAACACTACAGAATGTGTAGCCCCAATAATTTATAGGTAGATTAGCCTGGGCCAAAAGTGTAAGACTAGTTTCCACAATGTGTTTGTGTTTACGCTTAGCAACACCATTTTGTTCTAAAATATGAGGGTAAGAAAGACGATGAAGAATCCCATGACTAGCTAGAACTGAAGCAAAAGCACGAAACTCACCGCCCCAATCACTATGAAATTTCTTAATAGTTTTTCCAAATTGAGTGCTGACCATCTTTTGAAATTGAAGAAAGCATTCAACTGTTTGAGATTTATGTTTAATCAGATAAACCCAAGTAAACTGACTAGACATGTCAATAAACGAAACATAATACAGATTACTGCCACAGTTAACAGAAGCTGGTCCCCACAAATCAGAGATAACCAATTCAAACAATTCCATATATTCAGTAGTAGAGTGTGAAAAGGGAAATTTATGTGATTTCCCTTTTTGACAGGCAACACAAATATTATCAAGACATTTTTTATGTGAAACAATTCGACACTTGTTAAGCACAAGTTTAACAACCACAGAAGAAGGGTAACCAAGCCTTTTATGCCACAGTGAAAAGACATCATCATCATCCAATCGACAATCTTGGATCCCAGTATTGTTAATAGAGGGAATTGGATCAGAAAGGACAAACGAACCGGCCAAAAATTGATAGATACCATCACGAACTTGGCCCTGCAGTAAAATTTCTTGTGTCTGGATGTCCTTAATATCACAATAAGAGGGGTGAAATTCAAAAACTACATTGTTGTCAATAGCAAACTGAGAAACATACATAATATTTTTTCAGATACTTAGCACGCACAAAACATTAGAAAGACGTAATAACTTCTTCGTTGTTGGTGGAATAGTATTCCCAATAGACGAAATTTTAGTGGGAGCCCTATTTCCCATTAAAAGAGAAGAAGTACTTATATATGGAGTGGAGGCATTTAAATCAGACGCATTCTGACATACATGATGAGTGGCCCCTGAATCTGGATACCATGATGAGGTTCCTATCGGTATAGGAACACATGAGTTAGTATTTTGTGTTTAATCAACAGGATAATTTGTTAGCCTCTTGGCTCCTTTCTACTGGTGCGAAAGTTTCTCGTATTAAACATGATCTGCACTCTATCAAGAAGGGTGATTTAACTATAAAAGAGTATATTGTAAAAATAGAAAATATTTGTGCGTTTCTTACAGCTTCTGGATCAGCGGTGTCAGAAGCCGAAAAGGTGAAAATTGTTTTGCCTAGTCTCTCGTCAGATTTTGACACAGTGTTAACCTTAACCTCATTCTCGATGGAGCCTCTTCCCTTTCAACGGTTAGTTGATGTTCTCATGGAGTTTGAAAGTCGACAGATGTGAGTGGCGCGTGAGGTTCCGATGCATGCCCACCTAGTTAAGACACTTTTGGTTGTTGCGGTGGTCGACTCTGTTTTGCGTGATGTGTGTGGAGGGCATGCTATAGTAGGTTCTCCTGGGCGTGGATTTCGGTAACGAATACAGTGTCAAATCTGTAATAGATTCTATCATCTGGCGTAGCGCTGCTTCTATCGTTTCAATCGTACTTACGATGGCCTGAACGCTTTCACCACGGCGCGATTTACTTCTTTTACGTATACTGGACAAGGGTTCCAAGGTTGTGGCTTCTCTGGTCATTCTGGTTCTTTTGGTGGAGGCTGGCCACACCTTCAAAATCAGGATTGTTGTCCGTCACAAGCTAGGGATATTTCTTCTTATTCTTACCCTAATGAAACTGGTCATGGAATTGGGTTTGGGTCTGTTGATGGCCCATCTGATTTTTATGGTACATATACTAGACATGATATGCAGAGTGACTTAGGGCGTGATTTGGGCCAACACCGTGTTGGGCGTGATGGGCCTTCTGTTGTGATGCATAGGCCAAGTCATGCAGGCCAGTTTCTTCGCCATCAGAATGGGTTATGTTTTGGACCAAATGTAGGTTAGTCTCTTGGGCATGTTAGTAGACAGAATAATGGGTAGTATTTTGGGCCAAATGCAGGCCAATTTCTTGGGCCGGTTAGTGGACAGAATAATGGGCCGAATAGTGGGTAGGTCAATGCTAGCCAAAAATTTAGACTCAGTTCACTTAGGCCTACATCTTGAAGGCTCCATGCAAAATAATGCTTTTGAAGTTCCATGGAAGACTAAACCACGAACACATGTATTTGATTTTGATTCCTCACAGTGTGTTAGGCTACCTCAAATCCCTGATTTTCATGTGTCTGATTTTTTGGATGCCACACAATATGATTCCAACTTTGATAATACTAACTCATGTGTTCCTATATCGATAGGAACCTCATCATGGTATCCAAATTCAGGGTCACTCATCATGTATGTTAGAATACGTCTAATTTAAATGTCTCTATTCCATATATAGGTACTTTTTCTCTTTTAATGGGAAATGGGGCTCCTACTAAAATTTCGTCTATTGGGAATACTATTCTACCAACAATGAATAAGTTATTACATCTTTCTAAAGTTTTATGCGTGCCAAGTATTCAAAAGAATCTTATGTCTATTTCTCAGTTTGCTATTGACAACAATGTATTTTTTGAATTTCACCCCTCTTATTGTGTTGTTAAGGATATCCAGACAAAGGAAATTTTACTTCGGGGCAAAGTTCGTAACGATCTCTATCAATTTTTGGCCTGTTCGTTTGTCCTTTTTGATCCAATGCCCTCTATTAACAACACTGGGATCCAAGATTGTCGATTGGATGATGATGATGTCTTTTCACTGTGGCATAAAAGGCTTGGTCACCCTTCTTCTGCGGTTGTTAAACTTGTGCTTAACAAGTGTCGAATTGTTTCAAATAAAAAATGTCTTGATAATGTTTGTGTTGCCTGTCAAAAAGGGAAATCACATAAGTTGCCCTTTTCACACTCTACTACTGAATATATGGAATTGTTTGAATTGGTTGTCTCTGATTTGTGGGGACCAGCTTCTGTTGACTGTGGCAGTAATCTGTATTATGTTTCGTTTATTGACATGTGTAGTCAGTTTACTTGGGTTTATCTGATTAAACATAAATCTCAAACAGTTGAATGCTTTCTTCAATTTCAGAAGATGGTCAGCACTCAATTTGGAAAAACTATTAAGAAATTTCATAGTGATTGGGGCGGTGAGTTTCGTGCTTTTGCTTCAGTTCTAGCTAGTCATGGGATTCTTCATCGTCTTTCTTGCCCTCATATTTTAGAACAAAATGGTGTTGCTAAGCGTAAACACAAACACATTGTGGAAACTAGTCTTACACTTTTGGCCCAGGCTAATCTACCTATAAATTATTAGGGCTACACATTCTGTAGTGTTGTCCATCTTATTAATCGGTTGCCTACTTCTGTCTTGAAAGGTCAGCCTCCGTATCAGAATCTTTATGGTCATGAGCCTACGTATGATCACTTAAGGGTGTTTGGTTGTTGTTATTTTTCGTATTTATGTCCTTTTGTGTCACACAAACTAAATTTTCGCTCACAGCCATGTACGTTTCTGGGGTATAGCTCTCAGTATAAGGGCAATCATTGTCTCACACTAGAGGGTAAGGTTGTTATTTCTCCTCATGTTGTTTTTGATGAACGCCGATTTCTATTTCATTCATCTGCCCTGACTACTGTTTAGTCATCTTCTCGTTCTCCCACGTATGTTGCTGTTGTTCGGACCTCTTCTGTCCGGTCTACTACAGAACCCAGCAGCACCACTGTTCCATCACCGGTTGTATCTCTACCTCCTGATTCAAGTTGCAATCTTGACTAATCTGTTACAGTTGAGTTACCAAATATGTGTCGGCTCAGTGAATTCGTCTCAGTTGATTCACCGGCTGAATGTGGGAATAATATAAGGGAGCGTTGTCTTTCAAGTTCGTCTACGGAAGCTAGTCCGGTCGGTCAATCTAGTGTGCTCCAATTATTCATTCTCTTCCTGTAGGAAATACACATGCTATGGTTACTCGGTCTAAGGTAGGAATTTTTAAGCCTAAAGCTTTGTCAGTCGACGTTGTAGGTTTTGAGCCTCGATCTGTTGAGGAAGCTCTTGCTCATACGGAATGGAAATTTGCAGTTCAAGCTGAATTTGGTACTTTAATGGCCAACTCTACCTAGGAGTTGGTTTCTCTACCTCCTGATCGAAAAGTAATTGGGTGTAAATGGATTTTCAAAATTAAGAAGAATCCTGATGGGTCGGTTAGTCGTCAAAAAGCACGGTCGGTAGCAATGGGGTGTTCTCAGGTTCTTGGGTGTAACTTCAAAGAAACATTTAGCCCAGTGGTCAAACCTGCTACTATCCGAACCATTTTATCTATTGCTATGTCTAATAGTTGAAAACTTCGTCAAGCCGATGTAAACAATGCCTTTTTAAATGGAGACCTGACTGCTGAAGTGTTCATGCAGTAGCCTCCAGGATATGTTCAATATCGACCAAATGGTGAGCCATTGATGTGTTGTCTGATGAAGGCTTTGTACGGATTATGGCAAGCTCCCGTGCCTGGTTTGAAACATTGAAACAATTTCTTATTTCTACTGGTTTTGTCTTATCTAAAATTGATGCCTCCTTGTTTGTTAAAGTTTCAACCACGTCTACTATTTATGTCTTGGTCTATACGAATGATATTGTTATTACTAGTTGTTCGACTAATGAAATAAATTGTTTTGTTCAGCAACTATATAACAAGCTCTCTCTAAAAGATATGGGTGAGCTTCACTATTTTTTAAGGATTGAGGTCAGTAGGTCCATCGGGTAGGCTTCATTTATGTCAGCGCAAATAAATTCAAAACCTTCTTGACAGGAGTTCTCTAACTAATGCAAAGAGTGTTCATATGCCAATGGTTAATTCATCGACTTTGTCTAAAGATGACGGTGATAGGCTTGTTGATCCTACTGAATATAGAAGTTTGGTTTGTACTCTTCAGTATGTGGTTTTAACTCGACCGGATATTGCCCATGCTGTAAATCGTGTCTGTCAATTCATGCATGCACCTACTACGGTTCATTTAATAGCCTTAAAACATATCCTGGGATATTTACATGGTACTGTCACTCATGGGCTGGTTTTTCAACAATCCGACAGACTATCTTTGGTTTGATATGCTGATGCCAACTGAGGTCTTGATTTTGATAATCGCCAGTCTACTATAGGGTTTTGTGTCGACTTTGGTCATACACCTGTTTCGTGGTGTTCTAAGAAACAGCAAGTTGTGTCTCAGTCTACGGCAGAGGCTGAATATAGAATCCTAGCTGCAGCTTCTAGTGATATTGCGTGGTTAGTGTCTCTGTTAACAGAGTTACAAATCAGTTCTATTGTCCTCCTACAGTTTGGTGTGATAATTCAAGTGCGGTCACTGTTACAGCCAATCCAGTCTTACACTCCAAATTCAAACATGTTGAACTTGACTTGTTTTTTGTTCGTGAAAAGGTGGCTAATGGGTCTCTTGTTGTCAGTGAAGTGCTAGCCTGTGATCAAATTGCCGATATTCTTACTAAACCATTATTTGTCTCTTTGTTTACTCGTTTTCGAAGTTTACTTCGGGTCATACCTGTTGAGAAGCTGAGTGGATGTTAAACAATAGTATAAAGTTTGTTAAGATTGTTAGTCTGTTATCAAATCTGTTAAGTAGTTGGTTAGGAGCAGGAACTCTGATATGAATATATAAACTTCATCAATATATTCATTTAAAAAATGAGGAATACGGATTAAAGAATTATTTTGTAGTTTATCTTTCTGTTCATACATATTTTGCGTAGTATCTAACAATGCCGCTCCAATCCTAGCTTCACCGACAAAATTGTTTCATATTCCACCGCCCAAGGCACACATTCTACAAAATTTCCTTCATTGGTATCTTATATAAATACAACTTAATTCATTTTGATTTCTAATAGAATATTGTAGAAACGTCCAGCACCGCATTCCTAACATTATATTCTCTTTAAATTTATTAGTAAAGATTTCCTTATTCTTTTCTAACATTCAAAAGACTGGAAATACATGTAGAGACCACATAATACATTATACATATACTTCCGTTGTATGAAAGCAAGATAAAATAGAACTGCACAATACAAAAGTCAAAAACCAAGCAATTCCAACTAGAAAATTATATATCCTAAAAAGAGAAACAAAAATCATGATCACAACAAGAGATAAGTTTGTTCATATTCTAAGAAGGAAAATGCTGAGTTCAGGACCTCCATTGTTATCAGGATTCAACATGTAAAAGGCTTCCGAGTCACGACTCCCCACCACTCGTTCGAACTTGGCCCTCATATACAACAACTCACCTTCACTCCCACCACTTTTAGCATCCTCAACCACCGGAATCACCCCAGCACCAACTGACACGCTTTGCACAGTACTCAACACGTGCCAATCCGACTCCGTGCATGTGCGCGTCACGGCATACCCACTCTTCCTCCCATTACAATACATACTCCACGTAGGCTCATGGAACAGTCTCCCGGTTCGACCCGGAGCCTTCTCGCTCTCCAGCGCAATCCGGACTAAACCCGATGACATTTCTTTCACCAAACTAGCCGTTGACATGGCTAGTTCGAGGAGCAAAACCGGTTCGGAGCGAGGATCGTCCTGGACGGCGAAGTTGACGTGACCGCGGCGGTGGCCAAAGAGAGTTCCGGTTACTTTACGGCCGAGGGTAGGGGTTATAGAGAGGTGAGTTGGGAGGGTCAACCATTTGCAAGAGGGAGGGATTATGTTGGGAAATGCTATGATTCTGAGAAGGGAACGAAGAAGGGAAGAGAACCTGGAATTAACATTATGGAAACGTTGTATGGAAGAACGTGGGGAAGATGATGAGGTGTTTCTAGGAACAAGGAGTTTGTCAGAGATTTCTTCGTTTTCAGGGATTGTAAATGAAGCTGATCTCGGAAACTTTGATGGGTTGATCTTATTTCTTGAACTTTTGCTGTTATAATTGTTGTAGCTGCTGCTTCTTTGAAAGGTAACCAGTTCTTGATGGTGTGTCATGATTTTGGGTTGTTTTTTTTTTTTTTTTTTTTTTATGAGTTAGATTGTAGAGTAGGCTATGGAGATTTTGATATGGGGAAAGTTATGAAGATTTTGATGGAAGTAGGGAAGAGAAAAGGAAAAGGAGGTTGCTTCAGTTGTAGGCTATTGGGGGGGGGGGGGGGGGGGGGGGGAGGAAATTAGGGCGACATAAGTGATGATGAGTGTCGAGAGGGTGGCCAATGTAAAAGGGAAACTATGGCTGCTCGTGGACTGTGGCGCTGATGATGATTTTTTTTTCCATTTTCCTTTTTACTAACTTTCTTTTTTTTCTTACACGCTTAGCCACACCCTATTATATATACACAGTGCATGATTATG
This sequence comes from Gossypium turneri, assembly GCA_008044935.1. Lineage (NCBI taxonomy): Eukaryota > Viridiplantae > Streptophyta > Magnoliopsida > Malvales > Malvaceae > Gossypium > Gossypium turneri. Next base: position 20,118,750 of record CP032572.1, on the reverse strand, counting down.
ATCATCATCACTGTTGTTTCCGCTTTCTATTCATACATCCATTAATCTCCATGGCGTTAGGTGTTAATCAGCGATTAAAAATTATTTTTTATAAAATAAATTATATTATTATGAGAATATTTATTTTTATTTTATTTTATTAATATATAATAAAAAAATTCACAAATGATGAAATTTGAATTAAGGTTATTTGATTCTAAAATTCAAGTGGATGTGTCAAGAATTATTATATATATCATGTAAGTGAAAATTTTAAAATAGTGAAATTATTTTTAGAAAAAACTTTATTGAATCATATATATGCAAAAATAAAAAATATTTTTTATTAATAGTATACCAAATATTACACTAATTTATATGTATCAAAAAAAAATACTATACAACTCAATAATCATGTGTGTTAATTTTTCAAATATTTTTCCGCCTATAAATTTTGTATCATGTATTATTGTTGTCCTTCATCCTATCATGCATTGAATTTATAAGGAAATTGAAAGTAAATGTCATATTGTGCTTAAACTTTCAACGGATATTTTATTTGAAAGAAATGGGAAAACAGGAGGTTTGTTTATCCCTCTATGATTTGAAGTGGTGGAATGGACACTCCATATGGCAGTTGAGAAGACTGAAGAGGCATAAAACATGTCTTTACCATGTTTTTAATGGACATACTGTGCCACGATTTTAAGTGTGTGAGAAAGGCAAGCCACTGACCATTCTCACCTATTTGCTTGGTCAAATCTTGTTTCTTATTCTTGATACAGAGGTATAAACTTTTGGTTTTTTCTCTTTTAAAGAAAACTTGGATATGATGATTTTTTGATATTTATCTGAGATGTATGATCTCTATGTATATAATAATGCAACATATATACAAAAGTTAGGCACTCACACATGAAAAAAAGAATGATGGTTCATGATGCGTAAATGTATACATATAAGAAAATGGATTTAGCAAATATATATAAGAAAATTATTAAGGATGAACATCAACATGAAGATCATTGCAAATAAAATTATTGCAGCCGGAGGCCATTTGTCCCATTCATTTGGAAACCTAAAACCCTTAATTGAAACCATTAACATTTCGCATTATATTTAACTCTAAATTAGCACTCCAATTGATGTTGTCAATCGCCATCTATAATAGTTTTTGGCCGGTTCCAAACCATTCAGATTGGTGGCCTAACAGTATGGACGACTAGGATTTGCCCAATAGATTATGCCACAGGACAATAAGGTTACCTTTCAAGACAACGACCATGAAATTTATTATTACTAATTTTATCTACTTATTTAAAATTATACCAATTTCAATCACCAATTTCGCATCACCATTACCCTTTGTTTAATAATGAGGCGATTACGATTGAGAAAGCTTTTAAAAACAATATATAAGCATGAAATTATTTTATGTAAAAATAATTTTTAAATTTTTGACAAGTATTATATAGAATAAAATAAATTATTAAAAATATATTTTAAAATTTTAAAGTGATTTGTTAAATAAAAAAATATTATTAATGTAAAAATGTCCACTTTTATTTTATATAAGATATTAAGAAAAAAAAGCACCAAATTGACCGATTAAATAAATTAAACAATATTGGATAAAATATATTGGTGGTGGAATTTGATAGGATCTCTTTTTTAACCATTTATATTTTAAGATAAATAAAATATAAGAATTATTGGTAAGATGAGATAAGAAATGAAATTAATTGGAGGCACAAGAATGAAAGTCAAGAATAATATTGAAGGTGTGCTTATAGAATTAGTTAGGTCAGAAACGTGCATTGCTGACGTTTCCCAAAGGAGAAGATGGCAGGTGTTGTGCCACACAATTTATAATACACAAGAAAATTAATAAGCTAAATACTACGTAAGAATAAAAATCGTGCAGAATTCCAAATTTAGGCCCCTTTCAATTATCTATACTATTTATTAATTTATGTTGATCTCACTCATCAATCGAGTCTTAATTCAGTTAAGATATATCAAAAAATTATTTTATTTGTTAAATAAATTATATCATTATGTTGGTGTTTTTGCCTTTTTATATTTGTGTAAATCTTTAAAAATTTATCCATAATAAATTTTGAACCAAATATACCGTACATATAAAACCTTTTCATTTACCATTTGAACTAAATCAATTTTTATTTTTATATGAAACTTTAATAAATATATTTTTTATATACATTTTTATATATTTGTGTATATTAATAATGTTGTTGCTTGAGTTTGTGTCACAAATTAACTCGACGTCAATTCATGATTGATGACAAAACAATGATAAACAAATGTGTTCTTTAGTATTATTAATACAATGTATTTTTGTGTTTAAATTTCGTTTTACTTGCAATTTAATCTAATATTTCATTTTAATATAGTACATATTTCATTTGAGTTCTAAATCATACTTTTTGTTATTTATTGTATATTATTTTAAAACACACTTCTATGTTTTAAATACATTATTTTCAAATGCATATATATGTGACAAAATTTCTAACTTATATAATATTGTTAGTACCTAAAATTTATTATCTTTTTATTTGAATCTTTAATTCATTCTTTTATTTTTAAAATACCAATAATTTTTTAAAAGAAATAATTTAAAGTTCAATTAATTAATTCAAATCCAACAAATTTAATGTTTAAACCATAATATTTACAACACTCACTCTATTCTTAACATTTATAATTTCTTCATTATTCATAAATCATTACTTATAAAAATTAGGGGTGAGTTCGGTTAGATTAATTCAAGGTTTTTGGATTTTTCGAATCATGATAATTTAATTTGATAATTTAATTCGATTCGGTTTTTATTTTCGGTTTTTTATACTAATTTTAAATTTTTATTTTTTAATCTCATTCCGACAAAATGAGTTTTACTTTATAGCTTTTGGACATTAGTAGGTTTCAACATTTTTTTCATAAATATTTCTAATTTTTTTCATGTAAATAAAAATTAAACAATAATTCTTATATGATAATTTTTTGAAAAATAATTTTTTATATAAAAATTAAGTTATTTTCACTATTTTAAATATAAAATACTTGTTTTTACATAATAAAAAAATAAAAATTGATTATAAATTAAATAAAAATAAAAATTGTTTCAATTCGAGTAACAACAAATTTTTAATTTATATTTCATAAATCGTCTAAATATCTCAGATTAAATTAAATTTGAGTTTCTTAATTTTTTTGTTGATCCCTAATAAAAAGTTACCAAAATAAACATATAATTTAATACCATAATAACTTAAGAGTTGATGAAAAAGCAAAGAGTTATTTTGTGAATAAAGACAGAAATGGGAATGAATTGAGGAAGGGGGAAACGAAATTAAAAGTTACTTCTAACTACTAATGGATCGATGATAACAATGAATTAAGACCCAAAAGCACAAGCTAAAATTATGAGATGTGGTTAAGACTATTTCCAACCACGAAAAGTGATCCTTTTTCCTTTGAATTTCACCCAAACATGATACATTCATTGCTAAGGAATCCACATTCGACTAAAAGGATAAGTCGTATATGGCCTTCAACTACAAAATCATAAAAAATGAGAAAAAAAAACATATCCGATATTCTTTGATCTATATTCCACATATAATTAAATGTATATGAAAACATGATACTTACAACTTTAGCCATTAGATTTAGTTTTATTAAGCTTAATTATATCACTAATTATATGTTTATATATGTTAATAGTGGGAGAGAGAAAACATATCTCAACATCATCTTTAACTTTTTATTTCATTCTCGCAACCAAACAAGAAAATAAAGGAAATAAACTCATGCAAAAAGCAAGTCCTGCCTATGTGTTAAATTTCCCAATTGATAAGTTAGATTCAAGTTGCCATCAATGAGATTTTGTGGATAGAAGACTGATAGTAATCAATGAGTATATGAAGTCTTATTTTGATTCGATAAAGAATATTGAAAGATACAAGCATTTCTAACTTTAGAGCTTAAAGGGACTAAAATGAATAAATTACATTTTATAATTTATTTTAATGATTGAAAGCTATGAGAAAGAATGATCAGGTGACGTTAGTAATATGCAATGTTATGCCGTAATTGATGATATGTTAGTTATTGCTTAATTGCAATGCCTTATTAAACAATCTTGGATAGAGTCAGGTACAGTTGACATGTTATAGGATTAGTTATACAAGGATTACTTTAGTTTATACTGATGAGGCATGGAGTGCATATTACTTCGAATCTACCAATGTGGCACAAAGCACATATTACTTTGAATGTACCAGTGATGCACTGGGTGCAAATAATATTGGTACATTGGTTGGTTGATCCATGTATCCATCTTGAGTTCATGTCTGATTAATAGGGGCTAGAAAATAAGCTTTATATAATGATGTGATCCCATAATCGAATCGAAGGTATAAAAACCGAAGGTATAAGTTTGATAAAAGAAGGGGAGTGATAAGATCGGAAGGGTGAACGCCACAAGATGTGAATCTTGATAAGTTTGATAAGTGTTCATAAAGAACAAAGATAAATAATCTCACAAATATATTGATCAAAAGATAAAGAAGGGGAGTGATAAGATTGGAAGGGTGAACACCACATGGATTTATACACTTTCATGTATTGTGATCTACCAATCCAGCCTTCATTTTACTGGAGGCTACACCATGAGTGTTTTCATATCATACGATGCCATGTGTCTCAACCTCATGGTCTTACACTTGTTTTCATATCGTGATCTGCCAATTTGGTTAGCAATATCTCTACCCTATTAGGGGCATCATAAAGGAACATTTGTTCAACATTCATTTACCCAGATTTGTTTGTATTCTTGACTGATTCATACTTTTCGCATCAAACTTTACCTACATACTTATTGTTGGAAAATCAGATTTGGAAAATGCAATGGAAAATAAATTTAGGGAAAATAGAGTTTTAAATTTTTTCCAAAATAAGATATTGGTTGTGATATCTAAAGTAATAAACTCTTAATCAAAATTTCAATTCGTATAGGATGAGTGCTTCGACCGAGTAGTCTTCTCCGCTATCCTCAAGCTCACCTCTATCGAGTGTGGGTTCGCTTCGAATCAGAAAATTTTTCACAAAAATTACCTGTGGGGTAATTTTTTAATTTTTCTAAACTTTTGGGTCAAGTTGTAAATTAGAAAAATATCTCTAGAAATTTTCTAAAATAATCTCTTTAGAGAATTTTCTCTCTACAACTTTCTCTTGAATTCAAGTGTGTGAAATAATAACCCAATGCTCTCTTTATATAGGGAGAGTTTAGCGAGTTCTACTATGATTAAATTTGATCACTTTAATGTTAAATTAATCTAATATTTATCTTGATAAATAATAGATTAAATTTAATATTAAATCTTATTAAAATAATAGAATATTTATCTACAAAATAAATATTAAATTTAATTTAATATTAAGATAATCACTTTAATATTAAATTAATACAATACTATTAAGATAACTAATAAATTAAATTTAATATTAAACTATTAAATTATTATTAGTTTTGAAATAGTTAATCTGAAATCAAAATCTCTGGTAAAATCTAGTAGGAGTGTAACTCTTACACTACTCAACCACCAAAGACCAACCACCGCCGGCCACCAAAACGCCGCCGTCGTAGCCATCGGCATCTCCGTGTCTAGTGATGCAGGTGCAACACCTTTATGACACCCAGAACCGGTTCGGCTACTGCTGGTTCAGTCTGGGTCAGTGATGACCTGACTGGTTCGGTCTAGCCACCAGTTGAACCGTCAGTGCAGTTTCACATACTAGGCTCAGTTCGACCAGTTTTTGGGTCTTGGTCTCAGTTTTAGGCTCCCAAGCCCAATTTACGACCTTAAGTCCAATTTTCAAGTTCAATTACCCATTAGCCAAATTGTCTGACTTGAAAATTAATTTTTAAAAATATTATATTAATTTTAATTAATTTGATTAATTTAATTTTGCTTGATCAAAATTAATTTTTTTAAAGATCACTTAGATTTTCCAAATTAATTTTTTAAGAAAATTCTTTACCGAATTCTCTAGTTGAACAATTCTCACGACCACCTAATTTAATTCCACATCGAATAAATCGACTCAATTAAATTATTTCCAAAGTCGTAGAATTTTCTTTTGATTCAAATGCAGTCCGATCGAGCTTTTGTTGAGCTAGCAGAAGGACATCATTCCAATAATTCACAATTACTTAATCATGGAGTCAGTCTACAAAAAGTATCATGATTGAAAACTCTTTATTATATACTCTTTACGAAAGCAATGCATCCAATTGCTTTGTCCAATGACCTCGTCATGTGTTTGTTACCCTCATATGATAACCTTGATTCTTTTGAGTTAAATCCGTTCACTCAAAATAATCTTATTTTATCTCATTATTACCATTGTGTCTTCTTAATGATTAATATGATCACTGCCAACAAATGACTATGATAAATTGCTCGTTCGAGAACAAGCAACCCGTGGCCATGTTCCATATTTATCAATCCACATAATGCCAATGAGAGGATATTATTAATTCTTAAATTGAGTTATGAATTCCACTGTTTCTAGTAAAACATGTCATACACAAGTCATGTACCCAACATACCGCCTATGGGCTCAATGATCTTTAGAGCTTAAGCCTCCACTTATATCAAAGCACATGAGTTGCATATCCATGATCATTGACTAACTCTGGATTTAGGTAAATAATACCATGAACGTCACAAGTGAATTAATTTACAAACGGATTCAAAATTAATTTATCTTGAGTCTAATCCAATGTATCATTCTACCAATGAATACATCTATATCTCTACCTGTGGAGTCAACTACTCCACTTGCCCTAGTAAAGTAAATGTGTCATGTTTCATAGTCTCATATCCTCAATGTTTTTATTTAAAATCCTAGTTATAAGAGCCTCAGTAAACCGATCCACAAGGTTATCTTCAGAAGCTACTTTCATCACATCTACAATTCTTTCAGTTACTACCTCTCGTATCAAGTGATATTTCTGATCAATGTGTTTCGTCCTTTTGTGACTTCTCATTTCGTTGGTATTAGCTATTGCAACACAGTTATCACAATACAATGTTATAGCTTTTTACATTCCAGGAATGACTTCAAGATAGTTAAGAACTTTTGAAGCCATATTGCTTCTTTAATTGCCTCAGAAGCAGCCACATATTTGGCCTCTATAATAAAGTTAGTAGCGCAAGTTTGTTTTACACTTCTCCATACTATGGCTCCATAGCCTAGAACAAATATGTTTCCCGATGTCGATTTCCTTGAATATTTATAGGTTTGGAAGTCTAAGTCTGTGTATCCAACAAGAGTAAGGTTCTCCCCAAAATACCCAAGCATAATGTCCCTGGTTCTTTTAAAATACCTTAATATATGTTTTACAATTTGCCAGTGCCTAAGACCTGGATTCCCTTGATATCGACCAACCATTCCTACTATGAAATAGATATATGGATGTGTGCAAAGCATCACATACATAAGGCTTCCAAGTGTCGAAGCATATGGAACCTTACTCATATGCTATCTTTCTTCTGCTGTCTTAGAAAAATCATCTAAAGAAAGATGAAAACTTGATGTAGTAAGTTGGGCGCCTAGCTTCGCATCGGTCATTCCAAAATGTTCAGTAGCTTATCAATGTATTAAGCTTGAGATAGAGCTATTATTTTATTCTTTCGATCCCTAAGGATTCAAATTCCAAGAATATAACTAGCTTCACCCAAGTCCTTCATGCTAAATTGTTAAGCTAACCATAGTTTAACCGATGACAATTCTCCTACATCATTTCTGATAAGTAGAATATCATCGACATACAAAATGAGGATGACCACCTTTTTATCCTTTATACACTTATAAACATAAGGTTAAAAGTCTTAATCGTTTGATCAAGTCTTTTATTCCATGAGCGAGATGCCTACTAAAGTCTATAAATGAATCTTAATAGTTTGCAAACTTTATACTATTTTCCTTTAACAACATAGCCAGTGGGTTGAGCCATGTAAATGGTCTCGTCAAGATAGACATTCAAGAATGTTGTCTTGACATCCATTTTCCAAATCTCATAATAGAGAGCAACGGTAATGGATAAGAGTATGCAGATAGACTTGAGCATGGCTACTGAAGAGAAAGACTCATTCTAATTGATGCCTTCTTTTAATGTGTAGCATTTCCCTACAAGTCTAGCCTTATGTGTTTCCACTTTCTTTTCTGTATTTTTCTTCTTCTTGTAAATCTACTTACACCCTATGGGTTTAATCCCAACCGAAAAGTCTAAAAATTCCCACACCGTATTAGATTTCATAAAATCCATCTCGACATCCATGGCCTGTTTCTAGAGCTTGGACTTAACGTCCTACATAGCCTCCTCGTAATTGAGTGGATCATCATCTTTATGATTGGCTTCCATATTATAAATATTACCATCATAGATAAAGAAGTCTTGTTTCTTAAAAGCTTTTCCACTATGACAGATTCCCCTATTTTGTTGACTATTTACAGGTCTTTTTACAACTTTCTCAAGAATTGAACTTGGTGATTATTCGACCACTCCCGAAAGTTCCTTGAGTACCACTTTACTTTGAGGTTTAAAGTCATCCATGTAGCTTTCCTCGAGGAAAGTAGCATGAGTAGAAACTTTAATCATACTATCTTTCACACTATAGAATAACCCTCCCTCTGTTCTTTTCGGATATCTTACAAACATACACAATTCTGTCCGTGCATCTAACTTTTTTACATCCTTATCCAGAACTTGTACTAGACAACCCCATATTCTAAAGTGATTTAGAGCGGGTTTCTTTCCATGCCACAGTTCATAAGGTGTCTTACAAGCAGACTTGGTTGGCACATCATTCAGAATATAACAAGTCGTTTGTATCGCATATTCAGAGAAGGAATTAAGGAGTTGTAAATAGCTTAACATTGGACGAACCATTTCAAGCAAGTTCTATCCATTCTCTCAGCTATGTCATTTTAATGTGGAGTGCTCAGAGCAGTCAATTGGGATAAAATCCCATTCTTTATGAGGTATCCTAAGAACTTATCGGACAAGTATTCCTCATCTTGGTCAGACTGAAGATTCTTTATGGATAAACCTAAATTCTTTTCCACTTTTGTATGAAACTCTTGAAATTTATCAAAAGTTTCACTTTTGCGATGCATTAGATACACATATCCATATCGAGAATAATTGTTGATAAAAGTCACGTAATAATCGTAATTTCCTCGGGCACTGATACTCATGGGACCTCATACATCAGTATGCAAAAGTGCTAAAGGTTGATTGGCCCTTGTACCTTTCACATTAAAAGACCTTTTAGTCATTTTACCTTTCAAGTAAGATTCACATCGTGGAAGACTAACTTCCTTAAGCATACTTAAGGGACTATCTTTCACGAGTCTAGTGATTCTTTCTTAGTTAATATGACCAAGCCTTAAGTGTCATAAATAGCCCTCATAAAAGTGATAAGTTTTAAGCTTTTTATTCATTATTTTAATTTGAAGCATCGAGTAGCTATTTGGTTTAATAAAGTAGAGATTGTTTTCCATCCATCCATTACAAATTAAAGAACTATTTTTGTGAATAACAATCCCTTTATTGAATGTCATAGTATAACTGTCATAAAATAAACAAGTTACAAAAAATAAATTCCTCTTAAAATAAGGTACATAAAATACGTTCTTTAGAATAATCTTTCTAAAATTATCAAAGCATAAAATAATTTATCCCATTACTTCGGCTGAAATATAGCTCCCATCTCCGGTCTACAATGAGAGGCTCCTGTCATATAGACTTCGTGTTTCGCTGAACCCTTGCAAAGAAACACACACATAGTTAGTGGCTCCAGAATCAATAACCCAATTGTCAATTGATTCTTCCACTAAGCAAGTTTCAATCACAAAGAGTTTCATACATTTACCCTTTTCAGCTAGGTAATCCAAATTCTCCTTACAATTTGACCTGAAATGCCCTTTTCTATTATAGAAGAAACATTTGATCTTTTTAGGATCTTAACTTCTTAGTCTTCTTCTTATCCCCACGAGGTGAAATCGAAGACTTAGTTGGTTTCTTCTTTCCTTTAGCTTTCTGTTTCTCCTTAGAGGACGAATGACCCACAGTTAAGTTTGCTTCAAGTTTCTCTTGAACCAACTTACCACCATTCAACATCAACTCATAGGATTGTAATTACTTCATAAGCTAAGTTAAAGTAAGCGCCTTATTCCCCAAGTTGTAAGTGGCCTTAAAACTAGCAAGCTCTTTGGTTAAGGATTTTAACACTATTTCAATTTGAGTGTTCTCGTCTAGTTCAACCCTATTTTCCTCTGCTTCCGCAAAGAATCCCATGAGCTTAAGCACATGTTCTTTGACTAAAGTGTCATTTTTTTTTGTTGAGAATTCATTAAATTTGTAACACCAAATTGTCGAGCCAATGCGACTTGGCCTCTGAGCAAATCCTTCAAATTTATCATGATCTTATTGAAAGTACGAAAATTCTCGTGTTGCTTTTACAACACACTACTCATGCTCGCTAACATATAACATCAAACAATCGAGTCAAAATCTCTCCAACGATCTCTTGCTTTGGGCTGAGCTTTAGGAGGGCACGTTTCGTCAAGAACGAATTTTTGTTTCTCATAGCTAAGAACTATTAGCAAGTTTTGTTTCCATTCTCTAGCTTGACTATTATCTCTAGCTTAAATATCATTTCTTAGGAAACTATTTAATAAGGTATGATCTTGAGTGTGTAACCATTGACTCAACACCCATCATGAATATGCTCTCATTCGTGAGTCATCTTGGGACAATCTCTCTAAAGGTCATGCATGACTAGTTGTCCTGAAAAGGAAATCTCATCTAGTGAACCCACATGACAAAGTTTACCTTGACGTGTGACCAATGTAGGAACCGGCTCGAAACTTTATAATTCTATCACTTAGGGACCATCAATGGAGGTCGTTGTAACACCCCTTACCCATATCCAATGCCGGAACGGGGTACGAGGTGTTACCAGACTTAAAATTTCTTGAACATGTAAAACCGGGTCATAAAATTTTATCATATTTAAAACTTTTCTAAGACATGCATTTTGTCTCTTATATGGGCTTATAAAGCCCAAAACATCCTTCAGGATGCTTCGGGACTAAACTGAGATCTTTGGAAACTTTTGGGAAAATTTAGAAAATTTTTGTCAAAACAGGGGTCACATTTTAAGCCATGAGAACTATGACATATATGACAAAACGACCAAGCCTACTATACAAGCCATAACCCAAAAATTAATGTATCTAGATATACCTAGTATTCCAATTGATAGTGTGAGCAAATCTCCAACGTCCACCGATCCCTGAGCTAACTTGGCGATACTACAAGGAAAAGGAAAAGAGAAGGGAAGTAAGCATAAATGCTGAGTAAGTTCATACGCAAATAATAAGAAATTAATAAACTTGTGTGGACAAATCCTCACAATAATTTCTTAAGATGATATAATCATTATACCACATGCTTACACCTTATTACTAATGTTCACATTAATCTGTCTACTTGAGTCACTGTCACTAAATTATTTATTTCTTGAGCTACAGAGCTCTGAATGAAGAACCGTTAATTTTCCCTAAAACTAGACCCATATAATTTTTTACCATAGAAATTTCAAAATTTTTGGTCTAGGTAATTAATACATTTTATTCATTAAATTTACCCCTATTTTGCTGTCCAACAGTTCTGACACTTCTTCACTACGAATCAATTTTATCCTAGTACAGAATTCATATAATGTTCTTGTTTATTTCACTTGAAAATAGACTTATTAATAATTTCAAGCATATGAATTATACTCCATAATTATTTTTGTACAATTTTTAATGATTTTTCAAAGTTGGAATAGGGGAATCCAAAACTCATTCTAACCCAATCTCACTAAAATTCAAATATCTCATAATTCACATTTCTTTTGCTTACTTTATTTCTTTTATGGAAAGATAGACTCATTAAGCTTTAATTCATATCCCATCAAATCTTTAATTCAATTTTCACCACTTTTGGTGATTTTTCAAAGTTATACTAATGCTGCTGCCCACAACTGTTTTAATGTCAATTCCACTCATTCATTAATTATTTGTGTTCACTTTCATTTATAAACACTTATACCAAAGCATATTATATCTTGGCACATAACAATAAAGTGATCATAGACACATCTTACTCGTTTGCATCCTTATCAGTTATGCATCATAATCTGAGCATATTATTTGTGAGTCTCGTATACATACCTTTGCATAATACTCACATATCCTACTCTTACTTATCTTGAGCATACTCCTTGAATTTCCCGTTGAACTACTTGTAATATTAGGGATGTTCGGGATATCTCATACACCTGGTAGGATGTCAATGCCATATCCCAGATATGGTCTTACATGGGATCACATATCAGTGTCGATGCCATGTCCCAGACATGGTCTTACACTGATACTCATCTCGAGCCGATACCATGTCCCAGACATGGTCTTACACTGACTCTCCTCTACCCGTGCCAATGCCATGTCCCTGACATGGTCTTAAACTAGCACTCCTCGATCTGTGCTGATGCCATGCCCAGACATGGTCTTACACTAGCACACTCACTGCCATGGTCCAACCATGGTCTTTTTTGTCAATTCATCACGAGTTGTAGTACGAATGTACTTGACCCTGCATTTCTCATGATTGGTTCTTCAATCTAATCTTGTACTTGCATAAATTTATGATTAAATAACAAATATATATATATAAAATAATACATCATCTCAATCCAAATTTAATAATCGATCACTATAAACTAATCATATGAACTTACCTCAACGCAAATCGATCATTTTGATTGACATTTCCCCGTACTTGGTCCAAATCTCGATTTCTTTGATCTAAAATGTCACATTCATCATTCATTGGATCCGCACAATTTGTGCTAAATAATTTGTCGAATCTATAATGACGTTGCACAATTAGTGCTCTCTCTTATTTAACCAAATTGATCTTGGTATTGCACACATAGTGCCCGTTATTCGACATCGCCATTTTTGTTTCACACACTTAGTGCCCATTATTCAACGTTGTCATTTTAGTTTTGCACACTTAGTGCCATTCGTATAGCCATAGCTATTCCGTACTCGCACACTCAGTGCTAAATATCGGTAAATCACATCCACGTCTATTTCTGTTACCCGAACTTAAACACATTCGGCTACATATATATATTTGCATGTTTTCATTTCAGCATATATATAACTAATATTTATTTAGAATTTATATAATCTATTTGCTTATAAACTTACCTCGGACAACGATAAACCGGAACGGAATGATTAATCAACGACTTTTGTTTTCCCCCCATCCAAGTCCGATTTCTTTAATTCTTGATCTAAACTTATTCAAATTAAACTCATTCAAACATAATTTCATTCAATTCAGTCAAAACGCATAAATAAATAAATTTCACTTTTGCCCCTGACATTTCACATTTTTCACAATTTAGTCCCTATTTCACAAAATACAAAATATTCCAAATTTGACCACACTATAGTTTGGCCGAATATTCCCTAGACTCATATAAGTCCATACATGTCATTTATTTCACACATTTAACACCTATTTTATAACCTTTACAAAAAAAGGTCCTTTTAGGTGTTTTCATGGTAACACCTTTCACAAAAGTTGTTTATTTAACAACTAAGACTCATTTTCTTCCATAAAAATGCAGCAACCAACATAAAGGTTCACATGCCAAAACCCTTGACTTCCAACCATTTTGCAAAATAGTCCCCTCATTAGCTAGCTCAAGCTACAAGGGTTCCAAAAGTACAAAAATTATCAAAGAATGATCATCAAAACACTTACTTGCAAGGAGAAAAGCTTGCTAAAATTTTTGAGCTCTCAAACCCCTATTTTGCTGCTAATTTTCGGTGGTGAAGGTGGAAAAGAAAAGATGGTATCACTTTTTTCTTTATTTTATGATAAAAATCAATTTAGTCACCAATTTTTTACCTAACCAATTGACCAAATCTTTTCTTTGTCCCTATGGCCGGCCACCACCCTAAACAAGGCTTAGTTGCACATTAGCAATCTCCAATTAATATTCTATAGCTTTTAGACACCTTTAGCTTGTAAAATAGAACTTTCACACTTTATGCGATTTAGTCCTTTTTTTTTCAAATTAAGCACACAAATAGTAAAATTAAATCAAGAAATTTTCACACATATTAATTCACAAATTATAAACAAAGAAAATAATATTTAAAATTTTTTGACTCGAATTTGTGGTTTCGAAACCACTATTCAGATTAGGATCGAAATCGGGCTGTTATAGTCATAGTGGCATGCAGTAGTCCTAGTGGCATTCTCCCACTCAATATTTAAAAATAAAATGCAAGGTTTTTTTATCCCAAATTTCAAAAATGATCATACAGTAGTCCTAGTGGCATTCTTACCTAGTCTAAATGACATGCTTCTAATATATGTATGACATGTTATGACAATTTTATAATATTCACATTCATTCACAGGAATCAATCAATCATAAAAATAAACAATTTTGATTCTCCGTAGTTTTTCTTTTAAGTGAAAAACTGAAGAAGTGAATGTAAACTGTGCACCAAGTAGGATCCTAAGAAAGGGAGGTGAGTCAAATTTGACTGTTTAAAATCAAGTCTTTCATAGCCAAAGCCAATCCTAGACATGCACATTCTCATTACCACACCTCATAGTAATCGTATAACCTAAGGAAGTGAATAGTACAATACAACACATGTATTTTCTCATTACCACACTTCTTATTTTTTTAATCGGTCAACTGTGGATCATCTCATATATATATATATATCACAATTATAACATTACATAATATAAATATTATAAACAATTATAAAACACATAGATAAGGAGATAGATAATTAAAATAAAATTACTAGCCAATGTTTTCATGGTTCTATTTCTAGAAAATAAATGAAAAAAATTATAAAATTACATAGTTTTGTCGCCACAAGACATTCCTTGGGTCTTCAACTGACATCGCTCCATTTTTTCCTCATTATGGATTTCTTTTAGAAAAATTACATTTAAGTTCTATGTTCATTTTTTACTCACAAGAATTTTATGAATTTAAAAAGTAGCCTTACGTGAAGATGATAATCCACAGTCTATTTCCTAATAACCACAACCTCAGCAATAAAAAAATAATTATATAACAAATTTATAATATCGCATCCTTTCTCATATATAACTCAAAACATGCATAAAATCTAAAGAATACCATTCTCTATGTAATCAAATCATTCAAGAAGAAGAAAAAATTATTTTGATTTTCTGTTTATACTTATAAATATATCACAATCTGGTTCTGATACCAATTGTTGAAAAATTAGGTTTGAAAAATGCAGTGGAAAATAAATTTTGGGAAAACAAAGTTTTAAAATTTTTTCCAAATCAAGATCTTGGTTGTGATATCTAAAATAATAAACACTTAATCAAAATTGTACATTTTCGATTCGTCAAGGATGACCGCTTTGACCGAGTAGTCTTCTCTGCTATCCTCAAGCTCATATCTGCCAAGTGTGGGTTCGCTTCGAATTAGAAATTTTTTTCACAAAAATTACCAGTGGAGTAAGTTTAAGTTTGAAATTTCTCTAAAATTTTGGGTCAAGTTGTAAATCAGAAAATTATTTCTAGAAATTTTTTGAAATAATCTCTTCAGAGAATTTTCTCTCTACAACTTTCTCTTAAATTCAAGTGTGTGTGAAATAATGATCTAAGGCTCTCTTTATATAAGGAGAGTTTAGAGAGTTCAACTATGATTAAATTTAATCACTTTAATATTAAATATTATTAAAATAATAGAATATTTATCTACAAGATAAATATTAAATTTAATTTAATATTAAGATAATCACTTTAATATTAAATTAATAAATACTATTAAGATAATTATTAAATTTAATTTAATATTAAACTATTAAAATAATATTATTTTTGGAATAATTAATCTAAAATCAAATTCTCTGGTAGAGTCCCTATAGGAGTGTAACTTTTCCACTGCTCAACCACCTAAGATCAACCGCCGTTGGCCATCAAAACATCATTGTCGTAGCCGCCATCACCACCGTGTCCGGTGATACAGGTGCAACACCTTTACGGCACCCCAAGCCAATTAGGCTGTTGTTGGTTCGATCTGGATCAGTGAAAACCCGACTGGTCTGGTCTAGCCACCTGTTGAACCGTTGGCCCAGTTTCACATATCAGGCCCAGTTCGACTAGTTTTTAGATCTTGGTCTCGATTTTGGGCTCTGAAACCCAATTTACGATCTCAAGTCTAATTTTCAAGTTTAATTTCCCATTGAACCAATTGTCTAACTTGAAATTTAGTTTCCAAAAATACCATATTAATTTTAATTAACTTGATTTATTTAATTTTACTTGATCAAAATTAATTTTTTCAAAAATGACTTAGATTTTCTAAATTACTTTTTCAAGAAAAAGTTTTAATCAAATTATTTAGTTGAACAATTCTCACGACCTACTGATTTAATTCCACATTGAATAAATCAACTCAATTAAATTATTTTGAAAGTCGTAAAATTTTCTTTAGATTCAAATGCAGTCCAATCAAGCTTTTGTTGATGTAACATGTAACACCACTTACCCGTGTTCATCGCCGAAACAGGGTAAAAAGTATTATCAAACATAAAATACATATTTTCATACAATCGAAGTTTTTTTTTATAAAATTTCTGACATAATCCCTTTTACAAATGTCTAATCCCTCTTGCAAATTTTCAAAACACAATCTCAAACCAATTCAATATTTCAACTAATACAGCTATATACTTAAACATAATTAAATCATTCACGACATTCAAAGTAACCTCGCTAGCATTTTAAAAAAAAAAAAACAACCTATCAATTAATATACATTAACATCTTAAGCTAAGTAGTAATTAGTATATATATACATCACATTAACATTAAGTCTTCTATAGATGCCATAATTCAGAAATATTGGTTTCAAAATACCAAAAGATGTAGATAGTGTGGATGATCCCCGACTCTGTCCGAATTCCGAGATGATTTATAACACTATAAAACAAGAAAAAAGAAAGAGAAGTAAGCATATAGCTTAGTAAGTACGTATGTAATTGATAAACAAATTCAAAACTTGTTTCCATAGATAACATAATTTTAATCAGCCATAAATTTGATATTTATTCAAATTCCAGCAAACTATTTTTCTGTGTCATAGTCACTAAATTATTTTTATCTGGAGCTACAGAACTCCAAATTAAGTTCCATAAATTTTCCCTGAAACTAGACTCATATACCATCTTATCATAAAATTTTCAGAATTTTTTAATTGGAAAATTAGTACATTTTATTCTTTAAATTCACCCCTGTTTCACTACTCAACATCTCTAACCTCTCTTCACTAAAAATGAATTACCTCATTGTACAGAATTTGGATCATATTTTTGTTTTTTTTTTTTTTTTGAAAATAGACTTATTAAGGATTCTAAGAATATAAATTATATCTCATAATTATTTTTTTATAATTTTTAATGATTTTTCAAAGTCAAAACAGGGGATTCCAAAATCAATCCGACCCTGCCTCATTAAAATTAAAATATCTCAAAATATACAACTCTTTTGCTTGATCTTCTTCTTTTATATGAAAGTAGACTCATTAATCTTTAATTCCATATCTTATTCAACTAGTAAATCAATTTCTAAAATTTTTTGTGATTTTTCAAACTAACATCACTTTCACTATTTGAATCTGTTCTGTTTCAATTTCACTCATTTACATAACATTACAACAATTTATTTTGTAAGCACAGTACGAAACTTCATCACTCTAGTTACTCTTTAGCAAATTTTCACACTTCAATCACATACTCATATTTGTTTATCAATACTCATATCCCGTTCAACACGTCGGTATAATAGCGAATATTCGGTGGTTTGCAAATAGTACCACCCGTGTAATTATTATCATTTGATACACGTGATCAAACTTTTCGGTTCACGTAGTAGCCTACACATAGTACTACACACGTGACCAAAGCCTTCCGGTACACATAGTAGCCTGCACATAGTACTACACATGTGACCATTATCTATTGATACACGTAGTAGCCTGCACTTAGTACTACACACGTGTTTATAGGCACTTTATTCAAGCTTTTCTTATTCCGACAGTCCCACAGAGATTCTTACTTTTCAAGGATTTACAATTTATCCGTACACAAATCACAATTTCAATATTTCAGTCCAATCCCATAACAAATTTAATAATTCAATTCAACTACTTCACTTATTACTTGTCAATGATATATCCACAATTCAAGCAGATTTTAATCGATTCGACTATAAATTCTAAATTTCTAATTGTTATATAACTATTTCATATTCAACCATTTCTCATATATTATAACAAAATATCAGAAATATTTATAAATAATGTATTAATTACATATTACTTACCTTGGTGCAAAATATAGGAATTTTGCAATTCAATCCACAATCTTTTCCTTTTCCTTATTGAGGTTGATTCCACATCTTTCTTGATCTATAATAGCAAATTTAGCTTGTTTAATATTCATATTTATCAAAATAATCCTCGACTCAACTTTTGAAAAAATTACAATTTTGTCCATAAACTTTTGCATATTTACATTTTGCCCCAAAGTTCGGAAATTAAATTTTATTCCTTATTATTATGTTTTATAACATGCTGAACACTTTTTCCTTCTATGGCAACATCAAATTCTCACTCTAACTCTTACTTATGAACATTAAATATTTTTACCGATTATGTTATTTTGCTCGATTTCACTTAAAATCGACTAGCAAAAGTTGTTTAACATAAATTCTACCTTCATATTCTTCCATAAAACATCAAAATACATACATTTAACACATGGGTAATTTTTCAAATTTCAACCCTAGCTCAAAATAACAGTAGAAATAGATAAACTGAGCTACGGGAATCTCAAAAATGCAAAGAACATTAAAAAGGGGGCTAAAATGCACTTACAATCAAGCTTGAAAGTGGCCAAAACCCTAGCTATGGAGTCCTTTAAGTTTCAGCAGCAGCAAATATGATAACACCATTTTTTACATCTTTTTCCCATTTTAATTCTATTTATTTACTAAATGACCAAAATGCCCTTACTTAAAAAAAATCCTATTTCACTTATTTCTTGTCCATTTTTGTCCATCACTAACTAATGGTCTAATTACCACATAAGGACCCCTAATTTATAATTCCATAACAATTAAATACCTTTAACAAATAAAACTTAACTTTTGCACTTTTTACAATTTAGTCCTTTTGACTAAATTGAGTGCCCAAACGTCAAAATTTTCGAACAAAATTTTCACGAAATCTTTCTGTGAAATTGTAGACCATAAAAATATAGTAAAAATAATTTTTTCCTCTTCGAATTTGTGGTCTCGAAACCACTGTTCCTACTAATCCCTGAATCGAGCTGTTACATAACACCCCAAACCTGGCCCAGACGTTATGGTCGAATCTGACGATGTCACATGGTAGTGCTTTTCGAATAATATGTCGTCGCTAAATCCTCTTTTCTATTTAACCATTTTTTT
Organism: Gossypium turneri; assembly: GCA_008044935.1. Classification (NCBI taxonomy): domain Eukaryota; kingdom Viridiplantae; phylum Streptophyta; class Magnoliopsida; order Malvales; family Malvaceae; genus Gossypium; species Gossypium turneri. The sequence continues at coordinate 20,099,084 of CP032572.1, read as the reverse complement.
ATTATCTTATGTTAACTCCAAATTGTGTCGTTCGTTTTCAAAATATTATTCATTTACAAATCATTAATCAATTTCAAAACGTTTTTTTTTATTTTGATTGAGGAAGCTTTTAAATAGTTTGCTTATTCGTGGTATTTTTGATAAAACATTAATTTCAATTAAAAACCCGAGTTTTACCTAACACTAGCAAATTTAAATCATAAAACCGTATAAAATCTAAATTTTAAACCAAAATTCGTAAAGGCCATAATTACAGCAAAATACTCCCAAATAAAAGTAAAATCATAAATAGATAGTAAACAATGTAAAAAAAGTCGTGTGGCCAACATTGAGTCCTCCGCTGCACCAATCCGCCTATATCTAGGGATTACCTGTACAGATTAAACAGAAGGGGTGAGCTTATGTGAACTCAGTGTGTAATCCCCATACAAATGAATAGACAGTAAAAAAAAGAATCACAGTCTGGGCTTAAGCCCTTTTCAGTATCAGTATCAGTCCAGTTTGGGCCTTAGCCCATCTCAGTACAAAAAACAGTCATGAAGTAGGGCTTTTGCCCATCACAGTATCAGTAGCAATAACAGATATGCAGTCACAAAAATCCTACCCATCTAGCCTCTACACACCATCTCCTTCCAACCTTACATTCCATGTAGGGATATAATCAACCCACCCATCCCTACACTCCAAGTAGTACCGAATGCGGCACTAGACAGTAGTTTGCAGCTGAACTGCCAGTAAATTAGGCTTGAGGCCTTTCAGTACACTTCCTCCGAACATTATAATCCCCCAACCCAATGCAATGCATTATACAGATATGACATGCTATAACATAATATCATTCATGTAAACAGGGCATATAGTATCAAATTAGTGGGACATCATCAGGCTTAATCATACTAGTCATATAGTCATTTCAGTCAATTAGGGGTCTAGGTAAACTTGCCGACCCTACAGTAGGTTCACAATCGACTTGGGCGACCCGTGCAACCTTATCAGTCAAACAGTGAAAATGGGCCTACAAGCCTATGATGTTCGCCCGTGTGGTTCCACACGCCCGTGTGCTCCACATGACCCAAATTGGCCTTGGCCTCGTGATCCATTTTAATGTAACCCGTGCTAGTTAATTATTCATATGTGTTTCCACTATTTACTCATATGATCCTTCAAAGTTATCTACTTGAGTCACTATTACTAAATTATTTGTATCTTAAGCTACAGAATTTCGAATTAAGATCCGTAAATTTTCCCTGAAACCAAACTCACATATCTTCTTACCATAAAATTTTTAGAATTATTAGTTTAGCCAATAAGTACAATTTATTCTTTAAAGTTTACCCTATTTTGCTATCTGACAGTTTTGAACTTTCTGCACTAAAAATTAATTATTTTCTCTTACAAAATTCGGATGATGTTCCTATTTGTTTCTCTTGAAAGTAGACTCATTCAGAATTTTAAAAATATAAATTTTAACCCATAATTATTTTTATACAATTTTTTAATAATTTTCCAAAGTCAGGATAGGGGATTCCAAAATCATTCTAACCCTGTCTCACTAAAATTCAAATATCTCATAATATGAAATTCTTTTGATTACTTCATTTCTTCTATGAGAAACTAGACTCAAATATATTTAATCCCATATTTTTCTTCATCCTCTAATTCAATTTCCATAATTTATGGTGATTTTTCAAAGTTAGCCTACTGCTACTGTCCAAACAGAAAGCAATTTCAGCTTTTCACCGAATCCCTTATTTTTGTGTTTCGGGTACACACCTAGTTTTGTTTGATACTAAAACAATCCCTGAGCACTCCAAAGCCTATAATTGAACAAATAAATCCATAATCAGTCTTACCTTGCGATTAATCAAAATCCCGAAACCAAAATACTTACCCATAAAACGATGAACACTTACCACAAAAACTTCAAATCGGTACGTTTACGAAGATCACGAGGAGAGCCTTAACCCTCATGAAATGCTACTACCAACACCCTAGAATTAGACTATCGGACCCAAAATAATCTCTTAAAATGATACCCAACAACTTACTGAATTTGCACAAGTGTTGCTTAATGCTACGAAATCAAGAGGAAAGAATCGTTCAGGGGGAACAAGGGAATTTTGGTAGTAGAGGAAAGAAGAGAAAAGATAATCGAGTAAGAAGCAAGGAAGAAAAAAATTTGGTAGAGATGGAGTCGAGAAAACGTCAAAAAGATGGAGAGAAAAACGTTTCTTTTTTTTCGAAAAAGGAAAAAGTGATCAGATTTTGGATATTCTCCCCCATAATCCCCTAATTCACTCCTAAAATTGCTCCCTCACTTCCCACTACACATCCACCACTCAGAAACCCAGTTCAGCACAGCTCTTGTCGTAAGATCCTTTTTCATAAACTCTTCTTGTAACGACCCAAAAGTCAGTGGAGTTGAAAACGGTGGTTTCAGAATGTTGTTTTCCAAAGATAGAATTAGTGAATATTATTCATTCATAGTTACAAAGGTATTATAGTATTATATTGAGGTTGATCTAATAATTTTAATTATTAGAAAGTTAGACAAGGTACAAGTGTATCGATTCTAAAGTCGATAGTTTTGGGAACTGAGGTATCGGGACCTCGTTTCCCTAAACTAGACTCGTAAATATTTTTATTAAATATTTATAGAGTTATATTAGAAGTGAATTAAATTTTTGGTTATGTAATTTTGACGAAAGAGTGTTTAATTAAAGTAAAGGGACTAAATCAAATAAGTGATAAAAGTAAGAATTAATATTAATTTCAAAGTGGGAATAGATTAAAGGACTATTTAAACAAATAGACCATTATTTATATGTGCTTTGTTAGTGGAGGAGTATGAGGTTATTATATAGATATAATATATGTATATGATAATTATGACATGTTGGTTAATTAATAAAATAAAAGAAATAATAATTGTAAATGGAAAAGAAACAAATAAGTTAGTTGGGGGGGTTAAGAAAGATAAGAAGGTAAAAGAAAAAGGAAAATTAAAATGGAAAAACTCATCCTTGCATGCCGAAATTTTGGAGAAAAGAAGTAGCAATTTCGGCCTTAACCTATAATTTCTCAAGCTTAAATTGGTTGGTATTCTTTGATCCTTTTTGCATAAATTTTTTGTTTTTGGGAACTTAAAATCATAAGCTAAATTGCCCATGTTGAAATTTTTAGAGTTGTTAATGTGTTGGAAAATGTCATCGTTGTGAAAACTAAGTTTTTGATGTTATTTGATAGATTTTAGGGTTAAATTGTTTAATTATGTGAAGTTTAGGGACTGTTTTGGAAGTTTTTCTTTGTGCTGGAAATTTAGGTTGAATTACTAAGTTTTAGTGACTAATTAAAATATTTTATGCTATGGGTTTTTCTTAGTATTAACTTTTAAGGAGTTAAATGCTATAAACTAACATGGTCTTAATTTATAAATTTCAAGAATTTAGGTATTGTAAATGAACCATATGTATATTGGTTAGTTATGGAAATAAATGAAGATGTGATTAAGTTAAATATTAGTGTTAATGATTCAATTTTGTAATTGCCAATTATTGAGGGCTAAATGTTTGAGTATGATTTTATGATACAATGTTAAATTGAATTATTGTGATTTTGAGTTAGTAATTGAATTAGATTTTCGTATTTTAAATTGAAACAAGTAAAGTAGTCATAAACCGAGGGAAGGAGAAAGTTATTGATTAATCAACCTCGATCATCAAAAACTACAGTAAAATTAAGTAAGTTCGTAGCCTTTGAACTCAAACTCTATTTATTTAATTTAAATACTTAATTATTACTTTGATATCTTAATTACATTTATATATATGTAAATTATTAAATTATGAAAAGAGAAATAGTGAATTATATATATATGAAATGTGGCATTATGAAATGAATCAATGAATGATTAGAATTTAAATTGTTTGAATGAAATAATATGGAATTATATTGAATGTTATGAAATTCAATCTTGGGATATAACATAATTGATTAATGCAAAAGATTGATTATGAATTGATGGAATGTGATATATGCTTAACAAATTTAAAGTTGTGCCTTATTCATGGCTGACCGAAATAGCCTTTATATGTTAAAATTTCAGCACTTACATGAGTGTTATTAGATCTTGATTACACTGTCTAAGTAGCCCAACATGTTAGAATTTTAGTATTTATTTAAGTGATTCGTAATTTATATTTATACATATTAAACTATAGCAATTATGCAAACGACCTCAATGACTCAATTAAGTTGTTCGAATAGTCTAGTACATGTAAATTACCAACATCCATGTGAAGTAAATAAATATTTTCTTTATTGCTAAGTAAGTTCGTAATTCTTTAACTTGAACTATTTAAATATTTACTTGTGAACTTTGATATTTATATATATATATATACGATACTTGTATACATTTATTAGCTATTTGGAGATATGATAAAATGTATATTTAATCCAATGAATGATTGATAAAATGAATAAATGAATACTTAGCCTAAAATTGATAGTATGGAAATGTTATATATGGAGATGTATTGTCAAATTGATGAGATTGAAGTTGAATAATGTTGATTAATGTATGGAGTCAAATAAAATCTTGTGTTTACATGCTAGGTAAGTTAGTAGTCTCGAACTTAATCTTCTTATTAATAATTTATTTAATTGATAATTAAATGTTATTTAAATACTAGATATACAATCTTATGTTCATACTGGAATGATGATGTTAATTAATGAATGAGGAAATTGTGAAAATAAATAACTATTTATTTGTCTGTTTATCCGACTAGCGTTGGGTGCAAATATCGTTGGTATATCCAACTAGAGCTGAGCTCATTAATTATTCGTCAGTTTATCTGATTAGCGCTGGGCGCAACTTCCGTCAATTTATCTGACTAGTGTTGGGCACACATTTGTCGATTCATCCTACTAGTGCTGGACGCAGATTCTTTTGCAGTTTATCCATAAGGCACCGGGTGTTGTGTATCAATTGGACTATGCAGCAAGGTTATATGAACCATTGAAAAAGGTTGGTTATAGGTATTACTAAAGAAGAATTATATTTACTTATGTATATATATGTATTCCTTGGGAGATATGATATATTTCTTGAATTGGATTATTAAAGTTGTGAATTAAATTCAAATGCTTTAGATATATTTATGGTTATTCGAATAAGTGAAGTTTACTTAATGTGGATTAGTTTCCATGTTTACAGGTAGGTAAATAGTAGACTCGAATTCAGCATCCTACAAGAATCCTGTACTCAATGCCGGTGATGTTCTCTTTTGTGTTTTTGGCATATACCTAGGGGGTATTACTTGATTAAAAATCTTTTGATTATAAATAGTTTGTATAAGATGTTTTGTAGTGGTATCTTGTGAATATGTTAATGTTGTTTTGGTATATATATGTTTTGAAGTTTGTATTTGATTTGGTGAACCATAACACTTCATTAAGTTATGTCATTTTGGTACCTTAAAATGCTTGTAAATGAAATACTCTTGGTATGTCGATGATAGTTTGGAAATGAGGCAATATTGGCATGTTTTGATAGTTGAAGTTTTGGTACAATTTTGGTGTCTTTGAATGGCATATTGGTTAGGTGATTTAGGTTGTTTGAAATGGCATGTTTATGTATGTTTGGATGATATTCGAACCCCTTGAAGATGTGCCCAAATTGTATGAATGGTTAGGTAGGATTCAGTTTTTGAATGGCTTGATTTTAGGTAAATTTTGGGCTCACGCGGCCTAGGACACGGGGTACCACACAAGCGTGTGAGGCACACGTCCTAGTGCCATAGAGTTCAAGTTAGTGAGTTCACGGTCTAGCACACGGCCTGGCACACGGGCGTATGACACGTCCGTGTGACCCTACTCAGTGAGTTACATAGTTTAGGACACGGGCTGAGACACGGTCGTGTGTCCCTTGTTCGAAACTTACACCGCCTGGGGATATGTCACACAGCCTGGCCACACAGTCGTGTGACCCCTATTTTTTAATTTTTGTATCTTTTTCTTAAACTTTCTATTTTATTTCAAATTAGTCTTGAACTGCTTCTATGGTATTTTTAGGGCCTCGAAGGCTCGATTTAGGGACAAACTGCATGTGATTGGATGGATTATGATATGTTTAATCTATTTAAATATTATGATGTTAAATGTTTTAGATTGTGCAGTAATGCTCCGTAACCCTAATCTAGTGATGGAGACGGGTTAGGGGTCTTACACTTTTCATACATATATATAACCAAATCGCACTTAGTAGAACTTAACAAATGTCACTTAATTTAGAGCTTGTCTTTCTTAATGGCCTATAGATTCTGAGAGAATCATAAATACAAATCCTACATAATGGATTTTGGACCAGTAAATCCAGTTGGTTCCTAACCAGGTCATTTTACAACCCAGCTAGCACAGTACTTCAAACAAACAAGGCGTACTATGCATTTGGCGATAACTCTAACCATAATTACCTTATCATTTAAAAAAACAAATCTTCCTCTTAAAACAAAAAAACAACCTAAAATAGAATCTTCACATATTTACATGGTGATTACTATACATCCATACATGCACGCCAAAAGAAGCAAATGGGTGAATTATACTTCGCCAAACAGTTTATTTCACCACCTACACACCTAAATCTTGGATCCGCCAGACTTGGGGTGTGACATTGGTCATGTCCGATATACTGTTAGTCCAGTCAGTCACATCTATCTCTATTTTTTATTCGTCTACAAATACAAGTTGTCTTTTCGTACTAGGATCCGACCACGTAATACCACTTAGTATTAGTTAAACATTTAGACAACAAATGATCAACATTTTCTTCCATTTTTCTTTATGTGCAAAAATCATGTAAGGACAATTATACAAAGTATATTACTGTAATCAACGAGTTTGTTTTATTAACCAATCTATTTGAAAAATTACAAGTAAGTTAGTAACCAAAAATGAAAAGTATTAGCTAGATGTATCGGCACAAGTAACCACTTGTACCAATACAATTGGGTCAAACAAGGGACCCTTCCCTGTTTTGAGTTTTTTTTACTCCCAAAGACCCGAAATTGGTCCTGATCACCCCCGAATACCTAAAACTCATTTTAAAATGTTTCTAAATAATTCTAAATGACTTGAAATTGATTTTAATGAATGTGAATGTGTTGTTATGATGTGTTAATGTTTGATGTTTTTAATGACTCATGAAATGGAAATTGGTTTGAGTTGCTTTGAAAACGAATGTGGTGTCTCATACCTGAACTCGACGATCGGCTCGGGTATGGAGTGTCACTATTGAGTTGAAAAATGAAATGAAAGAAAATAAAAAATTTGAAAAATGCATAATTTTGAACTAACATATACCTCTCTTTTATTTTCTCTCCTTTTATCATTTCAATTTGGAAGATTTGATTTTTATACAATTGGATGGAAAATTATGTCTCTCTTGTTTTATTTCCTCTCACTTTTCTTTCCTGCCAAAAACACTCAAAAATTCTTGTTCCTGCAATTGTTGTATAAATGGTGTGTTGTAACCTCATCTCTATTAGTAAAGGCTATTTATAATCAAGAATTGACAATCATCACATCTTGTAAATGACGTCCTTGGAATGAAGCTAGTAATAGGAGCGATGAAGCTATAGGGTGGTTGGCAATGGCGAGGGATGGCTAAAGAGGGAGCATTAGCTAATTGCATTAAGGCTTTGTTTGTTTCACTTAAAATGGTTTTCGAAAAATATTTTCTACATTTTCTTATGTTTGTTTCATGGAAAACAACTTTATCAATAGAAAATGACTTACAAGTCAATGAAAAATAAGCTTTTTTTTTCTTGTAAAATAACCTACCCTTTTGAGAAAAAAAGCTCTTTATGGGTGATTTTTTTATATAAAAATTAATTTAACTCAAGCTTAATATTATTATATGAATAATAAATTTTTATTTCTATTTTTAAAATATTTAAAATTAATAAAATATTATAAATTTCAATATTATTTTTATACATATTTTATTATCTATATCTAACCATATAATAAATTATTAATATAATTTATTATTTTAACAAATTACTAATATAAATTATTATTTTAATAAATTATTTAATATTTCAATTTATTTTAATAATAAATTTGAAAAATAATAATAATAAATAATCTTCATATATTATTGAAAATATTCAATATTAATATTTTAATAATAAATATTTATCACAATTATAAATATATTAATAATAAATGTTTTGTAGTATGAAGGTTAAAATATGCCATCAGTTTATGTACCATTAACAAATTTGAAATTTAGTCCCTATATTTTTATTTTCAAGTATTTAGCGCCTCTACTTTTCAGATTTGAAAATTAAGTCCAATTGTTAACATTGTTAATTTTTTTATCAATTTTTTTAATGTCACATATTTAAATAAAAAATACTCGATATTTATGGAACTAAAAATAATGTTATAATGAACATGAATTTAACAAAATATTTTTAATAATGCTAACAACTAAACCTAAATTTTGATATATAAAAAGTAGGACTAACCCAAAAATAAGAGTACATGGACTAAGTTTCAAATTTATGAAGAGTTCAATGACTTATGACATATTGATCGACTGCTTAACGTCACAGCAATAATGTGCAAGCGTACACTGTCGATGCAAGTATAGTAGACAGATATAAGTCTATCGAATATCGATCCCACGAGGATGGTTATCTTTTGTCTATCAATGTCAATGCAATAAATAGATAGAAACGAGATAAATTGTGATAGTAGTTGTCGAAGCAATAACTTAAAAACAATAAGATAAAGTATGATAATGATAAACTGGGATCCCCAACGTGAATTGTAACACCCCTTACCCGTATTCCTTAACGGAACAGAGTATGAGGTATCACTAAATTTTTTTTTAAATTTCGACAGCATTTCTGCTTATTTTTGCTTAAACCCCCTGCAAGTTTTCAAACACAATTCAATATTCCAACCAAGTTCAGTTGTATAAACATACATAATTTAACCATTAATAAACACCACATTTTAAATCGAACCTTAACATATATTTTCATGGTGATTCACATTACATAAGTCGTCTATACATGCCATAATTTCCGGAATACTAGTTGCAAAATACCCAAACGTGGATGATAGTGTAGATGACTGTCTGACTCCGTTCCAATTCTGAGTTGATGGAAATCACTATAATCAAGGGAAAAATAAAAACGAGTAAGCATATAGCTTAGTAAGTAAACATATAATAAATAAGTAATTTCTCACATGACTACACCATAGTATAAATTTATTAACAAATAAATTTCATTGCTTGTGTAATTTCCAGCAAGCTGTTTTTCTGCGTCATAGTCACTAATTTATTTTTATCCAGAGCTACAGGGCTCCAAATTGAATTCTGTAAATTTTCCCTGAAACTAGGCTCATACATATTTCTATCATAAAAATTTCAAAATTTTTCCTCTAGCCAATTAGTACATTTTATTCTTTAAATATTCCCCTGTTTCCCTGCCTAACAGTCCTGACCTTCCCTTACAAAAATTCACATAACTCTCTGTAAAAGTTTCAAAAAATGTTCTCATTTGTTTCTATTGAAAATAGACTCAAAAAGGAATCCAGGTATATAAATTTCAAGCCATAATTGTATTTTTATAATTTTTGGTGATTTTCCAAATTTGGAACAGGGGATTTCGAAATCAATCTAGCCCTGTCTAAGTAAAATTCAAATATCTCCAAAAACTCTTTTGCTTACTCTATTTCTTTCATATGAAAATAGACTCATTCAGCTTCAATTTCATATATTATTCAACCTCCCATTCATTTCCCACCATTTATGATGATTTTTCAAAGTTGCCCAACTGCTGTTGTTCAACACAGTTTTGTATTTAAATTCTTTCTTTTGCATTTTTGACATTTTCTCCCATCTTATACATGGGTTGATTTAGTATCAAACCCAATATTCCTCCCATAAACTTTTCCACCACATAGAAATATTCACCTTTCCAATTTTCTCGTTGAACACTCGGAATGTTAACCGTTATCGGTGGATTCCGCACTTAGCAACCACCAATGAATCGGGGAATCAACACACAGCAACCCCTTGGGGGAATTAGCAGTTAGCAACCCCCTTTCACATTTAAAAATACGGTGGAATCAGCGCTTAGAAACCACCAATAAGTAGGGGAATCAGCACTTAGCAACCCCTCGGGGGAATCAGCACTTAGCAACCCCCTTTCACATTTAAAAAAATTACGGTGGAATCAGCACTTAGCAACCCCTTTTATATGCAATATGCTCCGGCCTATTCTGAGGGTTCAACCAAAAACCGTGTTTTGCAACCCCTTACTACCTTTCCCCATTTAACAACATTTTTGGAAACTTGCCAAACATTTATTTTATATTCAAATAAATCTCAACACAAGTCAAATAATATCAAAGTAATACATTAAGTCACGTGTTTACTTACCTCGGTGCAAAATATCGAAATTTTGCAATTCACTCCACTATCTTTTGTTTTCCTCGTTTGAGATAGTCTTCACGTCTCTCTTGATCTATAATAGCAAATTTAACTCGTTTAATGTTCACATTTATTAAAATAATTCTCCACCTAACTTTTTGAAAATTTACAATTTCCCCCAAACTTTTACATATTTACACTTTTGTCCCTAAGCTCGGAAATTAAACTTCATCACTTATTCTTAGGTTTTATGACATGCTGAACATTTTTCCCTTCTATGGTAACATCAAATTCTTACTCTAACACATACTTTTGAACATTAACTATTTTTACCGATTATGTCAATTTACCCATTTTCTTTTAAAATCGCTTAGCAAAAGTTTTTTAACATAATTTCTAGCTTCATATTCCACCATAAAACAACAAAATAAACACATTTCACCTATGGGTATTTTTCCAAATATGAATCCTAACACGAATTATTGATAGAATAAACTAAACCGAGCTACGAGGATTCCAAAAATACGAAGAACATTAAAAACGGGGCTAAGATGCACTTAATATGAGCTTGAAAAAGCAAAGAAACCCTAGCTATGGTGTCCCTTAAAATTCGGCAGCAACTTATGGAGAAGATGATGATTTTTGTCATCTTTTTCCCATTTTATTCTTTTTATAACCAAATGGCTAAAATGCCCCCACTTAAAAAAAATCTATTTCTCTCATTTCTTATGTCTATTTTTGTCTACCAATTACTAATGGTGTAATTACCACATAAGGACCCCCAATTTATAATTTCATATCAATTAGACACTTCTAATATATAAAATTAAACTTTTGCTCTTTTTACAATTTAGTCCTTTTGACTAAATTGAGTGCCCAAATGTCGAAATTTTCGGACGAATTTTTTTACGAAATTTTTTCGTAAAATTGTAGACCATAAAAATATAATAATAACCATATTTTCCCTCGTCGGATTTGTGGTCCCGAAACCACTATTCCGACTAGGCCCAGAATCGGGCTGTTACATCTCTCCCCCTTAGGGATTTTCGTCCCCGAAAATCTTACCGAAAAAGAGGTTTGGGTACTGTTTCCTCATAATTTCCTCCGGTTCCTACGTAGCCTCTTCCATTCCATGTTTTTGCCACAACACTTTCACTAAGGATACACTTTTATTCCTTAACTGTTTGACCTCCCGAGCCAAAATCTTTATTGGTTCTTCCTCATAAGTCATATCTGGTCGAACCTCAATCTCTGTAGGAGAAACTATATGTGAAGGATCTGAACGATAACGTCGCAACATCGACACATGAAATACATTATGTATCTTTTCCAACTCCGGTGGTAAAGCTAACCGATAAGCTACAGGGCCAACTCTTTCGATAACTTCATATGGTCCAATAAAACGTGGACTTAATTTGCCTTTACGACCAAATCTCAGAATCTTCTTCCATGGAGATACTTTCAAGAACACTTTATCACCCACTTGAAACTCAATTTCTTTTCTCTTTAAATCAGCATACGACTTTTGCCGATCTGAGGTAGCCTTTAAGCAGTCATGGATTATTTTCACCTTTTCTTCAGTTTCTTTCACCAGGTCAATTCCATGAATCCGGTTCTCACCGAGCTCAGTCCAATATAAAGGAGTTCTACACTTACGCCCATATAATGCTTCATACGGTGCCATTCGTATACTTGACTGATAGCTATTGTTATAAGCAAATTCAACCAATGGTAGATATTTCTCCCAACTGCCTTTCAGTTCTAAAATACAACACCGGAGCATGTCTTCAAGAACTTGAATCACTCTTTCTGATTGCCCGTCAGTTTGCGGATGAAACGCAGTACTGAAATTCAATTTCGTACCCAAGGCTTCCTGCAACTTTATCCAAAACCTTGAAGTAAATCTCCGATCTCTATCCGATATAATAGATTTAGGCACCCCGTGTAATCTCACTATTTCAGCAACATATAATTCCGCCAACCTGTCAAGTGAGTAATCAATACGTATCGGAATAAAATGGGCTGACTTTGTCAATCTATCAACAATTACCCAAATAGCATCTTTCTTCTTTGGAGTTAAAGGTAATCCTGTCACAAAATCTATCGTAATACTGTCCCACTTCCACTCTGGAATCATTATCGGTTGAAGTAAACCCGATGGTACTTGATGCTCAGCCTTCACTTGTTGACAGATTAAACACTTTGTGACAAATTCCGAGATATCCTTTTTCATGCCCAGCCACTAATACAACTTCTTCAAATCATTGTACATTTTCACACTACCTGGATGGACTGATAAATCACCACTGTGTGCCTCACATAAAATGGTTCGAATTAGCTCATTATTTCTCGGTACACATATTCTGTCCCGAAACATCAGGCAATCATCTGAGCCAATTTGAAAATCTGAATCAACGCCTGCTTCACACTGAGCTCTTCTGGCTTGCAATTTATTGTCATTCTTTTGAGCTTCCCGAATCTGCTGAAGAAATAACGGTCTAACTCTCAATTCAGCCAAAATTGAACCATCATTAGATAAAGTTAATCTCGTACTCATAGCTCTCAAAGCAAATAAAGATTTTCTGCTCAAGGCATCAGCAACCACATTAGCTTTTCTGGGATGATAGTCAATCACTAGCTCATAGCCTTTAATTAGCTCGAGCCATCTTCGTTGCCGCAAATTCAAGTCTTTTTGGCTCATCAAATACTTCAAACTCTTATGATCAGTGAAGATTCGGCACTTTTCACCATACAAATAATGGCGCCAAATTTTTAAAGCAAAAACAATAGCAGCCAATTCTAAATCATGCGTCGGATAATTCTTCTCATGCGGTTTTAGCTGTCTTGAAGCATAAGCTATTACTTTGCCCTCTTGCATTAACACACACCCAAGACCATTCAACGATGCATCACTATAAATTACAAACTCTTTCCCTGATTCAGGTTGCACCAGCACTGGCGCCTCAGTCAACAATGCCTTCAATTTCTCGAAACTTTGTTGGCATTTATTGGTCCATTCAAATTTGACATTCTTCTGTAGTAACTTAGTCATAGGAGAAGCAATCATCGAAAATCCTTTGACAAAGCGTCTATAATACCTGGCTAAGCCCAGAAAACTTCTAACCTCGGTCACATTCTTTGGTGGCTCCCAATCAACAATTGCTGAAATTTTGCTTGGATCAACCCGAATACCTTCATTTGAAACTATATGTCCCAAGAATCCAACCTCACAAAGCCAAAACTCACTTTTACTGAATTTAGCATACAATTTCTTTTCTCTCAAAATCTGTAACATAGTTCTCAAATGTTCTGCATGCTCAGATTCATCCCGAGAATAGATTAAAATATCATCTATGAACACCACCACGAACTTATCCAAGTACGGCCGGAAAATTCGGCTCATCAAGTCCATAAAAATAGCCGGAGCATTAGTCAACCCAAAAGGCATTACCAGAAATTCATAGTGTCCATACCTCGTTCTAAAGGCAGTTTTCAGCACATCAGACTCTTTAACTCTCAACTGATAGTAACCAGACCTCAGATCGATCTTGGAGAACACTGTTGCCCCTTTTAATTGATCAAACAAATCATCAATTCTCGGCAAAGGATACTTGTTCTTTATAGTCACCTTATTGAGCTAACGATAGTCAATACAAAGTCTCATAGAGCTGTCCTTCTTTTTCACAAATAACACAGGAGCACCCCAAGGAGAAAAACTCAGTCTCACAAATCCTTTATCTGTCAACTCTTGTAACTGAGCTTTTAATTCTTTCAACTCAGTCGGAGCCATTCGATACGGTGCAATAGAAATCGGTGCAGTACCAGGTAACAAGTCAATAGAAAACTCAACTTCTCTAATCGGAGGTAACCCAGGCAATTCCTCTGGAAATACATCTGGAAATTCACAAACTACCGGCATTGATTCAAGCTTCGACCCAGTTATATCAGTGTTCAGCACATAAGCAAGATAAACTTCACATCCCTTTCTCAAGTATTTCTGAGCAGACATGTGCGAAATCACCATAGGCAACTTATTTGGCTTCTCTGTTTCAACCCGGAGAATTTCACCGTTTTCACACTTTAATTCAAGGATTTTCTGTCTACAATTCACCTTGGCATCATGCAATATCAACCAATCCGTCCCCAAAATAACATCAAACTCATCAAATGGTAACAACATCAAATTAGCCAGGAAACAGTGACCTTGAATCATCAGGGGACAATTCTTGCAAACCTTATCGACTAAGACATATTTGCCTAAAGGATTTGATACTTTAACTACAAATTCAGTGTTTTCAACAGGCAATTTCTTACTAGATACCAAATTCACGCATACATATGAATAAGTAGAGCCAGGGTCAATCAAAGCAATAACATCAATATCATGAAGAGAAAATGTACCAGTAATCATGTCGGGAGATGAGGCATCCTCTCGAGCGCATATGGCATAAGTCCTGGCAGGCGCTCTAATTTCTGATCCTCCAGCTGCATCTTTTATCACACTTTTACCACTAGCTTTGCTCCCCACATTTCTCGGTGGTCTGTCTCTACTAACAATATCACCCGATCCAGCTCTTTATAGTTTTTCTTCCTCTATTCTCTCAGGGCAATCTTTTACATAATGCTCTTGGGAACCACACCTGAAACAAGCTCGTTTAAATCCCCAACACTCACCAGTATGTCGCCTGCCACACTGTTGACATTCAGGTCTAGTGTTTCCTACATTGCCCACACTTGCCACTGAGGTAGCTCGAGTTTTAGCTCCGGAATATGACCTCCCTCGGTCTCTGCGTGAATACCCAACTGAACCAATTGGTCGTGGATCCATCCCTTTAAACTTCTTCAGGTGAGATTGAAATGTCCTACCCATTGACCTATTCCTTACATCTCGAGCTTCCATCTCCGCCCTTCTCTTTTCTCTACTCAGCTCTTCAGCCTTGCAGGCCCGATCAACTAATACCACAATTTCTTTTAACTCTAAAACTCCAACATGCAATTTGATGTCTTCGTTTAGCCCCTCTTCAAATCTTTTACACATAATAGCCTCCGTAGGTACACATTCCTGGGCATATTTACTAAGCCGAACAAACTCCCGTTCATATTCTGCTACTGACATTCAGCCCTGTTTCAATCCAAGAAACTCCTTGCGCTTCTGATCAATAAACCGCTGGCTTACATATTTCTTTCTGAATTCTTCCTGAAAGAAGTCCCAAGTAACTCTTTCTTTTGGAACCACCGATATTAATGTTTTCCACCAACGGTATGCCGAATCCTTCAATAAAGACACAGCACATTTCAAACATTCCTCAGGAGTACAAGATAATTCATCAAATACCCGAATAGTATTTTCAAGTCAAAACTCGGCTTTTTTCGGATCATCATCAACATTGGCCCTGAAATCTTCAGCCCCATGCTTTCGAATTCTATCAACGGGTGGTTTACTTGATCTCACCAATTCAGCACTTCGTGGAGCTACGGGGACCGGCTGAGGACTAGGAGGGTGGAGGAGGTGGAACATTTGGATTTACATGAGCATATTCTGTATACCAATCACTCATCATCCGGAGGAAAGCTTCCCGAGCCTCATCCTGTCCATGTGTCTCATGTCTACTCTCTTCATGCACGGTCCCTTATGCGGGAGCCGGCGCATTACTTTCAACATCATCTGCCACACTTCGGTCAGGGTCCATTTACTATATAAAACAAAATTTTAAATTGTCAGAAATCATCTCACTATCACAATATATTTATGGCATGTATAGACTGACTTTCACACATATTTTATTGGTCCGAGAACCGACTAAACTGTAGCTCTGATACCACTAAAATGTAACACCCCTTACCCGTATTTCTTAACGGAACAGAGTATGAGGTATCACTAAATTTTTTTTTAAATTTCGACAGCATTTCTGCTTATTTTTGCTTAAACCCCCTGCAAGTTTTCAAACACAATTCAATATTCCAACCAAGTTCAGTTGTATAAACATACATAATTTAACCATTAATAAACACCACATTTTAAATCGAACCTTAACATATATTTGCATGGTGATTCACATTACATAAGTCGTCTATACATGCCATAATTTCTGGAATACTAGTTGCAAAATACCCAAACGTGGATGATAGTGTAGATGACTGTCTGACTCCGTTCCAATTCTGAGTTGATGGAAATCACTATAATCAAGGGAAAAATAAAAACGAGTAAGCATATAGCTTAGTAAGTAAACATATAATAAATAAGTAATTTCTCACATGACTACACCATAGTATAAATTTATTCACAAATAAATTTCATTGCTTGTGTAATTTCTAGCAAGATGTTTTTCTGTGTCATAGTCACTAATTTAATT
The DNA here is from genome assembly GCA_008044935.1 of Gossypium turneri. Taxonomy (NCBI): domain Eukaryota; kingdom Viridiplantae; phylum Streptophyta; class Magnoliopsida; order Malvales; family Malvaceae; genus Gossypium; species Gossypium turneri. The sequence goes on along the minus strand of CP032572.1, from coordinate 20,082,272 downwards.
TTATCTGAAGCTACAGGGCTCCAAATTGAATTCTGTAAATTTTCCCTGAAACTAGGCTCATACATATTTCTATCATAAAAATTTCAGAATTTTTGGTCCATCCAATTAGTATATTTTACTCTTTAAATATTCCCCTATTTCCCTACCCAACAGTCCTGACCTTCCCTTACAAAAATTCACATAACTCTCTGTACAAGTTTCAAAAAATGTTCTCATTTATTTCTATTGAAAATATACTCAAAAAGGAATCCAGGAATATAAATTTCAAGCCATAATTATTTTTTTATAATTTTTAGTGATTTTCCAAAGTTGGAACAGGGGATTTCAAAATCAATCCAGTCCTATCTTAGTAAAATTCAAATATCTCCAAAAATACAACTCTTTTCTTACTCTATTTCTTTCATATGAAAATAGACTCATTCAACTTCAATTTCATATATTATTCAACCTCCCATTCAGTTCCCACCATTTATGATGATTTTTCAAAGTTTCCCAACTGCTTTTGTTCAACACAGTTTTGTATTTAAATTGTTTCTTTTGCATTTTTGATATTTCCTCCCATCTTATACATGGGTTGATTTAGTATCAAACCCAATATTCCTCCCATAAACTTGTCCACCACATAGAAATATTCACCTTCCCAATTTTCTTGTTGAACACTCGGAATGTTAACCGTTATCGGTGGATTTCGCACTTAGCAACCACCAATGAATCGGGGAATCAGCACACAGCAACCCCTTGGGGGAATCAGCACTTAGCAACCCCCTTTCACATTTAAAAATATGGTGGAATCAGCACTTAGCAACCACCAATAAGTAGGGGAATCAGCACTTAGCAACTCTTCGGGGGAATCAGCACTTAGCAACCCCCTTTCACATTTAAAAAAAAATACGGTGGAATCAGCACTTAGCAACCACCAATGAATCGGGGAATCAGCACTTAGCAACCCCTCGGGGGAATCAGCAATTAGCAACCCCCTTTATATGCAATATGCTCCGGCCTATTCCGAGTGTTCAACCAAAAACCGTGTTTTGCAACCCCTTACTACCTTTCCCCATTTAACAACATTTTTGGAAACTTGCCAAACATTTATTTTATATTCAAATAAATCTCAATACAAGTCAAATAATATCAAAGTAATACATTAAGTCAAGTGTTTACTTACCTCGGTGCAAAATATCGAAATTTTGTAATTCACTCCACTATCTTTTCTTTTCCTCGTTTGAGATAGTCTTCACATCTCTCTTGATCTATAATAGCAAATTTAACTCGTTTAATGTTCACATTTATTAAAATAATTCTCCACCCAACTTTTTGAAAATTTACAATTTTTCCCCCAAACTTTTACATATTTACACTTTTGTCCCTAAGCTCGGAAATTAAATTTCATCACTTATTCTTAGGTTTTATGACATGCTGAACATTTTTCCCTTCTATGGCAACATCAAATTCTTACTCTAACACATACTTTTGAACATTAACTATTTTTACCGATTTTGTCAATTTACCCGTTTTCTTTTAAAATCGCTTAGCAAAAGTTGTTTAACATAATTTCTAGCTTCATATTCCACCATAAAACAGCAAAATAAACACATTTCACCTATGGGTATTTTTCCAAATATGAATCCTAACACGAATTATTGATAGAATAAGCTAAACTGAGCTACGAGGATTCCAAAAATACGAAGAACATTAAAAATGGGGCTAAGATGCACTTACTATGAGCTTGAAAAAGCAAAGAAACCCTAGCTATGGTGTCCCTTAAAATTCGGCAGCAACTTATGGAGAAGATGATGATTTTTGTCATCTTTTTCCCGTTTTATTCTTTTTATAACCAAATGACTAAAATACCCCCACTTAAAAAAATCTATTTCTCTCATTTCTTATGTCTATTTTTGTCTACCAATTACTAATGGTGTAATTACCACATAAGGACCCCCAATTTATAATTTCATATCAATTAGACACTTCTAATATATAAAACTAAACTTTTGCTCTTTTTACAATTTAGTCCTTTTGACTAAATTGAGTGCCCAAACGTCGAAATTTTCAGACAAATTTTTTTACGAAATTTTTTCGTAAAATTGTAGACCATAAAAATATAATAATAACCATATTTTCCCTCATCGAATTTGTGGTCCCGAAACCACTATTCTGACTAGGCCCAGAATCGGGCTGTTATATGAATACTCAACAAAATACTAAGTGCTCACAAGGTATAAAAGGATAGGTAATTGTCAATGCATTAAATTGCAATGAATATCTTACGAAGCTTAACTTCTATATTTAATCTAAGACTTAAACATGCACATTAACCACACATTTCGATGAATGCAATGGAACACTATTAAGAACAAGTTGATTAAATTCCTCTAATCCTCAAGCAACTTCCGTTGTCATGCTTGCTAGCTTGAACTGTCACTGCACTTTCCACTGTCAGTGACTGTAATAACACTTCCATGCTAAAAACATTCAAACCCAAAAATTAAACAGTAGAAGCAAGATTGAATAAAATAACATTTAACCCAGAAATCATGTGTACTTCTGTACAAACATGAAATAGAAAGTAATCACCATCATTTAGAAAAGAAATATAAAAGAAACAAGTGGAGAATACTATTCCTAGACAATCACGACTTGAATCTCTCCATTCCCTCTTATGTCGCACTCAAGGCTCCTCATCAAGAGCTAATCTTCATCCCTTTCATGTCGGTTCACTCGTAAGAGACTTAAGCCGCCATAGCCTAAAAGCTTCAAAAGATAGGTTGAAGAAGATAATCCCCCTTACTATTCACGTGAATATTACTATTTATCCAAATAGCACAGGTGTCCTTTCATCAGAATCATGCCGCCTTTGTATGTACAAGTTGGTTATTCTAGACTGGACAGCTCACACCTTTTTGTTCTGATCCGGACAATTGTCAGGTGTGGCGACAATTTTGGGCGCAATCTGGAAATACTTATGCAGTGACATGAGTACCAAAATAGGACAAAATTAAGGATAAATAGGTTAAGATCCACTGAGTTATAAAATACAATTTACTGAACTGAAAATGCTAAAATATGTGCTAAAGATAACTAAATGGGGACAAATTAACCAATAAGTAGGGAGAAAACATATGTTCTTTCTAGTACTATCACATATTTTAACCTAATTTAAAAATATGAATATTTTAATTATATAAATATGAGTATTTGTTTAAATAATGTTTAGCTTCATTTATCCCTTACAACTTTGGTGTGTCTATATGCACTTTTATATATGTACTATATGTAATTTAAATTAAGTTTTAAGTAAGGATTATTTATTGTTAAGTTTATATATGACATTGATTATTACAAAATATTTTCTTATTATAAAATAAATTTTGATTGTTAAAAGGAAATTGCACTGTAATATTTTATAACAAATATATTTTTGTCATGTTTGTTTTATAAAGAATAAAGTAAAATATAAATTTATAGATATAAAATAAACTCATTAAACAATGAAAAGATAAGAAAATGTTAAATGTATGTTTGTTTCATTGAAAAAAAATTTAAGAAATATTTTCAAGAAATCTGCCAAAGAACAGAAAATATTTTATACAGATTCATCTAAACATTAGAAAATATTACATCATCTAAAAAAAATTATTTTCTAAAAATTACTTTTCAGAAACGATTTTCAATTAAACAAACGGAGCCTAAATGTGAAGGGCTATAGAATATGTAAGTAAATAAACAATATTTTTATATAAATACCAAAGCATGGGCTAACAAGTCAAATATCAAATTTAAAGCACAATGTCAAAATATTAGCCGAAAAATAGAATTAAATCCAATCAAAGGGCAATTTTACGTCCGCTTCAAAATAAAGTCAAATAGACTCGGACTTAGGCATTCTGAACAGAGTAACTCGTACTTACACTTTGAAAAAAATTAAAATAAATAAACAATACTTATCCGTATTCAACACTCACTTAACCCAATAGAGAAGTTGATTGCATTTTGAATCAGCAAGTTGAGTTTTGAAACATGAGACTAATTAAAAATAGTGGTTTATTTGCTGACACCACAGCGTAGAGCACTAATCAATCTGCAAATTGTAGGATGAGAGAACCCAAAAAGAAATCTAATTGCCTAAAGAGATGATTAAGAGTTTGAAGAAATTAACTGAAGCTAGCAGGATTTTTTTATTATTATTATAAAGTAGGTAAAATCATTCTAGGCTATTTGACTCTCTAAATCATTATTATCTGCTTCAATTTTTTTCAATTTTCTCTTGCGTTCATCATCTGATGACAACCTGAAAATCAAACATAAATTTCTCAATAAGTGCTACAACCTTACAAATATTAATTTTTAATTAATTCAAACTTTATCAAATAGGGTTAAATTATATTTTTATTATGAATAAATCAAACACTTTCTTAATAGTATAAAAAAAACAAATATAAAATCTTTTGAACCAACATTATTCACACTATTTCCAAATTTCTATTATATTTCATTATTAATAATATGGATTTTAATTTAAAAATATTATTTTTTAAATGAATTTATTAGATAATAAATAAAGAAGCTCAAGTTTAGATTAAAGTTTTTGCTTTTAAAGTTTTATTTTTTTTTTCGTTATTCTTAAAAAGAAACTTATTTGGTTAAGAAAAACATGCTATAAAATTTATGTATAACAAATTTATTTTAATATTTCTATTTCTTATTAACTTTATAAAATAAATTAATTTGAAAATTGAAGTTTACAAAAAAAAATTACTTTGTTTTCATGACATTAAATTTTACATTTACATTAAGAATAATAAGTATTTTATTATTTTGAAATAAATTTAACATCGAATCAATAAAATTTCATTTAGTATATAATAATTCATCACACCCTGTAAGAAAGATTTTAAAATAATAAAATTTATTTAAAATTTTAGTTTTAGAAACAAGTTAATTAAATTTAAAAATGAGAAATTATTTAATACACTATCAGTAGAATTTTTAAATTCTACAAGTAGAATTAAAAATTGACAAGTATCTTATAAACATATAATAAAAAATTAAAATTAAAAAAAAAACACATTACAATTTTTTTAAATCTTTTTATGGAATATACTATTGAAGTTATATATATAAAATGATATTTATCCTTGTTTGATACGTTTACTATCATCAAATTGGTTTTTTGTTATTTCCCTATTGAAGTCAAACTCAATAAACTTTTTTATAATAATGTATAATCACATGTTTTAAAATAGTAGAACAAGTATATATTCTCAAATAATAATATTAATTATGAGAAAAAAATTAATTTATTGACAAATTTAGCCATTAATAGATATTGACATGATTAATAAAAATAACGATAAACTAACATATTACATGTCACATGAATAAGTATTTTCATGATGCGTACGTATATCTAAAAATAACGAAGACTAAAAATTAAAAATTTACTAAAATGTGTATCTTCATAATGAACTTGAAAAGAAAAATGTTCTCGTTCATTTGAACTTGAGCAACTGTCCAGATTCATTCTGGAAATGGTTTAGAATATTATAAAAAATATTAAAATTTGTACAAAAAAGTATTTAAAATGGTAAAAATTATACATGATTGTTAATAATTATTCAAAATTTTATAAAATTAATAAAAATCCTAAAAATTATTAAAAATTATTAAAAATTACTAGAAATAGATATATAAAATGAACTTTTGGATAAAAGATGTTGAAGTAGAATTGAATCTGAACAAATCATTTGTTTAGATTCATCATGGACATAATATTATAAAAATTATTAAGAATCGTAAAAATTATAAAATTATTAAAAATTATAATAAATTATAAAAATTAATAATTATTGAAAAATAACATATAAAAAGTATTACAATCATAATCCTCAATCTAATATTTAAAACTTAATTTGTTGTTCCTTCAATTACAGGTTTTGGATAGAAACACTCTAGCAGCTAAGTCTATAAAAATGAGGCCCTCAAAAATTTAGAAATTATATGATGTTGGTACTCATATTTTCATAAAATTTAAGATTTTATATTCATACTTGAAAAGTTAATAATAAGTTTCTTCTATAATCTATGCTTCCTAAATTTAAAACTATTTACTTTTAAAATTGATAAAATTGAATAATGAATTGATAGATTTTTTTTTTACCTAAAATACTAACAAATCAACTATGATTGAATTAAAAAATTTAAATAACAAAATAGAAAAAGTTAGGAGTAAATCTTAAATCCTATTCGACTTATTTTGAGCTAAAATTTATGGACCCTAAAGGAAATTATTAAAATCCTGAATATAGATGTAAATGTCAAAATCTGATGATATTTTTTTATATAATTATTTATATATATATTTTTATAATATTTTAAATCATATTCCGAATGAATCGTGAATAAATGATTGTTCATGTTCAAATTAGACTCTCACTTGTCAAAGTTTATTTTAGATGTGTATTTTTCTAGTTTTTAGATTTTTTTTAATATTTATGAATTACTTTTATAATGCTTCAAACCACGTTTAAAATAAATCTAGATAAATGATTGTCTAAATTTCATTTCCTTAACTTCATTTTAGACGCACATGTTTTTAGTAATTTTTTAAGATTTTTTATTTTATTAGTTGTACACATGATAATCACACCAATGTCTGTTAAAAAATAAACTAGTGAATGGTAATTTCCATTAATAAAAAGGTGTAATGGATATGCAGGCTTGGTAAAAGTTTTTATTTAAAAATAAATGAAAAAAGAAAATGGGAATGGGCATACATACCCCAAGTCCAAGTGCAAGGAAGTGTCTGAATGATGATGATAGTTGTGGTCAAAATGAAAATCTGGCTTTGAAGTATTGAGAGAAATTTTTGTTTGCAGCGGATTGAAATCAAGTGAATTAGAGCTTGTTTTTTGCTGCAGTTCCTCAACCTTAGTATAAATTAGGGAAAATAGAAGATTAGAAAGCCCGAATTGCAACACATAACTACCTCTTCTTTTCTTATGGCCTACCTGTTTACGTAGACTCTGGTTCTCAAGAATAGCTTTCTGCTCCTGAAAATGAAATATATTAAAGCAAAATTGATGGTTAAAATAATGACGTTGTTTTCGTCTTAATGGCTAAAATAAGCATTGGATTGGCATATTAAATTTTAATTTACCTGTAGTCTACATCTTTTAAGCTGCTCTAGTAGAATTTGCTCCTGAAATAAGACAAGTCCAGTTTAAGAAATTAAGGTGGTCAATGTTTTGCAAATAATGGAATGAGCAAATACTTTTAGTATGAATCTATGTTACTGGAATTTAGAGTTGATTGTCTATTTCTTATATGGATATTCGCAGGGATAAAACCATGGAGAGACAGGTAGGTCCTTGTTCAAATAGTTAAATTCCACTTTTTATTCTTTCTAAATATTTATAATTTAATAACTTCTTTTAACTTCCGTAAATGAAAATTGCATATATTAATTAAAATTATAGCAATTTGAAATCTACCACGAAATTTGCCCAAAGTAGAAATATGGGAGTTCCTTGTAGATAGGGAAATTAAGTATGGGATTCTCAAGGTGTGTTTTCATTTTTGTGGAGACTAGGGTATTTAAAGTGAACTTCCAACTTGTTAGCCGTTATTTTATTTGCAAAAAGCTACCACCCATAGGGGCAAATCATGAATGGTCTCGAGGTAAGGTCACTTTATAACCTACCTCTTAACTAGGGGTATAATTATTATACCACTATCTCGAGTTGGACATGTGGCAACATGAGAAGTGATCGGAGAAACTCCTACGGATGGATTACCCTTTGCCTTATACCATCCAGATAATTACTCAATGACCGGCCGCCCGCATGCTTCGTACCACCTGTGAGAAGGAACATCCATTCTTAACCACCTAATTGGCCCTCTGTTAGGCAGCCCATTGTTAGCAGGTGCATTCTCCTCAAGAGGGGACCACTTGGGAACCATCACCTACCTACCTTGCACCATCACCCTCTCCACCTACTTCATCCTTGTTGATGCCCCGCATCAACAACCACCGATAGAAGTAACTAATTCTTTCGTCGTGAGTGCTCTCCAAAAAGGTAAATGACTGACAATTAAATGTTTTCTATTCTCATGACCAGGATTAGGCTCCCGACCACATAGTTAAATGATGAAGTGAACAACCACTACATCATACTTCAATGTTCTCATGAGTGTTTTCTTTACCCATAATATCAGTGAATAAAAACACATTTAGTAGATTAAGTTGGTTGGTTCGATACTTAAACCATATAGGTTGAAATAATATATACATTAATGAATAGTATAAATTAGAAAAAAAGGATAACATAAGTATTATTTTATTAATTTTTATTTTTTTGTTAATTTCAAAAATTTTCATTATGTTTTAGATTCTTTTAACCCTATTTTAGATTCGTTTTGTAACGTACATTTTAAAGACATTTATATCATTTGATTAATAATATAATTAAAAAAAACAGTTTACTTTCATCCTTAGTTCTTTTATGAATATGATTTCCTTAAATTGTTTTGATTTTTGGGTTGAACTGAAAATGAAAATCCAACTAATTTTACATTTCATTCGGTTTTAATCCTTGTTGTCAAATACCATAAACAAAAACGCAAAACTGGGACTGGACATTAGGCTTGCAACTCCATATATTTTTGTGTAATATATAGTTACATCACTATATTATTTAATATTATATATTTATTTTATTTTGAATCTGTTAATGAAGAGCATTATATAGATTTTGAGAATATATATATATATATATTTGTACTGTGTTATTGTTGTGATGTCATGGTTTGTATCTTATTTTAATTATATTTTGTATTTTGTTTATGTATGGTATCCAAAATTACTAAATCTACGTCGGATACCTTCCTTTCTCTCACAGAGATGCTATGCAATACAAGAATCTTTTCCCCTTAACGCTTTCATTCATTCTATTTTGGTAAAATAATTTTTTAGTTTCTCTCACTTGAGTAAATCAGTCTTTTCTTTAAAAAAATTAAAAAAAGTTAATTATTATCAATTTTGAAAATAAGCAACTAAGGACAATTAATCACAACATTCGATGTCTTTCGTCAAATTGTATATGATTTTGATTGTTATAATAACAAATTTAGCCTTCGATGTTTACATATTTTATTATTTTTCCCTTAATTCTAAAAGGTTCAATGAATTCAACCTCAACATTTACACAAATGTAGTGGGGTAAATTTGTTAAATTAAAATCAAATTGACAAAATGTGTAAACTTTGATGGATAAATTTGTTATTATACCAATTAAAATCATGCACAATTGATGAAAAATATTAACCCTATAATTAATTGTCCTTAGTTACCTGTTTTCGAAATTGACAGAGATTAAATCACTCTATTTTTTTCAAAGAGATCAATTTACTCAATTTTGAAATTGAGAAAGATGGGAAAGCTATTTTAATTACCTTCTATGCTTGTAATGCAAAAAATTTTCCATTTGATAGTTATTTAGATTTAAAAGAGTAGGAGTAATAAGTTGATTAAAAGGAAATGAAATGCAAGTATTTTCTGTGTGGAGTATGTCTCACATTTCGGATGAAACAGAGCCGACGACATGACACCGACATCTTGACAAGATGAATCGCCATGTCTCGATGATGCGAAGAAGGACGTCCCAACAAGGCAATATGCCACGTCACGACGTGACAACGTGTTTCCCACTAAACTAGGTTTCTTCTCCTAGTTAAACTATGTTATGTTTTCCCAGTCAAACTCTGATAACTCTAGGATATTCTAATCAGATTAGTCACGAATTTTAGCCTATAAATATGACTTTTAGCAATCCTAGAGATATTGATTCAACAACATAATTAAGAGAGAGTTTGTAAGAATTTTGGGAGAACTTTGTATTTTTGGGTACGAGTTTGGTTTGTTTGTTCTCCATCTTGTACTTCTCTTTCAGTTTTTTACCATTTTAGTGAAGTTTTCTTTGCCTGTGGTTTTTTATCCTATTCAGAGGATTTTTCCACGTAAATATTTGTATCCAATTTTTCATTTTTTGTTCCATAATTCAGGTTTAAACTAGCAAACTGGTATCAGAGTTTGGTTTAATTTTTGCATTCAACTCGTTCAAATATGGCAATAATGTACGATATCGAAAAGTTAGATAGGATCACAAATTTTAGTTTATGAAAAATTTGAATGACGACAATTCTAGTTTAGAATGGTCTGAAAAAGGTCATTAGAGGGCAAAGGCCTGTAGATGCGAATACAAACAGAATGGAAGGAGTGTAACATCCTGTCCTACGGAATATTAATATTCGAATACTATTCAAAGAATGGGTCGGATAAGATGAGTGGAAAGAGGATAGTGTTTAAACTAAACTAACGATAAGAACCATTTGGGTGCCATTGATGCCTATAGATTCATCCCAAAAGTCTTTGATTGGTGTGAATGGAATGAGCAGAGTATGTTATAAGTAATGAAGCAATAAGCCTTATGCTGAGAATTTTATGTCAGCAATGAGGGTAATTAGTAAAGATGGCCTTAAGCTGATCAAGATAAAAGAAAAAAATAGTTAGGAAGTAACCAAATGAGAACTAAGATAGTTAAGAACTAAAGGAAATACTTGATTAGTTTTTGGAATTCGTAAGATTTGGACAAGACTATCAAATGATTGATGCGGAATTTATTGAGTCCCAATAAAGTTTAGGGACAGGTCAAAAGGCTTATAAAGGAGGATAGGAAAAACTTCTCAGGGCTAAGTAAAAGGCCCGAGGATTAGGTGAGGGTGAGGTAAGGTGATGCCTGAATGGTGAAATATGAAGTCTATGAGTAAATAAAGTGTTGTTCACCCCATTGATGTTCTTGGCATATATGTGGGTGCATAACCAATATATATACATATATATATAGAAATATGATATGAAGTACCATTGGGAAAGGACGACTAGAAAAGTACTAAGGGGAGTTAAGTAAATGAGGTTACCACCATAGAGGCGTGATGTACCAATGTGTAATTAGTTGGGCTGTCGGCTACGAAGGATGGGCGAGAACCCAGGTATAAGCTATGTATGCATTTGTATGCCCACATGTGTTGCCTTACAGTTGTCGTGCATTTAAATGGTGATCAGGTGGATTAATAAATGTATCGAACATCCACTTAACAAAGAAAAATATCTGATTACCGGGTAAGTGTTGGGGAACTGTTCATTACTTCCTCAGGAAGTATCCTTCATGTATATAAGGATGAGCTAAAGAAAAAAAAATCCTCTCATCCTTTAGGATGAGCCAAGAATGAGAGGATCAACTTTGAGATACCCCTTTTGTAAGGTAAGTTTCCTGACCTGGCATGCTAAGTTGTCATGAGAGCAAATCTATTTAAGCTTAGTAACAAAAATGGTAATGCCTTGTTGTACGATTCTGGTGTTTAAGTGAGAAAAGAAAGATCTTAATGAGTTTCTTATGGTTTAATGTTTAGGAGCTATTGATCTACTTGATGGAAGCCTAGATCTAAAGTTAAGCTGCCTTTAAGGCTAACAGGTGAGTCTCTGAACTGACTCTTACTTGCATGTTTACATGATAATCTTATTTGTTTTGAATGGTTAATCTACGAAATGAAAAGGTAAGGTATACAAGTGTGATGTTTGAAGATGGTGTGCTTCTGTTATGAAGAAAGAATGAACTTGATGATATGTTTCTTTTCTGAAGAAATTATGTACGCATGAATGTGTATGAAAGTATGATTTTGTCATGAACAAGTCTCTACATAAAGTTCAAATGCATGTCTAGAAGAGTAGTCTATTGTATGAGTTTGCATATAGAGTCTACTTGCATGTGAGTCCGTCATGACAATAAACACGAATTCTAGTCATGGCAAGAAGATCATATAGTGTAACACCTAGTTTGAGATTATGGCATCATATGGGAAAAATGAAAACCGCATAGTATAAGACCTAGTTTGAGATTATGGCGTCATGTGCAGAAAGATAAAGGATGGCTGGGGTGAGTACCAGACAATGAGGGGCAAACCTCAAGACATTAAGTTTAGGCAAATCCCTATCGTCAAAAATGTTATTTACCGAAAAGTGAAAGCCTTTGTGGTTGTTTTTTGTAATGTAGAAGTCTTTGTGGCTGTTCTCTATTATATGTGAGCCCTAGTGGCTGAATCTGTTACATGTGAGCCTTTGTGATTGTTCTATTATGGGAAGATCCTTCGTGGCTAATATTGATAAAGTAAAGCCTTAGTGGCTAATTTTATTGTATAAGAGCCTTTGAGACTAATTCTATTATGAGAAGAGCCTTTGTTTTTGTATCTGTTAAATGTGCCTTCGTGGTGAAGTCTGTTATATGTTAACGCCTTTATGGCTATCTACTGTTATGTAGATGCCTTTGTGGCTATCTATTTGTATGGATGCCTTCATGGCTATCTTGTGTACGTGTTTGGACGCCTTGGTGGCTATCTAATGTGAGTAGGTGCCTTTCTGGCTACTGAAAGTTGCGTGGACGCCCTTGTGGCTATCTAAGTCCACTTAATGATTTCGTGGATATCTTTTGATCAAACGAGTATTTGAAGCTTCCAAGAAACACTGGAAGATATTTGAGGTCAGGAATACGCCTTAATGGTGTAGTCCATGAAAGTGACCACAGAATAAATATTCAATGGCAACATCGAAGTGGTGAACCCTGGTAATAAAATACCAATATGGTAAAGCTTGGGTGAATGAATCTCTAAAGAAAAGGTAAAAGTACGGTATCTAATGAACTATGTCAAAAAGGTTTCGGATGTTAAGGATGAGACAGACTCTGTATAAATGAATGGGGAAAAGGGTCAGTAAGGTGAAAGGGGGCCAGAATGAAATGTGTGGTAGACACGAGAAGAGCAAGGATCCGATATGGATAAGAGGATGAAGAATTAATTAATGGTACATGCAGTACATTCTTAAAGAAGTTTTAGTAGATTACGCATGAACTGCACTATAAGGAATGATAGAGCAAAGTACCCACCAAGGAAGGACATAGGCCAAGGAATACACAAAGTGTTTAGTACGCTACGATGTAATGGAAAAGATAATAGAGATTTACTAAGTTCTCAAGAACTTACATAGGTTATTTCCTATTTCAGGTTGCAAAGAGTCTTGTGTGGAGGGACAATGTTAAGGTTATGCCAGTAGAGCAGTGATTCGTGTTGATGTGCATACAAAGAAATGAAGTTATGAGAGAGAAGTCTACTTATATAATGGAATAAGAGGTCATCGTTCATGCCAAGAAATGCTATAAAAGTGCAAGTTGTATAGAAAGTTATAAGGCGAAGTGAAGTCTGCACATAAGATTTTAAGTAATACTTCGTATACATGTAATAGAAAAGAGCAAAGTCTTAAGTATTGAACTTCGTAGTTTACTTCAAATGTAAAGGCAAACATACATTTATACAAAAAGTTAATCATAATATGTATAAATGATGTATTTCAAGTAAAAGACTTATAAATTTTATTAAGCCAATATTACAATAGTTACATAGGTGAATAGAGGAGTCTAGGTTACGTCTGTTTTAGGAAGTAACACCCAAGACACATATCAAATCGATTGGGTCAGGTGGAGGGCGTTACAAGGAGCTTGATGAGAAAGCACTGTCAACAATTCAATTGTGTCTCACAAACAATGTCTTGCAGGAGGTATTTACGGAAAAAAGGTAGCAACCTTGTGGAGGAAATTTTAGGCCCTTTGTATGAAAAAGTCTATCGTAAATCGCTTGGTACTGAAATAATAATTATACACATTTTGTATGGAAGAAAGTGAGCCTATTAGGGCTCACATCAGTGAATTTTTTACTTTCCTTAATGACTTGAGAAATTTCGAGGCCAAAATAGACGAAAATCAGGCTATGTTATTACTTTGTTCTTTACCTCCTTCATACAAAACTTTTAGGGAAATCCTAATTTATGGTAGAGAGAGACTCTCGTTTGAGGACATGAAGGGAAATTTATTAAGCAAGGATAAACTCGATAACAAGTTAGGTTCAAAGAACAAGTCAGATGGGCAATCCTCAATTTTGGTTGCTAGAGGAAGGCAACAGTCTAAGGATTCGGGTCAAAGAAGATTTAGAGCGAGATTGAAATCAAGAAACCGTGACAAGCAATGTTGCTATTACAAAAGATGGGTCACATCAAGGTAGAATGTTATAAACTTCAGAATAAAAATAAAAGACACGTAAAAAAATGACAATAAAAGAAAACAGAAAGCTGATGTAGCTAATGCTAGTGTAGTCGAGGAGAGAGGTGATGATTTATTATTGGTGTCGACTATCGAAAGGTCTAAGTTTACATCCGAGTAGATCTTGGATTTAGGGTGTTCCTACCATATGTGTCCCAATAGAAACTAGTTCTCCACATATAGTTCGGTTGAAGGTGGAGTTGTGCTTATAGAAAACAACTCACCTTGCAAAATAAACGACATTGGTACCTTTCATATTAGGATGCATAACAAGATATTCAAAACATTATTAGATGTCAGGTATGTGCCTGATTTAAAGAAGAATCATGTCTTTTTGGGTATTCTAGACTTGAATGGTTACAAGATTGTCATTAAGTTAAACGACTTAAAAGTATCTCGTGGAGCTCTTGTTTTTATGAGAGGGCAGAAAGTTAGTAGCCTATACATTTTTCAAGGTTCAACAGTATCTAGTTCGACAATAATTATGGAAGTAAAGGTGAAATTGTCACCACGTCACGACAAAGGCTCTCCTGACTGTTAGAGTATGCCCAAAGACCAATCATGAGATGATTGTAATAACATACTTGTTTTACCTCGTTTATTAATAAGACATTACCATTATTATTTCAGTTTCTTTCTATGTATATAAATAAACTGTTTTATAATAATATCCTGAGAATAATATGATTATTCTTAAAAGGTCCTTAGTCGAGTATTATTGTGGGCTTGGACAACAATAATACATTAAGACTAACATGTAATTTATTGATGACAAAGTGTTGTCATTGACATGGGATGTCAAAATCAATACATGAGTATGTGTGCTAGAGAACAACATATTGGATTGACCCGTTATAAGTATGTTTCTTGGATTATTATGTAATAGCCACAACATTACTCATAGTGATTACAATGTATACGATCCTCTGACTTGAGATCATCATTATCCCAACATCGTGAGTTATATATTTTGATACAGTCAAACGTCCACCGTAACTGGTTGTTTTATAAAGGATGATGTTGGATATACCACAATCTATGTAGTAGGATATGGTTGATCAATATAGGATTTATCCCTCCTACATAATGGAAGCAATATCTTAGGCCACTTGATTGAGTGAGACTAGAAATGCATGGCCATGCTCGAGTAAGTTGATATGAGATATCATACTTATTTGTTTATCATAGTCTACTCAGGATATCAAGAAACATTAGATGGACTATGCAAGTGTGACTATTCCATGACTTGTGTCCATTCTAGATATAAAGGACAAAATGATTTAATACATGATGGGTTAATCACAGAGAGGTTATGTCAAATCATGACTTCTTGTAACTTAGGTAGCAATGATGCATTGCTAGATGCCACTCATTATTTGTAATATTAGAATCGTTCTAGTATTACTACTAATGTTACAAGACCTTATAGGGTCACACCCTATGGTTGAAACAAACAGAATCCAAACATAGTTGGTATTATTTTTTACCTATCACATGAATTAAATTGATTATAGAATTAATTTAATTGGGCAGTTAAATATTGAATAAATTATATGGACAAGTATGTTGTGCACATAATGAGAACATGGTTAAATTAATATATATGAATTTGATTCGTATAAAATTTAACTAAACACAATTTACCGAAATCTTTGTTATAATTATTGTAATTATAATTTACAATAGAATATTATTATAATTATTGTAATTATATTTTTTCGGTCAAACATTATTATAATTATGATAATTATAATTGTTATATTCGGTTAATTATTATAATGAATTTTGATTCATATTAAAATATCAACTATTCCCAAATTAGGAAATATAGGGTTTTTAAGAAAAATCTAATATACTCAAAATATATAGAATGAGGTCTAGCAACCGTCAAATAGAATTTTCTCTCTGGAAAAGTTTAAGAGAGTTCTTGTCGTTCGTTGTCACACCGGGTGGATTACGTAGAGACCGAAACTTTTTGTAGCGGCTTGGAATTGACATAAAAATATGTAATCAGTTTCACAACAATTATCTTTGGCTTTCCAGATAATTAAAGGTAATCGTTCACATACCCTTCTCATCCCGATT
Source organism: Gossypium turneri (assembly GCA_008044935.1). Classification (NCBI taxonomy): domain Eukaryota; kingdom Viridiplantae; phylum Streptophyta; class Magnoliopsida; order Malvales; family Malvaceae; genus Gossypium; species Gossypium turneri. Next base: position 20,065,989 of record CP032572.1, on the reverse strand, counting down.
TGTTCCTCGCACATGGATCCTTGGATGTGATCACCAAGTTTTTTTTTGCTGTGCCATGGGGTGTATCGGTGTTCTAACACTGACATCACGACGATGCGACAAAATTCTATCTTTATAGATTTTGAATCAACCTAATTGTGGCACATGTGACTCGGTCATATAAGCGAAAAAGGTATGACCGTTTTGATAAAAAAAAGGTCTTCTTACAAGCTCAAGAGTTGGAAAGCTAGATTTCTGTGAGAATTGTGTTTATGGGAAATAAAATCGAGTCAGCTTTGATTTGACAATGCACAAGACAAAAAGGACCCTTGACTACATTCATTTCGATTTACAGGGTCTGGCTCCATTTGTCTCCAAATGACGTAGTAGATATTTTCTAACTTTTATTAACGGTCACTCCAAGAAAGTTTGGATTTATTTCCTAAACCACAAGAATGAAGCCTTCAAAATCTTTAAGTAGTGGAAGACCTTACTAAAAAAGTAGACTGGGAAGTCCATAAAGTGGTTAAAAACGGATAATGGTCTTAAGTTCTGTTCAGTTGAGTCTAACAATTTCTGCAAACAAGAAGAAATCGAAAGACATCACACAGTTGTTAGTACCCCGCAGTAGAATGGTGTTGCCAAACGAATGAACAAAATGTTACTTGAGAAAGCCTGATGTATGCTTTTCAAAGCAAGCTTAGAAAAGGAGTTTTGGGTTGAAGCAGTTAACATGGCAAGTTATTTGGTGAACCAATCTCCACATCAAGCATTGGATGGAAATGTTCCTAAAGAGATTTGGTCAGGTGATCCTCCTAATTACTCTAACCTTAGAGTATTCAGTTGTCTTGCTTATACTTGAGTTAGTCAGGGAAAGCTTGAACCAAGGGCTGTGAAATGTATTTTTCTATGTTTTTCTACTGGGATAAAAGGTTATAAGTTATGGTGCCCAAAAACTAGTAAGATAATCGTCAGTAGAGATGTCATGTTTAATGAAACATCAATGATTTTCTCAAAAAGGGGGTCACCAGGTCAAAACAACATAAAGAACCAAGTGTTTCAAGTAAGGTGGTGTCAAAAACAAAAACAGACAATGATGTCACGGAACCCAACATCGCAATGTCAGAATGAAAAGGGGCAACGTCCCAACGAAGAGAATCGCCACATCACGATGTCACGTAGAAATCATGAAATTAATGTCTCTTCAATTTAACAAAAGGTTTTCGAAGCCACTCCATCCTAATCAGAGACCCCTACATCTCAACTCTAAGACTATAAGTTAGCTCGAGATAGAAAAAGGCGAGAGATCAAACCACCACAAAAATATTGCGAAGGAAATCTAGTGGCATATGCTCTAAGTGTTGCAGAGAGCATTGATTTAGCCGACTATTCAAATTATTCAAAAGCAGTAAAAGCTTTTGATTCCAGCAAGTGACTTGTTGCTATGGAAGAAAAGATGGAGTCCCTCAATAAGAACAAGACTTGAAAACTCGTTAAACCACCCACTGGAAAGAAAATAGTTAGTTGCAAGTGAGTATCCAAAAAGAAGAAAGGATCGGGTCGATGTGACACTAGATATAAGGCGACGGTCGCGAAGGGTTACAATCAAGTGGAGGGAGTTGATTTTCATGATGTTTTTCTCTCCTGTTACGAAACATATGTCCATTCGAGCACTGTTAGCTTTTGTTGCATTACACAATCTCAAATTAGAGTAGTTAGATGTGAAAACTACATTCTTTCATGGTGACTTAGATAAGGAAATTTATATGCAGCAAACTGAAGGCTTCAATATCGAAGGTAAGGAAGATCATGTTTGTCTTCTTCAGAATTCATTATATGGCCTAAAGCAATCCCCTCAGCATTGGTACAAGAAGTTTGATTCCTTCATGTTAAGTATTAGTTTCGTTCGGAGTTAGATGACAGTTGTGTACATCTACAAAGTTTAGATGATAGATAATTTATTTGATTGCTACCTTATATTGATGATCTATTAATTATGACCAAGGATCCATAAAAAATAAATCGACTTAAAACCATGCTTAACTCTAAGTTTGAGATGAATGATCTTAGTGCAACCAATAAAATTTTAGGGATGGAAACTTCAGGAGATAGACACTCCGGGAAGCTATTTTTGTCATAATAAAAATAAATTGAAAGGATTCTCGAGCAATTTAAAATGCAAGATTCTAAATCAATTAGTACTCCCTTAGCTGCACACTTCAAACTTTCGGCTTCAGAATCACCACAAACTGAAGACGAAGAAAGGTACATGTCCTTGGTTCCTTATTCTAGTGCACTCGAAAGTTTAATATATGCAATGGTTTGTACTCATCCTGATATTTCACATGTTGTTAGTGTAGTAAGTAAATACATGGTAAAACTCGACAAATTACACTAACAAGCTGTTAAGTGGGTTCTTAGGTATTTAAAGGGGACATCCAATACTTGTTTGGAATTTGAATGATGTTCAGAAGGCCTAGTCGACTATGTAGATTCAGATTATGTAGGAGACTTAGACAAAAGAAGATCTCCCATAGGTTATCTGTTCACTTTCGGCAATTGCTCAATTAGCTAGAAAGCCACCCTACAGGCTACTGTGGCATTATCAATTACAAAGGCAAACTATATGACTATCATAGAGGTTATGAAAGAGGCTATTTGGTTGAGAGATTTATTTGGGGAGTTGGTTGAGAGGTTTATTTGCGATAGTCAAAGTGTCATACATCTCACTAAATATCAGATGCATTTCAAAAGAACAAAGCACAAAGACATTCAGTACTACTTTTTTCGAGAGGTGATTGCTCAAAGAGATGTTCAGATTCAAAAAATAGGCATAGAAAATAATCCAACTGATATGATGACAAAAAATCTTCAAATCTCCAAGTTCAAGCATTGCTTAGACTTGGTAAGTATTCGAAAAAGATCAATTTAGACCCCGTCACAAAGAAGGCATTTCGAAAATATGAGTCAAGTGTGGAGATTTGTTGAGTATGCCTCGCATTTTGAATGAAACAAAACTAACATCATGATGAGGAAGAGCCGACGTTATGACGACATACACCGATGCCCCGATGAGAAGAATCGCCACATCCCGACTATGCGAAGAAGAACGTCCTTACGAGGTAACATGCCACGTCACGACGTGATGATGTGTTTCTCACTAAATCGAGTTTCTTATCCTAGTTAAACTTTGTTATCTTTCTTAGTCAAACTCTAATAACTCTAGGACATTCTAATTAGATTAGTCACAAATTTTAGCCTATAAATAGGGCTTTTAGCAATCCTAGAGAAATTGATTCAACAACATAATTAATAGAGAATTTCTGAGAATTTCGGGAGAACTTTGTATTTTTGGGTTCAAGTTTGTTTGTTTCTCTATCTTATGCTCCTCTTTTGGTTTTTTACCGTTTTAGTGAAGTTTTCTTTGCCTGTGGTTTTTTATCCTCTTCGGAAGGTTTTATACGTAAATATTTATGTTCAATTTTCTTGTATTTTGTTCTTGTTCATTGCATAATTCGGGTTTAACCCATCATTCTTACTAAATACTAAAACATCAGAAGGTGAATTAAGTTAGGTGGGTCAGACAGTCCTTTCTCATGAAAATGATATTCGATTAGTAAATACCTTATGTTCTTTAACTGATAATATTCCTTCATTTAATTGATGCTCCAGTTGTTGTACTTCTTTGAAACTTAGACCCTCCAGCTCCTTACCATTCAATCGCCTGCAACTCCAAATCACACCTATTTAAAAATCGAAAACCAACTCGAACTGAATGTTTGGACGATTTATGGAATACAAGTTTAAAATTCATGATTACTTGAAATTGCATCAAATTCTATTTTTAGTAATATATAATTAATTTTAATTTTTTATGATATAAAAATAAATATTGTATATTTAAAATAGTGAAAATAATTTAAACGTTCTTGAAAAATTATTATTATTTTAAATAGTGATGAAAAAAGGTAGAAATTTTGTCAAATAATATTCAAAAGTCAAAAAACAAAGCTTATTTACTATAATAAATCTAAAAATTTAAAAATAAAAAATTAATATGAAAAAATTAAGAATCAAACCAACTTAACCGGTATCATTCCTAATCTCAACATATATACATACACACATGTAGACTTATCTTTCATTGAAATGACTTACATGTATGCCGCACGTAACTTTAAATACTCCTCTTTTAGAGCGCTGACGTCAAAAGATTGTGAGTTTTGCTTATATAACCAAACAGAAGAAAAGAAAAAAACTCTAGCATCAGAAACAATGTAATTTTTATTATTCACACCAAAAGGATGATCAAATGAAATACTTAATGCATGATTTGGCTCTTAAATAATGTCGTTTTACTTTTCATTTTGATACTTCAAACTTTTTTTTAATTGACATCTAAAGTTATATTCTATTGTCCAATTTACTCTAATAGCATTATCAATGTCAAAAAACTTAACAGACACATATCACCTATTAGTGAGTACAACGTTGCACATCCATCCAATTAGAACGCGACATGTGGAATTCACATAGATTGAAATTAAATATCTATATATAAATTATAAATTTTTTAAAAAAATAGAAAATTTGAATTTTTTCGAAATAAAAATTTAGAAAATTGTATAATATATAAATTTAAAAATTTAAAATTGGAATAATTTAGTTAAATTTTTAGAAAAATACAAAAGCTATCTAAATTTTAAAAGGGAATTATAAATTCAATAAACTTTAAAATTTTAAAAAATTAAAAATATATAAACTCTAGAAAAATTGCAATAATTTATAAAAATATTTCTTATATAAAATCCAAAAATATATCAACAAATTCTTAAAATTACAAAATATCAAAAAATCAAAAAATATATAAATTCTAGAAAAATTGTAATTATTTTTAAAAAAGTGTTTTTTTAAAACCTCAAATATAAATTTTTTTCTAACTCAACAAAATTTTAAAAAAATTTAAAAAATTCGAATTTAAATTTAATTGGGAGAGTGAAATAAAGTCAACAATTGGGCAAAGTCAACAATAATTTTCTAAAATATTTAACTTTTTTCCTTTTTTATAAACTCTTTTGAATTTTTATATATATTTCCACATGTTGTATTCTAATTAGCTAGAAGTGTCACCTAGTGCGTTCTAGTATGTGAACTGATTTTTATAGCACTATTGAATTGAATTGAATAACGAAATATATATTTAGATACTAATGTAGGCCAAGCATTTAAGTGGGAAAAATGAAATGTGGATGTAGTCTGTACATATTGCATACTCATTGTAGATCCAACTAGAAATGCAGATTAGGGATTTTAGTGAATGTTAGCATTACCTCTGCTTTTTGATCATCAGAATGATGTTGTTCCACTACCTTCCCTCTGTTGTATCTTAAAAGAGTGTCTTCCATGCTACAATCATTCAATAGATGATGATGATGGCTAACAACTGAGTCCAATATCTCCTCATTTTAAGACTCCCACAATAATTGGGCTTAAACCCATTATTAATATGTTGCCTTAACCTACCACTTTCAGCCATATTTTCTTTTACAAAACAAAGTGCCCATCCAATTCTAAAAAACTACAGATTCTATTTTCCTATTTTTTATTTTCTTTCTTCTTGCAGATTTTTCTCATAAAATAACGGAAACGGATAAAATAACTTACTCCATACAAATACCACCAATTAGGTAGCAAAGATTTCTTTTGTGATTACAAAAAAAGAAAAAAGAAAGGTTTATAACGTACCTGGTGCTAGACCACTGGTAAAGCTTGCCGGTGGTAGAGAAAATAATGACACCAACCTCTGCATCGCATAAGATGCACAACTCTCTAGCTTTCTTCAACAACCCATTTCTTCGCTTTGAAAACGTTACTTGCCTACTATTCAAATTCTCAATCTTCTTTATTTCAATCTTCCCTCTTCCCATTTTTTCTTTTCAAGCCAAAGCGACAGAGAAAAGAAAATTAAATAAATGAAAATATCTAAGAGAAGAAAGTAGTGATGTTTATATATAACTACGTTTCTGAGATTCTATAGGACAAATAATGGAAGGAAAGTGTGACCAAAATTAGGATATATTGTGTAAAAAAGGTGGCAGATGGGATATTGGGTTAATATAATAAATCATACCTCAATTTGATTTCAAACTTTAATGTGCTCTCCAACTTTCTTTTTATCCCAATTAAGTACTTCTTCTTGGATTTCCTACTCAAACTGGTACATAAAGTTAATGGGGTTAAATTTTAAATTTGAACCAATTGTATAGAATCTCTCTCTCTCTCTCTCTCTCTCTCTATACATATCTATATTAAATTTTTTATAAATTATAAAAAATTAAAAATTCAAAAAAATAATATTTATATTCTTAAAAAATTAAAATATTTATTAAAATTAAAAAAAAGCTAATAGTTTAAGAAACTAAAAAATAAAAATTATATAAATTCTGAAATAAATATATAAAAATTTCATGTTATTTTTTAATTTTAATTCATAAAATATTTAATTTATTTTTTAAATTTTAAACTAAAAATATTTAAAATTCAAAAGGCAAACACTCGTTGGCATTCTAGGCTCTGATCAATGCTGATCAACACTAGTCAACTATGAAAAATTTTTGTGTTTTTAAAATATAAAAAAAATTAACTTCAAATATTTTTTTTATTTTTTGCAATTTATTTCAATTTTATATGTATAAAATTCTAAGTAAATTTGTAGATAATATATATATTTTTAGAATTTATATACATAATTTATATATATTTTTTGTAATATTCTAAAATTTTAAATTAATTAACCTTTTAAAGAATGTGATACTCATTGCATTTTCATTGGCTCAATTTAAAAAAATTAACAGAGTGAGTCTGGGATAAAAAATAAATCAAGTACCACATTAAGCTTTATAACCCAACCGTTTGATATATTGTCGCTTAATCTCATTATAGTGGTAGGTTATGTGATTTTTTTTCCTTCTTCCATTACTTTTTACTTTCATTTTACTCTAAATTAATTTCATTTTATTTACGATTCTATCTTTAATTATATTTTAAAAATAAAATATATTTACAACTGAAAAGTATATCTTTTTACATCTTTTATTAACAAAATTTGAGCACTTTATCAATTTCTGATGACACGAGAATAAAGTTTATTAACTCACATATTCATTTGATTATAAAATACACAAGTCTTTCCAAAAGTAGGTTGAGCATGCGAAAGTTGCAGTGGATCATGAGATTTGTCATTTAATATATCTAAGTATTTTTGGTAATTTTAAGTTTCTAAGCTTCACAAATGTTACCACTTTTTATGTTGATGTAAATGGTTATCTAATGGTTTCAATGAAAAAAAAAAAAAAACCATTATCAAATCGATTAAATGCATTTTGACTAATTTTCCTTTAATGTAGTAATTATGGTAAAAAATATATTCACAATTATATAATTACGGTTAACGCTCGAAAACCATTTAGAATGATGAGGAAAAAAATGAAATGAATATATTTTTCAACTTATAAATAACATTGAATCAAAATACAAAAATATATCTAAGAGTTCAAGGTATTTGCAAAATTTCTTTTTACTTTTTTATTTTTTTATTCAGCTTTAATCTAATCACTGACCTTTGAAATAGATAATTTTAGTTGAATTGATGCACCAGCTAATGATAATTTCAGAATTCTGTTACAGATACAAGTTCATCAATTATACAATTGCTTCACTTTCACCGTCCCTTTTTTTACTTTGAGATTCAATTTTTATGTAACAAAAGATACAATTTTATTCTTGATGCACAGTTTGATTCGTCAAAAAATTATCTTTGTCAATTCTAAAAATGTAGGTACTACTAGAATTATGTTATAAATACAATTTCAAAATTTAACCTCCAATCTTTTTACAATGAAAAAAAAGTTATAGTATAAAAATAGAAAGTGCATTGTGGGGTATGTCTCGCATTTATCGGGCTCTTTGTAAGTACTTAGAAAGACATTCTGACAAGCAACCAAATAAGGCCTAAAAAAGGCCCAACATCACGACGAGGAGCATCAGGACGACTCGACAACGTTGAAACAGTGATGAAGAGATGACGTCGCGATGAGGCGATATGCCATGTCACGACGTCACGAAATGTCCTCCTATTTGGTAGCTACGTTTTAGACTTCAAGCAGGACCGCTTCTCCTAATTAGACTCTAATTGTTCCAGGAATATTTTAGTATGATTAGAACTATAATCTTAACATATTTAAAGGGGGTCATTATATCTCTAATTTGATATGTCAATCAAAAAGGGTTTTTCTTTCTTTTTGGGGTTACAAGATGTAGTCGTAGATGAGTTTTGATGAGAGTTTTCATGGTAATTATGGAGATAATTTTGTTCTCTTTTTGCGAATGCCCTGTGAGATTTAGGGTTTTGTTTACCAATTTTCTCTTTGGGATTTTGAGCTTTGTATCAGTTTAATCATATATTTAGTTTTGGAGTTATGTGTAGATGCAAAGCATGTCGATCCTACTTTTTTTAATATGCATATATATATATATATATATATATATATATATATATATATATCAATGAATTTATGGGAATAATGCATGATTTTATTTTGCATGAATTGAGATTGATTTTAATGGTATGGTTATAAACTTTGGTTGAATTTGGCTTTGACATATATGGTTAAAAAAATAGACAAAGATTAAGGTTTTTGGTTTTTTAATTGCACTATTAAGACAACCTTATTTTGGGTTATTTTGGAAACTGTAGTGCAATAAAAAAAATTAGTTTTGACCTTTGACTATTGGGTAAATTTTAAATTTGAATATTGGTATAATTATATATTTTTTAAAATAACTTAATTGAAGCAATAAGTCACCAAAGTGATCTTTTTTTGTATAAATTATTTTGTTTTAAAATATAAAAGGTTGTGTGCATGTAACTTAAGTTATGTTAATATTATTCGGCCCAAATGAAGATTAATAATATTACATGTGCAACTATGGTAATAAACATGTGACAATTATTATGTTTACATGTGAGAAATAAATTGGCCCAAAAAAGATACATGGTTCAACATGTTCTTATTGTCAGTGTTTGATTACTATAATAAGATATCACTTACAAGTTAATATTTTGTCCAAAGATGACATATTAATGGAATGTCCGAAATCTTGAGATGGGGTTTACCTTTATTCAAATTATTTTGGTTTAAATTTGAAATATTTTAAAACAAATAAATTTAGATTTTGGCTTTGGGTTTTAATTAAGGATGTTTAATGTAACAGCTCGTTTTTCAGTGGTGTCAGAAACAATGATTTTGAGGCCACAAATCCGACGAGTAAGTTTGTAAATATTATTTTTTAATATTTACGAGTCAAATATGGTTTTAAAAAGGTTTTTGATATGATAGTTTATGCTATTCGAATAATTAATTAAGTTTAAGTGGTAAGACCCTAAAGCCAAGTGGTTTTAGAAAATGAGGTATCGGGACCTCGTTTCTATAAACCGAGCTATAAATATTTTTATAAATATTTATGAAGTGTTATTAAGGTTGTATTAAAGTTTCGTTAAGAAATTTTAATGTTCCAATACTTAATTAAGCAAAAAAGGACTAAATCGTAAAAGTTGAAAAAGTCAATCACTATTAGTTTAAAGGTCTTAATTGATTAAAGAATTATAATTGGATGGTATTAATGGGTAAATTACCCATTCTTATGTTGGTCGACGGTTAAAGCTTTATTTTCTTTTAAATTTTTATGTGTTTTATATGTTATAATATTATTATTAAAAGATAAAGAAAAAATAAAGAATAAAAAGTTAATAAAATAAGAAAACAAAAGGTTTCCTTCTTCATTTGATATGTTCATCACTGAAACACCATGGCAAGAAGAACCAAGGTTCAGTCATGCTTCAATTCATGCATGGTAAGTCATTTTTCACTCGTTTCTAATAATTTTTATGTTTTTGAGATCGTTGCAACTAGGTCTAGCTAACCCGTGCCTTCGTTTTTGAAATTGTTAAAGATTTTGAATGTTTCCATTGATTAATATTTGTGATTTTAGATGTTAAATGATGAATTTGAAGTATTATTTTTATTTATAAGTATTTTATTAAGTGATTTTTGATGAATTTGTCGATTAGGGACTAAATTGTTGAAATAGTAATAGTTTAAGGTTTTGATGTGAAATTATTGCAAAAATAGGCTGAAATGGATGCTATTAAAATTTTTTTGGCATGGGTTTGCAATAAAAATGGTTAATTTGCATGTTTTAGGCTTAGGGGGCTAAATTGAATAAAAGTAAAATGTTAGGGTAATTTTGTAAAAATGTCAAAAATGAATAAATTGCATAAAGTAAATTTTTTTACTATCTAAATTAATGAATTGAATGAAATTATTAATTTAGATCAAGATCGAGTGGAAAATCGAGGAGAATGGAAAATTACCAAATAACTCCTGTACTTTGACATTTCTACAAATTTGGCCAGGTAAGTTCGTATGAACTATAAACACTTAAATGTTGATTAGATTGAATGTTTAATGTGTTGTTCTATTTTAAATGAATCAATATATATGTGTGTGTTATTATGAAATTTATCATGTAAAGAAACGATGAAAATCCAATGACGTTCGACGACTATCAAGCCCCGTTTGAACCGTAGGAATGTATAGGATACAAATGACATGTCATTAGGGTTTTCATGTTTCAAGCACTGGTCTTGAATGCCCTACGGATGGCTGAGTTTTGACATTTGTTACGGATACTTGTTAGTTTGTGTGAGCGATATCATGTAGCTACATTTCAACCGTTAGCTTGTGTGAGCAAACTCAAGTTACCATGTTCAGGGTGTTGGTCCTGAATGTCCTATCAATGGCTGAGTTCTGACATTTGTTACGGATACTCGTCAGCTTGTGTGTGCAGCATCGTGTATCTATATTCCAACCGTCAGCTTGTATGAGCAGACCCATTTATCTCTCTAATGAGCAATGATGATAAGAAATGGTTTCGACCATATGTTTAGCACACTTTATGTAAGCTTTGCCACATATCTGATATTATTCTAAGTGGTTCAACGGACATGAAAAGGGAAAGAACAGTAAGTATTCAAATGACTTATATCATGAAAACTATGAAAAAGAATGAAAAGAAAAGGTTAAAAGAAAGTATGTTTATGTTCATGAAATTGATGATTTCAAGTGAGGTTATTCATGTTTAATGACTTATCTTATGTTAATTCAAGTGAATTATGAATTGATGCACTAACATGTATTGTTGATGATGTTTTGGCTTGTGCCAAGCTATTGATTGGATTATATTATGTTTACTTTTAAAGTTATGCATTGGAATGGTAAGTGTCCATATGGAAATATGTTTATATTCATGAAGGGTGGTAAGGATCAAAGTATGTAATTTCTTATGAAATGGTTTATCTTGTAGTTGATTCCAAAAGAGTTATGTTTAAATGCACTAGTTTGTGGTCATGGTTGATGTTATGCTTATGTCTTGTGTGTTATGCATATGAAACAGGTGAGGAAATGTAATGAAATGGTAAGTTCTTAGTTGAAATGTAATATGATGAGTTGAATGATGTATTTATATGTGAGAAATTTATGTATGCTATGGATGAATTTACCTAGTTCATGAACAAATATACTAATTAGTGAATTGATGTTGTTATTTAAGTTTTATGCTAAGTAAATGAAATGGAAAGTAAGTAAATGGAATGGTAAGAAAATAACTAGAGTGGTTTATAGCATTATGAAAAGGTTAATGATTGAGTTAAATGTTTTACAAATCCTATTATGATAGGAATGAAAAATATATGTGATATTGATAAACTTACTAATTTATGAGTTAATGGTTATAAAGTTTGATAAACCTTGTGGTAGTGGTATAGGTTTATAATTACCCCATAAAGTTCATTATTGAAACGAATTGTTATTTTTAAAGTTTATACGAGCTTACTAAGCATTCATTGTTTACGTAGTTATTTTCCTTTACTTTATAGATTATCGGAAGCTCGATCGATTTGGAAGCTCGTCGGAGACCTATCACACTATCCAGTGAATATCGATAGATTTTTATGTTTTGATCAAGGTTATAATGGCATGTATAGGTGGACTTGTGGTTTATGTTAGTTGATGAGTTTGGCATGGATATGTCATTTTGGTTGATGTAACCTTGGTACTTTTGATGCCTTGTTGATGTGTGTTATTTTCACAATGTGTTAATGCATGTTTGAATGGCCAAAATGGTAAGTGATGAATTGACCTCAACATGGCCAAGTTAAGGTATGCTTTGGAAAGGTTTTAAATAGATGTGCATGATTGAAATATGGTTTGTATATATATTGGTTGTTGGAACCATTTGAAAATGGCTAGATTTGTGTCATTTAAATGGTTTTGATGCATGTGAGAAATGGTCCAAATGATAAAATTATTTTGATATGGCATGAATCTAATATGGTATGGTTGATATGTGTCAATTGTGATATGTTTTGGTATGGAAACAAGTTAGTTGATAAATGGTTAAATATGTACATGTTTAGGTATGTTTGATGTATGTGCTTGAGGTGCCTATATGACATATTGGTTGTATGAATTATTAGCCTATTGTATGGACCTTTTTATGCAGGTTTTGAGCATGTTTAGAAGACTTGATCATGTGTGCAAAAGTACTGAGGCTTATGCCTGAGAAGGGTGAAAGAAATGGCTTGATTTTAGCCATTTTCTTGTCCACATGGCCTAAGACACGGGCGTGTGTCTCAGCCGTGTGTCCCCTGTAGGTTTTAAAGGGTTGCAAGTCAAATAGTTATACGGCCTAGCACACGGGTGTGTGGCTTGGCCGTGTGACCCAAGTCAGAGAGTTACACGGGCATGGACACGGGCTGGGACACAGCCGTGTGTCCTTATTTCAAATGCTACACGGCCTTAGACACGGGCGTGTGTCTCAGCTGTGTGAGTCACACGGCCTGGCCACACGGTCATGTGACCCCTACAGCGTGAAATTTTCTATTTTTTTGATAAAGTTTTAAATGTTTCTGATTTAGTCCCGAATTGTTTTAAAAGTGTTTCTAAGGCCTCCATGGCTCGAATAAGGGACGATATGCATGTGTTTGGATGAATTGTGCTATGATTTATGAAATGTTTAGAATTAAATGTTTTAAGTTATGATTTTATGGTAATGCTCCGTAACCCTATTCTGGCAACGGATACAAGTTAGGCGTGTTACATCTAATATTTTAAATAGATTAGTTAAAAAAAAGTCGCCAAAGTTACCTCTTTTGCGTAGATTAGTTTATTCAAAATATCATGATGATTATATGTTTTTGTGATTCATGCGTTTATTAATTGACCCGAAGGTAAGTTAATATTTGGCAGAATTTCAACGACATATGTGGTAATAAATGTGTGTCAATTATAAGGTACTTTATGTGAGCAATAAGTTAGTCCAAAGATTGATTCATTGTTTGACATAATTTATTGTCAATTTTTAATTGCTACAATAAGAGTACCGCTTACTATTAATATTATTGTCCAAAGAATTAATATTAATGTAGTGTTTGGTATCTTGAGATGGGATTAGCCATTATCTTGAATTTATTGTTTACTTATGAATATTCATGTGAGCTTGTTTTTATCTATTTTGTTCTATACTCAACTATCATCTTCTGCTACCTCAATATCTGCTAATATAAACTCTATACCCATTTTTAATGAGACTAATTTTAAGAATGGAAAAGAAACTTATAGTGCTTGGTTGTATGGACATAGACCTTACACTAAGGGAAGAACAACATGCACCTTTCACTGCGGAAAGCACCCCTGATGCTAAAAGGGATTTTAAGAGGTGGGATTGTTAAAATTGCATGAATCTAGTGATGATGAAGCACAACATTCCAAAAGCCTCTAAGGGCATAGAATCTGAAGAGATTACTAAGGCAAAGAGTTTCCTTGACAAAATTGAGAAATATTTTGCTAAAAACAGTAAGGTTGAGATGACAATACTTTTGACTTCTTTGATGTCTATAAAGTATAAGGGTCAAGGAAATTTTGAGCGATCTAAGGGCTATGAGTTTTATGATTCCACAATTAGAAATATTTTTGAGACGAGAATTGCAACATTTTTTGAGGATGTTGAGTTTAGAGGGAGAAATAAGGTTAGAAACATTGCTTTTGAGGAGGAATTGGATTCTAACTTAGTTCCTGCTATCACTTTTGACGATGTTTAGGTTCTCATACAGTGAATTCAAAACCTCAACAAGACCAAGTTTAACAACTCCCTATTCAAGATGAGGTAATTATTCTAGAAGAAAAAACTCAACAACCTTAGGAACTAATGTCATTACAAATGTCCACTGGAGAAAGGATTATAGGCTTTAGTGGAATATTTGACCTTAAACTGCACCAGATGAATATTAAGTTAATGGTTTCTCAATGGTAACATGATCATACATGTATATGGTGCAACTAGAAAATTTTGTATCTGATGATGCAAAGTTAAAGATTTGCAAATTAAATAACTTTATCTATGGGCATAAGAAGACTTATCGTTAATAGCATTACAAAATTTACTAAATGATTATCTCATTCGGTTTAGAGATGAATTTGGTAGATAATTGTATATGCCACAAGTTCAATGGAAGCAAGGTTCTATATTTGGTTTTATATGTTAATGGCATACTACTTGTCAATAATAAGTTAAGTCTCAACCAGTACCCCAAGAATGATTTTGAGATTAATGAAATGCATAAGATTCCCTACGTCTCAAGAGTGGGGAGTCTAATGTATGCTCAAGTATGTACACGTCCAAACATTGTGTACATTGTTGGGATGTTAGATAGATATTTAAGCAACCTTGTTTGGATAGTAGGATAGCAGCTAAGAGGGTTATAAGGTATCTTTAGAAAATAAAAGATTACATGCTAACATATTGAAGGTCTGATAAGTTAGAGATAATCAAGTATACAGACTCCAATTTTGATGGAATATTGATACAAAATTTTGTCACTAGGGTGCAAATTGTGACAATAATTGGTAGTCCTTTATTCCAATAAGAACAGGAGCACATCAAAGTCAAACCACATAGACTTTAAATTCCTAGTTGTTAAAGTAAAAAAAAATAAATCAAAGTGGTTAGGTGCCTAAAAAATAAGCATATTGGGACAAACTTCATAATTGTGGATCAGCCTACTAAGAGACTACCACCCAAGGTTTGTCTTGAGCACACTACTTATATAGGTTTTGTAACACCCCTAACCCATATCCATCACCGGAACAGGGTTACAGAGTGGAAACACAGAAATTTACACATTTTTGCATACCCTTTTTAACTTAAAATCATAGAGTTTCAATAAAATTCTTGTCGAAAAATTAATTAATTTTTACAAAATAATTAAAGTGCACTTAAAGTATGAACATGTTCAATTTTAGTTAATTTTATAATTAATTTTGATGAATTTTGGTTATTTTTGACAAATTTGCACAAAGGGCAAAAAATGGCTCGGTAAACACTGCTAGAAGCATAAAACTGAGAAGCAATATGAAGTATCGAGGCGAACTAAATTTCAGCCTAAGACGGTCCAAAATTATATGTATTAATTCATAATATAATTAATTTTAATTTATATCCAAATTAATTTGGGTTAGCAAAGTTGAAACTATCAACCTTGCCATATGTGTGGCCGGCCAAGGAAGGGCTATTTGGCTGATAATTTTAGCTATTTTTAGCAGCCCTCCTCAGCTATAAAAACCCCCTTAGGTTTGTCATTTGAAAACCACACCTCAAGCGTTCACATCTTTCCTCTCTTCTCTCCACTTTCTCTCTTCTTTTCCATTCCAAAATTCCATTGCTCTTTTGCCGATTTCTCCTCTTGGGAAAGGGGCATTCATCAACTATTTGCAGTAGCAACTAAGTGTTCATAGCAGCCTTGGTCAACAAGGACAACGGAGAAGGAAGAACGGAGCAACTAGTCAAGCCACGGAAAAACACTGGATTTGATTCTTGTTCCCTATCTCTTTAATTTTTGTTTTTGTTATGCTGAACATATCTATGAATATTTATGTTGTTGGAATGGTTAATTTAATCAATTTAGCTTGAATTTAATTCGTGTTAGGTTAGTTGCATTTCGTTTCTAAAATTATTAAAATTGTGTTTATGTTGTTATAGGCCTCGATAAGATGCTTGATTAAGTAAAATCATGACTAAGTTATTCTTGCATTACAATTGTTAGGTAACTAATGAATTAATTATTTAAATGGATTGAAATTGCAATTACTGGACACAGTACTTAATCAGTGCATGTTTAATCATCTAAGGTAGCCGAGGGTTAGATTAACAACAGTATCTAACGATACATTTGCCTTGCATAACTTGCAAGATTATTGTGATTAAACTATTTCAAGGGAAGGATACTTTGTTACCTCACATAGTCTTTTATGTGCTTATTAAATCGAGTTAATTATTTGAATTGACATAGGGATATGTACAAGAGATTATTTCGATTTAATAAGTATGTATGTGCAATAACATATTTGCCTATTAAGATTTGTTTAATCGGTTGAATTGACATAGGGATATAGTCAAGAGATAAATGGATTTTGGTAGGTGAGTATGCTCATAAGTTAGTAAATTACCGAGTTGTCGTGAACTTATTCTTAATAATATAAACATGAGTTTAATAATTATAAGTTAAGAAATGTAATTAATCTAACACAATTATGTCATCTTGATTAAAATCGTGCATTTGAGATTTATTTATTTAGTTTACTTAGTTTAAAATCTTAGTTTTTAATTACCCTCTTCAAACAAAATATTTTTCTTTACCAAAGTGTTTTAAATAGCATGCATAAATAGTTCTTTTACTTGTTGCGATTGTGTACACTTGCACATTTCCGTCGTTCCAAGTTTTTGGCGCCGTTGCCAGGTACTGTAGACCCTGAGATTGAACAAACTTTCCAACTGCGAAGAAGACAAGCAAGTTAGAGAAGGACTGAAGAGATGAACTTCGAAAATCTGAATCAAGGAAACGAAGCAAACCTTGCTCAAAATCCTATCCTTATTGCTAATGATAGGGATAGAGCTTTGAGATAGTATGCCGTGCCAGTATTTCATGATCTTAATACTGGTATTAGGAGACCCAAAATTGAGGCACAATAGTTCGAGTTGAAGCCAGTCATGTTCCAGATGCTTCAGACAGTGAGCCAATTCAGTGGAATGCCTTCCGAAGATCCTCACCTATACTTAAGACTGTTTATGGAGGTGAGCGATTCTTTCAAGTTAGCCAGAGTACCCGAAGATGCATTACGATTAAAGTTGTTCCCATATTCACTAAGGGACAGAGCTCGAGCTTCATTGAACTCATTGCCACCAAAGTCAATTTCAACATGGAAAGAGTTAGCAGAAAAATTCCTTATGAAGTATTTCCAGCCTAACAAGAATGCTAAGTTAAGGAACGAGATCACTGCTTTCCAACAAATGGATGATGAGTCATTGTATGAGGCATGGGAAAGGTATAAAGAATTATTACGAAAGTGCCTTCATCACGGAATCCCACATTGCATAAGACATTTTATAATGGTCTCAATGCTTACACGAGGATGGTCGTGGATGATTCTGCTAATGGTGCTCTACTTTCTAAGTCTTATAACGAGGCTTATGAAATCATTGAGAAGATTGCCAGCAAAAATTATCAATGGCCAACCAATTGAGCAGCGTCAGGAAGACGAGTTGTTGGAATACATGAAGTAGACGCTCTTACTTCACTCGCATCTCAAGTATCATCGATATCCTCAATGTTAAAAAATTTTACTACTAATGGGTGTAATAGTTTTGCAACACAGTCACTGAATCAATTTGAAAATGTAGCCTATGTTTATTGTGGGGAAGGATATTTGTTAAAAGAATGTCCATTGAACCTAGAATCTGTGTAGTACATTGGTAACCAGAACCACAATCGAGGAAGGCAAAGGTTGCAATCTAATTTCTATAACCCATCACGGCGAAACCACCTGAGTTTTTCCTGGAGTAACCAAGGGGTAGGAACAGTAACAATTATGTCCAACCTAGATCGACCCAGCCACCTAGTTTTTCCCAACAAGCTTAGAAACCAACCCAAGCTGAACCATCCAATAGCCTAGAGAATCTATTGAAGGCATACATGGAAAAAATGATGCCTCTCTAAGGAATTTGGAGAATCAAGTGGGCCAGCTTGCAACTGAACTCAGAAACTGACCACAAGGTGCTTTACCTAGTGATACGGAGAATTCATGGAATCCAAGGAAGGAGCATTGTAAAGTGTTAACATTGAGGAGCGAAAAGACTTTAGAGCCCAATTCCATCGAAGTTGAGAAGGAGCCAGCTGACGCTCAAGACTCAGAGGAAGTTCAACCGAGTGTTGAAATTCCAGTTTCACCGGAAATTGAATCTGTAAAATCCGACAAGGTAACTTCTGAACAGCAAATTCTGATCAACTAATAACTCCGTTAGATACAAAATTTCCACAGAAAATGAATCAACTAGTTCCAGTAAAGAAACCTCCACCACCCTACCCTCAAAGACTTCAGAAGCAGAAGCAGGAAATTTAATTCAAGAAGTTCCTAGACGTACTCAGGCAACTTCATATCAACATCTCGTTGGTTGAAGCACTTGAACAAATGCCAAACTACATCAAATTCATGAAGGATATCCTGTCTAAAAAATCAAGGCTTGGAGAATTTGAGACGGTAGCCCTAACAAAGGAATGCAGTGCATATCTTCATGACAAACTACATCCAAAATTGAAGGATCCTAGATGTTTTACCATACCTTGCAATATTGGAGCAACATATTGTGATAAGGCACTATGTGACTTGGGTGTTAGTATCAACTTGATGCCCATGTCAATATTTAGGAAGTTGGGGATAGGTAAAGTTAGACCTGCTACCTACTACGGTTACACTTCAATTAGCAGATCGATCCTTAACAAATCTAGAAGGAAAAATTGAGGACATATTGGTACGTATAGAAAAATTTATCTTTCCTGTTGACTTTATGATTTTAGACTTTGAAGCAGACAAAGTGTAACACCCCTAACCCGTATCCGTCATTAGATAAGGATTACGAGGCATTACCTAACAGATCATAGCTCAAAACAGGCATTCATTACAATTCATGCTTCATAAATTAACCCTATCAATACATTTATCCCATTCGAATTTCAGAGTTTAAAACACCCATATTCATCTCGTTTGTATTTTAAAAATATTATCTAAGCTTTTCTTATTATAAAACGTATACCGTATATATTATAATTACTATACAATATCACACGGCATATAGACTCCAACATATTCCGCCTAAACAACCTCAACAAATGGTCATGTATGAAATTTTAAACTTCATAGTCATGCACTCAAATTACAAATTTCATAATCAAGCCAACCACATTTATCTATTTATTCACTTCATGAACTATTCGGCTAGCATATCAATCTAAATTTAACCATTCACATGGCCTAAAAACATATATATTTTTTTAAACAAAAACCATCATTACTAAAAGACCAAATATCGCTTCATTCAACATGAGATTATGCGCATATGACCACTTTATTTTGAGCAAATTTCATTCACTCATATTGAAGCATATTATACCATCACGAACCTAATCATAGTAATTCAACCTTAGGTGATTACATACTAGCATATACATTCACATTCACTAATGAATATCCGAATTTACATGCACATCGTATACTAACCCTCAAATTATTTCTAATATAAAAGTACCTCAAATTGAAACACCAAAACATACCTATTTCTCATTATAAATTTGTGCGTATGAGACCATATTAATCTGAACCATTTCGAACATAAATAATACTTAAAGTACACCTAAATCACGTGATCAAAAATTTCATACACATAGCCAATCCCTTAACCACATATTCAGTCATCACATTCAACCCCAAAAATAAATCATGTCATTTTCATCATGAACTGAACTTAAAACTCTTTCATTCAAACCTATAAAATATATGCATGCTTAATCATTACATATATAAATATTTACCCTCTATAATCAAATAGATCCAAACAAAACCATCAATCGAACAATCATAGAACATGCCCATTCTTGCATTTGGCAACCGAACTTATATAGTCAAAATTCCAACAAATATATATATCATTACTTCGTTACTAAGCTAATTTATACAACTATCCACCATTCAAAATTGTTCCATAACTCGTATTTCCAAAATTAGCTAACTATCAAACCAACTATTTAACCTACCTATCATTTCTCATTACCAATTTATAACCAAGATCTCAATCATATATAAATCAATAACCTACTTATCATAATAGTATCAATTTCTAGCCATATATGCACAAACTTTAACATTAAAGCCAAACTATGTAACCAAATACCACACATATATATACACTATGAAATATATTTTCATAAAAAGCTATTACCCAAAACCGAACACATAAGTATTAATATCAAGATTAAGCCATTTTCGCATGGCTAAATATATATATATATACACACTTCATGACTAAACAAGATAAATACTAGCCTATACATGCCATATGTTTAAAGTTTGAAGCTTTGAAAATATCGAAATAAAGTTCGATAGTGTGACGGACTTCCTTGACAATCCTTGAGCTCGTAACTAACTTACAAAATCTATAAAACAACGAATGAACAAACACATAGTAAGCTTAAATAGCTTAGTAAGTCATAAGCAAATGATTTTCAAAGAATACATATAGGTTATACAAGTAGGTCGAATTCTACTAATATTGAACACATATATATACTCATATTTAAGTGATTAATTCATCTTTTTATGTTATACAAAGTACTTACCTTTACTTCCAAACTTCGTATAACTTAAACATACCTGAATTGTTTAATTCAAACTTGCATTCGATTTTGCCATATAATTTCCCGTTATACCATTCGAAACCAAAAAGGGTATTCAGACTACTTTAAATAGCTCGTACAATGCCAACGTCCCACACGTGGTCATACATGTATTCAAATAATGATGCCACTGTCCCAGATAGGGTCTTACACGAAATCAAATACGATGCCTATGTCCCAAACATGGTCTTACACATAAATCTTAATTCGATGCCAATGTCCCAGACGTGGTCTTACAGGATATCACATATCAAAATTCCTGTAGTTCGTACTATTTTTGAATGTTGTAAATCAATTGAATTAAGCTCATAATTAATCATATTAAGCTAAATTCAATTCGGTGTTGAAGATATACATGCAAACAATTCAATTTGGTTACGTATAAAATAAATACATTCAATTTAGCATCAATTATTCACTTACGAACTTACCTCAGACCAAGATAAGTGAATGGAATTGACTACTCGACCACTTTCCACTTCCCCCATTCTAATTCTGTTTTCTTTTGTTCTTGATTTAAATAAATTCAAATTTAGCTATTTAATAACACATTTCATTCAATTTAAACCATAAACACATAATTTGGGCAATTTGCACTTTAGCCCCTAAAATTCACATTTTTCACAATTTAGACCCTATTTCATAAAATCACAAAATACACAAAATTCATCAAAACAATGTCATAGCCAAATCTTCCTATGGTCCCTAGCAACCCATATATTTCATTTATTACACATTTTAATCCCTCTATTTCTTATTTTCACATTTTAGCCCAAAATACTCAAATTCATCAAAAATCCAAACACAAAACATATTAATCTCATACCAAGCTTTCATAATTCATCAATTAACATCATTAAACTCACAAAATCATCAATGGCACAACTCAAAATCATCATCAAATTCTAAAATTGAGGCATGGGCTTAAGAGAACACATTGCAACGATCACAAAATATAGAAATTATCAAAAACCGAGCAAACCACATACCTAAATCAAAGCTTCAAGTGTGCCGAACCTAAACAACAACCATGACTTCTTTTCTTCTCAACATTTGGCCATGCAAAAGATGAATACCCCACTAAGCTTTTAATTTGTTTTATTTATGTCATATTAATACATCATTTACATTTTTAACCTTGGTAATTTAATATACAAAACACATAATGGTTGTGTTTTACCGTCCATAAGCTTTAATAGTGGCCTAATTTCCCTTTAAGGACTTAACAATTAAATAACCATAGCAAATTAGTACTTTAACAATTAGAATGTCACTTTTACATTTTATGCGATGTAGCCCTTTTTTTTACAAATTAAGCACACAAACGGATAAATTAAATCATGAAAATTTCACACATGTCAATTGACATACTATAAGCACGAAAAATAATATTAAAATATTTTTCTAACTCAGATTTATGGTCCCAAATTCACTGCCTGACTAAGGTCTAAATCGGGCTATTACACAAAGAGGTGCCAATCATCTTAGAAAGACCATTCTTAGCAACCGGAAGGACCCTTATTGTTGTGCAGAAAGGTGAGCTTACTATTCGTGTTCAGGATGATCAAGTAACATTTAACATTTTTAAGTCCATGCGATTTCCTGACACAATTGATGATTGTTCTGCAGTGTCCAATTTAGAGGATTTAATCATGGAGAAGGAACTCAATTATGGTGCGGACCCATTGGAACAAATTTTGACATCAGATCCTCCAAATGATGAAGAGGAGGATGAATACTTAGCTTTGTTAGAAGCTAATCAAAGGGGATTTAATCCGCAATCCCATTTTGAATCTTTGGAGTTAGAGAAAAAGGATTATGCCCAACCAAAAGCGTCAATCGAGGAGCCACCTAAATTAGAACTGAAGGTACTTCCCTCACATTTGAAATATGTTTATTTAGGTAACTCTTCTACTCTGCCTGTGATTGTTTCAGTAGAATTAACTATTGAGCAAGAAGAGAAACTCATCCTGGTGTTGAAACAATTCAAGAAGGCTATCGGATGGACCATAGCTGATATTCACGAAATTAGTCCATCTGTATGCATGCACAAGATTATCTTAGAAGATGGTAAAAAAGGGACGATTGATAGACAACGAAGACTGAACCCCATCATGAAGGACGTAGTCAAAAAAGAAATCATCAAATGGTTAGATGCGGGTATAATTTACCCTATCTCAAATAGTTCATGGGTAAGTCTGGTCCAGTACGTGCCAAAGAAAGGAGGTATCACTGTAATTGAAAATGAGAATAACAAGTTGATACCGACTAGAACAGTTATGGGATGGAGAATTTGCATCGATTATCGTAAGCTGAACAAGGCAACTAGGAAATATCACTTTCCTTTACCGTTTTTGGACCAGATGCTGGATAGACTAGCAGGGCGAGACTATTACAGTTTTCTCGATGACTACTTGGGGTATAATCAGATTACAATAGCACCAAAAGAACAGCACAAGACAACATTCACCTGTCCGTACGGTACATTTGTATTTAGGCGCATGCCATTTGGTTTATGTAATGCACCTACTACATTTCAAAGATGTATGATATCTATTTTTACTGACATGGTTGAGAAGTATTTGGAAGTTTTTATGGATGATTTTTCAATATTCGGAGATACATATGATGATTGCCTAGCCAATTTAGCCAAGGTAGTAAGACGATACGAAGAAACAAACCTTGTACTTAACTAGGAATAGTGTCATTTCATGGTACGAGAATGTATTGTTCTAGGGTTTCGGATAATAAGACATGGAATTGAGGTAGATAAAGCAAAGGTAGATGTTATTGAGAAACTCTCACCTCTAATATCTGTAAAGGGTGTTAGGAGCTTTTTGGGCCACATCGGTTTCTATCAAATATTCATCAAGGACTTCTCCAAAGTTGCTAAACCCTTATGCAAATTATTGGAGAAGGACACGACGCGTAAATTTGATGAGGAGTTGTGATAGCCCGAAATAGGGCCTAATCAGAATAGTGGTTTCCTAACCACAAATCCAAAGTGAAATAGTTTAATTTTATAAATTTTTATTCACTACTGATTGATTGAAATATTTTGTGAAAATATGGATAGGAAATTTTAATGATTTAGTGCCTAATTGAATTTTTAGGACTAAATTGAGAAAAATGCAAAGTGTGTCTAATTAGTGATTAAATGACTTAATTGAATCATTGCATGAAATTGGAAGTGCTTATGTGGAAAATAGACCATAAATAAGTGTTATGGACACATAAGGGTAATTCTAGAAAAATATCTAAGTAAATGGGTTAAGGGCATTTTTGTCAAAATTGAAAAAAAAAAGACAAAATAAGATGAAAATAAGTGTTCATCTTCTTCAAAGGAGATGCTTGCTGCCAAAAATTTCATGTTACCATAAGCTAGGGTTCTTCATTTTTCTAAGCTCAATTGTAAGTGATTTCTTGCCCCATTTTTTAATTATTTTCGTATTTTTATGCTTATTGAAGCTTGAATTTCATGTTTCTACCATTTATTTTAAATGAAATTAAAGTTTAAAAATGTACCCATTCATGATATAGTTGAAATTTGATGAGTGATGATAGATAATGAATGTTTGAAGTGCTAGTTACGAGTTTTACTAGATGAATTTCGATAAAAATGTTGAAAAAGGACTAAATTGTGAAAGATAGTAAAGTGTGCATAAAGTTATGATTTTGTGAAATTGAGGGCTATTATGAGCATGAAATATGATTTAGTGAGGTTTGAAATTTAAGAATTTAGTGAATTTTATTTTTATGAGCTTTGGGACAAAAGTGAAATTTTTGAAAAGTTATGGGAAAATATGTAAATTTGTCAAAATGTTGTGTATGAATTGTATTTGAATGAAATGTTGTTAAATATATTAAATTGTGTTAATATAGATTAAGAAAGAAGAAATAGTGGAAGTGATCGGGGAAAAGAGAAGGTTATCGACTAATTTACGAAAATAGTCGTTTTGCATCCGAGGTAAGTTACGTGTAAATAATAGCAATATATTTTTATAAATTGTGAATTATATTTGATATGTGAATTAATATTGAATGTGGAAGGAAAATTTTTCATGAATTATTCAAGTGATAAAGTGTTTAAAATAAAGTGTTAAGTGTAAATTCCCGGTTGAACTTAGGAATAGAAGTGGATACAAGTGACATGTCACTAGAGACCAGTGTTACAGTGTTACAGTGAGTCCCGGGTGTTAGGTGATCTAGCATGTGTTGCAGACACCTGGCTCGTGGACATTTTCAGTGTTATTAATCAGTAGTAGCTTCGGCCACAATTCAGTGGTAGCTACGGCAACATATCAGTGGTAGCTTCGGCTACATTTCAGTGGTAGCTACGGCTACATATCAGTGGTAGCTTCGGCTAAATATCAGTGTGGCACTTATGTGGTAATTCTCTACGTATCTGCGTATATTTCGAGTGTTCAACGGGATTAATATTGAGTTAAAGTGAATATGAAATGAAGTGTATGTGCAGGTACAATTGAAAGAATGAGCATATGTGATTAAAGTTAAGTGTATAAATGCATGTGCAAGTGAATTGGTAAGATTATGTATGTGTAAGTGATTGAAATTGCTAATAAATGTTTGATTAGTTATATGAGAGAAATGTTAATTGTTAAATGAGTATTTATAGTTTACATGTAACTTACTAAGCTATTAGTAACTTACACCTTTCTTCCTTTCCTTTGTTTTATAGTGTTTTGAGCTTGCTCGAATTGGGGATCGTCGGAGCTCGTATCACACTATCATAGCCATCTCGGTATTATGTGTTTTCAAAATGTTTAAAGTTATGGCATGTATAGAGTCTTAACCCTTTTGAGGATGCTCAAATGATATGGCTAAGATTAGCTATGGAAATGGTTAGTAAAGAATATGTTTTGGTGTTATGTATGTTTAAATGGTAACTAATACAAAGAAGCAGTTTTTGGACAGTAGCAGTGATGTGAATTTGAAAATTCACCAAAAATAGTAGAAATAGAATTAGAGATTTAATGAGATATATAATTAAATCTTATCAAGTCTATTTTTACATAAAAGAAACGTGTAGGCAAAAGAATTTTATATTTTGAGATATTTGAATTTTAGTGAGACAGGGTCAGAATGGTTTTTAAAGTCCCCTGTTCTAACTTTAGAAAATCATTATAAATTGTACAGAAAGAATTATGGGTCATAATTTATATGTGTAGATTCCTTAGTGAGTCTATTTTCAAAATATACAAACGATAACATTATATGAA
Organism: Gossypium turneri; assembly: GCA_008044935.1. NCBI lineage: Eukaryota > Viridiplantae > Streptophyta > Magnoliopsida > Malvales > Malvaceae > Gossypium > Gossypium turneri. The sequence continues at coordinate 20,039,871 of CP032572.1, read as the reverse complement.
TTCTGTACAATGAGATAATTTGGTTTTAGTGCCAAGAGGTCAAAACTATAAAGCTGTGAAACAGGGGAGACTTTAATGAATAAACTGTTTGGCTAAGTCAAAAATTCTGAAAATTTTATGGAAGGAAGGTATATGAGTCTAGTTTTAGGAAAAATTTATATATTTAAATTTCTAGTTTCGTAACTTGAGTTATAATTAAATTAGTGACAGTCGCGAAGGTGGATAATTTTGTTGTGAACAGTGAAATTAATTCTAAAAGCAAGTTTTTATGCTCCAATCTAGTGAGTTAAGTCAGACACCGCCTCGTGCTCGACTCCAAAAATGGTCTTGGGTAAGGGGTGTTACATTTAGTGGTATCAGAGCTACGGTTTAGTCGATTCTCGGACTAACTTAGAGAGTGTAATAGACTATCTATACATGCCATAATTGAATAATGATAGTGTGACGACTCCTGACATCTTAAAATGTTTTTTTATAGTAATGGATCCTAATCGAGATACAGCTGATGATGCTCAAAATAATACGCCTGCTCTTGCGCAAGAGACGGCACCAATTGAAAGTCGACCCAAGACTCAAGGTCAAAGAGATGAGGCTCGAGAAGCCTTTCTCCATATGATGAGCAATTGGTATACTGAGTTTGCTAGAACTAATCCTAATTCTCAACCTCCTCCGACCCTTCCTATTCCTCAAGCTATTCCCATAGCTCCTCAACAAACTGAAGTGCTAAGATTGTCAAAGCCTCCAGTGGACAAATTTGAAAGTATGGAGCCGAAGAGTTCCGAGCTAATGTAAATGATGATCTTGAAAGAGTAGAGTTCTGGCTTGAAAATACTATCAGAGTGTTGGATGAATTATCTTGTACTCCAGAAGAAAGTCTCAAATGTGCTATCTCATTGTTGAGGGATTCGACTTATAATTGGTGGAAAAATTTAGTGTCAATGGTGCCTAAAGAGAAAGTTACATGGGATTTCTTTCAAGAGGAATTTCGGAAGAAGTATGTAAGTCAGCGTTTCATTGATCAAAAGAGAAAAGAGTTTCTTGAATTGAAACAGGGGCGCAAGACGGTAGTCGAATATTAACGAGAATTTGTCAAATTAAGCAAGTATGCCCAAGAGTGTGTATCTAATGAAGCTACATTGTGCAAGAGGTTTGAAGATGGATTAAATGAGGAAATCCGATTGTTAGTGGGAATTCTGGAAATTAAAGAGTTAGTGGTACTAGTTGAAAGAGCTATCAAGGCGGAAGAATTGAGCAAAGAGAAAAGAAAAGTGGAAAGTGAAGTAAGAGATGCAAGAAAAAGATCAATTGGCAAGTCATTTCAGTCTCAAGCAAAGAAGTCTAGAGAAATGAATACTCGATCGAATGCTTCTAGTGTGAATTTTCAAAGAGATCGAGGAAGACAATATTCAAGTTCTAAAGCTCAAGCGACCTCTATGGCAAGTGTAGGTAATGTTAAACCTACTAGACCGGAATGTCAACATTGTGGAAAATGACATTTGGGGGAATGTTATTTAATCAGTCGAGCATGTTAATGTGGATCTCAAGATCATTTTGTGAAAGATTTTCCAGAAAGAGAAGAGATAGAAAAGTTTCAGAATGTGAGATCGAGCAGTGTGACTACTAGAGGAAGACCACCGAGAAATGTGGGGATTGGAACTAATGGTAAAGGTGTAACAAAGATACTACCGTAAGATCTGAAGCGAGAGCTCCATCGAGAGCTTATGCCATCCGAGCTAGAGAGGAAGCATCTTCCCCTGATGTGATCACTGGTATATTTTCTCTTTATGACACTAATGTTCTTGCATTGATTGATCCTAGTTCTACTCACTCATATGTATGCATAATTTAGTATCTGATAAGAATTTGTGTGTTGAATTGACTGAGTATGTGGTTAAAGTGTCAAATCCTTTAGGCAAGCATGTGATAGTTGATAAAATATGCAAAAATTATCCTTTGATGATGCAAGGTCAGTGTTTCCCTGCCAACTTGATGTTGTTGCCATTTGATGAATTTGATGTTATTTTGAGAATGGATTGGTTGACATTATATAAGGCCAAGATAGATTGTAGTTAAAAAATTCTTGAGTTGAAGTGTAGTAGTGGTAAAGTTCTTCGGGTTGAAACAGATAAATCAAATGTGATGCCAATTGTGATTTTTGCCATGTTTGCTCAGAAATGTTTGAAAAATGGTTGTAAAGCATATCTTTCTTATGTGTTGAATACAAAAGTGTCTGAACTAAAAATCGAATCAGTGCCAGTGGTATGTGAATATTTAGATGTGTTCCCAGAAGAGTTTTTAGGTTTGCCTCCGATTAGAGAAGTAGAGTTTGGTATTGAAGTAATGTCAGGTACCGCTCCAATATCGATTGCTCCCTACAGAATGGCACCAACTGAACTGAAAGAGTTAAAAGTGCAATTACAAGAGTTGACAGATAAAGGATTCGTAGGACCAAGTTATTCTCCGTGGGGTGCTCTTGTGCTATTTGTGAACAAAAAGGATGGAACATTGAGATTGTGTATTGATTACCGTCAACTTAACAAAGTGAGAGTGAAGAATAAGTATCCATTGCCCCAAATTGATGACTTGTTTGATCAGTTAAAGGATGCCACAGTGTTTTCCAAAATTTAAGACCCGGATATTACCAATTGAGAGTTAAAGAGACAGATGTGCCAAAGACTGCTTTCAAAACCCGGTATGGCCACTATGAGTTTCTTGTAATTCCTTTTGGTTTGACTAATGCTCCAGCTATTTTTATGGATTTGATGAATCAAATTTTTCGGCCCTATTTGGATAAATTTGTTGTGGTGTTTATAGATGATATTCTTATTTATTCCCAAAATGAAGCTGAGCATGTCAAACATTTAAGATTGAGCTAGAGACTCTGCGGGAAAAGAAATTGTTTGCTAAATTTAGCAAGAGTGAATTTTGGCTCAGTGAAGTTGGATTTTTGGGACACATTATCTCGTGAGATGGCATCCGAGTGGATCCAATAAGATATCGGCAATAGTTGAATGGAAGCCTCCAAGAAATGTATCTGAAGTTAGGAGTTTTCTGGTCTTAGTCAGATATTATCGTCGATTCGTAGAAGGTTTTTCAATGATAGCTTCACCGATAACAAAATTGTTGCAAAAAGATGTTAAGTTCGAATGGACCGAGAAGTGTCAACAAAGTTTTGAGAAATTAAAGAAGTGTTTAACTGAGGCACCAGTGTTAGTGCAACCCGAGTCAGGAAAGGAATTTGTTGTTTATAGTGACGCATCGTTAAGTGGGCTCGGATGTGTATTGATGCAAGAAGGAAAAGTGATAGCGTATGCTTCTCGACAATTGAAACCGCATGAACGAAATTATCCTACTCATGATTTAGAGTTGGCTGCTATTGTCTTTGCTTTGAAGATTTGGCGTCATTATTTATATAGTGAGAAATGTCATGTTTATACAGATCATAAAAGTTTGAAATATGTTATGACACAAAAAGATCTGAATTTGCGGCAACGAAGATGGTTGGAATTATTGAAAGATTATGAACTTGTGATAGATTATCATCTTGGAAAAGCCAATATAGTTGATGATGCTTTTAGCAGAAAGTCTCTTTTTGCTTTGAGAGCTTTGAATACGAGATTAACATTGCCTGAGAATGGATCATTGTTTGCAGAGTTAAAAGCTAGACCATTGTTTCTTCAAGAAATTTGTGAGGCTCAAAAAGTGGATAATGAATTGCAAAGAAGAAAGACTCAGTGTGCAGTGGATGATAATTCTGATTTTTGGATTGATTCAGATGGATGTTTAATATTTCGTGACAAAATATGTGTACCGAAAAATGTTGATTTAATTCAAAAAATTTTGCAAGAAGCGCATGATAGTAGTTTGGCAGCTCACCCTGGTAGTGTAAAAATGTACAATGATTTGAAGAAATTATATTGGTGGCCGGGTATGAAAATGGATATCTCCGAGTATGTGACAAAGTGTTTAGTGTGCCAATGAGTAAAAGCTGAACATCAAGTACCTTCAGGGTTACTTCAACCTATTATGGTGCCCGAGTGGAAGTGGGATAGAATTAATATGGATTTTGTTTCCGGATTGCCAATGTCACCGAAAAAGAAAGACTCAATTTGGGTGATAGTTGATCGATTGACTAAGTCGGTTCATTTCATTCCGATGCGAATGAGTTTTTCACTTGACAAGTTAGCTGAATTGTATATTGCTGAGATAGTTCGATTATATGGTGTGCCTATGTCTATTATATCTGATAGAGATCCACGGTTTACTTCAAGGTTTTGGAAGAAATTACAAGAGGCATTAGGTACTAAATTGAATTTTAGTACAACATTCCATCCCCAAACCGATGGACAATCTGAAAGAGTAATTCAAATACTCGAAGACATGTTGAGATGTTATGTATTGGAATTTGAAGGTAATTGGGAAAGATATCTAACTTTGGTGGAATTTGCATATAATAATAGTTATCAATCGAGCATAAAAATGGCACCTTATGAAGCATTGTATGGACGAAAGTGTCGGGCTCCATTATTTTGGACTGAGCTTAATGAAAATCAGTTACATGGAGCCGATTTGGTAAAAGAAACTGAAGAGAAGGTGAAGATAATTCGTGATTGTTTGAAAGCTGCATCAGATCGACAGAAGTCGTATGCGGACTTGAAAAGAAAATAGACTGAGTTTCAAGTGGGTGATAAAGTATTTTTGAAAGTGTCTCCATGGAAGAAAATTTTGAGATTTGGCCGTAAAGGTAAATTAAGTCCAAGATTTATTGGTCCGTATGAAGTGATAGAAAGAATTGGTCCAGTGGCTTATCGATTGTCTTTACCACCGGAATTGGAAAAAATTCATAATGTGTTTCATGTTTCTATGTTGAGGCGATCTCGATCGAACCCATCGCATGTGATTTCACCGACTGAAGTGGAAATTCAATCGGATATGACATACGAAGAAGAGCCGATTCAAATCTTAGCACGAGAACTAAAACAGTTGAGAAACAAAGAAATTGCTTTAGTGAAAGTGTTATGGCAACAACATGGAGTGGAAGAGGCAACATAGGAAACTGAGGAGGCTATGAGGAAACAGTATCCCAACTTATTCACTGGTAAGCTTTTCGGGGACGAAAATCCTTAAGGGGGGAGAATTGTGATAGCCTGAAATAGGGCCTAATCGAAATAGTGGTTTTGTAACCACAAATCTGAAGTGAAATAGTTTAATTTTATAAATTTTTATTAATTACTGATTGATTGAAATATTGTGTGAAAATATGGATAGGAAATTTTAATGATTTAGTGCCTAATTGAATTTTTAGGACTAAATTGAGAAAAATGCAAAGTGTGTCTAATTAGTGATTAAATGACTTAATTGAATTATTGCATGAAATTGGAAGTGTTTATGTGGCAAATAGATCATAAATTAGTGTTATTGACACATAAGGGTAATTCTAGAAAAATATCTAAGTAAATGGGTCAAGGGCATTTTTGTCAAAATTGAAAAAAAGAGACAAAATAAGATGAAAATAAGTGTTCATCTTCTTCAAAGGAGATGCTTGCTGCCAAAAATTTCATGTTACCATAAGCTAGGGTTCTTCATTTTTCTAAGCTCAATTGTAAGTGATTTCTTGCCCCTTTTTTAATTATTTTCATATTTTTATGCTTATTGAAGCTTGATTTTCATGTTTCTACCATTTATTTTAAATGAAATTAAAGTTTAAAAATTTACCCATTCATGATATAGTTGAAATTTGATGAGTGATGATAGATAATGAATGTTTGAAGTGCTAATTACGAGTTTTACTAGATGAATTTCGATAAAAATGTTGAAAAAGGACTAAACTGTGAAAGATAGTAAGGTATGCATAAAGTTGTGATTTTGTGAAATTGAGGGTTGTTATGAGCATGAAATATGATTTAGTGAGGTTTGAAATTTAAGAATTTAGTGAATTTCATTTTTACGAGCTTTGGGACAAAAGTGGAATTTTTGAAAAGTTATGGGAAAAAATGTAAATTTGTCAAAATGTTGTGGATGAATTGTATCTGAATGGAATGTTGATAAAATATATTAAATTATGTTAATATAGATTAAGAAAGAAGAAATAGTGGAAGCGATCGGGGAAAAAAGAAGGTTATCGACTAATTTACGAAAATAGTCGTTTTGCATTCGAGGTAAGTTATGTGTAAATAATACCAATATATTTTTATAAATTGTGAATTATATTTGATATGTGAATTAATATTGAATGTGGAAGGAAAACAGTTCATGAATTATTCAAGTGATAAAGTGTTTAAAATAAAGTGTTAAGTGTAAATTCCCGGTTGAACTTATGAGCAGGCCCGTGGACATTTCCAGTGTTATTGATCAGTGGTAGCTTAGACTACAATTCAGTGGTAGCTACGACTACATATTAGTGGTAGCTTCGGCTACATTTTAGTGGTAGCTACGGCTATATATCAGTGGTAGTTTCGGCTACATATCAGTGTGGCACTTATGTGGTAATTCTCTACGTATCCGTGTATATTCCGAGTGTTCAACGAGATTAATAATATGTTAAAGTGAATATGAAATGAAGTCTATGTGCAGGTACAATTGAAAGAATGAGCATTTGTGATTAAAGTTAAGTGTATAAATGCATGTGCAAGTGAATTGGTAAGATTATGTATGTGTAAGTGATTGAAATTGCTAATAAATGTTTGATTAGTTATATGAGAGAAATGTTAATTGTTAAATGAGTATTTATAGTTTACATGTAACTTACTAAGCTATTAGTAGCTTACACATTTCTTCCTTTCCTTTGTTTTATAGTGTTTTGAGCTTGCTCGAATTGGGGATCGTCGGAGCTATTATCACACTACCACAGCCATCTCGGTATCATGTGTTTTCAAAATGTTTAAAGTTATGGCATGTATAGAGTCTTAATCATTTTGAGTATGTTCAAATGATATGGCTAAGATTAGCTATTGAAATGGTTAGTAAAGAATATGTTTTGGTGTAATGTATGTTTAAATGGTAACTAATACAAAGAAGCAGTTTTTGGACATCAGCAGTGATGTGAATTTGAAAAATCACCAAAAATAGTAGAAATGGAATTAGAGAGTTAATGAGATATAGAATTAAATATTATCAAGTCTATTTTGACAAAAAAGAAACGGTATAGGAAAAGGAATTTTATATTATGAGATATTTGAAATTTTCGTGAGACAGGGTCAGAATGGTTTTTAAAGTCCCCTGTTCTAACTTTAGAAAATAATTATAAATTGTACAGAAAGAATTATGGGTCATAATTTATATTTCTAGATTCCTTAGTGATTCTATTTTCAAAAGATACAAACAATAACATTATATGAATTCTGTACAATGAGATAATTTATTTTTAGTGCTAAGAGATCAGAACTGTCCAGCTGTGAAACAGGGGAGACTTTAATGAATAAACTGTACTAATTGGATAAGTGAAAATTTTGAAAATTTTATGAAAAGAAGGTATATGAGTCTAGTTTCAGGGAAAATTTAGGGTTTTAAATTTTGAGTTTCGTAACTCGAGTTATAATTAAATTAGTGACAGTCGTACTGGTGGACAGTTTTGTTGTGAACAGTGAAATTAATTCTAAAAGCAAGTTTTTATGGTCCGATCTAGTAAGTTAAGTCAGATAACACCTCGTGCTTGACTCCGAAAACGGTCTTGGGTAAGGGGTGTTATAGGAGTGCTTAAGAGCTTTCAAAGATTTGAGGAGTCGATTAGTTTCAGCACCCATAATAGGCACACCAGACTGGGATTTGCCATTTGAATTGATGTGTGTCGTAAGTGACTTCGCGATCCGAGCTGTCATGGGTCAGTGAAGGAACAAAGTTTTTTATCCAATCTACTATGCGAGTCGGACTCTGACAGGAGCTCAACTGAATTACATGGTAACAGAAAGAGTTACTAGCTATTGTGTTTACTTTTGACAAGTTTCGATCTTATCTTGTAGGTACCAAAGTGACTGTTTATACAGACCACTCGGCAATTAAGTATTTACTTGCCAAGAAAGACGCTAAGCTGAGACTGATCCGATGGGTACTTCTACTTCAAGAGTTGGATGTAGAAATTTAAGATCGAAAGGGAGTGGAAAACTAAGTAGCAGACCACTTGTCCAGATTGGAGCTGCAAAAAGGGAACTCTCCTCTTATACCAATTCGAGATACGTTTCTAGATGAACACATACTGAAGGTAAATCATGTCTATAATACCCCTTGGTTTTTTTATATTGCTAACTTTTTAGTTTGTGGTTTGATGCCGATTGATAAGACGTATCATTAAAGGAAAAAGTTTCTTCATGATGTGAAGTACTATTTCTGGGAAGAACCGTATTTGTTTAAAAAGTGTGCAGATCAAATGATGAAGAGATGCGTGACAGAAGATGAAGTACTTAAGATTTTATACCATTGTCACTTAGCTCCGAGTAGGGGACACTTTGGAGGTACACGTACTGTAGCCAAGGTATTGTAAGTCGAATTCTTTTGGCCAACACTATTCAAAGATGCATATGCTTACGTAAAGAGTTGTGATCGATGTTAAAGGGTCGAAAATGACACCAACAGAAATGAGATGCCTCGAACAAACATCATTGAGGTAGAATTATTCGATGTTTAGGGTATTGACTTTCTCGGTCCTTTCCCTCTGTCTTTTGGTCACAAGTACATATTAGTAACAGTAGACTATGTCTCTAAGTGGGTTGAGGCAGAGGCATATCCGACAAACGATGCTAAGGTTGTAATAAAGTTTTTAGCAAAAACATGTGTTCATAAGGTTTTGAACCCCAAGAGCCATCATCAGTGATGAAGGGTTCCATTTTGTAAACAAGTGGTTGAAATGGTTATTAGATAAACATTGAGTGAAACACAAGGTCGCTATAGCTTACCATCCGCAGACGAATGGGCAAGCTGAACTGGCAAACAAGGAGATCAAATGCATACTTGAGAAGGTTGTTTGCCTATGGGCTTACAGGACAGCATACAAGACACCTTTAGGGATGTCACCCTATAGGTTAGTCTTTGGGAAAGCCTGCCCTCTACCCTTGGAGTTAGAACACAAAGCTTACTGGGCTCTCCAATGACTCAACTTGGATCTTAAAAGTGCCAAAGAGAAACGGATGCTTCAACTTAACGAGTTAGAAGAATTCCAAATGTCTTCATACGAGAATGTCAAATTACTTAAAGATAGACTCAAGAAATAGCATGACAAGCACATTTGAGTTCGAGAATATGAAGCGGGTGAACAAGTCTTGTTATTCAATTCCATATTTAGGTTCTTTCCAAGTAAGTTAAAATCACATTAGTCTGGTCCATTTATGATTCATCGAGTCTATCCATACGGAGTTGTTGAACTTCAAGGTAAGGGAGGTAATTTTGAGTTAATGCTCAACGCTTAAAACATTACTGGGGAGATAAAATTGAACAGAATCAAATCTCATTCATTTTATCAGATATTTAATTTTTCTTATTCTTATGTTTGAATAAATGATTTAGGGTATATTTTCGAGATTAGTATGTTTAAATAAATTCTATCTAGGATATTGGAACTTAAGCGGGACGCTTGTGACCTCTCCAATCTTTCCTGCGAATTGATTTTAACATAATTTCCCAAGAAATTATTCCCTAAATGACAAAATAAATTTTTAGTTTTTCAAATAAAAGGGTCAATTTTGATCCGAGTTTTATGTTGCAACTCAATTTTGAATTTTCATTAAGTCTAGGAACTTAATTGAATTATTTTTAAAAATTTGGTTGCTCTTTTTGTAAATATTTTCAAAAAGTATGTAGAATAGTTCAATAAAAAAAAAAAAAAGAGAAAAGATGATAATTATTAATATATAATTATATCCATTATAAAATATATTAATTATTATCAACTTTATTTAGAGTTAGGATTAGTTTTAATTTAATCATATTTTATTCGATAAATTTTTATCTTAATAAATTATTAGTAAATAATAATTCAATATGCATTATATTAATTATTAATTGTTATTTACTTTAGTAGAATTAGAACTTAGAATTTTTAGGAATTCTACTCTAGCTCCTACTCCTTTCACTATTTAGAATTTTTAGGAATTCTACTCTAGCTCCTACTCCTTTCACTATAAATTTCACCCATCTATTCTTTCTTTTTTTCATTCATACATCATTCCCTCCAAAAACACCAAAACACTTAAGTGTCGAAACCTCCTAACAATTCCCTAGCCATAGCATCGCCCAGTTGATCGGTCGGCAGCACGCCATGCACGCCCACACCAGGCCTGCTCAACGATCTGCACGCTGCTCACATCCATCCCTTGCTGCATGTTGCTGCCTTGCATACCCGAGCGGCACATCACCCTTTCACCCATCCTTAGCCAAAAACCCCTTAACTTTTTTTAATTTTCCATCTTTTGATTCAAAATTATTTTTCTTAAGAGCTCTTAATTTTTACAAAAAAGGTGGTAAGACCAATTTTTCTCCTAAATTTTAATTTAATTACCTAATTTTTCAATTTATTGAAATATTAATATTTTATATTAATTAAATTTTTGAGAAAATAATTGTTACCATCTTATGATTAGGTTAATCATGCCTCGCAAGAGAACTCGTGCATCTGCCCAAATTGACGAATCACAAAACAAGTTCCACAATGAAGAAGCCAAAGCAAGATACGAGAGTACCTTCAAGAATCAATAGATGCATCCAAAGAAAGGTTTCACATTGAAAGAAAGCAAATATATTTGTTGTATGGTGCGTATTCGTCAGGTTGCTAAAACTCTCAATTGGGAGTTATTTTGTGAGAAGAGACCTAGTGTGGATGAGGAGTTAGTACGCGAATTCTATGCGAATTTAACCTCAAGCGAGTTAACGGAAGTTCCAGTTCACGGAATCAAGGTACCAATAACTTCAAACACTATTAATGAGTTCTTTGAATTGCCTGATTTCGAAAACGATGAATATTCCTCCTTGATGAGCAAAATAGGGTCTGAAAATTTGCAAGAAATTCTCGAGGAGCTTACAGTTCCAGGTTCTAAGTGGATTGTGTCAGAGCAAAGAATCCACACTTGTCAAAGAGAATATTTGACACCACTCGCAAAGGTATGGTTATACTTCATCCGATTCAGCCTTATGCCTAGCTCACATGGGACTACAGTCTCATTAGAGCGAATGATCTTATTATACTTGATTTTAACTGGGAAGACCATTGATGTGGGAAAATCATCCTGAGGGAAATGCAGAATTGTGCCGTTAGACGTTCACGTTCTGGCCCAGCTTACTTTCCTTTTACGATAACAATTATGTGCTTGAAAGCTAAAATTCTTGCAAACATAAAGAAGACAAGCTATAGCCAAGGCACAATCATAGATTGGGACCTCTATCGAATAGCTGGAGACTCTGTTCTACAGCAACAAGTTTAAAAAAGTGAGGATCCCGAAAAAGAAAAAGAAGAAGATCCCATAGAGATCGAACTAGTGCAATCGGCTGAAGTCCCTGATAAGGTGGAACCAATGGAACCAGAACCTGAACCTAATATCGAGACTTCAATGTTCAGAGCTCAACCACCTCACCCAGATCTTCGCGATGAGCTGTCAAAGTTAATGGGCATAATGCAACATATGCAGTGGCAGCAACAAGCTTACTGGAAATACTCAAAAATAAGGTATGACTCGATGAGAAATGCTCTTGCAAAAATTTGCAAAGACCTATTTATTTTTGTGCCTGAGTTTCTAGATTACATATTTGAACCATGGAGCCCATTATCAAAAAAGGAGCGAAGCGATTCATGCAAAGACAATAATAATGGAGCAAAAGATGAGTCAAATTCGGAAGGATATATAAATAAATAAATGGGGGATCTCGACTTTATTTTATTTATGTTCTTAGGTTATTTTAGGATAAAGTTAATTAGGAATTTTGCATAATAAAACAAGAGATGAAAATCATAAATAAAATTGAACAAGTCTCAAAGTATAAAGTGTGGCAATAGATATATACATGTCTAAGATTGGATTTAGAAAGAGCTTGGTACTTAAGTAGTCAAATTGACTACCTCCTCTTTTCTAGAATCCTACCTGTTGTATAGTATTTATTCACTTTAAACAATGAAGACATTGTTCATTTTAAGTAGGGGGACCGAAAAATTGAAATTATTTCCACTCAGAATAAATAGTTCTTTTAATTATGAATAGAATATATTTTCTTCAATAATTTGAAACTTTGTTAAGTATGCTAAACTTCAGTATAAATAAAGTTCTATTATTTCAATAAATTGTTATGTTAGCTGAATAATGATATAAACGTATTTTTAATAAAGCATGCAAATCGTACCATAAAATTTTAGTTCCTTAAGAAAGGTAGGCATGCATGAAAGTTTAAGTCTCTAGAATTGACTTAATAGTTTCTTGAGACAAAATCCTAGGAAGTATGGAATGTTGAAAATGATTTAGGCAGCTCTTGTTTGGACCGTTTGAGCCTTTCAAGCCAACCTTGATGAAATTTTATCCTTTAAAACCCAACTTTGAGACTATACAGCCAAATTTTATTTAAACCCTTGCAATATTTAGTCATCACTTCTCTCTTAATTATTTTTAAATTGTCTCAAACACCAGACTCAGTACTATTCAGAATATTCTTTGAAAATAAGTTTGGGGGAGTTGAAAGAAGTATCAAATGCTCTAAAAATTGTAGTACATACAGTAAAATGCTTGTTAAAAAAAAGAGCACATGTACTTAAAAGAAAATAGATATACAAAGGAGCATGTCAAACTAAAGAAAGTTGGTATATTGAGGGAAATTATTCCAAAGGTCCGATTAAAGCTAGTCTGGGGTTTAAAAGCCTAAATTTATCTATCTTTTACCTACCTCTAGCCTAGCTATGTTAAATCTTTTTAAAGACCTATTGATTCAAGTTTTCTATGCTACCTACATTAGTGGAGAGAAATTGCTATGTTCAACATATGAAGGCATAAGTTAATCTTAATGATTGCAGCTTAAATCTTGAATAAGGAAATAAAATCAAATTGGTAAGGTTTAACATGTCTTGTTAAGGAAGCATTTAGTCTAATTGTGCTATCATAATAGTTGTTGAGATTAATTTGAACAATATGTATACTTAAGTAGCATAACTATCAAATTTCTTGTTTTTGAGCATACGTATATTAAATTCATAATTCTGGGAAGAATGTTATTCTGAAGGAATTTTTCAAAGGTGTTTTCTGAGTAATTCTTTTTAATTTTTGCATTACTTGAGACGAGCAATGAATTAAGTTTGGGAGTGTGGAAACATGAAAATTTACACATTTTTACATACTATTTTTAACTTAAAATCATACAGTTTCGATAAAATTCCTGTCCAAAAAATAATTAATTTTTACAAAATAATTAAAGTGCACTTAAAATATGAACATGTTGAATTTTAGTTAATTTTATAATTAATTCTGATGAATTTTGGTTATTTTCGACAGATTTGCATAAAGGGCAAAAAATGGTTCGGCAAACACTGCTAGAAGCGTAAAATCGAGAACCAATTTGAAGTATCGAGGTGAACTAAATTTCAGCCTAAAATGGTCCAAAATTATATGTATTAATTTATAATATAATTAATTTTAATTTATATCCAATTTAATTTGGGTTAATAAATTATTATTAATTAATTATGAAAAGGTGGTCCAGTTGAACTGGACCTTGTGAACCGAACCGACCAAGAAATGGACAGCCCAAAAACCGTCCCAAGAGCTGACCCAAATCAGCTTATTAGCTGATTATTTAACCTTGCAAAGAGGCCCTTGAAGACTTGTTCAAGTTCCATTAAAACCCCTCCAAAATTGGTGGCTTTATAAATTTGCCCCAAGCCTAAATTAGCAAAGTTGAAACTATCAACCTTGCCACATGTGTGGCTGGCCAAGGGAGGGCTGTTTGGCTGATAATTTGGGCTATTTTTAGCAGCCCTCCTCATCTATAAAAACCCCCTTAGGCTAGTCATTTGAAAAACACACCTCAAGCATTCACATCTTTCCTCTCTTCTCTCCACTTTCTCTCTTCTTTTCCATTTCAAAATTCCCTTGCTCTCGTGCCGATTTCTCCTCTTGGGAAAGGGGCATTCATCAGATATTTGGAGCAGCAACTAAGTATTCATAGTAGCCTTGGTCGACAAGGACAACGGAGAAGGAAGAACGGAGCAACTAGTCAAGCCATGGAAAAACACCGGATTTGATTCTTGTTCCCTATCTCTTTAATTTTTGTTTTTGTTATGCTGAACATATCTATGAATATTTATGTTGTTGGAATGGTTAATTTAATCAATTTAGCTTGAATTTAATTCATGTTAGGTTAGTTGCATTTTGTTTCTTAAAATTATTAAAATTGTGTTTATGTTGTTATAGGCCTCTGTAAGATGCTTGATTAAGTAAAATCATGACTAAGTTATTCTTGCATTACAATTGTTAGGTAACTAATGAATTAATTATTTAAACAGATTGAAATTGTAATTAATGGACACAGTACTTAATCAGTGCATGTTTAATCATCTAAGGTAGCTAAGGGTTAGATTAGCAACGGTATCTGACGATACATTTGCCTTGCATAACTTGCAAGATTATTGTGATTAAACTGTTTCAGAGCAAGGATACTTTGTTTATCTCACATAGTCTTTTATGTGCTTATTAAATCGAGTTAATTGTTTGAATTGACATAGGGATATGTACAAGAGATTATTTCGATTTAATAAGTATGTATGTGCAATAACATATTTGCCTATTAAGATTTTTTAAATCGGTTGAATTGACATAGGGATATAGTCAAGAGATAAATGGATTTTGGTAGGTGAGTATGCTCATAAGTTAGCAAATTACAGAGTTGCCGTGAACTTATTCGTAACAATATAAACATGAGTTTAATAATTCTAAGTTAAGGAATGTAATTAATCTAACACAATTATGTCATCTTGATTAAAATCGTATTTTGAAATCGTGCATTTGAGATTTATTTATTTATTTAGTTTACTTAGTTTAAAATCTTAGTTTTTAATCACCCTCTTCAAACAAAATATTTTTCTTCACCAAAGTGTTTCAAATAGCATTCATAAATAATTCTTTTCACAGTCCCTGTGGGTACGATAACTTAACATTTACCTGTTGCGATTGTGTATACTTGCACATTTCCGTCGTTCCACAGAGCATTACTGGAGTTTACAAATTAATTACAAAAAAAATTATATCATTTACTATTCGTGTTCGAAATCAATCATATTATCCCTATTATGGGTCATCGAGGCCCAAAATATACATTAGAAACAAATCGAGACTAAATCAGAAATTCAGAGAATTTTTCGTGAAATTTCAAAAATTTTCTTAAGTGCAGGGAACACACGCTCGTGTGGCCAGGCCGTGTGGCTCACACAGCTAATGACATACCCGTATCCCAGGCCGTGTAGGCATTCGATGTGAGGCACACCGCCGTATTCCAATCCGTGTCCTTACCCGTGTAACTCTCTGACCTGGATTACACTGCCAACCACACGCCTGTATGTTAAGCCGTGTGGACTACCTGTGTAACTCTCTGACCTGGATTACACGGCCAACCACACGCCTGTGTGCTAAGCCGTGTGGACAATTTAATTTTTGAAAATTAGATGCAAGGGTTACACGGCCAAGACACATGCCCGTGTACTGGGCCATGTGTCTCACACGGCTGAGACACACACCCGTGTTTCTTCCCGTATGGGCAATTCTGAGCATTCTGTTTCTAAATTTTAAAGATGCAAGGGACACACGGTCAAACCACACGCTCATGCGCATGGTCGTGTGTCGCACACAGTTGAGACACACGCCCATGTGTCTACCGTGTGGACAAAAATAGACCATTTTCATGGCCAATTTTCTCACCCAAATTGTATTCAACCTACATCAATACTTGCATACATATACCAATCAATTCAAGACATTAAAACCAAGCCAACATTAACATTATACGTGATATATCATCACATGTATTCAAACTTACCTCTTGTAAAACATATATGTTTATCATAATTTAATCTGACCATACCAAGCACACATATATTAATCATATTATAACTTCATATATATATTCACTAAACATACCATCAATAGTCATTCCAATGGCTAGATTACAAACAACCATTTACATGCCAACATTGGCCAAGTTAGCCTATACAAGCCATTATACCAAAATAAGTTTGCTATTTATACCAAAACAAGCTAAAGGATAGTGTGATGGTGCTCCGACCAATTCCAACCTTTACGAGCTTTCGAACACTGAAAATAGAGAAAAGAAAACTGAGTAAACGTTTCAAATGCTTAGTAAGTTCGTATAACAGGAAATTAACTTACCAATTATTTTTATTTAAAACAAGTATTCATAGTACATCCAAATCAATGAAATCAATAACTTAGTCACACATAAATCCTCATCAAGCATGTTAGTTATGTAGTTCATATAAGTACTAAGAAATATGGATGAGCTCATCAATGTCCCATTTCCATATACATGTATTTGTCATTTCAAGTTTCCAAGGAACATTTACATATCATATTTTTACATGTCAAGAAATTTCATTGTAGTTCATTTTGAATTCATACTATCCCTTTCAGAACCATTACCCGTTGAATCATTTGAAAACTCGATGGATACATGGGCAATATACTCAAGGTGAACAATATGGTAAATCCGTCAACTAATATTCAGGAGTTCTCATAATGCACACAAACGAAAAGCTTATCCGGGCTAAAACATGAAACTCATAAGAGCAATATTCAGGAAGCAAGTGCGAGCCTATAACAAATAACTTCGAAGAGCCATTAATTAGGGAACTCCGGATAGCCATATATCAAGAATTTCAAGCGAGCCATATCGAGAAGCTCACAAAGAGCCAATTAACGGGAAGCTCACGAAGACCCGTAATCGGGAAGCTCATAAGAGCTAAGGTCTGTCCACAACACATGTAGGATCTGTAACACCCCTTACACAAGACCGTTTCCAGAGTTGAGCATGGGGCGTTACTTGACTTAACTTATTAGTTCGGGGCATAAAAATTTGCTTTTAAAATTTATTTCACTGTTCACCATAATGTTGTGCACCTGCGCAGTAGTCACTAATTTAATTATAACTCGAGTAAAAAACTCAAAATTTAGATTCATAAATTTTCCCTGAAACTAGACTCATATATTATCTTACCATAAAATTTTAAGAATTTTTGGTTTAGCCAGTTAGTACAGTTTATTCATTAAAATCTCCCCTGTTTCACTACCTGATGGTTCTGACCTTTATTCACTACAAATCAATTTTCTCATCGTATGATTTTCATATGGTGTTCTCACTTGTTTCTAAGAAAATAGACTCAATTAGGAATCTAGACATATAAATTATAACTCATAATTATTTTTTTACAATTTTTAATGATTTTCTAAATTCAGAACAGGGGACTCCAAAAACCATTCTGACCCTGTCTAACCAAAATTAAAATATCTCAAAATATAAAACTCTTTTACCCACATCGTTATTTTTATATGAAAGTAGATCGATAAGCTTTAATTATATATATTATTCACTCTCTAATTAATTTTATACTATCCTTGGTGATTTTTCAAATTCACATCACTGCTGCTGTCCCAAAACTGTTTTATTGCAAATTTTTACTCTTTCATAATTTCTAGGTATAAACTATCACCTAGGCATTCATAATACCAAACATATTCTTACTTAGTCATTTTAATAGCTAAACATTATCACATATTTACACATCACCCTTTAGCAATATCATAAGGACATACATTCAAAATGACTAAGTCTCTATACATGTCATAGCTCAAACATTGATCATCATAAAATACCGAGTTGTTGTTGTTGATAGTGTGAGCGTTCTCCGACGTCTTTAGGATTTTCGACTTTGCTTGTAATACTATAAAAGAAGGAAAATAAAGGAAGTAAGCATAAAGCTTAGTAAGTTTACAAGCAAATAAATAACAACATTTAACACAAATAAATATACTCAAGTGTCATGATCTCTAATTTCCTCTTTACTTAATCTCTTACTCGTTCACTTTCTTGTTTACTTAGATAACTCATGATTATAACTTACTCTTCTCTTGCTGAAATGTTGGTTCTCAATTGATAACATAATATGTTCTTACCTCTTATAACTCACCTGAATTTGTTATTTATGCTTTTACCTGAACTTTCATGGAACATAATTTGTTTGCTAGCCCGTTGAGCCACATTGGAATAATAAGGATACTTGGGTCTCTTTTCTGACAATAACATGCCAAAGCCATGTCCCAGACATGGTCTTACATGGGATGTTTCTTATACTGCCAATGCCATATCCCAGATATGGTCTTACATGGGAGTTCTCATATCGGTGCCCACGCCATGTCCCAGACATGGTCTTACGAGGGACCTCTCATCTCGATGCCAACGCCATGTCCCAGACACGGTCTTACATGGGACCTCTCATAATCTCAATGATGCCAATGCCATGTCCTAGACATGGTCTTACATGGGATCTCTTTACCCAAATGTCATGACATTTGTATCCGATACATTCCTAATGTTTCAACGGGACTTTTTAATACTAATTCTCTATCGTCTCATACTTGATTCAACATTAAATAATTTCATAAAATAAATACATAATTGCTGGAAAATATCAGCATTAATAATAATTATTAAAATATTACATTTATTTACCATAAACTTACCTCAGTACAAAATATGGCCAAATCTATCAACTTAGTCTTCAACCTTTTTCTTTCCTCGGTCTAACCCCGGATTCCATTCTTCTTGATCTATAATAGCAAATTTAGTTTATTTAATACTCACATTTATCAAAACAGCCCTCGACTCTAACTTTGGCAAAATTATGATTTTGCGCCTAAACTTTTACATATTTACACTTTTTCCCCAAAGCTAGGAAATTAAACTTCATCCCATACTCTTATGTTTTATAACATGCTGAACATTTTTCCCTTCTATGACAACATCGAATTCCCACCCTAACACTTACTTATGAACATTAGGTATTTTTACCGATTATGTCGTTTTACTCGTTTTCACTTAAAATCGCTTAGCAAAAGTTGTTTAACATAATTTCAAGCTTCATATTCTACCATAAAACATCAAAATAAACACATTTCACCTATGGGTATTTGTCCAAATATAAACCCTAGGTTAAATTATTGCTAGAATAACCTAAATCAAGTTACCGGGACTCTAAAAACGAAAAGAACATTAAAATCGGGGCTTAGAATCACTTACCATGGAGCTTGGAAGCTTGAAAACCCTAACTATGGCTTCCCCCTTGCTAATTTAGGTCAAATAAAGAAGATGAGCACAATTTGCCATCTTTTTCCTTTTTAATTCATTTTAATTACCAAATTACCAAAATGCCCCTAACTTAAAAATTTCCTATTTCACTTATCTCATGTCCATTTTTGTCCATAACTTAACCAATGGTCTAATTACCATATAAAGACCTCCAATTTAAAATTTCATAACAATTGGACACCTCTAACATGTAGAACTCAACTTTTGTACTTTTTACAATTTAGTCCTTTTAACTAAATTGAGTGCCCAAACGTCAAAATTTTTTAACGAAATTTTCACAAAATCATTCTGTAAAATTGTAGGCCATAAAAGTAAAAATAAATTTTTCCTCATCAAATTTGTGATCCCGAAACCACTGTTCCCACTAGGCCCAAAATTGGGATGTTACAAGATCACAACCTATCGGGACGCTCCAAAGAGCTATAACGGGAAGCTCGTAATAACCATTAAATGGGAAGCTCATAAGAGCTAATATCGGAATGCTCTTTCGAGCTATGGTGTGTCCGCAACACATGCTAGACCACAACCAATACAGGGCCCAATATCCAATCGAATTTCATGTATTCAAATGAGATTTAACATTTGTCGGGCATTGTATATGTAACCAATTTCATATACATAGCAATTACACAATTCACATACATATATATACACAATTTAGTTACACGAACTTACCTCGATACTTGTTCGTTTCGAGAATCAACTAATCCGACACTTTTTGGTTTCCTCGATCCAACTTAGTACTGGGTCTTTCTGGATCTATATAAATGAATTTAATTATCAATTTAATTCATTTCATACTCAATTCAATTCAATTCACATCCTAGGAAAAATTACCATTTTGCCCCTATACTTTTGATTGATTCCAATTTCATCCTTAGGCTTCGAAAATGATATTCATGCAATGCAATCCTTATTCCAAGCCTAGTTGAATTTTTTATATAACATTTACAGCTCATATATTTCACAAAAATAAAAAATTTTCCATGAATTTTACATCTTTACAATTTAGTCCCTAAATCTCAATTTCATCCAAATTTCCTTTACAAAAGTTGTTTATTTATCAACAACCTTTCATTTTCTACTATAAATTTCAAAATTTCAGCATACTCATCCATGGAAAAATTTCAACACTTTGATATATTTACAAATTGATCCCCAAAATAGATAGATTAAACTACTACGATCTCGAAAATATAAAAATTACTAAAAATGGGACATGATTACGTACCCGATTAGGTTTAATTGAATCTCTCTCTCTTAGCTAGGGTTTCCATAGAAAATATTTGGGGAAGATGATGAAATAAGGTGATATTAAGTTATTATCATCTTTATTTATTTCAAATTCCAATTTAATCCTTTTCTTCTTCTAATTTTCCATGGGTGATTCATCATAAATATCTACTAACTTCATTTAACGGTCTAATTACCATGTAAGGACCTCAAGTTTTGAATTCCATAGCTATTTGATACCTATAGCTACTAGAACTTAACTTTTGCATTTTATGCAATTTGGTCCTTTCTATAATTAAACATGAAATTGATAAAATTTTCTTATCAAAATTTTCATACGTCTTTCCTATCATGATGCAGACCATGTAATAATATTAAAATAAATTTTCTTTCTAACTCGAATTTGTGGTTCCAAAACCATTGTTCCGATTTCACTGAAAACGGGCTGTTACAGGTGTAATGTCATTTAAGGATATTTGGTTTTAGTGGGAGTTTGTACTTTTAAATGATTTTATGTTATAAACACATTTTCAGTTATTTTAGTTTATGAATATTGAGTTTATTTTCTTCAAAAATAAAGTTTATTTGGTTTATTCACACCCTGATTTTGGTAAAGTTTGATATCATTAAGGTTAAGGAGGAACAATTAGAAATAGACATGTTTAGATCATATATACTTGATCTATGTCATTTGGTTGTGTTAATATACGTGATTGGAGATGGATTTAGTTATGATATGTGTAACGAATGTCGTATTGGTTCTATGTTAACATAATTAATGGACGAGTTTGTTCGGAATACCTTTTGGATATGATAGAAAAATTTTGAGCTCATAAGGTTATATAATGACATGTAATTATAGAGTAATTAATATATATATATGTGGTCCAAGTAGGAGATTGTTGGAAAATATGGACATTACATATATAACAAGGGTAATTACATGTTATTATTTACTATCATAATAGGTTAGCCCAAATTAAAAGTGATCTAATGTGGTTAAAGTTTATTGGGCTTTAATTATTAAATAAAGTATAGTCAAACATGTGTAGATACTCTATTATCTAATTTCTAATTGATGATGAGCTGATTAGAAGTTAGGGCTAATGTGCAAAGTTATATATTAGGGTTATGGTCCCCAAATTATACACAATATAAATTTTCTAATATCTCATCCTTAGGAAAAATGGAGCAAATAATCTCTGAATTTATTGTGTGCTAATTTGGAAGATTAAAACTCCAAGATCCATAGATTTCAAGAATCGATGAATTCAGGTACGCTTCCGCATCTAGTTCTGTTATCGTTTTGTTCTTGATGATTTGACATCATAGATCCTAATTTATGATTTATTAAGTTTTATATCATATCTTGATTTACGATTCTAACTAAAAGAAGTCATTGGTTTTTGGGGTTGTCTGAAGTCCTTGGTTTTTAGGGTTGTCTGAATTTTTTGAGGTTTGTTGATTATTTTATATATATAGTTTGATTTCAGATCAATTTTGATTTTCTTCATATTAATGGATAAACAGCAATCGAGTTCCTTTTTAGTATTTGAAGTAAAGTCTTGGTTTTTTGGATAGAGAATTTTCTTTGAGTATTGTTGTTGACACATTATTGTTGATTGGGTTGTCTTGTTTTTGAGATTTTACTACTAGGTTTTTGGTTTAGTTTCCCTATCTTACTACAATCCTTAGAAGTCAGTTTTTTTCTCTTTGTTTATCGGAACAACTTGGAAACTTTAGAGTTGAAATCTTGTCCCCTTTAAAAATGAGATGGTGTGGTGGTTGGAAGCAGGGGAACAAAGAAAGAAGAAGAATGGTGAAGTAGGGATGGGGTGGAGGGAAGAAGATGATGAACAATAATGGGATCAAAAAATAAGATGTGGTGTGCACTTAGTTACAGTTAAAAATTTTTAGTTGGGTAATTAAAAAGAAATTTTTTCTAACGATGTTGATTAAGTTGTAAGTATTTTTATTTGAGAGGTCAAAATAAAAACACACAAAAAATTGAATGATAAACTAGATAATTTACCCATTTGTTTTTAAAATTCTGCCTTATTCCTTTTTCAAGAAGTTCAAATACAATGAGTACTGTAATACCCAAATATGCCCGGGCCCAAATAAATAAACAAAAAAATATATAATAATAATAATTAAAGTCCAATGATAGTCCAAAGCCCACTAACTTAAACCTAATAACCCAATACAGACTTCAGTCCAATACCATTCAGCCCAATACCAGTAGCCCGAATCAGCCCAAGACATAGAAACCCTAAGCGGTTAGCAGTAAACCAGCATCGCATGCCCCACACCGCAGTAACCTCGCCCACGTTTAACAGCCTCCCCACACGCCGCGCACGTCTTCTCGCCAGTATCCACCTACAACAAAATCATGAACAGCAAGTGAGAGGCAATAATAGCAGAAGATACAACAAAAATGTAAAAGTGGGGAGTTTCTGAGAGTTTTTTTGTTTCTGTTATTTCGGCTATATAAAGCCAAATAAAATCTGTAAAAGGGGTTACGGAGATTATATCAAAAACTATTAAAAAAAACAGAGAATCAAAGAGCAATTTGAAGGTTTTTTTCCTATTTCTTTCTTTTTTCTTTTGTTTTCCTTTGTTCTTTTCTTCACAAATCAAAAACAAATAAAGGGGAAACCATACCTGGGTGATGTGCTCTCGAAGCCCTTCCCTGTTCTGTGTGAAATGAAGGAAAATGGAGGGGTTTTGGGAACAAACGACGCATGAAGGAGAGAAATGGCTTAGGTTTTTTTTTATTTAGTTTTTAAGTGGCCTTTATGTAGCATACAAAGCGACACCATTTGGAGCCTGATCAGTGGTTCCAAAACGGTGTCGTATAGGCCTGTACCCGTGTGCGTAATCCGACCCACGAGAGACCCGCGCGTTTTCCTTTGATGGTTTATTTGCGCAACGAGCCCCTCCGATTTGTTTTCATTTCAATTTAGTCTTCCTTTAATTAGATTTATGGTTAAACAGCATCGTTTTCAATGATTGGGTTTGAGTGCCTGGATTTATGCGCTTAATTGCAGTAATAATCCCTCTAGTATTCAACGATTTTCAATTCGGTCGTTGTCATACTTATTTCAAAGTCTCCCCTGAAATTTTGTTTTATTTTCAAAACGGTCCTTGTTTTTATTTATTATTATTATTAATATTATTATTACTACTTTCATTATTGTTACTATTATTGCTATTATTGATATTATCATTCGCTTATATTTTCCTATTATATATTACTTTATTTTATATGTATTATTGTTTTAGGTTACTTTTAAAATCTTATATGTATTATGTTGGAATATTTTCAAATATTTATAGTATCCAAATAACTATAAATGAATGGGTATAATTAATCAAAAGATAAATCTTTTGGTCATTGGTCAAAAGTTATATCATTTGATTTTTTTAAAAAGAATTATAACTATTCAATAAATATTATTTGCATAGTTACAAAATTAAATGAATAATTATTATTTATTTATTCATAAAGACACCTATTGAAAGATGTCTCTATGAAGAGACATGAAAATTCCTATAAATAAGAATGGGATTTCATTTGGAAATCATATCAACAAATTCTAACATTCTTTCTTTCCTTCCTTCATTTTCTAATATTATTAGATTATTCTATAAAGTATTACTGCAGAAATCCTTTGTAGAAGTTGAGTTTTTGTTATACATTGCTCAGTGCATAGTGGACTATTCTCGTCAGTGCAAAACACAAATAGTCATTGGCTTCATTGTATCCTCGAGGTTAATTTGCTTGGAACTCATTTGCACACTGTAAGAGCCCATTTTTGCCCGGGCCCGCAAACCAAAAAATAAACCCAATTTTATAAATCAAAATAAAACCAAATTTTAAAATGTCCACAGTCCATTACAGCAGGCCTAATAGGGCCCAAATCAGTCCAAATCACTACCCAAACATTAACTAAACCCAAACCCGTTACAAACCCAAGCCCAAAAGCAAAGAAAAACCTAAAACCCTAAACAGTTTCTGAAACAAGCTTCAGCTGCCGCAGCAGAGGCCCGACCCCTCCTCCCACGCGCACCTCCGTACCCGTACCTGTATAACAAACCAGCAACAAACAACACAGCACAGTAAAAAAGGAAATGGACAACATATTGTATTTTTATTTTGTTTTCCTTTTCAGATATAAAAAGAAAAAGGAAAATCCCTTTGTAGTTCTGAACACAGAGATACGAAAATTTGAAATAGAAAATCAGAGAAAAATTCGCAGAATACGAAAGGTGATTCAAACTTTTATTTTGTTTTTTCGTCTTTTGATTTTTTTTCGTATGATTGGTGGTTCGAAAAGAAATAAAAAGAAGAGATTAGAAGGTAATGAGGTACCTGATTGCTGAACTTTCGGTCACTCCGCCATTATCGGAGTTGGGCGAGAGGTCGGAAGGTCTCTGAGCGGCTGGTTCTTCGAGCGGCGCATGGGGGAATGCCTCTCTGCCCTAGGTTTTTTTTCAAATAAAAAAAGGCTGCTGATACTTTAGGTTTCTTTTTCGGTTTTAAAGCAATATGAGACGACGTCGTTTGACGCCAATACTATGGTCTCCAAACGACACCGTTTAGGCAACAACCTGAGGACCCGACCCAGATGCGGCTAGATCCGTGTGTTTTGGTCCAGGAGGGAATATTTGCGCCATTAGTCCTCCTGATTTGTTTCTTTGATTTAATTCGTTTTTTCTTTATTTACAAAATTTCCCCCATATTTTCGATATTACTTCATTTTAGCCCATTTGCAGCGCGTCGTTTGAGTGGGCAAGGAATATTTCCTATTTTAGTCCCTATGTTATTCGCGTTTTGCAATTTGGACTTTTCCTTTGGTTTATTTCAGATTTATCCCTAAATTTCTGCTTTAATTCCAAATCAGCCCATTGTTTTATTAATTAGTTTAATATTATTTATTATTATTATTTGTTATTTTCATTATTGTAATATTTGGTTACATTTTCGGTTACTTATTATTAAATTCTTTTATTTTATTATTATCATACATTATTATTTTAACTTTGTGATGAATTATTTTTTATATAATATATTTTAATGACTTTTATTTTATAATATACTTTTAAAAGCCATTTTTTATCTATTTTTTTTATGTACATAACCTATATTAAATTATCCCTATGAATTTTTTTTTATGTACATAACCTATATTAAATTATTTTTTATTATACATATGTATGTACATAAAATACTGTTGATTTCAAATTATTTGTTTTTAACTATATTTTAATATATTTCAAACTTTCACATATATATATATTATTTTACACTTATTTTAATATGTAAATTTTCTTCTTTCATGTTACCTTTTTGTTATTTAAGAAAAAAATTGTTACATTTTAGTTAATTCGCTTGTATTTTTTAGATTAACCTTTTAATTCTTTTTGCTTGCTAATATGGATGTTAGTATATGCATAGTGTAGGGTATAAAATTGATGCTCTTACATATATGATATTGTTTATTCGCATATATCAAATCTTTGTTATTCATTAATGCATGCTTTAGTTTACAAATTATCATTTCGTGTTGTATACTATTATGCAATCGTTTTTATTTATTCAAAAGATTACAAATGTCAAAGTTATTTTATACAAAAGCCTTTCAAAATAACACATGTACTCGATATTTGGAATCCCCGAGAGAATCGAGCCCTAATGTATTGGGTTCTATTTCTCCTTGTTGAATCTAAATAATCAAAAGTTTTCTTTAATCAAAATACATAAAACTCACTCTCGGGAATTCGATAAGTCGTGTCCTAATGTATTGGATGTGACGTGTCATGCTCTCGAAATGAGGATTTTTTTTAATTAATAAGGTCAATATTCAATGCTCGGAACTTTGAGAAATCGTGCCCTAACGTATTGGGTTTCGATTTTTCATCGAACTTAAAGCAATTGAATATCCTTTTTAAACCTCACCACGCAAGTTTTGAAAATCAAAAGACAAACTTATTCTCGAGGACTAAAAATGTCGTGCCCTAATGTACTGGGCGTGTCATTTTATTACTCTAAGATAAGGAGGTCTTTGGTATTCGCATCTATTTATCCATGCATCTTTTATAAAATTAACACTAATAAGAAAGGGGAAGGATCGTATTTTAAAAGCTTTTCAAAGTTTCAATACTAAGACATAAAATGATCAATTCGGTACCAATTTTGGGCGTTACGAGGGTGCTAACCCTTCCTCATACGTAACCGACTCCCGAATCTGTTTTCTCAAAATTCACAGACCTAAAATTATTTTCAAGGTGATCCGATCACACCTTAATAAAAGATCGATGGCGACTCCCATTTTTATTTTCAAAGTCGATCCCCCTTTTTTTCAAATTTAAAAATGGTTTTGACAGCTTGGCGACTCCGCTGGGGAAACCATTTAGAGAGTCAAGCCGTAAAATTGATTGTCTTTTTGTCTTATTCTCAAAAATTAAAAATTTGATCTGGAAAATTACGATCCTCTTTGCATTTGTTTGTATGATTACTGTAAATTAATATCTTTGCATCATATTGCATAAAGGCTATTCTGGTCTTACCCCTTTAAGTGGGAGTGAGAAGCTATTCCTTCGTGAGGTTTTCACCTCCGTGCAGGATAGTGGATCGCTTCCGGGATACATCCGTACCTATGTCTTCGTGAGATTTTCATCTCTGTGTAGCCATAGGGAAATGTATTCCCCTGAACCGAACTCGGTCCGTATGAGCCTATAATGGGTGAGGATCGAGGAAACTGCTGGTTTGGGTACCTCGACTTTAGAACCAAGCTGCATGTAGAAAAACCTAGGAGCCCATCCTTGATCGTACTGCGGAAACCCTAGCGATTGCCCCGATAGGTGTTTGATTTTTTTTACTTACTTAAATTTGCATTTTTTTTGTTGCACTAACTTATGTCATTTCATGTACAAAAGAGTGTCGATTCAGGTTTGATTACTAAATTAGAAAGCTTGGCATGGAGAACGGATTTCTTGATAAAGTAGAGGACAATGCTGCTGTCCGTGTGTGGTCAGAGAAAACACAATCAGAGAAAGGAAATAGTCTAGCCGGGGGGTATATGTCGGAGTTATGGGACTACACCCGTATCAGTGTGACGCAAAATAGCCTTCAGGAATTAAAGGTAATATGGGACCATTGGAATGACGAAACTAAGCAATTGTTTAACTCAAGTTATGGAGATTTGCCGTATCTACTCGACATTAAGGTAGACGTACATTTGTTCCGGGCCATCGCTCAGTTTTGGAACGCCGCGTATGATTGCTTTACCTTTGGAGGGGTTGATTTGGTGCCCACTATAGAAGAATATACAGCTTTGCTACGTTGTCCAAAGATCCAAGTTGATAAAATCTACTCTAAAGCCGTTAATATTCCAACCTTTATAAAGAAGTTGATGAACATCACTGGAATGAGTGAGCAATGGGTCACGGCACGGATCAAGCAGAAGGGGGAAAGCAAATGTATCCCTTAGAAAAGCCTGCAGGAGTTGATTTTGGGGCACCCTGATGCGAGGAAAAGGGTCGATGCCTTTGCTCTGAGCATTTATGGGCTAGTAATTTTCCCTAAGGCACTAGGGCATGTAGATGAGGCAACCTCAGATCTCTTTGACCGACTTGATAAGAGGGTTACACCTGTTCTGGCAATTTTGGCAGAAACCTTCAGGTCATTGAATGCATGTCGAAGGGCAGGGGAAGGCAGATTCATTGGGTGTGTGCAGCTTCTACTTGCATGGTCCCATAGTCATTTTTGGAAAATTGATAAGGTTTCGTATCGAGTTTTTTCTGAAAATTATTCACCGTTAAAGGAGATAGTAGCTACACCAAGGAGAGATGACATCTCAGAAGAGAAATGGTTGTCATTCTTCAAAATCTTTGTGAGGAGGACGTCAAGTGGAGAGCCCCATGGTTGCTTCCAGATGAAATATTATACCGATGTGGTAACTTTGATTGGGTCCTGTTACTTGGAATCTGGGGAGCGGTTGGTTATGCTTCATTGATGGTGCTAAGACAGTACAGGTCAAGGCAGTTTATACCTGCAACTCAAGGCTTAACTGAGTTCGAATTCTCATATAAAGACAATAGATATAAAAAGAAGATTCGAGAGATAACCAGTGCATGGGACTAGACTCGACGGATGAAGAGATTAGCCGTAGGCCCGATGACGACTCCTGAATATAATGAATGGTGGGTTAGAAGAATCAATGATAACATCCCAAGGCCAAGTCAAGGAGATAGGCAGTTAATAGAAGAACATTTGCGGGTTGTTCCCTCCGAATTGGAAATTATGAAGCACGATTTTGAGAAGAGGAATACAGAGGTTGAAAAAAGGATCAAGTAGTTGGAAGAAGAAAAGATGCACTTAGGATTAGATGTGGATGTTTAAAAGTTAGAGACGGAGAAATTAAGAAAAGGAAAGAATAAGGCTGAGGAAGACTTGGACAGTTTGAAGACAGACTACAAGAAGTTGAGCTTATCAATAAGAACTGCTGGGCTAGGGAAAACTCCAGAACAATGGCGTCAAGAGATTCGGGAAGAAAAAATCAAAGCTGATGGATGGGAAAAGAAATTCCGAGAGGTTCAGACGCGAAATGGAGCTTTAGAAAAGAGTTTGTCAGAAAGCCAAAAGGAAAAGTGCGAACTAAAAGATAGAGTGGTTGAGTTGGAAAGATCTCTTCATCAGTATCAAAGTCGAAATTCTGCGATGGAACTAAGGGCGAGCTTGGGAAAAATCGAAGAAATGAAAGGAAGAATAGAAGAGTTGGAATCGGCATTGCGAAGTTGTGAGATCCGGACTGAGTACTTGGAAACCAACGAAAGTCATCAGAATGAGCAACTTTACCATCTTCAGAATCAAGTTGAAAATAGAGATCGTATCATGGAAGAAGCCGTGGTTCAGATCCGGGAGGTAGCTGATCACCTGCAGACTTTGGCAGTACAAGCCGATGCACTGAGCGTAAAGTTTGAGCTGGAATCAACTCGAGGACAGGAATTAGCTTCACTACTTAGGAAAATTAAAGTTCTGAGCATTAGGGCAAGAGCATATATGTAACCTGTTTTATGTAAAGAATTTTGTTTTCTAGTACAAGTTTTCTAAATGAAATTGAATCAGAATCGATGCCTCTTTGCATTCGTGCATTGCATTACATTGTATCATATGCATTAAGGTCCAGCGAAAGACCCTAATTGGTTAAAATCATTACAGTTAATCTGGAAACCAACAAAAACTCGTCAACCAAACACCACTACGGTACTCATGCAAAATCAAAATTTATGGATCAACGATTGGAAAAGTTGGAGCGACTTCAAAAGGAAATGCAAGATCAGTTACAAATGCAAATGAAGGAATAATTGGAAAAAATTCAACAGGACATGACAGAAAAGATGCTGGAGTCTCAAAAGGACATGATGACTGAGCTGACGCAATTATTAAAAGGATTAAATAAGGGGAAAGGCCCTATGATCAATGATAAAGAAGAAGACAAGACTGGACCCACTTATCCTCCAGGCTTTACGCCTCCGCATGCGCAGGTTCAGGCTGAGGTGCAGCTGCGTAGATCCTCTATTTCAATAAGGCCTAAGCGTTTTCAAGCCGATACTCCAATACCGATGAACTCTCAAGCTGGACCAGGTTTTAACCCTGGTGAAAACCCGGTTAATCTTGCTGTCCCAGACTTCGATGAAGTAGCTGAGAAGGATAAAGAAAAGGAAGAATTGCCAAAACAGTTTGAGGAGAAATGGAAATGGATTGAAGAGAAGTTTAGGGAAATAGAAAACATTGAAAGTTATTGTGGAATAGATACAAAAGATCTGAGTCTGGTTCAGGATTTGGTACTTCCTTACAAGTTTAAGATGCCGAAATTTGAGAAATATAGTGGGACCAGTTGCCCTGAAGCCCATATTACAATGTTCTGTAGGAGGATGACTGGGTACATTAACAATGATCAGCTGTTAATACATTGTTTTTAGGATAGTCTCATTGGGGTGGCGTCTAAGTGGTATAACCAGTTGAGCCGGGCCAAAATCAACACTTAGAGGGATTTGGCGCAGGCTTTTATGAGATAGTACAGTCATGTATCTGAAATAATACCTGACAGAATCACTTTACAGAACTTGGAAAAGAAATCAAATGAAAGTTTTAGACAGTATGCACAGAGGTAGAGAGAGATTGCAGTTCAAGTTCAGCCACCACTCTTGGAAAAAAAATGACGATGCTTTTCATCAACACATTGAAGGCACCGTTTATCACGCACATGTTAGGAAGTGCCTCGAGGAGTTTCACGGATATAATCATGAATGATGAAATGATTGAACATGCTATTAAAAGTGGAAAAATAGATGGTGGGGAGAATAATCGAAGGTCAGCTTCAAAGAAAAGAGAAGGTGAAGTAAACAATGTGAACGCATACAGTAAATCAATTACAGTGAATCAGCCAGGGAAGATGGTTGCTAATCAACAAGGCTCATCGAAACAAGAATCGGGAATGAGGCAAAATATTGAGAAGCTCTAGTTCACTCCTATTCCAATGACATATAAAGAGTTGTATCAGAAGTTATTTAATGCACATGTTGTTGCCCCTCGTTACTTGAGTCCTCTACAACCCCCGTATCCAAAATGGTATGACACGAACGGGCAATGTGACTACCATGCAGGGATTTCATGACACTCAATAGAAAATTGTACCGCTTTCAAGAATGCTATAGAAGGACTTATTAAATTGGGTGTTGTCAAATTTAATGACTCACCCAGCACAGAAGGTCTATTGCCCAATCATGATGATAAGGGAGTGAATATGTTGAGCGAAGGTATGGGGGAAGAAGTCGAGACTAACATTGCCGAAGTAATAACTCCATTGAAACGGGTATGGAAAGAGATGGCAAAAAGAAGGTTAGTTATTTCAGATCTGGAGGAAGGGTATGAGATGGGAAATTATTGTGAATTCCACCATAAAACAGGGACAAAATCCAAGAATGTGAAGGATTCATGGCTTTGGTTCAAAGCATGATGGATAACAAGGAGATGAGGTTCTATGGAGATGCGGAAGAAAGGAGGAGCATATGCGCGACAGAGTCGGGAACAGGGATTTCGAAAATAAATCATCCTGTAGTCATTATCTCACGCCCTAAGAGTAATGAGGCCAGGGCTCAGGTAACACCAAAAATTGTAATCACGAAATCATCAAGTTTCACATATAAAGATGATAAAATGGTTCCGTGGAATTACGGGTGCAATGTGACAATCCCAGGAAAAGAAGTTGAGGGCAATATGGTAAAAGAATACCAAGAAAGGGGTTCTTATACACGTAGTGGGAAGCGTTATGACACTCGAGCAGAGTTGCCAAGAGAAAGGACTCCAACGGTAGAACAGAGGAAAGGGAAGGCGGTGGAATCTGAGCCATTGGTTAATGAACCAATAAAAGAAGAAGAAGCAAAGGAGTTTTTGAAGTTTTTGAAACACAGTGAATACAGTGTTGTGGATCAACTGCACAAACAACCGGCCCACTTTTCTGTATTAGCTTTGCTCCTAAGTTTAGAAGTACATCGAAGTGCGCTGATGAAAGTACTAAATGAAACATATGTGGTCGAGGACATTTCAGTCAATAAATTGGATCGATTGGTCAACAATATAAGTGCTGACAATTTTATCTTCTTCAATGATGATGACATACCGTCTGGAGGTAGGGGTTCTACTAAAGCTCTACACATTACTACCCGATGTCAGGGAGACACATTACCGGGGGTTTTGATCGATAATGGATCCATATTGAACGTATTGCCTTTGTCCACTCTTAATCGATTACCTGTGGATAGTTTACATATGAAACCCTGCCAGAATATAGTAAGGGCATTTGATGGAACAGAAAGAAGGGTTATAGGAAGAATTGAAATACCATTAAGAATTGGCCCAATTACTTATGAGGTGGACTTTTTAGTAATGGATATTAAGCCTTCCTACAATTGTTTATTGGGAAGACCATGGATACACTCGGCAGGGGCAGTACCTTCATCGTTACATCAGAAAGTGAAGCTAATATCAGAGGGTTGATTGGTAACAATAAGTGCGAAGGAGGATATTATCGCGATGATAACGGGTGATGCACCTTATGTAGACACCAATGATGAGGAAGTGGAATGTTCTTTTCGGTCCCTGGAATTTGTGAACGCAATGTTTATCACTGAAGGAAATAGGATCCCGATACCAAAGATATCTAAGACTACTAAGATGGGTCTACAGTTGATGGTAGGAAGAGGAGCTTCGCTAGGGAAAGGGTTGGGAAAGTACCTTCAAGGAAGGGTTGAAGCACCCATGCTGAAGGGAAAGTTTGATCGTTTTTTCTTAGGTTACAAGCCAGATTTGAAACAAAGGAGAAAAGAAGTGGAGAAAAGGCAAGAGAGAAGAAGGGAATGTTTAAGCGGAGAAGAAGTCAAGTGGGAGCCTTTGACCTTCCCTCACATATCTAAATCCTTTGTGTCGGGTGGGTTTACTTACCCTGAGCGAGGGGTGTCCAGAAGGGAAGGCATTGAAGAGTTGTTGGAAAAAGTTCATATCAATGCTATAGAGACAGCTGAAAGAAGGTCCTTGCTGGAGATTTGCCCTTACGAACTTGGGAGTGAGCTAAACAATTGGACTGCGGAAGAAATACCTGTAGTCTTTAGAGCTTATTCAGAGTAATGTTTAAAACATTATTGTTGTTTTTAGCCTAAGAATGATAAGAAATCCTTTGTGAAATAGGCTTAAGTCTTAATATCTTTATCCTAAAAAAATACATCTTTGCATTTATTTCGAGCAATTATTCTTTTATTCCTTCCAAGCGAGTAAATATTTTCCATTTGATTAATTGTCTTCCAAATATTTTTTTTCATTTATAACCTGATCGCACAAATAATTATTCATAAATTTATACTTTGTATATTCTTTGGTGTATCCCCATAGGTCCTCAGATATCAATGACATGAGTGATATTGTTTCAAACGGAGTCTCTTTTTGAGCAAGACTTGTGTTTAGAAGGATATCATGACTTTGAAAATGACGAAGACTGTGATGTATCTCCGGACTTGTTGAGAATGGTGGAACAAGAGGATAAACAAATACTACCTCATAAGGAATCATTAGAAATTGTGAGCCTAGAGGAAGGAAAAGAGGTGAAAATCAAAACTGATATCACTGCAAAGACAAAATATGACCTCATTGAGTTACTCCGAGAGTTCAAATATGTTTTCGCATGGTCCTACCAGGATATGCCAGGGCTAAATACTAGCATTGTGGTACATCGTTTACCTATAAAAGAAGATTGTAAACCAGTTCAGCAGAAGCTCAGAAGAATGAGACCTGATGTTGTGTTGAAAATAAAAGAGGAGGTCAAAAAGCAGTTCGATGCTGGATTCTTACAAGAGGTCAAGTATTCAGAATGGGTAGCAAACATCGTCCCTGTTCCCAAAAAAGATGGAAAGGTACGAATGTACGTGGATTATAGGGACTTGAATAAGGCTAGTCCAAAAGACAATTTTCCGCTGCCACACATTGACACATTGGTAGATAACACGGCTGGCTACTCATTATTTTCTTTCATGGACGGCTTTTCTGGATACAATCAAATAAGGATGCATCCTGAGGACATGAGGAAAACCACATTCATTACCCTATGGGGAACATTTTGTTACAAAGTAATGCCCTTTGGATTGAAGAATGCAGGAGCAACGTATCAAAGGGCAATGGTCACCCTGTTTCATGACATGGTGCAAAAAGAAATGGAGATCTATGTTGATGATATGATTGCAAAATCTAGAACTGAAGAAGATCATCTCCAAGTTTTGAGGAAATTGTTCTTAAGATTGAGAAAATTTCAGCTCAAGCTCAACCCAGCAAAATGCATATTTGGAGCCAGATCAGGAAAGTTGTTGGGCTTCATAGTCAGTAAGAAGGGGATTGAGATTGACCCGAATAAAGTTAAAGCAATACGAGATCTGTATCTTCCAAGCACTCAGAAAGAGGTCCGAGGTTTCCTAGGAAGGTTGAACTACATTGCCCGGTTCATTTCGCAATTGACTGAGAAATGCGATCCAATGTTTCGCCTTCTGAAGAAACATAATCCGGGAGAATGGGATGAGGAATGTCAAAAGGCTTTTGACAAGATAAAGCAATACTTGGCTAATGCTCCAATACTATCACCGCCTAGTCAGATAGGCCATTGATATTATATCTAACGATGTTTGACAATTCCATGGGATGCGTCTTGGGCCAACATGACGAAATAGGAAAGAAAGAAAGAGCAATATACTATCTCAGCAAGAAATTCACTGATTGTGAAATGAGGTACTCGTCCATTGAAAAGTTGTGTTGTACTTTAATTTGGGCAACCCGAAATCTAAGGCAATACATGTTGTATCATACGACTTGGCTGATTTCAAAGTTGGATGCTTTAACGTACATGATGGAATCAACTGCTTTAAATGGGAGAATGGCTAGATGGCAAATTCTGCTCTCTGAATTTGACATAGTATATGTAAGTCAGAAGGCTATAAAAGGAAGTGCAATAGCTGATTTTCTAGCCAGTAGAGCCTTGGAAGACTATGAGCCTTTGAACTTTCATTTCCCAAATGAGGACTTATTGTATGTGGCAAACACTGAAGAAAACCCTCGAATAGACCACATCTGGAAGTTAAATTTTGATGGAGCTTCAAATGCTATAGGTAATGAAATTGGGGCAGTCTTGGTATCCCTAAGTGGGGATCATTATCCTGTCGCTAGCAAGTTGGACTTCAATTGTACAAATAACATGGCAGAATATGAAGCATGTATTATGGGTATTCGTGCGGCCATTGAATGTAAAATCAAAGTGCTAAAAGTGTATGGAGATTCTGCATTGGTGATATACCAACTCAAAGGAGAATGGGAAACTAGAGACCCTAAGTTGATCAGTTATAAAGAACTGGTTCTTGAATTGACTAAAGAGTTTGATGACATCACTTTCTGTTATATCCCATGAGAGGAAAACCAGATGGCTGACGCACTGGCTACTCTAGCCTCGATGATTAAGGTGAACAAGTTAGAAATCATGAAGCCTATTCAGAAGAGCATATACGAAGTTCCAGCTCATTGCTACAGTAATGAAGAAGAGGGAAAAGATGATCACCCTTGGTATCAGAGTATACTACAGTATGTGAAGAATCAAAAATACCCTGATCAAGCGACAGAAAACTACAAGAGAACGCTGAGAAGAATAGCCATTGAGTATGTCTTAGATGGGGAAGTGTTGTACAAAAGAGGGAAAGATCAAGTGCTGTTAAGATGTGTAGATGCCATGGAGGCTAGGAAGATCCTGGAGGAAGTCCATGAGGGCATTTGCGGAACCCATGCAAATGGTTTTACAATGGCTAGATAGATCATAAGATTTGGATACTATTGGTCTACTATGGAAGGGGACTGCATTAGCTATGCCAAGAAGTGTCATAAATGTCAGATTTATGGAGATAAGATACATGTACCTCCCTCACCTCTGCACGCTATGACTGCTCCGTGGCCGTTCTCCATGTGGGGCATGGATATTATTGGGCCAATATCACCAAAGGCTTCGAATGGGCATCGTTTAATCTTTATGGTCATTGATTACTTTACCAAATGGGTGGAAGCTGCTTCATATGCAAATGTCACGAAATCGGCGGTTAGTAAATTCTTAAAAAAGGAGATCATTTGTCGATATGGAATGCCTGAAAGAATCATATCCGACAATGCGTTGAATTTGAATAATTAACACAATAGCGGAGGTTTGTAGTCAGTTCAAGATCAGTCACCATAACTCGTCCCTATATCGCCCAAAAATGAATGGTGCAGTGGAGGCGGCCAATAAGAATATTAAGAGAATTATGGGAAAAATGACTGAAACCTACAAGGATTGGCATGAAAAGCTATCATTTGCTCTCTTAGCTTACCGAACATCTGTTAGGACCTCTATTGGGGCAACACCCTTTCCTCTAGTTTATGGGATGGAAGCTGTTTTACCCATTGAAGTGGAGATTCCTTCTCTTCGAGTATTAGCTAAATTGAAATTGGATGAGGCAAAATGGGTTCAGTCTCGATACGACCAGTTGAAGTTAATAGAAGGGAAAAGGTTGAGAGCCATCCAACATGGTCATATGTATCAAAAACGGATGATGCGAGCCTATAACAAAAAGGTTCGTCCCAGAGAATTCCACGAAGGGGACCTGGTGTTGAAGAAAATTCTTCCTGTACAAAAAAACTTTAGAGGAAAATGGATGCCAAATTGGGAGGGTCCTTATGTCGTAAAGAAGGCCTTTTTTGGTGGAGCTTTGATTCTAAGTGAGATGGATGGAAAAAACTTGCCAACTCCTGTAAACTCAGATTCAGTCAAGAAATACTTCGCTTGAAGGAAAGGGACCAAAGTGAAAACCCGCAAAGGGCGCTTTGATTCCAAAAAAAAAGGGGGACCAAAGTGAAAACCCACAAAGGGCGCTTTGAGCCCAAAATGGAGAGGCCAAGGTGAAAACCCGTAAAGGGCGCCTTGAGACCAAAGGGGATTTGAGTTGAAAACCCGAAAAGAGCGACTCAAATATTGATCAGAATGGGGCATGAAATGATCAGAGCAACTCGAATCCTGATCAGATTGGGGCAAGTGGCGATCTTGCTATACCTAAGTCAACAGGGAAGGGTATACGACATCTTTGAGCATTGACAGAGTACTGTAGATCTCCTAAACACATGTCAAACTCAGAAAGGTCTTCAGAAAGTTGTACAGAGAAGTTCAAGCTGCAATATCTGGGGCACCCAATTCTTATACTACTTATTGAATTTGTTGTTCTTGGAATACTTTATTCTTTTCCAAAATGCACATTCCCAATCAATTCCTTTGTTATCCTTCTTTACTATTTTGGATAATTTATTCATTTTGAGTTATGCTTAGAACCAACTTTATTATTATCCATTGTTATGACCCTTTTTGCAAGCATGTTACATTAGAATAATGATTAATGGACTAATAAAACTTTCACAAAGGAAGTTTTGCATATTACTTTAAAAGTTTCTAAATAATATAGGAACTTGAAACACGACTATTGTTTAGAACGCACCAAGTAAAGGTTGGAAATTTGAGAGGGAAGAGTCTAAATTTGGATTTTCTCTTTCGATTTTGTTTTCAAATACATTGATTGAACAAAATGGCAAGATGCCATGTTGGTGACAAAGCTTAAATAAACAAGAAAACAATGATCACCAGGCAATAGGAAGAGGTTTCCTCGGAGAAGAAAGCCTTCATTTGCGCATGAGCCTTTGGTATGGCACCTTAGGAATGGTGTAAGGAACCATAGAGATTTAGATCATATATCCTCGAATTGTGATAGGAAAGGATTGAGGAGAAGCCACATATTTCTACCCTTGGATTACATGGGAGAATGATGGTACAAATTATTGCATCCCAGTTGGGTCAAACTTGGAGGTTTACAGTGGGGGCAATCTGGTCAAGTGTTTCTTTGGAGATGCCAGCCGAGCAAGAAGGCGTTGTAGCACATCAGTGTTGAAGCCCTAATAAACTTCGAGTAATGACAACCTAAGCGGGATCATTCTCGGAAGAATAAAATTCTGCATTCATACAAACACCATTCATACAAGTCTAGTTAAGAGCATTTGACTCATTTTGATCATGTCATCCTAATCATTAGGCATAATTAGGTTTATTATATAGATCATGTTCCCCAGAGAACAGATCAGTGAATATAGTAGATCTTGCCTTCCTACAGTAGCGGAACAGATCGAAGACGACAAATCTCATCTTCCCCAGGAGTAGGGAAACAGATTTAAGCCACTAGTTCTAGCTCCCTGGTAGTGGTAGAACAGACTAAAGCTAGTAATCCTATCTCCCTGAGATTACAGTGGAGCAGATTAAAATAAAGGATCTTATCTCTCTGAAGTTACAGTAGAGCAGATCGTAGCAGGTCTTATCTCCCTGAGATTACAGTGGAGCATATTGAAGCTAGATTGAAGCTACGACAGCGAATCTTGCTTCCTCAACATCACAGTTAAACAGATTAAAGTTACAAGCTACGAATCCTATCTCCCCGACGTTGCGGTGGAATAGATCAAGACACTAATTCCTATACCTCTGAAGATGCAGCAGGATGGAATGAGGATACCCGAAGAAGAAGCGCACCAAGGTCCAAGCACGACCGGGCAAAATTGGTCCTCTTTAGTCTTTGCTCTATTCTCGTTACACGACAATAAGCAAAGAGGGGCAGCTGTAAGAGCCCATTTTTGCCCTGGCCCGCAAACCAAAAAATAAACCCAATTTTATAAATAAAAATAAAACCAAATTTTAAAATGTCCACAGTCCATTACAGCAGGCCTAATAGGGCCCAAATCAGTCCAAATCACTACCCAAACATTAACTAAACCCAAAACCATTACAAAACCAAGCCCAAAAGCAAAGAAAAACCTAAAACCCTAAACAGTTTCTGAAACAAGCTTTAGCCGCCGCAGTAGAGGCCCGACCCCTCCTCCTACGTGCACCTCCGTACCCGTACCTGCACAACAAACCAGCAACAAACAAAACAGCACAGCAAAAAAGGAAAAGGACAACATATTGTATTTTTATTTTGATTTTTATTTTGTTTTCCTTTGCGGATATAAAAAGAAAAAGGAAAATCCCTTTGTAGTTCTGAACACAGAGATACGAAAATTTGAAATAGAAAATCAGAGAAAAATTCGTAGAATACGAAAAGTGATTCAAACTTTTATTCTGTTTTTTCGTCTTTTGATTATTATTATTTTTTTGTGTTTCGTGTGATTGCTGGTTCGAAAAGAAATAAAAAGAAGAGATTAGAGGGTAAGGAGGTACCTGACTGCCGAACTACCGGTCACTCCACCATTATCGGAGTTGGGCGAGAGGTCGAAAGGTCTTTGAGCGGCTAGTTCTTCGAGCGGCACATGGGGGAGTGCCTCTCTGCCCTAGGTTTTTTTTTTTAAATAAAAGAAGGTTGTTGATACTTTACGTTTCTTTTTTGGTTTTTAAGCAATATGAGACGACGTCGTTTGACGCCAATACTATGGTCTCCAAACGATGCCGTTTAGGCAACAACCCGAGGACCCGACCCAGATGCGGCTAGATCCGCGTGTTTTGGTCTAGGAGGGAATATTTGCGCCATTAGTCCTCCTGGTTTGTTTCCTTGATTTAATTCGTTTTTTTGTTTATTTACAAAATTTCCCCCATATTTTCGATATTACTTCATTTTAGCCCATTTGCAGCACGTCGTTTGAGTGGGCAAGGAATATTTCCTATTTTAGTCCCTATGTTATTCGCGTTTTGCAATTTGGACTTTTCCTTTGGTTTATTTCAGATTTATCCCTAAATTTCTGCTTTAATTCCAAATCAGCCCATTGTTTTATTAATTAGTTTAATATTAATTTATTATTATTATTTTTTATTTTCATTATTGTTATATTTGGTTACATTTTCGGTTACTTATTATTAAATTCTTTTATTTTATTATTATCATACATTATTATTTTAACTTTGTGATGAATTATTTTTTATATAATACATTTTAATGACTTTTATTTTATAATATACTTTTAAAAGCCATTTTTTATCTATTTCATCTTTAAAGATTTATCTGATAATATCCCTATTAATTTTTTTTAATGTACATAACCTATATTAAATTATTTTTTATTATACATATGTATGTACATAAAATACTATTGATTTCAAATTATTTGTTTTTAACTATATTTCAAACTTTCACATATATATATATTATTTTAAACTTATTTTAATATGTTTAAAAAAAACTTGTTACATTTTAGTTAATTCGCTTGTATTTTTTAGATTAACCTTTTAATTCTTTTTGCTTGCTAATATGGATGTTAGTATATGCATAGTGTAGGGTATAAAATTGATGCTCTTACATATATGATATTGTTTATTCGCATATATCGAATCTTTGTTATTCATTATTGCATGCTTTAGTTTACAAATTATCATTTCGTGTTGTATACTATTATGCAATTGTTTTATTTATTCAAAAGATTACAAATGTCAAAGTTATTTTATACAAAAGCCTTTCAAAATAACACATGTACTCGATATTTGGAATCCCCGAGAGAATCGAGCCCTAATGTATTGGGTTCTATTTCTCCTCGTTGAATCTAAATAATCAAAAGTTTTCTTTAATCAAAATACATAAAACTCACTCTCGGGAATTCGATAAGTCGTGTCCTAATGTATTGGATGTGACGTGTCATTTTCTCGAAATGAGGATTTTTTTTAAAAAATAATAAGGTCAATATTCAATGCTCGGAACTTTGAGAAATCGTGCCCTAACGTATTGGGTTTCGATTTTTCATCGGACTTAAAGCAATTGAATATCCTTTTTAAACCTCACTACGCAAGTTTTGAAAATCAAAAGACAAACTTATTCTCGAGGACTAAAAATGTCGTGCCCTAATGTATTGGGTGTGTCATTTTATTACTCTAAGATAAGGAGGTCTTTGGTATTTGCATCGATTTATCCATGCATCTTTTATAAAATTAACACTAATAAGAAAGGGGAAGGATCGTATTTTAAAAGCTTTTCAAGGTTTCAACACTAAGACATAAAATGATCAATTCGGTACCAATTTTGGGCGTTACGAGGGTGCTAACCCTTCCTCGTACGTAACCGACTCCCGAATCTATTTTATCAAAATTCCAGACCTAAAATTATTTTCTAGGTGATCCGATCACACCTTAATCAAAGATCGGTGGCGACTCCCATTTTTATTTTCAAAGTCGATCCCCTTTTTTTCAAATTTAAAAATGGTTTCGACACACACCGAAGGTAGTTGGGGGCGAATATAACCTTAAAGATAGTGGCTTGATACACACCTTGGAGCCTATCCTATTTCTTCTTTTTCTGTTCGAGTTTCGATCGTGTGTTCGAGATTTTCCTTACCGGAGTTTTGAACTAACAATTTTAAGGTTATATTTCATTATGACTACTACAACACATGAAAGTGGACCACTAAGGGAGTTGGCTTCCAACTTTGTTAAACTTGATCGATTTGATGGTGACAATTTTCGACGATGGCAGAAAAAGATGCACTTCTTATTATCAACTTTGAATGTTGCTTATGTTTTGGATACTCCAAGACCTGAAGAGAATGAAAATGAATCTGTTGCTGCAACTCGAGAAAGACAAAAATGGGACAATGCTAACTACATGTGCATGGGCCACATATTGAATGGTTTATCTGATGGTTTATTCGACACCTACCAAAACGAGGTCACTGCTAAAGAATTATGGGATAAATTGGAGGCAAGATACATGACTGAAGATGTTACAAGTAAGAAATTTCTTATCAGTCGTTTCAATAATTATCAAATGGTTGATGGTTGTTCTGTTATGGAACAATTTCGTGATATTGAAAAGATGCTGAATCAATTTAAGCAATATGATATGAAAATGGATGAAATGATTGTGGTATCCTCCATAATAGACAAACTTCCTCCATCTTGGAAAGACTTTAAAAGAAGTCTAAAACATAAAAAAGAGGAAATATCTCTTGAGGCTTTGGCAAATCATCTTCGTATTGAAGAAGAGTATCGAAAACAAGATCAGAACCTAAATTCTGAAAATGCCAAAGTACATGTTACGGACGAAGTACAGACTACTAAACCATTCAAGAGAAAGTTCAATCAGACTGATAGAGCACCTAAGTTCAAAAAGAAACAAAAGGGCTCATGCTATCATTGTGGAAAGTCGGGACATTTCAAGAATGAATGTT
This sequence comes from Gossypium turneri, assembly GCA_008044935.1. Taxonomy (NCBI): domain Eukaryota; kingdom Viridiplantae; phylum Streptophyta; class Magnoliopsida; order Malvales; family Malvaceae; genus Gossypium; species Gossypium turneri. The sequence continues at coordinate 19,997,516 of CP032572.1, read as the reverse complement.
GATTTTTAAAGAAGAAATCATCTTCTAGGGCTGATAATAATGAAAAGTTCGTTGCAATAATATCTAAAATTAATATGGCACAAGATGATAATACATGGTGGATTGATACCGGAGCAACCAAACATGTGTGCAAAGATAAAAGCATGTTCACAAAGTTCACACAATGTGAAAATGACAATTTCTTGTACATGGGAAATTATTCCACCACAGCAATTAAAGGCAAAGGGTCTGTTGAACTACAATTCACTTCTGGAAAGGTTTTAACCTTAAATGATGTATATTATGTACCAGAAGTTAGGAAGAATTTAGTGTCTGGAAGTCTGTTGAATAAGTTTGGTTTCAAACTTGTTTTTGAGGCAGATAAGTTTATTTTGTCTAAGGGAGGAATTTTTGTGGGGAAAGGGTATATGTTTGAGAGCATGTTCAAACTCAATATTATTAATAAGAATAAAAATACTATTTCTGCTTATATGGTTGAATCTTTTTGTTTGTGGCATTATAGATTAGGTCATTTGAATTATAGAAAATTGAATGACATGTATAAATTAGATTTAATTCCTGTTTTTAATAATAATATTGAAAAATGCAATACATGTATGTTGACTAAAATTACAATAAACCCTTTCCTTAAGGTTAAAAGGAAAACAAAATTGTTTGATTTGATACATAGTGATTTATGTGACTTGCATAATACTCCTACATTAGGTGGAAAGAAATATTTTGTTACTTTTATTGATGATTGTTCTAGATATTGTTATGTATATTTATTGCATTCAAAAGATGAAGCGCTTGATAAATTTAAAGTTTATAGAAGTTGAACTTTAGTGTGAATCATTTATCAAGTGCTTAAGATCGGATAGAGGTGGAGAATACTATAATCCAAGTTATTTTGAACTCACTGGAATTGTCCATCAAGTTTCAGCCCCTTACACACCACAACAAAATGGTGTAGCTGAAAGAAAAATAGAGTCTTGACTGAAATGGTAAATTCTATGTTATCATATTCAGGTCTTGGACAAGGTTTTTGGGGAGAAGCTGTTCTAACAGCTTGTCATATATTGAATAGAGTTCCTAATAAGGAAACTAAAATAACCCCCTATGAACAATGGAAGAAAAGGAAACCAAACCTTAATTATTTGAAGGTTTGGGGTTGTAGAGCTATTGTAAACGTTCCAACACCTAAACATAAAAAGTTATGTGAAAGAGGAATTGAATGCATATTTATAGGTTATGCACATAATAGCAAGGCATATAGGTTCATGGTAATTGAACCAAATGATTCAATTTCAATTAATACTGTTATTGAATCAAGAGATGCTATTTTTATGAAAATAGATTTAATTCTATATCAAGACAATTACAACCACAACAATTGATTCATTCTTCAAATGAGAATGAGATTTCATTGAAAAAACTTGATAATAATGATGAATCTTGTCAAGAATTAAGAAGAAGTAAGAGGATTAAAAAGGTCAAAGATTTTGGACCAGATTTCATTATGTTTCTTGTAGAAGGAAAAGGTGAAAGTATATGCAATAAGGTACCTTATTCTTATAATACTGAATCTGATCCTATTACATTTGAAGAGGCAGTGAAATCTCAAGACTCTGCTTTTTGGAAAGAAGCAATAAATGATGAGATAGATTCAATAATGGGAAATCAAACTTGGATCTTAGTTGATCTTCCACCAGGTTCCAAACCAATAGGTTGTAAATGGATCTTCAAAAAGAAAATGAAGGTCGATGGAACCATTGATAAATTTAAAGCAAGGTTGGTAGCAAAAGGTTTTACACAAAGACAAGGTATTGATTACTTTGATACCTATGCTCCAGTAGCAAGAATTACTACAATTAGACTCTTAATATCACTTACCTCTATATATAATTTGGTTGTTCACCAAATGGATGTTAAAACTACATTTTTAAATGGTGAATTGGAAGAGGAAGTATACATGGAGCAACCAGAAGGATTTGTTGTTCCAGGACAAGAGCATAAGGTATATAAGCTTGTTAAATCTTTATATGGGCTTAAACAAGCACCAAAACAATGGCACCAAAAGTTTGACAAGGTTGTTTTAGCTAATGGCTATAAAATAAATGAATCTGATAAGTGCATATATAGCAAATTTGAAAATGGAAAAGGTGTCATAATTTGCTTATATGTAGATGACATGCTCATTTTTGGCACGGATTTGGAACAAATAGAAAACATAAAGAAATTCTTGTCAAACAACTTTGCTATAAAGGATATGGGTGTAGCAAATGTTATTCTTGGGATTAAAATAACCCGAGATGAAAGCACTATAGCTTTATCACAATCACATTACATTGAAAATGTGCTTAAAAAGTTTGATCTTTTCAACTGTATACCAGCATCTATACCCATGGATCCTCAATTAAAATTAGTATCTAATGCTGGTAGGAAAATTGATCAATTGAAATATGCAAGTCTAATTGGTTGTCTTATGTACATAATGACTTGTACAAGACCAGATATTGCATATGCTGTTGGAAAATTGAGTAGGTACACAATTAATCCAAGTAGTTTGCATTGGCGAGCTTTGAATAGAGTACTTAGGTACTTAAAGAAAACTATTAACTATGGATTGTGTTATAATGGATATCCTCCAGTTTTAGAAGGGTATTCGGATGCTAGTTGGATTACAAGTTTGGAAGATCATGCATCTACTAGTGGATGAATCTTCATTCTTGGTGGAGGAGTCATTTCTTGGGGTTCTAAGAAACAAATATGTATTACTGATTCCACCATGGCAACAGAATTTATTGCATTAGCCGCTACATCTAAAGAAGCAGAATGGTTAAGAAATTGGCTTTATGATGTACCTTTATGGCCTAAGCCAATTTCACCTATTTCTATCCGTTGTGATAGTGAGGCTACTCTAGCAAAGGCATATAGCCAAGTATATAATGGAAAGTCTAGACACATTGGATTAAGACATAGTTATGTCTGACAATTAATCTCTGATGGAGTGATCACTATTAATTATGTGAGGTCAAGTGAAAATTTGGCAGATCCTTTGACAAAAAGTCTTGCTAGAGATGCAGTAAAAAGGACCTCAAAAGGGATGGGACTCAAGCCTATTAATTAGAGTCACCCATGATGGAAACTCGACTCAACGCTTGGTATAACGTCAAGTCTTGAGTTCAATGAAACAAAGTACATCATTAGTATGTGACTGTTAGCACTATAAATAAATCCATCCTAAGATTAAAGTGCTAGGTACCCGTAATGATAAGGGAAGGATAAGTAATGTACTCTTAATGAACCCATAACATAAATATGTTAGAGTGTTATAATTACGGGAACACTTTTGATGGGATCCACCTATGTGAGTGGAAGTGTGGCCGCTTCTAGGAGCTCAATGGCTTGGCTCTGATAGCACTCATAAAAAGAGGACATAGACACATGGCCATAATAGTGTCCCTAGATACTATGCATTGACCGATGTTGAAATCATTGTGTGAGATATGTTCAGTTAATCAAATGGAATAGTTGGTTCAAAGCTTAGTCTACCATGCAATTTCGATTAACTTTAATATGTTTTCACTAAGTGAAGGTTCAATCGTAAGACACCTTTATTTATGCAAATTGATTTCCAAGAATATCAAAATCTAAATATGTTGAAAATAGGGGAAGATTGTTGGAATATTTTCAAATATTTATAGTATCCCAATAACTATAAATGAATGGGTGTAATTAATCAAAAGATAAATCTTTTGGTCAGTGGTCAAAAGTTATCACATTTGATTTTTTAAAAAAGAATTATAACTATTCAAAAAATATTATTTGAATAGTTACAAAATTAAATGAATAATTATTATTTATTTATTCATAAAGACACCTATTGAAAGATGTCTCTATGAAGAGACATGAAAATTCCTATAAATAGGAATGGGATTTCATTTGGAAATCATATCAACAAATTCTAATATTCTTTCTTTCCTTCTTTCATTTTCTAATGTTATTAGATTATTCTATAAAGTATTACTGCAGAAATCCTTTGTAGAAGTTGAGTTTTTGTTATACATTGCTCAGTGCATAGTGGACTATTCTCATCAGTGGAAAACGTAAATAGTCATTGGCTTCATTGTATCCTGGAGGTTAATTTGCTTGGAACTCATTTGCACACCAAAGGTAGGTGGGGGCGAATATAACCTTAAAGATAGTGGCTTGATACATGCCTTGGAGCCTGTCCTATTTCTTCTTTTTCTGTTCGAGTTTCGATCGTGTGTTCGAGATTTTCCTTACCGGAGTTTTGAACTAACATATTACCCTTTTTATAATGTACTATTATTAATATTGTTTGAATTTATTTTATTCTACAATATTTTCCCTAATTTCACGCATTACATATTTTTAGATTTGTATAAATATATATATTTTACGTAATACTATTATATAATAATATTATATATGTATACATATTTCACATTAAATTATTTTCATTATACATATATATATACATAATCTATTGTTAGTTTCGTATTATTATATAGATATTTTATCTCTTTCAAATATTTTTAACATCTTTAATTCAATATTGTTAATTTATTTAAATTTATTTTAATATCTTAATTTATATATATTATATTTATTTCTTAAATTATGTTTAAATTTGTATATTTTGTTAGTACTTATGTAAAATTGCTTGATTTTAATTAAGTTTCCTCTTATTAGCCAATGTGGGTATTTACATGAGATTATTGTTGCTATGTGTATTACTTGCTTGTATTTATCTACCGTTCATTTGATTAATGTATGATTTAATAATAAATTATCCTTTCGCGTTGCATGTTGTCATTTAATCACCTTACATTTTCATTCAAAGATTTATAAAATAAAGCAATACTCGGTATCTTAGATTTTCAAAGAGAATTGTGCCCTAACTTACTGGGCGTCAATTTTCTTCGTTGAATTTAAGTACACGGGTATCCTTTTTTCAACCCAAACGTAAAAATTTCAAAACAAAGCTTATCTCGAGAATTCGAAATGTTATATCCTAACTCACTGGGTCCGACATTTTGTTATCTCGAGATGAGATTTTTGATAAAAGCAAATTCGTATATTGTCATCGGAACTTCAAAGAACCATACCCTAACTTACGGGGTTAAGATTTTTGCATTGAAGCAAAATGACCAAACTTTATAGTTTTTAAAATAATAAATTTCAAAAAAGATTGTAAAAGGGAAAATCGTTTTTTTAACCTTTTTTCGACATTCGACCTTAAGACGTTAAATAATCAATTAGGTACCAATTTTGGGCATTGCGAAGGTGCTAACCCTTCCTTGTATGTAACTGACTCCCGAACTCATTTTTCTGAAACTCGTAGACCAAAATTATTTTTAAGGTGATCCGATCACACCTCAATAAAGGATCGGTGGCGACTCCAATTTTTGTTTTTAAGTCGAAACTAAATTTTTGTTTTAAAAGGTGGTTTCGACAAGTACAATAGCAGCATTGCCAAAATATGTCAAAAAGACATTAGCAGAAAAGCTCGAGAATAAAAAGGGCTTTGTGAAAAAAAACTGAGAATAATATATTGATTCGTCTGCAAATATTGGCCATAAAAAAAAAAAAAAAAACTTGTAGCTTAAGTAGAAACTAAAAGATTTAGTCCATAAATCTTAAAATCGACTATTTTGGTTTCATCTTTCAATTACCTATGTGATGGAAAATTTAATAATTTCAATAAAATCATGTGGATGAATTATATTTGCTATATTTTCATTCGTCTCATTTGACTATATTACATCTCTACTTATCATAATTATATGCTTCATAATGCATTCTATATCAATATAATGTAATCATTATCGTTATCAAACTTAATTAAGGGTGCAAATTAAGCCTAATTAAAATTTATGTATTGACCTAATAATTAGAGTGTTTACTATCTCAAATATATCTTAAATCAAGTCGCATTTACTATTAAAATTTTACTCTCTTCTTATAACTTACCAAAAAAAAATATATATATTAAGACTCCCTCTAAAAAAGTCCTATGATTAAGATACATTCCATCTATCAATTTTTTTATCTCATACTCCTCTGCTACAAGTTTCTAATTTTGTCTCTTCTTAAATATGTTTTTAATCATTAACAGTTTCATTTATGCTTAACTTTATTTTAAAATTAATTTCATAGCACAATTTTTTTCAATTTTAAAACCAATTCCCTATATCAATAGTATATTTAATTTTATATTCAGATTATCAACAAGGAGTACGCATTTTTTAATTAAAATAAGATAAATACAACTTTATAACTATCCCAGTTTAAAGCAATGTGAACAATTTATTTATTCTTATTTTAATTAATTTACGATGGTTTGAAGTATTCCCAATTTTACATTTTATTGATTCATTTTATTAATTTCCAAATTAAATCTAATTAAATTGCGTCATGTGAGCAATAAATAAATTCCATAGAAAGCTAATTAAATTGCACAAATTACGTTGACTAATTTAGGATTTTTAATTTATTTCCAAAATTTTTATAATTAAATATCTTTTCAGTATCTTATAAATAATTCTGTAAAAAAACCTAATATATAATTCCATAAAAAATTTTAAAAAAACTAATTAATTTATTTAACCATTTTACAGCTTATATACAATTCTATAAAATATTTTCATTTTAAAAACTATAATTTTACCCATGCATTGCATGGGACTAGAAACTAGTAATGATATATAATCCAACCTTTTCCTTTGTTGTTTATCTCTTTCACTTTTTTTTTTCATACTACGCCTTACATTTAAGGTTTTAATAAAAATTAACATTACTTCACTACATGTTTAAATTATAAATATTAGATCATATCTAAATATCTAAATTATGAAATTTAAATTTTCATGCAAACTTTTTTTATTTTAAATTAATAAATTAAAACATGATTAATAATGCTTACTCATTCCTTTCGTTTTAACTTTAAAAAATAAAATTATTAAAAGAAAATAATTGAATAAAAAAACTTTCCATGTTAAACATTTATTTTATAAAAACCAAATTGCATGTGTTATATAATTAACTTAGACTAATAGGAGTGAATTGGTGTTTAAAAATTTAAAATAATAAGCTTAAGAAAAATGACACAAAAGATTTAGAGAGTAATCCATCCCAATACCTATGTTCACTACCTTTACTTATCATTGCTAATGATTTCTCAAATTTACTAATTTAAAAATATTTTTGACAATATTTAATTTTTACAACTCGATCTTTTCAATTAGACAAGATAGAGTTGACTTCTTCTTAAGGCTTTCTAACAAAATTTAGGGTCTGTTTGATTGTAGGAATTGATTTTCCGGAAATTGTTTTCCAACTTTTCCAGCGTTTGTTTGCCGAAAAACATTTTCCATTTGGAAATTGAATTCCAAAACACGAGAAAATGCCTTACATTTTTAGGGAAAATGTCTTACCCTTTCAATTTCCGTAAGACATTTTCAAAGCTCTCCTCTCTATCGATTTTCCAGTAACTCTCCTCCTTCATTCCTTCATTTCCGTTAAAAAACTTCCCTGAGATTATCGATTTTCCAGTAATCCCCCACTCTCCTCCTTCATTCCTTCATTCCTTCATTCCTCTCTATTGATTATCGCCATGGTTTTTCATTTCCTCGGTTCCCTCCTCTCCGTTTCCGTCCAAATTGCCGATCCAAACGTTCTCAGTTTCCGACCACCTTTTTTTTTGCTATCTCCACTCTAATTTCCGTCAGATCTCTAGTAAATTTCAAGTAACCCTATCCCTTACGTTATTTCATTTTTTATGGTTTTATTTTCAATTTTTATTTCTGGGAAATTTCAACCTGTAAAATGCGAACTTGTGTCTGGTTTCATTTCATAAGAAAATGTTAGTGCAGTGTTCAGTAATAAGTTACATTGTTGACACTGATTAGTTTGTAAATTTAGGGTTTTAGGATTTTCTGCACGAAAATTAGGTAATGCAAGGTGTTGATTTCATATCTTGCTATTCTCAAGCTTGTTGTACCTACCTGCAAACTGTATATTGATTTGTATTGTTGTATGGCAAAACAAGTCTCTAGATGATGCCTTGAATTCATCCTAAACAGAGTAATAAGTCTCACAAGATTTTGTTCTAATTTGTAGGGTCTGCAATATTATTACTTCCCAATATATAGCTTCCCCTGTCATACAATAGAGATTAGTAGCTTAGATCCATGTCGAGTATTTTAAGTCAAAAACTTAAATTGCCTTGTTTGATAGCAACTGGTTGGCAAGTTGGAAACAAAAGGGCCTGACTTCAAACTTAGGGTAATATGTTAGCTAGTGAGTGTAAGTAAATTATAGGCTAAGGTCAGTGAAGGTATGTGTGCCTTTGTAGTAGCCATGCTCACCTTCACCTCTGATATACAAGTATTGAGAATTCTAAGTTAAAATTTGTTTGTTTGAGTTAGAGTATTTTTCCAATGAAAAATTAGAGTTGAGGTAATTATTTAGTTAAGTATTGATATATTGTAATTTCAAAAATAAAAATCAATCCATTAATGATTTGTGTTTGTTTTTTATTGCTCCTAACAGTTCTAATTTCTTTCTATGCTTGACCTCCAGCTATACAGTTCTTGCTGTCCTAGCCTCTACCTCAGCATTCTTACTCCTGTTAGTGGCCTTGGTTGATATTTTCATAAGAGGTTGGTGTTGAGCGTCTTTGGAATATCTTCTTTCTTGATTCTGGTCTGCCAATGGCATGGCATTTGTGGTTGTTATATGTTTTTGGTGTGCTTGATATATGATTTGGTATAATATGCATTTGTGGTTGTTATAATTCGGTTCAAGTGAATTAAGCATGGTTGTTGGATGTGTTTGGGTATGGTTTATTATTGATTTACATTTTTACTGTTATTTATTTACGTATTATTTGGGAAATGGCAGTGATGAGCTGTTATATATGGTTGATGGTAGGTAAATACATATGTGCCTATGTCATGAATTTTGGTAATTTTGGCATGATTTATAGCATATGGAATTGGCATGTGGACTGATTGGCTAAATTACATGAAAAAAATGATTAATGTTAGTCAAGTGAGCAATGTATGATTAATGTATGAATTGGCATATGTGCCTATCTCTAGTTAGCACTTACTGATCTATTAGTATTTGTTAGTATTTGTTAGCACTTAATGATCTGTTACTATTTGATGCTAGAGAAAAGGGGTGATGAATGTTCATTTGATATCTAGCATGTTTGACTACAAAGGAAGGTCCTTAAGTAACATGGATGCCTTTGTTTCATCAGAATGAGCTCTTTGGCTTGTGTTTGAGGGGTGAAACTAACATTTATGATTTTATAATAGATCTGGAATTTGAGTTTGCCATCCCCACATGGCTTTTGCCAAACTTCCTTTGTTCAATCTGTTTCATTTTTTGAGAAGGATTATCATTGAACATTTGAATGCTAAAGTCTGGTTTAAGCTAATAATTATTTAATTGTTGAAGGCCATGTTGATGCATGAATAGAACACTTGTTTATTGTTTAGATATCATATGACATGTATTAATTAATTAATTAAGGTTTAATATCATTGTTAATCAGATGTTTTACGCACATTAAAAAGGTCTTGGATTGTTCTTTTCATTGATATTTTATAAACAGTTAAATAACACTTTTCATAGAAAACCAAAAAGGTTGGTTTGAGTAAGTGGTGGCATTTGCTTCTTTCATGCTGAAAATGGAGCAAACAAAATCATGTTGGACATTTGATATTATAGCAATTAGGAGTGTACTTAAACATTATTTATTTTTTATAAAAATTAATTAATTTATAATTTAAAAATTATAAAAAATAGAAATAAATAAAATTTATAACATTGTCAAATTTTTTTGTTAAATTTCGAAATAAAAAAAGAAAAAACACTTGATAGCAATTTATAATTTAATTTTTTATATTTTAAAAAAGAGGCATCACCATTTTTAATAATGTTTTTGCAATAAAAAATAATACTTAAATAATCAAATACTTTGCCAATGTACCAAATACTAACTCATATATATACAATCAAATTTCTGTTAATGTATATTTTTTTATAAATAATCAAATTTCTTTTAATGTATATTTTTTATAAATAATATGTTAAATATTAAAGTATTGCACCTCATAATATATTAATTTTTAAATGAATTCCATTCAAATTTCCCATTCAAATTCTTGATAAAATATATAATGAGGGATTAATTAATTAATTATACATGAAAGATAACCTAATAATATATAACCAAATCTTGCACCAATCAAACTCATGATTTTTAAATGAATTTCATTCCAAATTTCCCAAATTTATTTATAAGCCCTAAACCTATCATGATTCAACACATTAGTTACAATTCTTTCACAATTTCCTACAAGAGAACTCATTTGTCATGCTTTCATTTTCATATGCTTATCAAATATAAGTATTGTATTAACCAAATCATTTATTGAAGTATTGTATTAACTATGATCAATATATTTTAAGTGGTACTTTCAAAGCAGCTTTAATTTCTCAAAACATTATTATGCAATTATAATTAGCATGATATGTATGTATGCACTTTTAGTCATGGTAACTTTATGTGATCTTATGAAAATCTTGCATCTTTTTTTGTAGTGATCATATATTTGTGTGGCATTATTTTGTGTAGATGGATCGTAATCAACATCAAAATGCAATTGTCGGAGTCGTGGCTTCAGTTTTAGCTTTTGGGGCTTTTTGGATTAAAAAATTAGAAACTAGGAAGGAAATTGCTTCTCGCCCTCGTGTGAATCGAGATTATGAAAGAGAAAATTATATTAATAGTATTTTATATAGTGGTGACCAACATTGTATTGATGTGATAAGGATGAGACTGATCGCCTTTTTTAATTTATGTGATATTCTTAGTAGGAATAATTTGTTACAATCATCTAAATCTGTCAATATTAGGGAGCAAGTAGTTATATTTTTACATATAATTGGTCATAATGTAAGGTTTCGACTGATTGGATCTAGATATTATAGATCAACTGAGATAGTTCACCATTACTTTAGGGTTGTATTGAGAGCTATTTTGAAATTTTATAGACTAGTTATTAGATTACCTGATGAGTCAACTCCTAGTGAAATTAGAAACAATCCAAGGTTTTATCCTTAATTTAAAGATTGTGTTGGAGTATTAGATGAAACTCATATTCGTGTATCCATTCCACTTAGCATTCAAGGAAGATTTCGTACCCGTAAAGAGGAGACGACACAAAATGTATTTGCTGCCATTACATTTGATTTGAAATTTTCCTATGTTCTAGCTGGTTGGAAAGGTAGTGCACATGATTCTTGTATTTTAAGTGATGCACTTTCACGCCCAGGAGGATTAAGAATTCCAGAAGGTAATATTTATCATTAAATAGCAAATAGTTCTAGTAAGCTCATAATTTATTAGTATTAATTATGTATTGTAAAATTGTAGGTAAAAATTATCTTGCTGATGCGGATATGGCATCCGAAATGGATATATTACCCCATATCGTGGTGTCCGATATCATTTAAAAGAGTTTAGTGCTGAAGGGCCTGAAAATGCAAAAGGAACTCTTTAATCTTCGTCATTCATCATTACGAATCACTGTTGAACGTGTTTTTGGGATTTTGAAGAAACGGTTTCGTGTATTAGATGCTGAACCATTTTGGGATTTTCAAACTCAAGTAGATATAGTTTTGGCTTGTTGTATCGTTCCTAATCATATAATGGGAGTTGATCCTAGTGATTTACTTAATCAAGGATTATACGAGGCGTCTAAGTCTGATTTGATAATACCAACTCTCACGGAGCGAGAAGAAAGAGAAGAAGCAAGAGAATGGTCTGCTAAGAGAGATGAAATTGTACAAACTATGTGGACTGATTATATGGCTAGAAATATTAGGTAGGTTTAGGGCTTAGGGTTGTTGTTTCTAATGTTATGTATGTTTTAGTATTAAAATTGTTTTTTTTTTTGTTAATGTCGGCTGGATAATGATATTGAAATTTTAGTTTATTGGATTTTGATTTTATGTCTTGAATTTGTTAGATATTGATTATGTTTTAAGCTTGTTGGATATTGAATTTATTATTATGTTTTAAGCTTGTTGGATATTGAATTTATTATTATGTTTTAAGCTTGTTGGATATTGAAATGATTGACAATGACAATTATTTAATGTAGAATGGGTAAGGGCAACAAAGAAGGGACCTCCAAGCAATTCAGGTGGACAAAACCGATGGAACATGTTTTCCTTGAAATTCTAGCAGAGGAGGCCCAGAAAGGAAATAAGCCATCTAATATTTTCAAAGCAGTTTCTATTAATTGAGTTGTCGATGCTATTTCTGAAAGATTCCAAGTCCAATGCGATGCGAAGCATGTGGAAAATCATTTAAGGACTGTAAAAAACCAGTGGCAAATTATATGCAAAATTCGAGATGAAAGTGGTTTTGGATGGGATGATAACATGAAAATGATCACATGTGATAGAGCGACATATGATGCAGCAGTGATGGTAGTATATGTATATATATGTTAAGTATATTTCAATTGTTTTTTACTTGTTATTCTAATTGTGTATAGTATCCAACAGGCACACAAGAAGTATGAACCATTTTTGAATAAAAGCATTGATCATTATGATGAAATGGCTTTGGTTGTTGGCAAAGATATGGCAACAGGGAATTTTGCCAGAACATTTGCTGACATAGATTTGGATGATGGTAATGAAGATTCAGTGCCTGTAGACTACGACAATAAAGAGGCTGAAGAGGTAAGAACAAATGTATCTTCATCTGGCACATCCAAACGTAAAAGAAAAAATGTTCAAGAAAGTGTCGTTGATGAACAAATTAAATTTATAGGTGAACAACTTGGCAAAATTGCTAATGCTTTGGAACAATTTACTGCGGATAAGACACCACAGCTTTACGAACAAGTGATGTCGATGGAGGAAGAAGGATTTGATTATGACTTCTTGTGTTCTGTGTTTGATTATCTAGTGAGTCATAAATTCGATGCCAAAGCTTTTTTAGCTAAAAGTAAGAAGCATAAAAAAATTTGGCTTCAAAAATTTTCTCAAGGTTGAAGATATTGATACTTTTATGTGGTGTAATATTAGTTATGCACTTGGACAATGTTGTTACTATGTGGTGTACTACTAATTATGCATTTGGATAATATTATTAATTTCTAGTATTACTTGTGGTTTCGAAGCTAATTTATAATTATTCAATCCTTGTTTTTTTTTTTTAACACAATTACAAATAATTTATTTGATATTGGTTGTTTTTAGTTTATGACGGTTAATATTGTAGCTTAATAATTGAGTATTATTATATATATAATTTGATTTATGTAATTACAAATAAAATCATTGCAATATATGTAAAAACAATTTAAAATATAAAAATTTATTAATATATATTATGTAAAAAAAAACTTTTCCAGAAAATATTTTCAAGAAATTTGCCAAACAACAGAAAATATTTTACACAGATTCATCCAGAAAAGTAAATCATTTTCCAGAAAAGTAAATCATTTTCCAGAAATCATTTTCCGGAAAACATTTTACTGCCAAACAAACAGACCCTTAAGTAACCTTTCACAAATTTGAGAAATACAATTATGAATCAATAGGCATTAGGTAGATATGCAAATAAATAGTTCTCTCAAATACAAATCATCACTTGAAAGAATGAATAAGAATTAAACCCACAATTGTTTACAATAGAATATAGGAATATAATAAGGTGAAATGATTGTATTTTTGTTCTTGATCTTTGTAAGTTTGCTTCTTATCTTCATCAAGTGTCCTTGATCCATATTTATACCCATTCATTGCTTTTTAAATGGTTGGAGTCGCTAGAGGAGGTTTCTAGCCATTGAGAGTATTGGATTTGCGCATTTATTACAGTATATAGATCTATTTTTTAAGGCATAGAAGGGATGTCTCCATACATTGAGACAAAAATATAACTATTGGAGCAAAATGTCTCTAAGTCAACAAGATTGATGTCTCGAGACATAATGACTGTTGAGTATGCCACATGTTTCAGTCAAATTTGAAAGATAATCTCCCAGTTAAACTATGTTTATTTATTTCTATCGAACTCTGATTACTCTAATTATTTTATTATTATTTGACCTACGAATTTAACCTATAAATAGGCTCTTTTACAACCTTAGAAAATATACCCATTAAATATTAAAATTCATAACACTTTTGGAGAATTTTGTGTTTACGTTTTGAGGGTTCATTATTTTCGGGTTTCGAGATTTAGTTTTTTATCTTCTCTTTTGTACTCTTCATTATTTTGTCATTATAATAAAATTATCTTTGTCTATAGTTTTTTATCCTCTTTGGAGAGATTTTTTCACATTAAATTTGTGTGTTCAATTTCTCAATTTCTTCCGCTATTTTTTACTTGTTTGTTGTTTAATCAGGTCGATCCCTGATAATGACCATGTCTCAAGACTTCTTTGTCTCGAGATATTTTACCTCATGAAGCAAAATATTTAACTTCAAAAAAGCTTTATATCTTGAGATATAGCAAAATGTCAAGTCAACAAGACTAATGTCTTGAGGGCTTAGGTTAGGTTTAGATGGGTAGCACGTTTACCTGAGATTAGTGTAAAAACAGCGATGGCAGTAAGATTAGATACTGTTGCGATACTATAGCGTGAGATAAAAAGTAATCTAAGCGTACCGCACCGCACCTAATTGCCCATCCAAACTCAGTCTTAAAAGGCTATATCAGACATTTCACCCGTAAAGCAAAACTTAAACTTCAATGCTTTATGAGCATTCAATGTTTTATATCTTAAGATATTGTTAAGAAAATGCAATATTTTGAATTTAAAAAAAATTGAAGTACTTAACTTTTGTAAAATAGCAAGTCATTCAGAAATTTAAATTTTGAGTTTATAACACTTAACTATTTTCTTGTATTTGTAACACTTGAAAACAAATTTGACTAAAAATTAAAATTTATTTTATTATAAAATTAAAATTAAAATCATGTTATCTTTAAATTCATAGGATTATTAGCTAATAATGGGTTGGATTGTTGAAAACTGAATATTTTCAATTGTTGACATCATATTACAAAACTTAACAGTCAAGTCATTGATTGATTGATTGATGGTATTAAATAAAAGCAAAGAAGTAAAATATATCAATATGCATTGACCTTGCACATGGCATTTATTCAATTTGCAAAAATTCCAAAACTCAAACATGGCTCCATGGCACAGCAAAGCATGAAAACCGCAAAAACATGGCGATTAGATGTAACTTCAAAATAGTGCTAATACAAGTAATTCAAATCAAACCCTTTAATAATATTAAAAAAAAAAAAAAAAAACCCTTCAATAACAAGAAAAACAGAGTTAAAATACCTAAAGGAATTTACTCCATAAACGCAAACCCATAATCAACGACAATACCGTTTTGCCTTCATAATCTATTAATTCATGCAATTAGGAAAGGCAGAACGGTAAGCATAAAAGCTTCGTATGTAAAAGTCGCATTACCACTGTACATGGTATCCTTCTCCTTGAATTTCTCAGTTAGTCCCTACACAAAGAAACGAAGAACAAAACACTGATTAGAAATTGAGCCACCCATCAAGTAAAATGAGGAGATGAGTAGAAAAAGAGAGCTCACTTTAACTGTAAGGCAGCACCTGCATTAAAAAAAGAAAGAAAGATTAGTTATTATGATAGATATAAATTGTTCAAGTTTTTATGATATGACTATATCAATTAAGGTGATAAATAGTGGTCGTACTCGATGAAGTTGTCATATTCAATGGCCTTGTTTTTGCCTCCAGTTTTATCAAACTTTGAGACAAGCAAATCCAAAACAACAGGAGAGACTGAAAAGCCGAGACTCAGAAGTGCTTCTCTCAGTTCATTGGCATCTATTTTGCCACTCCTGTCCCTATCGAATCTCTCAAAGATGGCCTGCACCAAACCCATTTTTTTAACTGATTAAACCACAAATGCAATCGATGAATACTGTTCTTTCATTTAAAAGTAGTACAGTTCTGATGGAAATTACCCTCCAATTCTGAAGACTATAGAACACTGAAGTGAACTCCTTCGGACCTGTATTCAGAAATTTTATGAAAGACTAGTTAAAATGTTGATAAAAATTACTGATATGCTCATTTATAAAATTTATTGTACTATGCAAGAAAATCAAGAAAACCAATTCAAACTCAAATATTCGGTTCGGATTCGATTATTTTCAATTAACAAGTTAAAAGATCTTAATTCTTCAAACCCAACCGAATTTTATATTTATTTAATTTATAATTCTTTGTAATGTAGGGCAGGAGAAAAATAAAATTAAAATAATACAATATAAATATATTATATTTAAATTACTAAAAATAACTTCAAATTATTATACGATTATTTTAATTTTTTTAAAAAACATAATGAATTGAACCAATTAAAACTGATGAAATTCATTACGAGTCAATTAAATTTTTTTAAAAACTAGAATTTTATATTTTAAAATCGAACCGAACCGAGAGGTATCAGTCCTAATCATGCCCACCGCAGAAATCAAACAAACATTGTCAAATTGAAAAAATAATGCATGTGAAGTAAATCAATCACTTATACCCAACGAAATAATATATTAAAAAATTCCACATATATATATATTTGAGAAGTGTTTTTTGTTTTTTTTTTTTTTTTTGTGGGGGGGGGGGGGGGTGGGGCTTCAAAGAGAAGTCAAGTGATTGCTGTTAAAAGACTGCGTGATGATATGAAACATGATTGACAAGGTTTTTTTTTTTTTTTTTGAAAGGGATGATTGACAAGTTTTTTTTTTTGAAAGGGATTATTTTATTTTAATTTGTGTGTCAAAATTTCATAGATAGTATTTGACTCGGCATTAGTACGAGTCAGTAAGGCGATTCAACAATGTCAATATAAACAGAAACAAAAAAATGAATTAACTAATTAATAAAACCCCGACAACAAGTTACGTCATCTTTTCAGTGTGCGGGAAATGGACAAGGACTGGATATTTTGGAAAATATCTTCCCATCTCACTTGAAATAGACCAAAATACCCATATACCATTGGCCAAGTACATGAGAAGGTTGTTTAAGTCATTACGCTACAGTATTCCAATGTTCGCTTTTTTTTTTCAAAATCAATTGACCTAATAATTCAATTGCAACTGGGGACGAAAAGCAGCGAAAGAGTTACGATGAAAGTAGAAGGAAAAGGAAACTGACCGATCTTTCTGGTGTTAGTATTAGTGAAGAGATACATGAGCAAACGAACAGTTCTCAAACTGAAGCTTTGGTTATACGAAGAAAGCGCCCTTTGCAACTCTTTATCATCGATAAACCCACTTCCATCTTGATCAGCCATTTGAAAGCAGGCAACGACGTTAGGATCTGTCCCCGGTGGAAATGCCGACGGCAACAGAGATGCGAACGGGCTCGCATAGCCTCCTGCGGGAGGATAGCTTCCGCTGTGAACTGGAGGAGCACCACCGACGCCATGCGCCTGGTGCTTGTCCTTTGGTGGTTTCTCGCCTAGAGGAGCAGAGTAGGGAGCAGAAGGTGCGCCGTATGGTGCAGCGGCGTATGGAGCACCGTACGGTTGAGGTGGCGGCGGTGCTCCAGCTGTGTATGGAGCGGCTGTGTAAGGCTGAGCTGGTGGGGAACCGTAGCCGCAGCCGGGAGGTTGTTGAGGGTATCCACCGGACATGTTTAGAATTATTTCCGAGCAGAAATGAGCTTTTTACTTTGTTCTGTCTTGAGTTTGTTTGGTAATTGATATTTATAAAGCTATAGTTTGTAAAAGTAGGTTGAATTTTGTACAATATTGCAGGATTGCCATTCTTTGACTTAATTGATAAGTTTAGACTTTTCGTTTTTATAATTAAAAAGAAAAGAATTATTACCTGTTCCCGCGTATGTATGAACTGCAGGTGGATTACTGGCAAAAGAAAACTGCAAGTGGATGTAAGTTTTTTCGTTGAGAATTTTGAAATTTATTTATGCCTCTAGTTCCGTTTTAAAATTATTTAAGAAAATAGGTCAATTTTGTAGGAAAATGTGTTTAGTTTAGTTGAACAAGTTTTTTATACACGTGTTAGGAAAGTTAATCTAATTAGACATATTTTCCTTTAAGTTGTAAATTTTAATTTTTTAAATTTAATTATTTTCTTGATTAAATGCTTAAATGTTAGTGATTTTTTTTGAATTCCAGTTTCTATTCTTTTTCCATTCATATTTATATTTTTTTATTTCATGTTGTTTTAAGTTTTTTTTTTAGCTTCCTTAGTTAAATGATTAAATAATAATTATTTCATTCTTAAGACCCAATTTCAATTCCCCTTTTCTAAACACATTTGTAATTTTTATTTCATATTGTTTCAATTTTTTTAATTAATAAATATATTGTTTTCAATTTTTATATTTTAATTCATCATTTTAATTAATAACTCTTTTATTCATAAAATAAAATAATAAATATGTAATTATGTAATAAAAACATATACTTTACATATATCATTATATTAAAAATATTTGAAATTAATAACTCCTTTATATATAATATATACACCAACTAATTTTTTAGATATATTTTTCTTTATATATGATATTTCTTTGTCAAATATTTATTTTCTCCACGTATATTGTGAGTATGGTGATTTCTAAAGTTATAAAATGAAATAATTATTTCAAATATAATAATTATTTTTATATGTTAAATATTTCAAATATAATTATTTTTCATCTACATTATGAGTATGATATTTCAAATATTTTTATATGTGAAATATTTCAATTAATTATTTGAAAGATCATTATGTTTATATGTGAAATATTTTAAATACACATACAAAAATATTTACTAATTTACTAAAAATAATCATATTTGCAATAATCATTTTATTTTATGAATAAAAGAGTTATTAATTAAAAAGATGAACTAAAATAAAAAATTGAAAATAATATATTTATTAATTAAAAAAACTTGAAATAGTATGAAATAAAAATTACAAATGTGTTTAGAAAAGAGGAATTGAACTTGGGACATAAGGACAAAACCACTAATATTTAATCATCTGACCAAAGAAATTAATTATATTAAAAAAGTCAAAAATTGCAACTTAAAAGGAAAGCGTATCCAACTACGCAAGCTTTCCTGACACATGTATGGAAACCTTGTCCTGCAAGACGTGCTTTCCCTCAAAATTGACAATTTTCCTTAAATAATTTTAAAACCGACCTAAAGGCCTAAATAAATTTCAAAATCGGCTTATAGGCCTTATTTAACCCTATGTTATAGCTCATATAATTTTATTTATTTATTTATTTTAATAAGATGAAATAAGATTATTTGTGATCGAACCTTTTTCATGCTTACAATATAATATTCTTTAATTATAAAAATTTCAAAATCATTGTTCAATTAATCATATTTATCCTTTTCCATCTAGTTCTATTAATTGGTGTTACTTTATGATCAAGATATGACGTTGGCAAATTTTTTATTTGTGTTAGAATAAATTTAATCCTAAATTTTTTATTTTCGATCAATTTAAATAATTTTATTTAAAATTATAAACAAATATATCGAAAACCAATTTTACCAAAATATAATTTTGTACTCTAACTATCATCATATTCATCAATCTTTAACCAAATCCCCTATCCCTTTCTTATTAACGAACCACTTGTGAGATTTTAGGAAAAAATAAAAATTCTTCTCTCTCCCTCTCTCTTTATTTTATTTTATTTTATTTTTATTTTTTATTTCTATTTCATGATTTAGTTCTTATCACTTTTTATAATTCATTCTCATCCGATTGCATCTATTTCTCAAGACAAGGAATTATATTTGTATTTTCAATTTTTTATTATTTATTCCAAAAGATGATAGTTTATATCCAAGTAAGTATCATTACTACACCAGAATTTTTGAGACATTACATTGACCCGCACTGCTTTCTTGAAATTGAATGAAGGCTAAAGTGGTTTTTCCACCTTCACAAAATTTGAGCTATAAAATGAGCTCAATTCGAAGAGAAGACTTTTAGAGAATTCAATATTTTTCTTTAAAGTTTTTGTATTGTTCTTAGCTGTATTTATTATTTCTTTGTAATTTCCTTTAAATCCTTTTGTAAACTTTAATTTCTTTAGTAGAAATCTCGTTGCTCTTTAGTTGTTTTAGTACTTTTCACATTTGGATCATAAGGAAGCTAAAACATTGGGAGGAAAATGCTTTCGAACGTGGATGTGCTACTTCAATTTGAACCCCACCAAACAAATAATTGAATTCCTTATACCTTTCTTGTTAATTTCATGTTACAATTATGTTGAGATTGGTTTATATTAATGTTTGTTTGTTCATGATCTCAATGAGTGGCTAATTTATTATTTGATTGATGTCGTGCACGTGAATGTTGAGATAGTTGATCATCCATCAATTGGATGTTGAGGGTGCGCCTCACAACTAGACAAGGAACATTATTTAGTGGTTCCACCAACTCTTCTTCACCATAAAACTCACCTCCATCATCGACATCATCAATTAATTTGGGCATATTCAAATATGTTTTGTCTGAATTAGAGGTATACTCACCATCTTCTTTGATCAACAAAAGTCTTGTGTTGGCACAATCACGACTATAGTGCCCATGCCCTTTACACTTAAAACATTTAATTTCACGAGTTCTTTGTTGTTTTGGTGAAGAATTAGTAGAAGTGAGCTGCTTAGAAGATGTAGAAGAAGGTTTTGTAGGAGCCCCACTTTTCCACTCAAAAGGTTTAGTCTTATCATATTTTGGCAGCAACTTATTAGTAGCATAAGGAGGTTCTGAATTCTTGAAAGTAGAAGTAGAACTTGTACCTTGATAATAGTGTACGCGCAAAATGGACGAGATTAAAGTTGTTAAAATTACTGCTCAGTCTCAATTGCCTTGCGTATCACGTTCTCAAGATCAATGTAGGTTTTAAGATTAAGAGCATTGGCTATCGAAACGTTCAAGCCATCCACAAACTGCACCATAATAGTCTCTTCATCTTCTCAAGCATTTGTTCTGTTCATAAGCATATCCATCTCCTTAAAGTACTCATCAATAGACCGATTACCTTGAACAAGGCGTTGAAGTCTTCGTTTAATATCCCTATAATAGTGAGGTGGGATAAAACATTTTCTCATGATTTGTGTCAACTGTTCTCACGAATCAACATCTCGTTCATGATTTCTTCGGCGATTCAACACAAGTTTAGTCCACCAACTCAATGCATAATCCAAAAATGCCAATGTAGCCAATGGAAATTTCTCCTCCTCCGGACATCTATAACAACAGAACATGATCTCAATTTTAGCCTCCAAATCACAATATGCATCTGGATCATACATCCCTCGGGATGGTGGAATGTTGAACTTTGGTTTAGCTACAGAAGGATGGCCTCGATCAAGAACACCTAAAGTTTCATCAATGTGATGGTATCCGCGTCTACCAATATTAGAATGAATTCGAAGTTGTTCACTGTCCCTATTATCATCACTATCACGAGCATGAGACCATCAGCTCAAAGAAGTCTCCAAATGAGTAACAGCCTGAGTTAGCATCTGAACTTGATTGGTAAGTTGATTAATGTTCTCTTGTAGTTTCGTTCGACACTTAGTCAAATTGGTCTCAAATGTATCACGTACCTCGTTCAATTGTTGATGTTGAAAATTTACCATCCCCACAATATTCTCAAATGTAACATCTTGTTCTTTGTCATCAAATGGTATCTCATCATGGTTTTTACGGTTATGAGTGTCACAAGTCATTGTGAAAGCTTGGAAAAATACAAAACTCAAAAGGAAAATTAAGCAAACCTCACCTTATATACTCAGAAATAAAATAAAAATCTCAATGAGGTAACAATTAATCTTGTGAATCTTTTAAAAGTGTCTATATCCATCGATTAGAATGTATTAGAATCAAACTAACAAAGCAAACCTAGTATTACTAGGAGTAAAAAATTTTCTAGACACCAAAGAATTATGTTGCACAGAGGAAGAAATGTGCAATGTGCTTTAACCTACTAACACAAGAAACAATAAAGTGTTAGAATGCATAAAGAAACAATAAAAATAAAAAAAATAAAGAAAAACCTAGGGCTAAGAGTTAATGAAAATTGCTGAAAGCCGAAAACTCGAAAAATTACGAAGCAACTTGACAAACTTCGTTCGAGGTGTTCCTGATTTCCAAAAATCATGAAATATAAACTAGAGCCTCCTCAAATAATGTAGATCTGATCTAGAAAGTTTCAAAACAAAATTCAACCCAAAAATATATTTTTTTATTTTTTTTCATATTTTTCTATTTTTCACTTTTTCGATCACTTTTTTTGTGAAAAATGTTTTTTTATATCTTACAATAGTGTCAATAAATAATATATAAAATTTCAGATCATTTAAAAAATATTTACCAACTAAAATATTTTTTCTCGAAAATTGTCCGGGTAAAAAAAAATTGTTTCGAGGTTGTTTGCTGTAAAATAGTTTATTAGAACAAAAAGAACACTTAAAATACCCAAATCTGATACCAAATGATATGAATGAGAATGTATAAAGTTTGTCTAAGTCGTGGATTTGACTTATAGCTCTAGACATTCGGAAATAAACTTGGATTTTAACACAACCTGAAATGCAATCGAATCCAAGTTAGATAAACCAATTAAAAAAAATAACCAACATAAATAATAAATCAAAGATTAGAATAATAAAGAAGAAAATAAGAAGACAGATGGAAAAGATAGAACGTGTCATGTAGAAGTCTTAAGAAGTCTTAAGAAGTCTTGGAAACACGAAGAATCCACAACTCGCTTCAAGCGGCTTTAATTTCCCCTCCAAGAAATAAAACTTGGCAAGAAAAAGTTTGAAGATGATCCCCACAATCTAAAAAGATTGTTAAAAACTCTTCTAAAATAAACTCAAGAACAATTCTTGAAAAGAAAAACTCAAAGAGAATTTGAATAATAATCAATTGTCTGATTTTTATAAAATATAAAGGCCTATATATAGGCTAGCTAAATAAATCTAAATAAAACTCTTAAGTATACTAGAACTCTAATTTAATCTAAACAAGAAGTAGTTTTAAACTAAACTTTATTGTTAACATAAAACTACTAAATAACTTAAACTCCTTAATAATTATAAAAAATTTAGAATAATAAAATAATAAGAGCTGATAAATATAATATTTGGCTCATATATAATAAAAGTTAAGTCTAAAAGCCAAACCCAATATGATTTAAACTCGAATTAAAAGCCCGAAGCTCGTAATTCCATCACAATCCCGTCAAAAAATTCTGCTTGCGCAATCTTTACTAAAATGATCATAACTTGAGCTCCCAAACTCAAAATCGAGTGATTCAAAGTGCGTTTGGAAGCTAAATGATAGATCTTCAAACTTCATGCAAACATCTCAACCTAAAAAATCCTAGGATCCCGTCCAAAAAGTTGTCACATGTATGCTGATTTCCCAAGCTTGAAAATTGGCAACTTCGGTGAATAGAATTTAATAAATTTCACCCCATCCGTGTATGTATCATTCCCCCTTTCCTCGAAAAGATTCGTCCTCAAAGCTTGTCTTTGATCAAATCTTGGTTTGATTTGCTTGACCTGTAATATCCCTAAACTAGGTCTAGTAGTTTCGAGTATATTTTTTGGGTTTCGAGCATGAATTTAGGAATTTATCAGGTTAATAGTAATTTTTAATTTAATTTAGGAGGTCAATTTCATCTAAAATCAATTAAAAAATAATCCAAAAAAATAAAAATATTTTTGAAAAATTAATTTTAAAGCAATTAAATAATTAATAGTAAAAATAATTAATTTCGGTCAAAAAAGAATTTTAAAATAATTTTTATTGGGGGGTTAATTTGAGTTACATTTAAATATTAATTAAATTGGATTTAATTATAAAATAAGAGAAATTTTGGAGTATTTATTTGGTAAATAAACCTTTAAATTTGGAATTTTGGAGGGAAATGATCAATTGGTAAAGTAAGGGAAATGTAGGAGTGGCTACTGGGCAAATTTCCCAATTTTTAAATTTCTGGTGGGTTGTTTCGGTTTTAAACACAATGCATCTAGCCTACTTTTCACACCATTTACATCAGATTAAAGAGTTATAAAATTTGTTTTCTTTGCATGGTTTTAAAGATTATTCACAAAAGTAGCCGAAATTATTCTGAAATTTCTCAAGATTATTGAATCAAGATTTTTAATCAAAGGATTTAGAATGAACCAAAGGTAATTATTATTTCTAAACTTATTTTTATGATGATTAGAAGCATATTTATATGATTTGAGTGATAATTACATGATTTTTTTTATCAATGTCATCTTCTTCAAAAGCTTAAGGTGCTTTAATGGTGGATCTTGAATTTTGAGAGGAAATCCACAAATCAATGGATGTTCCATCTCAAAATGGATCTATTACAAGGTTTTTTTTATCTTACTTATCAAGATTAAACATGTTTTGTAAGGTAATTTAAAGAAATTCGAACTTCATCATCTTCATGAATCGATTTTCTGGATTTTTGTTAAATTGATTGAAATGTGAAATTGATGCTTATTATATGTTTATTTGGTCTAGTATTGATGTTTGGAAGTGATTAGGAGGGCTAGAGTGATCAATTTTGTAAGGAATCGGGTTTTCGATTTGATGATACAAATTTGGTAAGATGACTTTGAGTGAGAATTTTGTGTAGCCTAGTTGATGAAAATTTGTGTTTATTATATCGTTTGAAAGGTGGTAATATCTATTTTATCTCTATTAAAGCTTCAAATCTTAAAGAGGATCCAACTAATCGAAATTAAAGCTTGGATTTACTTGGTCGATCAGTTGATTGTGGTTGAGTTAGTTCTGTGGTAAGTGTTATTAAAGAGTGATTTGGTAAATTGACCCTTACTTATGCTTAATTGGATGATTAATTACTGATTGCAAATATTTAATTGAATTTTAGTTGGTTAATTTTGCAAGATTATTGATATATGTTTAAGTGATGACATTTTTGTTAAGTGTTGGTATGTGAGCATCTAGTGGTTTTATGTGCTTGATTTGATTGATTATAATGGTGAACTAAACAAGCATGCTAGAGTCTTTGATTCATGGTATATTGATATTTCAATTGGTAAATGAACATTGATAATAGGTAATTGTTATGCTAGATTTAATTTGATGTTAAAATGGCTATGTTACATGATTCACATATGACACCTGATTAAGCCATGATTGTATATGCCAATATAAATGTACGAAATGTTATATGCTAAATTGATGATTATATACCATGATTAATTATGATGTTTGATACATGGTTGAGCATATGACATTGGACTATTATGGATTGATATTGTGATTGAAAATTTGTATTTGATTGATTTCAATTTAAGCATGATTTGGGTGCTAATTTACTCATCGATTTATTAACATTCACTGAGCTTTTTAAGCTCATACCCTCACATTCGTGCAATTAACAGACGAGATTGAGGAGTTGAGGAGTCGAGCAAAAGAGTTCCAAGAGATTAAGGCTCGGTAGAGATTTAGTTACACATTTTAGAGATGTTAATCGGGCATTGTGGAACTTCAGGGACTTAGTTTAATTTTGGTTGTAATTGGACTTGGACATTGGACATTTTTAATTTTGGATAGTTTTATAATATCATATATGCATGTTTGAGTTTGATTCTTGAATAATTTACAGTGTATTGTTGCTTGATAACACGATCATTGATAACACGGTGTGTGAGGCATGATGTTTGTACTAACCATTATTTAAATGAAGCTTCCATGGAGTGGTTTACTAGTGACTAAGGTATGCCACTTGTTTGAATTAACCGGTAGGTGATATGCATGAAATTGAATGTTTACTTCTATTTAATTGAGGCTTAATTGGTATTAATAAATTCAATTGAAGGTGTATGAATATGTATGATATTTAATTGTAGCTAAATCGGGTATAATTGGCCATTAAAACACTCAAAATCGGGTTTAAAATCAATTTTTTTGCACAAAAAAAAAACTGTAGTGGACTGTTAGGGTTTTGAATTCTAGTCTTTTTAAATTGGTTCTCTAGTTTGTTTAAATTACAAATTAGTCCTATAACTTGATAAGTCTAATTAGAGTCTTAAAGATGAGAAAACTTGATAAAAATTTTAGGATTAGATTGTAGTTGATAAAATTTGTTAGAAACGCACTCAATTTAATATTCGGGTATAGTACTGATAGTTTTAAATTGTTACGATTTAGTCCTTAATGATAAAACTTGAATTAGACATAGAAAATAAACTCGGATTAAGCTAAATTTTTTAGGGCTTACATAAATTGACTAAAAGAGGGTTGGTCAATGTATAGATCTAAATTTGAGTTAGTTTAACTATAGGTGGTAAAATGACAAAAATGCCCTTAAGTTAAATTACTTATTAAAAGTTTAAAATTGGTTCACAAATTGCTTCTGCATTAATAAATAACTAATAAATTGATAAGGTTGAGGTGCTATAAGATCGGGGTGTGTCTTGGGAGGTTGTTAGCCAGGGAGTCACTTAGGTGGCTAAAGTAACGCTTCGAATTCAGGTCGATCCGTCCCAGTCGAGTTTGGGGTGTCACATGGCCTTTGACATTTCTGTTGGGCCTTAAGGTAGTGTGAGTCCATCACATTCATAGGTCTGAAATTGGACTTTAAGAATCGCATCAAGAACCAAGAGAGAAATTTCTCACAAATAAAATGTATACTAAAATTGGTCTAACCTTACAAATGACATGGTTTGAACTATTTATAGAACTAGGTATCTAAAAAGCCACATTCGGCCACTATGGGTTGTTCATGCTTGCATTGATTACATTCATGTATAGTGTAGGTTCAATGAACAATCGAGAGGTTAAATTCCTCCTCCTTGAATCATTCATACATCCTTAGAATGGAAGGAACCTTCAAATGCTTTGAATGAACATCAAGGGACTCCTTCATCTCCTTTGAACACACATGAATATTCATGGGACATGCATTCTTCATAAGTGTTTGCATTAAAAGCTTGCATGTTCATGAGCTAGTTGAATGCATCTTTTAGATTACTCCTCCAACTTGTGCATGCATGTGGAAATTCAATGTACCGAAATTAATGTTGCAGTTCCCCCTCTTAGACGTTCATGCATGTAGCCATGCATGTATGGAAACCGAATGGACCAATTATTCTCCCATCTTACCACTCTCAATGCACCTAGCTCATCCTTTGAATTCTTCTAGAATATCAAGTGCATGAATCAATGTAATTGGCCTTTCCATGTGAACGGTCATATGCACCAATATAATTGCTTGAATTTGTTGAATTCCTTGAATGTACTTATACATGCATTCAACTGTAATAAAGATTCATGAAGAGCTCTTAAATGGCTAGCCAAGTAGTCCGTACAAAACACATATAAATAGAGATTAGATCAATTTCAAACAAGCACATTTCAACATAACACTTATGACACAAAGAACAAACATATGACACTCACAAATAATCCATGCTAAATAAAAAACCCAGGGATAGAACTTAGACACACATTAAACAAAACACAACTTAACACACATAATGCATAATTAACATCACACATATTTGAACACATGGAAATAAAAAATTTGTGGATAAAACAGAATAATAATAACTTGACACATGACACACTAAAACAAAAAAATGTGAAATATAAAGCAAAACACTCGAGTAATGAATTTCATTGTAACTTTGGGCCTTTCAAGCTTGGCCCAATCTTGAGTCATTCGAACTGTAACACATGATGTGACTGGAATCACATCATAACTAATATGCCACTAATGGGCACCTCAATCCAACAATTCAAAATGATCCAAGATATATCATTCAACCATACCGAACATGCATTAATTCAATCATTCAAACTATTTCACATTTGGTCTCATATTAGTACTATAACTTAGGTACTAGAACTACCAATTCATTTCAAGCATAGCACAAGCATAAGCATCAAACTTACCAAATCATTTCCAAGGCATAACCTAAGCATAGCATCCATCATTCATTATCCAAGCATCAACCAAAAAATATCACATAGTAAGATACTTCTCAAACATTAAAATATTAGGTATATAACCTAACAAACTAACAAAACATCAACAACAAGACTATTATCTTCACGCATATATCTACA
This sequence comes from Gossypium turneri, assembly GCA_008044935.1. NCBI lineage: Eukaryota > Viridiplantae > Streptophyta > Magnoliopsida > Malvales > Malvaceae > Gossypium > Gossypium turneri. The sequence continues at coordinate 19,969,289 of CP032572.1, read as the reverse complement.
CTTATAAGCATAGTAACCAAATGTCTTTAAGATATAAAATGAGCATTATAACAAAAAGTCTTCCTAGGTACATGCTGATGTGATTTCCCGAGACTTGAAATGTTTGAAAATTTACTTGAAGGGAAGGATTGTCTTGAATGGTTTAAAAAAGGGTGTAAACCTTGACCCAAAGCACTTGAATGCTTTAAGGAACTGAAGTTATAAAGGAACTCTGTAACACCCCTTACCCGAGACCATTGCCGAAGTCGAGCACGAGGTGTTATCTAATTTAACTTACCAGTTGGGAGCATAAAAATTTCCTTTTAAAATTAATTCGCTCATGTTAAATCAATATGTCCCTAAAAATGACCCTCGAGACCCTAAAACATGTAACGGAAATGATTTGGGTCCAAACCGAAAACACTAACAATTTTCCGAATACTTACACAAATCAAAAATAACTTAAGTCACTATTTATAGTAAAGTTTTCCACTCGCGTGATAGTCATTAATTTAATTATAACTTGAGTTATGAAACTCAAAATTTAGATTCGTAAATTTTCCCTCAAACTAAACTCAAATATCTTCTTACTATAAAATTTCCAGAATTTTTGGGTTAGCCAATTAGTATATTTTATTAGTTAAAATCTCCCCTGTTTCTCTACTCGACAATTCTGACCTCTCTATACTAAAAACCAGTTATCTCATTGTAAAGGATTCATATAATGTTTTAGTTTATTTCTTTTGAAAACAGACTCACAAAGGATTCTAGACATATAAATTATGAATCCTAATTCTTTCTGTACAATTTTTAATTATTTTCTAAAGTCAAAATAGGGGACTTCAAAAACAACTCTAACTCTGTCTCACTAAAATTCAAATATCTCCTAATATAAAATTCCTTTTCCTACACCGTTTCTTTCGTGTGAAAATAGACTCAACAAGATTTAATTATATCTCTCATTCAGTCTCTAATTCATTTTATACTATCCTTGGTGATTTTTCAAAGTCACGTCACTGCTACTGTCCCAAAACTGTTTCATTGCAAATTTCTACTCTTTCATAATTTCTAGGTATAAACTATCACCTAGGCATTCATGATACCAAACATATTCTTACTTAGCCATTTTAATAGCTAAACATTATCACATACTAACACATTATCCTTTAGTAATATCATAAGGACATACATTCAAAATGACTAAGTCCCTATACATGCCATAGCTCAAATATTGATCATCATAAAATACCGAGTTGTTGTTGATAGTGTGAGCGCTCTCCGACGTCTTTAAGATCCCCGAATTAGCTTTGCAATACTATAAAAGAAGGAAAATAAAAGAAGTAAGTATAAAGCTTAGTAAGTTTACAAGCAAATAAATAACAACCTTTATCATAAATAATCATACTCATAAATTTCATCAAACATTAAAATCTTTACTCGCTTCTTTACTTACTCACTTACTTGTTTACTTACTTGCTTACTTAAATAACTCATGATTATAACTTACTCCTTCCTTGCTGAAATTTCTTTCTCAACTGATAACTGAGATATTCTCAATCCTTATAACTCACCTGAATTTATTATTATGCTTTTATCTGAACTTTCATGTAACATGGTCTATTTACTATCCCATTGAATCACTTAGAATACTAATGATACTCGGGTCTCCTATCTGATAATACATGCCAAAGCTATGTCCCAAACATAGTCTTACATGGGATGTTTTCTGTACTGCCAATGCCATATCCCAGATATGGTCTTACATGAGAGTTCTAAAATCGGTGCCCGTGTCATGTCCCAGACATGGTCTTACGGGGGACCTCTCATCTCGGTGCCAAAGCCATGTCCCAGACATGGTCTTACGTGGGACCTCTCATCTCGGTGCCAACGCCATGTCCCAGACATGGTCTTACATGGGACCTCTCGTAATCTCAATGATGCCAATGCCATGTCCCAGACATGGTCTTACATGGGATCTCATTCCCTTAATGTCATGACATTTGTATGCAATACATTCCCAATGTTTCAACAGGGCTTTTATCACTGATTCTCTGTCACCTCATACTTAAGTCAACATTAGATATTTTCATGAAATAAATACATAATTGCTGAAAAAGAACAGTATTCATAACAATTATCAAAATATTTCATTTATTTACCGTAAACTTACCTCGGTACAAAATATGGTCAAATCTAGCACTTTAGTCTTCAACCTTTTTCTTTCCCCGGTCTAACTCCGGATTTCATTCTTCTTGATTATGGAGCTTGGAAGCTTGAAAACCCTAACTATGGCTTCCCCCCTTGCTAATTTTGGCCAAATGAAGAAGATGAGCACAATTTGCCATCCTTTTCCCTTTTAATTCATTTTAATTACCAAATTACCAAAATACCCCTAACTTAAAAATTTCCTATTTCACTTATCTCATGTCCATTTTTGTCCATAACTTATCCAATGGTCTAATTACCATATAAAGACCTCCAATTTAAAATTTCATAACAATTGGACACCTTTAACATATAGAACTCAACTTTTGCACTTTTTACAATTTAGTCCTTTTGACTAAATTGAGTGCCCAAACGTCGAAATTTTTGAACAGAATTTTTACGAAATCATTTCGTGAAATTGTAGGCCATAAAAATATAGTAAAAATAAAATTTTCCTCATTGGATTTGTGGTCCGAAAACCACTGTTTCGACTAGGCCCAAAATCGAGATGTTACATTTCTCCCCCTTTTAGGGATTTTTGTCCCCGTAAATCTTACCTGTGAAGAGATTTGGGTACTGTTTTCACATAGCCTCTTCGGGCTCCCATGTAGCCTCGTCTATCCCATGCCTATTCCATAATACTTTCACAAGTGCAATACTTTTTTTCCTTAGTTGCTTGGTCTCTCGAGCTAAAATCTTTACCGGTTCTTCACCGTAAGTCATGTTTGGCTGAATCTCAACCTCTGCTTGAGAAATCACATGTGACGGATCTGAATGATAACGACATAACATAGACACATAGAACACATCATGAATCTTCTCTAACTCAGTCAGCAAAGCTAACCGATATGCTAACGGCCCAACTCTTTCAATCACCTTGAACGGTCCAATAAAACGTGGACTTAGTTTTCCTTTCTTGCCAAATCTAAGAATTTTCTTCCACGGTGATACTTTCAAGAATACTCTATCACCAACTTGAAACTCAATCTCTTTTCTTTTCAAATCTGCATAAGATTTTTGTTTATCCGAAGCTGCTTTCAAACAATTTCCGATGACTTTTACTTTCTCTTCTGTTTCTTTGACTAGATCAACCCCGTAAATTTGATTATCCTTAAGCTCTGTCCAATACAAAGGTGTATGACACTTACGTCCATACAAAGCTTCATAAGGTGCCATCTTTAAACTCAACTGATAACTATTATTATAGGCAAACTCTACCAACGGCAAATATTTCACCCAACTACCTTGAAACTCTAAAACACAACATCTGAGCATATCCTCAAGTACCTAAATAACTCTCTCTGACTGACCATCGGCTTGAGGATGGAAAGCTAAACTAAAACTTAACTTTGTGCCCAAAGCTTCCTGCAATTTCTTCCAAAATCGCGAAGTAAATCTCGGATCTCTATCTGAGATAATCGATAACGGTACTCTATATAGTCTAACTATCTCTGAAATATACAACTCAGTCAACTTGTCAAGTGAATAATCCATACGAACCGGGATAAAATGAGCTGACTTCGTTAGCTTATCAATCACAACCCATACTGCATCTTTCTTTTTCGGTGTCAATGGTAACCCTGTCATAAAATCCATAGTAACTCGGTCCCATTTCCACTCAGGAACTAACACAGGCTGCAATAAACCTGAAGGTACCTGATGTTCGGCTTTTACCTGCTAACAGATCAAGCATCTAGAAACAAATTCTGAAATATCTCTTTTCATTCCTGCCCACCAGTATATTTTCTTCACATCATTATACATCTTTGTACAACCTTGGTGAATAGACAAAGAACTGCTATGTACTTCCTGTAAGATCTTTCGAATAAGCTCATCATTCTTTGGTACACATATCCGATTTCTGAACATCAAACAACCATCAGAACCAATCTGAAAATCAGACTCTACACCTGACTCGCATTGAGCTCTTTTAGCTTGCAACTCATTGTCATCTTTCTGAGCTTTACAAATTTCTTCAAGAAACATTGGTTTAGCTCTCAACTCAGCTAAAATAGAACCGTCATCTGATAAAGCCAAACTAGTATTCAAAGCTCTCAATGTAAATAAAGACTTTCTACTCAAGGCATCAGTAATAACGTTTGCCTTACCCGGGTGATAATCGATCACTAGCTCATAATCTTTAATCAATTCTAGCCATCTTCTTTGCCTCAAATTCAAATCTTTCTGAGTCATCAAGTATTTCAAACTTTTATGGTCAGTGAATATTCAGCACTTCTCACCGTACAAGTAATTTCTCCAGATCTTCAACACAAATACAATGGCAGCTAGCTCTAAATCGTGTGTCGGGTAATTTTTCTCATGTGGCTTTAACTGTTTGGAAGCATATGCTATTACTTTATCTTCCTGCATAAGTACACAACCCAATCCATTCAAGGATGCATCACTGTAAATCACAAATTCTTTACCTGGTTCTGGCTGTACTAAAATAGGAGCTTCAGTCAACAATGCCTTTAACTTGTCAAAACTCTACTGACATTTTTCAGTCCATTCAAACTTAACATCTTTCTGTAACAACCTTGTCAACGGGGTAGCTATCATGGAAAATCCCTTTACAAATCGTCTATAATAACCAGCTAATCCAAGAAAACTTCTAACCTCTGACACATTTTTGGGTGGTTTCCATTCAACAATTGCTGAAATTTTACTCGGATAAACTTTAATACCATCACCTGAGACAATATGTCCAAGGAATCTGACTTCTCGAAGCCAAAAATCACTTTTGCTAAACTTGGCATACAACTGATTATCTCTCAAAATCTGTAAAACTGTTCTCAAATGTTCGGCATGTTCGGTCTCATCAGGAGAATAAATCAGAATATCATCAATAAACACAACTACAAACTTGTCCAAGTAAGGTCGAAAGATTCGGTTCATTAAATCCATGAATATGGCAGGAGCATTAGTCAAACCAAATGGCATTACAAGAAACTCATAGTGACCATACCTAGTCTGGAAAGCAGTTTTCGGAACATTTGACTCTTTAACCCACAACTGATAATAACCAGATCTCAAATCTATCTTGGAGAACACAGTGGCTACCTTCAATTGGTCAAACAGATCATCAATTCTAGGTAGTGGATATTTATTCTTTATTGTGACTTTATTAAGCTGCCGATAATCTATACACAACCTCATCGAACCGTCTTTCTTTTTCACAAAAAGCACTGGTGCACCCCACGGAGAACAACTAGGCCTTACAAAACCTTTATCAGTTAATTCCTGCAACTGAGCTTTCAATTCTTTCAATTCCAACGGGGCCATTCTATAAGGAGCAACAGAAATAGGAGCGGTACCTGGAATCAACTCAATACCAAACTCAACTTCTCTAATAGGAGGCAAACCTGGCAATTCTTTCAGAAACACATCGGAAAACTCACAAACTACTGACACTGATTCAATTTTCAACTCTGGATCTCTAGTGTTCAATACAAAAGTAAGATAAGCTTCACACCCATTTCTTAAACATTTCTGAGCAGACATAACAGAAATCATAGCGAGAGAACCGTCTGACTCATCTCAATCAACCCGGATAATATCACCATTTTCACATTTCAACTCAATTTATTTCTTTCCACAATTCACTATCACATCATAGGCAGTCAACCAATCCATACCAAGAATCACATCAAACTCATCAAATGGAAATAGCATGAGATTAGCCAGAAAACAGTGACCTCTAACCATCAAAGGGAATTTTTACATACTTTGTCTACTAACACATACTGGCCTAATGGATTCGATACTTTAATCACAGATTCAGTAGATTCTATAGGCATGTTCATACTAGGCATCAATCTCATACAAACATAGGAATGGGTCGAACCCGGATCAATCAAAGCAATAACACTAGTATCATAGAGAGAAAATGTACCCGTAATCACATCGGGGGAGGATGCCTCTTCACGAGCACGAATAGCATAAGTCCTTGCAGGTGTTCTAACAACTGATCTAGCTACTGAGTCTCTGGACATACCCCTGTTACTTGCTCCAACTCCCAGATTCCTCTGTGGTCTGCCTCTAGTAGGAGCATTTCCCGAACTCGCACTCGGTATTACTTTTCTTTTAACTGTTTCAGGACAATCCCGAATATAGTGATCTAGTGCACTACATCTAAAGTAAGCATTTTCATTTGCTCTACACTCTCCAGGATGACGTCTACCACATTGGCCACATTTTAGCCTAGGTGGTCAAGTACTACCCGTACTTGCGACTGTAGCAGTCTGAGCTCTTGGACCCTCAAATCTTCTGCCTATGTTTCGGCCAGAATACCTGGTTGAAAAATTTGATCCACTAGAGAACTCTCTAGGCCTCTTGGATGTAGACTGAAATGATCTACTCATTTTCCTTTTCTTCGTGTCTTGCACTTCAATTTCAACTTTGCCCTTCTCTTTTTCTTTTAACAAATCTTCTGCCTTATAGGCTCTCTCAACTAGAACAACAAACTCTTTTATCTCTAGAACACCAACTGATAGTCGGATATCATCATTTAGCCCATCTTCAAATCTTTTGCATATAATAGCTTCTGTAGATACACACTCTCGAGCATACTTGCTAAGTCTGACAAATTCACGTTCATACTCAGTAACAGTCATCTTACCCTGCTTTAACTCAAGGAATTCTTTTCTTTTCTGGTCAATAAACCTCTGACTGATATACTTTTTATGGAACTCCTTTTAAAAGAAATCCCAAGTAACTCTCTCACTCGGTACAACTGATACAAGAGTCTTCCACTAATGATAGGCTGAATCTCTAAGAAGTGAAACAACACACTTCATGCATTCCTAAGGTGTACAGGATAACTCATCAAAGACTCTAATAGTATTCTCGAGCCAAAATTCTGCTCTCTCTGCATCATCATCTTTAGTAGCCTGAAACTCTTGAGCCCCTTGTTTTCTAATCTTATCAACTAGTGGCCTTTCTCTTATAACTGTACCTGTACTTGTAACTGGGGGAGCTACATGGGGGATCTGAAAATCATGAGGGGGTAGAGGTCTAACAGCCAGATTTGTACAAATGAACTTGGCAAACCATTCATTCATAGCTTGGAAGAAGGCTGCTCGAGTCCCTCCCCCTGACTAATTGTAACGGGCCTTTCATTAACATCTTGTGGCACCGTCCCTTCTGCGGGAGTGGGCGCATTACTCTCTACATCATCTGTACCAGTTCATTTGGGATCCATAACTATAAAAGAAAACATTTTAAAATCGTCAAGAGTCGTCATATTATCAAAATACATGATACCAATAAATGTAACACCCGTTACCTGAGACTGTTGCCGGAGTCGAGCACGAGGCATTATCTGATTTAACTTACCAGTTCGGAGCATAAAAATTTGATTTTAAAATTAATTCGCTCACGTTCAATCAATATGTCCCTAAAAATGACCCTCGAGACCCTAAAACATGGAACATAAATGATTTGGGTCCAAACCAGAAACACTAAAAATTTTCCGAATACGTAAACAAATCAAAAATAACTTATGTCACTATACATAGTAAAGCTGGCCACTCGCACAATAGTCACTAATTTAATTATAACTCGAGTTACGAAACTTGAAATTTAGATCCGTAAATTTTCCCTCAAACTAGACTCAACTATCTCCTTACTATAAAATTTCTAGAATTTTTGGGTTAGCCAACTAGTACAGTTTATTAGTTAAATTCTCCCCTATTTCTCTACTCGATAGTTCTGACCTCTCAGTACTGAAAACTAGTTATCTCATTGTACAGAATTCATATAATGTTCTCGTTTGTTTCTTTTAAAGATAGACTCCCTAAGGATTCTAGAAATATAAATAATGAATCATAATTATTTCTGTACAATTTTTAATGATTTTCTAAAGTCAGAATAGGGGACTTCAAAAACAACTCAAACTCTGTCTCACTAAAATTCAAATATCTCCTAATATAAAATTCCTTTTCCTACATCATTTCTTTCGTGTGAAAATAGACTCAATAAGATTTAATTATATATCTCATTCAATCTCTAATTCATTTTATACTATCTTTGGTGATTTTTCAAAGTCACGTCACTGCTGCTGTCCCAAAACTATTTCATTACAAATTTTTACTCTTTCATAATTTCTAGGTATAAACTATCACCTAGGCATTCATGATACCAAACATATTCTTACTTACCCATTTTAATAGCTAAACATTATCACATACTTACACATCATCCTTTAGCAATATCATAAGGACATACATTCAAAATGACTAAGTCCCTATACATGCCATAGCTCAAACATTGATCATCATAAAATACCGAGTTGTTGTTGATAGTGTGAGCGCTCTCCGACGTCTTTAAGATCCCCGAATTAGCTTTGCAATACTATAAAAGAAGGAAAATAAAAAAAAGTAAGCATAAAGCTTAGTAAGTTTACAAGCAAATAAATAACAACATTTATCATAAACAATCATACTCATAAATTTCATCAAACATTAGAATCTTTACTCGCTTCTTTACTTACTCACTTACTTGTTTACTTACTTGCTTACTTAAATAACTCATGATTATAACTTACTCCTTCCTTGCTGAAATTTCTTTCTCAACTGATAACTGAGATATTCTCAATCCTTATAACTCACCTGGATTTATTATTATGCTTTTATCTGAACTTTCATGTAACATGGTCTATTTACTATCCCATTGAATCACTTGGAATACTAAGGATACTCGGGTCTCTTGTCTGATAATACATGCCAAAGCTATGTCCCAGACATAGTCTTACATGGGATGTTTTCTGTACTGCCAATGCCATATCCCAGATATGGTCTTACATGGGAGTTCTCATATCGGTGCCCATGCCATGTTCCAGACATGGTCTTACAAGGGACTTCTCATCTCAGTGCGAAAGCCATGTCCCAAACATGGTCTTACATGGGACCTCTCATCTCGGTGCCAACGTCATGTCCCAGACATGGTCTTACATGGGACCTCTCATAATCTCAATGATGCTAATGCCATGTCCCAGACATGGTCTTACATGGGATCTTATTCCCTTAATGTCATGACATTTGTATCCAATACATTCCCAATGTTTCAACAGGGCTTTTATCACTGATTCTCTGTCATCTCATACTTAGGTCAACATTAGATATTTTCATGAAATAGATACATAATTGCTGAAAAAGAACAGTATTAATAACAATTATCAAAATATTGCATTTATTTACCGTAAACTTACCTCGGTACAAAATATGATCAAATCTAGCACTTTAGTCTTCAGCCTTTTTCTTTCCCCGGTCTAACTCCGGATTTCATTCTTCTTGATTATGGAGCTTAGAAGCTTGAAAACCCTAACTATGGCTTCCCCCCTCGCTAATTTCGGCCAAATGAAGAAGATGAGCACAATTTTCCATCTTTTTCCCTTTTAATTCATTTTAATTACCAAATTACCAAAATGCCCCTAACTTAAAAATTTCCTATTTCACTTATCTCATGTCCATTTTTGTCCATAACTTAACGAATGGTCTAATTACCATATAAAGACCTCCAATTTAAAATTTCATAACAATTGTACACCCCTAACATGTAGAACTCAACTTTTGCACTTTTTACAATTTAGTCCTTTTGACTAAATTGAGTGCCTAAACGTCGAAATTTTTAAACGAAATTTTCACGAAAGCATTCCGTGAAATTGAAGGCCATAAAAATATACTAAAAATAAATTTTTCCTCATCGAATTTGTGGTCCCGAAACCACTGTTCCGACTAGGCCCAAAATCGGGATGTTACAAACTCGACCTGCTTAAACTTCACAGATACTCGAACCTTAGTATAATCGAAGTCGCTACAGCCCAGGATGGGTTATGGGATGATAAGGCAATTGGTGAATGCCACAAACTCGTGAAAGTTTGATAAGTTCGAATTAAGTTCGGTTAAGAACCTTGGAGAGAAGAATCTCACAAATAAAGTTTTTGTATTAAAATGGTCTTACTCAAATGTTCAATTACGAAGTTATTTATAGACTCTAAAATGCCTATTTGAATTCGGCGTCTAATGGTGTTCACACACACCATAATCATGTTCACACTTAACATTAATATGTTCACACACAAATATTCATTTTAGTTCATGTCTTTAAAGGTGGGTGCATTCTTTGGCCGAATAGACATATTATTTCCCTTGGTGCATTCATGCTTGCTTAGTTGAGAAGAAAACTCCATGTTCCTTAAATGTTCAGTGATTAATTCTTTCCATCCCCCCTTGGCCGAATGCTTCTTGCATGGCACATGCATCCCCTTAATTACGTCCATTAATGATTGGCTTGTTCATGAATTTGTAGCATGTATCTTGTAAATTTGTCCTCCCTTTTTTGCATGCATATTAGCAATTCAATGTGCTAAATTTCTATAGCACTTCCCCCCTTGGACGTTAATGAATCCTTCCATCTTAAGAAATGCATGGGACATGAACTTGAGCACCATTTGAACAGTCAAAATACACCCACAATGAAACCTGATATTGAAGGTTCTAGGAGCTTCCTTGGTGCATGAATTTGGCAAGATGAATGGTCACTCAATGGTCCATACAAATGGTCACCTACACATATAAATAGGCATCAACCATTTGCAACAATCAAATTCACAATCGGCTAAGACACTAGACACTCGACTTAGACTCTAGATGCACACGCATATAACCACATATGAACAAATGACTTAATCACGCAACATGTTATAAGTAACTCACGCCTAAATAACATGACTTCAGATAAAAACGACAACATAAAATGTCACACACTTCATACGCATATAATAATGATCAAACTTTACACATTATCTTGCATAAAAATCAAATAACATATCAAACACTTAAACATATAATGTATGATAAAATCTTTGGATTAATGAAATAACTTGACACATGACATATCAAGGCATCAAACATGAGAATATCAAATAAAACACTCGCTTGACAAATTTCATTTTAACTTTGGGCCCCTCGCACTTGGGCCAATTTTGAGTTATCGATTCAAAACACATGATGTGATCGGAATCACATTACATGCCAAGACCAAAATAAACACATCACTAACACTTGAGTTCGGGATTGTCACTGGATGTTGAGTCAACAATCAAACTGTTAAGTACCTAACCTGCGCACGGGAAAGCAAAACCATACGTTGAGTATAACTTAATGGTATTTCTATAATCTAAACATTTAAAGCATAATATAAGTCATAATTATGCATAAATTTAATAAAGATGATATGCAATATACAAATCCAAAAGGTTAATTCACATAGTCATTTGCTAACTCAACTAATATAATTTTCATCTCAATTTCTCATTTCAAAAGTTCATTGATTACGTACAATTAATATTCATAGTTCAATCCATCATTTCATGTTCCATTCCACATTTCATTTCCATTTCTCAACATTGTCCAGTTCAATAACAATTATCTCGATTTTACCATTTAATTTTCCTATTAATATGATTCGGACTCTGATGGATACACGAATCCAACCAACACACCAGTTAGGCACTCAATGCCTCATCGAATAAATCCGAATCAAATATTCATGCCACGCACTATAAATAAGTTGACACTCAATGTCTCATCGGTTAAACCGAAGCAAATTCGCAACCAGTGCCTCATCGACTTGTAGTTGAGTACTCCCTGAACTCTTCCTATCCTATGGCATGCCAACTATATCCGGCTTTGCCCAATCAGTTAATAAGGTTCCCATTTCATTTTTCATTAGCAACAAATATCTCATTTCACATTACATATGGCAACATTAAATTATCGCATTACAAACTCAATTTCACATTTGAACAATATATATTTTTCATAAACATTCAATTTAGTCCTTAGGTATAACAATCAATTCAATTCAATTCAATTTGTAACACCCTTATCCCGTCTCTGTTGTCGAATTAGGAATACAGAGTGTTACCAAGCAAAACAAAACATTTGACTTCACAACAGACTGAATTATACAAATATGTACTAACATATAACATTTGAATCTAATCATAGCAAAAATATACTTATGGGCTTTAAATTGAGCCTATGAGGCCGTAAAAATAGTTTAATATCAAACTAAGATCAATTCGAAACAAATCAGAACATTTTGAAAAAAAACATTAAAATTTAGGAAAGTAGGGGTCACATGGCCATGTGACATAGCCCAGATCGTGTGAACATTCGAAGTCTGGACACATGGTCGTGTCCTAGCCCTTGTGTCTGCCTATATGGGTATTCGAAATAGGGCCACATGGCTGTGTTGCAGTTCATGTGTCAAACTATGTGTGTATTTGAAGTTGGGTCACATGGTTGTGTCGTAGTTCGTGTGCCAGACTGTATGGATCCTGCACCTGAATTTAAAATTTCATATAGTTATGTGACAGCCTGTGTCCTAGGCCGTGTAACCCCTAAAACAAGCAAAATTAGGCTTAAAACTTGTACATCAAGACACATCAACCCCATTAGCCTTAATATGACCAAAACACATACCAACACACTAAAAATATACTATTACATTCAATCTATAAGATCTAAACCAATATGTCATTTAAACGCACCACAATCAACAATCAATAAACCAAATTATCCAACTAAAAAGGAACTTGAACATTACAACCATACTTGAACATTACAACCATCCATGCTTAAACCATTAACCAATTTTGGACAAAATATAAACATACACAACAAGCGTACCATTCCAAAGTTCCAACACCTAATTCTTAACATTAAGGATTATTCTATTCAAAACCAACCACTTAACTAAAAATACCATCATAACATAACATTTTACATTTTAACCACAAACCACTTATATACATGCCACATTCCATGAGAAAATTTGTTTAATTACTAATTAATTTAATTCTCACTTTGAGCTTCAATTATTTAATTAAAATCAATTAAATAATAATTCAAAAAATTTAAATTAATTTCCAAGTCATCTTTTGTACTTAGTGAAAAAACGCATTTACCGTCGATAGTGATACATGTGGTTCATTTCTCTTTGTTATCGTTTCCATTCATTCCACAGTCATTGGTTCTACATTCAATTCATTTTGTGTTATCTTGTGCTAGCGGAGAGACCAATTGGTTATATTTAATTAGGACTCAAATATTTTTTAATTAAGGTTCTATTGTTCGCCTATTAATTAAACATTATTTAATCATGGAGTCATTCCACTATAATATCATGATTGAATTATCCCTTATTATATATCATTAAGAAAGATACTTATTAAATACTCGTACAATGATCTTGTAGGATTAATCTCTTTGGGATAAACTTTGTTCTCCCAATATGATCTTATTTTATCTCATGGTTTCTATTGCATTTTCTGACATGGAAAAAGTCTATTACTAACAAATAATAATTAAATCATTTTTCTTATGACATATGACTCGTGGAACGTTCCTATTTTATCAATCATGATGTCAATGAGATGGTATCATTTACCCTTATAGGGTTATGATTCCACTATTATGGAATTGTGCTACAAATGCAGAAGTCATATACCCAACGTACTGACTTTTAGTTCATTACCTATTTAAACTTAGGCTTTTAATACATTAAAGTACAAGAGTCATGCATACATAGTCCATCATCCACTCAAGATTAAGGTATACTATACCATGAACGTCACAAGTGAATAACTCCATAAATAGATTTAGGATAAATTCAACGTAGGTCTTGTCTGATGTATTGTCAATCTAGACAATCACATCTATGTTTCGATCTTTTGGGAGTCATCTGCTTCGATACTGAAGACAAGATATCTTCTCAATGAGACTTGATAGACGACATAATAGTCTTTTAATCAACTTGCTCAATTTGGATTAGACTACGGACTATTTAGATTATCTACTAATGTAAGTTGTCTTCTCCTATTATGATTTGACCACATAATACAACTTAATATTAGTTAAACATTAGATAATCAATAAGCCAATATTTGCTTACATTTTATTTTGCATGCAAAAACTGTTGAAGACAAATACAAATTATATTAATGTGTAATTTATTTTATTTAAACCAATTCATTAAAAAATTACAAGTACAAAATGATGAATACACTACACATAGGGCACTAGATCCTAACAACTTGCATATTAATAGTTAATGAAAATTAAAGTGAAACTTGCACATCTTCTACAGTAAATCACTGCAATTTTCAAGGACTTTTTGCAATTCTTGGTGCTCAATCAACGATTATTTTGGTTCACTTCTCCAACATGGATTAGCACATCGGAAAGATTGTAACACCCCTTACCCGAGATCTTTGCCGGAGTCGAGCACGAGGCATTACCTGACTTAACTTACTAGTTCGGAGAATAAAAATTTACTTTTAAAATTAATTCGCTTATGTTCAATCAATATATCCCTAAAAAGGACCCTCGAGACCCTAAAACATGCAACGTAAACGGTTCAGGTCCAAATCGGGAACATTAAAAATTTTCCGAATACTTCAACAAATCAAAATAATTTATTTCACTACTCACAATAAAACTGTCCACGCGTGTAATAGTTACTAATTTAATTATAACTCAAGTTATGAAACTCGAAATTTAGATCTGTAAATTTTCCCTGAAACTAGACTCATATATCTTCTTATCATAAAATTTCCAGAAATTTTGGGTTAGCCAAACAGTACAGTTTATTCGTTAAAGTCTCCCCTATTTCACTGTCTGACGGTTCTGACCTCTATTCACTAAAAATCAATTATATCATTGTACGGGTTTCATATGGTTTTTCCGCTTGTTTCTATTGAAAATAGACTCACTAAGTAATCTAAACTATAAATTATGACTCATAATTCTTTCTATACAATTTTTAATGATTTTCTAAAGTCATAATAGGGGACTTCAAAAACCATTTTGACCCTTTCTCACTAAAATTCAAATATTACAAAATATAAAATTCATTTTCCTACAATGTTTCTTTCATGTGAAAATAGACTCAATAAGCTTTAATTTTATATCTCATTCACTCTCTAATTCCATTTCTACTATCCTTGGTGATTTTTCAAAATCACGTCAATGCTGCTGTCCAAAAATTGTTCCATTGCAAATTTTTTTACTCTTTTATAATTTCTTTGTATTAACTATCATTTAGGCATACATAACACCAAAACATGTTCTTAAATAGTAATTTCAATAGCTAATTATTATCGAATATTTACATGCTATTCATTAGCCATATCATAAGGACACACACACAAAATGACTAAGTCCCTATACATGCCATAACTTAAAACGTTTCGAATCACAAAATACCGAGATGAACTGTTGATAGTGTGAAACGATCTCCGACGTCCTTACAATCCCTGAATTTGCTTGGTGATACAATAAAAAAAAGGAAAATAAAGGGACTAAGCATAAAGCTTAGTAAGTTTACAAGCAAATAAATAACAACATTTATCATAAATAATTATACTCATAAATCATCATCAAGTATCATGGTCTTTGCTTCATCTTTACTTACTCTCTTACTTGTTTACTTATTTGGTTACTTAAATAACTCATGATTATAACTTCTCCTCCCTTGCTGAAATTTCTTTCTCAATTGATAACTGAGATATTCTTAACCCTTATAACTCACCTGAATCTATTTATTATGCTTTTACCTGAACTTTCATGTAACATAGTCTATTACCTAGCCCGTTGAACCACTTGGACTACTAAGGATACTCGGGTCTCCTGTCTGATAATAACATGCCAAAGTCGTGTCCCAGACATGGTCTTACATGGGATGTTTCCTGTACTGCCAATGCCATATCCCAGATATGGTCTTACATGGAAGTTCTCATATCGGTGCCCATGCCATGTCCTAGACATGGTCTTACGGGGGACCTCTCATAACCTCAATAATGCCAATGCCATGTCCCAGACATGGTCTTACATGGGATCTCAGCCCCTAATGTCATGACATTTGTATTCGATACATTCCTAATGTTTTAATGGGACTTTTAACACTGATTCTCTATCATCTCATACTTGAGTCAACATTAAATAATTTCATGAAATAAGTACATAATTTCTGGAAAATAACAAAATTAATAATAATTATTGAAATATTGTATTTATTTACCGTAAACTTACCCCGGTACAAAATACGATCAAATCTAGCAACTTAGTCCTCAACCTTTTTCTTTCCCCGGTCTAACTCCGGATTCCGTTCCTCTTGATCTATAATTGAAAATTTAGCTTATTTAATACTCACATTCATCAAAACAGTCCTTGACTCAAACTTTGACAAAATTATGATTTTGCCCCTAAACTTTTGCATATTTACACTTTTTCCCCAAAGCTCGGAAATTAAACTTCATCCCTTATTCTTATGTTTTATGACATGCTGAACATCTTCCCCTTATATGGCAACATCAAATTCCCACTCTAACATTTACTTATGAACATTAGGTATTTTTACCGATTATGTCTTTTACTCATTTTCACTTAAAATCGCCTAGCAAAAGTTGTTTAACATAATTTCAAGCTTCATATTCTACCATAAAACATCAAAATAAACACATTTCACCTATGAGTATTTTTCCAAATATGAACCCTAACATGAATTAATGGTAGAATAAGCTAAACCGAGCTACGAGGACTCCAAAAATGTAAAAAAAAAATTAAAAACGGGGCTTGGATGCACTTACTATGAGCTTGAGAAAGTGAAGAAACCCTAGCTATGGTGTCCCTTGAAGTTTCGGCCCTATGGAAGAAGATGAGCACATTTTGCCATCTTTTTCCCTTTTAATTCTTTTTATTACCAAATGACTAAAATGCCCTTTATTAAAACTTTAGTTATTTTTATCTATGCATGCCCATTTTTGTCCATGAAAATCTAATGGTCTAATTACCGTTTAAGGACCTCTACTTCAATTATGCACTTTAATTAAATCCTTTATCATCTAAAGCTCATATTTATCCACTTTTGCAATTAAACCCTAATATGCAATTCAGATATGCAATCGCTGAAATTTCTTATCGGTATTCTAACACATGCATCCAATCAATCATTAAATCATAAAAATTAATCACAATAAACTTTTCTATCTCGAATTCATGGTTTCACAACCACTGTTCCATTTAAGCCCTATTTCGGGATGTTACAAAGATAGGTAATTACAATCAAATTTGGAACTCAAAAGAATTTCAATCCACATATATTAGTGTAAAACTAAATGAATATCATACAAATCCACCTTGACATTGATAACCTCTGCATGAAAACTCTATACTTGAAAACTCTTCAATATCATCCAAATTAAGCTTAAGCCATTGGTTTCATCTCATTTTCTTAAGTTTCAATCCTTACTTTTTCCATTGAACCCCTTTTTAGCAACCATGTTTATTGTCATAAATAAGGCTCTTGTATCCCCAACTCTCAAATTAGAGTTATCCTTTTCACTAGAAACATGATGTAGAATAAAATGCAATTATATTGTGGAAAATTTGTAATGACATGTTGACCTATGTTACCTAGACTTAGGACATGAGTGTCGGACTTGTCAAGTCTCAAAACATCAAATACGGGGACACTATCCAAATTTTGGGCAAGAGTACCTAGATTTTATTATGGATTTTTTATAATGCCAATTTTTAATGAAAAAGGGACCAAATTTGTTATGTTAATGATTTTATGTGGATTTAAAAACAACAACTATTTTTAATAATTATTAATTTTAGTTATCACAATCTTTTATGATATTTAAAATAATATATAATATTTCAATTTATTTATATATGAAAATGATATAATAACATTTTTAATAATAATTTGGAATTGATCTATACCAAACAAAATCTATTAATAAAAATACTTAAAATACACGTAATTTCTTTTTACTTTTCCTTTTTTTTCTCCTAGACTTCCCTTCCCTTGTATATTTATCATATTGCAATTATATATATCATATATGCCAAGTTTGGCTTAAATTTAAAAAAAAATTAACTATTCATTTTATGTAAAAAATTTCAATTGTTAAATATATATTAATATATACAATATTTCAAATCAATATGATAGAGATATCAATTTGATTCCAAAATTTACATGAATGATAAATACAAAATATTTTGAGAAATCAAAGAGTTAGATTGTTAAAATATTAAATATATAAAAAATTATGGAATGGTGTAAAATCATTTAAGGTTGATTCAATCCATAGGCACATTATATACTTAATTATTAAGTATTTCCAATATATTTTTCCAAAACACGTTGTTACATATGTTTATTTATTACTAGTAAAATCGTTATATAAACAAAATTTCATAAATTACGTTTAATTTATCAAATATTGCATCCCAATCAATTTAGCGAAATTTAGGGAAAATTACTTTATCAGTTTTCAATTACCAAAAAAATTAATATTGCACCACAATTATAGTAAAATACTTTCCAAAATATTTAATTTAACTCATTTAAGACAATTCTCTTTATTCAATTCAATTAGATGTTAATTTAATGTAAATGAACCATAACTATGTAAACCTATTCCTAATAGATTGACCCCAAAATAGCATATCCAAATTAAAAGAAATCCCATAGAAGCCACAAGTGCGGAATTTACACCTTCAAAATTTGTATTAGTTTGGGTATGGAAATAAATCGCGAATACGGTCCAAGTAATAAACGCCCAAGTTTCCTTTGGGTCCCATATGATCCCCACACCTCATTAGTCCATACTAATGCAATCCTGGCCACATCATGTTACGACACAACTTGATGCCACTGAGATTGGCCCAAACTCGAGGGGCCAAAGTGCAAAATGAAGCTTTTAACTTTAGTTTGTTAATTTAGTTGCTGGAATAAGGACTTTGATTTATTTATTTTAGTTACTTTAGTTATTATAATATGAGTCTTTAATTATGTCTTGTTTACTAAATGCATCTTTAATTAATTTCTTGGATTATTGATCTACATCTTTTAATTATGACATGCATTATGTGTTCTATATTTAATAAAGTCATGCATTATGTAACTCTCATGTTAGTTAAGTTTGCATCATAAATTATGACATGCATTATGTAACTCCCATGTTAGTTTAAGTCTACATCATTAAATTAAGTCATGCATTAAGTAACTCATTTGTTCATTTAGTTTGCATCTTAATTAAATCATGCATTTAAGCATCATAGTTGTTTGAGTTAGTTTATAAGTGTGTTATTTAATTTGGCTGTTTTTTTTTAATGCATGAATTATAGTGTGTTTAATTTTTCTTTTTTGTGTTTGCTATAAGAAAGCTCAAAAGCCTGGTCACATATTTTAAAGCTACAATAGGGTTGTTCGTTTGCGAAGAAGAATCAAATGTTGTCACATTCAATTGGCTGTCCAGTTTTGACATAAAAGAGTGCATTTGGTCACTTAATTGCTGGTGCATGTTTGGAACGTTTTTGGGGGATATTGAAGCACTCAAAGCTCATTATGGTGACTTTTCAAATGGACCAAGAGTGACTCTTCAAGTCTGATCGGTTTCATGCACTCAAAGCTAGTTATGGTGCCAATTAAAGAGATGAATACACAAGCATTAAGGCATTTGGTTAAAGGGGAAAATGAAGGGACATCAAGCAACACATTTAATGGACCATTAAGCCTTCATCAAGTGAAGAGGCATGACTTTTCAGCTGTGCAAGAATCAAGTGAAAGGACATGGCTCTTTGGCTGCCCATTAAGAGTTATAACTGAATTTTAATAGCTGATATGAATGTTGAATTTGAATAGTCATAATAATGCCTATAAATAGTTTGTAAGAAAACATTGTTTGGTTAGACAATACACTTTGACATTTTATGAATTTTAATTCATTTGTGAGTTTATTCAACTCTTTAAATTTGTTTAAGTCTCAAGCTGACTTATCTAGCATAGCTAGTGGCGTCTTCCTTATTTCTTTGAACTTATCACTCAATCCGAGTGTGGCGTTCACCCCATTAATACCTTTGGTTCCTATTTTCCTAAATAGCAGGTTAATGCCCTATTTCAATCACCTATCCACCTTTAAGTGTCCTATAAGTCTCGGGTCAATACTCACATTAGTATTGGTTCATTCTTGACTCTTAAACTCTATCTCCATTCCACCCTCAACTATCCACTTAATTACCTTGTTACTTGTCCACCAAAACTTCATCATCCATTTCCTTAACCATTTTCATTGTTTTGTTGAATTCCATACTTAAACCTATTTTCTCCATCTAACCTTAACCTTTATACCTATTCGAAACCTTTTGTTTAAAGCCTATACTTAGCCAAATTCCATCAAACTCCAAATTGAACAGGACTTCTCCATTTTATGATCGGGTAATCTAAATGACTCGAATCATCATCGAGGCGAGTTCATATCATTTGGTATTAGAGCTAGCTAAAATCGAGGAGTACGGACGTTCGTGAAGTGCAGGAGTAAGTATTTTAAAAAAAATAAAATAAAAATTCAAAAAAAAATTATTATTTCATGTACAAGTGTTTTTGAATGTATTCATCTTGAAAAAAAAAGGAGACATTCGAAGTCATAAAAAAAAGAGAAGTGTTGAAGTGTGTATTTATTTTCTTTGAATTCCCAATCCATCAAAGTCCTCTTCTACCATCATTAAACACCAATACGCCACACACCATCACCAAATTGTTTCTTTCAGCCAACCTTGCACCAATTCATCATTACCCTTGTAAACCCACTTGAAGCCAACCCCTAAATTTGCTTGTAAGTCTAAACGAGTCGATTACGAATTTCAAGAGGTAAAGTGAGCGGTAAAAGGCAGTGTAGAGAGAGCATTCGAGTGTAGAAAAAGCCATTTAACGAGTGCAAACACGAGTGTGAGTGCCATCTAATATTTTTCTTTGTGAGTGAAACGTGAGGTTTTGTGGTGAGGTATTTACTTTCTGTTTTGTTTTAATCGCTTTTCTTTTCAGTAATAAAATCATGTTTCGAGAAGAGTTTTCAAAATCGAAATTCCAATATGTGATGCAAGAGATGCGTAGAATGGTGAAATCTAAATTTGACAAATTGCATGAACGATTGGACTGAGTGGAGGAAAGAGCCCGAAGAAAGCAAATTTCATCGAGTCGAGGGACGGAGATAAGATCATCATGAAAGCACACATCCAATGACTATTCGATAAGAGATTCTTATCGTGATTCCTATTCAGCAAGGAATTCGAGGCAAAATGAGGTGAGTTACGAGTTTGAAACCTTTCAAGGTGTCAAGGAGAACGTAGAAACTTCCCTTCAAGTGCCTTAAAGTATTCATCCACGAAGAATCAATCTCGAAGAGATGATCGTCACCTGTATGAAGACCCCTCTGCTTATTCTCAACGAAAAGTTTCTCATATTGATTCCTTCTTGTATTCTTCCTGTTGTAATGAAATCGAAAAAGCATGTGAAAAAGAAAAAGAAATTGAAAAAGAAAAAGAGAATGAAAGAGAGCAAAAAGAGATTAAGAGCGAAAAAGAATGTGAGCAAGAAAAGAAAGCTGAAAAAGAGAGTGAGATTGAAGAAAGAAAAGATAGTGAGCAAGAAATGAGTGAAAAAGACGAAAGAGAATAAGAAAATGTGAGTGTTGTTTTAACTAACTCACATGTGAATTGTCCTTGTTCTGTTTCTTCTTTTCAGATTCCTAAAGATCCATGTGACGAGCTTCAATTACAATACTTTCCTGACAAGAGGCGGTTCAAGTTGTTGAGGAAAGGTAAGATCGTAGATGACCTCAGTCCACCAGCGCTTAAAGGTGAGCGAGGTAAGGGTTCTATGTTAATCGAGTCTCAACCATTTCACTTGCATGATAGTGGTGAGTTAGCCGAAGACTTAGTTAATAAAAGAATTCCCCACCTTGATTTGTCTAAATATCCATTTCCGATTGATAATGACCTTGTTTGAGATGATGGTTTAAAGAGTTTCTCTATTAAAGAATGTTGTGTTGACAAGTTTGTTGATGAAGTAAGATTAAATCAGCATATACAAAACTTGGTCACATGTGACAAACCATTTTTATGTGAAAATCCCAATTTGTCTGTTTGTGGAGATTATGTGAATCATTTACTGTCTTGTGTGAAATCCTTGTGTTTGTGCAAATCTGTTTGGATGAATGTTGAGAGGTTTGATTGTTTGAAATTCTTTTGGTTCGGCATGTTTGATTTAATAGCAAAAATGAAATTGCTACTTTTAACAAAGAACGACCAAAATCGTGTGTTTAAGCCCAGAGCAAGTCATCTTAAGTTGTTACTAAGAAAAGGTGAGCATCGTAATTTCGTTTTAAATGAATGTGTTGAACCTTTTCATCTACTCCGAATTTTATCATTTTGTTTGAAAACAAAACAAGTGAATTTTGTTGGCTTGCAAAGTCAAAATCAAATTTTTTATTCCGGAGGTTGTTCTCAACTGTGGTTTAAAAGATTTGAACATGTTTTCCATGATAATGATTTTGAATTGCTTCGTGTTCTTTCTATGATGTTTGTAATGAAATTGTCAAACCAAATTGAAATTGTAAGAGAAAACCTCGTTTTTGATCCTAGTGATTTTTGTTTTTTTATTATTGTTCAAGGGATTTGAACCATGGAATTTTGATTGCCGAGAATATAATCATCAAATGCTTTATGATTTTGGTAATATCGAAGAAATCTTTGATTCATCACGAAATGGTAAAGCCAACTCATGTTTTTTATCCCGATATTGTTTCATTTGTTCAATTTTTTAATGAGATTTTAGAAAATTCTTTTGAGCTTATAATTTTGAGTGTCACTAACCTATTTCATTCTTGTGCAGCTTATAATTTTTATAATTTTTATTGAAAATATGATAAAGCTTTTAGTTTTTAGAATTAACAAGAAAACTATAAATATTAAGCACTAAAAATGTTAATTTACCATTTTATAATGGTAAAAAATATTTCTAACCAATGACCAAGATTTTTAAATAAAAAAGTATAGACATGACCTTTAAATACTTAAACCCATACTGATTTTATCACCCCTAGATGAGGTGAAAATAGTATGTAACAAATTTTAGAAAATGGATATAGTAATAATAATAAAATTTCAATGACCTCTAATTACACCCTAGGTTTTTTTTTTTTTTTTCATTTTTTTTAAGTCTTTTCTCTTTCTACTATCATCATCTTCCTCCTACAATCGTCCCTCCTCTCTCTTCTCTCTGCAAATCAATTTCTTTTCTTCTCTTCTCATCTCAGTTCTCACCCACCGCAGTGACAGCTGGCTTTTGCCATATCTGACCCGTATCCCATGTTGGATTCATGCCAGATCATGTCTACATAGGTACCGCACCCAAATTGCCGAGTCCGGGTAATGAAGATGTTGACCATATTACTCGGCTAGCTTTCTTCATACACTAGTTTCTTTTTGAAAGATAAAAAAGATGTAGTTGCGCATCAATAATGAGTGCATATAAATTTGCAGGATATCCTATACAATGAGTTCTCAATTTAATAAGCCACTTCAAATTTTGAGCACTGTGCATTCACAAGCAGCCTCACTCCAAAAATTGATACCACAATCATTATAAGAAACCTTCTTCACTCTGACAACTAAAAGGCTTAAAACCAGTTAAATATTCAAGAACTGAAGTCGAAACATATAGCAAAGTAAAAGAAGCATAAAAAGATTTCACTAAAATTTTCATATGCTTTATAAGTTTGCTATAGAAAAGTCCTCAAGAATTCAAGGAAGCTCACCTAGGTGTCCATAAATACTCCTCGCTGATTTCTGATTTAATTGATCAAAGCTTTAATTCTAAGGAGAAACTTATAAAACCCAATACTATAAACAAACCGGGTAATTAACAGCAAAAAAGACAGCTCCCAGATGCAATTTTGAATATGCACTATATGTCCATCCATGCAAGTGCAGGCAAGTCTGGATGTGCTTGAGCAAGCACTGTAGTTGTAACAATGAATATAGGGAGAAAATCCAAATAAAACAAAAACTGAGAACATAAGTAGAGGCCTAAAGATAAGAAAGATGGGCTAGAGAAATTGCAGTTCAAAAATAAATTGATTCATTAATGTAATGAAAAACTTTACTACAGAGAAACCGTGCGTCTGTAAAGTACTTCATCATCACTCTCATCTTCCTCATCTGACACAACGTCACTTCCCGGTAGCTCCAATTTCCCACCCATACAGAATGAAGGTCCTAAGCTTTCTGATTCAATATAATCACCCTGCAATCTCTCTTCAAATCTCTGGTCACTACAATTCAGAAACCAGTTCAGTGAGCACCTAATCCCCTTGCTTTGTAACTTGGTGTACCTGGGTTTGATCCTACATTCCAAGCTATAAGTAAAGTATTCTGGAAACTCCACAAGCTCTTTGACCGGCCTCCCCATCTCACTTTTGAAGTAATAATAGCTTTTCTTCATGAGCTCAACTCGTAGTGCAACCAATTGGGGACATTTCATAACCATAATTGCCACATCCTCTAATGGCAGTCCCCGCCCCAAAAGAAACTCTATAGGCTTCATAATAACATGTTGATTTAGGCTTGCAATCTGTGGCATCTTCTCTATAATACAAGCAAACCCATCTGGGTCAATCTTGAGCTTCAGATTGAAGAAATACTGCTGTGAAGACAACTTAGCTTTCAGAGGTAACCCAAGAATTTGTGGATACTGTGCAATAACTGAAGCAATTGCTTCCCTCCGAATTCCAAAACTAATCAAGCAATCAACATTCAGCTTAACAGTTTCTTCAAGATCATAACCAACTATATATGCCCGTTTCTCCAACATTCTAGCCAAAATCTTCTTTGGCAATCCCAAGGAAACCAAGTAATCAACAAGCGGCTTAATAACAGTCCCAACTCTCATACCTAGAAAATATGGATATTGTGTCACCATAGGACCAATATCTCTAGGACTAACTCCTATGCTCACCAAGTAAGCAACCGAAGTACTCATAGTACCTTCAAGTTTAAACCCCAACAGTTCTGGATACTTCTGTAGAACATATCCAATATCTTGCTTCTCAACATCGAGCCCCCTAAGAAACTTAATAACAGGAGCAAGCTCAACAACCACACTTGTGTGCAAAACCTGCGGATAGTTCTTAACAAACTCCCCTAGTTTTGACTTTGGAATCCCGACTTTTTCCAAGTAACCTAATACAGGTATCATGTTTTTACGCACACTGCAGCCAAGCATTAAAGGGTATTCGTTGATATCATCAATAGTTAATCCAAGTTTCTGTAAAAACTGGACACGCTCAGACATCACTTCGACAGTAGAGGGTAATTCTAGATTCTCTAATTCATCAGGGATAATTCCTAAGGTCTTAAGATAATCACAGATTTTGACACGGTTCACTAGCTTCTCTTTTTTGCCTTGAACAACACCCCAAGTGACAGAGGGCATCTGGTACTCGGGGAACTTGGTGGATTGAGTTGAATATTGGGAAACCCCAAAAACCCTTGAAGGGTTTTGTATTTGAGCACATGGGTTTTGGAGGGTTTTGTGTTTTGGGCACCAGGGATGAAAGATATGTAGATTTTTTATGAGCTTTAAGAGTTTTTGCCTTCTGAGAACAGCTGATGAGTTCATTCCAAAGATCAAACTTTTCGGGGAAAAAAGGAACGACCGATTTCTAATTTAATAAAAAGTATTAATACTCGTAAAGAAGAGAAGCAAAGAGGCTGGCTTTGGCTTACCTCAAATTGCAGGGACAAATGGAGATAACTCAAGCGGAAGAAAACACCCAAGGTTCTCTTTCTGAAAAAATGCGTTTGCTTCTTTGATAACTCAGCTGTTTGATTCTTTGATCTTCTTCCTCCTCTCTGCGTTGGATCGTTCAGTACGCAGTCTCAATTCTAGACGACATCGTAGTGGTTCTAATGAAAAGCCTAACCCTTTAATTTTAGGTGTAATTTATAAATCATCCCTATACTATGCATTTTTAGAGGATTTAGTACCTCGATTTTATTTCAATATTTTTAATTTCTCTACTTTGCAAAACACGATTTCTCAGTCCTCCTACCAATATTTCCCGTTCTCACGGTTCAATTTATTAAGTTAGGTGACGATAGATGTATGGAGGGCTGAAATTTATTGAGTTAGGTTTACCAAATCTGCTATCAGAGTAAGGATTGTAAAATGTTTTAAGTTTGGAAAATTAGTTAACTTGCGATGCATATTTTAATGGGATCCAAGTATTTTTGGGTCCAATGTCTGTTGATTGATGAATAATTTATCTCTTAACTTCGAATCACACTTTGAGTCGTCTTATTTCAAGTTTGAGAGCTCATGCTATGATTGTATTAGTGAATATTACGCAAGCAGAAAATTCTGAACATAGATATTACGAAAATTACAAATTTTGGATTTTTATTCGTGTTTAAATCATATTGGGTTCAATTTTTAGGCTTATTTTTCTTATTATATATAAACTTAATATTGTATTTATTAAATTTTATAATTTATTTATTTTAAATTTTATAATATTTTTAAATGTTTTAACTTCTTTAAAAGTTATGTTTCTTAATCGACAAGAAATTTAATTCAACTATAATTACTTCTTGTTTAGCTAAATTAGAAGTTTAATTAAATTAAGAGTGTTATAGAAGATTAAAAAAAAGGTGAACTGTAATCATGGTTACTCAATTATTAGTAAGTTTTACACTTCGGTCACTCAATTATGAAATGTTACAATTTGATCATTCAACTATTTAAAATTGATCATTCAAGTCTCCCTTCTGTCAACTTACTAATGTACATCAACATGGGTCGTTAAGTCACTACTCCTCAAATACACCGTCAATCAGACAATTATTAGTAAGTTTTCGTTTTGGTTCAACTCTGAAAAATTATAAAAGGATTATTAATGTTACTGATTTGTAATGGTCATTCATTTGTTAACTTAAAATGATGATGTGACACATTAAAATAACTAATTTGATTTTAGATTTTTTTTAAAAAAATTCAGAACAATAGAAAAATTAATAAAAAATTGTGAAAATACATAATTTATTCACGAAATTATAAAAAAAATTTAAAAGTATAACTATACAATTATTTTTTGAAAAAAATGTAAATATTCATAAAATTCTAAAAAATTAAAATTTCCTAAAATTCTAAAAAAATATATCTAGTCATATATATTTATAAATTATATTTTTTTCACAATTTTAAGTAAATATTAAGTAAATTTTGATAGGATTAGATAAATTTTAAAAATTTTACTTTATATATATATATATATATATCTAATATATCAAGGTACACAAATCCATATTGCAACAAGTGGGGCATTCTCCTTTTCTATTGTTTTTAAATAATTTATTTATTTTTCATTTTCTATTTAATTTCTATAACTTTTAAAAAATATTTTATATTTTTAATTAAATTATCCTTTCAAAATATTTTTATATTTATATTTTGATATATATTCCTATAATTATATATATTTTTTAGTGAAAGAAATGCAAATCAAAAGCTAAAACATTAAGTGTAATACATCGAAATGGGTCATCTATTAATCTTAACTTAATTCTTCTGTCACATATTGTCTTAACTATTCTATTTGTGATTTTATTGTAACAGCCCGTTTTCAGTAATATCGGAATAATGGTTTCAGGACCAAAATTACGATGAGTAAATTATTACATTATTTTTTATTTAGTGTCTACGAGATTTTATTAAGGTCGTATTAAAATTTTGTTAAGAAATTTTAATGTTTAAATGCTTAATTAAGTAAAAAGGACTAAATTGTAAAAGGTGAAAAAGTTTAGTTCTACTAGTTAAGAGAGTCAAATGGCCTTATAAGTGAACATTAATGGACTTGAATGGTAATTATACCATATATGTTGATAGTGGATGTACATGGATTTGGTATTATTAAAATTTTGATAAATTTTAAAGGGCAAAAAGGTAATTTAGTAAATAAAACTAATATAACCTAAGAAATCATGTTCATCTTCATCATTTCATCTTGAATGTTTTTTTTATGATAACCATGTGTTTAAAGCTTTGATTATAGTATTTGGTTGAATTGTGAAGTTATTTTTGTTAGATTCTGATTTAAGGATTAAATTGTTAAAATGTCAAAATATCAAGGTTTGATAGTGAATTTGATGTACAATAGGGACTGTTAAAGGGCCTATAATATTCTCCTGTAACTTGATTGTAAAAAATAGTCAATGTGATGATATTTGAGTTAGAGGACTAAATTGAAAAAATTATAAAAGTTTAGGGAAAATGGGTAATTAATGAGAAGTTAAGGGTTATGTACAATGAATGAAATGTAAAATATGTATGAGATTTATTTATTGTATTTAATTATCTTCTAGATCAAAACATGGATAAAAAAGACAATAATCGAGGAAAGGGAGAATAGCAGATTAGTCCTTGCATGTTGGTCGGAATCGAATAGTAGGAAAGTTCATAGTGTTTCAATAAGTAAATAAATTTCTAATTTTCATTCTTATAATATAGTTCTTTAATTAAATATTCATAGATAATTATTGAATGATTGCACATACATGTCCTTGTTTGTACTTCGGTACCCCTATTTGTACATACGTGTCCCTGTTTGTACTTCGGTACCTCTGATTGCACATACGTGCCCCTATTTGTACTACGGTATCCCTTGTAACACCCCTAATCCGTATCCGTCGCCAAATTTGGGTTACGAAGCATTACCAAACATAGCACAGTTCAGAACAGACATTTATTACAAATCCAGTTTAGTAATTTAAAACTCATCAGAACACTTATCTTAATCACTTTTGAACTTAAATCTACTATATTACTTCATTGGCATATTTTAAAAATTATTCAGATATATATATATATATATATATACACATATATCATTACACATCATATACCAAATATATAATAACTATTTATCATCAGCTAATTATCAAACATCTTATTTTATAATCTAAGCATGGTCACATATTAAAATCAATTATTAACAACACAAAAATGCAATTTTGGTTATCATACAATATGGCCGAATATATTAATGGTTATTAACAAACATGATATGCATTCATGTCCAAACACAATGAACCATAACTCAATTTAGGTATCATTCATTTATGTGGCATTGATTTCATTTAAACTAACATGATTTAAAACTAAACATACTTCTTTCCTAATCACCAAAACCATGTGCATATGACCTTGATATCGTAAGTCATTTTAAGCACAAATAACAACTACAATTACTCATAGTTCACATGCCAATTTTTTTATATGCTTTAGTATGTGCCAAAATTTTATTCACATAATCAAGCTGAATTGTTTCTTATTCTGTCATTCTATATAACATTCAATACATAATATATATATTTAGATAAATATACTATAAACCAAATATCATGCTTATCTTTATAGTTCCAACGCCTTATTCATATATACAAATATACTTACATTATCAAAGAAACTAAACCTCAAACATTAATAAACCACATCAACTTCATTTTATCTATATGCCATTATAAACAAATTACTAAACTAACCACATATACAATTTGAATCTTATATCAGACTTATTTATTTAGCTATTTTAATTCATCACATATCCGAATACACAAGCACATTATAACCAAATTTTGTAGCAACCCATAAGGCCGAACATGCACAAATTATTACATATCATATAACCTAACTAATGACTTAGCATCTCACTTATATTTTCAAATCCACACATCAAGACTTATACCTACCATAAACCATGACTTAATTCAAGCACTCATTAGCAAAGCATATCTACCAAATTACACATAAACTCACCTTGACCGAGATCATGCACACAAACATAAACATAGCAACCATGTTTCACATATAATAAACCAAGGCCAAATTGCTAAAACCAAACACATAAAGCACTTGATCAAGAACTCATAAAAATCGAGCCTAATCCTAATGATCAAAGACAAGCCATTTTCGCATGGCTATATATATACAAGTACCACAATCAAATATTTCACCTATGCTATACATGCCATAAGCCCAAATTCAACTTAGTAAAATACCAAAAGAAACAGTCGATAGTGTGATAGACTTTGCTGACGATCCCCGAGCTTGTAACGACGTCAAAATCTATAAAACAGAGGTAAACAAGAACACACACAGAGTAAGCTATTTAAGCTTAGTAAGTCATAAGCAAAAATATATATATCAACTATTGTATATTAACACTAAGTTGACAAAGCCGAATATACATATTCTTCAAGTACAAGGTTATCATTTAAATCTCTCATACACATACCATATGACTAATTGTACAAATACACATGAACTTATTCAAATCTCACTATTAAAATCACATATACCACATTTGGCCGAATATACACAATCACATATACATACACATAATTCTCATTTATAAATTTAGCATTTATATAATCAATTCAACAACCGACTTAGCTTATTTTCACAACTTGGTATAAGTACATACCTGAGCCTTTTAATTCGATTTCACATTTGGTCTTCACTTAACATTGCCCGTTGAACCGTTCGGAATTAAAAATGATACATGGATTGTTGGAAGCTCGTACAATGCCAACGTCCCGGACGTGGTCTTACATGTAATCACATATCGATGCCACTATCCCAGACAAGGTCTTACACAAAACAAATACGATGCCAATGTCCCAGATATGGTCTTGGCATTTTGCCCTTGGCATTTGACACTTTTTGCAATTTAGTCCTTATTGCATAAAACACAAAATACACAAAATTTTCATATACTATGCTTAGGCCGAATATTCACAAGCTCCATACAAGTCCACATATTTCATTTTTTTCACATTTTAGTCCCTCAAAGTATTATTTTCACAATTTAGTCCAAATTACTCAAATTCATAAAAAATCCCAAGACAAAACATCACATATCTTTAATATTCCATCATCAAACAACAAAAATCACAAGCTATCATCAATGGAAAAACACAATCATCATAAATTTCAAAAATTAAAATATGGGATTTGAAGATAACTTAGCAACGATCTCAAAAACGTAAAAATTATCAAAAATCGAAACTGAAACATACCTCAATTTGCTTGAACAAAGGCCGAATACCTAGCTTGTTCTTTTCTTTTTCTATTCTTTTACATTCGACTAGGAGAAATAAAATAAAAAGATGATAATGGCTTTCTTTAATTTATGTTTGTTTTATTATAACATTATAATATGTTATTATTATTTTAACTTTTTATTTTTAATATATAAAAACCATATATTATCAATATGCAATCCAATACCTATTATTATTGGCTAAATTACAACATAAAACCTCCAAATTATAAATACAACAACAATTAGACATTTTCTTATTTAACCATCAAATTTTTATTTTACGCGATTAAGCCCTTTTCTCAAATTAATCACACAAACAATAAAATAAATTCATGAAACTTTCACACATGTAAATTCACACATAATTAACACAAAAAATAATATTAAAATATTTTTTTAGACTCAGATTTGTGGTCGTGAAACCACTATTCTAATTAGGGTCAAAATCGGGCTGTTGCACCCCTAAACACACATACGTGCCCCTATTTGTACTTCGGTACCCTGATTGCACTTTCGTGCCCTAGTTATAATTCGGTAAACCTAGATTAAATATTATATGAGTTGTACTTAATGGTATTTAGGTTAAGTGTTATACTATGTTCTTACTAAGCTTTGTAAGCTTATCAATTTTTGTTGATTGTTTTGCAGATAATCGTCGCTGACGCTTTGGAAGGATCATTCAACCAGCTCTCACTATCCATTCAAGTTGGTAGTTTTTGTAACTTTTAGGGTAGTGGCATGTATATATATAGATGAATATGGGGTTGAAGGGCATAAGATGTTTTGTATTAGCATTTAGGTATGTTTATGCTCTAAAAGTTATCGTTGGATTGGTGTAATTTAATGTTTCACCAAGTATTGTCATTTTGGGCACTTCCTAATGCTTGTATATAGGGTCCCATGTTGGTATTTTATTATGTTATGAAAATGGTCAATTGAGATGGGTTTTGGTAAGAGTTTTGAATTAGATTATATGTATGAACTAAAGTGCTTTTGGCTTGTTTTGATATGTTATGTTTGGATGTTAATTGTGGTGCCTTTGAATAACATCTTGGTTAGTTGAATTAGGATTCTTGAAATAGCATTTTGATGTATGTTTGAGTGATGTTTAGGTCTCATTAAGTGTGCTTAAAAATGTTAAAAGGTTATGCATGAAATGATCTTGGAATGACTTGACTTTAGGTAAATTTTGGGTACACACAGCCTAAGACACAGGCATGTGTCTCAGCCGTGTAAGGCACATGACTTGGCGACACGGCTGTGTGTGATCTGATGATATTCGTAGGTTGCAAGTTAGTAAGTTACACGGCCTAGCATATGACATGGCACATGGGCGTGTGGGGTAACTTAGAGAGTTGCACGGCCTAGCACACAGGCATGTGGCACAACCGTGTGATTCTACTCAGAGAGTTATACGGGTGAGGACACGGGCAGGGACACGTCCATGTGTTTCTAGTTCGAAGGTTACACGACCTAAGACATGGGCCTATGCTTCAGCCATGTGAGGCACACGGCTTGGCCACACAGGCATGTGACCTCTGTTTCCAAATTTTTTTAGACTTTTTCCTAAACTTTTCAACTTGTTTCAAATTGGTCCCGATTTACTTCTAAGATATTTTTAGGGCCTCAAGGGCTGGATTTCGGGACGAGATGTAAGTATTTGATTTTTTTATGATATGCTTATACTGTTGATTGATATTTAGTTTAATTACTTTTTATTGTTCAAAAATGCTCTGTAACCCTAATCTGGTGACGTATACGGGTTAGAGTTGTTGCATTTTGTGGTATTAGAGCTACGGTTTAGTCAGTTCTAGGACTAGCATAGCAGAGTAGAGTTAATATATACATGCCACATATACCCTGTGATAGTGTGATGCTTTTGATCCGCTCTAATATTGTATTTTCTTATAGATTCAGATGTCAGTTGAGTCAAATTGGGTTGTAGTTAACGAAGTTAAAAGTAATGTTCAGGCTTTAAACCCTGAAGTAGGTAATAGTGCATCGATTCCACAGTCCTTTGGTGACAAGATAAAAAATGTGTTAATCGGATGATGAACCAACGGTTCAATGAATTCAAACAAGAAAATCTAGCAACTATGCCACCTCCACCCCCTACTGTGCCTCCTCCGACACCCCTGAATCCTCAAAATCCTATACCTGTGTTAGTTACTCGAGTATCTGTAGATAAAATCCAGAAGTGTAGAGCGGAGGAATTTAGAGGCAAAGTGGATGATGATCCTACAAAAGCTGAGTATTGGTTAATGAACACAAAGAGAGTTTTTGCGGAGTTGATGTGCACTCCTGAAGATTGTTGGAGATGTGCTATCTCATTAGTAAAAGATGAAGCGTACTTATGGTGGGACATTTTGAGCACAATGACATCACATGATCGTGTTAGTTGAGATTTCTTCCAGGCTGAATTTTAAAAAAGCATGTTAGTCTGTTGTTCATTAACAAGAAAATTAAAGAATTTCTTGAGTTAAAATAATGGAATTGGTCTGTAGCTGAGTATGAAAGGGAATTTGTTCAGCTAATCAAATATGCTCATAACATAGTATCAATCAATGAGGAAATGTGTGTTAGATTTGAAGACGGGTTTAAGATGATATTTGTATGTCTATGGCAACATTAAAGTTACGAGAATTTGTAGAACTTTCAGAATGGGCTCAGAAAATTGAAGAAATTTTCAAAAGTAAACGACAATCAGAATCAATATTTCAAGATTTTAATAAAAGATGGTCTCATTCAAGCCTACACAATAGTTTCCATTAAAGAAATTTGGAAATGAGAAAAATTAATTGGCTGCCCCTTCAAAGTTCATTGACAGAGATAAACCGAGGCAAAGTAATTTTAAGTCTATTAATTCTCCTGCGACTAGTGTCTGAAGTGTAAGGAATGTTGAGAGAACGGTTCTTATTTGTGATGATTGCAATAAAAGACATTTTGGTGACTGCCGATCAAAGTCAGGAGCTTATTTTCGTTGTGGATCTATTGATAATTTCCTTCGTGATAGTTCAAATAGGAAGAATGTTTTTGGCAATCAATCAAACGAGCCTGAAGCAATCTCACAGAGAGGCAGACGATTTGGAAATGCTAGAAACACTACTCCTGGTCAAGGGAAGAACAACGAGATGAATGAACGATCTAAAGCGAGAACCCCAGCTAGAGCCTATACAATTAGAGCTCGTGAAGAAGCTACTACTCTAGATGTTATTGCGGGTACTTTTTCTCTCTTTCATATTAATGTATATGCATTGATTGATCCTGGATCAACTCACTCGTATATATGCACTGCATTAGTAGACAAAAAGGAATTACTTGTTGAGTTCACTGAATATACTGTCAAAGCTACGAATCCCCTGGGTCAGTGTGTTTTAGTTAATCAGATATGTAGATCGTGTCTACTGAAAATTAGGGGTTATGATTTTCCCGCTAGTTTGATGTTGTTACTTTTTGATGATTTTGATATCATTCTGGGAATTGACTGGATGTCTGAGCATGATGTAATAGTGAGTTGCCAAAGGAAGCAAGTTAGTTTGAAGCATCCAAATGGTGAATTTATTTGTGTTAAGGCAGATGGGGTTGATTATATTACAAATGTAATTTCTGTATTGTTAGCTTAGAAATTGATTAAAAAGGGATCTGAAGCTTATTTAGCCTACTGATGCGATCTCGGTCGCATCATGTTTTGATACAACTCGACGACATCAGAATTGGCCTAAGCTCAGGGGGCCCAAGTGCAAAATGAAGCTTAATTTCAACTCAATGAGCTCAATTCTAGCTTCTTCAAGCTCGTCTAGTTCAACCCAAGCTCATTTAGCTTAACTTCAACCCATTTTTAATTTGTTGGAATAAGTACTTAGTTGTTGGAATAAATTACTCATCTTAGTTAATTGAGTTCATCTTAGTTAATTTAGTTGCTGGAATAATTTATTGTTGCATGTGTTTTTAAGTTTATTAAATTAAGTTAAGTGTTAAATGTGTTTATTTAAAGTTTATTAATTAAGATTATTAAGTCTAATATGTGTTAAAATGTGTTTAATGTGTTTTTAATGTGTTTGTTTGTAGGTGACTAATCAGCTGGAAACAGTTATGTACAAGGGCTGTTACAAAGTGTTAAATGCGACTATTCAGTTGGAATCGGTTACATATAAGGGGCTGTTACATTATTTAAAAGAGAGCATTATACATCATTTAAAGGAGAATTTAAAGCTTTTCCTAAACTTTTTGGCTGCTCAAGAATGAAACCTAAGCATTCAAGCTCATTAAATCAGTTGAATTGGAACATTAAATCATATTGATGGCTGCTGTTACTTTGGCCTAGAGATTTCAAGAGTTTGTGCTTAGTGACTAAGTTAATTTCAGCTCATTATTAGCTCATTAAGCTGAACAAAAGTTACTATTCGGCTAGGCCTCATCTAGCACTATAAATACTTGTAATCAGCTCATTGTAAAAAAAACTTTTGTTGAATTTATGCTAAATTTGAAACTTGTGAGATTTCCAATTCTCCTTGTTATTTTGAGATTGAATTGACTTATCAAGTTTTCTTGTGGTGTCATTCTTTCTTTTGTTTAAACCGAACTTATCACCTTTTGGTGTGACGTTCATATACCTTTGGTTCCTATCACTTTTGATAGTGGGTCAAGGTCCTTGCTGTTTTCTTTAAACCGTAAATCACTTAAGAGCCATTGTGAGACTCGGGTCAACAATCCAATATTGTTGGTTCATTCTCGGTCTTAGCCAAAATATCCATTATTTACTTAACCATTTTACCTACTACCATCGTTTGAAGCCATTTATCCTATTTTATTTCATTTAACCCGAAACGAACTTATCCTTACTCAATTCACGATCGGACAATCTAAACAACTCGAATCAATCCAAAACGAGTTCGTATCACCCACGCTCTTGATTTTAAAATGACTAAATCAAAAATCGAGCAAGTGCCAATAGTTAAGGAGTATGCTGATGTTTTTCCTGAATAATTTCCTAAATTGCCACCAACACGAGAAGTAGAATTTGTGATCGAACTTGTACTTGGAACAACTCCAATTTCAATAACAGTGTAAAAGATGACCCCTACAGAATTGAAAGAGTTGAAAGTGTAGTTGCAAGAGTTGTTAGATCGCAGATTTATTCGACCTAGCGTGTCACCTTAGGGTGCTCCAGTTTTTTTTTGTGAAGAAGAAAGATGGGTCAATGAGACTATGTATAGATTATCGATAGTTGAATATAACCACCATTAAGAATAAATACTCGTTACCTCGTATTGATGATTTTTTTGATCAGTTAAAATGAGCTATAGGCCTTTCAAAGATTTACTTGAGATTTGGATATCATCAACTATTAGTTAAAGAACAAGATGTACAAAAAACTGCATTTAGAACTAGATATGGTCACTATGAATTTTTGGTGATGCCATTTGGTTTAACTAATACCCCTGCAGCATTCATGGACTTGATGAATCGGGTGTTTTATCCATATTTAGATCGGTTTATTGTGGGATGACATTCTGATTTATTCACTAAACGAGTCAAATCATGTGGAACATGTAAGAGTTGTGATGCAAACCTTGCGTGAAAAATGACTATATGCAAAATTCAGTAAATATGGATTATGGCTATAAAAAGTTGATTTTTTGGGACATGTTATATCTATTGATGGAATCAGGGTTGATCCGAATAAAGTATCTGCGATTGTTGAATGGAAAATTCTAAAGAATGTTTCTAATGCTCGAAGTTTCTTAGGATTAGCTGGGTTCTATCGGTGATTCATTAAAAACTTCTCAATCATTATTTCACCTATGACCAAGTTATTACAAAAAAAATGTCGAATTTGTTTGGTTTCATAAATGTTAACAGAGTTTTGATCAACTAAAAAACATGTTAACAAAAGCTCCAATATTAACTCAGCTTGAATCTAGAACGACATATGTTGTTTACAGTGATGTGTCTCTCAATGGTTTAGGTTACATGTTAATGCAGTCAAGGAAAATGGTAGCATATGCTTCTCGACAGTTAAAGCCACATGAAAAGAATTATCCTACTCATGATCTTGAGCTGACCGCGATTGTTTTCGCTTTGAAGATATGGAGGCATTATTTATACGGCGAGAAATGTCACGTGTATATTGATCATAAAAGCTTAAAATATTTAATGACCCAGAAGGAACTAAATCTGAGGCAGCAACGTTGGTGAGAGCTACTGAAAGATTATGATTTAGTTATTGATTACCATCCGGGAAAGGCTAATCTGGTTGCGGATGCACTCAGCAAAAAGTCATCATTGTTTGCACTTCGAGTGTTGAATGCTCATTTGGCTTTGAATACCAATGGTTCTCTACTGGCTTACAGACTAGAATTGCCTCCTTGACTAAAGAAAATTCATAACGTGTTTCACATTTCAATGCTAAGGCGGTATAGATCTGATCCTTCACACGTGATTCCTCATAGTGAAATTGAACTACTGCCAGATTTATCATATTTTGGAGAACCAGTGAAAATTTTGGTTCGAGAAGTCAAAGAACTTCGGAATAAACGAGTACCATTGGAGAAAGTCTTGTGGCATCGGCATGGTACTAAGGAGGCTACCTAGGAAATCGAGGAATCAATGAAATTACAATATCCAAATCTATTCTTAAGTATGAATTTCGAGGATGAAATTTCCTAAAGGGGGAGAGTTGTAACAGCCTATTTTCAGTGATATCGGAATAATGGTTTTGAGACCACAATTTCGATGAGTAAATTATTATTTTATTTTTTATTTTATGTATACGAGGTTTTATTAAGGTTGTATTAAGATTTCGTTAAGAATTTTTTATGTTTAAATACTTAATTAAGTAAAAAGAACTAAATCGTAAAAGGTGAAAAATTGAGTTTTAATAGTTAAGAGAGTCAAATGGCCTTATAAGTGAAATTTAATGGACTTGAATGGTAATTATACCATATGTGTTGATAGTGGATGTACATGGATTTGATATTATTGAAATTTTGATAAATTTTAAAGGGCAAAAAGGTAATTTAGTAAATAAAAACTAAATAACCAAGAAATCATGTTCATCTTCTTCATTTCATCCTATCTCCACCGAAGTCACTATGGAAAGAAGCTAGGGTATTCGGTCAAGCCCATTTCATTGCATGTAAGTGTATTCAAGCCCGTTTTTAATGATTTTGATGTTTTTAAAATCATTGCAACTAGGTCCAACTAGCTCGTACATTCGTTTTTGAATTTTTTAAAATTTTGGAAGTTACCATTGATGAATCTTGAATGTTTTTTATGATAACCATGTGTTTAAAGCTTTGATTGTGGTATTTCGTTGAATTGTGAAGTGATTTTTGTTAGATTTTAATTTAAGGATTAAATTGTTAAAATATCAAAATAGTGAATTTGATGTGCAGTAGGGACTGTTAAAGGGCCTATAATATTCAATTACAACTTGATTCTAAGAAAATAGTCAATTTGATGATTTTCGAGTTAGGGGACTAAATTGTAAAAATTGTAAAAATTGTAATTAGTGAGAAGTTAAGGGTTATGTACAATGAATGAAATGTGAAATATGTATGAGATTTATTTATTGAATTAAATTATCATATAGATTAAAACTTGGATAAAAAGGAAAATAACCGAGGAAAAGGGAAAATAGCAGATTAGTCCCTACGTGTTGTTCAGAATTGAGTAGTAAGTAAGTTCATAGTGTTTCAATACGTAAATAAGTTTCTAATTTGCATTCTTATAATATAGTTATTTAATTAAATGTTCGTAGATGATTATTGAATTATTGCACATATGTCCTCTGTTTGTACTTCGGAACCCCTGATTGCACTTTCGTGCCCTGGTTATACTCCAGTAAACTTAGATCAAACATTATATGACCTGTTCTTAATGGTATTTAGATTAAGTGTAACATCCCAAAAATTGGGGGTTAGTAGAATTGGGTTTGTAAATAGAGAGAGAGTGGTCATGCCTTAATTTTTAAGATTATCTATGTATTTTTAGGAAATAAATGAGGTATTGGTTTGTTGGTTAAGTGTTAGTGAAACGTTCCTTGAAACCCAAGTTCAAATCCCTCCTCTCTCACCGTTTTTATTATTTTATAAATTTTGCCTTAAACCTTAGTATGTGACATGCCTTGCTTTTAAAATAAATATTGCAAAATTATTTCAAGAATAAGAAAAAAGCCTAATGGTTAGAAGAAATATGAGAAAGCATGAAAATTAAATAAGGTCTCAAGTTTGAATCCTTTCCCTTGCGAAAAAATTAAATTTTGCAAATCCTTTTTTTTAATGTGTGTGCCATCCATACCCTTGAACCCTAAGTATAAATACAACTTTTTATTGTATTTTTCAGCCTTTAATTCAATTTTTCCATGCCCTAGCCGTTCACCCTTTTCCTCTCCTCTTTTCTCTTCAAGTTTCATTCCTTCTACCATTGTTGTTGTCTCCTACACCTTCCATTTTAAGATTGTGCACCATCTTCTTTATTATATTGCTACCATTTATTCTTATCTAAATCAGCCCCAAATATGAAATCTTGAACCCTAAGATCGATCCTGAACATTGCCAAGAAAGTGTCATTGCCTTTTTTCTCAATTAGCTTGGGTAAGATCTCTTTTCTCTTCAATTTCTTGATTAATCTTTTCAATTAAAAACTAAAATTTCTAGATCTGGAATTTGGAGGATTTTAAATGATTTTCAAAGGTATTTTTCTAGATTTTAATGAGATCTCAAACTGTTTTAAAATTCAACCTCAATATTTGGAGGATTTTAAATGATTTTCAAAGGTATTTTTCTAGATATTAATGAGATCTCAAACTGTTTTAAAATTCAACCTCAATTTTGGCCACTATGGGTGGTGGTGCATGCGCCTATGTGTAAGAAAGGGGATTGTTTTGCTTCTTCAATGTTGGCCAATTAATTCCAGCCTTAATTTGAGTTCTTGAACCCTCCTAATTAGCTTTTAAACCCAAGTCAATTAGGGAAAATATTTCTTGATCGATTGGTCATTCAAAACTTGCAAATCGTGAAGCGTAAGAGTAATTAAGGATAACTAGTTTGTTATTTTGACGTAGTTGTTGGGTAAAGGTTATGAATTGATTGAATGAATGAATTTAATCATTAATTAGCTACTGATTTTCCACTATATTATTGAGTTAGGTGCTAACCCAAACGCCCCAAATCATCCGTAAAGGTGAAGATCGATTGTACGTACGGTTCGCATCAATACAATGTAAGGAATCTAACTAGCTTGGATTCATAAATAGTTATAATTTCAAGGATTGGTTTGAAATCATAAGTGGGTGTTTTGGGGGCTGGTTTAGTGGTATATTTATTTAATTTAGACTAAATTTTGGTTTTGGTTCGTTTAAGGAATTATTAAGGAAAATTAGAAGATTCGTTAGTGTGCTGCGCGAAAGCAAAAAATAAGGTGTGGGTCCTAAACTCATAAAATTGTTTTAAAATGTTAAATATCATGTTATATTTGATAAATTAGCTTTCTAATTGCATTGACTTAATAGCCAAATTATTGTTTTTATGAATGGTCGAACCAGGTATGTTTCGAGCCTTAAAAGATTAACATGTTGGCAAAATTGTTAGTTTGATAGTATGAATGTTTGATTGACTTTGTAATTGCATATTTGAGTTACAGATATGAGGATGTTTGACTAAATGATATAATGTGTTGAGATATTAAGCTTATGAATGATTTAAATGCATGAGATATTTATTATATTGTGTATTGAAAAGGGTGCTGTTTATACATAACGAAAATCCGTAAAGTATGTGAAATTGAACGATATTGATTGATACCAACACAATGGTAATTTGAAAAATTGGAACACTGTTTCCATTTACTAAAAATATGTAATTATTAAGGACATGATGAGCATGTAGAATGAATGTGAAAAGTATTGAGATGTGATTATGTATGAGATTGTGTGACATATTGCATATGCATCAGGTTGGGATTTTGTGGTTGACGGAGGAATTCCGTAGAGTACAGGTGGCATATTAAGTCCGCATTATTCGTAGTCAGTACACTGCACCTGGAGTACTGAGGGGAATGGCGATTTATCCCATTTTTACTGGCAGCTTGTCTGCAATCTTACTGGTAGAATTTTTTGCATATTATTAGCAGTGGTTTTAACCACAACGGGCTTAAGCCTATAATTTTGTGGAATTCGGATGACGGGTTCTGGGGAACTCGTGGTGTGTAGCGGATGGTATAGGTAGGAACCTTTTTGCATTGCATCATGCGCACGACATATTCGAATGTTATTGATTGATTTTTCGTATTGTATTTTGTTGTATTGAATGGTACCGAAATTAATGATTGTCACTCGAATGAATGATGACCTATGTTTATACACCGTTTGACATCAATTTAATAATGACTATGTAATGATATGAAATTCCTATGATGGTTCTATTTTTTTCTGTTAAAGCTAATCTGTTTCACTATATTCGATATTTATGTTTGCTTAAATAATTGTTTGACTCACGTTGAGCTTTTCATAAGCTCACCCCTAATAGTGTTTAATGTTTTAGGTAAACTTTGAAATTAGGACCGGACTCGACATTTGAAGAATCACATTGGACCTTGGACTATTCTTAATGAGTATTATTAAGTCTTTATTAGTTTTGGCTTGTAATTTTTAATTATTTCTGGTCTGTGGCTTGGTAACTTTTCTTTTGGGGATTTTTGAATGCATGGATTACTCAAGCATAATAATCGGATAATGCATGATATCGGGCTTAAGTAAAATTGATATTGTTCCCTAGTTTCCATTGCATTGCAAAAGAACCATTTTTGAAAAATAAATCGATAAGGCAACTAAGTTTCCAAAATGACTTGAAAAATGGTTTTTCTGCTACATTAGTTGAACATTGAGTTTTTTTTCAAGAAGAGCGACAAGCAAACGGTTTTTCTAAAACAACACTATCAACAATAAAATGAATCCTAAGAATACACGACTTAATGAATGAATGCTTTTAAGCTAACTCAAAGTACAACTACAATTTTCTCTAAAATGAGTTTATTTGAAGTCTTCAAAAGTAACGTAAGTTAGCATAGCCATTTCGGTGGCTAATGTAGCCTTCTCAATCTAGCCATAACGTCTAGGCCGGGTTTGGGAGGTTACATTAAGTGTTGTACTATGTTCTTACTAAGCTTTGTAAGCTTATCAATTTTTGTGGATTGTTTTGTAGATAACCGTTGTTGACACTTTGGAAAGATTATTCAACCGGCTCATACTATCCATTCCAGTTGGTAGTTTTTGTAACTCTTAGGGTAGTGGCATGTATATATATATATAGATGAATATTGGGTTGAAGGGCATAGAATGTTTTGTATTAGCATTTAAGTATGTTTATGCTTCAAAAGTTATCGTTAGATTGGTGTACTTTATTGTTTCACCAAGTATTGTCATTTTGGGTACTTTCTAATGCTTGTAAATAAGGTCCCATGTTGGTATTTTATGATGTTATAAAAATGGTCAATTGAGATGGGTTGGTATTTTATGATGTTATAAAAATGGTCAATTGAGATGGGTTTTGGTAAGAGTTTTGAATTAGATTATATGCATGAATTAAAGTGTTTTTGGCTTGTTTTGATATTTTATGTTTGGATGTTAATTGTGGTGCCTTTAAAGGATATCTTGTTTAGTTGAATTAGGATTCTTGAAATAGTATTTTGATGTATGTTTGAGAGGTGTTTAGGTCCCATTAAGTGTGCTTAAAAATTTTATAAGGTTATGCATGAAATGATCTTGGAATGGCTTGATTTTAGGTAAGTTTTTGGTACACACGGCATCAGATACAAGCGTGTATCTCAACCATGTGAGGAACACGGCCTAGAGACACAACCATGTGTCATCTAATGATATCCTGAGGTTGCAAGTTATGAGTTACACTACCTAGCACACGACCTGACACACGGGCATGTGGGGCAACTCAAAGAGTTACACGGCCTAGCACACGGGCGTGTGATTCTACTCAGAGAGTTACACAGGTGCGGACACGGCCTAGACTTTTTAAGTTGTTTCAAATTGGTCTTGATCTAGTTCTAAGATATTTTTAGAGCCTTAAGGGTTCGATTTAGGGACGAGATGTAAGTATTTGATTGTTTTGTGATGTGCTTATACTATTGATTGATATTAGTTTAATTGTTTCTGATTGTTCGGTAATGCTCCATGACCCTCATCCGGTGACGGATACAAGTTAGGGGTGTCACATTTATTCTCTTCTCGAGGAATATGTTGGATACCCTATTGACATAGTAGCTTCAGTAAAGAATGAATTCTTCTTACCAAGGCGAAATTAGAGTGCTCTCGGTCTCTATCTTGAATGATATACTATCTATCTGAATTAAAACTCTTTCAAATCTCCAATATATTATCTATAATTAATTTTTAAGTTAATTTTTAACATAAATTAAAAATATTACATAAATGTTTAATTTGATAAATAGAAATTTTTAAAAGTTGATTTATATATTAGTATTTATTGTAGGAGTATCTGCTTAGGTATTTTTCGCCATCTCACAAAAGCCCAAATCTTTACAAATTGCAAGCAGTTTCCTTTTGTTTTTCTTTGTCTTTGGATTTCATGGAACAT
The DNA here is from genome assembly GCA_008044935.1 of Gossypium turneri. NCBI lineage: Eukaryota > Viridiplantae > Streptophyta > Magnoliopsida > Malvales > Malvaceae > Gossypium > Gossypium turneri. Next base: position 19,925,474 of record CP032572.1, on the reverse strand, counting down.
TCAGTACTATCGGTGGTCTGGGTTACCATTATTTTTGATTTTTTTCCCTCAAATGTTTCTTCCTTTCACTATGTATGGCCTGTAGTATATAGATATTCCATTGGCCATGTAGGTAAAAATTTACCAATTTGCTTGCATGAACAATTGCTTTATGAGTCATGGAGTTGCAAATGTTGAACTCTTGCTTCTCTGAACTGACTCCGAAGCTCTATTTTATTTACTAGATTGAATGCTTGATTCAGTTTATGGTCATCAGATATAGGTTTTTAAGATTCTAGTTGTGTGTCACGTGTAATTATATCAGTATTTTGCTACTAAGTGATATAGGCGTATTTGTTCTGACTTAGAGGTTCTTTCCGGCTGAGAACATAAAGCTACATTTATTTGACACTTTCTTTCATAATCTTCTTTCAATGTTTTTTATTTTCTTATAGGAAAACATTTGTTTCATCACTTACTGATAAGAGTTCAGTAGTTGGTAAATGATTCAAATTGAACAGTTTATTAATATGGTTGTAAATGATACTATTGATAAGTGTTTTTTTTTTCTTATTCCATTTTGTTTTCATTTTTTTGTTCTTTTTTCATAAGTGTATAAGTTCATAACTTTTTAAATCCAATTTGAACATTTTTTTTTTCACAAAAAAATATTTTTGATTAAGTTTTTCTTATTGCATGTTGGATTTTTTTTTCAAAATTTATTTTTCATAAAAGTTCCTTAAAATTTTAAAAAAATTTCTCAACATCAAATAAAATAGAGATAGGATATGAGGATTTCATTTATTGGTATTTCTTCGGGTTGAATACCCTTACACAAAAGAAGCAATTACTTATTAATTGTTGTAAATTAGATAACATGTAACACCCTGAAATTTTGGCCTAGAAGAAATAGGGTTTGAACAAGGGAACAGTTAGGAGACTACACATAAATATTTAGTTGTGCAAGAAGTGACATAAATGAATTTCTGCTTCAGTGGTTAAGTGATTTAGGAGTGTTTGGAAGTGTTTGAGAAGTCAAGCGTTCAAGCCTTGGCTTATGCAAAATTTTTATTTTAAGTGAATAAAATCATTGGATCTAGATAGTAGGTTTTTAAATTATTTGGTTAAAATATTATACAAAGGAGTTGATGGTCTAGTGGTAAGGGGTGTGTGGAGTGTACATGGGGTCTGAGGTTTGAGTGGTGGCACATCAAAAAGGGAGTATTTATTTTGCTGTCTAATTCGTGTAGGTGGTAGAGTTGGATTAGAATACTGCTAAATAGAGTTTGAACTGGTCATAGAAAGAATTGAGGAGCGATATTTGGAGTGATTTAAGGAAAGAATATTGGGATTTGGGGAGGTTGTTGTTGTGGAGAGGTAATAGTAGAAAATTAAGGGATAGAAAGTGGATGGAGAGTGTGTAACCGAATTAGAGGAGGGATTTCTGAGATTTGGGGTTGTTGCCGATTTGGTGAGAGTTAGAATTTAGGTTTCATTCCTTTTCTTTCAACCTTGGCCGAATACAACTTCTCTCCTCCCTCACCATTTTTCTTTTCGGTTTTCTCTCCTAATCGATTCTCCCTTCTTCTTTTTTTAAGCTCTGCTGAATAGCTCTCGGCTTTAGCAAGGGTTCATTGATCAATTGGGAGCACACGATTTTTCTCTTCCTCTCCCTCAAGTGCTCTCCATTGGTCGAATACTGATAGATTAATCCCGATTCTCGATTCTTTGTACGCTACATCTCTGATCTGCAATATGTCTTGTCATTGTTGGTAAGTGGTTATGGTATGATAAGGAGTCATCTGTTACTTTTTGAGAAACAGTATAGAGTGGTAAGTGGGGTGCAATTGAGATGGTTAGTCAAGTATGAGTCTAATATAAAGATGGTGACTTTTGTGTAGGTGGTGGTCGAGGTTGATTGGCACGTTGCCTGGGAACCAAGGGTGCGATGATCATTGATTTTCAGAATAAGAGTGTCCAGAACGAAGAGAATCTGCAAATCGCATCAGGTGTGTAAACACCCCACTGTAACTGTAAAACGGCAAAAGCCAAAAAGTAAAAAATACAGCATTTGAGACCACACGAGCGTGCGATCGCTCGTGTGGTAAGCCAAACCCACGCATCATGGGTGATGGACTGTGGAGGCCTCCATGAGCATTTTCATGGGCTTAGGCCGTAATGGGTCTCGTTGGGCCAAAATGGACAGTGTAGGCTCAATGGGCTCGTGGGCCCCACATAGATAAAATCCACGATTTGTGGCAAATACTGGGCTGGGCTATGTAGATCTCATAGCCGTGGCAAAATCAGGGATAAACGGGCCGCACGAGCGTGTGGGCCCACTTGGGTCGCGTAATGGGCCTTGGGCCCATTTACACTATTATGACCATTTAGGTTACCTGATTCGCTCGAGGCGACTGTGGACCTTTTGAGAGGTCAATATCTGCACCGAGACCCTAAGATAGGTAAAATGACCAAAATACCCCTATAGGGTAAAATGACCGAAATACTTCCATAAGGTAAAATGATCGAAATACCCCCATAGGGTAAAGTGACCAAAATACCCAAGGAGATGAAATGACTGTTATGGCCTTATATTATGTATGACTAATTTGCTCTATGATATGTATAACTATGATTGAGCATGACATTTTGCATACACGTATGATATTATGTCATGATATATTGCATGGGGATGGGTTGTTATATTTGGAGGAAGTGTACCGTACTGATAAGGTTGCACGGGTCGCCCAAGACGACTGTGGACCTACTAATGACTATATACCATTTTTTTATTGGCAGCTTTGCTGCAATAGTGTTTAGTGCCGCAACCGGTGCTAATCTTGGTGTGTTTGGCTGGGTGGGTCGATTTTATCCCCACATGGTGTGTTTGCGGGATGGAGTGGTGTGTAGAGGCTGGATTGGGTAGGATTTCTAACTGCATATCTACACTGATTAATGATTTTGTACTGTTACTGCATCGATTAATGATATTACATACTGTTCACTGCATGACTGATATCTGTTACTGTTATGGGCCAAGGCCTCACTGATACTATTACTAAAATTGGGCAAAGGCCCTACTGATTACTAGCATTGTGATGGGCTCAAGCCCAATCGTTTACTGTTACGGGAAAAGGCTTAGGCCCGCACTGAACTGGACTGTTACTGTAACGGGCTCAGGCCCAAACTGTATTTATCTACTGTTTAATTGATTGTTTGCATGTTAGGGGATTACACACTGAGTTTTCATAAACTCACCCTTTCCTTTTTATTGTATAGGTAATCCTTAGCCATAGGCGATTTGGTGCTACGAGGGACTTGGAGGTGGCCACACAACTGCAATTGTTCTACACTTGCTTTTATTTAAATTTAAAGTTTGTGTTGGGTTTTGTTTATGTAATAAGGCCATTTATGTTTGTTTAAATTTTTAATTGGGCTTTTGCTTACTTATTTTAAACTGCTAGTTAGGAGAAGACGAATTTTCAAAATAATTATTGTTTTTAAATACACGAAATTTGAACATTAGAGTTTTCAAAAGCTTCCGTGATTTTAGATCAACCTATTATAACAATAGTAGATAACAAGGCAAACGTTTTGATTAATTGATTTGTTAAATAATAACAAAGGGGTTTTTAAACTTAGAAACAAAATTTTTTACCAACAATTCAATTTTCTAAAGACAGTTCAATGTGACACGCCAGATTCGACCATAACGTCTAGGCTGGGTTTGGAGTGTTACATAACATAATGGAAATAAGTTATCTTTGTTTTCCTAGTATAATTGGAGCGAGCCCAATGACTAATCCTTCATGTTTTGTAGGCCAATTAAAAAAATTCTCATTTTTTATTTTAAAAATTCTAAACCTGTAACCTTTCATCTTCAACTCTCCACCTTTCATATCTTTGTAACCCCTTTCCTATTTATGTATTAGAATATAAGGAGTTTAATCTCCCTATATATATATAGGAATATACTACTTATAATTATGATAAAAAAGAATAGAAATGCAATAGAAATCCCTCTTATTCTCATCTATTATTCTTGTGTTCTTTGTATTATTATTATTATTATTATTTCATAACACGTTATCAGCATGAGCTTACTCGATAGTATTCAATATTTCATTGGAGAACAAGTAATCTAGACATACAACATCCTTGTTGAAGCAACAATCCTAAGGTATGTGACTTTCTATGCGTGCTTGAAAGATTTTGAGATTTCAATATTCTTAATGAAAAAAAAGTTAAAAATGGTCGCTCATTTTTTTCGTATTTAAGTATGAATTTATGTTTTATATATTCCATGGTATGCCTATTTATGATCTAAGACTTTGAATAATATTAAAGTATCAACAACTTGAATATTCTTGCTTAAATATGTATATGTTTCATAACATATGTCATTGATATCATAACTACATTGTCTATTAAATTATTTCTAATAAAGCCACACATGATTTTTGAGAAATAATGAATTTAACTTTTATATAGACAGAAAAACCATTGTTTTTGTCCAAAATCATCTACATGAAGGATTTGGCCATTAGAAAATGATAATACTCTCTAAAGCTTGTTATGATTGAAATATCTTATATGCTCCTACGGCAACAATATTGTGAAAAAGGTTTTAAAAAGTGTTTTGAAATGATCTCATGCCTTCTAGTGAAAAAGGCTACATTCCCTAAAGTTAATGTAATAATATATAACAATTATGAAAAGTCAAAACATAGAGATTGACGTGATCTTGAATACAACTTATGGGCCTAACCTCAGGAAGCCCAATCCCACAATATTTAGGTCGAACCTAGAAGACTTGTTAGAAGAAAGAAAGATTCGTGATGCCTTTAAAATTCCCTTGGGTCCCATTACGCGATCTAGGTCCAAGAAAATGAAGGAGTCATTCATGGGCCTAATTCAACATCTATGGGCTGAACCCAATCTATTCAGAAACTATTTGGCTCTGGTTAAGGATCCGAGTCCGTGCAACTTGTTGCACATGATGAATTAAATCTAAGAAGGTTGTTTGGTTGCTTTCCCACAGCTCGTTTTTCATTTATTTAATTTCCCTATTGCTAAATTTTAATTATGGTGGTTTTTAGTTAAATTAGTTGTTAGTTTATTTAGTTACTTTAGTTGAGTTTTAAATATGTTTTAATTTAGCTATTAAAATTTTCCAATTTTATTACAAATTTATTATCATATTTAAAGTGTCCTAAAGGTTGTTTATTGTTTCCTAAAGGAACACCAATGGCCAACCAGCTTGGGGGACAAATGTGACCATTCAAGTGATGATCCAAGGGCCATTCAACTACTTGAAGATGCATGGAAATTTCGGCCACTCAAAGGTTGATTCATGAAGGCATTTTAATGGTCAATTGAAGATGAATGTATGAGAGGAATTGTTCATGAAACAACAACTTGAGAGTCAAGCCATCTCCCATTTCCATGTATGAATATTCAACCATTAAGGAGTGCATGAAGGGACCATTTAATTTGGATGCATGTGCATGAATTAGTCTAGCCAATTAAATGTTTAAAGATGAAAAAATATTGCTTAACGGCTAAGGATGCATGGACGACACAAGGGAGAATGAATGATGAATTTTCAATCATTAAATGTGGGTTCATGTAATGTGAAAAATACTTTGTACCTAAGGGATACGTGTATGGCCGATTTTGAAGAGGCATTTTTTAAGTGCAATAAATATTCAGCCTAGGTCACTTTGCAACGGTTAATGAATCAATCAATCAACTTTGAAATTTAAACCGAGTTTATACTCATTGTTCTTTTCAAAACTAAAATCGAACTTATCAAGAACTTACCTTCTTGTGGCGTTCATCCATCGATCTTATCACTTCCTTTCTCAACTCTTTCCAAAGTGTGACGATCATCCTATATCGTTGGTTTCTATCTCATTATAGATAGTGGGTCACGATCTTTCTTAAAACAACCAACTTGTTAAGACTTAACTTTGCTTTGTAGAAATCAAGTCACACTGTTTTATAGTATTGGTTCATTTCTAGGTCAAGTTTCATTTTATCAATTTCTATCCAATCTGTTCTTCCATTTCAATACCTAAATACATTTCAAGTTCTAAGCTTAACTTCTTGTTTTTCTAGTAAAGTACCTATTTAGACGATTGAGCAAAGAAAATCGTGACCAAATTCTAAACTTGAAATTGGGTTCATGTCAGAAATCATGGTTGTCATTGTAATTGAGGATGTGATTGGAGATGTACTAATAATTGTTATCATGATGGTTATAATAGTGGTACTTCTAACCACTAGAAAAAGAAAAATAAGGAAAAACACGAAAATGATGGTTAAAATATTCAAAGGTTATTGAAAATTCATGCTACCAATGTGGTAAGAAAATGCATTGGTCACGTAACTGTCGTATGTTTAAGCATCTAGTAAAACTTTATCAAAGCATCCATTAAAAAAAAGGAAACAATATTGAGATAAATTTCGTTATCCCAAAATGATGAAATGGAGGATAATTTTTCGGTAAAAGATGAAAATGTTTACTATGATGCTAAAGTTGACCATGCATACAAGGATGATTAATATGTTCTTAGTTTGTATTAGAATTTTGTAGGGATCCAAGCATTGAAAATTGAATTACTTGGTTTAAGAATTATTAGAATTAATGACTACTTGATATTTGCTTGGGAATAACCTCTTTCTCTTCATTACAAAGGATGCTTATAATCACTAGTTTTCATCCATAGTAATCTAAGTTAGTCTAATCAACTTCTTTTGAAATTTAATTTGATATATATTAAGAAGTTTAATTATATAATTCTCTACCCCTAGCTCTATGAATTTTTAAAACTTTTCACACATTTAGTTATTGAGGTTTTCATGTGGAGATAAATGTTTTTATTTTTTATTGGTTCATTTTTAATAGAATTGATTGGTTTAATTTTGATTTTGATTAAAATATATGATTATTGCGGAATGGTTTAACTTTGGGATATTCACCCTGTTTGGATAGTTTCATGATTGAGGTGGAGGTTAGAAAATGTTTATGTTTAAACCTTTATAGTTGTAAAGTTACTTCAATCTAACATTATAATATTTTTTTTTTGTTGTGTTATGGTATATATAAAAAAATATTATCTAATCATAGTGATTTATTAGTAACATGAATTTATTATTTGTTATGTTTAATATATATTTTATTTATAATTATTCATTTTATTTTTATATGAATAATAAAGTTTTTGAAGATCATAAATTTTTATCATTCATGTTGAGAAGAAGTGCAAAAGTGTATATTATTTAAAATAAATTAAGCATTCATTAAGGTTATATAATAAAATGATTACACACTCTTAAAGAGCTAATCTTGCATCAAACTGTAAAAAGCTCTTTAAGAGCTAATATTTTTACCTCATTGTGATGCAAAATTTTGTAAAACATAATATTATTTTTCGGATTAAGAGGATATAAGTTGAAGGAAATCTTTACGTGTAACACTCCTTACCCGTATTCCTGTTCGGAATAGAGTATGGGGTATTACTAAATTTTTTTTTTTTAAAATTTTGACAGCATTTCTGCTTATTTTTGCTTAAACCTCCTGCAAGTTTTCAAACACAATTCAATTTTCCAACCAAGTTCAGTTGTATAAACATGCACAATTTAACCATTAATAAACACCATATTTTAAATCGAACCTTAACATATATTTACATGGTGATTCCACATTACATAAGTCGTCTATACATGCCATAATTTCCGGAATTCTAGTTGCAAAGTACCCAAACGTGGATGATAGTGTAGATGACTGTCTGACTCCGTTCCAATTCTGAGTTGATGTAAATCACTATAATCAAGGGAAAAATAAAAACGAGTAAGCATATAGCTTAGTAAGTAAACATATGATAAATAAGTAATTTCTCACATGACTACACCATAGAGTAAATTTATTCACAATTAAATTTCATTGTTTGTGTAATTTCCAGCAAGCTATTTTTCTGCATCATAGTCACTAATTTATTTTTATCTGGAGCTACAGGGCTCCAAATTGAATTCCATAAATTTTTCCTGAAACTAGACCCATACATATTTATATCACAAAATTTTCAGAATTTTTGGTCAAGCCAATTAGTACAGTTGATTCATTAAATCTTCCCCTGTTTTCCTACTCAACAGTCCTGACCTTCCCTTACAAAAATTCACATAACTCTCTGTACACGTTTCAAAAAATGTTCTAATTTGTTTATAGTGAAAATATATTCAAAAAGGAATCCATACATATAGATTTCAAGCCATAATTATTTTTTTATAATTTTTGGTGATTTTCCAAAGTTGGAACAGGGAATTTGGAAATCAATCCAGCCCTGTCTCAGTAAAATTCAAATATCTCCAAAAATATAACTCTTTTGCTTACTCTATTTCTTTCATATGAAAATAGACTCATCCAGCTTAAATTTCATATATTATTAAGCCTCCCATTCATTTTCCACCATTTATGGTGATTTTTCAAAGTTTCCCAACTGCTGTTGTTCAACACAGTTTTGTATTTAAATTGTTTCTTTTGCATTTTTGATATTTCCTCCCATCTTATACATGGGTTGATTTAGTATCAAACCCAATATTCCTCCCATAAAATTGTCCACCACATAGAAATATTCACCTTCCCAATTTCCTCGTCGAACACTCGGAATGTTAACCGTTATCGGTGGATTCCGCACTTAGCAACCACCAATGAATCGGGGAATCAGCACACAGCAACCCCTTGGGGGAATCAGCACTTAGCAACCCCCTTTACTTTTCAAAGATATGGTGGAATCAGCACTTAGCAACCACCAATGGGTAGGGGAATCAGCACTTAGCAACCCCTCGGGGGAATCAGCACTTAGCAACCCCCTTTCACATTTAAAAATACGGTGGAATCAGCACTTAGCAACCACCAATAAGTAGGGGAATCAGCACTTAGCAACCCCTCGGGGGAATCAGCACTTAGCAACCCCCTTTCACATTTAAAAATACGGTGGACTCAGCACTTAGCAACCACCAATGAATCGGGGAACCAGCACTTAGCAACCCCTTTATATGCAATATGCTCCGACCTATTCCGAGTGTTCAACCAAAAACCTTGTTTTGCAACCCCTTACTACCTTTTCCCATTTAACAGCATTTTTGGAAACTTGCCAAACATTTATTTTATATTCAAATAAATCTCAACACATGTCAAATAATATCAAAATAATACATTAAGTCACGTGTTTACTTACCTTGGTGCAAAATATCGTAATTTTGCAATTCACTCCACTATCTTTTCTTTTCCTCGTTTGAGATAATCTTCACGTCTCTCTTGATCTATAATAGCAAATTTAACTCGTTTAATGTTCACATTTATTAAAATAATTCTCCACCCAACTTTTTGAAAAATTACAATTTTGCCCCTAAACTTTTGCATAATTACACTTTTGTCCCCAAGCTCGGAAATTAAACTTCATCTCTTATTCTTATGTTTTATGACATACTGAACATTTTTCCCTTCTATGGCAACATCAGATTCCCACTCTAACACATACTTTTGAACATTAATTATTTTTACCGATTATGTCTATTTACCCGTTTTCGCTTAAAATCGCTTAGCAAAAGTTGTTTAACATAATTTCTAGCTTCATATTCCACCATAAAACAGCAAAATAAACACTTTTCACCTATGGGTATTTTTCCAAATATGAACCCTAACATGAATTATTGATAAAATAAGCTAAACCGAGCTACGAGGATTTCAAAAATGCAAAGAACATTAAAAACGGGGCTAAGATGCACTTACTATGAGCTTGAGAAAGCAAAGAAACCCTAGCTATGGTGTCTTCCAAAATTTGGCAGCAACTATGGAGAAGATGACACCATTTCTCCATCTTTTTCCCATTTTATTTCTTTTTATTACTAAATGACTAAAATGCCCTTCCTTAAAAAAAATCTATTTCTCTCATTTCTTATGTCTATTTTTGTCTACCAATTACTAATGGTCTAATTACCACATAAGGACCCCCAATTTATAATTTCATATCAATTAGACACTTCTAATATATAAAGCTAAACTTTTGCTCTTTTTACAATTTAGTCCTTTTGACTAAATTGAGTGCCCAAACGTCGAAATTTTCGGACGAAATTTTTACGAAATATTTTCGTAAATTGTAGACCATAAAAATATAATAATAACCATATTTTCCCTCGTCGGATTTGTGGTCCCGAAACCACTATTCCGACTAGGCCCAGAATCGGGCTGTTACATTATGTGTTAAACAATAACACCATAGGTAGAAATAACATGAGAAACTTATGTATTTGTATTATAAATATTCCCCTAAGGAATACATTACATATGATTGACATATGAGATAGTAAAAAGAAGTTCATAGTGTTGGTATGACCGGTTAGACCATCCCAAGTCAACAATGATGCAAAATAATTTAATGAAAATTTATATGATTTTATTGAAGAATTAGAATTTATATTTTAATATTTGTCATCAATATCACTACCAAAAGCTTCAAAGTCTCACACAAGGAAACAAAAGTGTAGAGGATTACCACAAAGAAATGGAAGTGGCAATGATCCGAACCAACATCGAGGAGGATCGTGAGGCCACCATGGCGAGATTTTTAGCGAGGCTGAATTGTGAGATTGTCAACATAGTGGAGTTATAACATTATGTTGAGCTAACCGACATGGTCCATATGGAGATTAAAGTGTAGAGGCGGTTAAAGAAGAAAAGAATTGCTAGGGCAGTGCACAACTCGGGTTCTACCTCTACATGAAGCCAAAATGCAAATAAAAAGGATGTTGTGTCTCAGGTAAAAGAAAAATCTTATAATTTTAAAGATAACTAATTTTTTTTGTTTCAAATAAAGACAAGACCAACGTGCACACGAGGAGGTCGAGAGATGTTTATTGTTTCAAATGTTTGGGGAGAGGGCACATTGCAAGTTAATGCCCTAACCAGAGTGTAATGATTCTCAAGACAATGGAGAAATTGAGTCCGTGGGAGAATCTGAAGAAGAAACCAAGCCACCGTTGGAAGATAAGAGCGACGTAGAATATCCGATGGAAGGTGAACTTCTTGTTGTCAAAAGAAATTTGAGCACGCAAGCTAAGGAAGAAGAACCACAAAGGGGAAACATATTCCACACCAGATGCCACAGAAATTGCAAGTGTGTAGTATGTTCATCGATAGAGGAAGCTGCACTATGTCGCGTGTTAATATGTAATGCAAATTTACAAGTATAGACGTTGAATCAAGTAACAAAGTGATAAGTGAGATCGTCTCCACGGGGATTGGAATCGGTAAAAATATGGTTGAGTTATGACTATAAACTATACTAATTATGCTTATAGCAAAGTAAACAGAATAATGATTTGAGGTGATGTATTAATGTATGAAATATAAAAATCAAATAATGAATAAAATGTTGTGGCAATTCTACGAGACAAATTTGAGAGGATTGATGCTATTGAATGGGAAGGTTTGAATTACTTGGATTGTATCTTAATAACATAATAATGTCATAGCAAAATCTTGACCAAATTACTGCTCAAAGTATAACTACTGCATTCTGCTTCTTTCGAGAGCTAGAATTAAAGCTATCATTTTAAGTCTTTGTATGTTTACAAGTCTTAAGAATAATACCTAACAATATGCTTCCTTACTTTGTACATATCACAGCTCTATGTCTAGAGTTCTACAAGTATTCACTCGAGTACTCGATCGTATTATTTGATTACGATCCAACATGTTTAACCTTTTTAGAATTAAATAAAGTCTAAGAATATACCATGCATTCATCTATGTCTAGAGCTTGCATGCATATATTTAAAATAATCCAAACCAAATAAAACAGTAAATCTACTCAAAATATCACCATGAACATTAAATGTACCAAGATAGATCCAGTAATCCCAACCCAAATGAAATTAACTCATAGGTTGTGATTTAAAATGAAAAACCAGAATAACATTCAACATCATCATTAATAGTTTAGAAATAAAGAAATCAATTAATAGAATGAAGGTAGAGCTGTAGGAAGCTTTCACCACTCCAGCTTTCACAAGATTTTCTTGCGTCGCTGCTCTCCTCTTAAGCTCCTACCCTCTCCCTTTTCTTTAGAACTTTTCACAAGATTTTCTAGAGAGAAAACTGCTCGCCCAATCCGCCTCCTAAATCCTCCTGTAAAATCCCCGTGTGTAGAATTCTTTTCTTTCTATTCTCTTTCCTCTTTTATAGGGTAGGTCCCCCCTCTCAGTACACACTTTTCTCCTTTTTTGTTAGGTGAATTTATCTGGTACACGTCCAACTAGCTGAGAGTGACGAGGACTGAGTGTTGCGTCAACATTTTCCTAGAATTGCCATAACATTTGTGTTGACAATCCATCCAACCTTTTGCCATAGCAATATTGCACTTCCTTCATTCTCTTCCTCCTTTTTCTCTTTTTCTTTATCCTTCCTGCACTTACTGCATACAACAATCAATTCCTTTCTTCCTAACAGTAAAAGTAACATGAAACAAGATTTAAGGCATAATCCAAGTATTATTATGCAATGTTCTAAAAATAACCTAAAAATGAAAATATATCTACTTAAGTACAGACATTTAATCAAGCTTAGAGGTTTAAAATATAACTCTTTTTAAGAGTTATCACACCCTCAAATATGAGTTCTTGCTTGTCCTCAAGTAGAATATGTATGAATGCATGAATTTTCCATAACTACACAATTGCCTCTTGTATTGCTAAACCAAACGAAACATATTTTATACCTCCATTTTAGCAGTTGTCTATCTAAAAAATTGGTTCAAATTTTATAGGTTTGTTTAGCATACGAAGTGTAGAAAATGTTACCTAAAAATAAAAGTTTCTAAATATTCATGCAATTCTGACTGTAGCAAGCACCTTCTAATGTACTTAGTTGATCTTTCCACTAAAATCAGTTTTTCTTCTCATACTTATTCTGTCATTGCATTATATAAAATTTTCTCTAGGGAATTCATCTTATCACATGATTTCTTTACTTGATAATCTCAATGGAGCATACACTAAATTGCCAGGTATTACATCATGCCACAATTTGAATGTAATTCACTTATAAAGCTAAGGCTTTTTTACTCACTCTTATTTGATCTTGCTTTTCTGATCAATGATACAATGGAGCAAACATAGTATTACTGGCCTACTTAACAATTACAAACATTGGAGTGCTTTATAGTGTCTTTTTAAATTTTACTTTATTTATTCATTTATCCTCAGCTTTGCAGTGGTATTTATTATTACACAATGCTAATTTACTAATATTAGTTTCAAGACTTTTAAGTTTATTAAAAGAAACCTACTATAGACTAATTGCGATTATACTTCGGTCATTATACTTTTAGGCATTAATTTTCACACGACTATCCTAAGCTAAACATACTTAATCAACTATCATAAATTTCAAAGTTTGAAGTGTTATTATCCTTATCGAACATCATAGATAACAATATACTTCTCATGGTCTAACAACCATTTAGCATTTGTATGTCATGGCAAAATGAGTGACAAAATGAATGTCCATATGATCTAATGTTCAAATAAAATATCTCATACATGCAATATGTGCAGTACACCCCCAAACCTAAGGAATACATTGTCCTCAATGCATGATCAGACACAAAATTTCACATATGCAAAAACAAATAGATATGTAGAAAATGCAATGAAACAATTATGAATGCATGAAAAGCAAATGCAAAAATGAAAACAAATATGCAAATTAAAATTAAAAACAAAAGCCTGGAAAGGAATTATGTTACTTTAGTTGGATTAGGTGGATTTCCTAGTAGCGTGCTTGCAGCGCTGCTTCAGTTGACATAAAACTCCTAAATAACTTAAACAACTTAATAATTATTAACAATTATGAATAATAAAATAAGAAAATAATAAGAGTTGATAAAGACAATACCAGACTCATATATAATAAAAATTAAAACTAAAACCTGAACCCAATATGATTTAAACCCAAATTAGAAGCCCAAAACTCGTAATTCCCGTCATAATCACGTCTAGAAATTCTGCTCATGCAGTCTTTATTAAAATGGTCCTAAATGCTGCAAGTTTGCTAATTTCTCAAACTTGAAAATTGGCCACTTCAGTGAATGAAATTTAATAAATTTCACCGTAGTCGTTCATCTATCATCCCTTATATGAACTCACTTACAGGATGTAATTGAGTCGTTGTTTGCCCGGTCATAAATTAAGTAGTTTTTTTTTGGTTTAACAAAAGGCTAAATTTAAAGAAGACAGTTTAATAAGCAGTAGATAAAAATAAAGATAGTTTGATGGAAAGATGGATAAACGTACTTAAAACAAGAAAGAACGCTTAATAGCGATTAAGGACCCAAATCTTATAAGTTTTAAGGTGAAAATGGTTTGATGAAAACGAACCGTGACCTACTATCTAATGAGATAGGAACCAAATGGTATCAATATGAACGACACACTCGGATGAGTGATAAGTTTAGAAGAAGAAACAAGTTTGACGCCACTAGCTTAGCTAGATAAGTCAAGTTGAATCTCAAGGAAGAATGACAGTGAATAACTCACACAGTTATATTTCATATATGTCAAAAATCTGTCCTAAATTGAACATATTTATTGATTAGACAAGACACGATTTTAATATGTAATATACTAAGACAAAACTTAAATATGGAGCATGCTTAAACTTATTAAAACTAGACAATAATGACAAACAAAACATTCAGACAAGTAATTAAGCTATAGGAAAGCATAATCAAATTAAAACTAAGAAATTAAAATGTCTAAGAAATTAGCAGCCAAACTAGCTAGCTAAATTAATCTCAGCCTTGACTAAATTATAAATGTCCCTAGCTGAACCGTCCAGCTCTTGATTCATGAGATCCTTTTTATCATCTTTCCAAACTCATTCCACCATAGTTGAAATAGCAGCTTTGAATTGTTTGGCACGGGCTCGAGTATTTGGTCCACTAGGTAGCTTAATGGAATCTAGATTTGCTTCAATTGAATCCTCGAGCGAGTTTGTATCAATCCTCCTTTCATCGAAAAGATTTGTCCTTGAATCTTGTCTTTGATCGAATATTGGTTTGATTTGCTTGACCTTTGACATTGTTGTTGGGCGTTAAGGTAGTGTGAGCCCATCACATCCATGGGTCTGAAATTAGGCCTTGAGATTCACATCATTAAGTAATTAATTTGGCTAGAACATTCATGCACATACATCAACAATAAATGGTTCCTTCATGCAACCTTTAATGGCTAGATATTCATGCATGAAAAAAGGAGATGAATTGCCTCTTGAGCTGTTTGTTCACGAAGGAAATTCTTCCAAACATTCATCTTCAAATGACCGTAGAAATGCCTTCAGGAATTAGCTTTAATTTGACGAAAAATCCATGCATCTCCAAGAAGTTAAATGGCCTTTGTTCATTACTTGAAAAGTTACAATTTTTCCCATAAGATAGCCGGTCATTGGTGTACCATTAGGACACAATAAATAACCATTAAGACACTTTAAATTTAATAATAATGGGAAAAAGTTAATAGCTAGTTTTAAGACATATTTAAAACGAAATTAAACTAACTATATAAACTACCAACTAAATAACTAAAAAACTACAAGAATTAAATACGCATATGACTAAGACATAATTAAGCCCCATATGCTAAAATTAAAAACAAAAGTTGTGGAATTAATTAAATAAAGTAAAGTGGACAGTTTGTGCCTTAAAAGCCTACAAACATTTCTTTAAATCCCTTAGTTTTAGTCTGCTTCTTAGGCCCAAATTGTTTGGAAAATGGCAACTTAGGTTTCGGCCCAATTAGTGTCCCCAAGATCACGTCACATATGACCCTTCACATTCCACTCGAATTCATGCATCATGCATTGCTGAAAAGTTGCAGGTGCATTGCATAAACCAAAAGGCATTCGCCTAAAAACAAACGTACTGTATGGACAAGTAAAGGTTATTTTATGTTGGTCTTCCGGGGCTACAAATATTTGGTTATATCCCGATAGCCATCTAAAAAACAATAAAATTCATTACCTGCCAGTCGATCTAACATCTGATCCATATAAGGCAACGAAAAATGGTCCTTCTGAGTGGCTTTGTTCAACTTTCTATAATCAATACAGACTCTCCAACCGGTAACTATTCCTGTTGGAATTAACTTGTTACGCTCATTTTCAACAATCCTGATTCCACCTTTCTTTGGCACACACTGCACTAGACTTACCCACAAACTATCTGAAATAGGATAGATGATTCCTACATCTAACCATTTGATCACTTCCTTTCTCACAACTTTTTTCATAATAGGATTAAGCCTCCTTTGCCCATCAATTCGAGCTCTTTCACCTTCTTCTAAAATGATTTTATGCATGTAAAAATAAGGGCTTATACCTCGAATATCAGCTATGGTCCAACCAATTGCTTTCTTAAATTTCTTTAGAACAACAATTAGTTGCTCCTCTTGATCTTTCGCCAGTTTCGCTGAAATAATAATAGGTAAAGTAGAACAATCACCTAAATAAACACATTTCAAATGGGAAGAAAGTACCTTTAGTTCGAGTTTAGGTGGTTCTTCAATTGACAACTTGGGTTGCACAAATTCTCTAACTTCCAACTCCAACAGTTCAAACCGTGTAGATTGAATAAAATTTCCCGGATTGTCTTCCATCAAAGCCATGTTTTCTTCACCTTCTTCATCCTTCAAAGGGTCAAGATTTAACGCTCTCTCTAATGGATTTTCTTCAAAATTGCTTTCCATAGAAACAAAGGTTTCTATCTCTTTTGTAACTGAACACTCCTCTGTCGGATCGGGAAATTTCATTGCTTTAAGAATGTTAAAGGTTACCTGATCGTTTTGAACTCGCATAGTGAGTTCTCCTTTCTGCACATCAATTAAAATTCTTTTCGTGGCTAAGAAAGGTCTCCCAAGGATGATCGACACTTCCTTGTCTGTTTCGAAATCTAAGATAATGAAATCAGTAGGAAAAATAAATTTATCGACTCTTACCAAACATCCTCAATCTGTCCTTCGAGATATGCTAGAGATCGATCCGCTAGCTGAAGCGTCACTGTTGTAGGTCTTACTTCACCTATCCTTAACATCTTGAAAATAGACTTAGGCATCAAGTTGATACTCGCTCCTAAGTCACACAAAGCTTTGCCACAGTAAGATTCACCAATGTTACAGGGTATAGTAAAGCTTCTTGGGTCTTTCAATTTCGGTGGCAATTTGTTTTGCAGGAACGCACTGCACTCCTTTGTCAAGGCAACAGTCTCATACTCACTCAATCGTTTCTTCTTAGACAGTATATCCTTCATAAACTTTACATAATTCGGCATTTGTTCTAAAGCCTCCACCAATGGAATATTGATGTCCAAAAACTTCTTGAATTTGACCTCTTGTTTCTACTTGTGTTGCTGCAATCTTTGCGGATATGGAGGTGATGGAAATTTCGGTTGAACCAGACAACTTTTCTGAATAGGTAAATCTGCATCCAAAGAAGATGTTAAAATATCTGAATTACTAAGTCAGGGTTTACCTTGTTAGACTATGCAGATTCTGATTCCTTTAGTGTAGGAACTTCAACAGCTGGTTGATTCTTCTCAACGGGCTTATCTTCGACATCAATCAATCGAGTTTCTAGAATTTTACCACTTCACAATGCCATTGCCTTGATATGTTCTTTACCCAAATTTCTTGGATTCTCAGTATCGCTTGGCAAGGTTCCTTGCAATCTTTTACGTAGCTCCATAGCTACCTGACCCATTTGGATTTCCAAATTTTTCAGTGTTGCTGCTTGGCTTTGGATCAAAGCGTCATTCTTTTCTATGTACGCGTTCAACAAGTTCTCCAAACTGTATGATGCCTCAGCTTGAGGTGGTTTTAGAGCTTGCTGATTATACCCTTGAGATTGGTTGGGTCTTTGCTGCAATAAGTTGTTGTTCGGTCTATTTCCTTGGTTGCTCTAAGAAAAGTTAGGATGATTACGACATGAAGGATTGTAGAAGTTGGACTAGGTTCCTTGTCCACTCCTATTTTGATATTGGTTCTCCACATAGTACACTGACTCGGGATTTGATGGACAATTCTCAAAAGAATGACCTTTCCCATAGTACACACAGGAAACTACTTCAAACGGACATGGTGGCTGAGCTGCAGAATTATTAGTACTATTAGCGGTTAACTATTTTTCATAGAGGAAATAGACGATACTTGAGCTGATAACGAAGTGAGGGTGTCAACTTCATGAACTCCAGCTACACATCTTTCTAAAGTTTTTCAATTTTTTAGCCATTGATAGTTATTACTCTCGATCCTCTCGATGATCTCATAAGCCTCATTATAAGAGTTAGACAAAATTGCACCACTTGTGGAAGCATCTACCATCAATCTTGTATGTGCATTGAGACCATTATAGAATGTCTCCAACTGGATACAGTGAGGAATCCCATGATGAGGAGACTTACAAAGTAACTCCTTAAATTGCTCCCAAGCCTCATACAAAGACTTGTCATCCAATTGTTGGAAAGTTGTGATCTCGTTCCTCAACTTAGCATTTTTGCTAGGTGGAAAATACTTAACCAAAAATCTCTTTGCTAATTTCTGCCATGTAGATATGGAACTTGGTGGCAGTGAATTGAAGCATGCTTGTGCTTGATCTCGCAACGAGTACAGAAACAACGTCAACCTCAGTGCGTCTTCAGTCACACCGGCTATCTTGAATGAATCACTCACCTCCATAAACAATCGAAGGTGGAGATGTGGATCTTCCGTGGGCGTACCACTAAATTGGCCCACCGTTTGTAGCATTTAAAACATCACTGGTTTCAATTCAAACTAGGTTGCCTCAATATCTGGCCTTCTAAATCTTGGGTTTAACTCACTAAAAAGTGGCACAACATATTGTCTGATGCATCGATCCCTATCATCGACAATGAGGATAGGATTTCGTACATGATCGACTTCATTACCTCGGTCTTGATTCTGATTTCCAATGTCCATCTCGACTTGTCTTTGAGCTATTCGTTCACGTCTTCTTTGTTTGAAAGTTCGCTCAATTTCATGGTCTATAGGGAGTAATTCGATAATTAGATCTATGCTCATAAACACTTGAAAAGAGAATCACAAAATTTAAAAGCAATAAGTTAGTAATGTTAGAAATAAATCAAATTGAAAATAAATAATTTCACAAAAAATAACTATGGCAACAGTTGACAATCCTTGGGAATGGCTCCAAAAACAGGTAACACGTAGGTTTGTGCAAGTGTACATAGTTGTTATCAAGTAATAAGTAAGTATCGAGTTATCGTCTCCACAGAGATTGTATTTGTGCTAAGTAACTTAATTTGTAAAATTATATTAACAATTTGGTAAATGAAAACACAATATAGTAGAGAAGTGGTGATTAAAATATATTAAACTAAATGCAATGATCCCTAATGCAAATTATCCTAAGTATGTAAACTATATGAATGAAATAGATTTTAGTAAAATTAAACACAATTTGCAACAATTATAACATAAATAAACTAGGACAATTACTTTAATTAAACTCAATTTATTATCAACATGTTTAATAATCAATGGCAACTCGATCTTTCATGAGTTGTGAAACCACATTAGGTCCTTTCAGAATCCTTTACTTAGTAAATACGCATTTTATTGATCCTTATTTACTATGGGTTTCTTAGCATTCGTGTGAGGTAACAGAGACGTGTCAGGTTTGAAACAATTTAATCACACAAATCTAAAAATTATGCAAATAACAGAGCTTGGTCAGAGTTATTATGCAACCTCCAATTTAATCGGGTCAGGATCTAAATTAAGCATGCACATTTCAATTATGTGTCCATTAGCCATCGTCTGGTTAGGATCACTCAGCTATTCAGGTTCATTTCAATCACGTATGAACGAAATACAAACTTGATTTAATTGAAAACATGATCGACTGAGGCACAAACATTATAAGCATGAATCAAATATATATTATTTAATCAAAGTAATCATCCTAGCTTACATAAAATTAAGCTAACATTGTTGCAAACAAGAACAAAGAACACATAGCAAACATCTTTATATTAAATTAAAGAAAATGAAGATTACACCCAATGCAGAGTGGCTGTCACCCAACACTCTAACTGACGAGGCTCCTTCGTTCCTCTGCTTTGCTCCTTTGCTGATGGCTCTCCAAGGTGGCCTACCAAGGGTTCTTTAAAAGGCTTAATTGCTAAAATCTCTATGAAGAGATGATTCTAGGCGTGGGAATAGAAAAGACTAAGAGAATTTGGAGAAAAGAGGGAATGATGCTTGAGGGATGATGAATGAAGGAATGAGAGGGTCTTATTTATAGGTAAGGAGGAGGGGATAGTTTGCTAAAAATAGGAGTTTTCATCTTTTGAAGCATCTTCCATGGGTTGCCGACCATAAATTGAGCAAGTTGAGCTGGTTTTTCCTTGATTTTTGGTCAATTTGAGTGCCACAACAACTCAAGACTGAGACTCGGTCAAGTGCAAATCTTCAGGTAAATCTCTAATTTCTTCAATTCTTCAAGGACCTTGTACAATTAAACCAACGAGTGGTTTATTGACAGCCATGTGTAGCTGAATTTCGGGGTTGACTTGGTCTCCAATTAGGACGGTTTTGTAATCCAACAAAGCTATCAGACCTGTCTAGAATAAATCAACAAGTTAGAAGACCAAAGAATAAAATTTATCCAATTTAATTAATTAAGTAAAAATCCAAAATTATTAATGAAATATTTTAAAACGAATTATTAAATATAATTTTATATTTTGTTATTTAATTTAATAATGCATAGCCCATTTTATGTCTTAAAAAATATAATATATTCAAATTAATATAAAATAAGCCATTTATTAAATGAAAACTATTTAATAAAGCATAAAATCACATTTTAATAATTTCTATGTCCTAATTTCATATTTTCACATATTTCATTAATTTATTAAATAATTACTTAGTTTTAACAACGAATTTAAGTAAAAAGGTGATAAATTACATAGGAAAAATCCTATATATTTTTCCGTTTACAACATGTATGCACTTAATTGCTGAATGTGTCCATTAAAATGCCTAGGTCTATAAATAGTTTGGTCATCTCATTATAAAGACTAATAAAATTTTTAATACAAAACATATTCTGAGAGTTTATCTCTTGGTTCTTCATTGTATTTATTCAAACGTATCAAAACTATAGTTTCGTGGCATTCACTTGTCTTATCACTCCCATTTTCATCCCTTCTGAAGTGTGGTGACACAAACCTTGATGCGATTTCCCGAACTTGGATTGTTTGGAAAATTGCATGAATGAAGGATCGTCTTGAATAGGTTCAAAGGATGGTGGAAACCGCGACCTAAAGCACTTGAATGTTTTATAGAACTGGAGTTATAATCGAACTCGACCCTCGTAAATTTGACAAACACTTGAACCTTGGTATAACGAAGATGCCACACTTTGGGGTGCTGAACAAAGTGATAAGTCAAGGGTGAACACCACAAACTCGAAGGAAGTTTGATAACTTCAAGTAAGTTCGGTGAAGAACCTTGGAGAGAAATTCTCACAAATAAAAGTTGTTTTTGTATTAAAATGGTCTTCTTCTTTATAATGACCAGACTTGAACTACTTATAGAACACTAAGTAACTAATAAAATTCAGCATCTACTGGAGTTTGCACAGACCATAATCATGTTCATACTTGACATAAAGATGTTAACACATGAGTCATTAAAAATGGTTCTTGAACTTGGTGGATGCATGCATGGCCGAAATTAATGTTGTTCACCCCCATTGGACGTGCATGAACACTTAACCCTTAAGAAAGTGTTGATTCATCTTGAGCAATCAAAAGGCTTCTAAAATCCATGCACACGCATTAAGTTGAAAAGTTCCTCATGCACTTCATTGGATGGGTGAAATTATGGGGCACATTTCCCTTTATTTTTCATGAATTCTTCCTCACTAAGCAAGCTTAAAACATGAACTTGGCACATCATATAATGAGTCAAAAATGAATCAGCTTTAAAAGCTTGAATCTTGATTATTCTTGATGGTTCTTTGATGCATGCATTCGACAATGAATTGTCATCTTATGCCCATACGAATAGACACCTACACCATATATAAATAGTCATCAAATGCTTGAAAAATTCATTCCAACATTCGACTAAGACGATTAGCACAAAAATTAGTCACTTGACTCTTGACACACATGCATAGAAACATAACTATACTTTACCACAAATGCACACACACATATGACATACTTTTTGACAAATGACTCAAAACGCATATATAATAAGATTGATTAAATGTAGCATTATAACATTACTTCACACGCATGTATTTATGAACATATGAAACAATATTACGTATAAACATATAATAACATATCAAACACTTAAAAATATAATGCATGATAAAATCTGTGGATAAAACAAAATAATAATATCTAGCACGTTAGATCAACAAAATATTAAAATAACACACAAAACATTCATTTGAAGAATTTCATTTTAGTTTTGGGCCCCTAATATTTGGGCCAATCCCAAGTCTTTCTTGTCGAGTCACATGATGTGACCAGAATCACATCATACCCTTCCTCTTAAAGATGATTTGTCCTCAAATTGAATCATTTACTAGCGAAAATCTTTCACGGTTACGTTTTCTTTTGGTCATGAACTCGACAACACCACTTTTAAAAACCTGAAAATCATACATAGTTTGAAAAGATAGAACGCTAATTGTAAACCCTCCCTCTTTAGAATTATGCAAGTTCAAGTTGCCACCTACACATGAGCGACACGAATTAGTGACGCAATGTATTATAAGCACAAAATAACTTTCTGGAATTCTCTTCAAAATTTGAACACATAAACCATTGTCGGGATCAAAAATATAAGTCAGCCTTACCTTTCCAATATGAAGAAAAGTTTTATCATTGGCAACAAAGAACAATCATAGAGCAAGTAATAATTATTCACATAATCACGTAAAACAAAAATTTGATGCTTGGAACCTTTGAACAACAATATAGAACAACGATCTCCAAGATCAAAGGTTTGGTTTTGCAATTGCAACTCATCGCAGTTCAAATACTTTGTTTGTGGATTTAAAGCCAAAACATCAAGGAAGCAAAATTATTCACATATTTATTAAAAAAAATTATGCTGCTTGATTTCTCTCGATAATGATTAAGAATAACAAGCTTTGAGTTTAAACAGACGATTTTGATCACTTTGTTCTAAAATGCAGCAAAAGTTTCTTTTTCACCAACACGTCACACATGCTAAACAATGAAGATTTAGGCATATGTACATTCAAACAATCAAACCTCTCAAATTTAATTCGAACAGGCGTGAACTTACAAGAAAGTTTCACACAAAGATTTAAAGAGCTCACATAAAAATCAAACTCAAACAAATTAAAAATTTCATGTGGAAATTCTATTTCATTCTAAAAATTTGAATTTTGTGGACATCTATTGAAACCAACGACATCAATTGATTTATCAAATTGTAGTTTAATAACTCGTAAACCAACACAACACAACTTATGAAAGAAATGCTTTAAAACATGATCCGATGGAAACTCACCAACAGCATTCAAAGGATAACAACAAGATGGAACATAGTAGATAGAACCTTTGCAAACTAAATTATTGGCAGATTTATCATCGAAATTCAAATAGTATCGAATTGGTTGAATCTCAACAAGATCCTCACCTTGCTTACCTTTCAATAGTTGAGGATTGTTTGCAATTTCCAACTTACCTTTATCGATCAATTGGAACCATCTCTCGTAGGGAAGGTAATGAAGTTGGAACTCATGAAATGGACCTTTAGGAACCTAAAATGAAGAGAAAAAATGAGGACAGCTCACAGGTTGGTTAGTAAAAAATTCCTCACTTTTTCACTTTCTTTTTCAACAATGTCACTGGAATCACTCACACTTTCTTTTATTTCTTTAATTTAAATTTCTTTTTCTTCTCCCTTGCACTCTTTTTACTTTTTGATTTCAATTTCTTTTTCCTCACACTATCTTTTTATTTCAACTTCTTTTCTCACATCCTCTTTTTCTCACATTTCTTTTTTTCTTCTCTCAATTTCTTTTATTTTTCGCTCATTTTCTCTCATTATCAACTCTAGTCTTTCTTTTTCTCATTCTTTTGTTACAAGATGGGGTTGACACAAGAGAATCGAAATGAGAAGAATTTTGTTAGGTAAGAGTGGACGGACTTACATATGGGACATGATCAACTCGTTGGGGTTGAAACTTCACAGATGAGTACTTTGGTGCACTCGAAGAGGTACTTGCGCCTTCTCATTTGTTACCTCGAAAGGCTTTAAACTCGTGGTTCACTTTACTCTGACTTAAATTCCTCGACGAATAGGAATCATGATATGGATCTCTTTTCAAGGAATCATAAGACGATTGACTCCTTGACGATCTTGCTTCTATACAATCTACTCTTTTGCAAATTTGCTTGGCTTGAGATTGCACGACACTTTGTATTTCTTTTAACAAATGTTGTAACTCCAACTCGGTATAGTCTTGTGACATGATTCAACAAATGGTTAGTAACAAAAGGAATAAAAATGATAGGAAGTTCCTTACCAAACAAATCCTCGCAAGTCACTCCGAAGGAAATCACTCCACTTGTGTTTGCACATAAATTTGACTTTTTTCACTCGAATGATCTCACTTCGCTCTTACCTTTTTTGGCTTATAGTTCCTCTTGTGTGATTCTTAAAAGGACTAAAAGAACTTTTTCAAACCTTTTGAAAGATTGTGGCAAGAATCAGTTCAAAAGTTAACCAAAAGGTGTAGGGTTATTTTGGTAATTTTAGCAAAATTTTCTTGACGGGTCTCCAAACTTTTTTTTTGAGTTTTACTCATTTTTTTCTTCTTTTTTTCATGCTTTTTTTACTTTGAATTTCTTTTATTGAAATTTTTTGAATTTTTTTTTCGAAACTCCTTTTCTTCAAACAAAAAATAGTAAAGATAGATACGAAACTTAATTCAAGAATCTCGAGCTCTAATACCAACTAATGCGATTTCTCAAGCTTGGATTGTTCAGAAAATAATGAGGGATTGTCTTGAATAGGTTCAAAGGATAGTGGAAACTGCGATCTAAAGCACTTGAATGTTTTATGGAACTGGAGTTATAATCGAACTCGACCCTCGTAAATTTGACAAACACTCGAACCTTGGTATAACGAAGATGCCACACTTTGGGGTGCTAAATAAAGTGATAAGTCAAGGGTGAACACCACAAACTCGAAGGAAGTTTGATAACTTCAAGTAAGTTCGGTTAAGAACCTTGGAGAGAAATTCTCACAAATAAAAGTTGTTTTTGTATTAAAATGGTCTTCTTCTTTATAATGACCAGACTTGAACTACTTATAGAACATTAAGTAACTAATAAAATTCAACATTTACTGGAGTTTGCACAGACCATAATCATGTTCATACTTGACATAAAGATGTTAACATATGAGTCATTAAAAATGGTTCTTGAACTTGGTGGATGCATGCATGGCCGAAATTAATGTTGTTCACCCCCATTGGACGTGCATGAACACTTAACCCTTAAGAAAGTGTTGATTCATCTTGAGCAATTAAAAGGCTTCTAAAATCCATGCACATGCATTAAGTTGAAAATTTCCTCATGCACTTCATTGGATGGGTGAAACTATGGGGCACATTTCCCTTTATTTTTCATGAATTCTTCCTCACTAAGCAAGCTTAAAACATGAACTTAGCACACCATATGATGAGTCAAAAATGAATCAGCTTTAAAAGCTTGAATCATTCTTGATGGTTCTTTGATGCATGCATTCGACAATAAATGGTCATCCTAAGCCCATACGAATAGACACCTGCACCACATATAAATAGTCATCAAATGCTTGAAAAATTCATTCCAACATTCGACTAAGACGATTAGCACAAAAATTAGTCACTTGACTCTTGACTCACATGCATAGAAACATAAATATACTTTACCACAAATGCATACACTTTTAGACAAATGACTCAAAAAACATATATAATAAGATTGATTAAATGTAGCATTATAACATTACTTCACACACATGTACTTGAAGTCGATTCAATGAAGCTGATTCATTGAAGCTCAATCAATGGGCACATGTACTTGAAGATGTATGGACATTGGGAGCTTTTTGTTAACTGAGCCTACATGGATCATTCAAGTTCATCGAAGCTAGCTAATGTGGAAACATGCATTCATCCATGCATGAATGGACGGCACCTTAATTCAGCTGAATATACATGTATCTAGTCGATACATTGTAGCACATTAAATAAAGAATTCCTGCACCCGATTGTGCATGTACCTTGAGCTGCTAGGTGCATTTTCTCTAGCCGAACATACATGAACCTTTGTAAAAGATTACAAGCTGATTAGCTACCGTTTCATGTGTTTATTATTTCTTGCTGTCCATATTCACCAAACCAAGTGTTCACACCTCCAAGACTATTTGGCTGCTAGCAAGTACCTTTAATAAGCTACTTCTCATTCGGTGCACCTCTTAGTCATTACTCCATTCATCGAATCCAGCTTCATTCAGCTCATCTATCAACATGAACCAAGACTAAACAAGCCATGGCACTTCATCAAATTCATTGTTTCAGCTTAACATTAATTTAGCTTAATTATTTGCCTTTATTGCTTTGTCTATTCGGCTGGTAATATTTCAGCTTATAAATAGTTTATCTTGTAAACATTTGAAGGTTCCATTAGTTTGACATATATAAACTTAGTGAGTTATTCACTCTCAATTTTCTTCAAGATTCAACTTGACTTCACTAGTTAAACTAGTGGCGTCATTCTTGTTTCTTTCTGAACTTATCACTCAACCGAGTGTGGCGTTCAACTTATATCATTGGTTCTTATCTTGCTAGATAGTGGGTCACGATCTTATCCATCTATCCATCTTTGTACCTCGAAACTTATAAGATTCGAGTCATTAATTCTTATTAAGGGTTCTTTCTTGTTTTGAGCTCTTTAATCCATCTTTTCCATCAACTATCTTTATTTTTACCCGCTGCCTATTTTAAACTATCTTCTTTAAAATATAACCTTTTGTTAAACCAAAACGAGAACTACTTAAATTTACGATTGAGCAATCTAAATGACTCAAATCATCATCGAGGCGAGTTCATATCATTTGGTATCAGAGCTTTTCAAAATTAAGTAAGTTTTTATCATTTTTTATACTTTTGGGATTGAAAAGAAGTAAAAAAAAGTTCGATTAAAAAAAGTTTTGAATATGAAAAAAAGGAGGTGCTGTGCAAAAATACAAAGTGGGAGTTTGATTTTGTGAAATTCGACAAAAAAGAAAAGAAAAGGTCGTTTTCAAAGTTATCGAAATTACCGATCTTTCTAATTTGTTCTTAAAACTACTTGTTGCTGCCACAATCTTAAAATTTTCTTTCAGCCTACCTTTAACCTTACATTAATCCGTTGTGTTAAAAACCCTTTTTGAAGCCGACCTATAAGGTTTCTGTTAAGTCTAACGAAGTCTTCAAGAAATTTGAGAAGTGAATTTGAGTTGAAAGAGGCATGAGTGAAAAATATAGCAACGAGGTAAAAGCCAAAATTAGAGTGCAAATACGAGTGGAGTGACAATTTTTATTTTCTTTCCGAGTGAAATCAACGAGGTTTGAAGTGAGGAATTTCATACATCATGTCAAGAAATCCCGAACATAGCAATGCAAGTGGAGGCACATCCAATGCTGTCGGGGGTGGTGGCATGCAGCCTAGAAGGAACGTAACTAGAGGAGTTCCTGATTTGCAAGTACAAGCCATAATTAGAGAAATGAATCGGTTATTTCAAACACAAATCGATTCAATACAAGAGCAATTTGAACCTATACAAGAATGATTGGACCAGACTGAAGAGAGAAATCAACGTGAGCAAACACCTCTAAATCTAAGAAGAAAAAGCGGTCGACTTCAGCAACATGGTAATGACTTTTACGAGCCTAGCGATGTGGAGAGTGACCAAGCTTCCAATCAAAGTGAAAGGCGAAGAGGACGAGGACACCGAGAGCCAAGAGAACGAGTAAGAGTTGACGATGATTTGAAAAACATAAAGATGGCAATTCCTACTTTCCAAGGGAGGTTAGATCCCGAAGCCTACTTGGAGTGGGAGAAGAAGATAGAATTTATGTTCGATTGTCATAATTACTCCGAGAGCAAGAAGGTAAAGCTTGCATCAATCGAGTTTTCTGATTACACCATCATTTGGTGGGATCAGTTAACTGTGAGTCGAAGACGAAATGGAGAGCGACCGGTATCTACATTGGCAGAAATGAAAGCTTTAATGCGAAAACAATTCGTTCCGACTTACTACCATAGAGAACTATACCAAAAGCTCCAAAACTTATCCCAAGGCAATCGAAGTGTCGAGGATTATTATAAAGAAATAGAGGTGGCTATTATCCGAGCCGATGTTGAAGAAGGCCGCGAAGCTACCATGGCACGATTCCTTACTAGAATTAATTTAGATATCGCTAACATCGTAGAGTTACACCATGACGTTGAAGTCATCGATATGGTCAAAATGGCCATAAAGGTGGGAAAATAATTAAAATGAAAAGGCGTCTCACGAGTCTATCCCAATGCCTCTTCAACAGCAAGGTGGGGTCAAGGAACTAGCAAACGAGAATTCCCAAATTGAACCAAAGAGGTAAGTGAAAACCCGAAGATTAACAAACCAATTGGTGACACTAACAAGGGCAAAATATAAGCTGTCACTAGCCGATCCCAAGGCATTAAATGTTTCTGATGTCTTGGAAGGGGACATATCGCGAGTCAATGCCCTAATCAGAGTGCCATGTTTATTCGAGATGATGAAGAAATTGAGACTGAAAGTGAACCCGAGAACGAGTCCAATGAATTGATTAATGAAGAGAAAGACTTAGAACAAGCAGAGAAAGGTGAAATCCTTGTCATTAAAAGAAGCTTAAGCCTCCAAGGTGTGGATGATGAACCACAAATGGAGAATATTTTTCACACACGTTGCCTAGTACAAGGAAAAGAGTGTTGCGTTATCATTGATGGAGGTAGTTATACCAATGTAGCCAGTATGTCGATGGTTGAGAAGATTGGCCTAACTACTACTAAGCATCCATCTCCTTATAAGCAGCAATGGCTTACCGAGGATGGCCAACTTAAGGTGAGCAAACAGGTCATTTTTTTGTTTTCAATTGAAAAGTACCAAGACCAAGTAGTTTGTGACGTGGTACCCATGCACGCCGGGCATTTGCTGCTTGGGAGGCCCTGGCAATTTGATCAAAAAGTTATCCATGACGGATATAACAATCGGTACTCATTTAAGCACCAATGAAGGAATGTTACCTTGGTACCTCTTACACCAAAGCAAGTTCAAGAAGACCAAATCCAGTTGAGAAAGTCGTATAAAAAGATGAGAGAAAAAGAAAAGAAAAGTGAAAAAGAAAAAGCAAAGAATGAGAAAAATAAAATTGAAATACAAAAAGAAAAAGAGAAGAAAGGAGATGGTGAGCTTGAAAAGAGAAATTTTTATGTGAGAAAGAAAATTGAAAAAGCAAAAGAAAGAGATTTTAAAAAAACCGAGCGAAGGGAATTTCCAGTCAAAAGAAAGAATGTTTGTTGCTAACCAAAATTCAGCTTTGCCTTTTAATCTTTCCTCTTTTTAGGTTTTTAGAGTCCCAACCATTGTCGAGCTTCAACTTTATTACCTACCTAACGAGCGAAGATTTAAATTAGTTAACAAAGGTGAGTTGGAGAATGCAAATGTACTTAACCATCTTGAAGGTAAGCAAGGTAAGGAACTCTTTAATTGTCCATCTGATTATTTTTATTATTTCTGAAGGTAAAATTTCTCATTCCATTTGTCAGAAAGAAACTTCTTATAAAAACTCAATTAATTGTTATATCTTGGATAAACTTAATGGATCTGTTTTGACTAGTGATATGAATTGTCTTAAACCTCAAGTCGATTTAGGTTTCATTACTAAATCTATTTTGAAACTGATTGACGTGAGCATTAAAAAAATACAACGTGAATTCCCTACTCTATTCCATGCAAAAAGTCATGAGAAGTCCTTAACATCATGTAAACCACGCTCATGGAAGCAGCTGTATGTTTTTTGGGAACTTAGAAGTTCTAATAACTCACACATAATCAAATCTAATTTCCAATTGTTCAATTTAATTGTCTTGTTGCTGGATTATGCTTTTTCATTATCTTCAAGAATAAGTCGGCAACATTCTATATTTCAAGTTGGAAAAACTCATCTTGCGCCACTATTGAAGGAAGTAACAGGTTTATTCCAAGTGACAACATCCATTGATAATGCTTCGCAACAAACGGATTCCCCAAGTAAGTATTCTTGTCATATGAGTTTAACTGTATCTAATCCATATCCTTTTGATGTAGGTTCCAATTTGAGGACAAATCATTTTGAAGAAGGGGGAATGATACGACCCAGCCTACGGCCCAAGCTAACGTCAAATGCGATGCCCTCGAGCTTCCCATTGGACCTATTACCCGATCTCGAGCTAAGCATTTTAAAGATTCCTTATCAGTCTTAGCTGAACAAGTTTGGGAGAAAGCTCCAAAGGAGCTACACGAACCAACAAGAAAGGTTTTTAACTTGCTAGAAGCTGAATTTGATTCAACTAGCTCACTTAGCTAGCTAGACTTTGGACACTTTAATTTCAGCTCATTTATTTATGTTTGAGTTTACTACAGCTTAATTACATCTATAAAATATGTGTTTTTAGCTTATTAAATATTTAATTGTATGTTTTGATTTAAAGTTGTTTTTATCTTGTCTAGACAGGAATTAAAGTAATCGGCTGGACACATTCAAGCTCAAAAGCTGATTCAATGAAGCTCAATCAATGGGCACATGTACTTGAAGATGCATGGATGTTGGGAGCTGTTTGTTAACTGAACCTACATGAATCATTCAAGTTCATCGAAGCTAGCTAATATGGAAACATGCATTCATCCATGCATGAATGGAAAGCACCTTAAATCAGCCGAATATGATACGAACTCACCTCAGTGATGATTCGAGTCATTTAGATGCCCGATCGTGAAATTAAGTAAGCGATGAATTAAATAAAAATAGGTTGGAAAAATGGAAAGATAAGTTTGAAAAGGTTGGAAGTTAGATTCGAATAAAGGTCTCAAAGATAATTTAAAAGATGGATGGAAGGTGTTCGGCTAAGGCAAAGGCTGAACCAACAATATATAGGATTGTTAACCCATGTCTTAAAATCACTTAGATGGATAATGGTAGGTAAAAATAGCAAACAAAACCTTGACCCGCTATCTATCGAGATAGGAACCAAAGGTATAACGAGCGCCACACTTTGATAAGTGATAAGTTAAATAACAAGGAAAGAATGATGCCACAAGCTGAGCTTGATAAGTCGTTTCAGTCCAAGAGAGAACAATGAGAGTTGAATTCTCACAAAGAACAAAAGTTTATATACTTAGAAAAAGTCTTTAAAATAATTACAAAAACAAACTAGTTATAGGTTGAACATGTTCCAGCCGAGCGGGCACAAACTAATCAGCCTAAATGAGTTATTGATGAACTTAATTAAGCTAATTAAAACTAAAAGACCTTTGAGAAACTCTAACATATGTAACAACTATGAACAACTTATTTAATATTCCCAATCAGCTAATAATTAGCTCTAATAAACTGGATGAATTTGATTCAATGCTTGATCAGCTAAAAAGGTTATAACAACCTTTTATTTCTTCTTGGGTAGCCGAATGGATAGCAACAACAATTGGCTTAAATTTGGCACACGAACAGCCTCTTTGCATGAATGCTTGAAGAAAACTGTTTCAAGGTGTAAATGGATGAATTGGAACAACCATTAACACATAAAAATGTTTGGAAGTTGAATGGCTTGTGTAATCAACTCCTTGTCCATTAAAATCTTCAAATGGTTACTTGAATAAGCTCATAACAGCTACTGGCCTTTAATTCAACTTGTTGGCCTTTAATTCAACTTCATAACAGCTGAATTTATTCCTCCCTTTAATGCCAATCCATGTAACAACTGATTTAAATGATTAATTGACCTATAAGCACAATTAGACAAGTTAAATGGCTGTAGCAAATTAATTAAGTTGGAACATATTAAATGCCAAAATTATTTAAGCAACTAAAATTAAAAACAACTTAATTCATTAAACTAATGATTTAAGCAACTAAATTAACTAAGACGAACTTAATTAACTAAGATGAGTAATTTATTCCAGCAACTTAATTAACTAAGATGAACTCAATTAACTAAGATGAGTAATTTATTCTAGCAATTAAATACTTATTCCAGCAAATTAAAAATGGGTTGAAGTTAAGCTTAATGAGCTTGGGTTGAACTAGACGAGCTTGAAGAAGTTAGAATTTAGCTCATTAAGCTGAAATTAAGCTTCATTTTGCACTTGGGCCACTCGAGCTTAGGCTTATTCTGAGGTCGTCGAGTTGTATCGAAACATGATGCTGCCGGGATCGCATCATACCCTCCCTCTTGAAGACGATTTGTCCTCAAATTTGGTTGCGAAAAAAATTTCAAAATCACAAACCCCTTTTGTTCATAAGTCTAATAAAATCGTTTCCAAAAACCTAAGAACCACAAATGGTTCGAAAAGGAAGCAGGTTATTTGCATACCCTCCCTCTTTAGGAGGATACCATTTTGGCTTGTCACCTACACATGAATGGAACCAATTAGTGACAATATAAGTTATAAGCTCAAAAGAACTTTCTTAATTGTTATTCAAAACTTGAACATATAAACCAATACTGGGATAAAAAATGGAAATCAATTTTACCTTTCCATAATGAATCAAAAATTGCAATGACGGTAACAAACCGAAATCACAAAGTATTCAAAAGTTAACAACATTCCAATTCTCAAATCCCTTGAACAAAGATATGGAACAATGGTCTCCGGGGTCAAAAACAAAGTGTTCTCTTACCGCTTCAATCTGATTCGATAATTTTACGACCAGTAACATGGAATGAACATGAAGCAATTGAAATTTGTTTTAATGGCTAAGTGATTTGGGTGTGTATGGGAGTGTTTGAGAAGCCTGAGTTCAAGTATTGGCTTTTGCAGAATTTTTAGTTTTGCTTTTAAATGAATCTGGACTCTGGCATATAGGCCTTATAAGTAATAGTGTTTGTTTTATGACACAAAAGAGCTTGTGGTCAAGTGCCAAGGTGGCGTGTTGTGTAATTGTGAGGTTTGAGGTTCAAGTCCTGGGTGCAGAATGGAGTATTTATTTTGCTGCTTGAGCTGTGTAGGTGGTGGAGTTGGATTGGGATACTGCTTAATGGAGTTTGAACTAGTCATAGAGGGAGTTCGGGGAAGATTTGATGGAGAAAATCAAGGAGTGATGAGGGGATAGATTTTAGGAGAGAATTGAGGAATTTGAGTAGAGGAAGAATTGTGTGTCGTTTGGGGCAATTGAAGTCTCGGGAATTCGGCTAGGGGGAATAGTTTGGCATTTTCAGCTTTTGGAAGAATTCCTTGGGATAGCTCTGTCGAATTTGGTCTTTTGGTTTTCAAAATACTCGATTTTGGGGCCAGTTTTCGTGTTCTCCTTTTAGTTTTTATTGCCGACTTTTGCCAAGTTTTGGGAAGTACCTCTCGAGTTTGTCCTATTCTACTCTTTTCTTTCCTCTTTCCCCTTCCTTCTTTGCCGAATCTTCCTTTCTTTTTCTTTCCTTTCTCTTCTTCTTCTCTAGCTGAATATCATCCTCTTTCTGTCTTTGATTTTTTTACCTCCGATTGTTTCCTTATTGTTTGAAGATTATCTCCTTTTATTGTTGTGGTGCAGCCGTTATCACTCCTCTCTGTCGGTTCGAACTCCAGGAGAGCTGAAGGAGTGTCAAGTGATACCAAATCATTGAAATCTTTTTTCTCTTCTCTCGAGTTAAGGCAGGTATTTGGGCTAATTTTCTAGGTGTAGGCCGAATGTTTGCTGCATTCTTGTAAGTTATCTAGTAGTGGATTTAAACCACTTGATTTAATAATTTTGGGATAATAATTCGAGTTGTGATGCAGATACCTGTCTGAAGGATCATAGTCAACGTTTGTCAGTGGTATAAGTGCGCTAAGCCACTTTTGTCGATTGAGGTAAGCGTTTTGGTTAAGGGTATAGAAAGGGGGAAATAAAACCTTTTGTTTAGCGATTAATGGAAAACGTGTTTGAATGCAAATTTTAAGTGTTCGTGGATTTTGGTGCGATATCACAAACTGGTGTGTAATCACACACTCTCTCTCAACTGCAAATCGACAAAAGCCGAAAAGCAAGAAAAGACAGCGCTGAGACCGTATGGGCGTGCAAACGCTCGTGTGGTAAACTGAGCCAACGAAACACGGTGTTGGACTGTAGAGGCCTCCACGAGCGTTATCATAGGCTTAGGCCATAATGGGCCTAAATGACCGAAATACCCTCGAAGGGTAAAATGACCGAAATACCCTCGAAGGGTAAAATGATCGAAATACCCTCAAAGGGTTAAATGATCGAAATACCCGCGAAGGGTAAAATGACTGAAACACCCTCAAAGGGTAAAATAACTAAAATACCCTCAAATGGTAAAATGACTGAAATACCCTCGAAGGGTAAAATGACCGAAATACCCCTGAAGGGTAAAATGATCGAAATACCCTCGAAAGGTAAATGACCGAAATACCCTCAAAGGGTAAAATGATCAAAATACCCTTGAAGGGTAAAATAACTGAAATACCCTCAAAAGGTAAAATGACCGAAATACCCCTGAAGGGTAAAATGACTAAAATACCCCCGAAAGGTAAAATGACTGAAATACCCCCGAAAGGTAAAATGATCGAAATACCCCCGAAGGGTAAAATGACCAAAATACCCCCATAGGGTAAAATGACTGTTATGCCTTAGAAACTGAAATGTGTGTATGATCGATTTGTTCTATGATATATGTGACTGTTACTGAGTATGACATACTGCATACACGTATGATTTATGACATGACACACTACATGGGGTTGAGATTCTGATATAAGGGAAGTATACTGTACTGGTGGCTATGCCACATACTGTTACCGGTAGCTTTGTTGCGTTACTGTTACTAGCAGATTTACTGTGTTACTGTTACTGGTAGCTTTGTTGTGTTACTGTTACTGACAGCTTTGCTGCGTTATTATTACTGGCAGTTTTGCTGCGATATTGGTGTGTTGGCTGGGTGGGTCAATTTTATCCCCACATGGTGTGTTGGTGGTATGGAGTGGTGTGTTGGCTGGATTGGGTTGGGTTATTGCATTGTACTATTACTATGTTAGGCTAAGGCCCACACACTGTTACTGTAATGGGCTAAGGCTCACACTGTACTGCTACTGAATAGAGCTCTGGCCCAGACTGTTACTGCATATTATATGCTGACTGTTTGGTAGAGGATTACACACTGAGTTTTTGTAAACTCACCCTCTCCTTTAACTGTGCAGGTAATCCTCAGCCATAGGCGATTCGGTGTTGCGAGGGACTCGGAGATGGCCACACAATCACTACCTTTCATATCTGCTTTTATTCTGATTTAAATAATAAGTTGGGTTATGTTTTTGTAATAAGGCCTTTAAATTGGTTTTAAATTTTAATTGGGTTTTATTTTACTTTCATATTTTATACTGCTAGTTAGTTGAAAATGGAATTTTCAAAACAATTACTGTTTTCAAAGACATGAGCTTTAAACGTTAGAGTTTTTAGAATGTTTTCGCGTTTTAAATCAAATTAACATAACAAAAAGGCAGTTAATAAGGCAAACATATGATTAAGTGTTCCATTAGATATTAATAAGAGGTTTCCAAAATTAAGAAACAAGTTTTTCAACAAGCCAAATTTTTGAGAGACAGTTCAATGTGACACACTAGATACGGCCATAACGTCTAGGCCGGGTGTAGGGTGTTACAATCAACTTAGGCATACATGCTCCAGGTTTAAACACATGATTTTGATTGCTTGTCCCAAAATACAGAAAGAATTTCATTTTCTCAATTAATTCACAAAAGGAAAACAAAGAGAATTTAGACAAGAAAACATGCAAACATTCAAGCTTCTCAAATATTAGTCGAATAGGTAGAAAAAAGCACGAAAATTTTGCACAAAGGTTTAAAGATTTCTCATGAACATCACAATCAAACAGATTAAACATTTTATGCGAAAACTTTTTACCACATATGCCAAACAAAGAAGATGTGAACATACAAACATTCTAATAGTCAAACCCATCACAATTCATTCGAATAGGCATGTATGTTTTTAGACATTCATATGCCTCAAATCTCATCCGCACATTTTCACCACAATCAAGCAAATGAAAGATTTATACGATTCATTATTTTGCACATCCAATCCTTATAATTGCCGATTGATTACTACTTCACCAACAATCTCATCAGTACCATAATTTTTAGTAATGGTACTCTCCTTGCGATCTTTTAAAGCAAACAAAACATTATTAATCAAGGAAGAGTAATTAACCAAGTCAAAGTTCAAACATTTTTCAGAAACCAAATCTTCAACAATCGAATGGGGTTGATTTAAATTAAAAACTTCAGATTCCATACCTTACTTACCCTTTAGCATAGACAAACTAGGTTTGTTGATAATGTTACCTTTTTCAATCAACGTCAAT
Organism: Gossypium turneri; assembly: GCA_008044935.1. Classification (NCBI taxonomy): domain Eukaryota; kingdom Viridiplantae; phylum Streptophyta; class Magnoliopsida; order Malvales; family Malvaceae; genus Gossypium; species Gossypium turneri. The sequence goes on along the minus strand of CP032572.1, from coordinate 19,888,713 downwards.
TTGCCATCTTTTTCCCTTTTAATTCATTTTAATTACCAAATTACCAAAATGCCCCTAACTTAAAAATTTCCTATTTCACTTATCTCATGTCCATTTTTGTCCAAAATTTAACCAATGGTCTAATTACCATATAAAGACCTCCAATTTAAAATTTCATAACAATTGGACACCTCTAACATGTAGAACTCAACTTTTTCACTTTTTATAATTTAGTCCTTTTGACTAAATTGAGTGCCCAAACATCGAAATTTTTGAACGAAATTTTCACAAAATCATTCCGTGAAATTGTAGGCTATAAAAATATAGTAAAAATAAATTTTTCCTGATCGAATTTGTGGTCCCGAAACCATTGTTCCAACTAGGCCTAAAATCGGGATGTTACATTCTTGCACAAAATAGTTTGCTTTTGTCTTTGAAATCACTTCTAACAAATCTGTTTGTGTTTTGTTTTTCAAAATTTGGTTGGGGCATTTTCTTCAGGTCCAAGGACAGTTTCTTTCCATCCAATAAACCTTAGTTCATTCTCTTTTGGACTATTTACCAATCAGTTCGTCTTTTTTTAAATTTCATTTGACTCTCCTTTGTGATAACTAATCTGTTTTAGTTGTTTCTTGATTCAGTTTACGTTCGTCTATAGATATAAGATAAATCTGTGACTTTGACAAACTTTACGATCCACTTCTGCATTCATCCACATCATTCTTTATCACTTAGCTTCAAAACGCACATTGAATCACTTGATTTTGAGTTCGGGAGCTCAAGTTATAACCATTTTAGTGAAGACTATGCCAGTAAAATTTCTGGACGAGATTATGACGAGAATTATGATTTTTGGGATTTTAGTTCAAGTTTAAATTATATTGAGTTCGGGTTTTAGGCTTAGTTTTTCTTATATATGAACCCAACATTGTATTTATCAGCTCTAAGTTTTTTTATTTTATTATTCTGAATTTTTAATAATTATTAAGTAGTTTAAGTTATTTAGGAGTTTTATGTCAATAAGAAAGTTTAGTTTAAAACTACTTTTTGTTTAGATTAATTAGAGTTCTAGTATATTTAAGAGTTTTATTTAGATTTATTTATCTAGCCTATATATAGGCTTTTGCATTGTACACAAATCATTCAATTCATTATTATTCAACTTCTCTTTTGAGTTAATAAATTTTCTTTAAGTTTTCTTTTCAAGAATTTCTCTTAAGTTTCTTTTAGAAGAGTTTTTACAATCTTTTCAGATTGTGGGGATCATCTTCAGACTTTTTCTTGCCAAGTTTTCTTTCTTGCCGCTTGAAAGGGGTTGTGGATTCTTCATGTTTCCAATGCTTTTTAGGACTTTTAGGCTTCTTAAGACTTCTACATACCACGTTCTATCTTTCCATTTATCTTCTTTAATTTCTTCATTATTGTTCTAATCGTAATTTTATTATTCTATTTTAATTATCTTAGTTATTTATTTTAATTTTTTATCTAACTTGGATTTGATTGCATTGCAGGTTGTGTAAAAAATCCAAGTTTCTTTCCAAACGTCTAAAGCCCTAAGTCAAATCCGCGACTTTGACAAACTTTACAACCTGCTTCCGCATTTATCCGTCTCATTCTTTATCATTTGCTATCAGATTTGGCATTTTTAGGTGTTATTTTTGTTCTTATAAACTTATTTGCAGCAAACAGGCTCAAAACAATTTCTTTTACCTAGATAATTTGAAGGAAAAAAATATTTTTTAGTGGGTAAACGTTTTTTAAACGATCTAAAATTTTACGTACTATTTCTTGGAACTATTCTAGAGTATAAAAAAAATTTCCCACAAAAAGTGATTAAAGAATTACAAAAAAAACGAAAAAAAGGAAAAAAAAATTGTGGGTTAAATTTGCATTGAAACTTTCCAGATCATATTACATTATTTGAGGAGGCTCTTATAACATCCCGAAATAGGGCCTAAATGGAACAGTGGTTGCAAAACCATGAATTTGAGATAAAAAAAGTTTATTGTGATTAATTTTTATGATTTACCGATTGATTGGATGCATGTGTTAGAATACCGATAAGAAATTTCAGCGATTGCATGTCTGAATTGCATTTAGGGTTTAATTGCAAAAGTGGGTAAATATGAGCTTTAGATGATAAAGGATTTAATTGAAGTGCATAATTGAAGTAGATGTCCTTAAATGGAATTAGACCATTAGATTTTCGTGGACAAAAATGGGCATGCATAGATAAAAATAACTAAAGTTTTAATGAAGGGTATTTTAGTCATTTGGTAATAAAAAGAATTAACAGGGAAAAAGATGGCAAAATGTGCTCATCTTCTTCCATAAGGGCCGAAACTTGAAGGTACACCATAGCTAAGGTTTCTTCACTTTCTCAAGCTCATAGTAAGTGCATCCAAGTCCAAGTCCTGTTTTTAATTTTTTTTTTAAGTTTTTGGAGTCCTCGTAGCTCGGTTTAGCTTATTCTAACATTAATTCATGTTAGGGTTCATATTTGGAAAAATAACCATAGGTGGAATGTTTTTATTTTGGTAGAATATGAAGCTTGAAATAATGTTAAACAACTTTTGCTAGGCGATTTTAAGTGAAAACGAATAAAACGACATAATCGGTAAAAATACCTAATGTTCATAAGTAAATGTTAGAGTGGGAATTTGATGTTGCCATAGAAGGGAAAGATGTTCAGCATGTCATAAAACATAAGAATAAGGGATGAAGTTTAATTTTTGAGCTTTGGGGCAAAAGTATAAATATGCAAAAGTTTAGGGGCAAAATTATAATTTTGCCAAAGTTCGAGTCAAGGATTGTTTGGATGAATGTGAGTATTAAATAAGCTAAATTTGGTATTATAGATCAAAAGGAATGAAATCCTGAGTTAGACCGGGAAAAGGAAAAGGTTCAGGACTAAGTTGCTAGATTTGATAGTATTTTGTACCGACGTAAGTTTACGGTAAATAAATGAAATATTTCAATAATTATTATTAATGTTGTTATTCTCCAGCAATTATGTACTTATTTTATGAAATTATTTGATGTTGACTCAAGTATGAGATGATAGAGATCAATGTTAAAAAGTCTTGTTGAAACATTAGGAATGTATCGGATACAAATGTCATGACATTGGGGGATGAGATCCCATGTAAGACCATGTCTGGGACATGGCATTGGCATTATTGAGGTTATGAGAGGTCCCACGTAAGACCATGTCTGGGACATGGCATTGGCACCGAGATGAAAGGTCCCCCGTAAGACCATGTCTGGGACATGGCATAGGCACTGATATGAGAACTCCCATGTAAGACCATATCTGGGATATGGCATTGGCAGTATAGGAAACATCCCATGTAAGACCATGTCTGGGACATGACTTTGGCATGTTATTATCAGACAGGAGACCCGAGTATCCTTAGTATTCCAAGTGGTTCAACGGGCTAGTAAATAGACTATGTTACATGAAAGTTCAGGTAAAAGCATAATAAATAGATTTAGGTGAGTTATAAGGGTTAAGAATATTTCAGTTATTAGTTGGGAAAGAAATTTCAGTAAGGGAGGAGAAGTTATAATCATGAGTTATTTAAGTAAGGAAATAAAAGAGTAAATAAAGAAGAAGCAAAGACCATGCAACAGCCTAATTTTGACTCTAATCGGAACAGTGGTTTTGGGACCACAAATCCGAGTCTGAAAAATATTTTAAAATTATTTTTGTGTTTATTATGTGTGAATTTACGTGTGTGAAAATTTATTGCTTTAATTTCGTCGTTTGAGTATCTGATTAAATAAAAGGATTAAATCGCGTAAAATGAAAATTAGGTGGTTATTTCTAAAAGGGCTGAATAGTGGTTGTCTTTATAAAATGGAGATTTTATGTGGCATTTAAGCCATTTTAATGTTAGCGGACGGCATTAGGTGATAACATATATATATTTTTCTATATATTATTAATATTATTGATAAATATTATAATAATGTATACTATATTATTATGATATAATAAAACATTATAAGCCATTATCATTTTATTTCCTTCATCTTTTATCACTGAAACTAAACAAAAGAAAAGAAAGAAAAAAAACCTACCTACATTCGTGTAACACCCCAAACCCAGCCTAAACATTAGGGCCGAATCAATAAATTTTTTCATGTTATTTTCATATCTCACTAACTGAACTTTAAATGTCAATTTACGAATATGTAATTCTTTAACACATTCTGGTATACACAATGTTTAATTGATGAAATCATTTAATTGAGCTAAATTTCATATTCACTCCAAATTTTCTACTATATCCATAAATGCTTTCACTTACCATTTATCTAACAAATTTCTCGAACCAAGCTATCACACAACAATAATACATCACCTGTGCTTCATGAATTCAATGTTCGAATCTTATCACCATCAAATCCATGTCATTCGAATACTTAAAGTTTATTCAAGCATATATTATTACGTTTCATATACCAAGCATATGTCAAAATTACGAATACGTAATCAATTCATTTGTCATTTATTTGACTAGCAAATTAATCTCAAAATTCATAACATTCCATTACTTCAGATATGCCATAAAATACTCCTTTAACATAAACTAGCACCATGGCCGAATTTTCAGTATGCTATTTATTCCCCTTTTTCTGAATCACATAGCAAAATATTACAAATATGTATATATTTGAATACTATAATTATGCATCAACTTACCAACATGAGTTAATTCATGAGCCACTCATGACATCATTTCATGCCAAATATACCACACGCATATGCTATGAAACTTTATTTCTCTCATGAGCTTACCGTGACCAGTAATGCACCAATATAAGCATCACCCCTATTTCAACATTTATCGATTATAATCAGACACTTAACCAATTATACACAATTCATTCATATACTTTATTGTCGTCCTCCTCCTCTCCATCCCACATCCTGTACGTATATAACATGCTTAAATAGCATTATACATAATTTCACTATTCACTTATATTTAAATTCAAAGCTATCTAGTCGAGTTATAGTCATTAAATTTTTTTTATCTAGAGCTCTAGAGCTCCAAATTAAGTTCTGTTAGTTTTACCCAAAACTAGACTCACATATCTTCTTACCATAAAATTTTTAGAATTTTTTTCTTCGCCAATTAGTACAGTTTATTCATTAAATCACCCCTATTTCACTGCTCAACATCTCTGACCTCTCTTCACTAAAAATGAATTATCTTATTGTACATAATTCAGATGATATTTCCATTTATTTTCTTTGAAAATAGACTAATTAAGGATTCTAAGCATATAAATTATAACTCATAATTATTTTTACACAAATTTTAATTATTTTTCCAAAATCAGAATAGGGGATTCCGAAATCAATCTGACTCTGCCTCACTAAAATTCAAATATCTCAAAATATATAACTCCTTTGCTTGTTTTGTTTCTTTTATGTAAAAATAGACTTATTAAGCTTTCATTTCATATCTTATTCACTCTCTAATTCAATTTCCACCATTTTTGGTGATTTTCCAAAGTCACACTATTGTTACTGTCCAAAACTGTTTTGTTGCTAATTTTACTTTTTCATAATTTCACTTTTTCACTTTCAATCATTATTCAATTCAATTCCACACATATATTCATCATTTAGTCACACTTAATCGTTACATGATCTCATATATTTTCACTTAGTCAATTTCCTGATGAACACTTCGGAATAATAACAGATACACGGTGGATTCAGCACACAGCAACCACCCTTTGTAATCAATGATATCCGGTGGGATCAGCACATAGCAACCACCTTATAATTAATGATACCGGTTCACATAGTAGCCTGCACATAGTACTACACATGTGACCATCACTATCCAATACACGTAGTAGCCTGCACATAGTACTACACACGTGACCATCACTTTCACTTTCACATAGTGGCCTACACACAGTCATGCCACACATGTGATCATTTTTGTCACTTCATTCGTATCCTTTTTTATTCCGAATGTTCAATCAGGAAATTTCTCATTTTTTCCTTTTTCACTAATCAAAGTCAATTCCTTGTCTTTCTTGACTTATAATAACACATTTAACTTATTTAACACTCACATTATTCAATCCAGTCCAAAAATCATATTTTGGAAAAATTACATTTTTGCCCCTAAAGTTTCACAAAATTATGATTTTGCCCCTAGTCTCGAAAATTTAACTTTATTCCTTTTTCTTATGTTTTATGACATGCTGAACATTTTTCCCTTCTATGGCAACATCAAATTCTCACTCTAACACTTACTTATGAACATTACGTATTTTTACCGATTATGTCAATTTACTCATTTTCACTTAAAATCGGCTAGCAAAAGTTATTTAACATAATTTAAAGCTTCATATTCTACCATAAAACATCAAAATATACATATTTCACCTATGGGTATTTTTCCAAATATGAACCCTAGATTAAATTATTGCTAGAATAAGCTAAATCAAGTTACTAGGACTCCAAAAACGTAAAGAATAATAAAAACGGGGCTTGGAATCACTTACTATGGAGCTTGGAAGCTTGAAAACCCTAAATATGGCTTCCCCCTTGCTGATTTCGTTCACCATGGAGAAGATGGACAAATTTTTGGCTAATTTGGCCTTTTCAATTCTTTTAATTACTAAATGACCAAAATGCCCCCAACTTAAAAATTTCCTTTTTCACTTATCTCTTGTCCATTTTTGTCCAACAAGTTAACCAATGGTCTAATTGCCATTTAAGGACCTCCAATTTAAAATTTCATAACAATTGGACGCTTCTAACATGTAGAACTCAACTTTTGCACTTTTTACAATTTAGTCCTTTTGACTAAATTGAGTGTCCAAACGTCAAAATTTTCGAACAAAATTTTCACGAATTCATTTTGTGAAATCGTAGACCATAAAAATATAATGAAAATAAATTTTTTTCTCGTCGAATTTGTGGTCCAGAAACCACTATTCGGACTAGCTCAAAATTCGGGCTGTTACAACTCTCCCCCTTTAGGGATTTTCGTCCTCGAAAATCTTACCAGATAGTAGATTAATGATTTGCTTCCACACAGTACATTTCAAATTCACACATGATTTTGGAATTTCATATCTTTTATAGATAATCACATAAATTTATAAGAAAATCAGGATAATGATATTTCAACATCTGAAGCTACACAAAGTATCCAAAAATTACAATCCATATAGAATGATATCCATTCCTATGATAAAAGAAAATGTCTAGAAAGATCAATGTCACTCATAATTAATGGAATCCAAAGTAACAGAAGCAATATAATCTTTATGTATATTCAATAGAACAATAACCAGTAGAAACAAAATATTAGCCTCACTCAGACTTTATCGTCGATTTTCGTATTCACACAAGGGAATAAATACCAAAAAAAAAAAATGGCAATGTCGAACATAACCCAAACAAACCAATAATTCTTTCATCTATTAATATGTTTAACTAATGTTCTCATATGATAAGAATTCTTTTTGAAACTAAACAGTTACATATACTTTTGAGGATAATTGTACACACAGAATGTCTAAAAGGAATCAAAGCAATTACCCCATTATAGCTACTGTACTTAGCTATTAATACAATACAAACATTACTTAATTGTCTAATTCTATCATCAGAATTTTCACATTATCTCTTTACTAACAGAAATCGATCCAGAAAAACTTTCGGTTAATTCTTTCTTTAAATAACATACCTGAATAAATCATTTAATCAGATTTAACTTCTTTTGTGATAGTAACTTTGCATAATCTGAGTAGTACTCAGAACTATCCAATATCTCTCTTTTTTTATTGTCTTCATTTGCTAATTCATTCACTTTTCTGACCACATTATTAATCTTCCGTACACAAACTTCTGTAACACTACACTTGTAAGCTTATTCAACCAACATCTTACAAATTTCATTGTAACATTTTACTGCTATGGGGGTGAGTGTAGTAAAGCCTCAAATTTATCTTACACATAAATGCGCATGACACATACTATCACAAATAGCCAATTCATTACTAATTTCACATTCTCAAAGCATTTAATAAACATTTGCTTTTAATCACTTTTGTTCACAACACATAATTCATATGCCAACTCAAATCACTAATTCACAATCGAAATTTCTATATAGCATCATAATACAAATATCATAACTCATTTGCTCATATAATTATAACATTTATTAATAACAAAATGTTATACTCTTTGATCCATGCCTTTATGAGTTTCAACTCATATTTCACTCAAACATTTAAGTGTTTACTTCTATACTGTCAGAATTAATTCAGTTGAAAAACATATCTATCTCATCAAGATAATTTTCGTCATAAAACAATACTGATGAGGGGGTGATGGTGAGGACATAAAGCTTTTAACTTACTTTCATAGATACACATATATATATGACTTTGCATTCATCATCAATGTAATACCATCATAACCACGTAGTTCATTCCAAACAAATTAACACATCTATTTATTATGAATATTTTCTGTCACCCACAATTTCACACAATGAATTTACTTACTCGAGCTCAATATTAATATCTATTTAAATTCTGATACTTAGCTTCTATTTTACTTACCGACATTAATTCAATTAGAGAACGTCTTACAGAATTGAGTACTTCGTTTTCTCTATGCCATAGTCCAACTATGGTCTTACACATATTTACATATTGATGCCAAAGCCTAGCTATGGTCTTACACAGTAGCACATATCACATCGATGCCATATCCCAGATATGGTCTTATACAGAAATCACATATCACATGTTGCCATGGTCCAACCATGGTCTTTTTCGTTAATTCATCACATATCACTGAATGAAAGTACTTATTCTTGCGTTCTACTCAATTTAATCTTCCAATTCAATTTTCATACTATTATAATATTCATGGTTTAATAGTAAAGACATAAAACAAAATATCTTATTATCTTTAACTTAACAATTAAACATAAGATTCTACCATATGCACGTACTGATTTCACTTATTCTAACAAATATACATAAACACACATTCCATCTATTTAAGTAAATTCGCTTACCATATTCACTTAATCAAATATGTTGAGCACATAACATCATATAATCACCAAAATACTTGGATGAGCTTATCACAATATAAGCTTTTTTTTTAAACTTATGATCATCTCTTTTCATACTTTCTGAAATATAGATTTTTTTTTCATTCCGACTATCTATCTTCATACTCATAAGTGCACCGAATTTATTCTTTTAGCCGAGGACATGCTTAGTTACATATAACTCAAATCACATCTTGATAATTCAATTCACTTTAATAAGACAACTGTATTGATTTCAACTATCAAACACTAACATATCAAGATACTATTTTCTTCATGCTGAGGATACAACTCAAACACACAATCTTTCAACATTCTTTTAGCATGCAAACCAAAGATCCTTTAACCGTATTAGTTTAAGGAAACATATATTTTGATTGAACTCATTAACTTTAATCAAATTTACCTGAGGAAAAATTCAATCACATAATTTTAAGTTTATGCTTTCATTATTTATACCTTTCTAAATTTCATTTCCTCATAAACACATTTCAATTACCTCAATATAAATTTTTAGCATTATTGAAAGCAGCTCGGTTAGAAGTCATCTCTGTCTTAACAGAACAATTTCCTTAGAGCCAGAAGGTATTACACTATCACGAGTAATAATATGACATATATAGCTAAACTCACATACGCTATGTTAGTCTGAGAACCGACTAAACTATAGCTCTGATACCACTAAATGTAACACCCCAAACTTGGCCGAAACATTAGGGCCAAATCTGGTGATGTCACATTGTAATGCCCCTTACCCGTATTCTACGCTGGAATAGGGTACGAGGCATTACCAGAATAAATGCACTTATAAACATATTAAACAGAGTTATAAAATTTCATCCAAATTAAAAACTTTCAAATTATTATCTTCGAGTCGCTAATTAGGGTTTACGAGGCCCAATACATACCTATTCATATGCTCAATATATCCGTTAAATCAATCCAATATTGAAGAATCCACTTTAAGTCAGAATCAATATTAATCACAATCATAAATCTTTTCATGTTATTTTTATATATCACTAACTAAACTTTGAATGTCAATTTACGAATATGTAATTCACTAACACATTCTGGTATACACAATATTTAATTGATGAAATCATTTAATTGAGCTAAATTTCATATTCACTCCAAAATTTCTTCTATATCCATAAATGCTTTCACTTACCATTTACCTAACAAATTTCTCGAACCAAGCTATCACACAACAATAATACATCACCTGTGCTTCATGAATTCAATGTTCAAATCTTATCACCATCAAATCCATGTCATTCGAATACTTAAAGTTTATTCAAGCATATATTATTACGTTTCATATACCAAGCATATGTCAAAATTACGAATACGTAATCAATTCATTTGTCATTTATTTAACTAGTAAATTAATCTCAAAATTCATAAGATTCCATTACTTAAGATATGCCATAAAACACTCCTTTAACATAAACTAGCACCATGGCCAAATTTTCAGTATGCTATTTATTCCCCTTTTTCCGAATCACATAGCAAAATATTACAAATATGTATATATTTGAATACTATAATTATGCATCAACTTACCAACATGAGTTAATTCATGAGCCACTCTGACATCATTTCATGCCAAATATACCACACGCATATGCTATGAAACTTTATTTTCTCTTATGAGCTTACCATGACCAGTAATGCACCAATATAAGCATCACTCCTATTTCAACATTTATCGATTATAATCAGACATTTAACCAATTATACACAATTCATTCATATACTTTATTGTCCTCCTCCTCCTCTCCATCCCACATCCTTTATGTATATAACATGCTTAAATAGCATTATACATAATTTTACTATTCACTTATATTTAAATGCAAAACTGTCTAGTCAAGTTATAGTCACTAAATTATTTTTATCCAGATCTACAGAGCTCCAATTAAGTTCCGTTAATTTTCCCCAAAACTAGACTCACATATCTTCTTACCATAAAATTTTCAGAATTTTTTTCTTAGCCAATTAGTACAGTTTATTCTTTAATGTCACCCCTGTTTCACTACTCAACATCTTTGACCTCTCTTCACTAAAAATAAATTATCTCATTGTACAGAATTTAGATGATATTTCCATTTATTTTCTTTGAAAATAGACTCATTAAGGATTCTAATCATATAAATTATAACTCATAATTATTTTTTTACAAATTTTAATTATTTTCCAAAATAAGAACAGGGGATTCCAAAATCAATCAGACCCTACCTCACTAAAATTCAAATATCTCAAAGTATATAACTCTTTTGCTTGATTTGTTTTTTTTATGTAAAAATATACTCATTAAGCTTTCATTTAATATCTTATTCACTCTCCAATTAAATTTCCACCATTTTTGGTGATTTTTCAAAGTCACACTATTGTTACTGTCCAAAACTAGTTCGTTGCTAATTTTACTTTTTCACTTTCAATCATTATTCAATTCAATTCCACACATATATTCATCATTCAATCATACTTAATCGTTACATGATCTCATTTATTTTCACTTAGTTAATTTCCCAATGAACACTTTGGAATAATAACAGATACACGGTGTATTCAGCACACAGCAACCACCCTTTGTAATCAATGATATCTGGTGGGATCAGCACATAGCAACCACCTTATAATTAATGATACCGATTCACATAGTAGCCTGCACATTGTATTACACATGTGACCATCACTATCCGATACACGTAGTAGCCTGCACATAGTACTACACACGTGATCAAAGCTATCCGGTACGCATAGTAGTCTGCACATAGTACTACACATGCGACCTATCATTCTGGTACACGTAGTAGCCTGCACATAGTACTACACACGTGACCATGACTTTCACTTTCACATAGTGGCCTACACACAGTCCATGCCACACATGTGATCATTTCTTTCAGTCCATGCCACACATGTGATCATTTCTGTCACTTCATTCGTATCCCTCTTTATTCTGAATGTTCAATCGGGAAATTTCTCACTTTTTCTCATTTTTTTCCTTTTTCACTAATCAAAGTCAATTCCTTGTCTTTCTTAACTTATAATAACACATTTAACTTATTTAACACTCACATTATTCAATCCAGTCCAAAAATCACATTTTGGAAAAATTACATTTTTGCCCCTAAAGTTTCACAAAATTATGATTTTGCCCCTAGGCTCAAAAATTAAACTTTATTCCTTTTTCTTATGTTTTGTGACATGCTGATCATTTTTCCCTTCTATAGAAACATCAAATTCTCACTCTAACACTTATGAACATTAGATATTTTTACTGATTATGTCAATTTACTCGTTTTCACTTAAAATCGGCTAGCAAAAGTTATTTAACATAATTTAAAGCTTTATATTCTACCATAAAACATCAAAATAAACATATTTCACCTATGGGTATTTTTCCAAATATGAACCCTAGATTAAATTATTGCTAGAATAAGCTAAATCAAGTTACTATGACTCCAAAAATGTAAAGAACATTAAAAACGGGGCTTGGAATCACTTACTATGGAGCTTGGAAGCTTGAAAACCCTAAATATAGCTCCCCCCTTGCTGATTTCGTTCACCATGGAGAAGATGGACAAATTTTTGGCTATTTTGGTCTTTTTAATTCTTTTAATTACTAAATGACCAAAATGCCCCCAACTTAAAAATTTTCTATTTCACTTATCTCTTGTCCATTTTTGACCAACAAGTTAACCAATGATCTAATTACCATTTAAGGACCTCCAGTTTAAAATTTCATAACAATTGGACACTTCTAACATGTAGAACTCAACTTTTGCACTTTTTACAATTTAGTCCTTTTGACTAAATTGAGTGCCCAAACGTCAAAATTTTTGAACGAAATTCTCACGAAATCATTTTGTGAAATCGTAGACCATAAAAATTTAATGAAAACATTGATAATTTAGGCTGTTACAATTCGGCCATATTGAAGTTTGATTAAGGTTAGTTCTTTGTTTGGTTTTTGATAATTTATATGTTGTTGAGATCATTGCTTCGAGTACTATCCGACCCATGCTAGAATTTTTGATTTAGATGAATATTTTGAGTTATGACATTGATGAATAATTGTGTTTTGTGATGTTTGATGACGAATTATGAAATATATGTTTTGAATATATATGTTTTGTATTGAAATTTTTGATGATTTTGAGTAATTAGGGCTAAATTGCAAAAATAATAAATTGAGGAACTAAAATGTGAAATAAATGAAATGCATGGACTTGTGTGAATACCAGGAAGATTCGCCCTAACTATGTTGTTGTGAGATTTTGCGTATTTTGTGTTTGGTGAAATTTGGACTAAAATGTATAAAGTGTAAAATGTCAGGGGAAAAATGGTAATTTACCCATTTATTTGTTTTTGGGCTAAATTGAATGGAATTATATTTAAATTAGTTTATTTTGAATACATTTAGATCAAAAACCAAAGAAATCAGAGTTGGATCGGGGAAAAACCAAAGTCGTTGATTAATCGTTCTGTTCTGATTTTCATCGTTCGAGGTAAGTCTATAAGCAAATAAACGTCGTTAAATTAGAGTGTATATGAATTTTATATGTTGAATTTAATTGTATGAATTTTTATATTAATAGCCGAATGTATAAATGCTTGTGAGATTTGGGTACAAGTTCAATTTAACTGAGATACGACGTTTGAAAAGCTTAGTATGAACGTTAAATAATAATTAGGATTTCCTATATATGAATTACGAGGAAGACCAACTTTGTATCAGTGGTATTCGGGCTCTGTACCTAGCAGGATTTATGCCGGTGAATTATAGCAGGCTTTATGCCTAGCAGGCTTCATGCTGGCGTACCATATCAGGCTTTATGCCTACCAGGCTTCGTGCCGGTGTATCATATCTAGCTTTGTGCCTAGAAGGCTTTATGCCGGTGTATTTTAATAAGCTTTATACCTCACAAGCTTTATGCCAATGTGGTATCGAATGTGATTAATAAGTTAACATGATCAGGTATGTGATGTTTAATTACCTATTTGATAATTAGGTAAGTAAGTTTGTTTGATATATAACAAAAATAATACATAATGTTGTTATAAGTATATGTGTGTATATGAAAGGTATGTTCAACCTTATGTTAATTATAGGTATATGATTGGAAGCTCGTGTATAAACGATTAGCCATGACAAAAATGATTTGCGATTTGTGAATGTGTTAGTAATGTTTATATATGTGTATATTCGGCCTTGATAAATTGCTTATGAAATTATATGTTATATATATATATTTGCTTAAAGCTTACTAAGCTAAGTTAGCTTACTTTGTATATTTATTTGTCATTGTTTTTTTTAGATTTTGGAGGTCGTTACGTGCTCGGGGATCTTCAGTGAAGTCATTCACACTGTCGTCTACTTTCGATACTTTTAAAAGTTTTATTTCGAACTTATGGCATGTATAGGCTAATATGTATTTTGATCTGATTTTGGACATGTATATAATAAGCCATGCGAAAATGGCTTGTTCATTTTGTAAATCTTGAAATTTATGCCTTTGCTTGATGATTTTGTATAGTTGTGGTTGGTTGATTGGGTTTCGGTATATATATATCTTGTGTTTAGTAATATGTTAAGTTGGTTAATGGTATGTTTTGAATAAAGGTTGGATGTGAGTAGTGAATATACTTGGGTAATATATGGTTATGTTTTGTATTTATATATGTGAGTTTTGTTGGTATATTTTGTTAAGAATTATTTATAAATTTTTTGTATTGATTGTAGGGAATGCCGGTACCCCTATGGCGCAGCAAAAATTAATAAAAAATAATTCCGGCTATCCAACCCATGGATCCATGTGCGAGGAACGAATCGGGGTGAAATAATGGTTTCGAAATTACCGTAATTTCAATCAGAGTAGATAGCGACACCTCGGCAATGAGAGTTCTAATCTACTATTGAACGAAGCCGCAACCTTTCGTGATTCTGACCTCTACGTAATCCACCCGGTTGGACAATGAACGGAAGTAATCCCTAAAACTGTTGTGGAGAATTCTGTTCTTGACGGCTGCTAGACTTCACAAGTAAAATTTCGGGATTTTATTTGTTAGGGTTTTTTTTAAAACTCTCACACACTAACCCTTTTATAGTTAGTATATATATAATGAATCATAATTCATAAAATTTTTATCCAAACATAATAATCATAATTAAAAATAAATAAATATAATAATGTTTTAAACCAAAAATTATAATTACATTAATTATAACAAGGATTTCGGTAAACTATATTTATTTAAATTTATATACGAACCAAATTCATATATTAATAGAACTATGTTCTCATTATGTGTACAACAATCTTGTACATATAATATGTTCGATATTTGATTACCCAATTAAATTAATTTAATTCATGTGACAACCAAACACAATACCAACTATGTTTTATTCCGTTCATTTCAACCATAAGGTGTGACCCTGTAGGTTTTTGTAACGTTAGCAGTAATACTAGAACGATTCTATTGTTACAAACAATGAGTGGCATCTAGCAATGCATCATTGCTACCTAAGTTACAAGAAATCATAATTCGACATAACCTTTTTGCGATTAACCTTTCATGCATTAATCCTTAAGTCTTTTATCTCTAGATTGGACACAAGTCATGGAATAGTCACACTTGCATAGTCCATCCCATGTTCCTTGATATCTTGAGTAGACTATGATATAGAAATAAGTATGACATCTCATATCAACTTATTTGAGCATGGCCATGCATTTCTAGTCTCACTCAATCAAGTGGCCTAAGATATTACTCCCATTATGTAGAAGAGACTTATCCCATATTGATCAACCATATCCCTCTACATAGATTGTGGTATATCCAACATCAGCCTTTATAGAACAACCAGTTACGGTGTACATTTGACTGTATCAAAATATAAAACTCACGATGTTGGGATAATGATGATCTCAAGTCTGAGGATCATATACATATTAATCACTATGAGTAATGTTGTGACAATTACATAATAATCCAAGAAACATACTAATAGCGGGTCAGTCCAATATGTTTGTTCTCTAACACACATATTCATGCATTGATTTTGACACTCCATATCAATGACAATCTTTATCATCAATCAACTATATGTTAGTCTTAATGCATTATTTTTGTCCTAGTCAACAATAATACTTGATTAAGGACCTTTTAAGAATAATCATATTATTCTCAGGACATTATTATAAAATAGTTTATTTATACTCACAAAAAAGACTGAAGTAATAATGGTAACGCCTTATATTGCCTTATATTAATAAACATGATAAATCAAGTATGTTATTACAACCATCTCATGATTGATCTTTGGGCATACTCTTACATTGATGTTCTTATTATAAACATGTAAGGTTGTTTAATTCATTTGTGATTTGACTATTTGGTTTTGGGTTGTGATGGAAAGTTTATATATATATGTTATGTTTAAATATTAGGTGTTTATGTTTAGTTTAATATGACTTATTTTATGAGTAAGTAAGATGTTCTATAATTATTTGATGGTTCGATTAAGCTTTGCATTATTATATGAAACATATTTCATTTAGATTTATTAAAATTGTTTGTACTTAGCCGAATAGAAAATTTTGGGATTAGTCTTAATATGACGTTTGATACATTGCAAATTATGAGAGATTAGCATGTTTAATTCGGTTGGAAAATTTCAATGTATTCGCCAAATAGTTGCTAAGTTATTTGCTCGAACGCATAGTTTTGATGTTTTTAATATGATATGAAATTTTTGCATAATATACGAATTGACTTTATACAGAATTATATGCATGTTTATGTTTGGCTAAGAATTTGGTAAAGCACCAAATGAATAGTGTTTTCGTTCAATTATGCATAATTGTCTGCATGCAAAGTTGGCTTGTGTGCACAATGTTATACTTTTGAGAAATATAGTAATTCATGCAATAAGAAAATAAAAGATTTATATACGAATTAGGTAAATTTTGGGTTGTCATTATTTGAATTGATTTTCTTTTTAAATAAATCCCTTGGTTTAATTTTTGTTAACCGAATAGATGTTTTACAAAAAGGTAAGATATGCATATTTTGTATGCTAAATTGGTTAGTCCTTTTGGTTTATAAATCAATGTGGTCATAAGTTGAACAAGCTAGATATGCCGAATATAGTATGGTCAAATGATAGGTGCATTGAATTATTAGATTTATATGATTCATGAATGGATTAATAGAATGAGATAATTTTATTATCTTAGTTGTGCATACATGCTTATGGGATATATTTGATTTTGGTGCTTATGATTTAAGTCGCTACTTATGTATTAGTTATATGTTAAAAAAAGAAAAGAAAAGATTTGTAAGTGATTATTTAACTGTATTATTTAAAGTTGATTTATTCAAGAGAATCAAACAAGTGTACATTTATAATTGTTCAGAAGTTGTGATTTGTTTGGTAATGCCTCGTAACCCCTTTCCAGTGACAGATACGGGTTAAGGGTGTTACAGACCATGATACTTGATGATGATTTATGAGTATAATTATTTATGATAAATGTTGTTATTTATTTGCTTGTAAACTTACTAAGCTTTACGCTTACTCCCTTTATTTTCCTTCTTTTTTATAGTATTGCCAAGCCAATTTAGGGATCGTAAGAGCATCGGAGATCGTTTCACACTATCAGCAGACCATCTCAGTATTTTATGGTTTGAAACGTTTTAAGTTATGTCATGTATAGGGTCAGAAACGGTGTAGGCAAATGAATTTTATATTTTGTAATATTTGAATTTTAGTGAGACAGGGTCAGAATGGTTTTTGAAGTACCCTATTTTGACTTTAGAAAATCATTAAAAGTTATATGGAAAGAATTATGAGTCATAATTTATATTTCTTGATTCCTTAGTGAGTCTATTTTCAATAGAAACAAGCGAAAGCACCATATAAAGCCCGTACAATGAGATAATTGATTTTTAGTGAATAGAGGTCAGAATCGTCGAATAGTTAAATAGGGGAGAATTTAAAAAATAAACTGTACTATTTGGCTAATCCAAAATTTTGGAAATTTTATGATAAGAAGATATATGAGTCTAGTTTCAGGGAAAATTTATGGATCTAAATTTTGAGTTTCTTAACTTGAGTTATAATTAAATTAGTGACAATTACGCAAGTGGACAGTTTCATTGTGAGTAGTGAAATAAATTATTTTGATTTGTTTAAGTTTCGAAAAATTTTTAATGTTCCCGGTTTGGACCCGAACCATTTTTGTTGCATGTTTTAGGGTCTCAAGGGTCATTTTTAGGGACATATTGATTGAACGTGAATGAATTAATTTTAAAAGTAAATTTTTATGCTCCGAATTAGTAAGTTAAGTCAGGTAATGCCTCGTGCTCGACTTCGGCAACGGTCTCGGGTAAGGAGTGTTACAGCTGCAGTTTAAATTTTGTAATTTTTGTAAATTGGTAACACCTCGAATGAAGTTTGTCAAGTTGCTTCGTAATTTTTCAGGTGTTTTAGGTTTCAGCAATTTTCATTGACTCTGAGCCTTAGGTTTTCCTTTGTTTTTTGCTTTTTATTGTTTTTCTATGCATTCTAACACTTTATTGTTTCTTGTGTTAGTAGATTAAAGCACGTTGCACATTCCTTCCTCCGTGCAACAGAATTCTTTGATGTCTAGCCGATTTTGGACTCATGGTGCTATTAGTTTGCTTTTTAGTTTGATTTTAATACATTCTGATAAATTGATATAGACATCTTTTAAAAGAATCACAAGATTAATTCTTACCTCATTAAGAATTTGATTTTTATTTCTGAGTGCATAACAGTGAGGTTTACTTAAATTTTCTTTTCTTAAGTGTTGTGTTCTTTTCAGGCATTATTCTTACCTCATTAAGAATTTGATTTTTATTTCTGAGTGCATAACAGTGATATTTACTTAAATTTTCTTTTCTTAAGTGTTGTGTTCTTTTCAGGCATTCATAATGATTCACAATACTATGATTGGGTAGTTGAGAAGGGATCAAGAGGTTCAAAATGCTCGAGATCAGCAACGTGACACTATTCTAGACACGATCAGTAAAATTTTAGAATGTCTAAGTACCAAAATTGAGCGCCAAAATCGTAATTGGGGAGATAAGGTTGATCAACCTTATCTTCATGCAAATAATGCTCGACGTGTCTCTTGTGCATATGAGACTTTGGTTAATAATGACCGTGGGCAATATGTTTTAGCTAAACCAAAGTTCAACATTCCACCATTCTCAGGGAAGTACGATCCCAAAGCATATTGTGAGTGGGGATAAAACATTAAACTTATGTTTTATTAATATAAATGCTGGGAAGAGGAAAAATTCCTATTGGTGACACTTGTATTTTTAGATTATGAGTTGAGTTGGTGGATTCAACTTGGAATTGATCATCAAAAAAACTATGAAAGGGTAATTGAAACATGGGATGAGTTGAAGCAAGTGATGCGAAAGTGTTACGTTCCTTCTCATTACTACAAAGAGGTCAAAACGAGACTTCAACGCCTTGTTAAAGGTAATCGGTCTATTGA
This sequence comes from Gossypium turneri, assembly GCA_008044935.1. Classification (NCBI taxonomy): domain Eukaryota; kingdom Viridiplantae; phylum Streptophyta; class Magnoliopsida; order Malvales; family Malvaceae; genus Gossypium; species Gossypium turneri. The sequence continues at coordinate 19,869,068 of CP032572.1, read as the reverse complement.
TGAGTACTTTAAAGAGATTGAGATGCTTATGCAAAGAGCAAATATATGAGATGATGAAGAGACTACCATGATGAGATTTGTAGATGGCTTGAACATTTCATTAGCCAATGTTGTTAATATCCAAACCTACATTGATCTTGAGGATGCAGTACACAAGGCCATTGAGATTGAGCAGCAGTTTCAACAACGTCAATCTTGTCCATTTACTGTTTCACACTATTATCGAGGTACAAGTTTTAATTCTACTTTCAAGAATTTGAAACCTCCTTATGCTACTAATAAGTTGCTGTCAAAATGTGATAAGACTAAAACTTTTGAGTGGAAAAGTGGGGCTCCTATAAAAGATTCTACATCTTCTAATCTGCCACTTCTACTAAATTTTCACCAAAACAATAAAGAGCTCGTGATATTAAATGTTTTACATACAAAGGGCGTGGGCACTATAGTCGTGATTGTGCCAACACGAGATTTTCATTGATAAAAATGATCATAGGGGTTTCCAATGTCCAATTAAATATCCAACTAGAGAAGAAAGTAAGTATGACTTTATACCTTTTGTTGACTCTTACTCTAGTGGAAAAGAGATTTGTGATTATGAACTTTGTGATCCGAAAAAAGATGATAGTGAGAATTTCTTCCTCGAATCTATGGAGTTAGATGAGATAGAAATGTCATGTTCTCCTATTAAGATAGATTATACTTAATTGAATATTCATAATACTTGTGGAGGGGATATGGGAAGTGAGAAAAAATCATGTAAAAAGACAGAGAGAAAAGAGACCTTGAGTGATAAAAGTCTACTTAATGGTCCAAATTTGGTAAGTGAAAATCCATATGAGGTAAAATTGGAGAGTTCTCAAGTGGAAAAAGAAAAAAGAAAGAAAGAAAATACTTATACAAAATTTAGGAATGATTATGTTTTAACTAACTCTAACTTAAATTTGTTTAGTGGTGTTTCTTTTTTACAGGATTTCAAGGATCCATTGACAAACTCTCTATTATATTACACTAGAATCGATAGACGATTTTACTTGTGGGAAAGAGGTAAGTTGAACATTAATAATTCTCCACAAGTGTTACAATGTAACGAAGGTAAGGAAACAATAGAAATTAATTTAAGAAGGCATACCTTGAATGTTTTTTATAAGTATGCTAATGATTTTGTTTATAAAATATTTCCTTACAACATGTTTTCTCATTGGTCAAATTTCATTAAACCTTGGTCTAAAAGTTCAACTGATTTTATGGGTTTATCTACCTTTATAAAGGTTAAAAATAGTAATTTTGTTGTATTAAATAAGTTTTTTAAAGCATTTTATAGACTTTATCTTGCAACAAAATTTTCTATCTTGACCTTTAATGATGAATTTTTACATAAAAATATTAAACTTCTTAATTTTTATAATTATGTGAAATTCTTGATGCATCGTTGGAAATTCTTATGGATGACCATGCATATTGAAAAAAATTCGAAGTTATTTTTCACTTGAACACTCATGTCCTCTAATATTTCTTTGTTTAGTGTTGATGGTTTGTTTTTGAAGGAGAGATACTAGATCCATGATGATTTGGGAGATCAAAATCATATATTTGATCTTTGAGATAATTTCGGCGCACATGAAAGCTTAGGTAAGTATTTTATTCATTTTATTGTTATTTATTCTAATCCTTTTTCTTTCTATGCAGCTAAAGATTCGAGAACAAATGTTCTTGAAGAAGGGGGAATGATGTGAGTCTCAAGGCACAATTTCAAATCCATGAATGTGATGGGCTCACACTACCTCAAGGCCCATAAATAATATCAATGACCAAGCAACTCAAACCAATATTTTATCAAAGATAAGATTTGAGGACGAATCTTTTCGAGGAAAGGGGCAAAAATGATAAAGAATGAGGCAGATGAATGTGGAAACGGATTGTAAAGTTTGTCAAAGTCACGAATTTGACTTAGGGCTCTAGATGTTCGAAAAAAACTTGGATTATGACACAACCTGAAATGAAATCAAATCCAAGTTAGATAAAATAATTAAAATAAATAATAAATCAAATATTAGAATAATAAGGAAAAAAATAAATAAGATAAATGGAAAAGATAGAACGTGACGTGTAGAAGTATTAAGAAGCCTTAGAAACACGAAGAATCAACAACCCCCTTCAAGTGGCTCTAATTTCCCCTCCATGAAAGCAAACTTGGCAAGAAAAAGTTTGAAGATGATCCCCACAATCTGAAAAGATTGTTAAAACTCTTCTAAAAGAAACTCAAGAGAAATTCTTGGAAAGAAAACTCAAAGAGAATTTATTAACTCAAAAGAGAATTTATTAACTCAAAGAGAATTTATTAACTCAAAAGAGAAGTTAAATAATAATGAATTGAATGATTTGTGTACAATGCAAAGGCCTATATATAGGATAGCTAAATAAATCTAAATAAAACTCTTAAGTATACTAGAACTCTAATTAGTCCAAACAAAAAGTAGTTTTAAACTAATTTTTCTGGTTGACATAAAACTCCTAAATAACTTAAACTACTTAATAATTATTAAAATTTGGAATAAAAAAATTAAGAGCTGATAAATACAATATTGGGTTCTTATATAGTAAAAATTAAGCCCAAAACCCAAACCAATATAATTTACACTCAAATTAAAAGCTTGAAACTTATAATTCCCATCATAATATCATACAGAAATTCTGTTGGCATAATCTTCACTAAAATGGTCATAACCTGAGCTCCCGAACTCAAAATCGAGTGATTCAAAGTGTGTTTTGATGCTAAGAGATAGATATTTGAACTCCATGCATACATCTCAACCTAGAAATGCTAGGATCCCATCCAAAAAGTCATTGCAAGTCTGCTAATTTCCCAAGCTTGAAAATTGACAACTTTGGGGAATGAAATTTAATAAATTTCACCCCATCCGTGCATATATCAATTGTTAAAATGCACCCACAATAAAAGCTGATTCTTTAAGGTTCTAGGAGCTTCCTTGGTACATGAATTTGACAAATGAATGGTCAATCTTGGGACACCAATCAACCACCTACATCAAGTATAAATAGTGATACGAGTCGCAAGGCCAAAAATTAGGCTCATAAACGTGATGAGCTCAAATTTCCTCAAGGCCCAATAATGAGGTCGAAGGACAAGCAAATTCGAGCAAGATTGAACGTGACCATCCAAGACTTCATTACGAAGGCCCTAGATACGTGCATAATTGAAAAGAAAATAAAGATTCACTTTCTTGATTTCAAGAAAATCAAGAAACTGAATCTTAGTCCAATTTTTCTATTTCGAACAATTTCAAGAATAAAGAAAATCAATATTTCAAATCTTGGAAATCTTAGTCCAAGAAACTGAATCTTGCAGCCAACGTGCATTAGATTTCATGTACGAGCTTGAATGAGCCATTTTCGAGAGCAATCGGATCACAAGACCAAGTTCTTGTAAAAATTGCCCATTAAGATGTCTACAAGCCCATCATGAAGTTTGGAAAGTAATTTCATTGAATATTAGGCCAAATTATCAAAGTCGCCTAATGTGTAAAATATTTAAACTTTAGGTCCAATTTTATTTTAATAGGTGGATCATCATGTAAGAATTCAACCCAATGATCCCATTTAATTCCTTTGGACAAATTCCTAGTAAAAGTCCACACTTAGAATTATTTTGTTTTTTTTTTGATGAGTCGTCATGTTAGTTAGTGCATTAAGGTTAGGAAAACTTATTTTGGGGGCCTATAAGTAGCATGGTTGTCCACCCTTATACACAATTGATTTCTTTTTTTTTTAGTTAATAATAATTCTACTTGAGTTTTAATTCAAGAATTGCTCTTGAGTTTCTTTTAGAACTTGTTTTAAATAATCTTTCAAGTTGTGGGAATCATCTTCAAGTTTTTTCTTGCCAAGATATTTATCTTGGAGGGGGAAGAGACATTGAAAGGAGTTGTGGATTCTTAATGTTTCCAAGGCTTCTTAGGACGTCATATTCTCTTTTCTATCCTTAATTTATTGTTTCTTGCTTATTTAAGTTAGTTCTTATTGTTTTGGCTTGCTGATGTTATTAATTTTTGTTCTAGGTTAAAGTTGCTTCAAGAAAGATGTTCTCCTATCTTGTTCCATCAAGAAACACATAAGAACTAGGAGTTTTAATCTTTTCTTGTTGTTTCAAACATTCTTGTACAAAATAGTTTGCTTTTGTCTTTAAAACCACTTCTAACAAATGTATTTGTGTTTTATTTTTCAAATCTGGTTGGGGAGTTTCCTTGAGGTCCAAGGATGGTTTCGTTCCATCCAAGAAACACTAATTCGTTCTATTTTGGTCTCTTTACCAGTAGGTTCATTTTTCTTTTGTTTTGATTTTTTTTTACTCTTCTTTGTGACAACTAATCTATTTTTGTTGTTTTTTGTTTTAGTTTACGTCATCTAGAGATCTAGGATAAATTCGCGACTTTGAAAAACTTTATGATCTGGTTCCTCATTCATCCATCTCATTCCTTATCATGTGGTATTAGATTTGGGTGTTCATGGTTGATTTCTAAACGGATCTCCATTGCGAAACAGCCTATAAGCAGTTTTTGCCCAGAATATTTTTTGGAAAAAAATATTTTTGAGTGGGTAAATGTTTTTCAATTGATCTAGAACTTTATATAATGATTCTTGGCATTGTATTACAGTATAAAAAATATTTCCCATGAAAAAAAGTAATCGGAAAAGTACAGAAAATACAAAATACAAAATTAAAAATAAAAAATATTCTGTGGGTTGAATTTTGTGTCAAAACTTTCCAGATCAGATCTACATTATTTGAGGAGGCTCCAATTTAAATTTCATGATTTTTGGAAATCAGGAACACCTCAAAAAAAGTCTGTCAAGTTGTTTCACAATTTTTTGATTTTCAGGTTTTAGCAAATTTTATTAACTCTTAGCCTTAGGTTTTCATTTGTTTTTGTTTTTTTATTGTTCCTATATGCATTCTAACACTTTATTGTTTCTTGTGTTAGTAGGTTAAAGCAAGTTGCACATTCCTTCCTCCGTACAACACAAACTATTGGTGTCTCGCCAGTTTTAGACTCCTAGTGCCGTTAGAATATTTGGTAGCTAGATTCTTTAACATTCTGATTGATTGTCATAAATACTCATAAAGGACTCATAAGTTAATTCTTACCTCATTGAGAATTCAATTTTATTTTTGAGTTCATAATAGTGAGATTTGTTTAATTTTTTCTTTTTGAGTGCTGTGGTTTTTCAAATTTGTCAGAACGTCTCGTAGTGGCAGAGGGAGTGATGACCATAGTGACACACCACTAGTGACCATCAAAAATCTTGTTGGTTTCGCAATGAAGTTACAACGTGACCTCAAGTCAATGATAAGTTTGAAACAGTTTCGATAGGTTACAACAAACTCTAAAGGATCGAGCTGTAGCAAAATGACAAAGGGATGCTATACTTCAGACAATGAGCAATACCTTGCATCAGTTGCAAACTGAGGGAAGGACTCAAAGTTGGGGTGCTAATGATGATGTTGAGGTTGAACAGACTTGTGCTCGTAGACATAATGCTAGACGTGTCCCTCGTGCAAATGATGATCCTTTGGTTACTAACGACTGTGGGCAACCTTCTTTGGTAAAAGCAAAGTTCACAATCCCTCAATTTCGTGGAAAGAATAATCCTGAGGCATACTGTGAGTGGGAATAAAAAATAGTGCTTATGTTTCATTGCTATAGATGCCTGAAAGATGAGAAAGCCCCATTAGCTACCCTTGAATTATCATACTATTCGTTGAGTTGGTGGACTCAACTTGGAATAAGTCATCAATGAAACTACGAGAGAGAAATTACCACATGGGATGAGTTAAAACAAGTCATGCAAAAATGCTTTATTCCTTCTCATTACTATAGGGAGGTCAAAACCAAACTTTGGTGACTTTTTCGGGATAGTAGATCAGTTGATGAGCAGTTCAAGGAGATGGAGATGCTCATGCAACGAGCAAATGTGGAAGAGGATGATGATAACTTTATGATACATGTTATTGATGACTTGAACAAACCTATAGCCAACACTTTGTGATTTCATACTTACATAGATCTAGAGGAAGTAGTTCACAAAGCTATTGAGATTGAACAACAATTGAAGGAACAAGACCCTCATTCATTCTCTACTTCACAATATTACAAAGGTAGCAGTTCCAATTTTAACTTTAAGAATTCGAAATTCAAGTGGTGATACTAAGAAATTAGATTGGAAGAGTAGGGCTCCTATAAAAATGCAAATACCTTCTATGTAGCCCAGTTCAGGTGGTTAAAACACGAAAAAAACTCGTGAGATAGAATGTTTTAAATGTAAAGGACGTTGAAACTATAGTAGAGATTTTTCCTAACATGAGACTTCTTCTTATCAAAGAAAATTGTGAATATACTTTTGATTCTGGCAATCCAGATATGACAAAATTTATGGATAATATGATCCATGCCAATGATATGAATGAGGAGATCGTACAACCACCAAATGAGGAGGATGAGTTTCCTGAATCCCTTTTCCTAGTGGTGCGTCGCACCCTCAACATCCAAATGAGGGATGATCTTGACAGTCAAAGGACTAATATATTCCATTCTTAGTGTTTCATAAAAGGTACATTGTGTTTGCTTATTGTGGATAGTGGGAGCTTTGCTAATGTTGTTAGTAGCTACCTTGTGGACTCTATAAAATTACCTTACTCAAAACACCCTAAGCCATACCATCTTCAATGGCTTAATAAATGTTCCGAAGTACGAGTTGTAAAATAGTCCTAGATTAAGTTTAAATTTGACAATTATAAGGATGAGGTATGGTGTGCTGTCAACCCTATGCATGCGTACATTTACTTCTTGGAAGGCCGTGGCAATTTGATCATGATGTAATACACCATGGCAAACAAAATTGATATTCCCTTATCCTTAAAGGTAATAAATTTGCTCTAGTCCCTTTGAATCCCAACGCCGTGTATAAAGATCAAATGAAAAAGATGAAATTCTGTGAGGGGGTTAAGGGGAAAGGACAAACAAAAAAGATTGAGAGAAAAGAGGCCATTAGTGCTAAAAGTCAAAATTCAAACGGCCCAATGGTAAGTGAACCCTTTAGTGGTAAAAATAGGGTGCAAAGTCTATTTCCAAGAGAGTAAAAGATTTGTGGAGACCCTATTAAACAAACAACCTTGTATCCTTGTGAGGTTTAGGCAAAATTATTTATCTTTAACTGACCTTAACAAATCCTTGCCTAGTGTGTTTAAATCTCTTTTGCGGGATTATGCGAATGTTTTCAATAAGGCCCCTAAATGTTTACCATATTTATAAGGAATTGAGCACCAAATTGATTTAGTATCCGAAGCATCCATTCCAAATTTCCCAGCTTACCGAAGCAATCCCGAGGGGACAAAGGAGATGCAAACACAATTAGATGAATTATTAGACAAGAGGTACATTAGAGAATGTGTAATACCCCGAATTTTGGGCCTAGAAGCAATAGGTTTTGAATAAGGGAACAGTTAGGAGACTGCACATAAATATTTAGTTGTACAAGGAAGTGACACAAATGAATGTCTGCTTCAGTGGTTAAGTGATTTAGGAGTGTTTGGAAGTGTCTAAGAAGTTAAGGGTTCAAGCCTTGGCTTATACAAAATTTTTATTTTAAGTGAATAAAATCCTTGGATCTAGATAGTAGGTTCTTAAATTATTATGGTTAAAATAAGATACAAAGGAGTTGTTGGTCTAGTGGTAAGGGGCGTGTGGAGTGTACATAGGGTCTAAGGTTCGAGTGGTGGCGCATCAAAAAAAGGAATATTTATTTTGTTGCCTAATTCATGTGGGTGGTAGAGTTGGATTGAAATACTGCTAAATAGAGTTTGAACTAGTAATAGAGAAAATTGAGGAGGGATATTTGGTTAGAATATTCAGATTTTGGAAGATTGTTGTTGTCGAGAGCTATATATCATCTCATTTGTTCCTTGTTCTCGATGGGAGATCGGCGAGATTTTCAAGATTTTCGTCACTTTCTCCAACCTGCATTGCTTCCATTCCTATCTGGTGGTGGTCGAGGTTGATTGGCACATTGCCTGGGAACCAAGGGTGCAATGATCATTGATTTTCGGAATAAGAGTGTTTGGAACGAAGGGAATCTGCAAATCGTATTAGGTGTGTAACCACCCCACTGTAACTGTAGAACGGTAAAAGCTGAAAAGTTAAAATACGGTGTTGAGACCACACCTGTGAATCATGGGCGATAAACTGTAGAGGCCTCCATGAGCATTTCATGGGCTTAGGCTGTAATGGGCCACGTTGGGCCAAAATTGACCGTGTGGGCTCAATGGGCTTGTGGGCCCCACACAGATGAAATCTACGATTTGTGGCAAATTCTAGACTGGGTTGTGTAGATCTCATAACCATGACGAAATCTGGCCTGAACGGGCCACACGAGCGTGTGGGCCCACTTGGGCCGAGTAATGGGCCTTGGGCCCATTTACATTGTTATGATTGAAATACCCCCATAGGGTAGAATGACCAAAATACCCCCATAGGGTAAAATAACTATTTTATCCCTAGAAGATGAAATGACTGTTATGGCCTTATGTTATGTATGACTGATTTGCTCTATGATATGTTGTGTATGACTATGATTGAGCATGACATTTTGCATACACGTATGATATTATGTCACGGTATATTACATGGGGATGGGTTGTTATATTTGGAGGAAGTGTACCGCACTGATAAGGTTGCACGGGTCGCCCAAGACAACTGTGGACCTACTGATGGCTATATGCCATTTATTTTACTGGCAACTTTGCTGCAATACTATTTAGTGCCGCAACCAGTGCTAATCTTGGTGTGTCTGGCTGGGTGGGTCGATTTTATTCCCACATGGTGTGTTTGGCGGGACAGAGTGGTGTGTAGAGGCTGGATTGGGTAGGATTTGTAACTGCATATCTGCACTGATTAATGATTTTGTACTGTTACTGCATCGATTAATGACATTACATACAGTTCACAGCATGACTGATATCTATTACTGTTTTGGGCCAAGGCCCAACTAATACTATTATTGAAATTGGGCAGAGGCCCTACTGATTACTGGCATTGTGATGGGCTCAAGCCCAATCGTTGACTGTTACGAGAAAAGGCTTAGGCCTACACTGAACTGGACCATTACAGTAATGGGCTCGGGCCCAAACTACATTTATCTACTATTTAATTGACTGTTTGCTTATTAGTGGATTACACACTGAGTTTTCGTAAACTCACCCCTCTGTTGAACTATACATGTAATGCCCAGTTGTAGGCGGGTTGGTACTGCGAGGGACTCGGAGGTGGCCACACAAGCGCATCAACTTTCGTTTTTAGCTTTTGATTTATAAGTAACTGAATTTGGGTATTTTTGTGTAAAAAGGCCTTTGTGAAGTTATAAACTTTAAATTGGGGGTTTTTATTTATTTAGTTTGATATAAACTGCTAGTTGTACAAAAAGACGGGTTTTCAAAAGGTAAATATTTTCAAAGACACCACGTTTTTGCAACATTTCCTAAAAAAATAACTTTCGCAATAAATGAGAGTTTGGAAAATTTATAACATTTTAAAAGTAATTAGCTTTTAATAATGTACGCTTGGAAATGAACAACCCATTTTGGAATCACTGTTTAATAACAAAATGATTAATTGATTTTAAGGATTTCAACGACAACAAGTTTTATGCTAAACTTTTCAATGTGACACCTCCAGATTCGACCATAATTCTTAGGCCGAGTTTGGGGTGTTACATTTAGTGGTATCAAAGTCAAGTTACAAAACTTGGCTATGGAATGGGTTTTGAAAATGTTTGGAATTTCTGGAAAACTATTCTTGAAGTGTTTTGGAAGGCTTACAAGTGTGGCACACCGAGTCTCAAGCGTCGAATCTGGAAGTTTTCTTTATAATATAGACTGCTTGAACTGAAATACACGGAGAGACTACTATAGATAGTAGGACTGTACTGAAACGCGTTAGTTAGAGTAAATTGAGACTATAGGAAACTGGAAACTGTAGGGATACCTTGTTTTGCAAAAACAAAACTCTGATTACTACTTTTAATAAGTCATCTATTAATGATTACTGGAATTACAAACTAATTCATAAAACTTCTTAACTAATAATACATTATTTGATATGAGCACAAGAGGTACATACAGACGAGGTACAAGAGGCCATGGTAGAGGTTGTAGAGGTGTTCGAGTTGGGTCCTCTTCGTTTGGCCATATACCTAAGTTGGAACTAGAGTGCGCAGCGGAAGAGTAGCGGTGGAGTCTGTGTTATGCGACTGATCTGATAAATGGAAATTTCAAGGACGAAATTTCTTTAAGGAGGGGTGAATTGTAACACCCAGAATTTTGGGCCCAGAATAAATAGGTTTTGAACAAGGGAACAGTTAGGAGACTACACATAAATATTTAGTTGTGCAAGGAAGTGACACAAATGAATGTTTGCTTCAGTGGTTAACTGATTTAGGAGTGTTTGGAAGTGTCTGAGAAGTCAGGGGTTCAAGCCGTAGCATATGCAAAATTTTTATTTTAAGTGAATAAAATCCTTGGATCTAGATATTAGGTTATTAAATTATTGTGGTTAAAATATGATACAAAGGAGTTGTTGGTCTAGTGGTAAGGGGCGTGTGGAGTGTACATGGGGTCTAAGGATCGAGTGGTGGCGCATCAAAAAAAGGAGTGTTTATTTTGTTGCCTAATTCATGTGGGTGGTAGAGTTGGATTGAAATACTACTAAATGGAGTTTGAACTGGTCATAGAGAGAATTAATGAGGGACATTTGGAGAGATTTGAGGAGAGAATATTGGGATTTGGGGAGGTTGTTGTTGTAGAGAGCTATATATCATCTCATTTGTTCCTTGTTCTCGATGGGAGATCGGCGAGGTTTCCAAGGTTTTTGTCGCTTTCTCCAACCTGCATTGCTTCCATTCCTAACTGGTGGTGGTCGAGGTTGATTGGCACATTGTCTGGGAACCAAGGGTGCGATGATCATTGATTTTCAGAATAAGAGTGTTTGGAATGAAGGGAATTTGTAAATTGCATCAGGTGTGTAAGCACCCCACTGTAACTGTAGAAGGGAAAAGGCTGAAAAGCCGAAATATGGAGTTGAGACCACACTAGTGTGCGATCACTCGTATGGAAAGCCAAACATGTGAATCATGGGCGATAAACTATAGAGGCCTCCATGCGCATTTCTATGGGCTTAGGTCGTAATGGGCACGTTGGGCTGAAATTGCCCGTGTGGGCTCAATGGGCTTGTGGGCCTCACACAGATGAAATCCACGATTTGTGGCAAATTCTGGACTGGGTTGTGTAGATCTCATAACCATGACAAAATCTGGGCTAAACGTGCCACATGAGCGTGTGGGCCCACTGGGGTCGAGTAATGGGCCTTGGGCCCATTTAGATTGTTATGACGGAAATACCCCCATAGGGTAGAATGACCAAAATACCCCCATAGGGTAAAATGACTGTTATATCCCTAAGAGATGAAATGACTATTATGGCCTTATGATATGTATGACTGATTTGCTCTATGATATGTTTGACTATGATTGAGCATGACATTTTGCATACACGTATGATATTATGTCACGATATATTACATGGGGATGAGTTGTTATATTTGGAGGAAGTGTACCGTACTGATAAGGTTGCACGGGTCACCCAAGACGACTGTGGACCTACTGATGGCTATATGTTGTTTATTTTACTGATAGCTTTGCTACAATATTGTTTAGTGTCGCAGCTGGTGCAAATCTTGGGGTGTCTAGCTGGGTGGGTGGATTTTATCCCCACATGGTGTGTTTGGTGGGACAGAGTGGTGTGTAAAGGCTGGATTGGGTAGGATTTCTAACTGCATATCTACACTGATAAATGATTTTGTACTGTTACTGCATCGATTAATGATATTACATACTGTTCACAGCATGACTGATATCTATTACTGCTATGGGCCAAGACCCCACTGATACTATTACTGAAATTTGGCAAAGGCCCTACTGATTACTGACATTGTGATGGGCTCAAGCCCAATTGTTTACTGTTACGGGAAAAGGCTTAGGCCCACACAGAACTAGACTGTTACAGTAATGGGCTCGGACCCAATCTGCATTTATCTACTGTTTAATTGACTGTTTGCTTATTAGGGGATTACACACTGAGTTTTCGTAAACTCACCCGTCTGTTTAACTGTACAGGTAATCCCTAGTTGTAGGTGGCCACATAACTGCAGCTGTTCTACACTTGCTTTTATTTAAATTTAAAGTTTGCGTTGGGTTTTGTTTATGTAATAAGGCCATTTATGTTTGTTTAAATTTTTTGGGCTTTTGCTTACTTATTTTAAACTGCTAATTTAGTAGAAGACAAATTTACAAAATAATTACTATTTTCAAATACACGAAATTTAAACATTAAGAGTTTCCAAAAGCTCCGCGATTTTAGATCAACCTATTATAACAAAAGCAGATAACAAGGCAAACGTTTTGACTAGATGATTTGTTAAATAATAGTAAAGGGGTTTTTAAACTTAGAAACATATTTTTTACTAACAAGTCCAATTTTTGAAAGACACTTCAATATGACATGCCAGATTCAACCATAATGTCTAGGCCGGGTTTGGGGTGTTACAGAATGCTTAAATCCTTATGTCATCCGTGTTCTATTGGTGCCTAAGAAAGATGGTTCATTTTGTATATGTGTTGATTGCCGCCCAATCATCAAAATAATATTAAAGTATAGACATCCAATCCCTAGACTTGATGACATGCTTGATGAGTTACATGGTTCAATGATTTTCACTAAAATTGACTTAAAAAGTGGTTATCATAAAATTAGTATGAGGAAAGGGGATGAATGGAAAACAACCTTTAAAACTATGTTTGGATTGAATGAATGACTTGTTATGCCTTTCGGTCTAACTAATGCACCTAGCACTTTCATGAGATTAATGAATAATGTTTTAAGGCCTTATTTAGGTAAACTTGTGGTAGTATATTTTGATGATATTCTAATTTACTCAACTTCTTTAGATGCTCATGTTTTCTATGTTAAATCTGTTTTGGACAATCTAAGAATTGAAAAATTGTTTGCTAACCTTGATAAATGTACTTTTTATTGTGATAAACTAATTTTTTAAGGTTTATAATAAGTGCTCTAGGTATTCATGTCGATGAGGATAAAGTAAAGGCAAAAAAGGAGTGACCCACTCCTAAATTGATTACCGAGGTGAGATCTTTCCATGGTTTAGCAAGTTTTTATAGGCATTTTGTGAAGGATTTCTCCACCATTGCCATCCCATTAACTGAGGTTAAAAAGTAGTGGGTTTCAAGTGGGGTGAAACTCAAGAAAAAGCTTTTCAAGCCTTAAAGGATAGGTTATGTTCTGCTCCAGTTCTTAAATTACCTAATTTTTCTAATACTTTTAAACTTGAATGTAATGCTTCAGGTATTGGAATTGGTGTTGTGTTGATGCAAGATAAAAGGCCAATGGTAAATTTCAGTGAGAAACTAAATAGGGCGCAATGGAACTACTCAACTTATGATAAATAGTTTGGTGTGAGCTCTCAAAGTGTGGCAACATTACTTGCTGCCCAATGAGTTCGTTATACATACGGATCATGAGTCCCTTAAATGGCTAAAGGAACAAGGTAAGTTGAGAAAAAGAGACACCCAATGGGTAGAATTTATAGAAACATTCTCATTTGTAATTAAGTACGAAACAGGTAAAGAAAATGTAGTTGCTGACGCCTTATCTCGTAGATATTCTTTGATAACTACATTAAATACTAAAGTCTTAGGATTTGAGCATATAAAATATTTGTACACAAATGATGCTGATTTTGCACATATCTTTGCTAATTGTGGGGATAGTAGCTTTGACAAATTTCATATTATAGATGGTTTCTTTTTTGCCTAAACAGGTTATGTGTACCACATTGCTCCATAAGAGAGTTACTAATTCATGAGGCAGATAGTGGAGGCTTAATGCAGTGTTTCCAAAACACTAGATATTCTACAAGAACACTTTTATTGGTCATATATGAAGAAGAATGTTGAAAAGGTATGTTCTAAGCGCATTGTTTGTAAAGAAGCAAAATCTAAGGTAATGCTTCATGGGCTCTATACTCCTTTGCTGATTCCTTCTTCACCATGGGTAGATTTATCCATGGATTTCATTGTTGGTTTGTCGTGAACTAAAAAGGGTCGAGATAGTATATTTTTTGTTATTGATAGGTTTTCAAAAATGACACACTTTATTCCTTGTCACAAAATAGATAATGGTGCACATGTGGCGGACTTATTCTTTAAAGAGGTGGTACAACTACATGGAATACCTTGCACAATTGTCTCTGACAGAGATGTAAAGTTCCTATGCCACTTTTGGAAGGTATTATGGGTAAGCTTGGTACTAAATTATTATATTCCACTACATGTCACCCCCAAATCGGTGGCCAAACTGAGCTAGTAAATCAAGTTTTAGGTGCTTTACTACGAGCTGTTGTGGGTAAGAACTTTAAGAATTAGGAAGAATACTTACCATTTGTTGAATTTTCATACAATCGCTCTATTCACTTTACAACAGGCTATTCACCATTTGAATTTGTTTATGGTTTTAACCCACTAACTGTACTTGATCTTGTGCCATTACCTATAGAAAATATTTCTAATTTAGATGGCGAGAAGAAAGCTGAGTTGATGAAATCAATGCACAAAAAGGTAAAACAAAGGATTGCAAAAACAAATAACACAAATGCCAATAAAGCTAACAAGGGGTGCAACCAAGTTATCCTTAAACCCGGTGACTGGGTTTGGGTCCATATGCGTAAAGAGCGATTTCCAAGTAAAAGGAGGACTAAAATGGACCCTCGAGGCGATGGGCCATTTCAAGTACTCAAGCGGATCACTGACAAAGCCTATCAAATAGATCTGTCTGGTGAGCACAATTTAAGTTCTACTTTTAATATTGTTGATTTGTCTCCTTTTGATGTTTCAGATTCAAAGATGAACCTTTTTTAGGAAGAGGGGAATGATACGAGTCACAAGGACCAAAATCAAGCTCATGAACGTGATGGGCTAGAATTTCCTCAAGGCCCACTAACGAGGTTGAAGGCCAAGCAAATCCAAGCAAGATTGAATAGGACCATCCAAGGCTTCGTTACGAAGGCCCTAGATGCGCACATGATTAAAAAAGAACATCAAGATTTACTTCATTGTTTTCAAGAAAATCAAGAAACTGAATCTTGGTCCTGTTTTGCTATTTCAAACAATTTCAAGAATAAAGAAAATCAATATTTCAAATCTTAGAAATCTTGGTCCAAGAAATCGAATCTTACAGCCAACGTGCATTGGATTTGATGTACGAGCTTGAACGAGCCAATTTCGAGAGCAAACGGATCACAAGACCACGTTCTTGAAAGAATGACCCATTAAGATGTCTACAAGCCCATCCTGAAGTTTGAAAAGTAATTTAATTGAATATCAGGCCAAATTATCAAAGTGGCACAAATTGTAAAATATTTAAACTTTAGGTCCAATTTCATTTTAATAGGTGGATCATCATGAAAGAATTCAGTCCAAGGAGGCCACTTAATTCCATTGGACGAATTCCCATTAAAAGTCCAGACTAAGAATTTTTTTTTTTTGATAAGTTATCATGTTAGTTAGTCCATTAGGGTTAGGAAAACTTATTTTAGGGGCCTATAAGTAGCATGGTTGTCCACCCTTATACATAATTAATTTCTATTTTTTTAGTTAATAATAATTCTCTTTGAGTTTTTCTTCAAGAATTGCTCTCGAGTTTCTTTTATAAGTTATTTTAAACAATCTTTCAGGTTGTGGGAATCATCTTCAAGCTTTTCCTTGCCAAGATCTCTTTCTTGGAGGGGGAATTAGAGCCATTAAAAGGAGTTGTGGATTCTTAATGTTTCCAAGGCTTCTTAGGACGTCATCTTCTCTTTTTTATCCTTAATTTATCATTTCTTGCTTACTTAAGTTAGTTGTTGTTGTTTTGGCTTGCTGATTTTATTGTTTTTCGTTCTAGTTTAAAGTTGCATCAAGAAAAAACGTTCTCCTATCTTGTTCTATCAAGAAACACATCAAAATTAAGAGTTTTAAACTTTTCTTGTTGTTTCAAAAATTCTTGCACAAAATAGTTTGCTTTTGTCTTTAAAATCATTTTTAACAAATCTGTTTGTGTTTTGTAATTCTAGATCTAGTTGGGGCATTTTATTGAGGTCAAAGGACAGTTTCTTTCCATCCAAAAAACCCTAATTCGTTCTCTTTTGGACTCTCTACCATCCGATTCCTCTTTCTTTTATTTTAATTTCGTTTGATTCTCCTTTGTGACAACTCATATGTTTTTGTTGTTTCTCGTTTCAATTTACGTCATTTAGAGATCTAGGATATATTCACGACTTTGAAAAACTTTACGATCCACTTTCGCATTCATCCATCTCATTCCTTATCAGATAGCCATCAAACTTTGTAAAAATTCATTCCAAAATTCGGCTAAGACAATTTAGCAAAAGTCTTAAACACTTGACTCTCACGCATAAACAATATAAGCATAAGGCAACACTTAATCACACTCACACACATATAACATACCTTTAGACAAATGACTCAAACATACTAACACATGCATGAAAACTATCTTAGCATCTTAAAAATAAAGACATACGAACACCTACGTAATAAAATATGTGCGTAAAACAAAATTAATAATAATATATCACATGACATATCGAAGCTACAAACATGAAAATATCAAACAAAACACTCGTTCGATGAATTTCATTTTAACTTTGGGCCCTTCGCGCTTAAGCCAATTTTCATTCCTTTGATTCGAACAACATGATGTGACCGAAATCACATCATACCCTCCCTCTTGAGAATGATTTGTCCTCAAATCAGGCCATTTACTTAAGTAGAATCTTTCATGGCCTTGACATTCTTTGGTCACGAGCTTGAGAACATCACTTCCAAAAACTTGAAGGTCAAACATAGTTTGAAAAGAAAGAAAGTTAATTTCAAATCCTCCTTCTTTAGAAGGGCATGAATTCACATTGTCACCTACTACACATGAGCGAAACAACTCAATGACATTGTGAATTATAAGCACAAAATAATTTTTCGGAACTCTTTCCAAAGTTTGAACATACAAGCTAACTCTGATATCAAAGATATAAGATTGGCTTGCCTTTCTAGAATGAAACAAAAGTTTCACCATTGGAAACAAAGAAGAATGATAGAGCATTCAGAAGTTATAATCATGCAAAATAAAATTCCATTGCTCGAATTTCTTGAACAATAATAAAGAACCACAATGTCCGAAATCAAAAGTTTGGTTTTGCATTACCATCTTGTCAAAGATCAACAATTTTATTTTTGATATCAGAGGTGAAACATTGAACCTTTGAAAATCATTTATTAAAGCATGCAACATAAAAATCCAAGGCTCAAAATTCTTTAACAATGGCTTAAGACAACAAGCTTCGAGTTTAAACACACGATTTTTATCACTTGTTCCAAAATGTTCCAAAATGCAACACAAGTTTGTCTCTCAAAAACAATTCATCCATGCTAATCAAAGAACAATTAGTGATATGCATTTTCAAACAACCAAACCTCTCAAATGTCATTCGAATAGGCATGAGTTTACATGAAAATTTTGCACAAAGACTTAAAGAATTCACATATCCATCATAATCAAACAAAGAAGCATTTTATGTGAAAATTATTTATCATTCAAAACAATCAAATTTTGCATACAACTAGTTGGACCAAAGACATCAATGGCCATATCATCTTGCAGTGTA
The DNA here is from genome assembly GCA_008044935.1 of Gossypium turneri. Lineage (NCBI taxonomy): Eukaryota > Viridiplantae > Streptophyta > Magnoliopsida > Malvales > Malvaceae > Gossypium > Gossypium turneri. The sequence goes on along the minus strand of CP032572.1, from coordinate 19,851,210 downwards.
GTGTCGCTTGAATCAACATGGAACAATCACGAGGAACATGTTTTAAAGCATTATTCAAAACACACTTATCAACACTATTCAGAGAATAACGACAATAAGGATCATGGTAAAGTGATCTTTTGAGAACAACATCATTGGTATACTTATCATCGGCATTTAATGAATACCATCTTGGTTTAATCTCAAAGAGCTCTTTACCTTACTTACCTTTCGAAACATGTGGAATAATTTTCTTTAACAATTTACCTTTTTTGATCAATTGAAATCATTTTTGGCCGGGAAGTAAAGAAGTTGGAACTCGTTCATTTGACCTTTAGAGACCTAAAATGAAGAACAGTCACAAGGTAAACTCATATGTGGATTAGTCAAAACACTCCTCACTTGTTATTGAACAATTTCTTGCTCACTTTCTTTTTCAACGTCACTCGTATCACTCACACTTTCATCACTATCACTTTTCTTTTCTTCACACTCTCTTTTCATTTCAACTTCTCTTCTTACAACCTCTTTTTCTTTTTCGATTTCTTTCTCTTTTCTCTCACGCTCTTTTTCTTTTTCAAGTTCAATATCTTTTCTATCACACTCTTCTTTTTCTTTTTCGATTTCTTTTCTTCTTCTGTCAAACTCTTTTAATTTTTTCTCATTTTCTCTTATCAACAACTCTTCTTTCTCTTTTTTCTTAATTTTTTTTTCACCGTTCAGACTCTTTTATTTTCAAAATCTCACTTTCTTTTATCCTCAGTTGATTCTTACATATGGATTTGGAGTTTGACGGATCCACATCGATAATTTTCTTTTGGAACTGAAAAGTATGATCATCATGTAGGGCACATCCATATTTCCTTGTGAATCCAAAGAAGAATACTTTGGCCCACGCGAAGTAACACTTGAAGATTTAATTCGTGTACCTTCATTTTTATTGCATGGGAAGCTTCAAAATTGGGATTCATTTTTCTCCAACTTGAATTCCATAATGAATAGGAATCAAGATGTGGCTCTCTTTGAAAGGAATCAATTGATGATTGCCTCTGTGGTGATATTCCGTTTTTATGATTGAATATTTCTTGTACTCTTTCAACTTCCGATCGTGCAACTCTTCGCATCTCTTTCATCAAATATTGCATTTCAAAATATGAAATTTCTTTTTGAGACAAGATTTATTTTCAACAAAAACAAAATGATTAGTAACAAAAAGGAAATCCTCACCATAACTGTAACACCCTAACCCGTATCTGTCACTAAAATAGGGTTACGGATCATTACCATAAAACTGTAACATAAAAACATACATTCCTAATCATTTCATCAAACATATGAAAGTCTAATAGTACATATGCATATCGTCTCTTAAACGAGCCTTTGAAGCTCTAGAAACATTTTAGAAACAGTTCGGGACTAAATCGAAAGCATTTGAAACATTGAGGAAAAAATTATAAAAATTTAAACTGCAGGGGTCACACAGCTGTGTGGCTAGGCTGTGTGACTCACACAACTGAGACACACACTTGTGTAACACTTGAAATAGGGACACACGGTCGTGTCCCAGCCCATGTTTGTACCCGTGTAACTCTCTAAATTGGGTCACACGGTCAAGCTACACGCCCGTGTGCTAGGCCGTGTAACTCTCGAAATGTAACCTTTATACCTACAGGGGACACACGATTGTGTCGCATGGCCGTGTGTCACACACGGCTACGACACACGCCCGTGTCTTAAGCCGTGTGGACAAGAAATAGGCCAAATTCAAACCATTTCTTTCACCCATTCAAAGCATGCATTTCCAAGCCATTTGCACTTTTAACCAAACCATCAAAGCATACCAAAACATGCATATTAAGAGTAATTCAATAGGTCATTTATCCATATAACCAATATTCCAAAAGGCATTTCAAACATAAATCATTAATTCAACCTAAACATGTGTACATTTACCATTTATCAACTAATTTGTTTCCATGCCAAAACATATCACAATTGTTACTTATCAACCATACAGTATTAGATTCATGCCATATCAAAATAACCTTACCATTTGGACTATTCCTCACATGCATCATAACCACCTAAATGACACAAACCAACCATTTCCAAATGGTACCAAACTACCGACATTTATATACCATATTTACATCATACACATCTAGTTCAAAACCTTTCCAAAGTAAACCATATCTTGACCATGTTGAGGTCAGTTCATCACCTATCAGTTAGGCCATTTAAACATGCATTATCACATTATCAAAATACAGACATCAACAAGGCATCAAAAGTACCAAGTTTACATCAGCCAAAATGATATATACATGCCAAACTGACCAATTACCATAAACCACAAGTCTACATATACATGCCATTATAACATTGATTAAAATATCAAAATCTACCGACATAATCTTTGGATAGTGTGATAGATCTCCGACAAGCTTCCAAACTGATTGAGCTTCCGATAATCTATAAGGTAAAGAAAAATAACTACATGAGAAATGTATGCTTAAACATGGTAACCTGGGTCTGCTCACACAAGTTATTGGTTGGAACGTAGCTACACAGTGCTGCTCACACAAGCTGTCGAGTATCCGCAACTAATGTCAGAACTCAACTACCAGTGGAACATTCAGTACCAACACCTAAACATGGTAACTCTAATGACATGTCATTTGTATCCTATATATTTCTAAGGTTCAAACGGGGCTCGATAGTCATGTAATGTCGTTGGATTTTCGTCGTTTCATGACATGATAAAATGCATAATAACATATATATAATGATTTATTTTCAACAGATTCATACATTAAACATTCAATTTAATGAACCATTAGATGATAATAATTCTTACGAACTTACTTGGCTAAATTGCAAAAATGTCAAAATACAGGGGCTTTTTGGTAATTTTCCATTCTCCTTGATTTTCCACTTGATCTTGATCTAAATTAATAATTTCATTTAGTTTATTAATTTATATAGTAAAAAAATTTATTTTATGCAATTTAGTCATTTTTGACATTTTTTACAAAATTCCCCCTAGCATTTTACTTTTATTCAATTTAGTCCCTGAGCCTAAAACATGCAAATTAACCATTTTTACCCAAATTTAAGCTTAGCCAAAATGGTCATAGCTTCCAATATAGCCCATATTTATAAAAATTTCACATCAAATTCTTCTATTTTTACTATTTCAACAATTTAGTCCATAATCTGTAAATTCATCAAAATTACTTAACAAAATACTTTTAAATATCAACCAACACTTAAAATTCATCATTTAACATATAAAATCACATAGGTTTATCAATGGCAACATTCAATATCTTTAACAATTTCAAAATCAAAGGTACAGGCTAGTTGGACCTAGTTGCAATGATCTCAAAAACAAAAAAGTTACGAGAAACGAGTTCAAAACGGACTTACATGCATCATCCAAAGCAAGGATGAAGCTTGAAGCTTCTCCCTTTCTATTTCCATGGAACATTCGATGATGAAAAGCAAATGGGGAAGAAAACATTATGTTTTCTTTATTTTATTAACCTTTTATTTTATTTATTAACTTTTTAATTAATAAAACACACATATATATTCATAATAAAACAAAGCCAACCGCCCACTCATTTATATTATGGTATATTTACCATATTAGTCCATGAATTTACTTTTACATTAGCTAGTAGAATTCAATTTTTACACTTTTTACGATTTACTCCTTTTTGCTTAATTAACTATCGAAACATTAAAATTTCTTAACGAAACTTTAATACAACCTTAATTACACTCCGTAAATATTTATAAAAATATTTATAGCTAGGTTTATAGAAACAAGGTCCTGATACCTTATTTTCTAAAACCACTTGACTTTAAGGTCTTATCACTTAAACTTAATTAATCATTTGAATAGCATAAATTACCATATCAAAAACCTTTTTAAAATCATATTTGACTCGTAAATATTAAATAATAATATTTATGAACTTACTCGTCATATTTGTGGCCCCGAAACCACTATTTCTGACACCACTGAAAAATAAGTTGTTACAATAACAAACCTCACAAAGGTTCTTGAAATGAAATTCACTCCACTCGTGTTTTCTTTCAATTATATCGACTTTTACCTCTCGAATGAGCTTACCACACTCGTGCCTTTTTCCACTTGTTATTTTCTCTCGTATGGTTCTTAAGAGAACTATGAGAACTCTTTTCAAAGCTTTTGGGATAGTGGCCTGGAAATTAGCTTGGAGTTTTAGTCGGACACTCGCAAAAAAAGGATACACACATTAGATTGTTCACAAAACGATTGAAAGCACTTGAAATGCTCGGAATGATGTCAATTAGATGAGAAGAATGGAAGCTGAATTTTTGCTTTATTTTTTTCACTCGTATTTTTTTCAAATTTTTTTCACTCAAAATTTTTTCACGAATGAAAGATAGATACAAACCTAATTCAAGATTCCCGAGCTCTAATACCAAATGATGTGATTTCTAGAGCTTGGAATTTTTGGAAAATTGTTGAATGGGAAGGATCGTCTTGGATGGTTCAAATGGTGGAAAACCACAACCCGTAGCAGTCTTAGCTAAAGAACCTTAGCTATATTAAAGCTAAGACCTGTTTAACACTCGAACCACTAAAACCTCAGTATAAGGGAAGTCACCACACTCCAGGGTAGGGAACGGAGTGATAAAATAATTGGTGAACACCACAAGGCTTTTGGCTTGATAAGTTTGAAAGTTCGGTTAAGAACCAAGAGAGAAAAATCTCACAAAGTATAAATTTGATTAATAAAGTTCTAAACTTACAAATGAAAACTTACAAACTATTTATAGGACTTAGAAAACTAATAGCCACATGAAGCCATAATGATGTTCAAACATGCCATAAACATGTTCACACATGGAATTAAAAAGCCATTCATGTATTAGGTAGATACATTGAACATGTGAAGGGTCACATTTTTCTCACGTAGACCGTCCATGCATGCTTAACTTGGAATAAACCTTCAAATGCATGAATGATCATTAAAAGTCTTCTTCCATCCTCCTTGACTAAACATGCACCTTGCATGGATCATGCATCTTCAATTAACGGACACATTAAAAGCTAGTTGGTTCATGAATTGATGTCATGAATCTTGTAAATTCATTCCCCAATTCGGTGCATGTATTGTGAAGAACATGCATGAGTCTTGAATGCTTGCATTAATGTAGTTGTGGATGCATGAATGAACCAATGAATCTTCAAATACATCCCCAAGCTGATGCATGAATGTTCTGGTTCAGTGTGTAGCATTTATTGATGTCATTTCCTACGACTTAGAAAGTTCAAAAAATTGCTTGAAGGATGAATTGTCTCGAATAGGTTTAAATTGGGTGGAAAATTTGACCCAAAGTACTCGAATGCTTTAAGGAACAAAAGTTATAATGGAACCAGACCAGTTTAAACATGATGAATTACTTGAACCTTGGTATAAGGAAGTCGCCACACTTTAGGATAAGAAATCGAAGTGATAAGACAATGGGCCAACGTCATAAACTCGTGAGAGTTTGAAAAGTTCAATAAGTTCATTAAGAACCTTGGAGAGAAGTTCTCACAAAGATAAGTTTTGTATTCAAAATATCGTAACCTTGAAATGTCCTTTTTACACATTTTTATAGGCCCTCAAAATGGCCATTCAAATTCGGCACAAAGTGAGTTGACACGAACATAATTATGTTCACACCTAACACTTTAAGTTGTTCACACTAAAGTATTAAAATTTAGTTCATGCTTTCAAGGTTGGTGCATGCTTTGGCTGAATAGTCATATTGTTTCCTTGGTTTATTCAAGCATGCACTGAATTCACCTCAATCCCCCCTTGGCCGAAAGTACATTGCATGGTGATGCATGCTCGTTTTTGTGAATTCAATTACAAGACGCTGAATTTCCCGATCGTCTAATTTCAGTATCGTTTCAAGTTGGAATGCAAAATAAATTTGTGAGTAATGGAAAATAGGTTGAATGAAAACAACAAAGAAGGTCGGACAAATGACTTGTACGAATTAAACACTTAGAAAAGAACCAAGTATATAAATGATCGTGACCCAATTTCTATATAGTGAAATAACAAACAAGTTTTTGAAGAAGAAGTAAACTGTGACCCGTTATTTAGCAAAATAGGGACCAAGAGTCTGTTAGAATGCCACACTTCAGAATAAAGAAAGAAATGATGGAAGTGATAAGTTCAAAAAAGAGAAAGGGTTTGACGCCATAAGGAGAACCGTGATAAGTCCAAGTAAGTTAGACAAAGAACAAAGAGATAGAATTCTCTCACAAAACTCAGAAAAATTCAATAAACAAGAAACATAATGCACATTTTTAAAAGATGTAGATATATTAATGCAAAACATTAAATAAAGATGCATTTAACAAACAAAACACATAATGAAGTAGATCATTGAACAAAGATGCATTTAACAAACAAAACCCATAATTAAAAATTGAAGAGTTTGTTCAAACTAATCAAAATGTCACATGCAACACATTGCATGAAATTGGATCTTTATCTTGAGTCCAATAAAAATTGGACTTCTCATGCTCAGCCCAAACTTGCTGAATCAACCCTAACATTGCCTCTTTAAGCTTATTGGATCTAGCCCGAGTCATAGGCCCAACGCGAATTTCAATTGGATTTCTTCTTGAATTCTCCTCATCTTTCAACCCGATTGGTATTGACATAGACGACTTTAATTTTGTTTCAATCGATTCTTCATCAGATGCTTGTAATGCGTAGGTTTGTTCAAGTGTACACAGTCATTATCAAGTAATAAGTAAGTATCGAGTTATCGTCTCCACAAGGATTGTATTTGTACTAAGTCACTTAATTTGTAAAATTATATTAACAATTCGGTAAATAAAAACACAATATAGTTGAGAAGTGATGATCAAAATATATTAAACTCAATGCAATGATCCCTAATGCAAATTATCCTAAGTATGCAAACTATATGAATGAAATAGATTTTAGTAAAATTAAACATAATTTGCAACAATTATAACATAAATAAACTAGGATAATTACTTTAGTCAAACTCAATTTATTATCAACATGCTTAATAACATTCGGAAAAAAATTTCATGGCAACTCAATCTTTCATGAGTTTGGAAACCACATTAGGTCCTTTCAGAATCCTTTACTCAGTAAATACGCATTTTACTGATCTTTATTTACTAAGGGTTTCTTAGCATTCTTGTGAGGTAACAGGGACGTGTTAGGTTTGAAACAACTTAATCACACAAATCAAAAAACTATGTAGATAACAGAGCTTAGTCAGAGTTGTTATGCAACCTTCAATTTAATCTGGTCAGGATCTAAATTGAGCATGCACATTTCAATTTTATGTCCACTAGCCGTTGTCTGGTCAGGATCACTCAGCTAATTTAGGTGCATTTCAATCACGTACAAACGAAATACAAACTTGATTTTAATTGAAAACATGATCGATTGATGCACAAACATTATAAGCATGAATGAAATAAATATTATTTAATCAAAGCAATCATCCTAGCTTAAATAAAATTAAGCTAACATTGTTGTAAAACAAGAACAAAGAACACATAACAAACATCTTTATATTAAATTAAAGAAAAGGAAGATTAAACCCAATTCAGAGTGGCTCTCACCCAAGACTCTGGCTGACGAGGCTCCTTTGTTCCTTTGCTTTGCTCCTTTGCTGATGGTTCTCCAAGGTAGCCGACCAAGGGTTCTTTAAGAGGCTTAGTTGCTAAAATCTCTATGAAGAGATGATGCTAGGCATAGGAATGGAAAAGGCTAAGAGAATTTGGAGGAAAGAGAGAATGATGCTTGAGGGATGATGAATGAAGGAATGAGAGGGTCTTATTTATAGGTGAGGAGAGGGGGATAGTTTGTAAAAATAGGAGTTTTCATCTTTTGAAGCATCTTCCATGGGTGGCCGACCATAAATTGAGCAAGTTGAGCTGATTTTTCCTTGATTTTTGGTCAATTTGAGTGCCATAACAACTCAGGACTAAGACTCGGTCAAGTGCAAATCTTCAGGTAAATCTCTAATTTCTTCGACTTTTTAAGGGCCTTGTGCAATTAAACCAAAGAGTGGTTTATGGACAGCCATGTGCAGCCAAATTTTGGGGTCTCCAATTTGGACGGTTTTGTAATCCAACAAAGCAATCAGACCTGTCCAGAATAAATCAACAAGTTAGAGGACCAAAGAATAGAATTTATCCAATTTAATTAATTAATTAAAAACCCAAATTATTAATGAAATATTTTTAAATGAATTATTAAATATAATTTTATATTTTATTATTTAATTTAATCATGCCTGGCCCACTTTATGTCTTAAAAAATATAATATTTTCAAATTAATATAAAATAAGCCATTTATTGCATGAAAACTATATAATAAAGCATAAACTCACATTTTAATAATTTCCATGTCCTAATTTCATATTTTCACATATTTCATTAATTTATTAAACAATTACTTAGTTTTAACAATGGATTTAAGTAAAAAGGTGATAAATCACATAGGAAAAATCCTATATATTTTTCCGTTTACAACGCTCCCATGCATGTATCACATGGCTCATGCACATTTTAATTTGATGATTTAATGCATCTTAAGTACTTGAATGGACAGCTTGAATTTGATGAATTCATCTCCCATGTTGCCATCTTCCATGCACTTGCATTATTCTCATGAATCCTTCACCTATAAGAATGCATGTTGACATGTATCTTGCACACCATATGAACAACCACATGAATCTTTGTAACACCCCTAACCCGAATCCGTCACTGTAATAGGGTTACAGAGTATTACTGGAGATCACAAACCATATGCAATTGATATTTATATATGGAAATTATACACTGTACACACATACAATTTAATTAAAACACATAAATACTCAATTTAATTACACGAACTTACCTCGGCGAGTACACGTAGATACGAAGGTGATTAATCCAAGATTTTCTCTTTGCCTCGATCTAACTCCGTACGAGGTCTAACTGGATCTATACGGATAAATTTAACTCAATTTAATATATTTATCAATCAATTTTGTCCAAAGCATTTTTGGAAAATTTACCATTTTACCCCTATTCTTTTAATTTATTTTCAATTTAATCCATAGGTTCGAAAAATGAAATTCATGTAATTGTTACCCAAGCCTAGCCAATTTTTATACATACTTAATAGCAGCCCATACATTTCAAAAATTCACAAATTTCACCATGAATTTATCACATTTTACAATTTAATCCTTAATTGACAATTTCACTAAAAATCTCTTTACAAAAGTTGTTTATCTAACAACAACTATCCATATTCTATCATCAAACTTCAAAACTCAAGCATGTTCATCAATGGTAAAACCCTAATAGCTTAACAATTTTGCAAATTAGTCCCCGAGCTAGCTAGATTAAGTTACAACGATCCCAAAAACATAAAAATCATTAAAAACGGATTAAAAATGCATACCTAATTGAAGGAATGAAGATAGCCGAATGAAGCCTCCATGGTTTCCCTTTTTTTTTTTTTTGTTATTTGGTTGAAGAAAATGATAAAAGATGAAAGCTTTATCTTTTGTTTTATTTATTTAACCTTTAATTTATTAATTACTTATTTAACCTTAAAAACTAACCAAAATTTCAATATTGCCAAACCACTATCATTCACTATCTCATTAATGGGCTAATTAACATATAAGGACCTCCACTTTAAAGTTCAATAGTTATTTAATACCTTTAGCTATTAGAACTCAACTTTTGCACTTTACTCGATTTAGTCCTTTTTATCAAATTGAACATGTAAACGGTAAAATTTCTTAACGAAATTTTTATACGGTAATAATATCATGCTCTAGACCATAAAATAATAATAAAATAAATTTTTTGACTTCAAATTTGTGGTCCCAAAACTACTATTCTAATTTCTTTAAAAACGGGCTATTACAGTTCTCCCCCTAAAGGGATTTTCGTCCCCAAAATCTTACCAGAAAAGAGGTTCGGGTATTGCTTTCTCATAGCTTCCTCAAGTTCCCAAGTGGCTTCTTCTATTCCGTGTTGCTGCCAAAGAACTTTTACTAATGCTATGTTCTTGTTTCTCAATTCTTTCAACTCTCGTGACAAAATTTTAATCGGTTCCTCACTGTATGTCATGTCAGACTGAATCTCGACATCTGTCGGGGAAATAATATGTGAAGATTCAGATCAGTACCATTGTAACATAGACATGTGAAAAAACATTATGAATTCTTTCAAGTTCTAATTGCAAAGCTAATCGGTATGCAACAGGTTTGATTCTTTCTGTAATCTCATACGGCCTGATAAATCGTGGACTCAGCTTTCCTTTGCAATCGAACCAAAGAATTTTCTTCTAGGGCGATACTTTCAGAGACAATCTATCACTGACTTGAATTTTTATATCTTTACGTTTAAGATCCGTATACGATTTCTGACGATCTGAAGCTGTTTTCAACCTATCTCGAATTACTTTTACTTTTTCTTCAGTCTCACAATTCCAATCAACCCCGTATATCTTTATCTCACTAAGCTTGATCTAGTATAATGGAGTTCGATATTTATGACCATACAGATCCTCATATGGTGCCATTTTTATACTCGATTAAAAACTGTTATTATACGTGAATTTGAGTAACGATAAATATTTCTCCCAGTTGCCTTCGAACTCTAATACACATTTCAACTGACCATCGGTCTGAGGGTGAAATGCAGTGCTAAAATGCAACTATGTACCGAGAGCTTCTTGTAACTTTCTCCAGAATCGTGATGTAAATCATATATCTCTATTCGAAATAATGGAGACTGGCACTCCATGTAATCTGACAATTTCAGCCACATATAACTCAGTTAATCTGTCAAAGGAAAAATCTATACGTACCGGAATAAGATGTGCAAACTTTTTCAAACAATCGACAATAACCCAGATGGAATCTTTCTTTCAAGGAGATAGGGATAAACCCGACACAAAGTCTATAGTAACTCTATCCCATTTCCACTTTGGTACCATCATTGGCTGTAACAGTCTTGAAGGTACTTGATGTTCAGCTTTAACTTGCTGACATCTCAAACATCTCGATACAAAATTAGAAATCTCGCGTTTCATTACCGACCACTAGTACATCTGTCTCAAATCACCATACATTTTATTACTTCTCGAATGGAACAGATAAGCTACCACTATGAGATTCGTTTAAAATTTTCTGTATAAGCTCTGGATTCTTTGGTACACAAACACTACCTTTGAACAGTAAACAATCATCACGTCTTACCTAAAATTCTGAATCAGAAGTCGATTCGCACTATACCCGATTAGCTAGCAATTGACTATCACATTTCTAAGCTTCACAAATCTACTGTAAAAACATCGGTTTAGCTTTTAACTCAGCCAAGATCGAACCATCATCAGATAATGTCAGTCGTGTATTCATCACTCGCAGAATAAACAAGGACTTTCTACTCAAACCATCAGCAACTACGTTTGCTTTTCCTGGATGATAATCAATGATCAATTCATAATCTTTTAACAGTTCGAGCCATCTATGCTGTCTCAGATTCAGATCTTTCTACGACATTGAATACTTTAAAATTTTGTGATCGGTAAATATGTGACATTTTTCACCGAACAAATGGTGTCGCCAAATTTTCAACGTAAAACAATACCTGCTAACTCTAAGTCATGTGTCGGATAGTTCTTTTTGTGCTGCTTCAACTATCTAGAAGCATAAACTATTACTTTGTCTTCCTGTATCAAAACAAAACCTAAACCATTCAAAGATATGTCGCTGAAAATTACAAATTTTTTACCCGATTTAGCCTCAACCAAAACTGGTGCTTCGGTTAATAGTGCTTTCAACTGATTGAAACTTTCTAACATTTATCAGACCATTCAAACTTCACATATTTCTGTGACAGTCATATCATTAGTGTAGCTACTTCTATAAAAACCAGTTAATCACAGAAAACTTCTGACTTTAGATACATTTCTCGGTGGTTTCCAGTCAACAACTGTAGAAATTTTACTCGGATCAGCTCCAATGCCTTCAGCTGACACTATATGTCCCAGAAAAATGACTTCTTGGAGCCAAAACTCACATTTGCTAAATTTAGCAAAGAGTTGTTTATCACGCAGAGTTTACAACACAATCCTCAAGTGTTCAGAATGCTTGGACTCATCTCGAGAATAGATTAGAATGTCGTCAATAAATACCACAACAGATCTATCTAAAAACAGTCTGAAGATTCTGTTCATCAAGTCCGTAAATACCGCAGATGTATTTGTTAAACCAAATGGCATCACAAGAAATTCATAGTGTCCGTACCTAGTTCTGAATGCAGTTTTCAGCACATCTGAATCTTTAACTCGCAGCTGATAATAACTAGAACAAAGATCAATCTTCAAAAATACTGTGGCACCTTTCAACTGATCGAATAGATTGTCAATACGAGGTAGTGGAAATTTGTTCTTGGTTGTAACTTTGTTGAGCTGATAGTAGTCTATACACAATCTCATCGATTCGTCCTTTTTCTTAACAAACAGAATTGGTGCACCCCAAGGTGAAAAATTAGGTTGAGCAAAACCCTATTTGTCAACTCTTGCAACTATGCTTTCAACACTTTTAACTCGGTAGGAGCCATTCTGTAAGGTGCTATCGATATTGGTGATGTTCCCTGTACAAGATCTATAGCAAACTCAACCTCTCTGACTGACAGTAATCTAGGTAACTCCTCTTGTAACACATCGGGATACTCACAAACCACTGGCACTGTTTCAAGCTTCGATTCAAACACTTTAGAATCCAAAACATAAGCAAGATAAGCATTCCAACCTTTTCTCACATGTTTCTGCGCTGACATAGTTGATATCATAATAGGCAACCCACTCAGATTATTTGATTCAATACCAAGTGTCTCACCATTCTGGCATTTTAATATGATAAGCTTTCGTCTACCGTTTATAATAGCATCATGTAGAGTTACCCAATCCATACCCAGAATCACATCAAATTCATCAAACGGTAACAGCATCAAATCAGCCAGAAAACTGTAACCCCGAGTCATCAAAGGATAATTCTTGCAGATTTTATCAAGTAGTACATACTGACCTGGGGGGTTCAATACTTTAACCACAAATTTAGTGGACTCAACAGGTAAATTCTTACTAGACACTAAATTCATGCAAACATATGAATAGGTTGACCCCGAATCAATCAAACTAGTAACATTAGTATCATAAATAGAGAAAGTATTGGTAATAACATCTAGTGCAGAAGCATCCTTGCGTGTACGAATAACATAAGCCCTATCTGGTGCTCGTGCCTCAGATCTCACAGCAAAGTTTTTCGTCACATCACGGCTACAACTCACATTTCTAGAATTACGAGCTGGTCTACCTCTAGCAGCTGTGTTGCTCGATCTCGTAGCCTGAACTTTCTCTTTCTTGGATTTTTCTAAATAATCTCTAAGATAGTGGTCTCAGGAACCACACCTAAAACACGCTCCACTCTTCACTCGACACTCACCATAATGTGGTCTATTATAGTGCTTACTCTCAGATTTGGCATCTCTGACACTACCCACACTCGCTACAAATGTAGCCTAAGGTTTAGGACTGGAGCATCAGGTACCTCTGTCTCTACTAGAATATCCCACAAAAGCAGTACAACGGATGTAATATTCTTCTGATTTCTTTGATACTGACTGATAGGACTTCTTAGTCGATCTCTTTCTTGAGTCTCTAGCTTCAAAATCATCACGTCTTTTCTCTTTACTCAGTTCTTTGGCCTTATGTGCCCGGTAAACCAGTCCAACAAACTCTTTTAGTTCAAGAATTCCAACTAGAAGCTTAATGTCCTCGTTTAACCCTTCTCCGAATCTTTTCCACATAGCAGTCTTGGTCAAAATACACTCCCGTGCATACTTTCTCAATTTGATAAATTTCTACTCGTATTCTGATACAATCATATGACACTGTTTAAGGTCCAAAAATTATTTACGTTTTTGATCCAGAAACCTCTGACTAATATATTTCTTTTGGAACTCGTTTTGGAAAGATTCCAAGTGATCCGCTCTCTCGGTACAACTGAAGTCAATGTGTTCCACCACTAATATGTTGAATCTTTTAGTAACAATACCACACATTTGACACATTCAGCCAGTGTACAGGATAGCTCATCAAAAACCCTGATTGTATTCTCTAACCAAAATTCAGCTCTCTAGGGATCATCCTCAGTTGAAGCTAGAAATTCTTTAGCCCCGTACTTACGAATCTTGTCAACAGGTGGCTTACTAACTTGAATTGGTTCCATACCTTGAGGAATAATGGGAACCGGTTGGTAAGCATGTAACACCCCAAACCTGACCTAGAAGTTAGGCCCGAACCTGGTGTGTCACATTGAAGTGTTTTTCGAAAACCATGTGTTCATTGGAAACCCTTCTTGAAATTTCAAACTTCTTGCCATTTAAATCTTGTACAAAACGTTTGTTTATTTTCAATCGAAGTTTATTAAAGAAAATTTGTTACCTTCAAAACCTTAATGTTTCGGAAGCTTGATTTAAAACAAATGATTTACGAAAACGTGCTAATTTAAAAATTGAGTTGTAAAAATGTAGTGTTAGAAAACAGTTATTGTTTTGGAAAGCCGTGTTCTACTTCTAGCAGATATAAATCACAATCACATCAAATCCGAAATTTAGAATCAAAAAATTATAGAGGCCTTAATACAACCCAAATCAAAATCTGCTTTAGTAAATGAGCAAAACATAATAAAAAAATGTACAGTTGTGTGGCCGTCTCCAAGTCCGTCACAGCTCTGAACCGTCTAACACTGGGGATTACCTGAAATGTTAAAAATGGGGTGAGTTTTCAAAAACTCAGTGTGTAATCCCCTTATTAAAGAAACAGAATCAGTCTAGGCCTGAGCCCTTAACAGTAACAATATCAGTGTGGGCCTTAGCACATTACAGTAATGGTGGCAAATGACCTTAGCCCCCATCAGCCTCGGTTGGGCCTAAGCCCAAATCAAATGGCACATATCACATATATATGTTCCTAAGCCCATCTCAATATCAGAATCAATATATGCAATGCATAAATACCCATACCAACCCTGCACTCCATCTCCTGTCCAACCCTACACTCTTGTGGGGATTAAATCAACCCACCTATCCCTGCACTCCTTATGTAGCACCGGTTGTGGCACTAACCAATTTTGCAGCAGAGCTACCAATCACATAATCGGCTTATAGCCATCGGTGGGTCCACAGTCGCCTCATGCGACCCGTATGACCCTCACATATCAATCACTTCCTCCAATACAAGATACTAACCCCATGCAGTATGCCATGCTTAGAATCAGTCATATCGTTAACAGTTAAGTCAATCAAACCATAGCGCAATTTCGTCATTTACCCTCGAGAGGCAAAATAGTCATTTACCCTCTAGAACATTATGATCATTTTAACTTACAGGGTTATTTCGATCATTTAACAACCTTTTTGAAGGTCTACAGTCGTCTTGAGCGACACAGATAAGCTAAATGGTCATAACGGTGTAAATGGGCCAAGGGCCCATATTCAGCCTAAGTGGGCCCACATGCTCGTATGGCCCATTTAGCCCAAATTCAATCACGGCTACGCGAACTATATAGCCCAATCTAGAATTTTCCATTTAACATGGATTTTATCCGTGTGGGGCCCACAAGCCTATTGGGCCCACACGACCCATTTCAGCCCAACGAGGCCCATAACAGCCCAAAAGCACGAGAACGCTCGTAGTGGCCTCAACAGTTTATCGCCCATAATTGTGGGCTCTATTTACCACACGAGCGTTCGCACGCCCATGTGGCCTCAATTGCCGTATTTCTGGCTTTTCGGCTTTTGCCGTGTTACAGTCAGATCAGGGTAGGTACACACTTGTTTTGGCTTACGACAGTAATGATTTACGGTGTACAGATACACACCTGTTACGAACACTTGCAAAAAACTCTTGAGCACCAACCTACATTCATTCCAACCTTCAGTTAGTCTCTTGCTTAAAAGTGTTCATAGACATCTAATCCCCTAACAAAACTCCTGCTTACCTTGACCGAAAGAAGTATGGCCAAATATACTTAGATCGTGGCTAGAATCAACCACACGTATCCTGGCGCTTAACTGGACACATGATAAATAGATAGATAGAACCCCTCAAAATGTAGCCCAAGACCTTATACATAACACTTCCAGAATCTAAGAGTAATTGGCCTATACCTAAAAGAAAGGTGTCAAAAATACCTTAATCAAATATTGGGAGACAGGGTTTCGACAACTCGAAAACACTTACACCTTTCACTCCTCGGTAATATCTAGAATAATAGCGAACTAGAGAAGGAACACACAAATGCCAACCGATTTCTCTGAAGTCTTGTAAAATCAAAACCAAAATACCAAGGAGTAGCCGGCTTTGTATTTAAGAGGGATTTTAAGTTTGGCCAAGACAAAGAGAGATATTGAGAGGAGAAGAAAGGTGAATAAAGAGGGAAAGAAAAAGAGTGTAGTCGACTTTGATTACGAGAGAAGAGGGACAAGGGTTTAGCCAAATGAAGGATTAAGATCGAGAGTAGAGAGACAAGGTTTGGCTTCAAGAAATAAAGCAAAAAAAATGCCCAAAAGCAATTTGATCACAAAGGTAGAGCACGAAATCGCAAAAGAGGATAAAGTAGGAAAATTTGGCACTCAGGAAAACCAAGACTAGTCGACACAACACCCAAAACTCGAAACTGGCACAACAATAATATCCCAAAAATGCTCTCAAATTGTCGAAAATCACACAAAAGAGACCCCTAGCCGAAATTTGCATATACAAGCTTCCCTAATCAGCTACAACTCTCCAAGTTTTGAATTCCTTGATTTCCTTCTCCTAATTCTCCTCTTAATCACCCAACTACCAACCGCATCCCCTGATTCTCTCCTCTTTGACCAATTCAAACCTCATCCAGCAGAGTTTCAGTCAAACTCCACCTCTCTTACCACAACGAAATAAAATAAATATCCCTTTGCATTCCATGAGATTCGAACCCAAGCTCTCACAATTTCCAAGTCACGCAACCACCACTAGGCCACAAGCTCATTTGTGACGTGAATCTACCACATTTATATATAAGGCCTACAGTCCAGAGTCAAGCTTTACTTAAGAGGAAAAACTAAAATTTTGCTAGAGCCTAGGTTTGATCCTAGGACTTCCCAGACACTCCTAAACACTCCTAAATCACTTAACCACTGAAGCAGACATTCCTTTATGTCATTTTCTTGAACACATAAAATTTTATGTGTTCCCACGCTCAAGACCTATTTCCATCTAGGCCCAAATTCGGGGCGTTACAGAGCAGGAGGGGTAGAGGTTGTTGAGTAGCCGAGTTCGTCCGTACAAACTCGGTGAACCATTTATTCATCATCTAGAAAAAGGATTCCTTAGCCTCTCCTCCCTAGCACTCAGATATGGGTCTTGTACGACTCGAACCTACTCCGTGAACGGAGGCTTAAGCATTACTCTCTACTTCATCGGAATTATCTCGATTGGATGTCATTGCTATATGAAAACATGTTTTAAAATGGTAAAGAGATATCACACTATCACAGATTATACAATGGCATGTATAGCTAGACTCGTACACGCTACGTTCAGCCTGAGAATCGACTAAACTGTAGCTTTGATACCAATAAATGTAACACCTCTAACCCTAAATTTGTCGCCAAAATAGGGTTACAGAGTGTTACCTGAGTCACAAATCAAACAGATAGAAATTTCAAACATTTCATAACATATCAATATTCAAAATAAAACCAATCAAAATCATACATGTTATCACTTATACTAGCTGTCGAGGCCCTAAATACGCATTACAAACAAGTCAAGACTAAATCAAAAACTCAAAGAATTTTTCAAAAAACATTGAAAAATTTCAAAGCTGCAGGGGTCACACGGCCAAGAGACACGTCCGTGTCTTAGGCTGTGTGGGCATTCGAAATAGGGACACATGGACATGTCCCAGCCCGTGTCTATGCCCATGCAACTCTCTGACTTGGTCACACAGCTAAGCCACATGCCCTTGTGCTAGGCCATGTACCCTTCGAAGTAATCTCACACGCTCGTGTGCCAGGCTATGTGCTAGGCCGTGTAACAACCTGACTTGTAACCATTTTGAAAACTACAGAGGACACATACCCGTGTCACCTAGCCGTGTGTGACACACGGCTGAGACACACGCCTGTGTCTCTACCCATGTGGACAAAAATAGGCTATTTTATAAGCCATATTTCTCACCCAATTTGGCATCAACCTACACTCAACATTGTGCATATAAACAAGCCATATTAAGGCATCCAAAATAAGCAAAATCAGACCTTAAACATGTAGTATATTTATATACAACCAATATGCCCTTAGGCACCCCAAATGACAATTCATAAACATGTGTAAATATAAACACAATTTCATCATTAACCTTGTATTCAATATAACCAATTGTTCAACTAATTATGCATAATTACATCATTACATATAATGTAGATCACTTTACCAAAACATACCAATTGATGTTTAACATACCCTTTAATTTCTAACATAATTAAACATATATGTCTTACACAACATGGTACCAATTCACAACTCACAAAACACTTATACAAAATGTACATATAACTATCATTTTACCTTTCATTATTCAACCACCAATCAAGCCACACATAAACTAAATTTAAGGCCATATATATACATACCAAAATATACCAAAACACAAGCCAACCCAAATGGCTATAATCACAACAAAACATATAGGCCAACATTAGCCAAAATAACCTATACATGCCATTATAACCAAATTAAACCAACCAAAAGTACCAAAAGAGCTGATGGAGAGTGTGATATGGCTCTGACAAGCTTTCAACCTGAACGAGCTTTCGATTCACTATGGACATTCATGAATTCCTCGCATTAAAGAATGCATGAAGACACGTACTTAGCCTTCCCATACAAATGGTCACATGTATCTTCATAATGGCATGAATCTATTGGTTCCATGAATGTTCCTTATTCATGCATTCGACATTAAAGTAAGTCTATGATAAGCATTAAAATGGCCAACTAGTCAGTCCCTACAAGCACATATAAATAGGGATTACATTTCAACAATTGCAACAAGCAAACTTCAAATTACTCCCAAATGCTCAACATACACATGACTTATGAAAATAAAACATGAAACACACAACACTTCCATACAGATATAATTAAACACAACTCTCTAGATCTAAAACTAGACTCGCGAAATAACCATAATGACACATGCTAATAATTCATGATGATTAAAAACAAACCTAATGATAGAAAAATAATACATGCGTTTAAACATAAATGGACACGAAAAAATGCATAAGGTACATAAAAATTAATAATAAAACCTATGGAGAAATAAAATAAGATTAATGATTTTGGGCTTTAAAGCCCACATGCAAATGTTGCATGGGTTTTAGATTCTTTCATCTTGAATTTTGGCCCTTCAAGCTTGGGCCAGTTTCACGTCCTTTTTGCTGAGTCACATGATGTGACCATGCTCACATCAATGACCATGTATATTCAAAGAAAGTTACAAGTTATTTTCTACTTGAACGCTTATGTGCCTAATACTTATTTTTTTAGTGTTGATGGTTTGTTTTTGAAGGACAGATACTTGATCCCTACTGATTTGGGAGATCAAAATCATATCTTTGATCCTGGAGATAGTTTGGGCGCACAAGAAAGCTTAAGTAAGTATTTTTTATTGTTATTTATTCTAATCCTTTTTCCTTTTGTGTAGCTAAAGATTCGGGGACGAATCTTCTTCAGGAAGGGGGAATGATGCTAGTCTCAAGCCCCAGCTTCAAACCCATGGGTGTGATGGGCTCACTAACGTGAACTCGAGAACAAGTTGATTCACGATCTAAGTGTCCCAATCATCTAAAGAGGTACTAGTGCAAAAGTTGGTAATGTGATGGAAATTTAAACTGTAAGATAGATTTTTATACAAGTCTTGAATATAAACAAATTAGAAAAGAACCAACGTTATATAACAACGTGACCCGAATTCTATAAGGTTGGTTTAGAATCAAAAAATTTGGGGTGGATAAGGTAGATCGCCACACTTTGGGATAGAGAACAAAGTGATAAGATCGGGCTAGTGAACGCCACAAGAATGAGTTCTTGATAAGTTCAGAAAGTTCTTAAAAAACAAAGAGATTAACTCAAATATGTTTATATTATAAAACTTCTAAACTTTACATGTTTAAGACTAAAGTATTTATAGGTAAACTAAGGTAAAATGAATCGATAAAGAACGATATAGAATGGATGCGCAAGCAGATCGTAAAGTTTGTTCAAGTCACGTATTTAACTTAGGGCTCTAGACGTTAGGAAAGAAACTTGGATTTTGACATAACCTAAAACGTAATCAAATCCAAGTTAGATAAAACAATTAAAATAAGTAAATAAGATAATTAAAATAGAATAATAAATCTACAATTAGAACAACAAGGAAGAAAATAAAGAAGATAGATGGAAAGATAGAATGTTGTATGTAGAAGTCTTAAGAAGCCTTGGAAACACAAAGAATCTACAACCCCCTTCAGGCGGCTCTAATTTCCCCTCCAATACAGAAAATTGGCAGGAAAAAGTTTGAAAATGATCTCCACAATCTAAAAAGATTGTTAAAACTCTTTTAAAAGAAAACTCAAGGGAAATTCTTAAAATAAAAACTCAAAGAGAATTTAATATCCAAAACAAAAGTTGAATAATAATGAATTGTGTTATTTGTGTACAATGCAAATGCCTATATATAGGCTAGCTAAATAAATCTAAACAAAACTCTTAATTATACTAGAACTCTAATTAATCTGAACAAGTAGTTTTAAACTAAACTTTATTGTTGACATAAAACTCCTAAATAACTTAAGCTACTTAATAATTATTAAAAATTCAGAATAATAAATAAGAGTTGATAAATATAATATTAGGCTCACATAGAATAAAAATTAAGCCCAAACCGAACCCAATATGATTTAAACTCGAATTAAAAAGCCCAAAACTCATAATTCTCATCATAATCACGTCCAGAAATTCTACTCGCACAGTCTTTATTAAAACAATCATAACTTGATCTCCCAAACTCAAAACAAGTGATTCAACATGTGTTCCGAAGCTAAGAGATAGATAAGACATCTAAACCCAGAAATGCCTGGATCTTATCTAAAAAGTTATCGCAAGTCTGCTGATTTCCCGAACATAAAAAATTAGCAGCTTTAGCAAATGAAATTTAATAAATTTCACCCCATTTGTGCATTTACCAAGCAAAGTACCCTTGAACATCTCTGGGTATCTTGAACCTGGCATTGAACATAGCCCCTGAAGTTGCATGCTTGCTTATTTATTTATCCCGAACCTTATTCCTCTCCTGGATCGTCGCTTCCATTCTTTGAGCCTTAGTAGACAAGGCTGCAAAATCTCTTATCTAAAGTGTAACAACCCATTTTTCAGTGGTGTCAGAAATAGTGGTTTTGGGGCCACCAAATTCGATGAGTAAGTTTGTAAATATTATTATTTAATATTTACAAGTCAAAAATGGTTTTAAGTGGTTTTTGATTTGATAATTTATGTTATTTAAGCGATTTATTAAGTTCAAGTGGTAAGACCCTAAGGTCAAGTGGTTTTAGAAAATGAGGTATTGAGACCTCGTTTCTATAAACTGAGCTATAAATATTTTTATATTTATGGAGTGTCATTAAGGTGGTATTAAAGTTTCGTTGAAAAATTTTAACGTTTCAATAGTTAATTAATTGAAAAGGACTAAATTGTAAAAAAAGTAAAACTTGATAACTATTTAATTTGAGTGATTAAATGGTTTATTGAATAAAGGAAATGGTACTTAAATGGTAACTAACCCATTTAAGAATTTAGTGGACAATTATGGGCATGGATTTGATGTTTTATTTAATTACTAACCAAGGTTAAAATGGTAATTTGATAATTACATTAAATTAAATAAAACCCAAATCCATTATCATCTTTTACAAACTTTCTTCACTGAATTCTAACGGAGGATGAAGCCATTTTTTAATTGAAGCTTTAGGCCATGGTGAAATTCTTGCATGGTATGTGATTTTGGCCTCATTTTTAATAATTTTGATGTTTTTAATATCGTTGCAACTAGGTCCAGCTAGCCTATACCTTTGATTTTGAAATTGTTAAAGATTTTAAATGTTGCCATTGATAAATCTATGTGATTTTAGTTATTAAAGGATGAATATGAAATGTTCGTTGAGATTTAAAAGTATTTTGTTAAGTAATTTTGATGAATTTTCTAATTAGGGACTAAATTGTTGAAATAGTAAAAGTACAAGGATTTGATGTGAAATTATTTCAAATAGCTGTATTGGAAGCTAAAAATATTTGGATGCTTTGAAATTTTAATAAAAATGGTTAATTTGCATGTTTTAGGCTCAAGGACTAAATTGAATAAAAGTAAAATTTTAGAGACAATTTTGTAAAAATGTCAAAAGTGACTAAATTGCATAAAATACATTTTTTCTATCTAAATAGATTGAATAAAATTATTAATTTTGAACAAGATCGAGTGGAAAATCGAAGAAAATGGAAAATTACCAAAATACCTCTATACTTTGTCATTTCTACAATTTAGTCAAGTAAGTTTCGTACATTTAAATAGCATTTTAAATTGTTGTTTTAAATACTATCATGTTATATTATCATATCATGCCTCAACAGAAAATTCCAACGACGTATCGATGAGTATCGATTAAAGAAAATGAATGGTTTCGACCATTGAATATGAAAAGGGATGGTGACGACCATCAAATATGAGAAGGGATAGTGACGACCATCAAATAAGAAAAGGGATGGTTTCGACCATCAAATATGGAAAGGGATGGTGATGACGATCGAATAAGAAAAGGGATGGTTTCGACCATCGAATACGAAAAGGGATGGTGACAACCATCGAATATGAAAAGGGATGGTGACGACCATCGAATATGAAAAAGGATGGTGAAGACCATCAAATATGAAAAGGAATTGTGACGACCATCGAATATGAAAAGGGATGGTGACAACCATCGAATATGTAAAGGGATGGTTTCGACCATCGTTTAGCACTCTTTGTGTAAGCTTCGATAAGGGTTCGATGAAATTCT
The DNA here is from genome assembly GCA_008044935.1 of Gossypium turneri. Taxonomy (NCBI): domain Eukaryota; kingdom Viridiplantae; phylum Streptophyta; class Magnoliopsida; order Malvales; family Malvaceae; genus Gossypium; species Gossypium turneri. The sequence continues at coordinate 19,827,964 of CP032572.1, read as the reverse complement.
GTTTGATATTATGGAAAGGTATGAAGTATGCATATTCATAATTATGAAAAGTATGATTTAAGTGATACTATGTTTATGTGCCATATCTTACCATGTGATGATATTGCTAAGTTATGTGTTTAATCACTAACTTGTGGCTACGGATAATGTTATGTTTATGTCTTATGTGTTATGCAAATGTGGTAAGTGTTCAATATAAACTAAGACATGTATGCATGAAACTCATTGAAATGGTGATATATAGAAAACATGATATGTTATGAGGGATGATAAATCCAATTAGATCATGCTCAACTATAATGGTTATCTATGTTAAGTTCACCTGAATTATATTCAATTATGCTAACCTGTGTTGTTGTTGGTGCTTAGGCTTGTGCCAAGTTTATAATCGAATTATATCATGTTAAATCTTAATGAAATACATTGAAACGGTAAGTGCTCAATTGGTAACATGCTTATGTTCATTAAAAGATGGAATAAATCAAAGTATATAATTTCTTATGAAATGGTTGATCATGTAGTTGATTCCAAAAGAACTATGTTTAAATGCACTACCTTGTAGTCATAGTTGATGTTATGCTTATAACTTTTATGTTATGTATATGAAACGGGTGAGAATAGGTAATGAAATGGTCAATTCATAGTTGAAATGAAATTTGATGAAAAGGGAGTAATAAGTTTGAATGATGTACTATATGTGAGAAATTTACGTATACTATGGATGAATATACCTATATCAAGGATAAATACACTAAGTCAGGAATTGATAATGATGTTTAGACTTATGATAAGCTTTGGGAACGGAATGAAAAGAAAGTAAATTGAAAAAGTGTATAATCTTATATAAAGGTTGATGATTATCTATTAAGTCCCATAAAATCCTATCATGTTATGAATGATAAATATATTTGACATTAATGAACTTATTCATTTGTGAGTTGATGATCATATCAATTTGTGAATCTTATGGCATTGTCATTGATTTATGTTTATTCTATAAAGGTTATTATTGAAATGGAATATTATACTTAAAGTTTATACGAGCTTACTAAGCATTCATTGCTTATGTAGTCATTTTCCTTTACAGATTATCGAAAGCTCGATCAGGTTGGAAGCTAGTCAGAGATCCATCACACTATTCATCGATTTTATTGATAGATCTTAATGCTTTGGTCATGGTTATAATTGTTGAAATATGTGAAACCCATATATTTTGGGGATATATTTTAAATTTATTTCGGTAGATAAATCTTATTTAGGTAGATAAATCTTAGAATAAACCATTTGAGATATTCTAGGAATATTTTATTTTATTTTTTAGTAATTTATTAGAATAAGGGAATTATTTTCCCTTATCTTTTAGTAGTTTATTAGAATAAAGAATTATTTTTCCAATTAGGTTATGACTCTTTTCTCTATTTAAGTTCAATTCTTTAGTTAATAAAATACAAAATAGTTTTATTAAATGCTCTCTTGAAAACTGTCATTGCATCTGAGCTAGGTTAAATCTCTAGTAACATCATGGTTAAAACAACCTTCACTAGAGATAAGAGATCTAGCAATCAAACAGAGGAAGAAAGTTCTAAAGTTGAAACAACTACCGAGAGTACAATGACTCAAGGGACAGAGGCGTCTCACCTTTCTTTTCAGCTGACATCTCACAAGACGAATTGCGCTACAATTATGATCAAATTAATACAAAACATTGATTTAGCAAATCAACAATTCGATAAGAGATTACATCTAACACAAGTTCTAATAACCCCTAATGAATACATATTACCCACAAAATAAGAAGGCTCACAAATGGCCACAAGTCTAGTGGGTTCCCTTTGACCCATCACTCAACTATGAACTGAAAGAAAAGCGAAAAACGAGGTAAGTTTGCAAGAATTTATTGAGTTCCTGAAGAGATTAAGCTTAGCAGATGATAACAGACATAAGAAATAGGAACTCAGGCTGACAACCAACTCACCATATTTGGCAGATACATTCCCCTAGTCCACAAGACATCTGGTGAATCTGAGTTTAAGGCGTAGTGTTGTAAAGTTATCAGATTGGTGTAGTGTAATATGCCACTTACAGTTTTGTAGCGTATTGAAATGTGGCGTATCGTAACCGCCATAGAGGTGAATAAATGTTTTATGTTATTCTTATTTTGTTATCTAAGAGATATGTATAGCAGGTGAAGTATAAGCCAATTGAGTTTCCGCCATATGCATGGTACGTTCAGTTTGTCTGAGTATTGTGCTAGTTGAGTTTTGTAATAAGATCTGGTTAAGGGTCAATTAGATTGACTGGTCAAAAATCAATTATACAAGATTATCATTTATGTTTCTCTCGAAACCTATAGGCCATTAAGAATGAAAAAATTTAGATTCAAGTGACACTTGTGAAGTTCAACTAAGAGAAATGGGTTATATATATATGGGTGAGAAGGTTTTGTGAGGGAGTTACTTCTTCCTTCTATATAACTCTTTCATTCTTTTTCTTAAATCTAAACATTATCTCTTTCTCATTAAGTTGGAAGCTAAGGTTCTCGATTTAATCAGTGGTTGTTCTACCTCCTGGTAAGGATTATAGCTTTGCATGTTAAGTTTTTGAAGGAGTAAAGATGTTATGAATTAATATGAACAGTAATTTGTAGGTATAAGGCTTTGCATAGGGGTTATCAGTGATTGAGATGATAGTAATTTATGTGTAAATGGGTTTTAATGATGAATCTGTGTTCTTTGAACAATTGTTGCTGCTAGTTCGAGATGGATGTCCAAGACTAGAGTTTCGAGTTACATTTATGATGAGTATCAGGTGACTCTCTATTCTGACTCTTACACATTAATAGTTCAGGTAAAGATATATAAATAATGATTACACCGCAGATGAAAGGGTAAGTGTGTGAAGCATGGTAAAGATGTTATATGTGTATGATGATGTTAGATATGCAAGAAATACTGACTAAATAGAAAGTTGAGTGGTAAGCATGCAGGTAAAGTACGATATGGGAATATATGGATGAATCAGATGTGTGAACAAATCTAGGTAAGTAAATTCTAGGTAAAATGTCCCTTATGATGCCTATGGTAGGGTAGTTATATTGCTAACCAAACTAGAAGATCATGATACATGAAAGTGTGTAAGTCTATGTGGCTGAGACCCATGACATGATATAACTGTATGAATGTTAATGGTGTAGCCTTCGATAATGTACAGATCGAACTGGTAGATCGCGATACATGAAATTTATGTATAAGTCCATGAGGGAGAAACCCATGACACTTTCTATGAAAGTCCGTCGGGACAGTAAACATGTGATTTTGTATGTTGCCATTGTGGCATACTCTGCTAAGTTTGTATGGTATAATGTGATTATCTACTCTTATGGTAAGCTCTGGATAAGTTCGGAGTGTTCTATGATAGATATTGCTATAATAAGGTTATGATACGTTTGAGGTCAATTTGGTTGAAATAGATTTGTGGTATAGTCAAATAAGTTTTAAAAGAGGTTCTTAAAAAGAAGTGTGTATCTATATGTTCAAAAAAGGGTATCCGCCATGGTAATTTGTTAGTTGTGAATATGGGCATATTCGTAGTTATGAAAGACATAAGAAATTGTCAATTTGAATTCACCTACGTTATGTAGCGTTGAAACTTGAGTATTTAGTATCCGTCATATCTGAAGGTATTATGTCTTGCTTTGGAGTCTTATGGAATCTGAGTTGTTTGTCATCTTAGGTAGATTTGTGTTCTGTAACAAAAATGTGGGAAATTATTCAGAATGATCTAGAGAATTCATTATCAGTATAAGCATGTATTGAGTTGAATAGAAAATGATCTGATTTGGTAAACTGATTGTATCCAACTTATCGTGGGAATCCGTCAAATATGTAAGAATTCGCTAGTGAGCAATATCCGTGAACAGCCATTCTGGAATAAGTGTATATGTGAGAGATGGTCTGTATAAGGTGGATTTTGATGGTATATTCTTTTGAAAAGTACTTTTTTGGTTTTAAGAGAAAAAATATATTGAGGTGATGTCTGGAACAATTTTAAGTCAGTCAGGTAGTTAGAAAAGAACTGGTATGCTAAGAGTATGGTAGTTGTAAGCTTAAAATTTTTGAAAGCATTCACCAAAATAGAAGCAAGATGTTAAGAATGGTAGCTAGCGCATATATATTCATTCGATATAAAAAAAATCTCCACCAAGGTATTATGTGTTAACCCTCACTAAGTTCTCCTAAACTTACAAGTGTTATGTTTATGTTTCAGGTATTGTTGTGAATGTTTATGCTAGGAGTGTGCCAAGGTAGCGACGAAGAGGGTTATTATGCATATAGTGGAAAAGTGGCGTATTGTAGGGTCACACCCTAAAGAGTCTATCCTTGATAAACTTTTGAATTGTTTTATGGTGTAATAAGTCTAACGTATTATTTTAAAATACTTTTCCTAATTTCCCAGATAATTAGATTTTAGATAGAATAATATGTAAAAGGTTTAAATTAAAGTGTATAAGAAGGCTTCTTTAAAAAATTTTGCTAAGTTATGTATGGTAACACCCGAGATCCAGACCCAGTGAGTCGGGTCGAGTTGAGGGCATTACATGACAACTGCAGACACATCTGCTCCACTAACTTGCTACTTACTTGGTCTAACCAAGTTATGATTAATAGGTTTACTGTTAATTCTTTCCATATAATGTGCACCAACTCATGCACCCTTTGTTTTTTCTTTTTCTCTCATACTCCCTTCCTTGTGCTACCTTCTAATCTTGATTCCTGAAGAACCTATTATATCATGGGTCTTCATAATTTCTCTTCTATACCATACACAACACTCCCTTCATATCCCCCCTCACCCCCTTCCTTGTTTGGACACATAATTTTTCCCTCGCAAGGCCTAGTTTCACCAATCACGGTTTGCATCTATGTGCTATACTGAAGCCAAACAATTCATCCTGGATCTTCAGTATCAATATGCATATCATTACATTGACCACTTCGCACTAGTTTGGATAAGAAGCTTATGCACCAAGGAAGGAGTCCTTTTAGATTATTCATATATCAAGCCTTTAAGTCTTTTATCGTTCTTGACCATGCATGCAACTGACTTTGGGAACATAATCCACTAGACATTAATACAAGTGACAAGGAACAACGCCACTTACCTCGCTGAACAACAAAAACTATGAATCAGAACAATACACACTTTAACTCTAGGTAAAAACGAACTCACCAAAATGTATTACTTTAGAGCTTTATCTACTCTACCTGTTCCTTACCTTTGGAACTAGGGTGTAACGCCCCAAAATTTTAATTTTGAGTATTGTGAATATGTGACACAAACATCTGTCAGCTTAAATGGTTATGTGTTCTGGGAGTGTTTAGGAGGTCCCAAGTTCAAGCCAGGACTTGGGAAAATTTTGGTATTTTTATGAATAAGCCATATCTTTGGTCAGTAGGCTTTTAAGTAAAAGTTGGCAAATAATTAATAGAATGGGCCTGCTGGTCAGGTGGATTAGTGGAGTGTTAGTGTGAGGGATGTCATGGGTTCAAATCTTTGGGACGGCAAGGGTTGTATTTTGCTCCTAATTTCGGCAAGAGTTGAGCTGAACTAGGTTTTTGAGTGGTGGATGTGTAGTGGGAAGTGAGGGAGCCTTTTTTGGAGTGAATTAGGGGATTATGGGGGAGAATATCAAAAATCTAATCACTTTTTCCTTTTTCAAAAAAAAAAAAGAGAGTCATTTTTCTCTCCATCATTCTGACATTTTCTCTCCCCTATCTCTATCGATTTTCTTTTCTTCTGTGCTTCTTACTCGACTATCTTTTCTTTTTTTTCCTCTACTGTCGAAATTCCCTTGTTCCCCCTAAACCATTTTTTCCTCTTGATTTCGTAACGTTACGCGGCACTTGTGCAAATTCAGTAAGTTGTTGGGTATCATTTTAAGAGATTATTTTGTGTTCAATAGTCTAATTCCGAGGTGTTAGTAGCAGCATTTCACGAGGATTAAGGCTTTCCTCGTGATTTTTGTAAACGTACTGATCTGAAATTTTTACGGCTTTAGAGTGCTCAGGGACTATTTTAGCATCAAACAAAACCAGGTATGTACCTGAAACACAAAAATAAGGGATTCGGTGAAAAGCCAAAATTGCTTGTTGTTTGGACAGCAGTAATAGGCTAATTTTGAAAAAAAAGCCATAAATTGTGAAAATCGAATTACAGGATGAAAAAATATGTGATTAAGGATATTTGAGTCTAGTTTCTTATAGAAGAAACTAAGTGAGCAAAAGAATTTCATATTATGAGATATTTGAATTTTAGTGAGACAGGGTCAGAATAATTTCAGAATCCCCTATCCTGACTTTGGAAAATTATTAAAAATTGCATAAAATAATTATGGGTTAGAATATATATATAAGTTTAAAATCCTGAATGAGTCTACTTTCAATATAAACAAATGAGAACATCATCCGAATTCTGTACGAGAAGATAATTAATATTTAGTGCAGAAAGGTCGAAACTATTAGACAGCATAATAGGGGAAATTTTAAAGAATAAACTGTACTTATTAGCTAAACCATTAATTCTAAAAATTTTATGGTAAGAATATATGTGAGTCTGGTTTCAAGGAAAATTTGCAGATCTTGATTCGAAATTCTGTAGCTAAAGAGACAAAAAATTTAGTAACAGCAACTCAAGTAGACAACTTTGAAGGATCATATAAGTAAATAGTGGAAACACGTATGAATAATTAGCTAGCACGGGTTACATTAAAATGGATCACAAGGCCAAGGCCAATTTGGGTCATGTGGGCCACACGGGCGTGTGAGCCAACATGGGCGAACATCAAGGGCTTGTAGGCCCATTTTTACTGTTTGACTGATAAGGTTGCACGGGTCGCCCTAGTCGACTGTGAACCTACTGTAGGGTCGGTAAGCTTACCTAGACCCCTACTTGACTGAAATGACTGTATGACTGATATGATTAAGCCTGATGATGTCCCACTGATTTGATAATGTATGCCCTATTTACATGCATGATATTATGTTATAACATGTCATATCTGTATATTGCATTGCATTGGGTTGGGGGATTATAATGTTCGGAGGAAGTGTACTGAAAGGCCTCGAGCCTAATTTACTGGCAGTTCAGCTGCAAACTACTGTCTAGTGCCGCATTCAATACTACTTTGAGTGTAGGGATGGTTGGGTTGATTATATCCCCACATGGAGTGTAGGGTTTGACGGAGATGGTGTGTAGGGGCTGGATGGGTAGGATTTTTGTGACTGCATATCTGTTACTGCTACTGATACTGTGATGGGTTAAAGCCCTACTGAATGACTGTTTTTGTATTGAGATAGGCTAAGGCCCAAACTGGATTGATACTGATACTGAAAAGGGCGTAAGCCCAAACTGTGATTATCTCTTTACTGTCTTTTCATTTGTATGGGGATTACACACTGAGTTTACGTAAACTCACCCCTTCTGTTTAATCTATACAAGAAATCCCCAAATTTAGGCGGATCGGTGCGGCGGAGGACTCAGTAGTGGCCATACGACTTCTTTTACACTGTTTATTACCTATTTATGATTTTACTTCTGTTTAATCTACTTTTATTTGACTTTTATACGATTTTATGATTTAAATCTACTAGTGTTAGGTAAAACTCGGGTTTTCAAATGAAATTAATGTTTTATCAAAAATACCACAAAAACGCAAACTGTTTAAAAGCTTCTGCAATAAGAAAACATTTTGAAATTGAATAACGATTTGTAAATGAATAATGTTTTGGAAACGAACGACACGATTTGAAATTAACATAAGATAATGAAAAAAATGGTTAAATAGAAAAGGGGATTTTGCAACGACTTATTTTTTGAAAAACACTACCTTATGGCATCGTTAGATTTAGCCATAACGTCTAGGCCGGGTCTAAGGTGTTACATTTAGTGGTATTAGAGCCAGGTTACAAAACTCAGCTGTGGATTTGGGTTTTTAAGACATGATTTTTGAGAACTGATTTTTAAATGTTTTCACTGAAATTATGGTACACCAAGTCTCTGGCGCCGATCCAGTAAGTTTTCTGAAACTGTGAATTGTTTAAACTGAAACTAAAACTATCTTTGATAGTATATCCTGAAATTTTTATAGGTAGTATATATTGAGACTACTATAGATAGACTATACTGAAAATACTTAAAATAGTGTATACTGAGACTGTAGTAAAACTGATAGACATTGATTGACACTGCGATGTATGAAACAAACTTTACACTTCCGATACTGTTTTCATAAAATATCTGTTAATAAATACTGGAACTGTAAACTGATGCATAAAACTGTTAATCCTGATAAAATGCAATTAGACAATGAGCACCAGAGGTGCTCGCGGACGGGGTACTAGAGGCCAAGGTAAAGGCTATAAAGGGGCTCGAGCTGAGTCCTCGTCATCAGGCAGTCTGCCAAATTTGGGTATGAGTGAGATGCCAGTGTCGCCTTCTATTGAGACTGGGTCTTAAGATCGCATGGCTGGGGACGATGCATTGTCTCAGGCTATGCTAAGGATTTTAGAGAGGGTTGTTAGGCCTAATACTAGATTTGGGGGCCGAGGGTCGGTTACAAAATGACTCTGGTCCAATGGGCCTGAGCTCTTCAAGGGTGTCACTAGGGTCACCCTAATGTGGTCGAGTATGAGGCCGAGTTTTTTAGACTAAGCCGCTATGCGCGAGGTATGCTGGCATCTAAGTATGAACGATGTGTCCGCTTTGAGGATGGCCTCAGAGATAATTAGAGAGTTCTGATAGCCCCGCTGGGGGAGTGAGATCTTTCTACCCTGGTCGAGAAGGTGAAAATCGCTTAGGAGGATATGGAGGTAGTCATGATCAGAGAACGTCAGAACTATTTATCTAATGTGATCTCTGCACTGGTGGCAGAAAAGTTGGTTCGTAAGGGATGTGAGGCATTCTTGGCTTATGTAAATGTTTCAGATTCTAGGGACTCTACATAAGGATATCAGAATGGTAAAGGATGTTTCAGACGTCTTTCCTGATGAGCTATCGGGTTTACCTCCGAATCGTGAAGTGGAGTTTGGGATAGAGCTCCTTCCTGCTACAACTTCGCTGTCTATCTCTCCATATAAAATGGCACTAAAGGTTTGGAGCTTAAGGCTCAGATTCAAGAGCTTTTAGATCGTGGGATCATCTACCCTAGTGTGTCTCCGTGGGGAGCAATGGTTCTATTTGTAAAGAAAAAGGATGGATCCATGCGTATGTGCATCGACTACAGGCAACTGAATAAATTGACCATTAAGAATAAGTACCCCCTATCGAGGATAGATGATCCTTTTGACCAGTTCTGAGGAGCTTCAGTTTTCTCTATGATTGACCTTCGATTTGGATATCATCAATTAAGGGTTAAGGAGGCTGATGTTCATAAGATGTTTAGGACTTGTTATGGTCACTACGAGTTCCTAGTGATGCCATTCGTACTGAATAATGCACCGACAGATTTCATTGATTTAATGAATCGAATGCTCCAGCTTTATCTAGATCGGTTTATAGTGGTATTCATCGACCTTATGTCTGAATCTACCGATGTCACAAAGTAGTGCTTTTCGAAAAATATGTCGTTGCTAAATCCCCTTTTCTATTTAACCATTTTTTTAATTATCTTAGGTTAATTTCAAATCGTGTTGTTCGTTTCCAAAACATTATTCATTTAAAAGTTGTTGTTCAATTTCAAAATGTTTTCTTATTGCGGAAGCTTTTAAACAGTTTATGTATTCGTGGTATTTTTGATAAAACATTAATTTCATTTGAAATCCGAGTTTTACCTAACACTAGCAAATTTAAATCATAAAACCGTATAAAACCCAAATTTCAACCAAAATCCGCAAAGGCCATAATTACAGCAAAATACTCCCAAATAAAAGTAAAATCATAAATAGGTAATAAACAGTGTAAAAGGAGTCGTGTGGCCACCACTGAGTCCTTTGCCATAACGATCCTCCTAAATCTGGGGATTACCTGTACAGATTAAACAGAAGGGGTGAGTTTACGTAAACTCAGTGTGTAATCCCCATACAAATGAAAAGACAGTAAAAAGATATTCAAGTTTGGGCTTAAGCCCTTTTCAATATCAGTATCAGTCTAGTTTGGGCCTTAACCCATCTCAGTACAAAAATAGTCATGCAGTACGGCTTTAGCCCATCACAGTATTAGTAGCAGTAACGGATATGCAGTCACAAAAATCCTACCCATCCAGCCTCTAAACACCATCTCTGTCTAACCCTACACTCCATATGGGGATATAATCAACCCACCCACCCCTATACTCCAAGTAGTACCAAATGCAGCACTAGACAGTAGTTTGCAGCTGAGCTGCCAGTAAATTAGGCTCGAGGCCTCTCAGTACACTTCCCCCGAACATTATAATCCCCCAACCCAATGCAATCCAATATACAGATATGACATGCTATAACATAGTATCATGCATGTAAATAGGGCACACCGTATCAAATCAGTGGGACATCATCAGGCTTAATCGTATCAATCATTCAAACATTTCAGTCAACTAGGGGTCTAGATAAGCTTACCGACCCTACAGTAGGTTCACAGTCGACTTGGGTGACCCGTGCAATCTTATCAATCAAACAGTGAAAATGGGCCTACAAGCCAATGACGTTCGCCCATGTGGCCTACATGACCAAAATTGGCCTTGGCCTCGTGATACATTTTAATGTAACCCGTGCTAGTTAATTATTCATATGTGTTTCCACTATTTACTTATATGATCCTTCACAACTGTCTACTTGGTCACTGTTACTAAATTATTTGTATCTTAAGCTACAGAATTCCGAATTAAGATCCGCAAATTTTTCATGAAACCAGACTCATATATATTCTTACCATAAAAATTTCAGAATTATTGGTTTAGCCAATAAACACAGTTTAATCTTTAAAGCTTCCCCTATTCTGTTGTCTAACAGTTCTGACCTTTCTGAACTAAAAATTAATTATCTTCTCATACAGAATTTGGATGATGTTCTTGTTTGTTTCTCTTGAAAGTAGACTCATTCAAAATTATAAACATATAAATTCTAACCCATAATTATTTTTATACAATTTTTAATAATTTTCCAAATTTGGGACAGGGGATTCCAAAATCATTCTGACCCTATCTCACTAAAATTCAAATATCTCATAATATGAAATTGTTTTACTTACTTCATTTCTTTGATGAGAATCTAGACTCAAATATATTTAATCCCATATTTGTTTCATCCTCTAATTTGATTTCCACAATTTATGGTGATTTTTCAAAGTTAGCCTACTCCTGTTGTCCAAACAGCAAGCAATTTCAGCTTTTCGCCGTATCCCTTATTTTTGTGTTTCGGGTACACACCTAGTTTTCTTTGATGCTAAAACAGTCCTCGAGCACTCCAAAGTCGTAAAAAATTCAAATCGGTACGTTTACAAAAATCACGATGAGAGCCTTAATGCTCACGAAATGCTACTGCCAACACCCCAGAATTAGACTATTGAACACAAAATAATCTCTTAAAATGATACCCAACAACTTACTGAATTTGCACAAGTGCTACTTAACACTACGAAATCAAGAGGAAAGAATGATTTAGAGGGAACAAGGGAATTTCAACACTAGAGGAAAGAAAAGAAAAGATAATCGAGTAAGAAGCAAGGAAGAAAAAAATCGGTAAAGATGGGGGAGAGAAAACGGCAAAAAGATAGAGAGAAAAAGGAAAAAGGAAAAAGTGATTAGATTTTTTATATTCTCGTCCATAATCCCCTAATTCACTCCTAAAATTGCTCCCTCACTTCCCACTACACATCCACCACTCAGAAACCCAGTTCAGCATAACTCTTGCTAAAATTAGGAAAAAAAATATAACCCTTTCCATCCCAAAGATTCGAACCCATGACATCCCTCACACTAACACTCCACTTATCCACCTGACCAATAGGTCCATTCTGTTAATTATTTGCCAACTTTTACTTAAAAGCCTACTGACCAAAGATAGGGCAGGGCTTATTCATAGAAATACCAAAATTTACCCAAGTCCTATCTTGAACTTGGGACCTCCCAAACACTCCCAGAACATATAACCACTAAAGCTAACAGATGTTTGCGTCACACATTTACAATACCAGAAATTAGAATTTTGGGGCGTTACAATTCTACCCCTTAAAGAAAATTTTGTCCTCGAAATTTACCAGATCAGAACAGATGAGGACACTGCTGACACATCGCATCCTCAGGCTCCCATGTGGCTTCCTCAGTTTTATGATTATGCCATACAACCTTTACCAGTGGAATAGATTTCCTTCTCAGAACCTTAACGTCGCGATCCAGAATCTGAATTGGCTCCTCCCCAAAGGTCAAATCTGGCCTAACCTTGATCTCCTCAATAAGAACAATATGCGTGGGATCAGAGTGGTAGTGCCTCAACATAGAGACATGGAACACATCGTGAATCCAATCAATTCTAGAGGTAACTCCAACTGGTAGGCAACCGATCCCATACGTTTCAGTATGCGGTAAAGCCCAATAAACCTAAGGCTCAACTTACCCTTACGACCAAACCTCAATATCTTTTTCCATAGTGAGACCTTGAGAAAAATGAAATCCCCCACATAATACTCAATCTCTCGACGCTTCAGATCAGTGTAGGACTTCAGCCTATCAGTTGCCGCTTTTAATTGATCCTGAATCAGTCTAAATTTATCCTCAGTATTAGAAACTAGTTCAGGGTCCAGAACATGCCGCTTGCCCAACTCAGTCCAACATGAAGGTGTGTGACACCTATGGCCATATAAAGACTCGTAAGGTGCCATTTGAATGCTAGACTGATAGCTGTTATTATAAGCAAACTCTGCTAGCGGCAAGTAATTCTTCCAACTGCCTCGAAAATCAATCACACAACTCCTCAACATAACCTCCAGTATCTGAATCACCCTCTCTAACTAACTGTCAGTCTGAGGATGAAACGCAGTACTGAAGTCCAATCTTGTACCCAGAGCTTGATGTAACTTCCTCCAAAATCAAGACGCGAAACGAGGATCCCTATCAGAGGTGATCAAAATCAGTACTCTATGCAGTCTCATTATCTCAGAAATATAAAGCTTCACCAACTTGTACAGAGGATAATCAGTACGAACCAGTATAGAGTGGGCGGACTTGGTCAATCAATCCACGATGACCTATATTGAATCCTTCTTAATGGGTGTTAGAGGCAACCCATTAACGAAATCCATAGTTACGCGCTCCCATTACCAAAGAGGAATCTTAACCGGCTGCAGTAAACCTGAAGGTAACTGATGCTCAACCTTATCCTGTTGGCAAGTTAGACATCTGCCCACAAAATCAGTAACCTCACGTTTCAACCCTGGCTACCAATATAACTCACGAAGGTCTCGATACATCTTATTTCCACCAGGATGCATAGCATAAGAGCTACTATGCACCTCTCGCAGTATAGACAGCTTCAATTTAGTATCTTTCGGTACACAGATTCTCTCACAAAAATAGAGTACCCATTCGCTATTCAGTCCAAAATCCTCAGTATTCCCACTCTCAATCTGTTGAAAACGAAATCCAAACGACTCATCCCTTTTCTGCTTACCCTTAATATGCTCTATCCACGTCAGTTTAGCTTGTAATTTGGCCAACAGACTACCATCATCAAATAAACTTAGGCAACCAAATATCGCCCTCAAATCAGTCATAGCCCTAAGGCTTAGTGCATCAACCACCACATTAGCCTTACCAAGGTGGTACTCAATGGTGCAGTCATAGTCTTTAAGCAGCTTAATCCTTCTACGCTGCCTAAGATTATCCTTCTGAGTAAGGAGATACTTGAGGCTTTTATGATCAGTGTAGATGATACACTTCTCACCATACAAATAATTCCTCTAGATTTTCAATGCGAATACCACAGCAGCCAACTCCAAGTCATGCGTCAGATAATTCGCCTCATGGGTCTTAAGCTGAAGAGATGTATAGGCTACCACCTTACCATCCTGCATCAACACACATCCCAAACCGACATGTGATGCATCACTATAAACAATAAACTCATTTCTAGGCTCCGATTGTATTAGAATAGGGGCATCATTCAGTATAGTCTTAAGCTTCTCAAAGCTCTCTTGTTGTGCATCAGTCCAGTTAAATGGCACACCCTTATGTAGCAACTTAGTCAAGAGGGCTGCAATCAATGAAAAACCGTCTACAAATCATCAATAACATCCCATCAGTCCCAAAAAATTATAGATCTCAACACGTTCCTAGGCTGCTTTTACTCCAACATAGCCTCAATCTTTCGAGGACAACTTGAATCCCCTCAGTCGAAACTACATGACCTAGAAATGTCTCCTCAAGCAGCTAGAACTCGCACTTACTAAACTTAGCATAGAGTTATTTTTCCCTCAAAGTCTGAAGAATGACTCGAATGTGCTCATAATGCTTATCCTCAGTCCTCGAATAAACCAGTATGTCGTCGATGACTACCACCACAAACCGATCCAAATAAGGCTGGAACACTCGATTCATTAAATCTATGAAAGCTGTCAGTGCATTAGCTAGTCCGAATGGCATTACTAGGAACTTTTAGTGACCACAACGAGTCCTAAACGTCGTCTTATGAACATCAGCCTCTTTAACTCTTAATTGATGATATCTAGATCGAAGGTCAATCATAAAGAAAACTGAAGCTCCTCGGAACTGGTCAAACATATCATCTATCCTCAGTAGGGGTACTTATTCTTAATGGTTAATTTATTCAGCTACCTGTAGTCAATGCACATACGTATGGATCCATCCTTTTTCTTTACAAACAGAACTGGTGCTCCCCACATAGACACACTAGGGCAGATGAACCCACGATCTAAAAGCTCTTTAATCTGAGCCTTAAGCTCCACAAGCTCATTCGGTGCCATTCTATAGGGAGTGATGGACACCGGAGCAATACCAGGAATGAGCTCTATCCCAAGCTCCACTTCACGATTCGGATGTAAACCCGATAGCTCATAAGGAAAGACGTCTGGAACATCCTTTACCGTTCTGATATCCTTAACTGTAGAGTCCCTAGAATCCAAAACACTTACATAGGCCAAGAATGCCTCACATCCCTTACGAAGCCAACTTCTCCGCCACTAGTACAGATATCACATTAGATAAGTAGTTCTGACGTTCTCCGATCATGACTACCTCCATATCCTCCTCAGTGATTTTCGCCTTCTTGAACAGGGCAGAAAGATCTCACTCCCCCTGCGGGGCTATCAGAACTCTCAAATTATCTCTGAGGCCATCCTCAAAGCGGACATATCGCTCACACTCAGATGCCACCATACCTCGCGCATAGTGGCTCAGTCTCAAAAACCCGACCTCATACTCGACCACATTAGGGTGACTCTAGTGACACCCAAGAAGAGCTTAGCTTTATTGGATCGGAGTCATTCTGAAACCGACCCTCGACCCCCAAATCCAGTATTGGGCCCAGCGACCCTCTCCAAAATCCTTAGCATAGCCTGGGACAATGCATCGTCCCCAGCCATGCTGATACGAGTCACAAAGGCTTTAGATGCGTATACGAAGGAAAAAGAAAATCAAGATTCACTTTCTTGTTTTCAAGAAAATCAAGAAACCAAATCTTGGCCTAATTTTGCTGTTTGGAGCGATTTCAAGAATCAAGAAAACCAAGATTTCAAATCTTGGAAATCTTGGTCCAAGAAACCGAATCTTGCAGCTAAAGCGCATTGGATCTCTGTGATGAGCATCAACGAACCAATTTCGGTAGGAGACGGACTACAAGCCCAAGTTCTTGAAGGCAAGGCCCAATAAGAAGATTCCAAGCCCAACCAAGAAGTTCAAACCATACTTAGTTGAAAATCAGGCCAAATTGTTAAAGTGGCCCAATTTGTAAAATTTTAATTGTTTAAATACCTAGTTTTATTTTTTAGACTTTAGGATTATTATTTATGTAAAAATTCGGCCCAAGCAGCCCATTAATTGCCTTGGCTGAATTTTCCCTCTCAATTCATTAATTAGGGTTTTTTTTTAAGTTTTCCTAATGAGATTAGGAAATAGTTAGAAGGCCTATTAATAGGCATGGCCGGCCACCTTGTGAGATACATTAGAAATACATTGAAAATTTCAGTTTTATTTTTGAGTGAAAATTCTCTTTGAGTTCTCCAAGAATTTTCTCTTGAGTTTTCTTTAGAAGTTGTTTTAACAATCTTTTTGATTGTGGGAGCCATCTTCAGCCTTCTTCTTGCCATTGATCTTCATTGGAGGGGAGATTAGAGCCGTTTGAAGGGAGTTGTGAAATCTTTCGAGATTTCAAGGCTTCTTAGGACTTATCTTTATTTGCTTGCTGTCAATTTTTCTTTCTTTTAAATTCTGATTGCGCCGATTCTTTAACTCACTTATTTGATCTTCTTGTTTTATTTCCAGCCTTCTTCAACGTTAAAAAAATAGATCAGCACTCTTCTTGACAACCACGATCGATCCAATCCATCTTTTTCCCAATTGTTCTTGCCGAATTATTTCTTTTCATTCTGGTTAAATCAGTTGCTGGAATTTTAATTAGTTTGCTGTTTGGGATCTTAATATCTTTTCAGATTCAGTTTGAAGGGCTCATAACCTTTCTTGATTGCCCAAAGGTCCATCTTATTCCAGATTTTCCACTTTCTTGCTGTGCGACTTACTTTCCTTCAATTTATTCTTTTTTCGATTTAACTCTTTGTCTTATTGTAATTGATAGATTCGGCTGGCTTAGGAATTTTTTGGGAGTCTATTCACGTGATCTTAACTTCCGACTTTCCCTAATAATAAGTGTTTCAGTTCTTAATTTTCTCTTGTCGATTTTAGGGTTTTAAATTCAGATCTGATTGGATCTAATCTTATTCTCTATTTCATTTTCAGATCTGATCGTTTAGAGCTTCGTAGTAGTTTTCTCGTGACTTGGCAACTCGATCTTGGTCTACGCACAACCCTCTATCATTTGGTATCAGATTTTGGGCGTTTTGGGTGTTCTTGGTGGATTTCTAAACTGATCTCTATTTTTTAAAACTACAAATAGCAGTTTTACCCAGAAAAATTTTTTGAAAAAAAATCATTTGAGTGGGTAAACGTTGTCTGATTGATCTAAAATTTTACATGCATATTTTTGGAACTGTGATTGAATATAAAAAATATTTCCTACAAAAAAATCTATCGAAAAAGTCAAAAAAATTGAAAAAGATGAAATCTAATAAAAATTAAAAAAATATTCAGCGGGTTGATTTTGGTGCCCAAAATTTCCAGATCAAAAATTCAATATTTAAGGACATTCTATTTTTAATTTTGTGATTTTTGGAGATCAGGAACACCTTGAACGAAGTTGTCAAGTTACTCCATAGTTTTTCGGGTTTTCAGGTTTCAGCAATTTTTATTGATTCTTAGCTGTAGGTTTTCATTTGTTTGCTTTTTTTTCTCCCTTTACAATATCTAACACCTTCTTGTTTCTTGTGTTAGTAGGATTTAAACGTGTGCACAATTCTTCCTCGGTGCAACACGAATCAATTGGTGTCTTGTCATTTTTTGGACTCCTAGTGCAAATTAGGATTCTTTGGTAGTTTCAGTTCATTCACTTTCTAATTGATTGATATAGACTCTACTAAAGAACTCATAAGACTGAATTCTACCTCTTTGAGAATTTGATTTTCCTTTTTTTTGAGTGATTAATGGTGAGGTTTGCTAACTTTCCTTTTTGAGTGTTGAGTGTTTATTTTGCAGGTTTTTGAAAATGTCTAAGGTTGGTCAAGTTGATGATGACCATAATGATGTCCATGATAAACTTAAAACGATCCAACAATAGTTAGACGAATGGGCTGCCATACTTCGAACATTGAGTGCTACTATCAATGAGATGCGGGTGGAGAAAAGAGCCCAATGAGGACAACCTAATTCAAGTGAAAGGGTAGAAATGAGAGTGCCAAGAAGACGAACATCCAACGAATATTCGAGAAGAGATTCATATCATGAGTCCTATTCAACGAGGAATTCAAGACAATGCAAAGCAAGTTTCGAGTGTGAAGTTTTCCAAGGGGACGAACAAGAAATCATAAGTAATCCTTCGTATGCCCCAAGGTACTCGTCAACTGAGAATTAAATTCAAAAAGGTGATCATTGTTCGTATGCAAGTCATTACGTACAAATCCAACGAGAGTCTTTTCGTTCTGATTCATTTGTAACATCTCTATCTTGTAATGAAAGGAAGACACAAAAAGAAATCAAAAAAGACAAAGAGAATGAAAAAGAGCAAAAAGAGATTGAGAGTGGAAAGGAATGTGATACAGACAAGAAAATTGAAAAAGAAATTGAAGAAACAAAAGAAAAAGACGAGGAAAGCATAGTGAGGAATGTTTCCACTAACCATGATATGAATTTTTCTTGTGTTGCTACTTTTTAGGTTCCCAAAATACCGAAAGATAACTTTCAACTTCAATACCTTTCCAATGAAAGACGCTTTCATACGATCAACATAGGCAAGGTTGAAGATGAAATCACACTACATGAGCCCGAAGGTAAGCGGGGTAAGGAAGTTTTAGCAACCGAGTCCCGTGCAGATTTGAAAATTATTGATAAAACTTTTGGTGACTTAGTTCTTAAAAGATCCCTTCATTTTGTTCCGAATAATTCTTCGATTGTGGTTGATAAAGTAATTATGAAAGGAAGCGTGAGTTGTTATTCTCTTGATTGGCCTTGTGAAAAATCTGTGAATTTGTGCAAATTTGTTTTGGAGAATAATAAAAGTTTTGAATATATGTTGGTATGTATGTGAACATCCTCTTGGTTTAATGAGATTGGTTTAATGAAATCTTTGTTACACTTCGGCATGACTAATCAAAATCAAGTTTTTAAACCCGGAATCTGTTTTGGTATATTTTGTTGGAAAATCAAGTGTTATCTATTGTGTACGAATACTTTCTATTGTTTTGATACTTGGTTTTTTAATAAGGTAACGAAATTTTCCAAATTTGTTTTCAATTTACATTCGTGCCTTAAACAATTTCTGTGGTTGTACATGAAGTTTGAGTTCCATTAGACAAAGGTTAACTCAACAACGGAGCTTCAACTACACTATGCCCCTGATAAGCGAAGGTTTGTATTAAATGAAAAAGGTAAAATCGACCCTTATTCTTCTGCTTATAAAGGTAAGATGATTGAAACTTTTGAAACACCTTTGTACTCCTCGGATAGTGACAAAGATCGTGTTGATGATTTCATTTTTGTAAAACACCTAGATCGAAACGTGCTTGACTGTCCTATTTTATTTATTGATGATCTATCTGTTTTGATGGTTGATAAAAAGATTCTTGTTTTTGATAATGCATTTGTGAGTGAATCTATAGACCGTCAATTAATGCATTGTATGATTGTGCAACTCTGTGAACCGTGTGAACCTTTTCAAATACCTACTTGTGATGATTACGTTTACCATTTGATTTATTACTCGCGATTTATTCATGGTTTGTGGAAACAATTTGAGATGATTGAATGCCTTAAAACATGTCCATCTTTGTTTCGAATATTTGACAAGGTATTGGCGGGTAGATTAGCGTGTTTGCATGGTAATCTGAATCTGTCCATTCGCATGCGTTATACTTGTTTTGTTATGCTTACGATTGGACTACAAGTTCTACTTTCAATGTGGCTGACTTATCTCCATTTGATTTTTTAGATTTGAGGACGAATCTTTTTGAGGAAGGGGGAATGATACGAGTCACAAAGGCCTTAGATGCGTATACAAAGGAAAAAGAAAATCAAGATTCACTTTCTTGTTTTCAAGAAAATCAAGAAACCGAATCTTGGCCCAATTTTGCTGTTTGGAGCGATTTCAAGAATCAAGAAAATCAAGATTTCAAATCTTGGAAATCTTGGTCTAAGAAACCGAATATTGTAGCTAAAGCGCATTGGATCTCCGTGACGAGCATCAACGAACTAATTTCGGTAGGAGACGGACTACAAGCCCAAGTTCTTAAAGGCAAGGCCCAATAAGAAGATTCCAAGCCCAACCAAGAAGTTCAAACCATACTTAGTTGAAAATCAGGCCAAATTGTTAAAGTGGCCCAATTTGTAAAATTTTAATTGTTTAAATACCTAGTTTTATTTTTTAGACTTTAGGATTATTATTTATGTAAAAATTCAACCCAAGCAGCCCATTAATTGCCTTGGCTGAATTTTCCCTCTCAATTCATTAATTAGGGTTTTTTTTTAAGTTTTCCTAATGAGATTAGGAAATAGTTGAAGGCCTATTAATAGGCATGGCCGGCCACCTTGTGAGATACATTAGAAATACATTGAAAATTTCAGTTTTGTTTTTGAGTGAAAATTCTCTTTGAGTTCTCCAAGAATTTTCTCTTGAGTTTTCTTTAGAAGTTGTTTTAACAATCTTTTTGATTGTGGGAGCCATCTTCAACCTTCTTCTTGCCATTGATCTTCATTGGAGGGGAGATTAGAGCCGTTTGAAGGGAGTTGTGAAATCTTTCGGGATTTTAAGGCTTCTTAGGACTTATCTTTATTTGCTTGCTGTCAATATTTCTCTCTTTTAAATTCTGATTGTGCCGATTCTTTAACTCACTTATTTGATCTTCTTGTTTTATTTCCAGCCTTCTTCAACGTTAAAGAAAATCGATCAGCACTCTTCTTGGCAACCACGATCGATCCAATCTATCTTTTTCCCAATTGTTCTTGCCGAATTATTTCTTTTCGTTCTGGTTAAATCGGTTACTGGAATTTTAATTAGTTTTCTGTTTGGGATCTTAATATCTTTTCAGATTCAGTTTGAAGGGCTTATAACCTTTCTTGATTGCCCAAAGATCCATCTTATTCCAGATTTTCCCCTTTCTTGCTGTGCGAATTACTTTCCTTCAATTTATTCTTTTGTCGATTTAACTCTCTGTCTTATTGTAATTGACAGATTCGGCTGGCTTAGGAATTTCTTGGGAGTCTATTCACGTGATCTTAACTTCTGAATTTCCCTGAAAATAAGTGTTTCAGTTCTTAATTTTCTCTTGTCGATTTTAGGGTTTTAAATTCAGATCTGATTGGATCTAATCTTATTCCTTGTTTTGTTTTTAGATCTGATCATTTGAGCTTCATAGTAGTTTTCTCGTGACTTGGCAACTCGATCTTGATCTGCACGCAACCCTGTATCACATAATCTTGATTTTTTTCCCTTCGTATACGCATCTAAGGCCTTTGTGACTCGTATCACATGCGATCTTGAGACCCAGTCTCAATAGCAGGTGACATTGGCATCTCACTCGTATCCAAATTTAGCAGACTACCCGATGACGAGGACTCAGATCGAGCCCTTCTACGGCCTTAACATTTGCCTTTAGTACCCCGTCCGCAAGTACCTCTGGTGCTCATTGTCTAATTACATTTTATCGGTATTAACAGTTTTATGCATCAGTTTACAGTTCTAGTGTTTATTGACAGATATTTTATGAAAACAGTATCAAAAGTGTAAAGTTTGTTTCATACATTGCAGTGTCAATCAATTGTCTATCAGTTTTACTATAGTCTCAGTATACACTATTTTTAGTGTTTTCAGTATAGTCTATCTATAATAGTCTCAATATATACTACCTATAACAGTTTCAGGATATACTATCAAAGACAGTTTTAATTTCAGCTTAAATAATTCACAGATTCAGAAAACTTACTGGATCAACGTTGGAGCCTCGGTGTACCACACTTTCAGTAAAAACATTTAGAAATTAGTTCTCAGAAATCACATCTTAAAAACCCACATTCACAGCCGAGTTTTATAATCTGGCTCTGATACCACTAAATGTAACACCCCAGACCCAGCCTAGACGTTATGGCCGAATCTGATGATGTCACAAGGTAATACTTTTCAAAAAATATGTCGTTGCTAGATCCCCTTTTCTATTTAACTATTTTTTTCATTATCTTATGTTAATTTCAAATCGTGTCATTCGTTTCCAAAACATTATTCATTTACAAATCGTTATTCAATTTCAAAACATTTTCTTATTGCGGAAGCTTTTAAACAGGTTGTGTATTCGTGGTATTTTTGATAAAAACATTAATTACATTTGAAAACTCGAGTTTTACTTAACACTGGCAGATTTAAATCATAAAACTATATAAAAACCAAATTTAAACCAAAATCCGTAAAAGTCATGATTACAGCAAAATACACCCAAATAAAACAAAAATCATAAATAGATAATAAACAGTGTAAAAGAAGTCGTGTGGCCACCACTGAGTCCTCTGTCGTACCGATCCACTTAAATCTGGGGATTATTTATAAAGATTAAACAGAAGGGGTGAGTTTACGTAAACTCAGTGTGTAATCCCCATACAAATGAACAGACAATAAACAAATAATCACAGTTTGAGCTTAAGTCCCTTTTCAGTATCAGTATTAGTCCAGTTTGGGCCTTAGCCCATCTCAGTACAAAAACAGACATGTAGTAGGACTTTAGCCCATCACAGTATTAGTAGTAGTAATAGATATGCAGTCACAAAAATCTGACCCATCCAGCCTTTACACACCATCTCTGTCCAATCCTACACTCCATGTGGGGATATAATCAACCCACCCATCCCTACACTCCAAGTGGTGCCGAATGCGGCACTAGACAGTAGTTTGCAGCTGAGCTGCCAGTAAATTAGGCTCGAGGCCTTTCAGTACACTTCCTCTGTACATTATAATCCCCCAACCCAATGCAATGCAATATACAGATATGATTGTTGGAACGCTGGCACCCCTACGGCGCAGTAAAAAATTAAAACATTCGGCGATCCTAACCATGGATCCATGTGTGAGGAACGAATCGGGGTGAAATAAAGGTTTCAAAATTATCGAATCTTTATTCTTAGTAGACAGCAACGCCTCAGCAACGAGTAATCTGATCCACTATCGAACCAAGCCGCAATCTATCGTGACTCCGGCCTCTACATAATCCACCCAGTTGACAATGAACGAAAGGAATCCCCAAAACTATTTAGGAAGAAAAAAAACTTTGCTTTGACGGCTGCTAGACACCAAGCAAAGAAAAAACGGGATTTTTATATCTATTTTTTAGGTTTCTAGAAATTAAATAAATTTAACTATGTTTTAAACCGAAAATTGTAATTACATTAATTATAATAATGATTTCGGTAAACTATATATTTATTTGAATTTATATACTAACCAAATTCATGTTCTCATTATGCGTACAACAACCTTGTACATAATGTGTTCGATATTTGATTATCCAATTAAATTAATTCTATAATTAATTTAATTCAAGCGACAACCAAACACAATACCAACTATGTTTTATTCCGTTCATTTCAACTATAGGGTGTGACCCTGTAGGTTCTTATAACGTTAGCAGTAATACTAGAACGATTCCAATGTTACAAACAATGAGTGGCACCTAGCAATGCATCACTGCTACCTAAGTCACAAGAAATCATGATTCGACATAACCTTTTTATGATTAACCTTTCATGCAATAATCCTTAAGTCCTTTATCTCTGGATTGAACACAAGTCATGGAATAGTCACACTTGCATAGTCCATTCCATGTTCCTTGATATCTTAAGTAGACTATGATATACAAATAAGTATGACATCTCATATCAGCTTATTTGAGCATGACCATGCATTTCTAGTCTCACTCAATCAAGTGGCATAAGATATTACTCCCATTACGTCGGAGGGATTTATCCTATATTGATCAACCATATCCCTCTACATAGATTGTGGTATATCCAACATCAGCCTTTATAGAATAACCAGTTACGGTGTACGTTTGACTGTATCAAAATATACAACTCACGATGTTGGGATTATGATGATCTCAAGTCTGAGGATCATATACATATTAATCACTATGAGTAATGTTGTGACAATTACATAATAATCTAAGAAACATACTCATAACGGGTCAGTCTAATATGTTGTTCTCTACCACACATATTTATGCATCGATTTTGACATTCCATATCAATGACAACTCTTTATCATCAATCAAGTACATGATAGTCTTAATACATTATTGTTGTCCTATCCAACAATAATACTTGACTAAGGACCTTTTAAGAATAATGATATTACTCTCAGGACATTATTATAAAACAGTTTATTTATACACACAGAAAAGAAACTGAAATAATAATGGTAACGCATTATATTAATAAACATGATAAATAAAGTATGTTATTACAACCATCTCATGATTGATCTTTGGGCATACTCTAACAGTGACATGCTATAAGATAATATCATGCATGTAAACAGGGCATACAGTATCAAATCAGTGGGACATCATCAGGCTTAATCATATCAGTCATACAGTCATTTTAGTCAATTAGGGGTCTAGGTAAGCTTACCGACACTACAATAGGTTCACAGTCAACTTTGGCGACCTGTGCAGCCTTATCAGTCAAATAGTGAAAATGGGCCTACAAGCCCATGATGTTTACCTATGTGGGCCCATACGCCCATGTGGCCCACATGACCCAAATTGGCCTTGGCCTCGTGATCCATTTTAATGTAACTCGTGCTAGTTAACTATTCATATGTGTTTCCACTATTTATTTATATGATCCTTCAAAGCTATCTACTTGAGTCACTGTTACTAAATTATTTGTCTCTTAAGCTACATAATTCTGAATTAAGATCTGCAAATTTTCCTTAAAACCAAACTCACATATCTTTTTACCAAAAAATTTTCAGAATTATTAGTTTAGCCAATAAGTACAGTTTATTCTTTAAAGTTTCCCCTATTCTGTTGTCTGACAGTTCTGACCTTTCTACACTAAAAATTAATTATCTTCTCGTACAGAATTTGGATGATGTTCCTGTTTGTTTCTCCTGAAATTAGACTCATTTAGGATTTAAACATATATATTCTAACCCATAATTATTTTGTGCAATTTGTAATAATTTTCCAAAGTCAGGACAGGGGATTCTGAAATCATTCTAACCCTGTCTCACTAAAATTCAAATATATCAAAATATGAAATTCTTTTGCTTACTTTTTTTCTTCTATGAGAAACTAGACTAAAATCTCTTTAATCTCATATGTTTTTCATCCTCTAATTCGATGTCCACAATTTATGGTAATTTTTCAAAGTTAGCCTACTGCTGCTGTCCAAACAGGAAGCAATTTTGATTTTTTGCCGAATCCCTTATTTTTGTGTTTTGGGTACACACCTGGTTTTGTTTGATACTAAAAGAGAGCCCGAGCACTCCAAAGTTGCAAAAACTTCAAATCGATATGTTTATCAAAATCACGAGGAGAGCCTTAATCCTTGCAAAATGCTACTGCCAACACCCCGAAATTAGACTATTGAGCACAAAATAATCTCTTAAAATGATACCCAACAACTTACTGAATTTGCACAAGTGCTACTTAACGCTACAAAATTATGAGGAAAGAATGGTTTAGGGGGAATAAGGGAATTTCGGCACTAGAGGAAAGAAAAGAAAAGATAATCGAGTAAGAAGTAAGGAAGAAAAAAATTCGGTAGAGATGGGGAAGAGAAAACGTCAGAAAGATGGAGAGAAAAATGACTCTCTTTTTTCTTAAAAAAGGAAAAAGTGATCAGATTTTGGATATTATCCCCCATAACCCCCTAATTCTCTCCTAAAATCACTCCCTCACTTCCTACTACACATCCACCACTCAGAAACCTAGTTCAACACAACTCTTGCCGAAATTAGGAGCAAAAATACAACCCTTGCTGTCCTAAAGATTCGAGCCCATGACATCCCTCACACTAACACTCCACTTATCCACCAGACCAGCAGGCCCATTCTGTTAATTATTTGCCAACTTTTACTTAAAAGCCTACTGACCAAAGATAAGGCTTATTCATAAAAATACCAAAATTTGCCCAAGTCCTAGCTTGAACTTGGGAACTCCCAAACACTCCTAGAACATAAAACCACTAAAGCTGACAGATGTTTATGTCACACATTCACAATACCCAAAATTAAAATTTTGGGGCATTACCTGGGGCCTTCTCCCGTGTCTTTAGCTAAACAACGAAACAACTCTTGTAATAATTATGAACTACTAAGAAACTATGATATAGCAAAAATTTATAAATATGCAAACTGTCTTGGGTAGAAGTTTCTCTTATACCCAATATTCAAAATATACTACCACCTATCTTGTGATAGTGCTTGTCTATCTATCTATCTGATAAAACTTAAAGAATGGTTTAAGAATTTACTAGTGGACAATCTATCGTAGAGGCTCTCTGAATCCCTAATAGTTAACACCTTCGTTAACAAAGAAGAACTCTCTTGGTTTCCTCGATGATAACAAGGTCCTATAGAGAAGATGATTTAGAAATCTTCTCTACATGTTGTATCCTATTTATAGCTATCTCACTGGAAGATCCTAATCAAAACTATCTTCAATTACTTCTAGCTTTTGTATGCTTCCACTAACTAATCGCATCCTTCAAGGCCTTCCAAGTGTCTTAAATTTCAACATGTTGCCTTAAATAGGACGTTAAGTGACTTAAATGTGTTCCACAAGCTATTTTACTTACACTAGCCACCATGAAAAAATACGGGTGGCGATCTCATTAGCGAAAATGTCCACTTAATAATATCCTGCCGCATAGGTGAGGTTCTACGAAGTACTTCACCATTCAGTCACCAACCTCCATTGAGCTATGTCCAACAACCTAGGCATCCTTTACTGGCATAGTCTTCCCCAATCTGACCCGAGTCGTCAAATTAGGGTGTTATAAATATAGAAAAAAATAATGAAATAAATGAAAGATTTGAATAATTAAATAGGAACAAAATAGAATAAAGAAGATAGATAGAAAAGATGGAAAGTGACGTGTAGAAATCTTAAGGAGCCTAAAAACAAGATGAATCCACAACCCCCTTCAAACGACTTTAATTTTCCCTGTAAGAAAGAAAACTTGGCAAGAAAAATTTTGAAAATGATCCTCACAATCTGAAAAGATTGTTAAAACTCTTTTAAAAGAAAACTCAAGAGAAATTCTTAAAAAGAAAACTCAAGAGAAGTTCTTAAAAAGAAAACTCAAAAGCATTTTGTTAACTCAAAGTGAATAATGAATGAATTGATTGTGTACAATGAAGAAGCCTTTATATATGCTAACTAAGTAAGTCCAAATAAAACTCTTAAATATGCTAAAACTCTAATTAACCTAAATAAGTAGTTTTAAACTAAACTTTCTTATTGATATAAAACTCCTAAATAACTTAAAATAATTAAAAATTATTCAAAATTCGAAATAAATAAATAATCAAACTTAATAAATAAAATATTGGACTCATATATAATAAAAATTAAGCCTAAAACTCAAACACATTATGATTTAAACTCAAATAAAAAACTCGAAACTCATAATTTCCATAATAACCCCGTCCAAAAATTTTGCTCGTGTAATCTTCACTAAGACGATCATAACTTGAGCTCTCAAACTCACAATCGAGTGATTAAAATTGTGTTTCAAAGCTATGAGATAGATCTTCAAATTCTATGTAGACATTTAAGCCCATAAATGCCTAGATCCCATTTAAAAATTTTTCACAAGTTGACTAATCTTTTCAGGTTGAAAATTGGTAGTTTGGTTGAATTGACTTTAATAAATTTCATCCATTTTGTGCATGTATCAATCCCCCTTTCCTCGAAAGGATTAATCCTCACATATTGTTATTGTTCGAATCTTAATTTTATTTGCTTCACCTTTGACCTTATTATTGGGCCTTGAGGTAGTGTAAGCTCATAACATCCATGAAACTAAAATTGGGCCTTGAGACTCATATCAAAAGATTTTGCTTATTAAAATTGAAAAATTACAATTTTGTTATACGAAATGTTTTATGGCTTTATTTTTTCTAAGGTCGAATTGTTTAAATATTATTTTTAAATTGAATTTAAATTAAATTTAATATTTAGTAAAATTAGAAATTAGAGCTCACCATTGAGCTGTGAAAAAGCCTAGCATTCGAGTTTTTAATTTCATGCATAAGTTACAAATAATTTGTGAGTTCGTGATCGAGTAGCATCGCTATAAAGTCTCTGCAACCCATATTTTGTAAAGACGTTTCTATTTAGTTTTAGCCTTGACATGTATTTAGGAGTTAGGATTGTTTGATTAGTCGATCACTTTTATATCGATTAATTGTTTGATTATTTAGTAAGTTATGTTTAATGATTTTAATCTTTTTTTCATAAGTATGATGTTGATAGATGATCTATTATTTGTATTTTTTAATGTGCACAATTGACCAATTGATTGTTCAGATTGATTTGGCACCAATGTGGCATTTCAAATTTGATCGAATTTTCGGATCGAATTTGGGGTGTTACAATATTAAATGTTTGGAATGTAACAAAATTGAAAATTTTCAAAATTTGTGAGTAAAATCTTAAGATGGTGTTTTAACCACAAAATTTTCTTTTTCAAATTCTATCATTGTTGATAATTTTATTTGATCAAATACATATTATCTCACTATAAGATAAAAATTTAAACTTGAAAATCATTTTTAAAATTTTACAAATATAATAATAGTCTTGACTAATTTTTTTATATAATTTATTTTTAATATAAATATTCTCATTTTATAATTATATTTTTAAATTATAAAATTCTAATAATTAAAAGTCTATGCAAATAAAGATAAGAATCGTTTCTTTTTCTTCTCTACTACGATACAAAGCTTTCAATCCTTTTAAAGCTTTTAAGATGTTAGAATTCTTTAATTTCATGATGTGATTAACATAACGTCAAACAGTTTTCTTCCATTAAACCACGAGCAGAGGCGATTAAAATAAAAAATTGTAATTTAAGTCTTCTAAATTTTTTAAAATTTTAAATTAATAAAAATAAAATTACACTTTAACCCCCTTAAAATTATAAAAATTCAATTTAATCCTTTAAAAATTATAAAATATAAATTATAAAAAATTAAAATTTCATTCTACCTCTAAAAAATTGTTGTGACTTCACCTATGAGTAAAAAAATAACAACTTGAGACAGAGAGAGAGAGATAGAGAGAGCTAAACAATAAAATCCATGAAACATAGCAGAAACAATAGACAGCAGAAAAGTTTTAGAGAAAACAACTGATTAGGCTGAACAATATAATGTACAAAAAGTTTGCCGACTGTACAAATCAGCTGTATAATATCTACGTGTGTGTGGGTCCAAAGAATCACATTTCATTAAGCCAAATGCTGAGACTGGAGATGAATTCTAGTGATATAGTCATAAGCACGAAGAAGGCGCTTCCGGAATCTGGTGAGGTCTAATTTTACGGTTTGACGCTCAAGATAGATTTTCTTGGTGTATTCCCATCCCTTTTGATTTAAACTAGAAGGGTCTGTGAGAACGGGATCGTCTTTATCATATTCATCAACCAATGAGCTCTCTCTACGGTTGATTTTGTACCCAATATACTTCAAACCAAGCTTCCTTGCTGGCTCCCCGTAGTATGTATCAGCTGCCCAATCTGTTCCTAGGGGGATCACTTGAATGAAAACCGAGCAGCGAGGTCTCATGAACAAGAAATGAGTCATGGCAGCACCATGGACACCAATCATGGCATCGCTTGAATTAAGTTCCATGTAAATCTTTGCTAATTCCGTTGTTGGCTCCGGCCTCAAAACATGAACCTCAAACCCAATTTCCTCTGCTGCTTTCACCAAAATGTTTTGGTTAGTTATTGCTCTAGAACCTTTCCGAGACAGTATCACCAACTTTGGTTTCTTTGGTTGATTGTGCATCCTTTTTGGGGTAGCTAATGCACACCCTGATGTCTTCTCCTGTGCTTTTCGTATCAAACCTGTAATTCTGAGCCGGTAAGCTCTATCGAGAAGGTTTCGAAAATCCACAATACTCTCATTGTTCTTCATCAATATAGGGTCCACAGTGAGCTCATCATGGATTCTAAGCCCAGTTATTGCCTCAGTAAAGCAATGGGTTCGATTGTCTCCATTGAAGTCTATTGGTGGATAACTGGAGAGATGTGGAAGGATGTCAGCATACTTCATAACCCACCAATCATGATATTCAAGGATCACAAACACCACCTCCGTGTTAAATTGCTGCGAAGTGATGTACAGAGGGATGATCCCATCATTGAACTCATGATAAACGTTGCCTGTGTAGCCTCCAGTTGAGAAGATAACTGCTGGAACATCATGAATTACGTCACAAGAATGGTCAACGTCCGAATTTCGTCTCTTTGAGATAAGGTTCAATTCATCAATGGTGGCCATTATACTCGTTTCCCATTTTCGGGTATAAGGTTTGATCTTTTCGTGTTGAAGTTCATGACCATCAACCGTACTTGAAACGTTATCGTCGCTGTTTTTTGGTGAATAAAGGAAAACCGAAGAGGTGGGAGAATGTGTTCTTATGTCACCTTTCATAAAACAAATATCAGATCGAAAATGGCTTCTGTCACAGCAAACTGAACCTGTATTTAGACCAAAGAAGAACCATAAGATTCAATTAAGCAGTTTGGGAACGTTGAAAAATGATAGTTCAATATGTATTTTATTAAGGCAACCAATTTTCTGATATGAAAGGCACCGTTCGATCATATCAAGAAGGTGCAGAAAAGAAATAAAAATAGTACTGACTACTAACCATTAGAGATTGAAGAACAAAGAGGAGCATTTACATCCAAATCACCAGAAAGGCCGTCATTTTGTACACCAAAAAAATCTGCTAAAAACATGTAAGAGAAATCAAGATGCATAAACAGAGAGCAAAAAAAACAGAGGCAACTAATCGAAACCCAGGGAAGGAAAAGAAAAGCTTACAGAGATGAGATAAAGCAGAAGAAAAGCCAAAGAAGTGAGAAGCCAATATGAAGCCACAAGAAAGAAGAGAAAGTAAAAGGAAAGAGAGAATCTTAGGCCTTCTTCTCCTGTAATAACCACGGTTCGTCCACACGAAAACAAGGGTTGCTGCCTCTTTATCTCCACCATTTTTCAACTGATTGTAACGCTGATGCTGCACCATTTCTTATGTTCAAAACCCAAACTTTTTCCTTTTCAACTTTTATGTTCTGAGTTTAGCCTTGCCGTTTAAACGACTCAACCCAAAAACAAAGAGAAAGCTTGCTTTTTATGCTATATATGGTTGGCTGCTAAAAGAACTAAAACCCCAGTTCGAAGAAAGGAATAAAAATATTATTTTAAGAGAGAGAGAAGCAGATATAACTATGTTGTGAGTGCTTTGAGGAAGCTGTCTCTTTTGTTTTTTTAAAAAAAAAATCTTTTTCCGAGAAATATGAGAGCTGAGGGAAAAGAAAAGAAAAGAAAGTTACAGTAAGAATAATAGAAAGAATGGAAGAAGAGAGATATTTATATGAGCGAAGAGGAGGCTTGTTACAAGGCAGGCAAGCTCAAATGCATAGCTGCCAGCAGCCTTGCTAAGCTATGTAGAAGAACAAGGTCCAAGGAAAAGAGCTTCTGGGGTTGTTTCCCTTTTTCTTCAATAATAATAATAATGAAGGTCAAAAACAATAGGCTGTCGAAATTGGCTTTGAATTTGAAGGGAACATTATATATTTGGGTTTGGGCAGTCAAATAAGAATTGCGTGTACGACTGCTATTACCATTATTGAAAACGAAGGAAACTTAGAAATAGAGAAATTAAGTGAACAGAATTTGTGCATTTTCGTGTTTTTTTTTCATAATTATGTTTATTTTAGGTTATATATTTTAATTTTTAGTATATATTTTTAAAATATTTGTAGTTTTTAGGTTCTTATAATATTTAATGTCTGTTTTCTTTATTCGTTCAATCATATCCTAAGATTAGACCAAAGGGAAAAAAGAAAAAAAAAAAAAAAACTTGGTGGCTTGGTTTTGTTCCCTGTTGGCTCCTGGTTGGCAGCTAATTTCAACTTTCAAAAACACATTGCCGCAAATTCACGCAGCTTCCAAAGCTGTTGCCTGTTGTCATCGATGGTCACATTTGCCAAACCTTTAATAAAACAAAGAATGAAAAGCCAGAAGTTTTATGTATTATTTTCATACTATCTAAATTTTTTCCCCTTTTTTTCATTACATACCTAATATATTATATTGAGCGTAAAATTTTAATTCAATTTATTCATGTAATTATTTCTAAATTTAAGTATTTTATTTTTTAATTTTGTCTTTTAGTAAAATAATATTTTAATTTATTACTTAGAATTAAAAAATATATAATTATCACATTTATTAAAATAATAAATAGATTTATATTTAGTGTACTTTCAACTTACAGATATTAATATAGTTGCCGAGCCACGCGAAATAGTTAAAATTTAAATATTATAATATGCTTCAAGTTTCTATATTCTCTGTATATTTAGAATTTAGTCCTCATATTTTTATTTTTATGATTTTAGTGTTTCAAATTTTCAAATTAAAAAATTTAAGTCTAGTTGTTAACACCATTAAAGTTCTTATGTTAAATTTGCTAACATAATTAAAGCTTTTTAAAAAAAATGCTCACTCAATAATCATGTGACGAAAAACTGACATTGCAATGGACCTGAATCTAATAAAAAAAATTAATGATGTTAACATGTAACCCCCTATACCCGATCCGACCGCCAGACCCGAACTATAAGTTATTACGATAGTTAATAATAAATATCATTCATGAATTTGACATAAATAATCAACCAAAACACAAAACATTAATCATACAAGTATTGTATGATTTACAATCAAAACCAAGTCTTAATCAAGCCTACGAAGCTCTTAGACCAACTTAGAAACAAATCAGGATTAATTTAAAACTTAAACGAAAAGATAGGTAAAAAGTAAAAACAAGGGTCACATGGCCATGTGACAAGCTGAGACCATGTGAAGCCAAGTGACATTGTTGTGTTGCCAAACCTTGTAACAGATTGTTGTAATGTAACCTTGGGTCACACGGCCATGTAACAAACTGTGGTCATGTGGATCACGCATCTAAATTAAACAGACCACATGGTTGTGCCATATGCCCATGTATGGCACATCCCCATGTGTGCCTAAAATACCTTCCAAAATAGGCAATCACACCCTAAGTTCACTTAAGCCACAAGTCATGCAATATGCCAACCATTAACCTATTCAAAAGCATCAAGAACCTGCCACCTCAGTCCACCCAAGAAGAATTTTGTATGGGTGGTAGTAGATCGGCTTGCCAAGACAACTCATTTTTTTCTTGTGAATATTACTTATTCTTTGGAAAAATTAGCTAAACTTTATATTGTTTATATAGTACGCCTGCATGGAATACCATATTTCGTAGTGTCTGATAGAGATCTAAGGTTTACTTCAAGGTTCTGGAATCAGTTACAGAAACCATTGGGAACTAAGCTAGAATTTAGCAGTACATTTCACCCTCAGATTGATGGTAAATAAAAAAGAGTCAATCAGGTTTAGAAGATATGTTAAGAAGCTATGTAATCGACTTTGGGATAAACTGAAAAAGGTATATTCCTGTGGTTGAGTTCGGCTACAATAATAGTTATCACACTAGCTTGAAGATGCCTCCATGTAACAACCTATTTTTCAGTAGTGTCAGAAACAGTGGTGTCGGGGCCACAAATCCAATGAGCGAGTCCGTAAATATTACTATTTAATATTTACGAGTCAAATTGGTATAGAAATAAGGCGGTTGAATGAAGAAGCAGATTGTAAAGTTTGTTCAAGTCGCAGTAAACGCCCAAATCTGATACAAAATGATATGAAATGAAATAGAGGAAGCGGAAGAAGGATCGAATTCCAGTTGTTTGACTCGTAAAGGAAAGATATGGATGTGACCTGAAAGGAAGAAACCAAACAAATTTAGAAAATAACAAAGGAAATAAGAAAAATAAGAAAAAAATAAAAGATAAATATTCAAAATAATAACTAAATAGCACAAACAAATATATTAAAGCAAAGTGGAAGATGGAACGATAAACCAATGGATATGATGGACAGAAGGACAAATATCCAATTGAACCCTTTGAGATATAATTCCTAACAAACTCAATTAACGGCTCTAATCAACCCTCCAAGAAATAATCCTTGATAAATTGAAAGGTGAAGAATGAATTCCCACGACTACTTGAAGAAAATCAAGAAGAAAACTACTTCTAAAAATCACAAGAAAGAAGTATTGCACAATAAACAAACTCTCAGAATTGAAAACTTTATAAATGAAAACCAAATTGTGTCATTCATGAACAATGAAGAAGCCTTTATATAGGCTAGCTAAATAAATCTAAATAAAACTCTTAAGTATACTAAAACTTTAATTAACCTAAATAAGAAGTAATTTTAAACTAAACTTTTTGTTTACATAAAACTCCTAAATAACTTAAAATTCTTAATAATAATAATAATAAAATTGGAATAATAAAATAATAAAATAATAAGTGTAACGTCCCTAAAGAATATGAGTTGTTATTTGTTAAAAAGTAACACGACTAAGTTTCTATCTCAGTGGTTGGGAGTGTGAGAGTGTGTTCAGGGACTGGCCTTCGAGTCTCGAAGTGAGAAAGGTGGGAAGATTTTGCTATATTTTTGTTTATTTGTTCTAGTGGTCAGCTAGTGGTTGGTTTTATATTAAATTGGTCTCTAAGTAATCTGATAGGAATTAGTGGTTGAGTTGGTTTTATTTCATTTATTTGATTTTATTTTGTTTTTATCATTTATTTGTTTTAAAAAAATCCCAACAAACCTCCAAACTCCCTTTTAGTTTTCACGTTTCCATGTACTCCCCATTTTTCTTCTTTCTTTCATTTTCGTTTTCTTTCTTTTTCATTTGATTTGCTACCCAATTTGTTTCACGTGGAATCAGTACCTATTTTGCTACAATTGTTTCTTGCTTAATCATTTGCAAACCTTTTTAAACAATTTTTAATGAAGGTGTGTTGTCATTTTTTAGCCGAACTGTTCTGGACTAAGTGATATGGTTCTCCTTGGTTTGCTTTATTCATTTAATATTTTGCTTAAATTATGTGTGGTGTGTTGTGTTAATTGTTTAAGTGCTGTTAGGAGAAGTTCACGAAGCGGTTGAGCCTTCGACAAGTTAAGTTCTGTGGTGTTCGGCTATTCGTTTGGTGTAAGTTGTTAAATGCTAAATTGGGGCTATTTTGTTACAAATTTTTGTGTTTAGATTTGGCATGGGAATGTATTAATTAACTAGTATTCTGTCAAATTAGGTCTTGGGCTACTTGACTATTGGAATTACGATGAAATCAGATCAGGTGTGTAACGAGAGGCCTGAAAAACAGCGAACGACGAAAGCCAAAATTGGGGCATGTTGACGCCATACGGCCGTGTGCGACACACGGCCATTTTGTGTCGTGTGGACCCAAAATTTAGAAATTTTCCCTAGGGTCATACATGTCGTCCCGATCGACTGTGGGCCTTCCGTGGGGTCAGTATGTGGTTATATAAGCTATAAAGCATTGTTTCTATTAATCTGTTAGTATGAAACTTGACGTAAATGATGTTTAATTTCATGTATTGTGATGAGATAGATATGATCTATTATGTATAAAACATATTCTACATGTAACACCCCAAACCTGGCCTAAACGTTATGGCCGTATCTGGTATGTCACATTGAAGTGTCTCTCAAAATTTAGACTTGTTGATAAAACTCCTTTCTTAAGTTTGGAAACCTCTTTAGTAATGTTTAACAGAACACTTAACCAAGTGTTTGCCTTATTAACTACTATTATTATATTAAGTTGATTTAAAACACGGAAGTATTTGAAAACTCTAACGTTTAAAGTTCGTGTATTTGAAAACAGTAATTATTTTGAAAATTTATTTTCACCTAACTAGCAGTATAAAATATGTAAGCAAAAGCCCAATTAAAATTTAAAACCCAAATTAAAGGCCTTATTACAAAACAAAACTCAACTTATAATTTAAAGTAAAATAAAAGCAAGTGTGAACAGCAGCAGTTGTGTGGCCACCTCTGAGTCCCTCGTGGCACCAAATCGGTTAAGACTGAGGATTACCTGTACAGTTAAGAGGAGAGGGTGAGTTTACGAAACTCAGTGTGAAATCCCCTATCAGTCAATCAGTATACAACATGCAGTAGCAGACTGGGCCTGAGCCCTATACAACAACAGTGTGGGCCTTA
Organism: Gossypium turneri; assembly: GCA_008044935.1. Lineage (NCBI taxonomy): Eukaryota > Viridiplantae > Streptophyta > Magnoliopsida > Malvales > Malvaceae > Gossypium > Gossypium turneri. The sequence continues at coordinate 19,791,794 of CP032572.1, read as the reverse complement.
GCCCAATACAGTAATAGTGTGGGCCTTATCCCAATACAGTAACAGTGTGGGCCTTAGCCCAATACAGTAACAGTACAATGCAGTAATGCAACACATCCCAATCCAGCCAACACACCACTCTTTACCACCAACACACCATATGGGGAAAAATCAACCCATCCAACCAACACACCAATATCACGGTAAAGCTGCCAGTAATAATGATGTAGCAAAGCTACCAGGAACAGTAACGCAGCAAAGCTGCCAGTAACAGTATATGTGGCAAAGCCACCAGTTCAATATACTTCCCCTATTTCAGAATCCCAATCCCATGCAGTATGTCATGTCATAAATCATACGTGTATGTAGTATGTCATATTCAGAAACAGTTAAATATATATAACATAAAGCAAATCGGTCATACACTCATTTCAACTCCTAGGGGTATAACAGTCATTTTACCCTATAGGGGTATTTCAGTCATTTTACCCATCGAGGGTATTTGGGTCATTTTACCCATCCAGGGTATTTCGGCCATTTGCCCACAAATCGCAAGTTGGGCTTACCACTCGAGCGATTGCACGCCCGTGTGGTCTCAAAGGCCATGTTTACGGCTTTTCGACTTTTCACCGATCTACGGTTGTAATGGGGTGATTACACACCTGATTCTATTGGCCGAGAAACCTCCCACGCCTTTGAAACCTACACTTGACCAACAACCTCCAATTAATTACTTACATAGTTAAACCAGCAAATGAACACAAGTGATCACAATCCGATACTTACCACCACCTTTGGTTGAGTGAAGAGGGAAATTCGCCTATCCAAAAGCAATCACAAACCTTCAACCCCTTAAATAGTTCCTAAGCACCAACCGAAATCGATAAGCAGTTAAAGAACAGATAATAAAGTAACTCAATACTAACACCCTTACCAAACAGGAGAGAAACAAACTACGAAAAGCGAAACACACGATCGACCTCTTAAGAAAGAAAGATTCGGCAACAAGAAAAAAAAAGAACAGAAGAAAACAGGGACACATCAGAAGAGTAAATCGGTAGCAGTGCAACAGAACAATGAACGGTAGAGAGAATAGGTTCAAAGAACAGGACTAGGAGAAGAGTGTATTTGGCAAACAAAGAGGAGAGAAATCGAAAGAAAGAAGAAAAGAAAAGATGAGGGAGAAGAGTATATTCGGGCAAAAAAAAAGAAAAATAGGAAAAAGGAAAAGAGCAGTCAAAAGCAAACGAACTCGAGAGGTAACTTCCAGTATTAGGCAAAATTTGGCACTCAAACTAAAATGTGAAACCCGAAACTCACCGAAATCACAGAAAATTGAGAGAGAAACTCCAAAAAAAGGACCAAAACTGAAAACCTGTAGTGTGAAGTGACTAAATTCGGCACAAACACCCTCCCCCAGCCAAATTCCCAATGCCTCAATTACCCCAAACGACACAACACTCCTCACTAAACAACTCTTTGATTTTCTCCTAAAATCTCTCCCCGTATCCCTCCTTGATTTTCTCCACCCAATCACAATCCCACTATTCTCTCCATGATACACTCCTCCATTCAAATTCCACAGCATTTCAGTCAAACTCCACCACCTCACTGCACAGGTGATAAAAATAAACACTCCTTAGTGCAGCACAAGACTCGAACCTCAGACCTCAAGGGAACTTCACACGCCACCTTGCCACTATACCACAGGCTCATTTTTTGACATAAAATCAACACTAATATTTATAAGGCCTACCTGCCTATGTCCAGATTCACTTAAGAGAAAAAATTAAAAATTCTGCAAAAGCCAAGACTTGAACCTAGGCTTCTCAGACACTCTCATACACACCTAAATCACTTAGCCATTAAAGCAAACAAGTAATTTGTGACAAATCATACAAAAATTAGACTTAAATTTTGAGGCGTTACAACTCTACCCCCTTTAACGAAATTTTGGCCTTAAAATTTACTTGGTTAGAATAGGTGAGGGTATTGTTGTCGCATCGCCTCTTCATGTTCCCACATGGCTTCTTCTGAACTATGATTACGCCAAAGCACATTGACTAGAGGAATAGATTTCTTCCTAGGTACTTTAACCTCACGGTCCAAAATCTGCACTAGCTCCTCCTCGAAGGTCAGATCTGGCCTAACCTCGATCTCCTCAACTGGTACTATGTGTGTGGAATCAGAGTAATAATGCCTTAACATGGAGACGTGGAACACATCGTGAATTTGATCCAACTCCGGAGGCAACTCAAGCTGATATGTAACCGGTCCCACATGCTTTAATATACGGTAAGACCCAATGAACCTAGGGCTAAGCTTACCCTTTCGCCCAAGCCTCAATATCTTTTTCTATAGGGAGACCTTGAGAAATACGAAGTCCCGCATAGAATACTCAATCTCCCATCGTTTAAGATCCGCGTAAGACTTTTGCCTATCAGATGCTTCCTTCAATCGGTCTCGAATCAGTTTTACCTTCTCTTCAGTATCAGAAACCAACTCTGGCCCCAGAACTCGCCGCTCGCCTAACTCAGTCCAACAGGTAAGAGTACAACACCTACGACCATATAAAGCTTTGTACGGTGCAATTTGAGTACTGGACTGGTAGCTATTATTATACGCAAACTCTACTAGCGGCAAATAATCTTCCCAGTTGCCTTAGAAATCCATTACACAACACCTTAACATATCCTCTAGTATTTGAATCACCCTCTCAAATTGACCATCTGTCTGGGGATGAAACGCAGTACTAAAGTCCAGTCTAGAACCCAAAGCCTTGTGTAATTTCTTCCAAATTGAGATGTAAAGCGAGGATCTCTATCTGATATAATAGAAATCGGTACCCCATGTAGTCTTACAATCTCAGCCACATACAGTTTAGCCAACTTCTGCAAAGAGTAATCAGTACGAACTGGTATGAAGTGGGTAGATTTAGTCAATCGATCTACAATAACCCATACCGAATCCTTCTTAGTACGCGTTAAGAGTAGCCCACTCACGAAATCCATGGTTACTCTCTCCCATTTCCAAAGTGGAATCTTAACTGGCTGTAGTAGCCCTGAAGATAACTGATGTTCAGCCTTCAATTGCTGACAAGTTAAACACTTACCCACGAAATCAGTTACTTCACGTTTCAGTCCTGGCCAGCAGTACAACTCACGAAGATCTCGATACATTTTATTCCTGCCTAGATGCATAGCATAAGGACTACTATACACCTCTCGTAGTATATACTACCTCAAATCATTATCTCTCAGTACACAGACCGTCCCACGGAAGCATAGTACTCCTTCACTATTTAACCCAAAATATGAAATTTCCCATTCTCAACCTGACGGAAATGAGGAACCAGTGACTCATCCAACAACTGTTTACCCTTAGTCTGTTTAGTCCATGTCGGTTTAACTTACAATTCAGCCAACAAGCTACATTCATCAAACAAACTGAGACAAGAAAACATCGCTCTCAATTCAGATACAGCCTTACGGCTCAGTGCGTCAGCTACCACGTTAGCCTTACCAGGATGGTATTCAATGGAGCAATCATAGTCCTTAAGCAGCTCTATCCATCTTCCCTGCCTAAGATTCAACTCCTTCTAAGTGAAAAGGTACTTAAGACTCTTATGATCTATGTAGATAGTGTTGGATCGCTGGCACCCCTACGGCACAATGGAAAAATTAATAAATCGACGACCCTAACCTCGGATCCATGTGTGAGGAACGAATCGGGGTGAAAAGGTTGCGAAATTACCTAATATTTATTCTGAGTAGATAGCAACTTCTCAACAACGTGTAGTCTGATGTACAGTCGAACCAAGTCGCAATCTATCGAGACTCCGACCTCTACGTAATCCACCCAGTTGACTACGAACAGAAGAAATCCCCAAAATAATTTTGAGTTTTATTTTTCTTTAACGGCTGCTAGACCTAAAACAAAGAAAAACGGGATTCTTATATATCCTTTTATTTTAGGGTTTTTAGGAATTAAATAAATATAATAATATTTTAAACCAAAAATTATAATTACATTAATTATAATATAATTTCGATAAACCATATATTTATTTAAATTCATATGCTAACCAAATTCATGTCATCATTATGCGTACAACAAACTTGTACATAATGTGTTGGAAATTTGATTATCGAATTAAATTAATTCTATAATTAATTTAATTCAAACGACACCCAAAACCAATACCAACTATGGTTTATTCCATTCATTTCAACTATAGGGTGTGACCCTGTAGGTTCCTGTAACGTTAGCAGTAATACTAGAACGATTCCAATGTTACAAACAATAAGTGGCATCTAGCAATGCATCATTGCTACCTAAGTCACAAGAGATCATGATTCGACATAACCTTTTTTTTTATGATTAACCTTTTATGCAATAATCCTTAAGTCCTTTATCTCTGGATTGGACACAAGTCATGGAATAGTCACACTTGTATAATCCATTCCATGTTCCTTGATATCTTAAGTAGACTACGATATACAAATAAATATAACATCTCATATCAACTTATTTGAGCATGGCCATGCATTTCTAGTCTCACTTAATCAAGTGGCCTAAGATATTACTCCCATTATGTAGGAGGGACTTATTCTATATCGACCAACCATATCCCTCTACATCGATTGTGGTATATCCAACATCAGCCTTTATAGAACAACTAGTTACTGTGTACGTTTGACTGTATCAAAATATACTACTCACGATGTTGGGATTATGATGATATCAAGTCTGAGGATCATATACATATTAATCATTATGAGTAATTTCGTGACAATTACATAGTAATCCTAGAAACATACTCAAAACGGGTCAGTCCAATATGTTGTTCTCTAACACACATATTCATGCATTGATTCTGACATTCCATATCAATGACAACTCTTTATCATCAATCATCTACATGTTAGTCTTAATGCATTATCGTTGTCCTATCCAACAATAATACTTGACTAAGGATCTTTTAAGAATAATCATATTATTCTTAGGACATTATTATAAAACAGTTTATTTATACACACAGAAAAGAAACTGAAATAATAATGGTAACGCCTTATATTAATAAACATGATAAATCAAGTATGTTATTACAACCATCTCATGATTGATCTTTAGGCATACTCTAACAGATAGTACACTTCTCACCGTAGAGATAGTGCCTCCAAATTTTCAGCACGAATACCACCGCAACTAAATCCAAATCATGAGTAGGGTAATTCGCCTCGTGAGGCTTAAGCTAACGAGACGCATAAGCAATCACCTTACCCTCTTGCATCAGCACACAACCCAAACCAATATGTGATGCATCACTGTAGACAGTGAATTCCTTCCTAGATTCTAACTGTATTAAGATAGGGGCCTCAGTCAGAACTTTCTTCAATTTATCCAAACTTTCTTGCTGCTTATTAGACTAATTAAACGGTACCCATTTACGCAACAACTTAGTCAAAGGTGCAGCAATTATGGAAAACCCCTCAACAAAACGACTGTAATACCTTACCAGACCCAGAAAGCTTCGACTTTCAGATACGGTCTTAGGTGGTTTCCAATCCAGTAAAGTTTTAATTTTCCAAGGATCAACCCTAATCCCCTCGGCAGATACCACGTGACCTAGAAATGTCACTTCTCGCAGCCAGAACTCATACTTGCTGAACTTAGCATACAATAGTTTCTCTCTTAAAATCTGCAGAACAATTCAGAGATGTGCATCATGCTCATCCTCGGTTCTTGAATACACCAAGATATCGTCTATGAATACCACCACGAATCGATACAACTAGGGCTAGAATACTCGGTTCATTAGGTCCATGAAGGGAACTGGTGCATTCGTCAGCCCAAATGGCATTATAGGAACTCGTAATGACCATAACAAGTCCTAAATGCAGTCTTATACACATCAGCCTCCTTAACTCTCAACTGATGGTACCCAGAATGAAGATCTATTTTGAAAAAAAAATTGAAGCTCCCTGTAGCTGATCAAATAAATCATCTATCCTCGGCAAAGGATATTTATTCTTGATAGTCAACTTATTCGGTTGCCGATAATCGATGCACATGCGCATAGTCCCATCATTCTTCTTAACGAATAACATTGGTGCTCCCCATGGAGACACGCTAGGTCGAATAAATCCTCGATCCAACAGTTCTTGGATTTGGGCTTTTAACTCCACCATCTCTTTTGGTGCCATTCTATAAGGAGCGATGGACATCGGAGCTGTTCCTGGCAAGAGCTCAATACCAAATTCAACTTTGCAGCTTAGAGGCAACCTAGGGAGCTCATCAGGAAAAACATTAGAAAAATCCTTAACAGTTTTGACATCCCCAACAGAAGGACCCTCAAAAACAGATGCACCAATATAAGCTAGAAACGCTTCACAACCCTTGCGAACCAGTTTTTTGGCCCTTAAAGCAGAGATCACATTAGACAGAAAATCCCTTCGCTTCCCAATCACAACCACCTCCTTATCCTCAGTAGTCTTTAATACTATATGCTTAGCAGCACAATTCAAACTTGCACAGTATTTTACCAACCAATCCATCCCTAAGATTAGGTCAAATTCACCAAATGGTAATTCCGTCAAATCCGCTAGAAATATAACTCCTTGAACCTCTAGGGGCATGTAATATCCCGAAAATTACTACTGTAATACCTCAAAAATTACTACAGTAAGAAAGTACGTATCATTGATAGTAAAATAAGGAAATCAAGTGACAAAAAGGGAAATTTTGAGTTATGGCAACATTGGGAATTATATTATGACATATTAATTCAAGAAAGGATTAAATCGCAAAAGTGAGAAAAGTTTTGTTGCCCAAGAGTAAATACTCGAAATTGAGGGGTTAAAGTGTAAATACGAAAAATTTGAAGGACCAACAGTGTAAATATTTTAAAGGTGGAATAATCTAGAAACTAAGGAAAATGGATGAATTAGGACCAAATTGAAAAGGTAAAGAATTTTGAGGGACTAAATCACAATTTTACCAAATTAAGTGATGACTCAATGATGGAATTTTTAAAGATTATGAAGGGTAAAATGGTCAATTAGAAGAGAGAGAAATCTAGAAGGCAATGATGATGTTGGTGATATTTTAGATTAATTAATTAAATAAATATTAGTTTATTAATATTTTAATTTGATTTTTAAATGATATTTTATTATTTTATTATTATTCTATTTAGTAGATATATGGAAGGAAAGATGAAGAATCATCATCTTCTTCCATGCAACCAACGTGAGAAGAGGGGAAAAGAAAGAAACTTTTGCTTTCTTTAAAATTTGGTCATTCCACCAAAAATTTACCATTTTCACTTAGAAATCAAAAGAATTTCCATAGCTTCCAAGAGAGAAAAATAACAAGGAGACAAGGGAGCTAGAATATCAAGTTAGATTCAAGAAATAGAAGCTGGAGGAGAGAGAAAATCAAGTTAAAGATTGAAATCAATAGCACAAGGTAGGAACATCAAGATTTCAATATATTTTTAAGTTTGATATAATTGAAAAAGCATGAAAATAATGTTATAGTAGAGTTTTCTTATATAAGGTCTTATGTTCTTGATATATTGGTGAAGAAAAATTAGTGAAAGTGATGGGAAATATTATAGAGAAAGGGAATAAGGGAGTTATATACCTAGTAATCAACATTTTGCACTAAAACAGTTTTGGACAGCAGCAGTAGTCTAACTTTGAAAAGTCACCAGAATTCGTAAAAATTGAATTAGAGGATGAAAAAAATATGGTATTAAAGCTTATTAAGTCTAGTTTTTCATAGAATAAACGGTGTAAGCAACGGACTTGTAAATCATGATTCATAATAAATTTTGTTAGATAAGGTCAGAATGATTTTGAGTTCCCCTAATCTGACTTTAAAAAATCATAAAAAATTGGAGAAAATTTATTAGGGGCTTAAATTTATATGTTTAAAATAGTGAATGAGTCTTTTTTCAATAGAAATAGATGGGAACATTATTCGAATCTTATACAAAGAGATAATTAATTTTTAGTGAAGAATGGTCAAAACTGTCAGATAGCAGAATAGGGATGAATTTAAAGAATAAACTGTAGTTATTGGCTAAACTAAAAATTCTAAAAATTTTATGGTAAAAAGATACGTGAGTTTAGTTTTAGAGAAAATTTGGGGATCTTAATTCAGAGTTCTGTAGCTCAAGATATAAATAATGTTGTGACAATGACTCAAGTGGACAGCTTTGAATGAACAAATAAATACATAGTAAAATTATAGATAATGTTACATATAAGCATGTTATATACATTAAGGATGTGGAATGGAGAGGAGGAGGAGGAAAATATATGATTATTCAACTAGCATGAGTTTTCATTAAAAATGGCTAATTTGCATGTTTTAGGTTCAGGGACTAAATTGAATAAAAGTAATATTTTAAGGGTAAATTTGTGAAAATTTCGAAAAGTGACTAAATTGCATGAAATGAATTGTTTTATTATTTAAATTAATAAATTGAATGAAATATTAATTTATAGCAAGATTGAGTGGAAATTCGAGGAAAATAGAAAATTACCAAAATGTCCCTGAATTTTGGTATTTCTTCAATTTGAACCTGGTAAGTTCGTGTAACTTGAATTATATTCTTAGATGATTGAAATATATATATCGGATTGAGAAATTGATTTGAATTGTGAACATGAGAAATTGTGAATTGAATGAAATGGAAATGAAGCTTTGAATTACATGTGTAAATATCGGGTCTCGTAGGCCCTATTTGTTATGAATATAATATTTCGAGGATATGTTGTAAAGAATTATAAAAGAACATTAATAATTTAAAAGTTTTAATTCGGATGAAATTTTGTAACTTGGTTTAATACGTATGCAAATGTATGTTTTCTAGTAATGCCTCGTACCCTATTTCGACGTCGAATACGAGTAAGGGGTGTTACAATGTGACATCACCAGATTCGATCATGAAGTTTAGACCGGATTTAGGGTGTTACATTTAGTGCTATCAGAGCTATAGTTTAGTCGGTTCTTGGACTAACATAGCGTATGTGAGTTTAGCTATACATGCCATATTATTACTCGTGATACTGTAATATCTTCCGACTCCAATGACATTGTTTTGTAAGACAGAGATGACTTCTAACCGAGTAGTTTCTAATAATGCTAAAAAAAAAAATTATGTTGAAGTGATTGAAATGGGTTTATGATGAAACGAAATTTAGAAAGGTATGAATAGAAAATTCATGATAAGTATGTGTTAACGTATGAAGTAAGACAACCATGAGTTGAGAAATGTAGAAACGTAGAATAAAATGAAAGTTTATATGGTGATATGCTCATTTGCATTTGCTTGGCGCGCATATGATGTTATGTGCTCAACATATTTGATTAAGTAAATATGGTAAGTAAATATACACAAATAGATGGAATGTATGTTTATGTACACTTGCTTGAATAAGTGTACAGTATGTTTATATGATAGAATCTTATGTTTAATTATTAAATTAGAAATAATATGATGTTTGTTTTATGTCTTTGCTATTGAACCATGAATATTATAATAGTATGAAAATTGAATTGAAAGATCAAATTGAGTAGAACACATGAATGAGTACTTTCATTTAGTGATATGTGATGAATTGATAGAAAAGACCATGGTTGGACCATGACAACATGTGATATGTGATTTCCATATAAGACCATATTTGAGATATGGCATCGGCGTGCGATCTCGTATAAGACCATGTCTGGGACATGGCATCGACATCGATATGTGAGCTAGTGTAAGACCATGTCTGGGACATGGCATTGGCATAATTGAGATTATGAGAGGTCCCATGTAAGACCGTGTCTGGGACATAGCGTTGGCACCGAGATGAGAGGTCCCATGTAAGACCATGTCTGGGACATGGCGTTGGCACCGAGATGAGAGGTCCCATGTAAGACCATGTCTGGGACATGGCGTTGGCACCGAGATGAGAGGTTCCATTAAGACCATGTCTGGGACTTGGCATTGGCACCGAGATAATAAGTCCCATGTAAGACCATGTCTGGGACATGGCGTTGGCACTGAGATGAGAGGTGCCATGTAAGACCATGTTTGGGACATGGCGTTGGCACTAAGATGAGAGGTCCTATGTAAGACCATGTCTGGGACATGGCGTTGGCACCAAGATGAGAGGTCTCATGTAAGACCATGTCTGTGACATGGCGTTGGCACCGAGATGAGAGGTCCCATCTAAGACCATGTCTGGGACATGGCGTTGGCACCGGGATGAGAGGTCCCCCGTAAGACCATGTCTGGGACATGACATGGGCACCGATATGAGAACTCCCAGGTAAGACCATATCTGGATATGGCATTGGCAGTAAAGGAAACATCTCATGTAAGACCATGTCTGGGACATGGCTTTGGCATGTTATTATCAGACAGGAGACTCGAGTATCCTTAGTATTCCAAGTGATTCAACGGGCTAGTAAAGAAATTATGTTACATGAATGTTCAGGTAAAAGTGCAATAGACAGATTCAGGTAAGTATAAGGATTAAGAATATTTCAGTTATCAGTTAAGAAAAGAATTTCAGCAAGGAAGGAGTAAGTTATAATCATGAGTTGTTTAAGCAAGCAAGTAAGTAAACAAGTAAAGGAGTAAATAAAGAAAAAGTTAAATTTGATGAGACAAAATATTCAGGTATGATACCTAAAAGAATGTATGTATTAACTAGATTTTTTTTACTGAGTGGAATAAAGTGAGGTTTGTGATAACAAAATTAGTCAGAGAAATGGTAATTAAGTGGTAAAGATGTCTGTGTGTGAAGGTTACAGTCGAAATGAACATGATGATCTTTTCAGGATATTATATATATTCTTTTATCCTCAGAGATATGTATGTGGAATTGTTCAGTTTTGATAGAGTTCTTATGTTGTGAGAATGTTAACTAGTTATAATGTTAGACGAAAGCCCTATTGGTCAGGTCGGTTTATGACTGGTTATTGTTCTGTTTTGCATGCATATTTAGAAAGTTTATTGTTTTGCTAAAAGAAATATTGTGCTGATGACTAAATTGCAAAACATGTAAACGTGATATGTGAAGTACATGATATGGATTATTAGTAAATTACGGATGAATAATGAATTTTGAAATATAATACATGTTTTAAAGATAGAGAAGATATAAATATACGGATTATTGGTACAAGGATTAAATTGTAAAGGATGTAAAAGCATTATTCAAAAAGTGTAAAAGTGATATGCATGCATGATATAATTTGCCCAAGTAGATGAGATTAGAACTACTAGGATATTAGTGGTATATCATTAAAAGTAGCACACTCGCTGATTAATAGCACGCTAGTGCTCTTTGATTATTAGCACATTTATGTTCTCTATATAACACTTTAGTGCTTTCTGTTTAATAATGCATAATAATAATGCACCTCCGTATCAGTTTCGTATATCCTAAGTGTTCTGTCTAATCTACTAGGCCTCTGCTAAAAAAAGATAAAATTTTTGCTACAAGGTAAAGGTTTGCCTCTAATTCATGTTTGAAATATTGAATTAAAAATAAATTGTGAAATGAAAGGATAGAGAATGAATACAAATACTAAGCTAGGTAAATATGTGCAGAGGGGAACTATAGAATTATAGAGATGATTTTAAGAAAACTAAATGAAGAAAGGACTTCTAGTTAAGTGGAAAGAGAGGAAATAAGAGCTCGATTAAGTAAAAAGAAGAATATTATTGAAAAGGAAGTACAAAATGATATAAAAACTAGAAATGTTAGTGATAAGAATGGATAGAAAAGGATAATTGAAAGAATATAGAAATGATGAAGTTCATGATCAAAACAAAACAAGGAAATTTCGAGGACGAAATTTATTTTAAGGGGGAGAGAAATGTAATATCCCGAAAATTACTACTGTAATACCCCGAAAATTACTATAGTAAGAAAGTAGGTATCCTTGATAGTAAAATAAGGAAATAAAGTGACAAAAAGGGAAATTTTGAGTTATGGCAACATTGAGAATTATATTATGACATATTAATTCAAAAAAGGATTAAATCGCAAAAGTGAGAAAAGTTTTGTTGCCCAAGAGTAAATACTCGAAATTGAGGGGTTAAAGTGTAAATACAAAAAATTTGAAGGACCAATAGTGTAAATATTTTAAAAGTGGAATAATCTAGAAACTAAGGAAAATGGATGAATTAGGACCAAATTGAAAAGGTGAAGAATTTTGAGGGACTAAATCACAATTTTACCAAATTAAGTGATGACTCAATGATGGAATTTTAAAGATTATGAAAGGCAAAATGGTCAATTAGAAGAGAGAGAAATCTAGAAGGCAATGATGATGTTGGTGATATTTTAGATTAATTAATTAAATACATATTAGTTTATTAATATTTTAATTTAATTTTTAAATGATATTTTATTATTTTATTATTATTATATTTAGTATATATATGGAAGGAAAGATGAAGAATTATCATCTTCTTCCATGCAACCAACGTGAGAAGAGAGGAAAGGTAGAAAGTTTTGCTTTCTTTACAATTTGGTCCTTCCACCAAAATATACCATTTTCACTTAGAAATCAAAAGAATTTCCATAGCTTCTAAGAGAGAAAAATAACAAGAAGGCAAGGGAGTTAGAATATCAAGTTAGATTCAAGAAATAGAAGCTGGAGGAGAAAGAAAATTAAGTTAAAGATTGAAATCAATAGCACAAGGTAAGAACACCAAGATTTCAATATATTTTTAAGTTTGATATAATTGAAAAAGCATGAAAATAATGTTATAGTAGAGTTTTCTTATATAAGGTCTTATGTTATTGATATATTGGTGAAGAAAAATAAGTGAAAGTGATGGGAAATATTATAGAGAAAGGGAATAAGGGAGTTCTACATCTAGTAATCAACATTTTGCACTAAAACAGTTTTGGACAGCAGCAGTAGTCTAAATTTAAAAAATCACCATAAATCGTGAATATTGAATTAGAGGATGAAAAAAATATGGAATTAAATATAATTGAGTCTAGTTTCTCATAGAAGAAACGGTATAAGCAATGGAATTGTAAATCATGAGTTATAATAAATTTTGTGAGATAAGGTCAGAATGATTTCGAGTTCCCATGTTCTGACTTTGAAAAATCATCAAAAATTGGAGAAAATTTATTAGGGGCTTAAATTTATATGTTTAAAATATTGAATGAGTCTATTTTCAATATAAATAGAGGGGAACATTATCCAAATCTTGTACAAGGAGATAATTAATTTTTAGTGAAGAAGGGTCAAAACTGTCAGATAGCAGAATAGGGATGAATTTAAAGAATAAACTGTAGTTATTGGCTAAACTAAAAATTCTGAAAATTTTACGGTAAAAAGATACGTGAGTCTAGTTTTAGAGAAAATTTTGGGATCTTAATTTATAGTTCTGTAGCTCAAGATATAAGCAATGTTGTGACATTGACTCAAGTGGACTGCTTTGAATGAACAAATAAATAAATAGTGAAATTATAGATAATGTTACATATAAGCATGTTATATACATTAAGGATGTGGAATGGAGAGGAGGAGGAGGAAAATATATGTTTATTCAACTAGCATGAGTTTTCATTAAAAATGGCTAATTTGCATGTTTTAGGTTCAGGGACTAAATTGAATAAAAGTAATATTTTAAGGGTAAATTTGTAAAACTGTCAAAAGGTGACCAAATTGCATGAAATGAATTGTTTTATTATTTAAATAATAAATTGAATGAAATATTAATTTATAGCAAGATTGAGTGGAAATTCAAGGAAAATAGAAAATTACGAAAATGTCCCTGAATTTTGGTATTTCTTCAATTTAGCTTGGTAAGTTTGTGTAACTTGAATTATATTCTTAGATGATTGAAATATATATATTGGATTGAGAAATTGATTTGAATTATGAACATGAGAAATTGTGAATTGAATGAAATAGAAATGAAGCTTTGAATTACGTGTAAATATCGGGTCTCGTAGGCCCTATTTGTTATGAATATAATATTTCGAGGATATGTTGTAAAGAATTATAAGAGAACGTTAATAATTTAAAAGTTTTAATTCGGATGAAATTTTGTAACTTGGTTTAATACGTATGCAAATGTATGTCTTCTAGTAATGCCTCGTACCCTATTCCGACGTCGAATACAGGTAAGGGGTGTTACAATGTGACATCGCCAGATTCGGTCGTAATGTTTAGACCGGGTTTGGGGTGTTACAGAGCACATCTCTAAACAAATTGTTTACGCTTACTGATTGTCCCTGTAGACTTAACACAGTTATCTCATTAGTAGTACTCTCTCACACGATACCCAAGCTGCCAGATACAGTGCATGCAATGTATGAATGTGTAGACCCTATATCAATTAAAGCAGTGTAGGGTACATTATGAATTAGGAACGTACTAGTTATAACATTCGTAGCGTCACCATCCTCACGGTGACAAGCAGCATAAACCAGTGCTGGCTGTCTTGCCTCACTATTACCAACACCTCTGCCAAACAATCCACGGCCTCGTCCCACACCATTGCCACCTCTAACCTACCCACGGCCTCTCAGTGGCTACTGACCACCTCTAACTGGCTGAACAAAACCTTGACCTATAGCTTGCATCTGAGTAGGCCTCTGATGACAATCCTTAACTTGATGCTCCTTAGACCCACATCTGAAACATGCCCCAATCTTCTTCCAACACTCACCCAGATGATATCTCCCACAATCAACACAAGGCTGAAGTCTTGCAACAAAAACCATAGCTTGAACTGGCCCATCAAACCTGACCTTCTTTTCAGGCCTTCTAGAAGAACTTGAGGGCTCTGAATCCCTCATAAACCTGCCCCTATCTTTCTCACGATTCTGGTGCTCAGAGCGCTTCACATCCATGGTGATTTTCACCTTTTCAACTAGGGCAGCAAAATCTTGCTCCCTCTGCGGAGCTATCAAGACTCACAATTCATCCCGGAGACCGTCTTCAAATCACACACACGTTCATATTCAGTCGCCATTATCCCACGAGCATAGTGACTCAAACGTAGGAACTCTGCCTCATATTCAGCCACAGTTTTATTCCCCTGAACCAAACTTAAGAATTCCTTTCTTCGGGCGTCCACATAACTTGCGCCCACATACTTTCCTTGAAATGCCGACTTAAAGAAATACCACGTTAACTGGTCAGCCTGAGTACCTTCTCTCACAGTAAGCAACCACTAATAGGCTTCATCTCGTAGTAAAGACACTGCACCTTTTAGCTTTTTCTCAGAAGTGCAGTCTACGTCATCCATTATTCTTTCCGTCGCTTCCAACCAGTATTCAGCCACATTAGGGGCCACTCCAGAAACACCCTTGAAAATTTCCGCTCCATTTGACTGTAGTTGTTCTGAAATTGACTCGCGGCCCACAACACCTGTACTGGTCCCTACAACCCTTTCCAAAATACGGAGCATAGCTTGGGATAGTGCATGATCCTCAGCCGCTCGATCGAATGATCCCGACTCAGTCACTAGTGAAGCTGGTGCCTCGCTAGCCTCAACATTAGGCATGTGGCTTGACGCCGAAGACCCAGCCCTAGCACTTCCTCAACCTCTACCACGGCCTCGTGTACCCCTTTCGCGAGTATCTCTAGCGCTCATATCGAATAACGTATAATCTGTTTACGAAGTTGTATGCATTATTTTACGATTCAAGTAATTATTAACACATGTCTTATGAAAAAGTAGTAATCAGAGTTTGTTTTTGCAATTCAAGAGTCTCCCTACAGTTTCCAGTTTTCTCTAATTTAAGAGTTTCAGTGCAGTCCCACTGTCTATAGTAATCTCTCAAAATATTTCAGTTTAAGCAGTCAATAGTATATAGAAACTAACAAATTCGATGCTGGAGACTCAGTGTGCCACACTTGTAACATTCAAAAATAATTCAAAATAGTTTTCCATAAATTCCAATATATATATTTTTCAAAACCCATTCCACAGCCGAGTTTTGCAACCTGGCTTTGATACCACTAAATGTAACACCCCAAACCCGGCCTAGATGTTATGGCCGTATCTGGTGTGTCACATTGGAGTGCCTCTCAAAATTTAAACTTGTTGATAAAACTCCATTCTTAAGTTTGGAAACCTCTTTAGTAATGTTTAACGGAACACTTAACCAAATGTTTGTCTTATTAACTGCTATTATTATATTAAGTTGATTTAAAACGCGGAAGCATTTGAAAATTCTAACGTTTAAAGTTTGTGTCTTTGAAAACAATAATTATTTTAAAATTTGTTTTCACCTAATTAGCAGTATAAAATATGTAAGCAAAAGCCCAATTAAAATTTAAAACCCAAATTGAAGGCCTTATTACAAATCAAAACCTAGCATATAATTTAAAGTAAAATAAAAGCAAGTGTGAATAGCAGCAGTTGTGTGGCCACCTTCGAGTCCCTCGTGGCACCGAATCGGTTAATACAGAGGATTACCTGTACAGTTAAGAATAGATGGTGAGTTTATGAAACTCAGTGTGAAATCCCCTATCAGTCAATCAGTATACAACATGCAGTAGTAGTGTGGGCCTGAGCCCAATACAGCAACAGTGTGGGCCTTAGCCCAAGATAGTAACAGTGTGGGCCTTAACCCAATACAGTAATAGTACAATACAGTAATGCAACCCATCCCAATCCAGCCAACACACCACTCCGTACCACCAATACACCATGTGGGGAAAAATCGACCCACCCAACCAACACACCAGTATCGCAGCAAAGCTGCCAGTAATAATGACACAGCAAAACTACCAGTAACAGTAACGCAGCAAAGCTGCCAGTAACAGTATATGTGGCAAAGCCACCAGTACAATATACTTCCCCTATGTTAGAATCTCAACCCCATGCAGTATGTCATGTCATAAATCATACGTGTATGCAGTATGTCATATTCAGAAATAGTTAAATATATATAACATAGAGCAAATTGGTCATACACTCATTTCAACTCCTAGGGTTATAACAGTCATTTTACCCTATAGGGGTATTTCAGTCATTTTACCCATCGAGGGTATTTCGGTCATTTTACCTATCCAGGGTATTTTGGTCATTTGCCCACAAATCGTAAGTTGGGCTTACCACTCGAGTTATCACACGCCCGTGTGGTCTCAAATGCCATGTTTACGGCTTTTCGATTTTTCGCCATTCTACAGTTGTAATGGGGTGATTACACACCTGATTCTATTCGCCAAGAAACCTCCTTCGTCTTGGAAACCTACACTTGACCAACAACCTCTAGTTAATTACTTACACAGTTAAACCAGCAAATGAACACAGGTGATCACAATTTGATACTTACCACCACCTTTGGTTGAGTGAAGAGGGAAATTCGCCTATCCAAAAGTAATCACAAACCTTTAACCCCTTGAATAGTTCCTAAGCACCAACAGAAACCGATAAGCACTTAAAGAACAGATAATAAAGTAACTCAATACTATCACCCTTACCAAATGGGAAAGAAACAAACTACGAAAAGCAAAACACACGATCAACCCCTTAAGAAAGAAAGATTCAATAACAATAAAAAGAAACGAACAGAAGAAAGTAGGGAAACATCAGAAGAGTAAATCGGCAGCAGTGCAACAGAACAATAAACGGTAGAGAGAAATAGGTTTAAAGAACAGCAGTAGGAGAAGAGTGTAATTGGCAAAAAGAAAAGAAAGAAGAAAAGAAAAGATTCGACCAAAAAAAAAGAAAAATAGGAAAAAGGAAAAGAGCAGTCAAAAGAAAACGAACCCAAGAGGTAACTACTTCCAGAACTAGGCAAAATTCGACAGCAAAACTAAAACGTGAAACTTGAAACTCACCGAAATCACAGTAAACTGAGAGAGAAACTCCAAAAAAAGACCAAAACTGAAAACCTTTAGTGTTTAGTGACTAAATTTGACACAAACACCCTCCCTAGCCGAATTTTCAATGCCACAATTGACCCAAACGGCACAACACTCCTCACTAAACAATTCCTTGATTTTCTCCAAAAATCTCTCCCCTTATCCCCCCTTGATTTTCTCCACCCAATCACAATCCCACTATTCTCTCCATGATACACTCCTCCATTCAAATTCCACAGCATTTCAGTCAAACTCCACCACCTCACTGCACAGGTGATAAAAATAAACACTCCTTAGTGCAGCACAGGACTCAAACCTCAGACCTCAAGGGAACTTCACACGCCACCCTGCCACTATACCACACGCTCATTTTGTGACATAAAACCAACACTAATATTTATAAGGCTTACCTGCCTATGTCCAGATTCACTTAAGAGCAAAAATTAAAAATTCTACGAAGCCAAGACTTGAACCCAGGCTTCTCAAACACTCCCATACACACCCAAATCACTTAGCCATTAAAGCAAACAAGCAATTTGTGACAAATCCTACAAAAATTAGAGACTTAAATTTTGGGACATTACACTACATTTGTTAAATGAGCATGTATGATAAGTAAATTATGGTATCTGATATATCTGTTATTTCTTTTTATGTCTAATCATGGGGTGAGATTTACATTATGTGGAGGAAGTGTTTCGTGTGAGGCAATATCTCACCATTAGACCGGCAACACTATTGCGTTTATTCTGAAAAATGTCATAAGGACACTAAGTGGTGTGTAGGGTTGGGTGGGAGTTTTGGACCCCACATGGTGTGATGGGATGATCAGAACTAGTGTGTAGAGGATTGGGGTAGGAATATATATATCTGCATCTGTACTACTTTGATATGATTCTGATTTTGTATAAGATGTATGTCTATATTTATTCTGCCATGTGATTAAATCTGAATTCTGTTTCGTATGAGTTATAAAAACTCACTCTCTGTTTGTCTGTCACTTTTCAAAAATTCTTAGGTTTAGGCGGGTCGATGCGACGAGAGCTCGATTATGCCCACAACTCCGTAAACCCAATTTTGCTTAAATTTGACTTATTTGAAATTCCTGATTTGAGAGTTTTGTATATTTTGGACTCTTCAGACATTTGAGATTGTTTTTGGTTTTGGATTTTTATTTGGATTTTTTTGGCATGACACATGATAAAACAACTTTACAAAAATAACTATTTTTCTACTATTAACAGTTTTTCGAGAAAACAAACTTGGTTTTTTAAAATATAATGTCTTAAGAACCTTCGCTTCAACTTTTTCGATTTATTTAGAAAATGTAATCAATTAACAATTTTTAACTATTAAGCATGACAAGCGTTTTCAATTAAAATGGACTTTTTGAGTAACAAAGATTCACGAAGTTTTTCAAAAGCCAGATTTATAACTACTTTACGTGGTGATGGACACTAAACTAACTATAAATATGACTAAGGCAAGCGCACCTATCAAACAATAGTATAGTTGTGGTGAGTAAGGAATATCGCATCCACGAGGAGTAAAAGTACTAGTAATTATCGTTTTTCTATTATTTAGCCGACAAATTGGAGTGATTGCTTTTAATCTAAATTTACTAATCTAATTTAACTAAGAACGCAATATAGAATGAAATAGGAAAATAATCAAAGATAATCAACGAGATAGATAATACCCAGGAAATAATTCACCTAGACTTCACCTATTATTTTGAATCTGACTTAAGCGATTTATTCACTTATGTCTTGATTCGTAGAAATCCCTAAATTATGTTAATATCTCTTTCGAGAGTAAAAACAGCTGACTCTAACTTGATTAATTAAATTTCTTTCTAATTAAAAACCCTATTGTTGCATTAACTCGATCTATAGATTCCCTTATTAGATTTGACTCTGATCCGGTAGATTTATGTCGTCCTATTTCTAGGATTGCATGCAACTCCTCTCAATTATGCTAGATCTACTCTTAAATAGGGCCTTTTGCTCCACTGAATTAAGCACATTAAACATGAATTAATATCCCTAGAAATATTAAAACAAGAAACAAGCATACATAATTGAGAACAAGAATCAAGTATTTATCGCGTAAATCAGAAATCAAATAATAAGATTCATCATAGGTTTCATCTTCCCTAGGTATCTAGGGAATTTAGTTCATAATCCTGGTTAGAAACATCTCAAAGTTAGGGTAACCTTAAGACATATAGAAACTCAATAAAACTTTGAAAGAAATTAAATGGAATCTTCGATCTTGAGGGAAATCCGCTTCTGAGTTTATTCCAATGGCGTTCTTCGAGTGTTTTCTTCAATCTTCTCAAAGTGTTTAAGGTTTACGAATAAGCACTCAATAGTCAAACAAGAAAAGTCATTACCATAGGCTTGCATGAAAATCAAATCTCCATCACTATAAAATGAGATGATACACAAATCAAAAGGTCTTTAAGAGGTTGTAATGGGGCTTAGGTTAAGGGTGTGGAGAAAGGCCAAAAAAGATGGTTAAAATCGAGATCAAATTGATAAATTACCAAACTAGAAAAAATAACAAATGCTACATAAATAAAGAATTATTCATTAATAAGAGAACGAGCTTCTTCTTAAAAAAATGAATTTAACTGTTCAAGCTCAATCATAGAACTAAAATAATAATCAATATATATGTATATATATTTTTTCAATTTTATTTTATTTATTTTTACAATAAGAAATAATTCAGCAACTTAAACAAAATAGCATAGTTAGGGAACTAACCAAATCAAATCTCGACAGAAAGGGAGTTAATTAAACGGGAAAAATTCTCAATGAACAAAAAATGAGTTATGGGTTAACATTAACGGGTAAATTAAGAAATGGTGTGTTAGGCTCAACGGGGTTCACTAAGGGTTAATTAAAAGGGTAGGCTTTTTATGGGATAAGTGGGTTAAAACCTAAGTCCCTTTATCATCTCAGTATATCAAATCAAAAGGTGTGGTCTTGACATGTATAATATATGCAAGTTCTAGAATAACAAATCAAATTGACACACTTATAACCAATAATAAAATGATCAAGAAAAATGTATGCTTTAAAGGCTTAAAATCTCAGAAAAATGCATGGTTTTTGATGTCAATCTTGCAAATTTAAAACTTCAAAATATTACTTCAATTTAAAGAAATAACCTAAAAATTTTTAATTATTGAAAAATAACTTATCATGTTTGATTCTCTCATGTCTTAACGTTTAAATCAACCAATACACAATTATCGACAAATTAATCTAAAACACATCAACCAAAATTCCAAATCGACAAAAATTCATTCTAATGGAAGTATGAGAAAATTACTTAAACACAAGACATAATTCAGAGATTTTCTAATAATTATAAAAATAACCTCCCCACACTTGAGATGTACATTGTCCTCAATGTACAAACAAATATAATCACAGTATAAATAGAATATCATAAGAGAGGGAGAAAACTGAAACTGCCCTGAATATTGGATGAAATTGCCAGAATGGTGAAAATTGGAATTGTAGACAAATCTAGATGTAATGCATGATTCCGAGCAAACTAATAAGAAAATAAACACAAATAGTGAAGAAGATTAAAGGGTTATAACTCGAGTAAAAACAACCATAAAAATATAAATATAGTTCAAAATATATGAAACAAAATAAGTCTTAGAAAAGAACAATAAAAAGAACTAAAAATAACAATAAACATAAACATAAAAGAAAAACTAAAAAAATTAAAATAAAGTTAAAATTAAAATAAAACAAATAAACTCACTGGCCCTCATCATCAGAAGCATCGGTATCGTGAGTTGTCGATGCTGACGAGGAGATATGGAGATGTTGATAGATCTGCTGCAATTTCGCGTCAATACTGTCGAACCTTTGAAAGCAGTGCTATGAGAAACGAGTGAATCACTCGGAGAGGTCCTCTAAAGTAGTAGCAGAAGAAACAGGACGGTGACTCGAAGGTGGAAGATGAGGTGGATCCTTGTGATGGAAAGAGACATCATCAATGAAGTCTTAGGGTTCATTCTGAGAGTCAAAATGATATAGTCGATACTAAGGAGGGTCTACTCCACGAAGTCGCTCGATCATCCTCATATGGGTCATGCTCAATATCCCATGTAGAGACATCTGGCCGACGAGTGTAAGTGTGGAGGATTGCTCCGATGTGTCGAGGAGATTGAAGTATCGAGTAAGTCGAGTCACATAAGGGCCTAAATAGATAGGACCCTTCCTGTTGCAGTCTGTCTGGTGGCAGAAGGCTATGTCGATGAAGTATGCTAAATAAAAAATATGTCTGGTGGTCATGCTTTATAAAAAATATGCATCGGTAGTACTGATGACTTCAGTGCTCTCTCTCCTACAGGTCAAAGTATGAGCTAAAAGGGCATGAATATACCATAAAATCAGAGGAAGAGAAGTTGCCTTCGAGCGACTCACGTCATAAGGTGTTGTACTCACCGTAAGATCTACCCAACAACTAGATGGCGAGTAGCGGATGTGTCGATGTAGGTGGAGGAAGTTCTCGGTGCTCATAAACTCCACAGTGTATAGTCCCAAAATAGCACCAAACTCAGGGACACTCATATGGCGCACAAGGCAACCGAGTCAGAAAGTGATGGTGCCCGACTCGTCATGAGTTGTCATCACATGCTGGAGAGTAAATGTAGAGCAGAACTCCAAAGTTAGCTCCGTGTATATGGGCTCGATGATAGAGAAGAACCGGTCTCATGGGGTCGTGGCTATAAAGGCTTGAACATGATCAGCTAACTCGACCTACTCTAAAGCAGCCCAATCAATACATCAGCCTAAGCCGATTGGTCGCAGTTGAAATAGTTGAAATAGGTCCTCCTAGAGACCCACTAAAAATCAGACATAGGGGTGGTGGGTCTCGACGGAAGCACTTGAGGAAAAGGCCGTGCCAAGGATCTTCTGCTTTTTTTAAGGGAAAATGACGACTTTGGATTTACTGCGAGTGTTGGTCATGGTGTCCCTACAAGAAAAATAACCAAATAATAATTTCAGTATTTAAAATAAGGGTACAAATCGACACAATGGATCAATGGAAATAAGCACAAAACGAAACTCGAATGCAACTAAAATCTAAAATCATAAAATCAAATATTCAGCTAAAAAGAATAAAGTTGAATCTAACCGTCGATACACTGAGCAGTAAGAAATAACTGTAGAATAATAAAAATAAAAATACAATACAATCAACTACTAATATAACTATAATAGTACCAAAATTACATATAAAAAGAATAGAATGAAACTAAAGAATAGGAATGAGAATTAATAATAATAAAGAAAAATAATGAAACCACAAACACAAAAGAAATAGATGATTCTAGGTAATCAAATCAATATGACTATAGTAAAAATAGTAGGGTAAAATCAATAAAAAATAAGAATAAATAATAAAACAAATGACAATAAGAATAAATAAAAAAAGGATAATAAAAATATATAAAAAGAATAATAACAGAAGGAAAAGTACTAAATAGTAATAATAATAATAAAAGAATAAGGAAAGACCAATCAATGGAGGAGATGATGGTGAGGAATTGGGATGGTGGCTGGAGACGCGGGTGGGAATGGTGGGTCAGTGATGGGTCAGCGTGAAGGCGAGGCTGAGTGAAGGCCGGGGGAGAAGAGAGGGGAGGGCAGTGTGGTGGTTGGTTGTGGGGGTGGTTTGATGGGGGAAAGAGAAAGGGAAAGGGAAGGGCGAGGGGGAACGTGTGCGGCTTAAAGCAAGGAAGAAAGAAGAAAGAGGAGAGGTTGCGCGATGGGGGTTTCAACGGGGGAAGGGAAAGAAGAGATGGATGCAAGTGTGGTGAGTAATGACCGAAAAGGGGGCGGTTGTACGGAACGGTGGCTAGGGTTTCTGGGAAAAATTTTAGGGAAGATGAAGGAAAAAAGAAGTTAAGATTTAGGGTTAAAAAGGGGGACACAATCGTCTAACGGCTCCTGTTGGGGCACACGGCCATGTCACACACCCATGTGGTTCATCTAAGCCCGTGTAAGATTTTAAAAGTGAGCCCAGTTTTCATACGGCCGTGTCGCACAGTTGTGTGTTATCTCCTTCACTTCTCCCGCGCTTGTGTGAACTCCTACACGCCAGTGCGGCTTGGCCATGTCTAGCACACGGCCGTATGCCTGGCTCGTGTAACGATCTAACTTGATCTAAAAATAAAAAAACAAATTAGCTTTAGATTTCACACGGCCTAGGACAGGCCTGTGTGTCTAGGCCATGTGTGCCACACGACCGTGTGACCATTTTAGGCTGTGTCTCCATCGAATTTTTTTAAAACTAAAGTCCTAGGATCGATATGACCAATGACACACCCGTATGTCTAGACCGTGTGGGTCACACGGCCATGTCACAAAGCCGTGTAACTCACTATCAAACCCCTTATAATGTGCACGGCCTGGGACACGCCCGTGTGGGTAAAAAACAAACATTTTTTATTTATTTACTTTGAAAATTAATTAATTTTAAAAAATAACTTGAAATAAAATTAAGAAAATTAGCAGTACTAACACTCAATTTGCCTCCCGAGAAGCACTTATTTAAAGTTTAAGCTCGACTTACTGTAAACACAAAGATTTATATACTTTTTCATACCTAATTTTACTTAAAATCATGCATTTTCGATAAAATTTTTGTCATAAAATAATTAATTTTTATAAAATAATTAAATTGTATTAAAAATTTGAACATGTTAATTTTTAATCAATTTTACAATTATTTTTAGTGAATTTTGATTATTTTTGATAGATTCGTACTAAGGGCAAAAATTTACCCGACAAACACTGTTAGAAGAGCAAAACCGAGAAGCAATTCGAAGTAACAAGGCAAAATAATTTCCAGCCTAAGATGGTCCAAATATGTGTATTAATTCATAATATAATTAATTTTAATTTATTCCCAATTTAATTTGGGCCAAATAAATTAATTTTAATTAATTATGGAAAAAGGGCCCAATTGAACCGCACTAGTTGAACCAAATTGACCGAACTAAACCAGTCACCAATTGGGCAGCCCAGAACCGTTTAAATGCTGACCCAAATCAGCATTTTTAGCTGATTAAATGAGCTACCAAAAGGCCCTGGGAAGACTTCCAAATTGCATTCAAACCTCACCTTAAATTAAGGCTTTACGGATTTGCCCAAGGCTAATTTTAGCAAAGTTGAAAGTCTCAACTTTGCCACGTAGGATGGCCGGCCATGAGGGGACTCTTTGGCTGCTGAAATTTGCTATTTTTAGCCGCCATCCTCAACTATATAAACCCCCTTTGCTGCCCATTCAAATCATCCCTCATTCACATCTCTTCTCTCACAACTATTTTCTCCTCTCTCACTTTTTTCTCTCATTTTCCCATTCAAAGTTCCTTGCTCTTGTGCCAATTGATCCTCTTGGTAAAGGGGTCTTCTTCAGGCATTTTGGAGTAGCAATTGAGTGTTCATTGCAGCCTTGACCGGTGAGGACAAAAAAGAAGGAAGAACGGAGCAACCTAGTCAAGCCACGAAAAACCACCGGATTTGATTCTTGTTCCTTATCTCTTTAATTTTTGTTGTTTTTCTGATGAACATATCTATGAATATTTATGCTATTGGAATGGTTAATTTAATTAGCTTAGCTTGAATTTAATTTGTGTTGGGTTGATTGCATTCTGTCCTCTTAATTTGTTAAATTTATGTTTATGCTGTTATAGGCCTCGGTAAAATGTTTGATTAAGTAAAACCATGATTAAGTTATTCTTGCATTATAATTGTAAGATAACTAAAGAATTAATTATTTAAACACATTGAAATTGTAATTAATGGACAAAGTACTTAATCAGTGCATGTTTAATTCTTCTAAGGTAGCCGAAGATTAGATTAACATTGTATTTAGCGATACATATGCCTTGCATAACTTGCAAGATTATTGTGATTAAACTGTTTCAAGGTAAGGATACTTTGTTACCTCACATAGTCTTTTATATGCTTATTAGGTTGAATTAATCATTTGAATCGACATAGGACTATGCAAGAGATTGTTTAATCTAATAAGTATGTATGTGCAATAACATGTTTATCTTTATAAATTTGTTTTATCGGTCGAATTGACATAGGAATATGTACAAGAGATGAATGGATTTTTTATTTGTAAATATGTTTAATGATTCTAAGGTAAGGAAATGTAATTAATCCAACACAATTATATCATCTTGATTAAACCTTATTTGAAATCGTAAATTAGAACTTTTTTATTTTTAAATTTTATTACTTAGTTTTTAACCCTTAGTTTTTAATCATCTTTAAACCAAAATATTTTCCATCACCAAAGTGTTTTAACATTAATTTCATAAATATTCCTTTTTACAGTCCCTGTGGGTACAATAACTCGACATTTACTTGTCACTTTATTACTTGTTGCGATTGTGTACACTTGCACATTTTCGTCGTTCTAAGTTTTTGGCGCCGTTGCTGGGGACTGTTTTAAAAAAAGCCATTATTTGTGAATCTGTTTTTACATTTTGGTTTATTTATTTTCCTGTTTAAATCTTTACTTAATCTTTCTGTGATTATTTTAGGTGTTTATGAGTATTGACCAGATTATCAACTTACTCCTTGTGGACACTGAACTAGAACGAACCTTTCGATAACGAAGAAGACAAGCAAACCAGAGAAGGACCGAAGAGATAAACTTTGAGAATATGAATCAAGGAAACGGAGCAAACCTTGCTCAAAATCCTATCCTTATTGCTGATGATAGGGATAGAGCTTTATGACAGTATGTTGTGCTAGTGTTGAACGATATTAACCTGGGTATTAAGAGACCCGAAATCGAGGCACAACAATTCAAGTTGAAGCCAGTCATGTTCCAGATGCTTCAAACTGTGGGCCAATTCAGTGGAATGCCTATTGAGGATCCTCATCTTCACTTAAGATTATTTATGAAAGTGAGCGATTCTTTCAAGTTAGCTAAAGTACTCGAAGATGCATTACGACTGAAGTTGTTCCCATATTCGCTAAGGGAAAGAGCTTGTGCCTGGTTGAACTCATTGCCACCGAACTCCATTGCTACGTGGCAAGAGTTAACCGAGAGATTCCCCATGAAGTATTTCCCGCCGAGCAAGAATGCCAAGTTGAGGAATGAGATCACTGCCTTCCAACAAATGATGAGTCCCTGTATGAAGCATGAGAAAGGTACAAAGAGTTATTACTAAAGTGCCCTTGTTATTTTTAATTTTTTTACTTAGTTTTTAACCTTTAGTTTTTAATCATCTTTAAACAAAAATATTTTCCATCACCAAAGTGTTTTAACATTAGTTTCATATATAATTCCTTTTTACAGTCCCTGTGGGTACGATAACTAGACATTTACTTGTCATTTTATTACTTGTTGCGATTGTGTACACTTGCACATTTTCGTCGTTCCACTTACCTCGTATTCACACGGTCACAGTGGTTCGTGGAGCCGAAACTCCTCTTTCTCGTTATCAATTTTATTATCAAAATAAGGTTTAAATCAAGTACTATTTACCTTAAATGTGCCAAATTTAGAATGAGTTACCTCGATTGTACCGTATGGAAAGACATTCAGTACTGTAAAAGAGATTTGATTCGTTTGCATCAAGTTTCGAATTGGCAATTCGAGGATCTGTTTTATCTAGCAGTACCTTTTCTCCAACCTTAAATTGGTTCATTCCATCCACATGCTCATCATAGCGTCTCTTTGGTTCTTCATCGTGCTTTTTCAGTTTCTCCTTGACATGTGTTCACCATTCATCTAGTTCATCGATTCGTAACATTCATTCTTCATGATTCATTCTATTGTATTGATTGGAACATGGCTCCATTGCATTTTTTTGAGGGTTTTCCTACAAGGAAGGTTGAGCCACATGGTTACTCATATTAACAGAACTTGTAAAATCATCTCGATCATTAGACGTCTTAACAAAATCTTGATCATATTATAGTTCTAGCAGTTGTTAAAAATGGTCGACCTAGAAACAAAGGTACATCACTATTCTCATCCATGTCTAAAACAACAAAATAAACTAGGAATATGAATTTATCATTTTTTACAAGAACATCTTCAATAATACCCCTAGGAAATCTAATGGTTTTATCTACTGAATACTCATCCTAGTTTGTATGGGTTTTCTAAGACCTAATTGCTTAAACATTTTATAGGGCATGACATTAATACTAGCCCCTAAATAAGCCAAAGCATTATTATTATTCAAACTAATAATTAAACAAGGAATAGTAAAACTCCCTAGATCTTTCAATTTGTTGGGTAGTTTATTTTGTAAAATGGCTAAGCAAATTGCATTTAGCTCCACATGCGACGAATCATCTAACTTCTTTTTGTTCGCCAAAAGCTCCTTTAAAAATTTAACAGAATTGGGCATCTTCAAAAGAGCTTCAATAAACAGTAAGTTAATATGTAATTTTTTCAGAAGTTTAAGAAATTTACCAAATTGTTCGTTCATGTGGTCTCTTTTTGTCACGTTAGGATATGGCAATTTAGGTTTATATTCTTTACCAACCGATTTTTGATCATTCTGGCTTGCCTCAACCTTACCGTTACTTACCACAATTTCTTACCTCGATTCTGGTTTAGGTTCAACTAACCCTTCTTTATCTTGCATAGTAATTGCATGAAGTTGCTCCCTTGGGTTAGTTTCGGTATTGCTAGGCAAGCTACCTTATGGTCTTTTTGAAATTAGCTTAGCAAGCTGACCTATTTGGTTCTCGAGCACTTGAATTGGTGCTTGTTGATTTTTAAGTGCTATTTCAGTGTTTTGAAAATGGGTTTCTGACACCAAAATAAACTTCGTTAACATCGCTTTAGGGTTCGGCTGCTATTGCTGATAAGGTTGTTATTGGAAGTTTGGAGGAGGTTGTGCTATTTGATTTCCTTGACCACCCCAAGAGAAATTGGGATGGTTCCTCCAATCTGTATTATAGGTATTACTATAAGGGTTATTTTGAGGCCTAACCCATGTAATTTATTTGTTCGTTCTCTGTGCTAGGACCATAGGGTAGACATTCTGGATTGTTTGTTCCTCCTCCATTCGTATCGCACTGTATCACTGGATGTACTTGTGTAGAAACATATAAACCATCAATTTTCTTATTTAAAAGTTCTACCTGAATCGATAACATGGTGACTGCATCTAAGTTAAAAACACCTGCTGCTTTCATCGACTTTGTCCTCATGACTTGCCACTGATAATTATTCAGTGCCATCTCCTCTATAAACTCATAAGCCACTTCGGGTGTTTTATTGTTAAGTGTTCCCCCGACTGCTACATCAATCAACTGCCTAGTTGAGGGGTTCATAGAGGTAACCCATGGTGAGGGCACCTTCTCAATAAATCCTTGTATCTCTTCCATGCATCATATAAGGTTTCTAAGTCGATCTAAACAAAGGAAGAGATATCATTCCTCAACTTGGCTGTCTTAGTCGGTGGGAAGTACTTCACTAGGAATTTCTTGTTCATTTGATCCCATGTAGTGATAGAACCTCGTGGTAAAGAATTCAGCCACTGTTTAGCTTTGTTCCTCAACAAGAAGGGGAATAACCATAGGCGAATGGCGTTGTCAGAAATGCCATTAATCTTGAAAGTATCGTAAATTTCCAAGAAATTGGCCAAGTGAGTATTTGGATCTTCTTCTTGCAAGCCATCGAACTGAACAAATTGGTGTATCATCTAAATAGTGTCCGGCTTCAGTTCAAAATTATTCATAGCAATAGTGGGTCACACAATACTCGATTCAGCCCCAGTTAGAATGGGCTTGGCATAATCATATACAGTACGAGGAACAAGATCTGGATTTTCAGCAACTGCAGGAAGTAGCTAATTATTTTGATTATCACCCATCTCCTCAGTAGTAATAATAACATCCTCTTGCTCGTCTACTATACTTTGTCAACTCTGCCTTGCTTCTTTATGATTTCTATGAGCTGTACTTTCAATCTCATTGTCAAATAACAATGGCCCCGACGAGTTTCTTCTAGTCATAAACTAAAGGAACTTGCTAGAAGCAAATAAAAGAAAAGAAAAATTAGAATGTAAAAATTAAACTAAAAATAAAAATATAATAAAAATAAAAATGGCTAAATTAATAAAGATCGAGTGTTCCTACTATTTTAGTCCCTGGCAACGGCGCCAAAAACTTGATGTTCACTAATCTAACTATAAATACGACTAAGGCAAGTGCACCTATCGAACAATAGTATAGTTGTGGTCAGTAGGGAATATTGTATCGATAAGGACTAAAAGTACTAGTAATTACCGTTTTTCTATTATTTATCAGATAGATTGGAGTGATTGCTTTTAATCGAAATTTACTAATCTAATTTCACTAAGAACGCAACAGAGAATGAAATAGGGAAATAATCGAAGATAACCAATGAGATAGACAATACCTAGGAAAGAATTCAGCTAGACTTCACTTATTATTATGAATCTGAATTAAACGATTTATTCACTTGTCTCTTGATTAGTAGAAATCCCTAAATTATGTCAATATCTCTTTTGAGAGTAAGAACAACTGACTCTAAGTTGATTAATTGAAATCTCTTTCTAATTAAAACCCCTGTTATCACATTAACTCGATCTATGGATTCCCTTATTAGATTTAACTCTAATCTGGTAGATTTATGTTGTCCTATTTCTAGGATTGCATGTAACTCCTCTCAATTATGTTAGATCTACTCTTAAACAGGGCCTTTTGCTCTATTGAACATGAATTAATATCCCTATAAATATTAAAACAAGAAATAAGCATACATAATTGAGAACAAGAATCAAGTATTTATCGCGTAAATCAAAAATCAAATAATAAAATTCATTATAGGTTTCATCTTCCCTAGGTATCTAGGGAATTAAATGGAGATCTTCGATCTTGAGGGAGATCCACTTTCGAGTTGATTCCAATGGCGTTCTTCGAGTGTTTTCTTCAATCTTCTTCCTTTTCCCTTAGGTTTTCTTCTAATTGGTATTTATAGACTTTAGAATGCTCAGAAAGTCTAAAAATTGGGTTTTTCAGCGTATCTCGAAAGTAGGTTGTGAAATCGACATGGGCTGGCACACGGGCGAGTGGCTAGCCTGTGTGGATCACACGGGCTTGCGGCCAGCCCGTGTGGAAATGCCTAGGCCGTGTGGATCATGGAAACAACTCTATTTGTCTGATTTTGGCTCGTTTTTCACTCTTTTCACTCCCAAATGCTCTCCTAAGTATAGAAACATAAATTTATTGGATTAGGAGCATCAAATTCACTAATTTACATAATTATTCATCCAATAACTCATTAAAAATAGGATTAAAATATGTTACTTTTATAACTTATCACGTAACATTTCTAGATTCGACAATAACGTCTAGGTCGGGTTTGTGGTGTTACATTTAGTGGTATTAGATCTAGGTTATAAAACTCAGGCTGTGAAAATTTTTGGTTCAAAATTGTATTTTAAAAAACCTTTTTTCCCAGTAAAGTTTAATTCTAAATGAATCTGAAAAGTAAGTTTGTGGAATACTAACTCTCTGGCACCGATCCTGTAAGTACTTCTGACTTAGAAATACTTTAGTTAGAAAAACTCTGAAACATTTAAAATTGTACTGAGTTAGTTAGAGACTGATACATAAAACTTTGTAATATAGATAAATTTGTGAATACGATCAATGCTCATGGAACATGTGGCCAAGGTACTCGTGGGCCCAGTCAGCACCGTAGAGGGACTTGAGCTGAGTCATCCTCGATGGGTAATATTCCTAATTTGGATACGAGTGAGACACCAGCTACACCTATTGCTGAGACCAGGTCTCAAAGTCGCTCGGCTGGGGACTATGCATTGTCTGAAGCCATGCTTAGAATTTTGAAGA
Organism: Gossypium turneri; assembly: GCA_008044935.1. Classification (NCBI taxonomy): domain Eukaryota; kingdom Viridiplantae; phylum Streptophyta; class Magnoliopsida; order Malvales; family Malvaceae; genus Gossypium; species Gossypium turneri. The sequence goes on along the minus strand of CP032572.1, from coordinate 19,760,043 downwards.
GGGTGACTGGACCCTATTCTAGTTCTAAGAGCCGTGGGTTGGTAACTGAATGACTTCAGTCTAACGATATTGAGTTATTTAGGGGCATTAGTGGAGTCGCCCCGACTGTGGCCGAATATTGGTTGGAGGCCACCAAGAGAATCATGAATGATATCGACTGTGCCCCTAAGCAGAAATTGAAGGGTGAAGTATCTTTGCTTCTCGATGAGGCGTATCAGTGATGGTTAACGGTTGCCTTCTACAGTAAATATGTGGGGGCGAGTTATGTGGATGCTCGTAGAAGTGAGTTTATAAATCTCACTTAGGGGATAGGACTGTGGTCTGTTTTGAGGACGAATTAAGGGATAGCTTAGGGGTTTTGATAGCTTCACAGAGGGAGTGAGAATTCACCGTCTTGGTGGACAAGGCAAATATCGCTGAGGAGGTTCAGCACTTTGAGCACGAGAATAAGGACCGAGAGAAGGGTAATAATAAGAGGGATTCAAAGCTCTCTAGTTTTGTTCAGAGGCCTAAGAAACGAGCCAAGTCTAATGGGCCTTTGAGAGTTGGGGTTCTAGTTGCTTCTACTGAGGCCCAGCCATGTAGAGATTATGGTAGACACCATTTGAGCGAGTGTTGGAGGAGGTTAGGAGCGTGTCTACGATATGGGTCAATGCAGCATCGTATCAGAGACTGCCCACAGTGTTCTGATCAGATGCAAGCACCAACTCTAAGATTTGTTTAGCCTCAGCGGGCAGTTCAGCAGCTGCCTAGGGGCCTTGGTTCGTATCCATGATGTATTCCACGTCTCTATACTAAGACGGTATCGATCGGACCCATTTCATATTGTTCCGGTTAAGGAGATTGAGGTTAGACTGGATTTGACTTTTGAGGATGAGCCTATTCAGATTCTAGAACGAGACATTAAGGTCTTGAGGAGGAAATCTATTCAGTTAGTTAAGGTTTTGTGGCAAAATCATGACACAGAGGAAGCCACATAACAACCTAAGGACTCGAGTCGTCAACAATATCCGCATCTATTTGAGTCAAGTAAATTTCAAGGTCGAAATTTCTTTTAGGGGGTAGAGTTGTAAGCCCCAAAGAATATGGTTGTTATTTGTTAAAAATTGACACAACAAAGTGTCTGTCTAAGTTGTTGGGAGTGTGAAAGTGTGTTCAGGGACTGGCCTTCGAGCTCATCAACTAATATGTCATATATATATATACAAGCCACACACAATTGTTAAATTCACCAAAACATGCCATTATAACCATGACTCAAAACCATCGAAATCTACAAATTTAGCCGATGGATACTCGGGAATCATGCACACTATTTGCAAATACGTGGTCGAAACCACTACTATCTCATATCTCATATAATTGCTCTCTCAAGCCATAAGTGGGTTTAGTCACACAAGCTGTCAGTCAGGACATAGCTAGGTGCTGCTCACACAAGCTATCAAGTAACCGCAACACATGGTGAACACTCAGCCACTGGTAGGATGTACAAGACCAGCACCCGAAACACGGTAACCCCTAATGACATCTCACTTGTATCCTATATATTCCTATGGTTCAAACGAGATTTGAAAGTTACCGAAACTTCGTTGGGTATTTCCATAGATTCATAATATCAATATAAATAACATGGAAACATTTAATTCAAAAGTAATTCAATGCTATTTAAATTAACGAACTTACCACAAACATGAGCGGAGAAATACTATCGATTAATCCAACACATTTTCTTTTCCCGATCTAAATCCGTATGTTGCTTTTCTCGATCTATATAATCAAATTTAGCTTATTCAAATTTCATTCTATTCAATTTAATCCAAAAATCATATTTTTGGCAAAAATACACTTTTGCCCCTAAAATTTTGAATTCATTATGATTTAGTCCCTAGCTCATAAAAATGAAAATTCATGCAATTTAGTACCAATCCATGCTAGACGAATATCCATTAAGTCCCTAACAAGTCCTATATTCAATTTTTTTTCAAATTTTTAGCATAAACATTTTTCATTTTTTAATTAAATCCCTAAATGACAAATTCATCAAAAATTCCTTTACAAAAGTTGCTTAACTATAATCAAACATTCATTTTCATCCATGAAAGATAAAAAAAACTAATACACATTGATGGTAAAACCTATACTTTTAACAGTTATTAGTCCATGAGATAGCAAGATTACGCTACAACTCCAAAAACATAAAAATCAGTAAAAACAGAATAAAAATACACACCATGCACCTAAGGATATCATGGTCGAACCTAGCTAGCTTTAATGGTGTTCTTTCCTTAGCAAAATCGGTTGAAGATGGTGAAGAAAGATGATAGCCATGTTTTATTTTATTTAATTTATCTTTATTTACTAATTTACTTTAATAACCTTTAAAAACATTACAAATTTCACTTTTACCAAGCCATGAACATCCACTATCCTCTTTAATGGTCTGATTGCAATATAAGGACTCATACTTTAAGATTCTATAGCTATTTAATATCCTTAGCTACTAGAACTCAACTTTTGTACTTTACGTAATGTAGTCTTTTTTTATCAAATTAAGCATGCAAACGATAAAATTTCTTTGCAAAATTTGTAAACGATGCTACTATCACGCTGAAGACCTTAAAATAATAACAGAATAAATTTTTCAATGTCGAAGTTGTAGTCCTAAAACCACTGTTACAATTTCACTGAAAATGGGCTGTTACAACTCTCCCCTAAGAAATTTTCTTCCCCGAAAATCTTACCAGAAACTAGATTAGGATATTACTTTCTCATAGCTTCCTCAAGTTCCCAATGGCTTCTTCAATCCCGTGAAATTGCCAAAGAACCTTTACTAAAGCTATGCTTTTGTTTCTTAACTATTTAATCTCACGTGCCAAAATTCTGATCAATTCTTCTTTATATGACATGTCAGGCTGAATCTCAACATCTGCTGGAGAAATGATATGTGAAGGGTCTAATCGGTACGGTCATAACATGGATACATGAAACAAATTATGAATATTTTGTAACTTTGACGGTAAATCTAGCTGATACTTCACTGGCCCTATTCTTTTAATAATCTCAAACGGCCCGATAAATCGTGAATTAAGCTTCCCTTTGCGACCGAAACGAATAACTCTCTTCCAATGCAATACTTTTAGAAATACTCTGTCGCCGATTTAAAATTCAATATCTTTATGCTTCAAATCTGCATATAACTTCTTTCGATCTGAAGCTGCTTTCAAACTGTCACTGATCACTTTCACTTTTTCTTTAGTCTCACGAATCAAATCGACCTTGTGTATCTTTTTCTCACTATACTCGATCCAATACAAAGGAGTTCGACATTTAAGACCATACAAAGCTTCGTACGGTGCCATCTTTATACTTGTTTGATGGCTGTTATTGTACGTAAACTCAACTAACGATAAATATTTCTCCCAGTTACCCTCGAACTCTAATATACAACAACGAAGCATGTCGTCGAGTATTTGAATTACTCGCTCAGACTAACCATCTGTTTGGGGATGAAATGTAGTACCAAAATGTAACCGCATACGTAAAGCTTCCTATAGCTTGCTCCAAAACCATCATGTAAATAATGGATCTCTATCTGAAATAATAGAAACTTGCACCCCGTGCAATCAAATAATCTTAAAGATGTATAATTCAACTAGTCTCTTAAGGGTGTAATCTTTACGTATCAAAATCAAATGTACTAACTTCATTAGACGATCAACGATTACCCAGATATCATCTTTCTTTCTCGGAGATAGGGGTAAACCCGATACAAAGTCCATAGTAACTCGCTTCCATTTCCATTCTGGTATCATCACTGGCTACAACAAACCAGAAGGTACCTGATGTTAAGCTTTTACTTGCTGACGTACTAAACATCTCGATACAAAATCTGAAATCTCTCACTTCATACCTAGCTACCAATTCATCTGTTTCAGATCGTTGTACATTTTAGTAATACCAGGGTGAATGGACAAACTACCACAATGAGCTTCATGTAAAATTTTCTTAATTAACTCTGCATCAATCAGTACACAAACTCTGCCTCTAAAAAGTAAGCAATCATCGGACCCAATGTAAAAATCTGAATCAGGAGTCGACTCGTAAAATTTCCATTTAGCTCACAAATCTGTTGTAAGAACAACGGTTTAGCTTTTAACTCAGCTAAAATCGAACCATCAACAAACAATGTCAATCTCGTATTCAATGCTTGCAAAGCAAACAAAGATTTTCTACTCAAAGCATCAACCACTATATTTGCTTTTCCCGGATGATAATTAATAATCAAATCATAGTCTTTCAACAACTCGAGCCATCTGCGCTGTCTCAAGTTCAAGTCTTTCTGCGTCATTAAATACTTGAAGCTCTTATGATCAGTAAAAATGTGACATTTTTCACCATACAAATGATGTCGCCAAATCTTCAACCCAAACACAATCGCTGCCAACTCTAAATCACGTGTCATGTAATTCTTTTCATGCGGCTTTAACTATCTGGAACCATAAGCTATCACTTTACCTTCATGTATCAAAACACAGCCTAAACCATTCAAAGATGCATCTTTAAAAATTACAAATTCTTTACTCAATTCAGGTTGAACTAAAACTGGTGCCTCGGTCAACAGTGCTTTCTGTAATAGTCACATCATCAGAGTGCTATTATCGAGAATCCTTTGATGAGTCTTTTGTAATAACCAGCTAATCCCAGAAAACTTCTGACTTTGGATACGTTTCTCGGTGGTTTCCAATCAACAACTTCTGAAATTTTACTCGATCAACTCTGATTCCTTCAGTCGATACTATATGTCCCAGAAAATGAACTTCTCGAAGTTAAAACTCACATTTACTAAATTTAGAATATCATTAATAAAAACTACGACAAATCTATCTAAATACGGTTTGAAAATTTGTTCATCAAATCCATAAATAATGTAGGTGCATTAGTTAAACCAAACGACATTACAAGGAATTCATAATGTCCGTACCTGGTCCTAAATGCAGTTTTCGGCACATCCGAATCTTTAACCCCGCAACTGATAATAACCAGAATATAGGTCAATCTTCAAAAATACCGTTGCACCTTTCAACTGATCAACTTATTCTTAATTGTAATCTTGTTAAGTTGACAGTAGTTAGTACATAATCTCATTGATTCGTCCTTTTTCTTAACGAACAGAACTGGTGCACCCCAAGGCGAGAAACTAGGTCGAGCAAAACCTCTATCTGTTAATTATTGCAACTAAGCTTTCAACTATTTCCACTCTATAAAAGCCATTTTGTACGGAGCTATCGATATCGGTGATGTTCCCGGTACTAACTCAATGGCAAATTCAACCTCTCTGCTCGATGGTAATCTAGGTAACTCTTCTGAGAATACATCAGGATATTCACAAACCACAGGTACTGATTCAAGTTTCAACTCAGACACTTTAGAATCCAGAACATATGTAAGGTACGCATTGCAACATTTTCTCACATATTTCTGCGCTGACATAGCTAAAATAACAATAGGCAATTTGCAGAGTCAACCAATCCATACCCAAAATCATATCGAACTCATCAAATGGCAAAAGCATTAGATTTGCCAGAAAGCTATAACCTTGAGTCATCAAAGGATAGTTCTTGCAAACTTTATCAACTAACACATACTGACCTAGGGGGTTGGATACTTTAACCACAAATTTAGTTGACTCAACAGGTAAATTCTTACTTGACACTAGATTCGTGCATATATACGAATGAGTTGATCCAGGTTCAATCAAAGCCGTAACTTTAGTGTCAAAGAAAGAAAAGTACCAGTAATAACATCTGGAGCAGAAGCTTCCTCTCACGCATGGATTGCATAAGCTCTAGCTGGTGCTCGTGCCTCAGGCCTCACAGTAGAGTCCTTAGTCGCACTACAGCTATTATCCACATTTCTAGGGTTCCTCGAACGTCTCCCTCTCGCAGCTATATTGCTCAGTCAAACAGTCTGAATCTTGTCTTTTTCAGGTAACTCAAGATAATCTTGAATAAAATACTCTTGTTAACCATACCTGAAACAGGCTTCGTCTTTCATCCGGTGCTCACCAAAGTGTCATCCTCCACATCGCTGACAATCAGGTTTGTTGGCTTTCACACCGCCAACGGTTGCTATCGATGTAGATTGAGCTTTAGAACTTGTGTGTTGCTTACCACGATCTATGTTAGGATATCCCACTGAAACAGTCAAACAATTATAGTAATCTTTCGATCTCTTTGACGATGAATGATACAATTTCCCAGTTGATCTCTTTATTGAATCTCTAGCTTCAAAATTGACTTTTCTTTTCTCTTTACTAAGCTTCTTGGCTTTATGTGCTCTATCAACCAAAACAACGAATTCTTTCAATTCGAGAATCCTGATTAGAAGTTTTATATATTCGTTCAATCCGTCTTAAACTGTTTACACATAACAACTTCGGTTGGAATGCATTCTCGAGTGTACTTGCTCAATCTGACGAAATCTCTTTCACATTCAGATACTGTCATACGACCCTATTTAGGCTTAAGAAATTCTTTGCACTTCTGATCTAGAAACCTTTGACTTATATATTTCTTCCTGAACTCAGTTTGGAAAAAAATTCCTAGTCTACCCGCTCTTTCAGGACAACAGAAACCAATGTATTCCACTATTGATAAGCTAAATCTTTCAATAGAGATACGACACATTTAACACATTCGGAGGTGAACAAGATAACTCATTAAAGACTCGGATCGTATTCTCTAACCAAAACTCAGCTCTCTCAAGATCATCGTCAACTGTAGCTCTGAACTCTTTAGCCTCATATTAGAGGATTTTATCAATAGGCAGCTTATTCACGCGTAAAGGTTCCAAACCTTGAGGAATAACGGGGATTGGTTGGGGAACAGATGGGGGTGGAGGTCGTTGAGCAGCCAAATTTCTCCAAACAAACTTTGTAAACCACTGGTTTATCATTTGGAAGAAGGCTTCCTTAGCCTTTCCTTCCTGACCCTCAGATACAGGCCTCGAACATGACGACACTACTCCGTGAACAGAGGCTTGGGCATTACTTTTTACATCATCGGAGTCGGCTCTGTTAGAATCCATTACTATATGAAAACATGTTTTAAAATGGTCAGGAGATATCCCACTATCACATGTTATATAATGGCATGTATATCTAGACTCACATACGGGTTGTAGATGTACAAGTGAAAATTCGATTAACATGGGAAATTATGAAATTTTGATAAATTTGGAATTTCGGGTTTATGGACTAAATTGAGAGAAATGTAAAAGTTTAGGGAAAATGAGTAAATAATGAAAAATTAAGGGTCAAATGTATAAAATTGAGTTAGGATGTGTATTTGAATTTGAAAACATTGAATTTAATTATTATAGATCAAGATTTGATTCGTACGAAAGATAACCGAGGAAAAGGAAAAATTACGGAATAGTCCGTACGAACCGATCGTTAGTATATATTAGGTAAGTTCATGGTACAAAATATACATATGTTCTTAATTATGCGTTGTATCACTTTGTGCTGATTTAATTTTAGTTAGTATGAAATCTTATTAATAAGTGTTAAATTCTTAAAGTTTGTAATTAAGTACAAGTGAGGAACAAGTATTTGACAATTGGTGAATATTGTGATTATATGGTATTGAAATGAGCTAATGAATTATAACATGTGTACGAAAATTACGAAGGGCCTCTAATTGTAAATGTTTGAATTAAGTTATAATGCTCGATTTAACGTAGCAAATAGTTAGGATACGATTCGCATGCCAATAGGGTAGTACGCGCTCTTGTTCGGGATCGCACTCTGGTGCCTCTAAATTGCACTTCGGTGCCTCTGTATTTGCACTACGGTTCCTCTGTTAGCATTTTGATGCTCTTTGGTGTTTTGGAGGAAACCCGAGTATCCGAGTCAATTTGCTATAGTTCAACAAGCCATAAAATTTTACAATTAAATGTTAAATTACTCTTTGAGTTGGATTTATGTATGACAATATGTTTGTGTCTATATGTATATTTATGGAGGCATGGATTGTTTTGGTTTGAGCCATTGTGTATATTGAATTATATGAGATGAATGTTTTGATTAGTATAGTTTGATAATGAATATTAATGCCTTGGTGTAAATTATATGTTTTATATGTCTATAAATATGTTACCTAGTTATGTTTGTGGTGTATTTGGGGAATTAAATTGTTATATAAGTAATATAAGTATTTTTTTGAGTATTCGAGGTTGTTTCATTAAGTTTAACGGGTAAATAAAGCTTTAAACGGTAAGTGATTACAAGAAATGAACTATGATTTTTGAGTAATGATATGGATTAGAATGAAAAGTGTAATTGAAAGGTAAAGATGGTTTAGTATATATGTATCAGTGGTGAATTATGAAAGCGAAATGTTAGATATGTTTTATACCATGTTTTGAGTGGAATTATACATGCAATGTTACACCAACTAACCTTGTGAGGTGGTGTGTATAGGAAAAGAAATAAGGCTTAAGGCATAATAACCTTATGCTTGGTTGTTTAACTTAAAATGTTCGGTATGTTAAGTTCCCTTTATAAGAACTTACTAAGCATTAGTTGCTTACATAGTTATTTTTCTCTATTTTGTAGTTCATCGGAAGCTCGATCAGCTGGAATCTCATTTGAGCACCATCACACTATCCATTCGTTATATTGGTAGTTTTGGTTGTTTTGGCTAACGGTTATAAATGACATGTAATAGTAGTTTTTATGTGATGCGAGTCTCAAACCCCAATTTCAGACCCATGAATGTGATGGGCCCACACTACCTCAAGGCCCAAGAATAATGTCAAAAGCCAAGCAAATCAAACCAAGATTCGATCAATGACAAGGTTCAAGGATGAATCTTTTCGAGGAAAGGGGGAATGATACATGTACGGATGGAGTGAAATTTATTAAATTCCATTAACCAAAGTTGCCAATTTTCAAGCTTGGGAAATCAACAGACTTGCAATTAATATTTGGATGCGATCCAGGGCTTTTTGGGTCGAGATGTCTGCATGGAATTCGACTACCTATCTCTTAGCTTCGAAACATACTTTGAATCAATCATTTTGAGTTTGGGAGCTCAAGTTATGACTGTTTTAATAAAGATTGCACGAGTAGAATTTCTAGAAGTGATTATGACGAAAATTACGAGTGTTGGGCTTTTAATTTGAGTTTAAATCATATTGGGTTCGGGTTTTTGGTTTATTTTTTATTATATATGAGCCCAATATTGTATTTATCAGCTCTTATTATTTTATTATTCTGAATTTTTAATATTATTTAAGTTATTTTAAGAAAAAATTAGACAAAACTCACCATTATATACTAAAAAATAAAATTGAATTTTGAATGAGGTAAGAACTAATCTTGTGAGTCCTTTAGGAGTATTTATGACAACCAATTAGAATGTTAAATAATCTAGCTACTAAATATCCTAACGGCACTAGGAGTCTAAAAGTGGCTAAACACCAACGGTTTGTGTTGCACGGAGGAAGGAATGTGCAACTTGCTTTAACCTACTAACACAAGAGACAATAAAGTGTTAGAATGCATATGGAAATAATAAAAAGTAAAATCAAATGAAAACCTAAGGCTAAAAGTAAAAAAAAATGGCTGAAACCCAAAAACCCAAAAAATTGTGAAACAACTTGACAAATTTCGTTTGAGGTGTTCTTGATTTCAAAAAATCACGAAATCTAAACTGGAGCCTCTTCAAATAATGTAGATCTGATCTGGAAAGTTTTGGCACAATATTCAATCCATAGGATATTTTTTTATTTCTTCTTTTCTTTTCATATTTTTTTTGTACTTTTTCGATCACTTTTTTTTCTTGGGAAATATTTTCTATATCGTAATACAGTGCCAAGAATCAGTATATAAAATTTCAGATCAATTGAAAAACATTACGCTCTCAAAAAATATTTTTTTCTGAAAGATATTTTGGGTAAAAACTGCTTATAGGTTGTTTTGTAATGGAAATCAATTTAGAAATCAACCATGAACACCCAAAATGCCCAAATCTGTTACCAAATGATAAAAATTAGATGGATAAATGCGGAAGCAGATCATAAAGTTTGTGAAAGTTGTGGATTTATCCTAGATCTGTAGACGAACGTAAACTGAAACGAGAAACAATAAAAACAAATTAGTTGTTAGAAAAGAGAGTCAAATATAATTAAAATAAAAGAAAGATGAACTAGCTAGTAAATAGTCCAAAAGAGAACGAATTAGGGTTTCTTGGATGGAAAGAAACCATCTTTGGACCTCAAGAAAACTCCCCAGCTAGATCTGGAAAAACAAAAAACAAATAGATTTATTAGATGTGATTTTAAAGACAAGCAAACTGTTTTGTGCAAGAATGTTTGAAACAACAAGAAAAGATTAAACTCTTAATTTTGATGTGTTTCTTGATGGAACAAGATAGGAGTCTCTTGAAGCAATTTTATCCTAGAACGAAAATCAATAAAATTAGTAAGCCAAAATAATAAGAACTAAATTAAAATAAATAAGAAACTATAAATGAATGCTAAGAAAGAGAAGATGGCATCCTAAGAAGCCTTGGGAACATTAAGAATCCACAACTCCTTTCAATGGCTCTAATTCCCCCTCCAAGAAAGAGGTCTTGGCAAGAAAAGTCTTGAAAATAATTCCCACAACCTTAAAGATTATTAAAACAGCTTTTAAAAAATCTTCAGAACAATTCTTTAAGAAAAAATCAAAGAGAATTATTATTAACTTAAAAAACAAAAATCAATTGTTTTCCATTACTTATAGGCCCCCAAAATAAGTTATCCTAACCCTAATGGAATAACTAACATGATAACTTATCAAATAAAAAAAAATAAAATAATTGTAAGTGTTAACTTTTAATGGGAATTTAGCCAAAGGAATTAAATGGGCTCATTGGGCTGAATTCTTACATGATGATCTACCTATTAAAATAAAATTGGACCTATAGATTAAATATTTTACAATTTGGGCCACTTTGATAATTTGGCCTGATATTCAACTAAATTACTTTCTAAACTTCAAGATGGACTTTTAGACATCTTAATGGGCCATATTTTCAAGAACTTGGTCTTGTGATCCGTTTGCTATTGAAATTGGATTGTTCAAGCTCGTACATGAAATCCAATGCGTCTTGGCTATAAGATTCGGTTTCTTGCACCAAGATTTCTGAGATTTTAAATCTTGATTTTCTTGATTCTTGAAATTGTTCGAAACAGCAAAATTTGACCAAGATTCGGTTTCTTGAAAACAAGATAGTGAATCTTTATTTTCTTTTTTATCGTGTGCACATCTAGGGCCTTGGTAACGAAGTCTTGGATGGTCTCGTTCAATCTTGCTCAGATTTACTTGGCCTTCGACCTCATTATTTGGCCTTGAGACTCGCATCACAAACAAATTTAGTAGCATACTTATCAAAAACATTCATGGTGATACATGCACGAATGAGGTGAAATTTATTAAATTCCATACACCAAAGTTTATTCATTATTTATTTTTAATTTTTTTCCTTTATTTTCATCTGGCTTGGATTCATTTGAGTTTCAGGATGTGTTAGAATCCAAGTTTCTTTTTGAACGTCTAGAGCCCTATGTCAAATCTGGGACTTGAACAAACTTTATGATTCGCTTCCACATTCATCCACACTCATCCTTATCATTTGGTATCGGATTTGGGCATTTTAGGTGTTCTTTGTGTTTTTATAAAACGATTTCCAACAAACAGCCTCAAAACGAATTTTTTTACCTAGATAGTTTAAAAAAATAATTTTCAGTGGGTAAACATTTTTCAAATGACCTAAAATTTTACATACTAATTTTTGAAACTATTTTAGAATATAAAAAATATTCCCACAAAAAAAGTGATTGAAAAAGTATAGAAAAAAGAAAATATGAAAAAAATGAAAAAATGTATTCTATGGGTTGAATTTTATGCCAAAAATTTCAGATCAAATACACATTATTTAAGGAGACTCCGGTTTAAATTTTGTGAATTTTGGAAATGAAGAAAACCTTGAACAAAGTTTGTTAAGTTGCATCGCAATTTTTCGAGTTTTCGAGTTTTAGCTGTTACATCCCCAAAATAAGGAGTTAGATTAGTCAGGTTACAAAATTATGGGGTTGAAACAAATATGAAAATTAGGGTAAAAATATTATTAATTAAATTATTAAGATAATATGAACTTGATTACGAGGTTTAATTTAGAAATAATGAGTTTTAATTGAGTTAGGACATAATTGGAAAAAAGGTAAAATAAAATATTAATAGTGAGTCTTGACTATGTGTATTATGTTATGAATATCTTATTAAGTGGATGTCCATCATAATTAAGATAAAGTTTTGGTATACTTTAAATTCTAATAGTTATTAGAATTAGATATCTACTTCTTTTGTACTTATGCCTATAAATAGAGACTCTGATGAAGCATTGTAATCATCCCTTTTGATTAATAAAGTACATCCTCTATTGCTTTCATATTTTATTTGTTCTTTATTCTCTTCATCTCTCTTTATTTTATAACACGTTATCAGCACGATCTTGCTCAAAGTGATAGTTCCTTTTATCGGCGAGCAAATTTATCCTCCATGATTTCCAATATCTTTGACAGCAAGATGCAAAGTTTTTACAGGAAGATTCTTTTATTTAATGTTTCATATCTGGTTATTATTTTTCATTCTTATTTCATTATATGTTATCATTGTTTTGATTAACTTATTTTACTTTTTGTTCTTAAGGATGGTGAAAGATTTGATACCGTTATCTATATGAAATCAAGAAGTAAGATTTACTCTCAAAGTTTGCTTTTTGATATTTTCTTGGGATGATATCTTTTTCTTCATTACAAAGGATGTTTATAATCACTACTTCTCATCCATGGTAATGTAAGTCAATCTAATCAACTTCGTCTGAAATTTGATTTGATTTCTATCAAAAAGTTCAATTTATATAATTCACTATCTGTACCTTTATGAATTTATAAAACCCTTCACGCATTTAATTAATGGTATTTTTGCGTAGAGATAAATAGTTTTCATTTTTAATAGAATTGATTGGTTTAATTTTGATTTTGATTAAGATATATGATTATTGCAGAATGTGAGTAAAAATTCTTGTCATGAACTTTGGGATATTCACCTTGTCTGTGATAATTTCATATCATTGTAAAATTTGAGATAAAATTATGTCATAAGAGGTGGAGGTTAGAAAATGTTTATGTTTAAACTTTTATAACTGTAAAGTAATTTTAATTTGACATTATAATATTTTGTATTTTGTTGTGGTATGATATATAATATATATATTATCTAACCACAATGATTTATTAGTGACATGGATTTATTATTTTTTACGCTTAATATATGTTTATTTATACCTATTTATTTTATTTTATATGAATAAATAAAATTTTAGAAGATCAAAAATTTTTTATCATTCATGTTAAAAAGAATTGTAAAATTTTATATGATTTAAAATAAATTAATCATTCATTAAGGTTATATAATAAAATGATTATATGCTCCTGAAGAGCTAATATTGCATCAAACTGTAAAAAAACTCTTTAAGAGCTAATATTTTACCTCCTTGTGATGCAAAATTTTATAAAATATAATAGTCTTTCAGATCAAGAATATATATGTTGAATAAAATCTTCATGTGTTTTACATTAAAACCATATATAGAAATAACATGAGATATTCATGTATTTGTATTATAATATTCCCCGAAGGAATACATTACACTATATGATTGAAATATCTAATGTGTTCCTGCAGTAGCAATATTGTGAAAATGACTTTAACAGTATTTTTGAACGATCTCACACCTTCTAGTGGCTAACCAAAATAATAAGTTACTAATGTAGCAGTACATAACAATTATGAAAAATGAAAATATAGAGATCATGATTGTTGTTGTAATTGAGGATGCGATTAGAGATTAATCACGACAACATGAATAGATAGATTTTGATTCGAAATCCACACATGTTTTGCGATGTTGATTATGAAATAATGACTTAATTGAGGCATTTAGAAGTCTATCCCACTAGATTTATTGCATTCAATTCAGGGAATGCAAAAATAAAGAAAATAAAAGATATAATAATAGACCACTAAAAGTGGGAACATAGTAATAAATAAGAGAACAATGAGAGTTCTCAAGATAAATCTTCAAAGGGTAAAGATAATTTATGTTATCAATGTGATATGAAATATTATTAGCCACATATGTGGCATATGCCTAAATATTTTGTTTCTGTTAATATTCTTTGAGGAATGATATGAGAATGTAGTAATAAATTTTATCATTATAGATAGAAAGTATTTATCTTATTTGGTACTAAAACAAACAAATATTATTCTAATATTTGATAGTACAAAATTAGTCGAAAGCTCTAGAAGAGCTAATATATTAATATCTTGTGATAGTTAATCCATCGATTTTAAAATATATTTATAATGGATCTTATATTGAGATTGTGAATGAGAAAAATATTATATTTCATATGAATCACTATTGCTATAAATATCAATTTTGAAAGGATGAAAAAGATAGGATTGGGTTATTAATTTATATTTATTTTTGATTAATGTCTAAACCATTACTTATGAGAACTAAACTTCCTATTTCAACATGAGATTATGTTGATTTATGTGTTGTACGCATCAAGCCAATAAGTTATAAATACTTCCCATTACAATTAGTTTTTGATCAGGAGCTAAATATTTCTCATCTTTGAATTTTATATGTGCGTATACGTTCCAATTTCTCCACCATAACGCACAAAGATGAGTGATTTCTCAAACAAAGTTAGGAATATATGTTAATTACAAGTTTCTTTGTATTATTAGATGTTTTTTAATGCATTGGAGATTCAAGTATGACATTATTTGTGATTATAATTTTGATTCGATAGTTTTCCCAACATTAGGGGAAGAGAAATAATAGCTTGTAATGAGTTAGGGAGAGAGTAATTTGAACCAGAAGTTCAAAAATGACAACTAATTACAAGTTAACTATCAGTTATATGTAATATTGATTGAACGTGAGCGAATTAATTTTAAAAGCAAATTTTTATGCTCTGAACTAGTAAGTTAAGTCAGATAACGCCTCGTACTCGACTCCAGTAATGGTCTCGGGTAAGGGGTGTTACAAGACAAGTTTAAAGCAAATCAACTAGTTTTTTTTAATTAAATAAAAGCTAACTTACTGTAACGGTTTTTAAACTTGATAATCTTGTCTTCAAATCCCTTTCCATGTGACATCGCTAGACTCGACCATAACGTCTAGGCCGGGTTTGGGGTGTTACACGGCATATTATGTGTATTATAAATTGTGTACTCTTTTTCCTTCATTAGGTTTTTATCGCACAAGGTTTTTCCTAATAAGGTTTTAACGAGGCACATTATTTACCAAGACATCCAAGGGGGAGTGTTATGAATATCTTATTAAGTGGATGTCCATCATGATCAAGATAAAGTTTTGGTGTACTTTAAATTCTAATAGTTATTAGAATTAGATCTACTTCTTTTATACTTTTTATGCCTATAAATAGAGACTTGGATGAAGCATTGTAATCATCCCTTTTGATCAATAAAGTACATCCTCTATTGCTTTCATATTTTATTTGTTCTTTATTCTCTTCATCTCTCTTTATTTTATAACATATTCATAATCATATATGAACTAAAAAAGGGGAGTAATAAAAAAAACTATCATAGTTAAATAAACTAGAAAAAATTGAGTAATTATATAAACTAATAGAGAATAAGTAAGTTGAGCCCCAATAGATATGTAGAATTAATTGACTGAAATAAATAAGAAATAAGATATAGTTTAAGTGGTAAAGCATGTAACATCCCGATTTTGGGCCTAGCCGGAACTGTGGTTTTGGGACCACAAATCCGATGAGGAAAAATTAATTTTTACTATATTTTTATGGCCTACAATTTCATGGAATGATTTCATGAAAATCATTAAAAAATTTTGACGTTTGGGCACTCAATTTAGTCAAAAGGACCAAATTGTAAAAAGTGCAAAAGTTGAGTTCTACATGTTAGACGTGTCCAATTGTTATGAAATTTTAAATTAGAGGTCTCTTATATGGTAATTAGACCATTGGTTAAGTTATGGACAAAAATGGACATGAGATAAGTGAAATAGGAAATTTTTAAGTTAGGGGCATTTTGGTAATTTGGTAATTAAAATGAATTAAAAGGGAAAAAGATGGCAAATTGTGCTCATCTTCTTCATTTGGCCGAAATTAGCAAGGGGGGAAGCCATAGTTAGGGTTTTCAAGCTTCCAAGCTCCATAGTAAGTGATCCCAAGCCCCGTTTTTAATGTTCTGTATGTTTTTGAAGCCCTGGTAACTTGATTTAGCTTATTCTAGCAATAATTTAACCTAGGGTTCATATTTGGAAAAAATACCCATAGGTGAAATGTATTTATTTTGATGTTTTATGGTAGGATTTGAAGTCTTAAATTATGTTAAACGATTTGTGCTTAGCGATTTTAAGTGAAAACGAGTAAAACGGCATAATTGGTAAAAATACCTAATGTTCATAAGTAAGTGTTAGAATGGGAATTTGATGTAACCATAGGAGTGAAAAATTTTCATCATGTTATAAAACATAAGAATATGGGATGAAGTTTAATTTTCGAGCTTTGGGGCAAAAGTGTAAATATGTAAAAGTTTTAGGGAAAAAGTGTAAATATGTAAAAGTTTAGGTGCAAAATCATAAGTTTTCCAAAGTTAGAGTCGGGGGATGTTTTGATAAATGTGAGTATTAAATAAACTAAATTTGCTACTATAGATCAAGAAGAGCGAAATTTGGGGTTAGACCGAGGAAAGAAAAAGGTTGAAGACTAAGTTAATAGATTCGGCCATATTTTGTACCGTGGTAAGTTTACGGTAATTAAATACAATATTTCAATAATTATTATTAATGCTGCTATTTTCCAACAATTATGTATTTATTTCATGAAAATATCTAATGTTAACTCAAGTATGAGATGACAGAGAATCAGTGATAAAAGCCCCGTTGAAACATTGAGAATGTAATGGATACAAATGTCATGACATTTGGGTAAAGAGATCCCATGTAAGACTATGTC
Organism: Gossypium turneri; assembly: GCA_008044935.1. Classification (NCBI taxonomy): domain Eukaryota; kingdom Viridiplantae; phylum Streptophyta; class Magnoliopsida; order Malvales; family Malvaceae; genus Gossypium; species Gossypium turneri. The sequence continues at coordinate 19,742,907 of CP032572.1, read as the reverse complement.
TGGGACATGGCGTTGGCACTGGGATGAGAGGTCCCCCGCAAGACCATGTCTGGACATGGCATGGACACCGATATGAGAACTCCTATGTAAGACCGTATCTGGGATATGACATTGGTAGTACAAGAAACAGCGCATGTAAGACCATGTTTGGGACATGGCTTTGGCATGTTATTATCAGAAAAGAGACCCAAGTATCCTTATTATTCCAATGTGGCTCAACGGGCTAGTAAACAAATTATGTTCCATGAAAGTTCAGGTAAAAACATAAATAGCAAATTCAGGTAAGTTATAAGAGTTAAGAACATATTATGTTATCAATTGAGAACCAACATTTCAGCAAGAGAAGAGTAATTTATAATCATGAGTTATCTAAGTAAATAAGTAATTGAACGAGTAAGAGACTAAGTAAAGAGGAAATTAAAGATCATGACATTTGAGTATAATTATTTGTGTTAAATGTTGTTATTTATTTGCTTGTAAACTTACTAAGCTTTATGCCTACTTCTTTTATTTTCCTTCTTTTATAGTATCGCAAAGCTAATTCGGGGATCTTAAAGACGTCATAGAGCGCTCACACTATCAACAACAACAACTCGGTATTTTATGATGATCAATGTTTGAGCTATGGCATGTATAGGGACTTAGTCATTTTGAATGTATGTCCTTATGATTTAGCTAAAGGATGATGTGTAAATATGTGATAATGTTTATCTATTAAAATGGCTAAGTAAGAATATGTTTGGTATTATGAAGGCCTAGGTGATAGTTTATACCTAGAAATTATGAAAGAGTAAAAATTTGCAATGAAACAGTTTTGGGACAACAGTAGTGACGTGATTTTGAAAAATCACCAAGGATAGTATAAAATGACTTAGAGAGTTAATGATACATAAAAATAAAGCTTATTAAGTCTATTTTCATAGAAAAATAACGGCTTGGGTAAAGGAATTTTATATTCTGAGATATTTGAATTTTGGTTAGACAGGGTCAGAATGGTTTTTGGAGTTCCCTATTTTGAATTTAGAAAATCATTAAAAATTGTAAAAATAATTATGAGTTATAATTCATATTTCTAGATTCCTTAGTGAGTCTATTTTTTGTAGAAACAAGTGATAACACCATATGAAAATTATAGGATGAGAAAATTTATTTTAGTGAACAAAGGTCAGAACTGTCAGGCAGTGAAACATGGGAAACTTTAATGAATAAATTGTACTAATTGGCTAAACTAAAAATTCTAAAAATTTTATGATGAGATAATATATGAGTCTAGCTTCAAGGAAAATTTACAGATCTAAATTTCAAGTATCGTAACTCGAGTTATAGTTAAGTTAGTGACTGCTGCGCAGGTTCACAGCATTATGGAAAATAGTGAAATAAATTTTAAAAGCAAATTTTTATGCCCCGAACTAATAAGTTAAGTCAAGTAACGTCCCATGCTCAACTCCAGAAATGGAATTGGGTAAGGGGTGTTACATTTTTTGGTATCAGAGTAGGTTTAGTCGGTTCCAGAACATTCAGTGTGAATAAGAGTCTAGCTATACATGCCATACTTATATTTTGATAGTGTGACGACTCCTGACAATTTTAAAATGTTTTTTTTATAGTAATGGATCCTGAACGAGCTGGTGCAGATGATCTAGAGAGTAATACGCCTGCTCCAGGAGAAGGGACGGTGCCACTCGATAGTAGTGAAAGGCCCGTATCAGTTGGTCAGGGAGGAGGGGCTCGAGAAGCCTTCTTCCATGCTATGAATGATTGGTTTGCCGAGTTCATTCGTACGAATCCGGCTGTTAGACCTCCACCCCCTCATGATTCTCAGGTTCCTCATGTAGCTTCCCCAGCCGCAAGTATAGTTATAAGAGAAAGACCACCAGTTGATAAGATCAGAAAACAAGGGGCTAAAGAGTTTTAGGCTACTAAAGATGATGATGCAGAGAAAGCTAAATTTTGGCTCGAGAATACTATCAGAGTTTTTGATGAATTATCATGTACACTTGAAGAATGCATGAAGTGGGTTGTCTCACTTCTCAGAGATTCGGCCTATCATTGGTGGAAGACTCTTGTGTCAGTGGTACCGAGTGAGAGAGTTACTTGGGATTTCTTTCAGGAGGAGTTCCATAAAAAATTATATCAGTTAGAGGTTTATAGATCAAAAAAGAAAAGAGTTTCTTGAGTTAAAACAAGGTAAGATGACTGTGACCAAGTATGAACGTGAATTTGTCAGACTTAGTAAATATGCTCAGGAGTTTGTGTCCACTGAAGCTAATATGTGCAAGAGATTTGGAGATGGTCTCAATGATGATATCCGACTGTCAGTGGGTGTTTTAGAAATCAAAAAGTTTGTTGTTCTGGTTGGAAGAGCCGGTAAGGCAGAAGATTTGTTAAAAGAAAAAGAGAAGGGCAAAGTTGAAATTGAAGTGGAAGACACGAAGAAAAGGAAAATAAGTAGATCATTTCAGTCTACATCTAAGAGGCCTAGAGAGTTATCTAGTGGATCAAATTTTTCAGCCAGGTATTCTAGCCGAAACAGAGGCAAAAGATTTGCGGGTCCAAGAGCTCAGACTACTACAGTCGCAAGTATGGGTAGTACTCGACCACCTAGCCAGAATGTGCCCAATACAGAAGACGTCATCCTGGAGAGTGTAGAGCAAATGAAAATGTTGCTTTAGATGTGGTGCACCAAACCACTATATTCGAGATTGTCCCGAAACAGTGAAAAGAGAAGTAATACTGAGTACGAGATCAGGAAATGCTTCTACTAGAGGCGGACGACAGAGGAATCTGGGAGTTGGAGCAAGTAACAGGGGTACGCCCAGAGACTCAGCTGCTAGACCAGATGTTAGAGCACCCGCAAGGACATACACTATCCGTGCTTGTAAAGAGGCATCCTCCTCTGTTGTGATTACGGGTACATTTTCTCTCTGTGATACTAATGTTATTGCTTTGATTGATCCAGGTTCAACCCATTCCTATATTTGTATGAGATTGATGCCTAGTATAAACATGCCTATAGAATCTACTGAATTTGTAATTAAAGTATCAAATCCATTAGGTTAGTATGTGTTAGTAGACAAAGTATGTAAGAGTTGCCCTTTGATGATTAGAGGTCACTATTTTCCGGCCAATCTCATACTATTGTCATTTGATGAGTTTGATGTGATTCTTGGTATGGATTGGTTGACTGTCCATGATGTGATAGTGAATTGCAGAAAGAAATACATTGAGATGAAATGTGAAAATGGTGATATTATCCGGGTTGATTTAGATGAGTCAGATGGTTCTCTTGCTATGATTTCTATTATGTCTGCTTAGAAATGTTTAAGAAAAGGGTGTGAAGCTTATCTTGCTTTTGCATTGAGCACTAGAGATCCATATTTGAAAACTGAATCAGTGCCAGTGGTACGTGAGTATTTAGATGTGTTTTCGGAAGAATTGTCAAGTTTGCCTCCTATTAGATAAGTTGAATTTGGTATTGAGTTGACTCCAGGTACAACTTCTATTTCTATTGCTCCTTATAGAATGACCCCGTTGGAATTGAAAGAATTGAAAGCTCAGTTGCAGGAATTAACTGATAAAGGTTTTGCAAGGCCTAGTTGTTCTCCGTGGGGTGCATCAGTGCTTTTTGTGAAAAAGAAAGACGGTTCGATGAGATTATGCATAGATTATCGATAGCTTAACAAAGTAACTATAAAGAACAAATATCCATTGCCTAGAATGGATGATCTGTTTGACCAATTGAAGGGAGCTACTATGTTTTCCAAGATAGATTGGAGATTCGGTTATTATCAGTTGAGAGTTAAAGAGTCAGAAGTTCCAAAGACTGCTTTCCGGACTAGGTATGGTAATAATGAGTTTCTTGTGATGCCATTTGGCTTGACTAATGCTCCTGCTATTTTCATGGACTTAATGAACCAAATTTTCAGACCTTACTTGGATAAATTTGTAGTTGTGTTCATTGATGATATTCTGATTTATTCTCGTGATGAGATTGAACATGTCGAGCATTTGAGAACTGTTTTACAGATTTTGAGAGATAATAAGCTTTATGCCAAGTTTAGTAAAAGTGAGTTCTGGCTTCGGGAAGTTGGATTCTTTGGACACATTGTCTCAAGAGATGGTATTAAAGTTGATCCGAGTAAAATTTCAACCATTGTTAATTGGAAGCCTCCTAGAAATGTATCAGATGTTAGAAGCTTTCTTGGATTAGCTGGTTATTACAGACGATTTGTAAAGGGACTTTCCATGATAGCTACCCCGTTGACAAGGTTGTTGCAGAAAGATGTCAAGTTTGAATGGACTGAAAAGTGTCAGCTGGGTTTTGACAAGTTAAAGGCATTGTTGACTGAAGCTCCTGTTTTAGTACAACCAAAATCGGGTAAAGAATTTGTGATTTATAGTGATGCATCCTTGAACAGATTGGGTTGTGTACTTATGCAAGAAGATAAAGTCATCGCATATGCTTCCAGACAGTTAAAGCCACATGAGAAAAACTATCCGATGCACGACTTAGAGTTGGCTGCCATTGTATTTGCGTTGAAGATTTAGAGACATTACTTTTACGGTGAAAAGTGTCAAATATTTACTGACCATAAAAGCTTGAAGTACTTGATGACTCAGAAAGATTTGAACTTCGGGCAAAGAAGATGGCTAGAGTTGATTAAAGATTATGAGTTAGTGATCGATTACCACCCGGGTAAGGCAAATGTTGTTGCTGATGCCTTGAGTAGAAAATCCTTATTTTCATTGAGAGCTTTGAATACCAGTTTGGCGTTATCTGATGATGGTTCCATTTTAGTTGAGTTGATGGCTAAACCGATGTTTCTCGAAGAAATCTATGAAACTCAAAAGAATGATTGTGAGTTGCAAGCTAAAAGAGCTCAATGCGAGTCAGGTGTAGAGTCTGATTTTCAGATCGATTTTGATGGTTGTTTGATGTTTAGAGACAGAGTATGTGTACCAAAGAATGATGAGCTTATTCGGAAGATCTTACAAGAAGCACATAGTAGTTCTCTGTCTATTCATCCAGGTAGTACAAAGATGTATAACGATTTAAAAAAAATATACTGGTGGGCAGGAGTGAAAAGAGATATTTCAGAATTTGTTTCTAGATGCTTGATCTGTCAATAGGTAAAGGCTGAACATCAGGTAGCTTCAGGTTTATTGCAGCCTGTGTTAGTTCCTGAGTGGAATTGGGACCAAGTTAGCATGGATTTTGTAGCAGGGTTACCAATGACACCGAAAAAGAAAGATGCAATAGGGTTGTGATTGATAAGTTAATGAAGTCAGCTCATTTTATCCCGGTTCGTATGGATTATTCACTTAACAAGTTGGCTGAATTGTATGTTTCAGAGATAGTCAGACTACGTGGGGTACCGTTATCGATTATCTCAGACAGAAATCCGAGATTTACTTCGCAGTTTTGGATGAAATTACAGGAAGCTTTGGGTACAAAGTTGAACTTCAGTACAACTTTCCATCCTCAGACCGATGGTCAGTCAGAGAGAGTTATTCAGCTACTTGAAGATATGATCAGATGTTGTGTTTTAGAATTTCAAGGTAGTTGGGAGAAATATTTGCCATTGGTAGAGTTTGCCTATAATAATAGTTATCAGTCGAGTTTGAAAATGGCTCTTTATGAAGCTTTGTATGGACGTAAGTGTCGTACTCCTTTGTATTGGATAGAGCTTAAGGAAAATCAGATTTACGGGGTTGATTTAGTCAAAGAAACGGACAAGAAAGTAAAAGTTATCAGAGATTGTTTAAAAGCAGCTTCAGACAGACAGAAGTCTTATGCAGATTTAAAAAGAAAAGAGATCGAGTATCAAGTTGGTGATAAAGTTTTTTTTGAAAGTATCCCCGTGGAAGAAAATTTTCAGATTTGGCAAGAAATGCAAACTAAGTTCACGTTTCATTGGACCGTTCGAGGTGACTGAAAGAATTGGGCCCTTAGCATATCGGTTAGCTTTGCCAACTGAGTTAGAGAATATTCATAATGTATTCCATGTGTCTATGTTACATCATTACCGTTTCGATCCGTCACATGTGATCTCACCGACAGAGGTTGAGATTCAGCCAGACATGACTTATTTTAAAGAATCGGTAAAAATTCTAGATAGAGAAATCAAGCAACTAAGGAACAAGAGTATTGCACTTGTGAAAGTGTTATGGAATAGGCATGGGGTTAATGAGGCTACATGGGAGCCCGAAGAGGCTATGCAAAAATAGTACCCAAATATCTTCACAGGTAAGACTTTCGGGGACGAAAATCCCTAAAAGGGGGAGAAATGTAACATCCTAATTTTGGGCCTAGTCAGAATAGTGGTTGGGACCACAAATCTAATAAGGAAAAATTTATTTTTACTATATTTTTATGGCCTATAATTTCATGAAATGATTTCATGAAAATCGTTCAAAAATTTCGACGTTTGGGCACTCAATTTAGTCAAAAGGACTAAATTGTAAAAAGTGCAAAAGTTGAGTTCTACATGTTAGAGGTGTCCAATTGTTATGAAGTTTTAAATTGGAGGTCTTTATATGGTAATTAGACCATTGGTTAAGTTATGGACAAAAATGGACATGAGATAAGTGAAATAGGAAATTTTTATGTTAGGGGCATTTTGATAATTTGGTAATTAAAATGAATTAAAAGGGACAAAGATGGCAAATTGTGCTCATCTTCTTCATTTGGCCGAAATTAGCAAGGGGGAAGCCTTAGTTAGGGTTTTCAAGCTTCCAAGCTCTATAGTAATTGATCCCAAGACCCGTTTTTAATGTTCTTTATGTTTTTGAAGCCCCAGTAACTTGATTTGTAATTTCCGAGCTTTGGGGCAAAAGTGTAAATATCTAAAAGTTTAGGGGCAAAATCATAATTTTTCCAAAGTTAGAGTCGAGGGCTGTTTTGATAAATGTGAGTATTAAATAAACTAAATTTGCTATTATAGATCAAGAAGAATGAAATCCGGGGTTAGACCGAGGAAAGAAAAAGGTTGAAGACAAAGTTGATAGATTTGGCCATATTTTGTACCAAGGTAAGTTTACGGTAAATAAATACAATATTTCAATAATTATTATTAATGCTTCTATTTTCCAGCAATTATGTATTTATTTCGTGAAAATATCTAATGTCAACTCAAGTATGAGATGACGGAGAATCAGTGATAAAAGCCCCGTTGAAACATTAGGAATGTAATGGATACAAATGTCATGACATTTGGGTAAAGAGATCCCATGTAAGACCATGTCTGGGACATGGCATTGGCATCATTGAGATTATGAGAGGTCCCATGTAAGACCATGTCTGGGACATGGCGTTGGCACCGAGATGAGAGGTCCCCCATAAGACCATGTCTGGGACATGGAATGGGCACCGATATGAGAACTCCCATGTAAGACCATATCTGGGATATGACATTGGTAGTACAAGAAACATCCCATGTAAGACCATGTCTGGGACATGGCTTTGGCATGTTATTATCAGAAAAGAGACCCAAGTATCCTTATTATTCCAATGTGGCTCAACGGGCTAGTAAACAAATTATGTTCCATGAAAGTTCAGGTAAAAGCATAAATAGCAAATTCACGTAAGTTATAAGAGTTAAGAACATATTATGTTATCAACTGAGAACCAACATTTCAGCAAGAGAATAGTAAGTTATAATCATGAGTTATCTAAGTAAACAAGTAAGTGAACGAGTAAGAGAGTAAGTAAAGAGGAAATTAAAGATCATGACATTTGGGTATAATTATTTGTGTTAAATGTTGTTATTTATTTGCTTGTAAACTTACTAAGCTTTATGCTTACTTCTTTTATTTTCCTTCTTTTATAGTATTGCAAAGCTAATTCAGGGATCTTGAAGACGTCGGAGAGCACTCACACTATCAACAACAACAACTCGGTATTTTATGATGATCAATGTTTGAGCTATGGCATGTATAGGGACTGAGTCATTTTGAAAGTATGTCCTTATGATTTTGCTAAAGGATGATGTGTAAATATATGATAATGTTTAGTTATTAAAATGGCTATGTAAGAATATGTTTGGTATTATGAATGCCTAGGTGATAGTTTATACCTAGAAATTATGAAAGAGTAAAAATTTGCAATGAAACAGTTTTGGGACAGCAGCAGTGACGTGACTTTGAAAAATCACCAAGGATAGTATAAAATTTATTAGAGAGTGAATGATATATAAAATTAAATCTTATCGAGTCTATTTTCATATAAAAATAACGGTGTGGGTAAAGGAATTTTATATTTTGAGATATTTGAATTTTGGTTAGACAGGGCCAGAATGGTTTTTGGAGTCTCCTGTTTTGAATTTAGAAAATCATTAAAAATTATACAAAAATAATTATAAGTTATAATTTATATTTCTAGATTCCTTAGTGAGTCTATTTTCTTTAGAAACAAGTGAGAACACCATATGAAAATCATACAATGAGAAAATTATTTTTAGTGAATAAAAGTTAGAACCGTCAGGTAGTGAAATAGGGGATAATTTAATGACTAAACCGTACTAATTGGTTGAACCAAAATTCTTAAAATTTTATGGTAAGATAATATATGAGTCTAGTTTTAGGGAAAGTTTACAGATCTAAATTTCAAGTTTTGTAACTCGAGTTATAGTTAAATTAGTGACTGCTGCTCAGGTGCACAACATTATGGTGAACAGTGAAATAAATTTTAAAAGCAAATTTTTATGCCCCGAACTAATAAGTTAAGTCAAGTAACGCCCCATGCTCAACTCCGGCAACGGTCTCGGATAAGGGATGTTACAAAGCACTCTCGGTTTTCTCTTGTGGTACCAGACTCAAATCCTATCCTTCCCTTATATTTTGAAAAATTGACAGTTCTCCGCAAAAAGGAATAACAATAGTTAACTGTAAAAATAATACTAGAAAAGCACGATAGCCCAATGGTTAAGGCGCCAGTCTCTCATGGGACTTTGGTCTGAAACAAGCTCACCCTTTTAGCTCTCCTTTTAAATTCGGCCAACTCTGGAAAATTGCAGTCATGCCCTAAACTTTGAAAAAATTATAGTAATGCCCCAAATGTTTGTAAACCTTATGAATTCAAACCAATCCAATCCCAACTAGATTACATATCTTATCATTGTTTAACATTTAAATAGAATTAAAATTCCATATATTTTTTATCTTCTAATCCTAATAGAATTTATCCTCATTTCTTCTATTTATTCTATATTTTTCCTTCAAAACTCATATTGCAAAATTCTTTCAAATTCTTCGGTTCTTTCTTTTTCTCTTCTATTTTTAAATCAATTTTCAATCAAGGAATTCAAAATCTTCAAAATCATCCCTTTTTTCTCAAATAGATCATCAGTCTCTCCAAAGCTAAGGTTTTTAAGTCTTCAAATCAGGTATGGGATCTAAACTTAAGACATTATGTGTAATTAATTGTAGTGTTAGAAAATTAAAAAAGTTGTTATGTGAATTGTATAATATGGGAACCTAGAGGAAATATCATGTGAACACTATAGGAATTGTAACGTAAGCATGTAGAAATTATATGTGAACCCTTAGAAATTATATGCGATCTTTAGTTGCTTAATAGGTGAGTTATACATATTTAGTTATGCGAACCCTATACATGATATGTGTGAACTCTATGTATGCTTTACGCAAACCCTTGTATATGCGTTATTGTTATTCTTTTTACACGCACCAAATATATGTGTGTATATGTGAGATTGATTTAATGCATGATTACATGTCATTTGATTATAAGTTGTGACAGTAAATGTACTAAATAAGCATAGTATCAAATTTTGATAATGAGTATGATATGATTAGGAATGGAGGACGGAGGAGTTCTATTGGAGATAGTGGCAATTTAAGTCCACATCAAAAGTCAGTACCGCACGAAGTAGGTGGCAATGTCATCTAAAATGAATAAGCTAGGATGGTAAGCTAAAAAGCCACCAAACTAGGACAACCGAGATGATAGTTTATGTGTAAAGCCATCTAAACCGGAAAGGACGAGATAGTTGTTTTAAAACACCATCAAAACTAGACCAAACCAGGCAGGTAGTAATAGTCATCGCCATAGATGACCAGTGAACGACCATCATCGACAATCAAATCTGAGATAGTTAGTTATTATTATGTGTTATGTGGGATGGTGTGTCGAGCAATGCTCGAGGGCAGTTCGGATGGTCGGGTGGGAAATTAAAACATAAATATGCATCATAATTATATTCTGTATATGTATTGATTTATTATATGTTCCTCTTATTATGCCTAAATTATTATTATGCTATGAATTAAATACTTTACTGTACAATTGATTATATACAATGATTTTAGATTAGTCTCACACTCAACCATTGTAAGCTCATTCCCCCTTTTCCTTACCTCTCAGGTAATGCAGAAAATAGGATTCGAATCGGCATCGGAAGACCCTCGGATTAGCAAGTCATTTTTTTATTAAGTTATACCATTAAGTTTTCTTTAAAATTACCCTTAATCAATTATTTTGGGAATTGTTAGTTATTTATTTTATGTATGACATTTAAATATTGCTACTAGTATTTGCATGCCATTCAGTTTAAAAACTATTATTTGTTTTCCGCTGCTTTATAAAATACTCAAAGTATAGATAATACTTTTCTTGAAAGCCTTTTCATCGTTTTATTTAAATCCTCACATTAATATTATTGTAATTGAATTACTAAATAAATTCAGTACAAACTAAAGAATATTTTTCCTAAAAACTAAAGAGTGATTTTCAATCAACTGGACCTAAGTAAAAAGAATGTCTTTACGGGATCACTTCGGTGATCGAATGTAATGCCTTTGACTTAACCGAAACTCCTAGGCTAGGTCGTGGGTGTTACATTAGCAACTTTCATTGATTATTAGCCTTAGATTTTCCTTTGTTTTTTCTTTTTATTGTGTCTTTATGCGTTCTAACACTTTATTGTTTCTTGTGTTAGTAGGTTAAAGGACATTGCACATTCCTCCCTCCGTGCAACACAATTCTTTAGTGTCTAGTCGATTTTAGACTCATAGCGCTATTAGGTTTTCTTTGTTAGTTGATTCTAATACATTCTAATTAGTTGATATAAACACTTTTAAAAGGCTCACAAGATTAATTCTTACCTCATTGAGAATATGATATTTATTTCTGAGTGCATAGCAGTGAGGTTTGCTTAATTTTTTTTTGTGTTGTGTTCTTTTTAGACTTTCATAATGATTCACAATACTATGATTGAGAAGTTGCAAAGGGATCAAGAGGTTTAAAATGCTCAAGATCAGCAACATGACACTATTCTAGACTCGATTAGCAAAAATTTGGAATGTCTAAGTACCAAAATTGAGCGTTGGAACCGTAATTAGGGAGATAAGGTTGATAAACCTCGTCTTTGGGCAATAATGTTTGACATGTCTCTTGTGCAAATGATGAGACTTTGGTTAATAATGATTCTGGGCAATATTTTTTAGCTAAACCAAAGTTCAACATTCCACCATTTCGAGGAAAGTATGATCCTAAGGGATATTGTTAGTGGGAATAAACAATTGAACTGATGTTTCATTACTATAAATGCGAGGAAGAGGAAATGTCTCATTGGCGACCATTCGATTTTCAGATTATGTATTGAGTTGGTGGATTGAACTTGGAATTAATCGTCAAAGAAACCATGAAAGGGTAATTGAAACATGGGGTGAGTTGAAGCAAGTGATGCGAAAGCGTTACGTTCCTTCTCATTACTACAGAGAGGTAAAAACGAAACTTTGACGCCTTGTTCAAGGTAATCGATCTGTTGACGAGTACTTTAAGGAGATGGAGATGCTTATGTAAAGAGAAAATATTGTGAAGATGAAGAGACTACCATGGTGCAGTTTGTAGATGGCTTGAACGTTTCGAAAGCTAATGCTCTTGATCTTCAAACCTACATTGATCTTGAGGAGGCGGTACAGAAGGCAGTTGAGATTGAGCAGCAATTTCAACAACTTCATTCTTGTTCATTCGGTGCATCACAATATTATAGAGGTATGAGTTCTAATTCTACTTTCATGAATTTGAAACCTCTTTATGCTATTAATAAATTGTAACACCCCAAACCCGACCTAGACGTTATGGTCGAATCTAACGTGTCACATTGAAGTGTCTTTCAAAAATTTAACTCGTTGGTAAAGGTTTGTTTCTAAGCTTATAATAAACCCCTTTATTAATTACTTAACAAATCAACTACACAAAACGTTTGTCTTGTTATCTGATATTGTTTTAATAAGTTGGTCTAAAATCGTGGAAGCTTTTTAAATTCTATTGTTTAAAACTCGTGTATTTGAAATCAGTAATTATTTTTTTAAAAGTCGTCTTCTCCTATCTAGCTATTTAAAATATGTAAGTAAAAGCCCAATTAAAAATTTAAACCAACTCAAAGGCCTTATTACAAAAACAAAACCCAACTTACAATTTAAATTAAAATAAAAAAAAGCATGAACAACAACAGTCGTGTGGCCACCTTCGAGTCTCTCGCAGCACCGAATCGCCTAAAGCTGAGGATTACCTGCGCAGTTAAATGGAGAGGGTGAGTTTACTAAACTCAGTGTGTAATCCCCTAACAGTCAATCAGTAGTTATACAGTATCAGTATGGGCCTAAACCTTATACAGTAACAGTACAGTGTGGGCCTTACCCTAAAACAGTAATAATGTGGGTCTTAGCCCATAACAGTAATAGTGTGGGCCTTAGCCCAATACAGTAACCAGTACAGTGCAATAATAGAACCCATCCCAATCCAGCCAACACACCACTCCGTACCACCAACACACTATGTGGGGATAAAATCGACCCACCCAGCCAAGACACCAATATCGTAGCAAAGCTGCCAGTAATAGAATCACAGTGAAGCTACCAGTAATAGAATCGCAGCGAAGCTGCCAGTAACAGTATATGTGGCAAAGCCACCAATACAGTATACTTTCCCCATATTGGTATCCCAACCCTATACAGTATGTCATGTCATAAATCATACATGAATGCAGAACGTCATACTCAATAACAGTCATCTATATATCATATAACAAATTAGCCATACATATCATAAGGCAATAACGGTCATTTCATCTCCTAGGGGTGTAACAGTCATTTTACCCTATGGGGGTATTTTAGTCATTTTACCTCTTGAGGGTATTTCAGTCCCTTTACCCTAGGGGGTATTTCATTCATTTTACGCTTCGAGGGTATTTTGATCATTTACCCTCTGGGGGTATTTCGGTCATTTTACCCTATAGGGTTATTTCGGTCATTTTACAAAAAAGTGGTATTTTAGTCATTTTACCCTTCGAGGATATTTCGGTCATTTTACCTTTCGGAGGGTATTTCAGGCATTTTACCCTCCGAGGGTATTTCAGTCATTTTACCCTCTAGGGTTATTTTGATCATTTTACCTTCCAGGGATATTTCGATCATTTTACCCTCTGGGGGTATTTCGGTCATTTACCTACGAAACGTAAGTTGGGCTTACCACTCGAGCGATCGCACGCCCGTGTGGACTTAAATGTCGTATTTACGGCTTTTTGTTGATCTACGGTTGTAGTGGGGTGATTACACACCTGATCGTGAAACCGTACCAAGATCCACGATCACCAAAGCCTACATTCAAATAAGGTTTTCCGTTAGTCGTTGATCAATAGGGTTAAACTCCCTCTTTATACCCTTAACCAACACTAAACTTAAAACCTGTCTCGATTAGTCAAAAGTGACTTAACCCACCTATACTGCCAACGAAAGTATACTTCAATCTTTTTGACGAATATCTGCAGTACAAATGAACTTCATTAAACAGTATTGTTTAATCATGTGGTTGAAATCCTCACATGATCATTTATAGAACCATAGGAGCATTCGGCCTACACTTAAAAGAAAGACTAGCTTACTTACCATGATCAAAGAATGAGAGAGTGATTCGACGACTTTAATATAACTTACACTCCAACCCTCCTCGAGGAAAACCCTAAAACCGCAACAAACAGTACATTGTGAGGAAAGTGTCAGCAGTCGATAAACAAAGATTACGAAGGAGGGTATTTGGTTTTAGGAAAAAGAGAAAGAAGAGAACAGAGTGAAGAGCATAACACTTTACAGGTAGTATACAACACTTGAAGCATTGGAATGAAGAGGAGAAGAAGAGAAGAGAAGAGAAGAGAAGAGAAAAGAGAGGGTTCGGCAACAAGAGAAGAGGGGAGAGCAGAAAAGAAAGTGAACAACCCAAGAGGTACTTTCCAAAGTTGTTAAATTCGGTAGAGAGAAACAAAAATAACCCCAAAACTGATACTCTAATGCCTAAAGACCAATTTCTGGCAGATGCTACCCCAAAAAGTCCCTCTAAAAGCTGAAAATGGCAACCTTTTTCCCCCCTTAGCCGAATACTCAAAGCTAAGGTCCCCCAAATGACACAACAACTCCCCTCTAATCAAATTCCTTGATATTCTCCTAATATCTCTTCCTTTTTCCCTCCTTGATTTACTCCACCAAAATCTCCTCAACTCTCTCTATGACCAATTCAAACTCCATTTAGTAGTATTTTAGTCCAACTCCACCACCTACCTAGCTCAATCAGCAAAATAAATTCTCCATTGCGCAACTCAGGACTTGAACATCAAACCTCACAATTACACAACACCCCACCTTGCCACTAGACCACAAGCTCTTTTTCTATTATAAAACAAACACTATTAATTATAAGGCCTAAATAACAATGTCCAGATTCATTTAAAAGCAAAACTAAAAAATTCTGCCAAGGCCAAGACTTGAACCTAGGCTCCTCAAACACACCCAAATTACTTAACCACTGAAGCAAACAAGTGGTTGTGTCAAAACATGAAAAAATTAAAAACTTAAGTTTTAAGGCATTACAACTCTACCCTCTTAACGAAATTTCGGCCTTGAAATTTGCCTGTTGAGAAAAGATGAGGGTATTGTTGTCGTATCGCCTCTTCGGGTTCCCATGTGGCCTCTTCTGATCTTTGATTACGCCGAAGCACTTTGACTAGTGGAATAGATTTCTTCCTCAGTACTTTAATTTCACGGTCCAATATTTGCACTGGCTCCTCCTCGAAGGTCAGATCTGGCCTAACGTCGATCTCTTCGACTGGTACTATGTGTGTGGGATCAAAGTGATAACGCCTCAGCATGGAGACGTGGAACACATCATGAATCTGGTCTAATTCAAAAGGCAACTCAAGTTGATAAGCAACTGGTTCCACACACTTTAGTATATGGTACGACCCAATGAACCTAGGGCTAAGCTTACCCTTCCGCCCAAACCTCAATATCTTTTTCCATGGGGAGACCTTGAGAAATACGAAGTCCCCCACAAAATACTCAATCTCTCAGCATTTAAGATCCGCGTATGACTTTTGTCTATCAGATGCTTCCTTCAACCGACCTTGAATCAGTTTTACCTTTTCTTCGGTATCAGAAACTAACTCAGGCCCTAGAACTCGCTGCCCACCACGCTCAGTCCAACAGGTAGGAGTATGACACCTTCGACCATATAATGCCACATACGGTGCCATTTGAATACTGGACTGATAGCTATTATTATACGTGAACGTTGCTAATGGCAAATATTCTTCCCAACTGCTTCAGAAATCTAATACACAACACCTCAACATATCCTCTAGTACTTGAATCACTCTTTCCGATTGGCCATCTGTTTGGGGATGAAACGCAGTACTAAAGTCCAGTCTTGAACCCAAAGCCTTGTGTAACTTCTTCCAGAATCGACACGTGAAGCGAGGATGTCTATCTGATATAATAGAAATCGGTAACCCATGCAGTCGTACAATCTGGGCCACATACAGTTTATCCAACCTCTACAAAGAGTAATCAGTACGAACTGGTATGAAGTGAGTAGATTTAGTCAATCGGTCTACAATAACCCATACCGAATCCTTCTTAGTAGGCGTTAAGGGTAGCCCACTCACAAAATCCATGGTTACTCTCTCCCATTTCTAGAGTGGAATTTTAACCGGCTGTAGTAACCCTGAAGGTAACTGATATTCAGCCTTCACTTGTTGACAAGTTAAACACTTACCCACAAAATTAGTAATTTCACACTTAAGACCAGACCACCAATATAACTCACGAAGGTCACGGTACATTTTATTCCCACCAGGATGCATAGCATAAGGACTACTATGCACCTCACACAGTATAGACTGCCTCTAATCGACATCCCTCGATACACAGACTCTACCACGGAAACACAGTTCTCCTTCACCATTCAACCCAAAATTTGAAGTTTCCCCACTCTTAACCTATTAGAAACGAGGAACTAATGACTCATCCAACAACTGTTTACCCTTAATCTGCTTAGTCCACATTGGTCTAACTTATAGCCCAGCCAATAAGCTACCATCATCAGAGAAGCTGGGACGAGCAAACATCGCTATCAAATCGGATACAACCTTACGGCTTAGTGCGTCAGCTACCACATTAGCCTTACCAGGGTGATAGTCAATTGAGCAATCATAATCCTTAAGTAGCTCTATCCATCTTCGCTGCCTAAGATTCATCTCCTTCTCAGTGAGGAGATACTTAAGGCTTTTGTGATTTGTGTAGATAGTACACTTCTCACCATATAAATGGTGCCTCCAAATTTTTAGTACGAATACCATAGCGGCTAACTCCAACTCGTGAGTAGGATAATTCGCGTCGTGAGGCTTAAGCTAGCAGGACGTATAAGCAACCACCTTACCTTTCTGTATCAGCACACAACCCAAACCAATATGTGACGCATAACTATAGACAGTGAATTCCTTCCTAGACTCTGGCTGTATTAAGACAGGGGCCTCAGTTAGAACTTTCTTCAGTTTCTCAAAACTATCTTGCTACTTATCAATCCAATTAAACGATACCCCTTTTCGCAACAACTTAGTTAGAGGTGCAGCAATCAAGGAAAACCCCTTAACAAAACGTCTGTAATACCCTGCTAGACCCAAAAAACTTCGAATTTTAGATACGGTCTTAAGTGGTTTCCAATCCAGTACGGCTTCAATTTTTTGTGGATCAACCCTAATCCCCTCGGCAAATACCACATGATCCAGAAATGTCACTTCTCACAGCAAATAGCCCAAATGGCATCACTAGGAAGTCGTAATGACCATAACGAGTCCTAAACGCAGTCTTATACACGTCAGCCTCCTTAACCCTCAGTTGATGGTACCCAGAACGAAGATCTATTTTGGAAAAAATCGAAGCTCCTCGTAGCTGATCAAATAAGTCATCTATCCTCGACAAGGGATACTTATTCTTGATAGCCAGTTTATTCAATTGTCGATAGTTAATGCACATGCGCATGGTCCCATCCTTCTTCTTTACAAACAACACCGGTGCTCCTCACGGAGACACACTAGGTTGAATGAATCCTCGATCCAACAGTTCTTGGTTTGAGCTTTTAATTCCACCAAGTCTTTCAGTGCCATCGTATAAGGGATGATGGACACTGGAACTGTTCCCGGCAAGAGCTCAATACCAAATTCAACTTCGCAGCTCGGAGGCAACCGAGGGAGCTCATCAGGAAAAACATCAGAAAATCCTTAACAGTTCTAATATCTCCAACAGAAGGACCCTCAGAATCATATACACCAACATAGGCTAGAAACGCCTCACAACCCTTGCGAAACAGTTTTTTGGCCCTTAATGCAGAGATCACATTAGACAGAAAGTCCCTTCGCTCCCCAATCACAGCCACCTCCTCATTCTCAATAGTCTTTAATACCATACGCTTAGCAGCACAATCCAAATTTGCACGGTGTTTAACCAACCAATCCATCCCCAAGATTAGGTTGAATTCACCAAACGGTAGCTCCATTAAATTAGCTAGAAATATAACTCATTGAACCTCTAGGGGCACATCTTTGAACAACTTGTCTACCCTTATTGATTGTCCCAGTGGACTTAACACAATCATCTCATTAATAGTACTCTTACACATGATACCCAAGGTGCCAGACACAGTGCATGCAATGTATGAATGTGTAGACCCTATATCAATTAAAGCAGTGTAAGGTACATTATATATTAGGAACGTACCAATTATAACATCTGGAGCGTCACCATCCTCTTGGCGACGAGCAACATAGACCAGTGCTGGCTGCCTCGCCTTGCAGCTACCAATACCTCTGCCTAACATTCCACGACCTCGTCCTAGACTATTTCCCCCTCTAACCTACCGACGGCCCCTCGGTGGCTACTGACCACCTCTCGCTGGTTGAACAAAACCCTGACCTGTAGCTTGCATCTGAACAGGCCTCTGAGGACATTTCTTAACTTGATGCTTCATAGACCCACATCTGAAACATGCGCCAATCTTCTTCTAGCACTCACCCAGATGATGTCTCCCACAATCAGTACAATACTGTGGTCTTACCACAGGAACCCCAACTCGAACTGGACCATCAAACCTAGCCTTATTTTTAGGCCTTCTAGAAAAACTTGAACGCTCAAAATCCCTCTTATATCTGCCCTTATCTTTCTCATAGTTCTGAGACTCAGAGTGCTTCACATCCTCGGTGATTTTCACCTTTTCAACTAGGGCAGCAAAATCTCACTCCCTCTGCGGAGCTATCAAAACTCGCAACTCATCCTAGAGGCCATCCTCAAATTGTACACAATGTTCATATTCAATCACCATTATCCCACGAGCATAACGACTCAGTCGCAGAAACTCTGCCTCATATTCTGCCATAGTTTTATTCCCTTGGATCAAACTCAAAAATTCTTTTCTTCGGGCCTCCACATAACTTGGCCCCACATACTTCCCTTGAAATGCTGACTTAAAGAAATCCCACGTTAACCGATCGATCTAAGTAGCTTCTTTCACAGTAAGCCACCACTGATAGGCTTCATCTCGTAGTAAAGACACTGCACCTTTTAATTTTTGCTCAGAAGTGCAGTCGAGATCATCCATTATTCTCTCCATGGCTTCCAACTAGTATTCAGGCACATTAAGGGCTACTCCAGAAGTACCCCTAAAAATTTTTGCTCCATTCAACCGGAGTCGTTTCGAAATCGACCTATGGCTAGCAGCACCAATATTGGTCCCTGCAACCCTTTCCAGAATGTGGAGCATAGCTTGGGATAGTGCATCATCCCCAGCCGCTCGATCAAATGGTCCCGTCTCAGTCATCAGTGAACCTGGTGCTTCCCTAGCCCCAACATTAGGCATGTGGCTTGACGCCGAAGACCTAGCCCTAACACTTCCTCGGCCTCTACCACGGCCTCGTGTACCCCTTTCGCGAGTATCTCTAGTGCTTATATCGAATAATGTATAATCTGATTATGAAGTTTTATGCATTAGTTAGCAATACCAGTAATTATTAATAGTTGTCTTATGAAAAGCAATAATCAGAGTTTGTTTTCGTAATTTGATAGTCTCCCTACAGTTTCCAGTTTTCTTACAGTCTCAGTTTTCTCTAATTTAAGAGTTTTAGTACAGTCTATCCATAGTAATCTCTCAATGAATTTTAGTTCAAGCAGTCTACAGTATAAAAAAACTTACAGATTCAGCGTTGGAGACTCGGTGTGCCACACTTGTAAACCTTTCCAAAATAGTTAAAAAATAGTTTTCCAAAAATTCCAATATTTTAAAAAACCCATTCCACAACCGAGTTTTGCAACCTGGGTTTGATACCACTAAATGTAACACCATAAACCCGGCCTAGACGTTATGGTTGAATCTAACGTGTCTCATTGAAGAGTCTTTCAAAAATTTAACTCGTTGGTAAAGGTTTATTTCTAAGCTTACAATAAACCCCTTTCTTAATTACTTAACAAATCAACTATAGAAAATGTTTGTCTTCTTATATGATATTGTTTTAATAAGTTGGTCTAAAATCATGGAAGCTTTTTAAAGTATATTGTTTAAAACTCGTGTATTTGAAATTAGTAATTTTTTTAAAAGTCATTTTCTCCTATCTAGCTATTTAAAATATGTAAGTAAAAGCCCAATTAAAAATTTAAACCAACTCAAAGGCTTTATTACAAAAACAAAACCCAACTTATAATTTAAATTAAAATAAAAACAAGCATGAACAGTAATAGTCGTGTGGCCAACTTCGAGTCTCTCGCAGCACCGAATCGCCTAAGGCTGAGGATTATCTGCACAGTTAATTGGGTTGGGTGAGTTTACGAAACTCAGCGTGTAATCCCTTAATAGTGAATGAATAGTCATGCAGTATTAGTCTGGGCCTGAGCCCTATACAGTAATAGTACAGTGTGGGCCTTAGCCTAAAATAGTAATAATGTGGGCCTTAGACCATAACAATAATAGTGTGGGCCTTAGCCTAATATAATAACCAGTACAGTGCAATAATGCAACCTATCCCAATCCAGCCAACACACCACTCCGTACCACCAACACACAATGTGGGGATAAAATCGACCCACCCAGCCAACACACTAATATCGCAACAAAGCTGCTAGTAGTAGAATCGCAGCGAAGCTGCCAATAATAGTATATGTGGTAAAACCACCAGTACAGTATACTTCCCCCATATCGATATCCCAACCTCATGCAGTATGTCATGTCATAAATCATACGTGAATGTAGAACGTCATACTCAATAACAGCCATATATATATCATAGAACAAATTAGCCATACATATCATAAGGCTATAACAGTCATTTCGTCTCCTAGGGCTATAACAGTCATTATACCATATGGGGGTATTTCAGTCAGTTTACCCTTTGGGGATATTTCGGCCATTTTACCTTCAGGGGTATTTCGGTTATTTTACCTTTAGGTGTATTTTGGTCATTTTACCCTTCGAGGGTCTTTTAGTCATTTTACCCTCCGGGGGTATTTCAGTTATTTTACCTTTTGAGGATATTTCAGTCATTTCACCCTCTGGGGTATTTCAGTCATTTTACCCTTCGAGGGTATTTTGGTCATTTTACCCTCTAGGGGTATTTCGGTCATTTTACCCTCTGAGGGTGTTTCAGTCATTTTACCCTGAGGGTTTTTCGATCATTTTACCCTCCGAAGGTATTTTGGTCATTTTACCCTCCTAGGGTATTTCATTCATTTTACCCTCCGGGGGTATTTCGATCATTTTACCCTCAAGGGATATTTTAGTCATTTTACCCTCTGGGGGTATTTCGGTCATTTTTCCATGAATCGTAAGTTGGGCTTATCACTTGAGCGATCGCACGCCCGTATGTACTCAAATGCCGTATTTACGACTTTTTTACTTTTTGCCGATCTACGGTTGTAGTGGGGTGATTACACACCTGATCATGAAACCGCACCAAGATCCACGAACACTAAAGCCTACATTCAAATAAGGTTTTTCGTTAGTTGCTGATCAATAGGGTTAAACTCCCTCTTTATACCCTTAACCAACACTGAACTTAAAACCTATCTCGATTAGTCAAAAGTGACTTAACCCATCTATACTACCGACGAAAGTAGACTTCAATCTTTTTGACGAATACCTACAGTACAAACAAACTTCATTAAACAGTATTGTTTAATCATGTGGTTGAAATCCTCTCATGATCATTTATAGAACCATAGGAACCTTTGGCCTACATTTAAAAGAAAGACTAGCCTACTTACCTTGATCAAAGAATGAAAGAGTGGTTTGATGACTTTAATATCACTTACACCCCACCCCTCATCAAGGAAAACCCTAAAATCGCAACAAGCAGCACATTGTGAAGAAAGCGTCAGCAGTTGATAAACAAAGATTATGAAGGAAGGTATTCGGTTTTAGGTAAAAGAGAAAGAAGAGAACAAAGTGAAGAGCATAACACTTTACCGATAGTCAACAACACTTGAAGCACTGGAATGAAGAGAAGAAGAAGATAAGAGAAGAGAAAAGAAGAGAAAAGAGAGGGTTTGGCAACAAGAGAAGAGGAGAGAGCAGAAAAGAAAGTGAACAACCCGAGAGGTACTTCCCAAAGTTGCTAAATTCGGCAGAGAGAAACAAAAATAACCCCAAAACCGGTACTCTAATGCCTAAAGACCAATTTCTGGTAGATGCTACCCCAAAAAGTCCCTCCAAAAGCTAAAAATGGAAACCTTTTTCCCCCCTTAGTCGAACACTCAAAGCTAAAGTCCCCCAAGTGGCACAACAACTCCCCTCTAATCAAATTCCTTGATTTCTCCTAATATCTCTCCCCTTATCCCTCCTTGATTTACTCCACCAAAATCTCCTCAACTCTCTCTATGACCAATTCAAACTCCATTTACCAGTATTTTAGTCCAACTCCACCACCTATCCAGCTCAATCAGCAAAATGAATTCTCCATTACGCAACCTAAGACTTGAACCTCAGACCTCATAGTTACACAACACGCCACCTTGCCACTAGACCACAAGCTCTTTTTGTGTCATAAAATAAACACTATTAATTATAAGGCATAAATACTATGTCTAGATTCATTTGAAAGCAAAACAAAAAAAATCTGCCAAGGCCAAGACTTGAAGCCAGGCTCCTCAAACACTCCCAAACACACCCAAATTACTTAACCACTGAAGTAAACAAATGGTTGTGTCAAAACATGCAAAAATTAAAAACTTAAATTTTGGGACGTTACATAAATTGCTGCCAAAACATTATGAGACTAAACTTTTTGAGTGGAAAAGTGGGGCCCCTCCTGCAAAACCTTATTCTATATTTTCTAAGCAGCCCACTTCTACTAATTCTTCACCAAAACAACAAAGAGCTCGTAACATTGAATGTTTTACGTGTAAAGGGCGTGGGCACTATAGTCGTGATTGTGCCAACATGAGATTTTTGTTGATAAAAAAATGATAGTGAGATTTTTTTCCTCAAATCTATGGAGTTATATGAGATAGAAAAGTCATGTTCTCCTACTGAGATATATTATATTGAATTGAATATTCATAATACTTCTGAGGGGGATATGAGAAGTGAGGAAGAAAAAATTAAAAATACAAAAAGAAAAGAGACCTTAGTGATAAAAGTCTACTTGATGGTCCATTTTTGGTGAGTGAAAATACATATAAGGTAAAATTGGAGAGTTCTCAAGACAGAAAAGAAAATGAAAAACAAGAAAATATTCATGCAAAAGTGAGGAATGGTTATGTTTTAACTAACCATAATTCGAATTTGTTTATTGGTGTTTCCTTGTTACAGGATTTTAAGGATCCATTGACAGACTTCCAATTACATTACTCTACCATTGATTGACACTTTTACTTGTGGGAAAAAGGTAAGTTGAATATTAATAATTCCCCACAAGTGCTACAAGGTAATGAAGGTAAGGAAACAATAGAAATTAATTTAATAAGGCATACCTTGAATATTTTTTATCAGTATGCTATTGATTTTGTTTGTAAAATATTTCCTTACAACATGTTTTTTCGTTGGTCAAATTTCATTAAACCTTGGTCTGAAAGTTCAACTAATTCTATGGGTTTATCTAAATTTTTAAAGTTTAAAAATAGTAATCGTGTTGCATTAAAATATTAAACTTTTTATAGATTTTCTCTTGCAACAAAATTTTCTATCTTAACCTTTAATGATGAATTCTTGCATAATAATATTAAACTTTTTGATTTTTATAAATATATGAATTTTGACTCTTTGTTGGAAATTCTTATGTATGACCATGCATATTCAAAGAAAATTATAGGTTATTTTTTACTTTAAGACTGAAGTGCCTAATATTTCTTTGTTCAGTGTTGATGGTTTATTTTTGAAGGAGAGATAATTGATCCTTGTTGATTTAGGAGATCAAAACCATATCTTTGATTATGGAAATAGTTTTCGCACAGAAGAAAGCTTAGGTTAGTATTTTTTTCATTTTATTGTTATTTATTCTAATCCCTTTTCTTTTTATGCAGCTAAAGATTCGGGGATGAATCTTCTTGAGGAAGGGGGGAATGATGCCAGTCTCAAACCCCAATTTCAGAACAATGAATGTGATGGACTCACACTACCTCAAGGCCAAACAACAATGTCAAAAGCCAAGCAAATCAAACCAAGATTCAATCAAAGATAAGTTTTGAGGATGAGTCTTTTCAATGAAAGGAGGAATGATACATGCACGAATGGAGTGAAATTTATTAAATTCCATTCACCGAAGTTGCCCATTTCCAAGCTTAGGAAATCAGTAGACTTGTGATGAATTTTTGGATGGGGTCCAGACATTTTTAGGTTGGTATGCCTTCATGGCATTTGAAGATTTCTCTCTTAGCTTCGAGACGCACTTTGAATCACTCAAGTTCAAGTTCGGGAGCTCAAGTTGTGACTGTTTTAATAAAGACTGCACAAGCAAAATTTCTGGACGTGATTTTGATGGGAATTACGAGTTTCTGGCTTTTAATTTGAGTTTAAATCATATTGGGTTCGGGTTTTAGGCTTAATTTTTATTGTATACGAGCTCAATATTGTATTTATCAGCTCTTATTATCTTATTATTTTTAATTTTTAATAATTATTAATTAGTTTAATTTATTTAGGAGTTTTATGTCAACAAGAAAGTTTAGTTTAAAATTATTTCTTGTTTAGATTAATTAGAGTTGTAGTATACTTAATATTTTTATTTAGATTTATTTAGCTAGCCTATATATAGGCCTTTGCATTGTACACAAATAAAAAAACTCACAATTATTCAACTTCTCTTTTGAGTTAATAAATTCTCTTTGAGTTTTCCTTTTAAGAATTTCTCTTGAGTTTCTTTTAGAAGAGTTTTAACAATCTTTTTAGATTATGGGATCATCTTCAAACTATTTATTGCCAAATTTTCTTTCTTGGAGGGGAATTTCCAGCTGCTTGAAGGGGGTTGTAGATTCTTCGTGTTTCCAAGTCTTCTTAGGACTTCTACATACCATGTTCTATCTTTCCATCTATCTTATTTATTTTCTTCCCTTTTGTTCTAATTGTAGATTTATTATTCTATTTTAATTATTTTAGTTATTGAATTTAATTGTTTTATCTAACATGGATTTGATTGAGTTTCAGGTTGTGTCAAAATCTAAGTTTCTTCTCGAACATCTAGAGCCCTAAGTTAATCTACGACTTGAACAAACTTTACAAATTGCTTTTGCATTGATGTGAGCATGGTCACATCATGTGACTTAACAAGAAGTACTCGAGATTAGCCTAAGCTCAATGGGCCTAAATGTAAGATAAAATCATTCAAAACCCATGCAACGTTTGCATATGGGTTTTTTTAGGCCAAACCGTCCATCTCCTTTTATTTATAATTCTATAGATTTTATTAATTCTTATTTAGTATGAGTTATTAATATGTATCTTAAGTGTTTTTAATGCTAGTAGCTTTTAGTTAAGTTTGTTGTTAGATTTAATTGCATGTTAAATGCATCTTGAGAACTAGTTATTAAATATGTCGTGTTTTGTTACATGTTTAATATGCGTGAGTGTGTCATTACTTAAGTGTATTTGAGTTAAATAAGATTACATTTAATTAAGTCATGCATTAAAGCATCTCATTTGTTCATTTAGTTTAAGCATGAGTTAGTGTCATAAGTGTGTGAAATGTGTTATTTATTTTGGCTGTTACTTTTTATGTATAAGTTATAGTATATTAATTTTCATTATAAATAGGGTGTTTTATGTTGAATATCTTATAAGAGAAGTTTCCAACGATTAATGTCTATTTACTTATGATGTAGGTAACTATTCATTTCATTTCAGGTTATTAGCAAGATTAAATTTTCTTAATGCATGTTTAATGTGTCTTAGGGATGACTTAAGGCTGATAAGAAGATCTAGCGATGTTCACATAGAAAAGAGTGTGCATTCAGTCACTTAAATTTTTGGTACATGAAGAGGACATTTTTGGTGGATATTGAAGCATCTAAAGCTCATTATAATGGCTGTTCAAATGGACCAAGAGTGACTCTTCAAGGCTTATCGGTTTCATGCACTCAAAGCTAGTTATGGTGCCAATTAAAGAGATGAATACACAAGCATTACAACATTTGGTTAATAGGAAAATGAATGGACATCAAACATCACATTTAAAGGACCATTAAGCCTTCATCAAGTGAAGAGGCATGATTTTTCAACTATGTATGAATCAAGTGAAAAAACATGACTCTTTGGCTGCCCATCAAGAGTTATAACTGAATGTTAATGTTTTGTTAATTTTTGGTGTGAATGTCAAATTTGAATAGTCATATTAGTGCCTATAAATAGCTTGTAAAAGGACAATGTTAAGGTTAGACTATGATGAATGAATATACATTTTGTGAGAGATTTCTCTTGAGTTCTTTAGAACATAAAAATTGAACTTATCAAGGCTTGTTGCTTTGTGGAGTTCTTCTTTCTTTTCTATACCTTCAGTTCTTGTTTCTTTTTAAACAATAGGTCGGGGTTTGTTAAAATCTAGTATTTTTCGATTATTTTTCATATAGAAAACGGGTCACGTTCCAATAACATTGATTCTTTTTTCGTACAAGTCATTGATTCAAGATTCTTATCATATTTCTTTAGTTATCAAGTACTTGTTTAGAAACGATCGGGCAATCGAGTGACTTGTAATTTTAAATCGATTACGAGGTCACATCATTTGGTATCAGAGCTATTATTCTTCACAGGTATCATTTTTTTCTCTTTCCTAGTTTCAAAAAAAAGAAATTTCAAGAAAAAAATTCTATAGTAAAAAAGAGAAGAAGTGTGTAAGTAAAAAAATGAATTAAGATTAAAACAAAGAAAAAAAAACAAATTGTGATTTAAAAAAATTCTGGAAGCTCAACAAATTTTTTTTCATCAATTTGTGTTTTTGAGCCTATCTTTTATATTTTGGTAGGTTTTGACAGTAGCAAAAGTTTTTCTTTTCAAAATTTTCAGTTTGTCCAAATCATCCAAATTATGTTCCGTTCATCATTTTGAGTTTTTTGTGTCTATTTTGTCAAAGTAGGATAAGGCTTTTCGTAATTTTTTTTATTTTTCGGATTTAAGTCATTTGTTCCATTTTCACCTATTTGTTTCTATTTCCTTCAAGTTATCACATCTTATCAACATCCACAAGGTTAGGGGTTTTGCTAAGTTCATTTCTAGTGTTCTTGAGGACCTTAAGAGGAATTTTGAGCAGAAAAAGGCAAGAGCGAGTGAGATCAATTGAGTGGTAAAAGCCTGAATTGTGTGCAAACACGAGAGGAGTGATTTTCCTTATTGAGTGATAAATGTGAGGTTTGTTTCTGATAGGTATTCCATTTTGTTCTTAAACATTTTCTTAATATTTTTTAGAAAATAAATCATGTCAAAAGAAATTATTGTTATGAGAAAGGTTTTGACTGCATAAACTGACGACGAAGACTTCTAACGAGAAAACTTGTCCCAAACTCGATGTCTCGTGAATGAAAAAGTTTGTAGCTTGATCATTGATGTCGGGAGTTGTACCAACCTTGCAAGTTCTACCATGGTTGAAAAATTGAACTTACCTTCATTGGAACACCCAGAACCATATAAGCTTGAATGGTTGAACACGTGTGGAGGAGTTAAGGTCACTAAGGAAGTCATGCTATCATTTTCCATCAGAAAGTGCAAAGATGAAGTTCTATGTCACATAGTTCCAATACAAGCAGAACATATTCTATTGGGGAGACTATGGCACTTTGAGAGACGAGCTAACTATTACGAAATTTCCAATCGGTACTCATTTAGATTCCATGGACAGACCATCACATTGGCATCTTTAAAGCCACAATAAATTCTTGAAGATTGAACTAAGTTAAAAGCTAGTGATAAAAGAAAATAGAGTAAGGACGTAAAATCACGAGAGTTTGAGAGAAAAAAGAAAGATAATGAAAATGATGAAAAATTGAAAGAAAATTTGAGTAAGAGAGAAATTACAAAATCAAGAAAGAAAGAGCTTGAGAAAAAGGAAAAAGAGATTGAAGAACATGGAAAAGAAAAAGAGTGTGTGAGAAAAGAAAAGAAAGATGAAAAAGAAAAAGAAACTAAAAGAAAAAGAGAAAGTGAGAAAAAAATAGAAAAAGAATTTCTGAAAGTGGAAGGAAAAGAAAGTTTGATTGATGGTGTGTTGAATGAAAATAAAATTGGAGAGAGGCTTAGTGAGGGAAGAAAATAAAGAGCAAAAATCTATTCAAGTAAAAATGAGGAGTGAATTTGTACTAACCAATCATAACTCAGTTTTATCTAGTTATGTTTCTTTGCCACATGTTTTCAAAAATCCATTGCTGGATTTTTCATTACATTACTCCACTCTCGAAAGATGAGTCCATTTGCGTGAGAGAGGTAAGTTGGAAACTAAAGTTTCTCCACACGAACAAAAAGGTAAGAAAGGTAAGAAAACTATGGAATTCGATTTAAGAAGGCATTCTTTGAAATTTGACAATTAGTTTGTTTCTAATTTTGTTTTAAAAGAATTTCCTTACGGCAAACTATTTTTGTGGTCCACTGATTTCAAAAATGAATCGTCACATAGAGATTTTATTTATTTGATTGTAATTGTTATGAGACACCTTTGATTCATTGTGGAAAGTTTTCATGGTTGATCATACCGTTTCCAGAAAAGTTCATGAGTGATTCTTATGTGAAAAGTCATCCACCCAACTTTTCTTTGGTTGATATTGGTGATATATTTTTGAAAAAAAAGACATTTTCTTTATGGTGAATCGGTAGATCAAAATCATATTTTTAAACCCGGAGCTTGTTTTTCTAAGTCATTGTTGAGAGAAGTCAAGCATAATGAATTTATTTGGAGTAATTCTATGAAAAACTTTAGTTTGCTTAATCTTTCATCTTTGTTCCAAGAATGAAGTATTTGAACTGTGATGAATTGTAAAGGTAAACCAAGTTTTTGAGCTCAGAGTTTTGTATTTTCAATTTTAAAATGAGGATCCAGGAAAATTTAAAGAAACAACTACCTTCTTTACAATATATATAAAGATATGAAGCTTTTAACAATCTTTCATCGGTGACCTATAATATTGGTGGATGGGAAAAGATAATATTGGGAGAGTTTTACTAGTTCTTAAAGGATTTGGATTGAGTTGATTTCAAATTTAGCAAGATTAGATATAGCTACCATATATCAAAGGGTTATATGCTAAAAAAAATTTGAAATTAGAGATTTTCATGAACCAAATTTGGTCGAACTATGACTCGATTCTAAATTTCTTTTGTGCTCGGCTTCATTGACCTAAGTTCATTTTAATGTTTAAAATATATATATGATTTTATATTAATGCAATTTATAATTCAATTTAAATAAATAAATTTTAGGTGATTTAATTTAAATTCTAGTATGACCAATTTAAAGTACTTTTTTATAGTATTAATTTTTCAAAGATGAAAATTCTATTTTTAGTACTTTTGCAAGTTTTCCTTCAAATCTCTTAATCTCCAATCACCTTTTCCACATTTTCAAAATAAAATCAGAAATTGGTCAATGTATTGATCCAAAATAAAGGGTTAGACTAATTGACTAGTGAATTGGTTGAAACAACGAGTTGAATCGGTCGAAAAACCAGTTAAATCGGTCTAAAAACTGATCGAACTGATTTTCTCTATTTTTAAATATAATTTTTCATTTTTTGTTTCATTTCTTTCCGCTTCTCATTGGCGGAAAAGAACTTAGAAGCACAATCATACAATTGAATGTCTAATGGCACATGTGGTTTATGATGAGCAATTTGATCATACCCAAACTAGTGAGCTGCTCTACACATCTAGCACACCTACACTGTGTTTGAATCTCTATTGGTCCCAACACTAGAGCTTTCAATCATAAAGGGTAGCATAGTAGAATTCATCGTAAGAAAGAACTCATCTCTTGCCTATTTAGCTTTGGAGGACAATATTGCCAAGATATGGCATATTAAAACATTGGACTACTATAACCCTTTATTTGTTGTATTTATTGGCACTCGAAAAATTTATTAGAAATATCAAGCACTTGAAGAATATTTCCTAGAAGAAGTAACAAGAGAAGGACATGGATTAGGTGTAGGAGCACAATGCTAGAAGAAGTAACAAGGGAAGAACATGGATTAGGTGGAGGACTACAAGCATTGAACCTTTCCCATAGACATATTTGAATGAAGGAAACATTAACATAAAGTTTAAATCTTATACAAGCTATCCTAGATTTCAATTCTTGAGTGGTATAAGTTCAACCATTCATAGAGTTTCCAAATAGAATGGAGTTAAAGGGAAACGTATACCTTGAGTAATCTCAACAGCTATGTAACACCTCAAACCCGGCCTAGATGTTATGGCCGAATCTGACGATGTCACATGGTAGTGCTTTTCGAAAAATATGTCGTCTCTAAATCCCCTTTTCTATTTAACCATTTTTTTATTTTCTTATGTTAATTTCAAATCGTGTCGTTTGTTTCCAAAACATTATTCATTTACAAATCGTTATTCAATTTCCAAACATTTTTTATTGCGGAATGTTTTAAATAGTTTGCGTATTCGTGGTATTTTTAATAAAAAATTAATTCCATTTAAAAACTCGAGTTTTACCTAACACTAGCATATTTAAATCATAAAATCGTATAAAATCCAAATTTAAACCAAAATCCGTAAAGGCCATAATTACAGCAAACTACTCCTAAATAAAAGTAAAATCATAAATAGGTAATAAATAGTGTAAAAGAAGTCATGTGGCCACCACTGAGTCCTCCGCTGCATCGATCCGGCTATATTTGGGGATTCCCTGTACAGATTAAATAGAAGGGGTGAGCTTACATAAACTCAGTGTGTAATCCCCATACAAATGTACAGACAGTAAAAAGATAATCACAATCTGGGCTTAAGCCCTTTTTAGTATCAGTATCATCCAATTTGGGCCTTAGCCCATCTCAGTACAAAAAAATAGTCATGCAGTAGGGCTTTAGCCCACCACAGTATCAG
Source organism: Gossypium turneri (assembly GCA_008044935.1). Classification (NCBI taxonomy): domain Eukaryota; kingdom Viridiplantae; phylum Streptophyta; class Magnoliopsida; order Malvales; family Malvaceae; genus Gossypium; species Gossypium turneri. The sequence continues at coordinate 19,712,045 of CP032572.1, read as the reverse complement.
TAGCAGTAGCAGATATGCAGTCACAAAAATCCTACCCATCCAGCCTCTACACACCATCTCCGTCCAACCCTACACTCCATGTGGGGATATAATCAACCCACCCATCCCTACACTCCAAGTAGTATCGAATGCGACACTAGAAAGTAGTTTGAAGCTGAGCTGCCCTTAAATTAGGCTCGAGGCCTTTCAGTACACTTCCTCCGAACATTACAATCCCCCAACCCAATGCAATGCAATATACAGATATGACAGGCTATAACATAATATCATGCATGTAAATAGGGCATACAGTATCAAATTAGTCGGACATCATCAAGCTTAATCATATCAGTCATATAGTCATTTCAGTCAATTAGGGGTCTAGGTAAGCTTACTGACCCTATAGTAGGTCCACAGTCGACTCAGGTGACCCATGCAACCTTAGAAATAAAACAGTGAAAATAGGCCTACAAGCCCATGATGTTCGCCTGTGTAGGCCCACACGCCTGTGTGGCCCACATGGCCCAAATTTGCCTTGGCCTTGTGATCCATTTTAATGTAACTCGTGCTAGATAATTATTCACATGTGCTTCCACTATTTACTTATATGATCCTTCAAAGCTGTCTACTTGAGTCACTGTTACTAAATTATTTATATCTTGAGCTACAGAATTTCAAATTACGATCCGCTTGATTTCTTTGAAACTAGAGTGTCAAGAGCCTTTCTACCATAAAATTTCCATAATTTTTGGTTCAGTCAATAGGTACAGTAAAATCTTTAAACTTACCCCTATTCTGTTGTCTGACAGCTTTGACTCTTCTTTGCTAAAAATTAGTAATCTCTTAGTAAAAAAATTGGATGATGTTTCCATTTGTTTCTATTGAAAATATACTCATCAAAAATTTAAACATGTAAATTTTAACCCCTAATTATTTTTCTCCAATTTTTGATACTTTTCCAAAGTTAGAACAGGGGAATTCGAATTCATTCTGACCTTGTCTCACGAATTTTGTTATATCTCAAGATTTACAATTACATTACTAACACCGTTTCTTCTATGAGAAACTAGACTCAACATTCTTTAATTCTATATTTTTTTCATCCTCTAATTCGATTTCCACAATTTATGGAGATTTTTCAAAGTCAGCCTACTGCTGCTGTCCAAACAGCAAGCAATTTCGGCTTTTCGCGGAATCCCTTATTTTTGCATTTCGGGTACACACCTGGTTTTGTTTGATGCTAAAATAGTCTCTGAGCACTCCAAACCTATAATTGAACAAATAACACCATAATTAGTCTTACCTCACGATTAATCAGAATCATGAAACCAAAAAACTTACCCATAAAACGATGAACACTTACTGCAAAACTTTAAATCGGTACGTTTACGAAAATCACGATGAGAGCCTTAATCCTCGTGAAATGCTACTGCGAACACCCCAGAATTAGACTGCTGAATACAAAATAATATCTTAAAATGATACCCAGCAACTTACTAAATTTGCACAAGTGCTGCTTAACGCTACGAATTCAAGAGGAAAGAATGAATTAGGGGAAACAAGGGAACTTCAGCAGTAGTAGAGGAAAGAAAAGAAAAGATAACCAAGCAAGAAGCAAAGAAAAAATAAAAATTAAACAAAAATGGGGAAGAAAACGTCACAAATATGGAAAGAAAAATGTCTATTTTTTTCGAAAAAGGAAAAAAATGATCAGATTTTGGTTATAATCCCCTATAATCCCTTAATTCACTCCTAAAATCGCTCCCCCACTTTCCACTACACATCCACCACTCAGAAACCCAGTTCAACACAACTCTTGCCAAAATTAGGAGTAAAAAAAATACAACCCTTGCCATCCCAAAGATTTAAACCCATGACCTCCACCATAATAACACACCATTTAACCAGCAGACCAGCAAACCCATTCTGATGTAATTTACCCAACAATCAAATAAAAGCCTACTGAACAGGAGTAGGGCCCAATTCATTCAAAATAAAAAAATTTTCCCCAGTGAAGGCTTGAACTTGGGACCTCCCAAAGACTCCCAGAACACATAACCACTAAAGCTGACAAATATTTGTGACATATTTTCAGAATAACAAAATTAGAAATTTTAGGGCATTACAAGCTACAAGAAAAATGATTGGACTAATTCCATCATTAGGACATCCTGAAAAGACATGCCTATCTAGCCACATGATCAAAAACGTTTCCAAATCACACTTGTGATAAGGAAACTCAATGGATAACCTACTGATACATATATGGATGGGTGAAATTAATTAAATTTCATTCACCTAAGCCGTCAATTTTCAAGTTTAGAAAATCAGTCAATTTACGATGACTCTTTGGATGAGATCCAGACTTTTTTGGGTTGATATATCTTCATAGGTCTATCTCATAGCTTCTAAGTACACTTTGAATCACTCAATTTGGAGTTTCCGAGCCCAACTTGTGAGTATTTTAGTAAAGACTAGAGAAGCAAAATTTCTAGAGAGGATTATTATGGGAAATTACGAGTTCTGAGCTTTGGTTCAAGTTTAAATAATATTTGGTTTGATTTTCAGGCTTAATTTTTATTATATATGAGACTAACAGTATATTTATTAGGCTTTATTATTTATTTATTCTAAATTTTAGGACATCCTTATGTATCTAAAGTTGTTTAGGAGTTTTATGTTTCTTAGTCAATAAGAAAGTTTTGTTCTACTAAAACTACTTCTTTTTTAGATTAATTAGAGTTTCATTATACTTGAGAGTTTTATTTGGATGTAATTAGCTAGCCTATATAAAGGCCTCAATTTTTTATTATAGAAAAAAATTAATTAGATTGATTGATTCATTAATAAAAATTTCAACTCTTGAAGTTAATTTCATTCATACAAGATTGTTTTCTTGTAATTTTTAGAATCGATTTTTCTTTTCAATTTTCTTCAAGGAATCGTGGGATTACATTTTTTTTCATCCTTCAATTTGTCAAGAATTATTTCATGAAGGGTTGATTAGAGCCATTAATTGAATTTGTTGGAGTTTATATCTCAAAGGGTTTAGTTAGACAACTATCTTCTATCCATATCCATCAATAAATTTGATCCGTCTTCCACTTTAACTTTTTGTTTATTTATTTATTTATTATTTATTTATTTATTCTTCCTTCTTAAATTTCATCTTTTAGTTGTTTTTATTTTATTCGTTTTCCTAAATTTGTTTAGCTACTTGTTTTCAGGTCAAATCAGAATCCCCTATTGTCAAACAACTTGAAAACGATCTCCTCCATTTTCCCCTATCAGCTATCTTCACCTTTTCCGGGATTAAACTTATGGTAAAACATTTCAATCCAATTAGAGAACCGAGAAACATTTGATCTTTCACTTTTAAATAAATCAAATAAGTCTTAAATTTGCTTCTCTTGTTCCTATAACTCTAGAAAACAAACGTATATTTGCCAAAGCATAAAGGTTCAAGGAGAACACATACATCCTCAAGAGTGAAGGTGAACTCTCCCTAAGTACTAACGACAATATGAGAAGTGGTACTCCATCTACCAATAGTGGTGTGCCACACTTCTATTTCTTTTTTCTCTATGAATGAGAAGTTTGGCAGTTCCTCACACAACATCATAGACTCTAGTCACAAGAAAAGCCCTTTCATAGGTAGGTTTTTCCAAAATCTTGTTCACCTCACATTCCCAACCTTGAGCAAGTTAAGAATTTGAACCAAATTTGGTCGATGAAAGTAAGAATTCTTCATGCTCAAATCTGAACTTTATAATAGAGTTAATCAATATTTTAAATCTATTACTCGAATGATCTTTGGAGCCAATATATACCAAAGAATAACCAACAAGAAGAGTTGCATAAGTAGAAATTTCATTTTTATGCATGCACTCCGAAAAGTGATCTTCTCCCCTTTACTTAATTATCAGATTAGATCAGTTTTGAGGGATAAAGACAGCACGCGACATTTTCCATACAAATGTGGATTTTATTTCAAAATGAAGCTATTCAATAACTCAGAAGATAATATAAGAATATTCACCAAAAAAATAATATCAAAAACACAAACAGGGCATGAAGGATGTTTATAACTGATCTTAATTAATTAATTAATTTCTTCTTCATTAATTAATTTTGTAATTAGGTAGCAAAGAAGTAGGAAAATAATAAATAAATAAACACACAGTTTCTAGATTCTTTTGCCATTATGTAAAAGTCTTTACTGATCAATAATCCTTTAATTAAGAAATGTTGTTTGTTAGAGAATTAAATATTGAGTTTAAAATAATAAAAAGAAAAAAATATTTCCAGGAAAACTGTGGCAATTATGGCAGTTTATAGTTATTAGACCGTTGAGGTCGCAAAGGGTCAGTTAGCACTGGTGTAACCAAAGTTATCAGCTACTACATCTACCAGCTACAAAACAATTAGTAACTAAGGAAAAATTATATTAATCATATCTATTTATTTTTATGTCATAGACATTGGAAAGGCTCATATACATTGTGTGCAACAAATTATAAAAATAATATTTAAAATGTTTTTCAGGCTAGGCATCTACTTTTTGTAACACTAATTTTTTGAACCGCCAATCATCCATATTACTCGAACTCAAGAGAATTACTGTCAAATTATACATGTTTAATATCCATATGATTAGATATATATGTAGGAACCAAATCGTCTAAAAGGATAAAAATTTCACCCAAAAATATATGTAGAATTTGACAATATAGTTATTTCTTTTAGAAACTCCTTGATATTATACCCAACAAATTATTAAAATTAACTAGGAAAAGCATATACAAAGTAATTCCTTCCCACAAATACCTAGACAACAACAATAATCATGGCGCTTTATTTATTTTTATTTCATTAACATGGAAAGTGTATAGTAATATACGACACATAGAGGATGAACTGCCAATAGTATATGAGCTCATGAAATTAGAGAGAGAATGGAATTCGAAGCAACGAAAGGGATGACTGCACATCAATTTCATCAGAACCATTCAACTCCAAGGATTCCTTATAGGTCATCCCCCGGTAGGCTGGTGGGTGAGACTCATCGATGAACCTTGATGCTGGGGCTACAAATATGTCTAATGAAGGTCCATGAAGTGTAGCCATAGAAATTCTATTCACTTCGTTGTTATCTAGGATCACTTGATGTATATGACTCTTGTACTTCCCATTGGATAGTATCTAATAACCAAACCAAAGAAAATTTGTTAACATATCATAGACAATAATTAACATAAACTTTTTTATCCTGTAGGCAAAAAATGATATTGCATCCTTGCCTTAGCATTATATATACATATAGATACCTCAAGATGATCACCAAGATTGATGAAAATGGCATTTCGAGGTATGTTAACTGTGACCCAATTTCCTTTATGAGTGAGCATTTGAAGGCCACCATTGATGTCTTGTATAAGCGAAACAAAAAAGCCAGGGTCAGTATGTTCCGGCACACCGATGGAACCTTTGGATTCGAAAGACGGTGGATATAGATTCATGGCAGACACGTCAAAGCCTGCTTCTAGCTTGAATTCCTTCTCGATGTAGGTTTCTTCGTATCCCAAGATTTTCGAGATTGCTTTAGCTAAACCAAGTTCAACCTCATGCATCTGTTTGAAGTACTCCCCAATGGCACCTCTGTCAAAATATAAATATATGTAAAATTTAAATAACATATGAGAATAATATGAATAACAAATATGAAAAACGACATAAATACACAAATTATCGAGTCTAGATATACCTAAAGCTAGCCGGTTTACTAGGGCAATGGTATTCAGGATGTGCTACTATCTTTAGATACTCTCTATTTTCTCCGGCATGGGATCTTAAACCCCACCTTATCCTATCCATAGGATTCTTCTTTAAGTACTCGCTCCTTTCCTCCAGATTTGTCAGTTCAAAGAAATCAGAAATACCCTTCAGTGCTCCTTCTACCACACTTTGTTCGACACCATTTATCAACTTCAATAAAGAAAAATAAAAATAAAAAATCTAAATTATACTTGAAAAAGAAAATAAATAAATTAGAAGACCTTTTAGATTTCATTAACAAAATAAAAACAAAAACCAATATAATTAAGAAACCATGCTACGTCCTCAAGAGCTTAAAATTTCCATTCACCCCATCAAATTCATGTGTGTGCATACATACATACATACATATATATATATATGCATGTGCGTGTATGTGTATGTGTATTGGAGGTTCATACATAAAAGAAACCAAATTCTTGGCATGCTTTCCCAAGGTGTTCCAGGGATTTAGCCCGTTCATCATGATTCTCGGAAAACAACAAAGAGTAATCAATTGTGGGGATTTCATCACAAAGATCAATGGCTGAAACATCAGAATTGATAGAATTCAAGAAAAAATCATGAAGATGAGAAACAGCTTTGTTTTTCAAATCAAAGCATTCTTGACCAAGCATACTGTTAGCCATACGTCAAGGAAGAGAAATTAAGCTAACAAATTAAAAGCACAAATAAATATATTGAAGAGCTTTCTAAAGATGGGGAAGGTTGGATTTGCATGCATGCTGAGACGTTTTTCTCCTTTTATAGATGAATTCTTGGATCCACTGTTGTTTATTTTAATGTTAAAGTCATAAAAAGAATACTAGTCTTCTCTCTTAATAATTTTTAAAATTAATAATTTAATTTAACCATGAACTATTTTTCTTTTTCTTCAATAAATTATATCCCACTCTCCTCTTGGTCAATACTATAAAACTTTCGCCCAGCATTTATAGAACAATAAAATTTAGTGCAACCACCTATATAATTAATAAAAATTATGTGGATAAAGACAATGGCATGGTTAGTGAAAACGTTTAGTTAGTGAAAACGTGAAGGTATCTTCTACTTTTCTTTCCTAGCATAAGAAATATATTTAATTAAACAGCACACATTTACAAGAAAACAAAATCTATACATACTAAATAATATAATATAAGAGGGAAAAATTTATATTAACATCATTTAAAAAATAATTAATTTTTAGATACCAGTTCATTAATATTTAAAGATAAAATTAATATTATACGATCATTTATATTTAATTTATTTAATATATTTATATAGTTTCAGTTAAAACATTTAAAAACAATATGTATTATATAAAGAAAAAACATTCAATGTAGTTGGGAAAAAATCCACGTTTTATTTCTTGATCAATTTTTATAACTTTTTTGTCCCAAGCTTTGCTTAATTTTTTTTTATAAAATCTAAAAAAAATAAATTACAACTGAAAAATAAGAAACTGGAGGTACAAAGGTTACTAACGGATTTAAATTTTTTTCTCTTCCAATTTCAATAGATTTCTTTCCAATATTTCTTTTTCAATTTTTTAATTAAAACTTTGACATGGTGGGGCAAGAAATTTATAATATCAATCAAAAAACCTAAAATAAAAATAAAGGCTATTAATGGCTTCTTTTCCAATACATTAACATCTTTATATATATACATATATTTTTTGGATTACTTATTTTTAAATGTTTTAACTAAAATTAAATTAAATTAGAGAAATATATTAAATAAATTGGATTTGAGAATATATTAAATATTATTGAGTGTATTGTCACACCCCAAGTCTGGTGGATCCGAGAATAAAGCGTGTAGTTGTGAAGTTATGTAATTGGCATAGTGTAACCCACCATGCTACAATGGCAAATTGGAATTTAGCCTATAGTACCCGTCGAAGAGGTGAATAAATGTTTTTGTTAGTCTGTTATTTAAGAAAAGAATGTACCAAGTGAATAGTAAACATGGTAAGAGTTACCATCAAATGTATTGTATGCCTAGTTTGTCTGAGTACTATGCTAATTGAGTTTAGTAATGTGATCTAGTTAGGAGTCAACTAAATTTACTAGTCAAAGGGCTTACGGTTAGGACTATTATTTATAATTCTTCTGATTATTATAGGCCAAATAAAGGACAGGTATTGATTACGGTTGACACTTGTCAAGTTCCATTAAAGGGAATTGAAGTTATATATATGTATGAGAAGGTTTTGTCTAGAAGTTTCTTCTTCCTTCAATATTACCCTCTGATTATTTTTCATAAATCGAATTGTATCTCTTCCTCATTAACCTGGAAGCTAAGGTTCTTAGTTTAATTAGTATAGCTTTGCATATTAAGCTTTTGAAAGAGTAATGTTGTTAAGAGTTATATGAATAGTAACTTATGAATACAAGGCCTGGCATGGGTGTTATCTACGGTTGAGATGTTAGAAGTTTATATGTAAATAGATTTTAATGGTGAATCTATGTTCTTTAAGCAGTTGTTGCTACTGAGTCAAGATGGATGTCAAAGTCTAGAGCTTTGAGCTACAGTTTAGGTGAGTACCAAGTAAGTCTTTACCCTGACTCTTGTACGTGAACTATTCAAATAGAGGTATATATATATACATAATGATGATATCTCGAATAACTGGTAAGTGTATAGAGTATAGTAAAGATGTTATATGTGCAAGAATGAAATTTATGAAGTACTGTATGAATAAAAAAATTGAATGATAAGTATGTAGGTAAAACCTGATATAGGAAATTACGAATCAATCAGGTATGTGAGCAAATCTGAGTAAGAGAATGATGAGTAAAATGTCCCTTTATGATGCCTTTAGTATGGCAGTCATATTGCTAACCAAATTGACAGATCATGATACTAAAATAAGTGTAAGACCATGTGGCTGAGATCCATGGTAGAGTATGATATGAGAATACTCATGGTGATGCCTCCAATATGATGAAGGTTGGACTAGCAGATCCTGACATGAGAATGTGTGAGTCCATGTGGCTAAGACCTATGGCTTGATATGATGATATGAATGTTCATTGTCGGTAATATGTAAACCCGAATAGTAGATCACGGCATGAAAATATGTATAAGGCCATGAGGGAGAAACCCATGGAACCTTCTGTGAATGTTCGTCGAGATAGTAAACACAAGATTATGTATATTGCCTGTGCGGCGTGATCTATTAATAATTTGTTGCAAGTTCTGGTTCATTTCATTGGTGCATTCGATGATGTCTATGTTGTAGAATATGGATATCCACCTTCATGGTAAGTTCTAATAGTCTTTTAACAGGAAACTCTATGATATGGAAATGATACGTATGAAGTTAAATTGGTTTGATTGGTTCAGTAATGTATTTGAATGAGTTTAAGGAAAGTATTTGGAAGAACACATGTATCTATATTGTTAATAAGGGTATTTTCCATAGTAATCTACCAGTTTAGAAAATGGGTGTATTCATAGTTATGAAAGATATAAGTATTCATCGGTTTAGTTTGTCTGCAGTAAGTAAAGTTGAAATCTGTGTCATCGAGTATCCGCCATATCTGAATAGTATCATGTCTCCTTCTGGAATCTTATGGAATCTAAATTTTTTGTCATCTTGGGTTTTCTTGTGTATTATAACAAATATTTAGAGAATTCTTCTAAACGATATGAAAAATTCATTACCAGTATAAGTAGATCTTGGGTTTGAATTAGGTTGCGATTTCTTTGGTATACTGATAGTATTAAACTCAAACTGGGAATTCTTTAGACGTGACTCTATGTAGTAAATATCTTCCCGTGAACAGTATCTATGAACAATTAGTCTGTAAAAATGTTAAATGTTTGTTTGAAGAGAAAAATCATAAGAAGTGAACTCTGTAAAGGTACCCCTTTGAGAAGTATCTTCGGGGTTATATGAAGAAAATGATAGTAGAATATTGTCTAGTAAAATCTGAAATTAGCCAAGTAGTGAAGTGGAAGTTGATATGTTAAGCATGACTGTTGGCGTATAGGTGCATGTCCAAATATTCTAAAAATGTCCGCCTAAAACAGGAATGATAGGTTAAGCATGGAAACTGGCCTACAGGCACGCAGACAATACTATAACTATATCTGCCAAGGTATTTTATATTAAAGCTCACTAAGTTTGTAACACTCCAAACCTAACCTAGAAGTTTTGACCCAAATTTGGCGAGCTACATTAGCTACCGAAGTGAATCTCTATTGACACCCCACCTAACCTCCAACACACCACTTAAGTCTTAAAAAAGTTGTACTAACTTAAAACACAGCTGCGATAACATAAAGCAAACTTGCGATCTTCACAAACATACATAAAGCTTTTCTGCATTATTGGTTGCTTGTTCACAAATTGGAGTGTTTGGATGGATAAGTCTTGGGGAACTTGATTTTGGAGTGTAGCGGTGATAGGTAGGATGTTTTAAAAGAAATTTGCATAACTATTTTATAAAAATTGTATTGGCATGATCATGTGCATAAAGAAAATTGATTAATTTGTATGAAAAGTATGTGATCATTGTTACTTGATTGTTTACTGAATTCTGACTTATTACTTAAGTTAAGACTCACACTAAGTTTTATAGCTCACTCCCCTTTAGTTTGCTTATTTTTCAGATAACCCCGAGGTTAGGATTCGTTGACAACATTTGGAGGAGTTTCTCGGAATTCTTTTTAAATTAAAGTAATTAAAGTTTACCTTAATATTTTTGTTATTTTAGGATTGTAATAAGTTTGTGTATGGAATGTGACATGGGAATTTACTTTGGGGATTTTTCATTCTGATTTGCATGAATTACTTGCATGACATTAAGTTTTAAAAATAACATAAAATCGTATTTGATTAAGATTATGCATGAAACTTGGTTTTTATTAAAACTTGACAAAACCACTCTTTCTAGTTTCGACAATGAAAATATGCCAATATTACATTTTTTTCGTTGCAAATATGAGAAATGAGTTCTTAATAAAATTAGAATTAGTTTCAAAATTTATAATGTTTACAAATGAGATTTCTAAAAACATTTTTATGAATTTAACATGTTGTTCTTAATATTGTCAAATATTCATGTTTTTTTAGTTTTGATTACAAAAATGAATGATTTTGAAATATGATTGAAATTATGAAAGTTTTGAATAGCGGTCCAACTTTTACAAATACATAAATTACCAAAATAATTTATTTATAAAATTCTCGATTTTACTAGTTTTGAACAATTTACACAAATGGTTTAAAAAGTGTGTTCGAAAAATATGAAAGACTTTCTTGGCCATTCGGTGGCCAATGTAGCTTTCTGAATTTGGCCATAACGTCTAGGTCGGGTTTGGGGTGTCATATGTAGTGTTATCAAAGCCGGATTCAAACTCAGACCGTGAATTTTTGTTTTGATTCTACATGCATATTTGATAGGGGTATTTTGGGCACCATACCACAAGAAAATTTTCACAAGATTTTCAAAAAGTTAAATCCAAGAACTCCAATGTCATTTTTAAGTTAGTATTGTTACTGCTAAACTGTAGATAAATATTAAGTTAGTATTTTTGAACTATAGATTAACATAAAACCTTAGACTCAAGAAAGCAATAAGAAAACCCGAGTTATGTGAACTTGTGTATGTGATTTCATAGAACGCAATGTTGAGTAGCTCAAGATTATTCATTAACTTATTCAAGAACTTGTGCCTGACCCTGAGACATATGACATTGTTAATGCATCTATCATTATAGTTAGAAATCACGAGACTAGAGATGATGCAATATCCTAAGCAATGTTGGGAGTTCTAGAAAGGGTTTTCGAAATCTTGGTTGAGTGAACCAAAATAATGGCTCAAAGAGAGAAAAGAAGGAAAAACACTAAGGTGTTGAATAAGAGAGGAAGTGTAGTTATACTGACCCAAGTTCGTGACATTTGATGCGGGCCAAAGAGTACAAACCACAACATAATGTAGTCAAAAGCTAATACTAGAGGATCAATTTGATTAACGACAAGGTTTTTTGTTTGTAAGTATTGTAATAAACGTCATTCAAGTAATTATTGGAAAAGTTAGGAACATGCCTGAGAAGTGGGTCTGTGGAGCATTGTGTTATGGATTGTCCACGACATCATCCTATTTTAATGCAATCTTTGACTCAGAAATAGAATCAGAGACTGGTTTATTCTTCTAGGCATCGACAGTATCGAGACGCATCTGGCATCAATGATGGTATTGTTACGATCCATTCAAATTGTGCCTTGCACTAATTGAGAATTTGTTTTCACTAAACATTTGTTGTTAATAGTGTGTCTATGAAATTGAGAATTTGGAAATAAGGAAATTGTTAGTGATATTTCTATGGATAGTCCCTTAAGATAATCTGTGATAGTAAATAGGAAGGTCATTGAAGGTTTCAGGTGGAGTATTGGAACTACATTTGAATCAGAGTTGCGCAGCGGAAGCATGTTAGTCAGTTTGGAAAGAAGAGATATGAATTTTGTGGATAAGTGTATTGGCTTGACAACAGGAATTTTGAGGATAAAATTCTTTTTAAGGAGGGGAGAGTTGTCACATACCAAAATTCGGGTTAGTAAAAATTGGGTTATTGAGCTGAGAGTGTCAACCTCGAAAAGTTTTTTTAGATGACCTTGGCACATTTGTTAATAAATAAGCATCAAGTCTAGTGATCAAGTAGTGGTGGAGATGTCCCTTATGATCTTTGTTTGAATCCCTTCCCTAACATTATTTTTCTTTATGGTGAAATTTCGCTTCAAACCATAGCAAAGCTCACACGATATTTTTAAAATATATGTTGTAGAAATTATAACAAGTGAGTTAGTCTAATGGTTAATAGCTTAATTGGTTTTCTAAAGGTCCTATATTCAATTCCCCATTCTTTCATAATTTTTGTTTGATTTTTGTTATAAAAATCTTTGATCAGCCTCCTTTTACCGTACACTAGTTTTGCCATATAGGAAAAGATTCTTTCCTCCATTAGCTAGTCAACCTTCGTCCCTTAGCCTTTTTTTTTACTCCACACGCTCTCCTTCCTTTTCTTCCCCACCTTTCACTCCTTTCTTTTTTCTCCTCGTTTACTTGCTATGGACGTTCTCTACACTAAGGAGAGTCTATTCCCTTATTTGTTTCATCCTTCTCCTTTCCTCTCTTTTCTCTCCTCTTCCCCTTTTGCACCACCTTGAACCACCATTATTTTGGTTTTGGCCTCTTTTCCTCCATTTTCGTTAGCCACGACCATTAAAACCTAAACACCACCACTTTATCACCCATCCTCCTCTTCTCACTCTATTCTTCCACCATCGCAACACCGTCGGGCCACCATCGCGCCATCGTACCACCACCATCATTAGTCACTGTTTTTCTTCATTATCTATTTTCTCTTCAAATCACTAGTCATAATCAAAATTCCATTCTTCTTCTTCTATTATCTTAAACCATTACTAAAATCTTATACTCATTCTTCTATTTTGATGTTGATTTTTCCATGGTCTATACTCCTTCGACTCAAGACTATGGTGACCTATTAGATATCTATTTTCTTTGATATTAACATCTTGTATATTATTCGTGTGTTGAAGGATCGATTCCTAACAATTTGGAACACCTTTGAATTTTGGGCAGTAAATCACATCTCCGATTCTAGTCATATAAGCGTACGTGTGGTATTGGAAATTGAAAACACGGAAATTTACACATTTTTACTTACCCTTTTTAACTTAAAATCATATGGTTTCGATAAAATTCTTGTCAAAAAATAATTAATTTTTAAAAAATAATTAAAATGCACTTAAAATATGAGCATGTTTAATTTCAGTTACTTTTATAATTAATTTTGATGAATTTTGGTTATTTTCGACAGATTTGCACAAAGGGCGAAAAATGGCTCGGTAGACATACTAGAAGAGCAAAATCGAGAAGCAATTTGAAGTATCGAGGCGAAGTAATTCAGTCTAAGACAGTCTGAAATTATATGTATTAATTCATAATATAAGTAATTTTAATTTATATCCAATGTAATTTGGGTTAATAAATTATTATTAATTAATTATGAAAAAGTGGTCCAGTTGAACTAAACCGACCAAGAAATGGACAACCCAAAAACCATCCCAAGAGCAGACCCAAATTAGCTTATTTGCTGATTATTTAAGCTTGCAGAGAGGCCCTTGAAGACTTGTTCAAGCTGCATTCAAACCCCTCCACAATTGGTGGCTTTATAGATTTGCCCTAAGCCTAAATTAGCAAAGTTGAAACTATCAACCTTGCCACATGTGTGGCCGGCCAAGGGAGGGCTCTTTGGCTGATAATTTTAGTATTTTTAGCAGCCCTCCTCAGCTATAAAAACCCCCTTAGGCTGGTCATTTGAAAAACACACGTCAAGCATTCACATCTTTCCTCTCTTCTCTCCACATTCTCTCTTCTTTTCCATTCCAAAATTCCCTTGCTCTCTTGCCGATTTCTCCTCTTGGGAAAGGGGTATTCATCAGCTATTTGGAGTGGAGGATGAATTAAGTGTTCATAGAAGCCTTGGTCGATGAGGGCAATGGAGAAGGAAGAACGGAGCAACTAGTCAAGCCACGAAAAAACACCGGATTTGATTCTTGTTCCCTATCTCTTTAATTTTTGTTGTTGTTATGCTGAACATATCTATGAATATTTATGTTGTTGGAATGGTTAATTTAATCAATTTATCTTGAATTTAATTTGTGTTAGGTTGATTGCATTTCATTTGTTAAAATTATTGAAATTGTGTTTATGTTGTTATAGGCCTCGGTAAGATGCTTGATTAAGTAAAATCATGACTAAGTTATTCTTGCATTAAAATTGTGAGGTAACTAATGAATTAATTATTTAAACGGATTGAAATTATAACTAATGGACACAGTACTTAATCAGTGCATGTTTAATCATCTATGGTAGCTGAGGGTTAGATTAGCAACTGTATCTTACGATACATTTGCCTTGCATAACTTGCAAGATTATTGTGATTAAACTGTTTCAAGGTAAGGATACTTTGTTACCTCATATTATTTTATGTTCTATTTAAATCGAGTTAATTGTTTGAATTGACATAGGGATATGTACAAGAATTATTTCAATTTAATAAGTATGTATGAGCAATAACATATTTGCCTATTAAGATTTGTTTAATCGGTTGAATTGACATAGAGATATAGTCAAGAGATAAATGGATTTTGGTAGGTGAGTATGCTCATAAGTTAGCAAATTACTGAGTTGCTGTGAACTTATTCGTAACAATATAAACATGAGTTTAATAATTCTAAGTTAAGAAATGTAAGTAATCTAACACAATTATGTCATCTTGATTAAAATTGTATTTTGAAATCGTGCATTTGAGATTTATTTATTTAGTTTACTTAGTTTAAAATCTTAGTTTTTAATCACCCTCTTCAAACAAAATATTTTTCTTCACGAAAGTGTTTTTAATTAACATTCATAAATAATTCTTTTCACAGTCCCCGTGGGTACGATAACTCGACATTTACTTGTCACTTTATTACTTGTTGTGATTGTGTACACTTGCACATTTTTGTTGTTCCAAGTTTTTGGTGCCATTGCCGGGGACTATGTTTAAAAAAAGTCATTATTTGTGAAGTTGTTAGATTTGCATTTTGGTTTATTTTTCTGTTCAAATTTTAACTTAGTTAATTTTTCTGTGATTATTTTAGGTGTTTATGAGTATTGACCGAATCATCGATTTACTCCCTGTAGACCCTGAGATTGAACGAACTTTTCGACAACAAAGAAGACAAGCAAGTCAGAGAAGGACTAAAGAGATGAACTTCGAAAATCTGAATTAAGGAAACAGAGCAAACCTTACTCAAAATCCTATCCTTATTGCTGATGGTAGGGATAGAGCTTTGAGACAGTATGCTGTGCCACTATTTCCTGATCTTAATCTGGGTATTAGGAGACCCAAAATTGAGGCACAACAGTTCAAGTTGAAGCCAGTCATGTTTTAGATGCTTCAAACAGTGGGCCAATTCAGTGGAATGCCTACCGAAGATCCTCACCTACACTTAAGACTGTTTATGGAGGTGAGTGACTCTTTCAAGTTAGCCAGAGCACCCGAAGATGCATTATGATTGAAGTTATTCCCATATTCACTAAGGGACAAAGCTCGAGCTTGGTTGAACTCATTACCATCAAACTTAATTTCAACATGGCAAGAGTTAGCAAAAAATTCCTTATAAAGTATTTCTTGCCTAGCAAGAATTCTAAGTTGAGGAACGAGATCACTGTTTTCCAACAAATGGATGATGAGTCATTGTATGAGGCATGGGAAAGGTACAAAGAATTATTACGGAAGTGCCCTCATCATGGAATCCCACATTGCATACAACTTGAGACATTTTATAATGGTCTCAATGCTCACACAATGATGGTACTGGACGCTTCTACTAATGGTGCTCTTCTTTCTAAGTCTTATAATGAGGCTTATGAAATCATTGAGAGGATTGCCAGTAATAATTATCAATGGCCAACCAATCGAGCAACATCAGGAAGACAAGTTACTGGAATACATGAAGTAGACGCTCTTACTTCACTCGCATCTCAATTATCATCAATATCCTCAATGTTAAAAAATAATACTAGAAATGGGTGTAATAGTTTTACAGCACAGCCACTAAATCAATTTGAAAATGTAGCCTGTGTTTATTGTGGGGAAGGACATTTGTTCGAAGAATGTCCATCGAACCCAGAATCTGTGTATTACATGGGTAACCAGAACCAAAATCGAGGAAGGAAAGGGCTGCAATCCAATTTCTATAACCCATCATGGCGAAACCACCTGAATTTTTCCTGGAGTAACCTAGGGGCAGGAACCAGTAACAATTATGTCCAACCTAGATCAACCTAGCCACCTAGTTTCTCCCAACAAGCTCAAAAACCAACCCACGCTGAACCATCCAATAGCCTTGAGAATCTATTGAAGGCATATATGGAGAAAAATGATGCCTCTCTAAGGAATTTAGAGAATCAAGTGGGCTAGCTTGCAACTAAACTCAGAATCTGACCACAAGGTGTTTTACCTAGTGATATGGAGAATTTGAGGAATCTAGGGAAGGAGCACTGTAAAGCGTTAACATTGAGGAGTGGAAAGACTTTAGAGCCCAATTCTGTCGAAGTTGAGAAGTAGCCAGCTAACGCTCAAGACTCAGAGGAAGTTCAACCGAGTGTTGAAATTCTAGTTTCACCAAAAATTAAATCTGAAAAATTCGACAAGGTAACTTCTGAACTAGCTAATTTTGATCAACTAATAACTCCGTTAGATGCAAAATTACCACAAAAAATGAATCAACCAGTTCCAGTAAAGAAACCTCCACCACCCTACCCTCAAAGACTTCAGAAGTAGAAGTAGGAAATTCAATTCAAGAAGCTCCTAGACGTACTCAAGCAACTTCATATCAACATCCCGTTGGTTGAAGCACTTGAACAAATGCCGAACTACACCAAATTCATGAAGGATATCCTATTTAAAAAATGAAGGCTTGGAGAATTTGAGACAGTAGCCCTAACAAAGGAATGCGGTGCATATCTTCAAGACAAACTACCCCAAAAATTGAAAGATCCTAGATGTTTTACCAAACCTTGCAATATTGGAGCAACATATTGTGGTAAGGCACTATGTGACTTGGGTGCGAGTATCAACTTGATGCGCATGTCAATACTTAGGAAGTTGGGGATAGGTGAAGTTAGACCTACTGGTTACACTTCAATTAGCAGATCGATCCTTAGCACATTCAGAAGGAAAAATCGAGGATGTATTGGTATGTGTACACTAATTTATCTTTCCTACTGACTTTGTGATTCTAGACATTGAAGAAGACAAAGAGGTGCCAATCATCTTAGGAAGACCATTCTTAGCAACCGGAAGGACACTTATTGATGTACAGAAGGGCGAGCATACTATGCATGTTCAGAATGATCAGGTAATATTTAACGTTTTTAAGTCAATGCAATTTCCTGACACAGTTGTTGATTGTTCTGTAGTGTCCGATTTAGAGGATTTAATCGTGGAGAAGGAACTCAATTATGTTGAGGACCCATTGGAACAACTTTTGACATCAATCCTCCAAATGATGAAGAGAAGGATGAATACTTAGCTTTGTTAGAACCTAAGCAAAGGGGATTTAATCTGCAATCCCACTTTGAACCTTTAGAGTTAGAGAAAAAGGGATTATGCCCAACCAAAAGCGTCAATCGAGGAGCCACCTAAATTAGAACTAAAGGTACTTCCCTCACGTTTGAAATATGTTTATTTAGGTAACTCTTTTACTCTACCTGTGATTGATTTAGCAGAATTAACTACTGAGCAAGAAAAGAAACTCATCCTGGTGTTGAAACAATTCAAGAAGGCTATCGGATGGACCCTAGCTGATATTCGCAGAATTAGTTCATCTGTATGCATGCACAAGATTATCTTAGAAGATGGAAAAAAAGGGACGATTGATGGACAGCGAAGACTGAACCCCATCATGAATGACGTAGTCAAGAAAGAAATCATCAAGTGGTTAGATGCAGGTATAATTTACCCCATCTCAGATAGTTCATGGGTAAGTCCGGTCAACTGCGTGCCAAAGAAAGGAGGTATCACGGTCATTAAATACGAGAATAATGAGTTGATACTGACTAGAACGGTTACGGGATGGAGAATTTACATCGATTACCGGAAGTTGAACAAGGTAACTAGGAAAGATCGCTTTCCTTTGCCATTTTTGGACCAAATGCTAGATAGACTCGTAGGGCGAGACTATTACTATGTTCTTGATGGATACTCGGGGTATAATCAGATTACAGTAGCATTGAAAGATTAGCACAAGACAACATTCACCTGCCTGTATGGTACATTTGCATTTAGGCGCATGCCATTTGGTTTATGTAATGCACCTACTACATTTCAAAGATGTATGATGGCTATTTTTACTGACATGGTTGAGAAATATTTGGAAGTTTTTATGGATAATTTTTAGTATTCAGAGATACATATAATGATTGCCTAGCCAGTCTAGCCAAGGTACTAAGGCGATGCGAAGAAACAAATCTCGTACTTAACTGAGAAAAGTGGCATTTTACGGTACGAGAAGGTATTGTTCTAGGGCATCGGATAACAAGACATGGAATTGAGGTAGATAAAGCAAAGGTAGATGTTATTGAGAAACTCCCACCTCCAATATCTGGAAAGGGTCTTAGGAGCTTTTTGGGCCACGCCAATTTCTATCGAAGATTATTGGAGAAGGACTTCTCCAAATTTGCTAAACCATTATGCAAATTATTAGAGAAGAAACGACATTTAAATTTGATGAAGAGTGCTCAAGAGCTTTCAACAATTTGAAGAGTCGATTAGTCTCGGCACCCATAATATTCACACCAGAGTGGGATTTGCCATTTGAATTGATGTGTGACGAAAGTTACTTCGCGATCGGAGCTGTCATGGGTCAGCAAAGGAACAAAGTTTTTCATCCCATCTACTATGCGAGTCAGACTCTGACAGGAGCTCAACTGAATTACACGGTAACAGAAAAAGAGTTACTTGCTATTTTGTTTGCTTTTGACAAGTTTCGATCTTATCTTGTAGGTACAAAAGTGACTGTTTATACGGACCACTCGGTAATTAAGTATTTACTTGCCAAGAAAGATGCTAAGTCGAGACTGATCCGATGGATATTTCTACTACAAGAGTTTGATCTAGAAATTCAAAATCGAAAGGGAGTGGAAAACCAAGTAGCAGACCACTTGTCTAGATTGGAGCTGCAAGAAGGGAACTCTCCTCTTATACCAATTCGAGAGATGTTTCTAGATGAACACATACTGAAGGTAAATCGTGTCCATAATCCCCTTTAGTTTGCTGATATTGCTAACTCTTTAGCTAGTGGTTTGATGCCGATTGATAAGACGTATCATCAAAAGAGATAGTTTCTTCACGATGTGAAGTACTATTTTTGGGAAGAACCGTATTTGTTTAAAAAGTGTGTAGCTCAAATGATCAGGAGATGCATGGCAGAAGATGAAGTACATAAGATTTTATACCATTGTTACTCAGCTCCGAGTGGGGGACACTTTGGAGGTACACATATTGCAGCCAAGGTATTGCTAGTCGAATTCTTTTGGCTGACACTATTCAAAGACGCATATGCTTACCTAAAGAGTTGTGATCTATGTCAAAGGGTCGAAAATGTCACCAACAGAAATGAGATGCGTCGAACAAACATCATTGAGGTAGAATTATTCAATGTTTGGGGCATTGACTTTCTCGGTCCTTTCCCTTCATCTTTTGGTCACAAGTACATATTAGTAGCAATAAACTAGGTGTCTAAGTGAGTTGAGGCAGAGGCATATCTGACAAACGATGCTAAGGTTGTAATAAAGTTTTTGCAGAAACATGTGTTCACAAGGTTTGGAACTCCAAGAGCCATCATCAGTGATGAAGGGTCCCATTTTTTGAACAAGTGGTTGAAATGGTTATTAGATAAACATGGAGTGAAACACAAGGTCGCTACAGCTTACCATCCGTAGACGAATGGGCAAGTTGAACTGGCAAACAAGGAGATCAAAGGCATACTTGAGAAGGTAGTTTGCCCGAACCGACGAGATTGATCCAAAAGACTAGATGATGCTTTATGGGCTTACTAGATAGCATACAAGACACCTTTAGGGATGTCACCCTATAGGTTAGTCTTTGGGAAAGCCTGCCATCTACCCTTGGAATTAGAAAACAAAGCTTACTGGGCTCTCCAATGACTCAACTTGACTCTTAAAACTGCCAAAGAGAAACAGATGCTTCAACTTAATGAGTTAGAAGAATTTCGAATGTCTTCATACGAGAATGCCAAATTACTTAAGGAGAGACTCAAGAAATGGCATGAAAAGCACATTCGAGTTCGAGAATTTGAAGCAAGTCACAAGTCTTGTTATTCAATTCTAGATTAAGGTTCTTTCCAGGTAAGTTAAAATCACGTTGTCCGGTCCATTTATGATTCATCGAGTCTATCCATACGGAGTTATTGAACTTCAAGGTAAGGGAGGTAATTTTCGAGTTAATGCTCAACATTTGAAACATTACTAGGGAGATAAATTTGAACAGAATCAAATCTCATTCATTTTATCAGATATTTAATTTTTCTTATTCTTCTGTTTGAATAAATGATTGAGGGTATATTTTCGGGATTAGTATGTTTAAATAAATTCTGTCTAAGAGATTGGAACTTAAGCGGGACCGTTTGTGACCTCTCCAACCTTTCCTGGGAATCGATTTTAACATAATTTCCCAAGAAATTATTCCCTAAATGACAAAATAAATTTCTAGTTTTTCAAATAAAAGGGTCAATTTTGATCTAAGTTTTATGTTGCAACTAAATTTTGAATTTTCATTAAGTCTAGGAACTTAATTGAATTATTTTTAAAAATTTGGTTGCTCTTTTTGTAAATAGTAAAAATTAGATGCCTCTTTTTGTAAATATTTTCAAAAAGCATCTAGAATAAATATTTTTAGTTCAATAAAAAAAAAGAAAAAAAAGAAAAGATGATAATTATTAATATATATTAATTATTATCAGCTTTATTTAGAGTTAGGATTAGTTTTAATTTAATCATATTTTATTCGATAAGCTTTTATCTTAATAAATTAATAGCAAATAATAATTTAATATGCATTATATTAATTATTAATTGTTATTTACTTTAAATAGAATTAGAACATAGAATTTTTAAGAATTCTACTCTAGCTCCTACTCCTTTCACTATAAATTTCAACCATCTATTCTTTTTTTTTTTCATTCATACATGATTCCCTCCAAAAACACCAAAACCCTTAAGTGTCAAAACCTCCTAACAATTCCCTAGCTATAGCATCACCCAGCTGATCGGTCAGAAGCACCCCACGCGCGCCAACACCAGGCTTGCTCAATGATCTGCACGCTGCTCACATCCATCCCCTACTACGCGCTGCTACCTTGCATACTCGAGCGGCACATCACCCTTTCACCCATCCTTAGCCAAAAAACCGCTCAACTTTTTTTAATTTGTCATCTTTTGATTCAAAAATATTTTTCTTAAGAGCTCTTAATTTTTACAAAAAATGTGGTAAGAACAATTTTTCTCCTAAATTTTAATTTAATCATCTAATTTTTCAATTTATTGAATTATTAATATTTTATATTAATTAATTTTTTGAGAAAATAATTGTTACCATCATATGATCAGGTTGATCATGCCTCGCAAGATAACTCGTGCATCTGCCCAAATTGACGATTCACAAAACAAGTTCCACTGTGAAGAAGCCAAAACAAGATACGAGAGTATCTTCAGGAATAAACAGATGCATCCAAAGAAAGGTTTCACATTGAAAGAAAGCAACTATATTGGTTTTATGGCGCATATTCGTCAGGATGCTGAAACTCTCAATTGGGAGTTGTTTTGTGAGAAGAGACCTAGTGTGGATGAGGAGTTAGTACGGGAATTCTATGCGAATTTAACCTCAAGCCAGTTGTCGGAAGTTCTAGTTCACAGAATCAAGGTACCAATAACTTCAAACGCTATTAATGAGTTCTTTGAATTGCCTGATTTTGAAAATGAGGAATATTCCTCCTTGATGAGCAATATAGAGTCTGAAAATTTGTAAGAAATTCTCGAGGAACTTACAGCTCCGGGTTTTAAGTGGACTATGTCAAAGTAATATAGAGTCTGAAAATTTGATGAAATTCTTGAGGAACTCACAGTTCCAGGTTCTAAGTGGACTATGTCAAAGCAAGGAATCCACACTTGTCGAAGAGAATATTTGACACTACTCACAAAGGTATGGTTCTACTTCATCATATTCAGCCTTATGCCTAGCTCACATGGGACTACAATCTCATTAGAGTGAATGGCCTTATTATACTCAATTTTAACTGGGAAGACCATTGATGTGGGAAAATTATCCTAAGGGAAATGTGAAATTGTGTCGTTAGATGTTCACGTTCCGGCCCAGCTTACTTTCCCTTTATGATAACAATTCTGTGCTTGAAAGCTAAAATTCTTGCAAACGTAAAGAAGGCAGGCTATAGCCAGGGCATAATCATAGATTGGGACCTCTATCAAATAGCTGGAGACTCTGTTCTACAGTAACAAGTTGAAGAAAGTGAGGATCCTGAAGAAGAAGAAGAAGAAGATCCCACAAAGATCGAGCCAGTGCAATCAGCTGAAGTCCCTGATAAGGTGGAACCAATGGAACTAGCAACTGAACTTGATATTGAGACTTCAATGTTTAGAGCTCAACCGCCTCGCCCAAATCTTCAAGATGAACTGTCAAAGTTGATGGACATAATGCAACATATGCAGTGGCAGCAACAAGCTTACTGGAAATACTCAAAAATAACGGATGACTTGATGTGAAGTGCTCTTACGAAAATTTACAATGACCCATTTATTTTTGAGCTTGAGTTTCCAGATTACATATTTGAACCATGAAGCCCATTATCAAAAAATGAGCGAAGCGATTCATGCAAAGACAATAATGATGGAGCAAAAGATGAGTCAAACTCAGAAGGATCTGCAAATAAATAAAAGGGGGATCTCGACTTTATTTTATTTATGTTCTTAGGTTATTTTATGATAAAGTTAATTAGGAATTTTTGCATAATAAAATAAGAGATGGAAATCATTAATAAAATTGAACAAGTCGTAAAGTATAAAGTGTGGCAATAGATATATACATGTCTAGGATTGGATTTAGAAAGAGTTTGGTACTTAAGCAATCAAATTGGCTCACCTCCTCTTTTCTAGAATCCTACCTAGTGTATAGTATCTATTCACTTTAAACAATGAGGACATTGTTCATTTTAAGTAAGGGGGACCGAAAAATTGAAATTATTTCCACTCAGAATAAATAGTTCTTTTAATTATGATTAGGATATATTTTGTTCAATAATTTTAAATTTATTTAAGTATGCTAAACTTCTGTACAAATAAAGTTCTATTATTTCAATAAATTGTTATGTTAGTTGAATAATGATATAAATGTATTTTTAATAAAGCATGCAAATCGTACCATAAAATTTTTAGTTTCTTAAGAAAGGTAGGCATGTATGAAAGTTTAAGTATCTAGAATTAACTTAGTAGTTTTTAAGGCGAAATCCTAGGAAGTATGGAATGTTGAAAATGATTTAGGCAACTCTTGTTTGGACCGTTTGAGCCTTTCAAGCCAACCTTGATGAAATTTTATCCTTTGAAACCCAACTTTGAGATTATATGACCTAATTTTATTTGAACCCTTGCAATATTTAGCCATCACTTCTCTCTTAATTATCTTTAAATTGTCTTAAACACTAGACTTAGTACTATTCAGAATATTCTTTGAAAATAAGTTTGGGGGAGTTGAAAGAAGTATCAAATGCTTTAAAAATTGTAGTACATACAATAAAATGCTTGTTAAAAAAAAAGAGAGAGCACATGTACTTTAAAGAAAATAGATGTACAAAGGAGCATGTGAAAGCAAAGTAAGTTGGTGTATTGAGGGAAATTATTCCAAAGGTCCGTTTGAAGCTGAGTCTAGGGTTTAAAAGCCTAAATTTATCTATCTTTTTCCTACCTCTAGCCTAGCTACATTACAACCTTTTTAAAGACCTATTGATTCAAGTTTTCTATGCTACCTACATTAGTGGAGCATGAGAACTTGCTATGTTCAACATATGAAGGCAAAAGTTAAACTTAATGATTGCAGCTTAATCTTGATTAAGGAAATAAAATCAAATTGGTAAGGGTTAACATGTCTTGTTCACTACAGCAAAATAGACTTTTAGCGGCGCTTTTTTAGGCTTTTAGCGGCGTTTTTAAGCGCCGCTAATAGAGCGCCGCAAAAAATGCCGCTATAAACAACACTGCTAATTTTAGTGGCGTTTATGTGGAAAAACGCCGCTAAAGATCATGTCCTTTAGCGGCGCTTTTCCCACAAACGCCGCTAAAGATCATGACCTTTAGCGGCGCTTTTATCACAAACGCCGCTAAAGATCATAACTTTTAGCGACGCTTCTACAACAAACGCCAAATAAAGATGACTTTTAGCGGTTTTAAAAAAGTATTTTAATTAAATAATATTTATTTGTATGATAAATATTATATTATGTTTTGTTTTTGAAATTTAAACTTTAAACTATATGTTTTTAAGGATAAAAAATATTAATTAAATTAAAATTTCTATTAAAATTTTAACTTTAAAGCTAAATATATATTTCCATGTAACAGGGATATAAATTCGTAGCCATTTCAAATATATCCTATAAAAACTTGTCACGACAGTGATATATATTGCATGCTTGGTAATATATCAACCATCTCAACCGCATATATATCAAGACAATTCACAGTTCTTAAACACCCATTCTCATAGAAAAATTTGCTAAGTAGGACAGGCTTCAGATTGTTGAGAAAAATCAATACAAAGATTTATAACCTCAAACTATCAAAAAATTCCATTCATCTAAATACATCCTTAGAACATTTATGAGCACTGTGTCATACTCATTTATCAGCTCTTAAAAACTTTACAGCATGTATGACCTTGCAAGTTAATTAATCACCAAATTTCGTCCAGCAAGCACTTTATTGGTTTTCTATAAAATTTAAGATTCTTAGACTATCCCCAGAAATTATTTTTCAGTCAAAAAAATCCAACAGAAAATTATTAATAGCAATTGACTCGCATTTTTAAAATGACAAGCAAGTTAGTTACTAACATCAAGGGGAGAATTTAGATATTCTATTCCATTGCTTATCTGACCATATGGCTCCATTAAATCAACCATGTTTTGTAGATCATCTTTGGTCAAATTTAGTCCAAGGTGATTCACCAGCATTTGGCTAATTTGCTTGACAATTTTGGTTTTTCGCAGCCATTTTGGGATCATGCTACTGAAAGTCTGCAAGCAGTACAAATTACAATTAGATAATTTGGTTAAAATTGATCAGTGCCTAAAACATGAATTTACCACCAATTAAGATGGATTAGTTAAATATGAAACTTAGAGAAACAAAGGTAAACATGTAAACTGAATGAAAACACTTAAATAACTGATTTTTCGAATTTCAAGAAGAATAAAACAAGACATTAATGAGATTGGTAAGGTACTAACACCCACAACATAAGATCCAAGGGCAATAGAAATATTATAGACGGTGAAGTATTAAACCATTCCAGGTACCATAAAAAAGAAATAGGAGTCATTTCTTACCGCAAACCAGCTACAGTAGCTTATAAGTTCATCTGTATCAAGAAACTTGCTTCTAAATGCACTGCCTTCCAGGGCCACAGGAACAAGTTTAAGTTCTATAGGCCGCAGAAGAGCAGTCTTCTCAACAACCTAAAGAAATAGAAGGATCATGATTTAAAAGTATATTGGCAGACACAATTTAAGTTTAAAATAAAAACCATTAACAACAACATAAATTCCGCAAGCAAATACATGCAGACAGGAACACTAAAACCAAATATATGCAGACAGTAAAAGCCAAAATGCACAGCGGCAGTCAATAAATGTCTGCATCATATGCCCTCAGGCCTCCAGTTTCGTATCCAGATATGCAATCACTAGAGCTGATAAGTATCACCATTATTTCATACTTGGCAATAATTCAGTTATTATTTGTGGATCCTTCTAAAAAATTCTCAAATTAGACTTGTGTGGTGTTAAGTCGAGTTTGAGCTATTGAGCAGATCAAATTCGAGTACCTTAATGCTTGATTAGAGTATCACATGAGTTTGATTGAGGTCTTTTTACCTTTTAACTATACTGAAAAATCTCATTTCAAATTGGAGCTTAAGCTCAGGAATAAATAATAAAATTTGAAGTTGAGCACGAAAATTGAGGGCATTAAGTAAAAGAGCCTAATTGAACAAACTCAAGTAGTTCAAATTTCTATCTCGAATTGAGATCTAATTTTAGAAGTGAAACTTGATTAAACTCAAATCAGGTTTCGAAGCTTTGAATTTCAAGTCAAGCTCAGATCAGCTCAATTAATCGCCTGACCTTAGCATAACATTCCAACTAGGAACATAAGTAGAAGTAGGAAGAAAGTTCTTAAAAGACTACAAAATTACTTTGGAATTTACAGATCACAAGGAAAATCTGGTGAGGCTGAAAGCGAACATTGTGTAGAAATATTTGCCAGACTTTCCTTCTTCATACCACTTTATAGGTTTCCCCCAGCTTGTATACAAGATAATTTTATAAAAATAAGTCTAAAATATTAAAAAAAAAGAGTTACTATGCAAAAATCGAGAATCGAACCGAATTATGATGGATAGTTCAAAAAATCTAAAAAACTGACCGAACCAAACAGATATCACCCAGTTGCCTACTCATTGAAAAGTAATATAAATGAATCAAATGCATGATAATGGTAACATATGAAAAAAGAAACAGCCAGCATATAAGCAAATCAACTAAATCTTGCATTGCAATAAAGCATGTTTACTATTTAACAAAGGAGATTAAGTTAATCTGTAACAGAAACCTACTTCAAGATGTAAGATTACTACTAGAAGCTTACATGGCAATTTGCTAACTAGAATGTGAGCTTTCTTTGCACGTTTCAGATTTTTGTGCACTCCTTCCTGCACTATACCGGTTCTTATCCTGTATAAAAGAAAAATAATAAAAATAAAATTGCATATAAGAAAAATGAAATTATAGCTCCAAAGTCCAAAATAGACATCAATAATTTCCACCACAAAGATAGCAAACTACCGAAGCATTTCACTGGTTAAAGCAATTTCAAAGAGGAAAACTAGTTTGGTACTATCTCAAGGATAATTTGTTTAAATTATATACTCCATTGACTTGGTGAATATTTGATTCTCTAATATAGTATAAGTAGCTAGTTATTAATATTAGAAGAAATGACAAAACAGAATTATTATTAATTTTTCTTCAAAAAATAGTAAATATGAATTTGAATTAGAAAACATTTTAAGAAATATAGGGCCAGCCAAATGTTGCCAAGAGCACAAGGTATTCTAGGCACTAGAACCCTTTATATTACTCAAAAGGCAAGGTGTGGAAAAAGCACTTGCCGCAGACGAGGCAATATATATAAATTTGTGTTTTTATGTGTGACCGTGTACATATAAATTAGCTTAAGATATGATAGCAAACACTAACAACTGGTCCCTTTTATCTAAAAATCATGCAAAATTTTTTTAATCTTTCATTGGCCAATACACATGATTTCCTAATGGTCCTTGTTATTGAATACACATGAACTTGATCATATTCATTTACACCTCGCCAGAGATCTATATGCTTTTGTTGTCTAATGTCCAGGTGCAATGCTTAGTCCAGTCTAGGCCCATGCCTTGGCAATGCTGGGCTACCCGTTCTAGAACATGACAGCAGTCATGTTTGCAAAAGAAAATATGAAACTAAGGCATGCATATTTAAAAACCATTGTTGTCATGAGGACAAAGGTGCAATCTAGGCACTAGATCCCACATATTGCCAAGGTTGAATACACAAAAATACTTACCAAAGTGAAGAGCAATTCAATACAAAATTTTATTTTTCTTTCATTGGTCAATATGCATGGTTTCCTTATGATTCCATGTCCATATGTTAAATGCTTAGATATTGAGAAGTGGTGGGTTTGATATATCTCCTTTCTTACTAGTAAAGTTATAGTTAATGATTTTTAAAAAGAAAGAAACTAAAGAGATTTTATGCAAGTTTTTTGCACTCATAGCCTCACAAAAAAGTGCGCTTGATCAAATGCGTCTCATCCAAAAGGGTCTAAACTCTACAAACGCTTTTGTTGTCTAATGCAAGGAAGTTAATTCTGTACAGGTGCTGCCCGTACCAGCAAGAACATCCCATTCTAGTAGTAAATGGGAACAACAAAAATACCAATAAATCCAAAACAGTAAAATGAAATACATTCGTACCAATATGTTCTAAAACAAAAATGGTACATCCACCAGTATAATACCAACTACCTTGGTCTAATGCACCTAGGCACACACCTAAGAACACTGTTAAAAAGCATCATTGATGCAGGCAAAGTAAGCATCTCAAAATAAAAATTCTTTTGAAAACTTAATGCTATAGAAAACATTTATCCTCATGATAAAATCACATACACCAATGCAGACAAAATAAAAACTTAATGCTACAGAAAACTTAATGCTACAAAATAAAAACTTAAGCTTCCAATACATACACTAATGCATCAGCGTCAGCCGCTTTTAAGAATGCAAATCACATGATAAAATCACATTTATCCTCATTTAAAAGGGAAAACGGCATCACCTTCTAGAACAAACCTGTTTTGCTGTAGTTATCTATCTCATTTACCCTCTTCTCCACTCTCACAGTCCGAACCATAAAGAAGACAACACCACCAGTGTTTGATGCCTCCAAACCTGAAAAGATTAAACTGATCACTGAAGAAACCAAACTTTTCAATCGCCAAACTTTTAGGAACCCAAATTTTAGTAAATTTTAGGAACAACAATAATAGAGACTAACCTGAAAATAAAGTGATTTTTTATTACAAAGATTGACAACTCTACTTTCAACTTCGCCAATGCTAAACCCTAATCTGGAAACACCTGATACTTCAATGACTCTTTTACTCGTAAGCAGATTGGAGAGGGTAAGATCCGACGAGGTCGCTCTTAAAGCCGTGGAGACCGAATCGCAGCGCGCCGTTCTGGACTCCTCCAATTTCATGCTGAATGGTCTTTGGTGCCTCTATTTTCCTCTTCTTTTTTTCTTTTTGAATATAATCGATTCTTGTTAAATTTTTCTTTTGGGATTTTTTTATAATGTCGCAGGGAGGGAGGGAGGGAGAGAAAGCAAGAGAGACCGCGTGTTTGCAAAGTGAAGAGTTTTAGGGGGGAAATTAGGGGTTTCACGGGGGGAAATTTGGGGGATAAAATGGTAAGATTTTTTTAAAGTAAAATTATTCTTTGCGGCGTTTATTATAAAATCGCCGCTATTGCTTACCTTTAAAAACGCCACAAAAAAAATTTCATTTTGAATAAAACGACGTCGTTTTGCTCTGCTAAAAATCTCTTATTTTGTCTGTTAAAAATTATTAGTTAAGTGATATTATAAAACATTTATTATTACTATTTTTTTATAAATTAGATTTTTATAAAAAAACCAATTTATTAAGTTAGAAAACAAATATCGTATAATTTAATAAGAAAACAAATGATTAAATGGTTGTTAAGCTAGAATTATCCAATATAAGCAATTAATCTCTCACATATCAAATTTCTATTAAAGATTAAGACGTTAATCATGATTTTATATTATTCTTTTCTAATCTAATCTCCATTTTATTAGAGATATTTTTTTCTTAACTAAAATATAACTATTTTGCTAGATCTAATTAAATTTAAATATAAAATAAGTTTTATTTTTTTAAACAATGAAATGGGTGATTCGGGTAAAACAAGCTTGAGGTTGGAAAAGTTTTTAAAATATGTATTAATTTGTCTATGTTTAAAATTTTAATAAATGAAAACTATATATAATAAATATATATTAAATTAATAATAATACGAGTGGTCTAAAATGGATTTGAGTTAGCTATATAAAATAAAGACAAATTTAGGTAAAAATTAAGACTCGTATTTCAAGTTAAGCTAGGCTTGAACAAATATAATGCATGTTAATAGAATACATAGGACCGACAAAACGCAACCTATGATCTCTTCAAGTTAGGTTGTAGTTAAAATTAATTTTTAATAAAGTTAATTACACCATACATCCCTAAACTATAATTTTCATTTTAAATTGGTTCCCAAGTCTTTAAAATATTCTAATTACATCCTTAAACTAACGAGGTTATATCAATATGGTCCCTCCATTACTAAAATCATTAACTTAATAGTTAAATGAGACGTCAAGCCTTAAGTGGCATGGTTTAAAATGAAAATTTTTAAAAAATATTGTAAAAATCTTATTAAAAAAGGGATATCGCTGGAGCAGAATAAGAATGAAAATTAACCCCTGTACTTATTAAAACGTTGTGAAACTATTTTATGTCAAATTCTTTGAAAATATTTAAAACTCAGTATTACTGTTTTATTATTCCCTCAACAAAAATAATGCAGCTTTAACGGTTTTAAATACACCGAAACGATTTTGAAGAACCAAATCTTCACACGATTTTGAGGAACCAAATTAATATTATCTATTTTACAATTATATAAGAAATTAATTAATATATAAATTTGAAAACACTAGTTAATCTAAACCCTAAACCATAAACCTAAACCCTAAAACTCTAAACCCTTAACACATAACTTCTAAACCTTAAACCCGAGCCTTTAAACCATAAACCATAAATCATAACCCCTAAACCCATAATCCATAAACCTTAAAATAGTAACTCTTAAACCTTAAACTTTAAACCATATACCCTACACCAAAAACCTTAAACTATAGTGATAATTAATTCAATATTTTAAAATTAAGGCTATCTCTTTTACAATTATATAGGAAATTATTTAATATGTAAATTAAAAAACACTCAGTAATGTACCCAAAAAACTTTAAAATTATTTTAAATAATAGTATTTTAATTTTTCCATTTTTAACAAATATTTTTCAATGTTTTTTATTTCAAATTATTTCTACGTGTCATTATTATTTTCTGAAGATTTTGAATATTCAATTAAAAATAATTTGAATTTTAATTAATATAAATAAACCAATTAAATAATAAATAGGCAGATAAAATATTTTTTACGGTGCTTTTCCAAAAACACCGCTAAAATAGAGCATTAGCGGCCCTTTTTAAAAAACACTGCTAAAGACTCGAGCATTAGTGGCGCTTCTTAAAAAACGCCGCTAAAACCCTGAGCATTAGAGGCGCTTTTATAAAAGTGCCGCTAAAAATAGAGCATTAACTTTTTAAAAAACGCCTCTAAAACCCTGAGCATTAGCGGCGCTTTTTCAAAAACGCCGCTAGAGCCCCATGCATTAGCGACGCTTTTTAAAAAAACACCATTAAAGCCCCAAAAACTCAGAGAACAACGTCGTTGGGCTTAGGATTTTTGCAGCGCTTTTTGGAAAATGCCGCTAATGCTCATTTTTAGCGGCGTTTTTTGAAAAGCACCGCTAATACTCAATCTTTAGCGGCGTTTTTTTTAAAGCACCGCTAATGATTGATTTTTAGCGGCGTTTTTATCCAAACGCCACTAAAAGTCTGTTTTGGTGTAGTGGTTAAGGAAACATTTAGTCTAATTGTGCTATCATAATAGTTGTTGAGATTAATTTGAACGATATGTATACTTAAGTAGCATAACTATAAAATTTCTTGTTTTTGAGCATAAGTATATTAAATTCATAAGTCTGGGAAGAATGTTATTCTGAAGGAATTTTTCAAAGGTGTTTTTTGAGTAATTTTTTTAATTTTTGTATTACTCGGGACGAGTAATGAATTAAGTTTGGGGTGTGGAAACACTGAAATTTACACATTTTTACATACCTTTTTTAACTTAAAATCATACAGTTTCAATAAAATTCTTATCGAAAAAATAATTAATTTTTACAAAATAATTAAAGTGCACTTAAAATATGAACATGTTGAATTTCAGTTAATTTTATATTTAATTTGATGAATTTTGGTTATTTTCGATAGATTTGCACAAAGGGCGAAAAATGGCTCGGTAGACACTATTAGAAGCCCAAAATCGAGAGGTAATTTGAAGTATCGAGGTGAACTAAACTTTAACCTAAGACGGTCCAAAATTATATGTATTAATTCATAATATAAATAATTTTAATTTATATCCAATTTAATTTGTGTTAATAAATTATTATTAATTATTTATGAAAAAGTGGTCTAGTTGAACTGAACAGAGTAAACTGAACCGACCTAGAAATGGACAACCCAAAAACCGTCCCAAGAGCTGACCCAAATCAGCTTATTAGCTGATTATTTAAGCTTGGAAAGAGGCCCTTGAGGACTTGTTCAAGTTGCATTCAAACCCCTCCACAATTGGTGGCTTTATAGATTTGCCTCAAGCCTAAATTAGCAAAGTTGAAATTGTCAACCTTACCACATGTGTCGTCGGCCAAGGGAGGGCTCTTTGGCTGATAATTTTAGCTACTTTTAGTAGCCCTCCTTAGCTATAAAAACCCCCTTAGGCTGGTCATTTGAAAAACACACCTCAAGCATTCACATCTTTCCTCTCTTCTCTCCACATTCTCTCTTCTTTTCCATTCCAAAATTCCCTTGCTCTCTTGCCGATTTCTCCTCTTGGGAAAGGGGCATTCATCAGCTATTTGGAGCAACACTTAAGTGTTCATAGTAGCCTTGGTCAATGAGGACAACGGAGCAGGAAGAACAGAGCAACTAGTCAAGCCACAGAAAAGTACCGGATTTGATTCTTGGAATGGTTAATTTAATCAATTTAGCTTGAATTTAATTTGTGTTAGGTTGATTGCATTTTGTTTGTTAAAATTATTGAAATTGTGTTTATGTTGTTATAGGTCTCGATAAGATGCTTGATTAAGTAAAATCATTACTAAGTTATTCTTGCATTAAAATTGTTAGGTAACTAAGGAATTAATTATTTAAACAGATTGAAATTGTAATTAATGGACACAGTACTTAATCAGTGCATGTTTAATCATTTTAGGTAGCTGAGGGTTAGATTAGCAATGGTATCTGATGATACATTTACCTTGCATAACTTGCAAGATTATTGTGATTAAACTGTTTCAAGGTAAGGATACTTTGTTACCTCACATAGTATTTTATGTGCTATTTAAATCAAGTTAATTGTTTGAATTGACATAAGGATATGTACAAGAGATTATTTTGATTTAATAAGTATGTATGTGCAATAACATATTTGCCTATTAAGATTTGTTTAATCGGTTGAATTGACATAGAGATATAGTCAAGAGATAAATGGATTTTGGTAGGTGAGTATGCTCATAAGTTAGCAAATTACCGAGTTGCCGTGAAGTTATTCGTAACAATATAAACATGAGTTTAATAATTCTAAGTTAAGAAATGTAATTAATCAAACACAACTATGTCATCTTGATTAAAATCATATTTTGAAATCGTGCATTTGAGATTTATTTATTTAGTTTACTTAGTTTAAAATCTTAGTTTTTAATCACCCTCTTCAAACAAAATATTTTTCTTCACCATAGTGTTTTAAATAGCATTCATAAATAATTCTTTTCACAGTCCCTGTGGGTACGATAACTCGACATTCACTTGTCACTTTATTACTTGTTTCGATTGTGTACACTTGCACATTTTCGTCATTCCAGAAATCAAGATTAAACCATTTTTATTTAAAAGAATGACTTAAGTGATGATTTGATGATGGATTATTCATTTTGTGTTTAGATGTGAGATAAATCTAATTAAATCTGGAAGTGGGGTTAGAGGGAGTTTTTCACATTGTAGTCGCTTAGATCAGGTGTGGGTTTAACTTAATACAAGTTATATATATCGTTAAAAATTCCTAAAAAAATATTACTACTTGAACTTTGTCTTAAGCTAATACTTTAAGTATTCAAAAATGGGAATAAATCCGTCAAACGGATAATACAAGTAAGGAATTCTGAACCAACTATTTTGCGAAAGTATGTTGTTTGGTTACGTTTATTGCTTATTTGAAAAGGATGTTGTTCTCATTCTCATGTTATGAGATATTATGGCATATATGATTATTCATGACTGCTACAATGTGATGTTTTGATACATCGTGAGAATATGTGATTTGCATGTCAAAACATACCAATGTGATACTAAGTGTTAAATTATTTGATGAGCATGATTTACATGCCTAAAGTGTTACACGGTAATAAAGTGAAAATGTATTTATTGTGGTCATATCACATGCATGGGGTTGGGACGTGTGTAAGGAGGAAGTATTGGCAGTTTATCTGCATCACTGGTGACTTTTCCATATTACTTGCAGCTTGTTTGCATTACTAGCAGTTTATATACATTACTGGTAGCTTGTCTACGCTACTGGCAGTTTATCTGCATTACTGGCAGCTTGTCTGCATTATTGGTTGCTTGTTCACAAATTGGAGTGTTTGGATGGATGA
This sequence comes from Gossypium turneri, assembly GCA_008044935.1. NCBI lineage: Eukaryota > Viridiplantae > Streptophyta > Magnoliopsida > Malvales > Malvaceae > Gossypium > Gossypium turneri. Next base: position 19,677,163 of record CP032572.1, on the reverse strand, counting down.
GTCCTAGGGAACTCGATTTTGGAGTTTAGCGGTGATAGGTAGGATGTTTTAAAAGAAATTTGCATAACTATTTTATGAAAATCGCATTGGCATGATCATGTGCATAAAGAAAATTGATTAATTTGTATGAAAAGTATGTAATCATTCTTACTTGATTTGTATACTGAACTTTGATTTATTACTTGAGTTAAGACTCACACTGTGGTTTATAGCTCACTCCCCTTTGGTTTTTTAATTTTGTAGATAACCCCGAGGATAGGATTCAGTGACAGCATTCAGAGGAGTTTCTCAGAATTCTTTTTAAATTAAAGTAATTAAAGTTTACATTAGTGTTTTGTTATTTTGGGATTGTAATAAGTTTGAGTATGGATTGTGGCATGGGAATTTACTTTGGGAATTTTTCATTCTGATTTGCATGAATTGTTTGCATGGCATTAAGTTTTAAAAATAGCGTAAATTAGTATTAGATTAAGATTATGCATGAAACTTGGTTTTTATTAAAACTTGACAGAGTCACTCTTTTCACTTCGATAATGAACATGAGTTTTAGACAAAGATATGACTTAGTTTTTGAGGTTTTAAATTGCCTATAGATATTTTATCGAATTTACATGAAATATTGATTTCTACATAAAATTGATTTTAGCAAAATGGTTCGTTGCAGTTTTCATAAAAATAAGCCAATATTACATTTTTCTGTTGCAAATCTGAGATATGAGTTCTGAAAAAAATTAGACTTGGCTTCAAAATTTATAATGTTTACAAATGAGATTTCTAAGGACATTTAATTTTATGAATTTAACATGTGTTTTTTAAATAGTGACGAATAGCCAAGTTCTTTAGTTTTGATTAAATAAATGACTGATTTTGAAATATGATTGAAATTATGAAAGTTTTGAAAAGCGAGCAAACTTTTAAAATACATAAAATACCAAAATCATTGATTTCTAAAATTCTCGATTTCACTAGTTTTAAATGATTTACGGAAATGGTTTAAAAAGTATGTGTGAAAAATACGAAAGATTTTCTAAGCAATTTGGGTGGCTAGTGTAGCTTTTTGAATTCGGCCATGATGTCTAGGCTGAGTTTGGGGTGTTACATTAGTCTTTAAAATATTTCACGTGTAGGGTTTACGGGTGAGGTTGCGAGACCCGGTTCGCACATTTTGTCAAAAAACATAACACTGAAAAAAAGTTTTGAAAACTCATTAGCCTTTTCTTATAACATATTTGGCAGAGCTTTCCTTAAAATCGCAAGGTCTATGTCGTTTATGCAAAACCTTAAAAAAATGAGTCTGGATTTGCCCTAAAATTGTGAAGCCAACTCACACTTTATAGAAAATTCTTTTCTTTGAATAGGGTCTGCCTTAGCTCGCAAGACCGATTCACACTTATGAGTAGAGTTTGCCTTAGGTCGCAAGATTGACTTGTCACATTGTCTTGGTGGATATAATCCAACCGAAATCACATAGGAGCACGTAGTTTGAGACATATCATACTAGCCTGCTTAGAGTTGGGCTCACTAAGGAGCATCATCACTTACGAACAGAGTCTGTCTTACATGACTGGTTTGTCACTTTGTCTTGATGGATATAATCCAACCTAGCTCACAGAGGAGCACACACTATGAGACAAATCACATTAGCTCGCATATAGAGCTAGGCTCACTAAGGAGCATAATCACTTAAACTCGTATGGGGAGCTTCACTGATACACAACTTGTCGCTTAAGTTCAGGTGGGGAGTTTCACTGATACACAGCTTGTCACTTAAGCTCATGTTGAGAGCTTCGTTGATATACAACTTTTCACTTAAGCTCACGTGGGGAGCATCGCCGATACACAGTTGTAAAACTATTTCAGGAAACATTCTTTAAAACCTTAGCCGCATAGGAGCTCACACAAAACTATGCTTTCAAAATCATATTTTCAAACTGTATTTGAAAGTAGAGGTTCGTAGTTTTAAAACATATCTTTTCAAAAAGCTTACCTTTGAAACTTCTTTCCAAAACATAATTCTTAAAAAAAACATATCAGTATAAACTGAACATGTAACAGCCCGATTCTAGGCCTAGTCAGAACATTAGTTTTGGGACCACAAATTCGACGAGGAAAAATTTGTTTTTATTATATATTTATGGTCTGCAATGTCATGGAGTTATTTTGTAAAAATTTCGTTCAAAAATTTCGACGTTTGGGCACTCAATTTATCCAAAAGGACTAAATTGTAAAAAGTGCAAAAGTTGAGTTCTACATGTTAGAAGTGTCCAATTGTTATGAAATTTTAAATTGGAGGTCCTTAAATGGTAATTAGACCATTGATTAACTTGTTGGACAAAAATGGACAAGAGATAAGTGAAATAGGATATTTTTAAGTTGGGGGCATTTTGGTCATTTAGTAATTAAAAGAATGAAAAAGGCCAAAATAGCCAAAAATTTGTCCATCTTTTCCATGATAAACGAAAATAGCAAGGGGGAATCCATGGTTAGGGTTTTCAAGCTTCCAAGCTCCATAGTAAGTGATTCCAAGCCCCGTTTTTAATGTTCTTTACGTTTTTGAAGTCTCGGTAGCTTAATTTAGCTTATTCTAGCAATAATTTAACCTAGGGTTTATATTTGGAAAAATACTCATAGGTGAAATGTGTTTATTTTGATGTTTTATGGTAGAATATGACGCTTGAAATTGTGTTAAGCAATTTTTGCTAAGCGATTTTCAGTGAAAATAAGTGAAACGACATAATCGGTAAAAATTATTATTGTTCATAAGTGCATGTTAGAGCAAGAATTTGATGTTTCTATAGAAGGGAAACATGTTCAGCATGTTATAAAATATAAGAAGAGGAATAAAGTTTAATTTCCGAGCCTAGGGGCAAAATCATAATTTTGTGAAACTTTAGGGGCAAAAATGTAATTTTGCCAAAATGTGATTTTTGGACTAGATTCAATAATGTGAATGTTATATAAGCTAAATATGTTATTATATATCGAGAAAGACGAGAAATTGACATTGATTGGTAAAAAAAGTGAGAAAAGTGAAAATTCTCGGTTGAACCTTCGGAATGAAAGAGATTCGAGTGAAGTTGCTAGGTCACGTGTGTAGTACTATGTGCAGGCTACTACGTGTACCGGAATGATAGGTCGCATGTGTAGTACTATGTGCAGGCTACTACGTGTATCGGATGAAAATGGTCACATGTGTAGTACTATGTACAGGCTACTATGTGAACCAGGTATCATTTATTATAAGGTGGTTGCTATGTGTTGATTCTACCATGTATCTATTATTATTCCGAAGTGTTCATCGGGAAATTAACTAAGTGTAATTGAGTGATGAATATATATGTGGAATTGAATTGAAGATTGACTTGAAATTGGAAATGAGAAATTGGATTGCTTTGAATATAGTGATAAATTGAATGAATTGTATATGAATTGAAATAAACTATTGGAATGAGATGTGAAAAATTCAATGGAATTGAGATAGTGAAAAAGTGAAATTATGAAAGAATACATTTTACAACAAAACAGCTTAGACAGCAACAGTTGTGTGACTTTGAAAAATCACCAAAAATGGTGAAAATTGAATTAGAGAGTGAATAAGATATGAAATGAAATCTTAATGAGTCTATTTTTACATAAAAGAAACATAGCAAGCAAAAGAGTTATATATTTTGAAACATAGCAAGCAAAATAGGTAGGGTTGGATTGATTTTGGAATCCCCTGTTCTAACTTTGAAAAATAATTAAAATTGTACAAATATAATTATTAGTTATAATTTATATTATTATAATCCTTAATGAGCCTATTTTCAAAGGAAACAAATAGAAATATCATCCGAATTCTGTACAATGAGATAATTCATTTTTAGTGAAGAGAGGTCAGAGATGTTAAGCAATGAAACAGGGGTGACTTTAAAGAATAAACTGTACTAATTGGGAAAGTAAAAATTTTGAAAATTTTATGGTAAGAATATATGTGAGTCTAGATTTGGGAAAAAATAACGGATCTTAATTTGGAGCTCTGTAGCTCCAGATAAAAATGATTTAGTGACTCTGACTCAAATAGACAGCTTTGAATTTGAATATAAGTGAATAGTGAAATTATGTATAATGTTATTTGAGCATGTTATATACATAAAGGATGTGGGATGGAGAGGAGGAGGAGGACAATAAAATATATGAATGAACTGTGTATAATTGGTTATATGCCTGATTATAATCGATAAACGTTGAAATAGGAGTGATGTTTATATTGGTGCATTACTGGTCATGGTAAGCTCATGAGAGAAAATAAAGTTTCATAGCATATGTGTGTGGTATATTTGGCATGAAGTGATGTCATGAGTGACTCATGAATTAACTCATGTTGGTAAGTTGATGCATAATTATAGTATTCAAATATATACATATTTGTAATATTTTGCTATGTGATTCGGAAAAAAAAAAGTAATAAATAGCATAATGAAAATTCGACCATGGTGCTAGTTTATGTTAAAGGAGTGTTTTATGGCATATCTTAAGTAATGGAATGTTATAAAATTTGAGGTTAATTTGCTAGTCAAATAAATGACAAATGAATTGATTGCGTATTCGTAATTTTGACATATGCTTGGTATATGAAATATAATAATATATGCTTGAATAAACTTTAAGTATTCAAATGATATGGATTTGATGGTGATAAGAATTGAATATGGAATTCATGAAGCACAGGTGATGTATTATTGTTGTGTGATAGCTTGGTTCGAGAAATTGATTAGGTAAATGGTAAGTGGAAGCATTTATGGATTTAGAAGAAAATTTGGAATGAACACGAAATTTAGCTCAATTAAATGATTTCATCAATTAAACATTGTGTATACCAAAATGTGTTAGTGAATTACATATTTTTAAATTAACATTCAAAATTCGGTAAGTGATATATGAGATTAACATGAAAAGATTTATGATTGTTATTAATATTGATTCTGACATAAAGTGGATTCTTCAATATTGGATTGATTTAACGAATATATTAAGCATATGAATGGGTATGTATTGGGCCTCGTATACCCTAATTAGCGACTCGAAGATAATAATTTGAATGTTTTTAATTTAGATGAAATTTTATAACTTGATTTAATATGTCTATAAGTGTATTTATTCTGGTAATGCCTCGTACCCTATTCCAGTGTTGAATACAGGTAAGAGGTGTTACAATGTGACATCACCAGATTCGACCCTAATGTTTAGGTCGTGTTTGGGGTGTTATAGAACAACATGACAATTAACATACTCCAAATAATTCAAGCCCACTCATCCAAAAATGGAGAAACTTAAACAAGTTTAGCTTTTCCTTTATCCTTGTTTGTAGATGATTTGGCTGATTCGCAACAAACAGACACACATATTACTTAAGCAGAACAAGATATACATAATTCATGCAATACAATCCTGGACAATCACACCCAACCAAATAGAGGCTTACCCTGATAACTACGAACTGAACTTAGAATAAAGACTTTGACAACATAATATTCAGTGAAGAATTCATAGAATTAAGGGTCATATTTATAGACCTAAAAGTCTTGATAATCTTTGGATACCCAACTTGACTTAGTAAATACATTACTTGCACATGAAGTATTTCTAGATTCACTATATCTTTATTTTCTAATTTGAGTCTCTGTGTATCTTTGATTGGAGAAACCTAGTTCGTCAACCATATTGGCGAACACCAGCTCACCAAACAGACTGGCAAACCCTAGCTCGCCAAATGGACTAGGGAACCTTCCTCCCAGAAAAAATAGCGAACCCCTTACTACATCTTTTGGCGTACACTGCTACTGGTGAACACCCTTACTGATACTCTTTTGGTGAACACCCAACTCGCCTAAACCTTGGTAAACACCTAGTTTGTTGAAACACTAGCGAGCCTTTCACTTGTAAGGCCAAAACTTTAAAGCTCATCTACGATGTGTCACAAAGTTCATGTAACTTACGAGTGTTATGTTTATGTCTCAAGTTTTTTGGTAAGAGAGAACGCACCAGGAAGGATGACACCAAGATTATGCCAAGGAAGTGGCAAATCGGGTTATTATGCATATAGAGGACTATTTGGAAAAGTATCGTATTGTAGGATTACGACTCTCTCTTTAGCAAACTTTTGTGTTGTAATAAGTTGTAACAAGTCTGTTGTATTATTTTATTTTTAAATACCTTTCTTTGTTTCTTTGATATTAAGTCATTAAATAAAATGATAAGAAATATGTTTTAAGTAAGGAGTATCTGCCAATTGTGTTAAAATTTTGCTAAGTGAAGGGTAAGGTAATACCCTAGATCCGGACTCGACATTTCAGAACGAGTTGAGGGCATTACATGTAGAGTAATAATTTTATATATCTAGAAATTAATGAGGTGTCACTATTTTATAGATGCCTAAAAACTAAGGTTTTTATGATCATTCTAATATAATTTATCCCAAAATATAAAATTTTATAGGAAAAAGACTTAATATATCAAAATTCCTTGTAAAATAATTCAATAACCATTAGAGCCCTCAATAAAAAACAACATACAATTGAGTCCTTAATCGAATATAAGCAATTAATTAAACCCTCAAAAAATCAATTTCTGTGTAAGCCCCTAACATTCGTTAACTTTACCGTGTGGAATGTCAAGGTTATGCTACATGGCGAAATTTTATAATTTCCCTTAAAATATTTAAAAATATTAAAAAATCTAAAATTAAAAAATAGGAGTTTCAATTTAGCCAGGTAAGTTCGTATGAACTATAAACACTTAAATGTGAGTTAAATTGACTATTTAATGTGCTATTCTATTGTACATGAATTAATATATAGATGTTATTGTAACACCTCTAACCAGTATCTGTCACCAGAACAAGGTTACAAAGCATTACCAAATAAGACACAACTTTCAAACAATTCCGAATGCACATATGATATATCTGCATAATTAGAATTCATGACTGATTAAAAATTTAATACATGCATTTCACTTGTATATAATCATAATTATAATTAAACAAACATGTCACAAAGTCATACAAAGAAAATGTACAATAAAAATATTAAGCAAGAGTTGTGTATTATCACATCAATTCAATAATAATAATAAAAACATCCCTGATTAATTAAAATCCTTATGTACATTGATTCATATCAATTTTATACTCATACATTGTCAATTACCATGAACTCAATTCGACTAACCTATTTAAGTATGTATAGTTAGATCTAAAACATGCATCTCTCAATTAATTAACATAACCCAAATTTATCATGTACATTACTTACTAACTTTAAGCTCATTTAAAAGGCAATCATGCTTCATTATAATTGAGACCAAAACATGTTTATTTACCTATCATAAGCTTGCACATGTGAACTCCTAATGAGCCATTTTTAAATAACTATATGCATGGACACCAAAATAGATCAAAACAAAGTAAGCCATTTTCACATGGCTTTTGATTACATTAATAAGTACTTGAACCAAAATCAACCTTCCAACTAAACTATACATGCCATATACTCAAAATCGACTTAGTGAAATACCGAAGGAAATTGTCGATAGTGTGATAGGCTTTGCTGACGATCCCCGAGTACGTAGTGATCTCCAAAAATCCAAAAAACAAAGACAATTAAAAATACAAAGTATGCTAACTTAGCTTAGTAAGTCTTTAGCAAAACATATATATTATTGGATGATATAATTTCTTAGGTAACTTTATTAAAGCTGAAATACAACTTATAAACATTATCAAAACATTCATTAATCTCCAGACATTTTAGTCATAGCTATTTAACATTATATAAACTTTCAAACTTATACCTATCATTAGCATGATATCGAATATAATTATCAAATACATATACACATATAAGTATCTTTTTTGTTATATATTATTGGCCAAATGTACTTACCTAATCATCAAATAAGATATGACATAACACATACCTGATTAATATACTTCACAATCCCATTTTATATCACATTTACATAGAAATTTCTAAGCACATATCTTGAAATGACACATTGACACGAAGCCCGTTAGGTCTAAAGCCTACTTTAGTACACTAGCATGAAGCCTGCTAGACATAAAGTCTGAAATAATTCACCAGCATTAAACCTGCTAGACATAAAGTCTGAAATATTTAACCGGCATTAAACCTGCTAGACATAAAGTCTAAAATAATTCACCGGCATTAAACCTGCTAGACATACTTCACAATCCCATTTTATATCACATTTACATAGAAATTTCTAAGCACATATCTTGAAATGACACATTGACACGAAGCCTGTTAGGTCTAAAGCCTACTTTAGTACACCAGTATGAAGCCTGCTAGACATAAAGTCTGAAATAATTCACCGGCATTAAGCCTGCTAGACATAAAGTCTGAAATATTTCACCGGCATTAAACCTGCTAGACATAAAGTCTGAAATAATTCACCGGTATTAAACCTGCTAGACATAAAGTCTAAAATAATTCACCAGCATTAAACCTGCTAGACATAAAGTTTGAATACCACGGATATGAAATTGATCTTTCATAAAATTCTTTATAAGAAAATCTCATATAAATCTTCTCAATAATCGTATCTCAGCAAAAATCGAATTATAATCCAATCTTCGTAGCGAACACACATTCGAATAACATATCTATAGTTCATACCATTAAATTCAGCTCATAGAACTCAATACATGCATTCGGTTATTATCTATATATATTTTATACTGTTAGCTTCAAATTATAGAACTCAAAGCATACATTGGCTAACATACATATAATTCATATGATTAATTTCAACCTATCGAATTTAATACATACATTCGGCTAACATATATGTAATTCATAAAATTTCATTCAACTTACAAAACTCAGCATATATATTTGGCTAAATATATATATATAAATTATGCAATTTATTTCAACGTATAAAACTCAAAACAAAAATTGACTAACATATATATATACAATTCATACATTTTATTTTAACTTATAAAATTCAAAACATATATATGTACATTTGGCTAACATTTTTACACAATTCATACCATTACATTTTTGCTTATAGAACATATATATATACTACTGTAATAATGTTTATTTGCTATTAGACTTACCTCAGATATCGACAGACGTAATCGACTACTCGACTATTTTTGACTTCCCTCAATCTAATTCTGTTTTCTTCAGTTCTCGATCTAAGCATATTCAAATTTAACCCTTTTATTCATCAATTCATTCAATTTTATCTAAAAACACATAAATGGGCATATTACCATTTTGCCCCTAATATTTTACACCTTTTACAATTTAATCCCTATTGCATAAAACACAAAGTACACAAAATTTGCACACACCATGCTAGGCCAAATGTTCCTTGTCTTCATACAAGTCCACACATTTCATTTATTTCACATTTAAGTCCCTCAAAAACTTATTTTCTCAATTTAGCCTTAATTACTCAAATTCACCAAAAATTCAAAGACAAAACATGTTAATCTAACACATATATTTCATATTTCATCAACTAACATCATAAAGCTCAAACATTCATCAATGGCACATTTCAAAATCACCATCAATTCACAAAATTAAGGCATGGGTTTTGAAGAACACGAAGCAACGATCTCAAAAACGTAAAAATTATCAAAAATCGAAGTAAAACATACCTTGAATCAAGCTAGATAATGCTGAAACCTAAAGAAAACATGGATGGTTTCTTTCTTTTCTACATTCGGCCAACAAAGATGAAAAAGGTCATCTTTTATGTTTTATTTTATTCTAACTTAATTTATTAACTAAGTTACAAAATTAACCTTTTAGTAATAAATATTTATAACATGTAATATAAGGCTAATTTTGACCATTTCCACCCACTAACATTATAATGGCCTAATTGCCACATAAAACCTCCATTTTATAAAGACAACAACAATTAAGAACTTTCATATTTAACCCTCAAATTTTCATTTTACGTGATTAAGTCATTTTCTTTAATCGGTGACTCAAACAACAAAATTAAAATACGAAAATTTCACTGAATCAAATTCACACATAATAAACACATAAAAATATTTTTTGACTCAGATTTGTGGTCCCGAAGCCTCTATATCTGATTAGGGTCAAAATTAGGCTGTTACAGTTATTATGCAATTTATTATGTCATGAAACGATAGAAATTCAGCAATATATGATTCCTACCGAGCCCCGTTGAACCTTAGCAATTTGTAGGATACAAATTACATGTCATTAGGGTTTACATGAGTCGGGTGTTGGTCTTGAATGTCCTATCGATGGCTGAGGTCTGACATGTGTTGCGAATACTCCTCAACTCGTGTGAGCAGCATCGTGTAGCTACATTCTGACCCACAACTCGTGTGTGCAGGCCCATTTTCACAACTCATGTGAGCATATATTTACATGAATTAATAGATTATGGTTATATGAGTGAACACACTTTGTGTGAGCTATCCCGAGTATCCAACGACATTCTATTCAGTTCAAAGGGCATGAATTGGTAATGAAACGGTAAATGTTAAATATGTGCAAATATAGGTATACATGAAATACATTGAAATGATGAGATATATGGAAAGCATGTTATGTTATGAAGGGTGTTATATCCAAATTGAATCAAATTCATGTATAATGGTTATCCATGTTGAATTCATGTAAAAATGTTCAAGTATGCTAACATGTGTTGTTGTTTCATGCTTAGGCATGTGCCAAGCTATTGGTTGGATTGTATTATGTTTACTTATAAGTTATGCATTGAAATGGTAAGTGCCCAAATGGAAATATGATTGTGTTCATGAAAGAGTGGTAAGATTTAAATTATGTAATTTCTTATGAAATGGTTTATCATGTGGTTAATTCCAAAAGAGCTATGTTTAAATACACTAGCTTGTGGCTATGGTTGATGATATGCTTACGTCTTGTGTTATGCATATGAAACAGGTGTGGAAAGGTAATGAAATAGTAAGTTTATACATGAAGTGTAAAATGATGAAAAAGGGAATGATGAGTTGAATTGATGTTGTTGTTTAAGCTAAAGAAAATAAATGCAATGGAAAGTATTGAAATGCAAATGAAAATATGAAAATTTGAAAACGATTTAAAGTTTTATAAAATCCTACTATGTTAGGTGTAACATCCCAAATTTAGCTCCATAAAATTTAGAAATATATCAAAAATAGGGAATTGACCCAATGGTTAGTCATTAAAGGTGAAAGCTTGAAAGTTAGTAGGATGTCCTAAGTTCAAGTCTCAACTCTTAAAAAATATATTAATTTTTTTGCAAATTCCCTTGTTTTTTTTATGGGTTGGCATCTAAGCCTAGTAAACCTAGGTATAAATACAATTTTTTATCAAAATAATCTGTCTTCTAATCATTTTTCTTCTACCTTAGCCGTCCCTAACCCCCTCTCCCTCTCTTCATCTCTATTTTTTTTTCTTTTCCCTTTTTACTCCATTGTTGTCGTTGCCTACACCTCCCCTTTTACAATCTTCTTCTTCTTCTTTTTACATCAAGATTTTCTACCATCTCCTTTACTAAATTGGTGAAAACTTTCCTCAAATAAATCAGCCCCGAATCTAAAATTTTGAACTCCAAGATCAATCCCGAACATCGTTTAGAAAGTGTCATTGTCGTTTCTCTCGACTAGCTTATGTAAGGTCTCTTTTCTCTTCAATTTCATAATTAATCTTGTCCATTAAAAATCTAAATTTCTAGATCTAGAATTTAGGGGATTTTAAGTATTTTTAAATTTATTTTTCCTGAGTATAATGAGGTCTCAAGCAATTTTAAAATTCAACCCCAATTTCGGGCACCATAGGTGGTGGTCCGTGCGCATATATGTAGAATAAAGGGCTGTTTTGTTTCTTGAATCTTGCCCAATTAATTCTAGCTTTAATTTGAGTTCTTGAACCCTCCTAATCAGCTATTCAACCCATGTCAATTAGGGAAAACGTTCTTGACTGTTTGGGCATTTGAAACTCACAAATCAGGAAGCTTAAGTATAGTTAAGCGTAAAATTAATTGTTGTTTCAACATAGTTGTAAGGTAAATGTTATGTATTGATTAAATGAAGGAATTGAATAATTATTAGCTACTAATTTTCCAGTATATTATGGAATTAGGTGCTGACCCAAGTGCCTCGAATCAACCGTAAAGCCAAAGAACGATCATATGTACGGTTCGCATCGATACAAGGTAAGGAATCGAACTAGTTAAATTCGTAAAATAGTTATTAATTTGAAGATTAGTTTGAACCCATAAGTGGAGAATTGAGAGTTGGTTAAGTGATAAATTGATTGAATTTATACTAATTTTTGGTTTAGGATCGTGTAAAGGTTTATTAAGGAAAATTAGAAGATTCACTAGGGTGTTGAGAGAAAGCAAAAACTAAGGTATGGGTTCTAAACTTGTAAAATTTGTTTGATAGTGATAAATGTCATGTTATATTTGATAAATTAGCTTGTTGATTGGTTTGGCATGGTAGCCAAAATATTAGTTTTGCGAATGGCCGAACCAGGTACATTTCGAGCCTTAAAAGACTGATGTGTTGGCAAAATTGCTTGTTTGACTTTATGAATATGTAATTGAGATTGCTATGCATAATTATATTATGTGATATGAGAATGTTTGATTGAATGGTATGAACTATTGAGATATTAGGTTTATGCATGATTTAGATGCACAATGAAATGATTTTTTCAAAGGCAACGCTGTCAGTAAGGTTTTACAAAAACTCACCTAATTCACTAATTGACCTAAGCATAGTTGGACTAAGTAAATGGACGTTTTCCAAAACTAGCAATAGAAACCACGGTTTTATAAAAAGGAGTACTTGAAGGTTTTTAACTATAGTTAAGGTAGGTTCAACACTAAGGTATCTAATATGGGCTTCCCAATTCGACCATAAAGTCTAGGTCGGGTTTGGGAGGTTACATTTAGTGGTATCAGAGCCTTGGTTCAAAACCTTAGACTAAGATTTTAAATCTACTTAATTTAGTCTACATGCATGCATACATGAAAAGGGAAAATATGGGGAAAAACAAACCACAGTGGAGTTGGAAAATGTTTTATATAGGAAAGGATGAAGTCCAAAGTAGATTATTTCCTTTAGTCAACAAGGTATTCTTGATGATGCCTTAAAGATGCAATTATTTCCTTATTCCTTACAGGAAAGAGCCCGTACTTAGTTTTTTGGCTACCTGTCGGATCATTACTTCTTGGAATGCACTAGCAACACAATTTATTTTATGATTTAACCCACCGGTAGTGAATGCTCGTCTTCGAAATTATATTACTGCTTATGATCAGCTGGATGATGACAATCTTCACACTAAATGGGAACGTTATAAATCTTTACTTCGACGTTGTCCCATGCATGGCATTCAACCAGAAATACAAATTGAAATTTTTTATAATAGGCTGAATTCTCACAAAAGGAATCTTGTTGACGCATCAGCTAATGGACCTCTACTGGATTGTACCTATAATGATGCCGTGGAATTTCTCAGAATGATTATCAATACCTTATCTCTAGAGCTGCACAAGCAAAAACTACTCTAGAAGTTATTGAATTGAATGCAATAACTGCTCAAGTTTCTTCTCTCACAAACATGATTAAAAATATGCAAGGGACTAGTGGCGTAACAGCTATACAAGTCGCTAAGCAAGTTGATGTTCCTACCTTTTGTTGTGAGATTTGTAGTGACAACCATAGCTATGAAGATTGTCCATAATATGCAAAGAATGCCAGTTATATTAGTAACATTCGGAATAATTCTTTTGGTAATTCTTACAACAACTCTAAATGCAACCAACCATTTTCGGGAACTCAAAATTCTGGACCAAATTCTACGACATTAGATATGGGAATACATCTACTCAGGGTAATTATAATCTCAGACAAGTAGAACAACAATCAGTACACTCAGATGCATCCACAACAAGGCCAGACACATCCACACTAAAATTTGATGCAGCCACAACACTCTTCAATACCAAATCAAAATGTTTAGGGACATCGACAGTAACCGTACACTCAAGCTTCTACTTCTGACCCGTTAGCAACTCTTGAGGTGTTAATGCGGGAGCATATTACTCACACGGAAGCTATCGTACAAGGGAACTCATCTTCCATTCGAGCATTGGAGGTACAATTAAGACAACTTGCTTCAAATTTGAATCCTCAAACAGCAGACTCATTACCTAGTGCCATGGGAAATCCTAGTCCGAGGGGGGAAAAGCATTGTAAGGCTATCACTCTTAGGAGTGGTAAACAAACTGGTGAACCATTTATTGACTCTGCTGTAGCACCTTATGTTACGGATGGAGTGATTACTGATAAGAAGGTTGAGAAGGTTAAATCTGAAGAATTTGTCAATGTATCAGACAAAGAAGTTCCACAAATTATCACTCATATGCCTAATGTCTGACCTTCAAAATTGTTGACGCAATCAAAGGTGTCGGCGCAAGCAGATGTATATCTACCTTTACCCTTCCCATAAAGATTCAAGAAGAATGAGCATGACAAGCAGTATCAGCAGTTTCTAGACACACTGAAGCAACTACAGATCAACATTCCTTTAGTGGACGTTTTGGTACAAATTCCAAGTTATGGGAAATTTATGAAAGACCTCTTGTCCAAGAAGACGAAGCTCACTGATATTGAATCTATTACACTCACAGAAGACTGTAGTGCTATTTTGACAAATAAGATACACCCTAAATTGAAAGATCCTGGGAGCTTTACCATCCTATGTTCAATTGGCAATCATTATTTAGGTAAGGCTTTATGGGACTTAGGAGCTAGAATTAACATAATGCCACTATTTACTTTCAGAAAGTTGGGAATTGGTCACATGAAATCTACTATAGTGACATTACAACTAGTAGATCGATCCTTGGCTCAACCTGAAAGGCAAGTAAAAGACATCTTAGTTCGTGTGGATGAATTTATTTTTCTGGCTGATTTCATCATACTTGACTATGAGGCAGACAAGGAGGTTCCCATATTCTTGAGACAACCATTTTTACCTACCGGTCAAACTCTGATTGATGTTTATAAAGGTAAACTAACCATGTGACTTAATGATGAGCAAGTCACCTTTAGTGTTTTTGAATCTATTCAATGCAAGTGCAAAGAAGAATGCCATACTACTGATGTGCTAGATGATCTAATTGAGGAAGAATTCAATGACCAAAGCACAACACTTTCTGAAGAGTCTGTAGTGACATCTGATGCCGAATCCTTAGATGATTGTTGCAGCATGATTGAAGCTAATAATCTTGAACTCAAGCATGGATGGTAGCTTGACCCAATTTTCAAACCATCTATTGAAGAAGCTCCTACTTTGGAATCAAAACCACTACCTCCTCATCTGAAATATGTCTTTCCAGGTGATCAGAATACTCTCCTAGTTATTGTCTCTACAACACTGGATGTAACTCAAGAAGAGAAATTGGTCTATATTCTCAAGCAACACAAACGAGCTATCGCTTACCGTATTGCCGATATTCAAGGTCTTAATCCTTCTTTTTTCATGCACAAGATCAAGTTGGAAGATGAAGGCAAGCAATCGATTGAACAGCAAAGAAAATTAAATAAGAAGATGAAGGAAGTTGTGAAGAAGGAAATCATAATATGGTTTGATGCTGGAATTATTTACCCGATTTCTTATACTAATTGGGTGAGTCCAGTGCAATGTGTGCCTAAAAAGAGTGGCATCACTGTAGTTTACGATGATAAGGACAAATTAATGTCTACACACGTTCCCATGGGATGCCGAGTTTGTATGGATTATTGCAAATTGAATGCGGCCACAAGGAAGGATCACTTCCCACTTCCTTTCATCGACAAATTGCTGGATCAGCTTGCTGGAAAAGCCTATTATTTCCTTTTAGATGGCTATTCTGGTACAATCAAATTTCTATTGCACCGAAGGATCAGGAGAAAACAACCTTCACTAGCCTCTTTGGTACTTTCATTTTTCGCCATATGCCTTTCGGTCTTTGCTACGCACCAGCCACATTTCAAAGGTGCATGATTGCAATATTCTTAGATGTGGCCGAAGACTCTTTAGAGGTTTTTATAGATGATTTCTCAGTCTATGGGAATGATTTTGATTATTGTGTTAACAATTTGGATAAAGTACTAAAGTGATGTGAGGACACACATCTTGTTCTGAATTGAGAAAAATGTCAATTCAAGGAAACTAAAGGTATTGTGTTAGGACACCGCATCTCTAGTCAAGGCATTCAAATAGACAAAGCTAATAAGGCATTCAAATAAACAAAGCTAGGGTGGAAATCATTGATAAATACCTCCACCAACAAACGTGAAAGGTATTCACATTTTTTTGGGACATGTAGGATTTTACTGAAGGTTTATTAGAGATTTTTTGAAAATTGCAAAGCCCTTATGCTCATTGCTTGAACAGAATCGAAAATTCTTCTTTAACGATGCATGTTTGAATGCCTTTATTCAGTTAAAAAAGAAGCTAGTGAATGCACCCATTATCGTTGCACTAGATTGGTCTCAACCTTTTGAAGTTATGTGTGATGCAAACGACTTTGCTGTGGGTGCTATTCTAGGACAACAAAAGGGAAAAATATTTCAGGCCATCTATTATGTTAGCAAAACTCTTATAGAGGCTCAACTCAATTATACCACCACAGAGAAAGAATTGCTAGTTGTAGTCTTTGCTTTCGACAAGTTTCATTCCTATCTTTTCGGCGCAAAGGTGACGATATTCACTGATCACTCAATGTTGAGATATCTCTTTCCGACAAAGGATGCCAAACCAAGACTGATACGTTGGATATTACTGTTGCAAGAATTTGACATCGGGATAAAAGACCGTAAGGGTTCAAAGAATCAAGTTGCAGACCATATGTCTCAATTTGAAGTTGGAAGCGAAGACGGAAACATACTTCAAATTATCGACGCATTCCTAGATGAGCAGTTATTTGCTGTAGATGCAACTCATTGGCATACAAATTTTGTTAATTATCTAGTGTGTGGAAAACCCTCTTTGGGTGTTACAGGCCATAAAAAAGAAAGATTTCTTCATGACATAATGAAGTATCATTGGAACGAACCATATTTATTCAAGGTATGCAATGACAACATTATTTGATGTTGTGTTCTGGAAGAGGAGATGCTTTCAATTTTGAAGCATTCTAATGATTCTCCTTACGGAGGTGATTTCAGTTGTATGGGAACTACTACTAAAGTTCTCCAATCAGGATTCTACTAGCTGACATTATTCAAAGGCCCCCACTATTTTGTGAATCAATGCGATAGGTGTCAGTGCACCGATTTTATATCTCCACGCAATGAAATGTTGCAATAGCCAATTATTGAGGTTTAATTATTCGATGTTTAAGGTATGGATTTTATGGGACCGTTTCTGAGTTCATTTTGAAATCTTTATATTTTAGTAGTTATTGACTACGTCTCAAAGTGGGTTGAAGCTGTTGCAGTCCCAAAGGATGAGGCAAACACAGTGCTAAAACTTTTTCACAAGCATATACTCACCCAGTTTGGCACACCAAAGGCATTGATTAGTGATCAAGGTACACAGTTTCATTGCAACCAAGTTGTGACCTGATAGCACTAGAAAGAACATAGGTTTTTCCCCTTACTTATTGGTTAAATTATTCCCATTTAGTTATCCTTAGCATACATTTTAGAATTTTAAGTTTAGCACATTACATTTTATAACTCAGTGAATCCTAGCCTATTTTATCCTTAATTTTGCTATCTTATTGCATTAATGTCACTGCATGAAAGAATTCTAGATTGCGTCCAGAATTGTTGCTGCACCTGACAGTTGTTCAGATAAAAACTAAAATTGTGTGAGCTGTCTAGTCTAGTATAACAAATGTGTACGTACAAAGATAAAATAATTTTGGGGAAAGGACACCTGTACTGTGGAGGAGGACATAAAAGGTGGACATGAGAACAAAATGGAGCTTTTTTTGAGCTTCTTCCAGATCTTCGTCTTCATCATCCTACCTTGAAGCTTACAGCCATGGTAGCTTAAGCTTCTCATGGATAAGCCAACATGACTACCAGATGCAGACTAGCTTCTAATGAGGAGACCTAAGTGCGTGACAAGAGGGAATAGAGAGATTCAGTTGAGTTGTCTAGGAATAGAATTCTCCACTTGATTCTTTCTTATTTCTTTCTAAATGCTGGTGATTAATATATGTTTTCTGACTGTATTGAAGTACTGATGAATTCTTGGTGAAATGTTATCTTATTCAATCTTGATTTTATTATTTAATCTTGGGGTTTAAATTTTTTTAACACGGAAGTGTTATTACAATCACTGATAGTTGATGGTGCAGTAATAGTTTAATCCAACAAGCATTACAATGGAAGTTGAGTGAGGATTAGAGGAATTTAGTCCACTTGTTCTTAATAGTGTCGTATTACCATTATCGGAAGGTAAGGTTAATATGCATGTTTAAGTCTCGGATTAAATAGAGGAGTGACACTGGGTAAGGTATACATTGAACTTTATTGCTTCAACAATCATTTATCTTTTTATACCTTGTGAGCACTAAGTATTCTGCTGAAGATTCATGTTAGGATCCTAGTTTATCATTATCATATTTTATTTTATTGATTTTAAAGTTATTGCATCGACAACTATCCTCACAATTTATCTCGTTTATATCCAATTTTTACACCAACATTAATAGACAAAAGACTCCTATCCCTGTAAGATTGATATCCGACAGACTCATATTTGTCTACTATGCTTGCATCGACAGTGTACACTTGCACATTATTGCTATCATGTTTAGTAGCCGATCACGACCGCATTGAAGAGATATGGAGTTAATCATAAAATGGCTACTACCTATCATCCGCAAACCAATGGAAAAGCTGAAGTTTCGAATCGACAAATTAAGAACATTCTTGAGAAGGTTGTAAACTCTTTAAGGAAATATTGGTCTTTCCGATTAGAAGACATTTTATGGGCATTGCAGGCAATATACAAAACTCCATTAGAGATGTCACCATGTCAATTTGTTTTTGGGAAAGCATGTCACTTGCTAGTCGAACTGGAACACAAAGCAGTGTGGGCAATTAAGCAAGTGAACATGGACTATGAAGCGGATGGAAAGAAAAGACTGTTGGATATCACTGAACTAGAGGAGATTAGGAGAAATGCCTTTGAAAACACTGTAATTTACAAGGAAAAGACCAAACAATTGCATGAAAAGATTATTTTACAGCGATAATTTACAGAGATTATTTTACAGAAAAAGTATGAATTTGTATGACATATTGCATGTGCATTGGGATGGGATTTTGTGGTTGACGGAGGAGTTTCGAGGAGTATTGGCGGCATATTAAGTCCGGATATACTTGTAGTTAGTGCACTGCATTTGGAGTACCGAGGGGATTGGCGATTAAATCATATCATTTATTTGGTAGTTTCTCTATATTATAGATTATTGGTGGTTTTACCACATCGAGCATTGCTCACATACGTTGGAGTTTGGTAGACGGGTTTTGGAAAACTCGTGGCGTGTAGTAGATGGTATGGGTAGGATCTCACCTGTGCATTTTTCATGATCATGTGCATTTGAAAATTATTATTGATAATGTTTGATTGTGTTATTGGTACCTCTATGAAATTGCCTATATGAATAATGAATACTTGTTTAGTCTAAGCTTGTTGAGCTCACCCCATTATCTCACCTTTTAGGTAATGACCAAACCTAGGATTGAAATTGGCATGCAGATGTACGATGGACTTCAGACTTTACTCTGTCATATTAATTTAATTTAATTATTTTATTTTATTATTTTTTGATTTTGGATTGTAAAGTTTCTTTAAACTGTGGTTTAGGACTGTTCGAGATTTTAGGGTTTTCCATGCATTCATGACACAAATATTTGGTATAAATACACGATTTTTATAAATATGTTGAAATGGACTATGCATGATATATGGATAAATTAATAATTTGACTAGTAATGGTACATTTCTGCTGCTAAGAAGATAACAAAATGATTTTTTCAAAGGCAACGCCGTCGGTAGGGTTTTACAAAAACTCACCTAATTTGCAAATTTGACCTAAGCATGGTTGGACTAAGTAAATGGACGTTTTCCAAATCTAGCAATAGAAACCACAGTTTTATAAAAAGGAGTACTTGAAGGTTTTTAACTATAGTTAGGGTAGGTTCGACACTAGGGTGTCCAATGTGGCCTTCCTGATTCGACCATAACGTGTAGGCCGAGTTTGGGAGGTTACACTAGGGATGATATGTATATGTGATGCTGTAGTTTTATTCATATTGTGAGCTGTTGATTATGGTTTCATGAATCTTGCAGTATTGGTATAGGATTATTCTTGATATGTATAAGTTTCATATTTGAAATGGAATGGCTACAATTATACGAGCTTACTAAGCATTCACTACTTACGTAGTTAATTTTCCTTTACTTTTCAGATTACCAAAAGCTCGATTGGGTTGGAACCTAGTCGGAGATCCATCACACTATCCATTGATTATATCGTTACATTTTGATGTCTTGGTTAAGGTAATAATGGCATGTATAGGTGTACTTATGGTTGATGATTAGTTGAATGTTAGTTGATGAGTTCGACATGTATACGTAATTTTGGGTAATGAAGTCTTGGTACATTTGGTGCCTTATTGGTATGTGTTAATTTGATAATGTGGTAAAGCATGTATGAATGGCCAAAGTGTAATATGATGAATTGACCTCAACATTGTCAAGATATGGTATGCTTTGAATAGATGTGCATGATTGAAATATGGTTTGAATACATGTTGATTGTTGGAACCATCTAAATATGGTTAGATTTGTGTCATTTAGATGGCCTTGATGGTTGGAGTGGAAATGGTCATTTGAAGTTGTGTTTTGAATAACCAAATCGGTAAGTTTGAATATGATTTTGGCATGTGGTCAATTATAAGCCAAGTATGGTATGCTTAAACATGCACATGTGTAGGTATGTTTTGAATGACCATGTTTGGTATGTTTTTATAAGTCTAAGTGGAGTTATGCTTTTAGGTAAATATGAACTAATTGTAATAGTATAAATGTGGTCAATCTATGATGAGTTTTGAAATGAAAAAAATGAATTAAGTGTTGATGAATGAAATGTGTTAAGTACAAGTATTTTTTTAGGTAAATTCTATGCTTGCATTTGAAGTGCATATATGGCATTTTTGTTGAATGAAATTTGGTATTTGATTTGGTCTTATTTTGCATGTTTTAGGTATTTATAAAGGCTTGATTATATATGTAAATGGCTCGTTGATGTGTGCTTGAATTGGGTTAAGGAAATAGGTTGAATTTGGCCTATTTCTTGTCCACACGGCCTAAGTCACACATGGCCCTGTGACACGGTCGTGTGTCCCCTGTATGTTTTAAAGGTTGCATTTTGAGAGTTACACGGCCTGGCACACGAGCGTGTGGCTTCGCCGTGTGACCCAAGTCAAGAGTTACACGGCCACGGGCTGGAACACAACCATGTGTCCCTATTTTGAATGTCCACACGGCCTGAGACACGGGCGTCTATCTCAGTCGTGTGACCCCTACAGTTCAAATTTTTTGACTTTTTACTAAACTTTTTGATTATTTCTAATTTAGTCCCGAATCATTTATAAAGTGTTTCTAAGTCCTCGAGGGCTCG
This sequence comes from Gossypium turneri, assembly GCA_008044935.1. Taxonomy (NCBI): domain Eukaryota; kingdom Viridiplantae; phylum Streptophyta; class Magnoliopsida; order Malvales; family Malvaceae; genus Gossypium; species Gossypium turneri. Next base: position 19,655,449 of record CP032572.1, on the reverse strand, counting down.
AAAAAGGGGCGTTATGCATATAATTGAATGAACTATGATATGTTTTACCTAATTTTTGGAAATGAATGTTTTCAATTAAAATTTTTTGGTAATGCTCCATAACCCTATTTCGGCGATGGATACGAGTTAGGGTGTTATAGTCGTCGTACGTCGTTGGATTTCCATCGTTTCTTTACATGATAAACTTCATAATAATATATATATTGATTCATTTACATTATAACAAAACATGAAATATTCAATTTAATCAACTTTTAAGTGATTATAGTTCATATGAACTTACCTAGCTAGATTGCATAAATGACAAAGTACAAGGGCTATTTGGTAATTTTCCCTTCTCGATTTTCCACTTATTCTTGATATAAATTAATAATTTAATTAAATTCATTAATTTAGACAGAAAAATCACTCTATTTTATGTAATTTAGTCCTTTTTGACATTTCTACAAAATTGCCCTCAACTTTTCATTTCTATTCAATTTAGTTCCTGAGCCTAAAACATGCAAATTAACAATTTTTATTGAAAATTCATACTAGACATGTGTTATTAGCATCCAATACAGCCCACATTTGTAACAATTTCACATCTAGTCCTTGTATTTTTACTATTTTAACAATTTAATCCCTAATCGTTAAATTCATCAAAATCACTGAATAAAATATTTATAAATAACAACTAATATTTCAAATTCATCATTTAACATCTAAAATAAAAAATATTCATCAATGGAATCATTCAAAATCTTTAACAATTTTAAAAACGAACGTACGGGATAGTTGGACCTAGTTGCAACAATCTCAAAAACATAAAATTATTAGAAACGCGAAAAAATCATATACCATGCATGAAATTTCACCAAGGCTGAAAGCTTGATCCATAAATCCATGGTGTTTTCAGTTGTGTTCTTAGAAAACCAAAAAGATGATAGCATATTAGCCATATATTTCTTTTAATTATTTGAATTATAAAATTACCATTTTGTCCATTTAAAAATCAACCAAATTTCATGCTTTTAGCTGCCCAAAACCGTCCACTAAATCCTTAAATGGTTCAATTACCATATAAGCCCCTTTACCTCTATTCATTAAGCCAATTAATCACTCAAATCAAATAGTGATAAAATTTTACACTTTTTACGATTTAGTCCTTTTTAATTAATTAACTATGTAAACATTAAAATTTCTTAACGAAACATTAATACAACCTTAATAACACTCCGTAAATATTTATAAAATATTTACGACTCGGTTTCTAGAAATAAGGTCCCGATACCTCATTTTCTAAAACCACTTAACTTTAAGGTCTTACCACTTAAACCTAATTAATCATTCATATAACATAAATTACCATATTAAAAACCTTTAAAACCATATTTGAATCACAAATATTAAATAACAATATTTACAAACTTACTCGTCGAATTTGTGGCCCTGAAACTACTATTTTTGACATAATTGAAAAACGAGCTGTTATAGGTGAAAAGCTTTGAATGGAGTCTGATAGATTGGACAGTGTATCTAATGTTATATCAACTATGCCGGCACAGAAATATGTTAGGAAAGGTTGTGAATCGTATCTCGTTTATATATCTGATTGTAGAGTTTCAGAATTGAAGTTAGAATCGGTTCCAGTACTTTGTGAGTACATAGATGCGTTCCCAGAGGAATTACCTGAGTTACCACCTATCAGAGTGGTTGAGTTTGCTATTGAGTTAATGCTGAGAATATCTCCGATATCGATAGCTCCGTACAGAATGACACCTACTGAGTTAAAATAGTTGAGACTACAATTGCAAAGTTGACAGATAGGAGTTTTGCTTGACCCAACTTTTCTCCTTGGGGTGCTCTTATGTTATTTGTTAAGAAAAAAAGACTAATCCATGTGACTATGTATAGACTATCGGCAGCTTAACAAAGTCACGATCAAGAAGAAATATCCATTGCCATGTACAAATAATCTGTTCGACAAATTGAAAGGTGCGACGATTCTCTCAAAGATTGATCTTCATTTTGGTTATTATCAATTACGAGTTAAAGACTCAGCTGTGTTGAAAACCACATTCAGAACTGGGTACGGACGTTATAAGTTTCTTGTGATGCCATTTGGTTTGACTAATGCACCTGCTATATTTATGGACTTGATGAACAGAATATTCAGACTATGTTTAGATAGATTTTTTGTTGTGTTTATTGATGATATTCTGATCTATTCACGAGATGAGACAGAGCATGCCCAACATCTAAGAATTGTTTTGCAAACTTTACGCGAAAAACAACTATTCGCTAAGTTTAGCAAATGTGAGTTCTGGTTTTGAGAAGTCATATTTTTGGGACATGTTGTATCGGTCGATGGAATTAGAGTTGATTTGAGCAAAATTTCAGTTGTGATAGATTGGAAACCTCCAAAAAATGTATCTGAGGTCAAAATTTTTCTGGGTTTAGCCAAATATTACAGAAGATTCGTCAAGGGATTCTCAATAATTGCTACACCATTGGCGAGATTGTTGGAAAAAGATGTTAAGTTTGAACGGTTCGAGAAATGTCAACAAAGTTTTAATCAGAAGAAAGCTTTGTTAACCAAGGCACCGATGCTAGTTCAGCCAAAGTCCGGTAAAGAATTTGTGATTTATAGTGATGCTTCGTTGAATGGTTTGGGCTATGTTTTTGGAAGCAAAAAAATATATAGGATTTTTTCTATGTAATTTATCACCTTTTCACTTAAATTCATTGTTAAAACTAAGTAATTATTTAATAAATTAGTGAAATATGTGAAAATATGAAATTAGGACATAGAAATTATTAAAATGTGATTTTATCCTTTCTTATATAGTTTTGATGCAATAAATGGCTTATTTTTATATTAATTTGAATATATTATATTTTTAAGCCATAAAGTGGGCCATGCATGATTAAATTAAATAATAAAATATAAAATTATATTTAATAATTCATTTTAAAATATTTCAGTAAAATTTGGGTTTTAATTCATTAATTAAATTGGATAAATTTAATTCTTTGGTCCTCTAACTTGTTAATTTACTTTGGACAGGTCTGATAGCTTTGCTGGATTACAAAATAGTCCAAATTAGAGACCAAGTCAACCCAAAATTCAGTTGCACATGGCTGTCATAGACCACTTTTTGGTTTAATTACACAAGGTCCCTGAAGAGTTGAAGAAATTAGAAATTTACCTGACGATTTGCACTTGACTGAGTCTCAGTCCTGAGTTGTTGTGGCACTCAAATTGACCAAAAATCAAGGAAAAATCAGCTCAACTTACTAAAATCATGGCCGGCCACCCATGGAAGATGATTCAAAAGATAGAAACTCTTATTTTTAGCAAACTATCTCTCTCTCCTCACCTATAAATAAGACCCTCTCATTCCTTCATTCATCACCCCTCAAGCATCCATCAAGCATCATTCTCTCTTTTTTTCTTAGCCTTTTCGATTCCCATGCCTAGCATCATCTCTTCATAGAGGATTTAGCAATTAAGCCTCTTAAAGAACCCTTGGTCGGCCACCTTGGAGAACCATCAGCAAAGGAGCAAAGCAAAGAAGCGAATGAGCCTCGTCAGTCAGAGTCTTAGGTGATAGCCACTTTGAATTAGGTTTAATCTTTCTTTTCTTTAATTTAATCTAAAGATGTTTGCTATGTGTGCTTTGTTCTTGTTTACAACAATGTTAGCTTAATTTTATTTAAGCTAGGATGATTGCTTTGATTAAATAATATTTATTTGATTCATGCTTATAATGTTTGTGCTTCAATCAATCATATTTTAAATTAAGATCACGTCTGTATTTCGTTCATACGTGATTGGAATGCACCTGAATTAGCTGAGCGATCCTGACCAGATGATGACTAATGGACACGTAATTGAAATGTGCATGCTCAATTTAGATCTTGACTCGATTAAATTGTAGGTTGCATAACAACTCTGACCAAGCTCTGTTATCTGCATAGTTTTTAGATTTGTGTGATTAAATTGTTTCAAACCTAACACGTCCCTGTTACTTCACACGAATACTAAGAAACCTTTAGTAAATAAGGATCAGTAAAATACGTATTTACTAAGAAAAGGATTCCGAACGGACCTAATGTAGTTTCCAAACTCATGAAAGATCGAGTTGCCATGGAATGTTTTTCCGAATGTTATTAAGCATGTTGATAATAAATTGAGTTTAATTAAAGTAATTGTCCTAGTTTATTTATGGTATAATTGTTGCAAATTGTGTTTAATTTTACTAAAATCTATTTCATTCATATAGTTGTATACTTAGGATAATTTGCATTAGGGATCATTGCATTTAGTTTAATAAATTTTAATCACCACTTCTCAACTATATTGTGTTTTTATTTACCAAATTGTTAATATAATTTTACAAATTAAGTGACATAGCACAAATACAATCCCTGTGGAGACGATAACTCGATACTTAGTTATTACTTGATAACGACTGTGTACACTTGCATAAACCTACGCGTTACAAGTTTTTGGCGCCGTTGCTGGGGATTGTCAATTGTTGCCACAGTCATTTTTTTTGTGAAATTATTTATTTTCAATTTGATTTATTTCAAACATTACTAACTTATTCTTTTTAATTTTTTTAAATTTCTTTTTAAGTGTTTATGAGCATAGATCGAATTATCGATTTACTCCCTGTAGACCTTGAAATTGAGTGAACTTTCAGACAAAAAAGACGTGAATGAACAACTTAAAGACAAGTCGAGATGGACCTTGGGAATCAGAATCAAGACCAAGGTAATAAAGCCGATCATGTATGAAATCCTGTCCTCATTGCTGATGATAGGGATCGATGCATCAGACAATATGCTGTGCCACTTTTTAGTGAGTTAAACCTAGGAATTAGAAGTCCAGATATTGAGGCAACCAAATTTGAATTGAAACCAGTGATGTTTCAAATGCTACAAACGGTGGGCCAATTTAGTGGTATGCCCACAAAAGATCCACATCTCCACCTTTGATTGTTTATGGAGGTGAGTGATTCATTTAAGATAGCCGATGTAACTGAAGACGTAGTGAGGTTGAAGTTGTTTCCGTACTCGTTGTGAGATCGAGCACGAGCATGGCTCAATTCATTGCCACCAAGTTTTATATCTACATGGCAAGAATTAGCAGAGAGATTTTTAGTTAAGTATTTCCCACCTAGCAAAACGTTAAGTTGAGGAACGAGATCACAACTTTCCAACAATTGGATGACGAGTCTTTGTATGAGGCTTGGGAGCGATTCAAGGAGTTACTTCGCAAGTGTCCTTGTCATGGGATTCCTCATTGTATCCAGTTGGAGACATTCTATAATGGTCTCAATGCAAACACAAGATTGATGGTAGATGTTTCCGCAAATGGTGCAATTTTTTCTAAGTCTTATAATGAGGCTTATGAGATCATCGAGAGGATCGCGAGTAATAACTAACAATGGCCAACAAATCGAACAGCTTCAGGAAGACGCGTAGCCGGAGTTCATGAAGTTGACTCCCTCACTTCATTATCAGCTCAGGTATCGTCTATTTCCTTTATGTTAAAATAGTTAACCGCTAATAGTACTAATAATTTTATAGCTCAGCCACCAACTCTGTTTGAAATAGTTTCCCGTGTGTACTGTGGGAAACGTCATTCTTTTGAGAATTGTCCATCAAATCCTGAGTCAGTGTACTATGTGGGGAATTAATATCAAAATAGGAGTGGACAAGGACCCCAATCCATCTTCTACAATCCTTCATGGCGTAATCATCCTAACTTTTCTTGGAGTAACCAAGGAAATGGACCGAAAAACAACTGATTGCAGCAAAGACCCAGCCAATCTCAAGGGTTTAATCAGCAAGCTCCAAAACCACCTCAAGTTGATGCATCAAACAGTTTGGAGAACTTGTTGAAAGCGTACATGGCAAAGAATGACCCTTTGATCCAAAGCCAGGCAGCAACACAGAAAATTTTGGAAAACCAAGTGGGTCAGTTAGCTAGGGAGCTACGTAATAGACCGTAAGGAAACTTGTCGAGCGATACTGAGAATCTAAAAAATTTGGGTAAAGAACATATCAAGGCAGTGGTATTGCGAAGTGGTAAAATTCTAGAACCCCGATTGATTGATGTCGAAGATAAGCCCGTTGAGAAGAATCAACCAGCTGTTGAAGTTCCTACACCAAAGGAATCAAAATCTACAAAGTCTGACATGGTAAACCTTGACTTAGTGAATTTAGATATTTTAACATATTCTTTGGATACAGATTTACCTACTTAAAAAAGTTGTCCAGTTCAATCGTAAGTTCCATCACCTCCATATCTGCAAAGATTGTAGCAAAACAAGCAGAAACAGCAGGTGCAATTGAAGAAGTTTTTGTATGTTCTGAAGAAGTTGCACATCAATATTCCGTTGGTGGAGGCTATAGAACAAATGCCAAATTATGTGAAGTTTTATAAAAGATATACTGTCTAAGAAGAAATGACTGAGTGAGTATGAGACTGTTGCCTTGACAAAGGAGTAAAGTACGTTCCTACAGAACAAATTGCCACCAAAATTGAAAGACCCCGGAAGCCTTACTATACCCTATAATATTGGTGAATCATATTGTGGTAAAGCTTTGTGTGACTTAGGGGCGAGCATCAACTTGATGCCTAAGTCTATTTTCAAGATGTTAGGGATAGGTGAAGTAAGACCTACAATTGTGACTCTTTAGCTAGTGGATCGATCTTTAGCATATCCCGAAGGAAAGATCGAGGATGTTTTGGTAAGAGTCGATAAATTTATTTTTCCTGCTGATTTCATTATTTTAGACTTTGAAGCAGACAAGGAAGTGTCGATCATCCTTGGGAGACTTTTCTTAGCCACGGGAAGAATGTTAATTGATGTGCAGAAAGGAGAACTCACCATGCGAGTTCAAAATGATCAGGTAACCTTTAACATTTTTAAAGCGATGAAATTTCCCGATTCAACAAGGAGTGTTCAGTTATAGAAGAGATAGAAACCTTGGTTTCTATGGAAAGAAATTTTGAAAAAGATCCATTGGAGAAAGCCTTAGATCTTGACCCTTTGGAGGATGAAGAAGGTGAAGAAAACATGGCTTTGAGGAAGCCAATCCATGAAATATTATTCAGTCCACACGGTTTGAACCGTTGGAGTTGGAAGTTAGAGAATTTGTGCAACCCAAGTTGTCAATTGAAGAACCACCTAAACTCGAACTAAAGGTACTTACTTCCCATTTGAAATACATTTATTTAGGAGATTGTTCTACTTTGCCTGTGATTATTTTAGTGAAATTGACGAATGATCAAGAGGAGCAACTAATTACTGTTCTAAAGAAATTTAAGAAAGCAATTGGTTGGACAATAGCTAATATTCGAGGTATAAACTCTTCTTTTTGCATGCATAAAATCATTTTTGAAGAAGGTGAAAGAGCTCGAATTAATGGGCAAAGGAGGCTCAATCCTATTATGAAAGAAGTTGTGAGAAAGGAAGTGATCAAATGGTTAGATACAGGAATCATCTATCCTATTTCAGATAGTTCGTGGGTAAGTCCAGTACAGTGTGTGTCGAAGAAAGGTGGAGTCATGATTGTTGAAAATGAGCGTAACGAGTTAATTCCAACACGATACGTTTACTTTTAGGCGAATGGCTTTTGGTTTATGCAATGCACCTGCAACTTTTCAAAGATGCATGATGGCAATATTTCCTAATATGGTTGAAAATTTGGTTGAGGTTTTCATGGATGAATTTTCTGTTTTTGGTAACACTTATGATATTTCTTTGAGTAATTTGGCTATGGTACTAAAGAGATGCAAAGAGACGAATCTTGTCCTTAATTAGGAAAAATGCTATTTTATGGTCCTCAAAAAAAGGAATTGAAGTCGATAAAGCAAAGGTGGACGTAATTGAAAGATTACCGGCCCCAATTAATGTGAAAAGAGTCAGAAGTTTCTTAAGCCATGCTGATTTTTATCGAAGGTTTATCAAAGATTTCTCAAAAATTTCTAAATCGTTGTGTTACAATGTTTGATTTAAACAAAGCATGTTTGGAAGCTTTGGAAGAGCTAAAGAAGCGATTAATATCAGCCCCAATAATCATTACACCTGATTGGAACTCACCTTTTGAGTTGATGTGCGATGCAAGTGACTATGCCATTGGAGTTTTGATGGGTCAAAGAAGAAATAACTCAATTATACGGTAACCAAAAAGAACTCTTCCCTATAGTTTTTGCTTTTAACAAATTTTGCTCATATCTTATATGTACCAAAGTTACAGTATGTACTGACCATGTGGCCATTAAATACTTGCTCACGAAGAAAGACACAAAACCAAGACTAATTTGTTGGATACTTTTACTCCAAGAATTTGACCTTGAGATCCAAGACAGAAAATATGTCGAAAATCAAATAGCTGATCATTTGTCGAGGTTGAAACAAAATGAGGTAACTCAATCATGTCTGTCTATCAACGAGAATTTCCTAGATGAACACTTATTTGAGGTAAATCAAATTCATGAAATACCCTGGTTTCCTAATTTTCCAATTATCTTGCATGTGGAATAATTCCTTCATGATAGTCGGTATTATCTTTGGAAGGATCTGTTTTTGTTAAAACAATGTGCAGATAATATAATCCGAAAGTGTGTAGCTGAAAGAGAGATTGCTGAGATCTTGTATCATTGCCATTCATCTCCAAGTGGGGGACACTTTGGTGGTTCACGTACTGTAGCAAAGATTTTGCAAGCAGGTTTGTTTTGGCCGACACTATTTAAAGATACTTATTCTTATGTGAAGAACTGTGATAAATGTCAAAGGACTGGAAATATATCAAGGAGGAATGAGATGCCCTTAACAAATATTTTGGAGATTAAATTATTCAACGTATAGGGCATTGACTTCTTAGGCCTGCTTCCTTCTTCGTAGGGGAACAAATACATCTTAGTTGTTGTGGACTATGTACCAAGTGGTTTGAAGCTGAAGCATACCCTACAAATGATGCTAAGGTAGTCATGCAATTTCTACATAAACATGTGTTTACACGATTTGGGACACCAAGAGCTATTATTAGTGATGAAGGGTCTCACTTTGTGAACAAATGGCTTAAGTGGTTGCTTGACAAATATGATGTAAAGCACAAGATTGCTACTGCTTATCACCCCTAGTCCAATGGGCAAGTTGAAAGAGTGAACCACGAAATCAAAGGTATCCTTGAAAAGGTAGTACGCCCTAGTAGAAAAGATTGGTTTCGAAGGCTCGATGATGCTTTATGGGCCTATCGAATAGCATTTAAGACTCCGTTAGGAATGACTCCTTATCGGTTAGTCTTTGGAAAGGCATGTCATTTGCCATTAGAATTGGAGAATAAAGCTCACTAGGCTTTGAAGCAGTTAAATTTTGATCTTAAACAAGTCGGTGAGAGAAGGATGTTACGACTGGATGACTCGAAATAGCAGAGGTTGTTGTCCTATGAGAATGCCAAAACATGCAAAGAAATATCATAGAGATGGCATGATACTCGTATATAACTTTGCGAGTTTAAAGAAGGTCAGAAGGTGTTGTTGTTCAATTCAAGGCTGAAGTTATTTCCTGGGAAGCTGAAATCCCGATGGAAAGGACCCTATACCATCTACCGAGTTTATCCTTATGGAGCTATTGAATTATACAATAATTATGGAGGTACATTTAAAGTTAATGGTCAACGTCTCAAACATTATTGGGATGGTGAAGTTGAGCGAGTTGAATCATCGTTCAAATTAACAAACCGTTGATTTTTCATGAACTTGTCTTGTAAATAAATAAATAATTAGAATTTATTTTCTTAATTAAGTACATTTAATTAATTCTGTCTAAGGAGATTAGAACTTAAGCGAGACCGCTGTGACCCCTCCAACCTTTCCTGGGAATTAATGTAATGTAATTTGTTAAGAAGAAATTTTCTGATTAAGTTTTAAAATGTTTTTTTCTAGTTTAATTTATTCTGATTAATTTTAAATTTTTATGTTAATAAAGGGGGTCAAATTTGACCCAAGTACCAATCAGTTTCTCTTTGTTGATTAAGTCTGTAAATACAAGTTTGAATTTGAGGCCCAAGACAGTAGAAAAGAGGGAAAATCCACACATAGTGCCGCCACTTCCATTGTTTGCTGCACAAGTAACCTTCTTGTGGCTAAATTTTTGCTACATGTTGCCCTAATTTTTCCCTATATAAACCCTTTTTCATTCTACGATTTTTAGATATCTCAAAGCAATTTGTTTAACCCTAAAAATCCCAAACCTCTTTCTTGTGCCGCTAGCCTCAAATCCCAAAAGAAACCCTTAATCCTTTTCTTTTCTTTTGTTGAGACCACCTAATGCCACCGTAAGAGAATCGCTGGAGCATCAACATCGCTGCCGCACGTAGCCGTTATCACCGTCGGATGTAGCTGTTATCATCGCTGCACACCACCATTACTGCCACACATTACCGTCGCCGCCGTAAATCCCTTGCCATCGTAAGGCTTGCCGAAGTAGGTTCTACCCTCTTTTGTCGATTTCTCTTCTACCCCTGCAAATAGAAATTTTGCTGAATTATTGAGAAGAGATACCATGTCTCGTAAAGGAACTAGATCTTTAAAGGGTACTCCTAAAATCCCGATTGTGATCGATGAAGAAGCGAAAGAGCGATTTGATTCAATTTTCAAGCATCAACCTCTGATACCGAAGAAAGGTTTTAACCTGAAAAGTAATGATGTGATGGTTGTTCTTGTGCCGATTAGAAAGATAACCAATGCTCTCAAGTGGGAACGATTCTGTAATGCTCGTTCACTTCCCGATGATGAACTAGTTTGAGAATTCTATGCTAGCTTGACTAAGCAAGATGCTACTGAAGTCATCATTCGAAAGAAAAAGATACCTCTTACTTCTAAGTCCATTAATGATTTGTTTAATTTACCTGATGTTGAAGAAGATGAGTACTACCCTATGATGAACAATATTAATTGGGATTTTCTTCAACAAGTGCTTGATAACTCAATTTTGATGGATATGTGCAAGTTCATGCACAATCAACAACAAACTTATTGGAAATATGCAAAAATTAGAGATAACTCAATTCGAAATACTTTTAAGAATATCTCTAATACTTTTGTTCCTAAGTTCCCAGATGCTATCTTTGAGACATGGACGGAAGATACTGACGATACAAGCAGAGATGGAGCTAAAGAAGACAAGAGGAATAAGTTAGAAAAATAAAAGGGGGATTCTTGTCCTGTTATTTGTGTAATTATTTTTAGGTATTTAGGAATTTATTTCTTTCATAATTAGGATTTAATTTCTACAGAATAAAACATAGCAAGCCTGAACAAACTTAGCACTTCTTTAGAAAGAATAAAGACTAAATGATGTGGTAATGAGAATGAACATGTCTAGGATTGGGTTATTAGGGAAGACTTGGTACTTAAGCAGTCTTAATGACTCACCTCTCTTTCTTTAGAACCCTACCTGGTGTTTAGTTTTCATTAATTACTTTGTTCTTGCAATGAGGAGATTACTTCTTTTTAAAGGGGGTAAGGCAAATAAATTGCTCAAACTTTTAAAATTTTCAAGTATGTTTTAATCATTTCTTTCATAAATATGTTTTAATAAATGAATGTTTAGAGATATTCTTGTTATTGAGATAGTTTGTATGGAAGTATGAATGATGATTTTATCTAAGTGAAAGTATGTTATCATGAATAATGGAATGCTTGTATGATCTTAGCCTTAGTAATGTTTGCCATGAAAACTTAGTTTTTTTGAGATTAAACATGCATGAAGGTTTATATCTTTAGAATTGACTTAGTAACTTTCTTGAGGCAAAATCTTAAGGGACATAAAAATCTTAAACGATATAGGCACTATTTCTTTGGATCGTTTGAGCCTTTTCAAGCCAACCCTATGATATTAGACCCTTGAAACTGTAATTTTGAGCTTAAAGGTCTAGTTTTTTGCAATGAGCCTACATTATAAGCCAATTGTCATCTTTTTAAAGCTATCCTAAATTTGTGCACCTATCTTAACTAAAGTTGTCTCAGGAATCAACATTTGAAGAAATTGTCATAAAGATGTATGTGCTCATGCTTAAAAAAAGTGAAGAAAAGTTTGCTCAGTCTCCAAAAAAAAAAAAGGAAAAATGTATGAGTTCGAGTTCAAAATAAGTTTGGGGGTGCTTCAAAGGTTCACTCAAAGAAAAAGGTTATATTACGAGAAAACTAAGACAAAGTTAAAGGTTAAGATTTTTAAACCGAAATGTCCCATCTCTTAAAATCCCTACCTTTAACCGAGCCCCATTACAACCTTATAAAAGACCTATTGATTTGATGATTATGTCACCTACATTAGTGGAGAGGAAGTCCTAAGTTCTACATATGAAGATCATAAAGAAGCCTTGTGATTGTTTGCTTGATTAATAGGAAATTATGTTGAATGAAGAATGTTATCTATGGTTATGACATACATGCAAACTATGATTCATGTTGGCATATTTTGAAGCTTAGTATAATCTTAAGGAATGTTTGCATACGAATTACTTGTTAATAAAGAAGATCGATAAGCATGAAGTTATTAATGCATGATTATGGGACAAAGATTGATGATGCTTGCACAATTAGCAATTTTGCCTTAGCAAGACCTTTTGTTGTGCATAAACATTACTCGGGACGAGCAATGATTTAAGTTTGGGGGTTTGTAAACGAAAAAATATATAGGATTTTTCCTATGTAATTTATCATCTTTTTACTTAAATCCGTTGTTAAAACTAAGTAATTGTTTAATAAATAAATGAAATATGTGAAAAAAATGAAATTAGGATATAGAAATTATTAAAATGTGATTTTATGTTTTATTATATAGTTTTCATGCAATAAATGGCTTATTTTATATTAATTTAAATATATTATATTTTTTAAGACATAAAGTGGGCCATGCATGATTAAATTAAATAATAAAATATAAAATTTTATTTAATAATTCATTTTAAAATATTTCATTAATAATTTGGGTTTTAATTAATTAATGAAATTGGATAAATTTAATTCTTTGGTCCTCTAACTTGTAGATTTATTTTGGACAGGTCTGATAGCTTTGCTGGATTACAAAACCGTCCAAATTAGAGACCAAGTCAACCCAAAATTCAGCTGCACGTGGCTGTCCATAAACCACTTTTTGGGTTAATTACATAAAGTCCTTGAAGAGTTGAAGAAATTAGAGATTTACCTGACGATTTGCACTTGACCGAGTCTCAGTCCTGAGTTGTTGTGGCACTCAAATTGACCAAAAATCAAGGAAAAATTAGCTTAAATTACTAAAATTATGGCCGGCCACCATGGAAGATGCTTCAAAAGATAGAAACTCCTATTTTTAGCAAACTATCTCTCTCTCCTCACCATAAATAAGACCCTCTCATTCCTTCATTCATCATCCCTCAAGCATCCATCAAGCATCATTCTCTTTTTTTTTTCCCTTAGACTTTTCCATTCCCACGCCTAGAATCATCTCTTCATAGAGATTTTAGCAATTAAGCCTCTGAAAGAACCCTTGGTCTGCCACCCTGGAGAACCATCAGCAAAGGAGCAAAGCAAAGAAGAGAAGGAGCCTTGTCGGTCAAAGTCTTGGGTGACCGCCACTCTGAATTAGGTTTAATCTTTCGTTTCTTTAATTTAATCTAAAGATGTTTGCTATGTGTTCTTTGTTCTTGTTTACAACAATGTTAGCTTAATTTTATTTAAGCTAGGATGATTGCTTTGATTAAATAATATTTATTTGATTCATGCTTATAATGTTTGTGCCTCAATCAATCATGTTTTCAATTAAGATCAAGTCTGTCTTTCGTTCATACGTGATTGGAATGCACCTGAATTAGCTGAGCGATCCTGACCAGACGACGGCTAATGGACACATAATTGAAATGTGCATGCTCAATTTAGATCCTGACCCGATTAAATTGTAGGCTGCATAACAACTCTAACTAAGTTCTGTTATCTGTATAGTTTTTAGATTTGTGTGACTAAATTTTTTCAAACCTGACACGTCCCTGGTTTTTAACACGAAAGAAACTTTAGTAAATAAGGATCAGTAAAATGTGTATTTACTAAGTAAAGGATTTCGAAAGGACCTGACGTGGTTTCCAAACTCATGAAAGATCGAGTTGCCATGAGATGTTTTTTCGAATGTTATTAAGCATGTTGATAATAAATTGAGTTTAAATAAATTAATTCTCCTAGTTTATTTATGTTATAATTGTTGAAAATTGTATTTAATTTTACTAAAATCTATTTCATTCATATAGTTGCATACTTAGGATAATTTGCATTAGGGATCATTGCATTTAGTTTAATATATTTTAATCACCACTTCTCAACTATATTGTGTTTTTATTTACCAAATTGTTAATATAATTTTACAAATTAATTGACTTAGCACAAATACAATCCCTGTGGAGACGATAACTCGATACTTATTTATTACTTGATAACGACTGTGTACACTTGAACAAACCTACGCGTTACAGTTTTAATGCAAGAGGGAAAAGTAATAGCATATGTTTCTAGATAGTTGAAACGACACGAGAAGAATTATCTGACTCACGATTTAGAACTTGCAGCTATTGTGTTTGCTTTAAAGATTTGGGGACACCCTTTATACAGGGAAAAGTGTCATACCATCAAAGATCATAAAAGCCTGAAGTATTTGATGTCACAAAAAGATTTGAATTTGAGACAGCACAGATGGCTCAAGTTATTGAAATACTACGACTTCATTATTGATTACCATCCCGAAAAGGCTAATTTCTTTGCTGATGCATTAAGTAGAAAATATCTATTTGCTTTGCAAACTTTGAACACGCAGTTAACACTAATTGATAATGGTTCGATTTTTGTTGAATTGAAAGCTAGACCGACAATTCTACAACAACAGAACAAAAGAATTTCTGTATCAAAAACCCCATGTGTTTTTGACCCCGTAAGATTTCATCATTTGAATGTAGAAAAATAATTTCTTGAGTCAGAGGAAGGACTATTGACTTAAGAGTAAGGGCTCAAATGTAATAGCCTATTTTTAGTGAAATCAGAATAGTGGTTTTGGGACCACAAATCTTATCAGTAAATTATTATTTTATTATTATTCTAATGTCTATGTGATGTTTGTAAGGTCATATTAAAATTTTGTTAAGAAATTTTGACGTTTGCATGCTTAATTAAGTGAAAAGGACTAAATAGTAAAAGGTGGAAAAGTAATGTTCTATTAGTTAAAGGTATCAATTTGCTATGAATTTAATTGTGAGTGGACTTAATGGTAATTAGACCATTTATATTGTTTGTGGACAAAGATGGACCCATAACTCGTGTGAGTAGGCCCATTTCACAGTTCGTATGGGCAACGATGTAAAGGAAAAGGAAAGGTTATATGTTTAGCACACTTCGTGTGAGCTTCCCCACGTATCCGATGTTATTCTAATTGGTTCAACGAGCATAAAAAAGAAAGGAACGATAAGTGTTCAAATGAACTATGTCATGAATCTATGAAAAGGTTTGAAATGGAAATGTTCAATGAAAGGATATCTCTGTTCATGAAAAGGATGAATTCAAAAGTAATATATTCATGTACACCTAGCTTACCTTATGATAATTAAAGTGAATTATGTGTTAATGCACTAATATGTGTTGTTGATGGTGCTTAGGCTTGCGCCAAGCTTTTGGTTGGATTATATCATACTTAATTTTAATGTTATGCTCGAAATGGTAAGTTATGTTCGTGTTTTACAAACTCACTAAGCATTATATGCTTACAGAGTTTTCTTTCCTATGTTTTATAGATAATCAGAAGCTCGATCAGTTTGGAAGCTTGTCAGAGATCTATCACACTATCAAGAGATTATATCTGTAGTTTTTGATGTTTTGGCCAAGGTTATAATGGCATGTATACGTGGACTTATGTTTTAATGTTAGTTGATAAGTTTTGCATGTATATGTTATTTTATGTTAATGTAGTTTTGGTACTTTTGATGCCTTGTTGGTATGTGTTACTGTGGATAAGTTTGATGCATGTTTTAATGGCCAATATGGTATGTGAGGGAATAGTTTCAAAATGGTCAAGATAAGCTATACTTTGGAAAGTTATTGAAATAGATGTGTATGAATGAAATATTGTCAAATATGCATATGTTTAGGTATGTTGTATGTTTGCTTTTGAGGTGCCTTGTATGGCATATTGGTTTTATTGATTTGGTCTTTTGAATTGGTCATTTGATGCATGTTTTGGTAAGGTTATGAAGCTTTGAAGTTATGCACAAAATGTTTGTAGGTACGTGTTTGGGATGGTGATGTAAATCGCTTGAATTTCCCCAATTTCATGTCCACACTGCTTGAGACACGGGCGTGTGACTCAACCGTGTGTGACACACGACCATTCAACACAGCCGTGTGTCCCCTGTAGGTTTTAAGGTTTGCAACTCAAGTAGTTACATGACCTAGCACACGGCCTGGCACACGGGCATGTGTGGCCATTTGGAGAGTTATATGGCCTACCACAAGGGTCTGTAGCTTAGCCGTGTGACCCAAATTTGAAAGTTACACGGGCACAGACATCGGCTGGGACACAGCCATTTGTCCCTATTTCGATTATTACACGGCCTGAGACACGGGCATGTGTCTCAACCGTGTAAGTCACACGGCCATGTAACCCCTACAATTCAAATTTTCCAACTTTTTCTTAAATATTCCAAATGTTTTCAATTTAGTCCCAAATTGTTTCTAAGTGTTTTTAAGGCCTTGAAGGCTCGGTTAATGGACTATATGCATGTAAGTGAATGTATTACGCTATGTTTATATTAATGTTTGGAAATGTATGTTTTTAGGTTATGTTTTTCTAGTAATGCTCTGTAACCCTATTTTAGCGACAGATACAGGTTGGGAGTGTTACATTTATTGGTATTAGAGCTACGATTTAGTCAATTCCCGGGCTGAATGTTGTATGTACGAGTTTAGAAATACATGTCATTATATAACTTGTGATAGTGTGATAACTGCTGACTTGATTTAAACTATGTTTTCAAATAGATATAATGTTGTCCAACCGAGCTAAGTTTGATGAGATAGAAAGTAACACGGAAGCCTTCGTTCATGGAGCAACGTCTAGATGATGAATGAATGGTTCACCAAGTTCAACGAGCAAACCCTATGGCTAACAACCTCCACCCACACTTGTTCCCCAACCGGTTCCTATAGTTCCTCAAGGTTTGGAACCAGTACAAGTAAGTAAGCCACCATTTGATAAAATCTATAAATATGGGGCTGAAGAGTTTAGAGGTACATCTGAAGATGATCTAGAGAGAGCTAAGTTCTGTTTGGAAAATACGATCAGAGTTTTTGATGAATTATCATGTACACCGAAAGAATGCGTGAAATGTGTTGTATCATTATTGAAAGATTCAACTTATCAGTGGTGGAATACCTTAATTTTGGTTGTGCCGATAGAACGAGTAGACTGGGAATTCTTTCAGACTGAGTTTCGAAAGAAATATGTAAGCTAGAGATATCTTGATAAGAAAGGTAACGAGTTTCATGAGCTGAAACAAGGTCGGATGACAATAATTGAATATGAAAAAGAGTTTGTTCAACTTAGTAAATATGCCTGAGAATGTATACTGTCAGTGGTTGCCATGTGCACATGGTTTGTAGATGGGTTAAATGAAGACATCAAGTTATTAGTTGGGATCCTTGAATTAAAAGAATCTGTAGTTCTAGTTGACAGAGCTCACAAAGCCGAAGAATTGAGTAAAGCAAGAAGAAATTTTGATTATGAAGCTCGTGATTCAGGAAATAGATTAGTGAGAAAGTCATACTAATCGTTGTCGAAGAAGTCGAAAGAACATAATGGTCGTTCGTCAACTTCAGTGGGTTATTCGGGTAAAGAGAGAGGAAAACAACATGCAAGCTCGAAACTTCAAGCTACGTTTGTAGCAAGCGTAGGCAGTGCTAGAAATAACAAGACTGAATGTCAGCAATGTAATCGACAACACTTCGGTGAATGTAGACTGAAGGACGGGGCATGCTTCAAATGTGGCTCGTATGAACATTATCTCAAGGATTGCCCAAAAAGGTTCGACAATGAAAAGGCTCAGACTACTCGGCCAAACTTATCTCCTTGGGGTGCTCCAGTGTTATTTGTTCAGAAAAAGAACAGATCCATGCGATTATGTATTGACTATCGACAGCTCAACGAAGTCACAATGAAGAATAAGTATCCATTACCACGTATAGAAGATCTATTTGACCAGTTGAACAGTGCGACAGTATTCTCAAAGATCAATCTTCGTTCTGGTTATTATCAGATACAAGTTAAAGACTTAGATGTGCCGAAAACCACTTTCAGAACTAAGTGTGGACATTATGAGTTTCTTGTGATGTCATTTGGTTTGATTAATGCACCTACTGTATTTATGGACTTAATGAACAGAATCTTTAGACCGTGTTTAGATAGATTTTTTGTCGTACTCATTGACGGTATTCTAATCTATTCACAAGATGAGGCAAAGCATGCCCAGCATATGAGAATTGTTTTGAAAACTTTACGCGAAAAACAATTGTTTGCTAAGTTTAGCAAATGTGAGTTCTAGCATAGAGAAGTCAGATTTTTGGGACACGTTGTATCGGCTGATGGCATTAGAGTTGATTCGAGCAAAATTTTAGCTGTGGTAGATTAGAAGCCTCTGACAAATGTATTTGAGGTCATAAATTTTTTGGGTTTAGCCAGATATTACAAAAGATTCGTCTAAGCATTTTCGATGATAGCTACACCATTGAAGAGATTGCTACAAAAAGATGTTAAGTTCAAATGGTCCAAGAAATGCCCGTAAAACTTTAATCAATTGAAAGCATTGTTAACCGAGGCACTTGTATTAATTCAGCTAGAGTCCGGTAAAGAATTTGTGATTTATAGTGATGCTTCATTGAATGGTTTGGGTTGTGTTTTGATGCAAGAGGGCAAAGTGATAGATATGCTTCTAGACAGTTGAAACCACATGAAAAGAATTATCCGACTCATGATTTAGAGCTTGCAGAGATTGTATTTGCCTTGAAGATTTGGTGACACTATATGTATAGAGAAAAATTTCATATCTTCAAAGATCATAAAAGCCTGAAGTACTTGATGTCGCAAAAAGATTTAAATTTGAGACAGCACAGATGGCTCGAGTTATTAAAAGATTACAACTTGATCATTCATTATCATCTGGGAAAGGCTAATGTTGTTGCTGATGCATTGAATAGAAAATCTTTATTTTCATTACGAGCTTTGAACATGCAGTTAACGTTGATTGGTAATGGTTCAATTTTTGCTGAATTAAAAGTTAGAATGATGTTTTTGCAACAGATTATGAAACTAAAAAATGTGATGATGGTTTGATAGCTAAACGGAAACAGATTGAGATGACACCTGATTCAGATTTTCATGTTGGTTCTAATGATAGTTTGTACTTCAAAGGCAGAATTTGTATTCCAAAAAATTCTGATCTTGTTCAAAAAAATTTACAGAAAGCTCACAGTAATAGCATGTCTATTCACCCTGGTAGTAATAAAATGTATTGCAATCTGAAACAAATGAACTGGTGGCTAGGTATGGAACGAGAGATTTCTGAGTTCATTTCGAGATGTTTAGTTTGCTAGTAGGTTAAAGCTGAGCATCAAGTACCTTCTGGTTTATTACAACCAATGATGATTCACGAGTGGAAATGGGAACGTGTCACGATGGATTTCGTATCCAGTTTACCTCTATCACCGAGAATGAAAGATACATTTCATTCTAGTGCATACGAAATTTTCACTCGAGAGAGATCATTATATTCTTAATTGATGTATTGTTGATCAAAGCATGTGGTTAAGATCGTTAAATTGCACGGTGTGCTAGTTTCTATTATTTCTAACAGAGATCCACGATTTATGTCCCGATTCTGAAGCAAGTTACAAGAAGCTTTAGGTACTCGATTGCATTATTGTATCACATTTCACCTTCAAGCTGATGGTCAGTCCGAGTGAGTAATTTAGATACTCGAGGACATGCTTCGATGTTGTGTTTTAGAGTTTGAACGTAACTAAGAAAGATTTCTACCTTTGGTTGAATTTGCTTACAACAACAGTTATTAATCGAGCATTAAAATGGCACTGTAGGAAGCTTGGTATGCTCAAAAGTGTCAAACTCTATTATACTGGACTGAATTTAATGAGAAAAAGCTTTTCGGGGTTGATTTAATAGGAGAAACTGACGAAAAGGTTAAAGTGATACGAGATAGTTTGAAAGCAGCTTTGGATCAATACAAATCCCATACGGATTTGAAAAGAAAATACATCGAATTCCAAGTCGACGACAAAATGTTTTTCAAAATATTGCCCTAGAAGAAAGTTCTTCGATTTGGTCATAAAAAAAGCTTAGTCCATAGTTTATCGGGTCGTATAGATCATTGGGATAATCGGGCCAGTGGCTTATGGATTAGCCTTACTGTCAGAGTGAGATAGGATTCACAATGTCTTCCATGTATCTATGTTATGACAGTATCGATTAGATACTTCACACATGATTTCACCTGTTGATGTTGAGATTCAACCAAATATGACATACAATGAAGAACCGATCAAAATTTTAGCTCAAGAAGTTAAAGAATTGGGAAATAAAAGTATAGCTTTAGTAAAATTTTTGGAACCGGAAGAAGCTATGAAAGTGCAACACCTGAACCACTTTTCTAGTAATATTTTCGGGGACGAAAATTTATTTAGCGAATAGAGTTGTAACAGCCTATTTTTAGTGAAATCAGAACAGTGGTTTTGGGACCCCAAATTCAATGGGAAAATTATTATTTTATTATTATTCTAATGTCTATGGGATGTTAGTAAGGTCGTACTAAAATTTCATGAAGAAATTTTGACGTTTGCATGCTTAATTAAGTGAAAAGGACTAAATCGTAAAAGCTGCAAAAGTAATGTTTTATTAGTTAAAGGTATGCAAAAAGTTTAATTGTGAGTGGAATTAAATGGTAATTAGATCATTTATATTGTTAGTGGACAAAGATGGACATAAATTAAGTGATTATAAGGTTAATTGTGAGGTTGAAAAGGTAATTCAGTAATTTGTTAAAGAAAAATATGTAAAAACAATGTATCATCTTCTTAATTGGTTTCTTTCCACTGAAAATTGATGAATGAAAAAGCCATAGCTAGGGTTTGAATCTTCGGTCACTTTGCTAGCTTGCATATCATGATAGACCTCGTATAGGTTTAGATCAGGGAAAAGCGAAAGCCTTGAATTGATCAACTACATTTTTACGCTTTGTTTTTCGAGTTAAATTTGTATGATAAAATAATGTTTTAATGTGATATTGATCTATATGTTCATGTATTATTTGACATGTATCTAAATGATGTTTATCCAACAATGTCACAATGATTATCGAGCCCCGTTTGAACCTTAGGAATTCGTAGGATACAAATGACATGTCATTAGGGTTTTCATGTTTTAGGTGCTGGTCTTGAATGTTCTACCGATGGCTGAGGTCATTCATTTGTTGCAGATACTCCACAACTCATGTGAGCAGCATCGTGGAGCTTACATTCTGACCCACAGCTCATGTGAGCACGCCCGTTTCACAACTCTAGTGGGCAATAATGTAAAGGAAAAGGAAATGTTATATGTTTAGCACACTTCGTGTAAACTTTGCCACGTATCCGATGTTATTCTAAATGGTTAAGCGAGCCTGAAAAAGGAAAGAAATGGTAAGTGTTCAAATGAATTATGTCATGAATCTATGAAAAGGTTTAAAATGGAAATGTTCAATGAAAGTATATCAATGTTCATGAAAAGGATGAATTCAAAAGTTGTATATTCATTGTAGAGGCCCAATTTAGCTCGGGCCAAAACAGTCGAATTTTTAACCTTAAATGGCCCAGTTGGGCCCAAAAGTTAAACAACATCAGGGAACCCTAGGGTTCCCTGCCTTTCCTCGTGCCGCTGCTGCCCATGTGCACCTTCGGTGCGCACAATGCTCGAGGTCTGCCACCGCGGCCACCTTGCACCAAAATAGCAAAACCCTACTCCGTTGACTTCACCAAGACCTGCAAACAAGCATGAAAGAAGAAACGAGCAGCACAAAAAGCAGAAACAATAAAAATAATGTGAATTGTATTCTCTTTTAGCTTTATAAGCCCAGAAACAAAACGATGTAAAGGGGAGTTTTCTGTTCAGTTTTTTTTTCATTTTTTGAATGTACAAAAAACCAACAAATTAGAATAAGAAAAACCTTGAAGGTGATTCTTAATATTCATTGCCATATTTATTTTTGTTTTATCTTTCTTCCTTTTTTTATATACTGAAATAAACAAAAAAAGAGGAAAAATAAACTTACAGAAGCCTTCCCGCGACCTTGTCGTCGGATGCCTTTCATCGGTGACGGAATCAGTCATTGAGAGGGTTGATAGTCATTTTTCCCTCGTTTTTTGGGTGTTTTGAGACCAGATCTAGACTTAAGGGGTCGAGGTCTTTAAAAAAGAGAAATTTTCACCTTCGCCGGCCACCTTGCGCGACGGCACTGATGCCGGCGACCGACGACCAGTACGGCAGCCAGTGGCCTGACCCTAGGCCGGATCAGGGGCGCATTTTAGAGAAAATATAAGGGAGGATTTTGTTTTTTTTAAACAAGGCATAAATGAAATTTTAAAAAAAATTAGTTTAAATAGCAGTGGTGAAACGTTGTCGTTTCGCCTAGGCCCAAAGCTCCTCAAAACGGGGTCGTTTTGACTTGGGTCAGACCGACCCGACCCGAACCGCCTAGGATCCGCGTGTTTTTGTACAAAGGGGTTATTTTTGCCCTTGGTCCTTCCGCTTTTGAGGCTGTTTGTAATTGGGTCCTATCCCCTTTTATTATTTTTTAAATTTTACGCCAGATTTCCATTTTTTCTTTCGATTTGGTCCATAGACCCTATGCTCAGGCTTTGTTAGTACGACGTTGTTTAACTAACGGGGAATATTTTCTTTTTAGTCCCCTCTCTTTCATGCGCGTTACAATTTGATCCTTTCTGTTGTTTTTATTTCCATTTCTGATCCCGAAATTTAATTTAGTTTCTAATTTAATCCTATTCTTGTTATTTAGGTTATTCTATTAGAAACTTAATCATTTTAATATCATTAATAATATTATGCAATATTATTATTATGGTATTATTATATTATTATATTCATGAACTTATACATTACACATATACATATTTGCCATGTTTCATAATCCTAAAATATATACATAGGTTTTTATAATTTTATGTATAAACACATTTTTATTTATTATTTTTATAACTTATAAACATATCTACACATCTATACATATTTTTAATTTTCATATATATATATATACTTTATATCTTATTATATATATACATATCTTTATATACGTATTTTTAATTTTCATATATATATTTTATATCTTTTTATATATATATCTTTATATATGTATTTTTAATTTTCATATCTATATACTTTGTATCTTATTATATATATATATATATATATATATTTATATACGTATTTTTAATTTTCATATATATATATACATGCTTGCATATTCCTTATTATATCTTATACTTTATACACATATACATATACATATACCCTTTTGCATTTTTATAATCATATTCACTTATTTATTTATTTTTTTCACACTTTCATTATTATTTTAAAAAAATGTTTCACTTTTATTTTTGTTATTCGGCATGCTATTGATTCGTCCTTTTTTTATCTTATTTTTGTCACTATCATTCGTATTACGTTACACTATCATATTTATTATTGTTTCGTATGCATATCCACAATGTAATTTATTCTCGCAGTTTTTTTTACGACATTGTGTTTTACTTTACTCTATACATCAAAATTTGTTTTTCGTATTTTGATATTCGAAAAAATCATACCCTAACTTACGGGGTTTCAATTTTCTCGATAAATCTAAATACGCGAATCATTTTAAACTCAAGTTTTAAACAATCTCGGGAATTAAGAAAAGATCGTGTCATAACTCACTGGGCATGGTCCCCCTTTTTTTAAAAATCTGAGATAGCCAAATATTTTCTTAAATAAGTAAATTTTTCGGCATGTATACTCGTATCAGGAATTCGATACGTTGTGTCCTAACGCATTGGATATGACATGTCGTGTTCTCGAGATGAGAATTTTTCTAAAAAATAATAAAGGTAATATTCTGTATTTGGAAATTCGAGAAGTCATGCCCTAACTTACTAGGTTTCGATTTTTCTCGCGTTGAACCTAAATAACCGAATATCCATTTAAAATTAAAATAAATGAGGTTTAAATAAAAAATAAAAGGCAAGCTTACTCTCAAAATACGAGGTGTCGTGTCCTAACTTATTGGATGTGACATCATGTTACTTCGAGATAATGAGGCATTTTTCATTTTGATTTATTCAAGTAATTTTAAAAATAACACAATATAAAGAGGGATCGTATTTTTAAATTCTTTTCGAGTTTTTTTAATTTTCGATGCTAAGACACTAATTAATCAATTAGGTACCAATTTTGGGCGTTACGAGGGTGCTAATCCTTCCTCGTACGTAACCGACTCCCGAACTCGTCTTTTTGAATTTCGTAGACCAAAAAGCGTTATTTTAATAAATCGAACCATTTATCAAAAATAGCCATTTTTTACAGTGATTCGATCATACCTCATCAAAAAGGATTGGTGGCAACTCCCGTTTTCATTTTTGTTTTCAAAATCTAAGTCGACCCCGTTTTATCAAAAAAATGGTGTCAAAGCTTGGCGACTCCACTGGGGATATAAGAGAGTCAGGCCGTAAATTGATTAACTTTTGTCTTTTTGTTGGAAGTTGAAATTTTGATTTTTAATGCAAACACAATTGATGCCAAATCTAAATCATGTGTCGGATTATTCTTTTCATGCAACTTTAACTGTCTGGAAGCATAAGCTACCACTTTACCTTCCTGCATCAAAATGCAACCTAAACCATTCAGAGATGCATCACTAAAAATTACAAATTCTTTACCCGATTCAGGCTGAACTTAAACTAGTGCCTTGGTCAACGGTGCTATCAATTGGTTAAAAATTTATTGGCATTTCTCGGGCCATTCAAGCTTCACATCATTCTACAACAATCGCGTCACCAGAGTAGCTATCATCGAGAACCCTTTGATGAATCTTCTATAATAACCAGTTAATCCCAGAAAAATTCTAACTTTCGATACATTTCTCGGAGGTTTCCAATCAACAACTACTAAAATTTTACTCCGATCCATTTTGATGCCTTCAGTTGATACTATATGTCCCAAAAAATTGACTTCTCGAATCCAAAATTCACATTTACTAAATTTGGTAAACAATTGCTTCTCACACAGGGTCTGTATTACAATTCTCAAATGTTCGGCATGCTCAGACTCATCTATGTCTAAATACAATTTGAAAATTTTGTTCATCAAATCCATAAATATTGCAGGTGCATTAGTTAATTAATTAAAAAGGACTAAATCGTAAAAGATGTAAAATTTGATCGCTATTTGATTTGAGTGATTAAATGGTTAATTGAATAAAGGAAAAAGGGACTTAAATGGTAATTAGACCATTTAATAATGTAGTGGACGGTTTTGGGCAACTAAAAGCATGAAAATTTTATGATTATTAAATGGACAAAATGGTAATTTGATTATTAAATTAAATAAAATAAAAACCAAAAGATTATATCATCATTTTCATGTCTTCTTTACGAATTAAAAGAAGAAGGAAACCATGGTTATACCTTCAAGCTTCGTAACCTTGTTCCGGTGATAGATACTGGTTAGAGGTGTTACAATAACATCTACATGAAGAAATGTCAAAGTATAGGGGCATTTTGGTAATTTTCTATTATCCTCGATTTTTCATCCGTTCTTGATATAAATTAATAATTTCATTCAATCTATCAATTTAGAAAGTAGGTCAATTTATTTTATGCAATTAATTCATTTATGACATTTTTACAAAATTACCCCTAAAGTTTTACTTTTATTCAATTTAGTCCCTAGGCCTAAAACATGCAAATTAACCATTTTTACCCAAAATTGAGCCTAGAAGAATACTTATGGCATTCAAAGCAGCCCATTCATGGAAAATTTTCAGATCAAATCCTTGTACTTTTACTATTTTAACAATTTAGTCCCTAATTAGAAAATTCATCAAAAATCACTTAATAAAATACTTTTAAATAACAACTAATATTTAAAATTCATCATTTAACATCTAAAACCACAAGGTTCATCAATTGCAACATTCAAAATCTTTAACAGTTTAAAAATCGAAGGTACGAGCTAGCTGGACCTAGTTGCAACTATCTCAAAAACATAAAAATTAAAAGAAACGGGGCTAAAACAGACTTACATGCACCATCCAAAGCATGGACGAAGCTTGAAGGTATAACCATGGTTTCCTTCTTCTTTTAATTCGTAAAGAAGACATGAAAATGATGATATAATCTTTTGGTTTTTATTTTATTTAATTTAATTATCAAATTACCATTTTGTCCATTTAATAATCATAAAATTTTCATGCTTTTAGTTGCCCAAAACCGTCCACTACATTATTAAATGGTCTAATTACCATTTAAGTCCCTTTTTCCTTTATTCAATTAACCATTTAATCACTCAAATCAAATAGCGATCAAATTTTACATCTTTTACGATTTAGTCCTTTTTAATTAATTAACTAATGCACCTGCAATATTTATGGATTTGATGAACAAAATTTTCAAATTGTATTTAGACATAGATGAGTCTGAGCATGCCGAACATTTGAGAATTGTAATACAGACCCTGTGTGAGAAGCAATTGTTTACCAAATTTAGTAAATGTGAATTTTGAATTCGGGAAGTCAATTTTTTGGGACATATAGTATCAACTGAAGGCATCAAAATGGATCTGAGTAAAATTTTAGTAGTTGTTGATTGGAAACCTCCGAGAAATGTATCGAAAGTTAAAATTTTTCTGGGATTAACTGGTTATTATAGAAGATTCATCAAAGGGTTCTCGATGATAGCTACTCTGGTGACGCGATTGCTGTAGAATGATGTGAAGTTTGAATGGCCCGAGAAATGCCAATAAAGTTTTAACCAATTGATAGCACCGTTGACCAAGGCACTAGTTTAAGTTCAGCCTGAATCGGGTAAAGAATTTGTAATTTGTAGTGATGCATCTCTGAATGGTTTAGGTTGCATTTTGATGCAGGAAGGTAAAGTGGTAGCTTATGCTTCCAGACAGTTAAAGTTGCATGAAAAGAATAATCCGACACATGATTTAGATTGGGCATCAATTGTGTTTGCATTGAAGATTTGGTGACACTATCTATATGGCAAAAAATGTCACATTTATACCGATTATAAGAGTTTGAAGTATTTAATGTCGCAGAAAGACTTGAAACTGAGACAGCGCAGATGGCTCAAGTTCCTAAAAGAATATGATTTAATTATTGATTATCATCCAGGTAAAGCAAATGTAATGGCTGATGCTCTGAATAGAAAATCTCTGTTTGCTTTGCGAGCATTGAATATGCGGTTGCCATTGTTCATTGATGGTTTGATTTTAGCTGAGTTAAAAGTTAAACCATTATTCCTACAACAGATTTGTTAAGCTTAGAAATGCGATGATGCGTTGATAGCTAAACGAAAATTATGTGAGATGACTCTTGATTCAGATTTCCAGATAGGGTCCGATGATTGCTTACTTTTTAGAGGTAGAGTTTGTGTACCGAGGGATTTAGAGTTAATTCAAAAGATTTTATATGAAGCTCATTATGGTAGATTGTCCGTTCATCTTGGTATTGGTGGCCGGGAATGAAGCGTGAGATTTCAAATTTCATATTGAGATGTTTAGTATGTCAGCAAGTAAAACCAGAACATCATGTACCTTCTGGTTTGTTGCAGCCAGTGATGATACCAGAGTGGAAATCGGAGTGAGTTACTATGGATTTCGTATCCGGTTTACTCCTATCTCTAAAAAAATGCTATTGGGATTGTTGTTAATCGTCTCACGAAGTCAGCACATTTTATTCCAGCACTTACATATTACTCCATTGAGAGATTAGCTAAATTATACATCTCTAAGATTATTAGATTGCACGGAATGCCAGTTTCTATTATTTCAGATAGAGATCCATGATTTACATTGTGATTTTGGCGTAAGTTGTAGGAAGCTCTAGGTTCACAGTTACTCAGACAGATGGTCAGTCTGAATGAGTAATTCAGATACTCGAAGATATGCTTCGTTGTTGTGTATTAGAATTTGAAGGCAACTGAGATAAATATTTGCCGTTGGTTGAATTTGAATACAATAACAGTTATTAGTCAAGTATAAATATGGCATCGTACGAAGCTCTGTATGGTCGTAAATGTCGAACTCCTTTGTATTGGTTTGTATTGGACCGAGCTTAGTGAGAAAAAGATACACGGGGTCTATTTGATTCGTGAAACTAAAGAAAAAGTAAAAGTAATGCGTGACAGTTTGAAAGCAGCTTTAGATCGACAAAAGTCATATGCAGATTTGAAACGTAAAGATATTGAATTTCAGATCGGCGACAAAGTATTTTTAAAAGTCTAGCCTTGGAAGAGGATTCTTCCTTTCGGTCGCGAAGGGAAGCTTAATCCGCGATTTATCGGCCATATGAGATAATTGAAAGAGTAGGGCCAGTGGCGTATCGGTTAGCTTTACCATCAGAGTTAGAAAAGATTCATAATGTGTTTCATGTATCCATGCTTCGATGGTACCGATTAAACCCTTTGCATATAATTTCTCTAACTGGTGTTGAGATTCAGCCTGACATGTCGTATAATGTAAAATTAATCAAAATTTTGACACTAGAAACTAAGGAGTTAAGAAAGAAAAAGCAACTTCAGTCAAGGTTCTTTGGGAATGTCACGGAATAGAGGAGGCCACCTGGGAACCCGAAGAAGTTATGAGAAAACAATATCCTAATCTATTTTCTGGTAAGATTTTTGGGAAGAAAATTTCTTAGGAGGGGAGAGTTGTAACAACCCGTTTTAACTGAAAAAGTAAAAGTGGTTTCTGGACCACAAATTTGATGTCAAAAAATTTATTTTATTATTATTTTAAGGTCTGCAGCATGATAATAGCATCGTATAATAAATTTCGTGAAGAAATTTTATCGTTTGTATGCTTAATTTGATAAAAAGGACTAAATCGCGTAAGGTACAAAACTTAGGTTCTACTAGAAAAAGGTGACAAGTTGTTATGAAATTAAAATATGAGTGGCCTTAAATGGTAATTAGATTATAATTATTTTTAGTGGACAAAGATGGAAATTAATTAAGCATTATAAAGGATTATAAGTAAGGTTATTTTGGTAATTAATGAAATAAGCTAAAATTAAATTAAGAAAAAGAAAGACATCATCTTTCTACTTCATTTTACCAACCGAAAATTAGTTTGGGAAGCCATTAATGACCATCAAAGCATTCAGCCATTCTTAGTTCTCACGCATGTGAGTATTTTTCATCCTATTTTTAATAATTTCCATGTTTTTGGAGTCGTAGTTTACTCTAGCTAGCTCGAGGACTAATTTGCAAAACTGTTAAGAGTCTAGGATTTTACCATGAATGTATGTTATTTTTTTTATGTTTGAAAGATGAAAATGAATATGTAATGATAGTTAAGCAACTTTTGTAAAGGAAATTTTAATAAAATTATCATTTAAGGATTTTATTGAAAAATAGGAAAAAAATCATGGTGAAAATGTGAAATAAATGAAATGTAGGGCCTGCTAAGGCCTTAGATGATATTCGGCTAGCATGCGTGTAGACTAAATTGCATGAATTTGCATTTTTACGAGCAAGGGACTAAATTGTATTGAATTCAAAATTTTAGGGGCCAAAGCGTAATTTTTCCAAAATATGATTTTTGGATTAAATTTAATAGAATAAAATTGAATGAGCTAAATTTGATTATATAGATCAAGAATAGCAACGTACGGATTTAGATCGGGGAAAAGAAAAAGTATTAGATTAATCAATCGTTTTTCTCCGTTCGTGTTTGAGGTAAGTTTGTATATTTAATTAGCATTGAATTATGTTTGATTTAAATGCTTTTGTGCTATATTCTTGGTATAACGACTCTACGGAAGTATCCAGCGAAGTTTCGATGACTTTTGGATCCCGTTTGAACCTGAGGAATATATAAGATACAAATGATATGTCATTTAGGGTTATTGTGTTTCGGGTGCTGGTCTTGTATGTCTTACCGGTGGCTGAGTTT
The DNA here is from genome assembly GCA_008044935.1 of Gossypium turneri. Taxonomy (NCBI): domain Eukaryota; kingdom Viridiplantae; phylum Streptophyta; class Magnoliopsida; order Malvales; family Malvaceae; genus Gossypium; species Gossypium turneri. The sequence goes on along the minus strand of CP032572.1, from coordinate 19,625,153 downwards.
CTGGCATGTATTATGGTTACTTGACAGTTTGTGTCAGCAGCATCATGTAGCTACGTCCTAACTAACAGTTTGTGTGAGCAAACCCATTTGTGGCTTGAGAAAGAACATTGATACGAGATATGAGATAGTAGTGGTTTCGACCACATGTTGGCACATAGTGTGCGAGATTCCTGCGTATTTGATATTATTCTAGTGGTTCAACGGGTATGAAAAAGGGAAGATTCGACTAATGCTTCAATAAGTGATATTATAAAAGTATGGAAAGGTATGAGTTGATGATGTTTTATATATGCTTAGCCATATGCTTGAAAGTATGAATGTTTAAAAGTAGTGTATATACAAGTTATGATGTTATTGAGATAATTTGCTAAACTATAAGATTATCTTGCTTGAAAGGCTGTTGTTGCTTCGGCTAGTGCAAAATCATATTGGTTTATCTCAAATTGTTTTTATGCTTATAAATGGAAATGGTAAGCTTTGTTTATGAATTACGAAATTACTAAGCATTACATGCTTACTTCATGTTAATTTCTTTGTGTTTCTAGATAATCGGGAGCTCGTGCGGGTTGGAAGTTGTCGGGAATTCCATCACACTATCCATTGGTTATATCGGTATATTTTGATGATTTTGAGTCATGGTTATAATGGCATTTATAGGCATTTTGTTTAATGACTTTAGCCATTATGTGTGGCTTGTATATGTGTTATTTTGGTTGATAAACTAGTTGGTATGATATTAAGAATAAATGGTATTATGTGTGGCTGTTAATTTGATGTTTGTGTTAGGTAAGTTGATCGTAAGAAAATGTTGATGGAAATGGTATGGTAACTTTGAATGTAGTTGGTTTTGGTCTAATTGGTAAGATGCATGATAGGTATGTGATAGCACTAGAAAGAACATAGGTTTTCCCCTTATTTATTGGTTTAAATTTTCCCCTTTAGTTATCCTTAGTATGTATTTTAGCATTTTCAGTTTAGTAAATTGCATTTTATAACCCAGTGAATCCTAGCCTATTTTATCTTTAGTTTTGCTTTTTGCATTAATGTAGTTGTATGAGTTAATTCCAGATTGCGTCCAGAATTGTCGTCGCACCTAATAGCTATCCAAATAAGAATTAAAATTGCGTGAGCTGTCCAGTCTGGTATAACCAACCTTTACGTACAAGGACAAAATCATTTTGGGGAAATGACACCTGTATTACAGAGAACGACGTAAAAGGTGGATATGATAAGAAAAAGGGGCTTCTTGAGCTTTTTTCGAATCATCATATTCATCATCCTACCTCGAAGCTTACAGCCATGGTAGCTTAAGCCTCTCACGGGTGAGCCAACATGAAAACTAGATGCAAAATAGCTTCTTACGAGGAGACGTAAGTGCGAGAGAAGATGGAATAGAGAGACTTAGTCGAGTTGTTTAGGGAAAGTATTCTCCACTCGATTCTTCTTATTTCTTTCTAAATGCCGGTGATTATTCTTTGTTTTCTGTTTCTATACAAGTACACATGAATTCTTGGTTAAATTTTATCTTATTCAATCTAGCTTTTATTGTTTAATCTTAGGGTTTGAATTATTTTTAACACGGAAGTGTTATTGCAGTCCCTAACACTGGAAAGTGGAGTGACAGTTTGAGCCAATAAGTATTACAATGGAATTTGAGTGAGGATTAGAGGAATTTAATCCATCTGTTGTTAATAGTGCCTAATTACCATCATCGAAAGGTGAGGTTAATATGTACGTTTAAGTCTCAGAATAAATCTAGGAGTGACGCTGGGTAAGATGTACATTGAATTTTATTGCCTCAACAATCACCTATCTTTTTATACCTTGTGAGCACTTAGCATTCTGCTAAAGATTCATGTTGAGGATCCCAGTTTATGATTATCATATTTTATTTTATTATTTTTAAGTTATTACATCGACAACTATCCTTACAATTTATCTTGTTTATATCTAGTTATTGCACCAACATTAAAAGACAAAAGACTACCATCCCTGTGGGATCTATATCCGATAAACTCATATTTGTCTGCTATACTAGCATTGACAGTGTATGCTTGCACATTATTGTTATGACGTTAAGCAGCCGATCAAGTTTTTGGCATCGTTGCCGAGGATGGCATTTGTTTGATGTTTATTTTTTGTTTTTCTGTGTTTTTGTACTTTTTTTCCTTATATAATATTTAGTATTCACTAACTGTTTCTTTTCCTTTGTCGCTTTTTCTTTAACTTCACTTTAGGTTTTTTATGACACGAAGAAATTTAGATTTTCTTACCGCCTTTGATCCAGAAATTAAAAGGACCGTTCAGAGTAGATATCGAAAACAAAGAAATATGGCTTTACCAAGAAACAATGCAGACATACCCTCGATGCAACAACAAAATGTTAATAACCCATTGCTGCCACAAGATGCTCGCATACAAAATAGGACTATACGGGATTTTGTAGTACCTGTTTTGGATGATTTACAACCAGGAGTTGTTAGGCTAGTAACCCAAGCTGGAAATTTTGAACTCAAGCTAGTAATGTTTCAAATGGTGAATTCTAATGGACAATATGCTGGACTGCCACAAGAAGATGCGCGAGAACATCTTAAACCCTTTTTATTGATCTGTGTTTCCTTTAGTCAACAAGGTTTTCCTAATGATGCCTTGAAGATGCAATTATTTCCTTATTCCCTACAAGGAAGAGCCCATACTTGTTTTTTTGGACTACTTACCAGACCAATTACTTCTTGAGATGCCCTAGCAACACAGTTTGTTTTTCGATTTAACCCATCGACACTAAATGCTTGTCTTTGAAATGATATTACTTCTTATCATCAACTGGATGATGAAAATCTTCACACCACATGGGAAAATTATAAATCCTTACTTTGATATTGTCCCATGCATGACATTCAACTAGAAACACAAATTGAGATTTTCTATAATGAGTTGAATTCACATGCAAGGAATCTTGTCGACGCATCAACCAATAGACCTTTGCTAGATTGTACTTATAATGATGCTATGAGAATTCTTGAGAGAATTGCTCAGAATGATTATGAATACCCTATCTCCTGAGCTGCACAAGCAAAAACTACTCTACGATTTATTGAATTGGATGCAATAACTGTACTAAGTGCTCAAGTTTCTTCTCTCACAAACATGATTAAAAATATGCTAGGGACTAGTGGCATTGCACCTATACAAGTCACTCATCAAGTTGATGTTCCTAATTTTTTGTTGTGAGATTTGTAATGACAATCATAGTTATAAAGATTGTCCACAACATGCAAAGAATGTCTGTTATATTAGTAACACCCGTAACAATTCTTATGGTAATTCTTACAACAACTCTGCACACAACGAACAATTTTGGGGAACGCAGAATGCTGGACAAAATCCTGTGACATTCAGTTATGGGAATACATCTACTCAGGGCAATTATAATCCCAGACAAGGGAACTACAATCAAGAATAGCGGAACTACAATCAACACACTCAGATGCATCTGCAACAAGGCCAGACATATCCACACCAAAATTTGATGCCACCACAACACTCTTCAATCCCAAATCAACATGTTCAAGGACATCGACAGCAACTATACACTCAAGCTTCTACTTTTGATCCATTAGAAACTCTTGAGGCATTAATAAAGGAGCATATTACTTGCATGGAAGCTATCGTACAAGGGAATTCATCTTCAATTCAAGCATTGGAAGCACAATTAGGATAACTTGCTTCAAATCTAAATACTCGACCGCCAGGTTCATTACCTAGTGACACGAAAAGTCCTAGCCTGAGGGTGAAAGAACATTGTAAGGCTATCACTCTTAGGAGTGGTAAACAAACTAGTGAACCGATTATCGACTCTACTTTAGCACCTCAAGATACGGATGGAGTGATCATTGGTGAGAAGGTTGAATCTAAAGAATTTGTCGATACATCAGACAAAGAAGTTCCACAAATTGTCACTCATATGCCTAATGCCTGACCTTCGAAACTGTCGACATAATCAAAGGTGCTGGCGCAAGCAGATATATCTCTACCTTTACCTTTCCTACAAAGATTCAGGAAGAATGGGTCTAAGAAGAAGTATCAGCAGTTCCTAGACACACTGAAGCAACTGCAACTCAACATTCCTTTAGTGGACGCTCTGGTACAAATTCCAATTTATGGGAAATTTATGAAAGACCCTTTGTCCAAGAAGAGAAAGCTCGCTGATATTGAAAGTATTACACTCACAGAAGACTGTAGTGTTGTTTTGACAAACAAGTTACCCTTTAAATTGAAAGATCCTGGGAGCTTTACTATCCTATGTTCAATTGGCAATCATTATTTGGGCAAAGCTTTATGTGACATGGGAGCTAGCATTAACCTAATGCCACTATCTACTTTTAGAAAGTTGGGAACTGTTCACATGAAATCTACTACAGTGACATTACAACTAGCCGATTGACCCTTGGCTCAACCTGAAGGGCAAATAAAAGATGTCTTAGTTCGTGTGGATACATTCATTTTTCTGGATGATTTCATCATACTCGACTGTGAGGCAGACAAGGAGGTTCCCATAATCTTGGGGCGACCATTTTTAGCCACCGACCAAACTCTCATTGATGTTTATAAAGGTGAACTAACCATGTGACTTAATGATGAGCAAGTCACCTTCAGTGTTGTTGAATCTTTTTGAAGCAAAGACAAAGAAGAATGTCATACCAATAGACAAGCCGAAGTATCGAATCGAGAAATTGAGAACATTCTTGAGAAGGTTGTAAAACCTTCAAAGAAAGATTGGTCTTCTCGATTGGATGACGTTTTATGGGCATTGTGGACAACATACAAAACTCCATTAGGGATGTCTCTCTATCAATTTGTTTGTGGGAAAGCATGTCACTTGCCAATTGAACTGGAACACAAAACAATGTGGGCAATTAAGCAAGTGAACATAGTCTATGAAGCGGCTGGAAAGAAAAGATTGTTGGATATCACTAAACCAGAGGAGATTAGGAGAAATGCTTATGAAAATGCTACAATTTACAAGGAAAAGACTAAACAATGGCATGACAAGAGTATTTTACAGCGACAATTTATCGTGGGTCAACAGGTTTTATTATTCAATTCTCGACTCAAATTGCACCCAGGTAAATTGTTTTCACTTTAGTCTGGACCTTTTGAAGTTGTCAACGTATTTCCTCATGGTGCAATCACAATTTGAGATTTACGTGATGGACACCAATTCAAAGTAAATGGATAGAGGCTGAAACACTATTTTGGCAACAATGATGAAAAGTAGGCAGAGACCATAAATTGGTCGAAAAGTTTTAATTTTTAATTAGTACTCCTTGATTTCAGTTTATTTTATTTAGGTTTTGTTAAAGTTTATTTTTCTTCCTTTTTGCATAATGATTAGGTACCATTGTCAACGCATTGGAATCTTACTGTTAATGCATTCCATAAGTTTATACTACCAGTTATAACTTATCAAAATTTAGAGAAATTCAGATTCTACAATTGGATCAAAACTCACTGAGCCGTTTGATCCTTCTAAGCGAGCACAATTTCTATTAGACACAACTATTCTCGCCAGCCCTATATCTCTCCACAAAACAACATGCCTCTCCATCTTCCTCTTTCACCCACTATAAATTCTCTTCCACTATATCGACTGTAGCACATTTAAGTAACCATTTTTATTTCTTTTCTCTTATCAAAACCATATCTTTTTAGCTTTAAATTGTTCTCCCTCAACAAAAGATGGCCAAAATAAGAGGCTCGGTCAAGAAATCCACTAAGTCTACTAGAGAACATGCGTCCTCTACTACCACAGTTCGTGAATCGGAGTCCCCCAGGCCATTACAGATAAAGGAGCCAGTAATCTTTTTGAATAAAGTGGTAAAGGAACGATTTCATGACAACTTATTGAAGTGAAACTTCCATCTCGAGCAGGGCATTTCCCTTTCACCACAACAAGACTTGGGTAAACAAGTCTCTAGAACCATTTCGGAGTTAAAATGGGAAACCTTTTGCACCCATCCTGGATGTTACTCGCCTTCACTGGTACATGAGTTCTACGCTAATCTCTACGATTATGAGTTATTGTTCATTTTCGTTCGAGAAGGTTTAATACCATGGGACATTGCAAAAATCAACTAGCTGTACAATACCAAGGTCGATGTCTATGAGCACTTTGAGTTCATGGATGACATCATAGATGAAAAACAAGACCTGTTGGTGAGAGACCCATGTGTCGAGGGAGCAGTCTGGACGGGTTCCGTCAAAAGAACTATAGGATGCACCGTCACTTCTTGAAACTTTAAGGCAAATTTTGGTTTCATTTTGTCAATTGCAGGCTCAAACCCTCCACTTATAGCACCACAGTCACCCTACATAGAATGTGTCTGATACATTTTATTATAAATGGCAGAAAAATTTATGTAGGCACAATACTTCACCAAGAAATAGCTGACTGTGCTGCAAGGTAGACTGGGATCCTAGTTTTCCCATCACTGGTGATGTTATTATGCCAGCAAAGAGGAATCGTACCCTGTGTTGGTGAGGAAGTTTTGGAAAATAAGGGCCCAATCAATGAAGCCTCTGTAGAAAGAATGACTCGAGCCAAGGACACGCTGATACTAAAGGAGGCGAAGACCAGCAAGACAAGAAAGGGTAAAGCCAAAGTTGATAGAAAATGAACAAATCTGAATGCAGAGACATCATTATGGCGCAAACTGAAGGATGCCAAAAAAATGGTAAATTCCATCAACAACAGACAGATCAGGCTTGTTGCTACAGTAGAAGATATGGAGAAATCCAAGAATTTGTTTTATGCTTTTACCAAAGCCTAGAATAGTTCTATTGTAGCAACATTAGGCCAACTGAGCCCATCCCCACTACCGAAATTCCTTGTGTTTCCACCAATCTTTCACAATTATGACCTCTCTTCCTCAGATGATGACTTAGAAGATCAAGATAGATCAGTGGCATCCCCACCCATTGTGCAGGTTTCTGATACTGAGAAAGAAGAGGAATCTAGGGACATTGAAGAATGCTTGCGAACAATTGATAGCTTCTTTGAGGATGGTCTTTTTGTTGATCAAGATGACACTATTGTTGAGAAGGAAGTTATTGTTGCAGAAGAGGAAGTTGTTGCTGAAGAAGAAAAGTTGCTAAAAATGAGAAAGAAAAAGAAGAAGATTCTATTGAGAAGACTGTCACCGCACTTGAGCTTGTAGGTGCAAATATTGATAATTTGGAGTGAACTGGAGTGAGACTGGCAGAAGTTGCCGAGGTAACCAGTGAGGAGCAATGTAATTCATTGGCAGTAGTAGTCTACACTGGACCACTCCAAGTGGCCTCTACTACACAAACAGCAGTTGATGATGCAGGGGCAGAGTCGCAAACTGAGGAGCAATCTAAAAACCGCACAAAGCCTAAAGAAAAAGAAAGGGAAGTGCTCCAAGGATAAAAAATGAAAGAAGGAGAAGAAGGAAATGAGGAGAAAAAAACATCATACAGCAACATCGACGGCTGTGGATAACTGAGTTAGTTTATTTTAAGCTTTAGTTGTAGTATTCATGCATTGCATGTAGCTGTAGGTTTTATACATTATCATTGAATTTTTTGTTTTTTTATTGTCATTACATTTTCATGTTAGTGCACTAGGGACAATGCGAGCTTTAAGTTTGGGGAATACTCATGGGGCTTGGAAATGCACCCACATTTCAATTTTTTTTTTCAAGGGAAAGAAAAAGAAGAGCTCCAAGGATAAAAAATGAAAGAAAGAGGAGAAAGAAACATCATGCAGTCACATCGACGGCTACGAATATGAGTTAGTTTATTTTAAGCTTTAGTTGTAGTATTCATGCATTGCATGTAGTTTTAAGTTTTATTTTAATAAGTATACACTGTCATTGCATTTTTTTTATTTTCATTACATTTTTATGTTAGTGCATTAGGGAGAATGTAAACTTTAAGTTTTGGGGAATGCACATGGGCCTTGAAAATGCACCCACATTTTAAAAAAAAATTTTTCGAAAATGAAGCATGCAAGGTTTAATTATAGTTAATGAAAATTGTTCAAAAATTTTTATTGCAATCGATGCTTAATTATTGAATCATGTAAATTATTATGAATGAGTTGGATAAATTTGACAGTAGGTTGTAGCTTCAATACTTTGATGAATGGATTAGGTTGAGTTAGTAATGGATGATTGCTATTATTCCTTAAATCTTGAATGAATCTACTTTTGACAATTGCTTATATATGTATATATATAGTTATAACTTAGAGACACTCCAAAGTGGGTGTAGTATGGAATGTTGAAAAGGGAACACTCTAATATAAGCGTTAGAAAAATTAATCTAGCCAAAGGCTGTCCCTGCATGAGTGTGTGTCGGTGCAATTACGTACTCCCTGGGAGTTTGTTGTACCTTATCGTTACTTCTCAGCAACAAGGTACAGTAATGCAACGATATCCCGTATTCTAAAAAAATATATAAAATATATAAAATAAATATGTATATATATAATATATAAATACTTGGTATTGTACAATAAATGTTGTATTGGTAGATTAAGGTATGATGCTAGCATCGATGAAGTTGCAACCTTATTCATTCATGCTTATGAATTGTTGATGCAATATTCTTTCATTTGAATGTGGTTCTTCCATTGGGAATTTAAAGGGTTCAAGTTGCTAGAATGATCATTTGCCTTAGTAATTTTTTTTTAACCTTGCAGGTTTCTATTTTACTTGAGAACAAGTAAAAACTCAAGTTTGGGGGTGTGATAGCACTAGAAAGAACATAGGTTTTCCCCCCTTACTTATTGGTTAAATTGTTCCCATTTATACATTTTAGCATTTTCAGTTTAGTAAATTGCATTTTATAACTCAGTGAATCCTAGCCTATTTTATTCTTAATTTTGCTATCTTTTCGCATTAATGTCGCTGCATGAGTTAATTCCAGTTGCATCTAGACTTGTCGCCACACCTGGCAACTGTCTAGATAAGAACTAAAATTACGTGAGCTGTCTAGTCTGGTATAACCAACCTGTACATACAAGGATATAATAATTTTAGGGAAAGGACACCTATATTGTGTAGGAGGACATAAAAGGTGGATGTGAGAAGAAAATGGGGCTTCTTGAGCTTTTTTCGGATCATCATCTTCACCATGCTACCTCGAAGCTTGTAGCCATGGCAACTTAAGCCTCTCACGGGTGCGCCAACATGAAAACAAGATGCAGACTAGCTTCTGACGGGGAGACCTAAGTGCTAGAGAAGAGGGAATAGAGAGACGCAGTCGAGTTGTCTAGGGATAGTACTCTCCACTCAATTCTTTCTAAATGCTAGTAATTATTCTCTATCTTCTGTTTGTATGCAAGTACACATGAATTCTTGGTTAAATTTTATCTTATTTAATCTTGCTTTTATTGTTTAATCTTGGGGTTTGAATGTTTTTGAATATTGAAGTGTTATTGCAATCACTGAATCTGGAAAGTGTAGTGCCAGTTTGAGCCAACAAATATTACAACGGAAGTTGAGTGAGGATTAGAAGAATTTAATCCACTCGTTTTTAATAGTGCTTTATTGCCATCATCAGAAGGTGATGTTAATATGCATGTTTACGTCTCAGATTAAATCGAGGAGTGACGCTGGGTAAGATATACATTGAATTTTATTGCCTCGACAATCACCTATCTTTTTATACCTTGTGAGCACTTAGTATTTTGCTGAAGATTTATGTTGGGGATCCCAGTTTATCATTATCATCTTTTATTATATTGTTTTCAAGTTATTGCATCGACAACTATCCTTACAATTTATCTTGTTTATATCTAGTTATTGCACCGACATTAATAGACAAAAGACTACCATCCCTGTGTGATCTATATCTGACAGACTCACATCTGTCTACTATACTTGCATCAACAATGTACGCTTGCACAATATTGTTGTTACATTAAACAGCTGATCAGTATGCAAATGGTTATAATGATACTTATTGTGTATATATTTTGGTGTATGAACAATATGACAATTGTGGCTTTATGGTTGTCCAATTGGTTTGAGTTCAACATGAATGAATTGGATAGTTGTTTAGGTAAATTTGATTGTGGAAGCCATTTTGGCATATTGTTTGAATGGATAGTTTCTATGTTGTGTAAGCTAGAATATGCATATGTAAAGTTTGTCTTAAATGCTTGATTATAGGTTCAAATGGCTTGTACAATTAATTCGGAGCATAAAAATTTTCTTTTAAAATTAATTCGGAGCATAAAAATTTGCTTTTAAAACTAATTTGAAGCATAAAAATTTGCTTTTAAAATTAATTCGCATCACGTTCAATCAGTATGTCCCTAAAAAGGAACCTCGAGACCCTAAAACATGCAACAAAAATGGTTCGGGTCCAAACCGAGAACATTAAAAATTTTTCGAATACTTAAACAAATAAAAATAATTTATTTCACTATTCACAATAAAACTGTCCACTTGCGCAATAGTCACTAATTTAATTATAACTTGAGTTAAAAAATATAAAATTTAGATCTGTAAATTTTTCCTGAAAGTAGACTCATATATCTTAAGTAGACTCATATATCTTCTTACAATAAATTTTTTAAAATTTTTAGTTTAGCCAAATAGTACAGTTTATTCATTAAAGTCTCCCCTATTTCACTGCTCGACAGTTCTGACCCCTCTTCACTAAAAATCAATTATCTCATTGTATAGAATTTGGATAATGTTATAGTTTGTTTTTTTTTTTTTTGAAAATACACTCACTAAGGAATCTAGACATATAAATTATGACCCATAATTCCATCTGTACAATTTTTAATGATTTTCTAAAGTCAGAGCAGAGGATTTCAAAAACCATTCTGACCCTGCCTTGCTAAATTTCAAATATCTCATAATATATAATTCCTTTGTCTACATAGTTTCTTTCATGTGAAAATAGACTCGATAAGCTTTAATTCTATATCTCATTCACTCTCTAATTTCATTTCTACTATCCTTGGTTATTTTCAAAATCACGTTAATGCTGCTATCCAAAAACTGTTCCATTGCAAATTTTTACTGTTCTATAATTTCTTTGTATTAGCTATCATTTGAGCATACATGATACCAAAACATGTTCTTAAATATGCTATTCATTAGCCATATCATAAGGACACACACACAAAATGATTAACTCCCTATACATGCCATAACTTTAAACGTTTGATTCACAAAATACCGAGATGGTCTGTTGATAGTGTAAAATGATCTCCGACATCCTTACGATCCCCAAATTGGCTTGGCTATACTATAAAAAAATAGGAAAATAAAAGGGGTAAGCATAAATCTTAGTAAGTTTACAAGCAAATAAATAACAACATTTATCATAGATAATTATACTCATAAATTATCATCAAGTATCATGATCTTTACTTTCTTCTTTACTTAATCTCTTGCTTGTTTACTTACTTGCTTACTTAAATAACTCATGATTATAACTTACTCCTCCCTTGCTGAAATTTCTTTCTCAACTGATAACTGAGATATTCTTAATTCTTATAACTCACCTGAATCTATTACCTGAACTTTCATGTAACATAGTCTGTTTACTAGCCAGTTGAACCACTTGGAATAGTAAGGATACTTGGGTCTCTTATCTGATAATAATATGCCAAAGCCATGTCCCAGACTTGGTCTTACATGGGATGTTTTCTATACTGCAAATGCCATATCCCAGATATGGTCTTACATTGGAGTTCTCATATCGGTGCCCATGCCATGTCCCAGACATGGTCTTACAGAGGACCTCTCATCTCGGTGCAACGCCATGTCCCAGACATGGTCTTACGTGGGACCTCTCATAATCTCAATAATGCCAATGTCATGTCCCAGACATGGTCTTACATGGGATCTCATTCCCTTAATGTCATGACATTTGTATCCGATACATTCCTAATGTTTCAACGGGACTCTTTAACATTTATTCTATATCATATCATACTTGAGTCAACATTAAATAATTTCATGAAATAAGTACATAATTGCTGGAAAATAACAACATTAATAATAATTATTGAAATATTGCATTTATTTACTATAAACTTACCTCGGTACAAAATATAATCAAATCTAGCAACTTAATCCTCAACCTTTTTCTTTCCCCTGTCTATCTCCGGATTTCATTCCTCTTGATCTATAATAGCAAATTTAGCTTATTGAATACTCACATTCATCAAAACAGTCATTGGCTCGAACTTTGGCAAAATTATAATTTTGCCTCTAAACTTTTTCATATTTACACTTTTGCCCCAAAGTTCAGAAATTAAACTTCATCCCTTATTCTTATGTTTTAGGACATGCTGAACATCTTTCCCTTCTATGGCAACATCAAATTCCCACTCTAACATATACTTATGAACATTAGGTATTTTTACCGATTATGTCTTTTTACTCGTTTTCACTTAAAATCGCCTAGCAAAAGTTGTTTAACATAATTTCATGCTTTTTATTCTACCATAAAACATCAAAATAAACACATTTCACCTATGGGTAATTTTCCAAATATGAACCCTAACATGAATTAATGGTAGAATAAGCTAAACCGAGCTACGAGGACTTCAAAACATAAAAAAAACATTAAAAACGAGGCTTGGATGCACTTACTATGAGCTTGAGAAAGTGAAGAAACCCTAGCTAGTTTCCCCTTATAAAATTTGGCCATAGCTTAAAGATAAGCACATTTTTCCATCTTTTTCCCTTTTAATTCTTTTTATTACCAAATGACTAAAATGCCCTTCATTAAAACTTTAGTTCTTTTTATCTATGCATGCCCATTTTTGTCCATGAAATCTAATGGTCTAATTCCATTTAAGGACATCTACTTCAATTAAATCATTTATCATCTAAAACTCATATTTACTAACTTTTGCAATTAAACCCTAATATGCAATTCAGACATGCAATTAATCGATAAATCATAAAAATTAATCACAATAACTTTTCTATCCCGGATTCATTGTTTTGCAACCACTATTTCATTTAGGCCCTATTTCGAGATGTTACATTGTATCTCAACCTTGTGTGACACACAGCCAGGCAACATGGTCGTGTGTCCCCTATAGCTTTCAAAGGGTTGCAAGTCAATGCATAATCTCATAGATCTATCCTTTTTCTTTACGAATAGAACAGGTGCACCCCAAGGTGAGAAACTGGGTTGAGCAAAACCCCCATTTGTCAACTCTTGCAACTGCGCTTTCAACTCTTTCAACTCTCTAGGTGCCATTCTTTAAGGTTACTGAGCTATCGATATCGGATATGTTCCCGGTGCTAACTCAATTGCAAATTCAACCTCCCTGATCGGCTTTAACCCAGGTAATTCCTCTGGAAATACATCTAGATACTCACATACAACTGGAACCGATTCTAGCTTCAACTCAGAAACTCTAAAATCAAATATATAAGCAAGATACGCATCACAACCTTTTCTAACATATCTCTGAGCTAACATAGTTGAAATAACATTAGATATATCACCCAAACAATCTAATTCAATCTAAAGCTTTTCACCATTCTAACACTTTATCATAATAAGATTTCATCTACGATTTACCACTACATCATACAAAGTCAACAAATCCATTCCCAAAATCACGTCAAACTCATCAAATGGTAATAGCATCAAATCAACCAGAAAGTTATATTTGCAAATCATCAACGGACAATTTTTGCAGACCTTATCAACTAGCACAAACTGACCTAGGGTGTTCAATACATTAACCGTGAATTAAGTGTACTCAACAGGTAAATTCGTACTTGACACTAGATTTGTGAATACATATAAATGTGTTGATCCCGGATCGATGAAAGTAGTAACATCAGTATCAAAGATAAAAAATGTACCAGTAATAACATCTGGTGCTGAAGCTTCCTCTCGTGCACGGATCGTGTAAGCTCTAGCTAATGCTCATGCCTCAGATCTCAAAGTAGAGTCTTTTGTTCCAACACGATATTACTTGCATTTCTAATATTTCGGTGTGGTCTACCTCTCGCAACAGTGTTGTTCGGTTGAATAGTTTAAACCTTTTCTTTATCTGACATCTCTGGGCAATGTCTGAGATAATGCTCACATGAACCACACCTGAAACATGATCCATTATTCAATCTACATTCATCGAAGTGTTGTTTATTACATTCCTTGTATTCAAGCCTATTGTCCCTCGCACTACCCACATTTGCTGTAGAAGTAGCCTGAGGCTTTGGACTCGTATGCCGTTTACATCTATCTCTACTGGAATATCCAACTAAAGCTGTGGAACGGTTGTGATGTTCTTTCGATTTCTTTGATGATGACTAATATGACTTTCCAGTTGACCTTTTTCTCGAATCTCTAGCTTCATAATAAGCTTTTCTCTTTTCTTTGCTAAGCTCCTCGACTTTATGTGCTCGATAAACTAAAACAACAAATTCTTTCAATTCAAGTATCCTGACTAAAAGCTTTATATCTTCATTTAACCCTTCTTTGAACCGTTTACATATGACAACTTCAGTTGGAATACATTCCCGAGCATACTTGCTCAGTCTAACAAATTCTCTCTCATACTCGGTCACTAACATACAACCCTATTTAATCTCAAGAAATTCTTAGCATTTTTTATCAACGAATCTCTGACTTATATATTTCTTTCAAAATTCAGTTTGAAAGAATTCCCAATCTATACGCTCTCTCGGCACCACCAAAACCAATGTGTTCCACCACTGATAAATTGAATCTTTCAATAAAGATATGACACATTTTACGCACTCTGTCGGTGTACAAGATAACTCATCAAAAACCCCAATATTATTCTCTAGCCAGAACTCGACTCTTTCTGGATCATCTTCAACTATAGCTTTAAATTCTTCAGCCCCAATAAAGATATGACACATTTTACGCACTCTGTCGCTACTCCATGAACGGAGACTTGTGCGTTACTTTCAACTTCATCGGAGTCAGCTCGGTTGGATGTCATTACTATATAAAAATATACTTCAAAACTAGTAAGGAGTTATCACACTATCACAGTTTATATAATAACATGTATTTCTAGACTCATATACACTATGTTTAGCCCGAGAATTGACTAAACCGTAACTCTGATACAACTAAATGTAACACCATCATCAAAATAAGGTTACAGAGTATTATCGAAAATACGTAACTTTAAACATTCAAATCCAAAGAGTTCATAAATCATAGTAAATTCATTCAAACATATGCATAATGTCCCTTATTCAAGCCCTCGAGGCCTTAGAAACACTTTAGGAAAGATTCGGGACTAAATCAGAAACATTTTGAATTTGATGGAAAAAAATAGAATTTTTCACACTGTAGGGGTCACACAGCTAACACACACGCTTGTGTCTCAGGCCGTGTAGACATTTGAAGTAGGGACACACGGTCGTGTCCCAGCTTGTGTCATTGTCCATTTAACTCTCTGACTTGGGTCACATGGCCAAGCCACACACCCGTGTGCCAGGTCGTGTAACTCTCTAAATGGCCTCACACGCCCATGTGTTAGGCCGCGTAACTGCCAGAACTCAGCCATCGGTAGGACATTCAAGACCAGCACCTGAAACATGATAACATTAATGACATGTCATTTGTATCCTATATATTCCTAAGTTTCAAACAGGACTTGATAGTCGTCAAAATGTCGTTGGATTTCTTTCGTAACATGATATGATAAATAACATAATAGCATATAAATCAAATAACATTAAAATGTCTTTTAAATATATGAACTTACCTCGATTTTAAAGATGTCGAAATAGAATTAACTAATCTGAGACTTTATCTTTCCCTCAATCCAGATCCGTACGAGGCTTAACTTGATCTAAATAAGCAAATTCAATCTATTTAATATACATACTATTTAATTTAATCCAAAATTCACTTTTTTGCAAAATTATAGTTTTGCCCCTATTATTTTAACTTATTTACAATTTAGTCTTTAAGCTGGTAAATTGAAATTCATTCAATTTCATCCACATTACAAGCTAGTTGAAGTACTTAAGGACTTATACAACCTTATACAACCCAACATTTTAGAATTTTACCATGGTATTTACTACTTTTATATATAAGTCCTCAATTGATAATTTCATCAAAAATCACTTTACAAAAGTTGTTTATTTAACAAAAAAGATTCATTTTCTTCCAACAAACTTCATAACTCAAGCAAGAACATTCATGGAAAAACCCTAAACATTTAACAACTTTGCAAATTAGTCATCGGGCTAGATAGATTAAGCTACAACAACTTCAAAAACATAAAAATCAATAAAAACGAAATGAAAACACACATACGTACAAGGGAGATATAATCAACTGCTTAAGGTGCAAAAATGGAGAATTTTTCCTTTCTCAAATCGGTGGAAGAAAACATTAAGAGATTATGTCTTTTGTTTTTACATATTGTATCTAATTTATTTATTAAATTACTTTATTAACCTATAACTTTTAACTTAAAAATCATCTAATTTATGTCCATAAATGTCCACTCATAATAATAATGGTCTAATTACCACATAAATCCCTTAACAATTTAATTTCATAGCTAATAGACGCCATTAACTAATGGAACTATACTTTTGCCCCTTTTATGATTTAGTCCTTTTTACTTAATTAAACATGCAAATGTCCTTAATTAACAATTTAATTTTATAGCTAATGGAACTATACTTTTGCACCTTTTATGATTTAGTTCTTTTCATAACGAATTTTTTATACGATACTACTAGCACATCATAGACATTAAAATAATAATAAAATAAATATTTTCACATCATATTTTGGTCCCAAAACCACTGTTCTGATTTCACTAAAAATGGGTTGTTACAGATAACATAATTTATCTTCACTTTTGGTGGTCCATGATTACATCTTTTATTTTCTTTATATTTACATTCACTTTGGGGAATGCAACAAATCTAGTAGGACAGACTTCTAAATGCCTCCATTGATTGTTTATTTCATAATCACCATCGCAAACATACATGGATTTCAAATAAGAATCTATCTATTTATGTTGTCATGATTAGTCTCCAATTATAATAAACATGATATAATAAATAAGTCATAGTAAAATATACTTGAAGGTCTTTAACATCATTTTCATCACCCATGTAAGGATTATATAAATTTCTTTCGATAATGATTACCCATAGTGCGCAAGCCTCAATTGAAGACTGAAATAAAAAACAGAGAATAAAGAACAATGAGAATGGGAGAGCAAAGAGAGAGCCTATTTTATTAATCAATCGGAATATTTACAATGCTTCTCCAAAGTCTATATTTATAGACATAAGTATAAATGAAATATAACTCTACTTCTAATGACTATTAAAATTTAAAGTATATCAAAACTTATCTAGATCTTGATGGACATCCACTTAATAAAATATTCATAACAATTCAGACTTTAAACATTTTGTTTTAGGATTAACTAGAGCAATATTTAATAATCATATTAGTAAATTAAAATTAATCATCAAATTTCCAAGTAATGATGTTTAGACTTAACAACTAAATTATTATGACAATATGAAATATTTTATGGGGTTGAGATATTAATACAAAACAAAAGAAAAATAATTAAACATGACATAAAAAATCGCATGAATACAACGTAGATATTTCAACATGTTGAAATTTATGTAACATAAATTATAAAAATATAATGGTTTTTATTTTATAATTTTATAATATTTTGAGCATATAAAATATAACACAAAAGTGATGGTAACGACCAAACCTAGGAGATAGTAAAATATATAACAAGTATAACATGTAATTCAATCAATTTCAGGTTTATTTCGAGCTTACGAAAGCTTAAAATCCACCCGGTATCAAACAAGGATCAGTTTGATATAAAAATGAAAAGTTAAGAAGAATATGGAAATAGGGGTCACATCGTCATGTCCCCTGACCGTGTGAAAGGCTGAGGCCGTATGGGCAAGCTGTGTAACATCCTGATGTCATGTAGGTTTGGAGTCATACGATCGTGCTAGCAAACCGTGTAACTCACTAATGTCATGTGGGTTAAAAGTGTAAATATTCAAAAATATGTCACATGGTCATGTCATTGGGCTGTGTAACAGATTGTGGCTGTGTCCACCAAAAATCACCCAAAACCTACAGACAACAGAGTCATGCCGTATGCCCGTGTATTGCACATGGCCGTGTATACTTGGAAATACCATTGAATTCAATTTTTCTACTCCTAATTCACTTATGCCACAAACCAACATTAAACCATATCTCAACCAATTTCAAAAACATCAAAAACATACCAATAACATCATTTATAACAACATCCTAAGTGCTAACAAATATGCCACATTTGACACCTCGATCAGCAATCCAAAATCAACTAAAACATCACATACATGCCATTCTAATAAACCTTCAATGGCACCTCAACTACCAACTAGACATGCATCAAATAACCATTCTTTAGCTTAAATAACAACATCAATTCAACTCATCATTCCCTTTTTCATCATTTTACACTTCAAGTATGAACTTACTATTTCATTACCTTTCCACACCCATTTCATATGCATAACACACAAGACATAAGCATATCATCAACCATAGCCACAAGCTAGTGCATTTGAACATAGCTCTTTTGGAATTAACCACATGTTAAACCATGCTATAAGAAATTACATAATTTAAATCTTACCACTCTTTCATGAACATAAGCATATTTCTATTTGGGTACTTACCATTTCAATGCATAACTTATAAGTAAACATAATACAATCCAACCAATAGCTTGAGACATGCCTAAGCATTAAACAACAACACATGTTAGCATATTTGAACATATTTCATATGAATTCAACATGCATAACCATTTCACTTGAATATGATTCAATTGGATATAACATCCTTCATAACATAACATGCTTTCCATGTATCTCATCATTTCAATGTATTTCATATATACATGTGTTTGCTCATATTGAACATTTATCGTTTCCTTTCCAATTCATGCCCATTGAATCAAATAGAACATCGTTGGATACCTGGGATAGCTCAAACAAAGTGTGCTAACTCATATAACTGTAATCCATCAATTTATGTACATATATGCTCACACAAGTTGTGAATAAGTGTGCCCACACGAGCTGTGAAAATGGGCCTACTCACACGAGCTGTGGGTCAGAATTAGCTACACAATGCTACTTACACGAGCTATGGAGTATCCACAACACATGCCAGACCTCAGCTATCGATAGGACATTCAAGACCAGCACCCGAATTATGTAAACCCTAATGACATGTCATTTGTATCCTATGAATTCCTAAGGTTCAAACGGGGCTCGGTAGTCGTCGAAACATCGGTGGATTTCCATCGTTTCATTACAAGATATATTGCATACAAACATATATATTGATTTAATCACAATATAATCAAATATTAACATTTAATTTAATCAAAATTATACATAATACAATACATATGAACATACCTGGCCAATTTGTAGAAATGATAACGTATAGGGGCATTTTGGTAATTCTCTGTTGTTCTCGATTTTCCACTCGATCTTAATCTAAATTAATAGTTTTATTCAATCTATTAATTTAGACAATAAAAAAATTCATTTTCTGCAATTAAGTCATTTTTGACATTTTTACAAAATTACCCCTAAAATTTATTTCATGGCACCCATATCAACCCATATTTTTAATAATTTCACATCAAATCATTGTATATTTATTATTTTAACAATTTAGTCCCTAATCGATAAATTCATCAAAATCACTTAATAAAATACTTTTAAATAAAAAATTTCAAATTCATCAATTAACATCTAAAATCACAAGCTTCATCAATGGCAACATTCTTTAACAGTTTCAAAATCAAAGGTATAGGCTAGCTGAATCTAATAGCAACGATTCAAAAAAATAAAAATTGCTAGAAACGGGACTAAAACAGACTTACATGCATCCTATGAATCTTGGCCGAAGCATGAAGTTCTATCACTGGCTTCCTTCTTTCTCAAATTCGGGAAAACAATAAAAGGAAAAAGATGATATCTTTAATTTTATTTCACTACCTTTTAATATGTTTTATTTTACTTAATAAAACATACATATTTTCATAATAAGACAAAGCCAACCGCCCACTCATATATAATATGGTATATTTATCATATTAGTCCATTTAATCACTTAAATCAAATAGTGATCAAATTTTACATCTTTTACAATTTAGTCTTTTTTAATTAATTAACTATTGAAACATTAAATTTTTTCAACAAAACTTTAATACCACCTTAATAACACTTCATAAAAATTATAAAAATATTTATGGCTCAGTTTATAGAAACGAGGTCCCGATACCTTATTTTCTAAAATCACTTTAACTTAGGGTCATACCACTTGAACTTAATAAATCGCTTATATAACAAAAATAACTACATCAAAAACCTTTTTAAAACCATGTTTGACTCGTAAATATTAAATAATAATATTAACAAACTTACTCGTTGGATTTGGTGGCCCCGAAATAACTATTTCTGACACCGCTAAGAAACGGGCTATTATAAGTATCAATAGCTATGAAATTTTTAAGGGGATTTAAATTGTAATTAGACCATTATTATTAGTGGACAAATATGGGCATGAAATTGATGTTTTGATTAGTTAACTAAAAAGGTTATGATAAATAATTGAAAATGTAAATGAATTAAATAATAATAGGTTGTCATCTTTCTTATTTTTTCATCCATGGCCGAATACACCATTAAAGGGGGAAGATAAGTTCGACTAGTTCATTCATTTCATGTCAGCGATATTTTGTCCCATTTTTAATGATTTTTATGTTTTCGAAATCGTTGTAGCTTAATTTAGCTAGCCTAGGGACTAATTTACAAAAATGTTAGAGATTTAGGGTTTTTCCCTGAACATGTTTGCATGATTCTTGAAGTTTAATGAAAGATTATGAGTATTTCTTGTTAAATAAACAAGTTTGTAAATGAATTTTTGATGAATTTGTCATTTAAGGACTTATTTATAGAAGTATTAAAATTCCATGGTAAATTATGAAATGTTGATTTGTATGAGGTTGTAAAGGTCCCTAGTGAATTCGGCTAGCATGAAATGAGGATGAAATTTCTTAAATTTCAATTTACGAGCTTAAGGACTTAATTGTAACAAAGTTAAATATTAGGGGTAAAAGTGTAATTTTGCAAAAGTATGAATTTTGGACTGAATTGAATAGTATAAGTATTAAATTGCTTGAATTTGTTTACTTAGATCAAGATAAAGCCCGTACGGATCTAGATCGAGGAGATGATAAAGTCTCAGATTAGTTGATCTCATTTTTACGTCTTTATAATCGAGGTAAGTTCGTATGACTAAATGATGTTTTAATGTTATATTGACCTATATATTCATATATTATTTATCATGAAATTAAATGTAGAAATTGAATGATGTTACGGCGATTATCGAGCCCCGATTGAACCTTGGGAATATATAGGATACAAATAACATGGCATTAAGGTTACCATGTTTTGAGTGCTGGTCCTAAAAGTCCTACCGATGACTAAGGTCTGACATTTTTTGTGGATACACAATAGCTTGTGTGAGCAGACTCATTTCATGACTCGAGTGAGCAATGATTTAAAGGAAAACGAAAGGTTAGATGTATCTAATGTTATTTTAAATGGTTCAACGGGCGTGAAAAGGAAAGGATTGGTAAGTATTCAAATGGCATATGTCATGATTCTATGAAAAGGATTGAAAAGAGATGTTAATGAAAGTATATCTATGTTCATGAAAATGATGATTTCATGTGATGTTGTTCATGTATAATGACTTACCTTATGTCAATTCAAGTGAATTGTGAAATGATGCACTAACATGTGTTGGGGATGATGCTTAGGCTTGTCCCAAGCTTCTAGTTGGATTGTATCAGGTTTAATTTTAAGGTTACGCATTGAAATGGTAAGTTATTTTCATGTTTTATGATTATTTTCATGTTTTATGAACTTACTAAGCATTTTATGCTTACATAGTTTTCTTTCCCATGTTTTATATATAATCAGAAGCTCGATCAGTTTGGAAGCTCTTCGGAGATCTATCACACTATCCGGCAATCATATCAGTAGTTTTTGTTGCTTTGGCCAAGGTTATAATGGCGTGTATAGGTGGACATATGTTGGATGTTTAATTAAATGTTGGTTGATAGTTTGGCATGTATATGTCATTTTGGTTGATGGACTTTCGGTATGTTTGATGCCTTGGTGGTATGAGTTTATGTAGCTAAGTTTTAATGCATGCTTGAATGGTCAATATGGTATGTGATGGAATAGTTTATGTGGCACAGACACTGGCTGAGACATGACCGTGTGTCCCTATTTCGATTGTTACACGGCCTAAGACTTGGGCATGTGATTGAATGATTTATATTATGCTTATGTTGATTTATGAGATGTATGTTTTGAAGTTGTGTTTATACGATAATGCTTTGTAACCCTATTCCAGTAATGAATACAGGTTAGGAGTATTTCATTTAGTGGTACCAGAGCTATGATTTAGTCGGTTCTCAGAATGAACGTAGCGTGTACGAGTCTAGAAATACATGCCATCATATAACCTGTGATAGTGTGATAACTCCTGAGTCAATTTGAACTATATTTTCATATAGATATAATGTGATCCGATCGAGCTGATTCTGATGGGGCTAAAAGTAACACGGAAGCCTCCATTAACGGAGCAACGTCAAGTGGTAGCAGGCCTATATCTGAGGGTTAGGGAGGAGAAGCTAAGGAAGTCGTCTTCCAAATGATGAATGAATGGTTTACTGAGTTTGTACAAACGAGCCCTATGGCTTAACAACCTCCACCCCACCTATTCCTCAATCGGTCCCCTTAGTTCCACAGGGTTTGGAACCAATACAAGTGAGTAAGCCTCCAGTTGATAAAATCCATAAATATGGGGCTGAAGAGTTTAGAGGTACGTTTGAAGATGATCCGAACAGAGCTGAATTTGGGTTACAAAAAAACAATCAGAGTTTTTGATGAATTATCCTATACACCAACAGAATGCGTTATATGTGTTATATCATTACTGAAGGATTCAACTTATTAGTGGTAAAATACCCTAGTATCGGTTGTCTTGAGTGATCAGATAGATTGGGAGTTCTTCTAGATAGAATTTCGAAAGAAGTATGTGAGCCAGAGATTTCTTAATAAGAAACATAAAGAGTTTTTTGAGCTGAAATAGGGCCGGATGAAAGTATTTAAATACGAGAGAGAATTTGTTCGACTTAGCAAGTATGTTAGAGAATGTATACCAATAAAGGTTGCTATACGTGAACGGTTTGAAGACGGGTTGAATGAAAACATCAAGCTATTAGTTGGGATTCTTGAATTGAAACAATTTGTTTTTCTAGTTGACAGAGCGCACAAAGAGTTGAGTAAAGCAAAGAGAAAGGCCAACTATGAGGCACGTGATTCAGGAAAAAGATCAGTGGGAAAGCCATATCAATCGCCATCGAAGAAGTCAAAAGAATATCATAACCGTTCGTCAACTTTAGTATGTTACTCTGGTAGGGATCAAGGAAAGCAACATGTGAGTTGAAAACCTCAAGCTACATCTATAGCGACCATGGGTAGTGTTAAAAACAATAAGCTCAAATAACAGCAGTGTAGACGACAACACTTTAGTGATTGAAAAATGAAAGACGAGGCATGTTTTAGAGGTGGTTCATATGAACATTTTATCAAACACTACCCAGAAAGGTCCGATAAAGAAAAGGTTCAGACTACTCGACCGAGTAACATTGTTGCGAGAGGTAGACCACTACAGAATACTGGAAATGGGGGAAATAGTTGTAGTGGGACAAAGGACTCTACTGTGAGATTCGAGGCATAAGCTTCAATTAGAGCTTATGCAATCTGTGCTCGAGAGAAAGCTTTAGCACCAGATGTTATCATTGGAACATTTTCTATCTTTGATACTGATGTTACTACTTTGATTGACCCAGGGTCAACACATTCATATGTATGCACAAATTTAGTGTCAGATAAGAAATTACCTTTCGAGTCTGTTGTGTTTGTGATTAAAATAACGAACCCCCTAGGTCAGTATGTGTTAGTTGATAAAGTTTGTAAAAATTGTCTTTTGATGATTCGAGATTGCAACTTTTCGGTTGATTTGATGTTACTACCCTTTGATGAGTTTGACGTGATTCTGGGTATAGACTGGTTCGCTCTGCATGATGCTGTAGTGAATTGTAGATGAAATCATATTGTGTTGAGATGTTCAAACAGTGAAAAGTTTTGAATTAGATCAGATAGACTGGATAGTGTAGCTAATGTTATATCGGCTATGTTAGCACAAAATATGTTAGAAAGGCTGTGAAGCGTACCTTGGATACATATTTGATTCTAGAGTGTCAGAGTCGAAGCTAGAATTGGTTCCGGTTGTATGTGGGTATTCAGATGTATTTCCAAAGGAATTACCAGGGTTACCGTCGATCAAAGAGGTCAATTTTGCTATTAAGTTAGTACTAGGAACATTTCCAGTATCGATACCTCCTTACAGAACGACACTTGTAGAGTTGAGAGAGTTGAAAGCATAGTTGCAAGAGTTGACAGATTGGGGTTTTTCTTGACCCAATTTTTCTCCATGGGGTGTTCATATGTTATTTGTTAAGAAAAAGGACAGATATATGTGATTATGTATTGACTATCGACAGCTCAATAAAGTCACGACCAAGAACAAGTATCCACTGCCACGTATTGATGATTTGTTTGATCAGTTGAAAGGTGCGACCGTGTTCTCAAATATCGATCTTCATTTTGGTTATTATCTGTTGAGAGTTAAAGACTCAAATGTATCGAAAACTGCATTCAGGACAAGGTACGGACATTATGAGTTTCTTGTGATGCCATTTGGTTTGACTAACGCTCTTATAGTATTTATGGACTTGATGAACAGAATCTTCAGACAGTATTTAGACAGATTCCTTGTGGTATTCATTGATGATATTCTAATCTATTCACAAGATGAGACAAAGTATATCGAGCATTTTAGAATTATTTTGCAAACTTTGTACGAAAAACAATTGTTCACTAAGTTTAGCAAATGTGAATTCTGGCTTTGAGAAGTCAGATTTCTGGGACATGTTGTATCGGCTGATGGCATTAGAGTTTATCTAAGCAAAATTTCAGTTGGGATAGAGTGGAATCCTCCGAGAAATGTATCTGAGGTTAGAAGTTTTCTAAGTTTAGTCGGATATTATAAAAGATTCGTCAAGGGATTCTCGATGATTGCTACATCATTGACGAGATTGTTGCAAAAAGATGTTAAATTCGAATGGTCTGAGAAATGTTAGCGAAGCTTCAATTAGTTGAAAACATTGTTGACCAAGGCACCTAGGTTAGTTTAGCCAGAGTCGAGTAAAGTATTTGTGGTTTATAGTGATGCTTCACTAAATAGTTTGCGCTGTGTTTTGATGCAAGAAGGCAAAGTGATAGCGTATGCTTCAAGACAGTTGAAATCGCACGAAAAGAATTATTTGACACATGATTTAGAACTTGCAGCTATTGTGTTTGCTTTGAAGATTTGGTGACACCATTTATACGGAGAAAAATGTCATATATCCACGAATCATAAAAGTCTGAAGTACTTGATGTCATAAAAAGATTGAATTTGAGACAGTGCAAATCGCTCGAGTTATTAAAAGACTAAAATTTGATCATTTATTACCATCTAGGAAAGGCTAATGTTGTTGTCAATACCTTGAGTAGAAAGTCTCTATTTGTTTTAGCAGCTTTGAACACGAGGTTGACGTTGATTGATGATTGTTCGATTCTAGTTGAGTTGAAAGCTAGACCGATGTTTTTGCAATGAAATTGAAAAGCTTAGAAGCGTGACGATGTGTTGACAGATAAACGAAAATAGATTGAGACAACACCTGAATTAGATTTTCATGTTGGTTCCAATGATAGTTTGTACTTCAAAGGTAGAATTTGTGTTTTGAGAAATTCTGCTCTTGTTCAAAAAGTCTTACAGGAAGCTCACAGTAGTAGCTTTTCTATCCACCCTGGTAGCAATAAAATGTACAGTGATTTGAAATAGATGTACTAGTGGCCAGGTATGAAACTAGAGATTTTCGAGTTCGTATCAAGATGTTTAGCTTGTCAACAAGTTAAACCCGAGCATCAGGTGTAACACCCCTTACCCAAGACCATTGCTGGAGTTGATCACAAGGTGTCATCTAACTTAACTTACCAACTCGGAGCATAAAAAAAATTGCTTTTAAAATTAATTTCACTGTTCACAACAAAACTGTTCACCTGCGCAATTGTCACTAATTTAATTATAACTCGAGTTACAAAACTCAGAATTTAAATCCGTAAATTTTCCCTAAAACTAGACTCATATTCCTACTTACCATAAAATTTTCAGAATTTTGGGCTTGGCCAATTAGTACAGTTTTTTAAATAAAGTTTCCCCTATTTCACTACTCGACAGTTCTGACCTCTTGGCAATAAAAATCAATTATCTCATTGTAAAGAATTCATATAATGTTATCATTTGTTTCTTTTTGTACAATTTATAATGATTTTGTAAAGTCAAAACAGGGGACTTCAAAAACCATTCTGACCCTGTCTTACTAAAATTCAAATATCTCAAAATATAAAATTCTTTTTCCTACACCGTTTCTTTTATGTAAAAATAGACTTGATAAAATTTAATTATATATCTCATTCTCTCTCTAATTCCATTTCTACTATTTTTGGTTATTTTTCAAATTCACGTCACTGCTGCTGTCCAAAAACTGGTTCTTTGTATTAGTTACCATTGAAACATACATAACAACAAAACATATTCTTTACTAACCATTTCAATAGCTAATCTTAGCCATATCATTTGAACATACTCAAAATGATTAAGACTCTATACATGCCATAGCTTTAAAAATTTTGAAAACACATAATACTGAGACGGCTATGATAGTGTGATACGAGCTCCGACGATCCCCAATTCGAGCAAGCTCAAAACACTATAAAACAAAGGAAAGGAAGAAAGGTGTAAGCTACTAATAGCTTAGTAAGTTACATGTAAACTATAAATACTCATTTAAAAATTAACATTTCTCTCATATAACTAATCAAACATTTCTTAGCAATTTCAATCACTTACTCAAACATAATCTTACCAATTCACTTGCACATGCATTTATACACTTAACCTTAATCACATATGCTCATTCTTTCAATTGTACCTGCACATACACTTCATTTGATATTCACTTTAACCCATTATTAATCCCATTGAACACTCAAAATATACACGGATACGTAGAGAATTAACACATAAATGCCACACTGATATGTAGCTAAAGCTACCACTGATATGTAGCCGTAGCTACCACTGAAACGTAGCCGAAGCTACTACTGACATGTAGCCATAGCTACCACTGAATTGTAGCCGAAGCTACCACTGATATGTAGCCATAGCTACCACTAAATTGTAGCCGAAGCTACCACTAATCAATAACACTGTAAATGTCCACGGGCCTGCTCATACAAGCTGTCAGGAGTCTACAACACATGCTAGATCACCCAGCACCCGCGACTCACTGTAACATTGTAACACTAGTCTCTAGTGACATGTCACTTGTATCCACTTCTATTCCTAAGTTCAACCGGGAATTTACACTTAACACTTTATTTTAAACACTTTATCACTAGAATAATTCATGAAAAATTTTCCTTCCACATTCAATATTAATTCACATATCAAATATAATTCACAATTTATAAAAATATATTGCTATTATTTACACGTAACTTACCTCGGATGCAAAATGACTATTTTCGTAAATTAGTCGATAACCTTCTCTTTTCCCCGATCACTTCCACTATTTCTTCTTTCTTAATCTATATTAACACAATTTAATATATTTTATCAACATTCCATTCAAATACAATTCATACACAATATTTTGGCAAACTTACATTTTTCCCATAATATTTCAAAACTTACACTTTCGTCCCAAAGCTCGTAAAAATAAAATTCACTAAATTCTTAAATTTCAAACCTCACTAAATCATATTTCATGCTCATAACAGCCCTCAATTTTACAAAATCACAACTTTATGCACTATTTACTATCTTTCACAATTTACTCCCTTTTCAACATTTTCATCAAAATTCATCTGGTAAAACTTGTAATTAGCACTTCAAACATTTATTATCTAACATCACTCATCAAATTACAACTATATCATGAATGAGTCAAGTTTTAAACTTTAATTTCATTTAAAATAAATGGTAGAAACATGAAATTCAAGCTTCAATAAGCATAAAAATACGAAAATAATTAAAAACAGGGCAAGAAATCACTTACAATTGAGCTTAGAGAAATCAAGAACCCTAGCTTATAGAACATGAAAGTTTCGGTAGCAACTCTTTAATTTTTGAAGAAGATGGACACTTATTTTCACTTTATTTAGTCTTTTATTCACTTTTGACAAAAATACCCTTGACCCGTTTACTTAGATATTTTTCTAGAATTACCCTTTTGTGTCCATAACACTAATTTATGGTCTATTTGCCACATAAGCACTTTTAATTTCATGCAAGAATTCAATTAAGTCATTTAATCACTAATTAGACACATTTTGCATTTTTCTCAATTTAGTCCTAAAAATTCAATTAGGCACTAAATCATTAAAATTTCCAATCCATATTTTCACACAATATTTCAATCAATTAATAATTAATAAAAATTTATAAAATTAAACTATTTCACATCAGATTTGTGGTTACGAAACCACTATTCCTATTAGGCCCTATTTTGGGCTATCACAATTCTCCCCCTTAAGGATTTTCGTCCCTGAAAATCTTACCAGTGAATAAGTTGGCATTCTATTTCCTCATAGCCTCCTCGGTTTCCCATGTTGCCTCTTCCACTCCATGTCGTTGCCATAACACTTTCACTAAAGAAATTTCTTTGTTTCTCAACTATTTTACTTCTCGTGCTAAGATTTGAATCGGCTCTTCTTTGTATGTCATATCCGATCGAATTTCCACTTCAGTCGGTGAAATCACATGCAATGGGTCCGATTAATATCGCCTCAACATAGAAACATGAAGCACATTATGAATTCTTTCCAATTTCGGTGGTAAAGACAATCGATAAGCCACTGGACCGATTCTTTCTATCACTTCATACGGACCAATAAATCTTGGACTTAATTTACCTTTACGGCCAAATCTCAAAATTTTCTTCCATGGAGACATTTTCAAAAATACTTTATCACCCACTTGAAATTCAATCTCTTTTCTTTTCAAGTCCGTATATGACTTCTATCGATCCGATGCAATTTTCAAACAATCACAGATTATCTTCACTTTTTCTTCGATTTCTTTTACCAAATCAACTCCATGTAACTGATTTTCATTAAGTTCAGTCCAATATAATGGAGTCTGACACTTTCGCCTATACAATGCTCCATAAGGTGCCATTTTTATGCTCGATTGATAACTATTATTATATGCAAATTCCACCAAAGGTAAATATCTTTCCCAATTACCTTCAAATTCCAATACACAGCATCTCAACATGTCTTAAAGTATTTGAATTACTCTTTCAGGCTGTCCATCGGTTTGGGGATGGAATGCTGCACTAAAATTCAATTTAGTACCCAATGCCTCTTGTAATTTCTTCTAAAACCTTGAAGTAAACCGTGGATCTCTATCAGATATAATAGACATAGGCACACCATGTAATCGGACTATCTCAGCAATATACAATTCAACTAACTTGTCAAGTGAAAAACTCATTCGCGCAGGAATGAAATGAGCCGACTTAGTTAATCGATCAACTATCACACAAATTGAGTCTTTCTTTTTCGGTGACAATGGCCAATCCAGAAACAAAATCCATAGTAATTCTATCCCACTTCCACTCGGGCACCATAATAGGTTGAAATAACCCTGAAGGTACTTGGTGTTCAGCTTTTACTCGTTGGCACACTAAACACTTTGTCACATACTCGGAGATATCCCATTTCATACCCGGCCACTAATATAATTTCTTCAAATCATTGTACATTTTTACACTACCAGGGTGAACTGCCAAACGACTATCATGCGCTTCTTGCAAAATTTTCTGAATTAAATCAACATTTTTCGGCACACATATTCTGTCACGAAACATTAAACACCCATCTGAATCAATCCAAAAATTAGAATTATCATCCATTACACACTGAGTCTTTTTCTTTGCAACTCATTATCCACTTTTTGAGCCTCACAAATTTCTTGAAGAAACAATGGTCTATCATTTAACTACAAACACTGATCCATCCTTAAACAATGTTAATCTCGTATTCGAAGCCCTCAAAGCAAAGAGAGACTTTCTGCTCAAAGAATCAGGAACTATATTGGCTTTTCCCGGATGATAATCTATCACAAGTTCATAATCTTTCAACAATTCCAACCATCTTCGTTGTCGCAAATTCAGATCTTTTTGTGTCATAACATATTTCAAACTTTTATGATCCATATAAACACGACATTTCTCACCATATAAATAATGGCACCAAATCTTCAAAGGAAAGACAATAGCAACCAACTCTAAATTATGGGTACGATAATTTCATTCATGCGGTTTCAATTGTTGAGAAGCATACGCTATCACTTTTCCTTCTTGTATCAATACACATCCTAGCCCACTTAACGACGCGTCACTATAAACAACAAATTCCTTTCCTGACTGAGGTTGCACTAACATTGGTGCCTCAGTTAAACACTTCTTTAATTTCTCAAAACTTTGTTGACACTCCTCGGTCCATTTGAACTTAACATATTTTTGCAACAATTTTGTCATCGGTGAAGCTATCATCGAAAAACCTGCTACAAATCGACGGTAATATCCGGCTAAGCCTAGAAAATTCCTAACTTCAAATACATTTCTTGGAGGCTTCCATTCAACTATTGCCGATATCTTATTCGGATCCACACGGATGCCATCTCCTGAGACAATATGTCCCAAAAATCCAACTTCACTGAGCCGAAATTCACTCTTGCTAAATTTAGCAAACAATTTCTTTTCTCGCAGAGTCTGTGTTACAATTCTTAAATGTTCGGCATGGTCAGCTTCACTTTGGGAAAAAATAAGAATATCATCTATAAACACCACAATAAATTTATCCAAATAGGGCCGAAAAATTTGATTCATCAAATCCATAAAAATAGCTGGAGCATTAGTCAGACCAAAAGGCATTACAAGAAACTCATAGTGGCTATACCGGGTTCTGAAAGCAGTCTTTGGCACATCTGTCTCTTTAACTCTCAATTGGAAATATCCGGATCTCAAATCAATTTTGGAAAACACTGTGGCATCCTTTAACTGATCAAACAAGTCATCTGTTTAGGGCAGTGGATAATTATTCTTCACTGTCACTTTGTTAAGTTGACGATAATCAATACACAATCTCAATGTTCCATCCTTTTTCTTCACAAATAGCACGGGAGCACCCCACGGAGAGTAACTTGGTCTTACGAATCCTTTATCCACCAACTCTTGTAATTGCACTTTTAACTTTTTCAGTTCAACTGGTGCCATTCTGTAGGGAGCAATCGATATTGGAGTGGTACCTGGCATTACTTCAATACCAAACTCTACTTCTCTAATCGGAGGTAAACCTGGCAACTCTTTTGGGAATACATCTAAATATTCACATACTACTGGCACTGAATCGATCTTTATTTTAGAAGCTTTTGTATTCAACACATAAGCAAGATATGCTTCACAACCATTTTTTTAAACATTTCTGAGCAGACATGGCAGAAATCACAATTGGCATCACATTTGACTTATCTGTTTCAACCCGAAGAACTTCACCGCTACTACACTTCAACTCAAGAATTTTCTGACTACAATCTATCTTGGCCTTATGTAATGTCAACCAATCCATTCCCAAAATAACATCAAATTCATCAAATGGAAACAACATCAAGTTGACAGGGAAACAATGACCTTGTATCATCAAAGGACAATTTTTGCATATTTTATCAACTATCACATGCTTGTCTAAAGGATTCGACACTTTCACCACATACTCAGTCAATTCAACATACAAATTCTTATCAGACACTAAATTCATGCATACATACGAGTGAGTAGAGCCAGGATCAATCAATGCAAGAACATTAGTGTCGTAAAGAGAAAATATACCAGTAATCACATCAGGGGAAGATGCTTACTCTCTAGCTTGGATGGCATAAGCTCTCCCTTCGGATCTTACGGTAGTGTCTTTTGTTACACCTTTACCACTAGTTCCAGTCCCCACATTTCTCGGCGGTCTTCCTCTAGTAGTCACACTGCTCGATCTCACATTCTGAAACTTTTCTATCTTTTCTCTTTCTGGACAATATTTCACAAAATAACATGCTCGACTGATTAAATAACATTCTCCCAAATGTCGTTTCCCACAGTGTTGACATTCTGGTCTCGTAGGTTTAACACTACCTACACTTGCCATAGAGGTCGCTTGAGCTTTAGAACTTGAATATTGTCTTCCTCGATCTCTTTAAAAATTCACACTAGAAACATTCAATCGAGTATTCATTTCTCTAGACTTCATCGCTTGAGACTGAAATGACTTGCCCATTAATCTTTTTCTTGCATCTCTTACTTCACTTTCCACTTTTCTTTTCTCTTTGCTCAATTCTTCAGCCTTAATAGCTCTTTCAACTAGTACCATTAACTCTTTAATTTCAAGAATTCCCACTAACAATTGGATATCCTCATTTAATCCATCTTCAAACCTCTTGCACAATGTAGCTTCATTAGATACACACTCTTGGGCATACTTGCTTAATTTGACAAATTCTCATTCATATTCGGCTACCGTCATGCACCCTTGTTTCAATTCAAGAAACTCTTTTCTTTTTTGATTAATGAAACGCTGACTTACATACTTCTTTCGAAATTCCTCTTGAAAGAAATCCCATGTAGCTTTCTCCTTAGGCACCACTGACACTAAAGTTTTCCACCAATTATAAGCCGAATCTCTCAACAATGAGATAGCACATTTGAGACTTTCTTCTGGAGTATAAGATAATTCATCCAACACCCTGATGGTATTTTCAAGCCAGAACTCTGCTATTTCAGGATCATCATTTACATTAGCTCGGAACTCTTTGGCTCCATACTTTCGAATTTTATCCACTGGAGGCTTTGACAATCTTAACACTTCAATTTGTTGAAGAGCTATGGGAACAGCTTAAGGAACAGGAGGGGGTGGAGGAGGTTGAGCATTAGGATTAGTTCTAACAAACATAGTATACCAATTGCTCATCATATGCAAAAAAGCTTCCCTAGCCTCATCTCCTTAACCTTGAGTCTCGGGTCAACTTTCAACTGGCACCGTCTCTTATGCTGAAGCAGGCGCATTACTTTGAGCATCATCGGCTGCATTTCGATTAGGATCCATTACTATATAAAAGAAAACATTTTAAGATGTCAAGAGTCATCACACTATCATTATTCAATTAAGGCATGTATAGATAGTCTATTACAACCGCTACGTTAGTCCGAGAATCGACTAAATCGTAGCTCTGATACCACTAAATGTAACACCCCTTACCTGAGACCATTACTAGAGTAGCACGAGGTGCCATCTAACTTAACTTACCACTTCGGAGCATAAAAAAATTGCTATTAAAATTAATTTCACTATTCACAACAAAACTATCCACCTACGCAACTGTCACTAATTTAATTATAACTAGAATTACAAAACTCAGAATTTAAATCCGTAAATTTTCCCTGAAACTATACTCATATTCCTACCTACCATAAAATTTTTAGAATTTTTGGCTTGCCCAATTAGTACAGTTTATTCATTAAATTTTCTCTTGTTTCACTACTTGATAGTTCTGACCTCTTAGCAATAAAAATAAATTATATCATTGTACAGAATTCATATAATGCTATCATTTGATTCTTTTGAAAATAGATTCACTAAGGAATCTAGACATATAAATTATGAACCATAATTCTTTCTGTACAATTTATAATGATTTTCCAAAGTCAGAATAGGGGACTTCAAAAACCATTCTGACCCTGTCTCACTAAAATTCAAATATCTCAAAATATAAAATTCCTTTTCCTACCGTTTATTTTATGTAAGAATAGACTTGATAATATTTAATTCTATATCTCATTCACTCTCTAATTCCATTTCTACTATTTTTGGTGAATTTTCAAATTCACATCACTACTGCTGTCCAAAAACTGCTTCATTGTATTAGTTACCATTTAAACATACATAACACCAAAACATATTCTTTACTAACCATTTCAATAGCTAATCTGAGCCATATCATTTGAACATACTCAAAATGATTAAGACTCTATACATGCCATAGCTTTAAACTATTTGAAAACACATAATACCGAGATGATTGTGATAGTGTGATACGAGCTCCGAGATCCCCAATTCGAGCAAGCTCAAAACACTATAAAGCAAAGAAAAGGAAGAAAGGTGTAAGCTACTAATAGCTTAGTAAGTTACAAGTAAACTATAAATACTCATTTAACAATTAAAATTTCTCTCATATTAATCAATCATTTCTTAGAAATTTCAATCACTTACACATACATAATCTTACAAATTCACTTGCACATGCATTTATACACTTAACCTTAATCACATATGCTCATTCTTTCAATTGTACCTGCAAATACACTTCATTTCATATTCACTTTAACCCATTATTAATCCCGTTGAACACTCAAAATATACACGGATACGTAGAGAATTAGAACATAAGTGGCACACTGATATGTAGCCAAAGCTACCACTGATATGTAGCCGTAGCTACCACTAAAATGTAGCCGAAGCTACCACTGAAATGTAGCCGTAGCTACCACTGAATTGTAGCCGAAGCTACCACTGATGAATAACACTGGAAATGTCCACGGGCCTGCTCATACAAGCTGTCAGGTGTCTACAACACATGCTAGATCACCCAACACCTGGGACTCACGGTAACATTGTAACACTGGTCTCTAGTGACATGTCACTTGTATCCACTTCTATTCCTAAGATCAACCGGGAATTTACACTTAACACTTTATTTTAAACACTTTATCACTTGAATAATTCATGAACAATTTTCCTTCCACATTCAATGTTAATTCACATATCAAATATAATTCACAATTTATAAAAATATATGACTATTATTTACACGTAACCTACCTCGGATGCAAAACGACTGTTTTCGTAAATTAGTCAATAACCTTCTTTTTTCCTCGATCACTTCCACTATTTCTTCTTTCTTGATCTATATTAACACAATTTAATATATTTTATCAACATTCCATTCAAATAAAATTCATACACAATATTTTGGCAAACTTACATTTTTTCCCATATCTTTTCAAAAATTACACTTTCGTCCCAAAGCTCATAAAAATAAAATTCACTAAATTCTTAAATTTCAAGCCTCACTAAATCATATTTCATGGTCATAACAGCCATCAATTTCACAAAATCACAACTTTATGCACTCTTTACTATCTTTCACAATTTACTCCTTTTTTAAAATTTTCATCGAAATTCATCTAGTAAAACTTGTAATTAGCACTTCAAACATTTATTATCTAACATCACTCATCAAATTACAGCTATATCATGAATGGGTCAATTTTTAAACTTTTATTTCATTTAAAATAAATGGCAGTAACATGAAATTCAAGCTTTAATAAGCATAAAAATACAAAAATAATTAAAAACGGGGCAAGAAATCACTTACAATTGAGCTTAGATAAATCAAGAACCCTAGCTTATAGAACATGAAAGTTTTAGCAGCAACTCTTTAATTTCTGAAGATGGACACTTATTTTCACTTTATTTTATCTTTTATTCACTTTTGACAAAAATACCCTTGACCCATTTACTTAGATATTTTTCTAGACTTACCCTTTTCAGTCCATAACACTAATTTCTCATCTATTTTCCACATAAACACTTCCAATTTCGTTGAATAATTCAATTAAGTCATTTAATCACTAATTAGCACACTTTGCATTTTTCTCAATTTAGTCCTAAAAATTCCATTAGGCACTAAATCATTAAAATTTCCTATCCATATTTTCATACAATATTTCAATCAATCAATAATTAATAAAAATTTATGAAATTAAACTATTTCACTTCAAATTTGTGGTTACAAAACCACTATTCCGATTAGGCCCTATTTCGGGCTATCACAATCAGGTACCTTCTGGTTTTTTACAACCAACGATGATTCCAGAGTGGAAATAGGAATGTATCACGATGGATTTTGTATCGTGATTGCCTCTATCTTTGAGAAAGAAAGATGTTTGGGTTATTTTTGATTGTTTGACGAAGTCTGCGCATTTCATTCCAGTGCGTACAGACTTTTCACTCTACAGGTTAGCAAAATTGTATGTGGCTGAGATCGTTAGACTGCATGGTGTGCCAGTTTCTATTATTTCTGATAGCGATCCATGGTTTTTGTCTCAATTTTAAAGCAAGTTACATGAGGCTTTAGGTACTCGATTGTATTTTAGTACCGCATTTCATCCTCAAGACGACGGTCAATCTGATCGAGTGCTTGGATACTCGAGGACATGCTTCGATGTTACGTTTTAGAATTCAAAGATAAGTGGGAGAGATTTTAACTGTTAGTCGAATTTGCATACAACAACAACTATCAATCGAGAAGTAAAATAGCATCGTATGAGGCTTTGTATGGTCGAAAGTGTCGAAATTCGTTATACTAGATTGAGCTTAATGAGAAAAAGCTTTTTGGGGTTGATTTGATATGAGAAACTGACCAAAATGTTAAAGTAATACGAGACAGTTTGAAAGTAGCTTCGGATCAACAAAAATCCTATGCGGATTTGAAAAGAAAAGACATCGAATTTCAAGTCGACGACAAACTATTTTTGAAAGTATCACCCTAGAAGAAAGTTATTCGATTTTTTCATAAAGGAATGCTTAGTCCGCGGTTTATTGGGCCGTATGAGATCATTAAGAGAATCAGGCCAGTAGCTTACAAATTAGCATTGCCGTCAGAATTAGAAAATATTCAAAATGTATTTCATGTATCTATGTTACAACGATACCGATCAGATCCTTCACACATAATTTCACCTGTTGTATTGAGATTCAACCAGATATGATGTACGGTGAAGAATCGATCAGAATTCTAGCTCAAGAGGTTAAAGAATTAAGAAATAAAAACATAACTTTGGTGAAAGTTCTCTGGCAACGTCATGATATAGGAAAAGCTGCCTGGGAACAACAAATAGCTATAAAAGCACAATACCTGAACCTCTTTTTTGGTAAGATTTTCGGGGACAAAAATTCCTTTAGGAGGGAGAGTTGTAACAGCCTGTTTTTAGTGAAATCGAAACAATGGTTTTGGGACCACAAATATGATGAGTAAATTATTATTTTACTATTACAATGTCTATGGAATATTAGAAAGGTCGTATAAACATTTCATTAAGAAATTTTGGCGTTTGCATATTTAATTTTGTAAAAAGGGCTGCATCGTAAAAGGTACAAAACTAAAGTTATCTTAGTTAAAGGTATCAGTAAGCTTTGAAATTTTAAAGTAAGGGGATTTAAATGGTAATTAGGCCATTATTATTTTTAGTGGATAGAGATGGACATGAAATTCTTGTTTTGATTAGTTAATTAAAAAGGTTATTAAAGTAATTTTATAAATAATTAAACATGTAAAATAATTAAAAGATGAATAGGTTGTCATCTTTCTTATTTCTTTCATCCATGTCGAATACACCATTAAAGGGGGAAGATAAGTTCAGCTAGTTCATCCATTCCATGTAAGTGATTTTTTGTCTCATTTTTAATGATTTTTATGTTTTTGGAATCGTTGTAGCTTAATCTAGCTAGCCGAGGGACTAATTTGAAAATTTTTTAGAGATTTGGGGTTTTAGAATGAACATGTTTTCATGACTCTTGAAGTTTAATAAAATATTATGAGTCTCTGTCGTTAAAAAAATAAGTTTTATAAAGGGATTTTTTGATGAAATTGTCATTTAGAGACTTATTTATAAAAGTAGTAAAATTCCATGGTAAAATTGTGAAATGCTGATTATAAGGTTGTATAGGTCCCTAATGACTTCAGCTAGCATGAAATGTGGATGAAATACTAGGGGCAAAGGTGTAAGTTTGCAAAAGTATGAATTTTGGACTGAAATGAATAGTATAAGTATTAAATGGCTTGAATTTTCTTATTTAGATCAAGATAAACCTCGAATAGATCTACATCAAGGAAAAACTAAATTCTTGAATTAGCTGATCTCGTTTCTACGTCTTTATAATCGAGGTAAGTTCGTGTGAAATTAAATGTGGAAATCCAATAAGGTTACGAAAATTATCGAGCCCCGTTTGAACATTGGGAATATATAGGATACAAATGACAAGTCATTACAGTTTCCATGTTTCAGGCACTGGTCCTGAACGTCCTATTGATGGCTGAGGTCCAATATTTTTTGTGGATACTCAATAGTGTGTGTAAGCAGCATCGCGTAGTTTACATTTCGACAATCAGCTTGTGTGAGCAGACCCATTTCACGGCTCGAGTGAGCAATGATATAAAGGAAAAGGAAAGGTTATATGTTTAGTGCACTTTGTGTGAGCTTTCTAGCGTATCTGATGTTATCCTAAATGGTTGAATGAGCATGAAAAGGAAAGGAACGGTAAGTATTCAAATGGCATATGTCATGATTCGATGAAAATGATTGAGATGAAAATGTTAATGAAAGTATATCTATGTTCATGAAAATGATGATTTCATATGATGTTGTTCATGTATAATGACTTACCTTATGTTAATTCAAGTGAATTGTGAAATGATGCACTAATATGTGTTGCGGATGATGCTTA
Source organism: Gossypium turneri (assembly GCA_008044935.1). Classification (NCBI taxonomy): domain Eukaryota; kingdom Viridiplantae; phylum Streptophyta; class Magnoliopsida; order Malvales; family Malvaceae; genus Gossypium; species Gossypium turneri. The sequence continues at coordinate 19,586,190 of CP032572.1, read as the reverse complement.
GGATTGTGCGAAACCTGTGGTTGGATTGTATTATGTTTAATTTTAAGGTTATGCATTGAAATGGTAAGTTATGTTCATGTTTTACAAAAATACTAAGCATTTTATGCTTATATAGTTTTCTTTCCCATGTTTTATAGATAATCAGAAGCTCGATCGGTTTGGAAACTCATTGGAGATCTATCACACTATCTAGCAATCATATCAGTAGTTTTTGATGTTTTAGCAAAGGGTATAATGGCATGTGTAGGTGGACTTATGTTGGATGTTTAATTCAATGTTGGTTGATAGTTTGGCATGTATATGTCATTTTGGTTGATGTACTTTTGGTATGTTTGATGCCTTGATGGTATGAGTTTATAAGGCTATGTTTTGATGCATGTTTCAATGGTCAATATGGTATGTGATGGAATAGTTTTAATGTTGTCAAGATAGGGTAAGTTTTGAATGTTATTGGACTTGATGTGTATGCATGAATTGTGGTAATGTTTTTATGTTTAGGTAAGATTTGATTGAATGGATTCTAGGTGCCTTGTTGGCATATTGGCTGAATAGATTTATGGTCTATTGAAATAGTTATTTTATGCATGTTTTGGTAAGGTTTTGAAGCCTCAAAGTTGTGTACAAATTATGTTTAGGTACAGGCTTGAAATGGGTGATGGAAATGGCTTGATTTTGGCATATTTAATGTCTACATAGCCTAAGAAATAGGCATGTGTCTTAACCATGTGTGACACATGGCCATGTGTCCCCTGTAGGTTTTAATGGTTTCAAGTCAGGCAATTGCACAGCCTGACACATGGGCTTGTGAGACCATTTTGAGAGTTACATGACTTGGCATGCGAGTGTATGGCTTGGCCGTGTGACCCAACTTCAAAAGTTACACGGGCACAGACACAAGCTGGGACACGACCGTGTGTCTCTATTTCTATTGCTAAATGGTCTAAGACATGTGCGTGTGTCTCATCCGTGTGAGTCACATGGCCTGGCCACACGGGCGTGTGACCCCTGTTGTTTAATTTTTTAACATTTTCTTAAATATTCCAAATGTTTCTGATTTAGTCCCGAATTGTTTCTAAACTATTTTTAAGGCCTCATAGGCTCGAATAAGGGATGATAGGCATGTGATTGAATGATTTATACTATGTTTATGTTGATGTATGATATGTATGTTTTTAAGTTTTGTTGATGCGGTAATGCTCCGTAACCCTATTTTGGCGTTGGATACAGGTTAGGGGTGTTTCAGCGATGCTTATGAAAGAAAATGGTCAACTGGTGGCTTGAGGTTGCGACAAGGAGTAGTGAATAGTAGCACTGGCTTGGTAAGGGGAACATGCATGCGATAAGGTGCTGAGTAGGGTGTGCAAGTGGGGCGCACAAGGGCAAAGGGGCAAGAAGCAGTAGCGACACGCGAGGGAGCAGCCATAGAAGAAGTGCGTTAGGGAGCAGGATGCACAAACAAGGGCGTGTGGGGCGCGATGTGTGCGAGCCAAAGAGGGTTGGCTGATGTGTAACATCCCATTTCGGGACCACAAATTTTTTTCATGTGGGGGTCATATATATTATTTATAGAACATTTACAAAGTCATTAGCATCATATTACAGCCAAATTTGACGTATTCTGAAGAACCAGTGAAAATTTTTGCTTAAGAAGTCAAAACACTTCAGAATAAATGAGTACTATTGGTGAAAGTCTTGTGGCATCAGCATGGTACTAGGAACGCTTCCTGAAAAACTGAGGAATTAATGAAATTACAATCTCTGAATCTATTTTAAGGTAACAATTTCGAGGACGAAATTTCCTGAGGGGGGAGAGTTGTAACAACCATTTTTCAATAGTGACAGAACAGGGGTTTCAGGACCACAAATTTCAATCATGTTGGCTCATAAATATTATTTATAGAATATTTACAAAGTCATTACAGTCGTATTAAAGTTTGGTTGAGAAATTTTAAAGTTTAGATATCTAATTAAAGAAAAAGTACTAAATTGAAAAAGGTGCAAAACTTAGTAATTATTGCATTTAGATGTTAAATAGTTGAAGAACTAAATGGAAAAGGACTTATGTGGCAATTAGCCCTAGTTAGTATGGTTGGACGACAAATGGTATGAAAATGATTAATTAATAGGTGTTTAATGCCAAACTTGTAATTAAATTAAAATTAAACTAAACAAATTAGACATATTAATCGATTCTTTCTCTTCAACCTCTTGCCTAAACCATAATTGGAGACTAGGGACCTTCGGTCACTTTCTTAGCTTGCATGGTATGGAAATTGACCTATTTTCTTGTAAGTTTTATCTTTTTGAGATTACAACTAGGTCCAGCTAGCTCGTACCTTCATTTTTTTAATTTGTTAAAAGTTTTTGAAGTTATCATTGATGAATCTTGGTTGTATGTGATGATAATATATATTTGAAGCTTTGATTGTTATATTTGGTTGTTTTGTGAAGAGATTTTTGTTAGATTTTGATTTAAGGATTAAATTATTAAAATGTCAAAATTTCAAGGTTTGATGGCAAATTTGATGTACAGTAAGGACTGTTAAAGGGCCTAGAATAATCAGCTGTAATTTGATTCTTAGGAAACGGTTAATTTTATGATTTTCGAGTTAGAGGTCTAAATTGAGAAAGTTGTAAAAGTTTAGGGAAAATGTGTAATGATTGAAAAGTTAAGGGTTATATACATCGAATGGAATGTGGAATGTGTATGAAATAAATATATATTGTGTTTAACTATTATGTAGATTAATATTTGAATAAAAAAGACAAAAACTAAAGAAAAGGAAAACTAGCAGATTAGTCCCTGTGTGTTGGTTGGGATCGAATAGAAGGTAAGCTCATAATGTTTCAACACATAAATGAATTTCTACTTGTATTCTTATATTATAGTTCTTTCATTAAATGTTTATAGTTAATTGTTGAATGAATGCACATACGTGCCCTTGTTTGTACTTTGGTACCCTTGAATGTACAACGTGCCCCTGTTTGTACTTTGGTACCCCTTAATGCACATATGTGCCCATACGTGCCCCTGTTTGTACTTCGATACCCCTAAATACACTTCTGTGCCCCTATTTATACTCCAGTAACTCTGAATCATATAGTATAGGAACTGTATTTAATTATATTTAGATTGAATGTTATACTATGTCCTTACTAAGCTTTGTAAGCTTACCGGTTCTTATGAATTGTTTTATAGATAATTGTTGCTAACATTTTAGAAGGATCAATCAACCAGCTCACACTATTCATCTTTGTTGGTAGTTTTTGTATATCCTACAGTAGTGGAATGTATATGTTTATATAGATGAATATGTGTTTTAAATTTATAGAATGTTATGTAATGGTGATTTGGAAGTTTATGTTGATTTTGTAATTGCAATGTCTTATCAAAGTATGTCATTTTGGTCACTTATAAGTGCATGTATATAAGGTTATTTTGTTATGTTTGAAATGGCTTGATAATGGTCATTTGTGGTGTGTTTTGGCACTTATTTGAGCTAGGTTTTTCTGCAAGAAATGAGGTAAGGTTGACTTGATTTGGTAAATGATGTTTGATGCAATTGTGGTGCCTTTGAAGGGCACATTGGTTAGGTAATTTAGGATGATTGAAATTCCATGTTTATGTATGTCTAAATGGTGTTTAAATCCCTTTAATGTGTGTTTATATGGTTTAAGTTATTAGGTATGAAATGAACTTGTAATGGTTTCATTTTAGGTGCATTTTGGGTACACATGGCTTAGAACACGGTTGTGTGACATAGCCGTGTGAGGCACAAGGCCTAGTGACACGGTCGTGTGTCATCTGAGAGTTTGTTAGTGTACAAGTTAGTGAGTTACACGGGCGTTTGACACGGCTGTGTGACCCTACTCAGTGGTTACACTAGTGAGGACACAGGTTGGAACACGACTGTGTGTCCCTTGTTTGAGTGTTACATGGCCTGAGGCTATGTCACTCGGCCTGGCCACACAACCGTCTGACCTCTGTTTCAAATTTTTGCATATTTTCTTAAAATTTTCAACTTATTTCAAATTAGTCTCAAATTGGTTCTAAACTATTTTTATGGCTTCGACGGTTCGATTTCGGGACAAAGTGCATGAGATTGGATGGACTATGGTATGTTTAATCTATTTGAATATTATGATGTTAGTTGTTCCTAATTGTACGGTATTGCTCTGTAACTCTAATCTGACGACGGAGATGGGTTAAAGGTGTTACAGTTAGTGGTATCAGAGCTGCAGTTTAGTTAATTCTAAGATTGACGTAGCAGAGTAGAGTTTAGTATATACATGCCACATACACCCTATGATAGTGTGATGCTTTTGATCCGCTCTAATAATTTAGTTCCTTATAAATTCAAGATGTCAGTTGAGTTGCACCGAGCTGTAGTTAACAAAGCTGAAAGTAATTTTCAAGCTTCAAACCCTGAAGTAAGTAATAGTGCATCGATTCCACAGTCTTTGTGTGATGAAATGAAAAATGTGTTTCTTGGAATGATGATCCAGTGGTTCAATGAATTCAAATAATAATAAAATAAATATTTTCACATCAAATTTTTGGTCCTAAAACCATTGTTTTGATTTCACTAAAAATGGGCTGTTACAAATAACATAAGTTATCTTTACCCTTTTAACAGTTATCTTGAGAACTCTCATTGTTCTCTTATTTATTACTATGTTACCACTTTTGGTGGTCCATGATTATATCTTTTATTTTCTTTATATTTGCATTCACTTTGGAGAATGCAACAAATCTAGTAGGACAGACTTCTAACTGCCTCCATTGATTATTTACTTCATAATCACCATCGCAAACATACGTGAATTTCAAATAAAAATCTATCTATTTATGTTGTCATGATTAGTCTCCAATTATAATAAACATGATATAATAAATAAGTCATAGTAAAATATACTTGAAGGTCTTTAACATCATTTTCATCACCCATGTAAGGATTATATAAATTTCTTTGGATAATGATTACCCATAGTGTGCAAGCCTCAATTGAAGACTGAAATAAAAAACAGAGAATAAAGAACAATGAGAATGGGAGAGCAAAGAGAGAGTCCATTTTATTAATCAATCGGAATATTTACAATGCTTCTCCAAAGTCTATATTTATAGACATAAGTATAAATGAAAATAGAACTGTACTTCTAATGACTTTTAAAATTTTAAGTATATCAAAACTTATCTAGATCTTGATGGACATGCACTTAATAAAATATTCATAACAATTCAAACTTTAAACATTTTGTTTCAGGATTAACTAGAGCATATAATATTTAATAATCATATTAGTAAATTAAAATTAATCATCAAATTTCCAAGTAATGATGTTTAGACTTAACAACTAAATTATTATGACAATATGAAATATTTTATGGGGTTGAGATATTAATACAAAACACATGAAAAATAATTAAACATGACATAAAAAATAGCATGAATACAACGTAGATATTTCAACATGTTGAAATTTATGTAAAATAAATTATTAAAATATAATGGTTTTTATTTTATAATTTTATTATATTTTGAGCATATAAAATATAACACAAAAGTGATGGTAACGACCACACCAAGGAGATAGTAAAATAATATTCTAGTCTCTTTAAAAATTTTGAAAATTTAAATATTTAACAAGTATAACATGTAATTCAATCAATTTCAAGTTTATATCAAGCTTACGAAACCTTAAACTCAACCTGATATCAAACAAGGATAAGTTTGATATAAAAATGAAAAGTTAAGAAGAATATGGAAACATGGGTCACATTGTCATGTCCCCTGACCGTGTGGAAGGCTGAGGCCGTGTGGACAAGCTGTGTAACATCCTGATGTCATGTAGGTTTGGAGTCACACGATCGTGCTAACGAACCGTGTAACTCATTAATGTCGTGTGGGTCAAAAGTGTAAATATTCAAAAATATGTCACATGGACGTGTCATTGGGCTATGTAACAGATTGTGGCTGTGTGCACCAAAAATCACCCAAAACCTACAGACCACACAGTCATGCCATATGCTTGTGTATGGCACATGGCCGTGTATACTTGGAAATACCATTGAATTCAATTTTTCTACTCCTAATTCACTTATGCCACAAACCAACATTAAACCATATCTCAACCAATTTCAAAAACATCAAAATCTTACCAAAAACATCATTTATAACAACATCCTAAGTGCCTAACAAATATGCCACATTTGACACCTCAATCAGCAATCCAAAATCAACTAAAACATCACATACATGCCATTCCAATAAGCCTTCAATGGCACCTCAACTACCCACTAGACATGCATCAAATAACCATTCTAGCAATCTCAATTTTACCCTAATTCAGCCTCACATTTTTTGAATCAAGCCAACCAAATCATTTCAAGCATAACATAAACCTATAAATGTAACACCCCAAATTTCTTGAGTTAAAATAAGGGAATCAGACTGTAGCTGATTATGAATGAGAATTTGTGTAGTTAAGCAAGTATGCCCATAATATGGTGTCAAATGAGGAAGAAATATGTATTTGATTTGAGGACGAGTTGAATGATGATATCTGTATATCTGTGGTAGCACTAAAGTTACGGGAGTTTGTAGAACTTTCGGAACGAACAAAGAAAATTAAAGAAATTTGCAAAAGTAAATGATAGTTAGATTCAAAATTTTGAGATTTTAACAAAAGGGGGTCGTTCAAGCCTGCTCAAACATCTCCATTGAAGAAATTTAAAAATGACACAAGTCAATCAGCTGCCCCTTCAGAGTTCACTGGTAGAGAGAAACCAAGTAAAGCAATTTCATGTCCATTAATTCTCTAGTAGCTAGTATTGGAAGTGTAAGAAATGTTGAAAGAACCGTTCCTATTTGTGATGATTGCAACAGAAGGCATTTTGGTAAGTATCGATGAAAGTCGGGAGCTTGTTTCCATTCTGGATCTACTGACCATTTCCTTCGTAATTGTTCGAAAAGGTAGGATGATTTTGGCAATCAAACAAATAAGCCTAAAGCAACCTCACAGAGAGGTAGACGACCTAGAAACATTAGAAACACTACTTCTGGTCGAGGGAAGAATAGTGAGATGAATGAACGATATAAAGCGGGAACACCAGCTAGAGCTTATGCAATCAAAGCTTGTGAGGAAGCTACTGCCCCTGATGTTATTGCGGGTACTTTTTCTCTCTTTGACATTAATGTATATGCATTGATTGATCATGGATCAACTCACTCGAATATATGCACTGCATTAGTAGACAAAAAGAATTTACTTGTTGAGTTCACTAAATATACTGCCAAAGTTATGAATCCACTGGGTCAGTGTGTTTTAGTTAATCAGATATGTAGATCATGTCCATTGAACGTTAGGGGTTACGATTTTCCCGCTAGTTTGATGTTGTTACCTTTTGATGATTTTGATCTCATTTTGGGAATGGACTAGTTGTCTTAGCATGATACTATAGTGAGTTGCTGAAAGACACAAGGTAGTTTGAAGCGTTCAAATGGTGTATTTATTTGAGTTAAGGCAGATGGAGTCGATTCTATTACAAATGTAGTTTCAATGCCATCAGCTCAAAAATTAATTAAAAAGGGATGTGAAGCTTATTTAGCCTATGTTCTTGATTTGAAAGTGGCGGTATAACAAATTGAGCAGGTATCGATAGTCAAAGAGTATGCTGATGTTTTTCCTAAAGAACTATCGGGGTTGCCACCAACTCGAGAAGAAGAATTTGTGATGGGACTTGTGCCTGGAATAGCTCCAATTTCAATAACAACGTGCAGGATGGCCCCTACAAAATTAAAAGAGTTAGAAGTACAGTTGCAAGAGTTTTTAGATAACGAATTTATTCAACCAAGCTTATCACCTTGGGGTGCTCTAGTTTTGTTCATGAAGGAGAAAGATGGGTCAATGAGTCTATGCATAGATTATTGACAGCTGAATAGAGCCATCATTAAGAATAAATACATGTTACCTCGTATTGATGATTTATTCGATCATTTAGAAGGAGCTATAGCATTTTTGAAGACCGACTTAAGATATGGATATTATCAGTTGCGAGTTAATGAGCAAGATGTATCGAAAACTGTATTCATTCTTAGATATGGTCACTATGAATTTCTGGTGATGTCATTTGGCTTGACTAATGCTCATGTGGCATTCTTGGACTTGATTAATCGGGTGTTTTATCCATATTTAGATCGGTTTGTTGTGGTATTCATTGATGACAGACTGATTTACTCACTGAATGAGTCAGATCATGTCGAACATTTAAGAGTTGTGATGCAAACTTTGCATGAAAAACAGTAGTATGCAAAATTCCGTAAATGTGAATTCTGGCTTCGAGAAGTTGATTTTCTAGGACACATTATATCTGCTGATGGAATCAAGATTGATCTGAATAAAGTTTCTACAATTGTTGATTGGAAAATTCCAAAGAATGTTTTTGACATTCAAAGTTTCTTAGGATTAGCCAGATACTATCGACGATTCCTTAGAAACTTCTCAATCATTGCTTCACCTATGACCAGGTTATTACAGAAAAACATCAAATTTGCTTCATTTGATAAGTGTCAACAGAGTTTTGATCAGCTGAAAAAAATGTTAACAGAAGCTCTAGTTTTAACTCAGCCTGAATTTGGAACGCCATTTGTTGTTTACAGCAATGCGTCTATTAATGGTTTAGGTTGTGTGTTAATGCAATCAGGGAAAGTGGTAGCTTATGCTTCTCGACAATTAAAGTCGCATGAAAAGAATTATCCTACTCATGAGCTTGAGCTGGCCGCAATTGTCTTCGCTTTGAAGATATGGAGCCATTATTTATACGGCAAGAAATTTCACTTGTATATTGATCATAAAAGCTTAAAATATTTAATGACCCAGAAGGAATTGAATCTGAGATAGCGACGTAGGTTAAAGCTACTAAAAGATTATGATTTGATTATTGATTACTCAGCAGAATGTCATCATTATTTACACTTCGAGTGTTAAGTGCTCATTCAGCTTTGAATGCCGATGGTTTTGTACTAGCGGAATTGAAGACTAAACTCTTGTTTCTAAAATGAATTCGGGAGTTTTAAAATGATGATCCGAAGTTGATAATGAAACGAAACTTGGTTCGAGACAATTTGACTACACAATACAGTATTGGTGATGATGGTACATTGCATTACCGTGATAGAATTTGTGTTCCAAATAATTTAAATTTGAAAAGTGATAGATTGTTAAAGGCTCATAGTACTACATATTCCATTCATCCGAGTAGCACAAAGATGTATTGTGATTTGAAAAACATGTACCGGTGGTCGAGTATGAAACGTGAGATTTGTGAGTTCGTAGCCAAATGTTTGATTTGTCACCAAGTAAGAGCAGAGCATCAGGTGTCATCGAAATTATAATAGTATGTTACGATTCCTAAGTGGAAGTTGGAGTGAGTCACGATGGATTTCGTATTTGGTTTGCCTGTAAATCCAAAAAAGAAAGATTTGATTTGGGTGATTGTTGATAGATTGACTAAGTCGGCTAATTGTATTCTAGTCAGAACAAATTACTCACTAGGGAGGCTAGCATAATTATATGTGTCAGGGATTGTGAGATTACACGAACTTTCGACATTTATTATTTATGATTGTGACCTACGGTTTACATCGAGATTTTGGAGTAAACTTCACAGGGCTTTGAGCACTAAGCTCAATTTCAGAACAACGTTTCATCCTCAAGCAGATGGGCAATCAGAACAAGTAAATTAAATTCTAGAAGACATGCTACAATGTTTTATTCTTGAGTTCGAGGGTAGTTGGGAAAAATATCTATTGTTAGCTAAGTTCGCTTATAATAATAGTTACCAATCCAGTATTAAAATGCACCATTTGAAGCTTTATACAGAAGAAAATGTAAAACGCCATTGTATTGGCCTGAGCTGAGCGAATCCAAAATGGTAGGGATTGATTTGATTCAAGAAATTGAAGACAAATTTCGAATTATTCGAAATTGTTTGAAAGTTGCATCTAATAGTCAGAAGTTGTACGTGGATTTGAAAAGAAAAGATATTGAGTTTTCTGTTGGCGATCGAGTATTTTTAAAAGTTTCTCTATGGAATAAAGTGCTACGATTCGGCAAGAAAGGAAAGTTGAGTACGAGATTTATCAAGTCATATGAGATTATCGAAAGAATCAGTCTTGTAGCTTACAGGTTAGCTTTACCTCCTAAACTCGAGAAAATTCATAACATGTTCCACATTTCAATGCTAAGAAGGTATAGATCTGATCCTTCACACGTGATTCCTTATAGTGAAATTAAATTACACCCAGATCTGATGTAATTTGAAGAACCAGTGAAAATTTTGGCTCGGGAAATCTAAGAACTTCAGAATAAATGAGTATCATTGGTGAAAGTCTTATGGCATCGGCATGGTACTGAAGAGGCTACCTTGGAAATCGAGGAATCGATGAAATTACAATCTCTGAATCTATTTTCAGGTAACAATTTCGAGGACAAAATTTCCTAAGGGGAAGAGTTCTAACAACTCACGTTTTAGTGGTGACGGAATAGTGGTTTCTAGACCATAAATTTCTGTCGCGTTGGCTCATAAATATTATTTATATAATATCTACGAAGTCATTAGAGTCGTATTAAAATTTGGTTAAGAAGTTTTAATGTTTAGACAGCTAATTAAAGAAAAAGGAGTAAATTGAAAAAGGTGCAAAACTTAGTTATTATTGCATTTAGATGATTAAATAGTTTAATAACTAAATGAAGAAGGACTTAGGTGGCAATTAGCCCTAGTTAGTACAGTTGGACAGGAAATGGTGTGAAAATGATTAATTAATAGGTGTTTAATGGCAAACTTGTACTTAAATAAAAATTAAACTAAACAAATTAAAATAAATTAGACATATTACTTGATTCTTTCTCTTCAACATCTTGTTGAACCCACCGTTGGAGACTAGGGAGCTTCGGTCACTTTCTTAGCTTGCATGGATGAAAATTGATCCGTTTTCTTGTAATTTTTATATTTTTGAGATCGTTGCAACTAGGTTCAACTAGCCCATACCTTTGTTTTTAATCTGTTAAAAATTTTTGAAGTTACCATTAATGAATCTTGGTTGTTTGTGATGATAATATATATTTGTAGATTTGGTTGTGATATTTGGTTGTTTTGTGAAGTGAGTTTCGTTAGATTTTGGTTTAAGTATTAAATTGTTAAAATGTCAAATTTTCAAGGATTGATGGTGAGTTTGATGTGAAGTAGGGACTATTAAAGGGCCTAGAATAATCAGATGTAATTTGATTCTTAGAAACTGGTTAATATGATGATTTTTGGGTTAGAGGACTAAATTTCAAAAGCTATAAAAGTTTAGGAAAAATGTGTACTTAATGAAAAGTTAAGAGTCATATACATTGAATGGAATGTGGAATGTGTACGCAATTAATATATATTGTGTTTAATTATTGTATAGATCAAGATTTAAATCAAAAAGACAATAACTAAGAAAAAGGGAAAATTGCAGATTAGTCTCTGCATGTTGGTTGGAATCGAATAGAAGTATCATTCATAGTGTTTGAAAACGTAAATGAATTTCTACTTGTATTCTTATATTATAGTTCCTTAATTAATTTTTTATAGATAATTATCGAATGAATGCACATACATGCCCCTATTGGTACTTCGGTACTCCTGAATGCACATACGTGCCCCTATTTGTACTTCGGTACCCCTTAATGCACATATGTGCCCCTATTTGTTCTGTGGTACCCCTAAATGCACTTATGTGCCCCTATTTGTACTCCGGTAACTCTGATTCATATAGTATAGGAATTGTATTTAATTGTATTTAGATTAAATGTTATAATATGTCCTTACTAAGCTCTATAAGCTTACCGGTTCTTATGGATTGTTTTGTAGATAATCGTTGCTGACATTTTGGAAGGATCAATCAACTGGCTCACACTATCCATCTTTTTTGGTAGTTTTTGTATCTCTTAGGGTAGTGGCATTTATATATTTATATAGATGAATATGTGGTTTAAATGTATAGGATGTTATGTAATGGTGATTTGGAAGTTTATGTTGATTTTGTAATTGCAATGGTTTATCAAAGTAAGTCATTTTGGTCACTTATAAGTGCATGTACATAAGGTTATTTTGGTATGTTTGAAATGGCTTAATAATGGTAATTTGTGGTGTGCTTTGGCACTTATTTGAACTAGGTTTTTATGCAAGAAATGAGGCAGGTTGACTTGATTTTGTAAATGATGTTTGATGCAATTGTGGTGCCTTTGAATGGTACATTGGTTAGGTAATTTATGATAATTGAAATGGCATGTTTATGTATGTTTGAATGGTGTTTGAATCCCTTGAATTTGTGCTTACATGGTTTAAGTGATTAGGAATGAAATGAACTTGTAATGGTTTGATTTTAGATAAATTTTAGGGACATGGCTTGACAATACGTCCATGTGTCATCTCAGAGTTTCTTAGTATACAAGTCAGTGAGTTACATGGCCTAGCACACGGCCTGGGACAGGGGCATGTGTGGCTACTCAGAGAATTACACGCCTGGCGCAGGGGCGTGTGACACGACCATGTGACCCTACTCAGTGAGTTACACGGGTAAGGACTCGGGGTGGGACACGATTGTGTGTCCTTTGTTCGAAAGCTACACGGCCTAGCCATACGGCCATCTGACCCCTATTTCCAATTTTTGCATATTTTTCCTAAACTTTTGAAGTTATTTCAAATTAGTCTCGAATTCCTTCTAAACTATTTTTATGGCCTCAACGGCTCGATTTAGGGATAAAGTGCATGAGATTGGATGGATTATGATATGTTTATTCTATTTGAATATTCTGATGTTAATTCTTCCTGATTGTATGGTAATGCTTCTTAACTCTAATCCAGTGACAGAGATGCGTTAGGGGAGTTACATGGTGTGTGCATGCGGCTAGGTGTTGGACATGCTTGGTGCATGTGGCTACTTGATAGTAGTAGATGGTAGGTTCCGCACTATGGAGGGTAGATGGTGTTTAAAGATGATGGAGGCAAAGGTATATGAGAATGTGGTATTTAAAGGGTGAGTATGGGGTTTTCAACTCAAATTCTTAGAACAAAATAATAATAAAATATAAAAATTCTAACCTAATCAAGGTTAATAACAATTAATAAAATATATTAATATATTAATTATTATTATCTTATTTAGTACGAAATAAAAACTCTTGGTAAAATAGTGAACAATTCTAATCCTATACAAGGTTAATAACAATTAATATATATTATATAAAATATAAGTATATATTAGTTGTTATCATCCTATTTATTAAAAATAAAAATTAAAAACCTTTCTTTTGGCTGTTTTAAAATAATTAGAAAGATGAAAGTTTGTTAATTAAAATAATTAGAGAGATGGAAGTTTGTAATTTTTTTGTAAAATTGGTAAGTATTGTGTGTAGTAACACCCGAGATCCGAACTCGACGACTCAAGTCGGGTTAAGGGTGTTACAATAAATCATCTTTACCCACCTATTCCTTGGCACATCATCTAGTAACCATTTAAGCAAACAAACGTACAAGTCAAACTACTCATCAAGATACCATTTTCATAATCATTACCATCACACACATATATATACATATGATTCTCAAAATGCCAAAAAAGTGTAAACTGAACATTACATAACCATATGACACCTTAGGTACATGTCTTGACCAAAATAGAATCATCACCAACACTTGAGACCAGGATTATCGCTTGATGCAGAGTCGACGATCAAATCATAAAGTACCTAATTTGAGTACAGAAAATAAAATCGTACATTGAGTATAACTTAGTGATATTTCTATAATCCGAACATTAATACATAACATAAGTAATTAAGATGCATAAATTAAAATAAGTGATGATATGCAATATAACAAGTCAATTATGCCAATTCACATATTCTTTGATCACAACCAACAAATTTTACCAATACTAAGACATGGCAATTACATTTTATATGTCATTTGATAACTCAATTCATGTAATGGCACCTTCCATTTCAATTTCAAAATCCATGAGTTTATTGAACATAATCTGTCACTGTTCCCAACTCAGTCCACAATTTAATATTTCATTTCACATTTCACTTCCATTTCTTATCCATTTGTCATTCCAATATCAAATATTTCAATTTTACCATTTATTTCCTTATTAACAAAACTTAGACTTAGACGGATACATTGTTCCAAACAACACACCAGTTTGGCACCCAATGCCTCATTGGATAAATCTGAAGCAAATAGTTACACCCATCACTATGAACAAGTTTGGCACCCTGTGTCTTATCAGTATAATCGAAGCAAATTGACACCCAGTGCCTCATCAACTCATAGTCGAAGTAACCCTGAACTCTTCTTATCCTATGGCATGCCAGCTATATCCAATTCTTCCCGAATACTTAATAGGGTATTCATTACTCCATTTATTATCAGTCAACATCTCATTCCACATATATATATATTCATCATTTAAATCATTCATCCACACTCATGGCAACAGCAATCATCTTTATATGCATTCAATTATATATTCATATGAACATATACATTTTTCACATGATTTAAATTTAGTCCTCCCTAACCATATTGAATTCAAATTAATCCAAAAATAGATCATCATATCAAAATGGCTCACTATAAGTTCTTACCATGCAACAACAGTTCATTATGAAGCAATTTACAAGAATTTCAGATTATAGAAACACAAACCGTAAACTCCGAGCTATTCGTTGACGACTTTATCTTTTCCTTTCTTTTTTTAGGAATCTAGGTCGACATTAGCTATGGACTAAAAAAACAAGATATTTCATCAATATTCAACCATTTTCACATTCAATTTCTAAATTATGAAACTTTTTCATTTTATTCAATTTAGTCCCTAAAATTGAGACAAATATAACTTTCAAATTTAACACTCAATTTTTATATTGATTTCTCTCTAGGCTTAATTTGACCTCATATTTTTTATTTCTACCACAAATTTTTTAAATTTGTTCAATTTAGTCCCTATTGCACAAAATCAGCAATTGAGTTTACAATTTAGTCTTTTTTTCAACTCCAAACTTAAAATCTATCAAAATATCACCAAAAGCTTCAACTATGTAACAATGGTAACATCCACAAACTTTAACAATATTAAAAAATATAACATGGGTTACCTTGCTTGAGCTCTTGGCATTCCGAAAACATAAAAATAATAAGAAAAAGACTAAATTGAACTAACCAAATTAGAGCTTGAATGTTTGCAGCCCTAGCCGTGCGTTGAGCTTTTCTTCTCCCTAAATGGTTTCGGTTGAATGAAGCAATAATGTAAATGTTTTTCTTTAACTTTTCCACTAACATGTTTTATTAATTAAAATATTTCATTTACTTTTTTAATGTTTTATACTTTAATCAAATTTTATAATACACTTTCATAATTCAATAACTATCTACCGTATACTAAGATATCCATGATGGTAAAATTGCTATTTAAGGCCCTTGAATTCTAATTGTGGTTCCTTAAACAATTACATTTGTATCACTTATGTGATTTAGTCCCTGCACCTTAATTAAGCACCATTTCGGCAAAATTACTCAATCGATATTCAATTCAACTATAATACAACTCCGTAAATATTTAATGAAAATATTTATGATTTTTATTTATAAAATCGAGGTTTTGAAACCACACTTTTCGACACGACTGACTTTCGAGTCATTATAGGCATGATAATTTAAAAATGATTTAGATGAACTTTTGTTTGGAACGTTTGAGCCTTTCAAGCCAACCTCAGTAATAACTATCCATTGAAACCTTATTTTGAGCTATACAACCTAATTGTTTTCTAAAACTTACATTAATAAGTCATCCTTTCCTTAATACTCATCTCTACTTGTCCTAAATCTTAGACTTAGTGCATCTAGAATATTTTTTGTGATCAAGTTTGGGGGAGTAGATAAAAGCAATGGGATGCTCAAAATGTTGAATTGTATACTCAAATAAAGCAATAGTGATTGCTTAGAAAAAAGAGAACGATTATTGAAAAAGATGTACAGTGAGCATCAATACTCAAACACAACAAAATTGGTGTTTTTGAAGATAATTATAGTTGGAAGGTCCGAGGTAAGTTGAGTGTAAATTTTTAGTCTAAAAATTATCTATCTCTTCTCCATACATTAACCCTAGCCCCATTACAGCCTTATGAAAAACCTATTGATTTGAATTATTATGTCGACTACATTAGTGGAGAGGAATTACTGAGCTAAACATATAAAGGCATAATTAAACTTAGGGATTGTTGTTTAGTTTAACCGAATAAAATAAAATTTGGTTGGGAAGTACTTAGGACACACTTTTTAAGGGAATATTTTTAGTACATATTTTTGTTAGCATATTAATACATGAAATAATTGAGTGGTATATATATTGAAGTTGTATGTTTTCAAATCTTTTATTTCTTATCACAATTTTGATGAACACATGACTCTGAGAAAGATTTGATTTCGTTTGAAGGAATTTTTGCAAAAATGTTTTTTTTAAATTTTAATGTAAGTTAGCATTTATTGGGACCAGCAATGAATTAAGTTTGGGGGTGTGATAACTCTAAATTCTATAGATTTTTTTAGCACCTTTTGACTACTAGTTCATGCAAATTCTTATTGTTTATACAACAAATTTTTTGAATTTATTACAAATTTACTAAGATGGACAAAATTAATAAGAAATCTACATTTTTAATTATTTAGATGCTAAACTTACATATTTTTGCCAAATTTGAAATAGTTTGGTGCAAAAAAGAAAAGGCAGTCTTGAAGCTCGCCTTTTTTATGATCAAATGCTACAACATTCTTGTAACACTTGCCATGTAGAGAAGGGATGATAATTAATTAGCTATGGACATCTAAATTTATTTAATTTAATTTATGGATCATGGGATAGACTTGATGTGATAGCCTAAAACCCGATCTGATGAACTAGATCTGAATCCTGGTTATTACCACTCTAATATAGATGAAACTTAACTCTACTTACACAATGTTACAATTGATTTGAACTACATAATTACAAGACTTCATAATACAATACATAAGTAGAAACATTGAAGAATTTTGGTTATAATGTATAGAGAGTTCGATTACAAGTATTACTGAAATGATATCTTGGTCCAATATGGTTATCCCGATTAAAGGGTTACTATGTGCTAAATAGACTAGACCACGCCATCAAGCTTGCTTTGTATGCATAATAATTCGATACACCGCTCCTTGGGACATCATTCTCACAGGCATAACCTTACATTCAATCTGAAACGGAAAACACAATCTAAGTAAGTGCACGAGAACTTAGTGAGAAATAATTGATACGATCTCACCTCAATGAACATTTGAGTCGTTTAGACTGCCCGATTGTTAAAATGAGAAGTATCATTCAATTTAGAACAAATGGGTTAAATTCGGATAAATGTGGTATTTAGTTTCCAAAATAGATTCAAAATGGCTAAGTAAGATATGTGGTGGATTCGACTAAGCAAATAAAGAGAAAGAGATAAGATACAAAGTGGAGACGGAAGTTAGAACTCAAGCGTCAAGAAAAATTTGATATTATAGCGAGTATCGCCCCGGAACTTATATGGCTTAAGGGGAATGATGGAAAAAGGTTGACGGACCTCAACCTGTTACTTAGCAAAGTAGGAACTGAAGGTATATTTAAATGGACGAACGCCACACCAGGGTTGGTGATAAGTTCGAAAAGAAATAGACTGACGCCACTAGCAAGCTAGATAAGTCATGCTGAGTCTAAAACGAAATAGGAGAGTTGAAAAACTCACAAAATGTTATAAACATTAATCAAAGGAGAAAAAGTCTGAACAACCAACAAATAACATAATATTTATGGTAAAAATCCTAAGGCTAGCTGAATAGTCTTTTAGTAACTAAATGGACATTTAATTTCAGCTTTTAATGAGTTGAAAATTCCATAATAAATTCATAAAGGTTCCATGAAACCTCTCCAGCCTTGAGAATGTCATTAGACAGTTTCTAAGGTGTCTTCATGTAGCTGGAATTAATTGGAATGAATAGGAGCTGATTAGCCACATAGGTAACCAAATGGGCAGCTTGTGATTCAACTAAAAGAGCTTGATACTTCCTTGAAGGTTCCTAGCGGCTTCCTAGAAGTTTCTCTAGCATTAGTGACGCCAATGGACAAGTCATTGATGATTCCAATCAGCTAGAATTAAACAAAATTAATTGAGGTGTTGAATGGAGCTGAATGAGGCTGCTGGATTCGGTCATAGTGCTTGAATGACTTAATTGTGCTCTTTGGTTAGCTGAACAACCTTGTTGATTTTAGTGGTGTCTTTGAGTATTCCAATGGCCATCAGGTGTGAAAGCTAAATGTGAGTAGCCCCTTGTGTGTGAATGCACAAAAACCGAACAACCATGCCATGTGAAAAGAACTTGCAGCAATGTGAAAAGAATTAAACAGCTAAATGGTTAGCTTGGGAAGAGAAATCAGTAGCTATTTTTCCAAAAGGGTGCTTGGAAAAACTGAATCGTCAGCACACCATATTCATACCATCCATGCATGTACCTTAAAAAAATAAATTCAGCAAATTAATTCTCTTTTAGACACATTAATTTTGCAACGAAAAACACATTAAAATGATGCATTCAGCTAGGACACATTAAAGCTATTAATAAATAAGACATATTAAACACAAATAAACTAAGACACATTTAAAACCTGCACTTAAAATGTTCAGCTTAAGACACATTAAAATGCTGTAGCTAGACATATTAAAAACATGTATTAAAAATTAAACACATTTAACACTAAATTAATAAGACAAATTTATTAACACTTACTTATTAACTTAAACTAAACTAACCGAATTAACTAAATGCATTTATTTTATTCTAGAATTGCATGCATGAGTTAAAGCATGAAATTATTCTAGCAACTACGAAACGCATAAATTTAAATAAAATAGCATCGAGCTCAATGAGCTAAGATTGAGCTGAATTAAGCTCAAGGAACTGAACTGCGAGCTGAATCAAGCTCATTAAGCTATGATCGAGCTGATCAACTACAAAAACGATCAGGATGCTCGCTTGGGAAGCTTGGCCAAGGTCGTTCACAGGGCGTGATCATATCATCCCCTCCCTAAGGTGATTTGTCCTCAAATTGGGCCACTTGCTCCAAAAAAATTTTCACCGTCATAGCCCCCTTGGTTGACGAAGCCGGCAACGTTGCTCCCGATATCCTAAAATTCACACATAGCTTGAACACAAGTTAGGTTATTTGCAGGCCCTCCCTCCTTAGGACGGATCCATTATGACGTGCCACCTACACAAAATTCAAATAGATTAGCGGCAGCATGGATTGTAGGCTCAAAAAACTAGATTGACGTCAAAACAAAAACATAAAGCGTTCGAGAATTATGATTTTGGACAAAAAAAGTCCATGACTCAAATCCTTTGAACAACAATGTAGAACCAAAAATTTGATTTAGCATTTGGAACTTGTCAGAGTTCAACAACTTCATTTTCAAATTTAAAGTCATAACATCAAGCAAGCACAAATGGTTCACACATCTATTCACAAGAAATTCAGAGTGCTTGATTGCTCTCAATAATGATCCAAAATAACAAGGCCTTCGATAGTTATAGTCACGAAAATCAAAATCCATTGGTTCAAATCATTTGATCAATAATAAAGAATAATAATCACCGGGATCAAAAACAAAGTTTTTTTATATGAGTCACAAAGGCCCAACTCAAGCTCAAGAACGTGATGGGCTCAAATTACCACAGGCCTAATAACGAGGTCAAAGGCCAGGCAAATGCTTATGAAACTAAATGGAACCGTTCAAGACTTCATTAGCAAGGCCTTAGATGCGTATACAAAGGAAAAGGAAAATCAAGATTCACTTTCTTGTTTTCAAGAAAATCAAGAAACCAAATCTTGGTCCACTTTGGCTGTTTTGAGCGATTTCAAGAATCAAGAAAATCAAGATTTCAAATCTTGGAAATCTTGGTCCAAGAAACTGAATCTTGCAGCTAAGGTGCATTGGATCTCAGTAACGAGCATCAACGAACCAATTTCGGGAAAGAACGGATTACAAGCCCAAGTTCTTGAAGATACAACCCAATAAGATGTTCCAAGCCCAACCAAGAAGTTTAAATTAGACTTAGTTGAAAATCAGGCCAAATTGTCAAAGTGGCCCAATTTGTAAAATTTTAATTCTTTAAATACTTAGTTTTAATTTTTAGACTTTATGAATAAATTTCTATGTAAAAATTCAGTCCAAGAGGCCCATTTAAAGGCCTTGGATGAAATTCCCCTTGAAAGTCAACAATTAAGGTTTTTTTTAGTTTTCCTAGTAGGGCTAGGAAAGTAGTTAGAAGGCCTATATATATGGCTTGGCCAGCCACCCTTAAGAACATTACATTGAATTCAGATTTTTTTTTTTGAGTGAAAATTCACTTTGAGTTTCTCCAAGAATTCTCTCTTCAGTTTTCTTTAGAAGTAGTTTTAACAATCTTTCTTATTGTGGGAGCCATCTTCAGCCTTCTTCATGGCGTGTTTTTACATTGGAGGGTAGATTCGAGCCGTTTGAAGGGAGTTGTGAAATCTTTCTTGATTTCAAGGCTTCTTAGGACTTAATTATCTTTCTTGCTGTTTGTTCTTCTTTAATTATTTTTATTTGCGCTGAATTGTTGATTAACTTGGTGTGATTGTTCTTGTTGCGTTTTCAGCCATTCCAAGCTTCAAGAATCTATTTTGGCAACATTCTTTGGCGTCAATAAACATTCAGTTTTTTAGGAGTCTTTCTGAGTTAAATTTTGGTTTCTTTGCTTCCAAGAAAACCTATTAATAAGTGTTTTGACTCTTGACTGATTCTTTCTTGTTTTGGGGTATTTCTTTATAGATCTTTTGCTGCTAATGTTAATTTTCTATTTTCGTTTCAGATCCAAGTGTCTATAATTTTCGTAGGACTTTTCCCGTGACTTGACAACTCAATCTTGGTCTACGCGCAACCTTCTATCATTTGGTATCAGATTTTGGGCGTTTTGGGTGTTCTTGGTTGATTTCTAAACTGATTTCCTTTAAAAAATAGCATATAGCAGTTTTTACCCAGAATTTTTTTAAAAAAAATTCATTTGAGTGGGTAAACATTGTCCGATTGGTCTAAAATTTTATATGAATATTTGTGGCACTGTGATAGAATATTAAAAAATATTTCCCGCAAAAAAAACAGTAGAAAAAGTCAAAAAAATAGAAAAATATGAAATCAAATAAAAATTAAAAAGAATATTCAGCGGGTTGAGTTTAGTGCCGAAACTTTCTAGATCAAATATACAGTATTTGAGGACATTCCAGTTTAAATTTTGTGATTTTTGGAGATCGGGAACACCTCGAATGAAGTTGTCAAGTTACTCCGTAGGTTTTTCGGGTTTTCGGGTTTTCGGGTGTCAGCAATTTTTATTGATTCTTTGCTGTAGGTTTTCATTTGTTTTGCTTTTATTCCTCCTTTACACTATCTAACACCTTCTTGTTTCTTGTGTTAGTAGGATTTAAAAGTGTGCACAATTCTTCCTCGGTGCTACACAAATCAATTGGAGTCTCGTCACTTTTTGGACTCCTAGTGCAATTAGGATTCTTTGGTAGTTACGGTTCATACACTTTCTAATTGATTGATATAGACTCTACTAAAGAACTCACAAGACTGAATTCTACCTCTTTGAGAATTTGATTTTCCTTTTTGTGTGATTAACGGTGAGGTTTGTTAATTTTTTTCGAGTGTTGAGTGTTTGTTTTGCAGGTATTCCAAAAAAAAAATAAGATGCATAGAATTTGTCAAGTCGATGATGAGAATAATTACCATAATGATGTCCATGATAAGAGGACTCATGATATTGAATGTTTTAAGTGCAAAGGGCATGGTCATTATAGTACAGAATGCCCTAACACGAGATTTCTTCTTATGAAAGATAATGGTGAGTACACTTCCGACTCTGATAAAATAGATCCGGAAATGCCTGAACTTGTGGATGATAGTGATAATGAAGAAGAGTTGGTTGAACCACCAAAAGAAGGGGACTTTGCCGACTTTCAATGCCTTGTAGTTTACCGCACCCTTAACATCCAAATGAGAGACGATTTTGATAACCAAAGGACAAATATTTTTCATTCTAGGTGTTTTGTAAAAGGTAACTTATGTTCACTTATTATTGATAGTGGGAGTTGTTCGAATGTAGTTAGCAGTTATTTGGTGGATTCCTTAAAGTTACCTTGTACCAAGCACCCTAAGCCGTATCACCTTCAGTGGCTTAATGAATGCTCGAAAGTTAAAGTTACAAAGCAGTCCTTGATCACTTTTAAGCTCAGGAATTACGAGGATGAGGTATGGTGTGATGTGGTCCCAATGCATGCGGCACACTTGCTCCTTGGATGGCCTTGACAATTTGATCGTGATGTTACACACCAAGGCAAGCTCAATAGGTACTCTCTTGTGTTTAAAGGCCGAAAATTCACTTTTGCCCCTTTAAATCCCAATGATGTATATAAAGATAAATTAAAAATGATGAAATTTTGTGAGGGGGTGAGGGAGAAAGGACAAATAAAAAAGACAGAGAGAAAAGAGACTTGTAGTGAAAAAAGTCAAAATTTAAATGGCCCAAAGGTGAGTGAATCCGCAAGTGGTAAAACTAGAGTGGAAAATTTAATTGCAACAAAAAAAGATGTGCAGAGAGCCCTACTCAATAAACAGCCTTGTATCCTTGTGAGGTTTAGGCAAAACTATTTATCTCTATGTAACATTAATGAAAATTTGCCTAGTGTGTTTCAATGTCTTTTGCAAGATTATGAGGATGTTTTTAGTGAGGCCCCTAAAGGTTTACCACCTTTACATGGGATAGAACACCAAATTGACTTAATACCTGGAGCTTTAATACCAAATTGACCAGCCTATAGAAGCAATCCCAATGAGACAAAGGAATTGCAAAGGCGAGTTGAGGATTTATTAGACAAAGGGTACATTCGTGAAAGCTTAAGCCACTGTGCCGTTCCTGTCTTATTGGTACCTAAGAAAGATGGTACGTATAGAATATGTGTTGATTGTCATCCAATCATCAAAATAACGGTAAAGTATAAACATCCAATCCCTCGACTTGATGACATGCTTGATGAACATGGTTCAACTATATTTACTAAAATTGATTTAAAAAGTGGTTATCATCAAATTCGAATGAGGGAAGGGGATGAATGGAAAACAGCCTTTAAAACAAAATGTGGATTATATGAATGGTTAGTTATGCCTTTCGGCCTTACTAATGCACCGAGTACATTTATGAGATTAATGAATCACGTTTTAAGGCCTCACTTGGGTAAATTTGTAGTAGTTACTTTGATGACATTTTAATTTACTCAACAACATTAAATGATCATGTTTTCCATGTTAGAACGGTTTTAGACATTCTAAGAGCTGAAAAATTGTTTGCCAACCTTGAAAAATGCACATTTTGTTGTGACAAGCTAATATTTTTAGGTTTCATAGTTAGTTTTCAAGGTATTCATGTCGACGAGGACAAAGTTAAGGCAATAAAGGAGTGGCCAACTTCTAAATCGAGAACTGAGGTGAGATCTTTCCATGGTTTAGCTAGTTTTTATAGACGATTTGTGAAATATTTCTCCACTATTGCTGCCCCATTAACAGAAGTTATTAAAAAATCCATGAGTTTCAAATGGGGTGAAACTCAAAAAAAGGCTTTTCAAACCCTAAAAGCTAAGTTATGTTCTGCTCCTCTTCTTAGATTACCTAATTTTACTAACACTTTTGAACTTGAGTGTGATGCTTCAGGAATTGGCATTGGCACCGTTTTAATGCAAGATAAGCAACCACTTGCTTATTTTAGTGAAAGATTGAATGGTGCACAATTAAATTACTCAACTTATGATAAAGAACTTTTGGCATTGGTTCGTGCACTTCAAGTATGGCAACATTACTTGCTGCCTAATAAGTTTGTAATACATACAGACCATGAATCCCTTATATGGTTAAAGGGACAAGGTAAGTTAAGTAAACGGCATGCCCGATGGGTGGAATTCATTAAAACATTCCCTTATGTGATAAAATATAAAACAGGTAAAGATAATGTAGTTGCAGATGCTTTGTCTAGACGATATGCTTTAATAACTACATTAAATGCTAAAGTATTAGGGTTTGAACATAATAAAGAGTTATATAATGATGATGCTGATTTCGGCCATATCTATAGTAATTGTGGAAATACTACTTTTGAGAAGTTTTACCTTGTAGATGGATTTCTTTTTCATGTAAACAGGTTGTGCATACCGAATTGTTCCATGCGGGACTTATTGATTCATGAGGCCCACAGTGGGGGTTTAATGGGATATTTTGGAGTGACCAAAACACTAGACATCTTGCAAGAACACTTCCATTGGCCACATATGAAGAAGGATGTCGAAAAGGTATGTTCTAAGTGCATCACATGTAAACAAGCAAAATCTAAGGTAATGCCTCACGGCCTTTACACTCCTTTGCCGGTTCCTACTTCACCATGGGTAGACTTATCCATGGATTTTATTTTAGGTTTGCCACGAACTAAGAAAGGAAGAGATAGTATATTTGTTTTTGTTGACAGGTTTCCCAAGATGACACATTTTATTCCTTGTCACAAAATAGATGATGCTACACATGTGGCGGACTTATTTTTTAAAGATGTGGTAAGACTTCATGGCATCCCTAAAACAATTGTTTCCGATAGAGATGTCAAATTCCTTAGCCACTTTTGGAAGGTATTGTGGGGTAAGCTTGGTACGAAATTACTGTATTCAACTACATGTCAGCCCCAAACCGATGGCCAAACTGAGGTAGTCAATCGAATTTTAGGAGCCTTATTACGATCTGTTGTGGGAAAGAACATTAAAAATTGGGAAGAATGTTTGCCCCTTGTTGAATTTTCATATAATAGATCTATTCATTCTACAACTGGCTATTCACCATTTGAACTTGTTTATGGTTTTAACCCACTAACAGTACTTGACCTTGCGCCATTACCACTAGAACATATTGTTAATTTAGATGGCGAACGGAAAGCTGAGCTGGTGAAATCCTTACACGAGAAGGCTAGGCAACGAATAGCCAAAACAAATGACATCAACACCAACACAGCAAATAAGGGGCGCAAACGGGTTGTCCTTGAACCCAGAGATTGAGTTTGGGTCCATATGAGGAAAGAACGATTTCCTACAAAAAGAAAGACCAAGTTGGACCCAAGAGGCGATGGGCCTTTCCAAGTACTCGAGCGGATCAATGATAACGCATACAAAATTGACCGACCTGGTGAGTACAATGTAAGTTCTACCTTCAATGTGGTTGACTTATCTCCATTTGATTTTTTAGATTTGAGGACAAATCTTTTTGAGGAAGGGGGAATGATACGAGTCACAAAGGCCCAACTCAGGCTCAAGAACGTGATGGGCTCAAATTACCACAAGGCCCAATAACGAGGTCAAAAGCCAAGCAAATGCATATGAAACTAAATGGAACTGTTCAAGACTTCATTAGCAAGGCCTTAGATGCGTATACAAAGGAAAAAGAAAATAAGATTCACTTTCTTGTTTTCAGGAAAATCAAGAAACCGAATCTTGGTCCAATTTGGCTGTTTTCAGCGATTTCAAGAATCAAGAAAATCAAGATTTCAAGTCTTGGAAATCTTGGTCCAAGAAACTGAATCTTGCAGCTAAGGCGCATTGGATCTCAGTAACGAGCATCAACGAACCAATTTCAGGAGAGAACGGATTACAAGCCCAAGTTCTTGAAGATACGACCCAATAAGATGTTCCAAGCCTGACCAAGAAGTTTAAATTAGACTTAGTTGAAAATCAGGCCAAATTGTCAAAGTGGCCCAATTTGTAAAATTTTAATTCTTTAAATACTTAGTTTTAATTTTTAGATTTTATGAATAAATTTCTATGTAAAAATTCAGTCCAAGAGGCCCATTTAAAGGCCTTGGATGAAATTCCCCTTGAAAGTCAACAATTAGGATTTTTTTTAGTTTTCCTAGTAGGGCTAGGAAAGTAGTTAGAAGGCATATATATATATGGCTTGGTCAGCCACCCTTAAGAACATTACATTGAATTCAAATTTTTTTTTTAGTGAAAATTCTCTTTGAGTTTCTCCAAAAATTCTCTCTTCAGTTTTCCTTAGAAGTAGTTTTAATAATCTTTCTGATTGTGGGAGCCATCTTCAGCCTTCTTCATGCCGTGTTTTTACATTGGAGGGTAGATTCAAGCCGTTTGAAGGGAGTTGTGAAATTTTTCTTGATTTCAAGGCTTTTTAGGACTTAATTATCTTTCTTGCTGTTTGTTCTTCTTTAATTATTTCTATTTGTGCCGAATTATTGATTAACTTGGTGTGATTGTTCTTGTTGCGTTTTCAGCCATTCCCAGCTTTAAGAATCTGTTTTGGCAACATTCTTTGGTGTCAATAAACATTTAGTTTTTTGGGAGTCTTTTTGAGTTAAGTTTCGGTTGCTTTGCTTCCAAGAAATCCTATTAATAAGTGTTTTGACTCTTGGCTGATTCTTTCTTGTTTTGGGGTATTTCTTTATAGATCTTTTGCTACTAATGTTAATTTTCTATTTCTGTTTCAGATCCAAGTGTCTATAGTTTTCATAGGACTTTTCCCGTGACTTGACAACTCGATCTTGGTCCGCGCTCAACCTTCTATCATTTTTGCTTACTATTTCACTTCTACTTGAAAGTTTCATGACTAGCATCGTAGAAATAATAGGAAGCAATTTTAAGTCGTTATCCAGCAAATCATACTCGAATCTTTTAAGCCAAAATATAGAACAATTTCTAGAATCAAAAATTTTATTTTGTCTTTGCAGCTCAACGAAATTCACATGCTTTGTTTTTGAACAAAATAAATATAAAACTTGGAGCAAATAGAAGGTTTTATCACATTTATGTGGAATAAACACATGATGCTTGCCTTCATTTATCAACAACGTATGAAAACATGCTCCAGGCTTAAAAACATGGTTTTGATCACTCGATCCACAACGCAACAAATATTTTGTTTTCACCAATAAATTGCACATGCCAAATAGAGAAGATTTTGGCATAAACAAATTCAAGCAATCAAACCTCTTAAAATTCTTCCACATACCTGAGGATTCCGTACAAAACTTTAGAAAGTTCACATTAACATCACAGTCAAACAAATTAATCACTTTACGTCAAAACTCGTTATCACACAAGATCATATTTTGTATTTGCCGATTTAACCGATCAACATTAACAGAGTTTTCAACACAAAATACATCAAGTGAAAAACTCTTTATTCCCCCACTTAAAACAAATTTATCAACCAAATCAAGATGAATGGCTCTTTCACAACCTAAGTCTCTAGCTCTCTCATCAATACCGTTCAAGCGAAATTGTTGAGACTTACCTTTAGATGCTTGGGAACTAAGGTTATCGATGTTCTTACCTGTCTCGATCAATCAAAATCGCCTCTCATCGAAAAGGTAATGAAGCTGGAATTTGTTAATCGATTCATCAAAAACCTGAGAAGAAGCAACATGAGGAAAACTCACTTGTTGGTTAGTAAGAATGTTCCTTGCTTGTTCGCTTCCAACTTTTTCACTTACTTCTTTCTCTAACTCATTTTCAAATCCTCTCTCTTTTTCTATAACACTTGTTTCTTTTGCACTCTCATTTCTTTCTTCAATCTCACACTCTTTTTCAGTTTTCTTTTATTCCTCACACTCTTTTTCTTTTTCAATTTCTTGTTCTTTTTCTTTCATTTTTCTTCTCTCAATTTCATTCCATATTCTCTCATTTTCCTTTATTAACAACTCTTGCCTCTATTTTCTTTTTATTTCTTTTTGTCCCTTCATTTCATTACAAGATGGAGATGTTACAAATGAATTAGAACGGAAAGACTCTCATTGGGTATGTATGAAATGATGTACATACAAAAAATGATCACCTTTTCAAGATTGATTCTCAGTGGACGAGTACCTTGGTACATACGAAGGATTACTTGTGATTTCTTATTCATCACCTTGAAAAGCTTCATACTCTAAACTTGCTTTGCGTCGTCTTGAATTCCTCATTGAATAGAAGTCATGATATGAATCTCTTCTCACCAAATCATTAGATATTTGTCTCCCCGATGGTCTTGTTTTCATCCCTCGACTTCTTAGTACTTTGTTAAATCACACAACAAACCTCACACTCCTCTCTCAAAGAAAATTCACACAATTCGGCTTTTGAGCACTCTAATAATCTCACCGAACTCTCGTGCCATTTACCACTCGATTCTCCTGTTGAAGTTCATAAAAGACTCGTTTAGACTTACAAGCTAGTCTAGGGGTTGACTTCAAAAGGTTTTAAGGGTAGTTGACATTTTTGGGTGTTAGGTAGGCTGAAAGAAAGATTATGGTGCTAAGTGTGGCGATTGGTTTGTTTTTGGTAGGAAAGAACTTTTGACGATCGATTTTTTTTTTCTTCTAAAATGCTGAATGTATATAGATTCTTCTTTGTAAACAATTTTTTTATTTTTTTATTTTTTTCAAATTTTTTTCAAAACTTACCCCGTGATGCTCGAACGTCTGTACCCCTCGATTTTAGCTAGCTCTGGTACCAAATGATACGATCTCACCTCGGTGAAGATTTGAGTCGTTTAGATTGCCCGATCGTTAAAATGAGAAGTATCGTTCAATTTAGAACAAAGGGGTTAAATTCGACTAAGTGTGGTATTTAGTTTCCAAAATAGGTTCAAAATGGCTAAGTAAGATATGTGATCGATTCAACTAAGCAAATAAAGAAAAATAGATAAGATAGAAGGTGGAGATGAAAGTCAGAACTCAAGCGTCAAGAACGATTTGATACTATAGCGAGTATCACCCCGAAACTTATATGGCTTAAGGGGAATGATGGAAAAAGGTTGATGGACCTTGACCCGTTACTTAGCAATGTAGGAATCAAAGTTATATTTAAATGGACAAACGCCACACCAGGGTTGGTGATAAGTTTAGAAAGAAATAGAATGACGCCATAACACTAAATTAATAAGTAAAATTTATTAACTTAAACTAAACTAACTGAATTAACTAAATGCATTTATTTTATTCAAGAATTGCACGCATGAGTTAAAGCATGAAATTACTCCAACAACTACGAAATGCATAAACTAAAATAAAATAGCATATAGCTCAATGAGCTAAGATCGAGCAGATCAACTAGAAAAACGATTGGAATGCTCGCTTTGGAAGCTTGGCCAAGGTCATTCGCAGGGCGTGACCGTACCAATAATCTTTTATACCTCAGTCATTGATTTCCTTAAACGGGCGGATAGTCCAACACCATCAACTCCTTTTCTTAAATCTTCAACTGTTTGTCACTAGGAACAGTTTACCATTAATGAAACATAATCATTCCTTCTATCTACTATAACATGGTCAATTTCCTTTAACATTTTTTCATCAATGTCTTCATCCTTTCAGAACTTCTTCCTTTCATACTTATCTTAATCATGATTCTCTTACCTTATCTTTCTTCGACTACCCTTTCTTCTTATTGTTCATTAATAGATTCCCTTCATCAAACGATCAGATGTAGGCTTTTGTCTAGTTTGATATTAATTTTACTTAACCCATACTTAGAATTCGCCACATGCTCTGGTGCATTCCAGTTTCTCTGTTCTTTCCTTAAGACCATATAAGATACGTCATACCATGTGAAACTATCACAAGGGAAGCTAATTAAAATATCTTATCGAAGGTGTAGTATGCTACGCGACAAAGGTTTTTCCTTCTGATTTCATTACAACTATCATTCCTTCACAGTTCGTCTTGAATACCATTTCTTTCTCTCAGGGTCCACGACAAATGCATTTCCTTTAGATGGTTGCCACAAGGGCTATTCTCAAGAGTGCTCCACTTGGGCATTCCTTTCATAGATCACCGCAAAGGCTTCCTTTTCATATTGCCACAAATGCTTCCTTTTTTTGGCATGTTCATGATAGAGATTCACATAGACTCACATTTTGTGAGGTTTGCCCCTCATCGTCCTAGGTCACGTAGAGAACCCCCTTATGGGTAATCACCTTCCTTTAGTTCTTCTTCATATGATGTCATGGCCCAACTATGGTTTTACACAATATTTGTCATAGCCATGGCTTTTCCTTTCAGAGGTACATATCAGAGATCGTGTTTTTAGTCCCAATGGATACTTTTAGACAACTCCACGGAGGCAAACACAGAGTCGTCATGCTCAGACCAACTCTTATCAAAACAAATCATATATCATACAAATAAGACACATATATACAATCCATACATCTAGATGCAACCATACTTCATCTACTTGAACTCAACAAATCTATACAAAGTATGCATATCATTCTTAACAAACATTGGCACTATCATGGACATACTTCAATCACCATATACAAGATCACATATATAGCATATTACAACCTTAAGGATCACAACATCATCTCTCAACCACTCTCTTACAGATCTACCAGTACCATCATCAGACAAACAAGAGTTCCCATAAAGACTCACCTGCTTCTCTCCTCCTATAGTTCAAAACTCCAGATCTAGACTTCCATGGTGTAACCAGCAGCAACTATTGCTACATACAAGGAAGCTCATCAAGATCTATTAATATACCCCTTTTTCCATCATTTTCAACACTGAAAATCCTCAAGCAAGGTTCTTTTATCCTTTATCTTACTGATCTGCCCAGTCTAACAGATTTACCTCTTACAACATAATATACAGAGTCATAAACCTTACCTCGACGTGGTGTAATCACTAGTAAAGATCCAAATCTTCAAATTTAGCTCAAGAGAGAGAAGGAAATACTTTGAGGTTTTTTAGATCTAGAAAAAAATACTTCCTGAAGAAGGAAAAAGAAAAACTCCCCCTTTTAAAACCTAAATGTCTATATATGTAGAACCCAAGCTCTTATTTGAACGTACCACATGTCAAACACTTTCAAAGTTACCTTTATAAATGGTTTACAACTGTAAATAAAAATCCACTATTTTTATATTGTTAGTTCATCCCTTTGCTACTTTCTAACTATCTCGTTAGAATGTAACTAGCATAAAAACAAAATGAACTGGCTATAGATTACATTTGGCAGAAATCCCCAACACTCTTACCAAATCTCTTCTTCTTTATAACTTAATGCATTTTGAGAACAATCCTCGCTTAATAATATGATATTTACTATGTGCTCGATTTATACGCCAAAACAACAATTGGGCAAATAGTACTACGCCACTCAGGTTACTTTCGATTTATCCGCCAAATATAGAATCCGCCCAAAGTTAGTTGTTGCACTTGACCTAGCTCGTAATTGGATCGTGGAACTGGGCAAGTCTTATCACATCCCACTTTTTTATCATTTAAGTAATAGTGAAATTGTCATCTCATATGTTTTAAATTAAATGCGCAAGATTGGATAAAGGGAATTAATGTCCTAGTGGTTTAGTGGTTACTTAGCTATCATAGTGGTCTAAGGTTCAAGCCTTATTATTCACATTCTTACATTTATTTTTTTGACAATTTTCTCCCTAGTTTAATGTGCTTGTCGTCCACCTGGTGCACCAAAATGAGGAGGATTTGTTTCCTCTACTTGATGGTCAAACTTACCAGAGTTCGGGGGTACATGATCCCCTTTTTGCTCCACCTCCCCCTCCTTTGCCATAACCTCACCTCTTACCATATAACTTGATACATTGAACCTGGCCATATTTCACCAAGCTCCGCCCTTTTTTCCATCTATACCCCCTCTCCCTATCACCTTCTTCCATTTATCATTTCTTTCTTACCATTTTCTTTCCATTTTTGCAAACAACCACCACATTTCCTCCAAAACACTTTTCTTCCTCCACCATGAACCAAACAACCTTCCATTGTTCACCACCTCTCATGGCTGCTACTCTTCCTCTTTTGTCATCTCCCACCTTCCATCGTCGTTGTGAGCGACATCATAGTCGTTGCCGTGCGCCACCACAAGTCCACTTCCTCTTCCACTTTTTCTTCTATTTTTTCTCCTACTTCTTTCTTCTTCTCTCCTTACCCAAACCTCCAAACTCCACCACCGATGAACCACCATCAAACATAGCATCACCATCGTCAGACTTCCATCGAGCCACCGCTGTCACTACTGCAAGACCACCACTGCTACCACCGCCGAGGATCAAAATCTTTTTTTCCTCTCATTGAGCTGATTCTCATTTTGAATTAATCAAATTATTCTTTTATCTCAGTGATACTTTCTATATTACTCGATTCTCTAAAATCACCCCTTCTCGATTCATCGTTCGATTTGAATTGATCAAGTGTAAGTATAAATCATTTGTAAGTCATAAAAATCCTTCTCTTAGTATTTTCTTGACATGGCTGAATGGTATAGTTCCATGAGTCATAGTGGTATTTTTTTAATATTAATTATTTATGTACTATAGTACTAATGCTAAATCATATCATTTTAAATGACAAAACAATAATCATAGAGGAGACCCCTAACTTCGTAGTAGAAATTCTACTTTCAAAAGTCTTAGATCGTGAAGGTAAGTAATGAGACAATCAGTGATAGAGGTCTAAAGTGATGAAATGTTTTCAAAGATCCGTACTATTATGTGTTAATTATGTGATAGATCATATTGCAAGGTAGATCAAGTGAAACCAATTAATAAGGGTTGAAGTAAATTGAATCTACAATCTAAGGTGTGGGATCAATACTATTTGTTTGTGTGACATCAATATTTTATTGTCAATGAATAATTATATCAAATTATGAATACGCTAAATACTTATACAGAGATGTAAAACTCATCAAGATGGATACCAAGTAAGTGTTCTAACCAAGTGGGTCTATGAAATACATAACAAATGATAGGCCTATGATTGTGGTTGTGTTATATGTGTTGATCTCATGCTCATGATATGTGATGTATGGATCATTTATTATATGTGATGATTTAAATATATGTTATATATGTATATGTGTAATAAATCAAGGTCTATGATCTAATGTGAAAAAGCATGTCATTCATGTTAAAAGTGAATATTATGTTATAAGTGATTATGAGAGCATGTTTACATGCATAAGTGTATAAAGTGGCCTATATGTGTAATAAGTGAAATTGCCATATCACATGTATGGGGTGGGATTATGTGAAAGGTGGAAGTAGTGGCAGTAAATCTGCAAATCAGTGGTGGCTTGTCAACATCAGTGTTATCAATGGTAGGTTATCTACAAATTAGTGGTAGTTTATCTATAAATTGGTGGTGGCATAGCCGCAAACGATGTTTCGATGAACGAATTCTGAGGAACTCGATAATGGTATGTGGCAGAGATGGGTAGCAATCTTCATAAAAATGTGCATCGATTTGAAATGTGCATCGATATGTTCATGCATAGTTATCAATGATAAATTCTATAATCTTAATGATGTATGATTATGTCATGTTTGATATATGAGTTGATGTCTTTGCACATATATGTATATTATGTGGTAATCTCACACTAAGCCTTTAAAAGCTCACCCACATCACTTATGTGTTTCAGATAATCCTCGTGGCTAGGACTCAGATTCGAACATCAGAGAGGCTCTAAAAAGTAGACGATTTTTATGGCTATGGACTATTTTATTATTTTTGGACTCTCGTGGACTTTTAAATTTTATTTTGGGACTTTAATTTGTGTTTTATCATTGAACTGTGGCATCGATGTTTTATTTTTAAAAACTATGGATGAGTAGGCTTCTCAAGATTATGTTTTAAACAAATGAATTCTAAGGAAATATTAAATACGTGATTTCAAAATTAAATTTGTTTATTTCAACTCATGTTTTGGCCATTTCCAAGGCCAATGTGATCACTTAAATTGGATCATAACCTCTAGGCCCGGTTTGAGGGACTACAAGTCTGCTGCTTAATTTTGAAGTCAAACCATTCATTAAGGATGAAAGAGCCCAAATTTGACTATCAGAATCCCAACCATCCATGGATTAAATAAATGAGGGTCTCTAGACTTGTTTAAAAATAACAAAATAGCCCCAAATATTTTTCTAAGTGATCATTCAACTCCATCCATTAAGTCATGCCTTGGACTAGTTAGTTTTAAGAAAGTCATCCATTCATTTCCTCTTTTCAATGTGGTCAGCCATAGAAGGAGGGATTGACATGCTATTTTTAGGAAACTCAAGCCATCCCCTCCTAGTATAAATACCCCCTTCATTCTCTCATTTCATCATCCCTCATTCATCCATTCTTCTCTCTTTTCTCTCATTTCCATTCTTTTACTTTTCAAGAGAGTTTTCCAAGGCTTAAGAGTAACCCCATTCAGCAAAGAAGGATCATTTTTGTCTTGATTGCTACAGCAAGAAGTGAAGCAAAAACGAGGACCAAAGTAAGTTGTCCCTCGGAGAACCAACGAAAACAACTTTGCATTTTTCCCCTTTACTTTTTTTACTTTGTTGATGTTCAATTTAAGAAACATGTTTGCAACTGAAGTTTATGTTTTTAATATAATCATGGTTGCTTAATTCCTTCAGTGTTAGAATAATTTAATTTCCATAGATTAGATTATTAATGTTGTTAATGACGTTATCTGCCTTTGTTGTTTATGCATTTAGAAAAAAATATGATTATGTTATTCATGCATTATAAATGTAGGGATACGATTGAATTAATTATTAAATCCTAACCAGATGTAATTAATTGACACAATATCTGAGTGGTGCTTGTTTAATCTATATTTGAGAAAAGTGGGTTAGAGTTTGTAATAATTCGAAAGAATTGTATTACCACGCATAATCTTATGGTTTATCTGATTAAATTGTTTCAGTATAGAAATATTACTATTAACTCACATAATCTGTTTTTCTTCTTATTAAAAATACTAAGTTGTTGACATGCACATATGCTAGACTTAATAATTCAATAAATTGAATCCTTAGACGATGCTTGAAAAGGTAACCTTAAAGTCATAGCAGACATAGACATGCGAAAACAAGAGGTTAAAAGAGAAGCCAAAGTGCTCGTACTTAAAATAGGATTAATAAATAGCCGAGTTGCCATGAAATTTTCCTTACCATCATTACTAGTATTTAAATATTTCTAAGTTGGGAAGAAGAATTATTCTAACACATGCATGCTATTGTGTTTTATCTTGAAGACTTGTATACCTATTTCATTCTTTATTTAATTTAATTTTAAGCATACTTAGGTTAGTTTAGTTTAGTTAAAACCTGTCACTTTAATTTATTTTCCAACTGTCAAACCCTAAAATTAGGTCTAGAAATTTCGAGGGTAAACTTGGAATTTTTTCTTGGCATGAGTTCAAAAATTTTGAAGTATGGTAACCAGAAAAACTATTCGACTATGGCTTTTCGAAAATTAAATCATTTTTGAAAATAATGTAGAAATGACCTTTAATTTTAAAATGTGAATTGTTTTGAAAATTGGGTTAAAATTGAGAGTACCACAAAGGTAAATATAACAAATTTTTAAGCTCGCCTTATTCCCCCCACATACAGGAAGCTCACGAAAGTTTTCTCCCCTCACTTGTTTTGCCATCCCTTGAAATCCCCAAGCACCATTCATCTAATTTGATCTTCATTACTTCAATTCATTTGATTTTCATCATCTTCCAAGCATTTAACCTTCCTAGAATTCCATAAAGAGCACTAAGAGCACCATTAATTTTTGCAATCGCTCAACTTGTAGGTTTTTGGATTTCCTACTAAACTTTTTCTCCCTCCAACCAAGGTAATTTTTCATTTTCCTAATAGCCTTTTATGAACTCTAGCTATTTAAATCGAGTTTTTATCTATTGAATCAAAGATTTTGTGTAAATGTCAAAATTTGGGGCGTTAATGGTGAAATTTAGGATTCTAAATTAAATTGATTTTTTAAAGTATTTTTCAACTCATTTTTATGTGATAATAAGGTTTCTAAACTCTCCTTAAAGTTTCGTTAAAAGTTTGTAAGGTTTTGTTAAGTTTCATGAAAAGTGGTCATTGTACGTCAAAATTTCAAAACCATGATTTTAAGTAGTTTAGAGTGGTTTGAAGGTTGAGAATCATACTTAGGTAAGTAATTAAATTATTGGAATTGGTTTTAAGGGAACTAGTAGGAATTGAGATTTTTGTGTTGTAGCTAAACTAGTCAAAAATTTTAGTTCCAAGAGGAACTAGCTTAGGCCTACATTTTTGGTTGATTTAGGTGAGATTATAACTAAATATTAATTGTGTTTGCTGTGTGATCTATTTTGGGTGAAGGTTCAGAACCATTAGAGCCTTTGACGACCAAGGCGAAAGGAAAGGAAAAGCTAATTTAAGCTTTTAACAACTAGACGAAAGCGTAAACAGTGAGTGTTTGGAGTCGATGCTTGTAGACACGATTCATAGTGTTTAATGGGAGCTAAGAAGTAGCCTAAACCTCTATCCTAAGTTCTGAGTGTAAGCTTCCTTATTTCCCTTGTTAATTTTGCGAGATATGTGATTATGTGATATGGATTGAGTATTATTTTGTGTTAATCTAATATGATATATATGTTCATGATAGCTATTGTGAAATGTGTTAATTGTAGGCATGGTAAACATGCTAAACGACGGTGATGATGTTGTGTTAGTGATGTAAATGTGCAATGAAAGTGTGTAGAAAATGGTAAGTATATATGTGTTTTATTATGGATGTTTTTGCCTTGTAACCTTTTGAGACTGCTGGATATAGTTGGCATGCCATAGGATTTGTGAGTACTCAACCTCATGTTGTGATTGGGGGTATTGATACCCAAGAAAATTTTGGAGAGGTAAGGAAATGTAAGCTCAGCTCCATTCACTAGGATATGTTAGTGTGTTGGAGAGTGTTAGCTAAATGCTATGCTTTTGAGATATATTTGACTCTTTAAGTCAATGGTGTGTTGGACATTAGTGTATCCAATGTGTGGTGATATAGCCCACTTTTATGCTTCATATCCTCAAGTGTCAATTTATCATTAAATTAAATATTATGAAATGTGATGTATGCATAAATATGTGATTACAAAGTTAGATGAGTTAGTATATAATGTATAAATATTGAAGTATGTCAATATGGCTAAATATGCATGTATATGTGTTTTTGATCATTCACTGAGCTTGTTTAAGGGCACACACTCATTTCCAAACTATTGTAGATAATTAGCTTTTCCAGTGTGAGCGGTGCAGTTCCAATGAAGTGATCCAAGTTAGGCTTTACTATTTAAGTAGGTGATATTAGTTTTATTCTTTGAACTGTGGTAATAAAGGCAATGTAGTAAAGTTTTTAGTTGATTATTATTATATCTTAAATGGTTATTTTGATTTTAAACTAATATTATTTGATGGTTGATGTTATTATATTATTAGTTTTGGTTTGGTTTGAATTATTGATGTTGTTTTGAACTGCAAGTATGGTCATTTTGATATGGAACAATGAAGTTGTGGATGCATGTTGAAGTGGAAAATGTTTAAATGTGTTATATGCCCTGTTTTGTTGTGATTTTGGACAAAATGTATAGAGGTATCGATATTCGGGGCATAAGTGTAACCTCCCAAACCTAGCCTAGACGTTATGGTCGAATCGGGAAGGCCACATTGGACACCTTAGTGTCGAACCTACCCTAACGATAGTTAAAAACCTTCAAGTACTCCTTTTTATAAAACTGTGGTTTTTATTGCTAGCTTTGGAAAACATCCATTTACTTAGTCCAACCGTGCTTAGGTCAAATTAGCGAATTAGGTGAGTTTTTGTAAAACCTTACTGACGGCGTTGCCTGAAAAAAATCATTTTGTTATCTTCTTAGCAGCGAAAATGTACCATTACTAGTCAAATTATTAATTTAGTCATATATCATGTATAGTCCATTTCAATATATTTATAAAAACCGTGTATCTATAGCAAATATGCGTGTCATGCATGCATGAAAACCCCAAAATCTTGAATAGTCCCAAACCATAGTTTAAAGAAACTTTACAATCCAAAACTGAAAAATAATAAAATAACCAACAAATGTAATTAAATTAAAATAATATGACGAAGTAATGTCTAAAGTTCGTTATACGTCTGCATGCCAATTCCGATCCTAAGTTTCATCATTACCTAAGAAGTTGAGATAATGGGGTGAGCTTAACAAGCTCAGTGTGAGACTAAATAAGTATTAAGCATACAAGCAATTTTATCAAGATACCAATAGCACAATCATATATTATCAATAATAATTTTTAAATGCACATGATCATAAAAAATGCGCATGTGAGATCTTACCCATACTATCTGCTACATACCAAGAGTTCCCCTGAACCTGTCTGTCAAATTCCAACGTATGTGAGCAATGCTCGATGAGGTAAAACCAACAATAACCAATAATGCGGTGAAACTATCAAATAAATAATACGGTATAATCGCTAATCCCCATGGTACTCTAAATACATTGCACTTACTACAAATATATGCGGACTAAATATGTCGTCGGTACTCCACGGAACTCCTCCGTCAACCATAAAATCTCATCCCCATGCACATGCAATATGTCATACAAATTCATACATAATCATATTTCAACACTTTTCACATTTATTCGACATGTTCAACATGTCCTCAATAATCACATACTTACAAAAAAGGAAGCAATGTTCCAATTTTCAAATTACAATTAATATGGTATCTATCAATATCGTCACATACTTTACGGATTTCATTGTGCTCCAATAACAACCTCACGTATATATATATCATAGTAAATATTTCATGCATTTAAATCATGCAAAAACCTAATATCTCAACATTTCATACCATTCAATCAAACATTCTCATATCACATGATATAATTATTCATAACAATCTCAATTACATATTCATACAGTCAAACTAGCAATTTTGCCAACACATCAGTCTTTTAAGGCTCGAAACGTATCTGGTCCGACCACTCACAAAACTAATATTTTTGATACTATGCCAAACCAATCAGCAAGATAATTTATCAAATATAACATAAAATTTATCATTATTAAACAAATTTTACAAGTTTAGGACCCACAGCTTATTTTTCGCTTTCTCACAACACCCTAGTGAATCTTCCAATTTTCCTTCTTAAACCTTTATACGATCCTAAAACAAAACTCAGTATGAATTCAATCAATTTACCACTTAACCAACTCTCAATTACCCAGTTATGGGTTCAAACCAATTGTCAAATTAATCACTATTTTACGAATTCAACTAGTTCGATTACTTACCTTGTATCGATGCAAACCGTACGTACGATCGTTCTTCGGCTTTACAGTTGATTCGGGGCATTTGAGTCAGCACCTAATTCCATAATATACTGGAAAATCAGTAGCTAATAATTATTAAATTCCTTCATTTAATCAATTCATAACATTTACCCTACAACTATGTCGAAATAATAATTAATTTTACGCTTAATTGAACTTACGCTTCCCGATTTGTGAGTTTCGAATGTCCAAACGATCAAGAATGTTTTTCCCTAATTCAAATGTTTTTAATAGCTAATTAGGAAGGTTCAAGAACTCAAATTAAATCTGGAATTAATTGGGCAAGATTCAAGAAACAAAACAGCCCCCTATTTTACACATATGCGCATGCACCACCACCCATGGTGGCTGAAATTGGGGCTAAATTTTAAAATGGTTTGAGATCTTATTAAAATCTGGAAAAATACCTTTAAAATCATTTAAAATCCCCTAAATTCCATATTTGGAAATTAACGTTTTAAACGTACAATATTAATTAAGAAATTCAAGAGAAAAGAGACCTTACACAAGCTAAAAATTTCATATTGGGGCAATGGCACTTTCTAGGCGGTGTTTGAGATCGATCTTGGAGTTAAAAATTTCATATTTGGGGCTAATTTAATTTAGGAAAAGTTTTAGCAATATAGTAAAGGAGATGGTGCAAAATCTTGATGGAAAAAGAAGAAGAAGAAGAATATGGTAAAAGGGGAGGTGTAGGCAACGACAACAATGGAGGGAAAAAGGGAAAATAAAAAAATTAAGATGAAAAGAGGGAGAGAAGGTTAAGGATGGCTAAGGTAGAAGAAAAGTGGTTGCACGACTGATTATTTGGATAAAAAATGTATTTACACCTTGGTTTACTAGGCTTAGATTCCAACACATAAAAAAAACAAAGGAATTTGCAAAAAATAATTTATTTTGTAAAAGTTGAGACTTAAACTTGGGACCTCCAACTAAATTTCAAGCTTTCACATTTAATGACTATCCATTGGGTCAATTCCCTAGCTTTGATATATTTCTAGATTTTATGGACCTAAATTTGGGATGTTAGAATAAGTATCGATACCTCCATGTTGTAATGAATGTACAGGAAAACAATAGCTCATTTTGGTATCAATACCCTTTCATGAGTACTGATATTCGGGGTAAAAATACATATACTTTTGCTTTGTATCAATAATTTTGCTTGGTTTTAAAATTTGAGGAAAAGCAAAACGCTAAAAAGGTACCGACTTTCTAAATGGTATTGATACCTATCTTCATAAATATCGATACCTGCGGTTGCGTATCGATACCTATGTGACTTCTTTGGAAATTTTATTAGATGGTTCCTAAGGATGTTTTAACTTGTTATTAATATCGATTAATGTTTGTAAGTCATTTTGAATGTTGCCTAAGGTGTTTTTGACTCAATACTCCTACAAATGATTGAGCGTGATGGTGGTTGTATGTACTTGAGACTGTGCGAATGTGTATAAAGTTGTGATGTTTGATGTGGCATCCTGTTACTTGAGTTCGGTGACTGAACTGGGTATACGATGTTACACCAACACCGACCAATTTACTTAAAAATTAATTTCACAATACTTGATTTGCAAAAACAGTCTTTGTGGAGACATTACTTGTCAAGGATTGTGTATACTTTCAGATAAATTAAATTATTTCAAAAAAATAGACGAAGCGTCAAAACATAATTACAAATTATTGGAGCCCTAATTATATATGTCCAGTCGGTCCCTTTGGTAGCTCAAGATAACAAGGAACGAATTGCATATAAAACCGATAATATGCAATGAATGAAAAGTGATGAAGTAAGAGAAATAGATTGCATGTATCACTATCTATAATGAAATAGGTTTTTTGTTAAGTACAAAAGATGTCTTAGAAAATAATTTATGTTCGTCAAATTATTATTTTATTTATTATAAATAAATATTTGAAGTTCGAAGTGAAAATTAAATTAATTAGTCATCACAGTTTTGTTGAATAAGAAACTTAAATATATTTTCCTCATAGATTTTATTACGGTAAGTTTTCATGACTTAATGAAATTGGAATTTGGTTGAGAAAATAAATTAATTGAGAAATTAATTAGCTAATTTGATTGATTAAATTAATATATTAAATAAATAATATTTTGGGAAATAGAAAATAAATATTAAGCTGAATAAATAGCATTGGATAAAAGTCAAAACAATACATAGAATTGAACCCAACGCATGAAAGACCCAATTAGGACTTGTGGGGTACAAGGGGTGGCAAACCGTAGTATTTACTAGGGCATGTCATTCCCTAGTTGTCTTCTACTTAAGTAAATTTTCTATTTTCTATTTAAATATTATTATTTAATTTGACATTTTTCAAACAGAACTCTTATACTGATTCTCTATAAATTAGAACTATGTGTTGAGCAATTTAGAACAATTCACATACATCGTTATTCTGTCAGAAAATAATGTAAATTTATTTTTTATAGAATAAATTCTATTTACTAGGGAAATGCATAGTTTTGGTTATAAGGAGAATTAACTTTCCAACTAAAAGTTAAATTAAAAGTTTTCATTCTATGATTTGTTTATGTTACTCGAGCTCATACTCGATGTAATTCATGGTTCGAGAATAATAGAGAATTTCATTTAATAGAAAGCCGAGATAGACTTTAGACTGCCTCATACAAAACACATGTAAAATTTCGGTTAATTTTATTATTATAATTAACACAATGACTCAGTTTTAAATTTAAGTTAAACTAGCTGATTGGATTTTTCAAATAGAATTATACTTGACAATATTAGAGATGACATGAATATGCAAATGTCTTAAAATTTATGTAAGATAAGTTATTAATTTATAAAAATTTATATAAAAATCTTCAACAAGATTGTTGATGTATCCTAAGATATTGAGCTGATAAAACTCGAAGGAATAGGCATTATGCCCAAGAAGAGAGAATTTCGTAGCTGTCGGGTGTCAAAGGTGGAACACTCAATAAGTCCTCGTCAATGCCCAACTTTAGTGTCTACACTATAGGAAATTAAGGTTTTAGCGGCATTTTTAGTGGCGTTTGGATGGAAAATGCCGCAAATATTGTACACTAGTGGTGCTAACGGAAAAACACCACAAAAGGTCAAGCAGTAGCGACGTTTATGAGAAAAACACTGCAAAGTATCATTTTATTTTAAACGAAACGGTGTCTTTTTGCTCTGCTTAGTTTTATCCCCAAATCATATCCTCGAAATCCCTTATTTTTTCCCCTAAAAATTCCCCAAATCAAAACTCCCCAAATCCCTTAGATTTTTCCCAACCGTTTGTTTCATCGCCGTCGACTGTCAACACTCCTCTGCTGCATTGCTGTCAACACTCCTCTGCTGCATCGCCGTCGACTGTCACCTCTATTGCATCGCTGTCAACACTCCTCTGCTGCATCACCGTCAACACTCCTTTGCCCCATCGCCATCGACACTCCTCTGCCCCGAAACAGCAATCTCATCTGGTAATTTTTTATTTTATTTTATTATTTTTTTATATCAAATTTTTTAAAATAACTCAGATAATGTTCTTTGTTCTGTTTTTTTATACCCAGAAACAATTTTGCGCCGAAACATCTATTTTTTGGGTTAAATTTTATTATTTTTTGGGTTATATCATTAATTTTTATTATGTTATGAACTAA
Organism: Gossypium turneri; assembly: GCA_008044935.1. Lineage (NCBI taxonomy): Eukaryota > Viridiplantae > Streptophyta > Magnoliopsida > Malvales > Malvaceae > Gossypium > Gossypium turneri. The sequence goes on along the minus strand of CP032572.1, from coordinate 19,543,152 downwards.
GTAGTTTTGTGAATTTGTATTTTAGGGTTTCGAGCATTATTTTTACGCCCTTTAGGAAGGCTTTCTTGCTTAGTTTCTCACTTATTTTATCACCCTTTAGGAAGGCTTTCTTGCTTAGTTTCTCACTTATTTTATCTTATTTTATTTCATTTCCATATGATCTAGTAACAAGCTAGTAATGAATTTTAGTTATCTTCGTTATCTGATTTTGATGGGAAAAAGGAATGATAAGCAGGTTTAATTTCATTTCTCATCTCGTTTGTTCTTGCATTTAGAAGTCCTTTATTTTCTGATTTTGTCTCTATTAGCTCAATTTTTATTATTTCATTTAACAATTATTTTTATTATTTCATTTATAAAAATCATGTCCCTTTTCTTTCTCATTTTTTTGCAGACCTTGTTCTTCTATTTTAGCTGCTCTTGACATTGAAAAGATAACTTTTTGGTGTGTTTACTTAGTTTCAATCCACATTGTCACATATAAGACAATTTTGCTTCCTTTCTTTCTTTGTTTTTAATTTTCTTATCTGAATTCTGGGTTTTCATTGATGTTTCAGTTAAGTACATTGTGTTATTACGTTGGTTGGGTGCTTAGAAAATTGGGGTAATAGGAACATAAGTGTTTGATTTACTAAATTTTTTAGTAGCACTATTTCTTTTCCTTTTTTCCCTTTTCCTGCAAATTCAATATTGATGCCTGATATATGTTGTAATTGAATCCTTGTTTAGTATTTTATAATTTGAACAACTTTTTAAAAAATTAATTTATGGTTCGTCCCTGTGGGAATCTGATTCATGCTTTTTATCCTCAAGTGTTGTGTGTTGAAATGTGTTTGAAAATTGGAATTTTGAGGTTAAGTAATGGTAAAAATTCCAAGGAGTAGTCTGACATAAGTGGAATCTTGTGTCATCCTCACTCTTTCTGTTATTCTTCAAACAAAAATTAGTAATTTATTAATGTTTGATTTTGGTTTATCTTGTGGAACAAGCATATGTGGTGGCAGCTTTGGTGTAACTGGTTTTCAGTTCACTTATTTAGTTTTTTATGTGATTACAATAGTGACATATAAATATGTTTGTGAAATTTTTTACTGTTTCATTAGTCCTGTATTTCTTTTGTTTATTTCCTTGATTTGAATTCTTGGTGGACAATCAGTTTTTAATTTTTTAAATTTTTTTAATTTTTACCTACCAAAACTCGGATATGCTTTTAAGTTATTAGGGGCTTCCCATGTATAAATATGTGCTTTAGAATGGTGTTTAGTCTGTATCAGTGTAGACAAGCAGTTTCCCTTGTTGACTAAGGCTAGTATAGTTGAGTTTTTACATCAGCAAGTTCTTGATATAGAGCACGGTTTTGCAGGGTAGTTACTTAGCTCCAAATTTTCTATTTCTTTCTCTTTTTTGGTCAGACTGAATTAAGCAAGCCAAAGTTTGTAAAGGTAATAGCAGTGAATTTCACTCTTATATTTAAAATTGCTGCTTTCTTTTTGCTTGATATTTGATGCTTGGAAATATTGCTATATGCTAAATATCCCACATTTTTTTCTGGTAGATACTTTGAGAATGGAGTTGAATTTTAATAGGCTGATTAGCTGTAAACCTTTTTGCATGCTTTGTTATTTCATGAAATTGAAGATGAGTGACAACATTTACATTGAGCATGATATTCTCTTTCTCTGGATATGCTACTTGCAAACTGTTAAAGCCTTCATTGTCCTATACTTGCAAACTGTTTGTCTGAATGTTTTGGGTACCATTTCAAGTAAACTTATAACGGGTTTTTATTTGTTTAACTTGTATGCTCGTGGAGTATGTATGTGATCTCTTTTGCTCCTTAGGTATTAAATCGGTTTTGGTTTCATAATGTTCCATGGTGTTGATTATTAGGAAAGTTTGGTTGAATATTCATTCCTTTTTTGCTATCAATTAGAAAGGGTTTTTTTTTTGTTTCCATTTCAGTCTATTAATGTTCAAGTTTTTTTACTGTACATATTTTGTGACATTCAAATTAATTCTTACATTTTAATGATTAATTTAACTCAATAATTAGGGTTTAGCATTACTTGCACTAAAACTTGATTGTAATTGAATCAATTTGATTAGTTTAGCTCGATTAATTATCAAGTAAAATCGTTTATTTAATTATGTGCTTTTAAAAAGGTTAATTTAGTTCAATTTACTAAGTTTTGATCTTAAGCGAAATCCTTTATTTAATTATGTGTTTTAAAAAAGTTAATTGTAGGCCTTTTAAATTATTATGTTAAAAAAATGTCATAAGGAAGCTGGTGGTCTAGTGGTTGTGGCGTCATTAAGGTTACAAGGGAGCCTGGGTTCAAGTTCTGGCTCTTGCAATTTATTTTGGTTTTTCTTTTAAAGGAACCTGGACTTTGGCCTTTAGACCTTTTAATTAATTGAAGACAAAAGGTGACACAAAAAGAGCTTGTTGTGGCAAGGAGGCAAGTGGCATGTTGACCTATTGAGGGGGGCTTGGGTTTGAATCCCATTGCAAGGAAATAGGATATTTATTTTGCTAGCATGAGGTGGCAAGAGTTTGTGGTAGTTTTGAACTCTGCTGGGTGAGAGTTTGAATGGGTCCTGGAGGTTGTTATGGAGGATATCAAGGAGAGATTTGAGGAGATTTTCATGGGATTTGGAGGAGAGGAGTGTTGTAGCCGAATTGTGCAACTTCTATGTGCAAATTTGGCTAGGGGAACTCATTTGGTGCATTTCGGCAATGTGGGAGTGAGTAGGTGCCGACTTCTTCCGGTATTTTTGAGTTTTGTTTTCTTATCTTGGCGCATTTTGGCCATTCGGGTCCTTTTTTCTTTCAACATTATTTCTCGTTTTCCTTTTGGTCACTCTGCCAAAAATGTTAGACATCAAGTGCCTATTTCTAATTATTTCTTTTTGAAGTTTTCTTCTCTCTTTGGTCGAACTTAACATCTCTTTGCTTCTATTTTCTCTCGACCCAATTCAACCCCTTTCCACTCTTATGTTGTTATTTTTTTGCTCAGTTTCTTTAGGGTCGAATAGTTCTTCTTCTTCCATATTCTTTTGATACTAAGCCGAATCGTTGTTTCTTTTTCTGTTTTCCTTCGACTCATAGCCTTAATCTAGATAGCAATCTTGTTCTTCTTTCGCTGTGGTCAGTCATGGTTTGGAGGTCACCTAGACTTTCGGTAAGCTCTTATTCTTTCTTGTGTTGTTGGATACGAAGCACTTTCTCTTTATTTAATAAATGTTTCCTTTGGTTGTTTACATGGGGTTGAATCCCTTTTTCTTCCTCGATAAAGGTGGTGGCACTTTTGGGATTTTTAGATCATTATAAGGGGTGAAGGGGTTTGTCAAGGATCGCAGTGGTAATCAATCCTTTTCTTATCTCGCAATCTAAGGTAATCTTTTGGGTTAATAATGTATGATATTAGCTGATTATTTTGGTGTTGGGTTCCTAAATCTTTTGATGTTTTCAATCTTTTAATAGAATCCATGGATAGGCAGATACACGATTAAGAGGGTGATCGATTCGGTTAGTAGTCTAAGAAGGCTAGGGGCATCCGATCAAGCAAGGCTCGGGTTTGACATTCGGGGGTTTCTGCGCTATTTCAGAAAAAGGTGTGTAATCACACTGACTCTTTTGTGGATTAACAAAAGCCAAAAAGCTAAAAAGCCGAAAATACGGTGATTGAGGCCATATGGGCGTGCGAACGCTCATGTGGTGAACTGAGCCCAGGAATATAGGCGTTAGACTGTAGAGGCCACCATGAGCGTTCTCGTGCTCTTGGGCCATTATGGGCCTCGTAGGGCTAAAATGGGTCGTAGGCCGCACACGGATAAAATCCACGTTAAGTGGCAAATACTGGACTGGGCTATGTAGTTCGCATAGCTGTGACTGAATTTTGGCTGAAAGGGCCACATGGAAGAGTGTTGGCCCAAGTGGGCCGAATTTGGGCCTTGGCCCCGTTCACACTATTATGACCTTTTGCATTAGCTGTGTCGCTCGAGGCTCTATAGACCTTCAGAAAGGTTGTTATATGACCAAAATACCCTTGCAAGGTAGAATGACCGTAATGCCCCTAGAGGGTAAATGACTATTTTACCCCTCGAGGGTAAATTACTGATTTGGGCTATAGTTCGATTGACTTAACTGTGAGCGATATGACTGATTCTAAGCATGACATCCTGCATCCACGTATGTTACTTTGGCATGTCATTTTGCATGGGGTTGGGTTAATATTGACGGAGGAAATGTATGGCTTGTAGCTGTTCTGTTCAAGGCTTATTGCCTTTCTGCTTATGGCTTTTAGCCGTTATGTTAACTCGCAGTGTTGCTGCGATATTTATGGCTTTTAGCCATTCTTTCTACGGTGTCGAGCTGTTCTGTTGACTTAGTGCCGCAACCAGTGCTAAGCTTGGTGTGTTGGTTGGGTGGGTCGATTTTATCCCCACATGGTGAGTTGGTTGGATTGGGCTGGTTTTCTGTCTGCATATCTACATCTAATATTGATTCTGTAATGGGCTTAGGTCCACCTGGTTCTGTTAATGGGATAAGGCTCACCTGATACTATGCTTGTGATGGGCTTAGGACCAGTCTGTTTCTGCATACTGTATATCTGACTTTTTGTATTATAAGGGATTACACACTAAGTTTTCGCAAAGTCACCCCTCTGCCTAACTGTGCAGGTAATCCTCAACCATAGACGATTCGGTGCTGCGAGCGACTCAGAGGTGGCCATACAACTGTTGTTGTTTTACACATGCTTTTATTTAACGCTAAAGTTTGAGTTGGGTTTTGTTATGTAATAAGGTCGTTTAAGTTTGATAAATTTTTAATTGGGCTTTTACTTGCTTAGTTTAAACTGCTAGTTTAGGACAAGGCTTATTTTCAAAATGATTACTATTTACCAAAACACGAAACTGAAACTTAGAGTTTTCAAAGCTTCTGCGATTTTGAACAACCAGTAAGACAATAGAAGATAACAGAACAAACGATTTGACTAGTAGATAAATAATATTAAAGGGGTTTCTTAAACTTAGAAATGAATTTACCAACGTGTCCAATTTTCAAAAAACACTTCAATGTGACACACCAGATTCGTCGGTGTTACAGGCATCGTCGGTGGTTAGATGGATATCATAGATTTAGATTTCAAAGGACTCTATTTGATGGTACTGAAGAGTTTAGAGAAGCTCCTGAGCAGACCATTGGATCAGAAATCTTGTTCATGTTAAAATATATCAATTTTAATTATGGGAAGATGAATCAACCAGCCAACACGCAAACAAAGAGAAGATCGAGGGAGGCATTTGTTGGCGATGTTGACTGGTAGAGTGATGATGAATCTGATGAAGAGGATGATCCTAATGAGGCGGACTTGTGGAACAAAAGATGTATTTTTTTTGAGTTGCCTTATTGGGTGCATCACATTTTGCGACACAATCTTGATGTCATGCATATTGAAAAGAATGTTTGCGAGAATATCATCGGGACAATTCTGAATGTCGATAGAAAATCGAAAGACAATCTTCAAAGTCGACTTAATCTAGTTGACATGGGAATTTAACGTGATCTTCATCCCCAATTACTTCTGAATGGAAAATCTTGGCTGCCACCTTCTATATTTGCAATGTCAAAGAAAGAAAATGAAGTTTCCTGCACGATGTAGAAGGATATAAAGGTCTCAGGTGCGTATGCATCGAATATATCTCAATGTATGAGTCTTAAAGATCGAAGACTATATTCCCTAAAATCACATGATTATCACATCTTGTTGCAAGATTTACTGCCAGTTGCTTTACAGTGTTGTATGTCAAAAAGGTGACATTTTGTATAATTAAACTATCCAATATAATGAAAGCTATTTATGGCAAAGTTTTGATTGTTGAAGAACTTGAGAAAGTACAAGATTGAGCCGCCTTGACTTTATGCAACTTGGAGAAGATCTTTCCACCTTTGTTCTTCACTATTATGGTGCCCTTGCTAATCCATCTCCTTCATGAAGCAAAACTTGGTGGATCGATTTTATATCAGTGGATGTATCTTATAGAGAGGTGCTAATTTATTTGTAAAGTTTTCATTCATTCATGAATATACCTTTAGTTACAACTTTTGATAATGTTGTATATTGTGTTTAGGTTCCTATGGAAATTGAAGTCTTATTGTCGTAATAAGCATTATCCAGAAAGATCAATTGTTGAAGGTTACTTGGCAGAGGAGTGTATGACTTTCTACTCTAGATATTTAGAAGATGTTGAAACAAGACTGAATAGACCAAGTAGAAATACTAGGCTCACTAATCATAACTTAGCCGAAACTTATCTATTTCGAAGTTATGGACAACCAATCGGTAAAGTTGAAATTGCACTCTTAGATGATAGATCTTGGGTACAAACAAATCGATATGTTCTTTTTCACCACGATTCAATTGAACCATTACGCAAGTAAGTTTTAGAATTTGATAAATATTCATCTTTTTAATTTGTTTGTCTTCTAACCAAGTAATCCACTTTTTAACATAGTGAGTACAAACAAGTCTTGAGATCTCATTCACACTCCCAAAGATTACAACATTGAGAGATTCATAAGTTATTCATTGAATCTTTTCATGAATGGTTAGGGCAAATGGTATGCAACTAAAGCTTTCATTGATAAATAATAATGTTTTCGTACAACATTTATAATTAATCAATTTACTTTCGATTCAGTAGGTTTGGAGTGGAAAGGACGTCAATGACGAAGTTAAATGGCTTTCCCAAGGTTTAAATAGAGTAGTAAAAAGATATACTACTTTCCTCATTAATGGATTCAGGTTTCATACAAAATCTCCCAAAAGATTGATGAGGACTCAAAATTGTGGAATAATTGTTAATTCTTCACTTGCAAGTAATGCCAGTGCTAGGGACAGTAATCCTGTTGAGGGACATGTGGAGTATTATGGACTTCTTACGAACATTATTGAGTTGGATTACTATGGCAAACGGAAGGTTGTCTTATTTTGATGTGATTAGGTTAATGTTAATACTGTTCCCAGAATTAAAAAAGATCAATTTGGTTTTACAATGGTGAACTTCTCTCGATTAGTTCACACTGGACAACATTTGATAGACGAGCCGTGTAACACCCAAACCCGTATCCATAGTTGGATTAGGGTTACGAGGCATTACCGAGCACAACATAGTCTAACACAGTCATTTATTACAATTCATGCTCTAAAACGTAAACGAATCATAACCATTCAACTATTCAAATTTCAAACTAACTAACATACAACAAATCATATTACATATGCTTTATAAATCCAATAGCCAAATCATATGATCAACAATCAAGCCATTTGAATAATCAAATTATAAATAAGCTTATTATATTAGATTTTCATATACTGAGCATATATATATCACAACACTCAATTGTATACATCTATCTCATTGGCTAAATATCAAACACCTCAATTTAAAAGCTTTTGTACCATATACTAAAAACTACTTTTAATGCTATCATATAATGCGTATATTACCCTAAAACCAAAGCCAATTTTAAACACAATATCCAACCATAAAAATCCCATTCCATTAACTATTTAATGAACATACCAATCCGTAAATTATACACAATCGCACCTTAATCTAAGTCAAGCTATCCCATACGACTTAATAGGCATACATATATAAAACATAAACAAGCATCACTAATGAACCAAATATAATTGTAACCATTTCCAACTTAGGCGCATTTCACAATAACCACATTAAACATTTTTTGTACACAAATAACAAAACAATGTACACCTAATTTTTATGATAAATAGCATGTCTAATATGATTTCCGATGCCACTGTCCCAGACATGTTTTATTTTACGCGATTAAGTCCTTTTATCAAATTAAACATCCAAACGATAAAATTAAATCACAAAATTTTCACACGTACATGCTATCATGCTGTAAACACATAAAATAATATTAAAAATAATTTTACGACTTCAAATTTATGGTTCCGAAACCACTGTTCTGATTTAGCTAAATTGGGTTGTTACAACTCTTCCCCCTTAGAGATTTTCGTCCCTGAATATCTTAGCAGTGAATAGGTTTGGATATTGCTCTCTCATAGCATCCTTAGTTTCCCAAGTAGCTTCTTTGACCCCGTGTCGATGCCATAAGACTTTCACTAAATAATTTTTTTATTTCTCAGTTCTTTGACTTCGCGAGCTAATATTCTGATCGGTTCTTCGTTATACGTCATATCAGGCTGTATTTCATTCTTAGAAGGATAAATCACATGCGAGGGATCGAATCGGTATCGCCAAGGCATTGATACATGAAAAACATTGTGAATTTTCTCTAACTCATTCGGTAGAGCTAACCGATATGCTAATAGACCTACTCTCTCGATGATCTCATACGACCCGATGAATCTTGGACTCAACTTTCCCTTACGACCGAATCTAAGTATTTTCTTCTGCAGAGAGACATTCAAAAACACTTTATCCTCGATTTAAAACTCTCTATCTTTCCGTTTCAAGTCTGCATACGATTTCTGACGATCTGGCACTGCTTTCAGACTATCACAAATCACTTTCACTTTCTGTTCAGTCTCTTTGATGAACTCAACCCCGTGAATCTTATTCTCGCTAAACTCTATCCAACAAAAAGGTGTTCGGTATTTGTGACCGTATAAAGCTTCATATGACGCCATTTTTATACTCAATTGATAGCTATTATTATACAGAAATTCAATCAATGACAAGTATCGCTCCCACGAACCTTCAAACTCAAGAACGCAACATCTCAACATATCCTCGAGTATCTGATTAATCCACTCAGATTGACCATCTGTCTACTGATGAAAAGCAGTACTAAAGTGCAGCTTTGTACCCAATGCATCTTGCAATTTCTTCCAAAAACGCGATGTGAATCTCAGATCTCTATCTGAAACAATGGATATAGGTACTCCGTGCAACCTCATAACCTAAGATATATATAACTCAGCTAACTTATCAAGTGAATAATCCGTGCGTACCGGAAGGAAATGAGCTGACTTAGTCGGTGACAGAGGCAAACCGGATACAAAATCCATCGTGATTTTGTCCCATTTCCACTCGTGAATCATAACCGACTACAGTAATCCAGACGGTACCTGATGCTCAGCTTTGACCTGCTGATAGATTAAACATTTCAAAACAAATTTAGAGATATCTCGCTTCATACCAGGCCACCAGTAAAGCTATTTCAGATCGTTATACATTTTCGTACTTCTTAGATGAACAGATAACCGACTGCTATGAGCTTCATTTAAAATCATCCAAATCAACTCTGAATTTCCCAGGACACAATTTTAGCCTCTGAATCTCAAATAATCATCAGCATCAATCCTAAATTCTGAATCAGGGTTCGAATCACATTGAGCTCGTTTTGCTAACATTTTTTTATCAATTTTTTGAGCTTCACAAATATGTTGTAAAAACAACGGTCTCGCTTTCATCTCAGCTACAATTGTACCATCATCAGACAGGGCTAACCGAGTATTCAATGCACGTAGAGCAAAAAGAGATTTCTGGCTTAAAGCATCATCAACCATATTGGCCTTTCCCGGATGGTAGTCAATCACTAGTTCGTAATCTTTTAACAATTCCAACCATCTTCGCTGTCGCAAATTCAAATCTTTTTGAGTTATCAGATATTTCAAACTCTTGTGATCTGAATAGATGTGACATTTCTCTCCGAACAGGTAGTGGCGCCAAATTTTTAATGCAAACAAAATAGCTACTAATTCCAAATCGTGCGTTGGGTAATTCTTCTCATGTGGCTTCAATTGTCTCGAGGCATAAGCTATGACTTTGCCTCAGTCCATTGAACGATGCATCACTATAAATTACAAATTCTTTACCCGACTCTGGCTGAACTAATACTGGAGCTTCAGTCAGTAAGGCTTTCAACTGATCAAAACTTTTCTGGCACTTATCTAACCACTCGAACTTAACATCTTTCTGTAGCAGTCTCATCATCGGGGTTTCAATCATTGAAAAACCTTTTACGAATAGTCTGTAATAACCGGTGAGTCCCAGGAAACTGTAGACTTCTGACACCTTTCTCGAAGACTTCCAATCTAAGATTGTTGAAATCTTGCTTGGATCAACCTGAATACCCGATGCTGACACGATATGCCCCAGAAAACAAACTTCTCGTAACCAGAACTCAAATTTACTGAACTTTGCTAACAACTGCTTATCACACCAAGTCTGTAGAACTATTCTTAGATGTTCGGCATGCTCAGATTCATCATGGGAATAAATCAAGATGTCATCAATAAATGCGACAACAAATCCATTCAAATACGGTCTGAAGATCTGATTCATTAGGTCCATAAAAATAGTAGGTGCATTTGTTAGTCTGAAAGGCATAACTAGAAACTCATAATGTCCGTACCTCGTTCAGAAAGTAGTTTTCGGCACATTGGAGTCCTTAACTCGCAGCTGATAGTAACCTGACCTTAAATCTATCGTTGAAAACACTGTAGCCCCTTTCAACTGATCGAACAAATCGTCTATACGTGGTAGAGGATATTCATTCTTGATAGTCACTTTATTGAGCTGTCGATAGTCGATGCACATTCTCATAGCTCCATCTTTCTTTTTCACAAACAAAATCGGTGCACCCCAGGGAGAAAAACTCGGTCGTGCAAATCCTTTATAAGTCAACTCTTGCAACGGAGATTTCAATTCTTTCGGTCGGAGCCATTTTATATGGAGCTATTGATATCGGAGTGGTTCCCGACACTAGTTCAATACCAAATTCAACTTCTCGAATCGGTGGTAATCCCACTAGCTCTTCGGGAAATACATATGGATGCTCACACACAACTGGCATAGATTCAATCTTCTTTTCAGTCACTTTTGCATCAAGAACATAAGCAAAGTAAGTTTCATAGCCTTTTCTCACATAACTCTGAGCTTTCATCGACGAAATCATAGCCGACAACCCATTTAGATCATCTGACTCCATCTGAATAATCTCATTATTATGACATCTCAAATCAATCGTGTTTCATTTGCAGTTCACAATCGCATCATGCAACGTTAGCCAATCCATACCCAGAATTATATCAAATTCATCAAATGGTAACAACATAAGATCAACTAGAAAGTAAAAATCTCGAATCATCAACGGACAGTTCTTGCACACTTTATCTACCATGACATATTTGCCTAAGGGGTTCAATACTCTAATCACAAATTCAGTAGACTCTACAGGTAAGGTCTTACTAGATACTAAATTTATGCATATATAAGAATGAGTTAATCCTGGATCTATCAATGCAATCACAGTAGTATCATAGAGAGTGAAAGTACGGTAATAACATTTGGAGACGAAACTTCTTCACGAGCGTGAATAGCATAAGCTCTGGCAAGTGCACGAGCTTCAGACTAACAGCAGTGTCTTTAGTTCCCCTCTTGCTACTACTCACATTACCTGTGTTTTTGGGTGGTCAACCTCTAGCTACCGTGTTACTTGGTCTCGTATTCTGCACTGTGTCTTGTTCAACCAACTCGGGACAATCACGAATGAAATGATCTAACAATCCACATTTAAAACAGGCCCAATTAGGTTTGATGTTACCAACACTAGCTATTGAGGTCACTTTCAAACTCACAGGTGGTTTGACTCGATCTCGTCTAGGATAACCCATAATAGCCTTTGAATGGCTAAAATCATCTCGGAACTTCTTTAATGCTGACTAAAATGACTTACTCAATGATCTTTTTCATGAATCTCTAGATTTAAAGTCAGCTTTTCTTTTCTCTTTCCCGAGTTCTTCAGTTTTGTATGCTCGCTCGACAAGTACAACAAACTCTTTGATTTCTAAAATCCCGACTAATAACTTGATGTCTTCATTTAAACCATCCTCGAACCTCTTGCACATGATTGCTTTGGTCGATACACATTCCCAAGCATATTTGCTGAGTCTCACAAATTCCCTCTCATATTCTGTCACTGTCATGCGACCCTGTTTCAACTCTAGCAATTCTTTACGTTTATGATCTATAAATCTCTGATTGATATATTTCTTCCAGAATTCAGTCTAAAAGAACTCCCAGGTAGCCTGTTCTTTTAGAACCACTGGTACCAGTGTATTCCACCAATGATACGCGGAGTCTCTAAGCAAAGATACAACACATTTGATACATTAATCAGGGGTATAGGATAGCTCATCAAACACACGGATCGTATTATCAAGCCAGAATTCAGCTCGTTCATCATCATCATCAACAGTAGCTCTGAACTCTTGGACCCCATATTTTCTAATTTTATCAACCGGAGGCTTATTCAATTGCATCGAATTAGTATCTTGGGGCATCACAGGTATTTGAGGAGGAATTGGCAGGGGTGGAGGTTGTTGAGTAGCTGGATTCGTTCAAACAAACTCCGTAAACCATTCATTCATCATCTTGAAGAAGGCTTGCTTTGCCTCTCCCTCTTGGCTACTAAAAACAACTCTAGAATCAGATTGCACTGCCTCTTGAGCGAGAGCAGGTGCATTATTTCAACATCGTCAGCTATGGCTTGACCGGGATCCGTTTGCTATACGAAAACACATTTTGAATTGTCAGGAATCATCACACTATTGCAATTCATATATATATAGTATATACGGCTACACTCTCACATGCTACGTTAGTCCTAGAATCGACTAAACCGTAGCTCTGATACCAAATAAAATGTAACACCCAAACCCGTATTCGTAGTCGACTTAGGGTTACGAGGCATTACCGAGCACAATACAATCTAACATAGTCATTTATTACAGTTCATGCTCTGAAATGTAATCGAATCATAACCATTCAACAATTCAAATTTTGAACTAACTAACATACATCGAATCATATTACATATGCTTTATAAATCCAATAGCGAATCATATGATCAACAATCAAGGCATTCAAATAATCAATTTATAAATAAGCTTATTACATTATGTTTTCATATACCGAGCATATGTATATCGCAACACTCAGTTGTATACATCTATCTCATTGGCTAAATATCAAACACCTCAATTTAAAAGCTTTTGCACATGCGCATATTTATCAAAACAAATCATAATATACGGCCTAATATTCATTCACCTATAAAACATTAGTTAACATTACTACATAGTCAAAATTACTTTTAATGATATCATATCATGCGTATATCACCCTAAAACCAAAGCCAATTTTAAACACAATATCCAACTGTAACAATCCCATTCCATTAACTATTTAATGAACATACCAATCCGTAAATTATACACAATCGCACATTAATCTAAGTCAAGCTATCCCATACGACTTAATAGGCATACATATATAAAACATAAACAAGCATCACTAAATAACCAAATACAATTGTAGCCATTACCAACTTAGGCGCATTTCACAATAGCCACATTAAACATTTTTTTGTACACAAATAATATATCAATGTACACCTCATTTGCATGATAAATAGCGTGTCTAATTTATATATATTCAACCAATCACCTAATCATTTATTCGGTCATCCAATTTAACCTCTACAGGTCATACCAATGTCAAAACAAAATCTCAACTAGGTACCATTTCATAACTAAATAACGTTATTAACCAAACTCATTATACTTGCTTAAATGACTGGCCAAACTTCTATAAAACATAGTCATCTTTTGCCATTAACCTCCAAACCACATGACCGATTTCACAAGCAATCACTTATACATAACTGAGCTTATCCGAACATATACATTATAGCAAAAACACATCCACCGACTAAATCATTACTCTAACCGAATCTTATAACCAAACATATCATACATATATACCTCAAAACATACTTCCCAAAATAGCTTATAACATGACCGAATATACATAATAATTAGCATCGCTAACAAGCCATTTCGCATGGCAACTTATATACAATTCAAAATTAACCATAGCCTATACATGCCATATGACATAATAGCAAGCTTTCAAAATACCAAAATGGCGATTGATAGTGTGACGATAATCCTTAATGATCCTCGAGCTTGAGCTAGCTTTATATATCTATAAAACAATGAAAGAATGCACAAAGTAAGCTTTGGAAGCTTAGTAAGCCATAAGCAAATAAATCATCTCAATGATATTTATAATTCAATTCAACTAGATCGAATTTAAATAAATCTCAAACACATATACATTCAACTAACTCATGTAAATTCATATTACCACATTAAGTACTAAACTTACCTTAATATTTCATGAACATATAAACTTCACACATACCTGAACCATTAAGTTCAAATTCACCCTCGGTCTCAATTTGACATTGCCCATTGAACCATTCAGAATTGTTAAGGACACTCGAAAATCATATAAAGCTTGTACAATGCCATATCCCGGATATGGTCTTACATGTTAACACATATCGATGCCACTATCCCAGACAGGGTCTTCTACGAATCATATACAAAGCCAATGTCCCAAACATGGTCTTACACGTTTTCTCACTTTGATGCCAATGTCCAAGACATGGTCTTACACGAAATCACACCTCGGAAGTCCTAATGTCATGACATCAGTATCCTATACATTTCTTAAGGTTCATTCAGGGCTTTCGACTTCGTAATTAAATCAATTCATGCACGAAACTAGTCATCCAATGCTCAAATGAATTTGACAATATATAAAACATATACATTTGAATTCAAAAACATTTATTTACTTATGAAGTTACCTTGTATGGAAACAAATGGTTCAGAATGACTATTCAATAACTTTCGACTTCCCCCGATCCAAATCTTATTGCTTCCTTTCTTGATCTAATTAAATTCAATTTTAACTTATTTAATCACATGTTCATCCAATTTCATCCAAAAAAACACATAAATGGGCATTTTGTACTTTAGCCCCTAATATTTCACATTTTCTCAATTTAGTCCCTATTTCAGAACAACTCAAAATATACAAAATTTCATCATGCTCATGTTAGGCCGAATTTTCCCTAGGTCCCTAGCAGCCCATTAATTCCATTTATTTCACATTTTGACCCCTCAATTTACAAATTTCACAATTTAATCCTTATTAAGAATTTTTATCAAAAACCACTTAATTAAACATAATAATCTAACATCAAACTCTTATAATCCATCATCAAACAACAACAAAAAACTTAATTATTCATCAATGGCATTTCATGAATTCATCAACAAATTCAAAAATTTAAGCATGGGCTAACTTGTATACGAAGCAACGATCTCAAAAACGTAAAAATTATCAAAAATCGAGCAAATAACATACCTAAATCAAGCTCCCAAGTGTGCCGAACGTTAAACCTTTCAAATGGTTTTCTTTTTCTTTGAGTTTCGACCAAACAAGATGAACATGCATGATGTTTTATGTTTTGTTTTATTTATTACATATTAATATTCAATTTACTTATTTACCCTTAATGAATAAA
Organism: Gossypium turneri; assembly: GCA_008044935.1. NCBI lineage: Eukaryota > Viridiplantae > Streptophyta > Magnoliopsida > Malvales > Malvaceae > Gossypium > Gossypium turneri. Next base: position 19,527,701 of record CP032572.1, on the reverse strand, counting down.
CATAGAAATTTACAATGCATGTCCATTAATGTCCATTAACACTGCCAATGGTCTAATATCATCATAAAGACTTTTAATTTAATTAATCATAGCAATTAAGCACTTTAAACAAATAGTATGCAACTTTTGTATTTTACGCTATTAAGTCCCTTTATCAAATTAAACGTCCAAACAAGAAAATTAAATCACAAAATTTTCACACGTACATGCTGTAAACACATAAAATAATATTAAAAATAATTTTACAACTTCGAATTTGTGGTTCCGTAACCACTGTTCTGATTTAGCTAAAATCAGGCTAATACAAGCCGTATGTATTTTCTTCTCAAGTCAAACAAGTTTTTTACTTTAAAGATCCAACTGATGAGGGTTGGCATGTTGTACTCCATACCATCCCTAAAGACTTGTTTGACATGGGAAATGGAAGTAGAAATGACATCGACGAAAGATCAGAAACTTTGCCTTTTCTAGAACAAAACTTAAATGAAACTATCCCTAGTACTAGTACGCAATTTCAATGGGTTCGCCAGGATGTGGATGAAGATATTTATAAATCATGATGTAGTAAGATTTTACGATTTTTTTAATTATATGTAGTATTATAATTTAAATCTTGATCTTGTTAAATATTTCAACTATTTTGTATGTACTATTATGGTTGTAATTTGTTACTAATATTTCAACTATTTTATGTGTATTGCAGATAAAATGCTTAGAAGAAGATTGCGAGATCTAAGTATTATTCAAAATCCTCCAAATTCAGAAGAAACAAATAGTGAACAGCAGACTGCTATTGGATCTTCGAATGTTCCGAATACAGTTGACGAACCTGCATAAATTCAAAGTAATGTTAACTTTAATTTACATGCATGTTGACTTTTATTATTGATTTTTGTTTCAAATTCTTATATTATCATATACCATTTTTTTAGCTGAGACTGGTGGGAGGCACAAAACTCGAGGATGTACGCTATTAAAAGATTTATACGAGCTAGATTTTGTCGAGCGTGTCAAAGTAGCTAGAAACAGTCATGGTCAGCCTATTGGATCAGAAGCTCGACTTTTAGTAGGATACTTGGGCATTATATCACTAAATGCCAATCTGCTGCCTATCAACTACGAGTCATGGCATCATATGTCTGATAGTAACAAAAATTAAGCTCTCGATAATATTAAGGTAATAACGTGAATGTAATTTATAATACTTTGGTTTAAGGTTCATTTATATTTACTTTCTAAAATTGTGTTATTTGCAGAAAAGATTTGCTTTGGAGGTCTCGGATAATTATGTGAAGAAGGCATTAGAAAAGAAATGGAGAGACCATAAAAGTACTTTAAAGAAGGAATATTTTAAGAAAAATATAAGCCTCAAAGAGAAATTGCGAAATGTCTCGCCGGAAATCCTGAGGTACCAATGGGAAGATGCAGTTAGATTTTGGAATTCAAAGAAAAGAGAGGTATTACTTACTTCCAAACTCTTATAATTATTTTGGTTTATAGTATTTACTATATAGATAATAATAATTTCATAATGTAGGATTGTGAGCGAGTTGGAACTATAAGTAGGCAAAAAGAAAAATTCATGCACACAACTGGGTCGAAAAGTTTTGCTTGTGTAGCTGATGACAAGGTATTTTGAATTTATTAATTGTGTCAAATATTAATTACTTTCTACTAAATGGAACTATTGTCTAATCAAAAAGTTGGACGCCTTCAACTTTTTGACATTACACATAGAAAGAAAGATGGATCTCCTATGACTACTGAAGCTACAGAAATTATGGTATATTTACTTAGTAAAATTTGAATTATTTTAAATATTTATTGTAACACCCCTTACTCGTATTCCGGCTCGGAACAGAGTATGAGGTATTACTAAGTTTTTTTTAAAAAAAAAATTCGACAGCATTTCTGCTTAATTTTGCTTAAACCTCTTACAAATTTACAACACAATTCAATATACCAACCAAATTCATTTATATAAACACACACAATTTAACCATTAATAAACACTACCTTTAAATCAAACCATAACATATATTTACATGATGATTCCATATTACATAAGTCGTCTATACATGCCATAAAATTTTGGAATGCTAGTAGCAAAATACCCCAAATGTGAAGGATAGTGTAGATGATTGTCTGACTCCGTTCCAAATTCCGAGTTGATGGAAGTCACTATGATCAAGGGAAAAATAAAATTGAGTAAGCACATAGCTTAGTAAATAAACACATGATAAATAAGTAATTACTCACATAACTACACCATAATATAAACTTATTCACAAATAATTTCATTATTTGGGTAATTTCCAGCAAGCTGTTTTTCTGCGTCATAGTCACTAACTTATTTTTATCCTGAGCTACAGAGCTCCAAATTGAGTTCTGTAAATTTTCCCCGAAACTATACTCATATACCTTTTCACCATAAAAATTTAAGAATTTTTTATTTATCCAATTAGTACAGTTTATTCTTTAAACCTTCCCCTGTTTCACTCCCCACTGTTCTGACCTCCCTTTACTAAAATTTAATTAACTCCCTATACAAAATTCAAACAGTGGTCTCGTTTGTTTCTATTAAAAATATATTCAATAAGGAATCCAGGGATATAAATTTCAGGCCATAATTATTTTTTTACAATTTTTGGTGATTTTCCAAATTTAGAACAGAGGATTTCGAAATCAATCCAGCCCTGTTTCAATAAAATTCAGATATCTCCAAAAATACAACTCTTTTGCTTACTCTATTTCTTTCATATGAAAATAGACACATTCAGCTTCAATTTCATATATTATTCAACTTCTCATTCTTTTCGCACCAATTATGGTGATTTTTCAAAGTTACCCAACTGCTGTTGTTCAACACAGTTTTGATTTTAAATCGCTCCTTTTTCGTTTTTGATATTTTCTCCCATCTCATACATGGGTCGATTTAGTATTCAACTCGATATTTACCTCATAAACTTATCCACCACATAGTAATATTCACCTTCCAAATTTTCTCGTTGAACACTCGGAATGTTAACCGTTATCGGTGGATCCCGCGCTTAGCACCACCACTGAATTGGGGAATCAGCACACAGCAACCCCTTGGGGGAATCAGCACTTAGCAACCCCCTTTTTCATTTCAAAGATATAGTGGATCCTGCACTTAGCACCACCAATGAATTGGGGAATCAGCACTTAGCAACCCCCTTTTTCATTTCAAAGATATGGTGGATCCCGCACTTAGCACCACCAATGAGTCGGGGAATCAGCACTTAGCAACCTCTCGGGGGAATCAGCACTTAGCAACCCCCTTTCACATTTGATATTATGGTGAAATCAGCACATAGCAACCACCAATGAATAGGGGAATCAGCACACAGCAACCCCTTTATATAACATACTCCGACTTATTCCGAGTGTTCAACCCAAAGACCATATTTTGCAACCCTTTACCACCTTTCCCGATTTAACAACATTTTTGGGATATTGCCAAACATTTATTTTAATTCCAAATAAATCTCAACACATATCAAATAATATCAAAATAATACATTAAGTCACGTGTTTACTTACCTCGGTGCAAAATATCGTAATTTTGCACTTCACTCCACTATCTTTTCTTTTCCTCGTTTGAGATAATCTTCACGTCTTTCTTGATCTATAATAGCAAATTTAACTCGTTTAATGTTCACATTTATTAAAATAATCCACCACCCAACTTTTTGAAAAATTACAATTTTGCCCCCAAACTTTTGCATAATTACACTTTTGTCCCCAAGCTCGGAAATTAAATTTCACACCTTATTCTTATGTTTTACAACATGCTGAACACTTTTCCCTTCTATGGCAACATCAAATTCTCACTCTAACATACACTTATGAACAATACATATTTTTACCGATTATGCCTATTTACCCGTTTTCGCTTAAAATCGCTTAACAAAAATTGTTTAACATAATTTCTAGCTTCATATTCCACCATAAAACAGCAAAATAAACACATTTCACGTATGGGTATTTTTCCAAATATGAACCCTAACACGAATTATTGCTAATATAAGCTAAACCGAGCTACGAGGATTCCAAAAATGCGAAGAACATAAAAACGGGGCTAAGATGCACTTACTATGAGCTTGAAAAAGCAAAGAAACCTTAGCTATGGTGTCCCTTAAAATTCGGCAGCAACTATGGAGAAGATGATGATTTTTGTCATCTTTTTCCCATTTTATTCTTTTTATAACCAAATGACTAAAATGCCCCCATTTAAAAAAAATCTATTTCACCCATTTCTTATGTCTATTTTTGTCCATCAATTACTAATGGTCTAATTACCACATAAGGACCCCAACTTATAATTTCATATCAATTAGACACTTCTAACTTATAGAACTCAACTTTTGTACTTTTTACAATTTAGTCCTTTTGACTAAATTGAGTGCCCAAACGTCAAAATTTTCGAACGAAATTTTACGAAATTTTTCCGTAAAATTGTAGACCATAAAAATATAATAATAACCATATTTTCCCTCGTCAGATTTGTGGTCCCAAAACCACTATTCCGACTAGGCCCAGAATCGGACTGTTACAACTCTCCCCCTTAGGGATTTTCGTCCCCGAAAATCTTACCGAAAAAGAGGTTTGGGTACTGTTTCCTCATAATTTCCTCCGGTTCCCACGTAGCCTCTTCCATTCCATGTTTTTGCCACAACACTTTCACTAAGGCTACACTTTTATTCCTTAACTGTTTGACCTCCCGAGCCAAAATCTTTATTGGTTCTTCCTCATAAGTCATATCTGGCTGAACCTCAATCTCTGTAGGAGAAACTATATGTGAAGGATCCGAACGATAACGTCGCAACATCGACACATGAAATACATTATGTATCTTTTCCAACTCCGGGGGTAAAGCTAACTGATATGCTACAGGGCCAACTCTCTCGGTAACTTCATATGGTCCAATAAAACGTGGACTTAATTTGCCCTTACGACCAAATCTCAGAATCTTCTTCCATGGAGATACTTTCAAGAACGCTTTATCACCCACTTGAAACTCAATTTCTTTCCTCTTTAAATCCGTATACGACTTTTGCCGATCTGAGGTAGCTTTAAGCAGTCACGGATTATTTTCACCTTTTCTTCAGTTTCTTTCACCAGGTCGACTCCATGAATCCGATTCTCACCGAGCTCAGTCCAATATAAAGGAGTTCTACACTTACGCCCATATAATGCTTCATACAGTGCCATTTGTATACTTGACTGATAGCTATTGTTATAAGCAAATTCAACCAATGGTAGATATTTCTCCCAACTGCCTTTCATTTCTAAAATACAACACCGGAGCATGTCTTCAAGAACTTGAATCACCCTTTCTGATTGCTCGTCAGTTTGCGGATGAAACGCAGTACTGAAATTCAATTTCGTACCCAAAGCTTCCTGCAACTTTATCCAAAACCTCGAAGTAAATCTCGGATCTCTATCCGATATAATAGATTTAGGCACCCCATGTAATCCCACTATTTCAGCAACATATAATTCCGCCAGCCTGTCAAGTGAGTAATCAATGCGTATTGGAATAAAATGGGCTGACTTTGTCAATCTATCAACAATTACCCAAATAGCATCTTTCTTCTTTGGAGTTAAAGGCAATCCTATCACGAATTCCATCATGATAGTGTCCCACTTCCATTCTGGAATCGTTATCGGTTGAAGTAAACCCGATGGTACTTGATGCTCAGCTTTCACTTGTTGACAGATTAAACACTTTGTTACAAATTTTGAGATATCCTTTTTCATGCCCGGCCACCAATACTTCTTCTTCAAATCATTATACATTTTCACACTACCTGGATGGACTGATAAATCACCACTGTGTGCTTCACATAAAATGGTCCGAATTAGCTCATCATTTCTCGGTACACATATTCTGTCCCGAAACATCAGGCAATCATCTGAACCAATTTGAAAATCTGATTCAACACCTGCTTCACACTGAGCTCTTCTGGCTTGCAATTTACTGTCACTCTTTTGAGCTTCCCGAATCTGCTGAAGAAATAGCGGTCTAAATCTCAATTCAGCTAAAATTGAACCATCATTAGATAAAGTTAATCTCGTACTCATAGCTCTCAAAGCAAATAAAGATTTTCTGCTCAAGGCATCAGCAACTACATTAGCTTTTCCGGGGTGATAATCAATCACTAGCTCATAATCTTTAATTAGCTCGAGCCATCTTCGTTGCCGCAAATTCAAATCTTTTTGGCTCATCAAATATTTCAAACTCTTATGATCAGTGAAGATTCGGCACTTTTCACCATACAAATAATGACACCAAATTTTTAAAGCAAAAATAATAGCAGCCAATTCTAAATCATGCGTCGGATAATTCTTCTCATGCGGTTTCAACTGTCTTGAAGCATAAGCTATTACTTTGCCCTCTTGCATTAACACACGCCTAAGACCATTCAACGATGCATCACTGTAAATTACAAACTCCTTCTCGGACTCAGGTTGTACCAACACTGGCGCCTCAGTCAATAATGCCTTCAACTTCTCAAAACTCTGTTGACATTTATCGGTCCATTCGAACTTGACATTCTTCTGCAGTAACTTTGTCATAGGAGAAGCAATCATCGAGAATCCCTTGAAGAACCGTCTGTAATACCCAGCTAAGCCCAGAAAGCTTCTAACCTCAGTTACATTCTTTGGTGGCTCCCAATCAACAATTGCTGAAATTTTGCTTGGATCAACCCGAATACCTTCACTTGAAACTATATGTCCCAAGAATCCAACCTCACGAAGCCAAAACTCACTTTCGCTGAATTTAGCATACAATTTCTTTTCTCTCAGAATCTGCAACACAGTTCTCAAATGTTCTGCATGTTCCGATTCATCCCGAGAATAGATTAAAATATCATCTATAAACACCACCACGAACTTATCCAAGTACGGCCGAAAAATTCGGTTCATCAAGTCCATAAAAATAGCCGGAGCATTTGTTAACCTAAAAGGCATTACTAGAAATTCATAGTGTCCATACCTCGTTCTAAAGGCGGTTTTCGGCACATTAGACTCTTTAACTCTCAACTGATAGTAACCAGACCTCAGATCGATCTTAGAGAACACTGTTGCCCCTTTTAATTGATCAAACAAATCATCAATTCTCGGCAAAGGATACTTGTTCTTTATAGTCACCTTGTTGAGCTGACGATAGTCAATACAAAGTCTCATAGAGCCGTCCTTCTTTTTCACGAATAACACCGGAGCACCCCAAGGAGAAAAACTCAGTCTCACAAAACCTTTATCTGTCAACTCTTGTAACTGAGCTTTTAATTCCTTCAACTCAGTCGGAGCCATTCGATACGGTGCAATAGAAATCGGTGCAGTACCAGGTAACAAATCAATAGAAAACTCAACTTCTCTAATCGGAGGTAACCCAGGCAACTCCACTGGAAATACATCTGAAAATTCACAAACTACTAGCACTGATTCAAGCTTCGACCCAGTTATATCCGTGTTTAGCACATAAGCAAGATAAACTTCACATCCCTTTCTCAAGTATTTCTGAGCAGACATGTGCGAAATCACCATAAGCAACTTATTCGGCTCCTTTGTTTCAATCTAGAGAATTTCACCATTTTCACACTTTAATTCAAGAATTTTCTGTCTACAATTCACCTTGGCATCATGCAGTATCAACCAATCCATCCCCAAAATAACATCGAACTCATCAAATGGTAACAACATCAAATTAGCCAGGAAACAGTGACCTTGAATCATCAGGGGACAATTCTTGCAAACCTTATCAACTAAGACATATTTGCCTAAAGGATTTGATACTTTAACTACGAATTCAGTGTTTTCAACTGGCAATTTCTTACTAGATACCAAATTCATGCATACATATGAATGAGTAGAGCCGGGATCAATCAAAGCAATAACATCAATATCATGAAGAGAAAATGTACCAGTAATCACATCGGGAGATGAGGCATCCTCTCGAGCGCGTATGGCATAAGTCCTGGCAGGCGCTCTAGTTTCTGATCCTCCAGCTGCATCTTTTATCACACTCTTACCACTGGCTTTGCTTCCCACATTTCTCGGTGGTCTGCCTCTACTGACAATATCACCTGATCCAGCTCTTTGTAATTTTTCTTCCTCTATTCTCTCAGGGCAATCTTTTACATAATGCTCTTGGGAACCACACCTGAAACAAGCTCGTTTAAATCCCCAACACTCACCAGTATGTCACCTGCCACACTGTTGACATTCAGGTCTGGTGTTTCCTACATTGCCCACACTTGCCACTGAGGTAGCTCGAGTTGTAGCTCCGGAATATGACCTCCCTCGGTCTCTGCGTGAATACCCAACCGAACCAGTCGGTCGTGGATCCATCCCTTTAAACTTCTTCGGGTGAGATTGAAATGTCCTACCCATTGACCTCTTCCTTACATCTCGAGCTTCCATCTCTGCCCTTCTCTTTTCTCTACTCAATTCTTCAGCTTTGCAGGCCCGATCAATTAATACCACGAATTCTTTTAACTCTAAAACTCCAACATACAATCTGATGTCTTCATTTAGCCCCTCTTCAAATTTTTGACACATAATAGCCTCCGTAGGCACACATTCCTGGGCATATTTACTAAGCCGGACAAACTCCCGTTCATATTCTGCTACTGACATTCGGCCCTGTTTCAATCCGAGAAACTCTTTACGCTTCTGATCAATAAACCGCTGGCTTACATATTTCTTTCTAAATTCTTCCTGAAAGAAGTCCCAAGTAACTCTTTCTTTTGGAACCACCGATATCAATGTTTTCCACCAACGGTATGTCGAATCCTTCAATAAAGACACAACACATTTCAAACATTCCTCAGGAGTGCAAGATAATTCATCAAATACCCGAATAGTATTTTCAAGCCAAAACTCGACTTTTTCCGGATCATCATCAACATTGGCCCTGAAATCTTCAGCCCCATGCTTTCGAATTCTATCAACGGGTGGTTTACTTGATCTTAACAATTTAGCACTTCGTGGAGCTACGGGAACCGGTTGAGGAATAGGAGGGGGTGGAGGAGGTGGAACATTCAGATTTACACGGACATACTCTGTATACCAGTTACTCATCATCCGGAGGAAGGCTTCCCGAGCCTCATCCTGTCCATGTGTCTCATGACTACTCTCTTCATGCGCGGTCCCTTGTGCGGGAGCTGGCGCATTACTTTCAACATCATCTGCCACACTTCGATCAGGATCCATTTACTATATAAAACAAAATTTTAAAATGTCAGAAATCATCTCACTATCACAATATATTTATGGCATGTATAGATTGACTTTCACACATATTTTATTGGTCCGAGAACCGACTAAACCGTAGCATTGATACCACTAAAATGTAACACCCCTTACTCGTATTCCGGCTCGAAACAGAGTATGAGGTATTACTAAGTTTTTTTTTTAAATTTGACAGCATTTCTGCTTAATTTTGCTTAAACCTCTTGCAAATTTACAACACAATTCAATATACCAACCAAATTCATTTATATAAACACACACAATTTAACCATTAATAAACACTACCTTTAAATCAAACCATAACATATATTTACATGATGATTCCATATTACATAAGTCGTCTATACATGCCATAAAATTTTGGAACGCTAGTAGCAAAATACCCCAAATGTGAAGGATAGTGTAGATGATTGTCTGACTCCATTCCAAATTCCGAGTTGATGGAAGTCACTATGATCAAGGGAAAAATAAAATCGAGTAAGCACATAGCTTAGTAAATAAACACATGATAAATAAGTAATTACTCACATAACTACACCATAATATAAACTTATTCACAAATAATTTCATTATTTGGGTAATTTCCAGCAAGCTATTTTTCTGCATCATAGTCGCTAACTTATTTTTATCCAGAGCTACAGAGATCCAAATTGAGTTCTGTAAATTTTCCCTAAAACTATACTTATATACCTTTTCACCATAAAAATTGCAGAATTTTTTATTTAGCCAATTAGTACAGTTTATTCTTTAAACCTTCCCCTGTTTCACTCCCCACTGTTCTGACCTCCCTTTACTAAAATTTAATTAACTCCCTATAAAAAATTCAAACAGTGGTCTCGTTTGTTTCTATTAAAAATAGATTCAATAAGGAATCCAGGGATATAAATTTCAGGCCATAATTATTTTTGTACAATTTACAACTCTTTTGCTTACTCTATTTCTTTCATATGAAAATAGACACATTCAGCTTCAATTTCATATATTATTCAACTTCTCATTCATTTCCCACCAATTATGGTGATTTTTCAAAGTTACCCAACTGCTGTTGTTCAACACAGTTTTGATTTTAAATCGCTCCTTTTTCGTTTTTGATATTTTCTCCCATCTCATACATGGGTCGATTTAGTATTCAACTCGATATTTACCTCATAAACTTATCCACCACATAGTAATATTCACCTTCCAAATTTTCTCGTTGAACACTCGGAATGTTAACCATTATCGGTGGATCCCGCACTTAGCACCACCACTGAATTGGGGAATCAGCACACAGCAACCCCTTGGGGGAATCATCACTTAGCAACCCCCTTTTTCATTTCAAAGATATGGTGGATCCCGCACTTAGCACCACCAATGAATCGGGGAATCAGCACTTAGCAGCCCCTTGGGGGAATCAGCACTTAGCAACCCCCTTTTTCTTTTCAAAGATATGGTGGATCCCGCACTTAGCACCACCAATGAGTCGGGGAATCAGCACTTAGCAACCCCTGGGGGAATCAGCACTTAGCAACCCCCTTTCACATTTGATATTACGGTGGAATCAGCACATAGCAACCACCAATTAATAGGGGAATCAGCACACAGCAACCCCTTTATATAACATACTCCGGCTTATTCCGAGTGTTTAACCCAAAAACCATATTTTGCAACCCTTTACCACCTTTCCCGATTTAACAACATTTTTGGGATATTGCCAAACATTTATTTTAATTCCAAATAAATCTCAACACATATCAAATAATATCAAAATAATACATTAAGTCACGTGTTTACTTACCTCGGTGCAAAATATCGTAATTTTGCACTTCACTCCACTATCTTTTCTTTTCCTCGTTTGAGATAATCTTCACGTCTTTCTTGATCTATAATAGCAAATTTAACTCGTTTAATGTTCACATTTATTAAAATAATCCACCACCCAACTTTTTGAAAAATTACAATTTTGCCCCCAAACTTTTGCATAATTACACTTTTGTCCCCAAGCTTGGAAATTAAATTTCACACCTTATTCTTATGTTTTACAGCATGCTGAACACTTTTCCCTTCTATGGAAACATCAAATTCTCACTCTAACATACACTTATGAACAATAAATATTTTTACCGATTATGCCTATTTACCCGTTTTCGCTTAAAATCACTTAACAAAAATTGTTTAACATAATTTCTAGCTTCATATGCCACCATAAAACAGCAAAATAAACACATTTCACCTATGGGTATTTTTCCAAATATGAACCCTAACACGAATTATTGCTAAAATAAGCTAAACCGAGCTACGAGGATTCCAAAAATGCGAAGAACATTAAAAACGGGGCTAAGATGCACTTACTAGGAGCTTGAAAAAGCAAAGAAACCTTAGGTATGGTGTCCCTTAAAATTCGGCAGCAACTATGGAGAAGATGATGATTTTTGTCATCTTTTTCTCATTTTATTCTTTTTATAACCAAATGACTAAAATGCCCCCATTTAAAAAAATCTATTTCACCCATTTCTTATGTCTATTTTTGTCCATCAATTACTAATGGTCTAATTACCACATAAGGACCCCAACTTATAATTTCATATCAATTAGACACTTCTAACATATAGAACTCAACTTTTGCACTTTTTACAATTTAGTCCTTTTGACTAAATTGCGTGCCCAAACGTCGAAATTTTCGAACGAAATTTTACGAAATTTTTCCGTAAAATTGTAGACCATAAAAATATAATAATAACCATATTTTCCCTCGTCGAATTTGTGGTCCCAAAACCACTATTCCGACTAGGCCCAGAATCGGGCTGTTACATTTATCATGTTTAATTATAATGGTTTAATTCGTCATTTCTAATGCAAATAATGCCAAGTTATGTTGCATTTATTTTGATTATATATTTTGTTTCTAACTCTTTGATTGATTTATTAGGAGAAACTAAATGATAAAAGGGCGGAGTATGAAGCGATTGCTTCAAGTGATAGTTCTGTAATCTTGACAACATTGATAAGCGAATTATTGCTGAAGTTTTAGGCCCTGAAAGGTATGGTCGGGTTCGATTTCAAGGATCTTTTGTTAACCCAATCCGATATTTTGGATCTAGCTCATAGCAATACATGCCTTCGGGGAATCAGGCTCAAGTTGAAGTTTAGAGGTTAAGAGACTAGATGGCTCAGATGCAAGCGAGCACAGTTGAGCAAATTGCTCAACTTAAAGTGGATAAAGCGTCGAGAGAAGCAGAGGCAACAAGAAAATATGATGAACTCCAGCTACAACTTCAAAATATGATGAAGATGTTTCAGCAGTCACAGAATTCACCATCCTAGACTTTTGTTTTCTTATTGTGAGAATATTTTAACAATATAACTTTTGAATATAATATATTTTGTTATTTCATTTATTAATTTAGATAATATACATATTTCTTTCGTGATAGTATCATTTAGATTTGAAGTTTTTGGTTGGATTTGATGTTACAGGAAATTATGTTGACAATTCGGGTTCTATGTAAATGAAAATGGGTTGGTAAAATTTGCAAAAGTTAGTGGCATTTTACCACAAACGTCGCTAGAGAACATGACCTTTAGCGGCATTTTTAGGAGAAGCGCCGCTAAAGGTCATGTTCTATAGCAGCGTTTTTCTACATAAACACCTCAAAATTTAGAGTGTTTTTTGTAGCACTTATCAAAATGCCGCAAATTGTTTTAGTGGCGCTTATAAGCGTAGCTATAGGGCCAAAAAAATGCCGCTAAAAACCTGTTCTGTTGTAGTGCTACCATGGTCGAGGAGCAAACTCAACAAACACGTTTCTTGAGTAACCTTGCCACGGGAATGACTTCAATCCCCGCCAATCACCATGAAAGAATAGTTAATCCTTAGTCATCTCCCACTGTCATGAAACTAGAGATTCCAAGGACACCTTTAATATAAAAGGATCAAATACATTTTCACATATGTAAGTTCACACCACACATATTCTACCTAAATGTCTCTAAATCACTTATCAATATTTAGTATTTATTTATTTAACTATAGAGAATGTCTCAAAGTGTAAATTTTAACACCCTCATAAATTATCTTTGATGTTGCAAGTCTTTCCTTATCCGGCTCAACATCTTCTTAGCCGAACATCTCACTAGCTTAACTCCAATGAAAAGTAATTGAACAATTACGTCACGTAAAAATACACAATTTATTAGTTTAAGATGGAATCAACTTTATTAACTAGAAAAAACTAAAAAACAAAACAAGAAAATTGGTCTTCACTTCTGCCGTCAGATGAAATAAAAGAAAGAGGAGAAAATGGAAAGAAGAAAAAAATGTGTTCAAGTTTTCAAAAAAAAGCAACAATATCCGTAACTAACCTCTATGTTGTAACCGTTACATCCAGAAAATGATAATAAAGTGGGTGAATGTTGCAAGGGAAGCTCTTCTGTGTTTGTATCAGTTTTGGAAATAAAGGAAAAACAAGTATTACTTTACAATGAAGATAAGTTGATGCTAAAACTTACCTAAAAGCAGTGGACGTTATCGTCTTCAATTTCTACTAGCTTCTCTTTTATTCACCATCCCATTCACTTCTTCAGTCACCCCTATACTCTTCATTTTCTAATTGCTTTCCTTATTTGATTCTATATGTTACCTATATCACGTTGAAATTAAAAAAAAATTAAGACATATTTTTTTCAAATACTTGTTTGATAAATCAATAAAAATTTTCATAAGATTTAGTTTTTGTTAGTTGAGTCTGATAGTCTATTAACTTTTTAATTAACATAAAATTTAAAAACAATTGAATATGATAAGTAAGTAGATAGTTACATATTACTTAATGTGAAAAATATTAAGTTGATTTTATTTGTAAAATAAATTATTTCCTTATTTTATTAAAAATTAAAATATTCAAATTTTATCTTTAACTTTTATACAAAACTATTCAAAATAAATAACACCATATTAATAAAGATTAAAATTATGAAATAATAAATATTCAAAAATCAAGATTTACAATTATCAACCAAAATAATTATATTGAGTGCTTAATTTTTATTAATATATCAAACAATACAATATAAATTCAGTGCTTATAAAATTCAAGTCTAAAAATTGAGTACTTAAATTTTTTAGTTTAACAAATAGATCCTTAATTTTTATTTTTCATCATTTTCCGGATAAAAATGGAAAAGAAAATAAATTTATTTAAGGTGTGAAATAACTTTTTTATTCTCTTAATTTAAAATTATTTTAAATATAATTGGAAAAAGTGAATCGTTTTTTTTTTTTTTTGTTGCATCTTTAACCAAATTATCTCATTAGTTTTAATCGTCCGAACAAAATATACACATGTAACATTTTTTCTTTCTTAACCTTTCTCTCCTTCACTTCACTCTCCTTCTCTTCCTTTTTCTTTGAAATTGTGTATCTAAATTGATAATTAATTGATTTAATTATTCTTTGGTCCCTTTGCTGTACAAACTTTAAAATTTTAGTCCCTTTTTTCATTCTAGGCATTTAGTCCCTTATTTGATCTAAGAATTAAAATCCAATTGATAGCACTTGTTAAATTTGAATGTGACATTTTAATATTTAAATATTTGATTTAAAATTAATGTTTACTTATAAGACATCCGGATTTAAAAAATTCAATTAATAATATTACCAATTTGATTTTTATATTAAAAAATAAGGCTAAACTCTTAGGGTTAAAAAAAAAAAACTAAAATTTCAAAAACTCAGAGAGGATAATAGACCTAATTAATTATATTACCATCCATCAGTTCCTACAATAAAACCATCATTTGTTATCCGCATCATTTTTTTTCCAAATCAATGAATTGCATGATTGTAATACACCTAATTATAGGTGATATATTCTCATAAAATAACATTTTTCTTTCTTAATTTATATATAATTTTTTAAAAATAAAAAGGGCCTAATTTAGAATAGAGAAGAATAGTATGTGCTTGAATTTGAATTCGAAAATATATTGACCACTTACCTTTAAATAAAAAAAAATTGAATCAACAAATTGAGGTGGGTTTCATAATTCTTGAATCCCTCCACCCTTGATAATGATTAGTTAATTTAATTCCAATTATTGAGAAGGGGAATGAAAAGAGAGTAAGTAGGACACAATTTCAACTGCCATATTGAAGATTAAGCTTTCTCTTGGAAACACTCTTTCCTTTCTTTCTTTTATTATAACCTCCAATTCTCTTGCCTTCACTCGCCATATTCCAAAATGCAGAAAGGCAATACTCAAATTGCCCTGATTTTGGCTTCACTGATTATCTCAAATATTGTAGTTTTAGCTGTTTCACAAGGCCAACTAAGAGTTGGTTTCTACTCCAAAACCTGCCCAAATGCAGAGTCTATAATCCGCAAGGTTGTTCAGAAAGCAGTGGCTGACAATCCTAGGAATGCTGCAATCTTGCTAAGGCTTCATTTTCACGACTGCTTTGTTCAAGTATCTATATCTTCTTGCTCCTTCTCTGTTTATTTTCCTGCAAACAAAATGAAGCTTAATGATGTAATATTGAATTTCAGGGATGTGATGGGTCGATACTGATAAGAAATGAAGAGGATGGTGAACTCAAAGCACAAGGAAACTTGGGAGTTGTTGGTTTTGACATCATAGACAGCGCCAAAGCCTGGTTGGAAAATCTTTGCCCTGGAATTGTTTCTTGCGCTGGCATCGTTTCTTTAGCTGCAAGAGATGCTGTTTCCTAGGTAAACTCAAAAAGTCACTTACTTTACAGCGTTAATTTCCTCTTGCCTCATCAAGTGTCGGTTTTTGCAGGTCAATGGGCCATTTTACGATGTTCCAACTGGGCGCAGAGATGGACGGGTCTCCAAGATGTCTCTGGCTGCGAATTTGCCTGATGTTGATGATTCAATCAATGTTCTGAAATCAAAGTTCAAGGAGAAGGGTCTCTCTGATAAGGATCTTGTTCTTCTAAGCGGTGGTATGTGCTTAATGACTTAAATGGTTTGGAATTGGATTCGGATGTTTTTTTATAGGGGCTGAAATACATGTCAGGTTCACATACATTGGTGCGACGGCCTGCTTTTTCATGCAAAAAAGGCTGTACAACTTAGCCCCAGGGGAAGGTTCAGATCCAGAAATCAACCCTGGGTTCCTGCCCCAGCTCAAAGATAAGTGTCCCTTCAATGGAGATGTGAATGTCCGAATACCTCTTGATTGGTTGACTCAAAAAGTATTCGATGTTAAAATTTTGCGCAACATTAGAGAGGGGAATGCAGTGATAGCATCGGATGCTAGGCTTTACGATGACAGGATGACAAGGCAAATAGTGGATTCTTATATAACTTCTTCTGCTGCTTCTTTCAATCAGGATTTCGCTGAAGCAATGGTGAAGATGGGAAATACTGGGGCCAAAACAGGTTCGGAAGGAGAGATTCGGCGGGCTTGTAATGCTGTTAATTGAGCACTTCACCCAATATTATGAAGTTTTTCAGTCTAAATTATGAAATTATAAACGCATGCTGCTACATAATAGGTATGTCAGTGCCTGACCTGATGAATTAAACATTATATTATGTAAAAGGAAAGGGAATTGAATGAAACTTGAACGTTTGATAGTGGTGAATATCGGGGAAATAGCATTTAAAGGAGTTATTAGATTTCTAAATTTATAGGTGTTAATATCAGCAAAAACAGGTGAGCTTTTTTCCGTTTAATATCACCAAAAACAGTTGTTAATATTCTTAGAATGGATAATAACCGATCTCGAAAATACAAAAGAAAGATTCTAAAATAATATACTAAACTAAGAATAATATCTATTTACCAGTCTTTTAAAACTAAATTAAATAGTAAAAATAAAATAGTTATTATTAAAAAATATTATAATAAAGGATATGTTGAATGTTATAAATGTTTTATTGTTATAAAGTATATTTCCATCAAAATAAGAAATTTGATATTCATTTGCACTCTAATATTTATTAGAAGATGAGTTTTATATTATTTGTTTTATTATGTTTATAAATATAACATTTGGTGATACATTATAAGTCTAGACTCATTTTTGTTTCATGATTCTCTTCTAAATTTTTCTTTCTAAAATGTTTTCTTAATTGTAAAAGAAAATCTCAACCTACCAAAAGATCAGACTCGCAACCTATCACCTAAAATTAACCCCAACCATTCGCCTACACTACAATTTATTGAAGTTATGGAAATGCTTTTAAATTCTATCACTTCTGGATGTGTATTCAGTTCGACTTGGTTCAGTTCGATTTTGGAACAAAAATTGAATCAAATTGTTCTATTTGGGTTTTCACTTTTGAAACCAAAACTGTATAGAATAAAAATTTAAATATCCAAAATCGATAATCACGGTTCGGTTCGATTCGGTTTGACGGTTGTTACTAATTTGGGCTTTGTAAAAAAAAAAAAACAATATCACCTTCCTTTGGGGCGAAAAAGAATTTAATATTACAATTCTTGATTTTGTTTCACAACAATCATAATAGATGCTCTAGATTCATTTATACGTGAATTAAATAGTTAAATTAATATTGTAACACCCTTGACCCGACCCAATCTACTAGATCCGAATCTCGGATGTTATGTTCTTCTTACAGATGTAACTTGAATTTTTTTCTTTCTTATTCATTGATGTAAACATCTATCTTTCTATAACATAATCTCTAATTGGCGCACATTGTATGGTTACACTTATATTTATCCTATGTACAATTGACTATCTATGGCTACTACAGATTTTATTGTAAAAATACAATGTATTGTTATTATTTCAACTCAATAAAACTTCAAACTTTCTTACTTTATCTCTTAGTTTATTTGGCACATTTTGGGATACTACTTAATGAACTTATGCCCAGACTTTGACACGCCACTTATTTTCCTCTGTATGAATAACAACCAGCGTGCCACTTTGTTAGAGTTGTGTGACCCAAATTCTAAGAGATTGCTTGCAAGTCAAGTTAAACAAAAATATATTTTCTTTCTAGAAGATTTAGTATTTATTAGTATAATATATTTAGCATTTATTAGCATAGTTTATTTGACTTACTTATTTAGCCTATAAATAGGCTCTTTTACAATCTTAGAAAAACACACCCATTAGATTAGAACTCATAACACATTTAGAGAATTTTGTGTTTACGTTTTGAGGGTTCTTTGTTTTTCAGGTTTTCGGGGTTAGTTGTTATCTCCATCTTTTGTACTCTTCGTTCTTTTGCCATTATAGTAAAATTATCTTTGCCCGTGGTTTTTTATCCTCTTTGAAGGGGTTTTTCCACGTTAAATTTGTGTGCTCATCTTCTCAATTTCTTCTACTATTTTTACTTGTTCGTTGCCTAATCGGGACGATCCTAACAAGTGGTATCAGAGCTAGTTCAATTTTCATAGATCAGCCCGTTCAGAGATGGCAGCAACAAGGTTTGAAATTGAGAAGTTCGATGGTGAGACAAATTTCAATTTGTGGCAAGTTCGGATGATGGCAATTCTAGTTCAAAACGGCTTGAAAAAGGTTGTTATAGGGAAAAGGCCTGAGAATCTATATCAAACAGAATGGGAAGAGGTTGATGAAAAGGCCTTGTCTGCAATCCAGTTGTGCCTCGCGAATACAGTATTGTAGGAGGTATTGATGGAGAAGACCTCATTCGCCTTGTGGAAAAGGTAGAAACTCTTTATGCGACTAAGTCTCTGGCTAACTGTTTAGTGTTGAAACAACGTCTATTTACGTTTCGCATGAACGAAGGTGAGCTTCTTAAAAATCACATCAGTCAATTCATTACTCTTTTAAATGATTTAAAGAATGTTGAGGTTCATATTGACGATGAAGATCAAGCTATGCTATTATTGTGCTCTTTACCCTCTTCATACAAGTCTTTCAGGAAGACCCTGATTTATGGCAGAGACAAACTCTCGTTCGAAGATGTGAAAGGTTATTTGTTGAGTAGAGACAAACTTGACAATGAGTTTGGTTTGAATAGCAAAGTAGATAGGCAAGCTTCCGTTTTGGTAGCATCAAAGAAACGAGACAAAAGGTGTCGCTATTGTAAAAAGTTAGGTCACGTCATAGCAGATTGTTTTAAACTGCGAAATAAAAGAGCTGCTGAGAGTAACGAGGAAGATGTAGTTGGTGCTAATTTGGTCGATGAAGGTGGTGATGATTTCTTGTTAGTGTCAACGAGCGACAACTCCAAGCTTAAGTCTAAGTGGATCCTAGATTCAGGATGTTCTTTCCACATGTGTCCCAATAGAGAATGGTTCTCCACATACAGTTCAGTTGAAGGTGGAGTTGTGCACATGGGAAACGATTCATCTAGTAAGATAATCGATATTGGTACTGTTAAAATTAGGATACACGATGGGACGATTATGACACTCTCAGATGTAAGGTATGTACCTGATTTACAAAAGAATCTCATCTCCTTGAGTATTTTAGACTTGAAAGGATGCAGAATCAACATCGAGTCGAGCGACATTAAAGTATCTCGTGGAGCTCTCGTTTTATTAAAAGGTAAAAGAACTGGCAGTCTTTATATTCTGGAAGGTTTTACTGTGACCGGTGAAATCGGACATCCCTCGTCCGTTACAGAGTCAAAGTCAACTCGTTTGGAGCAGAGGCAACTTGGTCATAGGAGGGAAAAAGGTATGACCGTTTCGTTGAAGAGAGGTTCTCTTTTGGATGCAGGTTTTAAAAAGTTAGGGCACTCTATTCGTGAAAATCAGACCCGGGTTAGTTTTGATTTGGCAGTGCACAAGTCGAAGGCTAGAAGTCTTCCAGCTTCTAAGTATAGATTCGACTCAGTTAATTCCCTGCATAGTTCAAGATAGGCCCGTGGCGGGTTTTGGCAAAGATGGCATTGAAAGAATTCGTGTCAAGATGGAGATTGTTAGAGTTGTGTGACCCAAATTCTAAGAGATTGCTTGCAAGTCAAGTTAAACAAAAATATATTTTCTTTCTAGAAGATTTAGTATTTATTAGTATAATATATTTAGCATTTATTAGCATAGTTTATTTGACTTACTAATTTAGCCTATAAATAGGCTCTTTTACAATCTTAGAAAAACACACCCATTAGATTAGAACTCATAACACATTCAGAGAATTTTGTGTTTACGTTTTGAGGGTTCTTTGTTTTTCGGGTTTTCGGGGTTCAGTTGTTATCTGCATCTTTTGTACTCTTCGTTCTTTTGCCATTATAGTAAAATTATCTTTGCCCATGGTTTTCTATCCTCTTTGGAGGGGTTTTTCCACATTAAATTTGTGTGTTCATCTTCTCAATTTCTTCTACTATTTTTACTTGTTCGTTGCCTAATCGGGACGATCCTAACACACTTCTTTGGTGTATCCTTGGCATTGTCTCTCGGCGTACATTCCTTTACAGAACTAAAAACAGAAACAACTTCTATAAGTTTGTAAGAACATAGTGAGCTAAACCTTAGAATACCTTTTTCATTCATTCTATGTTGCATATGTTATTTTGCACATCCTTGGATATTTCTTGACCTTTCTTTCTTCTTTAGTGGGTACAATGCTGAGGCTACTATCTTTGTTTCTTCAAAGTTTTCCTTTCTTGGGCATACTATACTTTACATCTCTTTACTTTTTATCTCAATTCTTAAATCTTACCTTTATATCATCCTTACTATAACAACTCATTTTCAGTAGTGTCAAAAATAGTGGTTTTGGGACCACAAATTCGATGAGTAAATTTGTAATAATTGGTATTTAAATTATGTGAATCAAAAATAATTTTATATTAAATTTTGATTTGATGAATTTTAGTTAATTAAATAAATAGTTAAGTGTTAGTGGTTGTTCCAAAAGTCAAGTGGTTTTGGAAAATAAGGTATCAGGACCTTGTTTCTTGAAACCCAGCTCATAAATATTTTATTCAGTATTTACGAAGTTACTATTTTAGCATGTGAAGGTTTGGTCCGAAAATTTTATTGTTTAATTAGTTAATTAATTAAAAAGGACTAAATTGTAAAATATGTAGAACTTGATCGCTATTGAATTTTAATGATTTAAATGGTTTAATTAATGAAAGAAAGAGGATTTATATGGTAATTAAACCATAATAAAATAATGTGGGCGGTTGATGCTTTATTTATTTTTATCTAAATTATATGTTATTATTAAAGTAAATAAAGGTTAAAAGTGATAAAAAAAAGAAATAATAATAATAATTAATGAAAACATTACCATTATCATCCATCCTCTACCTTTGGACAAAAACCATTGATGAACTCTTGGGAGCTTTTGACCAAGCAAAAAATTTTGCACGTGAGTGTAATTTGAACTCGTTTCTTGTAATTTTTATGTTTTTTAGATCATTGCAATTAGATCTAGTTAATACGTACCTTCGTTTTCGAAACTGTTAAAGATTTTAGGTTTTTTCATTAATGAATCTTTGTTATTATTGATGATAAATGATGAATTTGAAGTGTTAGTTGTTAATTAGGAATATTTTGTAAAGTGATTTTTGATAGTTTTTAGTTAAAGGACTAATTTGATTAAATGTTAAATTTGACATGGAATTTTTGTGAAATTTAAAGGAATATGGTCTGTCCTAGTTTGTGAAGAAATTCGGCTAGCATGGGGAAATTTTGAAATCTTAATAAAATTGAAATTTTGGGTTTAGGGACTAAATTCAAAGAAATGTAAAAGTTTAGGGAAAATGTGTAAATAATGAAAACTTAAGGGTCACATGCATAAAAATAAGTTGATATAAGTATTTGAATTTGATAAATTAAATTTAATTATTATAGATAAAGATTTGACTCATACGGAGGATAGCCAAGGAAAGGGGAAAATAGCGGGTTAGTTCCTGTGAGTCAACCATTAGCAAATATTAGGTAAGTTCATAAAATTATTTAATAAGTTTATATGTTTATAAATTATGTTGTTTGCTATCTGTTTAAATTGAATTACGGTTGAATATTTAGTAATGAAATTTAATTATGAATTGTATAAAATTAAGTATAAAGTAAAATTGTACTATTCGGAAGTTGAGAAATGGTTGTGAAATATGAATAATATTATCTCGAAACGGATGGAATAAATATACGGTATATGTACAGATATTGTTGAAGTGCCTCTGATTTTGTTAATGTAATGAATTCAGTTTAAATGTCTGTTTGAACATAGTAATCGATTAGGATACGATTTGTATGCCAATAGGGTTAGAACGCACGCTTGTATGGGATTGCACTTCGGTGCCTCTGTTTGCACATTTGTGCCTCTGTCTGAACTCCAGCGCCTCTGTTACTCATCTTCGTTCATCGGGCTATGTATTAATTGACTTAGAACTTATTTATTTGCTCAATTCTTTTGAATGTATGAATTGCTACTATGTGGTAAATAGCATTATGAAATGCTTGTGTATAAAGGTTGATAAGTACATTGAAATATGGTAATTGATAAAATTTGATTAGTTCTTTTGTAAAGTATCAATTATGTATTATGTATTATATATTATTATATACTAATACAATGTGATCTTGCGTTTAGTTATCTGGAAGTAGTAATTTATCCTTTTGATTATCTACTTTGTTAAGGTAAGTTAATATTGAATTCATAAATATTTCGTATTGATATATTTAGATGAATATGGAGATGTTAAGTGGTGAAATTGAATAATTAATGATTATGTGTTTAGAAGTTGTTTGTAATAATATTGAAATGAAGGAAAAGTTTAAAGTTATATGTATAAATTGTACGATTTGTAAATGCGATATTGATGATAGAGTTATGTATTTAAATATCAAAGAGTGAATTGTTTTGATTTGAACCATCGTGGTTTATGAATAGCTCAATTGAAAGTTTTGGTACTAACATTATGTGAATGTAATATCTCGTTTTTCAGTGGTGTCAAAAATAGTGGTTTCAGGACGTAATTTCCATATGTGATGTCACGTTTTATTGTTTAGTTAGTGTTTATGGAATTACATTAGGGTCGTATTAAATTTTGGTAAAGAAATTTTAAGGTTTACTTAATTTAAGAAAAAGGATTAAATTGTCAAAGATGGAAAACTCTTGTTATAAGGGAATTATATAGATTAAATGGCTTAAACATCATAAAAGGAAGGATTTAAATGGTAAATATACCATTTGTTTTTATGTGGGACGGCTATTAGGTGAATTTCATTGTTTTATACTTTATAATATTTATTATAATTGATAAAAGATATAATAAAATAAAAAGATCATAAAAAAAAAGTGGTGTCATCTTTATTTTTCTTTTGGACAACCGAAACCTCCATGGAAGGGGATTTTTGAGCTTCGGTCTTCTCCTTTAGGCTTGCATGGTATGATTTTTAAACTAGTTTATTGTAATTTTTATGTTTTTGATATCATTACAACTAGATCCAACTAACTTGTACCTTTGTTTTTGAAATTGTCAAAGATTTAGATGTTGAGATTGATGAATCCTTGTTATTTTGGATGTTAAATAATGAAATTGAAGTGTTAGTTGTTGATTGAAATTAGTTTATTAAGTAATTTTGTTAGTTTTTAAGTAAAGGATTAATTTGATTAAATATTAAAATTTAATCAAAATTCTTGCGAATTTTGAATAAATAAGGATTGTGCTAGTTTAGAATAAAACTTGGCTAGCTTGGGATATTTGGGAATTTCATTAAAATTGGAATTTTGAGCTTAGGGACTAAATTGTGATAAATGTAAAAGTTTAGGGAAAATGTGTAATTAATGAAAAGTTAAGGGTGATATGCATTAAATTGAGTGTGAACGGTATGTGAATTTAATAGATTGTATTTAAATATTATTTTAGATCAAGACTTAAATAAAAAAGACAATAATCGTGGAAAAGGAAAAATTACGGAGTAGTCCCTGCTTTGCAATTGGAAGTAATCGTAGGTAAGTTCATAGTAATTTGTTATGTAAATGTAAATTGCTTGTGATTATATTATTGTTTCTAGTTAATTATGGCAAGTATGTGAAGTTCTATTAGTTATTTATATATATTGGAGTATCGCAAACAAGTACAAATGAAGTTCAGAAATTGATAGTAATAAATTATTGTGGCTGCACATTATAGATATGAAAGTGATAAGTTTGTGACACCCCAAACCCAACCGGGACGGACCGGCCCGAACTCGAAGCATTACATTACCCACCTAAGTGACTCTCCAGCTAACGACCACCTAAGACACACCCCGACCTTATAACACCTCAATCTTATCTAATTATTAGTTATTTATTAATGTGGAAGCAAATTATGAGCCAATTTAAAACTTTGCCTAGGAAATTTAACTTAAGGGCATTTTTGTCATTTTACCATCTATGGTAAAACTAACCCGATTTTAGATTTAAGTGTTTACTGGCATTCTTTTTGCCAAAATTATGCAAGCCTAAAAATTTCAGCTTAATTTGAGTTCTTTTAGCCAAAATTAGGGACTAAATTGCAACAAATACAAACTATCAGGACCTATTCTGAATTATAATTTAAGTGCATTCCTATCGAATTTTACCCATTAAGATACTAGTCCTAAAATTTTACCATGTTTCCTTGTCATCTAAGGCTCCAATAAGACTAATCAATTTTTAGGACTAAATTGTAACTTAAACAAATTAGAATACCAATTTAAAAAGACAAATTCAAAGCCCCAAAACCAACATGGCTGTGTCCCCCAAACCGTGTGTCATTAATCGACTGTGTTTGCGACATGAAAAACTTG
The DNA here is from genome assembly GCA_008044935.1 of Gossypium turneri. Taxonomy (NCBI): domain Eukaryota; kingdom Viridiplantae; phylum Streptophyta; class Magnoliopsida; order Malvales; family Malvaceae; genus Gossypium; species Gossypium turneri. The sequence goes on along the minus strand of CP032572.1, from coordinate 19,502,738 downwards.
TAGGCTGATTGCACATGCCTGTGTATGATAGATCCAATGTCCACACGCCCGTGTCCAACCCCTCACACGCCCGTATGGACTGGCATACGCCTGTGTGAAAACCACTGCACCTATTTTTGAAAAACACTTGGTTTAAAACCTGATTTTGCATATTTTAATGGCTAATTAAACTTGATTTAACTACGATTAACTAACATGCATATACTTACATCTTCAATTAAATTTATTCACATCAATTAAGCCTTAATTATATAGAATTAGGTAATTAATTTTACGCATAGCAAACACCGAATAAATTAAACAAGTGGCGTACCTTAGTCGCTAGTAAACTACTCTATGGAAGTTTCATTTAAACAATCGTTAGTAGAAATTTCATGCCTCACACACCGTGTTATCAAGCAACAATACACTATAAACCATTCAATAATTAAACTGAAACATGCCTCAAAATTATTATAAAGCCATCCAAAATAAAATGTCCAATGTCCAAAGTCCATTTACAACAAAAATTAAGCTAATTCCCGAGAGTTCCAAAATGCCTGATTACAGTCTCTAAAACGTGTAATAAAGTCTCTATCAAGCCTAAATCTCTTGGACCTCTCTTGCTCGGCTGCTCAACTCTTCAAGCCCGACAGTTATTTGCACAAATTGTGAGGGTGTGAGCTTTAAAAAGCTGAGTGAACGTTAATACAAACGACTAGTAAATCAACAGCCAAATCATGCTTAAATCACATCCAATCAATCACCAATTATCAGCCATAATAATGAAACATGTCAATTTAATTTCCATATGCATTATCAATACCAAGTATCAATTATTCATGGCTTACAATCATCAAATGAAATAGCAACAATCACACATAAATATATTGGCATACACTTCTCATGGCTTAATCGGGTGATCATACATCAGATAAACGGATCTTTGAACTCCCACAAATATCAAATACAATCCACCGAGTTGAGCGGGCTGACGCACACGCTCCCTTATAGCGCTTCAAATAACCCAATGTGTAACATCCTGATTTAGGGCTTAATCGAAATAGTGGTTTCGAGACCACAAATCTGATGAGGAAAAATTTATTTTTACTATATTTTTATGGCCTAAAATTTCACGGAAAGATTTCGTGAAACTTTCGTTCAAAATTTTTGACGTTTGGGCACTCAATTTAGTCAAAAGGACTAAATTGTAAAAAGTGCAAAAGTTGAGTTTTATATGTTAAACGTATTTAATTGTTATGGAACTATAAATTAGGAGTCCTTATATGGTAATTATACCATTAGTTAGTGATGGACAAAAATGGACATGAGATAAGTGAAATAGGATTTTTTTTTAAGTAAGGGCATTTTAGTCATTTAGTAAATAAATACAATTAAAAGGGAAAAAGATGTAAAAATTGTGTTCATCATCCTTGCTTGCTGCCAAAACTTGAAGGAAGCCATAGCTAGGGTTTCTTCACTTTCTCAAGCTCATAATAAGTGATTCCAAGCCCTGTTTTTAATGTTCTTTAAATTTTTGGAATCCTGGTAGCTTAATTTAGCTTATTTTAGCAATAATTTAACCTAGGGTTCATATTTGGAAAAATACCCATAGGTGAAATATGTTTATTTTGATGTTTTATGGTAGAATATGAAGCTAGGAATTATGTTAAACAACTTTTGCTAGTCGATTTTAAGTGAAAACGAGTATATTGACATAATCGGCAAAAATACTTATTGTTCATAAGTAAGTGTTAGAGTAAGAATTTGATGTTGTCATAGAAGGGAAAAATGTTCAGCATATTATAAAACATAAGAATAAGAGATGAAGTTTAATTTCCGAGCTTTAGGGCAAAAGTGTAAATATTCAAAAGTTTAGGGGCAAAATTATAATTTTGCCAAAATTGAGTCAAGGACTATTTTGATGAATGTGAGCATTAAATAACCTAAATTTGGTATTATAGATCAAGATGAACGAAATTCGGAGCTGGACCGGGGAAAGAAAAAGATTGAGGACTAATGTATTAGATTTAATCACATTTTTGTATCGAGGTAAGTTTACGGTAAATAAATGCAATATTTCAATAATTATTATTAATGCTGCTATTTTTAGAAATAATGTATTTATTTTATGAAATTATTTAATGTTGACTCAAGTATGAGACGATAGAGAATTAGTATTAAAAAGTCCCGTTGAAACATTAGGAATGTATCGGATACAAATGTCATGACATTTGGGTAAAGAGATCCCATCTAAGACCATGTCTGGGACATGGCATTGGCATCATTGAGGTTATGAGGGGTCCCATGTAAGACCATGTTTGGGACATGGCGTTGGCACCGAGACGAGAGGTCCCCCGTAAGACCATGTCTGGGACATGGCATGGGCACCAATATGAGAACTCCCATGTAAGACCATATCTGGGATATGGCATTGGTAGTACAGGAAACATCCCATGTAAGACCATGTGTGGGACATGGCTTTGGCATGTTATTATCAGACATGAGACCCAAGTATCCTTATTATTCCAATGTGGCTCAACGGGCTAGAAAACAGATTATGTTCTATGGAAGTTCAAGTAAAAGTATAATTAACAACTTCAGGTGAGTTGTAAGAGTTAAGAATATGCTATGATATCCGTGAGAACCAATATTTCAGCAATAGAATAGTAAGTTGTAATCTTAGGTTATCTAAATAGGTAAGTAAATAAACAAGTAAATGAGAGTAAGTAAAGAGGAAACTTAAGAACATGATACTTGCATATCATTATTTGTATTAAATGTTGGTATTTATTTACTTGTAAACTTACTAAGTTTTATGGTTACTTCTTTTATTTCTTTTTCTTTCATATAATATTATCAAGCATGGTCGGGATCTTGAAGAGGTCGGAGAGCGTTCACACTATCAACCACCACAACTCGGTATTTAAAGACAATATATGTTTCAAGTTATGGCATGTATAGGGACTTAGTCATTTCGATTGTATATTCTTAAATTATGACCAAAAGATGATATGTAAATATTTGATGATGAATAGTTATTAAAATGGCTAAATATGAAGGTGTTTGTTGTTATAAAAGTCTAGGTGATAAATTATGCATAGAAATCATGAAAAAGTTAAAATTGGTAGTGAATCAGTTTTGAGACAACAGTAGTGACGTGAATTTGAAAAATCACCAAGGATAGTATAAAATGAATTAGAGGGTGGATGAGGTATATAATTAAATATTATTGAGTCTATGTTCATATAAAAATAATAGTGTAGACAAAGGAATTATGTATTCTGAGATATTTGCAGTTTAGTTAGACAAGGTCACAGTGGTTTTCAGAATCCACTATTCTGACTTTGGAAAATCATTAAAAATTGTACAAAAATATTTATGTGTTGTAATTTATATTTCTAGATTCCTTATTGAGTTTATTTTCTATATAAAGAAGGGAGAACACCATATGAAGTCTGTACAATGAGATAATTGAATTTTAGTGACAAGGGGTCAGGACAGTCAATCAGTGAAATAGGGGAGAATTAAACTAATAAAATGTATTAATTGGCTAAACAAAAAATTCTTAAAAAATTATGGTAAAAAGATATATGAGTCTAGTTTTAGGGAAAATTTAAAGATCTAAATTTTGAGTTTCATAGCTCGAGTTATAATTAATTTAGTAACTACTATGTAGGTGGACAGCTTTGTTGTGAATAGTGAAATTAATTTCAAAAGTAAAATTTTATGCCCCGAACTTTTAAGTTAAGTCAAGTAACGCCTCATGCTCGACTTCAAAAATGGTCTTGGGTAAGGGGTGTTACATTTTATTGGTATCAGAGTAGGTTTAATCGATTCTCAGAATATTCAGTATGAATAAGAGTCTAGTTATACATGCCATACTTATATATTTTGATAGTGTGACGACTACTAACGATTTTGAAATGTTTTCTTTTATAGTTATGGATCCCGAACGAGCTGGTACAGATGAAGTAGAGATTAATGCTCTCGCTCCCGTAGAAGGGACGGTGGCACCAGATCTTAATGTTAGTTAAAGGCCCATTTGAGTTAGTCAGGGAGGAGGGGCTCGAAAAGCCTTTTTCCAAGCTATGAATGATTGGTTTACCGAGTTCGTTTGCACGAATCCAGTTGTTAGACATCCTCCCCCTCATGATTCTCAGGTTCCCTATGTAGCTTCTCCAGTCACAGGTATAGTTATCAGGGAAAGACCACCAGTTGATAAGATCAGAAAATAAGGGGCTGAAGAATTTTGGGCTACTAAAGACGATGATGCAGAGAAAGAAAAATTTTGGCTCGAGAATACTATCAGAGTTTTTGATGAGTTATCTTGTACACCAGAAGAATGTATGAAGTGTGTTGTTTCACTTCTTAAAGATTCGGCTTATCATTGGTGGAAGACTCTTGTGCTAGTGGCACCTAGTGAGAGGGTTACTTGGAATTTCTTTCAGGAGGAGTTCTGTAAGAAGTACATCAGTCAGAGATTTATAGATCAGAAAAGAAAAAAGTTCCTTGAGTTAAAACAAGGTAAGATGGCTGTGACCGAGTATGAACGTGAATTTGTTAGACTTAGTAAATATGCTTGGGAGTTTGTGTCCACTGAAGCTAACATGTGCAAGAGATTTGAAGACGGGCTCAATGATGTGTCAGTGGGTGTTTTAGAAATCAGAGAGTTTGTTGTTTTGGTTGAGAGAGCCTGTAAAGCAGAGGATTTGTTAAAAGAAAAAGAAAAGGGCAAAGCTGAAATTGAAGCGTAAGACACGAAGAAAAGGCAGATGACCTCTACTTCCAAGAGCCCTAGAGAGTTCCCTAGTGGATCAAATTTTCCAACCAGATATTCTAGTCGAAGCAGAGGTTGAAGATTTGAGGGTTCTAGAGTTCAAACTTCTACAGTTACAAGGACAGGTAGTACTCAACCTAGTAGACCAAAATGTGCCTAATGCGGTAGACGTCATCTTGGAGAGTGTAGAGCAAAAATGCCTATTTCAGATGTGGTGCACCAGACCAATTTATTCGGGATTGTCCTGAAACAACTAAAAAAGAAGTAATACTGAGTGCGAGATTAGGAAATGCTCCTACTAGAGGCAGATCACAGAGGAACCCGGGTGTTGGAGCAAGTAACAGGGGTACGTCTAGAGACTCAGTAGCTAGATCAGATGTTAGAGCACCTGCAAGAACATATGCTATTCGTGCTCAGGAAGAGGTATCCTCCCTTGATGTGATTATGGGTACATTTTCTCTCTATGATACTAATGTTATTACTTTAATTGATCCGGGTTCGACTCATTCTTATATTTGTATGAGATTGATGCCTAGTATGAACATGCCTATAGAATCCACTGAATTTGTAATTAAAGTATCAAATCCATTAGGCCAGTATGTGTTAGTAGATAAAGTATGTAAGAGTTTCCCTTTGATGATTAGAGGTCACTGTTTTTTGGTCGATCTTATGCTATTGCCGTTTGATGAGTTTGATGTGATTCTTGGTATGGATTGGTTGACTGCCTATGATGTGATAGTAAATTACGGAAAGAAATACATTGAGTTGAAATGTGAAAATGGTGATATTATACTGGTTGATTCAGATGAGTCAGATGGTTCTCTTTCTATGATTTCTGTTATGTCTGCTCAGGAATGTTTGAGAAAAGGGTGTGAAGCTTATCTTGCTTTTGTATTGAACACTAAAGATCCAGAGTCGAAAATTGAATTAGTGCCAGTGGCACATGAGTATTTAGATAGGTTTCCGGAAGAATTGCCAGGTTTGCCTATTGTTAGAGAAGTTGAATTTGGTATTGAGTTGATTCGAAGTACAACTCTTATTTCTATTACTCCTTATAGAATGACCCTGTTGGAATTGAAAGAATTGAAAGCTCAGTTGCAGGAATTAACTGATAAAGGTTTTACAAGGCCTAGTTGTTCTCCGTGGGGCGCACCAGTGCTTTTTGTGAAAAAGAAAGATGGTTCAATGAGATTATGCATAGATTACCAGCAACTTAATAAGGTAACTATAAAGAACAAATATCCACTGCCTAGAATTAATGATCTGTTTGACTAGTTGAAAGGAGCTACTATGTTTTCCAAGATAGACTTGAGATCCGGTTATTATCAGTTGAGGGTCAAAGAGTCAAATGTTTCGAAGACTGCTTTCCGGACTAAGTATGGTCACTATGAGTTTCTTGTGATGCCATTTGGATTGACTAATGCTCCTGCTATTTTTATGGACTTAATGAATCGAATTTTCAGACCTTACTTAGATAAATTTGTAGTTGTGTTCATTGATGATATTTTGATTTATTCTCCTGATGAGATTGAACATGCCGAGCATTTGTGAACCGTTTTACAGATTTTGAGAGATAATAAGCTTTATGCCATGATTAGTAAAAGTGAGTTTTGGATTCGGGAAGTTGGATTCCCTGGACACATTACCTCAGGTGATGGTTTTAAAGTTGATCCAAGTAAAATTTCAGTAATTGTTAATTGGAAGCCTCCTAAAAATGTATTAGAGGTCAAAAGCTTTCTTGGATTAGCTGGTTATTACCGACAATTTGTAAAGGGATTTTCCATGATAGCTACCCCATTAACAAGTTTGTTGCAGAAAGATGTCAAGTTTGAATGGACTGAAAAGTGTCAGCAGAGTTTTGACAAGTTAAAGGCATTGTTGACTGAAGCTCCTATTTTAGTACAGCCAGAACCGGGTAAAGAATTTGTGATTTATAGTGATGCATCCTTGAACGGATTGGGTTGTGTACTTATGCAAGAAGATAAAGTAATCGTATATGCTTCCAGACAGTTAAAACCACATGAGAAAAACTATCCGACGCATGATTTAGAGCTGGCTGCCATTGTATTTGCATTGAAGATTTGGAGACATTACTTGTACGGTAAGAAGTGCTGAATATTTACTGACCATAAAAGCTTGAAGTACTTGATGACTCAGAAAGATTTGAACCTGAGGCAAAGAAGATGGCTAGAGTTGATTAGAGATTATGAGTTAGTGATTGACTACCACTCGGATAAAGCAAATGTTGTTGCTGATGCCTTGAGTAGAAAATCTTTATTTGCATTGAGAGCTTTGAATACCAGTTTGGCTTTATCAGATGACGGTTTCATTTTAGCTGAGTTGAGGGATAAACTGATATTTCTTGAAGAAATCAAAAAAATTACAGTGAGTTGCAAGTTAAAAGAGCTCAAAGTGAATCGAGTGTAGAGTCGGATGTTCAGATCGAATCTAACGGGTGTTTGATGTTTAGAGACAGAGTATGTGTGCTAAAGAATGATGAGCTTATTCGGAAGATCTTACAGGAAGCACATAACAGTTCTTTGTCTATTCATCCAGGTAGTACAAAGATGTATAATGATCTGAAGAAAATGTACTGGTGGGCAGGAATGAAAAGAGATATTTCAGAATTTGTTTCTAGATGCTTGATCTGTCAATAGGTGAAGGCTAAACATTAGGTACCTTTAGGTTTATTGCAAGCTGTGTTAGTTCCTGAGTGGAAATGGGACCGAGTTACCATGGATTTTGTAGCAGGGTTATCGTTGACATCGAAAAAGAAAGATGCAATATGGGTTTTAATTGATAAGCTAACGAAGTCAGCTAATTTTATTCCGGTTCGTATGGATTATTCACTTGACAAGTTGGCTGAATTTTATGTTTCAGAGATAGTTAGACTACATGGAGTACCGTTATCGATTATCTCAGACAGATATCCAAGATTTACATCGCGGTTTTGGAGGAAATTGCAGGAAGCTTTGGGTACAAAGTTAAATTTCAGTATAGCTTTTCATCCTCAGACCGATGGTCAGTCAGAGAGAGTTATTCAGTTACTTGAAGATATGCTCAGATGTTATGTTTTAGAATTTCAAGGTAGTTGGGAGAAATATTTGCCGTTGGTAAAGTTTGCCTATAATAATAGTTATCAGTAGAGTTTGAAGGTGGCACCTTATGAAGCTTTTTATGAACTTAAGGAAAATCAGATTTACGGGGTTGATTTAGTCAAAGAAACGGAAGAGAAAGTAAAAGTTATCAGAGATTGTTTAAAAACAGCTTCAGACAGACAAAAGTCTTAAGCAGATTTAAAAAGAAAAGAGAACGAGTATCAAGTTGGTGACAAAGTGTTTTTGAAAGTATCCCCGTGGAAAAAAAATTTTCAGATTTGGCAAGAAAGGCAAACTAAGTCCACGTTTCATTGGACTGTTCGAGGTTACTGAAAGAATTGGGCCCTTAGCATATCGATTAGCTTTGCCAACTGAGTTATAGAAGATTCATAATGTATTCCATGTGTCTATGTTACGTCGTTACTGTTCTAATCCGTCACATGTGATCTTACTGACAGAGGTTAAGATTCGGCCAGACATGACTCATGTTGAAGAACCGATAAAAATTCTTGATCGAGAGATTAAGCAACTAAGGAATAAAAGTATTGCACTTGTGAAAGTAATATGGAATAGGCATGGAGTTGATGAGGCTACATGGGAGCCTGAGGAGGCCATGCGAAAACAGTACCCAAATCTCTTCACAGGTAAGATTTTCGGGGACGAAAATCCCTAAAAGGGGGAAAAATGTAACATCTCGATTTAGGGCTTTGTCGGACAGTGGTTTCGGGACCACAAATCCGATGAGAAAAAATTTATTTTTACTATATTTTTATGGCCTACAATTTCACGGAAAGATTCCGTGAAAATTTCGTTCAAAAGTTTTGATGTTTGGGCACTCAATTTAGTTAAAAAGACTAAATTGTAAAAAGTGCAAAAGTTGAGTTTTACATGCTAAAGGTATTTAATTTTTATGGAACTATAAATTAGGGGTCCTTATATGGTAATTAGACCACTAGTTAGTGATGGACAAAATGGACATGGGATAAGTGAAATAGGATTTTTTTAAGTAAGGGCATTTTAGTCATTTAGTAAATAAATACAATTAAAAGGGAAAAAGAAGTAAAAATTGTGTTCATCATCCTTGCTTGCTGCCAAAACTTGAAGGAAGCCATAGCTAGGGTTTCTTCACTTTCTCAAGCTCATAGTAAGTGATTCCAAGCCCCGTTTTTAATGTTCTTTACATTTTTGGAATCCCGGTAGCTTAATTTAGCTTATTTTAGCAATAATTTAACCTAGGATTCATATTTGGAAAAATACCCATAGGTGAAATATGTTTATTTTGATGTTTTATGGTAGAATATGAAGCTAGGAATTATGTTAAACAACTTTTGCAAGTCGATTTTAAGTGAAAACGAGTATATTGACATAATCGGCAAAAAAAACCTAATGTTCATAAGTAAGTGTTAGAGTAAGAATTTGATGTTGTCATAGAAGGGAAAAATGTTCAGCATGTTATAAAACATAAGAATAAGAGATGAAGTTTAATTTCTGAGCTTTGGGGCAAACGTGTAAATATTCAAAAGTTTAGGGGTAAAATTGTAATTTTGCTAAAATCAGTCAAGGACTGTTTTGATGAATGTGAGTATTAAATAAGCTAAATTTTCTATTATAGATCAAGAAGAATGAAATTCAGAGCTGGACCGAGGAAAGAAAAAGATTGAGGACTAAAGTGTTAGATTTAATCACATTTTTCTACCGAGGTAAGTTTACGGTAAATAAATGCAATATTTCAATAATTATTATTAATGCTGCTATTTTCCAGTAATTATGTATTTATTTTATGAAATTATTTAATAATGACTGAAGTATGAGACGATAGAGAATTAGTATTAAAAAGTCCCGTTGAAACATTAGGAATGTATCGGATACAAATGTCATGACATTTGGGTAAAGAGATCCCATGTAAGACCATGTCTAGGACATGGCATTGGCATCATTGAGGTTATGAGAGGTCCCATGTAAGACCATATTTGGGACATGGAGGTGGCGCCGAGATGAGAGGTCCCCCGCAAGACCATGTCTGGGACATGGCATGGGCACCAATATGAGAACTCCCATGTAAGACCATATCTGGGATATGGCATTGGCAGTACAGGAAACATCCCATGTAAGACCATGTCTGGGACATGGCTTTGGCATGTTATTACCAGGTATGAGACCCAAGTATCCTTATTATTGCAATGTGGCTCAACGGGCTAGAAAACAGATTATGTTCTATGGAAGTTCAAGTAAAAGTATAATTAGCAACTTCAGGTGAGTTGTAAGAGTTAAGAATATGTTATGATATTAGTGAGAACCAATATTTTAGCAAGATAAGAGTAAGTTGTAATCTTAAGTTATCTAAATACGTAAGTAAATAAACAAGTAAATGAGAGTAAGTAAAGAGGAAACTTAAGAACATGATACTTGCATATCATTATTTGTATTAAATGTTGTTATTTCTTTACTTGTAAACTTACTAAGCTTTATGCTTACTTCTTTTATTTCTTTTTCTTTTATATAATATTATCAAGCATGGTAGGGATCTTGAAGGCGTCGGAGAGCGTTCACACTATCAACCACCACAACTCGGTATTTTAAGGCGATAAATGTTTCAAGCTATGGCATGTATATGGACTTAGTCATTTCGTTTGTATATTCTTAAATTATGACCAAAAGATGAGATGTAAATATTTGATGATGAATGGTTATTAAAATTGCTAAGTATGAAGGTGTTTGTTGTTATAAAAGTCTAGGTGATAAATTATGCATAGAAATCATGAAAAAGTTAAAATTGGTAGTGAATCAGTTTTGAGACAGCAGTAGTGACGTGATTTTGAAAAATCACCAAGGATAGTAGAAAATGCATTAGAGGGTGGATGAGATATGTGACTAAAGCTTATTAAGTCTATTTTCATAGAAAAATAACAGTGTAGACAAAGGAATCATGTATTCTGAGATATTTTCATTTTAGTTAGATAAGGGCAAAGTGGTTTTTGGAATCCCCTATTCTGAATTTGGAAAATCAATAAAATATGTACAAAAATAGTTATGAGTTATAATTTATATGTATAGATTCCTTATTGAGTCTATCTTTGGTAGAAACAAGTGATAACACCATATGAAGTCTGTATAATGAGATAATTAAATTTTAGTGATGAGAGGTCAGGACAGTCGATCAATGAAATAGAGGAGGTTCTAACTAATAAAATATACTAATTGGCTAAACAAAAAATTGTTAAAAATTTATGATAAAAATATATATGAGTCTAGTTTCAGGTAAAATTTACAGATCTAAATTTCAAGTTTCGTAGCTTGAGTTATAATTAATTTTGTAACTGCTGCGCAGGTGGATAGCTTTGTTATGAATAGTGAAATTAATTTAAAAAGTAAAATTTTATATCCCGAACTTTTAAGTTAAGTCAAGTAAAGCCTCATGCTCGACTCCGGCAATGGTCTTGGGTAATGGGTGTTACACAATGAGTGGAGACTCATGCTCAACACTCCCTTAGCTACTCCAAAGAAATCGATCCACCTAGAGCCATATGCTCACAATGTCACAAATAAAGGTGAGTACTCACAATGGCATGCCAACTATATGCAATGGATCCACCATGCATGTTGCTAATATATTCAGTCAAACATAACATATAAATCAATCATTATTATGCTCAATTTAATGTGACAAAATGCTTATGTGTAACATGTAACATAACCATTTAACATCCAATTAATTCAAGTATTTCATTTGCCATTTTCCAATGTTCAATTACCAATTGTAACACCAATATATCATGATAAAAACTCCAATAAAAACGCTTTAATCATTAATATAATTACCCTAATTAAATTGCACAAAACCACCTAAATGCTTACTTACCATTATTCAATAAAAATTCAACTCTTGTACATATAATATCAATCTTGCAAAAATCAGTCATTCAACCATAATTAATCAATTGAAATCATCAATTAAGCTACTAATTAAACATAATTGAGGGTCAATTTACCAAATCGCCCTTAGAAACACTTACGACACAATTTATTCTACCACAAACAAGTGATCAACCAAGCAAATCAAAGCTTCAATTTCGATTATCTCGGTCCTCTTCAAGTTTTGGAGCTTTAACAGAGGTAGGTAGACATTACCACCTTTCTAATGCTATAATAAACACGAATTTTAATTAACTATCCTAATCGAAATCCTTTCACAAAGATACCTTACCGGATTTGTAACATCAAGTCAGAAACTCGATTCCTCAACAAAATCGATCTCTCCAACCCTCCTAAACACTTTCAATCATCAATGCTAGACCAAATACACTTATACTAATCATCAATTTCATCTTTAAATGAGTTTCACAAAATTCAAAAAAATCAGTTCATAAAGATGATGAAATTTAGATTTCTTTAAATTACCTCACAAATCATGTTTAATCTTGATAAATAACATCAAAAACCTTTTAATAGACTCATTTTGAGTTGAAACATCCATTGATTTTTGGAATTCCTCTCAAAATTTAAGATCCACCATTAAAGAACCATGTGTTCTTGGAAGAAAATGACAAAATCTTTTAATTGGCTCTCAAATCATGTAAAAATGTTTCTAATAATCATAAAAACAAGTTTAGAATGGAAGATTAACTTTGATTCGCTCTAAATTTGTTGATTGAAAATTTTGATTCAAGAAACTTGAGAAATTTCAGAATATTTTTGGCTACTTTTGAGAATAATTTAGGGTGAATTGAGAGAGTATTTTGAGAAGGAAATTGGTTGGATCCATTCTATGATGATAGATCTTTAAAATCATGCAAAGAAAATAAATTTTAAAACTCTCTAATCTGATGTAAAATGTGTGAAAAGTGGAGTAGATACATTAGTTTTAAAACTGAAACCACCCACCAGAAATTTTAAAAAATTGGGAAATTTGCCTAATGGCCACTCCCACATTTCCCTTACTTTACCATTTAATGCTTTCCCCCAAAATTTCAAATTTTAAGGTTTATTTTCTATATAAATACTCAAAATTTTCCCTTGTTTTACAATTAAATCCTATTTAATTAATATTTAAATTTTACTCAAATTACCCCAATAAAAATTATTTTAATTTCTTTTTCAACCCAAATTTATTATTTTCACTAATAATTATTTAAAATATTTAAAATTAATATTTCAAATATATATTTTTTTAATTTTTTGGATTATTTTTTAATCGATTATAGATAAAATCAACCTTCTAAATTAAATTAAAAATTACTAGAAACCCTATAAATTCCTAGTTTCACACTCGAAACCTAAAAAATATACGCGAAACTACTAGACCCGATTTAGGGATATTACAACTCTCCCCCTCTGAAAAGAAATTTTGTCCTCAAAATTTACCTGAATCAAATAGATACGAACACTGACGATTCATCACATCTTTCGACTCCAAGGTGGCTTCCTCAATCTTGTGGTTGCGCCGCAAAACTTTCACCAACGGAATCATCTTATTGCGTAGCACATTGACCTCCTCGGACGAAAGATTAGATCGAACCTTGACCTCCTCAACAGGAACAACATGAGAAGGATCAGATCTGTACTTCCATAACATGGAGCCATGGAAGACATCATGAATACGCTCTAGCTCAGGCGATAACAACAAACAATAAGCAACAGATCCAATCCGCTCGGCAACCTCATAAGGGCCAATGAACCTCAGACTGAGCTTACTGGAACAACAGAAATGTGCAAGTATACACAATCATAACAAGTAATAAAGTGACAAGTAAATGTCTAGTTATCGTACCCACAGGGACTGTGAAAAGAATTATTTATGAATGCAATTAAAAACACTTTGGTGAAGAAAAATATTTTGATTTGAGGAGGTGATTAAATACTACGATTTTAACTAAACTACGATTTTAACTAAGTGAAATAAATAAAAATAAAATAAAAAGTTCCAATGCACGATTTCAAAAGATGATTTTAATTAAGATGACATAATTATGCTAGATTAACTACATTTCTTAACTTAGAATTATTAAACTCATGTTTATGTTGTTACGAACAAATTCACGGCAACTCAATAATTTGCTAACTTATGAACATACTTACCTACAAAAATCCATTTATCTCTTGAATATATCTCTATGTCAATTCAACCAATTAAACAAGTTTTAATAAGCAAATGTGTTAGTGCATATATATACTTATGAGATTAAAATAATCTCTTGTACATATCTCTATGCCAATTCAAACAATTAATTCAATCTCATAAGCACATAAAATATTACATGAGGTAACAATGTATTTCTACCTTGAAATAGTTTAATCACAAAAATCTTGCAAGTTTGCAAGGCTAATGTATCGTTAGATACCATTGCTAATTTAACCCTCAGCTACCTTAGATGATTAAACATGCATTGATTAAGTATTGTGTCAATTAATTAAAATTTCAGTCCGTTTAAATAATTAATTCATTAGTTACCTTACAATTGTAATGCAAGAATAACTTAGTCATGGTTATACTTAATCAAACATCTTACCGTGGCTTATAACAACACAAACCCAATTTTAATAACTCAAGTAGATGAAATGCAATCAACCTAACGTGAATTAAATTTAAGCCATATTAATTAAATTAAACATATCAACATCACAAATAATTATAGACATGTTCATAACAACAACAATAAAATTAAAAGGATAAGCAACAAGAATCAAATCCGGTGTTTCTCTAAGGCTTGACTAGTTTGCTCTGCTTCCCCTTCTCTGCTTCTTTTTTGTTGAACTGAGGCTTCCACGAACACTTGAATGCTGCTCCAAATGGTGGTTTAAGGAATCTTTTTCAAGAGGTGAAATCGGCAAAGGAATAGGGGAAGAAAATGAAGAACAATGGAAGGGAATGAAGAGAGAAAAGTGAGAGAGAAGTGAAGAAATGAATGGGTTGAGATGTGTTTGAAGTGAGCAGCCAAGGGGAGTATTTATAGGTTGAGATGACTGATAAAATTAACAAAAATCACCAGCAATAGAGACCCCCATGGCCGGCCACACATGTGGCAAGTTTGAAGGTTTCAAACTTGCTATTCCAAGGTAGGGGAAAATCTAGAAAAGCATAAATAATGGAGGGGTTTGAATGCAATTTGAAGGAGTCTTCAAGGGCTATTTTACAAGTCAAATAATCAATCAAAAAAGTTGATAGGGCCAGCATATGGGATGGTTTTAGGCTGCCCAGTGCTCGATTGGATTGGTTTTCTCGGTTCAACTCAACTCGATCCTTTTTCATAATTTAATTAATAATAATTTATTTAACCCAAATTAAATTGGATTAAAATTAAAATTATTTAAATTATGAATTAATATTCATAATTTGGACCATCTTAGGCTGAAAAATTAATTTTCCTTGATGCTTCAAAATTGCTTCTCGATTTTGTGCTTTTAGCAGTGTTTGTCGAGTCGATTTTTACCCTTTATGCAAATTTGTCGAAAATAATCAAAATTAATTATAAAATTAATTAAAATTCAACATATTAATAATTTAAGTAAAAAATAATTATTTTTTAATAATTACATATTTTTGGACAAGAATTTTACCGAAACAGCATGAACTTCAGTTAAAAAGGGCATGAAAAATTGTATATATTTTTGTGTTTCCACTTATGCTTCCACTCGAACTTGAGAACTTTCTTCCACGATGAAACCTTCAGAAATACCTTATCACCAACTTGATACTCGATGTCTCGATGTCTCAGGTCAGCGTAGGACTTCTCTTGATCAAATGCAGCCCTCAACTGTTAGAGTATGCCCAAAGATCAATCATTAGATGGTTGTAATAACATACTTGATTTATCATGTTTATTAATATAAGGCGTTACCATTATTATTTCACTTTCTTTTCTGTCTGTATAAATAAACTGTTTTATAATAATGTCCTAAGAATAATATGATTATTCTTAAAAGATCCTTAGTCAAGTATTATTGTTGGATAGGACAACGATAATGCATTAAGACTAACATGTAGTTGATTGATGATAAAGAGTTGTCATTGATATGGAATGTCAGAATCGATGCATGAATATGTGTGTTAGAGAACAACATATTGGACTGATCCATTATGAGTATGTTTCTTGGATTATTATGTAATTGTCAAGACATTACTCATAGTGATTAATATGTATATGATCCTCAGACTTGAGATCATCATAATCCCAACATCGTGAGTAGTATATTTTGATACAGTCAAACGTACACCGTAACTGGTTGTTTTATAAAGGCTGATGTTGGATATACCACAATCGATGTAGAGGGATATGGTTGGTCGATATAGAATAAGTCCCTCCTACATAATGGGAGTAATATCTTAGGCCACTTGATTAAGTGAGACTAGAAATGCATGACTATGCTCAAATAAGTTGATATGAGATGTCATACTTATTTGTATATCGTAGTCTGCTTAAGATATCAAGGAACATGGAATGGACTATGCAAGTGTGACTATTCCATGACTTGTGTCCAATCCAGAGATAAAGGACTTAAGGATTATTGCATAAAAGGTTAATCATAAAAAGGTTATGTCGAATCATGATCTCTTGTGACTTAGGTAGCAATGATGCATTGCTAGATGCCACTCATTGTTTGTAACATTGGAATCGTTCTAGTATTACTGCTAACGTTACAGGAACCTACAGGGTCACACCCTATAGTTGAAATGAACAGAATAAACCATAGTTGGTATTATTTTTGGGGGTCGCTTGAATTAAATTAATTATAGAATTAATTTAATTCGGTAATCAAATTTCCAACACATTATGTACAAGGTTGTTGTACGCATAATGAGGACATGGATTTGGTTAGCAAATGAATTCAAATAAATATATGGTTTACCAAAATTATATTATAATTAATGTAATTATAAGTTTTGGTTTAAAATATTATTATATTTATTTAATTCCTAAAAACCTTAAAATAAAAGATATATAAGAATCCCCTTTTTCTTTGTTTTGGGTCTAGCAGCCGTCAAAGAAAAATCACTTTCAAAACTATTTTGGGGATTTCTGATTTCTCCCATTCGTATTCAACTGGGTGGATTATGTAGAGGTCGGGGTCTGGATAGATTGCGGCTTGGTTTGATTGTAGATCTGACTATACGTTGTTGAGACGTTGCTGTCTACTCAGAATAAACATTTGGTAATTTCGTAACCTTTATCACCCCGATTCATTCCTCACACATGGATCCTTGGTTAGGATCGCCAGATTTTATTTTTTTTCTGCTGCACCATAGGGGTGCCGGCAATCCAACATCAACCGCTCACAAACAAGTATCACCTTATCTTCAACCTCCTGAACCAATCCGAACCCAAGTTCCTCTTCTCCTTCATATTTGACCAACACAGAGCCCCCTGATCAAAAGGACCAGCCTCAACTCTCATAGCTTGCCTATCCTAACCACGACCACCAGTAACATGTTGTCCAAACCTACCGAAATGACCTCTCTTACCCTTACGACCAAAACTACTAGCAGCCTCAGTCGACCTTTTAACAGCTCTAGATGAAGCAGCTTTGGGCTCCTTGTCCAAAGTCTCCTCTAATGCACGAGCCTTCTCAACTAACTCGTCGAAGACCTCGGTATTCTGAGCAACCAAATAGAGCTTAATCTCACGGTTCAGCCAAAACTTGAACCTCTTATAATGATTCATCTCAAAAGAAACCAACTCAAAAGCATACTAGCTCAACCGAACAAACTTAGCCTCATACCCGTCCACGGGTAGAGTACCTTGAACAAGATCTATAAACCCCCGTCTTCTAGCCTCGAGATACTGCTCCCTTATAAGCTTCATCTGGAACAATGCTAAGAAGAACTCCCAAGTCAGACAATCCAGTGCAATACCCCTCTCGATAATCATCCACCATCTGTGAGCCTCGTTTGTCAGCATTGATACGACACAACCCAACCCAGCTTATCCTCGTCAGAACAATCCATCTAACCAATAACAAGAATGACGCCCCTAACACCATGAAACTCCTTACCACAAAGAGCTCGTAAATGCTCCAGTGGCAGACCCTGATAAACCGAAGTAGCGTTGGCACCAGTGATACGCTGTAGTGCTCCTACCATCTCAAACATGAGGTGCTCGATGTGACCCATCTGAGCATTATCCCGTAATGGTGTATTTTTATCCATACTACCCCGGTCACGACGCGGAGGCATAAAAACTACCACATACTAAAGAGAAAGTGTAAAGGAAACATACCAAGAGTGAGTAGCGGCAAGAGATCCAAGATTTAACTAAGTACAGTTCCTATAGGAAATTATGTTCCCAATCCTACCCCAAGAACAATTTATATCAAAAAGATCATGGATAGGTCAAAATAAAAAATTTTTATTCAACACAAGCAAGCAAAAATCATAATCCAATATCATTAATATTCAAGAAACCTAGGCTGACCTAAGGTTTTAAACCTAGAGCTCTAATACCACCAAATGTCACATCCCAAACCCGACCGAGACAGACCGACCCAAATTTGAAGCATTACATTAGCCACCTAAGTGACTCTCTGGCTAACGACCACCCAAGACACACCCCATCCTTATAACACCTCAATCTTATCTAATTATTAGTTATTTAAAATGAAAAAAATTCAAATTCCCAAAACCCACACGGTCATGTCCCTTAGATCGTGTGTCATTAATCGATCGTGTTAGCATTGTGAAAAACTTGTAGGCTAATCGCACACACCCGTATGGAAATCCCACACGCCTATGTGTGATAGCTCTAGTCTCCACATGCCCGTGTCACTTACTCACACGCCCATGTGCAACCCCTCACATGCCCGTGTAGACTGGCACATGCCCGTATGAAAGCCACTGCACCTATTTTTGTAAAAAACTAATTTTAAAACCTGATTTTGCATATTTTAATGGTCAATTAAACTCGATTTAGCTACAATTAACTAACATACATATACATACACCTTCAATTGAATTTATTCACATTAATTAAGCCTCGATTATATAGAATTAGGTAATCAATTTCATGCATAACAAACACCAAATAAATCAAACAAGTGGCGTAACTTGGCTGCTAGTACACCACTATATGGAAGCTTTATTTAAACAATAGTTAGTATAAATTTCATGCCTCACACATCGTATTATCAATCACCGTGTTATCAAGCAACAATACATCGTAAATCATTCAATAATTAAACTTAAACATGACTCAAAATTATTATAAATCCACCGAAAATAAAATGCCCAATGTCCAAAGACCAATTACAACAAAAATTAAGCTAATTCCTGAGAGTTCCATAACGCCCGATTACAGTCTCTACCAAGCCTAAAGTCTAGCGAATCTATCTTGCCACTCCTGCGAACACACCTATAAGTCTAGCAAATTAACCTGGCTAGCTCTGATGCAAATAAATATAGCACCCAAACTCACCCGAGTTGATTCGACTCGAATTTGGTGAACTAGATTAGCCATCAAAGTGACCCTCCATTTACTCCAAACCTAACCTCCAACACACCACATATATACAACATTGAATGAGTAGGATAAGAGTACCAATAGTTCCTGAACACACTGAAGCAACTTCAGGTAAATATTCCTTTAGTAGACGCTTTTGTGGAAATTCTGAATTATGGAAAATTTATGAATGAGCTTTTGTCCAAGAAGAAGTTCACTAAAATCAACCTAATGCCACTATCTACTTTTAGAAAGTTGGGAATTTGTCACATGAAACCTATTGCAGTGGCATTGCAACTAGCTGATCGATCCTTGGCTCAACCTAATGGGCAAATCAAAGATATCTTAGTTTGTGTGGATAAATTTATTTTTTCAAATGGTTTTATCATACTTAACTGTGAGGCAGACAAGGAGGTTCCCAAAATCTTGGGTACGACCATTTTTAGCCACTGGACGAACTCTTATTGATATTTAAAAAAGTGAACTGACCATGTGACTTAATGATGAGCACGTCACCTTCAGTGTTTTTGAATCCATTCAATGCAAGGATAAAGAAGAATGCCATATTGTTGATGTACTAGATGATCTAATTGAGGAAGAATTCAATAACCAAAACGTAATACTTTTTGAGGAGTTTACAGTGACATCAATTGATGAATTCTTAGATAATTGTGACAGCATGGTTGAAGCTAATAATATTGAACTTAGGCATGGATGGCAGATTGAATCCTTAGACTTAGCTAACAGAACAACTCCAATTTTCAAACCATCTATCGATGAAGCTCTTACTATGGAATTGAAACCACTGCCTACTCATATTAAATGCAAGCAATCGATTGAGCAACAAAAAAGATTAAAAGAGAAGATGAAGGAACTTGCTAAGAAAGAAATTATAAAGTGGCTTGATGCTGGAACTATTTACCCTATTTTTATAGCAATTGACTAAGTCCAGTGCAATGTGTTCCTAAAAGAGTGGCATCACTGTGGTCAGCAACGACAAAGATGAATTAATTCCTACACGCGATGCCGATGAAAACGTTGCAATTTACAAGGAAAAGACCAAACGATGGCATGAAAAATTTATTTTGCAGCGACAATTTATCACGATCAACAAGTTTTATTATTCAATTCTAGATTGAAACTGCATTCGGGTAAATTGCGCTCATGTTGGTCTGGACCTTTTGAAGTTGTCAAAATACTTCCTCATGGTGTAGCCACAATCAGAGATTTACATGATGGACACCAGTTCAAAGTAAATGGCCCGCAATTGAAACATTATTTTGGAAATATTGATCAAAAGCAAGCAGAGACAATTAAATTGGTCAAAAAATTTTAATTTTTATGGAATTTATTATTATGTAATTTTATTTTATTTTTGTTTCTGCTCAAGTTTGTTTTACTTTCTTTTTCTTGCAGAATAATTGGGTAACATTGTCGATGCCCTTGCACTTTATTATCAATATAGTTCATACTATTGTACTGTCACATATGACTTACCACGAATGAATGGCAGATTAGAATTTTTAGATCCCACTGTTTGATCAAAAGTGACCTAGCCATCTAATTTGTCTGAACTGGAACAATTCCCATTGGACACATTTATTCCCGTTAGCTTTATATCTCTTCACATAAAAAATCACGATTTTCCATCTTCTTCCTTCACTCGCTATAAATCCCTTCACTGTGTTGACTTTAACACATACAAAGCAGTAATTTTTATTCACTTTTCTTCCCCAAGCTCGTACATTTACAACTTTAAACCATCTTCACTCCACAAAACAAACAAAATATGGCAAGAACAGGAGGATTAGTCCAGAAAGCCACCAAGCCTGTTGAAGAACATTCATCCTCTGCAATAGAGAAAAAGAAGCAGGTGATCTTTTTAACAAAAGTAGCCAAGGATCGGTTTCAAGACAACATTTTGAAGTGACATTTCCACCCAGAATAGGGCATTCTCTTTTCGCAACAACAAGATTTGCGTAACCAAGTCTACAAAACCATCTCTAAGCTAAAGTGGGACACTTTTTGCACTCATCCTGTAAGCTATTATCCTTCATTGGTAAGTGAGTTTTACACTAACCTTTATCACCCTGAGTTAGAGTTTATCTTTTTTGTAGAAGGCTTAATCCCATGGGATGCTAAAACAATTAATGAGCTGTACAACACTAAAATGGATGTAGATGAACATTCTGAATTTATTGAGGATATCACAGATGGCAAAATGGACCCTTTAGTAAAGGATTTATGTGTCAAAGGAGCGTTGTGTACGGGTTCACATCAAAAGAATTCTACGATGCACTGCTACTTCTCGACACTGCAAAGCAAAATTTGGTTTCATTTTGTCAACTGCAGGCTATTGCCCTTTACTCACAGCACTACAATTAACTTTGATTGAATGTGCCTAATACCTTCAATTGTCAAGGGCAGAAAGATTGATGTCGGTGCAATACTCCACCAAGAAATTGCTGATTGCGCCACAAGGAAAACTAGAATTTTGGTTTTCCCGTTGTTGGTGATATTACTATGCCAGAAGAAAGGGATCGTGCCCCATGATGATGAAGAGATTTTGGAGAATAAGGGCTCGATAAATGAAGCCTTTATTGAAAGAATGACTCATGGCAAAGATACACTGACAATGAAGGGGGCAGAGACCATTAAGACAAGGAAAGGTAAAACCAAGATAACAAACTTGACTGCAGAGACATCATTGTTGCGCAAAATGTAAGATATAGAGAAGTTGGCCAATTCCATCAGCAATAAGCAGATTAGGCTTGTTGCTGCAATAGAGGATATGGACAGATAAAAAAATTTGTTCTACGCTTATACCGGGGCCTTTAACAACTCTATTGTAACCGCATTAAGTCAGTTAAGCCCAACCCCACTCCCAGAATTTTTAATGTTCCCACCTATCAGCCAAGATTATGAACCCTCATCTGAGGAAGATAACTTAGGGGACGGAGACAGATTAGTGGAATCCCCTCCCATTATGAATGTCTGTGATGATGAGTAAGAAGAGGAGTTAAGGGACATTGAGGAATGTATACGAAGGATTAAGAGCCTGGTCGAGGGTGACTTCATTACTGGTCAAGAGACGCCTGCTGTTGAGGAAGAAGTTGATGTGAGGGACGAGGACGTTTGTGTTGTCGTTGTGAACGAGAAGGCCAAGGAAGAAAATATTGAAAAATAAGCTGTTGAGAAAGAATATGCTACAAACATTGTTAATGCATCCGAGATTATGGGTGCAACTACTAATAATCTAGAGCGAGATGGAGCTAGACCGGTGGAAGCTGCAGAGATAACTAGTGAGTAGCACTACAACTCATTGGCGATGACTGTCTATACTGGACCACTCAAAGTGACCCCTCTTACACAGGAAGCAGTCGATGATGCCGGGGCAGTGCTAGAAACTGAGGAGTGATCTGAGGACCATGCGAATCCCAAAGTAAGGAATAGAAAGTGCTCCAAAGACAAAAAACGCAAGAAGGGGGAGAAAAAGAGAAGGAAGAAGAAACCTCGTACAGCCACATTAATGGCCGAGGAAAACTGAGTTAGCTTATTTTTAAGTATTAGCTGTAGTGTTCATGCATTGCATGTACCTGTAATTTTCATTTTGTTAGTGCACATTGTCGTTGCATTTTTATTGTCATTGCATTTTAATGATAGTGTATTAGGGACAATACAAACTTTAAGTTTGGGGGAATGCATATAGGGTTTGGAAATACACCCACATTTCAAGATTTTTTTTGAGTTTAATGAAGCATGCAAGGTTTATTTGAGTTTAATGCAAATGTGTTTGGAAATTTTTGTTACATTCGATGCTTAATTCTTGAATCATGTGAATTATCGATGAATGAGTTGGATAAAATTGACTAAATGTTGTATCTTCAATTCTTTGATGAATGATATAGGTTGCATTAGTAATGGATGACTAGTAGCATTCCTTCAATCTTGATTGAATCTGCCTTTTACAGCTACTTATATATATAGTTATGAATAAGAGCCACTCTGAAGTTGGTGTGTTGTGAAATGTTAAAGAGGGAACACTCCAATGCAAGCATTAGAAAAATGAATCTGGCTAAAGCCTATCGTTGCATGAGTGTGTGTCGGCACAATTACGTACTCCCTATGGGTTTGTTGCACTCCATCATTACTTCTTAGGAACAAGGGTACAGTAATGCAACGATATCCCTTATTCACAAAAAAAAATGGGATACATATATTGTACAATAAATGCTGTACTAGAAGAAAGAATTTAGGATTTAAAACATGATGCTAGTTTTGATGAAGTTGCAATCTTATTAATTCATACTTATGTATTGTTGAGGCAATATTTTGTCATTTTAATGTGACTCATTCATTGGGATTTTAGGTGATTCACGTTGCTAGAATGATCATTTGCCTTAGTGAATTCTTGTGTAGCCTTGCCAGTTTGGGGGTGTGATAGTACTAGAAAGAACATATGTTTTCTCATTACTTATTTGTTAATTTGTCCGCATTTAGTTATATTTAGCACATATTTTAGCACTTTCAGTTCAGTAAATTACATTTTATAACTCAACGGATCTTATCCTATTTATCCTTAATTTTGTCATGTTTTGGTACCAATGTCGCTGTATGAGTATTTTCAGATTGTGCCCAGAATTGTCACCGCACCTAACAGCTGTTGTAACACCCCTTACCCGAGACCGTTGCCGGAGTCAAGCACGAGGCGTTAAGTGACTGAACTTACTAATTCGTAGCATAAAAATTTGTTTTTAAAATTAATTCACCCACATTAAATCAATATATCCCTAAAAAGGATCCTCGAGACCCTAAAACATGCAATAAAACGGTTCAGGTTCAAACCAGGAACATTAAAAATTTTCCAAATACTTAAAATAAATCAAAATAATTTATTTTACCATTCATGATAAAACTGTCCACCTGTGTAACAGTCACTAATTTAATTATAACTCGAGTTATGAAACTTAAAATTTCAATTTGTAAATTTTTCCCGAAACTAGACTCATATATCTTCTTGCCATAAAATTTTCAGAATTTTTGGTTTAGCCAAATAGTACAGTTTATTCATTAAAGTATCCCCTATTTCACTCCTTGACAGTTCTAACCCCTCTTCACTACAAATTAATTATCTCATTATACAGGCTTCATATGGTGCTTTCACTTATTTCTATTGAAATTAGACTCACTAAGGAATCTAGATATATAAATTATGACTCTTAATTCTTTCTGTACAATTTTAATGATTTTCTAAAGTCAAAACAGGGGACTTCAAAAACCATTCTGACCTTGTCTCACTAAAATTCAAATATCTCATAATATAAAATTCCTTTCCCTACAACGTTTCTTTCACGTGAAAATAGACTCGATAACATTTAATTATATATCTCACTCACTCTCTAATTCTATTTCTACTATCCTTGGTGATTTTTCAAATTCAAGTGAATGCTGCTATCCAAAAACTATTCCATGTTAACTATCATTTAGGCATACATAACACCAAAACATGTTCTTAAATAGCCACTTCAATAGCTAATCATTATCGAGCATTTACATGCTATTCATTAGCCATATCATAAGGACACACACACAAAATGACTAAGTCCTATACATGCCATAACATAAAACATTTCAAACCACAAAATACCAAGAGGATATGTTGATAGTGTGAAACGATCTCCGACGCCCTTACGATCCCTGAATTGTCTTGGCAATACTATAAAAAAAAGGAAAATAAATGGGTAAGGATAAAGCTTAGTAAGTTTACAAGTAACTAAATAAAAACATTTGTCATAAATAATTATACTCATAAGTTCTCACCAAGTATCATGATCTTTACTTTCTTC
This sequence comes from Gossypium turneri, assembly GCA_008044935.1. Lineage (NCBI taxonomy): Eukaryota > Viridiplantae > Streptophyta > Magnoliopsida > Malvales > Malvaceae > Gossypium > Gossypium turneri. Next base: position 19,477,609 of record CP032572.1, on the reverse strand, counting down.
TTTATTTACTCTCTTACTTGTTTACTTACTTGCTTACTTGAATAAATCATGATTATAACTTACTCCTTCCTTGCTGAAATTTCTTTCTCAACTAATAACAATGATATTCTTAACCCTTATAACTCACCTGAATCTATTACCTGAACTTTCATGTAACATAGTCTGTTTACTAGTCTGTTGAACCACTTGGAATACTAAGGATACTCAGGTATCTTATGTGATAATAACATGCCAAAGCCATGTACCAGACATGGTCTTACATGGGATGTTTCCTGTACTACCAATGCCATATCCCAGATATGGTCTTACATGGGAGTTCTCATATCGGTGCCCATGCCATGTCCCACACATGGTCTTACGGCGGACCTCTCATCTCGGTGCCAATGCCATGTCCCAGACATGGTCTTACGTGGGACCTCTCATAACCTCAATAATTCCAGTGCCATGTCTCAGACATGGTTTTACATGGGATCTCATTCCCTTAATGTCGTGACATTTGTATCTGATACATTCCTAATGTTTCAACGGGACTTTTTAACACTGATTCTCCATCATTTCATACTTGAGTCAACATTAAATAATTTTATGAAATAAGTACATAATTGTTGGAAAAGAACAACATTAATAATAATTATTGAAATATTGCATTTATTTACCGTAAACTTACCTCAGTACAAAATACGATCAAATCTAGCAACTTAGTCCTGAACCTTTTTCTATCCCCGGCCTAACTCTGAATTTCATTCCTCTTGATCTATAATAGAAAATTTACCTTATTTAATACTCACATTTATCAAAACACTCCTTGACTAGAACTTTGGCAAAATTATGATTTTGCCCTAAACTTTTTCATATTTACACTTTTGCCCCAAAGCTCGGAAATTAAACTTCAGTTACCATTTAAGGACCTTTACTTCAGTTATGCACTTCAATTAAATCTAATGCCCATTATTCTTATGTTTTATGACATGCTGAAAATCTCTCCCTTCTATGGCAACATCAAATTCCCACTCTAACATATACTTATGAACATTAGGTATTTTTATCGATTATGTCGTTTTACTTGTTTTCACTTAATATCGCCTACCAAATTTGTTTAACATAATTTCAAGCCTCATAATCTACCGCAAAACATCAAAATAAACAAATTTCACCTATGGGTATTTTTCCAAATATGAACCCTAACATGAATTAATGGTGGAATAAGCTAAACCGAGCTACGAGGACTTTAAAAACGTAAAAAAAATTATAAATGGGGCTTGGATGCACTTACTATGAGCTTGAGAAAGTGAAGAAACCCTAGCTATGGTTTCCCCTTATAAAATTCGGCCATAGCTTGAAGATGAGCACATTTTGCCATCATTTTCCCTTTTAATTCTTTTTATTTCCAAATGACTAGAATGCCCTTCATTAAAACTTTAGTTATTTTTATCTATACATAGCCATTTTTGTCCATGAAAATCTAATGGTCTAATTACAATTAAATCCTTTATTTCAGTTATGCACTTCAATTAAATCTTTTATCATCGAAAACTTATATTTGCCCACTTTTGCAATTAAACCCTAATACGTAATTTCGACATGCAATCGCTGAAATTTCTTATCAGTATTCTAACACATACATCCAATCAATCAGTAAATCATAAAAATTAATCACAATAAACTTTTATATCTCAAATTCGTGGTTTCACAACCACTATTCTATTTAGGCCCTATTTCGAGAAGTTACATTTCTCCTCCTGTAGGGATTTTCGTCCCCGAAAATCTTACCTGTGAATAGATTTGGGTACTATTTTTGCATAGCCTCTCGGGATCCCATGTAGCCTCGTCTACCCCATGCCTATTCCATAATACTTTCAAAAGTGCAATACTTTTGTTCCTTAGTTTCTTGACCTCTGGAGCTAGAATCTTTACCGGTTATTCATCGTAAGTCATGTCTGGATGAATCTCAACCTCTATTTGAGAAATCACATGTGATGGATCTGAACGGTAACGACATAACATAGTCACATGGAATACATTATGAATCTTTTCTAACTCAGTCGGTAAAGCTAACCGATATGCTAAGGGCCCAACTCTTTCAGTCACCTCGAATGGTCCAGTAAAACGTGGACTTAGTTTGCTTTTCTTCCATGGAGATACTTTCAAAAATACCATGTCACCAACCTAAAACTCAATCTCTTTTCTTTTCAAATCTGCATAGGATTTCTATCTATCTGAAGCTGCTTTCAAGCAATCTCTAATGACTTTTACTTTCTCTTCTATTTCTTTGACTAGATCAACCCCGTAAATCTAATTTTCCTTAAGCTCCATCCAATACAAAGGCGTACGACACTTATGTCCATACAAAGCTTCATAAGGTGCCATCATTAATCTAGACTGTTAACTATTATTATAGGCAACTCTACCAACGGCAAATATTTCTCCCAACTACCTTGAAATTCTAAAACACAACATCTGGGCATATCCTCAAGTATCTGAATAACTCTCTCTGATTGACCATCGGTCTGAGGATGGAAAGCTGTACTAAAACTCAACTTTGTGCCCAAAGCTTCCTGCAATTTCCTCCAAAACTGTGAAGTAAATCTCGGATCTCTATTTGAGATAATCAATAACGGTACTCCATGTAGTCTGACTATTTCTGAAATATACAACTCGACTAACTTGTAAAGTGAATAATCCATCCAAATTAGGATAAAATAAGCCGACTTTGTTAGCTTATAAATCACAACCCATACTACATCTTTCTTTCTCGGTGTCAATGGCAACTCTATCACAAAATCTATGGTAACTCGGTCCCATTTCCACTCAGGAACTAACACAGGCTGTAATAAACCTGAAGGTTCCTGATGTTCGGCCTTTACCTGCTGACAAATCAAGCATCTAGAAATAAATTCTAAAATATCTCTTTCATTCTTGCCCACCAGTACATTTTCTTCAAATCATTATACATCTTTGTACTACCTGGGTGAATAGACAAAGAACTGCTATGTGCTTTCTGCATGATCTTTCAAATAAGCTCATCATTCTTCGGTACACATATCCAATTTCTGAACATCAAACAACCATCAGAACCAATCTGAAAATCAGACTCTACACCTGACTTAAACTGAGCTCTTTTAGCTTGCAACTCATTGTCATCTTTCTGAGCATTACAGATTTCTTCAAGAAACATTGGTTTAGCTCTCAACTCAGCTAAAATAGAATCGTCATTTGATAAAGCCAAACTAGTATTCAAAGCTCTCAATGTAAATATAGACTTTTTACTCAAAGCATCAGCAACAACGTTTACCTTACTCGGGTGATAGTCGATCACTAGCTCATAATCTTTAATCAACTCTAGCCATCTTCTTTGCCTCAAGTTTAAATATTTTTGAGTCATCAAATATTTCAAACTTTTATGCTCAGTGAATATTCGCACTTCTCACCGTACAAGTGATGTCTGTAGATCTTCAATGCAAATACAATGGCAACTAGCTCTTAATCGTGTGTCGGGTAGTTTTTCTCATGTGGCTTTAGCTGTCTGGAAGCATACGCTATTACTTTACCTTCTTGCATAAGTACACAACCCAATCCATTCAAGGATGCATCACTGTAAATAAAAAATTCTTTACTCGGTTCTGGCTGTACTAAAATAGGAGCTTCAGTCAATAATGCCTTTAACTTGTCAAAATTCTACTGACACTTCTCAGTCCATTCAAACTTGACATCTTTCTGTAACAACCTTGTCAACGGGGTAGTTATCATGGAAAATCCCTTTACAAATCATCAGTAATAACTAGCTAATCCAAGAAAACTTCTAACCTCTGACACATTTCTGTGTGGTTTCCACTCAACAATTGCTGAAATTTTACTCGGATCAACTTTAATACCATTACTTGAGATAATGTGTCCAAGGAATCCGACTTCTCGAAGCCAGAACCCATTTTTGCTAAACTTGGCATACAACTGATTATCTCTCAAAAGCTATAAAATTGTTCTCAAATGTTTGATATGTTCAATCCAATCAGGAGAATAAATCAGAACATCATCAATAAACACAACTACAAACTCATAATGACCATACCTAGTCTGGAAACTCATAGTGACCATACCTAGTCCAGAAAGCCAAATGGCATCGCAAGAAACTCATAGTGACCATACCTAGTTCGGAAAGCAGTCTTCGGACCATCTGACTCTTCAACCCGCAACTGATAGTAACCGAATCTCAAATCTATTTTGGGGAACACAGTGGCTCCCTTCAATTGGTCAAACAGATCATCAATTCTAGGCAGTGGATATTTATTATTTATTGTTACTTTGGGAAGTTGCAGATAATCTATACACAACCTCATTGAACCGTCCTTCTTTTTCACAAAAAGCACTGGTACGCCCTACGGAGAACAACTAGGCCTTGCAAAACCTTTATCATTTAATTCCTGCAACTGAGCTTTCAATTCTTTCAATTCCAACGGGGCCATTTTATAAGGAGCAATACAAATGGGAGTGGTACCTGGAACCAACTCAATACCAAACTCACCGACATGACGTCTACCACATTGAGCACACTCTGATCTAGGTGGTCGAGTACTACCCACACTTGCGACTGTAGTGGTCTGAGCTCTTGAACCCACAAATCTTTTACCTCTATTTCGGCTAGGATACTCAGCTGAAAAATTTGATCTAATAGAGAACTCTCTAGGCCTCTTGGATGTAGACTAAATGATTTGCTCATCTACCTTTTCTTCGTGTCTTGAACCTCAATTTCAGCTTTCCCCTTTTCTTTTTCTTTTAACAACTCCTCTGCCTTACAAGATTTTTCAACTAGAACAACAAACTTTTTTATCTTTAGAACGCCAACTAACAATCGGATATCATCATTGAGCCCATCCTTAAAATCTTTTGCACATGATAGCCTCTGTAGATACACAATCTCGAGCATAATTGCTGAGTTTAACAAATTCACGTTCATATTCGGTTACAGTCTTCTTACCCTGCTTTAACTCAAGAAACTCTTTTCTTTTCTGGTCAATAAACCTTTGACTGATATACTTTTTACGGAACTCCTCCTGAAAGAGGTCCCAAGTAACTCTCTCGCTCGGTACAACTGACACAAAACTCTTCCTCCAATAATAGGCCGAATCTCTAAGGAGTGAGACAACACACTTCATGCATTCCTCAGGTGTACAGGATAACTTATCAAAGACTGATAGTTTTCTCGAGTCAAAATTCTACTCTCTCTGCATCATCATCTGTAGTAGCCCGAAACTCTTCAGCCCCTTATTCTCTGATCTTTTCAACTGGTGGCCTTTCACTTATAACTGTACCTATGATTGAGGGAGCTACATGGGGGATTGAAGAATCATGAAGGGGTGGAGGTCTAATAGCTGAATTCGTACGAATGAACTCGGTAAAGCATTCATTCATAACATGAAAGAAGGCTTCTCGAGCCTCTCCTCCCTGACTAACTATAACGGGCCTTTCACTACTATCTGGTGGCACCATCCCTTCTACAGGAGCGGGCGCATTACTTTCTACATCATCTGCACCAGCTCGTTTGGAATCAATAACTATAAAAGAAAAACATTTTAAAATTGTTAGCAGTCGTCATACTATCAAAATACGAGTATCGCATGTATAGCTAGACTATTATTCATATTGAATATTCTGAGGACCGACTAAACTCTCGCTCTGATACCAATAAATGTAACAGCCCTTACCCGAGACCATTGCCGGAGTTGAGCACGAGGCGTTAACTGACTTAACTTACTAATTCGGAGCATAAAAATTTACTATTAAAATTAATTCGCTCACATTCAATCAATATATCCCTAAAAAGGACCCTCAAGACCCTAAAACATGCAACAAAAATGGTTAGGGTTCAAACCAGGAACATTAAAAATTTTCCAAATACTTAAAATAAATCAAAATATTTTATTTCACTATTCATGATAAAACTGTCCACCCACATAATAGTTAGTAATTTAATTATAACTCGAGTTACCAAGCTCGAAATTTAGATCTATACATTTTCCCCAAAACAAGACTTATATATCTTCTTACCATAAAATTTTTAGAATTTTTGGTTTAGCCAAATAGTACAGTTTATTCATTAAAGTCTCCCCTATTTCACTCCTCGACAGTTCTAACCCCTCTTCGCTAAAAATTAATTATCTCATTGTACAGGCTTCATATGGTGGTTCTGCTTTTTTGTATTGAAAATAGACTCACTAAGGAATCTAGAAATATAAACTATGACTCTTAATTCTTTCTTTAAATTTTTTATGATTTTTTAATTTCAAAACAAGGGACTTCAAAACCATTCTGATCTTGTCTCACTAAAATTCAAATATCTCATAATATAAAATCCCTTTGCCTACACCATTCTTTCATGTGAAAACAGACTCCATAAGATTTAATTCTATATCTCACTCACTCTCTAATTCCATTTTTACTCTCCTTGGTGATTTTTCAAAATCACGTCAATGCTGCTGTCTAAAAACTGTTCCATTGCAAATTTTTACTCTTTTATAACTTCTTTGTGTTAAGTATCATTTAAGCATAAATAACACCAAAATATGTTCTTAAATAGCCATTTCAATAGCTAATCATTATCGAGCATTTACAAGCTATTCATTAGCCATATCATAAGGACACACACACAAAATGTCTAAGTCCCTATACATGCCATAACTTGAAACATTTCAAACCACAAAATACCGAGAGGATCTGTTGATAGTGTGAAATGATCTCTGACGCCCTTACGATCCCTGAATTGGCTTGGCAATACTATAAAAAAAGGAAAATAAAGGGGTAAGCATAAAGCTTAGTAAGTTTACAAGTAAATAAATAACAACATTTATCATAAATAATTATACTCATAAGTTATCACCAAGTATTATGATCTTTACTTTTTTCTTTACTTACTCTCTTACTTATTCACTTACTTACTTACTTGCATAACTTATGATTATAACTTACTCTTCCCTTGCTGAAATTTCTTTCTCAACTGATAACTGAGGTATTCTTAACCCTTATAACTCACCTGAATCTATTACCTGAACTTTCGTGTAACATAGTCTGTTTACTAGCCCGTTGAACTACTTGGAATACTAAGGATACTCGGGTCTCTTATCTAATAATAAGATGCCAAAGCCATGTACCAGATATGGTCTTATATAGGATGTTTACTGTACTTCCAATTCCATATCCAAGATATGGTCTTACATGGGAGTTCTCATATCGGTGCCCATGCCATGTCGTAGACATGGTCTTACAGGGGACCTCTCATCTCGGTGCCAATGCCATGTCCCAGACATGGTCTTACGTGAGACCTCTCATAACCTCAATAATGCCAATGCCATGTCCCAGACATGATCTTACATGGGATCTGATTCCTTTAATGTCATGAAATTTGTATTCGATACAGTCCTAATGTTTCAACGGGACTTTTTAACACTGATTCTCCATCATTTCATTCTTGAGTCAACATTAAATAATTTTATGAAATAAGTACATAATTGTGGAAAATAAAAACATTAATAATAATTATTGAAATATTGCATTTATTTACCGTAAACTTACCCCGGTACAAAATACTGTCAAATCTAGCAACATAGTCCTCAACCTTTTTCCTTCCCCGGTCTAACTCCAAATTTCATTCCTCTTGATCTATAATAGAAAATTTAACTTATTTAATACTCACATTCATCAAAACAGTCCTTGACTCGAACTTTGGAAAAATTATAATTTTGCCCCTAAACTTTTTCATATTTACACTTTTGCCCCAAAGCTCAGAAATTAAACTTCATCCCTTATTCTTATGTTTTATGACATGCTGAACATCTTTCCCTTCTATGGCAACATCAAGTTCCCACTCTAACATATACTTATGAACATTAGGTATTTTTACCGATTATGTTGTTTTACTCGTTTTTACTTAAAATTGCCTAGAAAAAGTTGTTTAACATAATTTCAAGCTTCATATTCTACCATAAAATATCAAAATGAACACATTTCACCTATGAGTATTTTTCCAAATATGAAATCTAATATGAATTAATGGTAGAATAAACTAAACCGAGCTACGAGAACTTCAAAAAACGTAAAAAAAATTAAAAACGGGGCTTGGATGCACTTACTATGAGCTTGAAAAAGTGAAAAAAAACCCTAGCTATGGTTTACTCTTGTAAAATTCAGCCATATCTTGAAGATGAGCACATTTTACCATCATGTTCCCTTTTAATTCTTTTTATTACCAAATGACTAAAATGCCCTTCATTACAACTTTAGTTATTTTTATCTATGCATACCCATTTTTTTCCATGAAAATCTAATGGTCTAATTACCATTTAGGGACCTCTACTTCAATTATGCACTTCAATTAAATCTTTTATCATCTAAAACTCATATTTACCCACTTTTGGAATTAAACCCTAATATGCAATTCAGACATGCAATCGTTGAAATTTCTTATCGGTATTCTAACACATGCATCCAATAAATCGATCAATCATAAAAATTAATCACAATAAACATTTCTATCTCAAATTCATGGTTTCGTAACCGTTAATTCCATTTAGGCCCTATTTCGGGATGTTACAACTGTCTAGATAAGAACGAAAATGTGTGCGCTGTCCAGTCTGGTATAACTAACTTTTACGTACAGAGGAAGGATGATTCTGATGAAAGGACACCTGGGCTATTTGGGAAGATTATAAAATATTCACATGAAAAGAGAAAAGAAATAAAAAAGCTGTTTGGAGGGGATAGTATCTTTGTCAACCTATCTTTTGAAGCTTTTCAGCTATGTCGGCTTAAGCTTTCTATGTGTGAACCAACGTGAGAGGAACACAGATCAGGTCTTGACGAGGAGCCCTGAGTATGGCACAAGAGGGAGTTGAGAGATCAAGTCAAGATTTTCTAGGAATAGTACTCTCTACTTGTTTCTTTTATATTTCTTTTCTAAACACTGGTGGTTACTTTCTATTTCATGTTTGTAAGGAAGTATACATGTTTTTTGGGTTAAATGTTATTTTATTTAATCTTTCTTCCACTGTTTAATCATTGGGTTTGAAATTTTTAGCATGGAAGTGTTATTGCGGTCACTGACACTGGAAAGTGCAGCGACAATTCTAGCTAACAAGCATGACAATGGAAGGTGCTTGAGGATTAGAGGAATTTAATCCACTTGTTCTTAATAGTGTTCCATTGCCATCATCAGAAGATGTGGTTAATGTGCATGTTTAAATCTTAGATTAACTAAGAAGTTAAGCTTAGTAAGATATTCATTGCGATTTAATGCATCGACAATCACCTATCCTTTTAAATCTTAAATTTAATGCATCGACTATAACTTGAATATTCACGTTGGGTCCTAGTTTATCATTATATTATATTATATTATATTATTTTTTTCAAGTTATTGCTTTAACAACTACTCACACAATTTATCTCGTTTCTATCTATTTATTGCACTGACATTGATAGACAAAAGATAACCATCCTCATGGGTTCGATATCCTATAGACTCATATATGTCTACTATAGTTGCATCAACAGTGTATGCTTGCACGTTATTGCTGTGACGTTAAACAACCTATCATGCAACTAAAGGTTTGCACGCCTAATGGGGTCGCAAACATACAAGGGTCGCAATAGAATAGGCTCATAAGAGGGTAAAAGGCGTACTTTGGGAAAATTAAAAGATTGCATTATGGTATACATGTAAGGAGAAATAGGGAAACATTAGACTTGGTTTATAACGAAAGAAAATTTAACAACATGGGCTTAATTCAAGATTTTACAATTAAATAAATCGAGCTTAAGAAAATTTGTTCCAATAATATTAGCAACTATAATAAAACTAAGCCTACACAATTAATCCCATCGCCTCTATCCTAGGTTTGCTGGTATCTGTTAAGGAATTAAGCTCGCCCAAGTAGTCTACCTCGCCACTGCCATCCTCGACCTATATACCTGCAAAGTAAGAGAGGAGTGGGTGACTTCATTGGGAACTGAGTGAATATTCAAAAAGCATCAGAGCATGCTTAAAATACGAAGATTGAAATAGAGGGAAACTTAGTCTGAAAATCGTTTCGTCTGTTGGGTTTGTCGTGAAGATGCAAGACCTAGTTTGCATGTCCTACTTATAAAAGAACATATAAGTTTGTAAAATAATTTCAAAGAGCTTGATGAAAATCATACTTAAAAACTCAGCTTATTCTTGTTCATAGACATATCTTGTATAGCATGAAACATGCACTTATACTTGTTTTATTAGAACCATTGAAGAACATAGAACATGCTCTCACCACTTGTCAAAACATGTCTTATTTTATCTATTGGATATGAAAATATCCTTATAACACCTAAAAATGACTCAAAGATTCCTTACATGTCCAATAGTGTAGCATAAGCTAAGCACTCGCTTGTACGCAAACATGTCCCATTGAATAAAGCCTAGCTCGACATTCGCTTATCTCTCCACATGGCCCAGGGCCTCAACGCCCAAATGATAGAACTTGTAGGTAAGTACTCACAATCCTTTTGTATAGCTATATATCCAATATAAGGCATCGTAAAGGAGCTCATACAGAAACTTATAACATAAAGCTCACATAAGGTGCAAGCTTGAATATACTTGTTCATATAGAGCTAGCACAAAAGCTCATAACAACATAATTTATAAAATCGTTCTTCAAAAACATATCTTTAAAACATAGGCTCACATAGGAGCCCAGATAACATATAACTTGAAAACATGACTTGAAAACATAATTTATAGAAAAGCTTACTCTTGGAGCTTAGTTGAAAACCTTAAATTTTTGGAAGCGTAATAGAAAACACATACTAGAAAGCATAATTGTTAACATACATTTGGCAATTATTGGACACTCACCAAAAAGTTAAGAATTTTAAACGAGTTTTTCATTACCTTTATACTTGTTGGTAGATGGTATGGTTGGTTTGCAACATACATAGAAACACACAAAGTGCTAAAAAAATAGAACATACACTAACACATAAGCAAACCTAGCTTTCTGGACAATCAAACCTAGAAGGACAAAAACTTACCCTGGTTGCTACGAACCTCATTCTGAAGAGAGACTTTACAATAGAATGATCGATAAGAGAATTTTCATGTAAAACTGGCTTATTTATAGGCACTAAGTGTCTTAGTATTCTTAGGATACCCTACTTGACATAGTAAACCCTAGTCTGACTACACTATGACTGGCGAACCCCAGCTCGCCAAACCAACTAGCAAACCCAATTTGTAATGAATCTAGAAAACCTCTTACCGCATGTTTGGGCGTATACTGCTTCGCCATCTCTCTAGTGTACTTCTGAATGATATTCTTTTGGTGAACCCTCAGTTCGTCGATACATTGGAGAACCCTCACTTGTGAGGACAAAACTTATAGGCCCTATCTCGGGATATTACAACTGACCGTGTGGCCCCCTATTTTCACTTTTTGCCAATCTTTTTGTAAAAATTTCAATTTAGTCTAGATTTGTTTCTAGGTTGGTTTAAGAGTTTCGTAAGCTCGATTTTGATCAAAGATCATTAGATCTTTAAATTTATAATGCATTATGGATTGGTTAATTATTTATGTCTAGTTAATGAATGATATAAATGTTTAACAGTTTGAATACCTTTTAACTTGGGTCAGATGATTGGACTAGGTATAGGGTGTTACATTTAGTGGTATCAGAGCTATGATTTAGTTGATTCTAGGACTGAACGTAACATGTATTAAGTTTAGAAATTCATGCCACTCTATAACCTGTGATAGTGTGATGACTCCTGATTAGTTTGACTTGTTTCCTTATAGATAAAAGATGTCAACTAAATCCAATCGAGCAGATTTCAATGGGGTTGAAAGTAATGTTCCAGCCATCGATCAAGGGGCTACTTAGAGTGTGCCCATGACTCCTAGAGAAGATGCTCAAGGTGTCTTTTTCTGAATGATAAGTGATATGTTTGCTAATTACTTGAAAGTCAACCCTATGGTTCAACAAACTCCACCCATTCGTACTTAAAGCCCTATACGTTAATAATTTCGTAGGCTTTCTATAGATAAAGTTCAGAAATGCGGGGCCGAAGAGTTTTTTGGTACAGTGGGTGATGATCCGACTAGAGATGACTATTGGTTCAAGCAGACACAGAGGGTTTTAAATGAGATGTTGTGTCCTCTTGAGGATTATTTAAGATGGACGTTATCTTTATTAAAAGAAGTAGCTTTTCAATGGTGGGTGAGTTTATCAACTGTGGTACCGAAAGAGAAAAATAACTAGTATTTCTTCTGAGTAGAATTTTGAAAGAAATACATTAGTAAACATTATCTAGACAAGAAAAAAAAAAGAATTTATGGAGTCAAAATTATTTAATAAATCAATTACTGAATACGAGCCTGAATTTGTTCAAATTAGTAAATATGCTAGCGAGATTGTTTAGACTGAGGAAGAAATGTATGTACACTTTGAAGATAAATTGAATGACAAGATCAAAATACTTTTGGATGCAATTGATTTAACCCCCTAGACCCGACCTAGACGTTATGGTCGAATCTCGAAGGTCACATTGGCCATGTTGATGGCACAAAAAATTATTTAGCTATTTTCCTTCGACTATTGTCAAAATTTAAAATTGGGCTTTTTAATTGTTTAAGAAAAACAAGTAGTGTCTAAATTTTATTTTGAAAAGAATCTATCAAAATCTAATTAACTTGGAAAAACTCGGGTTGCGAATATTTAAAGAAACATCATATTTCAAAAATGTTGCAGTGGAAAATAAAATAACCAAATTTCATTTGTTGATTTAAAATCGTAATTTTAAGCATGTCATGAAAAATATCAATTAAATGAGCAAATAGCTTTGAGTTTTCGAAAATGAAGTCTTAAGTTTCAAAGAACAACATTGAGTTGAGTTTGTCATTTAGGTTGAAAAATCCAGTTTTCTTTCCAAATTTATAAACCATCTTAGGTGATAGTTTTAAAACTCAATCATGCAATATCGACCAAAATCCCAAAATCCAAATAAAAAGTCCCAAGCTACAGTTGGAAATAATAAATAACAGTACCAAAATACCGACTAATAAAGTACAATAGTTTATTCAAAAACATCTGAGTCCACCTCCGTAAGTTGAACCCATGTCCTAACCTCTATTATTATCTAAAAAATCATAAACTTAAAGAGGTGAGCATTTAAAACCCAATGTGGGTCAATTTGCATAGCAATAGAATTTAAGATAATATTTCAAAAGTATAGAAGATCACATACACATATATATATATAATCATAGATTCACATATTTTAGTATGCATAGCGATGATGTTGATGCAACACTTTTTCAGAAATAGTGCAAATTTTCAGAAAAAACATTTCCTACCCATCTCTGCTACACACCATAAATGAGTTCCCCAGAACTCATCCATCCAATAACACACCAATAATGTGGTCAAACCACTAGATAATGCAGTCAAGTTTCCAGATACAGAATATTATGGTCAAGCCAAGATTTGCATGTATACTGCCAGGTAATGTGGTTAAACCACCAGAATATGCAAATTATTAAACTACCAAATGTTTCCACCTTTCAACGTAATCCCAACCCCATGTATGTGATATGACATATAGAAATTAGATTTTCAATAGGCTTACTTTACATGTGAATCATACAGTGGGCATGCTTAACATACAAATCAGATCTCATTATGAATTAACATAAATATACGCTTAACAACTGAATCATATTAGTAATAGAAATAGTGACATGTTTATTTTTCATGTTTAACAATTAACCCCATATAGTCATAATACATGAGTGTCAGGAATAACATGATATCCCATTTAATAGAAAATATAAAGAATCATAATATCACAAACCTTAAAGTTCAAAATCACTTACTTGGAAATCTTTTGTTTTAACCGATTTATCAATCCTTTTGAATACATAGTGTATTAGCATATTTTTACGTTTCAGAAATACTTATACAAATATTTATCATTAAATACATTTATTTAATTATTATACAATTTCACATATTGTAAGTAGATTAAACTCTACACTAGGATAAGTACGTCTCGACAATAATGATTATGTTTCCCAACTCTAAGAGAGTAGATTAGTCCACAAATACTTAGATTTGACAAAATTTTGTATCATATTAGTATAATGATATTTTGATGTATATTTCTCCTTTTGGTGAGTAAATAGAATACTTACTTAACTGATTGTCGAAAACATACAGTTCCAGGACATGTGTTACGAATCCAAGTTATACGATTAATACTACACCTTTGTACAACAACCTCAATGTTAGAATTGGCCTAATCGAAATAGAATAATTTATTAAGATCGAAGGATTTGCCAACACTTACTTAATATCGAGAGTAAAGAGGGCGAGAAGAAAAAGAAAAACAAACAAAGGAGGATTCTCAACTAACAAGAACAAATAATAAAAGATGATGTATTAGAAAGGTTGTTGATAAATCCTTACAAAAAATCAGAATTTAAAGTTTTAACTAATGGAAATATGATTACAAAATAGAGGAGAAAAGAAAGAAAAACAAAAAAAGAATGGTGGAGGGCGGCGGCAACATCACATTGACGGTGCGATGGTGGTAGTGGAAGTCCTATAGTGGTGTTGTGGTGGTGAGGTAGTGGTTTGGTTGGCTAATGGTGGTGGTGATGTGTAGGAAAAGTGTAGAAAAGGGTTTATTTAAGAGCTAAAATGGAAGAAAGAAAAGATGAAAAGGGAGGAGTTTGGAGGAGGAGTGGAAAGAGAGAAAAGGTGAGAAAAATGGAAAAAAAGTTAAATGGACCTTGTGTCTAGGTGCATTGGATGGCTAAGGTATGGTAAGGGAAGAAAAATGGCCACATGAGGGAAAAATGGCCACATGAGGGAACAATGGAAAGGAAAGGGGACCAAGGTAGTGAGAAGGGGGCTATTGGGGGAAAGTTCACTCGATAAACATGGGAAAAATCTTCTCAAGCATGGCAACAGTGGGGCATATGGCAAAAATGGGTTGGACAGAAAGGGGTTGACCAACCCCTTTCTAAAATCTCAAAATTCTTAAAAAAAAAGTAAGGGGAATTGATACTAGGATCTCTAGGAATTTAATAAGGCTTTTTACCACTTGATTACTAACTTCTTTGGTTATTAATTAACAAAATAATTAATAAAAATTATGGTGTGTGACAACTCTACCCTCCTTAAAAATTTATTTTGTCCTCGAAATGTACCCAATTCAAACAGGTAAGGGTAGTGGTGCCACATCGAATCTTCGGGTTACCAAGTAGCTTCCTTAACACCATGTTTCTACCATAAGACATTTACTAGAAGAATCTGCTTTTTCCTTAACACTTTGACCTCATGGCCCAAAATCTATCTCAACTCTTCCTCATAAGAAAAATCTGGTCTCACTTCAACCTCATCAATCAGAATCACGTGAGATGGATCGGAATGCAACATAGAAATGTGGAACTGATCTACCATAAATCATACTATTATATACATCCCTTTTTACACATAATTATAGCTTATTTAATATAAATAAAAAAAATTTTAGTATATATTTAGGTTGTTATACTTAAAGTAGTATTTTATGCTTTCAAGTAATTTTTATTACATTTTATATATCTAAATAAGGTTACATGGTCTTGTAGGTCAAGTCAAGAGCTAAAGATGCTTATTTAGGCCAAAATTTATGCCTATGTCGCGACACCAAGATATTGATGTCTCAACGTCGAAGACAGAAGCTAAAATAGAGTTATGGAGCGAACCTAGCCTCGATGTCATGACATAGCCCACCTATGTCGTGATATACCCCCTACGTAGCCTAAACTTCCTGCACATTTTAACTATGTTTTGGAGGGAAATTAGGTGTATTTAATCAAATCAAACTCTAAGGACTTGAAGCATGATTTAGGCATTTTAATATTCAGAGTTGAGCTTATATGAATGCCATTGTAATTAAGTTAAACACAAAATTTTATGGTTTTCATTCTTAGGTTTTTCTTTCATTCTTAATTTTAGGTTTATTTATGTTCTTTTAATCAGAAGATCCTATTCTGAAGTGAGACTTTCACAAAGGGAGATTGTTTTGAAACCATGCTTTTTATCAATAAATCCATGAGCATCTCTTTTCCTTATTCACTTTTTTATATTTATTTATTTAACATTTTTATATGAATGTTTGTGTAAATAGTGGAATCAATTTGTGCATTCTACATATTTTGCATGTTTCAATTGATTTAACTTAATTAATTGCTTAAATGATAGATTCTCTTAGTGGATTAGCTTTTTAGGAAAGGAAGGACATGAAACAAACCCAAGACCTGACAACCCTAGGAAGTCATTTAGGTGGGAATTAACCCAAAATTTGTATGGCCTATCCGTGAGCACCTTAACCCTGAACCAGTATTGATTGTAAGGTCAAAAGATAAGTAGTTCTTGCAAACTCGTTATTCTACTACTAGAGTATCGACTAGTTGATTGACTATAAATCTACTTCAGTAATTAATTGGGTAAAATAATTAGATCTCGACTAAAAGGAACTCGCATAGTCAAAACATGGAATTAGAAAAGTCGATATAGGATTAGGTTTAGTTAATTTTTTAGTTTCTTTTTATTATTATCATCTTGATTCTTGACTAACGGTGCTAATTCATGACTCGAGTAGATTAGTAATTTTTTCCGTACTTGGCTTGATAACAAGTTTCCCAAACTGCAATCCCTTAGGTTCGATCCTCGAAATACTTACAAAATGTTTCGTTGTAAACAAACTATATTACAACTTAACCCGTATACTTGTGGACATCGCCTCAAATCTATATCTTTAGTTGCAGTATTCATACTCTAGATGTTGGTACATCCAGAGGTAGTCAGGAACACGCCATGGATGCAGTTTAGCTCTAGTGGTAACTCTAACTGATAACCAATTGGTCCAACCCTTTTAATTATCATATAGGGTCCAATCAACTTCAGGTTTATTTTACCCTAGCGACCAAACCTCAGTACCATTCTCCACGGTGACACCTTAATCTTGAATCAGTCTGGACTGTAAGGTGGAAAGATAAGTAGTTCTTGTTGAATCATTATTCTAGTCGAAGATCAATAGATCCTGCTAGGGTATCGACTAGTTCATTGACTAGAACTATGCTTCAAAAATTAATTAGGTAAAACAATTGGATCTAGGCTAAAAAGAACTCCCGTGGTCAAAACAAGGAATAAGAAAAGTTGATACAGGAACCTAGGAGTAGAATTAGGTTTAGTTAAATTTATTTAGTTTCTTATTATTATAATCTTGATTCTTGATTAACACTACTAATCTATGACTCGAGTAGATTAGTAGTTATTTCCTGTAATTGGCTTGATAATAGTTTTCCCCAAACTGCAATCCTTTGAATACGATCCTCGAAATACTTACCAAGTGTTTCCTTGTATACAAACTATATTACAACCTGACCTGTATACCTAAAAACACTGCCTCGAATCTATATATATAGTTGCAGTATTCACACTCTGGATGTTGGTACGTCCGGAGGTAGTCAAGTTTTTGATGTCGATACTGGGGATTATGACGGTGATAATTGTTATTGAATTGATTAGTTGTAAATAATATTAGTTAAAAGACGAACGAGTTAGATAGTGTGCTAATTCTATTAGTTAATTTCTTTAGCTTAGTTTTTGTTTTTCATAATTGTTATTATTTTATTATTTCCCTTATTGATTAAGCAAATTTAATCATAAGTGCAATTAATGACGATTGTAATTGGTATGAAGGCAAGACGAGGGGTAACTTATACGATGACATGGAATCAAGTTGGTTAGAAGGAGATTCGATGGATTAATGGAGTTTTGATAGGAAATATGGAATAGAAGGGTATTCATATGAACCTATATATGAGTTAGATGATAAAAATATTGACATAAATACAGTCTTGTCCTAATCCAACAGAGATATTCTCATGTGGAACAATTAAGCCTGACAAACCTTTAGCCTAGAGCATTGACGCACACATGGATAAATTTGATGATGACAATAGTGTGTTTGAGTTAGATTAGAGTTGTCCTTTTGGTATAATGAGTGGCATAATAATGAAGGGCAAATTTGGTTGAACGGAGCTTCGACAAACTGGTGGAGTGATAACAATGAATACAATATGCTCGAACATCTAGACGAGTTACTTTACAATGCTTATGGGATTTATGACCACAAGGATAAAAGAATTTATTTGGAGGAACTAGTACATGAGCCAAATAAACAACTACCCGAAGGTGATCATATATACCAAGCTAACAACAAAACATCCAATATTTTATCAACAATGTCAAATAAGATGACACAAATAATGACAATGCTTCGAGAGATATTAGAGGCGTTACCTCCACAGGAAGAGGTCGTACATGATGTTCTCAACTTTGACCATGATGAGCACTATATTACCAACAATCGTCTGGAATTAGGGACTATGTTGATGAACTAAACATACTTGAAGGTGTCCCTGGACCAATTGTCATAGAATCGAACATACAAGTAGATGTAGCTGCTAACATAAAAGTAGAAGTAACCACTAACATGGAGCTTAAACTGATTCTAAATGAAAGTGTAGAAGATCCAATACAATTTCTGGCCATAAGAGAGAAGGTACCAACCGAAGAGATCGATGAGTTCAACTTATTCTCATCTGACAAAGGCAACAGAGCTCAAGCGACCAAAACTTCATGCAACATAAAATGGAGGAAGCTCAAGGAAATAATACCTTGAAAAATGATTTGGGGTTGGCTCAAATTTGGTACCAAATGGCTTGTAATGTGGATGTAGCATCGGTCGAAGATAAGCCAACATCATTGGAATTGACCAAAAATGCTGGTTCATATACATCAATAGAGGAATAAATGTCGGATCAATGTGTTGAGAACCAGCTGGAAGTTCTTCTATGGTGGCGGCACAGATTGTCCCAATTTTAAAAGAAGTTATACTTCTTACTTTAAATATTTTTATTTTTTATCTTATTCATTTATTTTATTATTACTAATTTTAGTCGTGTTTAGTTTTTTTTCCATAGCTAGTGTGGAGATTATGGAGTGACAGAATAGGAAAAAATCGAAGAAATCAGAAATTGGTCTCGATGTCACGACATTGCACCCTAATGTTGCAACATCCTAGACAGAATGCACCTTGCAACATTGAAAGCCTAAGTTCATCCGAATATTTGTAGACGGTCTGTCATCCATTATCAACACTTCAACTTTTTCTTCTTATTTCTATTTCTATTTTCTTTCATATTTCTTTTTATAGAATTTTTTGGTACTCTACATCCGCTTCAAGCACACAAACCTTGAGATTATCATAACAATAAGGATTTGATCCACTCAACGAAGTTTTCTTGTTTGCACTTTAATTATTTTACACTAAGGGCAATATATGTTCTAAAGTGTGGGGAGAAGTACATAGGATTAATTTTTGGTGTGTTTACTTTGACTGAATTGATTATTTATTTACAAAAAATATTTATTGTTTTTTTTGCATGGTGCTTGGATTATATTAATATGGTGAATAGTGGTTGATGAACAGAACATACTCGAAGGTGTCCTTGATCCAATTGACATAGAATCGAACATAACAATAGATGTAGCCGCTAATGTAAAAGTAGAAGTAACCACTAATATGGAGCTTAAACCAATTCTAAATATGTGTAGAAGTGCCAATACAATTTCTGGCCATAAGAGAGAAGGTACCAGCCGAAGAGATCGACGAGTTCAACTCATTCTCATCTGATAAAGGCAAGAGAGCTTGAGTGACTAAAACTTCATGGGACATAGAAGGGAGGAAGCTCGAGGCAATAATATCGCAAAAAATGATTTAGGGTTGGCTTGGATTTGGTATCAAATGGCTTGTAATATGGATGTAGCGTCGGTCAGAGATAAGGTAACATCGTTCAAATTGACCGAAAGGGCTAGTTCATATACATCGACAGAGCAACAAAAGTCGAATCAAAGTGTCGAAAACCAACTGGAAGTTCTTTTATAGTGGCGACACAGATCGTCCCGAATTTAAAAGAAGTTGTACTTCTTAATTTAAATATTTATAGTTTTTTATTTTATTCATTTATTTTATTATTACTAATTTTAGTCGTGTTTAGTTTTTTCTCCATAGCAGGTCTAGATATTATAGAGTGATAGAACTAGAAAAAAAATTGAAAAAAATCAAAAATTGGGTTCGGTGTCGCGACATCGTACCTTAATGTCGCAACATCCTAGACAGAATGTGCCTTGCAACATTGAAGACCGAAGTTCATCCGAATATTTGTATACGTTTTGTCATCCATTATTGACACTTCGTCTTTTTCTTCTTATTTCTATTTTTATTTTCTTTCATATTTCTTTTTATAGAATTTTTTCGGTACTCTTCGTCTGCTTACAGCACACAAACCCCGAGATTATCATAACAACAAGGATTCAATCTACTCTGGGAAGTTTTCTTTTTTGCACTCTAATTATTTTACACTAAGGGAAATGTATGTTCTAAATTGTGGGGGGAAGTGCATAGGATTAATTTTTTATGTGATTACTTTGATGGAATTGATTATTTATTTACAAAAAAAAATTTATTGTTTTCATTGCATGGTGCTTGGATTATATTAACATTGTGAATAGTGGTTGAAAATAATGAAGCACGTAATGATTTTTTTCAAGCATGAAATTTTTTATTGATATAATATAATTTAATAATTTTTTTGGGGAAATTGATTAGGTTAGTTAGTTAAATTGCATAATAGATTAGAAGTACCTAAGTAAGAATGTTTGATGATACCATATGAGATATAAGTCTCCTAGATAGTCGTTGAGACATGAATGCTTGAATTGATTATTTTTCATTCAGTTGAATTCAAAGTATGAACGAAATTGTGTATGGTGGGATGCTTAGGGATGACCTAAGGCATTGTTTGTCTAACAGCCCATTTTTAGTGGTTAGAAATAATGGTTTTGAGACTGTAACGCCTCAAATTTTGGGCCTAGAAGAAATAGGTTTTGAACAAGGGAGCAATTAAGAGACTGCAATAAATATTTAGTTGTCTAAGGAAGTGACACAAGCTTTGCATATAATCGTAACCTTTCCTTTACATCATTGATCATACAAGCTGTGAAATGGACCTACTCACATGAGTTGTGGGTCAGGATGTAAGCTACATGATGCTGCTCACGCGAGTTGTGGAGTATCCATAACAAATGTAGGACCTCAGATATCGACAGGACATTCAAGACCAGCACCTGGAACATGAAATCCCAATGACATGTCATTTGTATCCTACGAATTCTTAAGGTTCAACTGGGAGTCATTATCCGTCAATTCATCATAGCATTGATGCATTTATATTCATATTCAATTATATTAAACAACATAGTAAATAGTTAATTTAGCTAACATTAAAACGATTGTAGTACATACAAACTTACCTTGATAGTTAGGGTATAGTAATATAGTCGAACTAGTCTAAAGCTTTAACTTTTCCATGAACTAAGTTCGAATGTAGTTTATCTTGATCTAAATAAATATTTTCATTCAATTAAGTACTTATATAATTCAATTTAATCCACAATTCATATTTATGAAAAATTATAAATTTGCCCCCTAACATTTTTAACTTTTCACAATTTTGTCCCTATGCTCATAACTTAGAATCTAACCATTTCAACCAAAATCCAACTTAACGAATGATGTAAGGGACCTTAAAGCAACTCATATTTATCAACAATTCATAATAAAACCCTTGAATTTATACTTTTAAAAATTTAATCCTTATTTCCAAAATTCATCAAAAATCATTTAACAAAACTTGTTTATTTTTCAACAAGGATTCATAACGTATGAACTAACATAAAAAATTATTCAAAAAATTCATGGGAAGTCCCTCAACCTTTAACAGTTTTGCAAATTAACCCTCGGGCTAGCTATATTAATCTAACTCATACTCAAAAACATAAAAATCATTAAAAATGAGGCTTGAAAACCCACCATCATAAGACATAAGTGACCGAATGCTCCAAGCTCTCCCTATAATGGTGGTTTCAGTCAAAGCTTGAAGAAAATGAGAAAGATGATAGTTTTTACTTAGTTAATTTTAGGTTTTTTTACTAATTTACCATTTTTCCCTTATAGTTAAACAAAAATTTCAATAAAACATTGTCCATGTACATCCACTAACACTTAAAATGGTATATTTATGATTCAAGTCCTTTAGTTAAGGATTTCAAAGCCATTGGATCCCATTAACTAATAGAACTCAACTTTTACCCTTTTTACGATTTTATCCTTTTTACCTAATTAACTATTTAAACATCAAAATTTCTTAACAAAATTTTAATACGTCCTTAATATAATCTCATAAACAGTAAATAGGTAACAAAAGAATAACTCACTCATCAGAATTGTGGTCCCCAAACCACTATTTTTGACACCACCAGAAATAGCCTGTTATAATTTTGGTGTGAGGTTCTTATTTACATCCATCTTCACAAACTTTCGCTTGTTTAAAGAAAGAAATTAAGCCATTTTGGTCTTCATTTTTTTATTTTCTCTTTTTCCAATATATGTGTTTTGGTTGTTCGAGAACATGCAAAAAGTTAAGTGTAGGGCAGTTTGATCTGCCATAAATTATACTATTTACATCTACTTTTACACATAATTATAGCTTATTTAATAGTAAATCAAAGTATTTTAGAATATATTTAGGTTGTTATACTTAAATTGGTAATTTATGCTTTCTAGTAATTTTCATTACATTTTATATATCTAAATAAAGTTACATGGTCTTGTCAGTTAAGTCAGGAGCTAAATATGCTTATTTGGGCCAAAACTGATGCCTATGTCATGACACCAAGATACTAATGTCTAAAAATTGAAGGCGGAAGCTAAAAACAAGTTATGGAGTGAAACTACCCTCGATGTCCTGACATAGCCCTCTTATGTCATGACATACCCCTGTGCAGCCCAAAATCCTTGCACATTTTAACTAAGTTTCAGAGGAAAAGTAGGTGTATTTATCCTAATCGAACTCTAAGGTCTTGAAAGATAATTTAAGCACTCTAATATTCCAAGTTAAGCTTATATAGAGGCCATTGTAATCAAGTTAAACACACAATTTTAGGGTTTTGATTCTTAGGTTGTTCTTTCATTCATAGTTTTTACTTAGGTTATTTTATGTTACTGTGCTTGGAAGATCTTATTCCGAAGTGAGATTTTTATGAAGGGTGATTGTTTTGAAACCATGCTTTCATCGTTAAATCCATGTGCATCTCTTTTTCTTACTCTCTTCTTTATATTTCTTTCTTCAACATTATTAAATGAATGTTTGTGTAAAGATTAGAATCAATTTGTGCATTCTACATATTTTGCATGTTTTATTTACTTTAACTTCATTAGTTGCTTGAATTATAGAATTTTTTAGCAGATCAACTGTTTGGGAAAGGATGAACGTGAACAAACCCTACGCTTGATAACATTAGGAAGCCATTTAGGTGGGAATTAACCCAAAATTGGTATGGCCTGTCCGTAAACACCTTAACCCCAAACCAGTCTAGATTGTGAGGTTAGTAGATAAGCAGTTATTGATGACTAATTATTCTACAGGAAGGTTCAATAATCCTGCTAGTGTATCGACTAGTTGATTGACTAGAACTCTACTTCAATAATTAATTAGGTAAACTAATTGGATCTAGGAACTTAGTAGTCAAAATAAGGAATAGGATAAGTCGATATAGGAACCTAGTAGTATAATTAGGTTTAGTTAGTTTTTTAGTTTATTCTTACTATTATCATCTTGATTCTTGATTAACACAACTAATTTGTGACTCGAGTAGATTAGCAATTATTTTCCGTAATTGGCTTGATAACAGGTTTCTCAAACTGCAACCCCTTGGGTATGATCCTCGAAATACTTACAAAATGTTTCATTATAAACGAACTATATTACAACCTGATCTGTATATTTGTGGACATCACCTCGAATCTATATCTTTAGTTATAGTATTCACACTCTAGATATTGGTACATCCAGAGGCGGTCAGGAACACGCCATGGATGCAGTCTAGCTCTGGTGGTAACTCTAACTGATAACCTACTGGTCCAACCCATTTAATTATCCTATAAGGCCCAATCAACTTCGGGTTCTGTTTCCCCTAGCAACCAAATCTCAGTATTATTTTCCACGATGATACCTTCAGGAAAACTTTATCCCCAATACTAAACTCTATATCTCTGTGTCTCAAGTCGACGTAAGATTTTTGTCGATTAGATGTTGCTCTCAATAGATCCTAAATCAGTTTCACCATATTCTCATTCTCTTGTACCAAATCCAGACTCAATATCTTATTTTCCCCCAACTCAATCCAACATAAAGGGATATGACATTTACGACTGTACAGTGGTTCATAAGGAGCTATTTAAATGCTCGATTAAAAACTGTTGTTCTACGCAAACTCAGCTAGTGGTAAATGTTCTTCCCAACTACCACTGAAATCCATCACACAACACCTCAACATATCTTCTAGAATCTGAATGACTCACTCTAACTGCCCATCAGACTGTAGGTGAAAAGTTGTACTAAAGTTCAACCAAGTATGTAAAGCCTCATATAACTTCTTCCAAAATCGTGATGTAGACTTAGGATCCCAATCGAAAATAATAGACACCGAAATATAAGACAAATAGGTTTTGCATCCCTTACACACCAAAAATTTGGCCACTAGAGCGGAGTTCACATTAGAGAAGTAATATCTACACTCTCTAACCATCACTATCTCTTTACTAGTGGAACTTTTTAAAGTAACCCTTTTAAAAGCACAGTCCATACTGACTTGGTGTTCCACCAACCTATCCATCCGAAAATAAGGTCAAATTCACCGAAGGGTAACTCCATCAAGTCTACTGGAAATACCTTTCCTTGAATTTCTAACAGGCACCTCTTATAAATTTTGTTCACAGAAACATATATTCCTAAGGGACTTTGCAAGAGCCCGTTTTTAGTGAAATTGAAATAGTGGTTTCAGGATAATAAATTTGAGATTAAAATATTTATTTTATTATTATTTTAATGTTTACAGAATGTTAGTACTGTCGTATAAAATTTTTGTTAAGAAATTTTATCATTTGTATGCTTAATTTGATAAAAAGGACTAAATTGCATTAGGTACAAAATTAGAGTTCTATAAGTAAAAGGTGTCAAGTTGCTATGAATTTTGAATAGTGGGGCCTTAAATGGTAATTAGACCATTAATATTTATAGTGGAAAAAGATGGACATCATTTTAATGATTTTAAAGTTTATTATTTAAGGTCAAATATGTAAATTAATAAAACAACTTAAATTAAAATATAGAAAAAGGAAGTATCCTCTTCCTAAATGAAGATGACCACCAAAATTAGGGATTAAGGAAGCCATAACCAAGCTCAAACATTTGGCCATCTCTCTTCTTGTGCATGTAAGTGCATTTTTGTTAGGCTTTTAATGATTTCTATGTTTTTTTGAGTCGTTGTAGCTTAATCTAGCTAGCCCGGGGACTAATTTGTAATACTGTTAAAAGTTTAGGGTTTTACTATGAATGTATATGTATTGTTTGTGATGTTTGATGGAAGAAAATGTACGGTTGTTGTTAGTTACACAACTTGTGTTTAGTGATTTTTGATGAATTTGTCAATTAGGGGTTAAATTGTAAAATGTGTAATATTCATGGTAAATTGTGAAATTAACGAAAAATATGAGCTACCAAGGACTTAAATGAAATTCGAATATAGTGGGTTTGCATTAAATTTTGTATGAATTTCATTTTATAATATTAGGGACTAAATTGTAATGAATTTAAATTTAGTGGGGCCAAAGTGTAATTTTGCACAAATATGATTTTTGGATTGAATTGAGTAGAATGATTTTTGAATGAGTTGAATTTGATTATTTAGATCAAGAAAAGCATTGTACAAATTTAGACTAGGGAAAGGAAAAAGTATCGGATTAGTTGATCATAACTCCTCATTTGCGATTGAGGTAAGTTCATACATTTAATTAGCATTTTAATATACTCGATTTAAATGCTATTATGTTGTATTATGATATTATGTCTCTACGAAAATATCCAACGAAGTTTCAACAACTTTCAGATCCCGTTTGAACCTTAGGAATATATAGGATACAAATGACATGTCATTAAAAGTTACCGTGTTTTAGGTGCTGGTCTTGAACGTAATACCGGTGGCTGAGTTTCTAGCAAGTGTTGCAGTTACTTGACAGCTTGTGTGAGCAGCATCATGTAGCTACGTTTCGACCAACAACTTGTGTGAGCAGACCCATTTATGACTTGGAAGAGAGCATCTATATGAGAAAAGAAGAAGAAATGGTTTCGACCATATGTTAGCACACAGTGCATGAGATTCTCGCGCATCTGATATTATTCTAGTAGTTCAACAGGTATTCAAAGGGAAGAACGAAAAATATTTCGATAAGTAATGCTATGAAAGCATGAAAAAGGTATGAGATGATGATGCTTAAATTATGCCTAGCCATGTTCATGAAAGTATGAATGCTTATATGTTATGTACATAAAAGCTATTATGTTACGTAATGAATTTGCTATGTAATGGGGTTATCACTAACTTGAATGGTTGTTGTTGCTTAGACTTGTGCCAAGCTATGTTGGATTAGCTCATTAATTTCTTTTAAACTTATATATTGAAATGGTAAGCTTTGTTTATGAATTATGAACTTACTAAGCATTAAATGCTTACTTTGTGTTATTTTCATGATGGTCTTAGATAATCGAAAGCTCACTCAGGTTGGAAGTTTGTTGGAGATCCACCACACTATCCATCGGCTATATCAGTAGATTTTAATGATTTTGGGTCATGGTTATAATGACGTGTATAGGTGCTTTTGTTTGATGAAAATAACCCTTATGTTTTGCTTGTATATATGGTATTTTGTGTGATGAAATAGATGTCATGTTAGCCTGTTTGTATGGTAATATTTAATGGTTGTTATTTTGGCATCAAAGTACTTAAACGATGGTATTTGAATTGATGAATATTAAGGTATGCTATGAGATATTGGTTTGGTATGGAATTAGATAGTGCATTCAGTTGTTAAATGGCTAGTTTTGATAGCCTTGAATGTTTTTGGAAATCGGTCATTTTGTTAAGGTAGATGATAGATGTGAAAAATGGTGATAATGGTATTTGTTGAGTATGAGAGTGGTATGTGAATGTTATGGTAAATGTATTATTTAAGTTGTTCATTTGGTTGATTGATTTTCGAATAAATTTAGCAAGTGTTTAATCAAGTTTGATTGTTGAGATTGAGGTGCCATTTTGGCATATTGGTTGTATGATTAATTATTATGATTTTCAAGCTTGAATATGCATATGTTAGGTGCAATTTGAATGCATGAAAGTAGGCTCTTTTGGTTTGTGTAAGTGGCTACACTTTGGATGAGAAAAATGGCTCAGAAATGGCCTACTTTTCGTCTACACAGCCAAAGACACAGGAGTGCATCTTAGCCGTGTGTGACACATGGCCCTACAACACAGCTGTGTGTCCTCTATAGCTTACGAAGGGTTGCAAGTTAGGTAGTTACACAGACTGGCACATGGGCATGTAAGGTCATTTAGAAGGGTACATAGCCTGGGACACGGGCATGTGGCTTGGCTATATCACCCAAGTTAGAGAGTTACACAGGCACAGACACAGGATGGGACACGGCCGTGTGTCCCTACTTCGAATGTCCACACGACCTAAGACACGGGTATTTGCCTCAACCGTGTGAGCCACACTACTTGGCCATACGACCGTGTGACCCCTGCAGTATGAAACTTTTAAACTATTTCCCAAAAATTCTAAATGTTTCTGATTTAGTCCCGATTCGTTTTTAAAGTATTTTTAGGGCCTTGACAGCTCGTATAGGGGACTATATGTTTGAGTTTGAATAATTTTACTATGAATAATGTTATGATTTGAATACGTTGAATATTTGTTTACTATGAGATGTAAACTTCCGGTAATACTCCGTAGCCTTATTATGGCAACATATATTGGCTAGGCGTGTTACATTTATTGGTGTCAGAGCTACGGTGTAGCCGATTCTGACACTGAACGTAGTGTGTATGAGTCTAGAAATACATGCCATTATATCACCTGTGATAGTGTGATAACTGCTGATTCGTTTTTAAATATGTTTTCATCTAGTAATGAATTCCAACTGAGCCGAATCCGATGGAGTATAAAGTAATTCGCAAGCCTCTGTTCACGGAGCAACATCGAGTGGTTCAAGGGCTGTATCTAAGGGCGAAGGAGGAGAGGCTAAGGAAGCCTTCTTCCAGATGATGAGCGAGTGGTTTACTATGTTTTTTCAAATGAATCCGACTGCTCAATGACCTCTACCCCACTTGTTCCCCAACCAATCCCCATTGTAGCTTAAGGTTTGGAACCTTTACATGTGAATAAGCCGTCTGTTGATAAAATTTACAAATATGGCTTCGAAGAATTCAGAGCTATAGTTGAAGATGATATTGAGAGAGCGAAATTTTGGTTAGAAAATACGATCAGAGTTTTTGATTAGCTGATCGGCTATTTAACGTCACAATAATAATGTAGAAGCAACACCATCGATGCAAGTATAGTAGATAGATGTGAATTGTTGGATATAGATCCCATGGGGATGGTAGTCTTTTGTCTATTAATGTCAGTGCAACAACTAAGTAGAAACGAGATAAATTGTGAGAATAGTTGTCGATGCAATAACTTGAAAACAATAAAATAAAATATGATAATGATAAACTAGGATCCCCAATATGAATTGAATCTCCAGCAGAATACTAAGTGCTCACTAGGAATAAAAAGATTGGTGATTTTCGAGGCAATAAAATTCAATGTATATCTTACCAAGCATCACTCCTCTAATTAATCTGAGACTTAAACATGCATACTAACATCACCTTCTGATGATGGCAATACGTCACTATTAAGAACAAGTGGTCTAAATTCCTCTAATCCTCACTCAACTTTCATTGTAATGCTTGTTGGCTCAAACTATCACTGTACTTTCCAGTGTCAGTAACTACAATAGCACTTCCGTGTTAAAAAACATTCAAACCCCAAAATTAAACAATAAAAGAAAGATTGGATAAGAAATAATAACCTGCATTTAGAAAGAAACAAGAAAGAATCGAGTGGAGAATACTATCCCTAGACAACTCGACTGAATCTCTCTATTCCCTCTTGTCTCGAACTTAGGTCTCCTAGTCAGAAGCTAGTCTGAATTTGATTTTCATGTTGGCTCACCCGTGAAAGGCTTAAGCTACCATGACCACAAGCATTAAGGTAGGATGATGAAGATGATGATCCAAAAAAAATTCCCTCTTTTTCTTCTCACGTCCAACTTTTATGTCTTCCTCCAACAGTACAAGTGTCCTTTCCTCATAATTACTTTGTCCTTGTACGTACAGGTTGGTTATACCAGACTGGATAGCTCACGCAATTTTAATTCTTATCTGGACAGCTGTCAAGTGCGGTGACAATTCTAGATGCAATTTGGAATTAACTCATGCAGCGACATTAATGCAAAAAGATTGCAAAATTAGGGATAAAATAGACTAAGATTCACTAAGTTATAAAATGCAATTTACTAAACTGAAAATGCTAAAATGTATGCCAAGGATAACTAAATGGAAACAATTTAACCAATAAGTAAGGGGGAAAACCTAAGTTCTTTCTAGTGCTACCACACCCCTAAACTTGAGTTTTTACTTGTCCTCAAGTAAAACAGAAACTAGCAAGGCTACAAAAATTTTACTAAGGCAAATGATCATTCTAGCAACTTGAACCCTCTAAATTCCCAATGGATGAATCAAATTCAGATGAAAGAATATTGCATTGACAATTTATAAGCATGAATGAATAAGGTTGCAACTTCATCAATGCTTACATCATGCTTCAAACCTTGAGTTCTATCTACCATTGCAACATTTATTATACAATACTAAGTATTTATATATTATATATATACATATTTTTTTGGAATAAGGGATACCATTGCATTACTGTACCTTTGTTCCTGAGAAGTAACGATGGGGTGCAACAAACCCCTAGGGAGTACGTAATTGCACCGACACACACTCATGCAGCGATAGCCTTTGGCTAGATTGATTTTTCTAATGCTAGTATTGGAGTGTTCCCTTTGTAACATTCCACACTACACCTACTTTGGAGTGTCTCTAATTTATAACTATATATACATATATAAGCAGTAGTAAACAGTAGATTCATTCAAGATTTATTGAATGATAGCAATCATCCATTACTAATGCAACCTAATCCATTCATCAAATAATTGAAGCTACAACCTTCTGTCAAATTTATCCAACTCATTCATTGATAATTTACATGATTCAAAAATTTAGCATCGAATGCAACAAAAATTTTTGGACAATTTTCATTAACTATAATTAAACCTTGCATGCTTCATTTTGAAAAAAAAAAAAAATTGAAATGTGAGTGCATTTCCAAGGCCCATGTACATTCCCCCAAACTTAAAGTTTGCATTGTCCCAAATGCACTAACATGGAAATGTAATGATAATAAAAAAATGCAATGATAGTGTACACTTATCAAAATAAAACTTAAAACTTCATGCAATGCATGAATACTACAACTAAAGCTTAAAACAAACTAACACAGATATCTGTAGCCGTTGATGTGGCTACATGATGTTTCTTTCTTCTCCATTTTTCATTTTTGATCCTTAGACCACTTCCTTTTCTTTTCCTTGGGCTTTGCACAGTCCTCATATTGCTCTTCAATTCTCAGCTCTACCCCGGCATCATCGACTGCTTCTTGTGTAGGAGAGGCCACCTAGAGTGGTCCAGTGTAGACCACTATTGCTAATAAATTGCATTTCTCCTCACTGGTTACCTCAACAACTTTCGCCGGTCTCGCTCCAGCTCGCTCCAAATTATTAATATTTGCACCCACAAATTCGGGTATGGTGACAGTCTTCTCAACAAAATCTTTTACTTTTTTTTCTTTCTATTTTCAACAACTTCTTCTTCTTCAACAATAACTTCCTCTTTTGCAGCAGTAACTTTCTTTTCAACAACAGTGTCCTCTTGATCAGCAAAAATACCATCCTCAAACAAGCTATCAATATTTTGTAGGCATTCTTCAATGTCCCTGGATTCCTCGTCTTTCTTATTATCTGAGACTTGCACAATGGGTGGGGATGCCACTGATCTGTCTCAATGTAACACCCCTTACCCGTATTCGACACCGAAATAGGATACGAGGCATTACCAGAACAAATACACTTGTAAACGTATTGAACTGAGTTATAAAATTTCATCTAAATTAAAAATTTCAAATTACTAACATATTTTTATAATTCTTCACTATAGATCCTCAAAATATTATATTCATAATAAATAGGGCCTACTAGACCCGATACATAGTCATGCAATTCAATGCTTCATTTCCTTTTCATTCAATTCACAATTTCTCATGCTTACAATTCAAATCATATCACTAGCAATTTCCTTTTAATTCACTTACAATTCAATATCATTAAGATCAATACTAATACGTATTTACCATTTAACTCAATGTTTATTGATTATACCATTCATTAACACATTTATGTAATTCTCAATTTTGCAATGAAAATATCATTTTAGCTTAAATAACAACATCAATTCAACTAATCATCCTCTTTTTTCTTCAGTTTACACTTCAAGTATGATCTTATTATTTTATTACCTTTCCACACACGTTTCCTATGCTTATCACACAAGACATAAACATATTATTCAACCATAGTTGCAAGCTAGTGCATTGAAACATAATTCTTTTTGGAACTAACCACATGATAAACCATTTCACTAGAGATTACATAATTTAAACCTTACCTCCCCTTTCATGATCACAAGCATATTTCCATTTAGGCACTTACTATTTCGATGCATAACTTATAGATTTAACGTGGCATAATCCTGCCACAACTTGGTCAAAGCCTAAGCATGTATACCAAATATGCCAGCCAAATAAACATATAACATAAGCATTATAAGCATGTATGAGCACAATATTTATTCATGTATCAAACTTACTAACATGTGTTAACTCAGTACCCATTCACGACATTACTTCATTCCAAATCATATACCAAATATACCATACACACATACAATTAAACTTTATTTTCTCATATGAGCTTAAACCATGACCAATAATGCACAAATATATGCGTCATTTCTATTTCATCGTTTATCAATTATAATCGAGCGTATTACCAATTATACATAAATCATTCATATATTTCCCAATTTTTCCTCCACCTCCTCTCCATTCCTCATCCTTAATGTGTATAACACACTTAAACAACATTATACATACTTTCACTATTTTCCCATATGTAAATTCAAGCTGACTGTCAAGTCAGAGTTAATGATTTATTTTTATCTCGAGCTGCAGAGCTCCAAATTAAGATTCCTTAAATTTCCTCAAAATTAGACTCACATATCTTCTTACCATAAAATTTTTAGAATTTTTGGCTTAGCCAATAAGTACAATTTATTCTTTAAAGTTTCCCCTATTTCACTATTCGCTAGTTCTGACCCCTCTTTACTAAAAATTAAATATCCCATTGTACAGAATTTAGATAATGTTCTAGTTTGTTTCTTTTGAAAATAGACTCATTCAGGATTCTAAAAATAAAAACTTCAGACCATAATTATTTTTTAAAAATTTTTAACAATTTTCCAAAGTTAGAATAGGGGATTTCGAAATTATTCTAACCCTATCTCATTAAAATTCAAATATATAACTCTTTTGCTTATTTATTTCCTTTATGTGAAAATAGACTCATTCAGCTTTAATTCCACATCCCATTCAGCTTCTAATTCAATTTCCACTATTTTTAGTGATTTTAAAAAGTCAGACAACTGTTGCTGTCTTAAACTGTTTTGTTGTTAAATTTACTCTTTCATAATTTCATTACTTCATTTCATTATACCAAAGGGTCGATTAAATATCGAGCACGTTTTTCATCACATAGTCTTATTCGATTACACTTAATTGTTATGTGATCACATGTATTTTCACTTAGCCAATTTCCTGATGATCACTTCGGAATAATAATCGTTACACGGTGGATCAACACATAGCACCACACTTATAATCAATTATATTCCGTGGAATCAACATATAGCAACCACCTTTATTTTCAATGATTTTCGGTGGAGTCAGCACATAGCAACCACCTTTATAACCAATGGTACCTGGTGGAATCAACACATAGCAACCACCTTTATAATCAATGGTACCCGATGGAATCAGCACATAGCAACCACCTTTATAATCAATGATACTCAGTACACGTAGTAGCATGCACATAGTACAACACACGTGATCATTACTATCACTTTCACATAGTGGCCTGCACATAGTCCGTGCCACACATGTGACCATTATTGTCACTTCATTCGTAGCTTTTCTATTCCGGAGGTTTAACCGGGAAATTTTTCACTTTTTCTCACTTTTCTTTTTCAGTGATCAAAGTCAATTTCTCGTCTTTCTTGATTTATAATCACACATTAAACTTATAAACACTCACATTATTCAATCTAGTCCAAAAATCACACTTTGGAAAAATTACATTTTTTCCCTAAGGTTTCACAAAATTATGATTTTGCCCCTAGGCTCGTAAAATAATTTTTATTCAATTTCCTTGCATTTTAGGCCTAGCCGAACCATTTTCATAACTATAGTAGTCCACAATACTCACTTATTCACACACTTGTGACATTTTATAACTTTTACAAATTCATCCTTTTAGGCATTTTCATCGAAAATCACTTAGTAAAAGACGTTCATCACACCCCAAACATTCATATTCTTCCATAAAACATCAAAATACATGCATATCATTCATGGGTAAATTTTTAAACACAAACCTTAGTTCAAAATAATGGTAGAAATAGCTAGATCTTGTTACGAGGATTTCAAAAACGTAAAAATAATTAAAAACGGGGCTAGAACAGACTTACAATTGAGCTTTGAAGCTTCAAAAACCCTATTCATGGTTTCTTCATGTAAAATTCGGCCATAGCTTGAAGATGGACAAAAATTGGCTTTTAATTATGTTTTCAATTCATTTTAATAACTAAATGACCAAAATGTCCTTAATGAAAAACTATAGAAACATGCCTAACCATGTCCATTTTTGTGCACCAATTTCATAATAATTGGACACTTCTAACATGTAGAACTCAACTTTTGCACTTTTTACAATTTAGTCCTTTTTACTAAATTGAGTGCCCAAACGTTGAAAATTTCGAACGAAATTTTCACAAAATCATTTTGTGAAATTATAGACCATAAAAATATAATAAAAATAAATTTTTTCCTTGTTGAATTTGTGGTTCCGAAACCACTATTCTGACTAGGCCCAAAATCGGGCTATTACTCTCGATCTTCTAAGTCGTCATTAGAGAAAGAGAGGTCATAATTTTGAATGATTGGTGGAAAGACTGAGAATTCTGATGGTGGTGATGGGCTCAGTTTGCCTAATGTGGCTACAATATAACTGTTCTAGGCTCTAGTATAAGCATAAAATAAATTATGGGATTTCTTCATATCTTGTATTGTAGCTACAAACCTGATCTGCCTGTTGTTGATGGAATTTACCATTTTTTCGACATCCTTCAGGCCATAATAAGGTCTCTGAATTCAGGTTTGTTCCTTTTCTGTTGACTTTGGCTTTGCCCTTTCTTGCCTTACTGGTCTCCACCTCTTTTAGTATTGGCGTGTCCTTGCCATGAGTCATTCTTTCTACAGAGGCTTCATTGATTAGGCCCTTATTTTCCAAGATTTCCTCACCAGCACGGGGCACGATTCCTCTTTGTTGGAACAATAATATCACCAATGATGGGAAAAGCAAGATCCCAGTTAGCCTTACGGCGCAGTCAGCTGTTTCTTGGTGAAGTATTGCGCCTACATCAATTTTTCTGCCTTAGACGATAGAATGTATCATACACATTCTATCGAGGGTGACTGTGGTGCTGTATGTGGAGGGTTTGAACTTGCAGTTGACAAAATGAAACCAAATCTTGCCTTGCAGTGTCATGAAGCGATAGTGCATTGTATAATTCTTTTGATGGGAACCCGTCCACACTACTCCCTCGACACACAAGTCTCTCTCCAACAGGTCTCTTTTTCATCTGTGATGTCATCAATGAACTCGTAGTGCTCATTGACATTGACCTTGGTGTTGTACAGCTTATTGACTTTTACAGCGTCCTATGATATTAAACCTTCTCGAACAAAAATGAACTCTAACCTGTTATTTAGAGACTAGCATAAAACTCATGTACTAGTGAAGGAGAGTAGCTGCCAGGATGGGTGCAAAAAGATTCCCACTTTAACTTTGAGATGGTTGTAGAGACTTGCTTACCCAAGTCTTATTATCGTGAAATCATTCCTTTACCGCTTTATTCAAAAACATTACTGGCTCTTTTGTCTGCACTGGCCTAGGGGATTTCGATTCACAGACTGTAGTAGTAGAGGACGCATGTTCTCCAGCAGATTCTGGCCATTTTTTTTGTGGGAGAACGATTTAAAGTTAAAAGTATATGATCTTGAAAAGAGAAAAAAAATTAAAATGGTTGCTTGAATGCATTACAGTTAGTATAGTGGGAGAGGATTTATAGTGGGTGAAAGAGAAAGACGGAGAGGCGTGTTGTTTTATGGAGAGATATAAGGCTGGTCGGAAGAGTTGTGTCCAATAGAAATTGTGCCCGCTTAGAAGGATCAAACGGCTTAGTGATTTTTGATCCAATGGTGGAATTTGAATTTCCTTGAATTGTGATGAGTTATAAATGGTAGTACAGACTTATGGAATGCGCTGAAAGTATGATTTCAATGTGTCGACAATGGTATCTAATTATTCTGCAAGGAAGGAAAACAAACTTTAACAAAATATAAATAAAATTAACTAAAATCATGGAGTACTAATTAAAAATTAAAACTTTTCGAGCAATTTAATGGTCTCTGCCTGCTTTTGATTATTGTTGCTAAAACAGGGTTTCAGTATCTGTTCATTTACTTTGAACTGGTGTCCATCACGTAAATCTCGAATTGTGTCTGCACCATGAGGAAATACATTGACAACTTTAAAAGGTCCAAACCAATGTGAACACAATTTACCTGGGTGCAATTTGAGTCGAGAATTGAATAATAAAACCTGTTGACCTGCGATAAATTGGCGCTGCAAAATAATCTTGTCATGCCATCGCTTGGTCTTTTCCTTGTAAATTACAGTGTTTTCATAAGCATTTCTCCTAATCTCCTCTAGTTCAGTGATATCAAATAGTGTTTTCTTTCTAGTCGCTTTATAGTTCATGTTCACTTCCTTAATTGCCCACATTGCTTTGTGTTCCAGTTCAACTGGCAAATGACATGCTTTCCCAAAAACCAATTGATACGGTGACATCCCTAATGGAGTTTTGTATGCCGTCTACAATGCCCATAAAGCGTCATCCAATCGGAAAGACCAATCTTTGGAAAGGGTTTACAACCTTCTCACGAATGTCCTCAATTGGTTAATTCGATACTTCGACTTGTCCATTGGTTTGTGGATGATAAGTAGTAGTCATTCTATGGTTAACTCCATATATCCTTAGTGCGGTTGCCACTTGGTTGCAATGAAAGCATGTATCCTGATCACTAATCAATGCCTTTGCTGTGCCAAAGCAGGCGAGTATATGCTTGTCAACAGCTACTAATATATAAAGATTTTCAAATGAACTCAGAAACGGTCCCATAAAACTCATACCCCAAACATCGAATAATTCAACCTCCATAATTGGCTGCTACAACATTTCGTTGCGTCGGGATATAGAACTATTGAGCTGACACCTATTGCATTAATTCACAAAATTGTGGGCGTCTTTGAATAATGTTTGCTAGTAGAATCCTGGTTGGAGAACTTTAGTAGCAATTCTCATACCACCGAAATGACCTCCATAAGGAGCATCATGATAATGATTCAGGATTGAAAGCATCTCCTCTTCCGAAACACAACGTCAAATGATATTGTCATTGCATACCTTGAATAGATACGACTTGTTCCAATGATACTTCACTATGTCATGAAGAAATCTTTCTTTTTTATGGCCTGTGACACCCAATGGGAATTTTCCACACACTAGATAATTAACAAAATTTACATACCAAGTAGTTGCATCTACGGCAAATAACTTTTCAACTGGGAATGCGTCGACAATTTGAAGTATGTTTCCGTCTTCGCTACCAACTTCCAATCGAGATAGATGGTCTGCAACTTGATTCTCTAAATGTTTACGATCTTTTATCTCGACGTCAAATTCTTGCAATAGTAATATCCAGCATATCAATCTTGGTTTGGCATATTTTTCACAAAGAGATATCTCAATGCCGAATGATCAGTGAATATAGCAACCTTTGTGTCGATAAGATAGAAACGAAACTTGTCGAAAGCAAAGACTACAACTAGCAATTCTTTCTCTGTAGTGGTATAATTGAATTAAGCCTCTGTAAGAGTTTTGCTAGCATAATAGATGGCATGAAATATTTTTCCCTTCCGTTGTCGTAGAACCGCACCCACAGCAAAGTCACTTGCATCGCACATAACTTCAAAAAGTCGAGGCCAATTTGCTACAACAACAATGGCTACATTTACTAGCTTCTTTTTAACTGAATAAAGACATTTTTTTAACTGAATAAAGGCATTCAGACATGCATTGTTAAAGAAGAATTTTTTATTTTGTTCAAACAATAAGCACAAAGGCTTTGCAATTTTTGAAAAATCTCTAATAAACCTTTGGTAAAACCCCCGCATGTTCCAAAAAACTACGAATACCTTTCACGTTTGTTGGTGGAGGTAATTTCTCAATGATTTCGACCTTAGCTTTGTCTACTTGAATGCCTTGACTAGAGATGCGGTGTCCTAACACAGTGCCTTCAGTTGCCATGAAATGACATTTTTCCCAATTCATAACAAGATGTGTGTCCTCACAGCACTTCAGTACTTTACCCAAATTGTCAACGTAATGCTCAAAATTATTCCCGTAGACTGAGAAATCATCCATAAACACCTCTAAAGAGTCTTCGATCACATCTGAGAATATTGCCATCATGCACTATTGAAATATACGGGGAAAAGCGAAAGTACCAAAGGGGTAAGTGAAGGTTGTTTTCTCCTTATCCTCCGGTGCAATAGCAGTTTGATTGTACCTAGAATAGTAATCTAAAGGCAATAACAGGCCTTTCTAGCAAGCCAATCCAACATTTGGTTGATGAAAGGGAGTGAGAAGTGATCTTTCTTTATGGCCGCATTCAAATTTTGATAATCCATACAAACTCGCCATCCCGTGGAAATGCTTGTAAGAATTAATTCATCCTTATTCCTGAGAACCACAGTGATGCCACTCTTTTTAGGTAAGCATTGCACTGGACTTACCTAATTACTATCAGAAATTGGGTAAATAATTCCAGCATCAAGCCATTTTATGATTTCTTTCTTGACAACTTCCTTCATCTTCTCATTTAATCTTCTTTGTTGTTCAATCGATTCATTGCCTTCATATTCCAACTTAATCTTCTACATGCAAAAGGAAGGACTAATACCTTGAATATCGATAATACTCCAAACAATAGCTCATTTATGTTGCTTGAGAATATGAACCAATTTCTCTTCTTGAGTTACATCCATTTTTGCGGAGAAAATAACTAGAAGAGTATTGTGATCACCTAAAAAGACATATTTAAGATGATGAGGAAGTGGTTTCAATTCTTGAGTAGGAGCTTTTTCAATAGATGGTTTGAAAATTGGGTTGTTTTGTATGCTAGGTCTAAAGATTCAATCTGCCATCCATGTTAGAGTTTAAGATTATTAGCTTCAACCATGCTATCACAATCGTCTAAGGATTCGATATTAGATGTGACTGCAAACTCTTCAGAAAGTACTGTGCTTTTGTCATTGAATTCTTCCTGAATTAGATCATCTAGCACATCAACAGTATGACATTCTTGTTTATCCTTACATTGAATAGATTCAAAAACACTGAAGGTGACTTGCTCATCATTAAGTTGCATGGTTAGTTCAGCTTTATAAACATCAATAAGAGTTTGGTCGGTGGCTAAAAATGGTCGTCCTCAGATTATGGTAACCTCCTTGTCTGCCTCGCAGTGAAGTATGATAAAATCAGTCAGAAAAATAAATTTATCCACACGAACTAAGACATCTTTTGTTTGCCCTTTAGGTCGAGCCAATGATCGATCGGCTAGTTATAATGTCACTGCAGTAGATTTTATATGACCAATTCCTAACTTTTTGAAAGTTGATAGTGGCATTAGGTTAATGCTAGCTCCCAAGTAGCATAAAGCCTTACCCAAATAATGATTACCAATTGAACATAGGATGGTAAAGCTCCTAGGATATTTCAATTTAGGGAGCAACTTGTTTGTCAAAACAGCATGCAACCTTCTGTGAGTGCAATAATTTCAATATCAGTGATCTTTTTCTTCATGGACAAGAGGTATTTCATAAATTTCCCATAACTCAGAATTTGTACAAGAGCGTCTACTAAAGTAATGTTAATCTGCAGTTGCTTTAGTGTGTCCAGGAATTGTTGATATTGCTTGTCATGCTCATTCTTCCTGAATCTTTGTAGGAAGGGTAAAGGTAGAGATATATCTGCTTGCCGTGACATCTTTGATTGCGTTGATAGTTTCGGAGGTCGAACATTAGGCTTATGAGCAACAATTTGTGGGACTTCTTTGTCTGATGCATCGAAAAATTCTTCAAATTCAACCTTCTCACCAGTGATCATGCCATTTGTATCCTGAGGTGCTATGGTAGAGTCTAGAAATGGTTTGCCAGTTTGTTTACCACTCCTAAGAGTGATAGCCTTACAATGTTCTCTCCCCCTCGGACTAGGATTTTTTGTGTCACTAGGTAATGAGCCTGGTGGTCGAATATTCAGATTTGAAGCAACTTGTCCTAATTGTGCGTCCAATGCTCCAATAGAAGCTGAATTCCCTTGTACGATAGCTTCCGTGCGAGTAATATGCTCCCGCATTAATGCCTTAAGAGTTACTAATAGGTCAAAAGTAGAAGCTTGAGTGTACGGTTGTTGTCGATGTACCTGAACATGTTGATTTGTTATTGAAGAGTGTTGTGGCTGCATTAGATTTTGGTGGGATGTGTCTGGCTTTGTTGCAGATACATCTGTGTGTGTTGATTGTATTTCTGCTATTGTGAATTATAATTCCCTTGCCTGGGATGATAATTGCCCTAAGTACTTGTATTCCCATTTCTGAATGTCACAACATTTGGTTTAGTATCTTGAGTTCCCCAAAACTGTTGGTTGCATGTAGATTTTTTGTAATAGGTATACCTATAAGAATTGTTGCGGATGTTACTAATATAACAAACATTCTCTGCATGTTGTAGACAATCTTCATAGCTATAGTTGTCACTACAAATCTCACAACAAAAAGTAGGAACATCAACTTCCTGAGTGACTTGTATAGGTGTAACTCCACTAGTCCCTTGCATATTTTTAATCATGTTTGTGAGAGAAGAAACTTGAGCACATACTGCAGTTATTGCATCTAATTCAATAACTCTTAGAGTATTTTTTGCTTGTGCAGCTCTAGGAATAAGGAAATAATTGCATCTTCAAGGCATCATCAGGAATGTTTTGTTAACTAAAGGAATCATAGATCAATAAAAAGGATTTAAGATGTTCTCTCGCATCTTTATGTGGCAGTCCAGCATTTTGTCCATTAGAATTCAACATTTGAAACATTATTGGTGTGCATTCTTCAATAGTATAGGTGTGCATTCCTTAAAATTATTCGGTCCCTGTACGTACAACTTTGTTATACCAGACTGAACAGCTCACGCAATTTTAGCTTTTATTCAAAGAGCTGTCAAGTGCTACGACAATTTTGGACGCAATCTGGGATTAACTTATGTAGCAACATTAATGCAAAAAGATAGTAAAATTAAGAATAAAATAGGCTAGGATTCACTGAGTTATAAAATGCAATTTACTAAACTGAAAATGCTAAAATATATGCTAAGGATAACTAAATGGGAGCAATTTAATCAATAAGTAAGGGGGAAAACCTATGTTCTTTCTAGTGTTATCATGAGCTATCTTGTTCACTAGCTGAATGTGTGAAATGTGCCTTATCTCTATTGAAATACTCAACTTACCAATGGTGGAATACTTTGGTTTCATTTTTGCTGAGAGAGTGTATAGATTGAGAATTCTTCCAAGCCAAGTTCAGAAAGAAATATATAAGCCAAAGGTTTCTTGATCAGAAACGCAAAGGGTTCCTTGAACTTAAGCAAGGTCATATGTCATCATATTAGTATGAAAGAGAATTCATCAGGTTGAGCAAGTATGCCCGAGAATGTATTCCAACTGAGGTTACTATGTGTAAATGGTTAAAAGACGAGTGAAACAAGGATATAAAGCTTCTAGTCAGGAATCTCAAGCTTAAAGAATTTGTTATTTTAGTTGATAGAGCACCTAAAGCTGAGGATCTTAGTAAAGAGAAAAGAAAAGCTGGTTTTGAAGCTAGAGACTCAAAAAAGAGATCAACTGGGAAGTCATATCAGTCATCGTCAAACAGATTAAAAGACCACCATAACCATTCAACTGCTTCAGTGGGATATTCTAGTAGAGATCGAGGTAAACCACATGCGAGTTCTAAAGCTCAAGCTATGTCAGTTGCGAGTGTTGGCAGTGTTTAAGCCAACAAGCCTAATTGTGAGTGATGTGGACAACAACACTTTAGTGAGTGCCGGATGAAGGACAGAGCCTGTTTTAGATGTGGTTTGCATGACCACTTTATTCGGGATTACCCTGAGTTACCTAAGAAAGAAAAGATTCAGATTGTCTGATCGAGTAATACAACTGCGAGAGAGAAACCGCCGAGAAATCCTAGAAAAGTGGATATCAATTGTATTGTAACTAAGGACTCAACTGTGAGGTCTGAGGCACGAGCACCAGCTAGAGCTTATGTGATCCGTGCGTGAGAGGAAACTTCTACTCTGGATGTTATTACTGGTATTTTCTTCTATCTTTGACACTAATGCTACTACTTTGATTGATACGAGATCCACCCATTCGTATGTGTGCACGAATCTAGTGTCATGTAAGAGTTTACTTGTTGAGTCCACTGAATTTGTGGTTAAAGTATCGAACCCCCTAGGTGAATATGTGCTAGTTGATAAGGTTTGCAAGAATTGTCCTTTGATGATTTGGGGTTATAACTTTCCGACTCATTTGATGCTATTGCCATTTGATGAGTTTGATGTGATTTTGGGCATGGATTGGCTGAGTTTACATGATGCAATTGTGAATTGTAGATGAAAGATTATTGTTCTAAAATGTCAAAATGGTGAAAAGCTTCAGATTGAATCGGATAGTTTGAGTGTGTTGCCAATGGTTATTTCGGCTATGTCAGCATAGAGACATGTGAGAAAAGGTTGTGATGCATACCTTGAATATGTACTAGATTCTAGTGTTTCTGAATTAAACTTGAATAAGTTCCAGTGGTTTGTGAGTATCGAAACATGTTTCCAGTAGAGTACTGCTGATTAGAGAGGTCGAGTTTGCCATTGAGTTAGTACCGGGAACATCATCGATATCGATAGCTCCCTATAGAATGGCTCCCATTAAGTTGAAAGAGTTGAAAGCGTAGTTACAAGAGTTTATAGATAAAGGTTTTGCTCGACCCAGTTTTTCACCTTGGGGTGTACCAGTTCTGTTTGTTAAGAAAAAAGACGGATCAATGAGATTATGCATTGACTACCCTCACCTCAATAAAGTTACAATCAAGAATAAGTATCAAATGCTGCGAATTGACGACTTATTTGATCAGCTGAAAGGTGCAACGATATTCTCTAATATTGATATGTGTTCTGGTTATTATTAGCTGCGAGTTAAGGATTCAGATGTGTCAAAAACTACATTCAGGAACAAGTACGGACATTATGAATTTCTTGTGATGCCGTTTGGTTTAACTAATGCACCTGCAGTATTTATGGATTTGATTAATAGAATTTTCAGATTGTATCTAGACTATTTTATTATAGTTTTCATCGATGATATTTTGATTGGCTCTCGAGATAAGTCTAAGCATACCAATCATTTGAGAATTGTATTACAAACCCTGCATGAAAAGCAATTGTTTGACAAATTTAGCAAATGTGAGTTTTGGCTATGGAAAGTCAATTTTCTAGGGCATATTTTCTCATCCGAGGGTATCAGAGTTGGTCCAACCAAAATTTTAGCTTTCGTTGATTGGAACCCTTCGAAAAATGTATCTAAGGTTAGAAGTTTTCTGGGTTTAGTCAGGTACTACAAAAGATTCTTCAAGGGATTCTCTAGGATTGCTACACCAATGACAAGATTACTACAAAAAGATGTGAAATTCGAGTGGTCTGAGAGGTCCTAACAAAGTTGAAAGCATTGCTAACCGAGGCACCAATATTGGTTCAGCCTGAATTGGGTAAAGAATTTGTGATTTTCAATGATGCACTTTAAATGGTTTAGGCTGTGTTTTGACGTAGGAAGGAAAAGTGGTAGCTTATTCTTCTAGGCAGTTAAAGCAGCATGAAAAGAATTATCCGACGCACGATTTGGAATTAGCAGTTATTGTTTTCATGTTAAAAATTTGGCGACACCATTTGTACGATGAAAAATGTCACATTTTGATAGGTCACAAAAGTTTGAAGTATCTAATGTCATTGAAATATTTGAATCTAAGACAGCACAGGTGGCTCGAGTTATTGAAATATTACGATCTGATTATTGATTATCATTCGGGTAAAGCGAATGTAGTTGCTGATGCTCTAAGGAGAAAGTCTCTATTTGCCTTACGAGCAGTGAATACGTAATTGATGTTGTCTAATGATGGTTTGATTCTAGTTGAATTGAAAGCCAAACCATTATTTTTACGACAGATTTGTGAGGCTCAGAAATATGATGATGTGTTATTAGCTAAACGAAGATTGAGTGAGTCAACTCCTAATTTAGATTTTCAAATTGGGTTCGATGATTGCTTAATTTTTAGAGGCAGAGTTTGCGTACCAAGGAATTCAGAGTTAATTTAGAAAATTTTACATGAAGCTCATAATGGTAGCTTGTGTGTTC
Organism: Gossypium turneri; assembly: GCA_008044935.1. Classification (NCBI taxonomy): domain Eukaryota; kingdom Viridiplantae; phylum Streptophyta; class Magnoliopsida; order Malvales; family Malvaceae; genus Gossypium; species Gossypium turneri. The sequence goes on along the minus strand of CP032572.1, from coordinate 19,433,371 downwards.
ATCTTGGTAGCACTAAAATGTACAATGATTTGAAACAAATGTATTGGTCGTCAGGTATGGAGCGAGAGATTTTTGACTTTATATCGAGATGTTTGGTATGTCAGCAACTTAAAGCTAAAGATCAGGTACCTTCTAGTTTGTTATAGCCAGTGATGATACTAGAATGAAAATGGGAGCATGTTACGATGGACTTTGTATCAGGATTACCCATGTCTTCGAGAAAGAAAGATACAATCTTGATTGTCATTGATCATCTGACAAAGTCTACACATTTTATTCTTGTACATACAGATTATTCTCTTGAGAGATTTGCTGAGCTTTATGTTTCTAAAATTGTTAGATTGCACGAGGTGCTTGTTTCTATTATTTCGGATAGAGATTCGTAGTTTACATCATGATTTTGGAGCAAGCTACAAGAGGCTCTAGGTACGCGGTTACATTTTTAGTACTGCATTTCATCCACAGATAGATGGTCAGTCTAAGCGAGTAATTCAGCTACTCGAGGATGTGCTTCGTTGTTGTGTGTTAGAGTTTGATGGCAACTGGGAGAAATATTTACTGTTGAATGAGTTCGCGTACAATAACAGTTATCAGTCGAGTATAAAGATGGGACCGTATGAAGCATTGTATGGTAGTAAATGCCGAATTCCGTTATATTGGACAGAGCTCAGAGAGAAAAAGATTCACGGGGTTGATTTGTGTAAACTGAAAAATATATAGCATTTTTCCTATATAATTCATCACCTTTTTACTTAAATTTGTTGTTAAAACCAAGTAATTGTTTAATAAATTAATGAAATATGTGAAAATATTAAAGTAGGACATATAAATTTTTAAAATGTCATTTTATACTTTATTATATAGTTTTCATGCATAAAATGGCTTATTTTATATTAATTTGAGCATATTATATTTTTAAGCTATAAAGTGGGCCATGCATGATTAAATTAAATAATAAAATATAAAGTTATATTTAATAATTCATTTTTAATATGTCTTTAATAAATTGGGTTTTAATTAATTAAGTAAATTGATTAATTAAAGTGGTTAAATTATATTATTTGGTCATTTAAACTATCTACTATTTTTGGATAGGTTTGATAGTTTTCTTCTAAGTGCAAAACCGTCCAAATTGGGGACCAAGTCAACCCAATTTTTACCCGCACATGGATGTCATAAACCATTTTTTTGGTTTAATTATACAAAGTCCTTGGAGAGTTAAAGAAATTGGAGATTTTCCCGAAGATTTATTGATGATCGAGTCTTAGTCCTGAGTTGTTGTGACACTCAAATTTGACCAAAAATCAAGTAAAAATCAGCCACCTTTCCTCAATTCATGACTGGCCACTCTTGGAGGAAGTTTCAAAGGGTGGACACTCCTATTTGTAACAAACTAGCTCCCTTGCCTCACTTATAAATAAGAGCTCATTTCTCACTTTTTCAATCATCCCCTCCATCATCTCTCACTCATTCATCATTCTCTCAACTCTCTTAGCTACCTTTCCCCCTCATCATCCTTGCATAAGGATTTTAGCAATTAAGCCTCTTAAAGAGCCTTTGGTCGGCCACCTTGGAAAGCCATCAGCAAAGGAGCAAAGCAAAGGAACGAAGGAGCCTCGTCAGTCAGAGTCTTGGGTGACTGCCACTCTGAATTGGGTTTAATCTTTCTTTTCTTTAAATTTAATTTAAATATGTTTGCTATGTGTGCTTTGTTCTTGTTTACAACAATAATAGCTTAATTTTATTTAAGCTAGGATGATTATTTTGATTAAATAACATTTATTTGATTCTTGCTTATAATGTTTGTGCCTCAATCGATCATGTTTTCAATTAAAATCAAGTTTGTATTTCATTCATACGTGATTGAAATGCACTTGCATTAGCTGAGCGATCCTAACCGGACGACAGCTAGTGGACGCATAATTGAAATGTGCATGCTCAATTTAGATCCTAACCCGATTAAATTGTAGGTTGCATAACAACTCTAACCAAGTTCTGTTATCTGCATAGTTTTTAGATTTGTGTGATTAAATTGTTTCAAACCTAACATGTCCCTGTTACCTCACACGAATGCTAAGAAACCCTTAGTAAATAAGGATCAGTAAAATTCGTATTTACTAAGTAAAGGATTTCGAAAGGACTTAATGTGGTTTCCAAACTCATGAAAGATTGAGTTGCCATGGAATGTTTTTCCGAATGTTATTAAGCATGTTGATAATAAATTGAGTTTAATTAAAGTAATTGTCCTAGTTTATTTATGTTATAATTATTGCAAATTGTTCGCATACTTAGGATAATTTGCATTAGGGATCATTGCATTTAATTTAATATATTATAATCACCACTTTTCATCTATATTGTGTTTTTATTTATCAAATTGCTAATATAATTTTACAAATTAAGTGACTTAGCACAAATACAATCCATATGGAGATGATAACTCGATACTTACTTATCATTTGATAACGACTATGTACACTTGCACAAACCTGAGCGTTACAAGTTTTTGGCGCCGTTGCCGAGGATTGTCACCTGTTGCCATAGTCATTTTTTTTGTGAAATTATTTATTTTCAATTTGATTTGTCTCTAGCATTACTAACTTATTCTTTTTAATTTTTGCGATTTTCTTCTCAAGTGTTTATGAGCATAGATCGAATTATCGATTTACTCCCTGTAGACCCTGAAACTGAGTGAACTTTTAGACAAAGAAAATAAACATCTTAAAGACAAGTCAAGATGGACCTTGGAAATCAGAATCAAGTCCAAGGTAATGAAGCCGATCATGTACGAAATCCTATCCTCATTGTCGATGATAGGGATCGATGCATGAGACAATATGCTGTGCCACTTTTCAGTGAGCTAAACCTAGGAATTAGAAGGCCGAATATTGAGGCAACCCAATTTGAGTTGAAACCAGTGATGTTTCAAATGCTATAAACGGTGGGCCAATTTAGTGGTATGCCCACGAAAGATCCACATCTCCACCTTCGATTGTTTGTGGAGGTGAGTGATTCATTCAAGATAGTCGATGTGGCTGAAGAAGAACTGAGGTTGAAGTTTTTTTTGTACTTGTTGCGAGACCGAGCAAGAGCATGGCTCAATTTATTGCCACCAAGTTCCATATCTACATGGCAAGAATTAGCAGAGAGATTTTTGGTTAAGTATTTCCCACCTAGCAAAAACGCTAAGTTAAGGAACGAGATCACAACTTTCCAATAATTGGATGACGAGTCTTTATATCAGGCTTGGGAGCGATTCAAGAAGTTACTTCATAAGTGTCCTCATCATGGGATTCCTCATTGTATCTAGTTGGAGACATTCTATAATGGTCTCAATGCACATACAAGATTGATGGTAGATGGTTCCGAAAATGGTGTAATTTTGTCTAAGTCTTATAATGAGGCTTATGAGATTATCGAGAGGATTGCAAGTAATAATTATCAATGGCCAACAAATCGAACAACTTCAGGAAGATGTGTAGCCGGAGTTCTTGAAGTTGATTCTCTCACTTCGTTATCAGCTCAGGTGTCGTCTATTTCCTTTATGTTAAAACAGTTAAATGTTAATAGTACAAATAATTTTGCAGCTCAGCCACCAAGTCTGTTTGAAGTAGTTTCCTGTGTGTACTGTGAGGAAGGTCATTCTTTTGAAAATTTTCCATAAAATCTCGAGTCAGTGTACTGTGTGGTGAACCAATATCAAAATAGGAGTGGACAAGGACCCCAGTCCAACATCTACAATCCTTCATGGCATAATCATCCTAACTTTTCTTGGAGAAACCAAGGAAATAGACCCAACCAATCTCAAGGGTTTAATTAGCAATCTCCAAAATCACCTCAAGCTGAGGCATCAAATAGTTTGGAGAACTTGTTGAAATCATACAGGGAAAGGAATGACGCTTTGATCCAAAGCCAAGCGATAACACTAAAAAATTTGGAAATCCAAATGGGTTAGTTAGCTACGGAGCTTCGTAATAGACTGCAAGGAACCTTGCTGAGCAATACTGAGAATCCAAGGAATTTGGGTAAAGAACATATCAAGGTAGTGGCATTGCGAAGTGGTAAGACACTGGAACCTTGATTGATTGATGTCGATGATGAGTATGTTGAAAATGAGGGAAGTCAACCAGATGTTGAAGTTCCTACACCAAAAGAGTCAGAATCAGTAGAGACTGATAAGGTAAATCCTAACCTAGTAAATTCAGATATTTTAACATAATCTTTGGATGCAGATTTACCTACTGAAAAAAGTTGTCCGGTTCAACCGAACGTTCCATCACCTCCATATCCGTAAAGATTGCAGTAAAATAAGCAAAAATAGGAGGTACAATTTAAAAAGTTTTTGGATGTTCTGAAGCAGTTACACATCAATATTTCATTGGTGGATGCTTTAGAACAAATGTCGAATTACATGAAGTTTATGAAGGATATACTGTCCAAGAAAAAACAACTAAGTGAGTATGAAGCTGTTGCCTTGACAAAGGAGTGCAGTGCGTTCCTGTAGAACAAACCGCCACCAAAATTGAAAGAACCAGGAAGCTTTACTATACCCTGTAACATTGGTGAATCTTATTGTGGTAAAGCTTTGTGTGACTTAGGAGCGAGTATCAACTTGATGCCTAAGTCTATTTTCAAGATGTTAGGGATAGGTGAAGTAAGACGTACAACTGTGACGCTTCAGCTAGCAGATCGATCTTTAGCATATTCTGAAGGAAAAATCGAGGATGTTTTGGTAAGAGTGTAACACCCCAAACTCGGCCTAGAAGTTAGGCCCGAATCTGGCGTGTCACATTGAACTGTTTTTCGAAAACCATGTGTTCATTGAAAATCCTTCTTGAAATTTTAAACTTTTTGCCATTTAAAACTTGTATAAAACCTTAGTTAGCGTTTGTCTATTTTCAATCGAGGTTTATTAAAAATTTATTACCTTCAAAACCTTATTGTTGCGGAAGCTTAATTTAAACAAATGATTTACGAAAACGTGATATTTAAAAATTGAGTTGCGAAAACGTAGCATTTTAAAATAGTTATTATTTTGCAAAATCGAGTTCTACTTCTAGCAGATAAGAATCACAATCAATAAAATCCCGAAGTTAAAATCCAAAAATTTTAGAGGGCTTATTATAACCCAAATCAAAATCAAAGTGCTTTAATAACTGCACAAAAAGAATAAAACTTGTGCAGTTGTGTGGCCCTCTCCGAGTCCCTCGCAGCTCCGAACCTTCTAACGCTGGGGATTACCTGAAAGGTTAAAAACGGGGTAAGTTTGCAAAAACTCAGTGTGTAATCCCCTTATTAAAGAAACAGTCAGTATACAGAAACAGATTTAGTCTATGCCTGAGCCCTTTAATAGTAACAGTACAATGTGGGCCTTAGCCCAATACAGTAACAGTGGCAATTGGGCCTTAGCCCCCATCAGCCTCGTTGGGTCTGATCCCATAACAAATGGCACATATCACATATATCTGGGCCTAAGCCCATCTCAATATCAGAATTAGTATATGCAATGCATAAATACCCATACCAACCTGCACTCCGTCTCCTGTCCAACCCTACATTCCTGTGGGGATTAAATCGACCAACCTATCCCTACACTCCTCATGTAGCACCAGTTGCGACACTAACCAATATTGCAGCAGAGCTACCAGTTAACAGAACTGCTAAAAGCCATACACTTCCTCCGTCAATATTAACCTAACCCCATGCAGGATGACATGCCATAATAACATACGTGAATGCAAGATGTCATGCTCAGTATTAGTCATATCATTTACAATTAAATAATTAGACCATAGCAAAAATCAGTCATTTACCTTATGGGGGTATTTTAGTACTTTTACCATTTTAGGGTATTTCAGTAATTTTACTCTTCGGGGGTATTTTGGTAATTTTACCTTTGAGGGTATTTCGATAATTTTACCCATCAAGGGTATTTCGATAATCTTACCCTTTCAGAGTATTTTGGTTATTTAACAACCTTTTCGAAGGTCTACAATCGCCTCGAGCGACACAGATATCCTAAATGGTCATAACGGTGTAAATGGGCCCAAGTGGGCCCACACGCTCGTGTGGCCCACTAAGCCCAAAACTACCATTGGCCATGCAATCATCATGGCCGGCTCATTATTTCCTATCAATCCACGAAAATTTTACTCGCGTAGGGCCCACGGGCCTATTAGGCCCACTTGGCCCATTCCGATCCACTTGGCCCAGAAATGGTCTAAGACCACGAGATCGCTCGTGGTGACCTCTATCGTTGTATCGACTTATCAACACGAGCGTTCATGCGCTCGTGTGATAGCCATAGCTGTACTTTCGGCCTTTCAGCTCTTCGGCATTTCGGGATTTCGACATTTGCCCATATATGATTGGAGTGGTCTGTACACACACCTTGTTGAAGAAAAACGCAGTAGCCCATGAGCATAGAACCTATATTTGATTAAGGTATTCGGTTAGCCATTCCATTAACGTTCACAACACTTAAACCCAAATCGTCACACTACTCACCTTGAATGAATGAGAATTGCTTAATGCCCTTGGATCGCCAATTAAGACTCGATCTTAAGAGCTCACTGATTATTTTCCTGAACAAAGAAACCTAGAAGTCTGGGTTGTTTAAAAGAATAAGACTTAAGACCCCAATATTAAAATGCAGCACCATCGATGAACAAGCCAACTTACCCACTTCAAAAATTCAATTGAAAGATGAAAGGAGAAACTTGAATGCCTCTGCACTTCCGAGGAACCCCCTTGAACCGCAATGAGTGTAGTACTTGAGAAATGAAATAACAAGCGGTCAATAAAGTTATTTGATTTGAGAAAGAATAGAGAACACAGGTGCATTCGGTTTTAAAAGAAAAGTAATGAATAGCTTTTGATCACTTCCCGTTAGTCAGAACCTTTGTACTAGATCGACACAGAGAAGGATTAACCATAGTGATTTTCAGCCAGCCTAGAATAGAAGATGAACAGAAGTTAAAAGAAGAAAAACAAAAGGAAGGATCGACTAGGCTATGAAGGAATCCGCTTGCAGAAGAAAAGAGGTAAAGAAAAAAATAAATGTTAGGTTCGACCAAGAAGAGAGAAAGTGAATGGAAAAGATACAAAAAAAGAATGACCAAAATGGTCAGTTTCAGTTTCGGCACTAGAAAAAAAGAAAGAAAAATGCAAAACACCTAAATGCTAGAGAGAAAATTCGGTACGTATACACTTACTAATTACCGAAATGCATACTCCAAAGTCTCCCTTAGCAGATTTGGCAACAACCTTCTACAACTCGAACTCCCCTTTTTCATCCTAAAATCACTCCTCCAATCCTCTCCTTGAAATCCTCCATGATCCACTACTTAAATCACTCATTTGACCCATTCAAACTCTCCAACACAGGGTTCAAATCCAATACCAACTCTTGCATCCACATGAGCAAAATAAATAATCCCATTTGCATGCAGTAATACTTGAACCTCTGACCTCCTTACCACACCTATGACGCCACCTCCTTGCCACACCTGTGTTGCCACCTTGCCACTACACCACAGACTCTTTTTGTGTCACAAAACAAGCACTATTACAAATAAGGCCTAAGGGCCAGTGTCCAGGTTCATTTAAGAGAAAACTAAAATAAATTGCAAGAGCCAAGACTGGAACCCAGGCTCCCTTGTAACCTTAATGATGCCACAATCACTAGACCACAAGCTTCCTTATGACATTTTTCTAACACAATAATTTAAAAGACCTACATCCAAGCATCCATGGTTTTATCCACGTAAAACCAAAATTTTTGCTAAAGCCTAGGTTTGAACCCATGACTTTTCCAACTCCTCTTAAGACCCTTAACCTCAAGGCCCAATACTTCTAGGCCCAAAATTTAGGGTGTTACAAAGAATCGATAAATTTATTTTTCCTACTGATTTTATTATTTTAAATTTTGAAACAGATAAGGAAGTGCCAATTATCCTTGGGAGACCTTTCCTAACCACGGGAAGAACGTTAATTGATGTGCAGAAAGGCGAACTCACCATGCAAGTTCAAGACGACCATGTAACTTTTAACATTCTTAAAGTGATGAAATTTCCTAGCCCGACAGAAGAGTGTTTAGTTATGAATGAAATAGAAACCTTGGTTTCTATGGAAATCAATTTTGAGGAAGATCCGTTGGAGAAAGCCTTAGAGTTTGACCCTTTGGAGGATGAAGAAGGCTAAGAAAACATGGCTTTGATGGAAGCCAATCCGAGAAATTTTATTCAATCCACACGGTTTGAACCGTTGGAGTTAGAAGTTCGAGAATTTGTGAAACCCAAGTTGTCAATCGAAGAACCACCTACACTCGAACTAAAGGTACTTCTTTCCAATTTGAAATATGTTTATTTAGGTGACTGTTCTACTTTGCCTATGATTATTTTAGCAAAACTAATGAAAGATCGGGAGGAACAACTAATTGTTAGTTTAAGTAAATTTAAGAAAGTAATTGGTTGGACCATAGTTGAAATCCAAGGTATAAGCCCTTCTTTTTGCATGCATAAAATCATTTTAGAAGAAGGTGAAAGAGCTTGAATTGATGGGCAAAGGAGGCTTAATCCTATTATGAACGAAGTTGTGAGGAATGAAGTGATCAAATGGTTAGATGCAGGAATCATCTATCCTATATTAGATAGTTCGTGGGTAAGTCCGGTGTAGTATATGCCAAAGAAAGGTGGAATCACGATTGTTGAAAATGAGCGCAACGAATTGATTCCAACAAGAACTATTACTGGTTGGAGAATCTATATTGATTACAGAAAGCTAAATAAAGCAATTCGGAAGGATCATTTTCCATTACCTTTTATGGATTAGATATTAGATCAACTGGCAGGTAATGAATTCTACTATTTTTTAGATGGTTATTCGGGATATAACCAAATAGTTGTAGCCTTGGAGGACTAACATAAAACAACCTTTACTTGTCCATACGATACGTTTGCTTTTAGGCGAATGCCTTTTGGTTTATGCAATGCACCTGCAACTTTTCAACGATGCATGATGACAATATTTACTAATATGGTTGAGAATTTTGTTGAGGCTTTCATGGATGATTTTTTATTTTTGGTAACACTTATGATATCAGTTTGAGCAATTTGGCTAAGGTACTGAAGAGATGCGAAGAGACGAATCTTGTCCTTAACTGGGAGAAATGTCATTTTATGGTTAAGGAAGGGATTATCTTAGGCCATAGAATTTCAAAGAAAGAAATTGAAGTCGACAAATCAAAGGTGGACGTAATTGAAAGATTATCAGCCCAAATTAATGTGAAATGAGTCAGAAGTTTTTGAGGCCATGCCGATTTTTACCGAAGGTTTATCAAGGATTTCTCAAAAATTTCTAAGCCGCTGTGTTTGTTGTTAGAGAAAGATACAGTGTTTGATTTCAACAAAACATTTTTAGAAGCTTTTGAAGAGCTAAAAAAATGGTTAATCTCTGCCCTAATAATCATTACACCCGATTGGAGCTGTGATGGGTCAAAGAAAAAATAAAGTGTTCCACCCTATTTAATATGCAAGTAGAACCTTGACGGGAGCCCAACTCAATTATACGGTAACTGAAAAGGAACTATTTGCTATACTTTTTCTTTTGACAAATTTCGCTCATATCCTATAGGGACCAATGTTACAGTATTTACTGACCATGCGGCCATTAAATACTTGCTTACGAATAAAGATGCAAATCTGAGGCTAGTTCATTGGATACTTTTACTCCAAGAATTTGACCTTGAGATCCAAGACAGAAAAGGTGTTCGAAATCAAGTAGTTGGTCATCTGTCGAGGCTAGAGCAAGATGAGGTAACCCGATCACATGCTCCTACTAACAAGAATTTCCCAGATGAGCACTTATTTGAGGTAAGTCAAATTCATGAAACACCTTGGTTTACTGATTTTGCCAATTATCTTACATGTGGAATAATTCCTCGAGAAATAACATACCAACAAAGGAAGAAATTTCTTTATGATAGTCGGTATTATCTTTGGGAGGATCCGTTTTTATTTAAACAGTATGAAGATGATATAATCCGAAAGTGTGTAGCTGAAAGTGAGATTGCTGAGATCTTATATCATTGCCATTCATCTCCAAATGGGGGACACTTTGGTGGTTCACGTACTAAAACAAAGATTTTGCAAGCAGGTTTCTTTTGGCCTACACTATTTAAATATGCTTACGCTTATGTAAAGAACTGCGATACGTGCCAAGGAACAGAAAATATATCAAGGAGGAATGAGATGCCCTTAACAAATATTTTGGAGATTGAATTATTAGACTTATGGGGCATTGACTTCTTAGTCCCGTTTCATTCTTCGTATGGGAACAAATACATCTTAGTTGCTGTGGATTATGTATCCAAGTGGGTTGAAGCTAATGCATACCCTACAAATAATGTTAAGGTAGTCATGCGATTCCTACATAAACATGTGTTTACACGATTTTGGGACACCAAGAGCTATTATTACTGATGAAGGGTCTCACTTTGTTAACAAATGGCTTAAGTAGTTGCATGAAAAATATGATGTAAAGCACAAGATTGCTACACAGCTTATCACCCCCAGTCCAATGGGCAAGTTGAAAGAGTGAACCGTAAAATCAAAGGTATCCTTGAAAAGGTAGTACGCCCTAGTAGAAAAGATTGGTTTCGAAGGCTTGATGATGCATTATGGGCCTATCGAACAACATTTAAGACTTTGTTGGGAATGACTCCTTGTCGGTTAGTATTTGGAAAGGCATGTCATTTGCCATTAGAGTTGGAGAATAAAGCTCACTGGGTTTTGAAGCAATTAAATTTTGATCTAAAGCAGACCGGTGAGAGAATGATGTTATAACTGGACGAGTTGGAAGAGCTAAGGTTGTTTTCCTATGACAATGCCAAAAATGTGTAAAGAAAGATCAAAGAGATGGCATGATACTCATATACAACTTCACAAGTTTAAAGAAGGTTAGAAGGTGTTGTTGTTTAAGTCAAGGTTGAAGTTATTTCCTAGGAAGCTAAAATCCCGATGGAAAGGACCCTATACCATCTACCGAGTTTATCCTTACGGAGCTATTGAATTATATGACAATTATGGAAGTACATTTAAAGTTAATGGTCAATGTCTCAAACATTACTAGGATGGTGAAGATGAGCGAATTGAATCCTCGCTCATCTTAACAGACCCTTAATTTTTCTTGAACTCATTGTGTAAATAAATAAATAATTAGAACATATAAACCCCTCTTTATTCTTCTAATTTTCATATCCCTCAAAGCAATTTACTTCCACCCAAAAAATCCCTAAATCTCTTCTTTGTGCCGTCAACCTTAAATCTCGAAAGAAACCCTAGCCTTTTTCTTTCTTTTTGTCGAAATTCCTTATTGCTGCTGCAAAGAGATCGCCACCGCACCATCCTTGCTGTCGTAAGATTTTTATCGTAGCAAGTTATACCAACTTTTTCGATTTCTCTTTTCTCTCTTGTGTAGAAACTCTGCTAAATTTTTGGGAAAATACCATGTCTCGCAAAAGAACTAGATCGTCAATGACTAATCCTAAAAACCCGATTGTGGTTGATGAAGAAATGAAAGAGCGATTTGATTCAATTTTCAAGCATCAACCTATGATGTCAGAAAAAGGTTTCAACCTGAAGAGCAATGATGTGATGGTTGTTCCTGTGCCAATTAGAAAGATAATCATTGCTATCAAATGAGAACGATTTTGTGATGCTCATACACTTCTCGATTATGAACTAGTTCGAGAATTCTATGCTAGTTTGACTACGCAAGATGCTACTGAAGTCATTTTTTGAAAGAAAAAGGTACTTCTTACTTCTAAGTCCATCAATGATTTGTTTAATTTACCTGATGTTGAAGAAGAAGAGTACTACCCTATGTGAGCAATATCAATTGGGATTTTTTTATCAAGTGCTTAACGTTATGACAAATCCGGGATCCCAATAGATTATAAGAAAGTATGAGAGCCATTCTTGTCGAAGAGAATACTTAAAACCAGTAGCAAAGGTATGGTTTTTTTTGTGTTCGCCATAGTTTTATGCCTATCTCACACAGTTCCACCATCTCGATGGAACGGATGCTCTTGTTATATGCAATTTTGACAGAAAAGTCCACTAATGTTGGGAAAATTATCCTCAAGGAGATTCATGATTGTGCTAAAAACAAGAAAGGAAGTGCTTATTTCCCATCATTGATCACTTCACTTTACTTATGGGCCCGTGTTAAAACACAAGCAAATCTGAAGGGGCAGTATGTCCAAGGGTGTATTACAAGTCATGATCTTGAAAGGTTAGTAGAAAGATTCCATGAGTTGAACCAAGGGGAGCAAGAGGAACCAACTGAGCCAGAAATCGAATAGTCAACAAATAAAATAGAAACTGAAGCTGATTCAGTTATAGACACTGAAGAAAAAGAATTTGATAAGGAACCAAATAGTCCTCAACCAACTAAAGGAGCTGGAAACCCTAAACTTGGGGTTGAGCCAGAAGAAGAACCAATCAGAGTTGTTAATTTTGATGGATATGTGCAAATTCATGCACAATCAGCAACAAACTTACTAAAAATATGCAAAAATTAGATATGATTAAATTCGAAATACTTTTAAGAATATCTCTAATACTTTTTTTCCCGAGTTCTCGGATGCTATCTCTAAGACATGGACGGAAGAGACTGACGATGCAAGCGAAGATGGAGCTAAAGAAGACAAGGGGAATAAGTCAGAAAAATAAAAGGGGGGATTCTTGTCTTGTTATTTATTTAATTATTTTTAGGACTTTAGGAATTTATTTCTTTAGTAATTAGGATTTAATTTTTGCAAAATAAAACATAGCAAGCATGAATAAATACTTCTTTAGAAATAAAAAGATTAAGTGATGTGGCAATAGGAATGAACATTTCTAAGATTGGGTTATTAGGAAAGACTTGGTATTTAAGCAGTCTTAATGACTCACCTATCTTTCTTTACAACCCTACCTGGTGTTTAGTTTTCATTCATTACTTTATTCACGTAAAGGAAGGCAAAGTGATAGCTTATGCTTCTAGACAGTTAAAGCCACACGAAAAGAATTATTCAATATATGACTTAGAGTTGGCAGCTATTGTGTTTGCGTTGAAAGTTTGGTGACACCATTTATACGACAAAAAATGTCACATCTTTACTGATCGTACGAGTTTGAAGTTTTTAATGTCACAGAAAGATTTGAATTTGAGACAATGCAAGTGGCTTGAACTATTGAAAGATTATCATTTGATCATTTATTATCATCCGGGTAAAGCGAATGTAGTTTCTGATGCTCTGAGTAGAAAGTCTTTATTTTTTTTGTGAGTGATGAATATGCAACTGACATTACCTGATTGGTTCAATCTTAGCCTAGTTGAAAGTTAGACTGATGTTTTTATAAGAGATCTATGAGGCTTAGAAGTTTGATGACAAGTTGCTAGCTAAACAGACACAGAGCAAGTTAACTTCTGATATAGAATTTTATATTGGATCCGATGATTGTTTATTTCTCAAAGGCAGAATTTTTGTATCGAAGAATCCAGAGCTCATTCGGAAGATTTTACAAGAAGCTCATAGTTTGTTATCAAGTTGAAACTAAACATTAGGTACCTTCTAGTTTATTATAGCCTGTGATGATATCGAAATAGAAATGGGAGCGAGTTACGATAGACTTCGTATCGGGTTTACACTTGTCTCTGATAATGAAAGATGCAATTTAGGTTGTCGTTGATCATCTGACGAAATCTGTGCATTTTATTTCGGTATGTACAGATCACTCCTTTGAGAGATTAGCTGAGTTATATGTTTCTCAGATTGTCAGATTACACCAGGTGGTGGTTTATATTATTTTGGATAGAGATCTGCAGTTTACATCACGATTCTAGAAAAAGTTACAGGAAACTCTAGGTACTCGGGTGCAGTTTAGCACTACATTTCATCTTCAGACCAATGGTTAGTCTAATCGAGTAATTCAGATTCTCAAAGATCTGCTTCATTGTTGTGTATTAGAGTTCGAAAGCAACTGGGAGAAATATTTACCGCTGGTTGAATTCGTATATAATAACACTTACCAGTCGAACATAAAAATGGCACCGTATGAAGCTTTGAATGGACGTAAATGTCGAACTCCGTTATATTGGACTAAGCTTAGTGAGAATGATTCACGAAGTTGATTTGATTGATGAGACTTAAGAAAGAGTAAAAGTGGTTCAGGATAGTTTAAAAGCAACTTTGAATCGACAGAAATCGTATACGAATTTGAAAAGTAAAGACATAGAAGTTCAAGTCAGCGACAAGGTATTCCTGAAAGTATCGCCCTGGAAGAAAGTTCTTCAATTTGGTAGCAAAGGGAAGTTAAGTCTGTAATTTACCGGGCTGTATGATATTATTGAAAGAATCAGACAAGTAGCATATCGTTTAGCTTTGTCATTAGAGTTAGAAAAGACCCATAACGTGTTTCACGTATCTATGTTACAACGGTACCGATCTGACTCTTCACATGTTATTTCATCGGAGGATGTTGAGATTTAACATGATATGTCGTATAGCGAGGAACCGATTAGAATTTTGGCTCGAAAGGTTAAGGAATTGAGAAATAAGAGCATAGCTTTAGTAAAGGTTCTTTGGCAACATCACAGGATTGAGGAAGCCACCTGGGAACCTGAGGAAGCTATGAGAAAACAATATCTGAACCTCTTTTCTGGTAAGATTTTTGGGGATGAAAATTCCTAAGGGGGAGCGTTGTAACAGCCCATTTTCAGTGAAACCAGAACAGTGGTTTTGGGACCACAAATCTGACATTAAAATATTTATTTTACTATTATTTTAATGTGTCCAGCGTGTTAGTATTACCGTATAAAAAATTTGTTAAGAAATTTTACCATTTGAATACTTAATTTGATAAAAAGGGCTAAATCGTATAAACTGCAAAACTTGAGTTCTATAAGCTAAAGGTATTAAATGGCTATAGAACCTTATTGTATGAGTTCTTGCATGGTAATTAGACCATTAATGAAGTTTGTGGATGTACATGGCTTGGTATTAGTTAAATTTTTAATGTTTTAAAAGGGCAAAATGGTAAATGAGTAATTAAACTAAATTAAACTAAGTAAATAATGTTTATCTTCTTTATTTTCATCAAGGCAGCACCAAAATTTATTCTTTAAGCTATAGCTAGGGTTCGACCATCACTCTTTTGCTTGCATGGTGAGTTTTTAAGCCCCGTTTTAAATGATTTTTATGTTTTCAGTATCATTGTAGCTTAATCTAGCTAGCCTGGGGACTAATTTGTAAAACTATTGATAGATTAGGGTTTTCCCATGAATGAATATGTATTATTTTTGATGTTTTATAGAAGAAAATGGTTAGTTGTTGATAGATTAACAACTTTAGTCAAGTAATTTTTGATGAAATTGTTAAATGGGGATTAAATTGAAAAAATAGAAAATATTTATGCTAAAATTATAAAATAAATGAAATATAGAGCTTTCTAGGGACCTATATGAAATTTATCTATAGTGGGTTAAGGATGAATTGCATGAATTTTCATTTTATGAGCTAATGAGTAAATTGAAATTAAATCAAAATTATAGGGGCAAAAATGTAGTTTTGCTAAAATGCGAATTTGGTTTAAATTGAATAAAATAAGTATTGAATTGAGCTAAATTTATTCGTTTAGATCAAGATAAACCTTGTACGGCTTTAGATCGGGGCAGAGATAAAGTTTCGAAATAATTTCATCCGTACCTACGTTTCATCGTCTAGGTAAGTTCGTGTAATTAAATTGTACTTATACTTTCTTGATTGATTATACATGTGTTGTAAATTGCCATATATATATACCGATCACATATCCAACGATGTTACGTCAACTACTTAGCCCTGTCTGAACCTTAGGAATTCGTAGGATACAAATGACATGTCATTAGGGTTTACATGATTCGGGTGCTGGTCATGAACGTCTTACCAGTGGCTGAGGTCTGGCATGTGTTGTGGATACTCCATAGCTCATGTGAGCAGCATCGTGTAGTAAAGTTCCGACCCACAGCTCGTGTGAGTAGGTCCATTTTCACAGCCCGTATGAGCATACATGAACATGAATTCATGGACTACAATTATATGAGCTAGCACACTATATGTTGTCAGCTATCCCAAGTATCCAACGGTATTCTAAATGTTAAAAAGGCATTTTTCGGAAAGGAAATGGTAAGATTTTAATATGAACCAAAACATGAACACATGAGAAATTCAATGAATTGGTGATACATGATTTATAGAAAGTTAATGTCGATGATATATGTACATGATATATGTTTAAGGGTTAAGCTCATCCATGACTGTTGCTTATGTTATATGCTTATATGGCTAACATGTTTGGTGTAAATGATTAGATTTTGGCCAAGTTGTGGTTGGATTATGCCATGTTTAACTTACTTATTTTGTGATGAAATGGTAAGTTGAGTTTTACATTGTACAAACTTACTAAGAATTCATGCGTAGTCTGTGTTATTTTTTGTGTTTTTTAGTGAATCAGAAGCTCGTTCGGGTTGGAAGCTTGTCAGAGTTATATCACACTATCCATCGGCTAAATCGGTAGATTTCGGTGTTTCTAAATTTTGGTTATAATGACATGTATAGGTATTTTGTTTGATGATGTAGCCATTTGTTTTGGCTTGTGTTTTATGGCATTTTGGATGATAGAGTGGTATTAAGTTGGTAAGTATATATTTGGCCTTGTAATGGTTGTTATGTTGATATATGTATGTGGCCTTATGATGGTTGATTTTATAGTCCTTATGATGCATAGATGATGGAAGTTGAATATGGTCATTTTGGTATGAGGAATGTAGTTGGTACATATGGCTTATGATGCTGAATATTAAATGGTAAATTGGGTACTTGTGGATGTGATTTTGACATGTGAACAAAGTGGTAAGTTTTGGTTAAATTATGCAAATGTTTATACATGTTTAAATGTTGTATTTGGGGTGTCTTTAGGCATATTGGTTGAATGCTTATGTACCTTATTTGAATAGCTTGATTATGCATGTTTTTAGTGCAATTTGAAGGCTTGTTATATGTGGAAATTTGAATATAGGTATGTGGTTGAATGAGTGAGAAAAATGGCTTGAAAATAGCCTATTTTTCATCCACACAGGCAAAGACACGGGTGTGTGTCTTAGCCAAGTGTGGCACAGGGCCAGGCGAGATGGCCGTGTGTCCCCTGTAGCATTCAAAGGATTTCAAGTCACGTTACACAGCCTAGCACACAAGTTAGTGAGTTAACTTCGAAGGGTATACGGCCTGGCGCACAAGTGTGTAGCTTGGCCATGTGACCCAAGTTAGTGAGTTACACAGGCATGGGCACGGTCGTGTGTCCCTACTCTGAATGTCCACATGGCCTGAGACACGGGCATGTCTCTGGGATGTGTGAGTCACATAGCCTGGCCACAAGACCTTATGACCCCTACAGTTTTGAAAATTTTCATTGTTTTCTAAAAAATTCTTCAAGTTTTCGATTTAGTCCTGACTTGTGTCTAATGTGTTTTAGGGCCTCAAAGGCTCGTACAAGGGATGATATGCATATTATGGATTTGTTTCGCTATGAATTAAAATGTTTATATTTTTTCTTTGTTTTGTAATGAGAACTTTGGTAATGCTCCGTAACTCTATTCTGATGACGGATACAAGTTAGGGTTTTACACCTCAATTCTAATGAATTAACTATCAAATTTTAATGCGAAAGTGATTTTGTGAACCATTTTCTAAAACTATTTCTACGTTAGTATAAAATAGATTCTTCAAACACCATGTTCTCAATCACCATATGAAATCTCATCAACATACCATAATCCACACAACAATTCACCATAAAAATCAAGCATTACAGTAATTATAATATCACAGAAATAAATGTCCAAATAAATATCTAATGTCCATTACAATTGAATTAAACCTAGTCCCAATAATTGTCACAATGCCCCCTATTGTTTCTAAAGAATAATCCTTAAGCTACTACCTGTTAGAATGCTGGTACCCCTATAGTGCAGTAAAAATTAATAAAAACAATAATTTCAGCGATCCAACCCATGGATCCATGTGCGAGAAACGAATCGGGGTGAAATAATGGTTTCAAAATTACCGCAATTTCAATCTGAGTAGACAGCGACACCTTGGCAATAAGATCTTTGATCTACTATCGAATCAAGCCGCAACCTTTTATGATTTCGACCTCTGCAGAATCCACCCAGTTTGACAATGAACGGAAGAAAATCTCCAAAATTGTTTTGGAAAATACTTTGCTTGACGGCTGCTAGACCTCACAAGCAAAAAAAACGTTCTTTTTTAGGGTTTTCTTAATTGGTATATATATAAAATTTTTATCCGAACATAATAATTATAATTAAAATAAATAAATAAATATAATAATGTTTTAAACTAAAAATTATAATTACATTAATTATAACAATGATTTCGGTAAACTATATTTATTTAAATTTATATACGAACCAAATTCATATATTAATAGAACTATGTTCTCATTATGTGTACAACAACCTTGTACATATAATATGTTCGATATTTGATTACCCAATTAAATTAATTCTATAATTAATTTAATTCATGTGACAACCAAACATAATACCAACTATGTTTTATTCCGTTCATTTCAACCATAGGGTGTGACCCTGTAGGTTCTTGTAACGTTAGCAGTAATACTAGAACGATTCTAATGTTACAAACAATGAGTGGGATCTAGCAATGCATCATTGCTTCCTAAGTTACAAGAAATCATGATTCGACATAACCTTTTTGTGATTAACCTTTCATACATTAATCCTTAAGTCCTTTATCTCTGGATTGGACACAAGTCATGGAATAGTCACACTTGCATAGTCCATCCCATGTTCCTCGATATCTTGAGTAGACTATGATATACAAATAAGTATGACATCTCATATCAACTTATTTGAGCATGGCCATGCATTTCTAGTCTCACTCAATCAAGTGGCATAAGATATTACTCCCATTATGTAGGAGGGACTTATCCTATATTGTTCAACCATATCCCTCTACATAGATTGTGGTATATCCAACATCAGCCTTTATATAACAACCAATTACAGTGAACGTTTGATTGTATCAAAATATACAACTCACGATGTTGGGACAATGATGATCTCAAGTCTGAGGATCATATACATATTAATCACTATGAGTAATGTTGTGACAATTATATAATAATCCAAGAAACATACTCATAGTGGGTCATTCCAATATGTTGTTCTCTAACACACATATTCATGCATTGATTTTGACACTCCATACCAGTGACAACTCTTTATCATTAATCAACTACATGTTAGTCTTAATGCATTATTGCTGTCCTAGCGAACAATAATACTTGACTAATGACCTTTTAAGAATAATCATATTTTTTTCAGGACATTATTAAACAACAGTTTATTTATACACACAGAAAAGAAACTAAAATAATAATGGTAACGCCTTTTATTAATAAACATGATAAATCAAGCATGTTATTACAACCATCTTATGATAGATCTTTGGGCATACTCTTACACTACCGAGCCTTTATCTTAAATCGGCCTTGCACTCGCTTCTCAACTCCTCAAGCCGAAAAGTCTCTATACAGAGGGGTGAGGGTGTGAGCTTAAAAAGCTCAGTGAATGATGGTAAAAACAATAAGTAAATAAAACCCAATTCATGCATAAATCCAAGAAAATTAAGTATTGAAATTTTAGTCACAATATCACATATTATAATGATAATAACCTATGCTATTCCATGAATAAAATTCCAATTTAATACGGCATATGAAATCATAATTTAACTTATAAACATAAATTGATATTGGCATAATACATCCATGGCAAGATTGAAACATACGATCATACATTGGATAATCTGGTCTCCAATCTCCTACATATCAGAAACAATCCCGGGTTGAGTGGGCCGAAGCCACACGCTCCCTTATATCACCTCACAATCGTGTTGAGTGGAGATACAAGCTCAACACTCCCTTATTTTCTCTAAAAATCAAAAATTTTAGAGCCATATGCTCACAAATTACACATATAATGGTGAGTACTCACAAATCCTATAGCATGCCAACTATATCCAATGGATCCACCATGCAATGTTGCCAATACAATCATACATAAAAGGCATAAATTTGATGTTTAAGCACTTAAATTAATATCTAAAAATGCCATTCAAAGCATGTAGCTTAACAATTTCAACATCAATATAATTAAGCACAACAAATGCCTTTGTCCACGAATCTTAAACCAATCATAACACCAACATCAAGTGCTCAAAAATTCAGTAACTCATGTTATAATTAACAATCCATTCAATCCAAATTAATCATGCCAAAAGCTTAACACACAATTTTCCAAAAGCCATTTGCAATAATGCTCTTCTAAGATAAAATTAAATTTTGTAAATCCAACCAAATAAGATGCAATTAAGTCAATAAAAACACTATTTAAAACTTCAATTTAACCCATAACTAGGTAAATTTACCAATAGGCTTTAAAATCACTAACCTCCACACTTTGTTTTTCAAACAAAAGTGTGTTCAAATAGGTAAGTTTGAGCCTCAAATCCGGTTAGCATCACCGTCATCCTGGTGTGAAGCTTTAACAGAGACAAAATATGCATTACAAACTAAAATTAACATAAAGAAAGTCGAAATTTCATAAACTATACAAATATAAGTTGTTTCTCTAATTTACCTCACCTAAATTGCACAGTTAAGCTGAAACATAAAATTCATCAAGTAAACGACCTTCTCATCATGACGAACCACTTCTAAACTTCAATCCTAGTCCGTTAACATAAAACCTAAGTGTTAATTTCATCTATTAAACCGTTTTAAAATTTTTTGAAAAATCGACTGATCTTCTTGATTAAAAATGATTTTATCAAAATTAATCAACCAAAAGAGTTTGATCTCTTGTTTTCTGATTAAAAACTTCTTAATAAACATATTTTGAGCTTAGACTTCCATTAAAACTTGGATTCAAACTCAAAATCATGGATTCACCAATGTTGAGTTCCATGTTCAAGAAAGAAGAAATCAAAACTTGAAAATCTATTTTAATCAATTTAAATAGCAAATAATGTTTGAAAACAACTTAAAAATGACTTTAGAGTTGAGAATTACCTTCAATTGATCAAAAATCATCAATTTAGATGATTGAATCAAGATACTTGAAGAAGTTTCAGATGACTTATGCTGAACTTTAGAAAACTTTTATATAGAATTTAGAGAGAATTTTGAGAGAGTAAAAGTTTAGATCTATTTTCTAATATGTGTCTTATGAAAATGAGCAAAAAAACTGAGAGAAAAAATCTCTCAATTCAGGTGAAAATGATGTGCAAAGTAAGGTAGTTACAGTGTTTTTAAAATTGAAAACCCCCCACTTGATTTTAAATTCTCTCAATTAAACACCCATTTTAGTTTATTTTTCAATTCTAATTAGACTAAAAATATTTATTTTACTCAAAAATCATTTAAAACCATAAAATTAGTGTTTCTAAAAATATTTTTATTTTTTAAAATATTATTTATTAATTTTTAAATGAAATTAAGCTTAGTATGTTGGTTGCAGATCTATTTTCACTTGGAACATGATTAACTCTTAATTTTCACTTGGAACTCGGTAAACTTACCTGAAAGTACTAGACTTATTTTTAGGGCCTTACATGCTTCTTAACAGCTTAGTTATGTAAGGTTGCAGATCTTACCTTAAGAAGGAGTATCTCAAAGCCTAGATTCATATCTTCAACTCAACTTGGAGAATGAGAGCATTTCTCTTCATTTCTCCCCTTTTTATGAACAAAGATTACTTCTTGAAAAAGAAGGAGAAATGTCCCCCATTTCTTACTCAAGATACCTTGATATTTTACCTTTGTTCCTATGGATATTTAACATGTGTCCTAGTCCTAACAATCCACCAAATAAATGCTTGATAGCTGTAAAGAGACATGTATGTGAATACATATATTTACACAACATACCCTTAGGCCTTAATCCACATTTTGTCCTTAGTCCATTCGTAAGGGCGTAGTTGGTATCTAAACTAATCACACTTGGCGCGTCATGCCTTCTTGGCGACGACCTTACTATCCAAGTTTCCTTAATACCTTATCATACTTCTTTTTCTTAAAGACTTATTCCTTTCGAAGTTAGTTTCTCACCATAGTCCAATATTAGTTCCACTCCCACTTAACACGCTAAAAGCATCAGTGGGGCGGACAACACTTCATCCTTTGAAGTAACAATTAGTGTACTTATTAAGTTCTGAGCTCGCTTAAATACTGGGCATTACCCTACTTTTAAGGAAATCTTGTTCAAACATCATAGTCTCAGACTTAGCTTAAAGGAGTGGAATGCTTGTGGCTAAAGAAAAGAAAGAGAGAATATATTTTCTTCTTAAACTATCTTAAACACTTAACTCAACCTAAGTTTTATTGAAACTTGTTGATGTCACATCATTCATTGGGTGGTCTTGTCCAAATCTATAGTTTCGAAGAAAATTGAGTACCTACATTTGGTCTTTAACTATTTTAGGTCTCATTTGGTTGGTTCCTAACTATTGTTCCTTCCATCATGACTAGCACAAAGCCAACCTTATAAGATATTCTACACTGTTGACATAAACTCGCGACATAAAGATCGTTTCCCTTATCTATAATGGATTCTGCGTACTCTATGTGCCATCAAAGCTTTTGGGTGAATCCTTCCTAACAAGACACACTTCTTGACTACTATGTGCCAACCCATTGCTCACCAACAACAAGGCAACACAAGCGTGCTCAAAGGGTTTTCATGATTTAGTTCTAAAACTGTACATATTTGAAACTTATCTCATTCGTCTTATTTTCCTAAACAGTATCCAGACACTAAGGCTTCACTATGTAGGGTGTTACAGATCCTAATTATAGTATTCTATGTAGTACTACTAATTGTTAAAATGCCACCAGGCTTGCTCATGCATGCATCATAAACTGATACTCCACTTCTTTGGTGTAGTCCCTACATCATCCCTCCTGGCACAGTCTCTCAACATACTAACCTAGAACAAATATACACAGCGATAATTTTATATGAACTTATTAAGAAGAACACCATTTACCGTATTGATACATGCGCAAGATAGTTGATGATTAATGATGTGTATCTTACTATTCTTTGACATCTGTCTTACTTCTGGTGAATACTTCCCACATTCTAATCTTTTTGTAAACACTAGGTATCAAACTTTACTTTGAACCCATTTCTACTTCTCATCGATGATTCCAGTTCTTCGTTCGTATCTTCTAATCTTAATATTCATATATCCACTAAAATTTCATTACAATGACCAATGCAACCATTAAGTCATTTCATTTGCAAACTTAAACCATAATCAATAGCACAATCCCAAGTCATGAATGTACACAACCAAAGGAGGTAGATATATTATTCAAACATATAGATTTGAACATTAGTCTAGGACATCTTTATCTTGAAATTCCTTTATACCTTTCTAAATATTGAACATTAGTCTAGGACATCTTTATCTTGAAATTCCTTTATACCTTTCTAAATATCTTCAAACTTTTACCTTCAATTGCTTCTTACTTTTTCCATACTTAACTGGAATCTAGTAGATATAATACTATTCTAATTTCATTTGTCATACTTAAATGCCATACTAAAAAAGTGAAATTGTTTCATACAGAACCCTCTATACAGGAAATACCTTAGAATAAGCCACGAAGGTACCTCTTTTAGATCACACCAACAAACATTCCTTTACAAATTTACAACAATGGCAGTTCTTTCAAAGTACGCCATAAATGAAGTTATTTTACTGTTGCGTTTACCATATAGATTTGTCTAAACTCACATTACGTGTGGTTTTCCGATCATCGACCTGGGACACTTAGAGAATCCCCATTAGGTAATCACCATTACTTCATTCTTTTTTATAGGGTGCCATGGTTATGGACTTTTCCTTTAGATTTCATATTAGAATTCGTGTTTTTAGTCCTGAAGGACTCCATCAGAAACCACTGCGATGAACATACACAGACTCTTCATGCATTGACAGGATCTAAATTAAATATTTTACTTCACTAACATACACCCATTTAGAACACACATTTCATAACACGCATTTCAGAAATATACATACTCAGCCAAACTTCAATGTTTTAATACTTGTACACCAATCATCACATACTTGACATTATTAGATTCACTATCCATATACATACTATATTTTACATAGTTTCATATTCATAGTTTATCAATTTTCTACAGGTATCTCTTGATACAAACAGTATACATGCAGGAGTTAGCATAGAACTCACCTAATTCTCACCTGCTGTAGTTCAAAGCTCCAAATCTAGATATCCATCATGAGCCACAGGCAATCACTACTTAGAAACATAATTTCACCTTTAACACTATTATACATACAAATTACTTGTCATTTCAATTTCTATCAATCGCAAGCAAAAATCTTATAGTTAAAGTCTCGCTGTTCAAATACCAAATACATATTTACTCCTCCAGTACTTAACATGCAGAGTTGAAATACTTACTCTGATGCGAAGTAACTACTTATCGTAAAAGAACCATTGCCTCTAGATCATTGATGTATGATACATTTAGACTTAAAGAAGGTTTCGATAAATACCAATTGAGGAAGAGGAAGAAGAACCCCTTTCAAAACAGACTCTTACATATAAATATGAATCATCTTGCTTAGTGGAATTTAACAAGTGTCGTATGTATCAAAACTTGCCTTCTAGTTGGCCTATAGTTTCTAAGAAAAATATAAATTAGTTCCCTTTATCAAAATTATCAAGCTAACATTTACAGTTGGTTTCTAACCAAATTACATCTAACTAGCAGAGTATTCTATACAAATAAGGCGTACTAAAACTTTGGCGAAAACTCATCCTATTTCTCATTTTTCCTTTAACACAAATGCCTCCTTAATATAACAAAATATCATGAAACAAAATTCTTACTAACTAAAGTGGTACTTTCTATGCACCTACATGTATACGCGAAAACCATCATTTGGGCAAAATACACTAAGCTAGACAAACATTTTACTGCTAGTTGCGAAAACTTTAAACTTGCCAAAACTATTTTGAGACTTGTTAACATAATAATATCTATCACAATCCCACTAAAACAACAATAAGATACATTGAATACAATATAATACTAAAAAGTAATGTAAACATGATCTTCATTGATGGGCTAAATATCATCCATATACTTAACACAACCCATAAATATCATTCAATAAATTTTTCGTTTATCTTAAGTAAGGAAACCGTCTTTACACAGTTTTTGTGGCCAGAGAGTGGGCACTCCCTTAGCACTTAATTTCCAGTTTCATATTTTTTAACAATTTATATTTTTATCTTGACTAAATTAGAGCCTAAGTGAGTTAAGACTTATTTAAAATAAGATTAAATTAGAAATTAATTTGACTTTGAATAATTGAAATATATTTAAGATTAAAATGAGACTAATCACCATGGAACTGATAATTTAAAATTATTTTCAATGAATTCGTATGTTTTCCTATTGAAGTCAAAAGAGTCATGTGTATCGTTGAAAACAAAGATCATTGTGGATTGATTTTTCTAAGTAACAAACACTTAAAATTTTGGTTTGTGATATCTGAATCTTCATTGCCTTATATTGTGGTGAATTTAATTGCTTGATATCTTAAAATTATTTTGTGATTCTTTGCATTCCAAACTTATTTTAATTAGTAATTCATTTGGTGTTGTTTTTATTAAATGATTAAATGATGCTTTATTTAGATTGTAATTATATTAAACAATAAAAATGCGTTATTGAAATTCTTTAGAATTAGTCAGCATGCCATAAAGTACAGGATTCTCCACCATTGCTTATTGTTCATTGTATGGACCGTCTTGAGTGTCTAGAACTATTTTCATTGTTGTACTTTGAATGTTTGGTGTTTGGTTTGTCATTGATTAAGTGGCATTTATTGCGTAGCAGAGGATTGTCATTGTTAGCATTTGCATCATTCTTATTGATCATTTGGTGTTTAGTTGGACATATGCGTATCTAAATGTTTTTCTATCTTGTGTTGCTTGGGCTAATTGTAAAATGTGATTTTATTTATTTATTTATGATTCATGAAAATTGACAAATTTTCATTTCCTATGAAAAGTGTGAATTATCTTGACGTATTGTGGAAAATCATTCAATTGTATTTTTATATTGATATCAAAATATTACTTAAGCTTGATATCATGCATTATTCGATTATTATCCCTTTATCAATATCGATGTCAAACGGTGTATGAGCATGGGTCATCATTTATTTGAGTAACAATCATTAATTTCGACACCATTCAATACAACAAAATACAATAGTAGCATAAATCAATAACATTCGAATATGTCGTGCACATGATGCAACGCAAAAAGGTTCCTACCCATACCATCCGCTACACACCACGAGTTCCCCAAAACCCAACATCCGAACTCCAAAACAATATGGGCTTAGGCTGATTGTGGCTAAAACCACCGATAACAATATGAAAAAAATTTTGCCAGTAAAATTGCACACAAGCTGCTAGTAAAAAAGTGATAAATTGCCATTCCCCTTGGTACTCCAGGTGCAGTGCACTGACTACGAATAATGCGAACTTAATATGCCGTTGGTACTCCATTAAACTCCTCCGTCAACCACAAAATCTCAACCCAATGCATATGCAATATGTCACACAATCTCATACATAATCATATCTCAATACTTTTCACATTCATTTGACATGCTCAGCATGTCCTCAATAATCAAATACTTTCAGTAAATGGAAATAGTGTGCCAATCTTTCAAATTACCATTGTGTTGGTATTAATCAATATCGTTCAATTTCACATACATTGCCTATTTTTATTGTGCATATATAACACCCTTTTCAATACACAATATAACAACTATCTCATGCATTTAAATTATACATAAGCTTAATATCTCAACACATTGTATCATTTAATCAAACATTCTCATATCTCATAACTCAAATATGCAATTACAAACTCAATCAAACATTCATACTATCAAGCTAGCAATTTTGCAAACATGTCAGTGTTTTAAGGCTCGAAACATACCTGGTTCGACCACTCACAAAATCAATAATTTGGCTATTAAGCGAATCCAATCAGCAAGCTAATTTATCAAAAACAACATGATATTTAACATTTTCAAACAATTTTATGAGTTTAGGACCCACACCTTATTTTTCGCTTCCTCGTAGCACACTAACGAATCTTCTAATTTTCCTTAATAATTCCTTAAACGAACCTAAACCAAAATTTAGTGTAAATTCAATAAATTTACAACTAAACCAGCCCCCAAACACCCATTTATTAGTTCAAACCAATCGTTGAAATTATAACTATTTTATGAATCCAAACTAGTTAGATTCATTACATTGTATCGATGCAAACCGTACGTACAATCGTTCTTCACCTTTACGAATGATTTAGGGAGTTTGGGTCAGCACCTAATTAAATAATATGCTAAAAAATCACTAGCTAATTATTGATTAAATTCCTTCATTTAATCAATTCAAAACATTTACCCAACAACTATGTTGAAATAACAAACTAGTTACCCGTAATTGCACTTACGCTTCATGATTAGTGGGTTTTGAATGGCCAATCGATCAAGAATGTTTTTTTCCTAATTGAAATAGGTTTAATAGATTATTAGAAGGGTTCAAGAACTCAAATTAAGGCTGGAAAAATATAAGCAAGAACCAAGAAACAAAATAACCCCCTTTCTTGCGCATAGAATCACGCACCACCACCCATGGTGGCCAAAATTGGGGCTGAATTTTAAAATAGTTTGAGATCTCATTATAATCTGGAAAAATAAATTTGAACTAATTTAAAATCCCCAAAATTCTAGATATGGAAATTTTGGTTTTTAATTGATGAAAAAAAGAAATTGAAGAGAAAAGAGACCTTACCCAAGCTAGTCGAGAGAACGACAATGACACTTTCTTGGCAATGTTCGGGATCGATCTTGGAGTTCAAGATTTCATATTTGGGGTTGATTTTCATGAAGAAAAATGATAGAAATATGGTGGAGTATATGCTATCAAATCTTGTGGTAAGAAGAAAAAAAAATAGACGGTAAAACTAGGTGTAGGCGACGATAACAATGGAGGAGTGGAAAAAAAATTAAAATCAAAGAGAAGGAGAGGAGGAGAGGAACAGCTAGGGAAATGAGGAAGAGGATTAAAGGCTGATTATTAGTGAAAAATTAATATTTATACCTAGGTTAACTAGGCTTGGATGGCCCACATATTAAATAATGGGATTTTGTTAAAAAAATTTAAATTATTTTCATCAGAATGGAATTGAAGTCAGGAACTAAAGGATAAATTCACTAATGTTTAATGATATGAACCCACCCAAGGACTCAATCGAAGCCAATCAAGATCCATTCGAGCTCCCTAATGGACCAATCACCCCAGCTGAGCTAAGCGAAGAGGAAATTTCAGCTTTGGTTGAACGAGTTTGGGAGGAATCTACAAAATGGTCTTGTCAATCAAGTGTTGGACGATTCAACAAGGGACATCTATAATTTATTTGAGGCTGAATTCGACTTAGCTAGCTAACTCAGCTGCTAAGACTTGGACATTTTAATTACATTATGTTTAGTTTCTATAACTTTAATTACATGTCTGATTGATTTGTTCTATTAATTGTGTCAATATTGATTCGGCCTTTATTTTGTCATAGCATGTTGTTGGATCGCCGGCACCCCTACGGCGCAACAGAAAAATTTAATAATCGGTGACCCTAACCATGGATCCATGTGTGAGGAACGAATCGGGGTGAAAAGGGTTACGAAATTACCTAATGTTCGTTCTGAGTAGACAGCAACTTCTCAACAATGTGTAGTCTGATCTACAGTCGAATCAAGCCGCAATTCCCTAACACATGTTACATATTAAAATCATGTCTTTGTTTGTCCACTAAATATGTTCAAATTCGGACAGACTTAATGCGTGTTAGCAAGTCAAATTTCTTAAATGTGTCTTAGTCTATTTCAAATTTATTTGTGTGTTTAATTTGTCTTGTTGCTATTTAATCAAGTGTTTAATTTGCATTAGCAGGTTACTAAAGCATGCGGCTAGACATTCATGCACAATGCCGATTCATTGAAGCTAATTAATGTGGAGCATGCATCAGATTGTGCATGTACATTGGGAGCTGTTTGTAGCTGGACATTCATGTAATTTCTAGATTCAATGAAGCTAATTTAATGAAGAACATGCACCTGACTGTGGATGTATTTTGAGAGACTGTTTGGTGCATTCACTCAGCTGATTATTCATGAATCCATTGCAAAAAATTGTGAGCTGATCAGCTAACACTTCAAAAGAGCATTCGGTGCTCAATGTTCACACTCAAAGACACTCTAAAACCGAGTGTTCACACCCAAGGGCCATTCGGCTGCCATCAAATACACTCACCAGCTAATTCCTCATTCGGTGCACCTTCAAACATTAACTCCACCCATTACTTCATTAACTGAACAAAGCTCATTTCATCTCAATCATTAAAGTTCCTATCAAAGGCTGTTCGTGCACACCAAAGAGCACATTTTCAAGATTATTCAGGCACCTCAGTGGATAGCTGAACATTGAAGCCATTCAATGGATTATTTCAGCTGAAATTAAGTTAACTTAGTTTAATGAATTTACACTTAATTGTTGCTATTTGACTAGTTAACCTAGCCTATAAATGGCTCGTTTGTAAACATTTTGAAGGTTACTCATTGATTTTGATATTTTTTGAAATATATCAGACTTTGTGGGTTGTTCACTCTCATTGTTCTTCGAGATTTAATTTGACTTATCTAGTTTAGCTAGTGGCGTCAAACTTGTTTCTTTCTTGAACTTATCACTCTTCGAGTGTGGCGTTCATCTTCATACTGTTTGATTCCTATCTTGCTTGATAGTGGGTCTCGATTCTATCCAGCTATCCATCATCCACCTTAAAGCTTATAGGAACGGGTCTTTAATCGCTATTACAGGTTCATTCTTATTTTAAGTTCGTTTTAACCATTCTTCCATTATTCTATCTTTACTTTATCCGATGTTTTAACTATCTTCTTCCTATTTAAATTAGCCAATTTGTTAAACCGAAATGAGACTATTTAACTTGACGATCGGGCATTCAACGACTCAATTACATTCGAGAAGCGAGTTCATATTATTTGGTAGAATTAAATAAGTTTTAATCATTTTCAAACTCCCAGAATTGAAGAGAAGTAAAAAAAAAGGAATTTGTATAAATAAAAAAAATTTATGTGTTAAAAAAATTGATGTGCATAAAAGTTGAAGATACAAAAAAGTGGGAGTTCGGTTTTGTGTATTTCGACAAAAGAAAAGCTAGTTTAGAAATTGTTTTATTTCCCAATCCTTCTTATTTGATCCTAAAAACTATTTTCAGCCACACTCTTAAAAAAATTGTTTTCTTTCAAGCCTACGCTTCACCTAACATCAATCCTCTTGTTTTTAGCCTTTTGAAGCCGACCTATGAGCTTTTTAATAGGTTTAACAAAATCTCTAAGAACTTTGAGAAGTGAACGCGAGTGGTAAAAGGCATAGAAAGGAGAGTTTCATCAACGAGGTGAAAGCCAAATAATCGAGCAAAAAATCTAGTGGTGTGTCATCTATTTTTTTCTGTACGAGATGTTTAAATGAGGTTTGTGGTGAGGTTCATATTCTATTTAATTCTACTTTTTTTTCTAATCATTTGCTAAAATCATGTCTCAAGAACTCTCTGAGTTTGAATTACAAATGATGAGGGAAGAAAGGAGAAGGATTATGCGATCTGAAACTGAGAAAATGCAAAAAAAGTTAGATCGTATAAAAGCAAGATTGTCAAGGAGTCCATCATCCTATGATTTCTTGAGAAAAGATCCCTGTCGTGATTCTTATTCGTCGAAGGATTCAAGTCAGACAAAAGCAAACCACAAGCATGGAGCCTTTCAAGGTAACAATCGAGAAGACATAAGTATCTCTTCGAGTGCACCAAAATATTCATCCATGGAGGTTCAATCACAAAGAGTTGATCGTGTCTTATCTGTAAAGCCTTCCACTTCTACCCAACAAAAATCTTCTTATTCTAATTATTTTATATCAACCCCATCTTGTAACAAAAGAATGAGAGAAAAGGAAATTAAAATAACAAAAAGACAAGAAGTAGAACTCCATGAACCATCCGACGAAGAAAAAGAAGACTTGCCACATGCTGTCAATGGCGAAGCCCTTGTCATCAAGATGAGTTTAAACCTTCAAAGTGTGGAGAACGAGTAGCAACGAGAAAATCTCTTTCCTACCCACTGCGATGTCCAAGGTAAAGTCTTTAAAGTCATCATTGACGGTGAAAGTTGCTCAAACGTGGCCAGCACTATTATGGTGGAAAAGCTTGGTTTAACCACTACCAAGCATCCGCACCCCTATAAGCTGCAATGGCTTAAGACAGAGGCGAACTCAAGGTTACCAAACAAGTGAACATTGTCTTTTCCATTGGAAAGTATCAAGACGAGGTTGTGTGGGACGTGGTGCCTATGCACACTTGCCATTTGCTGCTAGGAAGGGCATGGCAATTGGTCCGAAGGGTCATTCATGATGGATATACCAATAGGTATACATTTAAGGATCAAGGGAGGAAAGTAACCTTAGTACCGCTTACTCCAAAACAAGTGTATGAGGATCAACTTAAGTTAAACTCTTCTGTTGTAAAATCAAGAGTGAGTGAGGTAAAAGAAAGTGAAGTGCGAAAACAAGAAAAAAAATAGAAAAGAAATTAAAATTGAAAGAAAAGAAAAAGAGAAAGAATGCGACTAAGAAAAGAACTTTGTAAAAGAGTTCGACAGTGAAAAGGAGGAAAATGAGAGCAAAAGAAAAGAAAATGAGAAAAATGAATGTTTTATTAAGATTAAAGAAATAAAAGAGACTGTGGAAAAAGAAAGAGAATTTTAAAATCAGATTGAGAAAGAAATGAGTGAAAAAGACAAAAGTGATAAAGAAAAAGTGAGGAATGTCCTAACTAACCCACAACCGAGTTTGCCTTGTGAATTTTCTTCTTTTCAGGTCACTAAAGATTCATTTGACAAGTTCCAACTTCACTACCTTACCGACGAGAGAAGATTCCAATAATCAAAAGAGGTGAGTCGGAGAGTAAAAATGTTCTTCACATCTCTGAAGGTAAGCAAGGTAAGGAGCTTACCGAGATTCAATCAAATTGGAACTCTTTGAATTTCGTTGACAAGTTTGCCCATGTAGTTTATCTTAAAAAAATTCTTTACAATAACTTGTTTTATTGTTGTGCATTGAATAGAGTTGTTGAATTTGTTTCGGATAGTATCTTGAAATGTTTCTTTCATTGTCTGCTTCGTGTTGATTCTAACAACATCAAATTGAAAGATGACTTGGGCATTGATGTTATTGGTTAACTATAAGCCAATTGAATTTGATTTTTGTATGCGAGAAACAATTAACACATGAAGGGTTTAATATATTCGATTTAGAATACCACGAGAATTCTTTAACTTCATGTGAGCAAATTTTATGGATACTACTGCCTGTTCAAAGGAATTTTGAAGGTTTTGATTGCTTACATATACCCATGTCTAAATTCCATTTGTCTAGCATGTTTGCATTGTTGTTGAACAAAAAATTTTCATTATATTCAAAAATAAGTGCACAAAACCATGTGTTTATGCCCAGAGCAAGTTTTCCTAAGTTATTGTTGAATGAAGGTGAGCATCATAGTTTTATTTTGTATAAACATGTTGGCCACTTTTGATATGAACCAACCTGCGGACCTAGCTAACACCAAACGAGATCCCCTCGAGCTCTCCATTACTCGAGCTCGAGCTAAACATTTTAAAGAATCATTATTGGATAGTTGAACAAGCTTGGGAGAAAGCTACAAAGAAGCTGGACAAACCAACAAGAAGCATCTTCAACTTGCTAGAAGCTGAAATCGAACCAGCTAGCTCATTTAGCTAGCTAGACTTGGACATCTTAATTAATTTAGCTCATTTAATTCTGTTTAGTTCACTACAGCTTGAATTACATCAATTAAATGTGTCTTAGTCCATTACATATTTATTTCTGTGTTTAATTTACTTTAAAGTTGTTTTTAATTTATCTTAGTAGGATTTAAAGTATACGGCTAGACAAATTCATGCACAAAGTTGATTCAATAAAGCTCATTCAATGTGGCGCATGTACCTGAAAATGCATGAACGAAGGGAGCTGATTCATCGAAGGTAGTTAATGTGGAAGCATGTATTTGACTATGCATGTACGGAGGACACCCTTTCTTCAGATGAATATACATGCATCTAGTCGATACATTGTAGATCATTAATAAAGAATTCATGCACCTGATTGTGCATGTATCTTGAGCTGCTTGGTGCATTTCTCTAGCTGAATTCTTCATAAACTTTTGCCAATGATTATGAGCTGATCAGCTACCTTTTCAAATGACCATTTGTTTCTTACTATTCACATTTACAAAACTGAGTGTTTACACCTCAAAGACCATTCGGCTACAAGCAAGCACATTCATCCGCTACTTTTCATTCGGTGCACCTCTCAGACATTACTTCCATTCACCGAATCCAGCTCCATTCAACTCACTCATCAATACCATGAACCAAGGCTTTTTGGCATCTTAGTTAAATTCATTAGATCATTCTAGCTGGAAATTAAATCATTTTAGCTTCATTTTGAAGGTTACTGATTGAAGGTTACTGATTGGTTTTGATATTTTATGAAATATATTAGACTTTGTGAGTTGTTCACTTCATTGTTCTTCGATATTCAATTTGATTTATCTAGTTTAGCTAGTGGCGTCAAACTTGTTTCTTCCTTGAACTTATCACTCTTCGAGTGTGGCTTTCATCTTTATACTGTTTGGTTCCTATCTTGCTAGATAGTGGGTCACAGTTCTATCTAGCTATCCATCATCCACCTTAAAACTTATAAGAATCGGGTCCTTAATCGCTATTACGGGTTCATTCTTGTTTTAAGTTCATTTTAACCATACTTCCATTATTCTATCTTTACTTTATCTGATGTTTTAACTATCTTCTTCCTATTTAAATTAGCCAAATTGTTAAACCAAAACGAGACTACTTAATTTGATGATCGGGCATTCAACGACTTAATTACATCTGGTAAGCGAGTTCGTATCATTTTCCATCAAATCAATAACTCATTCTTGATATAATTTTGAAATATTTATTTAAAAAATCAAGGCATGTCACATACTAAGGTTGAAGGCAAAATTTGCAAAATAATAAAAATGGTAAGAGAGAAGGGACTTGAACTTAGGTTTCAAGAAACATTTTACTAACATTTAACCAACAAACTAATACCTCATTTATTTCCTAAAAATGCATAGATAATCTCAATAATTAAGGCACGACCACTCTCTCTCTATTCACAAACCTGATTCTACTAACCCTCTACTTTTGGGATGTTACATGGATTGTTACAATCTCCATGTTGTTTTGAATAAAAGATCAAACAACAAAGTTAATAGAAACACTAATTTATCTATTAGGTATAAAGCTAACTAAAACAATACATTAAAATCACATCCTAAGTTTGTTTTGATGCAATCAATACTCAAAAGCAAAGAAACAACTACCTTATTTGCAATATATATAAAGATATGAAGCTTTTAACAATCTTTCATCGGTGACCTATAATATTAGTGGATGGAAAAAAATAATATTGGGAGAGTTCTACCAGTTCTTTAGGGATTTGGATTGACTTGATTTCAAATTTAGCAAGATTAGATATAGCTACCATATATCAAAGGGTTATATGCTAAAAAAATTCTGAAATTAGAGATTTTCATGAACCAAATTTGGTCGAACTATGACTCGATTCTAAATTTCTTTTATGCTCGGCTTGATTGACCTAAGTTCTTTTTAATGTTTAAAATATATATATGATTTTATATTAATGTATTCTATGATTCAATTTAAATAAATAAATTTTAGGTGATTTAATTTAAATTACAGTATAACCAATTTAAAGTACTTTTTTATAGTATTAATTTTTCAAAGATGAAAATTCTATTTTTAGTAATTTTGTAAGTTTTCCTTCAAATCTCTTAATCTCCAATCTCCTTTTCCACATTTTCAAAATCAAATCGAAAATTGGTCGATGTATTGATCCAAAATAAAGGGTAAGACTAATTGATTAGTGAATTGGTTGAAACAACGAGTTGAATCAGTCTAAAAACCAGTTCAATCGGTTAAAAAACCGATTGAACTAATTTTCTCTATTTTTAAATATAATTTTTAATTTTTTGTTTCATTTCTTTCCGCTTCTCATTGGCGGAAAGGAACTTAGAAGCACAATCTTACAAATAAATGTGTAAAGGCACATGTGGTTTATGATGAGCAATTTGATCATACCTAAAGTAGTGAGCTACTCTACACATCTAGCACACTTGCACTGTGTCTAGATCTCTATTCGTCCCAACACTAGAGCTTTCAATCATAAAGGGTAGCATAGTAGAATTCATCGTAAGAAAGAACTCGATCTCTTGCCTATTTAGCTTTGGAGGACAAGATTGCCAAGATATGGCATAATAAAACATTGGACTATTATAATCCTTCATTTCTTGTATATATTGGCGCTCGAAAAATTTATTAGAAATATCAAGCACCTGAAGAATATTTCCTAGAAGAAGTAACAAGAGAAGAACATGGATTAGGTGGAGGACTGCAAGCATTGGACCTTTTCCATAGACATATTTGAATGAAGGAAACATTAACATAAAGTTAAAATCTTATACAGACTGTCCAAGATTTCAATTATTGAGTGGTATAAGTTAAACCATTTATAGAGTTTCCAAATAGAGTGGAGTTAAAGGGAAGCGTATACCTTGAGTAATCTTAACAACTACAAGGAAAACGATTGGACTAATTCCATCATTAGGACATCCTGAAAAGACATGCCTATCTAGCCACATGATCAAAAAAGTTTCCAAATCATACTTGTGATAAGGAAACTCAATAAATTAACTGATACATATATGGATGGGGTGAAATTAATTAAATTTCATTCACCTAAGTTGTTAATTTTCAAGTTTGGAAAATCAATCAATTTATGATGGCTTTTGGGATGAGATCCAGACATTTTTGGGTTTATATGTCTTCATAGGTCTATCTCTTAGCTTCTAAGCGCACTTTGAATCACTCAATTTGGAGTTCGGGAGCCCAAGTTATGACTATTTTAGTAAAGACTAGAGAACCAAAATTTCTTGACTATTACGGGAAATTACAAGTTCTGAGCTTTGGTTCAAGTTTAAATCATATTTGGTTTGATTTTCAGGCTTAATTTTTATTATATATGAGTCTAAAATTATATTTATTAGGCTTTATTATTTATTTATTCTGAATTTTAGGACATCCTTATGTATCTAAAGTTGTTTAGGAGTTTTATGTTTCTTAGTCAATAAGAAAGTTTTGTTCTACTAAAACTACTTCTTTTTTAGATTAATTAGAGTTTCATTATATTTGAGAGTTTTATTTGATGTAATTAGCTAGCCAATATAAAGGCCTCTATTTTTTATTAAAGAAAAAAATTAATTTGATTGATTGATTTATTAATAAAAATTTCAACTTTTGAAGTTAATTTCTTTCATACAAGATTGTTTTCTTGTAATTTTTAGAATTGATTTTTGTTCTCAATTTTCTTCAAGTAATCGTGGGATTACATTTTTTCATCCTTCAATTTGTTAAGAATTATTTCATGGAGTGTTGATTAGAGCCATTAATTGAATTTGTTGGAGTTTATATCTCAAAGGGTTTAGTTCGTCTATCAATATCCATCAATTTATTTGATTCGTCTTCCACTTTTAACTTTTTGTTTATTTCTTTATTTATTATTTTGAATATTTATTCTTTGTTCTTAAATTTCTTCTTTCAGTTGTTTTTATTTTATTTGTTTTCCTAAATTTGTTTAGCTTCTTGTTTTCAGGTCAAATCAGAATCCCCTTGTCGAAACCATTTTTTATTTAAAAAAATAAAAATTAGTTATCAATTTAAAAACGAAACATTGGGAGTCTCCACCAATCTTTTATTGAGGTGTGATTGGATTACCTAAAAACGACATTGGTCTACGAATTTTAGAAAATTGGATCCGGGAGTCAGTTACATACGAGGAAGGATTAGCACCCTCGTAACGCCTAAAAATTGGTAACTAGTTGATTAATTAGTGTCTTAATGTCG
Organism: Gossypium turneri; assembly: GCA_008044935.1. Lineage (NCBI taxonomy): Eukaryota > Viridiplantae > Streptophyta > Magnoliopsida > Malvales > Malvaceae > Gossypium > Gossypium turneri. Next base: position 19,395,994 of record CP032572.1, on the reverse strand, counting down.
AGAGTTAAAAAACTATGATCCTTAGTAAAAACTTAAAAAAATGTTACTTATTAAGACTCGTCTCATTTTGGAGAAAGAAAATGTCACACCCAATGCGTTAGGGCACGATATTCTACTTCCTCAAAAATGAGTTTGTCCAAAATACTCGTGTAATAAAAAGAATATTCATTTGTTTAAGATTTATAAAGAAATCGCGGCCCAATACATTAGGGCACAATTTCTCAAAATTCTAAACATCAAATATTTCCTTTATTATTTCTTAGAAAAATCTTCATCTCGAGAAATCAACGCGTCACATTCAATACGTTAGGACGCAACATGTTGAATTCCCGATAACAAGCTTTTATTTTATTTGATTAAAGAGCATTCTCGATAATTAGATTCAACGAAGAAAATTGGAACCCAATACGTTAGGGCTCAATCCTCTCGAAGATCCTAAATACGAGTATTGCTTTTATTTTTAGAGGTTTCTATTTTCATGAATTTGAATGAAATTGATATAATACGTCATTAGATGTATGCATAAATACCGCATTAATACATGACAAATATAGATATGATAATATGAGCATAAATAATACAAGCAGTAGCAATAAAATAAATGAAATAACAAATCAACATCGTGCAACATAACAAATATAAGTAGATAAAGATTAAAACATTCTTTAAAAAAATAATAACAAAATGTACATAAGTGATTGAATAAAGAAAATGAATAATATTATAAACAAAAATATACATGCATGTTAAAATCATGAAATATATATATATATATAAGTATGTATTAAAGCATTTACGAAAATGAAAAAAAATATAGATATATATGTGTATATATATAAAATATAAAAATATGTGTTAGAAAAAGTATATAAATATATATACATGCACATATAAGTAATAAAAATAGAAATAATGATTACATTATTAAAATTAATCAATTCCCTAAAAAAAACAAAAGAAAGGACTAATTTGAACTGGAAATAGAAATCTGGGGCAAATTTGCAAATAAATGAAGATTAAAGGACCATATTGAACACATAAATAATGTAGAGGGGCTGGAAAGGAAATTCTCCCTTCTCCTCTAAGACGGCGCCATTCAAATAGGACCAAATTGAAATTGAAAACAAATTAAAGGGGCGGATTTTAAAAAAAGAAAATTCAGTTGGAAGAACATTAAAAGGCAGAGGGACTAAAAGCGTAATTTACCCCTCCGCATAAAAACACGCGGATCCTACATGAGTCGAGTCGGTTTTGGGTCGACCTCCCCAAAACGACGCCGTTTTGGCACCTGGGGAGGCCTAATGAAACGGCACCGTTTCACTAGGCTATTTAAGCCAAAAACTACTTCAAAAATTTCATTTTTTCCCATCTCTTTAAAAAAAACCATAAAACCTCTCAACCCCCCCTTTTCCTCCGGGCACTGGCCCAAAATTCGGCGAAGGGACCGCCACGCTGGCCACAGATCATCGGCAACGGCGCCGCCGTGTGTGGTGGCCGAAAAAAGGAAAAACTTCAGATAGGGTCCTTTCAAAACCCCTAAACCCAAATCTAGCCCGAAAATCTTCAAAATACTGATGAAAAAGCCCAAAATCTCAAGAAACCTTCGGTTTCTGACCGTCTATCCTCGGAGACGACTACCTCGGCCGTCCACAGCGATCTGGGCTCGGAAAGGTTATTTCTTTCTTTCTCCTACTTATTTTATTCGTATGTAGATAAAAAATATAATAATAATAACAGTAGATTAATAAATAAATAAATAAACTGTAGATGTCAACCTTTGGATCGATTTTTGTTCTTAGTATTGAATTCTCTGTCTTTTTTTGTTGTGAAAATAATTGTTTTTTTATTGATTTTCCAATCCCCTTTACAGTATTTGAGATGGCTTTTTATAGTCGTAATGAACCAAGAAAATAAAAAGAAATCTACTCTAATATTTGCTTGATTCGTGATTTTCTGGATTTTCTTGCCATATTTGTTGCCTATACTGCCTTGTTTCCTTTCTTGCTGTGCAGGTGAAGATGCACGCGTGGAGATTCGGCTCGTGCGGAGGACTTGGTTTCGACGGTTGATGCTTACCAAAGAAACCCTAGGGATTTTTGAAACTATTTTGGGCCGCGTTTGTAATTGGGCCATATATTTTTTGGCTGACTAAAAATTGTAAACGGACTGTTATATTTGGACCTTTTTGGTTTTAATAGGCCCGGGGCAAAATCGAGTTTTATAGCTACCTCTCTTTGCTTATTGTCAGGTAACGAGAACAGAGCAAAAACCCAAAAACCAATTTTGCCTGGTCGTACTGGACTTTGGGGCTTTTCTTCTTTAAGTGACTTCATTCTATCCTACTACATCTTCAGAGGTATAGGAATTGATGCTCCAGTCCACTCCATTGTAACTTCAAGGAGATTGGATTGGTTTTCTCAATCTACTCCACTGCAACTTCAGGGAGATAAGATTTGTTTATTCAGTTTGCCCCATTGCAATTTCAAAGGGATAAGACTTGCTTTCTTGAGTCTGCTCCACTGCAACTTCAGAGAGATAAGACTTGCCTTCTTGAGTCTGCTCCACTGCAACTTTAGGGAGATAAGACTTGCTTTCTTGAGTCTGCTCCACTACGACTTCAGGGAGATAAGACCCGATGTGATCTACTCTACTGTAACTTCAGAGAGATAAGATTTTAATCCGCTCCACTGCAACTTCACAGAATAAGATTTGCCATCTTCAGTTTGCCCCACTGCAACCTCAGGGGGATAAGACCTGTTTTCTTGAGTCTGCTCCACTGCAACTTCAGGGAGATAAGACTTGCTTCTTCGATCTACTTCACTGACAATACAGGAAGTCAAGATCTGTTATTTTCAACCTACTCCACTGCTGCTCAAGGAGATAAGGCTGAGGTCTTCGGTTTGTTCTCTAGGGAACATGACCTGTATAATTCCTTTTAGGAACTTGATTATGCCTAGTGATTAGGATGTCATGATCAGAATGAATCAAATGCTCCTAACTAGAAATGTATGAATGACATTTGAATGAATGCATAATGTCATTTTTCGAGAATGATCCCTTCTTATCACTTAGGTTATCATTACTCAATTTATTAAGGTTTTATCGCTGACGTGCTATAACACCTTTTGCTCGGCTGGCGTCTCCAAAGAAACACTGAGTCAGATTGCCCCACTGTAACCTTCAAAGTTTAATTCATTGGGATGTAAAATTTGTATCATCTTTCTTTCGTTGTGACCCAAAGGTAGGAAAATTTGGTTTTTCCTCAATCTTCTCCTATCATAATTCAAGGATGCAGATCATGAAACTCTTTGGTCCTTTGCACCATTCCCAGGGTGTCATACTAAATTCTTATGCCCAAATGAAGAATTTTCTTTTCAAAGGGAACTTCTTCTTGTCCCTTGGTGATTGCTTGTTTGTTCTTTGAAGCTTTGTCACTAACAAAATATCTTGTCATCTCTTTCAATTAATATTTGGACAACAAAATCCAAAAGAACAATCTTAATTTAGACTTTTCCTTCTTAGACATTTCAACTTTTAAACTTGGTGCGTTCTAAACAATAGTCCTGTTTTAGGTTACTGTATTATTTAGAAACTTTCAGAGTAATAAGCAAAACTTCCTTTGTGAAAATTTATTAGTCCACAGATCATACTACTGACTAAGAAGTGCATAAATCTGGGGCATAGCTCGAATTATTGAGAGCAAGTGTCTTGAAAAGAAAAAAAAGTATTCAAGAACAGCAAAGAATAAAGTATTGCAAGAACAAACAAATTTAGTACAAGTAATATGAAGACTAGATCCCTCGGATATTGCAGCTTGAACTTCTACGTACAAACTAAGAACCATTCTGAATTTAACATGTGTTTAGGAGATCTACAGTACTTTGTCGATGCCCCAAGATGTCGCCTACCCTTTCCTGTTGATTTAGGTATGGCAAGATCACCACATGCCCCGATCTGATCAATATTTGGGCCGCCCTTTTTGGGTTTTCAACTCAAATCCCCTTTGGTCTCAAGATGCCCTTTGTGGGTTTTCACCTTGGCCTCTCCTCTTTTTTTTTTTGATTCAAAGTGCCCTTTACGGGTTTTCACTTTGATCCCTCTTTTTCCTCAAGTGAAATATTTCCTAACTGAATCTGAATTTTCAGGATTCGGTAAATTTTTACCATCCATTTCACTCAAAATCAAAGCACCTCCAAAAAAGCCTTTTTTACAACATAAGGTCCTTCCCAGTTTAGCATCCACTTCCCTCTAAAATCCTTTTGTAAAGGGAGGATCTTTTTCAACACTAAGTCCCCCTCATGAAATTCTCTAGGACTAACCTTTTTGTTATAAGCTCGCATCATTTGTTTCTAGTACATTTGACCGTGACGAACAGCTTTTAGTCTTTTTTCTTCTATCAGGTTCAATTGATCATACCGAGATTGGATCCATTCGGCCTCATCCAACTTTAGTTCAGCTAATACCCAGAGAGAAGGGATTTCAACTTCAATAGGTAGAACTGGCTCCATCCCATAAACTAAGGAAATAGGTGTTGCCCCAGTTGAAGTCCTGATAGATGTTCGGTAAGCAAGAGGAGCAAATGGTAACTTCTAATGCCAGTCCTTGTAAGTTTCAGCCATTTTCCCCACAATTTTCTTGATGTTTTTGTTGGCTGCCTCCACCACACCATTCATTTTTGGGCGATATGGTAATGAATTACGGTGTCTAATCTTGAATTGACTGCAGACTTCTGCTATTGTGCTGTTATTTAAATTCAATACATTGTCAGATATGATTCTTTCAGGCATTCCATATCAACATATGATCTTTTTTTTCAAAAACTTACTGACTGCTGACTTCGTGACATTAGTATATGAGGCTGCTTCTACCCACTTAGTGAAATAATCAATAACCACAAAAATGAAACAATGTCCATTAGAAGCCTTCGGCGATATTGGCCCAATGACATCCATACCCCACATGGAGAAAGGCCATGGAGAAGTCATAACATGAAGAGGTGAAAGAGGTGCGTGTATTTTATCCCCATAAATTTGACATTTATGGCACTTCTTGGCATAATTTATGCAATCTCTTTCCATAGTGGACCAGTAATATCCGAATCTCATGATCTGTCTAGCCATGGTAAATCCACTGGCATGCGTTCCACAAATACCCTCATGGACTTCTTCTAAGATTTCCTTGGCCTCTACAGCAACCACGCATCTTAACAGTACTCATTACTTTCCCCTTTTGTATAGAATCTCTCCATCTAAGACATAGTCAATAGCTAGTCTCCTCAATGTCCTCTTATCATTCTCTATTGCTTGATCAGGATATTTGCGATTCTTCACATATAACAATATATCTCGATACCAGGGATGATTATCATTCTCCACTTCTTCAATACTATAGCAGTGAGCCGGGGTCTCATAAATACTAATTTGAATGGGCTTCATGTCCTCTAATTTGTTCACTTTAATCATGGAGGCTAGTGTAGCCAGAGCATCAGCCATCTGATTTTCTTCCCGTGGGAGATAACAAAAAGTAATATTGTCAAACTCTTCAATCAATTCCAGAACCAATCTTCGATAACGGATTAATTTTGGGTCTTTTGTTTCCCATTCCCCTTTTAACTGGTATATTACCAATGCTGAGTCTCCATATACTTCTAGTATCTTAATTTTCCACTCTATGGCTGCCCAGATACCCATGATGCAAGCTTCATATTCAGCCATGTTATTGGTGCAGTGCAATCAAAGTCCAATTTACTGGTGAAAGGATGATGATCTCCATTTGGAGATACAAGGATTGCCCCAATCCCGTTACCTACTGCATTCGAAGGTTCGTCAAAGTTTAACCTCCAAGAATGATTTTCTTGAGAATCCTCTTCAGTATTTGCCACGCACATCAAGTCTTCATTTGAGAAATCAAAGTCCAAAGGTTCATAATCTTCTAAAGCTCTGCTAGCCAAGAAGTCTGTTATTGCACTCCCTTTGATGGCCTTCTGATTTACATATACTATATCAAACTCGGAGAGCAAAATTTACCATCTAGCCATCCTCCCATTCAACGCGGTTGATTCCATCATATACTTTAAAGGGTCTAATTTTGAAATTAGCCAAGTTGTATGGTAGAACAAGTATTGCCTCAATCTCTTTGTCGTTCAGATCAGGGCACAACATAATTTTTCAATAGGTGAATATCTCATTTCACAATCAGTGAATTTCTTACTGAGATAATATATCGCCCTTTCTTTCTTTCCAGTCTCATAATGCTGACCCAATACACATCCCATGGATTTATCAAACACCGTTAAATACAAAATCAATGGCCTATCCGGGCTAGGTGGTGACAGCACTGGAGTATTGGATAAGTACTGTTTTATCTTTTCAAAAGCTTCTTGGCATTCTTCATCCCAAACACCTGGATTATTTTTCTTCAGAAGACGAAATATGGGGTCACATTTCTCGATCAACTGTGAAATGAACCGAGCAATATAATTCAGTCTTCCTAAGAAACCTCGAACTTTTTTCTGAGTACATGGTGGCGGTAGTATCGCCTTAACTTTGTTTGGGTCAATCTCGATTCCTTTTTCACTGACTATGAAGCCCAACAACTTTCCTGACCTGGTTCCAAAACTGCATTTTGTTGGATTGAGCTTGAGCTGAAACTTTCTTAGTCTTAAGAACAATTTCCTTAGGACCTGTACATGTTTCTCCTCTGTTCTGGATTTGGCAATCATATCATCAACATAAACCTCAATCTCCTTGTGCATCATGTCTTGGAACAAGGCTACCATGGCTCTTTGATATGTTGCTCTTGCATTTTTTAATCCAAATGGCATCACTTTATAGCAAAATGTTCCCCACAAAGTAATGAATGTAGTCTTTCCCATATCTTCAAGATGCATCTTTATCTGATTATATCCTGAGAAACCATCCATGAAAGAAAATAGCGAATATTCCACCGTATTATCCACCAAAGTATCAATATGTGGCAATGGGAAATTGTCTTTTGGGCTTGCTTTGTTCAAATCTCTGTAATCCATGAACATTCGTACTTTTCCATCTTTTTTAGGGACTGAAATGATGTTGGCTACCCATTCAGAATATTTGACCTCTTGTAAAAACCCAGCATCAAACTGCTTCTTGACTTCCTTTTTTATTTTAAGCACAATATCAGGTCTCATTCTTCTGAGCTTCTGTTGAACTGGCTTGCAATCCTCCCTTATAGGTAGGTGATGCACTCAGTGCTCAATCCTGGCATATCCTGGTATGACCATGCAAAGACATCTTTGAATTCTTGGAGTAATTCAATGAGGTCTCGTCTTGTCTTTGCGGAAATCTCAGTTCCAATTTTCACCTCTTTTCCTTCTTCCAAGCTCACAATTTCAATTGATTCCTTGTGAGGTAGGATTTGTTTTTCTTCCTGTTCTACCATCCTCAACAAGTCCAAAGGTAAACCACAATCTACGTCACCTTCAAAATCATGCGATCCCTCTAAACACATGTTTCGTTCAAAAGGAAACTCTGAGTTTGTAGCGGTGTCATTCACGTTATTGATATATAGGGACATATTATAGTTACAAAAGAATGTATGAATTTATATATAATTATTTGTGCAATATGATTATAAATGAAAGAATGATTTAATATATTTACTTGTATGGAAAGAATGAAAGAATATTTGCTCGAAACAATTGCAAAGATGTATTTTATTAAAATAATGATGTTTGAACATAAGCCTATTTCACAAAAGAGTTCTTATTGTCTCTAGGCTAAAACAACAAGTTTGTTCTGAATATTACTCTGAGAAAGTTCTAAAGACTTCAAGTATTTCTTCTACAGTCCAATTATTTAGAACACTCCCGGGCTCATAAGGACAAATGTCTAACAAGCTTCCTTCTTCATTTGCATCCTCATATATGGCATTGATGTGTATATTTTCCAACGTCTCTTCAATGCTTTCCTCAATCAGTATCCTTCTCTCAGAATGAATGATCCCTCCAGATACGAAAGTTTTGGATACGTGGGGAATTATCATTGGCTCCCATTTAATTTCCTCCCCACTTAGACGCGCCTTTCTTCTTTCTTGGCTTTTTTCTAACTCCTTTTTCTATCTTCTATCTGGCTTGTACCCTAAGCCAAAGTGATCTTGTTTTTCTTTCAGCATTGGAACCTCAATTTTTCCTTGAAGATATCTCCCTAATCCTCTTTTGGGTAAAGCTCCTTTCCCTACCAATAGTTGCAAACCCATCTCTGTGGTTTTGGATATTTTAGGCACCAAGATTTTGTTCCCTTCAGGAATAAATGTTGCATTTACAAACTCCAAAGATCGAAAGGAGCATTCCACTGACTCGTCATTAGTTTCCACATATGGCGTTTCATTAGATACTGTCGCTATGATATCCTCTTCGGTGTTTATTGTCACCAACCGACCTTCTGATACTAGCTTCAACTTCTGATGCAGTGATGACAGTACAACCCCTACCGAATGTATCCATGGTCTCCCTAATAAGCAGTTATAGGAGGGCTTGATATCCATTACAAGATTATCCACCTCGTAAACTATTGGGCCAATCAGTAAGGGTATCTCAATTCTTCCCATGACCTTTCTTTTTGTTCCGTCCAATGCCCTTACTATATTTAGGCATGTCTTCATGTGCGAATTGTCTATAGGAAGTCTGTTAAGGGTGGATAATGGCAATACATTTAGTGCTGATCCATTATCAATCAAAACTCCTGGCAAAGTATACCCCTTGCATCGTGTAGTAATATGCAGAGCCTTAGTAGACCCTATACCCCCAGGTGGTACTTCATCATCGTTGAAGAATATGAAATTATCAGCACTGATATTATTAACCAGCCTATCCAATTTGTTGATAGAAATGTCATGGGCCACATAGGTTTCGTTCAGCACCTTCATCAACGTACTTCGGTGTACTTCTGAATTCAAGAGTAAGGCTAGTACGGATATGCGAGCCGATTGTTTATGCAACTGTTCGACGACATTATACTCACTGTGCTTCAAAATTTTGAGGAATTCCATAGCTTCTTCCTCTTTTACTGGCTCATTGATGGATAACACAGGCTCAGCTATTTTCCCACTCCTTTGTTCCGTCGTTATGGCTTTTTCCTTCACAGGTTCTGGATAAGAACTTATACCCTAATCCTTTGTAATCTCCTTTCTAGGGACAGTTGTATTGCACTCATAGTTCCACGGAACTTTCCTGCTATCTTTGTAAGAAAAAGTTGCAGGTTTCTTAATTATGATCTTTGGCACTACTGGTATTTTCGCTACATCATTCTTTGGTCGTGAGATGATGACCACAGGATGAGTTACTTTTGAAACCTTCGTGAATTTGGACGCGCATATACTTCCTTCTTCCTTAACACCTTCATAGAACTCCACTTCTTTATCATCCATCATGCCTTGAACTAAGGCTCTGAATTCTATACACTCTTGAATCTCGTGTCCTTCCTCGTGAGGGAACTCATAGTAGTTTTTAATCCTTCCAAAGCTTCTTTTCAGAACCAACAACCTCTTTTCTACCATCTTCTTCCAGACCCATCTTAAAAGAATTTTCACTTCTGCGATATCTTCCTTGATTCTTCTACCCATATCTCCATTTATCATGTTCACTCCATTGTTATTATGATTAGGTAACGGATTCTCTGTACTGGGCGAATCATCCAATTTAACAATGCCCATGCCTATAAATCTTACAACCAGTTTTTTAAACGCAGTACAATTTTCTGTGGAATGCCCCAAAACTACCACGTGATAATCGCATTGTGCGTTTGCATCGTACCACTTGGGGTACGGAGGCTGTAGAGGTTTTAAGTAGTAAGGGGAAACAATGTGTGCATCAAATAAATTTTGATACAGCTCCCTATAAGACATTGGAATTGGCACAAATTGAAGCTTTTCCGTGTTTTTTCTTGTGTCGGATCCTTGTTTTGATGATCCTTGTTGGTTTATAGCCACCTTTCTCGGTTGATTCACCATAATCATTTTTGAATAACCCTTGCTATATGAACTTGTGTTGTTGACCTCATTTTCTTTCTTCTTCGAGGCCGTCCTTCTGCTACTTTTTCCAGCATCAATCTTCCCGCTTCTGATAGCATTTTCTATCATTTCACCATTCATAACTATGTCAGAAAAGCTTTTTGTGGCACTTCCTAACATATGTGTAATAAATGGGGCTTTCAATGTGTTAACGAAAAGCATTGTTATCTCTCTTTCTAGAAGAGATGGCTGAACTTGGACGGCAACCTCCCTCCACCTCTATGCGTATTGCCTAAAACTTTCACTCGGCTTCTTTTCCAAATTTTGTAAAGTAATTCTATCAGGAACCATGTCAGTTACATGACTATACTACTTTATGAACACCTGTGCTAAATCTCTCCATGAATTGATCCTGGTATGGCTCAATTGATTGTACCACTTGGATGCTACCCCTGTGAGGCTATCCTGGAAACAATGTATCAGCAGTTGGTCATTATTAACATACCCATTCATCCGCCTACAAAACATGGTAATATGAGCTCTGGGGCCACTAGTTCCACTGTACTTCTCAAACTCTGGCATTTTAAACTTGTAAGAGAGTACCAAATCCGGAACCAAGCTCAATTCTTTAGCATCAATCCCATGGTAGCTCTCAGTACTTTCCATCGCTCTAAATTTTTCTTCCAGCCATTTATACTTTTCTTTTAGATGTTTTGGCAATTTATCCTTCTTTTTTTCTTTTCCATCTGTTTCATCGAAGTCAGGGATAGCAGGATTAACAAGGTTGTCTCCGGGGTTAGAGCCTAATCCAACTTGAAAATTCATTGGTATTGAAGCACCGACTCGAAACTGTTGAGGATTGATGGTGACAGAGGATTTGCACGGATATACCTCAACATGCTGAGGAGTAAAGCCTAGAGAATAAATAGGTCCCTCACTGTCTCCTTCTTCAACATTGAGCACAGTGCCCTTTCCTTTATCAAGCAACAACTGAGTTAACTAAGTCATCATATTCCCTTGAGATGCCATCGTTTTGTCCATCATATTCTGCTGAATCTTCTTGAGCTGGTCTTTCATTTGTTGTTGAAGCTGATCCTACATTTCTTTTTGAAACTATTCTCCTTTCTATCCTTTGGTCCACGTCTTTAGTTTTTGGTCGAGTACCGTAGCGGTGTTTGATAGGTTAGTTAGTTTCCAGATTAACCGAGGAATGATTTATACCAATTAGAATCTTTTAATATTTTTTAATGCATATGAAGCAATGCAATGCATGAAATGAATGCAAAAAAGGTGTCAATTTTGATTCAATTCCATTTAGGAAAACTTTACTAGAAAATAAATTTCTTTACGTAAAGTGAATTACAAATAAGGCTTTTCCTTAATACTCAGAACTCTAATCCTTTTAAGTAACAAAGCTAACTCTTACCCCTGATCTACTTCTAATTCATACTTCACGGTCAGTATGTTAGCCTGCACTGCTAAAGTCTGTATATGATCAGCTACTTCTCGAATCTGGACCACAGCTTCCCCCATAATATGATCTCTGCTCCTAACTTAATTCTGAAAGTAGTGAAGCTGTTCATTATTACGACTTTCATTTGCTTTCAAGTACTCAATCCGAATCTCACAATTTTACAATGCCTTTTCTAACTCTTCTATTCTTTTCTTCATTTCTTCAATCTTGCTTAAGCTTGCTCTCAATTCTATTGCAGAGTTTCGATTTCCATACTGACAAAGAGATCTTTCCAACTCGGTCACCCTGTCCTTTAACTCGCCTTTTTCCTTTTGGCTTTCTGACAAACTCTTCTCTAAAGCCTAATTTCGTGTCTGAACCTCTTGGAATTTCTGTTCCCATCTATCGACTTTGTCCTTTTCTTCTCAAATTTCTGCACGCCACTGTTGTGAAATTTTTCCCAGCCCAACAGTTCTCATTGACAGACACAACTTTTTATAATCTGTCTTCAAACTATCCAACTCCTCCTTAGCCTTGTTTTTCCCTTTTCTTAATTTCTCAGTTTCGAGATTTTGAACGTCTATGTCTAATCTTAGGTTCATCTTCTCTTCCTCCATTTGTTCTATCTTCTTTTCTAAATCCGCATTTCTTCTTTCAAAATATTGTCTTATGATTTCCAACTCAGAAGGGACGACCCGCAAATATTCCTCTATTGATTGGTTGTTTTCCTGATTTGACTTGGGTGTATTATCATTGATCCACCTAACCTACCATTCATTATACTCAGGAGTTGTCATCGGACCCACGGCTAACCTCTTCATCCGGCAAGTTTGTTTCCACACACTGGATATCTCTTGAATCTTTTTTCTATAACCATCATCCCTGTATAAGAATTCACAATCAGCTATTCCTTGGGTCGCAGGTATAAATTGCCTTGACCTATACTGCCTTAGCACTAGCAATGGGACATATCCAACAGCTCTCCAAATATCAAGCAGAGGAACCCAATCAATATTACCACATCTATACAGGATCTCATCCGGAAGCAACCAAGGGGCTCTCCACTCGATGTCCTCTTCTTGAAGATTCTAAAGAATTGCCATCCACTACTCCTCCGAAATGTCGTCTCTCCTCAGTGTGGCTATAATCTCCTTTAGTGGCGAATAATTTTTGGAGATAACTCGATACAAAACCCTATCAACCTTCCAAAAGTGACTGTGAAACCACGTGAGTAGGAGCTGTGCACATCCAATAAATCTACCCTCTCCCGCTTTCCGACATGCACTCAATGACCTGAAGGTTTCTGCCAAAATTGCCAGAATTGGTGTAACCCTCTTATCAAGCCGGTCAAATAAATCAGTGACTGCTTCATCAACATGTCCCAAAGCTTTGGGGAAGACAACTAAGCCATATATACTTAAAGAAAAGACGCCTACCCTCTTCCTCACATCTGGGTGTGTTAGAATTAAATCTTTCAAACTCTTCTAAGGAATGCACTTGCTATCCCCCTTTTGCTTAATCCGTGCAGCAGCCCACTACTCACTCATCCCCGTTATATTCATTAACTTCTTCGAAAAGGTTGGCACATTTACAGCTCTCGAGTAGACTTTGTCTACTTGAAACTTTGAACATCGAAGTAAAGCCACATATTCTTCTATCGTAGGCACCAAATCGACCTTCCCAAATGTGAAGCAGTTGTAAGTAGGATTCCAAAACTGGGCGAGGGCTTGAAACAAATGCTTGTCTACCTTCACATCAAGCAAATAAGGCAAATCCCCATAATTATTATAAAATAGCTGTCTAACCTCGTCATTCCACTGGTCCCAGATTTCATTCAACTCTTGCAAATTATTTTGAGTTACACTGATGCGAGTAAAGTCCCATAATTTCGATACATATCCATCAGCCAAACTATCACCTTTCTCTTGCTGTGTTGTTTCAGAACAAGTTCGGACAGCCGCATTATCCTCCACTTTATCAAGAAACCCTTTTTCCATGATAACTTTTCTATCTAGCAACTGAATATGAACCGACGCCTTTTATAATGAAATGAAATGCCATGTCATGTAATCAAAATAAAACACAAAAAGTCAATATCAAATATAAACATAGAATATAATCAAGAAATAGTAAAACACCTATTCGGATATCTACTAGGGTTCAGTGTAGTTCTACCTAAGGTGGATTCCTAAGGCTCATTATATGAAGTTCGGCTTCTAAGGCAAAGGTACCCGAACCAGTAGATTCCTCAATCTTCACCCATTATAGGCTCATATAGAACAAGTTCGGTTCAGGGGAATACATTTCCCTATGACTATATGGAGATGAAAATCTCACGAAGGCATAGGTACAGATATATCCCGAAAGCGATCCACTATCCTATACGAAGGTGAAAACCTCACGAAGGAATAGTTTCTCACTCCCACTCAGAGGGTAAAATCATCCAACACATGTAATGTACAATACAAAAAACAACTAAAGTACTTAGATCAATTAAGCACGAAAATAATGAATGCAAAAGGATCTTATGAATTTAAAACAAATTTTATTTTTCGACCATAAGACAGAAATTAATCAACTTTGTGGCTCGACTCTCAAAATTGTCCCTAGTGGAGTCGCCAAGCTATCGAAACCATTTTTTATTTTAAAAAAAAAATTAGTTATCGATTTAAAAACGAAACATTGGGAGTCGCCACCAATCTTTTATTGAGGTGTGATTGGATCACCTAAAAATGGCTTTGGTCTACGAGTTTTAGAAAAATGGATCCGGGAGTCGGTTACGTACGACGAAGGATTAGCACCCTCGTAATGCCCAAAAATTGGTACCTAGTTGATTAGTTAGTGTCTTTATGCCGAGAGTTAAAAAAATATGATCCTTAGTAAAAACTTAAAAAAACGTTACTTATTAAGACTCATCTCATTTCGGAGAAAGAAAATGTCACACCCAATGCGTTAGGGCACAATATTCTACTTCCTCAAAAATGAGTTTGTCCAAAATACTCATGTAATAAAAAGAATATTCATTTGTTTAAGATTTATAATGAAATCATGACCCAATACACTAGGGCACAATTTCTCAAAATTCTAAACATTGAATATTTCCTTTATTATTTCTTAGAAAAATCTTCATCACGAGAAATCAACGCGTCACATCCAATACGTTAGGATGCAATATGTTGAATTCCCGATAACAAGCTTTTATTTTGTTTGATTAAAGAGCATTCTTGATAATTAGATTCAACGAAGAAAATTGGAACCCAATACGTTAGGGCTCAATCCTCTCGAAGATCCTAAATACGAGTATTGCCTTTATTTTTGAAGTTTTCTATTTTCATGAATTTGAATGAAATTGATATAATACTTCATTAGATGTATGCATAAATACCGCATTAATAAATGACAAATATAGATATTATAATATGCACATAAATAATACAAGCAATAGCAATAAAATAAATGAAATAACAAATCAACATCTTGCAACATAACAAATATAAGTAGATAAAGATTAAAACATTCTTTTAAAAAAATAATAATAACAAAATGTACATAAGTGATTGAATAAAGAAAATGAATAAAATTATAAACAAAAATATACATGCATGTTAAAATCATGAAATATAAAAATATATATAAGTATGTATTAAAGCATTTACGAAAATGAAAAAATATATATATAGATATATATATGTATATATATAAATATAAAAATATGTGTTAGAAAAGTATATAAATATATATATACATGTACATATAAGTAATAAAAATAGAAATAATGATTACATTATTAAAATTAATCAATTCCCTAAAAAAATCAAAAGTAATGACTAATTTGAACTGGAAATAGAAATCTGGGGCAAATCCGCAAATAAATGAAGATTAAAGGACCATATTGAACATGCAAATAACGTAGAGGGGCTGAAAAAGAAATTCTCCCTTCTCCTCTAAAACGGCGCAGTTCAAATAGGACCAAATTGAAATTGAAAACAAATTAAAGGGGCAGATTTAAAAAAAAGAAAATTCAATTGGAATAACATTAAAAGGCGGAGGGGATAAAAGCGTAATTTACCCCTCTGCATAAAAACATGCGGATCCTACTTGAGTTGGGTCGGTTTTGGGTCGGCCTCCCCAAAACGACGCCGTTTTAGCACCTGGGTAGGCCTAATGAAACGGCGCCGTTTCACTAGGCTATTTAAGCCAAAACTACTTCAAAATTTTCATTTTTTCCTATCTCTTAAAAAAAAACCATAAAACCTCTCAACCCCCACTTTTCCTCCGGGCAGTGGCCCAAAATCCGGTGAAGGGACCGCCACGTTGGCCACCGATCACCGGTGACAGCGCCGTCGTGTGTGGTGGCCGGAAAAAGGAAAAACTTCAGATCCGGTCCTTTCGAAACCCCTAAACCCAAATCTAGCCCCAAAATCTTCAAAATACTGATGAAAAAGCCCAAAATCTCAAGAAACCTTTCGGTTTCTGGCCGTCTATCCTCAGAGACGACTACCTCGGCCGTCCACGGCGATCTGGGCTCGGAAAGGTTGTTTCTTTCTTTCTCCTACTTATTTTATTCGTATGTAGATAAAAAAATATACTAATAATAACAGTAGATTAAAAAATAAATAAAAAAACTGTAGATGTCAACCTTTTGGATCGATTTTTGCTCTTAGTATTGAATTGTCTATCGTTTTTGTTGTGAAAATAATCATTTTTTTATTGATTTTCCAATCCCTTTTATAGTATTTGAGATGGCTTTTTATAGCCGTAATGAAACAAGAAAATAAAGAAAAATCTACTCTAATATCTGCTTGATTCACGATTTTCTTGATTTTCTTGCCATATTTGTTGCCTATACTGCCTTGTTTCCTTTCGTGCTGTGTAGGTGAAGATGCGCGTGTGGAGATTCAGCTCGTGCGGAGGACTTGGTTGCGGCGGCTGATGCTTACCCTAAAAACCCTAGGGATTTTTGAAACTGTTTTGGGCCGCATTTGTAATTGGGCCATATATTTTTGGCCGACTAAAAATTGTAAACGGACTGTTATATTTGGACCTTTCTGGTTTTAATAGGCCCAGGCCAAAATCGGGTATTACACCCCTATTGTCAAACAACTTGAATACGATCTCCTCCGTTTTCCCTATCAGCTATCTTCACCTTTTCTGGGATTAAACTTATGGTAAAACATTTCAATCCAATTAGAGAACCTAGAAACATTTGATCGTTCACTTTCACTTTTAAATAAATCAAATAAGTCTTAAATTTGCTTCTCTTGTTCCTATAACTCTAGAGAACAAATGTATATTTTCCAAAGCATGAAGGTTCAAGGAGAACACATACATACTCAAGAGTGCAGGTGAACTCTCCCCAAGTAGTAACGACAGTGTGAGAAGTGGTACTCCATCTACCAACAGTGGTGTGCCACACCTCTACTGCTTTTTTCTCTATGAATGAGAAGTTTGGCAGTTCCTCGTACAACATCATAGACTCTAGTCACAAGAAAAGCCCTTTCATAGGTAGGTTTTTCCAAAATCTTGTTCACCCTACATTCCCAACCTTGAACAAGTTAAGAACTTGAACCAAATTTGGTCGATAAAAGTGAAACTTCTTCATGTTCAAATCTGAACATTATAATAGAGTTAGTCAATATTTTAAATCTATTACTCAAATGATCTTTAGAGCCAATATATACCAAAGAATAACCAACAAGAAGAGTTGGATAAGTAGAAATTTTATTTTTATGCATGCACTCCGAAAAGTGATCTTCTCCCCTTTACTTAATTATCGGATTAGATCAGTTTTGAATGATAAAGACAGCATGTGACATTTTCCATATAGATGTGGATTTTATTTCAAAATGAAGCTATTCAATAACTCAAAAGATAATATAAGAGTATTCACTAAAAAAATAATATTAGAAACACAAGTAGGGCATGAAGGATGTTTATAACTGATCTAAATTAATTAATTTCTTCTTCATTAATTAATTTTGTAATTAGGTAGCAAAGAAGTAGGAAAAGAATAAATAAATAAACACACAGTTTCTAGGTTCTTTTGTCATTATAGAAAAGTATTCTCATCAGTAATCCTTTAATTAAGAATTTTTGTTTGCTAGAGAATTAAATATTGCGTTAAAATAATAAAAAGAAAAGAAAAAAAATATTTCCAGGAAAACTGTGGCAGTTATGGCAGTTTATAGTTATTAGACCATTGAGGTCGTAAAGGGTCAGCTACTACATCTACCAGCTACAAAACAATTAGGAACTAAGGAAAAATTATATAAATCATATTTATTTATTTTTATGACATAGACATTGAAAAGGCTCATATACATTGTTTGCAACAAATTATAGAAATAATATTTAAAATGTTTTTCAGGCTCGGCATCTACTTTTTGTAACACTAATTTTTTGAACAGCCAATCATCCTTGTTACTCGAACTCAAGACAATTATTGTCAAATTATACATGCTTAATATCCATATGTTTAGTTATATATATATCTAGGAATCAAATCATCTAAAATAAAAAAAATTTACCCAAAAATATATGTAGAATTTGACAACATAATTATTTCTTTTAGAAACTCCTTGATATTCTACCCAACAAATTATTAAATTAAATAGGAAAAGCATATACAAAGTAATTCCTTCCCACAAATACCTAGACAACAACAATAATCATGGCGCTTTATTTATTTTTGTTTCATGAACACGGAAAGTGTATAGTAATATACGACACATAGAGGATGAACTGCCAATAGTATATGAGCTCATGAATTTAGAGAGAGAATGGAATTCGAAGCAGCGAAAAGGATGACTGCACATCAATTTCATCAGAACCATTCAACTCCAAGGATTCCTTGTAGGTCATCCCTCGGTAGGCTGGTGGGTGAGACTCATCGATGAACCTTGATGCTGGGGCTACAAATATGTCTAATGAAGATCCATGAAGTGTAGCCATAGAAATTCTATTCACTTTGTTGTTATCTAGGATCACTTGATGTATATGACTCTTGTACTTCCCATTGGACAATATCTAATAACCAAACCAAAGAAAATTTGTTAACATATCATAGACAATAGTTAACATAAACTTTTATATCCTGCAGGAAAAAAATGATAATGCATCCTTGCCTTAGCAATATATATACATATAGATACCTGAAGATGATCACCAAGATTGATGAAAATGGCATTTTGAGGTATGTTAACTGTGACCCAATTTCCTTTATGAGTGAGCATTTGAAGGCCACCATTGGCATCTTGTATAAGCGAAACAAAAAAGCCAGGGTCAGTATGTTCCGGCACACCGATGGAACCTTTGGATTGGAAAGACGGTGGATATAGATTCATGGCAGACACGTCAAAGCCTACTTCTAGCTTGAATTCCTTCTTGATGTAGGTTTCTTCGTATCCCAAGATTTTCAAGATTGCTTTAGCCAAACCAAGTTCAACCTCATGCATCCATTTAAAGTACTCCCCAATGGCACCTCTATAAAAATATAAATTTATGTAAACTTTAAATAACATATGAGAATAATATGAATAACAAATGCGAAAAACTACATAAATACACAAATTATCGAGTCTAGATATACCTAAAGCTAGCCTATTTGCTAGGGCAATGGTGTTCAGGATGTGCTACTATCTTTAGATACTCTCTATTTTCTCCGACATGGGATCTTAAACCCCACCTTATCCTATCCATAGGATTCTTCTTTAAGTACTCGCTCCTTTCCTCCTGATTTGTCAGTTCAAAGAAATCGGAAATACCCTTCAGTGCTCCTTCTACCACACTTTCTTCGACACCATTTATCAACTTCAATAAAGAAAAATAAAAATAAAAAATCTAAATTATACATGAAAAAGAAAATAAATAAATTAGAAGACCTTTTAGATTTCATTAACAAAATAAAAACAAAAACCAATATAATTAAGAAACCATGCTACGTCCTCAAGAGCTTAAAATTTCCCTTCACCCCATCAAATTCATGTGTGTGCATACATACATACATATATATATATATGCATGTGCGTGTATGTGTATGTGTATTGGAGGTTCATACATAAAAGAAACCAAATTCTTGGCATGCTTTCCCAAGGTGTTCCCGGGATTTAGCCCGTTCATCATGATTCTCGGAAAACAACAAAGAGTAATCAATTGTGGGGATTTAGTCACAAAGATCAATGGCTGAAATATCAGAATTGATAGAATTCAAGAAAAAATCATGAAGATCAGAAATAGCTTTGTTTTTCAAATCAAAGCATTCTTGATCAAGCATACGGTTAGCCATACGTCAAGGAAGAGAAATTAAGCTAACAAATTAAAAGCACAAATAAATATATTGAAGAGCTTTCTAAAGATGGGGAAGGTTGGATTTGCATGCATGCTGAGACGCTTTTCTCCTTTTATAGATGAATTCTTGGATTCACTGTTGTTTATTTTAATGTTAAAGTCATAAAAAGAATACTAGTCTTCTCTCTTAATCATTTTTAAAATTAATAATTTAATTTAACCATGAACTATTTTTCTTTTTCTTCAATAAATTATATCCCGCTTTCCTCTTGGTCAATACTATAAAACTTTCGCCCAGCTTTTATAGAACAATAAAATTTAGTGCAACCACCTATATAATTAATAAAAACTATGTGGATAAAGACAATGGCATGGTTAGTGAAAACGTGAAGGTATCTTCTACTTTTCTTTCCTAGCATAAGAAAGATATTTAATTAAACAGCACACAATTACAAGAAAACAAAATCTATATATACTAAATAATATAATATAATATAAGAGGAAAAGTTTATATTAACATCATTTAAAAAATAATTAATTTTTAGATACCAGTTCATTAATATTTAAAGATAAAATTAATATTATACGATCATTTATATTTAATTTATTTAATATATTTATATAGTTTCAGTTAAAACATTTAAAAACAATATGTATTATATAAAGAAAAAGCATTCAATGTAGTAGGGAAAAAATCCATGTTTTATTTCTTGATCAAATTTTATAACCTTTTTGTCCCAAGCTTTGCTTAAATTTTTTTATAAAATCTAAAAAAATAAATTACAACTGAAAAATAAGAAACTGGAGGTACAAAGTTTACTAACGGATTTAAATTTTTTTCTCTTCCAATTTCAATAGATTTCTTTCCAATAATTCTTTTTCAATTTTTTTAATTAAAACTATGACATGGTGGGGCAAGAAATTTATAATATCAATCAATAAACCTAAAATAAAAATAAAGGCTATTAATGGCTTCTTTTCCAATACATTAACATCTTTATATATATACATATATTTTTTGGATTACTTTTTTTAAAATGTTTTAACTAAAATTAAATTAAATTAAATTAGAGAAATATATTAAATAAATTGGATTTGAGAATATATTAAATATTAATGAGTGTATTGTCACACACCAAGTCTGGTGAATCCGAGAATAAAGCGTGTAGTTGTGAAGTTATGTAATTGGCGTAGTGTAACTCGACATGTTACAACGGCAAATTGGAATGTAGCCTATAGTATCCGCCGAAGAGGTGAATAAATGTTTTATGTTATTATGTTATTTAAGAAAAGAATGTACCAAGTGAATAGTAAACATGGTAAGAGTTACCATCAAATGTATTGTACGCCTAGTTTGTCTGAGTACTGTGCTAATTGCGTTTAGTAATGTGATCTAGTTGGGAGTCAACTAAATTGACTAGTCAAAGAGCTTATGGTTAGGACTCTTATTTATAATTCTTCTGGTTATTATAGGCCAAATAAAGGACAGGTACTGATTACAGTTGACACTTGTCAAGTTCCATTAAAGGGAATTGAAGTTATATATATGTATGAGAAGGTTTTGTGTGTAAGTTTCTTCTTCCTTCAATATTACCCTCTGATTATTTTTCATAAATCGAATTGTATCTCTTCCTCATTAAGCTGGAAGCTAAGGTTCTTAGTTTAATTAGTGGTTGTTCCACCTCCTGGTAAGTATTATAGCTTTGCATATTAAGCTTTTGACAGAGTAATGTTGTTAAGAGTTATATGAATAGTAACTTATGAATACAAGGCCTGGCATGGGGGTTATCTATGGTTGAGATGTTAGAAGTTTGTATGTAAATGAATTTTAATGGTCAATCTATGTTCTTTAAGCAGTTGTTGCTAGTGAGTCAAGATGGATGTCAAAGTCTAGAGCTTTGAGCTACAGTTTAGGTGACTATCAGGTAAGTCTTTACTCTGACTCTTGTATGTGAACTATTCAAATAGAGGTATATATATATATAATGATGATATCTTGGATAACTGGTAAGTGTATGGAGTATAGTAAAGATGTTATATGTGCGAGAATGAAATTTATGAAGTACTGTATGAATACAAAATTGAATGATAAGTATGTAGGTAAAACCCGATATAGGAAATTGCGAATCAATCTGGTATGTGAGCAAATCTGAGTAAGAGAATGATGAGTAAAATGTCCCTTTATCATGCCTTTGGTAGGGCAGTCATATTGCTAATCAGTTTGATAGATCATGATACGGAAATAAGTGTAAGACCATGTGGCTGAAATCCATAGCATAGTATGATATGAGAACACTTATGGTGATGCCTCTAATATGATGAAGGCTGGACTGGCAAATCTTGACATGAGAATGTGTGAGTCCATGTGGCTAAAACCTATGGCATGATATGATGATATGAATGTTCATTGTGATGCCTTCGGTAATATGTAAACCTGAATAGTAGATCACAATATGAAAATATGTATAAGACTATGAGGGGAAACCCATGGCACCTTCTGTGAAAGTTCGTCGAGATAGTAAACACAAGATTATGTAAATTGCCTATGTGGTGTGATCTGTTAATCATTTCATTAGTGCATTCGATGATGTCTATGTTGTAGAATATGGATATCCACCTTCATGGTAAGTTCTAATAGTCTTTTAACAGGAAACTCTATGATATGGATATGATACGTATGAAGTTAAATTGGTTTGATTGGTTTAGTAATGTATTTGAATAAGTTTAAGGAAAGTCTTTAGAAGAACACATGTATCTATATTGTTAATAAGGGTATTTCCATAGTAATCTACCAGTTTAGAAAATGGGTGTATTCATAGTTATGAAAGATATAAGTATTCATCGGTTTACTTTGTCTGCAATAAATAGAGTTGAAATCTATGTCATCGGGTATCCACCATATCTGAATAGTATCATGTCTCCTTCTAGAATCTAAATTTTTTGTCATCTTGGGTTTTCTTGTGTATTATAACAAATATGTAGAGAATTCTTCTAAACGATATGAAAAAGTCATTACCAGTATAAGAAGATCTTGGGTTTGAATTAGGTTACGATTTTTTTGGTATACTAATAGTATTAAACTCAAACTGGGAATTCTTCAGATGTGACTCTATATAGTAAATATCTTCCCGTGAACAGTATCTGTGAACAATTATTCTGTAAAAATGTTAAGCGTTTGTTTGAAGAGAAAAATCATAAGAAGTGAACTCTGTAAAGGTACCCCTTTGAGAAGTATATCTAGGGTTATATGAAGAAAATGATAGTGGAATATTGTCTAGTAAAATCTGAAATTAGCCAAGTAGTGAAGTGGAAGTTGATATGTTAAGTATGACTATTGGCGTATAGGTGCATGTCCAAATATTCTAAAAGTGTCCACCTAATACACGAATGATAGGTTAAGTATGAAAACTGGCTTACAGGCACGCGGACAATACTATAACTGTATATGCCAAGGTATTTTATATTAAAGCTCACTAAATTTGTAACACTCCAAACCTGACCTAGAAGTTTCGACCCGGATTTTGCGAGCTACATTAGCCACCAAAGTGAATCTCTGTTGACTCCCCACCTAACCTCCAACACACCGCTTAAGTCTTAACAAAAGTTGCGCTAACTTAAAACACAGTTGTGGTAACATAAAGCAAACATGCGATCTTCACAAACATACATAAGTAGGTTTGCATGCCTTTATAATAACATACTTATGAGTTCACAACATAACTTAGACTTTTCAAATGACAACATAGTTTGCGTAACAATAAAACATATGCTTTTATACTTCAATTTAAGGCATAGGCTCACATACTTATTAGACTTCGCATGACTTCACATAATACAAGAGTTTGCTTAACAATAATTAGCATAAGTTCCCAAGGCACAAATCATATCATAAGATTATATACAAAGGAACGAGTTTTCTAAATATGAACAGTTCGCAGATATATAATGCTTTTGCAATAAGATGAACTTTGCAATCATAAGAAGCATGCATACAAGGATTATTATAATTTAATAGGGTTCGCATGCATATACGTGTTCGCATATCTTACCAATGGTTTGCATGTAATAAAATAATCATAATAGGGGTAAATGGGAGTTAGAAGTGGGTGTTAGAAGGAGTTTTTTGCGTTGGAGCTAGATCCGAGATAGATCTAATTAAATCTAGAAGTGGACGTTAGAAGGAGTTATTCATATTAGAGTTGCTTAGATCATGTGTGGGTTTAACTTAATACAAGTTATATATATCATTAAAAATGCCTAAAAATTATTATTACTTGATCTTTGTATTATGCGAATACTTTAAGTATTCTAAAATGGGAGAATAAATCCATCAAACGGATAATACAAGTAAGGGATTCTGAACCAACTATTTTGTGAAAGTATGTTGTGTGGTTACCTTTATTGCTTATTTGAAAAGCATGTTGTTCTTATTCTCATGTTATGAGATATTATGGCATATATGATTATTCATGACTATTACAATGTGATTTTTGGTACATCGTGAGAATATGTGATTTGCATGTCAAAACATGCCTATGTAATACTAAGTATTAAATTATTCGATGAGCATGATTTATATGCCTAAAATGTTATTCGGTAACAAAGTGAAAATGTACTTATTGTGGTCATATCACATGCATGGGGTTGGGACGTGTGTAAGGAGGAAGTATTGGCAGTTTATCTACGTCACTAGTGACTTCTCCACATTACTTGCAGCTTGTCTGCATTACGGGCAGTTTATATACATTCTTGTTAGCTTGTCTACACTACTGGCAGTTTATCTGTATAACTGGTGGCTTTACCACATTACTGGCAGCTTGTCTGCATTACTGGTGGCTTGTTCACAAATTGGAGTGTTTGGATGGATGAGTTCTGGGGAACTCGGATTTGGAGTGTAGCGGTGATAGGTAGGATGTTTTAAAAGAAATTTGCATAACTATTTTATGAAAATCGCATTAGCATGATCATGTGCATAAAGAAAATTATGAATTTGTATGAAAAGTATGTGATCATTGTTACTTGATTTGTATACTGAATTCTAACTTATTACTTTAGTTAAGACTCACACTAAGCTTTATAGCTCACTCCCCTTTAGTTTTCTTATTTTTCAGATAACCCCGAGGTTAGGATTAATAGACAACATTTGGAGAAGTTTCTCGAAATTCTTTTTAAATTAAAGTAATTAAATTTTACCTTATTATTTTTGTTATTTTGGGATTGTAGTAACTTTGAGTATGGAATGTGGCATGGAAATTTACTTTAGGGATTTTTCATTCTGATTTGCATGAATTACTTGCATGACATTATGTTTTAAAAATAGCATAAATTCATATTTGATTAAGATTATGCATGAAACTGGATTTTTATTAAAACTTGACAAAACCACTCTTTTTCGTTTCGACAACGAAAATATGCCAATATTACATTTTTTCGTTGCAAATATGAGAAATGAGTTCTTAATAAAATTAGAATTAGTTTCAAAATTTATAATGTTTACAGATGAGATTTCTAAAAACATTTTTATGAATTTAACATGTTTTTCTTAATAGTGACAAATAGTCAAGTTCTTTAGTTTTGATTACAAAAACGAATGATTTTGAAATATGATTGAAATTATGAAATTTTTGAATAGCGGTCCAATTTTTACAAATACATAAAATACCAAAATAATTTATTAAAATTCTCGATTTCACTAGCTTTGAACGATTTATACAAATGGTTTAAAAAGTATGTTCGAAAAATATGAAAGACTTTCTTGGCCATTTCGGTGGCCAATGTAGCTTTTTGAATTCGGCTATAATGTCTAGGTCGGGTTTGGGGTGTCGCATTTAGTGTTATCAAAGTCAGATTCAAACTCAGACCGTGAATTTTTGTTTTGATTCTACATGCATATTTGATAGGGGTATTTTGGGCACCATGCCACAAGAAAATTTTCACAAGATTATCAAAAAGTTAAATCCAAGAACTCCAATGTCATTTTTAAGTTAGTATTGTTACTGCTAAACTGTAGATAAATATTAAGTTAGTATTTTTGAACTATAGATTAACATAAAACTTTAGACTCAAGAAAGCAATATGAAAACTCGAGTTATGCGAAATTGTGATATGTGATTTCGCAGAACGCAATGTCGAGTAGCTCAAGATTATTCATTAACTTATTCAAGAACTTGTGCCTGACCCAGAGACAAATGGCATTGTTAATGCATCTATCATTATAGGTAGAAATCACGAGACTAGAGATGATGCAATATCCTAAGCAATGTTGGGAGTTCTAGAAAGGGTTTTTGAGACCTTGGTTGAGTGAACCAAAATAGTGGCTCAAAAAGAGAAAAGAAGGAAAAACACTAAGGTGTTGAATAAGAGAGGAAGTCCTGTTATACTGGCCCAAGTTCGTGACATTTGAAGCGGGCCAAAGAGGACAAACAAGAATAGAATGTAGTCAAAGCTAATACTAGAGGATCTATTTGATTAACGACAAGTTTTTTGTTTGTAAGTATTGTAATAAACGTCATTCAAGCAAGTGTTGGAAAAGTCAGGAACATGCCTGTGAAGTGGGTTTGCGGAGCACTGTGTTATGGATTATCCATAACATCATCCTATTTTAATGCAAGCTTTGACTCAGAAATAGAATCAAATATTGGTTTATGCTTCTAGGCATCGACAATATTGAGACGCATCTGGCATCAATGATGGTATTATTACGATCCATTCAAATTGTGCCTTGCACTAATGGAGGATTTGTTTTCACTAAACATTTGTTGTTAATAGCGTGTTTATGAAATTGAGAATTTGGAAATGAGGAAATTGTTGGTGATATTTCTATGGATATTCCCTTAAGATAATCCGTGATAGTAAATAGGAAGGTCATTGAAGATTTCAGGTGAAGTATTAAAACGACATTGGAATTAGAGTTGTGCAGCAGAAGCATGGTAGTCGGTTTGGAAAGAAGAGTTATGAATTTTGTGGATAAGTGTATTGGCTTGACAACGGGAATTTTGAGGATAAAATTATTTTTAAGGAGGGGAGAGTTGTCACATCCCAAAATCTTGGTTAGTAGAAATTGGGTTATTGAGCTGAGAGTGTTAGGCTCGAAAAGTATTTTTAGATGACCTTGGCACATTTGTTAATAAATAAGCATCAATTCTAGTGATAAAGTAGCGGTGGAGATGTCACTGATGATCTATGTTTGAATCCCTTCCCTAACATTGTTTTTCTTTGTGGTGAAATTTTGCTTCAAACCATAGTAAAGCTCGGACCGTGTTTTTAAAATAAATGTTGTAGAAATTATAACAAGTGAGTTAGTCCAATGGTTAATAGCTTAATTAGTTTTCTAAAGGTCCTATATTCAATTCCCCATTCTCTCATATTTTTTGTTTGATTTTTGTCATAAAAATCTTTGATCAGCCCCATTTTACCGTACACTAGTTTTGCCATATAGGAAAAGATTCTTCCCTCCATTAGCTAGTCAACCTTCGTCCCTTAGCCTTCTTTTTACTCCACATGTTTTCCTTCCTTTTCTTCTCCGCCTTTCACTCCCTTCTTTTTTCCCCTCGTTGACTTGCAATGGACGTTCTTTACCCTAGGGAGAGTCTATTCTCTCATTTGTTCATCCTTCTCCTCTCCTCTCCTCTCCTCTCCTCTCTTTTCTCTCCTCTTCCCCTTTTGCACCACCTTGAACCACTATTGTTTTGATTTTGGCTTCTTTTCCTCCATCGTTAACCACCACCATTAGACCTAAACACCACCACTTTATCACCCATCCTCCTCTTCTTACTCTTTCCTTCCACTGTCGCAACATTGTCGGGCCACCATCGTGCCATCACACCACCACGATCATTAGTCATTGTTTTTCTCCATTATCTATTTTCTCTTCAAATCACTAGTCATAATCAAATTTCCATTCTTCTTTTTCTATTATATTAAACCGCTACTAAAATTTTATACTCATTCTTCTATTTTGATGTTGATTTTTCCATGGTCTATACTCTTTCGACTCAAGACTGTGGTGACCTATTTGATTATCCATTTTCTTTGATATTAACATGTTGTATATTATTCGTGTGTTGAGGATCTATTGCTAACAAATTGGAACACCTTTGACTTTTGGAAAGTAAATCACATCTCCAATTCTAGTCGTATAAGCGTACGGGTGGTATTGGAAATCAAGATTAAACCATTTTTATTTAAAAGAATAATTTAAGTGACGATTTGATGATGGATTGTTCATTTTGTGTTTAGATCTGAGATGAATCTAATTAAATCTAGAAGTGGCTGATACGATCACGCCCTGCGAATGACCCTGGTCAAGCTTTCCAAATGGGCATTGCATTTGTTTTCTAGCTGATCAACTCAATCCTAGTTCATTGAGCTTGAATCAGCTCATATTTCAGTTCTTTGAGCTCAATTCAGCTCAATCTTAGCTCATTGAGCTAGATGCTATTTTTATTTTTAATTTAATGCATTTCATAGTTGCTGGAATATTTCATGTTTTAGCTAAGTCAATTAATTTAGTTCTAGGTCATAAATTAATGTGTTTAGTTAATTTAGTTAGCTTAGTTTAAGTTCATAAATAAGTGTTAATAAATATGTCTTAATCTGAACATGTTAAAATTAGAAGTGTTTAAATGTGTCTAAAGTTGAGACAAATTAATTTCCTGTTTTATTTAATTTGTCTTAGCTGCTGTTGAATTTAATTTGTGCCTAGAAGGCTTTATGACAGTGTATTTTAATAAGCTTTATACCTCACAGGCTTTATGCCGATGTGGTATCGAATGTGATTAATGAGTTAAAATGATTAGGTATGTGATGTTTAATTACCTATTTGATAATTAGGTAAGTAAGTTTGTTTGATATATATAACAAAAATAATACATAATGTTGTTATAAGTATATGTGTGTATATGAAAGGTATGTTCAGCCTTATGTTAATTATAGGTACACGATTGGAAGCTCGTGTATAAACGATTAGCCATGACAAAAATGAATTGAGATTTGTGAATGTATTAGTAATGTTTATATATGTGTATATTCGGCCTTGATAAATTGCTTATGAAATTATATGTTATATATATATTTGCTTAGGGCTTACTAAGCTAAGTTAGGTTACTGTGTATATTTATTTGTCATTATTTTTTTAAGATTTTGGAGGTCGTTACGTGCTCGGGGATTGTCAGTGAAGTCATTCACACTGTCGTCTACTTTCGGTACTTTTAAAAGTTTTATTTCAAACTTATGGCATGTATAGGCTAATATGTATTTTGGTCTAATTTTTTACATGTATATAATAAGCTATGTGAAAATGGCTTGTTCATTTTGTAAATCTTGAAATTTATGCCTTTTCTTGATGATTTTCTATGGTTGTGGTTGGTTGATTAGGTTTCAGTATATATATCTTGTGTCTAGTAATATGTTAAATTGGTTAATCGTGTGTTTTGATTAAAGGTTGGATGTGAGCAGTGAATATACTTGCTTAATATTCGGTTATGTTTTGTATTTATTTATGTGAGTTTTGTTGGTATATTTTGCTAAGAATTATTTATAAATTTTTGGTATTGATGTTCTTATTATAAACATGTAAGGTTTTTTAATTCATTTGTGATTTGGCTATTTGGTTTTGGGTTGTGATGGAAAGTTTATATATATGTTATGTTTAAATATTAGGTGTTTATGTTTAGTGTAACATGACTTATTTATGTGTAAGTAACATTTTCTAAAATTATATTGATGGTTCGATTAAGCTCTACATTATTAGATGAAATATATTTCTTTTAGATTTATTAAAATTGTTTGTGCTTATCTGAATAGAAAATTTTGGGATTAGTCTTAATTTGGCGTTTGATATATTGCAAATTATGAGAGATTAGCATGTTTAATTTGTTTGGAAAATTTCAATGTATTAGCCAAATGGTTGCTAAGTTATTTGCTCAAACGCATAGTTTTTATGTTTTTAATATGATATGAAATTTTTGCATAATATACGAGTTGAATTTATACAGAATTATATACATGTTTATGTTTGTCTAAGAATTTTGTAAAGCACCAAATAAATAGTGTTTTGGTTCAAATATGCCTTGTAACGCCCCAAAATTTGGGCCTTGAGCAAGGGAACGGTTAGGAAACTGTGCACAAATTGCTTGTTTGCTTTAGTGGCTAAGTGATTTAGGAAGAGTTGGGAGTGTTGGAGAAATACTGGGTTCAAACTTGGGTTTAGCCAAATTTTTTATTTTTGCTCTTCAGTGATTCTTGGCCTTAGCTTGAAGGATTTATAAATATTTTTGGTGAAATCATGACACAAAAAGAGCTTGTGGTCAAGTGTTAAGGTGGCATGTGGTGTAAATGTGAGGTCTAAGGTTCAAGTCTTGGGTTGTGCAAAAGAGTATTTATTTTGCTCTCTTGCCATGTGAGAAGCAGAAGTTGACTAGAACTCCGTAAAGTTAGATTTTGAATGAAGTTCAAATTGGATGGTTGAGTGATTTTTGGACAGATTTGTGGAGGGATGTTGGGAGAGATTAAGGGAAGAGTTGTAGCCGAATAGGTACTCTGACCATAGGGAATTCGGCTTGGGAGTTCTGGGAGCTCCTCTTGCTATTCATTTTGGGTTTTGGCATTTTTGTTCTTTTACACCTTTGTTTCTAAAGCCGTGGAGTTCATTTTTTACTGTTCTCTCTAGCCCTCTAGTCCACTGATTTTTGTCATTCATTCCCTTTTATTCAATTGGTATTCCCCTCTTTGGGCAAGGAGCACTTGTCTTTCCTTTCATAAACCCTTTTCGATTGCTAGCCATACTGGTGGGTCAACTCATACCTTCTTCTCCTTTTCCTCTCTCAACTCTTCTGTCCTTCTTGTTTGGCCAAATCTTTTCAAGGCCTGACCATCTTCCTTCTCTTGTCTTCTTTTCTAATCCTTGGTCGTTTTTTGCTGAAGGTTTGCCTAAAACCCCTTGGTCTATTGGTAAGTGTTACGGTTTGTTCTCCCTAGCCAAACCTTATTAGGTTCTCCTCTCAAAGGTTCGGCTTATGTATCTCTTAGGCCAATCGTTGGTGTCTCCTCTTTTCCACCATGGGAAGATATTCCTTTTACACTTCTTTTTGTACGAATGATGCTAGGGACTCAAGTTCATAACAAGGTGTTAGGCCGACTACTTATCCCCTACAAGGGATATCTCTTTTATTGGTAAGTGTTTTAAGTCCTAGATGTATTCATGTGAGATTGTAGATTCTTATGAACTGATTTACGGTTTCGTGTGAAGGGAAAGCATTGGAGAGAATACATGGTTTTGGAACAAGAAGGGTACTGCGATTGGTTGTTTGGTAAGTAGTTATGATTTGATTAAACGTTCCAATGTTATGATTTTCAATTAACAATTGTTTTGGACTAATAAAGGGTTGTGTTTTAACCATAGGCTCTCAACTTCAGAAGCATCTCGGCCACAACTCTTTAACAAGTGTGTAATTGTACACACATTTGATTAAACCGTAGTTCGACAAAAGTCGAAAAGCCAAAAAATGTGGCACTGGATGCCACACGAGCAGGCAATCGCAGTATGGTAATCCGAGCCCACGAAACATGGGCATTTGGCTATAGAGGCCACCATGGGCGATCTCATGGGCTTAGGCTGTCTTGGGCCATGTTGGGCCGAATATTAGGCCTTAGGCCCATTAACACCGTTATGACAACTTAGGTTATCTGTGTCACTCAAGGCGACTGTAGACCTTCAGAAAGGTTGTAAAATTATTGAAATACCCTCAAAGGGTAAAATGACCGTAATACCCTCGAAAGGTAAAATGACCGTAATACCTCTGTAGGGTAAAATGATCGTAATACCCCTGTAGGGTAAAATGACTGTAATACCCCTATAGGGTAAAATGACCGTAATACCCTTGTTGGGTAAAATGACCGTATATCCCTGTAGGGTAGAATGATCGTAATACCCCTATAGGATAAAATGACCATAATGCCCCTGTAGGGTAAAATGACCGTAATACCCCTATAGGGTAAAATGAACGTAATACCTCTGTAGGGTAAAATGACCGTAATACCCCTATAGGGTAAAATGACCGTAATACCCCTGTAGGGTAAAATGACTATTTTTGCCCCTCAAGGTCAAATGATTGTGAGCATGGCATTCTACATACACGACATACTGCATGGGGTTGGGATACTGTTATGGAGGAAGTATTGTATTGGTGGCTCTGCCACAATCACTGTTACTGGTGGCTTGGCCACATATACTATTACTGGCAGCTTTACTGCGATACTGTTGCTGGCAGCTTTGCTGTGATGCTACTGATGGCTTTGTGTCAATCATAGTACCGTTACTGATGGCTCTGTGTCGATCATAATACCGTTATCGATGGTTGTGTGCCGATCATTTCATTATTACTGATGGTTGTGTGCCGATCATATCACTGCTATTGATGGCTTTGTGTTGATCAAGTTACCGTTACTGATGGCTGTGTGCCGATCATATCACTGCTACTAACAGCTTTGTGCCAATCACATTACTGTACTTATGGCTTGTAATCATTCTGTTTATGTAACACCCCTTACCCGAGACAATTGTCGGAGTTGAGCATGGGGCGTTACTTGACTTAACTTATTAGTTCGGGGAATAAAAATTTGCTTTTAAATTTATTTCACTGTTCACCATAATGCTGTGTGCCTGCGCAGTAGTCACTAATTTAACTATAACTCAAGTTACTAAACTTGAAATTTAGATCCGTCAATTTTCCCTGAAACTAGACTCATATATTATCTTACCATAAATTTTCAGAATTTTTGGTTAAGCAAATTAGTACATTTTATTCATTAAATTTCCCCTATTTCACTACCTGACGGTTCTGACCTTTATTCACTAAAAATCAATTTTCTCTTCGTATGATTTTAATATGGTGTTCTCACTTGTTTCTACAGAAAACATACTCATTCAGGAATCTAGACATATAAATTATAACTCATAAATATTTTTGTACAATTTTTAATGATTTTCTAAAGTTAGAATAGGGGACTCCAAAAACCATTCTGAACCTATCTATCCAAAATTCAAATATCTCAGAATATAAAATTCTTTTACCCACACCGTTATTTTTCTATGAAAATAGACTCGATAAGATTTAATTCTATATATCATTCACTATCTAATTCATTCTATACTATCCTTGGTGATTTTTCAAAGTCACGTCACTGCTACTGTCCCAAAACTATTTCATTGCAAATTTTTACTTTTTCATATTTTCTAGGTATAAACTATCACCTAGGCATTCATAACACCACACATGTTCTTAATTAGCCATTTCAATAGCTAACCATTAGCCATATCATATAAACACACTCAAAATGACTAAGTCTCTATACATGCTATAGCTTTACACGTTTTGAAATCACATTATTCCGAGATGTTTGTAGATAGTGTGAGACGAACTCTGATGTCCTTGTGATCCTCGAACTGACTTGGCAATACTATAAAAATAAGGAAAATAAAGAAAGTAAGCATAAAGCTTAGTAAGTTTACAAGTAAATAAAAACAACACTTAACACAAATATTATACTCAAGTAACATGATCCCTAATTTCCTCTTTACTTAATCTCTTACTCGTACTCTTGCTTGTTTACTTAGATAACTCATGATTATAACTTACTCTTCTCTTACTGAAATGTTGGTTCTCAATTGATAACATAATATATTCTTAAATCTTATAACTCACCTGAATTTGCTTTTTATGCTTTTACCTGAACTTTCATGGAACATAATTTGTTTACTAACCCTTTGAGCCACATTTGAATAATAAGGATACTTGGGTCTCTTTTCTGATAATAACATGCCAAAGCTATGTCCTAGACATAGTCTTACATGGGATGTTTCTTGTACTGCCAATGCCATATCCCAGATATGGTCTTACATGGGAGTTCTCATATCGGTGCCCATGCCATGTCCCAGTCATGGTCTTACGGGGGACCTCTCATCTCGGTGCCAACGCCATGTCCCAGGCATGGTCTTACATGAGATCTCTTTACCCAAATGTCATGACATTTGCATCTGATACATTCCAAAAGTTTCAACGGGACTTTTTAATACTAATTCTCTATCGTATCATACTTGAGTCAACATTAAATAAATTCATGAAATAAATATATAATTGCTGGAAAATTAACAGCATTAATATAATTATTGAAATATTGCATTTATTTATCGTAAACTTACCTCGGTACAAAATATAGCCAAATCTATCAACTTAGTCTTCAACCTTTTTCTTTCCTCGGTCTAACTCTAGATTTCATTCTTCTTGATCTATAATAGCAAAGTTATCTTATTTAATACTCACATTCATCAAAACAATCCTTGACTCAAACTTTGGAAAAATTATGATTTTGCCCCTAAACTTTTGCATAATTACACTTTTGCCCCAAAGCTTGGAAATTAAACTTCATCCCTTATTCTTATGTTTTATGACATGCTGAACATTTTTCCCTTCTATGGCAACATCAAATTTCCACTCTAACACTTACTTATGAACATTAGGTATTTTTACCGATTATGTCGTTTTACTCGTTTTCACTTAAAATCGGTTAGCAAAAGTTGTTTAACATAATTCCAAGCTTCATATCCTACCATAAAACATCAAAATAAACACATTTCACCTATGGGTATTTTTCCAAATATAAACCCTAGGTTAAATTATTCCTAGAATAAGCTAAATCAAGTTACCAGGGCTTCAAAAACGTAAAGAACATTAAAAACGGGGCTTGGAATCACTTACTATGGAGCTTGGAAGCTTGAAAACCCTAACTATGGCTTCCCCCTTGCTAATTTCGGCCAACTAAAGAAGATGACCACAATTTGCCATCTTTCTCCCATTTAATTCATTTTAATTACCAAATTACCAAAATGCCCCTAACTTCAAAATTTCCTGTTTTACATATCTCATGTCCATTTTTGTCCATAACTTAACTAATGGTTTAATTGCCATATAAGGGCCTCCAATTTAAAATTTCATAACAATTGGACACCTCTAACATGTAGAACTCAACTTTTACACTTTTTACAATTTAGTGCTTTTGACTAAATTGAGTGCCCAAACGTCAAAATTTTTGAACAAAATTTTCGTGAAATTATTCTGTGAAATTGTAGGCCATAAAAATATAGTAAAAATAAATTTTTCTCATCAGATTTGTGGTCCCAAAACCACTGTTTCGACTAGGCCCAAAATCGGGATGTTATAGTTTATAGCTTATAGCTATCCTATTTACGGCTCTTAACCATTCTGACTACTAGTAGCTCTACTTCATTATTACTATTGCCAGCTACGCTGCGATATTGGTGTGAGGGTTGGGTGGGTCGACACTGTCCCCACATGGTGTGTTAGGTTAGTACGGGTGGTGTGTTGGCTGGATTAGGATGGGTTTGCATACTTGCACCATTCGATACTGTATCGGGCTTGGGCCCACATTGTTTCTGTATTGGGCTAGGGCCCACACTATGCTATTACTGTTAAAGGGCTCTAGCCTAAACTGATTC
Source organism: Gossypium turneri (assembly GCA_008044935.1). NCBI lineage: Eukaryota > Viridiplantae > Streptophyta > Magnoliopsida > Malvales > Malvaceae > Gossypium > Gossypium turneri. The sequence continues at coordinate 19,360,754 of CP032572.1, read as the reverse complement.
TGTTCTGCATGCCGTCTGTTTGATAAGGGATTACACACTGAGTTTTCGCAAACTCACCCTTTTGTCTAACTGTGCAGGTAATCCCCAGTCTTAGCCGATTTGGAGCCTTGAGAGAGTCGGAGGTGGCCACACTACTGCAGCTGTTTATTACTAATTTTTATTTATATTTAAAGTTTGTGTTAGGTTTGTTCATGTAGTAAGGGCCTTTAAAGTTTGTTTAAGTTTTTAATTGGGCTTTTCTGTATCTACTTTAAATTGCTAGTTTAGGGAAGACGAATTTTCAAAGTTTACAACTATTTTCCAAAAGCACTTAAAAGCAAACATTTTTACATTTCAAACTTTAGTAGCTTCCGCGATTGGAATAACCTAAAGTATCAATGCCAGACATTGAGTAAACGTTTTTAAAGAGATGTTTTGCTAAAGTATTTAAAGATAGAATTGAGCTTTTAATGACAAACTCAGTTTTTGATCAACATTTTGGTGTGACACGCCAGATTCGACAATAACGTCTAGGCCGGGTTTGGGGTGTTACATGCATAATTGTTTGCATGTAAAGTTGGCTTGTGTGCATAATGGTATACTTTTGAGAAATATAGTAATTCATGTAATAAGAAAATAAAAGAGTTATGTGCAAATTAGGTAAATTTTGGGTTGTCATTGTTTGAATTGATTTTCTTTTTAAATAAATCCTTTAGTTTAATTTTTGTTAACCAAATGGATGTTTTACAAAAAGGTAAGATATGCATATTTTGGTATGTTAAATTGGTTAATCCTTTAGGTTTATAAATCAATATGACCATAAGTTGAACAAGCTAGATATGCCGAATATGGTATGGTCAAATGATAGGTGCATTGAATTATTAGATTTATATGATTCATGCATGGAATAATAGAATGAGATAATTTTATTATCTTAGTTGTGCGCACATGCTTATGGGATATATTTGATTTTGTTGCTTATGATTTAAGTGGCTACTTATATATTAGTTACATGTTCAAAAAAAAATTTGTAAGTGATTATTTAACTATATTATTTAAAGTTGATTTATTCAAGAGAATCAAACATGTGTACATGTATAATTGTTCAGAAGTTTTGATTTGTTTGGTAATGCCTTGTAACCCTTTCCAGCAACGGATACGGGTTAGGGGTGCTACATTTTATTGGTATGAGAGCTATGGTTTAGTCGATTCTAGGACTAATGTAACGCGTGTGAGTTTAGCTATACATGCCATATTTTATATTATGATAGTGTGATGACTCCTGACAATTAAAAATGTGTTTTCGTATAGTAAATGGATCCCGATCGAGCCATAGCAAATGATGTTGAAAGTATAGCGCCTGCTCCCGCGCAAGGGACAGTGCCAGTTGATTCTTAGCCTATCTCGAGTAGCCATGAGGTGAGGCTAAACAAGCTTTCTATCAAATGATGAACGACTGGTTTACTCAATATATCCGAACTAATCCGCCTGTTCAACAACCTCCACCCTCGAATAATCCATCTCCGATACCTGTGGTACCTCTGATGATTGATCCGATGAGATTTAATAAGCCCCCTGTTGGTAAAATTAGAAAATACGGGGCCAAAGAATTCAGGGCCACAGTTAATGATGATGCTAAACGGGATGAATTTTGGCTCGATAACACTATCCGTGTATTCAAAGAATTGTCATGTACACCGGATGAGTGTTTGAAATGTGCCATGTCTTTGTTACGTGATTCTGCCTATCATTGGTGGAACACTTTAGTGTCGGTTGTGCCAAAAGAGCAAGTCACCTGGAATTCTTTCAGACTGAGTTCTGCAAGAAATATATCAGTCAGAGATTCATTGATCAGAAACGTAAAGAATTTTTTGAGCTTAAATAGGGTCGTATGACTGTCACTAAATACAAGTAGGAATTTGTGAGACTCAGCAGATATGCTCGAGAGTGTGTTTCGACTGAAGCTACAATGTGTAAACAATTCGAAGACGGGCTGAATGAAGATGTTAAATTGCTTGTTGGCATACTTGAAATCAAAGAGTTTGTGGTACTGGTCGAGCGAGCTTGTAAAGCCGAAGAGCTCAGGAAAGAGAAAAGAAAAGATGATTTTGAAGCTAGAGATTCTCGTAAAAGATAATTAAGTAAGACTTTTCAGTCAGCATCGAAGAAGTTAAGGGAGGATTATAGCTGATCTAAAGCTATGCGGCCTTTTCTAGACAAGATCAAGATCGACCTCCTGTGAGTTCACAAGCCACTTCGATTGCTAGTGTTGGCAACGTTCGGCAGAATAGATCCTAGCGCAAGCATTGTGGTAAATAGCACGTGGAGATTGCAGATTGCATGATCGGTCTTGTTTCAAGTGTGGATCGATGGATCATTTTATCCGGGAGTGCTCGATGTTAGCCGAGCAAAATACTGTTCAGAGCACAAGATCGAGTAAAATGTCAATGCGAGGTAGACCACTCAGGCATACGGGTAATGTAAGTGGCAGTCAAAGAAGGACGAAAGATACGATAGTTCGATCTGAAGCTAGTGCACCTACTAGAGCATATGCTATACGCGCTCGCGATGAGGCTTCTTCCCCAGATGTCATTACTGGTACTTTCACTCTCTATGATACTAATGTTATTGCATTGGTTGATCTTGGTTTGACTCATTCATATGTGTGTGAGGCTTTAGTATCCAGTAAGACTTTGCCTGTTGAGTCTACTCAGTTTGTGATTAGAGTATCAAACCCCCTAGACCGTTGTGTTTTGGATGACAAAGTGTTAAGAATTGTCTGTTGATGATTAAAGATTCGTGTTTTCTGGCTGATTTGATGTTGCTATTTGACGAGTTCGATATAATTCTGGGTATGGACTGGTTGACTTTACACAATGCTGTGGTTAAGTGCAAAAGAAAGACTATTGAATTAAGGTGCTAGAGTGACGAGATTATTCGGATTAAATATAATGATCTGAATGGTTTACCAGTAGCGATATCCTCGATGTTGGCTCAGAAGTATGTGAGAAAAGGTTGTGAAGCTTACTTTGCATATGTTCTTGATAGTAGAGTGACCAAAAAAAAGATTGAATCCATACTAGTTGTGTGTGAGTATTCGGATGTGTTTCTCAAAGAATTACCGGGTTTGCCACCTATTCGAGAGGTAGAGTTTGGTATTGAGTTAGTACTAGGGACGACTCTAATTTTGATAGCTCCGTACCGTATGGCACTGACTGAATTAAAAGAGTTGAAAGCACAGTTGCAAGAATTGATGGATAGAGGTTTTGCACGACCGAGTTCCTCTCCTTAGGGTGCGCCAGTTTTATTTGTGAAAAAGAAAGACGGGACTATGAGAATGTCTATTGATTACTGGCAGCTCAATAAGGTGACTATAAAGTATAAATATTCGTTGCCACATATTGACGACTTGTTCGATCAGCTAAAAGGGGCTTCAATGTTTTCAAAGATAGATTTGAGATCAGGTTATTAACTTTTATGAGTTAGATACTCCGATGTGCCTAAAACTGCTTTCTGAAAAAGGTACGGACATTATGAGTTCTTAGTTATGTCGTTCGGACTTACTAATGCACCTTCTGTTTTCATGGATTTGATGAATCAAATCTTTAGACATTATTTGGATCGGGTTGTGGTTGTGTTTATTGATGATATTCTGATCTACTCTTGTGGTGAAACTAAACATGCCGAACATTTACGACTTGTGTTGCAAACTTTGTGAGACAAACAGTTGTATGCGAAGTTCAGTAAATGTGAGTTTTGGTTATGCGAAGTTAGCTTCCTGGGGCATGTTGTTTCAGCATGAGGTATTCGGGTTGATCCGAGTAAGATATCGGCTATACTTGATTGGAAACCTCCGAGAAATGTTTCAGAAGTTCGGAGCTTTTTGGGACTAGCTGGTTATTATAGGCGATTTGTGAAAGGCATTTCCATGATAGACACACCGATGAAAAAGTTACTACAGAAAGAGGTTAAGTTCGAGTGGTCAGAAAAGTGTCAGAAAAGCTTTGATCAGTTGGAAGCCCTTTTGACCGAAGCTTTAATACTAGTGCAGCCAGAAACGGGTAAAGAATTTGTTATTTTTAGCGATGCATCTTTGAACGGTTTGGGCTGTGTTTTGATGCAGAAAGGCAAAGTTATAGCTTATGCCTCGAGATAGTTAAAGCCACATGAAAAGAACTATCCGACGCATGATCTCGAATTGGTCGCTATTGTGTTTGCTTTGAAAATATGGTGCCACTATTTGTTCGGTGAAAATTGTCATGTTTATTCTGATCACAAAAACCTGAAATATTTGATGACTCAGAAGGATTTGAATTTGAGACAGCGACGGTGATTAGAGTTGCTAAAAGATTACAAGCTTGTGATTGATTATCATCGGGGAAAAGCTAATGTTGTTGTTAATGCCCTACGTCGAAAATCATTGTTTTCTTTGCGCACACTGAACGCGCATATAACTATGTTTGATGATGGTGTGATAATAGCTGAGTTAAAAGCAAAACCGTTATTTGTTCAACAGATTTGTGAAGCTCAGAAAGCCAATGATGGTTTAATTGCAAAACGGGATCAGTGTGACTTGAATGTTGATTCAGAGTTTCTGGTTGACACTGAGGATTGTTTGAGATTCAAAAACTAATTATGTGTTCCAAAAAATTTAGATGATATTGAATAAAGCTCATAATAATCGATTATCTATTCATTTGGGTAGCACAAAAATATATAACGATCTGAAACAACACTATTGGTGGCAAGGTATGAAACGAGACATTTCTGACTTTGTTTCAAAATGTTTAATATGTCAACAAGTAAAAGCCAAGCATCAGGTACCTTCTGGATTGCTTCAGTCGATCATGATATCTGAATGGAAATGGGACAAAGTCATGATGGATTTTGTATCCGGTTTGCCGCTGACACCGAGCAAGAAAGATGCAATCTAGGTTACTGTTGATATATTGACAAAATTGGCTCACTTTGTTCCGGTCTATACTGATTATTCACTTGATAAACTTGCTAAATTATATATTTCTCAGATTGTAAGATTGCATGGTGTCCTATTTCTATTGTTTCGGATAGAGACCCGAGGTTCACATCGCGGTTTATAAAGAAATTGCAAGATGCTTTAGGTACGAAACTACACTTTAGCATAGCTTTCCATCCGCAAACAGATGGTTAGTCCGAACAAATCATTTAGATACTTGAGGATAGGTTGAGATGTTGCATTCTCGAGTTTGAAGGTACGTGGGAATGATACTTGCCTTTGATTGAATTTGCATATAATAATAGCTTTCAGTCTAGCATCAAAATGGCACCTTACGAAGCTTTGTACGATCGTAAATGTCGTACACCATTGTATTGGACCGAGCTCAATGAAAATAAGATAGACGGGGTCGATTTGATTAAAGAGACTGAACATAAAGTGAAAGTGATACGCGATAGTCTGAAAACAGCATCGGATCGTCAGAAATCATATGCAGACTTGAAAAGAAAGGATTTAGAGTTTCAGATCGGAGATAAAGTCTTTTTGAAAGTATCACCATGGAAGAAAATACTTAGATTCGGTCGCAAAAGCAAATTGGGTCCTAGATTCATTGGACCGTATGAGATTATAGAACGTATCAGGCCAGTTACTTATAGATTGTTGTTGCCACCTAAGCTAGTAAAGATTCACAATGTATTCCATGTTTCGATGCTCCGTAGATATCGATCAGATTCTTCACATGTGATTAGTCCGACAGAGATTGAGATTAAGTCCGATATGACATACGAGGAAGAACCGATTCACATTTTTTCTCGTGTGGTTAAAGAATTGAGAAATAAGAAAATTCCACTAGTTAAAGTACTGTGGCATAACCACAGAGTTGAGAAACCAACTTGGGAGCCAGAGGATGCAATGACAGAGTGTTATCCAAACCTATTCACCGGTAAGATTTTCGGGGATGAAAATCCCTAAGGGAGAGAGAGTTGTATAGCCCGATTTAGACCCTAACCAGAACAGTGGTTTCAGGACCACAAATTCGAGTCAGAAAAATATTCAAATATTATTTTTTGTGTTTAGAATGTATGAATTTGTTTGTGTGATAATTTCATTTAAAAATTTTATCGTTTGGATGCTAATTCAATAAAAAGGCCTTAATCGCATAAATTGAAAATTTGATGTTTTTGTTTTTTTAAAAAAGGGCCTAATTGCTATTTTCTTTTTAAATGGAAGCCTTTAAGTTGCAAACAACCCATTTGCATGTTGGTTGGATGGTATTAGCCATATATTATATAGTTTTTATTTTATTTTATTAAGGTTATATCTGTAAAATAAACTTTAAGTTATAATATAAGAAAACATAAAAAAATGAAGCCATGTTCATCTTTTATTATTTTTGACTGAATACCATTAAAAAGAAAAGAAAGAAACAAAGCTAGGGCATTCGACCATTGTTGAGCTTGATTCAAGGTGAGTTCTAGCTCGGTTTATAATAATTTTTATGTTTTTGAGATCATTGCTTTGAGTACTATTCGACCCATGCTAGAATTTTTTATTTTGATGAGTATTTTGAGTTTTGCCATTGATGACTAATTGTGTTTTGTGATGTTTGATGATGAATTATGAAATATATGTTTTGGAATATATGTTTTGTACTGAAATTTTTGATGATTTTGAGTAATTAGGGCTAAATTACAAAAATAATAAATTTAGGGACTAAAATGTGAAATAAATGAAATGCATGGACTTGTATGAATACAAGGAAGATTCGACCTAACTATGTTGTTGTGAGATTTTGCGTATTTTGTGTTTGGTGAAATTTGGACTAAAATGTATAAAGTGAAAAATGTTAGGCGCAAAATGGTAATTTGCCCATTTATGTATTCTTGGACTAAATTGAATGGAATTATATTTAAATTAGTTTATTTTGAATACATTTAGGTCAAGAATCAAAGAAATTGGAGTTGGATCGGGGAAAAACCAAAGTCATTGATTAATCGTCCTATTCTGAATTTCATCGTCCGAGTTAAGTCTATAAGCAAATAAACGTCGTTAAATTAGAGTGTATATGAATTTTATATGCTGAATTTAATTGTATGAATTTTCATATTAATATCCGAATGTATAAATGCTTGTGAGATCTGGTACAAGTTCGATTTAACTGAGATACGACGTTTGAAAAGCTTAGTATGAACCTTAAAGAATAATTAGAATTTCCTATATATGAATTATGTGTAAGACTGACTTTGTATCAGTGATATTCGAGCTCTGTGCATAGCAGGCTTTATGCCGGTGAATTATATATTTATTTGGCATTATTTTTTTTTTAGATTTTGGAGGTCGTTATGTGCTCGGGGATTGTTAGTGAAGTCATTCACACTATCGTCTACTTTCGGTACTTTTAAAAGTTTTATTTCAATCTTATGGCATGTATAGGCTAATATGTATTTTGGTCTGATTTTGGACATGTATATAATAAGCCATACGAAAATGGCTTGTTCATTTTGTAAATCTTGAAATTTATGCCTTTGCTTGATGATTTTGTATGGTTGTGGTTGGTTGATTAGGTTTCGATATATATATCTTGTGTCTAGTAATATGTTAAATTGGTTAATGGTGTGTTTTGATTAAAGGTTGGATGTGAGTAGTGAATATACTTGATTAATATTCGGTTATGTTTTGTATTTATATATGTGAGTTTTGTTGGTATATTTTGCTAAGAATTATTTATAAATTTTTGGTATTGATGTTCTTATTATAAACATGTAAGGTTGTTTAATTCATTTCTAATTTGGCTATTTGGTTTTTGGTTGTGATGGACAGTTTATATATATATGTTATGTTTAAATATTAGGTGTTTATGTTTAGTTTAATATGACATATTTTATGAGTAAGTAACATGTTCTAAAATTATATTGATGGTTTGATTAAGCTTTGCATTATTAGATGAAACATATTCATTTAGATTTTTAAAATTGTTTGTGCTTAGCTGAATAGAAAATTTTGGGATTAATCTTAATATGACATTTGATATATTGCAAATTATGAGAGATTAGCATGTTTAATTCGTTTCGAAAATTTCAATGTATTAGCCAAATGGTTGCTAAGTTATTTGCTCGAACGCATAGTTTTGATGTTTTTAATATGATATGTAATTTTTGCATAATATACGAATTGACTTTATGTAGAATTATATGCATGTTTATGTTTGGCTAAGAATTTTGTAAAGCACCAAATGAATAGTGTTTTGGTTTAAATATGCATAATTGTTTGCGTGCAAAGTTAGCTTGTGCGCATAATGGTACACTTTTGAGAAATATAGTAATTCATGCAATAAGAAAATAAAAGAGTGTTATGTGAATTAGGTAAATTTTGGGTTGTCATTGTTTGAATTGATTTTCTTTTTAAATAAATCCCTTGGTTTGATTTTTGTTAACTGAATGGATGTTTTACAAAAAGGTAAGATATGCATATTTTGGTAAGCTAAATTTAGTTAGTCCTTTAGGTTTATATATCAATATGATCATAAGTTGAACAAGCTAGATATGCCGAATATGGCATGGTCAAATGATAGGTGCATTGAATTATTAGATTTATATGATTCATGCATGGATTAATAGAATGAGATAATTTTATTATCTTAGTTGTGCGCACATGCTTATGAGATATATTTGATATTGGTGCTTATGATTTCAGTGGCTATCTATATATTAGTTATATGTTAAAAAAAAATTGTAAGTGATTATTTAACTGTATTATTTGAAGTTGATTTATTCAAGAGAATCAAACATGTGTACATGTATAATTGTTCAAAAGTTGTGATTTGTTTGGTAATGCCTCGTAACCCCTTTCCAGCGACGGATACGGGTTAGGGGTGTTACACGTATCCTGAATATTGCTTGAATCCAACATTCTTTGGCTGTCTGGGTAACTCAATGATTTTATCCAAAGTTTGATCCCCAAAACAAGTGGAGAAAATCAGAAAAAGAAAGAAAAAAACCAATGGATCTTGACTCACCCATAAATCAAAAAAATCAATAAATCAGAAAAATGAGCAAAACCCAGACCAACAGGAGTATCGACAGAGAGGAAGGGAGAACCACTGCAATGAGAGCGAAGAGAAGAGAATGGAAAATGTCTTACATGTTAGGAATCGGTAAGATGTTTTCTAGAAATTGTGAAATGATTTACCCGTGTTTTGGAGAATGTTTTCCTATAGGAATTCATTTTCCAGCAAACAAGCACCGTAAAATCTGGAAATTTTTATCCGAAAAACATTTTCACCTTAAACAAATGGACCCTTAAACTCACATGGGGAGCATTGCTAATACACAACTTATCACTTAAGCTCACGTGGGGAGTTTCACTGATACACAGCTTGTCACTTAAGCTCATGTTGACAGCTTCGTTGATACACAGCTTGTCACTTAAGCTCACGTGGGGAGCTTCACTGATACACAGTTGTAAAACCGTTTCTGGAAAAATTCTTTAAAACCTTAGCCGTATAGGAGCTCACACAAAACTATGCTTTCAAAATAATATTTTCAAACCGTATTTGAAAGCAGAGGTTTGTAGTTTTAAAACATATCTTTTCAAAAAGCTTACCTTTGAAACTTGTTTCCAAAACATAATTCTTAAAAAAAAAAACATATTAGTATAAACTGAACAACATGACAATTAACATACTCCAAATAATTCAAGCCCACTCATCGGAAAATGGAGAAACTTAAACAAGTTTAGCTTTCCCTTTATCCTTGTTGGTAGATGATCAGGCTGATTCGCAACAAACATACACACATATTACTTAAGCAAAACAAGATATACATAATACATGCAATGCAAACCTGGACAATCACACCCATCCAGATAAAGGCTTACCCTGATAACTACGAACTGAACTTAGAATAAAGACTTTGACAATAGAATATTCAGTGAAGAATTCATAGAATTAAGGGTCGTATTTATAGACCTAAAAGTCTTGATAATCTTTGGATACCCTACTTGACTTAGTAAATCAATTACTTGCACATGAAGTATTCCTAGATTCACTGTTTCTTTATTTTCTAATTTGAGCCTGTGTGTATCTTTGATTTGAGAAACCTAGTTCATCAAACAGACAGCCGAACACCAGCTCACCAAACAGACTGGCGAACCCTAACTTGCCAAATGGATTGGGGAACCTTCCTCGTAGAGAAACTGGCGAACTCCTTACCACATCTTTTGGCGTACACTACTACTGGTGAACACCCTTACTGATACTCTTTTGGTGAACCCCCAGCTCACCTAAACCTTGGTAAACACCTAATTTGTTGAAACACTGGCGAACCCTTCACTTGCGAGGCCAAAACTTTAAAGCTCATCTGCGATGTGTCACAAAGTTCGTGCAACTTACGAGTGTTATGTTTATGTCTCAAGTTTTTTGGTAAGAGAGAATGCACCAGGAAGGATGACGCTAGGATTATGCCAAGGAAATGGTGAACCGGGTTATTATGAATACAAAGGACTATTAAGAAAAGTGTCGTATTGTAGGATTACGACTCTCTTTTTTTTTGCAAACTTTTGTGTTGTAATAAGTTGTAACAAGTCTGTTGTATTATTTTATTTTTAAATACCTTTCTTTGTTTCTTTTATATTAAGTCATTAAACAAAATGATAAGAAATATGTTTTAAGTAAGGAGTATCTGCCAATTGTTTTAAAATTTTGCTAAGTGAAGGGTGAGGTAATACCCTAGATTCGTACCCGACAATTAAGGACTAGTTGAGGGCATTACATGTAGAGTAATAATTTTATATATCTAGAAATTAATGAGGTGTCACTATTTTATTGATACCTAAAAACTTAGTTTTTTAATATCATTCTAATATAATTTATCTCAAAATATAAAAGTTTATAGAAAAAAGGCTTAATATATCAAAATTCCCTTGTAAAATAATTCAATAACCATTGGAGCCCTCAATAAAAAACAACATACAATTGAGTCCTTAATCGAATATAAGCAATTAATTAAACCCTCAAAAAATCAATTTCTGTGTAAACCCCTAACATTCGTTAACTTCGCCGTGTGGAACGTCAAGGTTATGCTACATGGCGAAATTTTATAATTTCCCTTAAAATATTTTAAAAAATTAAAAATCTAAAATTAAAAAATAGGAGTTTCAAAAAAATAATTAAAAATTAAATTAAATAGTAGAAAATTATTTAAAAAATTAGAATTTTTAAATATTCTAAAATGTTTAGAATTTTCAAAAAGCATAATGAATTTTTTGACCCTCTAACTTTATAACAGAAATCACTTTAACCTTCCATTTAGTTTTTCGCCTCTTTTAGCTCTTGAACTTGTAATTTTTTTTTCATATCATCGAAAAATGGATAGAAAATTCAACATTTAATTAATTTTTTAAAATATTAAAAATACTTTTCTTTTACTTTTTATACTTTTTAAATAATTTTAATAATTTTTAATTTTTTAAAAATATATAATTTTTTTAATCTTTTAAATTTTAAAAATTTAGTTAAATGCTGCCATTCACGTGGCAATTCATGTGTATGCCACACGTCAACAAAGTTAAAAACCATTAACATTTTCATCCATTTTGGAGTAATTTGACAAATAAACGCAAGTTTAAGGGCTAAAAAGGGTGAAAATTAAAATGGAAGGCTAAAATGATTTTTTTTTTGTAAAATTGGAGGGCCAAATAAGTCATTACGCCTTTTCAAAAATAATAAAAATTACATAAAATTTTTAAAATTTACAAAAAAAACTTATAAAAAATGAAAAAATAAAAATTTTATATAAATTTTAATATAATTTAATAATTGATAAAAAAATCAAGTGCAATTTTTTACAATTCTAAAATTTTTAATAATTTTTACTGTTTTAAATAATTTTTATTACTTTTTTGCAAGTTTTTTAAAAATTCTATAATTTTTGAAAATTCTATTTTTAAAAAAAATCAAAATTCTAAATTTTTATATATAATTCTAGAATTTTTAAGATTTATTTTATGTTTTTTAAACATTTTAAATGAAAATTAGTAGAATTTATAACCCTAACGTGCCATGTGGTGATGTTATAGACGCGAGGGGCTTACACAAAAGTTGGCTTTTGAGGGCCTCATTAATTGCTTATATTCAATTAAGGACTCAATTGGGTGTTGCTTTCGATTGAATGTTCAATAGATTATTGAACTATTTTACAAGTTATTTTTTATATATATCAAACCTAGAAATAAATTGGATTAGAATAAATATTTCATAAGTTAATAGAAGTAAAATATACTTAATGCATCAAATAAAATGACAAAATAGGTATGTTAAACTTAGATAAAATTAGGCAGGGTTGAATTTTTATTGTTTTATATTTTTTAAAAAATATTTTTTAGTAAATTGCATTAGTAGTAATTGAATAATAAATAAGTTTTTCTTTTCGTCACTTACAATTTAATCACTAACATTTTGAGATTATTTTCATCACGTGTGTAATACCCCAAACCTGGTCTGGACGTTATGGCTGAATCTGGTGTGTCAAATTAAAGTGTCTCTCAATATTTGGACTTGTTGATAAAACTTATTTCTTAAGTTTGGAAACCTCTTTATTAACGTTCAACTGAACAATTAACCAAATGTTTGCATTGTTAACTGCAAATGTTGTATTAAGTTGATTTAAAACGCGGAAGCATTTCAAACTCTAACACTTAAAGTTCGTGTCTTTGAAAACAGTAATTATTTTGAAAACTCGTTTTCACCTAGCTAGCAGTTTAAAATATAAAGTAAAAGCCCAATTAAAATTTAAACCAAATTAAAGGCCTTATTACAAAATCAAAACACAACTTATTAAATAAAATAAAAATAAAGGCTAATGGGAACAAAATTGATTGTGTGGCCACCTCCGAGTCCCTCGTAGCATCGAATACCTTACGGCTGAGGATTACCTGCACAGTTAAAAGGAGAGAGTGAGTTTACGAAACTTAGTGTGTAATCCTCTACCAAACAGTCAGCATACGACATGCAGCAACAGTCTGGGCCTGAGCCATATTCAGTAGCAATACAGTGTGGGCTTTAGCCCATTACAGTAGCAGTGTGGGCCTTAGCCCATTACAGTAATCAGTACAATGCAGTAATGCAACCCTTCCCAATCTAGCCAACACACCACTTCGTACCACTAACACACCATGTGGGGATAAAATCGACCCACCTAGCCAACACACCAATATCGCAGCAAAGCTGCTAGTAATAATAATGTAGCAAAGCTGCCAGTAATAGTAATGTAGCAAAGCTTCCAGTAATAATAACACAACAAAGCTGCCAGTAATAATATATGTGACAAAGCCACCAGTATAGTATACTTCCCTATATTAGAATCTCAACCCCATGCAGTATGTTATGTCACAAATCATACATGTATGCAGTATGTCATACTCATTAACAGTCGTATATATATCATAGAACAAATCGGTCATACACTCATTTCAACTCTTAGGGGTATAATAGTCATTTACCCTATAGGGGTATTTCAGTCATTTTACCCTTCGGGAGTATTTCGATCATTGTACCCTTCGGAGGTATTTCAGTTATTTTACCCTTCGAGGGTGTTTCGATTATTTCACCCTTCGGGGGTATTTCGATCATTTTACTCTTCGGGGGTATTTTGGTCATTTTATCCTTCGGGGGTATTTCGATCATCTTACCCTTTGGGGGTATTTCAGTCATTTTACCATTTAAGGGTATTTCGGTTATTTTACCCTTCGAGGGTATTTCGGTCATTTTACCCATCGAAGGTATTTTGGTCATTTTACCCTTCGGGGGTATTTCAGTTATTTTACACTTCGGGGGGTATTTCGATCATTTTACCCTTTGGGGGTATTTCAGTCATTTTACCCTTCAGGGGTATTTCAGTCATTTTACCCTTCGGGATATTTCAGTCATTTAGCCTTCGATCTCCTCAACTGGTACTATATGCGTGGGATCAGCGATAACGCCTTAGCATGGAGACGTGGAACACATCGTGAATCCGGTCTAATTCTAGAGGCAACTCAAGTTGATAAGCGACCGGTCCTACACGCTTCAGTATACAGTAATGCCAAATGAACTTAGGGCTAAGCTTACCCTTCCATCCAAACCTCAGTATCTTTTTCCATGGGGAGGCCTTGAGAAATATGAAGTCCCCTACAGAATATTCAATCTCTCGACGTTTAAGATCTATGTAGGACTTCTGCCTATCAGATGCTTCCTTCAACCGGTCTCAAATCAATTTCACCTTCTCTTCAGTATTAGAAGCTAACTCTAGCCCTAGAACTCACTGCTCGCCTTGCTCAGTCCAACAGGTAGGAGTACGACACTTATGACTATATAACACCTCGTACGGTGCCATTCGAATACTGGACTGGTAACTATTATTATATGCAAACTCTGGTAGCGGCAAATAGTCTTCCCAAATGTCTCAAAAATCAACTCCACAACACCTTAACATGTCCTCCAGTATTTCAATCACCCTCTCAGACTGACCATCTGTCTGGGGATGAAACGTAGTACTAAAGTCCAGTCTTGTACCCAAAACCTCGTGTAACTTCTTCCAAAACCGAGACATGAAGCGAAGATCTCTATCTGATATTATAGAAACCGATACCCTATGTAGTCTTACAATCTCAGCCACATACAGCTTAGCCAACTTTTGCATGGAGTAATCAGTACGGACTGGTTGAAATTGGCAAATTAATTCAATCGATCAACAATGACCCATACCGAATCCTTCTTGGTAGGCATTAAGGGCAGCCACTCACAAAATCCATGGTTACTCTCTCCCACTTCCAAAGTGGAATTTTAACGGGCTGAAGCAACCCTGAAGGTAATTGATGTTCAGCCTGCACTTGCTGATAAGTTAAACACTTTCCCACAAAATCAGTTACTTCACGTTTCAGTCTTGGCCACCAGTATAACTCACAAAGATCTCGATACATTTTATTCTGTCCTGGATGCATAGCATAAGGACTACTATGTGCCTCTCGCAGTATAGACTGCCTTAAATCGTTATTCCTCGGTACACACACTCTCCGATGGAAACACAGTACTCTCTCACTATTCAATCCAAAATCTAAAGTTTCCCCATTCTCAAACTGACGGAAACGAAAAACCAATGACTCATCCAACAACTGTTTACCTTAATCTGTTCAGCCTATGTTGGTCTAACTTGTAACTCAGCCAACAAACTACCATCATCAAACAGGCTGAGACGAGCGAACATCGCTCTCAATTCAGATACAGCCCTACGGCTCAATGCGTCAGCTACCACATTAGCCTTACCAGGATGGTATTCAATCGAGCAATCATAATCCTTAAGCAGCTCTATCCATCTTCGCTGCCTAAGTTCAACTCCTTCTGAGTGAGGAGGTACTTAAAACTCTTGTGATCTGTGTAGATAATACACTTCTCACCGTACAGATAGTGCCTCTAAAATTTCAGTGCGAATACCACTGCGGCTAACTCCAACTCATGCGTAAGGTAATTCACCTCGTGACGCTTAAGCTGACGAGACGCATAATCAACCACCTTACCCTCCTGTATCAGCACACAACCCAAATCAACGTGTGATGCATCGCTATAAATAGTGAATTCCTTTTCAAACTCTGGTTGTTTTAAAATAGGGGCCTCAGTTAGAACTTTCTTCAATTTCTCAAAACTTTCTTGCTACTTATTAGTCCAGTTAAACGGTACCCCTTTATGCAACAACTTAGTCAGCATTGCAGCAATTAAGGAAAACCCCTTAACAAAATGTCTGTAATACCCTGCCAGACCCAGAAAGCTTCGAATCTCATATACAGTCTTAGGTGGTTTCCAATCCAGTATGCTTCAATTTTTTGAGGATCAACCCTAATCCCCTCGGCAGACACCATGTGAGCCAGAAATGTCACTTCTTGCAGCCAGAACTCACACTTGCTGAACTTACATATAGTTGTTTCTCCCTTAAAATCTGTAGAACAATTCAGAGATGTGCATCATGCTCATCCTTAGTTCTCGAATACACCAAGATATCATCTATGAACACCACCATGAACCAATCCAAGTAGGGTTGGAATACTCGGTTCATTAGGTCCATGAAAGCAGCTGGTGCATTCGTCAGCCCAAACGACATCACTAGGAACTCATAATGACCATAACGAGTCCTAAATGCAATTTTATACACATAAACCTCATTAACTTTCAACTGATGGTACCCAGAACAAAGATCTATCTTGGAGAAAATTGAAGCTCCTTGCAGCTGATCAAATAAATCATCTATTCTCGGCAAAGGATACTTATTCTTAATAGTCAGTTTATTCAATTGTCGATAGTCAATACACATGCGCATGGTCCCATCCTTTTTCTTTACGAACAACACTGGTGCTCCCCATGGAGACACGCTAGGTCGAATAAATCATCGATCCAATAGTTCTTTGATTTGAACTTTTAACTCCACCAGTTCCTTCGGTGCCATCCTATAAAGGGCGATAGACAACTGAGTTATTCTTGGTAGAAGCTCAATTACAAATTCAACTTCGCGGCTCGGAGGCAACCTAGGGAGCTCATTAGGAAAAACATCAGAAAATTCCTTAATAGTTCTAACATCTCTAACAGAAGGACCTTCAGGATCAGATGCACCAATATAAGCTAGAAATGCTTCACAACCCTTGCAAACCAGTTCTTCGGCCCTTAATACAGTGATCACATTAGACAGAAAATCCCTTCGCTCCCCAATCACAGCCACCTCCTCATCCTCAATAGTCTTTAATACCATACGCTTAGTAGCACAATCCAAACTTGCACGGTGTTTGGTTGAACTCAGCAAACGGTAGCTCCATCAAATCTGTTAGAAAAATAACTCTTTGAACCTCTAGGGGCACATCTCTAAACAACCTGTCTACCCTTACCGATTGTCCTAGCAGACTTAACACAGTCATCTCATTAACAGTACTCTCACACATGATACCCAAGGTGCCAGACACAGTGCATGCAATATAAGAATGCCTAGGCCCTATATCAATCAAAGCAGTGTAAGGTACATTATTAATTAGGAACGTACCAGTTATAACATTTGGAGCATCACCATCCTCATAGCGACGAGGAGAAAAAAACCAATGTTGGCTGTGTTGCCTCACTATTACCAACACCTCTGGCAAACATTCCACGACCCCGTCGTACACCATTACCACCTCTAACCTGCCCACGGCCTCTCGGTGGCTACTGACTACCTCTCACTGGCTGAACAAAACCCTGACCTACAGCTTGCATCTGAGTAGGCCTCTGAGGACAATCCTTAACTTGATGCTCCTTAGACCCACATCTGAAACATGCCCTAATCTTCTTCCAACATTCACCCAGATGATGTCTCCCACAGTCAGCACAAGGCTGTAGTTTAGCAATAATAACCCCAGCTCAGACTATCCCATCAAACCTGGCCTTCTTTTTAGGCCTTCTAGAAGAACTTGAGGGCTCTAAATCCCTCCTAAACCTACCCTTATCTTTCTCACGATTCTAGCGCTGAGAGCACTTCACATCCTCAGCAATTTTTGCCTTTTCAATAAGGGCAGCAAAATCTCGCTCCCTCTGCGGAGCTATCAGGACTCATAACTCATCCCGGAGACTGTCCTCAAAATGCACACAATGCTCATACTCAGTTGCCACTATCCCACGTGCATAGCGACTTAGTCGCAGGAACTCTGCCTCATATTCAGCCACATTTTATTCCCCTCGACCAAACTTAAAAATTCCTTTCTTCGGGTGTCTACATAACTTGCCCCCACATACTTTCCTTGAAAAGCTGACTTAAAGAACTCCCACATTAACCGATCGGCCTGAGTACCTTCTCTCACAGTAAGCCACCACTGATAGGCTTCATCTCGCAGTAAAGACACTGCACATTTTCACTTCTACTCAGTAGTGCAGTCGAGGTCATCCATTATTCTTTCCGTGGCTTCCAACGGGCTACTCCAGAAATACCCCTAAAAGTTTTTTCTCTGTTTGACCAGAGTCGTTTTGAAATCGACCCACGACCCATAGCACCTGTACTAGTCCTTGCGACCCTTTCTAGTATGCAGAGCATAGCTTAGGATAGTGCGTCATCCCCAGCCGCTCGATTGTAAGCTCCTGTCTTAGTCATCGATGAAGCTGGTGCCTCCCTACGCCCAACATTAGGCATGTGGCCCGATGCCGAAGACCTAGCCCTAGCACTTCCTTAGCCTCTATCGGGGCCACGTGTACCCCTTCTACGAGTACCCCTAGCACTCCTATCGAATAACGTATAATCTATTTACGAAGTTTTATGCATTAGTTAGCAGTTCCAGTAATTATTAATAGATGTCTTATGAGAAGCAATAATCCGAGTTTGTTTTCCTAATTCAAGTGTCTACCTACAGTTTTCGTTTTCTTACAATCTCAATTTTCCCTAATTTAAAAGTTTCAGTGTAGTCCTACTATCTATAGCAATCTCTCAATATATTTTAGTTTAAGCACTCTACAGTATATAGAAACTTACAGATTCGACATTGGAGACTCAGTGTGCCAAACTTGTAACCTTCAAAAGTAATTCAAAACAATTTTCCAAAAATTTAGAAATTTTCAAAAACCTATTCCACAGCTGAGTTTTGTAACCTAGCTCTAATACCACAAAATGTAACACCCCAAACCTGGTCTAGACGTTATGGCTGAATCTGGTGTGTCACATTGAAGTGTCTCTCAATATTTGGACTTGATAAAACTTGTTTCTTAAGTTTGCAAACCTCTTTATTACTGTTCAACTGAACAATTAACCAAATGTTTGCCTTGTTAACTGCAAATGTTGTATTAAGTTGATTTAAAATGCGGAAGCATTTGAAACTCTAACCTTTAAAGTTCGTGTCTTTGAAAACAACAATTATTTTAAAAACTCGTTTTCACCTAACTAGTAGTTTAAAAGATAAAGTAAAAGCCCAATTAAAATTTAAACCAAATTAAAGGCCTTATTACAAAATCAAGACCGAACTTATTAATTAAAATAAAAATAAAGGCTAATGGGAACAGCATTGATTGTGTGGCCACCTCCGAGTCCCTCGTAGCACTGAATCGCTTATGGCTGAGGATTACCTGCACAGTTAAAAGGAGAGGATGAGTTTACAAAACTCGGTGTGTAATCCTCTACCAAACACTCAGCATACAACATGCAGTAACAGTTTGGGCCAGAGCCCTATTTAGTAGCAATACAGTATGGGCCTTAGCCCATTACAGTAACAGTGTGGGCCTTAGCCCATTACAGTAATCAGTACAATAGAGTAATGTAACCCATCCCAATCCATCCAACACACCACTTCGTACCACCAACACACCATGTGGGGATAGAATCGACCCACCCAGCCAACACACCAATATCGCAGCAAAGCTTCCAATAATAATGACGTAGCAAATTTGCCAGTAACAGTATATGTGGTAAAGCCACCAGTACAGTATACTTCCCCTATATCAGAATCCCAACCCCATGCAGTATGTTATGTCATAAATCATACGTGTATGCAGTATGTCATACTCAGTAAAAGTCGTACATATATCATAGAACAAATCGATCATACACTCATTTCAACTCTTAACGGTATAATAGTCATTTTAACCTATGGAGGTATTTCGATCATTTTATCCTTCGAGGGTATTTCGATCATTTTGCCCTTCAGGGGTATTTCGATCATTTTACCCTTCGGGGTATTTTAGTCATTTTACCCTTCGAGGGTATTTCGATCATTTTACCCTTCGAGGGTATTTTGATCTTACCCTTCGAGCGTATTTCGGTCATTTTACCCTTCAGGGGTATTTTGGTCATTTTACCCTTCGAGGATAGTTCAGTCATTTTACCCTTCGAGGGTATTTCGGTCATTTTACCTGTAACACCTCATACCCGTATTCATCGTTGAAACAAGGTAAGAAGTGTTATCAAATGATCAATTGTTTTTTCTTTTTTGAACAAAAAATTTGACATAGTTTCTTTTCATAAATATTCAATTCCGCCTGCAAATTTTCAAAACACAATCTCAAGCAACATCAATATTTCAACCAAGAACAATCATATATTCTGACACGATTAATCCATTCATAGCATCCTAAACTATATAGACAATAAATTTAGGGAAATAATTCATCAATTTTAGATACTAACATTTTAAACCAAATCACATTTTATACATTTATATATAAGTTTATACTACATTGCATTAAGTCATCTATACATGCCATTTTTCAAAAGGATTGGTTGCAAAATACCCAAGAGTTGATGATGATAGTGAGGATGATGTTTTGACCCTGTCCAATTCCCGAGCTGATTAATATAACTATAAAACAAAGGAAAAATAAAGAGGAGTAAGCTTATAGCTTAGTAAGCATGTATGTAATTGATAAATAAATTTCTAGAATAATATCATATATTATATAATTTATATCACACATAAATCTATCATTTAGTCAACTTCCAGCAAACTGTTTTTCTGCATTATAGTTGCTAAACTATTTTTATCCGGATCTACAGAACTCCAAATTAAGATCTGTAAATTTTCCCTGAAACTAGACTCATATACCTTCTTACCATAAAATTTTCAAAATTTTTGGTTCAGTCAATTAGTACAGTTTCTTCTCTAAATATTCCCCTATTTCACTATTTGACACTTCTGACCTCTCTTCACTAAAATTTATTTAACTCTTTGTACAAAATTAAAACAATGTTCTTGTTTCTTTATATTAAAAAATATACTCATTAATGAATTCAAGAATGTAAATTTCAAGCCAAAATTATTTTTGTACAATTTTTGGAGATTTTCCAAATTTGGAACAGGGGATTTTGAAATCAATCCAAACCTGTCTCAATAAAGTTTAAATATCCCCAATTATACAGCTCCTTTGCTTACTTTGTTTCTTCCATATGAAATTAGACTCATTCAGTTTCAATTTCATATATTATTTAGTCTCTAACTCAATTTCTATAGTTTTTGCTGATTTTTTAAACTAACATCACCGTCACTGTCCAAATTTGTTCTATTCCACTATTCCTTATTCACATAGCACTATAACCATTTATTTTATAACACAACACAACTTCATCACTTCAATCACTTTTCACAACTTATTACATTCCGATCACATACTCATATTTCATCATCATGATGACATAAAAAAAATATTCGGAGCTTTTCACACAGTACTACTCATATTATTTTTATCATTCGATACACGTAGTAGCCTTCACATAGTACTACACACGTGATCAGTTTTACAGTTCACATAGTAGCCTTCACATAGTATTACACACGTGATCAGGTTTTATGGCTCACATAGTAGCCTTCACATAGTACTACATACGTGACCAAAGTTTTTCGGTACCCATTGTAGCCTTCACTTAGTACTACACATGTAACCGTAGTTTACCGATACACGTAGTAGCATTCACACAGTACTACACATGTGCTCAAAGCTTCTCGGTACACATAGTAGCCTTCACTTAGTACTACACATGTGACCATTATTTATCGATACACGTAGTAGCCTCCACACAGTACTACACACGTGTTCATCGACACCTTATTCAAATCTTTACTCAAATAAATTTATAATTTGTCCAAAACACATTATAATATTAACCCTTTCACGTATATTGTTACGAAACATAACAAAAATAATTATAACAATGTAGTAATTACATACAACTTACCTCGATACAAAATGTAAAGATTTTGCAATTTAATCCTCAATCTTCTCTTTTCCCCGATTAAGGTTGATTTCTCGTCTTTCTTGATCTATAACAGAAAATTGAGCTTGTTTGATATTCACATTTATTAAAACAAGCTTCGACTCAACTTTTATAAAATTACAATTTTATCCCTAAAATTTTGCATAATTATATCTTTGTTCCCAAGCTCGAAAATTAAATTTCACACCTTATTCTTATGTTTTACAACATACTGAACACTTTTTCCTTCTATGGCAACATCAAATTCTCACTCTAATATACACTTATGAACAATAAATATTTTTACCGATAATGTCGATTTACTCGTTTTTGCTTAAAATCACTTAGCAAAAGTTGTTTAACGTAACTTCTAGCTTCATATTCCACCATAAAACAGTAAAATAAACACATTTCACCTACAGGTATTTTTCCAAATATAAACCCTAACATGAATTATTGATAGAATAAGCTAAACCAAGTTACCAGGACTCCAAAAACGTAAAGAACATTAAAAACGGGGCTTGGAATCACTTACTATGGAGCTTGGAAGCTTAAAAACCCTAAATATGGCTTCCCCCCTTGCTGATTTCGTTCACCATGAAGAAGATGAGCATATTTTGCCATCTTTTTCCCATTTAATTCTATTTAATTACCAAATGACTAAAATGCCCTTACTTAAAAAAAAACTATTTCACTAATTCTATGCCCATTTTTGTCCATCAACTAACTAATGGTCTAATTACCACATAAAGACCTCCAATTTAAAATTTCATAACAATTAGACACCTCTAAGATGTAGAACTCAACTTTTGCACTTTTTATAATTTAGTCCTTTTGACTAATTTGAGTGCCCAAACGTCGAAATTTTCGAACGAAATTTTTACGAAAATTTTCCGTGAAATTGTAGACCATAAAAATATAATAATAATAATATTTTCCCTCGTCGAATTTGTGGTCTCGAAACCACTGTTCCGACTAGGCCCAGAATCGAGCTGTTACAATTCTCCCCCTTAGGAATTTTCGTCCTCTAAAATCTTACCAGAAAAGAGGTTTGGGTACTGTTTCCTCATAACTTTCTCCGGTTCCCTCGTAGCTTCTTCCACTCCATGTTTTTGCCACAACACTTTTACTAAGGCCACACGCTTATTCCTTAACTATTTAAGCTCTCGAGCCAAAATTTTTATCGGTTCCTTCTCATAAGTCATATCCGGTCGAATTTCAATCTCTGTAGGTGAAACTATATGTGAAGGATCCGAACGATAGCGTCGCAGCATCGATACATGAAATACATCATGTATTCTTTCCAACTCTGCTGGCAAGGCTAACCGATACGCTACTGGTCTAATCCTTTCAATAACTTCATACGGTCCAATAAAACGTGGACTCAATTTGCCTTTATGGCTAAATCTCAAAATCTTCTTCCACGGAAATACTTTTAAGAACACTTTGTCACCCACTTGAAACTCAATTTCTTTTCACTTTAAATCCGCATATGACTTTTGTTGATCTGAAGCAGCCTCTAAGCAGTCACGAATTACTTTCACCTTTTCTTCAGTTTCTTTCACCAAATCAACTCCATGAATCTGATTCTCACTCAGCTCAGTCAAATACAAAGGTGTTCTACACTTACGTCCATATAATGCTTCGTACGGTGCCATTCGTATACTCGACTGCTAACTATTGTTGTAAGCAAATTCAACCAATGGTAGATATTTCTCCCAACTACCTTCAAATTCCAGAATACAGCACCGGAGCATGTCTTCAAGAGCTTGAATCACTCTTTCAGATTGTCCGTCAGTTTCCGGATGGAATGCAGTACTAAAGTTCAATTTTGTACCCAGGGCCTCTTGCAACTTTATCCAAAACCTCGAAGTAAACCTCGGATCTCTATCCGATATAATGGACTTAGGCACCCCGTGCAATCTCACAATTTCAGCAACATATAGCTCCGCCAACCTATCAAGTGAGTAATCTATGCGTACCGATATAAAATGAGCCAACTTTGTCAATTTATCAACGATCACCCAAATAGCATCCTTCTTCCTTGGAGTCAGAGGTAACCCTGTCACAAAATCCATCGTGATGCTGTCCCATTTCCATTCTGGAATCATTACCGGTTGGAGTAAACCCGATGGTACTTGATGCTCAGCTTTCACTTGTTGGCAAATTAAACACTTTGATACAAATTCAGAGATACCCTTTTTCATGCCCGGCCACCAATACAATTTCTTCAAATCATTATACATTTTCACACTACCTAGGTGAACTGACAAATCACCACTGTGTGCCTCACATAAAATGGTCTGAATTAACTCATTATTTCTCGGTATACATACCCTATCCCGGAACATCAGACAATCATCCGATCCAATTTGAAAATCTGAGTCAACACCTACTTCGCACTAAGCCTTCCTGGCTTGCAATTTACTGTCATTCTTTTGAGCTTCCCGAATTTGCTGAAGAAATAATGGTCTAGCCCTCAATTTAGCCAGAATTGAACCATCATCAGATAAATTTAATCTCGTATTCATAGCTCTCAAAGCAAATAAAGATTTTCTGCTCAAAGCATCAACAACCACATTAGCTTTTCCGGGATGATAATCAATCACTAGCTCATAGTCTTTTATTAGCTCAAGCCATCTTCATTGTCGCAAATTCAAGTCTTTTTTATTCATTAAATACTTCAAGCTCTTATGATCAGTGAAGATTCGACACTTCTCACCATACAAATAATGGCGCCAAATTTTTAAAGCAAAAACAATGGTAGCCAACTCTAAATCATGCGTTGGATAATTCTTCTCATGCGATTTCAGCTGTCTCGAAGCATAAGCTATTAC
Organism: Gossypium turneri; assembly: GCA_008044935.1. NCBI lineage: Eukaryota > Viridiplantae > Streptophyta > Magnoliopsida > Malvales > Malvaceae > Gossypium > Gossypium turneri. Next base: position 19,336,254 of record CP032572.1, on the reverse strand, counting down.
TTTGCCTTCTTGCATTAACACACATCCAAGACCATTCAATGATGCATCACTATAAACTACAAACTCCTTTCCCGACTCAGGTTGTACCAACACTGGTGCCTCAGTCAATAAAGCCTTCAACTTATCAAAACTTTTTTGACATTTATCGGTCCATTCAAACATGACATTCTTTTACAATAACTTGGTCATAGGAGAAGCAATCATCGAGAATCCCTTGACAAAGCGTCTGTAATACCCAGCTAAGCCTAGAAAGCTCCTAACTTCGGATACATTCTTTGGTGGTTCCCAATCAACAATTGCTGAAACTTTGTTTGGATCAACCCGAATACCGTCACTTGAAACTATATGTCCCAAGAATCCAACTTCACGAAGCCAAAACTCACTTTTGCTAAATTTAGCATACGATTTCTTCTCCCTTAGAATCTGCAACACAGTCCTCAAATGTTCGGCGTGCTCGGATTCATTCTGAGAATAAATTAAAATATCATCTATGAACACCACGATGAACTTATCCAGATACGGCAAAAAAATTTGATTCATCAAATCCACAAAAATAGCCAGAGCATTAGTTAAACTAAAAGGCATCACTAAAAATTCATAGTGTCCATACCACGTTCTGAAAGATGTCTTTGGCACATCTGACTCCCTAACTCTCAACTGATAGTAACCAGATCTCAGATCAATCTTTGAAAATATTGTTGCTCCTTTTAGTTGGTCAAACAAATCATCAATTCTCGGCAAAGGATACTTGTTCTTTATAGTCACCTTGTTGAGCTGACGATAGTCAATACAAAGTCTCATAGAACCATCTTTCTTTTTCACAAATAATACATGAGCACCCCAAGGAGAAAAACTCGGTCTCACAAATCCTTTATCGGTCAACTCTTGTAACTGAGCTTCTAAGTCTTTCAATTCAGTTGGAGCCATCCGATACGGAGCAATAAAAATTGGTGCAGTACCAGGTAACAAGTCAATAACAAACTCAACTTCTCTAATTGGAGGTAACCCATGCAATTCCTCTGGAAATACATCCGAAAATTCACAAACTATCGGTACTGATGCAAGCTTCGACCCAGTTATACCAGTATTCAACACGTAAGCAAGATAAGCTTCATACCCTTTTCTCATGCATTTCTGAGCAGACATGTACGAAATCACTATAGGCAATTTATTCGACTCCTCAGCTTCAACCCGAAGAATTTCACCATTTTCACACTTCAATTCAAGGATTTTCTGTTTACAATTTACCTTGGCATCATGCAATATCAACCAAACCATCCCCAGAATAACATCGAACTCATCAAATGGTAACAACATCAAGTTAGTCGGGAAACAGTGACCTCGAACCATCAAAGGACACACTTCAATTCAAGGATTTTCTATCTACAATTTACCTTGGCATCATGCAATATCAACCAAACCATCCCCAGAATAACATCGAACTCATCAAATGGTAACAACATCAAGTTAGTCGGGAAACAGTGACCTCGAACCATCAAAGGACAATTCTTGCAAACCTTATCAACTAAAACATATTTGCTTAAAGGGTTTGATACTTTAACCACAAATTTAGTATTTTCAACAAGCAAATTTTTATTAGATACTAAAGTCACACATACATATGAATGAGCAGACCCGGGGTCAATCAAGGCAACAACATCAATATCATAAAGAGAAAATGTACCAGTAATCACATCGGGAGATGATGCATCCTCACGAGCACGTATGGCATAAGCTCTAGCAGGTGTTCGAGGTTCTGATTTTGTAGCTGTACCCTTCATTCCACTTTTATCACTATCTCTAGTTCCGGTGTTTCTCGACGGTCTACCTCTGCTAACAGTATCACTCGATCTAACATTCTGAAATTTTTCTTCTTCAATTTTCTCAGGGCAATCTTTAATATAATGTTGTCGAGAACCACACTTGAAACAAGCCCGGCTAATTAACCAGCATTCACCAGGATGTTGTCTTCCACAATGCTGACACTCCGGTCTACTAGGCTTCATACTACCCACACTTGATACCGATGTAGCTTGAGCTTCGGAACCCAAATACAATTTTCCTTGGTCTCGACGTGGATATCGAGTTGAATTAGTCACTCTAGGATTCATCTCTTTAGACTTCTTTGACTGAGTTTGAAATGGTTTGCTCATTGGCCGCTTCCTTGTATCTCGAGCCTCCATCGTAACTTTTCTCTTTTCTTTATTCAATTCTTCAGCCTTACAAGCTCGATCAACCAAAACTACAAATTCCTTCAGTTCCAACATCCCAACAAATATTCTAATGTCTTTATTTAAACCATCTTCAAACCTTTTACACATAGCAGCTTCGGTGGGTACACATTCTTGAGCATATTTGCTCAATCTAATAAACTCTCTTTCATACTCAGCAACAGACATTCGGCCCTACTTCAATTTGAGAAATTCCTTGCGTTTTTTATCGATGAACCGTTGGCTTTTGTATTTTTTTCTGAATTCATCTTGGAAAAATTCCCACGTAACCCTTTCTTTTGGAACCACAGATACTAATGTTTTCCACCAACGATACGCTGAATCTTTTAACAAAGATATTGCACACTTTAAACATTCTTTGGGAGTACAAGACAATTCATCAAACACCCGAATGGAATTTTCAAGCCAAAACTCTGCCTTCTGTGGGTCATCATCTATATTAGCTCTGAAATCTTCAGCTCCATGCTTTCGGATTTTGTCAACAGGAGGCCTACTTGATCTTACCAAGTTGACATTTTGTGGAGCTGCGGGAACCGGTTGAGGAATAGGAGGGGGTGGAGGGGGTTGAACATTCGGATTTGCACGAACAAATTCTGTATACCAATTACTCATCATTCGAAGGAAAGCTTCCCGAGCCTCATCCTGACTATGTGTCTCGTGTCTACTTTCTTCATGCACGGTCCCTTGTGCGGGAGCCGGCGCGTTACTTTCAACATCATCTGCCACACTTCGATCAGGATCCATTTACTATATAAAACAAAATTTTAAATTGTCAGAAATCATCTCACTATCACAATATTTAAATGGCATGTATAGATAGACTTTTACACATATTACACTAATCTGAAAACCGGCTAAACCATAGCTCTGATACCACTAAAATGTAACACCTCATACCCGTATTCATCGTTGAAATAAGGTAAGAACTGTTATCAAAGGATCAATTGTTTTTTTTTCAACAAAAATTTTGACATAGTTTCTTTTCATAAATATTCAATTCCTCCTGTAGATTTTAGAAACACAATCTCAAGCAACATCAATATTTCAACCAAGAACAATCATATATTCAGACACGATTAATCCATTCATAGCATCCTAAACTATATAGACAATAAATTTAAGGAAATAATTCATCAATTATAGATACTAACATTTTAAACCAAACCACATTTTATACATTTATATATAAGTTTATACTACATTGCATTAAGTCATCTATACATGCCATTTTTCAAAAGGATTGGTTGCAAAATACCGAAGAGTTGATGATGATAGTGAGGATGATGTATAGATAGACTTTTACACAATATTTAAATGGCATGTATAGATAGACTTTTTCACACATTACACTAATCTGAGAACCGGCTAAACCATAGCTCTGATACCACTAAAATGTAACACCTCATACCCGAGCTGATTAATATCACTATAAAACAAAGGAAAAATAAAGAGGAGTAAGCTTATAGCTTAGTAAGCATGTATGTAATTGATAAATAAATTTCTAGAATAATATCATATATTATATAATTTATATCACACATAAATCTATCATTTAGTCAACTTCCAGCAAACTATTTTTCTGCATTATAGTCGCTAAACTATTTTTATTCGGATCTACTGAACTCCAAACTAAGATCTGTAAATTTTCGCTAAAACTAGACTCATATACCTTCTTACCATAAAATTTTTAGAATTTTTGGTTCAGCCAATTAGTACAGTTTCTTCTCTAAATATTCCCCTGTTTCACTGTTTGACACTTCTAACCTCTCTTCACTAAAATTTATTTAACTCTTTGTATTAAATTCAAACAATGTTCTTGTTCCTTTCTATTAAAAATAGACTCATGAAGGAATTCAAGAATGTAAATTTCAAGCCATAATTATTGTTTTACAATTTTTGGAGATTTTCTAAATTCGAAACAGGGGATTTCGAAATCAATCCAACCCTGTCTCAATAAAGTTTAAATATCCCCAAATGTACAACTCCGCTGCTTACTTTGTTTCTTCCATATGAAATTAGACTCATTCAGTTTCAATTTCATATATTATTTAGCCTCTAACTCAATTTCTATAGTTTTTGGTGATTTTTCAAACTAATATCACGATCACTGTCCAAATCTGTTCTATTCCAATATTCCTTATTCACATAGCACTATAACCATTTATTTTATAACACAACACAACTTCATCACTTCAATCACTTTTCACAACTTATTACATTTCGATCACATACTCATATTTCATCATCATGACGACATAAAAAAATATTCGGAGCTTTTCACACTGTACTACTCATATTATTTTTATCATTCGATACACGTAGTAGCCTTCATATAGTACTACACACGTGATCAGTTTTACAGTTCACGTAGTAGCCTTCACATAGTACTACACACGTGATCAGGTTTTATGGCTCACGTAGTAGCCTTCAGATGGTACTACATACGTGACCAAAGTTTTTCGGTACCCGTTGTAGCCTTCACTTAGTACTACATATGTAACCGTAGTTTACCGATACACATAGTAGCATTCACACATTACTACACACATGCTCAAAGCTTCTCGGTACACATAGTAGCCTTCACTTAGTACTACACATGTGACCATTATTTATCGATACACGTAGTAGCCTCCACACAGTACTACGCACGTGTTCATCGACACCTTATTCAAATCTTTACTCAAATAAATTTATAATTTGTCCAAAACACATTATAATATTAACCCTTTCACGTATATTATTACGAAACATAACAAAAATAATTATAATAATGTAGTAATTACATACAACTTACCTCGATACAAAATGTAAAGATTTTGCAATTTAATCCTCAATCTTCTCTTTTCCCCGATTAAGGTTGATTTCTTATCTTTCTTGATCTGTAACAGCAAATTGAGCTTGTTTAATATTCACATTTATTAAAACAAGCTTCGACTCAACTTTTACAAAATTACAATTTTGTCCCTAAACTTTTGCATAATTACATCTTTGTCCCCAAGCTCGAAAATTAAATTTCACACCTTATTCTTATGTTTTACAGCATACTGAAAACTTTTCCCTTCTATGGCAACATCAAATTCTCACTCTAACATACACTTATGAACAATAAATATTTTTACCGATTGTGTTGATTTACTCGTTTTTGCTTAAAATCACTTAGCAAAAGTTGTTTAACATAACTTCTAGCTTCATATTCCACCATAAAGCAGCAAAATAAACACATTTCACCTATGGGTATTTTTCCAAATATAAACCCTAACATGAATTATTGATAGAATAAACTAAACCAAGTTACCGGAACTCTAAAAATGAAAAGAACATTAAAAACGGGGCTTGGAATCACTTACTATGGAGCTTGGAAGCTTAAAAACCCTAAATATGGCTTCCCCCTTGCTGATTTCGTTCACCATGAAGAAGATGAGCATATTTTGCCATCTTTTTCCAATTTAATTCTATTTAATTACCAAATGACTAAAATGCCCTTACTTAAAAAAAAATCTATTTCACTAATTCTATGCCCATTTTTGTCCATCAACTAACTAATGGTCTAATTACCACATAAAGACCTCCAATTTAAAATTTCATAACAATTAGACACCTCTAAGATGTAGAACTCAACTTTTGCACTTTTTACAATTTAGTCCTTTTGACTAATTTGAGTGCCCAAACGTCGAAATTTTCAAACGAAATTTTTACGAAAATTTTTCGTGAAATTGTAGACCATAAAAATATAATAATAATAATATTTTCCCTCGTTGAATTTGTGGTCTTGAAACCACTATTTCGACTAGGCCCAGAATCGGGCTGTTACATTACCCTTCGAGGGTATTTTGGTCATTAGCCCACAACTCACATGTTGGGCTTACCACTCGAGCGATCGCATGCTCGTATGGACTCAATTGCCGTGTTATCGACTTTTCAGCTTTTCAATGATCTACGATTGTAGTGGGTGATTTACACACCTGATTTGTGAAAAGGCACCACGATCCACGTGCACCCAAAACCTACATTTGACCAAGAATCTTAGTTAAACGTCTACGCAGTTATACCATCAATTGATCCTAAGTTGTTATGACCGCTCAGTTACCCCAACTTGATCGAGTGAAAAGGAACGGTTCGCTTAACCAGAGTATTCACCAACCTTCGACCCTTTGAGAGGTTCCTAGGCACCAACTGAAAAAGGTATGCACTTAAGTTAACCGATTAGGAAAACACCATTCTATTATACTTACCAATAACGCGCGAGAGAATGACTACCAAACGCAATACCTACGATCGACCCTAGGGGACGAGAGGATTCGACAATTAAAGTAAATAAAAAGGAAAGAGTTGACTAGGGGAGAAACCGAAAAGATGAGGAGGAAAAGAAAAGAAGAGATGGGGCAGGAGAGATGTGGAATTCGACCTAAGGAAGAAAGAATAACAATTGGGGTTTGGAAAAGAAGAATGGGGAAGAAATCGACAAAGTGAAGAGGGGAGGAGGAAAGGAGATTTTGGCATAGAAGAGAAAAGAGGAGAAAAGGTTCAGCTAACAAGAAGAAAAAGGGAAGAGAGATTCGGCCAAAAGTAAAAAGTGAATAGAGAAGAGAAACAGAAACGAACCTGAAACTTGTCAAAGTAAGCACCAACCACAAAAATGTAAACCAAAATTAGACAAAACTTCCAACTAAGAAAGAGGGAATGCACTCCAATACCGAAAGCCACAGAATGACCAACTCGGCACTAGCAATCCCCCTTAGCCTAATTTCCTAGAGTCCCAGAGTACCGTTTCGGCGCAACTCTCACCTCTCAACAACTCCTCGATTGTCACCTCAAATCCCTCCCCCTTATCACTCAACCAATTTCTCCTCAACTCCCTCTATGACTAGTTCAAACTTCTTTCGGTAGTATTTCACTCCAACTCTGCCACTTACATGGCTCAATCAGCAAAATAAATACCCCATTGCACAACCCAGGACTTGAACCTCAGACCTCATAGTACACAACACACGACCTTGCCACTAGACCACAGGCTCTTTCTGTGACATAAAACCAACACTAATATTTATAAAGCCTATAAACCAGCATCCAAATTCATTTAAGGGAAAAACTACAAATTTTGCAAAAGCCAAGACTTGAACCCAGGCTTCTTAAACACTACCAAACACACCCAAATCACTTAGCCATTAAAGCAAGCAAGCAATCAGTGACAAATCACGTAAAAATTAAAGACTTGAATTTTGGGGCATTAAAATGTGACTATTAAAAGTGTTTGTATTTTGGTTGATAGCAGTGACTTATCCTCTTATCGCGAGTACTCTGTTAATAGGTGTTTGTCTTTTGGTTAAAACCAAGGTATCAACCCCGACAGTAGTAATTTCTCCACTCATTGCAAGTACTATCTGAAGAGGTCACCCAATCATTAAAAGTGTTCGTTCTTTTTTTTTAAACTAAGGTATCTAGCGCTAGTAGCGATGACTAATTCTCTCGTTGTAGGTGCTCTCTAAAAAGGTAAACAACTAACCATGAAATGTTGATGTGAGTCCCAGGGTCAAATCTCAGATCCATGGATGTGATGGGTTTACACTACCTCAAGGCCCAATAACGAGGTCAAAGGCCAAACAAATCAAAGCAAGATTTAATGAGACCATACAAGACATTGTTACAAAGGCCCTAGACATGCATACGAGGGAAAAGAAAATCAAGATTCACTTTCTTATTTTCAAAACAATCAAGAAGCCGAATCTTGGTCTAATTATGCGATTTTGTAAGATTTCAAGAATAAAGAAAATCAATATTTTAAATATTAGAATTCTTGGTCTCAGAAACTGAACCCTAGAGCCAATGCACGATGGATTACATGATGAGCTTAAACAAGCTAATTTTGGGAGCAAACAAATTAAAAGTTGAAGTTCTTGAAAATCGACCCATTTGGATGTGCAAAAGCCCATTATAAAATTTTAAGTACTTAGTTGAAAGTCATGTCAAAATGTCAAAAAGGCCATACTTGTAAACCTTCTTTTAAATTTTCTATCCAATCTTATTTAATAAGTGGATTAACAAGTAAAAATTCAGCCCAAGAAACCTATTTAGACCCTTGGACTAATTTCTTATCATAATTTAACCTTAGACATCTTGTAACAGCCCATTTTTCAGTAGTGTCAGAAACAGTGGTTTCGAGACCACAAATCCAACAAGTCCATAATAATTATTAATTAATTTATACGAGTCAATTATATAGTTTTATATTAAATTTTGAATTGAAAAAATTTAGTTTATGAACAAATAGATAAAGCCAAGTGGTTTGTTTTGAAAGTCGAGTGATTTTTGAAAATGAAATATCGGTATCTCGTTTCTATAAACTAAGCCCGTAAATATTTTTATTAAATATTTACGGAGTGATTATTTTTGTGTATTGAAGTTTGGTCCAAAAATTTTAGTGATTTGATAATTAATTAATTAAAAGGACTAAATTGTAAAAGATATAAAACTTAATTGTTAATGAATTGTACTAATTAAATTGTTTAAAAAGGTAAAAGGGGAGGTTTTATGTTGTAATTAGTCTGTAACATCCCGATTTAGGGCTTAGTCGAAACAGTGGTTTTGGGATCACAAATCCAATGAGGAAAAATTTATTTTTACTATATTTTTATGGCCTACAATTTCACGGAAAGAATTCGTGAAAATTTCGTTAAAAAATTTTGACGTTTGGGCACTCAATTTAGTCAAAAGGACTAAATTGTAAAAAGTGCGAAAGTTGAGTTTTATATGTTAAAGGTATTTAACTGTTATGGAACTATAAATTAGGGGTCCTTATATGGTAATTAGACCATTAGTTTGTGATGGACAAAAATGGACATGAGATAAGTGAAATAGGATTTTTTTAAGTAAGGGCATTTTAGTCATTTAGTAAATAAATAGAATTAAAAGGGAAAAAGATGTAAAAATCGTGTTCATCATCCTTGCATGCTGGAAAAACTTGAAGGAAGCCATAGCTAGGGTTTCTTCACTTTATCAAGCTCATAGTAAGTGATTCCAAGCCCCGTTTTTAATATTCTTTACGTTTTTGGAATCTTGGTAGCTTAATTTACTTTTTTTTTTTGCAATAATTTAACCTAGGGTTGATATTTGGAAAAATACCCATAGGTGAAATATGTTTATTTTGATGTTTTATGGTAGAATATGGAGCTAGGAATTATGTTAAACAACTTTTTCTTGTCGATTTTAAGTGAAAACGAGTATATTGACATAATCGGCAAAAATACCTAATGTTTATAAGTGTTACAGTAGGAATTTGATGTTGTCATAGAAAGGAAAAATGTTCAGCATGTTATAAAACATAAGAATAAGAGATGAAGTTTAATTTCCGAGCTTTGGGACAAAAGTGTAAATATGTAAAAGTTTAGGGGCAAAACTATAATTTTGCCAAAATTGAGTCAAGGACTGTTTTGATAAATGTGAGTATGAAATAAACTACATTTGCTATTATAGATCAAGAAGAATGAAATTCGGAGCTAGACCAGGGAAGGAAAAAGATTGAGGACTAAAGTGTTAGATTTGATCACATTTTTGTACCGAGGTAAATTTACGGTAAATAAATGCAATATTTCGATAATTATTATTAATGTTGTTGCTTTTCAGCAATTTTGTATTTATTTCATGAAAAATCTAATGTTGACTTAAGTATGAGATGATAGAGAATCAGTGATAAAAGCCCCGTTGAAACATTGGGAATGTATCAGATACAAATGTCATGACATTTGGGTAAAGAGATCTCATGTAAGACCATGTCTGGGACATGGCATTGGCATCATTGAGACTATGAGAGGTCCCATGTAAGACCATGTCTGGGACATGGCATTGGCACCGAGATGAGAGGTCCCCCGTAAGACCATGTCTGGGACATGGCATGGGCACCAATATGAGAACACCCATGTAAGACTATATATGGGACATGGCTTTGCCATGTTATTATAAGATATGAGACCCATGTGTCCTTATTATTCCAATGTGGCTCAACAGGCTAGAAAACAAATTATGTTCTATGGAAGTTCAAGTAAAAGTATAATTAGCAACTTCAAGTGAGTTATAAGAGTTAAGAATATGTTATGATATCAGTGAGAACCAAAATTTCAGCAGGAGAAAAATAAGTTGTAATCTTAAGTGATCCAAATAGGTAAGTAAATAAGCAAGTAAATGAGAGTAAGTAAAGAGGAAACTTAAGAACATGATACTTGCATATCATTATTTGTATTAAATGTTGTTATCTATTTACTTGTTAACTTACTAAGCTTTATGCTTACTTCTTTTATTTCTTTTCCTTTCATATAGTATTATCAAGCATAGCTGGGATCTTGAAGACGCCGGAGAGTGTTCACACTATCAACCACCACAACTCGATATTTTAAGACGATAAATGTTTTAAGCTATGGCATGTATAGGGACTTAGTCATTTCGATTGTATATTCTTAAATTATGACCAAAAGATGATATGTAAATATTTGATGATGAATAGTTATTAAAATGGCTAAGTATGAAGGTGTTTGTTGTTATAAAAGTCTAGGTGATAAATTATGCATAGAAATCATGACAAAGTAAAAATTGGTAGTGAATCATTTTTGAGACAGCAGTAGTGACGTGATTTTGAAAAATCACCAAGGATAGTATAAAATGAATTAGAGGGTGAATGAGATATAGAATTAAAGCTTATTGAGTCTATTTTTATATAAATATAACAGTGTAGACAAAGGAATTATTTATTCTGAGATATTTGCATTTTGGTTAGACAAGGTCAAAGTGGTTTTCAGAATCCCCTATTCTAAATTTGGAAAATCATTAAAAATGTTACAAAAATATTTATGAGTTATAATTTATATTTATAGATTCCTTATTGAGTCTGTTTTCTAAAAAAAAATAAGTGAGAACACCATATGAAGTCTGTACAATAAGATAATTAAATTTTAGCGATGAGAGGTCAGGACAGTCGATCAGTGAAATAGGAGAGATTTTAACTAATAAAATGTACTAATTGGACAAACCAAAAATTCTGAAAATTTTATGGTAAAAAGATATATGAGTCTAGGTTTAGGAAAATTTACGGATCTAAATTTTTAGTTTCGTAGCTTGAGTTTTAATTAATTTAGTAACTACTGCGCAGGTGGATAGCTTTGTTGTGAATAGTGAAATTAATTTCAAAAGTAAAATTTTATGCCCCGAGCTTTTAAGTTAAGTCAAGTAACACCTCATGCTCGACTCCGGTAACGGTCTTGGGTAATAGGTGTTACATCTTATTGGTATCAAAGCAGGTTTAGTAGGTTCTCGGAATATTCAGTATGAATAAGAGTCTAGCTAACATGCCATACTTATGTATTTTGATAGTGTGACGACTCCTAACGATTTTGAAATGTTTTATTTTATAGTTATGGATCCCAAACGAGCTGGTACAGATGAATTAAAGAGTAATGCGCCCGTTCCCACAGAAGAGACGGTGCCACCAGATGTTAATGTTAGTGAAAGGCCCATTTCAGTTAGTCAGGGAGGAGGGGCTCGAGAAGCCTTTTTCCAAGCTATGAATGATTGGTTTGTCGAGTTCATTTGCACGAATCTGGCTGTTAGACCTCTACCCCCTCATGATTCTCAGGTTCCCCATGTAGCTTCTCTAGCCGCAGGTATAGTTGTCAAGGAAAGGCCACTAGTTGATAAGATCAGAAAACAAGGGGCTGAAGAATTTCGGTCTACTAAAGACGATGATACAGAGAAAGCAGAATTTTGGCTCCGGAATACTATCAGAGTTTTTGATGAATTATCTTGTACACCTGAAGAATGTATGAAGTGTGTTGTCTCACTTCTCAGAGATTCGGCTTATCATTGGTGGAAGACTCTTGTGTCAGTGGTACCTAGTGAGAGGGTTACTTGAAATTTCTTTCAGGAGGAGTTCCGTAAGAAGTACATCAGTCAGAGATTTATAGATCGGAAAAGAAAAGAGTTCCTTGAGTTAAAACAAGGTAAGATGACTGTGACCGAGTAAGAATGCAAATTTGCTAGCCTTAGTAAATATGCTCTGGAGTTTGTGTCCACTGAAGCTAACATGTGCAAGAGATTTGAAGACGGGCTCAATAATGATATTCAACTGTCAGTGGGTGTTTTAGAAATCAGAGAGTTTGTTGTTCTGGTTGAGAGAGCCTGTAAAGTAGAGGATTTGTTAAAAGAAAAAGAAAAGGGCAAAGTTGAAATAGAGGCGCAAGACACGAAGAAAAGGCAGATAAGCAGATCATTTCAGTCTACTTCCAAGAGGCCTAGAGAGTTCCCTAGTGGATCAAATTTTCCAACCAAATATTCTAGTCGAAGTAGAGGCAGAAGATTTGAGGGTTTTAGAGCTCAAACTACTACAGTTGCAAGCACAGGTAGTACTCGACCCACTAGGCCAGAATGTGCCCAATGCAGTAGACGTCATCCTAGAGAGTGTAGAGCAAATGAAAATGCCTATTTCAAATGTGGTGCACCAGACCACTTTATTCGGGATTGTCCCGAAATAACTAAAAGAGAAGTAATACTGAGTGCGACATCAGGAAATGCTCCTACTAAAGGCAGATCACAAAGGAACCCGGGAGTTGGAGCAAGTAACAGGGGTACGTATAGAGACTCAACAGCTAGATCAGATGTTAAAGCACCGGCAAGAACATATGCTATTCATTCTCGAGAAGAGGTATCCTTCCCTGATGTGATTACGGGTACATTTTCTCTCTATGATACTAATGTTATTACTTTAATTGATCCGGGTTCGACTCATTCTTATGTTTGTATAAGATTGATGCCTAGTATGACCATGCCTATAGAATCCACTAAATTTGTAATTAAACTATCAAATCCATTAGGCCAGTATGTGTTAGTAGATAAAGTATGTAAGAGTTGCCCTTTGATGATTAGAGGTCACTATTTTTCGGCCGATCTCATGCTATTGTCGTTTGATAAGTTTGATGTGATTCTTGGTATGGATTGGTTGACTGCCCATGGTGTGATAGTAAGTTGCGGAAAGAAATACATTGAGTTGAAATGTGAAAATGGTGATATTATCTAGGTTGATTCAAATGAGTCAGATGGTTCTCTCTCTATGACTTATGTTATGTCTGCTTAGAAATGTTTGATAAAAGGGTGTGAAGCTTATCTTGCTTTTGTATTGAACACTAAAGATCCAGAGTTGAAAATTGAATCAGTGCTAGTTGTACGTGAGTATTTAGATGTGTTCCCAGAAGAATTACCAGGTTTGCCTCCTGTTAGAGAAGTTAAATTTGGTATTGAGTTGATTCTATGTACAACTCCTATTTCTATTGCTCAGTTTCAGGAATTAACTGATAAAGGTTTTACAATGCCTAGTTGTTCTCCGTGGGGCGCACCAGTGCTTTTTATGAAAAAGAAAGACGGTTCAATGAGATTATGCATAGATTACCAGCAGCTTAATAAGGTAACTATAAAGAACAAATATCCACTACCTAGAATTGATGATCTGTTTGACCAGTTGAAAGGAGCTACTGTGTTTTCCAAGATAGACTTGAGATCCAGTTATTATCAGTTGAGGGTTAAAGAGTCAGATGTTCCGAAGACTGCTTTCCGGACTAGGTATGGTCATTATGAGTTTCTTGTGATGCCATTTGGATTGACTAATGCTCCTGCTGTTTTTATGGACTTAATGAATCAAATTTTCAGACCTTACTTAGATAAATTTGTAGTTGTGTTCATTGATGTTATTCTGGTTTATTCTCGTGATGAGATTGAACATGCCGAGCATTTGAGAACCTTTTTACAGATTTTGAGAGATAATAAGCTTTATGGAAAGTGTAGTAAAAGTGAGTTCTGGCTTCAGGAAGTTGGATTCCTTGGACACATTGTCTCAGGCAATGGTATTAAAGTTGATCCAAGTAAAATTTCAGCAATTGTTAATTGGAAGCCTCTTAAAAATGTATTAGAGGTCAAAAGCTTTCTTGGATTAGCTGGTTATTACCGATGATTTGTAAAGGGATTTTCCATGATAGCTACCCCATTAACAAGGTTGTTGCAGAAAGATGTCAAGTTTCAATGGACTGAAAAGTGTCAGCAGAGTTTTGACAAGTTAAAGGCATTGTTGACTGAAGCTCCTGTTTTAGTACAGCTAGAACCGAGTAAAGAATTTGTGATTTACAGTGATGCATCCTTGAACGGATTGGGTTGTGTACTTATGCAGGAAGATAAAGTAATCGCATCTGCTTCTAGACAGTTAAAGCCACATGAGACAAACTATCCGACGCATGATTTAGAGCTGGCTGCCATTGTATTTGTGTTGAAGATTTGGAGACATTACTTGTATAGTGAGAAGTGCCGAATATTTACTGACCATAAAAGCTTGAAGTACTTGATCACTCAGAAAGATTTGAACCTGAGGCAAAGAAGATGGCTAGAGTTGATTAAAGATTATGAGTTAGTGATTGACTACCACCCGGGTAAGGCAAATATTGTTGCTGATGCCTTAAGTAGAAAATCTTTATTTGCATTGAGAGCTTTGAATACTAGTTTGGCTTTATCAGATGACGGTTTCATTTTAGCTGAGTTGAGGGCTAAACCGATATTTCTTGAAGAAATCTATGAAGCTCAGAAAAATGACAGTGAATTGTAAGTTAAAATAGCTCAATGCGAATCGGGTGTAGAGTCAGATTTTCAGATCGGTTCTAATGGGATGTTTAGAGACAGAGTATGTGTGCCAAAGAATGATAAGCTTATTTAGAAGATCTTACAGGAAGCACATAGCAGTTATTTGTCTATTCATCCAGGTTGTACAAAGATGTATAATGATCTGAAAAAATGTACTGGTGGGCAGGAATGAAAAGAGATATTTCAAAATTTGTTTCTAGATGCTTCATCTGTCAACAGGTGAAGGCTGAACATCAGGTACCTTCAGGTTTATTGCAGCCTGTGTTAGTTCCTGAGTGGAAATGGGACCGAGTTACCATGGATTTTGTAGCAAGGTTACCGTTGACATCGAAAAAGAAAGATGCAGTATGGGTTGTAATTGATAAGCTAACGAAGTCAGCTCATTTTATTCCGGTTTGTATGGATTATTCACTTGACAAGTTGGCTGAATTGTATGTTTCAGAGATAGTTAGACTACATAGAGTACCATTATCAATTATCTCAGGATCTGAGAATTACATCGCGGTTTTGGAGGAAATTGTAGGAAGATTTGGGTACAAAGTTCAATTTCAGTACAGCTTTTCATCCTCAGACCGATGGTCAGTCAGAGAGAGTTATTCAGTTACTTGAAGATATGCTCAGATGTTGTGTTTTAAAATTTCAAGGCAGTTGGGAGAAATATTTGTTGTTGGTAGAGTTTGCCTATAATAATAGTTATCAGTCGAGTTTGAAGATGGCAGCTTATAAAGCTTTGTATGGACATAAATATTGTACGCCTTTATATTAGACAAAACTTAAGGAAAATCAGATTTACGGGGTTGATTTAGTCAAAGAAACGGAAGAGAATGTAAAAGTTATCAGAGATTGTTTAAAACAGCTTCAGACAGACAAAAGTCTTATGCAGATTTAAAAAGAAAGGAGATCGAGTATCAAGTTGGTGACAAAGTGTTTTTAAAAGTATCCCTGTGGAAGAAAATTTTTAGATTTGGCAAGAAAGGCAAACTAAGTCCACGTTTCATTGGACCGTTTGAGGTGACTAAAAGAATTGGGCCTTTAGCATATCGATTAGCTTTGCCGACTGAGTTAAAGAAGATTCATAATGTATTCCATGTGTCTATGTTACGTCGTTACCGTTCTAATCCGTCACATGTGATCTCACTGATAGAGGTTAAGATTTGGCCAGACATGACTTATGTTGAAGAACCGATAAAAATTCTTGATCGAGAGATTAAACAACTAAGGAACAAAAGTATTGCACTTGTGAAAGTATTATGGAATAGGCATGGAGTTGATGAGGCTACATGGGAGCCTGAGGAGGCCATGCGAAAACAGTACCCAAATCTCTTCACAGGTAAGATTTTAAGGGACGAAAATCCCTAAAAGGGCGGAGAAATGTAACATCCTGATTTAGGGCTTAGTCGGAACAGTGGTTTCGGGACCACAAATTTGATGAGGAAAAATTTTTTTGTACTATATTTTTATGGCCTACAATTTCACTGAAAGATTTCCTGAAAATTTCGTTCAAATATTTTTGACGTTTGGGCACTTAATTTAGTCAAAAGGACTAAATTGTAAAAAGTGCGAAAGTTGAGTTTTATATGTTAAAGGTATTTAATTGTTATGGAACTATAAATTAGGGGTCCTTATATGGTAATTAGACCATTAGTTAGTGATGGACAAAAATGGACATGAGATAAGTAAAATAGGATTTTTTTTAAGTAAGGGCATTTTAGTCATTTAGTAAATAAATAGAATTAAAAGGGAAAAAGATGTAAAAATTGTGTTCATCATCCTTGCTTGCTGCCAAAACATGAAGGATGCCATAGCTAGGGTTTCTTCACTTTTTCAAGCTCATAGTAAGTGATTCCAAGCCCCGTTTTTAATGTTCTTTACGTTTTGGAATCCCGGTAGCTTAATTTAGCTTATTTTTGCAATAATTTAATCTAGGGTTCATATTTGGAAAAATACCCATAGGTGAAATATGTTTATTTTGATGTTTTATGGTAGAATATGAAGCTAGGAATTATGTTAAACAACTTTTGCTAGTCGATTTTAAGTGAAAATGAGTATATTGACATAATCGGCAAAAATACCTAATGTTCATAAGTGAGTGTTAGAGTAAGAGTTTGATGTTGTCATAGAAGGGAAAAATTATCAGCATGTAGCCCTAATTCGACGAAGGATACAGGTTAGGTGTGTTACAAGACCTATTTTTTGGGCCTTACACATATCACATGCATGGGGTTGGGACATGTGTAAGGAGGAAGTATTGGCAGTTTATCTGCATCACTAGTTGCTTCTCCACATTACTTGCAGCTTGTTTGCACTACTTGCAGTTTATATACATTACTGGTGGCCGTCTACACTATTAGTAGTTTATCTACATTAGTGGTGGCTTGACCACATTACTAGCAGCTTGTCTACATTACTGGTGGCTTGTTCATAAATTGGAGTGTTTGGATGGATGAGTCCTAGGGAACTCAATTTTGGAGTGTAGCGGTGATAGGTAGGATGCTTTTAAAGAAATTTACATAACTATTTTATAAAACTCGCATTGGCATGATCATGTGCATAAAGAAAATTGATTAATTTGTATGAAAAAGTTGTGATCATTGTTACTTGATTTGTATACTGAATTTTGACTTATTACTTGAGTTAAGACTCACACTAAGCTTTATGGCTCACTCCCCTTTAGTTTTCTTATTTTGCAAATAACGTCGTGTTTAGGATTTGTTGACAGTATTTGGAGGAGTTTCTCAGAATTCTTTTTAAATTAAAGTAATTAAAGTTTATCTTAATATTTTTTTATTTTGGGATTGTAATAACTTTGAGTATGGATTGTGGCATGGGAATTTACTGTGGGGATTTTTCATTTTGGTTTGCATGAATTGCTTGTGTAACAGCCCGATTTTAGGCCTAGTCGAAACAGTGGTTTCGGGACCACAAATCTGACGAGGGAAAATATAATTATTATTATATTTTTATGGTCTACAATTTCACGAAAGAATTTTGTGAAAATTTCGTTCGAAAATTTCGACGTTTGGGCACTCAATTTAGCCAAAAGACTAAATTGTAAAAAGTACACAAGTTGAGTTCTACATGTTAGAAGTGTCCAATTATTATGAAATTTTAAATTGGAGGTCATTAAATGGTAATTATACCATTGGTTAGATTGTGGACAAAAATGGACATGAGATAAGTGAAATAGGAAATTTTTAAGTTAGGGGCATTTTAGTAATTTGGTAATTAAAAAGTATTAAAAAGAAAAAATAGGCTAAAATCATCATCTTCAACCTCATGGCCGAAATTAGTAAGGGGGAAGCCATGTTTAGGGTTTTCAAGATTCCAAGCTCGATTGTAAGTTCGTTCTAACCCCGTTTTTAATGTTCTTTATGTTTTTGGAGTCCTGGTAACTTGATTTAGCTTATTCTAGCAATAATTTAACCTAGGGTTTATATTTGGAAAAATACCCATAGGTGAAATGTGTTTATTTTGATGTTTTATGGTAGAATATGAAGCTATAAATTATGTTAAACAACTTTTACTAAGTGATTTTAAGTGAAAACGTGTAAAACGACAGAATCGGTAAAAATACCTAATGTTCATAAGTAAGTGTTAGAGTGGTAATTTGATGTTGCCATAGAAAGAACTCTACGCCATAGTCTTTGCCTTAGAAAAATTTAGAGCATATTTGTTAGGAGTCAAAGTTGTTGTATTTTCTGACCATAGTGCTCTTAAATATTTGTTGCATAAAAAAGAAGCCAAGCCTAGATTAATTAGATGGATTTTGCTGCTGTAGGAATTTGACCTGGAAATTAAAGATAAGAAAGGTAAAGAGAATCTTGTAGCCGATCATTTGAGTAGGATAGAGACTGGAATTTTGAGGGATGAGCCGAGTGATTTATTTCCCGATAAGAGACTGTATAGTGTGTCTAGTGTTTTGCCATGGTATGCCGACATAGTGAACTACTTAGTAACTAAAGAGTTCCTTACGAATGCACCTAGACATTTAAGAGAAAAAATTAGAAGTCAAGCCCGATTTTACTTATGGGAAGAGCCATACCTTTGGCAGTTTTGTAGTGACCAAATAATTAGGCGTTGTGTTGATGATAGTGAGATAGATTCGGTGCTTAATTTTTGTCATTCTCGAGAGGGTGGGGGACATTTTGGGCCTAAGAGAACAGCTCATAAAATACTTGAGTGTGGGTTATTTTGGCCGACTATTCTTAAAGATTCATATGCATTTTGTAAAAATTGCGCATCATGTCAAAAAACCGGCAATTTAAGTAGAAGAAATCAAATGCCATTACATAATTTTTATGTTTGTAATATATTTGATGTATGGGGTATTGATTTTATGGGGCCTTTTCCTTCTTCTTTCGGTTATCTATACATTCTTTTATGTGTTGATTACTTGTCGAAATGGGTGGAAGCATTCCTGACTAGGGCCGATGATGCTAAAACTATGGTGAAATGTCTTAAGTCCAACATCTTAAATAGATATGGAGTACCTAGGGCTATCATTAGTGACAAGGGAACACATTTCTGTAATAGAACCTTGAAAGCTTTATTTGCACAATTTGGTGTCACCCACAAAGTGTCGACAGCTTCTCACCCTCAAACCAATGGGCAAGCCAAGAGTAGTAACAAGCAAATTAAGGGAATTTTAGAGAAAATTGTTAAACCCAATAGGAAGGATTGGAGCCAAAGGTTGGATGAAGCATTGTGGGCTATTCGAACGGCTTACAAAACGCCAATAGGAATGTCGCCTTATAAGGTTGTTTTTGGAAAGGCATGTCATCTTCCCGTAGAACTAGAACATAGGTCATTTTGGGCTGTTAAGCAATACAATTTGGATTATAGTTTGGCAGGTGAAGAGCGCAAGTTGAAGCTACAAGAATTTGAGGAGTTGCGCTTAGAGGCATATGATAATTCGGTCATCTATAAAGGTAAGTCGAAGGCATTTCGTGACTCAAAGCTGAATCGCAAGGAGTTTAAGGTGGGGAAAAGGTATTGTTATTTAATTCTAAGCTTAAACTATTTCCTGGTAACTTAAAATCGAGGTGGCTTGGTCCATTTATAATAACCAAGGTGCATCATCATGGGGCAGTCGAAATTCGGAGCCTCGAAACTAATAAAATTTTCAAAGTGAATGGCCATAGGTTGAAACATTTTCATGAAGGGGAGCAAGCAGCTTGGTTGGAGGAGATCAATCTTGAGGATCCATGAGAAAGTGTGATGTCGAGCCAATGGCTTAAAACAAAGGCGCTTGTGGGAGGCAACCCACGTTTTCAGGGAAGTTTTCTTTTATCATTTCCATTAGTATTGTTCTATCCATTGGTAATTTTAATTCTCTTTTGCATTAGGGGCAATGCAAACATTAAGTATGGGGGAGAATCAATTCGTTGATTTTCTAACATACTTGATGCTTGTTTTGTTTTTAGCAACTCTCTTGAATAAGTCTTGTTAAATTTCCTTTAGGAAAATATTTAAATAAAAGAATGCAGATGCATTTCATGAATTCAAGTTGCTTGGGGTGGTTGTATGTCGATTGGTTGGGTTAAATTTTGTTTTCAATTGATTGATTTTGGTTAGTAATTTTTAAAACAACAAAAATTTAATTAATCTACTTACTTGATCAAGTATGTGGTCCTTGTGAGGAATTTGAGCCTAGAGCGTAAGTTGGGACATCCATGCCAACTTGAGAGGTTATTATTCATTCATGTGTGATTATTGTTATCGACTATCAATTACTCTAGAACTTGCTTTAGATCTTATTAAGGATAGTAATACATTTGATTTCCATTAATATGATTTAAGAGGCCATAGGAATTAAGCCACGTTTACTTATAAAAGCCGACCTTGACATTATTCCACTTAGTTAACCAATTTGAAGCCTTAATTTCCCCATTTTTTATGTACCTCCAAAAATTGAGCCAAAACCAAATCAACTCACCTTCTTGGGCTAGTTAATTCAGTTTGGAAGTTTATCATAATTTCGACATATGTTGGCCAATTTGGGGTTTTAAGGGCTGCTTGATTTTTTTTTAAAAAAAGAAAAAAATTAATAACAATAAGTTGCAGCCTTCTTATGAACGAAGCATTACGTGATTACCATGAAGTGGATCAGTTGAATCAAATGGTATGGAGATGAAAACGATGAAAGGCTGATTAGTCATCTGCTTTCAAAAAAAAAAGAGAAAAATAAGGGAATTGATGACTTCCGAATGATTTTACTAGCCTAAGAGAACTAGCTCCACCATCCAAATAAATTCCTCCCGTCCACTGTACATTACCTCAGCCCCATTACAACCTTTATTTAGCCTCAATTATATTTATGGAATTTTATGTGTTATGTTATAGGTAAGATGGACAAGCAAGCCTATGGTGGTTAATTACGGTCGATTTCAATTTGAGAGCATTGTACTAGCCTAAACACAATGAGTGAAGAGTGTTAATAATTTTATTCTTTCCGGTGAGAATTGATCAAAGAAGCATGATTAAATTCCTCTATATTATATGTTAGATTTTCCTCTTTTAAATAAACTAAAATCTAAAATTGTTGATTTCAAAATTCATCCCAAGCATGGGCGAAGCAACAACTCTTGATTAGTCTTGTTTTTCTTGAATTTTTTTTCTTAAATCTTTTCAACTTGATTGCTCAGGGACGATCAATAGCTTAAGTATGGGGGAGTTTGTTAAGTCCAATTTTGAGCTTGATTTCTCCAACTAAATTATTTAAATTATTGATTAAATTTTGAGCAATTGAATTTTGAATTAGTCTAAATTACAGCAAGAACATCCTATGTCGTAATAATGTATTTTTGCTCCAATTCAATAAATTAATGTTAAATTTTTAAGACACGTGCAGGTGAGGGACATTTGGATGTTCGTATGGGCTCAATTTGGAATTTAATCTGCATGAATAAGCTGCTGAATGACGATCATATGCTGGTTGAAGGAATTAAATTAACATTGGAAAAAAAGTCGGTCCAATTAGAAGTACAGCAGGCCAAACATGCGACAAAATTAGCAAGGGAATTATTATTAATTTCCTTCTTGCTAAGCGGTGGCCGACTTCAATTGAATCAAGGAAGCCAAATCAGCTTTGAAGAGTTAAATTAAAGTTAAACTCTACTAAGCTGAAGCTATTTTTATGCGACGGGTTCAGCTAGGAAAAGAGGGATAAGATCAAATTTAATTTTGAATTGTTGGAGGTTATTATCCCATAAATAGAGATGACCAGTAGCTGGGAAAAGGGAGTCAAAAAAACCAGAGGAAAAAATATTGTAGCAGAGAGGCGTGGCACTCGAGCAAAAGAAAAAACCTCAAATTGAACCAGTAAAAAGCTGATCAAGCGATTGAAGAAGCAGGCCAGAATTTCAGCTAATCGGAAGAAGGGAAGCTCGACGATTGGAAGAATTCTCTTCTTCGAGATTCAGTTTGTAATTTATGCTGATTACAATTTATTCTTGTTTCGTTTCAATTGCTATGAGTGGTTAGAATATTCAAGCTTAGTTAGACACTTATGAAACCTAGCACAAGGAATTTGAAGTTTTATTTTGTTTAAATTTGGATTTGGCATTCTTGAGTTGCTTATTTTAACGTTCAAGGAATTTTTCTAAATCAATTAGATTGATCACCTACTTAATTTAGGATTTTTCTCGTAATCAACTAAGTGCAATTGAGTAATTGAATTTCTTAATTTCACTTAGAACTGATGATGAGTAATTGGCATGCCGCTAATTGAAGGAACTACAGATTTGATTTTGGAAGCCGCTGGAGGATTTTCTTTAAGCAACATAAGGTGAAGTCTCTAAAATACTAAATGCACTTTTAATTAGCCAGTCAAGAATAATTAAAGGTAGGATTCCAATTATGAATGTTCTCTAATTGAATTATAATTTATTTGGGGATAGGAATTCACTTCGTAAGTGAATTTTCAGCCTTGTTGCTAGATTGGACTACTTAAATAATTTAAGATCGCGAATGACTTGTGCTTGGTGGATTAAGGCATCGATAACTAAGCATCCTCTCTCTTTAATTTGATAATTTTTCAGTATTCGCAATTTAAGCTACAATTTATTCGTTACTTTAGATCATTATTAGCATAAACCCTCCCATTTTACTATTTTGCATGCGTTTACATTATATTAATTTCAATTCTTTTCAAATAGGTTTAACACGAGCTTCTTCGTGGGATGATTCCTTACTTACTCTATATTACCAGTTAATAGTTGCTGAGTAGTGGATAAAATTCGGTGGTCGTAACGACAGCTACCAACCTCAGTCATTGATTTCCTTAAACGGGCGGATAGTCAACACCACCAGCTCCTTTTCTTAAATCTTCAACTATTTGTCACTAGGAACAGTTTATCATTAATGAAACATAATCATTCCTTCTATCTATTATATCATAGCCAATTTCCCTTAACATTTTTTCATAAATGACTTCATTCTTTTAGAACTTCTTCTTTTCATACTTATCTTAATCATGATTCTCTTAACTTATCTTTCTTTGACTACCCTTTCTTTGACAAATCTTTAATATCTTTAATAAAAAACAGAATAAACAATTTAAATAATCAATTTAATATCTTTCAAGTTCAAATTTCAAAAATAAAACATAATATAATATTTATCATATAAATAAATATTATTTAATTCAAAATAAAGTTTTTAAAGGGAAATAATATTTATCTTAATGTTAAAATTATTTTAATAGTTTTCATAAATATTAGTATAAAAATAAATATATTTAATTATCATAAAGATAAATATTGTTTATCTATATATTTATAATTTATTTATCCTTTTATAAAATCCATAACACAATTTTAGTTTTAATATTTTTTTTTGTTTTAAATTCTAAATTTAAATTGATGGATTTTAATGTTTAGTATAGTAAACATAAAGGTGATAAAAAAAACACAAATTTAAAAATTAAAAGAGTATAATTAAAAAAGTCAATATTTAAAGTTAATATTTAAAGATGATAATCATAACTTACATAAACATTTAAAGAATATAAAAAAAATGCAATTTCTAACATTTAAAGAATATAAGAAATTTATCTCATATCATAACTTACATAAAACGTTGGATCGAAATATATAAAAATCACAGAAATTAGGGCAACAATATTGTTTTTCCCTACTCTTAAGTATACTTATAAATAAACCCAAAATGTTGTCACTAACATATATCTTTTAAATAATTAGATACTTGATACTTGATATATATTATCTATTTTAGTACAATGACATGATTTAAATCTATTTAGAATACTTAAGTAATCGTAATTTATTGTCAACTTTAGACTTCAAGAACTACTAAATTTTTCATTTCAAAATGCAAACCAAGAGAATATGATTCTTTGCCCATGTAAGAAGTGTGGCAACATCAATTGGCAATTTCATGAAGTTGTCTACGAACATCTAATTGTTGATGGATTTATTCAGGGTATAAAAAATGGATTTTCCATGGAGTGTACACCTCGTAAAACCTTTTCAACGATTAATTCAACTTATTCTCATAATGCTTACCATCAGTCTATTAGAGAAGATGACATGGAAGGTATGTTGTGGGATGCATTTAATATGCACAGTCATGGTTTGCAATTGTTTCCACCTGAAATTATTGCATCCGATGATTGTGATATTGGTGGAAATGCTTTTACTGAAATGGTAAAAAGTGCACCTGATGAAGAGCCAAATGGAGAAGCGACAAAGTTCTATAAGTTACTTAATCAAATGAATGAAAAACTTTATGAGGGATCGAAATTTTTAAAATTGTCCTTCTACATTCATCTTTTTCACTTAAAATGTTTGGGAGGGTGGACTGAAGACTTTTTTACACTAATGTTAGAGTTTTTGAGAGATATGTTTTCGTTTGCAAAAATCATCATTCATGCAAATAAATGAAGAAACTGATAAAAGATTCAGGCCTTGGGTACGACAAAATTCATAGTTTCCCAAATGGCTGTATGTTGTATTGGGGTGATTGGAAAAACCAACAGTCTTGATATGTTTGCGGTAAATCTTGTTGGATGAATAACAATGTAGAAGATGTGAGTGAGGATGAAGGTGAGGCACAGTCAAGAAAAAAGCCAATAAATATTTTGTGATATTTTCCACTAATACTAAGGCTTCAAAGGCTTTTCATGTCGTCAAAAATAGCTTTTGTCTATGAGGTGGCATCATGATCAACGAACCAGTGATGGATTATTAAGGCATCCTGCGAATTCTTTAGCTTGGAAATCATTTGAGAATAAATTTCCAAGCTAAGCAAGCAATCCTTGAAATGTGAGGCTTGGGCTAGCATCTGATGGATTTCATCCTTTTAAAATCATGAGTACTTGGCATGTAGTGCTTGTTCCTTACAATTTGCCTCAGTGGATTTGCATGAAGCAATCTTCTTTTATCTTATCTATGATTAACCCTGTAGAGAAAGGTCCTAGGAATGATATTGGCATTTATATGTAGCCACATATTGAAGAGTTGAAAAAGTTATGAGCAGGTGTTAAAACATATGATGTCTTGAGAAAGGAGAACTTTTATTTACGTGCAGCTTTGTTGTAAACTATTAATGATTTCTCGGCTTATGCTAATTTATCTTGTTGTAGTACCAAAGGACGTTATGCTTGTCCTTGTTGTACGGCGCAAACATGTTTGAAATGGTTACATAATAGGAAGAAGTTCTCTTATATGGGGCATTGTAACGCCCTGAAATTTGGGCCTAGAAGTATTGGGCCTTGAGCAAGGGAACGGTTAGGAAACTATGTGCAAAAGAATGTCTGCTTTAGTAGTTAAGGGTCCTGAGAGGAGTTGGAAAAGTCCTGGGTTCAAACCTAGACTTTAGAAAAACTTTTGGTTTTAAGTGGATAAAACCCTAGATGCTTGGATGTAGGCCTTTTAAATTATTGTATTAAAAAAAACGTCATAAGGAAGCTTGTGGTCTAGTGGTTGTGGCGTCATTAAGGTTACAAGGGAGTCTAGGTTCAAGTCTTGTCTCTTGCAATTTATTTTGGCTTTTCTTTTAAAAGGACCTGGACTTTGGCCTTTAGACCTTGTAATTAATTGAAGACAAAAGGTGACACAAAAAGAGCTTGTGGCAAGGAGGCGAGTGGCGCGTTGATCTATTGAGGGGGGCTTGGGTTTGAATCCCATTGTAAGCAAAAAGGATATTTATTTTGCTAGCATGAGGAGGCAGGAGTTTGAGGTGGTTTTGAACTCTGTTGGGTGAGAGTTTGAATGGGTCTTGGAGGTTGTTATGGAGGATATCAAGGAGGGATAAAGGGAGAGATTTGAGAAGATTTTCAAGGGATTTAGAGGAGAGGAGTGTTGTAGCTGAATTGTGCAACTTCTATGTACAACTTCGGCTAGGGGAACTCATTTGGTGTATTTCGGCAATGTGGGAGTGAGTAGGTGCCGAATTCTTCTGGTATTTCTGGGTTTTGTTTTCTTATCTTGGCACATTTTTTACCATTCGGGTCCTTTTTTCTTCAACATTATTTCTCCTTTTGCTTTTGGTCACTCTGCCTGAAACATTAGACATCAAGTGCCTATTTCTTATTATTTCTTTTTGAAGGCTTTTTCTCTCATTCTTCTTTGGTCGAACTTAACATCTCTCCGCATCTATTTTCTCTCCACCGAATTCAACCCCTCTCCACTCTTTTGTTATTGTTTTTCTGCTCAATTTCTTTAGGGCCGAATAGTTCTTCTTCTTCCATATTCTTTTGATACTAAGTTGAATCACTGTTTCTTTTTCTGTTTCCCTTCGACTGATAGCCTTAATATAGATAGCAATCTCATTCTTCTTTCGCTGTGGTTAGTCGTGGTTTGGAGGTCACCTAAACTTTCGGTAAGCTCTTATTCTTTCTTGTGTTGTTGGATGCTAAGCGCTTTCTCTTTCTTTAATAATTGTTTCCTTTGGTTGTTCACGCGGGGTTGAATCCCTTTTTCTTCCTCGATGATGGTGGGGGCACTTTTGGGTTTTTCAGATCATTACAAGGGGTGAAGGGGTTTTTCAAGGATCGCAGTGGTAATCAATCCTTTTCTTATCTCGCAATCTAAGGTAATATTTTGGGCTAATAATGTATGATGTTAGTTGATTATTCTGGTGTTGGGTTCCTAAATCTTTTGATGTTTTCAATCTTTTAATAGAATCCTTGGACAGGCAAATGCACAATTAAACGGTTGATCGATTTGGTTAGTAGTCTAAGACGGCTAGGGGCATCCGATCAAGTAAGGCTCGGGTTTGACATTCGGGTGTTTTTGTGCTATTTCAAAAAAAAGTGTGTAATCACACTAACTCTTTTGTGGATCAGCAAAAGTCAAAAAGCCGAAAAGCTAGAAATATGGTGATTGAGGCCACATGGGCGAGCGAACGCTTGTGTGGTGAACCGAGCCCATGAATACGGGCGTTAGACTGTAGAGGCCAGCACTAGCGTTCTCGTGCTCTTGGGTCGTTATGGGCCTCGTAGGCTACAATGGGTTGTGTGGGCCTAATGGGCATGTAGGCCCCACACGGATAAAATCCGCGTTAAGTGCCAAATACTGGACTGGGCTATGTAGTTCGCATAGTCATGACTGAATTTGGGCTAAAGGGGCCACACGGAAGAGTATGGGCCCACTTGGGCCGAATTTGGACCTTGGGCCCATTTACACCGTTATGACCTTTTGTGTTAGCTGTGTTACTCGAGGCGACTATAGACGTTCAAAAAGGTTGCTATATGACCGAAATACCCTTGTAAGTTAAAATAACCCTAATGCCCCTATAGGATAAATGACTATTTTGCCCCTCAAGGGTAAATGACTAATTTGTGCTATAGTTTGATTGACTTAACTGTGAATGATATGACTGATTCTGAGCATGATATCCTGCATCCACGTATGTTACTATGGCATGTCATTTTGCATGGGGTTGGGTTAATATTGACGAAGGAAGTGTATGGCTTGTAGTCGTTCTGTTCAAGCCTTACTGCCTTTCTGCTTATGGCTTTTAGCCGTTCTGTTAACTGGCTGCGTTGCTGCAATATTTATGGCTTTTAGTTGTTCTGTCTACGGTGCTGAGCCGTTTTATTGACTTAGTGCCGAAACCGGTGCTAAGCTTGGTGTGTTGGATGGGTAGGTCGATTTTATCCCCACATGGTATGCTGGTTGGTACGGGTGGTGTATTGGTTGGGTTGGGCTGGTTTTCCGTCTGCCTGTTAATCATTTGATCTTGATTCTGTAATGGGCTTAGGTCCATTTGGTTCTGTTAATGGGCTAAGGCTTACTTGATACTATGCTTGTGATGGGCTCAGGCCCACTCTTTTTCTGCATACCGTATATGTAGCTGTTTGTATTATAAAGGATTACACACTGAGTTTTCGCAAACTCACCCTTCTGTCTAACTGTGTAGGTAATCCCCAGCCATAGACGATTCGGGGCTGCGAGGGACTCGGAGGTGGCCACACAACTGTTGCTATTTTACACATGTTTTTATTTAACGCTAAAGTTTGAGTTGGCTTTTGTTATGTAATAAGGTCGTTTAAGTTTGATAAATTTTTAATTGGGCTTTTACTTGCTTATTTTAAACTACTAGTTTAGGACAAGACTTATTTTCAAAAGGATTACTGTTTACCAAAACACGAAACTTAAACTTAGAGTTTTCAAAGCTTTCATGATTTTGAACAACCAGTTAAGAAAACATCAGATAACAGAACCATTTGACTAGTAGATTTGTTAAATAATATTAAAGGGGTTTTTAAAACTTAGAAATGAATTTACCAACGAGTCCAATTTTTGAAAAACACTTTAATGTGACACACAGATTCGGTCATAGCTCCTAGGTCGGGTTTGGGGTGTTACATTTAGTGGTATTAGAGCCAAGTTGTAAAACTCGGCTATGGAATGGGTTTTCAAAATTTTGTATTACAAGAGGTTGGTTTCAAATATGTGAAGTGTTTTGAGGTATTTTTCTAAAAAGTGTGGCACGCCAAGTCTCTAACACCAAATCTATAAGTTCTCTGACTCTGTTTACTATTATAGACTGAAATATTATACTGAGAAACTACTATAGATAGTAGCACTACACTGAAACTCCATAGATAGAGAGTAAACTAAAAAATTGTAGTGAGCTTGCGAATACGAAAACAAACTCTAAACTACTGTTTCTCATAAAACATCTGCTTAATTACTGAAATTGTAACTAAATTGCAGAAAATTATATATTTTTTTAAAATCAGATAGCACGCAAAGAGAAAATGAGTGCTAGAAGGGGTACAAGAGGCCGCGGTAGAGGCCGTGGTAGTACTAGGGCTAGGTCTTCGGCTTTAGGCCACATGCCCAATGTTGAGGCAAGGGAAGCACATGCTTCACTGGTAGTTGAGATAGGGTCGTTTGATCGAGAGGCTGGGGACAACGCATTGTTCCAAGCAATGTTGAGGATTCTAGAAAGGGTTGCAGGTACTACTGGGTCGAATACCATTACTGTAGGCCGCAGGTCAGTTACAGAATGACTCCGGTCAAATGGAGCAGAGATCTTTAGGGGAGTATCTGGGGTAGCCCCGAGTGTGGCAGAATACTAGTTGGAGGCCACTGAAAGAATTATGGATGACCTCGATTGTACATTGGAACAAAAGCTGAAGGGTGTTGTGTCCTTGCTGAGAGATGAAGCCTATTAGTGGTGGCTTAGGGTAAAAAAAGGTACTCTGTCTGACCGATTGACCTGGGAATTCTTTAAGTCCACGTTTCAGGGAAAGTATGTGGGTGCCAGCTATGTCGACGTTTGTAGGAAAGAATTTCTTAATTTGGTTCAAGGTGAGAGATCTGTGGCTGAGTACAAGGTAGAATTTTTGCGACTTAGTATGGCTAAGGAATAGTAGCAACAGAATACTAGCACTGTGTTCAGTTTGAAGACCGCTTCAGGGACAGTCTCTAAGTGTTGATAAGTCAACAGAGGGGGCAGGACTTTGTTGCGTTAGTAGAGAAAGCTAAGATTACTAAAGAGCTAAAGCGCGCCGAGTGTCGGAACCGAGAAAAGGAAAGGAGTAGAGATTAGAGGGATTTAGAACCCTCTAATTTGGATCAAATGCCTACGAGAATGGCTAGAATGGAAGGGCCAGTTCAGGTAAGGGCCCCTGCTGCTGTTATTGGATCATAGCCTTGTGCGAGTTGTGGGAGCTTTCATCGGTGTGACTATCGGAAAAGGATTGGGACGTGTTTCAGGTGCAGATTAGTGGAGCACTTTGTGAGAGATTGTCCATAGAGGCCTGGGCAGATGTAGGCTACATGGCAGGGTTTTGCTCAGTAAACGAGAGGTGGACGGCAGCCGCCAGGAGGCCGTGGTCAGGCTAGGGGTGGAAACGAAGTGGGTCGTGGAGCACTAAGAAGAGCTACTGGTCAGGCTGAGGCGAGGCAACCAGCTTTGGTCTGTGCAGCATGTCACCGAGAGGTCAGAGATGCTCCAGATGTGGATACTGGTACGTACCTTAACCATAGTGTACTACATTTAATTTGGAACTAGAGTGCGCAGCGGGAGCGTATGGGTGTAGATTAAGCTAAGCGGTTGTTTAGATAGTTGGAAATTTTGTGGACAAAACTTCTTTAAGGGGGTAGAATTCTAACGCCCTAAAATTTGGGCCTAGAAGTATTGGGCCTTGAGCAAGGGAACGGTTAGGAAACTGTGTGCAAAAGTATGTCTACTTTAGTGGTTAAGGGTCCAGATAGGAGTTTGAAAAGTCCTAGGTTCAAACCTAGGCTTTAGAAAAATTCTGGTTTTAAGTGGATAAAACCTTGGATGCTTGGATGTAGGCCTTTTAAATTATTGTGTTAAAAAAATGTCATAAGGAAGTTGGTGGTCTAGTGGTTGTGGCGTCATTAAGGTTACAAGGGAGTCTGGGTTCAAGTCTTGGCTCTTGCAATTTATTTTAGCTTTTCTTTTAAAGGAACCTGGACTTTGGCCTTTAGACCTTTTAATTAATTGAAGACAAAAGATGACACAAAAAGAGCTTGTAGCAAGGAGGCAAGTGGCGTGTTGACCTATTGAGGGGGGCTTGGGTTTGAATCCCATTGCAAGTAAAGAGGATATTTATTTTGCTAGCATGAGGCGGCAAGAGTTTGAGGTAGTTTTGAACTCTGTTGGGCGAGAGTTTGAATGGGTCTTGGAGGTTGTTATGGAGGATATCAAGGAGGGATAAAGGGAGAGATTTGAGGAGATTTTCAAGGGATTTGGAGGAGAGGAGTGTTGTAGCCGAATTTTGCAACTTCTATGTGCAAATTTGGCTAGGGGAACTTATTTGGTGCATTTCAGCAATGTGGGAGTGAGTAGCTGCCAACTTCTTCTGGTATTTTTGGGTTTTGTTTTCTTATCTTGGCACATTTTTGGCCATTCAGATCTTTTTTTCTTTCAATATTATTTCTTGTTTTGCTTTTGGTCACTCTGCCGGAAATGTTAGACATCAAGTGCCTATTTCTAATTATTTCTTTTTGAAGTCGTTTTCTCTCATTCTTCTTTGGTCAAACTTAACATCTCTCTGCTTCTATTTTATCTCGACCCAATTCAACCCTCTCCACTCTTATGTTGTTATTTTTTTGTTCGGTTTCTTTAGGGTCGAATAGTTCTTCTTCTTCCATATTCTTTTGATAAATAAGCCATATCGTCGTTTATTTTTCGGTTTCCCTTCGACTCATGGCCTTAATCTAGATAGCAATCTTGTTCTTCTTTCACTGTGGTCGGTCATGGTTTGGAGGTCACCTAGACTTTCGGTAAGCTCTTATTCTTTCTTGTCTTGTTGGATGCTAAGCGCTTTCTCTTTCTTTAATAAATGTTTCCTTTGGTTGTTCACGCGGGGTTGAATCCCTTTCTCTTCCTCGATGATGGTGGTGGCACTTTTGGGGTTTTTAAATCATTACAAGGGATGAAGGGGTTTGTCAAGGATCGCAGTGGTAATCAATCCTTTCCTTATCTCACAATCTAAGGTAATCTTTTGGGCTAATAATGTATGATGTTAGCCGATTATTCTGGTGTTGGGTTCCTAAATCTTTTAATGTTTTCAATCTTTTAATAGACCTGTGGATAAGGAGATACACGATTAAGCGAGTGATCAATTCGGTTAGTAGTCTAAGAAGGCTAGGGGCATCCGATCAAGCAAGTCTCGGGTTTGACATTTGAGGGTTTCGACGCTATTTCAAAAAAAGGTGTGTAATCACACTAACTCTTCTGTGGATTGACAAAAGCCGAAAAGCCAAAAATATGAAGATTGAGGCCACATGGGCGAGCAAACGCTCGTGTGGTAAACTGAGCCCACGAATATAGGCGTTAGACTGTAGAGGCCAGCACGAGCATTCTCGTGCTCTTGGGCCGCTATGGGCCTCATAGGGCTAAAATGGGTCGTGTGGACCCAATGGGCTCGTAGGCCCCACATAGATAAAATCCACGTTAAGTGGTAAATACTGGACTGAGCTATGTAGTTCGCATAGCTGTCATTAAATTTTGGCTAAAGGGGCCACATGGAAGAGTGTCGGCCCACTTGGGCCGAATTTGGGCCCTGGGCCCGTTTACACCATTATAACCTTTTGCGTTAGCTATGTCGCTCGAGGCTCTATAGACCTTCAGAAAGGTTGTTATATGACCGAAATACCCTTGCAAGGTAAAATAACCTTAACGCCTCTAGAGGGTAAATGACTATTTTACCCCTCGAGGGTAAATTACTGATTTGTGCCATAGTTCGATTGACTTAACTATGAACGATATGACTGATTCTGAGCATGACATCTTGCATCCACATATATGACTATGGCATGTCATTCTGCATGGGGTTGGATTAATATTGATGGAGGAAGTGTATGGCATGTAGCCGTTTTGTTCAAGGCTTATTGCCTTTCTGCTTATGGCTTTTAGCTGTTCTATTAACTAGCAGTGTTGCTGCGATATTTATGGCTTTTAGCCATTCTGTCTACGATGTCGAGCCATTCTGCTGACTTAGTGCTGCAACCAGTGCTAAGCTTGGTGTGTTGGCTGGGTGGGTCGATGTTATCCCCACATGGTGTGTTGGTTGGTATGGGTGGTGTATTGGTTGGATTGGGCTGGTTTTCTATCTGCATATCTGCATCTAATACTGATTCTGTAATACGCTTAGGTCCACCTGGTTCTGTTAATGGGCTAAGGCTCACCTGACTGTTTGTATTATAAGGGATTACACACTAAGTTTTCGCAAACTCACCCTTCTGTCTAACTGTGCAAGTAATCCTCAGCCATAGACGATTCGGTGATGCGAGGGACTCGAAGGTGGCCACACAACTGTTGTTGTTTTACACATGCTTTTATTTAATGGTAAAGTTTGAGTTGGGTTTTGTTATGTAATAAGGCCGTTTAAGTTTGATAAATTTTTAATTGGGATTTTACTTGCTTATTTAAACTGCTAGTTTAGGACAAGACTTATTTTCAAAATGATTACTGTTTACCAAAACACAAAACTTAAACTTAGAGTTTTCATAGCTTCCACGATTTTGAACAACCAGTTAAGACAACATCAGATAATAGAACAAACGATTTGACTAGTAGATTTGTTAAATAATATTAAAGGGGTTTTTTAAACTTAGAAACGAATTTACCAACGAGTCCAATTTTCAAAAAAACACTTCAATGTGACACACTAGATTCGGCCATAACTCCTAGGACAGGTTTGGGGTGTTACAAGCATCGTCCATGGTTAGATGGAAATCATAGATTTAGATTTCAAAGGACTCTATTTGATGGTACTGAAGAGTTTAGAGAAGCTCCTGAGCAGACCATTGGATCTGAAATCTTGTTCATGTTAAAAGATATCAATTTCAATTATGGGAAGATGAATCAACCAGCCAACATGCAAACAAAGAGAAGACCAAGGGAGGCGTTTGTTGGCGATGTTGACCGGTAAAGTGATGATGAATCTGATGAAGAGGATGATCCAAATGAGGTGGAGTTGTGGCAAAAAAGACTTTTTTTTTGAGTTGCCTTATTGGGTGCATCACATTTTGCGACACAATCTTGATGTCATGCATATTGGAAATAATGTTTGCGAGAATATCATCGGGACAATTCTGAATTTCGATAGAAAATCGAAAGACAATCTTTAGAGTTGACTTAATCTAGTTGACATGGGAGTTTAGCGTGATCTTCATTCCCAATTACTTCTGAATGGAAAATCTCGACTGTCGCCTTCTATTTTTGCAATGTCGAAGAAAGAAAATAAAGTGTCCTGCACGGTGTAGAAGGTGTTGGAACGCCAGCACCCCTATGGCACACGGTGTGAGGAACGAATCGAGTTGAAAAAGGGTTTCAAAATTACCGAATGGTGATTCTGAGTAGACAGCGACGCCTCAGCAATGAGTAATCTGATCTACTATCGAACCAAGCCGCAATCTTTGATGACTCTGACCTCTACATAATCCACCCAGTTGACTATGAACGGAAGGAATCCCCAAACAGTTTTGGAGAAGACTTTACTTTAACGGCTGCTAGACTTACCAAGCAAAGAAAAATGGGATTTTATATCTTATTATTTTTTTAGGGTTTCTCAAAATTAAATAAATATAATAATGTTTACAAAACCGAAAATTATAATTACATTAATTATAATAAAGATTTCAGTAAACTATATTTATTTATATACGAATCAAAATCATATTCTCATTATGTGTACAACAACCTTGTACATATAATGTGTTTGATATTTGATTACGCAATTAAATTAATTCTATAATTAATTTAATTTATGCGAAAACCAAACATAATATCAATTATGTTTTATTCTATTCATTTCAACTATAGGGTGTAACCCTGTAGGTTCTTGTAATGTTACCAGTAATGTTAGAACGATTCCAATGTTACAAATAATGAGTGGCACCTAGCAATGCATCATTGCTACCTAGGTCACAACAAATCATGATTCGACATAACCTTTTTATGATTAATTTTTTCATGCACTAATCCTGTAACAGCCCGATTTTGGGCCTAGTCGAAACAGTGGTTTTGGGACCACAAATTCAACGAGAAAAAAATTTATTTTAATTATATTTTTATGGTCTACAAGTTCACGGAAAGTTTTCATGAAAATTTCGTTCGAAAATTTCGACGTTTGGGCACTCAATTTAGCCAAAAGGACTAAATTGTAAAAAGTGCAAAAGTTGAGTTCTATATATTAGGAGTGTCTAATTGTTATGAAATTTTAAATTGGAGGTCCTTAAATGGTAATTAGACCATTGGTTATGTTATGGACAAAAATGGACATGAAATGGGTGAAATAGGATATTTTTAAGTTAAGGGCATTTTGGTAATTTGGAAATTAAAACAAATTAAAAAGACAAAATAAGCCAAAATTTCATCAACTTCTCAAGGGGGCTGGACGAATATCAGGTTACTCCATGGCTAGGGTTTGTTCATTCTTTCAAGCTTCATGGTAAGTCCGTTCTAGCCCATGTTTCTTGTTCTTTATATTTTTAGAATCCCGGTAACTAGCTTAAGCTAATTCTTCCATTAATTCGAGCTAGAATTTATGTTTGGAAAATTACCCATAGATGAAAAGTGTGAATTTTGATGTTTTATGATGGAATATGAAGCTTAGAATTATGTTAAACGATTTTTGCTAAACGATTTTCAGCGAAAACGAGTGAAACGGTATAATTGTTAAAAATTATTATTGTTCATAAGTGCACTTTAGAGCAAGAATTTGATGTTTCTATAGAAGGAAAAATTGTTCAGCATGTCATAAAACATAAGAAAAAGGAATAAAATTTAATTTCTGATCCTAGGGGCAAAATCATAATTTTGTGAAACTTTAGGGGCAAAATTGTAAATTTATGAAAAAGTGATTTTTGGACTGGATTGAATAATGTGAGTGTAAAATAAGTTAAATTTGTAATTATAAGTCAAGAAAGACAAGGAATTCACTTTGATTAGTGAGAAAGAAAAAAATGAGAAAAAGTAAGAAATTTTCCGATTGAATATTCGAAATAAAAAGGGATACGAATGAAGTGATAGAAATGGTTACATATGTGGCACGGACTGTGTGTAGGCCACTATATGAAAGTAAAAGTGATGGTCACGTGTGTAGGCTACTACGTGTACCGGAACGAAAGGTCGTATGTGTGGTACTATGTGCAGGCTACTATGCATACCGGATAGCTTCGATCACGTGTGTAGTACTATGTGCAGGCTACTACGTGAACCAGAAAGTTTGATCACGTGTGTAGTATTATGTGAAGGCTACTACGTGTATCGAATGATAATAGTTAATCGAGTGGTACTATGTGGAAACCACCAAATATTCACTATTATACCAACATGTTCAATGGGATATGAGAAATTGCAAACAAATATGAATATGTGATTAAATGCGATGAGTTGCCAAAGAGTCACTGGAGTGATGAAGTTTTGTACCGTGCTTACAAAATAAATTGTTATAGTGTTATGTGAATGAGTGAATTTGAAACAGAAGTTTGAAAAATCACCAAAAATTATAGAAATTGAGTTAGTGGTTGAATAAGATATGGAATTAAATCTTAATGAGTCTACTTTCATATAAAAGAATAAAAGCAAGCAAAAGAGTTGTATATTTTGTGATATTTGAATTTTAGTGAGGTAGGGTAGGAATGATTTCGGAATCCCCTGTTTCTGACTTGGAGAAATCATTAAAAATTGTAAAAAAAATAATTATTAGTTATAATTTATATTCTTAGAATTCTCAATGAGTCTATGTTCAAAGAAAACAAACAGAAATATCATCCGAAGTCTGTACAATGAGATAATTTATTTTTAGTGAAGAGAGGTCAGGGATGTTGAGTAGTGAAACAGGGGTGAATCTAAAGAACAAACTATACTAATTAGCCAAGCTAAAAATTCTGCAAATTTTATGGTAAGAAGATATTTGAGTCTAGTTTTGGAAAAAAATAACAGAACTTAATTTGGAGCCCTGTAGCTCTAGATAAAAATAATTTAGTGACTATAACTCGACTAGATAGCTTATGTGAAGTTGAATGGATAGTGAAACTGTAGAGAATGTTATTTTGAAAAGTGGTATGTACACTAAGGATGTGGAATGGAGAGGAGGAGGAGGAAAAATAAAATATACGAATTATTCGTGTATAATTGGCCATATGTTCGTTTATAATCAATAGACACCAAATTGAATAGTAGATTCGTATTGATATTGAATTTATTAATAGAAATTGTTGAAATTTGAATAATATGTTTAGTAATAAACATAAAATAAATATCGATATTGAATTGTTTGTGAGTTGAATGAGAATTATTATGGACATGATTTGAATTAAAAGAATTATTGTAGTATTGAAATGTAAATTGGATTGAGAAATTAATTTGAATTGAGAATACGAAGACTTATGAATTGAATGGAACTGAAGTAAAACATTGAATTGTTATTACTTGTGAATTAGTCATTTTGGTACATAGATAATGCTGGGTGATAATCATGCTTTGTGAAATATCTGTAGTCATAAGGATGATTATAAAATATCTTGTTATTAGAATCATTTGGTTATGAGATGTTATAAAATGGTAAGACTTATGGTTAATATGAATATTAAGACTAATTTACTAGTCGACTAAAGGAGAAATGAGTTGTTTGATGGTTGTGTATACAAATTTTTGGCATATGCTAGAGATATGTAATGTAGTAATATGTGAAATTAATATGAAGCGGTTTATGATTGTTATTAGTGTTGATTTTAGCATAATGTGAATTATTCAAGGTTGAAATAATTTAATGGATAAATTGAGTATATGAATGAGTTTGTATCGAGTCTTATAGGCTCTATTATTTATGAATATAATATTTCGAGGATAGATTGTAAAGAATTATAAAAGCACGTTAATAATTTAAAAAGTTTTAATTCGGATCAAATTTTATAAATCGGTTTAATACGTATACAAGTGTATGTGTTTTAGTAATGCCTCGTACCCTATTCCGGCATCGAATACGGGTAAGAGGTGTTACAAATCCTTAAGTCCTTTATCTCTGGATTGAACACAAGTCATGGAATAGTCACACTTGTATAGTCCATTCCATGTTCCTTGATATCTTAAGTAGACTATGATATACAAATAAGTATGACATCTCATATCAACTTATTTGAGCATGGCCGTGCATTTCTAGTCTCACTCAATCAAGTGGCCTAAGATATTACTCCATTATGTAGGAGGGACTTATCCTATATCAATCAACCATATCCCTCTACATAGATTTTGGTATATCCAACCTCAGCCTTTATAGAACAACCAGTTACGGTGTACGTTTGACTGTATCAAAATATACAACTCACGATGTTGGGATTATAATGATCTCAAGTTTGAGGATCATATACATATTAATCACTATGAGTAATGTCGTGACAATTACATAATAATCTAAGAAACATACTCATAACGGGTCAGTCCAATATGTTGTTCTCTAACACACATATTCATGCATCGATTCTGACACTCCATATCAATGACAACTCTTTATCATCAATCAACTACATGTTAGTCTTAATGCATTATCGTTATCCTATCCAACAATAATACTTGACTAAAGACCTTTTAAGAATAATCATATTATTCTCAGGACATTATTATAAAACAGGTTATTTATACACATAGAAAAGAAACTGAAATAATAATGGTAACGCCTTATATTAATAAACATGATAAATCAAGTATGTTATTACAACCATCTCATGATTGATCTTTGGGCATACTCTAACAGAAGGATATAAAGGTCTCAGGTGCGTATGCATCGAATATATCTCAATGTATGAGTCTTAAAGATCGAAGACTATATTCCCTAAAATCACATGATTATCACATCTTGTTGCAAGATTTACTGCCAGTTGCTTTACGGTGTTGTATGTCAAAAAAGGTGACATCTTGTATAATTAAACTATCCAATATAATGAAAGCTATTTGTGGCAAAGTTTTGATTGTTGAAGAACTTGAGAAAGTACAAGATCGAGCCGCCTTGACTTTATGCAACTTGGAGAAGATCTTTTCACCTTTATTCTTCACTATTATGGTGCCCTTGCTAATCCATCTCCTTCATGAAGCAAAACTTGGTGGACCGATTTTATATCAGTGGATGTATCTTATAGAGAGGTGCTAATTTATTTGTAAAGTTTTCATTCATTCATGAATATACCTGTAGTTACAACTTTTGATAGTGTTGTATATCGTGTTTAGGTTCCTATGCAAATTGAAGTCTTATTGTCGTAATAAGCGTTATCCAGAAAGATCAATTGTTGAAGGTTACTTGGCAGAGGAGTGTGTGACTTTCTACTCTAGATATTTAGAAGATGTTGAAACAAGACTGAATAGACCAAGTAGAAATGCTAGGCTCACTAATCATAACTTAGCTGAAACTTATCTATTTTGAAGTTATGGATAACTAATCGGTAAAGTTGAAATTGCACTCTTAGATGATAGATCTTGGGTACAAACAAATTGATAAGTTATTTTTCACCACGATTCAATTGAACCATTACGCAAGTAAGTTTTAGAATTTGATAAATATTCATCTTTTTAATTTGTTTATCTTCTAACCAAGGAATCCACTTTTTAACATAGTGAGTACAAACAAGTCTTGAGATCTCATTCACACTCCCGAAGATTACAGCATCGAGAGATTCATTCAATGAATCTTTTCATGAATGGTTAGGGCAAACGGTATGCAACTAAAGCTTTCATTGAAAAATAATAATGTTTTCGTATAACATTTATAATTAATCAATTTACTTTCGATTCAATAGGTTTGGAGTGG
This sequence comes from Gossypium turneri, assembly GCA_008044935.1. NCBI lineage: Eukaryota > Viridiplantae > Streptophyta > Magnoliopsida > Malvales > Malvaceae > Gossypium > Gossypium turneri. The sequence continues at coordinate 19,296,606 of CP032572.1, read as the reverse complement.
AAAGGACGTCAATGACGAAGTTAAATGGCTGTCCCAAGGTCCAAATAGAGTAGTAAAAAAGATATACTGTCTTCCTCATTAATGGATTCAGGCTTCATACAGAATCCCGCAAAAGATTGATGAGGACTCAAAATTGTGGAATAGTTGTTAATTTTTCAATTGTAAGTAATGCTAGTGCTAGGGACAGTAATCCTGTTGAGGGAAATGTGGAGTATTATGGACTTCTTACGAACATTATTGAGTTGGATTACTATGGCAAATGGAAGGTTGCCTTATTTCGATGTGATTGGGTTGATGTTAATCCTGCTTACATAAATAAAAAAGATCAATTTGGTTTTACAATGGTGAACTTCTCTCGATTAATTCACACCGGACAACAATTGATAGACGAGCCGTGTAACACCCAAACCCGTATCCGTAGCTGGATTAGGGTTTCAACGCATTACCGAGCACAACATAGTCTAACACAGTCATTTATTGCAATTCATGCTCTGAAATGTAACCGAATCATAACCATTCAACTATTCAAATTTCAAACCAACTAACATACAACGAATCATATTACAAATGCTTTATAAATCCAATAGCCGAATCATATGATCAACAATCAAGCCATTCGAATAATCAAATTATAAATAAGCTTATTATATTACTTTTTCATATACCGAGCATATATATATCGCAACACTCAATTGTATACATCTATCTCATTGGCTAAATATCAAAAACCTCAATTTAAAAGCTTTCGCACATGCGCATATTTATCAAAACAAATCATAATATACGGCCTAATATTCATTCACCTATAAAACATTAGTTAACATTACCACATACTCAAAACTACATTTTAATGCTATCATATCATGCGTATATCACCCTAAAACCAAAGCCAATTTTAAACACAATATCCAATCGTAACAATCCCATTCCATTAACTATTTAATGAACATAACAATCCGTAAATTATACACAATCGCACATTAATCTAAGTCAAGCTATCCCATACGACTTAATAGGCATACATATATAAAACATAAACAAGCATCACTAAAGAACCAAATATAATTGTAGCCATTACCAACTTAGGCCCATTTCACAATAGCTACTTTAAACATTTTTTTGTACACAAATAACAAATCAATGTACACCTAATTTGCATGATAAATAGCATGTCTAATTTTTATATATTCAACCAATCAACTAATCATTTATTCGGTCATACAATTTAACCTCTATAGGTCATACCAATATCAAAACAAATTCTCAACTAGGTACCATTTCATAACTAAATAACATTATTAACCGAACACATTATACTTGCTCAAATGACTGGCCAAACTTCTATAAAACATAGTCATCTTTTGCCATTAATATCCAAACCAAATGATCGATTTCACAAGCAATCACTTATACATAACTGAGCTTATCAGAACATATACATTATAGCAAAAACATATCCACAAACTAAATCATTACTCTAACTGAATCTTATAACCAAACATATCATACATATATACCTCGAAACATACTTCCCAAAAGAGCTTATAAGATGACCGAATATACATAATACTTAGCATCGCTAACAAGTCATTTCGCATGGCAACTTATATACAATTCAAAATTAACCATAGCCTATACATGCCATATGACATAATATCAAGCTTTCAAAATACCGAAATGGCGATTGATAGTGTGACGATAATCCTTAACGATCCCCGACCTCGAGCTAGCGTTATATATCTATAAAACAATGAAAGAATGCACAAAGTAAGCTTTGGAAGCTTAGTAAGCCGTAAGCAAATAAATCATCTCAATGATATTTATAATTCAATTTAACTAGATCGAATTTAAATAAATCTCAAACACATATACATTCAACTAACTCATGTAAATTCATATTACCACATGAAGTACTAAACTTACCTTAATATTTCATGAACTTATAAACTTCACACATACCTGAACCATTTAGCTCAAATTCATCTTCGGTCTCAATTTGACATTGCCCATTGAACCATTCAGAATTGTTAAGGATACTCAAAAATTATATAAAGCTTGTACAATGCCATATCCCGGATATGGTCTTACATGTTAATAGATACCGATGCCACTGTCCCAGACAGGGTCTTATACGAATCATATACGAAGCCAATGTCCCAAACATCGTCTTACCCATTTTCTCACTTTGATGCAAATGTCCAAGACACGTCTTACACGAAATCACACCTCGAAAGTCCTAATGTAATGACATCAGTATCCTATACATTTCCAAAGGTTCATTCGAGGCTTTCGACCTCATAATTAATCAATTCATGCACGCAACCAGTCATCCAATGCTCAAATCATTTCGGCAATATGTATATATATAGGCAAATCAATTTGGAAATATATAAAACATACACATTTGAATTCAAAGGCATTTATTTACTTGTGAACTTACCTCGTACGGAAACGAATGGATCGGAACGACTATTCAATAACTTTCGGCTTTCCCTAATCTAAATCTGATTTCTTCCTTTCTTGATCTAATTAAATTAAATTTTAATTTATTTAATCACATGTTCATTCAATTTCGTACAAAAAACACATAAATGGGCTTTTTGTACTTTAGCCCCTAATATTTCATATTTTCTCAATTTAGTACCTATTTCAGAACAACTCAAAATACACAAAATTTCATCATGCTTATGTTAGGATGAATTTTCCCTAGGTCCCTAGTAGCCCATTAATTCCATTTATTTCATATTTTGACCCCTCAATTTACAAATTTCACAATTTAATCCTTAATAAGAATTTTTATCAAAAACCACTTAATTAAACATAATAATCTAACATCAAACTCTTATAATCCATCATCAAACAACAAAAAAAAAACTTAATTATTCATCAATGGCATTTCATGAATTCATCAACAAATTCAAAAATTTAAGCATGGGCTAACTTGTATACGAAGCAACGATTTAAAAAAACGTAAAAATTATCAAAAATCGAGCAAATAACATACCTAAATCAAGCTCTCAAGTGCGCCAAACCTTAAAGCTTTCAAATGGTTTTCATTTTCTTTGAGTTTCAGCCAAACAAGATGAACATGCATGATGTTTTATGTTTTATTTTATTTACTACATATTAATATTCAGTTTACCCTTAATGAATAAACATAAAATTTATAATGCATGTCCATTAACACTACCAATGGTCTAATATCATCATAAGGACTTTTAATTTAATTAATCATAGCAATTATGCACTTTAAACAAATAGTATGTAACTTTTGTATTTTACGCGATTAAGTCCTTTTATCAAATTAAACAACCAAACAATAAAATTAAATCACAAAATTTTCACACGTACATGCTATCATGCTGTAAACACATAAAATAATATTAAATTTAATTTTACGACTTTGAATTTATGGTTTCGAAACCACTGTTCCGATTTAGCTAAAACTAGGCTCTGCAACTCTTCCCCCCTTAGAGATTTCCGTCCTTGAAAATCTTAGCAGTGAATAGGTTCGGGTATTGCTCTCTCATAGCATCCTTGATTTCCCAAGTAGCTTCTTTGACCCCGTGTCAACGCCATAAGACTTTCACTAAATAATTTTTTTATTTCTCAGTTCTTTGACTTCGCTAGCTAATATTCTGATCGGCTCTTCGTTATATGTCATATCAGGCTGTATTTCATTCTCAGAAGGAGAAATCACATGTGAGGGATCGGATCGGTATCATTAATGCATTGATACATGAAAAACACTGTGAATTTTCTTTAACTCATTCGGTAGAGCTAACCGATATGCCAATGGACCTACTCTCTCGATGATCTCATACGACCCGATGAATCTTGGACTCAACTTGCCCTTACGACCGAATCTAAGTATTTTCTTCTGCAAAGAGACTTTCAAAAACACTTTATCTCCGATTTGAAACTCACTATCTTTCCGTTTCAAGTCTGCATACGATTTTTGACGATCTGGCGCTACTTTCAGACTATCACGAATCACTTTCACTTTCTATTCAGTCTCTTTGGTCAACTCAACCCCGTGAATCTTATTCTCGCTAAACTCTGTCCAATAAAAAGGTGTTTGGCATTTGTGACCGTATAAAGCTTCGTATGACGCCATTTTTATACTTGATTGATAGCTATTATTATACTCAAATTCAATCAATGGCAGGTATTGCTCCCACGTACCTTCAAACTCAAGAACGCAACATCTCAACATATCCTCAAGTATCTGATTAATCCGCTCAGATTGACCATCTGTCTGCTGATGAAAATCAATACTAAAGTGCAGCTTGGTACCCAATACATCTTGCAATTTCTTCCAAAAACGCGATGTAAATCTCGGATCTCTATCTAAAACAATGGATATAGGTACTCCGTGCAACCTCACAACTTGAGAGATATATAACTCAGCTAACTTATCAAGTGAATAATTCGTGCGTATCGGAATGAAATAAGCTGACTTAGTCGGTGACAGAGGCAAACCCGATACAAAATCCATTGTTATTCTGTCCCATTTCCATTCGAGAATCATAATCGGCTGTAGTAATCCAGACGGTACCTGATGCTCAGCTTTGACTTGCTGATAGATTAAACATTTCAAAACAAATTCATAGATATCTCGCTTCATACCAGGCCACCAATAAAGTTGTTTCAGATCGTTATACATTTTCGTACTTCCCAGATGAATATATAACCGACTGCTATGAGCTTCATTTAAAATCATCTAAATCAACTCTGAATTTCTTGGGACACAATTTTGGCGTCTAAATCTCAAATAATCATCAGCATCAATCCTAAATTCTGAATCAGGGTTCGTATCACATTTGAGCTCATTTTACTAACATTTCTTTATCAATTTTCTAAGCTTCACAAATATGTTTTAGAAATAACGGTCTCACTTTCATCTCAGCCACAATCGCACCATCATCAGATAGGGCTAACTGAGTATTCAATGCACGTAGAGCAAAAAGAGATTTCTGGCTTAAAGCTCAGCAACCACATTGGCCTTTCCCAGATGGTAGTCAATCACTAGTTCGTAATCTTTTAACAATTGCAACCATCTCCACTGTCGCAAATTCAAATCTTTCTGAGTCATTAGATATTTCAAACTCTTGTGATCTGAATAGATGTGACATTTCTCTCCGAATAGGTAGTGGCGCCAAATTTTTAATGCAAACAAAATAGCTACTAATTCCAAATCGTGCGTCGGGTAATTCTTCTCATGCTGCTTCAATTGTCTCGAGGCATAAGCTATGACTTTGCCTTCCTGCATTAATACACAACCCAGTCCATTCAATGATGCATCACTATATATTACAAATTCTTTACCCGACTCTGGCTAAACTAACACTGGAGTTTCTGTCAATAAGGCTTTTAACTGATCAAAACTTTTCTGGCACTTATCTAACCACTCGAACTTAACATTTTTCTATAGCAGTCTCGTCATCGGGGTTGCAATCATTGAAAAACCTTTTACGAATAGTCTATAATAACCGGTAAGTCCCAGGGAACTGCAGACTTCTGACACCTTTCTCGGAGGCTTCCAATCTAGGATTGCTGAAAGCTTGCTAGGATCAACCTGAACACCCGATGCTGACACTATATGCCTCAGAAAACAAACTTCTTGTAACCAGAACTCAAATTTACTGAACTTTGCAAACAACTGCTTATCACGCAAAGTCTGTAGAACTATTCTTAGATGTTCGGCATGCTCAGATTCATCACGGGAATAAATCAAGATGTCATCAATAAACGCGACAACAAATCCATCCAAATACGGTCTGGAAATCTGATTTATTAGCTCCATAAAAATAGCAGGTGCATTTGTTAGTCCGAAAGGCATAACTAGAAACTCATAATGTTCTTACCTCGTTCGAAAAGTAGTTTTCGGCACATCAGAGTCTTTAACTCGTAGCTGATAGTAACCTGACTCAAATCTATCTTTGAAAACACAGTAGCCCATTTCAACTGATCAAACAAATCGTCTATACGTGGCAGAGGATATTTATTCTTGATAGTCACTTTATTGAGCTGTCGATAGTTGATGTACATTCTCATAGCTCCATCTTTCTTTTTCATAAACAAAATCGGTGCACCTCAGGGAGAAAAACTTGATCCTGCAAATCCTCTATCGGTCAACTCTTGCAACTGAGATTTCAATTCTTTTAACTCGGTCGGAGCCATTTTATATAAAGCTATTGATATCTGAGTAGTTCTCGGCACTAGTTCAATACCAAATTCAAGTTCTCAAATCGGTGGTAATCTCAGTAACTCTTTGGGAAAAACATATGGATACTCACACACAACTGGCACAGATTCAATCTTCTTTTCAGTCACTTTTGCATCAAGAACATAAGCAAAGTAAGTTTCATAACCTTTTCTCATATAAGTCTGAGCTTTCATCGACGAAATCACAGCCAGCAACCCATTCAGATCATCTGACTCTATCCAGATAATCTCATTATTCTGACATCTCAAATCGATCGTCTTTCATTTGTAGTTCACATTCGCATCATGCAACGTTAGCCAATCCATACCCAAAATTATATCAAATTCATCGAATGGTAACAACATCAGATCAGCTGGAAAGCAAAAATCTCGAATCATCAACGGACAGTTCTTGCACACTTTATCTACCAAGACACATTTGTGCAAGGGGTTCGATACTCTAATCACAAATTCAGTAGACTCTACAGGCAAGGTCTTACTGGATACTAAATTTATGCAATAAGAATGAGTTGATCTTGGATCTATCAATGCAATCACAGTAGTATCATAGAGAGTGAAAGTACCAGTAATAACATTTGGAGACGAAACTTCTTCACGAGCGCGGATAGCATAAGCTCTGGCAAGTGCACGAGCTTTAGATCTAACAGTAGTGTCTTTAGTTCCCCTCTTGCTACTACTCACATTAATTGTGTTTCTGGGTGGTCTACCTCTAGCTACCGTGTTACTTGGTCTCGTATTCTGCACTGTGTCTTGTTAACCAGCTCGGGACAATCACGAATGAAATAATCTACAATCCAAATTTAAAACAGGCCCGATTAGGTTTGATGTTACCAACACTAGCTATTGAGGTCACTATCAAACTCACAGGTGGTCTGTCTCGATCTCATCTAGAATAACCCATAATAGCCTTTAAACGGCTAAAATCATCTCGAAACTTCTTTGATACTGACTGAAATGACTTACTCAATGATCTTTTTCGCGAATCTCTAGCTTTAAAGTCAGCTTTCCTTTTCTCTTTCCCGAGTTCTTCAGTTTTGCATGCTCGCTCGGCAAGTACAACAAACTTTTTGATTTCTAGAATCCCGACTAATAACTTGATGTCTTCATTTAAACCCTCCTCAAACCTCTTGCACATGATTGCTTTGGTCGATATATATGCCCAGGCATATCTACTGAGTCTCACAAATTCACTCTCATATTTTGTCACTGTCATGCGACCCTGTTTCAAATCGAGGAATTCTTTACGTTTATGATCTATAAATCTCTGATTGATATATTTCTTCCAGAATTCAATCTAAAAGAACTCCTAGGTAACTCGTTCTTTTGGAACCACTGATACTAGTGTATTCCACCAATGATACGCGGAGCCTCTGAGGAAAGATGCAACTCATTTGATTCATTCATCAGGGGTACAGGATAGCTCATCAAACTCACGGATCGTATTATCAAGCCAGAATTCAGCTCGTTCATTATCATCATCAATAGTACCTCTGAACTCTTTGACCCCATATTTTCTAATTTTATCAACCGGAGGCTTATTCAATTGCATCGGATTAGTATCTTGGGGCATCAAAGGTATTTCAGGAGGAATTGGTGGGGTGGAGGTTGTTGAGCAGCCGGATTCGTTCAAACAAACTCCGTAAACCATTCATTCATCATTTGGAAGAAGGCTTTCTTTGCCTCTCCCTCTTGGCTACTAACAACAACTCTAGAATCAGATTGCACTGCCCCTTGAGCAAGAGCGGGTGCATTACTTTCAATATCGTCAGCTACGGCTCGACCGGGATCTATTTGCTATACGAAAACACATTTTAAATTGTCAGGAATCATCACACTATTGCAATTCATATATATATAGTATGTATGACTAGACTCTCACAGGCTACGTTAGTCCTAGAATCGACTAAATCGTAGCTCTGATACCAAATAAAATGTAACACCCAAACCCATATCCATAGCTGAATTAGGGTTACGAGGCATTACCGAGCACAACACAGTCTAACATAGTCATTTATTACAATTCATGCTCTGAAATGTAATCAAATCATAACCATTCAACTATTCAAATTTCGACCTAACTAACATACATCGAATCATATTACATATGCTTTATAAATCAATAGCCAAATCATATGATCAACAATCAAGGCATTCGAATAATCAAATTATAAATAAGCTTATTACATTATGTTTTCATATACCGAGCATATATATATCGCAACACTCAATTGTATACATCTACCTCATTGGCTAAATATCAAACACCTCAATTTAAAAGCTTTTGCACATGCCCATATTTATCAAAACAAATCATAATATACGGCCTAATAATCATTCACCTATAAAACATTAGTTAACATTACCACATAGTAAAAATTACTTTTAATGATATCATATCATGCGTATATCACCCTAAAACCAAAGCCAATTTTAAACACAATATCCAACTGTAACAATCCCATCCCATTAACTATTTAATGAACATACCAATCCGTAAATTATACACAATCACACATTAATCTAAGTCAAGCTATCCCATACGACTTAATAGGCATACATATATAAAACATTAACAAGCATCACTAAAAAACCAAATATAATTGTAGCCATTACCAACTTAGGCGCATTTCACAATAGCCACATTAAACACTTTTTTGTACACAAATAACAAATCAGTGTACACCTCATTTGCATGATAAATAGAATGTCTAATTTATATATATTCAACCAATCACCTAATCATTTATTCAGTCATCCAATTTAACCTCAATAGGTCATACCAATATCAAAACAAAATCTAAACTAGGTACCATTTTATAACTAAATAACAGTATTAACCAAACACTTTATACTTACTTAAATGACTGACCAAACTTCTATAAAACATAGTCACCTTTTTCCATTAATCTCCAAACCACATGACCGATTTCACAAGCAATCACTTATACATAACTGAACTTATCAGAACATACACATTATAGCAAAAACACATCCACAAACTAAATCATTACTCTAACCGAATCTTCTAACCAAACATATCATACATATATACCTCGAAACATACTTCCCAAAAGAGCTTATAGCATGACCGAATATACATAATAATTAGCATCGCTAACAAGCCATTTCGCATGGCAACTTATATACAATTCAAAATTAACCATAGCCTATACATGCCATAAGACATAATAGCAAGCTTTCAAAATACCAAAATGGTGATTGATAGTGTGACGATAATCCTTAACGATCCTCGAGCTCGAGCTAGCTTTATATATCTATAAATAATGAAAGAATGCACAAAGTAAGCTTTGGAAGCTTAGAAAGCCATAAACAAATAAATCATCTCACTGATATTTATAATTTAATTCAACTAGATCGAATTTAAATAAATCTCAAACACATTAAGCACTAAACCATTAAGTACTAAACTTACCTTAATATTTCATATTAGCACATTAAGTACTAAACTTACCTTAATATTTCATGAACATATAAACTTCACACATACCTAAACCATTTAGCTCAAATTCACCTTCGGTCTCAATTTGACATTGCCCATTGAACCATTCAGAATTATTAAGGACACTCGAAAATCATATAAAGCTTGTACAATGCCATATCCCAGATATGGTCTTACATGTTAACACATATCGATGCCACAATCCCAGACAGGGTCTTATACGAATCATATACGAAGCCAATGTCCCAGCATGGTCTTACACGTTTTCTCACTTCGATGCCAATGTCCAAGACATGGTCTTACATGAAATCACACCTCAGAAGTCCTAATGTCATGACATCAGTATCCTATACATTTCTTAAGGTTCATTCAGGGCTTTCGACTTCGTAATTAAATCAATTCATGCACGAAACCAATCATCCAATGCTCAAATCAATTTGACAATATATAAAACATATACATTTGAATTCAAAAACATTTATTTACTTATGAACTTACCTTGTACGGAAATGAACGGATCAGAATGACTATTCAATAACTTTCAACTTCCCCTGATCCAAATCTGATTTCTTCATCTCTTGATCTAATTAAATTCAATTTTAATTATTTAATCACATGTTCATTCAATTTCATCTGAAAAAAACATAAATGGGCATTTTGTACTTTAGCCCCAAATATTTCACATTTTCTCAATTTAGTTCCTATTTCAAAACAACTCAAAATACACAAAATTTCATCATGCTCATGTTAGGCCAAATTTCCCTAGGCCCCTAGCAGCCCATTAATTCCATTTATTTCACATTTTGACCCCCCAATTTACAAATTTCACAATTTAATCCTTAATAAGAATTTTTATCAAAAACCACTTAATTAAACATAATAATCTAACATCAAACTCTTATAATCCATCATCAAACAACAACAAAAAACTTAATTATTCATCAATGGCATTTCATGAATTCATCAACAAATTCAAAAATTTAAGCATGGCTTAACTTGTATACGAAACAATGATATCAAAAACGTAAAAATTATCAAAAATCGAGCAAATAACATACCTAAATCAAGCTCCCAAGTGTACCGAACGTTAAACCTTTCAAATGGTTTTCTTTTTCTTTGAGTTTCGACCAAACAAGATGAACATGCATGATGTTTTATGTTTTGTTTTATTTATTACATATTAATATTCAATTTACTTATTTACCCTTAATGAATAAACATATAAATTTATAATGCATGCCCATTAATGTCCATTAACACTACCAATGGTCTTAAATCATCATAAGGACTTTTAATTTAATTAACCATAGCAATTAAGCACTTTAAACAAATAGTATGCAACTTTTGTGTTTTACGCTATTAAGTCCTTTTATCATGCTGTAAACACATAAAATACTATTAAAAATAATTTTACGACTTCAAATTTGTGGCTCCGTAAACACTTTTCTGGTTTAGCTAAAATCAGGCTAATACAAGCCGTATGTATTTTCTTCTCAAGTCAAACAAGATTTTTACTCGAAAGATCCAACTGATGAGGGTTGGCATGTTGTACTCTGTAATACCCCTAAAGACTTGTTTAACATGGGCAATGGAAGTAGAGATGATATCGACGAAAGATCAAAAACTTTGCCTTTTCTAGAACAAAAATCAAATGAAACTATCCCTAGTACTAGTACACAATTTCAATGGGTTCGCCAGGATGTGGATGAAGATATTTACAAATCATGATGTAGTAAGATTTTACGATTTTTTTAATTATATGTAATAGTATAATTTAAATCTCGATCTTGTTAAATATTTCAACTATTTTGTATGTACTATTATGGTTGTAATTAGTTACTAATATTTCAACTATTTTATGTGTATTGCAAATAAAATGCTTAGAAGAAGATTGCGAGATCTAAGTATTATTCAAAATTCTTTAAATTTAGAAGAAACAAATAGTGAACAGCAGACTACTATTGGATCTTCGAATGTTCTGAATACAGCTGACGAACCTGCATAAATTCAAAGTAATGTTAACTTTAATTTACATGGATGTTGACTTTTATTATTGATTTTTGTTTCAAATTCTTATATTATCATATACTATTTTTTTAGCTGAGACTGGTGGGAGGCACAAAACTCGAGGATGTACGCTATTAAAAGATTTATACGAGCTAGATTCTGTCGAGCGTGTCAAAGTAGCTAGAAACAGTCATGGTCAGCCTATTGGATTAGAAGCTCGACTTTTAGCAGGATACTTGGGCATTATGTCACTAAATGTCAATTTGTTGCTTACCAACTACGAGTCATGGCATCATATGTCTGATGGTAACAAAAATCAAGCTCTCGATAATATTAAGGTAATAACATGAATGTAATTTATAATACTTTGGTTTACGTTTCATTTATATTTACTTTCTAAAATTGTGTTATTTGCAAAAGAGATTTGCTTTAGAGGTCTCGGATAATTATGTTAAGAAGGCATTAGAAAATAAATGGAGAGACCATAAAAGTACTTTAAAGAAGAAATATTTTAAGAAAAATATAAGCCTCGAAGAGAAATTGCGAAATGTCTCGCCGGAAATGCTGAGGTACCAATGAGAAGATGCAGTTAGATTTTGGAATTCAAAGAAAATAGAGGTATTACTTACTTCCAAACTCTTATAATTATTTTGTTTTATAGTATTTACTATATAGGTAATAATAATTTCATAATGCAGGATCATGAGCGAGTTGGAACTACAAGTAGGCAAAAAAAAATTCATGCACACAGCTGGGTCGAAAAGTTTTGCTTGTGTAGCTGATGACGAGGTATTTTGAATTTATTAATTGTGTCAAATATTAATTACTTTCTACTAAATAATATTTTTCTTACTATATTATAGGAACTATCGTCTAATTAAAAAGATGGACGCCTTCAACTTTTTGACATTACACATAGAAAGAAAGATGGATCTCCTATGACTACTGAAGCTACAGAAATTATGGTATATTTACTTAATAAATTTTGAATTATTTTAAATATGTATCATGTTTAATTATAATGGTTTAATTTGTCGTTTGTAATGCAAATAATGCCAAGTTATGTTGCATTTATTTTGATTATATATTTCATTTCTAACTCTTTGATTGATTTATTAGGAGAAACTAAAGGATAAAAGGGCGGAGTATGAAGCGATCGCTTCAAGTGATAGTTCTGTTAATCTTGACGACATTGATAAACGAATTATTACTGAAGTTCTAGGCCCTAAAAGGTATGGTCGGGTTCGATTTCAAGGATCTTTTGTTAACCCGATCCGATATTTTGGATTGACAACATTGATAAACGAATTATTGCTGAAGTTTTAGGCCCTGAAAGGTATGGTCAGGTTCAATTTCAAGGATATTTTGTTAACCCGATCTGATATTTTGGATGTCGGTCACAACAATACATGCCTTCGGGGAATCAGGCTCAAGTTGAAGTTTAGAGGTTAAGAGACTAGATGCTCAAATGCAAGCGAGCACAGTTGAGCAAATTGCTCAACTTAAAGTGGAGAAAGCATCAAGAGAAGTAGAGGCTCAAAGAAAATATGATGAACTCCAGCTACAACTTAAAATGGAGGCAGCAACGAGGGAAGCAGAGGCAACAAGAAAATATGGTGAACTCTAGCTACAGCTTCAGAATATGATAAAGATGTTTCAGCAGACACAGAATTCGCCATCCTAGACTTTTGTTTTCTTATTGTGAGAATATTTTAACAATATAACTTTTGAATATAATATATTTTTTTATTTCATTTATTAATTTAGATCATACAAATATTTCTTTCGTGATAGTATCATTTAGATTTGAAGTTTTTGGTTGGATTTGATGTTACATGAAATTATGTTGACAATTTGGGTTCTATGTAAATGAAAATGGGTTGGTAAAATCTGCAAAAGTTAGTGGCGTTTTACCACAAACATCGCTAGAGAACATGACCTTTAGAGGCGTTTTTATGAGAAGCACCAGTAAAGGTCATGTTCTATAGCGGCGTTTTTCCACATAAACGCCTCAAAATTTAGAGTGTTTTTTGTAGCGCTTATCAAAACACCGCAAATTGTTTTAGCGGCGCTTATAAGCGCAGCTATAGGGCAAAAAAAACGTGCTAAAAACCTGTTTTGTTGTAGTGCTACCACGGTCGAGGAGCAAACTCAACAAACACGTTGCTTGAGTAACCTTGCCATGGGAATGACTTCAATCCCCGCCAATCACCATGAAAGAATAGTTAATCCTTAGTCATCTCCCACTGTCATGAAACTAGAGATTCCAAGGACACCTTTAATATAAAAGGATCAATTACATTTTCACATAGGTAAGTTCACACCACACATATTCTACCTAAATATCTCTAAATCTCTTATCAATATTTAGTATTTATTTATTTAACTATAGAGAATATCTCAAAGTGTAAATTTTAACACCCTCATAAATTATCTTTGATGTTGCAAGTCTTTCCTTATTTGGCTCAACTTCTTCTTAGCCGAACATCTCACTAGCTTAATTCCAATGAAAAGTAATTGAACAATTACGTCACGTAAAAATACACAATTTACTAGTTTAAGATGGAATCAACTTTATTAACAAGAAAAAAATAAAAAAACAAAACAAGAAAATTGGTCTTCACTTCTGCCGTCAGATGAAATAAAAGAAAGAGGAGAAAATGGAAAGAAGAAAAAAAATGTGTTCAAGTTTTCAAAAAAAAGCAACAATATCCGTAACTAACCTCTATGTTGTAACCGTTACATCCAAAAAATGATAATAAAGTGGGTGAATGTTGCAAAGGAAGCTTTTCTGTGTCTGTATCAGTTTTGGAAATAAAGGAAAAACAAGTATTACTTTACAATGAAGATAAGCTGATGCTAAAATTTACCTAAAAGCAGAGGACGTTTTAGTCTTCAATTTCTACTAGCTTCTCCTTTATTCACCATCCCATTCACTTCTTCAGTCACCCCTATACTCTTCATTTTCTAATATCTTTCCTTATTTGATTCAATATGTTACCTATATCATGTTGAAATTAAAAAGAAATTAAGACATATTATTTTTTTAAATACTTGTTTGATAAATCAATAAAAATTTTCATAAGATTTAGTTTTTGTTAGTTGAGTGTGATAGTCTATTAACTTTTTAATTAACAAAAAATTTAAAAACAATTGAATATGATAAGTAGATAGTTACATATTTCTTAATGTGAAAAATATTAAGTTGATTTTATTTTTACAATAAATTATTTCCTTATTTATTAAAAATTAAAATATTCAAATTTTATCTTTAACTTTTATACAAAACTATTGAAAATAAATAACACCATATTAATAAGATTAAAATTATGAAATAATAAATATTCAAAAATCAAGATTTACAATTATCAACTAAAATAATTATATTGAGTGCTTAATTTTTATTAATATATCAAACAATACAATATAAATTCAGTGCTTATAAAATTCAAGTCTAAAAATTGAGTACTTAATTTTTTTAGTTTAACAAATACATCCTTAATTTTATTTTTCATCATTTTCCGGATAAAAATGAAAAAGAAAATAAATTTATTTAAGGTGTGAAATAACTTTTTATTCTCTTAATTTAAGTAAATTATTTTAAATATAATTGGAAAAAGTGGATCGTTTTTTTTTTTTGCATTTTTAACCAAATTATCTCATTAGTTTTAATCGTACGAACAAAATATACACATGTAACATTTTTTTCTTTCTTAACCTTTCTCTCCTTCACTTCACTCTCCTTTTCTTTTCTTTCTTTGAAATTGTGTATCTAAATTGATAATTAATTGATTTAATTATTCTTTGGTCCCTTTGCTGTACAAACTTTAAAATTTTAGTCCCTTTTTTCATTCTAGGCATTTAGTCCCTTATTTGATCTAAGAATTAAAATCCAATTGATAGCACTTGTTAAATTTGAATGTGATATTTTAATATTTAAAGATTTGATTTAAAATTAATGTTTACTTATAAGACATCCGGATTTAAAAAAATTCAATTAATAATATTATCAATTTGATTTTTATATTAAAAAATATGGCTAAACTCTTAGGGTTAAAAAAAACTAAAATTTCAAAAATTCAAAGAAGATAATAGACCTAATTAATTATATTACCATCTATCAGTTCCTACAATAAAACCATCATTTGTTATCCACATCATTTTTATCCAAATCAGTGAATTGCATGATTGTAATGACCTAATTATAGGTGATATATTCTCATAAAATAACACTTCTTTTTCTTAATTGATATATATATTTTTTTAAATAAAAAAGGCCTAATTTAGAATAGAGAAGAGTAGTATGTGCTTCAATTTGAATTCGAAAACATATTCACCACTTATCTTTAAATAAAAAAAATTAAATCAACAAATTGAGGTGGGTTTCATAATTCTTGAATCCCTTCACCCTTGATAATGATTAGTTAATTTAATTCCAATTATTGAGAAAGGGAATGAAAAGAGAGTAAGTAGGACACAATTTCAACTGCCATATTAAAGATTAAGCTTTCTCTTGGAAAACACTCTTTCCTTTCTTTCTTTTATTATAACCTCCAGCTCTCTTCCCTTCACTTGCCATATTCCAAAATGCAGAAAGGCAATACTCAAATTGCCCTGATTTTGGCTTCACTTATTATCTCAAATATTGTAGTTTTAGTTGTTTCACAATGCCAACTAAGAGTTGGTTTCTACTCCAAAACCTGCCCAAATGCAGAGTCTATAATCCGCAAGATTGTTCAGAAAGCAGTGGCTGACAATGCTAGGAATGCTGCAATCTTACTAAGGCTTCATTTTCATGACTGCTTTGTTCAAGTATCTATATCTTCTTGCTCCTTCTTTGTTATCTCCCTGCAAACAAAATAAAGCTTAATGTCTGATGTACTATTGAATTTCAGGGATGTGATGGGTCGATACTGATAAGAAATGATGAGGATGGTGAACTCAAAGAACAAGGAAACTTGGGAGTTGTTGGTTTTGACATCATAGACAGTGCCAAAGCCTGATTGGAAAATCTTTGCCCTGGAATTGTTTCTTGCGCTGACATCGTTTCTTTAGCTGCAAGAGATGTTGTTTCCTAGGTAAACTCAAAAAGTCACTTACTTTACAGCTTTAATTTCCTTTTGCCTCATCATGTGTCAGTTTTTGAAGGTCAATGGGCCATTTTACGATGTTCCAACTGGGCGTAGAGATGGACGGGTCTCCAAGATGTCTCTGGCTGTGAATTTGCCTGATGTTGATGATTCAATCAATGTTCTGAAATCAAAGTTCAAGGAAAAGGGTCTCTCTGATAAGGATCTTGTTCTTCGAAGTAGTGGTATGTGCTTAATGACTTAAATGGTTTGGAATTGGATTCGGATGTTTTTTTATAAGGGCTGAAATACATGTCAGGTTCACATACATTGGTGCGACGGCCTACTTTTTCATGCAAAAAAAGTTGTACAACTTAGCCCGAGGGGGAGGTTCAGATCCAGAAATCAACCCTGGGTTCCTGCCCCAGCTCAAAGATAAGTGTCCCTTCAATGGAGATGTGAATGTCCGAATACCTCTTGATTGGTCGACTTAAAACGTATTCGATGTTAAAATTTTACGCAAAATTAGAGAGGGGAATGCAGTGATAGCATCGGATGCTAGGCTTTATGATGACAGGATGACGAGGTAAATAGTGGATTCTTATAAAATTCTTCTGCTGCTTCTTTCAATCAGGATTTCACTGAAGCAATGGTGAAGATGGGAAATACTGGGGCCAAAATAGGTTCGGAAGGAGAGATTCGGTGGGCTTGTAATGCTGTTAATTGAGCACTTTACCCAATATTATGAAGTTTTTGCAGTCTAAATTATGAAATTATAAACGCATGCTGCTACATAATAGGTATGTCAGTGCCTGACCTGATGAATTAAACATTATATTATGTAAAAGAAAAGGGAATTGAATGAAACTTGAACATTTGATAGTGGTGAATATCGGGGAAATAACATTTAAAGGAGTTATTAGATTTCTTAATTTATAGGAGTTAATATCAGCAAAAATGGCTAATTTACCAAAAAAAGCCGTTTTTTTCAAAATTTACCGAAATGGGCTGATTTTTTGATTATTTACCGGAATGGTCCATTTTCCAGGAAATTGCATCCACGTCAGCGCGATGTCAGGGTACATGTCAGGACATCGCGTCCACGTCAGTGCGACCTGCTGACGTGGAAGGAAATTGCTCCCTCAAGGACACGATTTCCTTCCACGTCAGCAGGTCGCGCTGATGTGGACGCGATGTCCTGTCACGTAGCGTGTTCCCGGGGACGTGATTTTGACGTTGATTTTACGTTTGGGTTTTTTGGCTTTTAGGGTTTAAGGTGCAGGTTTTTTAGGGTTTGGGGTTCCCAAAATAAATTATTTCGAGTTGACGTTTCTGGTCAAATAGTATAAAATCGCTTATACCAGGATGCTATTTGAGAAGAAATTGTGAAATCGTGCCCTCGTGGACACGATTTCGCTACAGTTGGTCATGTAAGAAATAATTTTTTTACGTTTCTAAGCAAATAGTATAAAATCGCTTCTACCAGGATGCTATTTGAGAAGAAATTGTGAAATTTCGCCCTCGTGGACGCGATTTTGCTACAGTTGGTCATGTAAGAAATAATTTTTTTGACGTTTCTGAGTAAATAGTATAAAATTGTGCCCTCGTGGATGCGATTTTGCTACAATAGCAAGTTTGGGCTGAGGCTATAAATTAGGCAGAAAATGTTCTTAGAATGCATAAGTCATAGCAGAAACATTTTAGAGAGGCTAAGAAAGTTAGAGTTTCAAAATGAGTGAACGTATTAGTGCTGTTATTTACTACGATGGTGAGGTTTACCACACCGAGAATGGTGTTATTTTTTGTCAAAGAATACGGTGCGACTGTCATTTAACCAGAACATAGATTTGACAGAACTTCGTAAAAGAATTAGGCGTAAAATCTTCGAAACGACGCCAATGAAAGTTCTGTCAATCACGTATCGATTTTGTTATTGTGTTGATCCGGTGACATATGACTCGTTTGACATAAAAGGTGCTCGTAGCTTGGAGGCAATGGTGCAGACTCATCTTGCTAGCGGAGCAACTTATATTGAGTTATATGTACAATTTACGTCGCCAACTGATGTACTTCCGTCCGGTGTTCGAGATGTATACACGATCCCTGGCCGACACTCAGTTAGCGGGTTACAAAATACAGAACAGCCCATGTTCGGTAGCGGTGTTGAATGCACATCCCCCCAAGACACTCTGTCAGTGGATGGGACATGTACGTCGGTGGCTCGACGTTTGACGCTGGAAATACGTGCTGGGAAACTGCATCAAGTTCTAGTGGATGACAATCTACATCCAATTGGGGACGTTATCAAATGCCCATAAGAAGGGATGACGTACTACCTACGACATCAACCGGTGAGGGGACGTCGTACGCTGCAGATGATTGTGGGTTAGAAGATGACTCCGATGTGGATCCACCTCGAGAGCCCGGGCCGGATGGTGTAGAGGTGGGATAATTTTCTGAACCGGAGCCTATTCCAACAGAAGGTGAAGATGGTGAAAGGAGTGCGGATGATGAAGAAAATCCACGATTCAGAGCATACTCACCTCCAGCCCACATGCATAATGTCGATCTGTCAGCAGATGATGCGTTAGAGTTTCCAGATCTACCACACCGGTTGCGCGATCATACAAGTTCGGGGGTAGATTTCGGTGAACTTGAAGTTGGTAATCAGTTTACCAATAAGGATAGTTTTATTGGTGCTTTGAAACAGCATAGCATAAAAAACGGTGTTAATTACCACGTCGTTAAATCAAAATCTGATAAGTTTGAGGCGAAGTGTGCGGTGTAAGACGGCACATGTTCATGGAAAATCATCGCCTCGTTAAGGAAAAGGACAGGGTTGTGTGAGATAAAAAAGTACAGAGGTCCACATACATGTGCTGCAGGTACAGTATTGAATGTGTCTGAATAATAATCTTTTTTTCCAATGCTGCATTATTTAATGTACTCCCTCTGTAGGTGTTTCAGAAGATCATCCCAAAATGGATTCAGCTATGTTGGCTAGCTTGATACTGCCCACGATAAAAGCATATCCTAGGACTTCAGTGCCGGTGATAATTGCCAATATTCATAGCCAAATGGGGTACACGTCCTCTTACCGCAAGGCTTGGATAGCTAAGCAAAAGGCATTGGAGAAGATGCATAGTGGGTGGGACGCCTCATATAATGAAATATGGCCGTGGTGTCTGGTGCTAGAGAGATACGTCTCAGATGCCATCACAGACCTTGAAACGGAACATGCGTACTACAACGACCGATTGCTACGTGGATGCCAAGTGTTCAAACGCCTATTTTGGACCTTTAAGCAATGCCGAGACGCATTTCCATACTGCAAGCCGTTGGTACAAGTTGACGGTACCTTCATGTTCAGTAGGTACACTCATCGGCTATTGGTTGCAGTGGCATAGGACGGTGGTGGGAGAATTCTTCCAATTGCATTTGCAATAACACCGGGGGAGTCATCTGATGACTGGGATTTCTTTCTCTCTAGGTTAAGGAGGCATGTCTGCCCCAACCTGATATCTGTGTTATTTCAGATCGGGCGCCGGTATACTAGCTGTATTTGATTGAGAGTGAAGCTTGTGGCAGCATACACACCATAGATATTGCCTAAGACACGTTGCTTCTAACTACTACAGGCAATATCCATCTAAGAGCGAACGACGACAAGTGACCAGCATGGGTATTTACTCTATAACTGTATTATTTCGTTTGTCAATTTGAATTAGTTTTATTGGTAGAAGTGGTATAAAATATTCGCTATGTTCTTATATTGGTAGGGTATAAAATGAATAAAGATCATTTTCACGAGATGTTGGCAATTTTACGATCCTAAAATGGAGAAGGGCCAGACTACCTTTGCAACATACGTTTCGAACAGTGGGCACAAGCATATGACGGAGGCCTACGATATGGCCATATGACGTCGAACCTGGCAGAATGCACAAAATCTGTTCTTAAAGGAACGCGCCATCTACCGATAACATCGGTTGTGCGAGAGACATATTTCTGTTTGGCGGCTCTATTTCCAAAGCGAGCAGCAACTTATGCAGGCCAAATGCAGGGTGGCCATGTATGGTGCAGTAAGGTAGTTCAAGAAATTAACAAGGTGAAGGCGAAGGCAAACATCATGCACGCAGTGTGTCACGATCGAGATAATTTATGGTTTCGCGTGACAGAGTTTGACAGACCGCACCAAGGTGTTGTTGGCGGGCAATATCGTGTACACTTGCGAAACAGGACTTGTGACTGTGGGAAGTTTGATGCACTTCGTTATCATGCGCTCATGTTATTGCAGCTTGTCAGAAACTCCGTCTGGATCCGATGAGTTATGTGGACGAAGTGTACAAATTAGAAAACATGTACAACGTATGGAGACATGTTTTCCCACCGGTCCCAGATAAACATAAGTGGTCGCCCGTATCTCTTGCTCCTTTTAAGCTATTACCGGATAGAGAATTGCGTCGCAAACCAAAGGGTCGACCTTGCTCCACTAGAATACGGAACAATATGGATATCCGAGAAACAGCCAGTCAATAGAAGTTGTACGGATGGTGTAGGAACCCAGGCCATACAAGTCGATCATGCCCTAATCGCAATAGTTGAATGTAATTTTAGAAAAAATTATATTTTATTCAATTATTAATTGATAATTGTATTAATTGTTAGTAAAATTATCAAATTAGTTTAATTTCTTAATTGTTAGTACCAGTCAAAACATTTTACCAAATCTACCATTATGTAAAACTATGTAAAATTATTAAGCCCAAAAACTTTTGTTAATGGTTAGTAAAATTATCAAATTATGTAAAATTATTAAGTCGAAAAAACTGTGTTAATGGTTAGTAAGATTACCAAATTATGTTAGGTTAGGGTATTTAATTAAACTAGGTTAGGGTTAGGGTTTTTAATTAAATTAGGTTAGGGTTAGGGTTTTTAATTAAATTAGGTTAGGGCATAGGGTATTTAATTAAATTAGGTTAGGGTTTAGGGTTTTTAATTAAATTAGGTTAGGGTTTAGGGTATTTAATTAGGTTAGGTTAGGGTTTAGGGTTTTTAATTAAATTAGGTTCGGGTATAGGGTTTTTAATTAAATTAGGTTAGGGTTTAGGGTATTTAATTAAATTAGGTTAGGGTATAGGGTTTTTAATTAAATTAGATTAGGGTTTAGGGTATTTAATTAAATTAGGTTAGGGTATAGGGTATTAATTAAATTAGGTTAGGGTTTAGGGTATTTAATTAAATTAGGTTAGGGTTAGGGTTTTTAATTAAATTAGGTTAGGGTTTTTAATTAAATTAGGTTAGGGTTTAGGGTATTTAATTAAATTAGGTTAGGGTATAGGGTATAGGGTATTTAATTAAATTAGGTTAGGGTTTAGGGTATTTAATTAAATTAGGTTAGGGTTAGGGTTTTAATTAAATTAGGTTAGGGTATAGGGTATTTAATTAAATTAGGTTAGGGTTTAAGGTATTTAATTAGGTTAGGTTAGGGTTTAGGGATTTTAATTAAATTAGGTTAGGGTTAGGGTTTTTAATTAAATTAGGTTAAGGTATTTAATTAAATTAGGTTAAGGTTTTTAATTAAATTAGGTTAGGGTTTAGGGTTTTTAATTAAATTAGGTTAGGGTTAGGGTTTTTAATTAATTAGGTTAGGGTATTTAATTAAATTAGGTTAGGGTTTTAATTAAATTAGGTTAGGGTTTAGGGTTTTTAATTAAATTAGGTTAGAGTTTTTAATTAAATGAGGTTAGGGTTTAGGGTTTAGGGATTAAATTAGGTTAGGGTTTAGGGTTTAAGGTTTTAATTAAATTAGGTTAGGGTTAGGGTTTTTATTTAAATTAGGATTTTTAATTAAATTAGGTTAAGGTATAGGGTATTTAATTAAATTAGGATTTTTATTACATCAAATAGAACTTCTATTTTATTATATCAAATAATATCAAAATAACTCGAAAAAATTTCTATGCGTATTACATCAAATAAACTTCTATTTCATTACATCAAACAATAAATTTTAATACGGTAATCAATGTCTATGCCGGGGGATTCGGTTCCACATGGAGGCCGTCGACGGTTACGCACTGGATTCCTCCTTCCTCTAGCTTCCAGCGGCGGTTGTTCTTCCTCCAGTGGTGATTGTTGTTCTTCCGGTTCGGCACCTGGTTGTCGGACTTGGGACGATGATCCACCTTCGAAGAATAGTGTATGTGGAGGTGTTTGCATCATGAACGGCAACGGTGTTTGAAAGCCATGCGTTGCTGGCGATTGGTAAAAAGAAGAGCTCCCCGAAGGCCCCCCTTGCGACCCCTCCTGCGCCGCTAGCCTAGATATCGGTGGTCTGTTTGGCATAACAGGAAATGGAGTTGATCTGGGCATTTGGCTCCAACCTGCCATAGGATTCAGAAAAGGATACATGTAAGGGTTAGGGTACATATAAGGGCTAGGAAACACACCTGGCATCATAGGGAAAGGTGATTATGTTGGTATCATCTATTGAATTGTTGCGTCAGGTGACTGCGTCGGTGCTCTCATTGGGGACGGTGATTGCATGCCCGCTGATGATGAGCCGGGTGAATGTTTGGGCCTCGTTGAGGGGCTGCCTTCGTAGTCTTGTCGCCTTGGATTTAGAGGCCCGCGCCTTTCCCTTCTGACACGTATTTGCCGCTGCCTCTCCTCTGGCATAAGTAAATATGGCTTGCCATGGATCCTAAACCATGGCATGTATTCTGGAATGCACGCTAACTTCGGAACGATGATTTCTTCCTGAGTAGGTAGATATTCATGCCGATTTTCCCACATTTCCATGTACTCTAACCAGTATCTAGTCCAATCCGTATCTAATAGCCGAAGGTCGATTTTGTGGTGATCGTCAAACACCTCAGGGTCCACAGGAATCAGTTGTCTACATCCAAACTGTCGTAGGACTCTGTCTGTCTGGTGGGGCTCCACGGTTGCATAGTTGATCAACACCACTTTCGCATGCCAAGCGTTCGAATTTTGTAAAAACTCTTCTGGGATTACTGCCCAGATTGTCGGATCCTCGTATGGTGTCCATTAAAACTACATGAACATGATAGAAATATTAGTTATATACATAATACTAAATACTAAATACTAAATATCAATCCACTAGCGAATGTATAGAAATATCTATTTGCTATAATACTTACTTCTGCTTCCGACTGTTGCTCCAATAGAAGCCGTATATCTTCAAGTTCAGACGGTAATCCACGATAACTTGCCGGATGGTTCCACCTAATTAAATAAATTTTTACCATACTTTTATTCTTACAAAATCTACATAACAATTCCAAAATGTAATATAAAAATTACCTCGTTACGAGTGGGAATGTATATGGGAGGTTCACTCGAGGACGTAGAAATGGAAAGCGAAACCATGCCCATGATTGCAGTAGTGACAGGAAACCTCCGATGTTTGCTCTCCTAGGTCGCATCACCCCGTACATCTCCCGATATAATGTTGCCAAGACGGCAGACCCCCAACTAAATTCACCGACTGCTCTAAAATCAACGAGTTTTAGCAGCCACTTTAGATGTACACGGCTCCGTGATGTGTCGGGCATCAGATAACCTCCAATTATTTAAAGAATATATGATCGAGCATATCGAATTTTTGCAATTTCGATTGAATTTACATTCGGATCGGGGAAGGTGGCACGTAACCAGCCCATCTCCACCTTACCTCCATCCATTTTATCCGGAACAGCGCCCAAAAGCTCGTAGCACACCGCCTCCCAATTGCTAGATTGGGCAGACCCGGTGACTGGGTGCCCATCCACCGGCAATCCCAATTACAAATGGACATCTTCTAGAGTGATAGTGCACTCGCCACTTGAAAGATGGAATATGTGCGTCTCGGGTCTCCACCTCTCGATCAACACACTGATCAGTTTCGGGTCCAACTTGCATCCCCAGCCTACCGTCGCCACGTGCCAAAAACCCGCTTCCCGTAGGTAGTTCTCTACTAACGGTGATGGAAGAGCATGCATATTCCGGATATTGCATTCCAATATCCGATCTGCAGACTTTTATAACAAATAATAAATTAATAATTATCTAAAAATACATAAATAAAAATATCTTAAATAATATTTAAAATTTAAATTTAATACTTACCATTTTTATTTGCTCCGCCGATATGTGATTACTATCAAGACGAATCAATGATCCGACCATTGATGAAAATATTAAAAATTTAAAATTATTTTAAAAAAGATAAAAAATTTAAAATTATTTTAAAAAATGAAATTGAGGGGAAATTGAAATTTAAAATGGATTTGAGAGATTTTTGGAAGGAAATTGAGAGGATTTTAGAAGGAAATTGAGAGTTTGAGAGAATTCTGGAAGGAAATTGAGAGGATTTTGGAAGGAAATTGAGATAGGATTTGTTTGTGAAAAAAAAAGGGGTGGGGGTTTTATAGTTTTTTTTTTAGACCGTTGGGGCAGGCAACGGTCAAATTTTTGACCGTTGGGGTACTGTTCACGCGCGGGGTACATCGCGTCCACGTCAGCGCGACCTTCAAGGACACGATTTCCTTCCACGTCAACAGGTCGCGCTGACGTGGATGCGATGTCCTGACACGTACCCTGACATCGCACTGACGTGGACGTAATTTCCCGAAAAATGGACCATTCCGATAAATAATAAAAAATTCGGCCCATTTCGGTAAATTTTGAAAAAAACGACTTTTTTGGTAAATTAGCCAGCAAAAACAGGTGAGCTTTTTTCTGTTTAATATCACAAAAAACAAGTGTTAATATTCTTAGAATGGAAAATAACCAATCTCGAAAATAAAAAAGAAATATTCTAAAATAATATACTAAACTAAGAATATTATCTATTTACCAGTCTTTTAAAACTAATTTAAATAGTAAAAATAAAATAGTTATTATTAAAAAATAATTTAATAAAGGATATGTTGAATGCTATAAATGTTTTATTGTTATAAAGTATATGTCCATCAAAATAAGAAATTTGATATTCATTTGCACTCTAATATTTATTAGAAGATGAGTTTATATTATTTATATTTATTATATTTATAAATATAACATTTGGTGATACATTATAAATATAGACTCATTTTGTTTCATGATTCTCTTCTAAATTTTTCTTTCTAAAATGTTTTCTTAATTGTAAAAGAAAATCTCAACCTACCAAAAGATCAAACTCGCAACCTAACACCTAAAATTAACCCCAACCATTCGCCTACACTATAATTTATTGAAGTTATTGAAATGCTTTTAAATTCTATCACTGCTGGATGTATATTTGGTTCGACTTGGTTTAGTTTTATTTTGGAACAAAAATTGAATCAAATCGTTCTATTTGGTTTTTCACTTTTGAAACCAAAACTGTATAAAATAAAAATTTAAATATCCGAAATCGATAATCACGGTTTGGTTCGATTCGGTTTGAAGGTTGCTACTAAATTTGGGCTTTGTAAAAAAAAAATATATCACCTTCCTTTGGGGCAAAAAAGAATTTAATATTACAATTCTTGATTTTGTTTCACATCATTTATACGTGAATTAAATAGTTAAATTAATATTGTAACACCCTTGACCTGACCCAATCTACCAGATCCGAATCTCGGGTGTTATGTTCTTCTTATAGATATAACTTGAAATTTTTTTTTTCTTAT
This sequence comes from Gossypium turneri, assembly GCA_008044935.1. Lineage (NCBI taxonomy): Eukaryota > Viridiplantae > Streptophyta > Magnoliopsida > Malvales > Malvaceae > Gossypium > Gossypium turneri. Next base: position 19,270,177 of record CP032572.1, on the reverse strand, counting down.
TCACTGATGTAAACATCTATCTTTCTATAACATAATCTCTAATTGGCGCACATTGTATGGTTACACTTATATTTATCCTATGTATAATTGATTATCTATGGCTACTACAGATTTTATTGTAAAAATATAATGTATTGTTATTATTTCAACTCAATAAAACTTCAAACTTTCTTACTTTATCTCTTAGTCTATTGGGTACATTTTGGGATACTACTTAATGAACTTATGCCCAGACTTTGATACGCCACTTATTTTCCTCTGTATGAATAACAACCCAGCGTGCCACTTCCTTGGTGTAGCCTTGGCATTGTCTCTCGGCGTACATTCCTTTACAGACCTAAAAACAGAAACAACTTCTATAAGTTTGTAAGAACTTAGTGAGCTAAACCTTAGAATACCTTTTTCATTCATTCTATGTTGCATATGTTATTTTGCACATCCTTAGATATTTCTTGACCTTTCTTTCTTCTTTAGCGGGTACAGTGCTGAGGCTACTATCTTTCTTTCTTCAAAGTTCTCCTTTCTTGGGCATACTATACTTTACATCTCTTTACTTTTTATCTCAATTCTTAAATCTTACCTTTATATCATCCTTACTATAACAACTCGTTTTCAGTAGTGTCAAAAATAGTGGTTTTGGGACCACAAATTCGATGAGTAAATTTGTAATAATTGGTATTTAAATTATGTGAATCAAAACTAATTTTATATTAAATTTTGATTTGATGAATTTTAGTTAATTAAATAAATAGTTAAGTGTTAGTGGTTGTTCTAGAAGTCAAGTGATTTTGGAAAATGAGGTATCGGGACCTTGTTTCTTAAAACCGAGCTCATAAATATTTTATTCAGTATTTACGAAGTTACTATTTTAGCATTTGAAGGTTTGGTCTAAAAATTTTTTTGTTTAATTAATTAATTAATTAAAAAGGACTAAATTGTAAAATATGTAGAACTTGATCGCTATTGAATTTTAATGATTTAAATGGTTTAATTAATGAAAGAAAGAGGATTTATATGGTAATTAAACCATAATAAAATAATGTGGGCGGTTGATGCTTTATTTATTTTTATCTAAATTATATGTTATTATTAAAGTAAATAAAGGTTAAAAGTGATAAAAATAAAGAAATAATAATAATTAATGAAAACATTATGATTATCATCCATCCTCTACCTTTAGATAGAAACCATTGATGAACTCTTGGGAGCTTTTGACCAAGAAAAAAATTTTGCACGTGAGTATAATTTGAACTCGTTTCTTGTAATTTGTATGTTTTTTAGATCGTTGCAATTAGATCTAGTTGATACGTACCTTCGTTTTCGAAACTGTTAAAGATTTTAGGTTTTCTCATTAATGAATCTTTATTATTATTGATTCTAAATGATGAATTTGAAGTGTTGGTTTTTAATTAGGAATATTTTGTAAAGTGATTTTTGATAGTTTTTAGTTAAAGGACTAATTTGATTAAATGTTAAAATTGACATGGAATTTTTGTGAAATTAAAGGAATATGGTCTGTCCTAGTTTGTGAAGAAATTCGGCTAGCATGGGGAAATTTTGAAATATTAATAAATTTGAAAATTCGGGTTTAGGGACTAAATTTAAAGAAATGTAAAAGTTTAGGGAAATGTGTAAATAATGAAAACTAAAGGGTCATGTGCATAAAAATAAGTTGAAATAAGTATTTGAATTTGATAAATTAAATTTAATTATTATAGATAAAGATTTGACTCATACGGGGGATAGCCAAGGAAAGGGGAAAATAGCGGGTTAGTTCCTATGAGTCAACCATTAGCAAATATTAGGTAAGTTCATAAAATTATTGAATAAGTTTATATGTTTATAAATTATGTTGTTTTCTATTTGTTTAAATTGAATTATGATTGAATATTTAGTAATGAAATTTAATTATGAATTGTATAAAATTAAGTATAAAGTAAAATTGTACTATTTGGAAGTTAAGAAATGGTCGTGAAATATGAATGATATTATCTCGAAACGGATGGAATAAATATACGGTATATGTACAGATATTGTTGAAGTGCCTCTGATTTTGTTAATGTAATGAATTCAGTTTAAATGTCCATTTGAACGTAGTAATCGATTAGGATACGGTTTGCATGCCAATAGGGTTAGAACGTGCGCTTGTACAGGATTGCACTTCGGTGCCTCTGTTTGTACATTTATTCCTCTGTCTAAACTCTAGTTCCTCTGTCTAAACTCATCTTCGTTCATTGGGCTATGTATTAATTGACTTAGAACTTATTTATTTGCTCAATTCTTTTGAATGTATGAATTGCTACTATGTGGTAAATAGCATTATGAAATGCTTGTGTATAAAGGTTGATAAGTACATTGAAATAGGGTAATTGATAAAATTTGATTAGTTCTTTTGTAAAGTATCAATTATGTACTATGTATTATGCATTATGTATTATATATTATTATATACTAATACAATGTGATCTTGCATTTAGTTATCTGGAACTAGTAATTTATCCTTTTGATTATCTACTTTGTTAAGGTAAGTTAATATTGAATTCATAAATATTTCGTATTGATATATTTAGATGAATATGGAGATGTTAAGTGGTGAAATTGAATAATTAATGATTATGTGTTTAGAAGTTGTTTGTAATAATATTGAAATGAAGGAAAAGTTTAAAGTTATATGTATAAATTGCACGATTTGTAAATGCGATATTGGTGACAGAGTTATGTATTTAAATATCAAAGAGTGAATTGTTTTGATTTGAACTATCGTGGTTTCTGAATAGCTCAATTGAATGTTTTGGTACTAACATTATGTGAATGTAATATCCCGTTTTTCAGTGGTGTCAAAACTAGTGGTTTCAGGACGCAATTTCGATATGTGATGTCACATTTTATTGTGTAGTTAATGTTTATGGAATTACATTAGGGTCGTATTAGATTTTGGTAAAGAAATTTTAAGGTTTACTTAATTTAAGAAAAAGGATTAAATTGTAAAAGATGGAAAACTCTTGTTATAAGTGAATTGTATAGATTAAATGGCTTAAACATCATAAAAGGAAGGATTTAAATGGTAAATATACCATTTGTTTTTATGTGGGACGGCTATTAGGTGAATTTCATTGTTTTATACTTTATAATATTTATTATAATTGATAAAAGATATAATAAAATAAAAAGATCATAAAACAAAAGTGGTATCATCTTTATTTTTCTTTTGGACAACCGAAACCTCCATGGAAGGGGATTTTTGAGCTTCGGTCTTCTCCTTTAGGCTTGCATGGTATGATTTTTAAACTAGTTTCTTGTAATTTTTATGTTTTTGATATCATTACAACTAGATCCAGCTAACTTGTACCTTTTGTTTTTGAAATTGTCAAAGATTTAGATGTTGACATTGATGAATCCTTGTTATTTTGGATGTTAAATGATGAAATTGAAGTGTTAGTTGTTGATTGAAATTAGTTTATTAAGTAATTTTGTTAGTTTTTAAGTAAAGGATTAATTTGATTAAATATTAAAATTTAATCGAAATTCTTGTGAATTTTGAATAAATAAGGATTGTGCTAGTTTAGAATAAAACTTGGCTAGCTTGGGATATTTAGGAATTTCATTAAAATTGGAATTTTGAGCTTAGGGACTAAATTGTGAAATATAAAAGTTTAGGGAAAATGTGTAATTAATGAAAAGTTAAGGGTGATATGCATTAAATTGAGTGTGAACGGTATTTAAATATTATTTTAGATCAAGACTTAAATAAAAAAGACAATAATTGTGGAAAAGGAAAAATTGCAGAGTAGTCCCTGCTTTGCAATTGGAAGTAATCGTAGGTAAGTTCATAGTAATTTGTTATGTAAATGTAAATTGCTTGTGATTATATTATTGTTTCTAGTTAATTATGGTAAGTATGTGAAGTTCTATTAGTTATTTATATATATATTGGAGTATCGCAAACAAGTACATATGAAGTTCAGAAATTGATAGTAACAATTCTTGTGGCTGCACATTATAGATATGAAAGTGATAAGTTTGTGACACCCCAAACCCAACCGGGACGGACCGGCCCGAATTCGAAGCATTACATTACCCACCTAAGTGACTCTCCAGCTAACGACCACCTAAGACACACCCCGACCTTATAACACCTCAATCTTATCTAATTATTAGTTATTTATTAATGCGGAAGAAAATTATGAGCCAATTTAAAATTTTTCCTAGGTAATTTAACTTAAGGGCATTTTTGTCATTTTACCACCTATGGTAAAACTAACCCGATTTTAGATCTAAGTGTTTACTGGCCTTCTTTTAGCCAAAATCATGAAAGCCTAAAAATTTCAGCTTAATTTGAGTTCTTTTAGCCAAAATTAGGGACTAAATTGTAACAAATACAAACTATCAGGACCTATTCTGAATTATAATTTAAGTGCATTCCTATCGAATTTTACCCATTATGATACTAGTCCTAAAATTTTACCATGTTTCCTTGTCATCTAAGGCTCCAATAAGACTAATCATTTTTAGGACTAAATTGTAACTTAAACAAATTAGAATACCAATTTAAAAAGACAAAGTAAAAGCCCCAAAACCCACATGGCTGTGTCCCCCAAACCGTGTGTCATTAATCGACTGTGTTTCCATCATGAAAAACTTGTAGGCTGATTGCACACGCCTGTGTATGATAGATCCAATGTCCACACGCCCATGTGGACTGGCACACGCCCGTGTGAAAACCACTGCACCTATTTTTGCAAAAAAACTTGTTTAAAACCCTATTTTGCATATTTTAATGGCTAACTAAACCTGATTTAACTACGATCAACTAACATACATATACTTACATCTTCAATTAAATTTATTCACATCAATTAAGCCTTAATTATATGGAATTAGGCAATTAATTTCACGCATAACAAACACCGAATAAATTAAACAAGTGGCGTACCTTAGTCGCTAGTAAACTTCTCTATGGAAGTTTCATTTAAACAATCGTTAGTAGAAATTTCATGCCTTACACACCGTGTTATCAAGAAACAATACACTGTGAACCATTCAATAATTAAAATGAAACATGCCTCAAAATTATTATAAAGCCATCCAAAATAAAATGTCCAATGTCCAAAGTCAATTTACAACAAAAATTAAGCTAATTCTCAGGAGTTCCAAAATGCTTTATTACAGTCTCTAAAACATGTAATAAAGTCTCTACCAAGCCTAAATCTCTTGGAACTCTCTTGCTCGGCTGCTCAACTCCTCAAGCCTGATAGTTATCTACACGAATTGTGAGGGTGTGAGCTTTAAAAAGCTCAGTGAACGTTAATACAAACGACTAGTAAATTAATAGCCAAATCATGCTTAAATCACATCCAATCAATCACCAATTATCAGCCATAATAATGAAACATGTCAATTTAATTTCCATATGCATTATCAATACCAAGTATCAATTATTCATGGCTTACAATCATCAAATGATATAGCAACTATCACACATAAATATATTGGCATACACTTCTCATGGCTTAACCAGGTGATCATACATCAGATAAACGGATCTTCGAACTCCCACAAATATCAAATACAATCCACCGAGTTGAGTGGGCCGAAGCACACGCTCCCTTATAGCGCCTCAAATAACCCAATGAGTGGAGACTCATGCTCAACACTCCCTTATCTACTCCAAGCAAATTGGTCCACCTAGAGCCATATGCTCACAATGTCACAAATAAAGGTGACTACTCATAATGGCATGCCAACTATATGAAATGGATCCACCATGCATGTTGCTAATATATTCAGTCAAACATAACATATAAATCAATCATTATTATGCTCATTTAATGTGACAAAATGCTTATGTGTAACATGTAACATAACCATTTAACATCCAATAATTCAAGTATTTCATTTGCCATTTTCCAATGTTCAATTACCAAACAAATATATCATGATAAAAACTCTAATAAAAACGCTTTAATATAATTACCCTAATTAAATTGCACAAAACCACCTAAATGCTTACTTACCATTATTCAATAAAAATTCAACTCTTGTACATATAATATCAATCTTGCAAAAATCAGTCATTCAACCATAATTAATCAATTGAAATCATCAATGAAACTACTAATTAAACATAATTGAGGGTCAATTTACCAAATCGCCCTTAGAAACATTTACCACACAATTTATTCTACCACAAACAAGTGATCAACCAAGCAAATCAAAGCTTCAATTTCGATTATCTTAGTCCTCTTCAAGTTTTGGAGCTTTAACAGAGATAAAGTAGACATTACCACCTTTCTAATGCTATAATAAACAAGAATTTTAATTAACTATCCTAATCGAAATCCTTTCACAAAGATACCTTACCGGATTTGTAACATCAAGTCGAAAACTCGATTCCTCACAAAATCGATCTCTCCAGCCCTCCTAAACACTTTCAATCATCAATGCTAGACCAAATACACTTATACTAATTATCAATTTCATCTTTAAATAAATTTCACAAAATTCCAAAAAATCAGTTCATAAAGATGATGAAATTTAGATTTCTTTAAATTACCTCACAAATCATGTTTAATCTTGATAAATAACATCAAAAACATTTTAATAGACCCATTTTGAGTTGAAACATCCATTGATTTTTGGATTTCATCTCAAAATTCAAGATCCACCATTAAAGAACCATGTGTTCTTGGAAGAAGATGACAAAATCTTTTAATTGACTCTCAAATCATGTAAAAATGTTTCTAATAATCATAAAAACAAGTTTAGAATGGAAGATTAACTTTGATTCGCTCTAAATTCGTTGATTGAAAATTTTGATTCAAGAAACTTGAAAAATTTCAGAATATTTTTAGCTACTTTTGAGAATAATTTAGGGTGAATTGAGAGAGTATTTTGAGAAGGAAATTGGTTGGATCCATTCTCTGATGATAGATCTTTAAAATCATGCAAAGAAAATGAATTTTAAAACTCTCTAATCTGATGTAAAATGTGTGAAAAGTGGAGTAGATACATTAGTTTTAAAACTGAAACCACCCACTAGAAAATTTAAAAAATGGGAAATTTGCCTAATAGCCACTCCCACATTTCCCTTACTTTACCATTTAATGCTTTCCCCCAAAATTTTGAATTTTAAGGTTTATTTTCCATACAAATACTCTAAATTTTCCCTTGTTTTACAATTAAATCCTATTTAATTAATATTTAAATTTTACTCAAATTACCCCAATAAAAATTATTTTAATTTCTTTTTCAACCTAAATTGATTATTTTCACTAATAATTATTTAAAATCTTTAAAATTAATATTTCAAAAAATATATTTTTAATTTTTTGGATTATTGTTTAATCGATTATAGATAAAATCAACCTTCTAAATTAAATTAAAAATTACTAGAAACCCTATAAATACCTAGTTTCACACTCGGAACCTGAAAAATATACGCGAAACTACTAGACCCGATTTAGGGATATCACAACTCTCCCCCTCTAAAAAGAAATTTTGTCCTCAAAATTTACCTGAATCAAACGGATACGAACACTGACGTTTCATCACATCTTCCGACTCCAAGGTGGCTTCTTCAATCTTGTGGTTGCGCCACAAAACTTTCACCAACGGAATCGTCTTATTGCGTAGCACATTGACCTCTCAATCTAGGATCGCAACCGTCTCCTCCTCGTACGAAAGATCAGATTGAACCTTGACCTCCTCAACAGGAACAACATGAGAAGGATCAGATCTGTACTTCCGTAACATGGAGACATGGAATACATCATGAATACGCTCTAGCTCAGGTGATAACAACAAAAATAAGAAACTAATCCAATCCACTCGGCAATCTCAAGGGCCAATGAACTCAGACTGAGCTTACTGGAACGACAAAAATGTGCAAATATACACAATCGTAACAAATAAATTGACAAGTAAATGTCTAGTTATCGTACCCACAGGGACTGTGAAAAGAATTATTTATGAATGCAATTAAAAACACTTTGGTGAAGAAAATATTTTGATTTGAAGAGGTGATTAAAAACTAAGATTAACTAAGTGAAATAAATAAAAATAAAATAAAAAGTTCCAATACACGATTTCAAAAGATGATTTTAATTAAGATGATATAATTGTGCTAAATTAATTACATTTCTTAATTTAGAATTATTCAACTCATGTTTATGTTGTTACGAATAAATTCACGGCAACTCAGTAATTTGTTAACTTATGAACATACTTACCTACAAAAATCCATTTATCTCTTGAATATATCTCTATGTCAATTCAACCAATTAAACAAGTTTTAATAAGCAAATGTGTTAGTGCACATATATACTTATGAGATTAAAATAATCTCTTGTACATATCTCTATGCCAATTCAAATAATTAATTCAATCTCATAAGCACATAAAAGATTACGTGAGGTAAAATGTATTTCTACCTTGAAATAGTTTAATCACAATAATCTTGCAAGTTATGCAAGGCTAATGTATCGTTAGATACCGTTGCTAATTTAACCCTCATCTACCATAGATGATTAAACAGAACCCTCATCTACCATAGATGATTAAACAGACATTGATTAAGTATTGTGTCAATTAATTAAAATTTTAGTTCGTTTAAATAATTAATTCATTAGTTACCTTACAATTGTAATGAAAGAATAACTTAGTCATGGTTTTACTTTATCAAACATCTTACCGTGGCCTATAACAACACAAACCCAATTTTAATAACTCAAGTAGATGAAATGCAATCAACCTAACACGAATTAAATTTAGGTCATATTAATTAAATTAAACATATCAACATCAGAAATATTCATATACATGTTCATAACAACAACAATAAAATTAAAAGGATAAGGAACAAGAATCAAATCCGGTTGTTTCTTTAAGGCTTGACTAGTTTGCTCTTCTTCTCCTTCTCCGCTTCTTTTTATTGAACTGAGGCTTCCACGAACACTTGAATACTGCTCCAAATGGTGGTTTAAGGAATCTTTTTCAAGAGGTGAAATCGTCAAAGGAATAGGGGAAGAAAATGAAGAACAATGGAAGGGAATGAAAAGAGAAAAGTGAGAGAGAAGTGAAGAAATGAATGGGTTGAGATGTGTTTGAAGTGAGCAGCCAAGGGGAGTATTTATAGGTTGAGATGGCTGATAAAATTAGTAAAAATCACTAGCAATAGAGTCCCCCATGGCCGGCCACACATGTGGCAAGTTTGAAGGTTTCAACTTGCTATTTGAAGGTAGGGGAAAATCTAGAAAGGCATAAATAATGGAGGGGTTTGAATGCAATTTGAAGGAGTATTCAAGGGCTATTTTGCAAGTCAAATAATCAATCAATCAAACAAGTTGATAGGGTCAGCATGTGGGACGGTTTTGGGCTGCCCAGTGCTCGGTTGGATCGGTTTTCTCGGTTCAGCTCAACTGGGTCTTTTTCATAATTTAATTAACAATAATTTATTTAACCCAAATTAAATTGGGATTAAAATTAAAATTAATTCCATTATGAATTAATATGCATAATTTGGACCGTCTTAGGCTGAAAAATTAATTTTCCTTGGTGCTTCAAAATTGCTTATCGGTTTTGTGCTTCTAGCAGCGTCTGCCGAGCCGATTTTTGCCCTTTATGCAAATCTGTCGAAAATAATCAAAATTAATTACAAAATTAATTAAAATTCAACATATTAATAATTTAAGTAAAAAAATAACTATTTTTTAATAATTACATATTTTTAGACAAGAATTTTACCAAAACTGCATGAACTTCAGTTAAAAAGGGCATGAAAAACTGTGTATATTTTCGTGTTTCCACTAACACTTCCACTCGAACTTGAGAACTTTATTCCACGATGAAACCTTCGAAAATAACTTATCACCAACCTGATACTCGATGTCTCGATGTCTCAGGTCAGCGTAAGACTTCTCTTGATCAAATGCAGCCTTCAACCGCTCACAAACAAGTCTCACCTTATCCTCAACCTCCTGAACTAATCCGAACCCAAGTTCCTCTTCTCCTCCATATCTGACCAACATAGAGGAGTCTTATACCTCTGACCATACAAAGCCTCAAATGGTGCAATTTGAATACTCTTCTGATAGCTATTATTATACGCAAACTTGGCTAACGGGAAGTGATGATCTTGATTACCTCCGAAGTTGATAACATAACTACGAAGTATGTCCTCAATAATTTGGATCACCTCTCTAATTGACCATTCGATTGTGGATAATAAGCTGAACTGAAATGAGGCTTTGAACGCAAAGCATCATTCAATGCCTTTCAGAATCGAAGAAGTAAACCGCAGATATTGGTCTGATATGATCGAAACAGGAACTCTATGAAGACGAACAATCTTTTAAATGGAGAGCTCAGCTAACTGATGTAGACTAAAAGTCGTACGGATCGACAAAAAATGTGCAGACTATATAAATCTTTCCATAATCACCCAGATTGAACCCTTACGTGTCAGAGTCAAAGGGAAACCCAAAACGAAGTCTATCGTAATTTGCTCCCATTTTTACTCCAGAATCTGAATAGATTGAAGGAAACCCTGTGGATGCTGATATTCAGCTTTCACCCTCTGACAAACCAAACATCTCGCAAAAAATTCAACATCCTCCTTCTTTAGCCTAGGCCACCAATACAAAACCCGAAGATCCTGATACATCTTATTTTCATCGAGATGCATTGCAAAAGGACTACTATGAGCCTCGATAAGAGTTGAGTCCCTCAGATCCTTGTCTCCTGGAACATACAAGTGACCTCAAAAACACAGAACACCATCAGAGTTGAGATCAAAATCCCCCTGAACACATGTCTTAACTTGACAAATCCAATGAGCCAAATTCTCATCAAAATGCTGACGCTCATGAACTTGTTGCCAAAGAACCGGCCTCACCTGAAGTTCAGCCAACAAACCCCCATCCTCAGAGATAGACAACCTCGCAAACATAGCCCTAAAATCAACCAGAGACTTGCGACTCAGAGCATCTACAACTACATTTGCCTTTCTCGGATGTCACAGAATCATAATCCTTCAGCAACTCGATTCAGCACCTCTCTCTCAAGTTCAACTCCTAGGTTAGGAGATATTTATGACTCTTGTGATTGGTGTATATCACACACCTCTCACTGTGCAGGTAGTGACGCCAGATCTTAAGCGTGAAGACTACGACAACTAACTCCAGATCGTGAGTCAGATAGTTACACTCATGCGGCCTCAACTTCTAACCTCAAAAATAGTTTTTGGTGGCTTCCAATCAAAATCACCTCAACCTTCTTCGGATCAACCCAAATACCCTTAGCTGAAATGACATGACCCAAAAAGAGCACCTCATGAAGCCAAAACTCACTCTTTCTCAACTTCACATACAACTGCTTCTCCCACAAAACTTGCAGAACCACTCTTAAGTGCTTATCGTGCTCAGCCTCTGATCAAGAATACACCAATATATCATCTATAAAAACCAGTACGAATCAGTCTAGGTAGGAATGAAATACTCGGTTCATCATGTCCATAAATTGTGGTAGGTACATTTGTTAACCGGAACAGCTTGACAAGAAACTTGTAATGACTATATCGAGTCCTAAAAGCAGTCTTCAGTAGATCTGAATCCTTACCTTCAACTGAAAATACCGAGACCTCAGATCAATCTTCGAGAAAATTCAAGCTCCCCAAACTGGTTACATAGATCATCAATCCTCGGTAGCAAATAGTTACTCTTGATGGTCAACTTATTCAGCTGGCAATAATCGATGCATAGCCTCAAAGTCCCATCCTTCTTCTTCACAAACAACACCAGTGCTCCCCACGGAGACACACTCGGATGAATGAACCCATGATCCAACAACTTTTGCAACTGCAAGTTCAACTCTTTTAGTTCCTTAGGTGCCATGCGATAGGGCAGAATAGACATTGGAATAATATCGGGATAGAGCTCAATACCAAACTTAACTTCTCTATTCGGCGGTAATCCCGATGATTTCTCAGGAAACACATCCAAAAAATCACAAATAGCTCAAAACTCATCCAACCTCATCTCCCTATTATCGACATTCAAGATATAGGCTAGATAAGCTTCGCAACCTTTCCAGACTAACTTCTTAGCACAAAGCGAAGAAATTACATTCGACAACAACTCAAACTTCTCACCACCACCAACAACTTCTGAACTGCTAGCACCACACAGAGTCACTAAATTTACCTCGCAATCCACCTTAGCCTGATGCTTGGACAACCAATCCATACCCAAAATCATGTTAAAACCCCAAAATGGCAACTCAAGAATATCAACCGAGAACACTTGCCCCTAAACCATAAGAAGACAATGACGATAAACCTAATCCACTACTACACTATCACCCAGAGGGCTCTTAACTATAACATTCGATCTAGATGTCTCTATAGTAATCCCCAATTATCTAGCTATGTCTCTCAAGATAAATGACATCATCGCACCATAATCAACTAAAACTAGTAGAGGAAAAGACTGTAGCATGAAAGTACCTATGATAACATTAGTGACCTCTCTAATTTGGGGCTCCCTCACTGTATAAAATCTAGCTAGACCACCATCACCACCTCGTGTAACACCATGTTGACCAACACCTCTACCACTATCACCTCTGCCACAGCCTCTCCCTTGAGTCAGAGCAGGTGCAGCAGCTACAGTAGCAACAGGCTGATCGCAAACAACAATGGCTCTCCTTAGGTAGTCACTCACATAGTGTTCCATTGAACCACAGACAAGACAAGCACCCGTTATCCTCCAGCACTCACTATGATGATGTCGACTATAATGCTCACATATTGGCCATGCAGTAGCCCCCTGATCAAAAGGACCAGCCTCAACTCTCGTAGCTTGCCTATCCTAACCATGACCACCAGCAACATGTCATCTAAATCTACCAAAATGACCTCTCTTACCCTTATGACCAAAATCACTACGAGCCTCAGTCGACCTTTTAACAGCTCTAGATGAAGCAGTTTTGGGCTCCTCCTCTAAAGTCTCCTCTAATGCACAAGCCTTCTCAACTAACTCATCGAAGACCCTAGTATTCTGAGGAACCAAATAGAGCTTAATCTCACGGTTCAGCCTAAACTTGAACCTTTTACAATGATTCACCTCAGAAGAAACCAACTCAGGAGCATACTTGCTCAACCGAACAAACTCAGCCTCGTACCCGTCCACTGGTAGAGTACCTTGAACAAGATCCATAAACTCCCATCTTCTAGCCTCGAGATACTGCTCCCTTATAAGCTTCATCTGGAACAATGCTAAGAAGAACTCCCAAGTCAGATAATCCAGTGCAGTACCCTTATCGATAATCATCCACTATCTGTGAGCCTCGTTTGTCAGCATTGATACGACACAACCCAACCCAGCTTATCCTCATCAGAACAACCCATCTAACCAAGAACAAGAACGATGCCCCTAACACTATGAAACTCCTCAGCACAAACTGTTCGTAAATGCTCTAGTGGCAGACCCTGACAAGCTAAAGCAGCGTTGGCACTAGCGATACGCTGTAGTGCTCCTACCATCTCAAACATGAAGTGCTCAACATGACCCATCTGACCATCATCCTGTAATGGTGTATTTTTATCCATACTACCCCGATCACGACGCAGAGGCATAAAAACTACCGTACACTAAAGAGAAAGTGTAAAGGAAACATACCAAGAGTGAGTAGCAGCAAGAGATCCAAGATTTAACTAAGTACAGTTCCTATAGGAAATTGTGTTCCCAATCCTACCCCAAGAATAATTTATATCACAAAGATCATGGATAGGAAAATATACGAAATTTTTATTCAACACAAGCAAGCAAAAATCATAATCCAATATCATTAATATTCAAGCAACCTAGGCTAACTTAAGGTTTTAAACCTAGAGCTCTGATACCACCAAATGTGACATTCCAAACCCGATCGAGATAGAGCAACTCGAGTTCGAAGCATTACATTAGCCACCTAAGTGACTCTCTGGCTAACGACCACCCAAGACACACCCCAACCTTATAACACCTTAATCTTATCTAATTATTAGTTATTTAAAAAGACAAAAACTCAAATTCCCAAAACCCACACGGTCGTGTCCCCTACACCGTTTGTCATTAATCGATCGTGTCAGCATTGTGAAAAACTTGTAGGCTAATCATACACACCCGTATGGAAATCCCACAAGCCCGTGTGTGATAGCTCTAATCTCCACATGCTCGTGTCACTTACTCATACGCCCATGTGCAACCCCTCACATGCCCGTGTGGACTGGCACACACCTGTGTGAAAACCACTGCACCTATTTTTGTAAAAAACTCATTTTAAAACCTGATTTTGCATATTTTAATGGCCAATTAAACTCGGTTTAACTACGATTAACTAACATACATATACATACACCTTTAATTGAATTTATTCACATTAATTAAGCCTCGATTATATAGAATTAGGTAATCAATTTCATGCATAACAAACACCAAATAAATCAAACAAGTGGCGTAACTTAGCTGCTAGTACACCACTGTATGGAAGCTTCATTTAAATAATAGTTAATATAAATTTCATGCCTCACACATCGTATTATCAATCAACGTGTTATCAAGCAACAATACATCGTAAATCATTCAATAATTAAACTCAAACATGCCTCAAAATTATTATAAAGCCACCCAAAATAAAATGCCCAATGTCCAAAGACCAATTACAACAAAAATTAAGCTAATTCCTGAGACTTCCATAATGCTTGATTACAGTCTCTACCAAGCCTAAAGTCTAGCGAATCTATCTCGCCACTCCTGCGAACACACCTATAAGTCTAGTGGATTAACCTAGCTAGCTCTGATACGAATAAATATAGCACCCAAACTCGCCCGAGCTGATTCGACTCGAATTTGGTGAACTAGATTAGCCATCAAAGTGACCCTCCATTTACTCCAAACCTAACCTCCAACACACCACGTATATACAACATTGAATGAGCAAGATAAGAGTACCAACAGTTCCTGAACACACTGAAGCAACTTTAGGTAAATATTCCTTTAGTAGACGCTTTTGTGGAAATTCTGAATTATGAAAAATTTATGAAGGAGCTCTTGTCCAAGAAGAAGTTCACTAGCATCAACCTAATGCCACTATCTACTTTTAGAAAGTTGGGAATTGGTCACATGAAACCTACTGCAGTGGCATTGCAACTAGCTGATCGATCCTTGGCTTAACCTGATGGGAAAATCAAAGATATCTTAGTTTGTGTGGATAAATTTATTTTTTCGACTGGTTTTATCATACTTGACTGCGAGGCAGACAAGGAGGTTCCCATAATCTTGGGTACGACCATTTGTAGCCACTAGATGAACTCTTATTGATATTTAAAAAGGTGAACTGACCGTGTGACTTAATGATGAGTACGTCACCTTCAGTGTTCTCGAATCCATTCAATGCAAGGATAAAGAAGAATGCCATACTGTTAATGTACTAGATGATCTAATTGAGGAAGAATTCAATAACCAAAACGCAATACTTTTTAAGGAGTTTACAATGACATTAATTGATGAATTCTTAGATAATTGTGACAGCATGGTTGAAGCTAATAATATTAAACTTAGGCATGGATGGAAAATTGAATCATTAGACTTAGCTAACAGAACAACTCCAATTTTCAAACCATCTATCAATGAAGCTCCTACTATGGAATTGAAACCACTGCCTACTCATATTAAATTTGTCTTTCATGGGGATAACAATACTCTCCCAGTTATTGTCTCTCCAACACTGGATGCATCTCAAGAAGAGAAATTGGATCATATTCTTAAGCAACGTAAACGAGCTATTGCTTGGAGTATTGCCAATATCCGAGGTATTAGTCCATCTTTTTACATGCACAAGATAAAGTTGGAAGATAAATGCAAGCAATCGATTGAGCAAAAAAAAATTAAAAGAGAAGATGAAGGAACTTCTTAAGAAAGAAATTATAAAGTGGCTTGATCCTGGAATTATTTACCCTATTTTTTATATCAATTGACTAAGTCTAGTGCAATGTGTTCCTAAACGAGTGGCATCACTGTGGTTAGCAACGATAAAGACGAATTAATTCCTACACGCAATGCCTATGAAAACGTTGCAATTTACAAGGAAAAGACCAAACGATGGCATGAAAAAATTATTTTACAGCGACAATTTATCACGGTTAGCAAGTTTTATTATTCAATTCTAGACTGAAACTGCGTTCGGGTAAATTACGCTCATGTTGGTCTGGACCTCTTAAAGTTGTCGAAATACTTCCTCATGGTGCAGTCACAATCAGAGATTTAGATGATGGACACCAGTTCAAAGTAAATGGCCCGCAATTGAAACATTATTTTGGAAATATTGATCAAAAACAGGCAGAGACCATTAAATTGGTCGAAAATTTTTAATTTTTATGGAATTTATTATTATGTAATTTTATTTTATTTTTGTTTCTGCTCAAGTTTGTTTTACTTTTTTTTTCTTGCAGAATAATTAGGTACCATTGTCGATGCACTTGGACTGTATTATCAATGTAGCTCGTACTATTGTACTGTCACGTATGACTTACCACGAATGAAGGGCAGATTAGAATTTTTAGATCCCACTGTTTGATCAAAAGTGACCTAGCCATCTGATTTGCCTGAACTGGCACAATTCCTATTGGACACATTTATTCCCGCCAGCTTTGTATCTCTTCACATAAAAAATCACGACTTTCCATCTTCTTCCTTCACTCGCTATAAACCCCTTCACTGTGTTGACTTTAACACATACAAAGTAGTAATTTTTATTCACTTTCTCTTCCCCAAGCTCGTACGTTTACAACTTTAAACCATCTTCACTCCACAAAACAAACAAAATATGGCAAGAATGAGAGGATCAGTCCAGAAAGCCACCAAGCCTGTTGAAGAACACTCATCCTCTGCAACTAAAGTTCATAAATCCAAATCCTCCATGCCAATGGAGAAAAAGAAGCAGGTGATCTTTTTAATGAAAACAACCAAGGACCGGTTTCAAGACAACATTTCCACCCAGAATAGGGCATTCTCGTTTCGCAACAACAAGACTTGGGCAACCAAGTCTACAAAACCATCTCTAAACTGAAGTGGGAGACTTTCTGTACTCATCCTGTAAGCTATTCTCCTTTATTGGTAAGCGAGTTTTACACTAACCTTTATCACCATGAGTTAGAGTTTATCTTTGTTGGAGAAGGTTTAATCCCATGGGATGCTAACATAATTAATGAGTTGTACAACACTAAAGTGGATGTAGATGAACATTCCGAGTTTATTGAGGATATCACAGACGACAAAATGGAACTTTCGGTGAAGGATTTATGTGTCAAAGGAGCGTTGTGGATGGGTTCACATCAAAAGAAATCTACAATGCACTGTTGCTTCCCGACATGCAAAACAAAATTTGGTTTCATTTTGTCAACTACAGGCTATTGCCCTCTACTCACAACACTACAATTAACTTTGATAGAATGTGCCTGATACATTCAATTGTCAAGGGTAGAAAGATTGATGTCGGTGCAATACTCCACCAGGAAATTGCTGATTGCGCCACAAGGAAAAGTGGAATTTTGGTTTTCCCGTTGTTGGTGATGTTACTATGACAGTAGAAAGGGATTGTGCCCCATGATGATGAAGAGATCTTGGAGAACAATGTAATACCCCAAAATTACTACAGTAAGAAAGTAAGATAATATCCTTGATATAGTAAAATAAGGAAATAAAGTGATAAAATGAGTTATGTCAACATTGGGAAGTATATTATGACATATTAATTCAAGAAAGGATTAAATTGCAAAAGTGAGAAAATATTTTAAGGGTGGAATAATCTAGAAACTAAGGAAAGTGGATGAATTAGGACCAAATTGAAAAGGTGAAGAATTTTGAGGGACTAAATTGTAATTTTACCAAATTAAGTGATGACTCAAGGATGGAATTTCAAAAGATTATAAAGGGCAAAATGGTCAAATAGAGAGAGAGAGAATTGTAGAAGGTAATGATGATGTTTGTGATATTTTTAATTAATTAATTAATGTTATTTAATTAATATTTTATTAAGATTTTTAGTATTATTTTATTATTAAATGATTAATATAAAAGGGAGGAAAGATGATGAAAAAAATTATCATCTTTCCATGGAACCAACGTTAGAAGAGAAGAGAAGAAAGAAAGTTTTACTTTCTTTACAATTTGGTCCTTTCACACCAAAAATTCACTATTTTCACCTAGAAATCAAAAGAATTTCCATAGCTTTCATGAGAGAAAAATAATAATGAGATAATGGGGAGCTAGAATGTCAAGTTAGATTCAAGAAATAGAAGTTAGAGGAGAGAGAAAATAAAGTTAAAGATTGAAATCAATAGCACAAGGTAAGAACATCAAGATTTCAATATATTTTTAAGTTTGTTATTGTTGAAAAAGCATGGAAATGATGTTATAGTAGAGTTTTGTTAAATAAAGACTTATGTTCATGATATATTAGTGAAGGTAAATAAGTGAAAATGAGGAGAAATATTATAGAGAAAGGGAATTAGGGAGTTATAAACTTAGTAATCAACATCTTGCACTAAAACAGTTTTGGACAGCAGTAGTAGGTTAACTTTGAAAAATCACCATAAATTGTGAAAATCGAATTAGAGAATGAAAAAATATGGAATTAAATCTTATTAAGTCTAGTTTCTCATAAACGGTGTAAGTAATGGAATTGTAACTCATGAGATATAATAAATTTTGTGAGACAAGGTCAGAATGAATTTGGGTTCCCCTGTTCTAACTTTAGAAAATCATTAAAAAAGTGAATAAAAATAATTAGAGGCTTAAATTTATATTTTAAAATCATTAATGAGTATTTTCAATAAAAACAAACGAAAACATCATCCAAATTCTGTACAAAGAGATAATTAACTTTTAGTGAAGAGGGGTCAGAACTGTCAAACAGTGAAACAGGGGAACTTTAAAGAATAAACTATACTTATTGGCCAAAACAAAAATTTTGAAAATATTATGGTAAGGAGATATTGAGTCTAGTTTCATAAGAATTTAGTGGATCTTAATTTGGAGTTCCGTAGCTCAAGGTATAAATAATTTAGTGGCTATGACACAAGTGGACAGCTTTGAATTAATATATAAATAAATGGTGGAATTATAGATAATGTTACATATAAGCATATTATACATTAAGTATGTGGAATGGAGAGGAGGAGGAGGAAAATAAATTATTATTCAACTAGCATGAGTTGTCATTAAAAATGGCCAATTTGTATGTTTTAGGTTCAAGGACTAAATTGAATAAAAGTAATATTTTAAGGGTAAATTGGTAAAAATGTCAAAAAGTGACCAAATTGCATGAAATGAATTGTTTTATTATTTAAATTACTAAATTGAATGAAATATTAATTTATATCAAGATTGGGTGGAAATTCGAGGAAAATAGAAAATTATCAAAATGTCCCTAAATTTTGGTATTTTTGCAATTTAGACTGGTAAGTTCGTGTAACTTGAATTATATTCTTAGATGATTGAAATATATATATTGGATTGAGAAATTGATTTGAATTGTGAACATGAGAAATTGTGAATTGAATGAAATGGAAATGAAGCTTTGAATTACATGAGTAAATATCGGGTGAAATTTTGTAACTCGAGGATATGTTGTAAATAATTATAAAAGCACATTACTAATTTAAAATTTTTAGTTCGGATGAAATTCTGTAACTCGGTTTAATACGTATGCAAATGTATGTCTTCTAGTAATGCCTCATACCCTATTCCGGTGTCGAATACGGGTAAGGGGTGTTACAATGTGACATCTCCAAATTCAGTCATAACGTTTACACCAGGTTGGCGTGTTACAAATAAGGGCTCGATAAATGAAGCCTCTATTGAAAGAATGACTCGTGGCAAAGATACACTGACAATGGAGGGGGCAGACACCATTAAGGCAAGGAAAGGTAAAACAAAGATAACAAACCTGACTGTAGAGACATCATTGTTGCACAAAATTTAAAATATAGAGAAGTTGACCAATTCCATTAGCAATAAGCAGATTAGGCTTGTTGCTACAATAGAGGATATGGACAGATAAAAAAATTTGTTCTACGCTTATACTAGGGCCTTTAACAACTCTATTGTAACCTCATTAAGTCAGTTAAGCCCAGCTCCACTCCCAGAATTTCTCGTGTTCCCACCTATCTTCCAATTATGAACCCTCATCCGAGGAAGATAACTTAGGGGATGGAGACAGATTAGTGGAATCCCCTCCCATTATGCATGTCTCTGATGATGAGAAAGAAGAGGAGTCAAGGGACATTGAGGAATGTATGCGAAGGATTAAGAGCCTGGTCGACGGTGACTTCATTGCTGGTCAAGATGCGCCTGCTGTTGAGGAAGAAGTTGATGTGAGGGACGAGCAAGTTCGTGTTGTCGTTATGAATGAGAAGGCCAAGGAAGAAAATATTGAAAAATAAGTTGCTGAGAAAGAATATGCTACAAACATTGTTAATGCATCGAGATTGTGGGTGCAACTACTGATAATCTAGAGCGAGATGGAGCTAGACCGGTGGAAGCTATAGAGATAACTAGTGAGTAGAACTACAACTCATTGGCGATAACTGTCTATACTGGACCCCTCAAAGTGACCCCTCCTACATAAGAAGCAGTCGATGATGCTGGGGCAACGCCAGAAACTGAGGAGTGATCTGAGGACCATGCGGATCCCAAAGTAAAGAATAGAAAGTGCTCCAAAGACAAAAAGTGCAAGAAGGGGGAGAAAAAGAGGAGGAAGAAGAAACATCGTGCAGCCACATTAATGGCCGAGGAAAACTGAGTTAGTTTATTTTTAAGTTTTAGCTGTAGTGTTCATGCATTGCATACAGCTGTAATTTTCATTTTGTTAGTGCACATTGTCGTTGCATTTTTATTGTCATTGCATTTTAATGATAGTGTATTAGGGACAATACAAACTTTAAGTTTGGGGGAATGCATATAGGGTTTGGAAATACACCCACATTTCAAGATTTTTTTTTTAGTTTAATGAAGCATGCAAGGTTTATTTGAGTTTAATGCAAATTTGTTTGAAAATTTTTGTTACATTCGATGCTTAATTCTTGAATCATGTAAATTATCGATGAATGAGTTGGATAAATTTGACTAAATGTTGTATCTTCAATTCTTTGATGAATGATTTAGGTTGCATTAGTAATGGATGACTAATAGCATTCTTTCAATCTTGATTGAATCTGCCTTTTACAGCTGCTTATATATATAGTTATGAATAAGAGCCACTTTGAAGTGGGTGTGTTGTGAAATGTTAAAGAGGGAACAATGCAATGCAAGCGTTAGAAAAATGAATCTGGCTAAAGGCTATCATTGCATGAGTGTGTGTCAGCACAATTACGTACTCCCTATGGGTTTGTTGCACTCCATCATTACTTCTTAGGAACAACTACCTATGGGTTTGTTGCACTCCATCATTACTCCTGAGGAATAAGGGTACAGTAATACAACGATATCCCTTATTCACACAAAAAAATGGGAGACATATATTGTACAATAAATGCTGTATTGGAAGATAGAATTTAGGATTTAAAACATGATGCTGGTTTTGATGAAGTTGCAATCTTATTAATTCATACTTATGTATTATCGATGCAATATATTGTCATTTTAATGTGACTCATTCATTGGGATTTTAGGTGATTCACATTGCTAGAATGATCATTTGCCTTAGTGAATTCTTGTGTAGCCTTGCCAGTTTAAATTTTACTTGAGGAAAAGTTAAAACTCAAGTTCTAGGGTGTGATAGTGCTAGAAAGAACATATGTTTTCTCATTCCTTATTGGTTAATTTGTCCTCATTTAGTTATCTTTAGCACATATTTTAGCACTTTCAGTCCAGTATATTACATTTTATAACTCAATGGACCTTATCCTATTTATCCTTTATTTTGTCATGTTTTGGTACCAATGTCGCTGCATGAGTATTTTCAGATTGCGCCCAGAATTGTCGCCGCACCTGGCAGCTGTTGTAACACCCCTTACCCGAGACTGTTCCCAGAGTCGAGCACGAGGCGTTAACTGACTTAACTTACTAATTCGAGGCATAAAATTTTCTTTTAAAATTAATTCACTCACATTCAATCAATATATCCCTAAAAAAGACCCTCGAGACCCTAAAACATGCAATAAAACGGTTCGGGTTCAAACCGGGAACATTAAAAATTTTCCAAATACTTAAAATAAATCAAAATAATTTATTTCACTATTTATGATAAAACTGTTCACCAATGTAACAGTCACTAATTTAATTATAACTCAAGTTACGAAACTCAAAATTTAGATCTGTAAATTTTCCCCAAAACTAAACTCATATATCTTCTTGCCATAAAATTTTTAGAATTTTTGGTTTAGCCAAATAGTATATTTTATTCATTAAATTCTCCCCTATTTCACTCCTTGATAGTTCTAACCCCTCTTCACTAAAATTAATTATCTCATTGTACAAGCTTCATATGGTGCTTTCACTTATTTCTATTGAAACTAGACTCACTAAGGAATCTAAACATATAAATTATGACTCTTAATTCTTTCTGTACAATTTTTAATGATTTTCGAAAGTCAGAATAGGGGACTTCAAAAACCATTTTGACCTTGTCTCACTAAAATTAAAATATCTCATAATATAAAATTTCTTTGCCTACACCATTTCTTTCATGTGAAAATAGACTCGATAAGATTTAATTCTATATCTTATTCACTCTCTAATTCTATTTCTACTATCCTTGGTGATTTTTCAAAATCACGTCAATGTTGCTGTCCAAAAACTGTTCCATTGCAAATTTTTACTCTTTAATAACTTCTTTGTGTTAACTATCATTTAGGCATACATAACACCAAAACATGTTCTTAAATAGCCATTTCAATAGCTAATCATTATTGAGCATTTACATGCTATTCATTAGCCATATCATAAGGACACACACACAAAATGACTAAGTCCCTATACATGCCATAACTTAAAACATTTCAAACCACAAAATGCTAAGAGGATCTGTTGATAGTGTGAAACGATCTCCGATGCCCTTACAATCCCTGAATTGGCTTGAAACAACTATTAAAAAAAGGAAAATAAAGCGGTAAGCATAAAGCTTAGTAAGTTTACAAGTAACTAAATAAAAACATTTGTCATAAATAATTCTACTCATCAGGTCTCACTAAGTATCATGATATTTACTTTCTTCTTTATTTGCTCTCTTACTTTTTTACTTACTTGCTTACTTGAATAACTCATGATTATAACATACTCCTCCCTTGCTGAAATTTCTTTCTCAACTGATAACTGAGAGATTCTTAACCCTTATAACTCACCTAAATCTATTACCTGAACTTTTATGTAACATAGTCTGTTTACTAACTCGTTGAACCACTTGCAATACTAAGGATACTCGGGTCTCTTATCTGATAATAACATGCCAAAGCCATGTCCCAGACATGGTCTTACATGGGATGTTTCCTGAACTACCAATGCCCACTACACCAAAACAAGCTTTTAGCGGCGCTTTTAGTGGCGTTTGGATAAAAAATGCCGTTAAAAATCAAGCATTAGCGGCGCTTTTAAAAAAATGCCACTAAAGATCGAGTATTAGCAGCGCTTTTTAAAAAACGCCGCTAAAAATTAGCATTAGCGGCGTTTTCCAAAAAGCGCCGCAAAAAACCTAAGTCCAACGACGTCGTTTTCTGAGTTTTTGAGGCATTAGCGGCATTTTCGAAAAAACGCCGCTAATGCTCAGGCCTTTAGCGGCGTTTTTAAGGAAGCGCCGCTAATGATCAGATTTATCATATTAAATAATTTTTTGAGTTTTTTTAAAGTTTTTTGGGTACATTACTGAGTGTTTTTTAATTTACATATTAAATAATTTTTTTAATATAATTGTAAAAGAGATTTATCACTATAGTTTAAGGTTTTTGGTTTAGGGTATATGGATTAGAGTTTAAGGTATAGGGGTTACTATTTTAAGGTTTTTGCAGATTTTTGTTAGTGGTTTGGATCCTAGTGTTTCTGGATATTTTGTTTTTGGTGGTTAGAGATTTTTGTTGCTTGATAGAAATGTGTTTAACTCTGGACATTTTGTTTGTTGAAAAACGTCGTAAAAAACATTTTATCTGTTTTAACTAGTTTATTTATGTTAATTAAAATACAATTTAATTTTAATTGAATATTTAAATTATTCGAAAAAAATGACAAGTAGAAAAAAATTAAAAGTAAAAACATAGAAAAATATTTGTTAAAAATGAAAAAAATTAAAATACTATTACTTAAAATAATTTTAAAGTTTTTTGAGTACATGACTGATTATTTTTAATTTATATATTAAATAATTTCTTATATAATCATAAAAGAAATAGTATTAATTTTAAAATATTGAATTAATTATCATTATAGTTTAGGGTTTAAGATTTAGGAGTTACTATTCTAAGGTAATTTAGGGATTATGTGTTTAGGGATTATGGATTATGTGGTTTAAGGGTTAGGGTTTAAGATTAGGGAGTTACTATTTCTTATATTAGTGAATACAATAATTGGAAAGAAAATACATTTTGTAATATTTATTTGCAGATCTTATAAGCAAGGTTGAGAAGTGTCCTGTAGGAGTATAGTAAAATATTTAATAAAAAAATATATGTCCATTTTTTAATGTTACTTGTGGAATAAAAAAGATAATCTATTAGTGTACCAAACACTCACTTATTTTTTAATTTTTAAAAACAAAAAATAATATTTCTAAGAATGTCATTAGGTTAAATTTAAGGTCAAAACAAGAGCGGTGATACAAGGTCTTCAAATAGTATGGGAGAACAAATATAGAAAGCTTGCGTGCTTCTAGTAGAATCCATTTTAACCGATTTAACGACCAATAGCAAATTGGGCGAGTTATGCTTAATACTTAGTTTGCTCAAGCGAGGCTGAAAAGTAAGATTTCATCACGTTTCGAGATATCAAAATAAAATTGTCGATCATATGGCCAAAATAGCTTCAAGTGGATTGGGTAACATACAACTATTTGGAGAGCCTCTAGATTCAGTATGAAATATACTGATAGTTGAGCGTAATATTGTTTCTTTACGTTGCTAGTACTTTAAAAATGTAATCAATTTGTACTGTTGTAATTGCATTAAATGATTTTAAGGTTTGGGATTATGTGTTTAGGGATTATGGATTATGGTTTATGGTTTAAGGGTTGGGGTTTAAGGTTCAGGGGTTAGGGGTTAGAGGTTAGGAGTTATGGGGTTTAAGGTTTGTAAAGCTAGAAAGGTATTATATGGAGTTCAATAATCGCGCTCGGTGTCGAATTGGCTGTTGAAATGTTAATGCTGTAAGTTGAACGCTTTAAAGTCACATTATGTGTGTGTGCCTTTGTATATCATGATCTATATCTGACAGATTGGGAAGGGAAGGTAAATGAGTCAAATTTAAATAATAGATTTTAAAAAATTGATAAATAAATAAATTAATGTATCAGATTGATATGGATAGGAATTGAATAATATAAAATCATGATTAACGTCTCAATCTTTAATAGAAATTTGATATGTGAGAGATTAATTGCTTACATTGCATAATTCTAACTTAATAATTAATTACAGCCATTTAATCATTTTTTCTTATTAAAATATATGATATTTATTTTGAGAGTACTTGATTTTTTAAAAAATTCAATTTATAAAAAAAATAATAAATGTTTTATAAAATCACTTAACTAATAATTTTTAACAGATTTAAAATGAAATTATTTTTTGCGGCATTTTTACAAAAAACGCTGCAAAAGGTAAGCAATAGCGGCGTTTTTATAAAAAACGCCACAAAAAAATTACTTTAAAATAATTTTTAGCTGACAAAATAAAAAATATTAAGCATAACAAAACGGCATCGTTTTGGACAAAATAAAATGATTTTTTACGGCGTTTTTTAAGAAAACGCATAAAAAGTGAACAATAGCGGCGTTTTTTATGAAAACGCCACAAGAGATATTCAAATTCCCGCTCACTCCAAAAAAAAAAATTTTTGGTTACCCGCTCCTTACTCCCTCTTCTTCTCATGTACTTAATTCTTTTCGCCTTTTAATCTCAAAATTCCATGAGTTCTTTGCCCCAACATCTCGTCATACCGTTCAAATCCCTAAACCTTTTCTTTTTCTCTCCATGATTTTATATATATATATATATATATATATACATATATGCATATAACAAATGATTCATTGATTTGGGGTTTTGTTTCTCTCTGAATCAGGACAAAAGGGTTTTCCGATCTATACAAATAGACCACAGGGATTGATCTATGGAATTCCTTTTTCAGCAGTGTATTTTCTTTTTCCTTTTTCAGTTTTGTTCGATTTTTTTTACTTATTTTCTATCTCTCTCCACTGTTTCGAAGCCAGCTTCTCTTTTGTCAAAGCCATCGGAGCTTGGTAATTGTTCTCAGCTTCAAGTGATTCAGCTTCGTTCGAATCGATTGCTCGGTAATGTAACGGCAGATTTCTCTCGGTTGTCTTGTTTAAAAGAGCTTGGTTTGGTTTCTAACAAGTTAAATGGTGAAATCCCAGAAGAAATCGCCTTTTAGATGGAAATCGCCTTACAGGTAACATACCAGATTCATTTTCAAACATGTCTAATTTGAAGTACTTGAATTTATCTAGAAATAATCTTGAAGGTGAGATTCCAAGTGGATTAGGTTCTTTATTCAATGATAGTTCTGTATTTTCAATGAATGAAAATTTATGTGATAAGCCATTGAATAATGACTATAAAAATGTGAGAAAAAAGAAACAGAGGAAGCTGATTTTGTTGATTGCTATGGTCGTTGGTGGTATTGGGCTATTTGTCGTGTTTTGTTGCGGTTACATTTACAGTCTTCTACGGTGGTTGAAGAGGTGGATGACCGGAGAGAAGAAGCGGAGTACGGGTAGTGCTAGTTCGGGAGCAGATCAAAGTCGTGGAAGTTCAACTTCTTTTCGTTGAAGTTCAACTTCGCTGACTCAGGTACAATTTTAACTTTACTTTTTGTTCAAATTTTCGTTTTACAATTTTTTAATATTTTCTAATGTTAAAGTATGCTGATATATTGCAGTAAACTTTGAGAATATTAGACCTCCTGTAATGGAAGGCTTAGATACATTAATCATGGTATGTGGCTTCTTACTTTTACCTTCTTAAACTCTATGTTCCATATGCTTAGCGTCTGGAATTTCTTATCATTTTGCTTGATTTATTCAGAGAAAGAAACAATCTTCAAAGTCCAGTAGCCTTGAAAGCAATGGTATGACTTTCTTGTTGTAACCTTTGATGATTAGTTTACTCCGATTTCACTATCATATGTTATTTTTACAAGTTGGGGCTTGCAGGTAGTTCTTCAAATCAAACATCACCTGCATCTCAATGGTTTTCTTCAAAATCATCAAAGAAGGTTTGTTTTGTCATTTTATAGTTGATCTTCCTTTGCTGCTGATGCTCTTGTTACTACCATTTTAATCAAACAACCTTCATTAAACATTTGCTTAAGACTAGTTATCTAGGCAAGTGATCCTCTCCCTCTCACTCTCACTCAAACAAATCACTAATTTAGAAGCCCCCCTCCTTTTTCATTCATATATTTTTGTTATCATTTTCAGGAGCTCACATTGGACCTAAACCAATGACCAACAGATTTGTTGTTGTTATGGTAATTCCGAATTGTTGTTCTGCAGATCTAGCTTGGAGGGTTTCCATTACTTGGTGGTTTTAAAATCAATTATGGAAATTGAATCTTAATTTTCTGTATACTGTCTATACTGCTTTGTTTGTTATCATTTGATGTTTGTTGTAATTGTGGAATTTTGTTTTGATCTCGTGTGTTATGCACATACTCTCTTTCCCTTTATGCAGTCGGGAACTGATGAAAGAAGTGTTCCAGGGAACACTATTGCTGTCCAGGCAGACATGCCATTCAGTGGCCTCACTACTTTCGGAACTGCATTTTTGTCGAAGTTTGGGTGTTCTCAAATGCCACATCCAGTTAGTTAATTGTTCAATTCTAGTTTGCTGCGATAGTTAATTTTTCTGCTTATATAGAATTTAATACCTTCTTTTCCTTTGAATTTCCGATCCCTTCAGAGTTCTGAAAAATATTCAGGTACTTCGGTATTTTTCAATTTTGCATTTTATTTCCTCCAATCTTTGAATTTAGTTCCAATTTATCGTCATTTATTTGCTGAATTAACTTGTAAAATAATTGTTAGCACCTAGGGTTTTTTTTATGTAGGGTTGTTTTTAATTTTAGTTGGAGAATATATTGTGGTTTGATTGTTTGTTAGGTTTTGATATTCATAGGGTTTTTAATTCGAATTTCTAGCTTAAGTAAGGACCTCATTTCTTTTTCCTCAAATTAATTAAATTTAATGGTTAGTATTTGTAAAATTTAATGTAATGTAAAATTTTTGGCATGTTATTAATTGTAAAATA
This sequence comes from Gossypium turneri, assembly GCA_008044935.1. Taxonomy (NCBI): domain Eukaryota; kingdom Viridiplantae; phylum Streptophyta; class Magnoliopsida; order Malvales; family Malvaceae; genus Gossypium; species Gossypium turneri. The sequence continues at coordinate 19,241,670 of CP032572.1, read as the reverse complement.
TTTGGTCTTTGGGGTTTTTCATTGTTACTGCAATTATATAATTGGTTTCAGCATGTTATATAATTGGTTTTTCATTGTAAAATTTTTGACATATATGTTTCAGCAAGTAAATATTTAGGGATGGGATACTTGTATTTTAAGCCTGAAAAGTCATTAATAGGTTGAATAAATACTGCTTATAATTTTTGTTCAATTTTTTCTTGAATTTTGGTGAACTCCATTTTTTTAAATCACATGATCTCAAATTTCAATTTCTTTTAACATTTATTGGAAGAATAATGTGGTCTCATTTGATTGTTTCTTCTACCTGGTTCTTACTTCTACTCGTATTTCTTTTTGGATGAATAAATTTATTTGTTTAATCCTCATCATCCTGTACAATATCATGCTTGCAAGTTTCTGCTTTCCTCCTTATTGCAGATTTACTATCCTGTTATCCCTCTGTTGTTCTTGATGTGGACATTTTGCTGTTTATTCATGCTTACATGATAGGAGCAAATGGTTTGGAGAACTCGTAATCCTCTGTCACTCCTAAACCAGTTGTTTAAATTATTTTCATAGCCTACTTTGATTGCTGTTATTTGAGGGAAAATTAGTTTACATTCTTTAAGCTGATCTTAAACTGCTTCCTACATTATTTCAGCCTTAGGAAGAAAGTTTGCGGGATGGACATGAGTTTGGAAAACTTGTTCTGTTTTAGAACTTGGATCCAGCTTACTCTTCAGCAGAAGTGGAGGTAATATTTATTATGAATCACAATTAGGTTGTGTTTGAAGCATTTTGTATTTACACGCATAAATTTCTGTTTTCTTTCACTTCCTCTCCCTACATGTGTGGTTTGTACCTTTTATCTTTCTTATGAATAATGCATGTTTATATTGCAGGATATAGTTTGGAATGCCTTCAATGAAAGCTTGCAGAGAAAAGATGGTGCAGCAGGCTGCATTTTATTTTTTATTACCTTGCAATGCGTATAGTCATAGGCAAGTTCAACTAGTCAGTGTGTTTCCCATATGTATTATTTATTTTAGTTTTGATTCTAAATTTTTATTTTTACTTTAATATTTACGACAACTTCAATTCTATCTTTTGGATTTTAATTGTGTTATTAATTTATTATTTTAAATTTTAAAACTAAATTCATTAATTTTTATATTTAGTTTTAAAGTTAAAATTTTCAAAAAAATTTAATTTAAATAATATTTTTTATTTATCCTTAAAAAGTATATTTAAAGTTCAAATTTAAAAAATAAAACATAATATAATATTTATCATAAAAATAAATATTATTTGATTAAAATAAATTTTTTTAAAGATTATGTTTTTAGCGGCGTTTTTGCTAGAAGCGTCGCTAAAGGTCATGGTCTATAGTGGCGTTTGTGATAAAAGCGCCGCTAAAGGTCTTGGTCTTTAGTGGCATTTGTGGGAGAAGCGCCGTTAAAGGTCTTGGTCTTTAGCGGCGTTTGTGGGGAAACCGCCGCTAAAGGTTGTGGTCTTTAGCGGCGTTTGTGAGAAAAGCGCAGCTAAAGGTCTTGGTCTTTAGCGGCGTTTGTGAGGAAAGCGCCGCTAAAGGTCGTGGTCTTTAGTGGCGTTTGTTTCTAAAAACGCCGCTAAAGTTAGCGACGCGTTCTTTGGAGGTAATTTTTTCGGCGCTTCTCAAAGCGCCGCAAATACTTTTAGCGACGCTAAAAAATGCCGCGAAAGGCCTAAAAAAGCGCCGCTAAAAGCCTGTTTTGGTGTAGTGGCCATATCTTGGATATGGTCTTCCATGGGAATTCTCATATCTATGCCCAAGCCATGTCCCAGACATGGTCTTACGGGGGACCTCTCATCTTGGTGCCAACGCCATGTCCCAGACAGGGTCTTACGTGGGACCTCTCATGACTTCAATAATGCCAATGCCATGTCCCAGACATGGTCTTACATGGGATCTCATTCCCTTAATGTCATGACATTTGTATCCGATACATTCCTAATGTTTCAATGAGACTTTTTAACACTGATTCTCCATCATTTCATACTTGAGTCAATATTAAATAATTTCATGAGATAAGTACATAATTGTTGGAAAAGAAGAACATTAATAATAATTCCTGAAATATTGCATTTATTTACCGTAAACTTACCTCGGTACAAAATACGATCAAATCTAGCAACTTAGTCCTCAACCTTTTTCTTTCCCCGATCTAACTTCGGATTTCGTTCCTCTTGATCTATAATAGAAAGTTTAGCTTATTTAATACTCAAATTCATCAAAACAATCCTTGACTTGAACTTTGGAAAAATTATGATTTTGCCCCTAAACTTTTTCATATTTACACTTTTTCCCAAAGCTCAGAAATTAAATTTCATTCCTTATTCTTATGTTTTATGACATGCTGAAAATCTCTCCCTTCTATGGCAACATCAAATTCCCACTCTAACATATACTTATGAACATTAGGTATTTTTATCGATTATGTCGTTTTACTCGTTTTCACTTAATATCGCCTAGCAAAAGTTGTTTAACATAATTTCAAGCTTTATAATCTACCATAAAACATCAAAATAAAAACATTTCACCTATGGGTATTTTTCCAAATATGAACCCTAACATGAATTAATGATAGAATAAGCTAAACCGAGCTACGAGGACTTCAAAAACGTAAAAAGACATTAAAAACGGGGCTTGGATGCACTTACTATGAGCTTGAGAAAGTGAAGAAACCCTAGCTATGGTTTCCCCTTGTAAAATTCAGCCATAGCTTGAAGATGAGCACATTCTGCCATCATTTTCTCTTTTAATTCTTTTTATTACCAAATGACTAGAATGCCCTTCATTAAAACTTTAGTTATTTTTATCTATGCATACCCATTTTTGTCCATGAAAATCTAATGGTCTAATTACCATTTAAGGACCTTTACTTCAGTTATGCACTTCAATTAAATCCTTTATCATCTAAAACTTATATTTACCCACTTTTGCAATTAAACCCTAATATGCAATTCAGACATGCAATCGCTGAAATTTCTTATCAGTATTCTAACTCATGCATCCAATCAATCGGTAAATCATAAAAATTAATCACAATAAACTTTTATATCTCAGATTCATGGTTTCACAACCACTATTCTATTTAGGCCCTATTTTGAGAAGTTACATTTCTCCCCCTTTAGGGATTTTCATCCCCGAAAATCTTACCTTTGAAGAGATTTGGGTACTATTTTTACATAGCCTCTTCGAGATCCCATGTAGCTTCGTCTACCCCATGCCTATTCCACAATACTTTCACAAGTGCAATACTTTTGTTCCTTAGTTTCTTGACCTCTCGAGCTAGAATCTTTATCGGTTCTTCACCGTAAGTCATATCCGGCTGAATCTCAACCTCTGTTTAAGAAATCACATGTGACGGATCTGAACGGTAATGGCGTAACATAGTCACATGGAATACATTATGAATCTTTTCTAACTCAGTCGGTAAAGCTAATCGATATGCTAAGGGCCCAACTCTTTCAGTCACCTTGAACGGTCCAGTAAAACATGGACTTAATCTGCTTTTCTTGCCAAATCTGAGAATTTTCTTCCACAGAGATACTTTCAAAAATACCATGTCACCAACCTGAAACTCAATATATTTTCTTTTCAAATCTGCATAGGATTTCTATCTATCTGAAGCTGCTTTCAAGCAATCTCTAATGACTTTTACTTTCTCTTCTGTTTCTTTGACTAGATTAACCCCGAAATCTAATTTTCCTTAAGCTCCGTCCAATACAAAGGCATATGACACTTATGTCCATACAAAGCTTCATAAGGTGCCATCTTCAATGTCGACTGATAACTATTATTATAGGCAACTCTACCAATGGCAAATATTTCTCCCAACTACCTTGAAATTCTAAAACACAACATTTGAGCATATCCTCAAGTATCTGAATAACTCTCTCTGATTGACCATCGGCCTGAGGATGGAAAGCTGTACTAAAACTCAACTCTGTGCCCAAAGCTTCCTACAATTTCTTCCAAAACCGTGAAGTAAATCTCGGATCTCTATCTGAGATAATCAATAACGGTACTACATGTAATCTGACTATTTCTAAAATATACAACTTGGCTAACTTGTCAAGTGAATAATCCATAGGAACTGGGATAAAATGAGCCGACTTCGTTAGCTTATCAATCACAACCCATACTATATCTTTCTTTCTCGGTGTCAACGGTAACTCTGTCACAAAATCCATGGTAACTCGGTCCCATTTCCACTCAGGAACTAACACAGGCTGTAATAAACCTAAAGGTACCTGATGTTTGACCTTTACCTGCTGACAAATCAAGCATCTAGAAACAAATTCTAAAATATCTCATTTCATTCCTCCCCACCAGTACATTTTCTTCAAATCATTATACATCTTTGTACTACCTGGGTGAATAGACAAAGAACTGCTATGTGCTTCCTACAAGATCTTTCAAATAAGCTCATCATTATTCGGTACACATATTTGATTTTTGAACATCAAACAACCATTAGAACCGATCTAAAAATCAGACTCTACACCTGACTCGAACTAAGCTCTTTTAGCTTGCAACTCACTGTCATCTTTCTGAGCTTTACAAATTTCTTCAAGAAACATTGGTTTAGCTCTCAACTCAACTAAAATAGAACCATCATTTGATAAAGCCAAACTAGTATTCAAAGCTCTCAATGTAAATAAAGACTTTATACTCAAAGCATCAGCAACAACGTTTGCCTTACCCGAGTGATAGTCGATCACTAGCTCATAATCTTTAATCAACTTTAGCCATCTTCTTTGCCTCAAGTTTAAATATTTCTGAGTCATCAAGTATTTCAAACTTTTATGCTTAGTGAATATTCGCATTTCTCACCGTACAAGTGATGTCTCCAGATCTTCAATGCAAATACAATGGCAGCTAGCTCTTAATCGTGCATCGGGTAGTTTTTCTCATGTGGCTTTAACTATCTGGAAGCATATGCTATTACTGTACCTTCTTGCATAAGTACACAACCCAAGCAATTCAAGTATGCATCACTGTAAATCAAAAATTCTTTACCCGGTTCTGGCTGTACTAAAACAGGGGCTTCAGTCAATAATGCCTTTAACTAGTCAATATTTTGCTGACACTTCTCAATCCATTCAAACTTGACATCTTTCTGTAACAACCTTGTTAACGGGGTAGCTATCATGGAAAATCCCTTTACAAATCGTCTGTAATAACCAGCTAATCCAAGAAAACTTCTAACCTTGACACATTTCTAGGTGGTTTCCACTAAATAATTGTTAAAATTTTACTCGGATCAACTTTAATACCATCAAAATCTATAAAATTATTCTCAAATGTTCGGTATGTTCAATCTCATCAGAAGAATAAATCAGAACATCATCAATAAACACAACTACAAACTTGTCCAAGTACGGTCGAAAGAATTGGTTCATTAAATCCATGAATATAGCAGGAGCATTAGTCAAGCAAAATGACATCACAAGAAACTCATAGTGACCATACCTAGTCTGAAAAGCAGTCTTCGGAACATCTGACTCTTCAACCCGCAACTGATAGTAACCGGATCTCAAATCTATTTTGGAGAACACAGTGGCTCCCTTCAATTGGTCAAATAGATCATCAATTCTAGGTAGTGGATATTTATTATTTATTGTTACTTTGTTAAGTTGCCGATAATCTATACACAACCTCATCGATCCATCCTTCTTTTTCACAAAAAGCACTAGTGCGCCCCACGGAGAACAACTGGGCCTTGCAAAACCTTTATCACTTAATTTCTGCAACTGAGCTTTCAATTCTTTCAATTCCAATGGGGCCATTTTATAAGGAGCAATAGAAATGGGAGTGGTACTGGAACCAACTCAATACCAAACTCACTGAGATGACGTCTACCACATTGAGCACACTTTGATTTAGGTGGTCGAGTACTACCCACACATTGAGCTCTTGAACCCACAAATCTTCTACCTCTATTTCAGCTAGGATATCCGGCTGAAAACTTTGATCTAATAGATAACTCTCTAGGCCTCTTAGACGTAGACTGAAATGATCTGCTCATTTGCCTTTTCTTCGTGTCTTGAACCTTAATTTCAGCTTTGCCCTTTTCTTTTTCTCTTAACAACTCCTCTGCCTTACAAGCTCTTTCAACTAGAACAACAAACTTTTTTATCTTTAGAACACCAACTGACAGTCGGATATCATCATTGAGCCCACCCTCAAATCTTTTGCACATGATAGCCTCTGTAGATACACAATCTCGAACATAATTGCCGAGTTTAAGAAATTTACGTTCATATTCGGTTACAGTCTTCCTACCCTAATTCAAGAAACTCTTTTCTTTTATAGTCAATAAACCTTTGACTGATATACTTTTTACGGAACTCCTCCTGAAAGATGTCCCAAGTAACTCTATCGCTCGGTACAACTGACACAAGAGTCTTCCACCAAGAATAGGCCGAATCTCTAAGGAGTGAGACAACACACTTCATGCATTCCTCAAGTGTATAGGATAACTTATCAGAGAGTGATAGTATTCTCGAGTCAAAATTCTGCTCTCTCTGCATCATCATCTTTAGTAGCCCGAAACTCTTCAGCCCTTTATTTTCTGATCTTTTCAACTGGTGGCCTTTCACTTATAACTGTACCTGTGATTGAGGGACCTACATGGGGGATTGAAGAATCATGAAGTGGTAGGGGTTTAATAGCCAGATTCGTACGAACGAACTCGGTAAACCATTCATTCATAACTTGGAAGAAGGCTTCTCGAGCCTATCCTCCCTGACTAACTATAACGGGCCTTTCACTACTATCTGGTGGCACCGTCTCTTCTACAGGAGCGGGCGCATTACTTTTTACATCATCTGCACCAGCTCGTTCTGAATCAATAACTATAAAAGAAAAACATTTTAAAATCGTTAGGAGTCATCACACTATCAAAATACGAGTATGGTATGTATAGCTAGACTCTTATTCATACTGAATATTTCGAGAACCGACTAAACCCTCACTTTGATACCAATAAATGTAACAGCCCTTACTCGAGACCGTTGCCGGAGTTGAGCACGAGGCGTTAACTGACTTAACTTACTAATTCGGAGCATAAAAATTTGCTATTAAATTAATTCGCTGACATTCAATCAATATATGCCTAAAATGGACCCTCAAGACCCTCAAACATGCAACGAAAATGGTTCAGGTTCAAACCAGGAATATTAAAAATTTTCCAAATACTTAAAATAAATCAAAATAATTTATTTCACTATTTACGATAAAACTGTCCACCTACGTAACAGTCACTAATTTAATTATAACTCGAGTTACCAAACTCAAAATTTAGATCCATAAATTTTCCTTGAAACTAGCCTTATATATCTTCTTACCATAAAATTTTCAGAATTTTTGGTTTAGCCAAATAGTACAGTTTATTCATTAAATTCTCCCCTATTTCACTCCTCGATAGTTCTAACCCCTCTTCACTAAACATTAATTATCTCATTATACAGGCTTCATATGGTGCTTCTGCTTGTTTCTATTGAGAATAGACTCACTAAGGAATCTAGAAATATAAATTATGACTCTTAATTTTTTCTGTACAATTTTTAATGATTTTCTAAATTTAAAATAGGGGACTTCAAAAACCATTCTGACCTTATCTCACTAAAATTCAAATATCTCATAATATAAAATTCCTTTGCCTACATCATTTCTTTCATGTGAGAATAGACTCGATAAGATTTAATTCTATATCTCACTCACTCTCTAATTTCATTTCTACTCTCCTTTGTGATTTTTCAAAATCACATCAATGCTGCTGTCCAAGAACTGTTCCATTGCAAATTTTTACTCTTTTATAACTTCTTTGTGTTAAGTATCATTTAAGGATACATAACACCAAAACATGTTCTTAAATAGCCATTTCAATAGCTAATAATTATCGAGCATTTACAAGCTATTCATTAGCCATATCATAAGGACACACACACAACGACTAAGTCCCTATACATGCCATAACTTAAAACATTTCAAACCACAAAATATTGAGAGGATCTGTTGATAGTGTGAAATGATCTCTGACACCCTTACGATCCCTGAATTGGCTTGACAATACTATAAAAAAAAAGAAAAAAAGGGGTAAGCATAAAGCTTAGTAAGTTCACAAGTAAATAAATAACAACATTTATCATAAATAATTATACTCATAAGTTACCACCAAGTATCATGATCTTTACTTTCTTCTTTACTTACTCTCTTACTTGTTTACTTACTTGCTTACTTGCATAACCTATGATTATAACTTACTCCTCCCTTGCTGAAATTTCTTTCTCAACTATTAACTGAGGTATTCTTAACCCTTATAACTCACCTGAATCTATTACCTGAACTTTCATGTAACATAGTCTGTTTACTAGCCCGTTGAATCACTTGGAATACTAAGGATACTCGGGTCTCTTATCTGATAATAACATGCCAAAGCCATGTACCAGATATGGTCTTACATGAGATGTTTCCTATACTTCCAATTCCATATCCAAGATACGGTCTTACTTGGAAGTTCTCATATCGGTGCCCATACCATGTCCCAAACATGGTCTTACGGGGACCTCTCATTTCGGTGCCAACGCGATGTCCCAGTAATGGTCTTACGTGGGACCTCTGTAACATCCTGATTTTGGGCCTAGTCAGAACAGTGGTTTTGGGACCACAAATCTAATGAGGAAAAAAATTATTTTATTATATTTTTATGGTCTACAATTTCACAAAATGATTTTGTGACAAATTCGTTCGAACATTTCGACGTTTGGGTACTCAATTTAGTCAAAAGAACTAAATTGTAAAAAGTGCAAAAGTTGAGTTCTACATGTTAAAGGTGTCCAATTGTTATGAACTTTTAAACTGGAGGTCTTTATATGGTAATTAGACCATTGGTTAAGTTGGTCGACAAAAATGGACATGGTTAGGCATGTTTCCAAAGTTTTTCATTAAGGGCATTTTGGTTATTTAGTTATTAAAATGAATTAAAAACAAAATTAAAAGCCAATTTTTGTCCATTTTCAACCCCATGGCCGAATTTCACAAGGGGAAACTATGACTAGGGTTTTCAAGCTTCCAAGCTCGATTGTAAGTCTGTTTTAGCCCCGTTTTTTATATTCTTTACGTTTTTAGAGTCTCGGTAACTTGATTCAGCTTATTCTAGCAATAATTCAACCTAGGGTTCATATTTGGAAAAAATACCCATAGGTGAAATGTGTTTATTTTGATGTTTTATGGTAGAATATGAAGCTTGAAATTATGTTAAACAACTTTTCCTAAGTGATTTTAAGTGAAAACGAGTAAAACGACATAATCGGTAAAAATAGCTAATGTTCATAAGTAAGTGTTAGAGTGGGAATTTGATGTTACCATAGAAGGAAAAAATGTTCAGCATGTCATAAAACATAAGAATAAGGGTTGAAGTTTCACTTCCGAGCATTGGGACAAAACTGTAAATATGCAAAAGTTTAGGGGAAAAATGTAATTTTGTCAAAGTTTGAGTTAAGGACTTTTTTGATGAATGTGAGTATTAAAAAAGCTAAATTTTCTATTATAGATCAAGAAGGACAGAATTCAGAGTTAGACCGGGGAAAGAAAAAGGTTGAGGACTAAAGTGCTAGATTTGATCATTTTTTGTACCGAGGTAAGTTTACGGTAAATAAATTTAATATTTTGATAGTTATTATTAATGCTGTTATTTTTCAACAATTATATATTTATTTCATGAAAATATCTAATGTTAACTCAAGTATGAGATGACAGAGAATCAGTGTTAAAAGGCCCCGTTGAAACATGAAGAATGTATTGGATACAAATGTCATGACATTTGGGTAAAGAGATCCCATGTAAGACCATGTTTGGGACATGGCATTGGCATCATTGAGATTATGAGAGGTCCCATGTAAGACCATGTCTGGGACATGGTGTTGGCACCGAGATGAGAGGTCCCATGTAAGACCATGTCTGGGACAATGCGTTGGCACTGAGATGAGAGGTCCCATGTAAGACCATGTCTGGGACATGGCGTTGGCACCACTATAAGAGGTCCCTGTAAGACCATGTCTGGGGCATGGCATGGGCACCTATATGAGAATGCTCATGTAAGACCATATTTGGGATATGGCATTGGCAGTACAAGAAACATCCCATGTAAGACTATGTCTGGGACATAGCCTTGGCATGTTATATTCAAACAGGAGACCGAGTATCCTAAGTATTCCAAGTGATTCAACAGGCTAATAAATAGACGATGTTACATGAAAGTTCAGGTAAAAGCCTAATAGACAAGTTCAGGTGAGTTAATAAGATTAAGAGTATCTGAGTTATCAGTTGAGAAAAGAAATTTCAGCAACAAAGGAGTAAGTTAAGCAAGCAAGTAAGTAAATGAGTAAGAGAGTAAGTAAAGAAGAAAGTAAAGATCTTAATGCTTAATAAAAAATTATGAATATAATTGTTTATGATAAATGTTGTTATTTATTTACTTGTAAACTTACTAAGCTTTATGCTTATTTCTTTTATTTCTTTTTCTTTCATATAGTATTATCAAGCATAGTCGGGATCTTGAAAACGTCAGAGAGCGTTCACACTATCAACCACCACAACTTGGTATTTTAAGACGATAAATGTTTTAAGCTATGGCATGTATAGGGACTTGGTCATTTCGATTGTATATTCTTAAGGTATGAGCAAAAGATGATATGTAAATATTTGATGATGAATAGTTATTAAAATGGCAAAGTATGAAGGTGTTTGTTGTTATAAATCTCTAGGTGATAAATTATGCATAGAAATCATGAAAAAGTAAAAATTGGTAGTGAATCAGTTTTGAGACAGAAGTAGTGACGTGATTTTACAAAATCACCAAGGATATTAGAAAATGAATTAGAGGGTTGATGAGATATAGAATTAAATCTTGTTGAGTCTATTTTCATAAAAAATAATGGTGTAGACAAAGGAATTATGTATTCTGAGATATTTGCATTTTAGTTAGACAAGGGCAAAGTGGTTTTTGGAATCCCCTCTTCTAACTTTTGAAAATAATTAAAAATTGTACAAAAATAGTTATGAGTTTTAATTTATATTTCTAGATTCCTTATTGATTCTATTTTCTGTAGAAAGAAGTGAGAACACCATATGGAGTATTTGCAATGAGATAATTGAATTTTAGTGACGTGAGGTCAGGACAGTCGATCAGTCAAATAGGGGAGACTTTAACTAATAAACTGTACTAATTGGGTGAACCAAAAATTCTAAAAACTTTATGGTAAAAATATATATGAGTCTAGTTTCAGGGAAAATTTATGGATCTAAATTTAGAGTTTTGTAGCTTTAGTTATAATTCATTTAGTGACTGCTGTGCAGGTGGACAGCCTTATTATGAACAGTGAAATAACTTTTAAAAGTAAATTTTTATACCCCGAACTTTTAAGTTAAGTCAAGTAATGCCTCATGCTTGACTCCGAAAACGGTCTCTGTTAAGGGGTTTTACATTTTATTGGTATCAGAGCAGGTTTAGTCAGTTCTCGAAATATTCAGTATGAATAAGAGTCTAGCTATACATGCCATACTTATATGTTTTGATAGTGTGACGACTCCTGACGATTTTGAAATGTTTTCTTTTATAGTTATGGATCCCGAACGAGCTGGTACAGATGAAGTAGAGAGTAATGTGCCCGCTCCCGCAGAAGGGACAGTGCCACCAGATGTTAATGCTAGTGAAAGGCCAGTTGCAGTTAGTCAAGGAGGAGGGGCTCAAGAAGCTTTCTTCCATGCTATGAATGAATCGTTTGTCGAGTTTGTTCGTACGAATCTGACTGTTAGATCTCCAGCCCTCATGATTTTTAGATTCCCCATGTAGCTCCCCCAGTTACAGGTACAGGTACAGTTATAAAAGAAAGGCCACTAGTTGATAAGATCAGAAAACAATGGGCTGAAGAATTTCGGGCTGCTAAAGACGATGATGCAGAGAAACTAGAATTTTGGCTCAAGAATACTATCAGAGTTTTTGATGAATTATCTTGTACACCTGAAGAATGCATGAAATGTGTTGTCTCACTTCTCAGAGATTCAGCCTATCATTGGTGGAAGACTCTTGTATCAGTTGTACCGAGTGAGAGGGTTACTTGGGATTTCTTTCAGGAGGAGTTCCATAAAAAGTATATCAGTCAGAGGTTTATTGACCAGAAAAGAAAAGAGTTCCTTGAGTTAAAACAAGGTAAGATGGCTGTAACTGAGATGAATGTGAATTTGTCAGACTCAGCAAGTATGCTCAAGAGTGTGTATCTACAGAAGCTATTATGTGCAAAAGATTTAAGGATGGACTTAATAATGATATCCGATTGTCAGTTGGTGTTCTAGAGATAAAAGAGTTAGTTGTTCTAGTTGAAATAGCTTGTAAAGAAGAGGAGTTGTTAAAAAAAAAAGGGCAAAGTTGAGATTGAGGTTCCAGACACGAAGAAAAGGTAGATGAGCAGATCATTTCAGTCTACATCCAAGAGGCCTAGAGAGTTTTCTTCTAGAATGAATTTTTCAGCCGGGTATCCTAGCCGAAACAGAGGTAGAGGATTTATGGGTTCAAGAGCTCAGACTATTACAGTTGCAAGTGTGGGTAGTACTCGACCATCTAGACCAGAGTGTGCTCAATGTGGTAAACGTCATCTTGGTGAGTACCGAGGAAATGAAAATGTTTGTTTCAGATGTGGTGTACTAGATCATTTTATTCGGGATTGTCCTAAAATAGTTAAAAGAGAAGCAACATTGAGTACAAGATTGGGAAATGCTCCTACTAGAGGCAGATCACAAAGGAACCCGGGAGTTGGAGCAAGTAGCAGGGGTACGTCTAGAGACTCAGCAGCTAGATCAGATGTTAGAGCACCCACAAGAACATATGCTATTCATGCTCAAGAGGAGGTATCCTCCCCTGATGTGATTACGGATACATTTTCTCTCTATGATACTAATGTTATTGCTTTAATTGATCCAGGTTCGACTCATTCCTATGTTTCTATGAGATTGATGCCTAGTATGAACATGCCTATAGAATCCACTGAATTTGTAATTAAAGTATCAAATCCATTAGGCCAGTATGTGTTAGTAGATAAAGTATGTAAAAGTTGCCCTTTGATGATTAGAGGTCACTGTTTTTCGGCCGATCTCATGCTATTGTCGTTTGATGAGTTTGATGTGATTCTTGGTATGGATTGGTTGACTGCCCATGATGTGATAGTGAATTGTGGAAAGAAATACATTGAGTTGAAATGTGAAAATGGTGATATTATCCGGATTGATTCAAATGAGGCAGATGGTTCTCTCTCTATGATTTCTGTTATGTCTGCTCAGAAATGTTTGAGAAAAAGGTGTGAAGATTATCTTGCTTTTGTATTGAACACTAAAGATCTAGAGTTAAAAATTGAATCAGTGCCAGTGGTACGTGAGTATTTAGATGTGTTCCCAGAAGAATTGCCAGGTTTGCCTCCTGTTAGAGAAGTTGAATCTGGTATTGAGTTTGTTCTAGGTACAACTCCCATTTCTATTGCTCCTTATAGAATGGCCCTGTTGGAATTGAAAGAATTGAAAGCTCAGTTGCAGGAATTAACTGATAAAGGTTTTGTAAGGCCTAGTTGTTCTCCGTGGGGTGCACTAGTGCTTTTTGTGAAAAGAAAGATAGTCGATGAGGTTGTGTATAGATTATCGGAAGCTTAACAAAGTAACAATAAAGAATAAATATCCACCGCCTAGAATTGATGATTTGATTGACCAATTGAAAGGAGCCACTATGTTATCCAAGATAGATTTGAGATCCGGTTACTATCAGTTGCGGGTTAAAGAGTTAGATGTTCCGAAGACTGCTTTCCGGACTAGGTATGGTCACTATGAGTTTCTTGTGATGCCATTTGGTTTGACTAATGCTCCTGCCATATTCATGGATTTAATTAACTGAATCTTTCGACTGTACTTGGACAAGTTTGTAGTTGTGTTTATTTATGATATCTGATTTCTTCTCCTAATGAGACTGAACATGCCAAACATTTAAGAACAATTTTATAGATTCTAAGAGATAATCAGTTGTATGCCAAGTTTAGACAAAGTGAGTTCTGGCTTCGAGAAATCAGATTCCTTGGACACATTGTGTCAGGTGATGGTATTAAAGTTGATCCGAGTAAAATTTCAGCAATTGTTGAGTAGAAACCACCCAGAAATGTGTCAGAGGTTAGAAGTTTTCTTGGATTAGCTGGTTATTATAGACAGTTTGTAAAGGGATTTTACATGATAGCGACCTCGTTGCAAGATTGTTGTAGAAAGATGTCAAGTTTGAATGGACTAAAAAGTGTCAGCAGAGTTTTGACTTGTTAAAGGCATTGTTGACAGAAGCTCCTGTTTTGGTATAGCTAGAACTGGGTAAAGAATTTGTGATTGACAGTGATGCATCCTTGAATGAATTGGGTTGTGTACTTATGTAGGAAGGTAAAGTAATAGCATATGCTTCCAGACAGTTAAAGTCACATGAGAAAAACTACACGACACATGATTTAGAACTAGCTGCCATTGTATTTGCGTTGAAAATCTGGAGACATTACTTGTACGATGATAAGTGCCGAATATTCATTTGACAAGTTGGCCAAGTTGTATATTTCAGAGATAGTCAGACTGCATGGAGTACCGTTATTGATTATCTCAGATAAAGATCTGAGATTTACTTCACGATTTTGGAAGAAATTACAGGAAGCTTTGGGCACAAAGTTGAGTTTTAGTACAGCTTTCTATCCTCAGACCGATGGTCAGTCAGAGAGAGTTATTCAGGTACTTGAGGATATGCTCAAATGTTGTGTTTTAGAATTTCAAGGTAGTTTGGAGAAATATTTGCCGTTGGTAGAGTTTGCCTATAATAATAGTTATCAGTCGAGTTTGAAGATGGCACCTTATGAAGCTTTATATGGACGTAAGTGTCGTACACCTTTGTATTGGACAGAGCTTAAGGAAAATTAGATTTACAGGGTTGATCTAGTCAAAGAAACAGAAGAGAAAGTAAAAGTCATTAGAGATTGCTTGAAAGCAGCTTTAGATAGACAGGAATTCTATGCAGATTTGAAAAGAAAAGAGATTGAATTCCAAGTTGGTGATAGGGTATTTTTGAAAGAGTTGGGCCTTTAACATATCGGTTAGCTTTGCCGACTGAGTTAGAGAAGATTCATGATGTGTTTCATGTGTCTATGTTACGTCGTTATCGTTCAGATCCGTAACATTTGATTTCTTAGACAGAGGTTGAGATTCAGCCAAACATGAGTTACGATGAAGAACCGGTAAAGATATTAGCTCGAGAGACCAAACAACTAAGGAACAAAAGTATTGCACTTGTGAAAGCATTATGGAATAAGCATGGGATAGACGCGGACACATGAGAGCCCGAAGAGGCTATGTGAAAATAGTACCCAAATCTCTTCACAGGTAAGATTTTCGGGGACGAAAATCTCTAAAGGGGGAGAAATGTAACATCCTGATTTTAGGCCTAGTCGGAAAATTGGTTTCGGGACCACAAATTCGATGAGGAAAAAATATTATTTTATTATATTTTTATGGTCTACGATTTCACAAAATGATTTCGTTAAAATTTTGTTCGAAAATTTCGACGTTTGGGCACTCAATTTAGTCAAAAGGACTAAATTGTAAAAAGTGCAAAAGTTGATTTCTACATGTTAGAGGTGTCCAATTGTTATGAAATTTTAAATTGGAGGTCCTTATATGGTAGTTAGACCATTGTTTAAATTGGTCGACAAAAATAGACATGGTTAGGCATGTTTCCAAAGTTTTTCATTAAGGGCATTTTGGTAATTTAGTTATTAAAATGAATTAAAAACAAAATGAAAAGCCAATTTTTGTCCATCTTCAACCCCATGGCCGAATTTCACAAGGGGAAACCATGGCTAGGGTTTTTCAAGCTTCCAAGCTCGATTGTAAGTCTGTTCTAGCCCCATTTTTAATGTTCTTTACATTTTTTGAATCCCGGTAACTTGATTTAGCTTATTCTAGCAATAATTTAACCTAGGGTTCATATTTGGAAAAATACCCATAGGTGAAATGTGTTTAATTTAATGTTTTATTGTAGAATATTAAGCTTGAAATTATGTTAAACAACTTTTGCTAACTGATTTTAAGTGAAAATGAGTAAAACGACATAATCGGTAAAAATACCTAATGTTCATAAGTAAGTGTTAGAGTGAGAATTTGATGTTTCCATAGAAGGGAAAAATGTTCAGCATGTCATAAAACATAAGAATAAGGGATGAAGATTAATTTCCGAGCATTGGGACAAAGTGTAAATATGCAAAAGTGTAGGGGCAAAAATGTAATTTTGTCAAAGTTTGAATTAAGGACTGTTTTGATGAATGTGAGTATTAAATAAGCTAAATTTTCTATTATAGATCAAGAAGAACAAAACTCGGAGTTAGACTGGGGAAAGAAAAAGGTTGAGGACTAAAGTGTTAGATTTGATCATTTTTTGTAGTGAGGTAAGTTTACGGTAAATAAATGCAATATTTTGATAATTATTATTAATGCTATTATTTTTCAGAAATTATGTATTTATTTCATGAAAATATCTAATGTTAACTCAAGTATGGGATGGCAGAGAATTAGTGTTAAAAGGCCCCGTTGAAACATGAAGAATGTATTGGATACAAATGTCATGACATTTGGGTAAAGAGATCCCATGTAAGACCATGTTTGGGACATGGCATTGGAATCATTTAGATTATGAGAGGTCCCATGTAAGACCATGTCTGGGACAATGCGTTGGCACCGAGATGAGAGGTCCCACGTAAGAGTATCTCAGTTATCAGTTGAGAAAAGAAATTTTAGCAACAAAGGAGTAAGTTAAGCAAGCAAGTAAGTAAATGAGTAAGAGAGTAAGTAAAGAAGAAAGTAAAGATCTTAATGCTTAATAAAAATTTATGAATATAATTGTTTATGATAAATATTGTTATTTATTTACTTGTAAACTTACTAAGCTTTATGCTTATTTCTTTTATTTCTTTTTCTTTCATATAGTATTATCAAGCATAGTCGAGATCTTGAAGACGTCGGAGAGCGTTCACACTATCAACCACCACAACTCGGTATTTTAAGACGATAAATGTTTTGAGCTATGACATGTATAGGGACTTGGTCATTTCGATTGTATATTATTAAGATATGACCAAAAGATGATATGTAAATATTTGATGATGAATAGTTATTGAAATGGCTAAGTATGAAGGTGTTTGTTGTTATAAATGTCTAGGTGATAAATTATGCATAGAAATCATGAAAAAGTAAAAATTGGTAGTGAATTAGTTTTGAGACAGCAGTAGTGACGTGACTTTGAAAAATCACCAAGGATATTAGAAAATGAATTAGAGGGTGGATGAGAAATATAATTAAAGCTTATTGAGTTTATTTTCATAGAAAAATAGCGGTGTAGACAAAGGAATTCTGTATTCTGAGATATTTGCATTTTAGTTAGACAAGGTCAAAGTGGTTTTTGGAATCCCCTCTTCTGACTTTGGAAAATCATTAAAAATAGTAAAAAAAATATTTATGAGTCTATTTTCTGTATGAACAAGTGAGAACAACATATGAAGTCTGTACAATGAGATAATTGAATTTTAGTGACAAGAGGTCAGGACAGTCGATCAGTGAAACAGGGGAGAATTTAACTAATAAAATGTACTAAATGGCTGAACCAAAAATTCTAAAAACTTTATGATAAAAAGATATATGAGTCTAGTTTCAGGGAAAATTTACGTATCTAAATTTAGAGTTTCGTAGCTCGAGTTATAATTGATTTAGTGACTGCTGCGCAGGTGGACAGCCTTATTATGAACAGTGAAATAACTTTTAAAAGTAAATTTTTATGCCCCGAACTTTTAAGTTAAGTCATGTAATGCCTCATGCTCGACTCCGGCAATGGTCTCGGGTAAGGGGTATTACAACCTCTCATAATCTCAATAATTCCAATGCCATGTCCCAGACATGATCTTACATGGGATCTGATTCCTTTAATGTCATGACATTTGTATCCGATACATTCCTAATGTTTCAACGGGACTTTTTAACACTGATTCTCCATCATTTCATACTTGAGTCAACATTAAATAATTTCATGAAATAAGTACATGATTGTGGAAAATAACAACATTAATAATAATTATTGAAATATTGCATTTATTTACCGTAAACTTACCTCGGTACAAAATACGATCAAATCTAGCAACTTAGTCCTCAACCTTTTTCCTTCCTCGGTCTAACTCCAGATTTCGTTCCTCTTTATCTATAATAGCAAATTTAGCTTATTTAATACTCACATTCATCAAAACAGTCATTGACTCGAACTTTGGCAAAATTACAATTTTGCCCCTAAACTTTTTCATATTTACACTTTTGCCCCAAAGCTAGGAAATTAAACTTCATCCCTTATTCTTATGTTTTATGACATGCTAAACATCTTTCCCATTATGGAAACATCAAATTCCCACTCTAACATATACTTATGAACATTAGGTATTTTTACCGATTATGAAGTTTTACTCGTTTTCACTTAAAATCGCCTAGAAAAAGCTGTTTAACATAATTTCAAGCTTCATATTATTCCATAAAACAACAAAATAAACACATTTCACCTATGAGTATTTTTCCAAATATGAACCCTAATATGAATTAATGGTAGAATAAGCTAAATCGAGCTACGAGGACTTCAAAAATGTAAAAAAAACATTAAAAGCGGGGCTTGGATACACTTATTATGAGCTTGAGAAAGTGAAAAAACCCTAGCTATGATTTCCCCTTGTAAAATTAGGCCATATCTTGAAGATGAGCATATTTTGCCATCATTTTCCCTTTTAATTATTTTTTTACCAAATGACTAAAATGCCATTCATTAAAACTTTAGTTATTTTTATCCATGCATACCCAGTTTTTTCCATGAAAATCTAATGGTCTAATTACCATTTAAGGACCTCTACTTCATTTATGCACTTCAATTAAATCCTTTATCATCTAAAACTCATATTTACCCACTTTTGTAATTAAACCCTAATATGGAATTCAGACATGCAATCATTGAAATTTCTTATCGGTATTCTAACACACGCATCGAATCAATCAGTAAATCTTAAAAATTAATCACAATAAACATTTTTATCTCAGATTCATGGTTTCACAACCACAGTTCCGTTTAGGCCCTATTTTGGGATGTTACAGCTGCTAGATAAGAACAAAAATGTGTACGCTATCCAGTCTGGTATAACTAACTTGCACGTACAGAGGCAGGATGATTCTGATGAAAGGACACCTGGGCTATTTGGGAAGATTATAAAATATTCATGTGAAAAGAGAAAAGAAATAAAAAAGCTTTTTGGAGGGGAGAGTATCTTCGTCAACCTATCTTTTGAAGCATTTTAGTTATGTCGGCTTAAGCTTCCTATGTGTGAACCAATGTGAGAGGAATGCAGATCAGGTCTTGACGAGGAGCCCTGAGTGTAGCACAAGAGGGAGTTGAGAGATCAAGTTAAGATTTTATAGGAATAGTAATCTCCACTTGTTTCTTTTATATTTCTTTTCTAAACATTGGTGGTTACTTTCTATTTCATGTTTGTACGGAAGTATACATGTTTTCTGGGTTAAATGTTTTTTATTTAATCTTTCTTCTACTATTTAATCTTTGGGTTTGAACTTTTTAGCATGGAAGTGTTATTGCGGTCACTGACACTGAAAAGTGCAGCGACAATTCAAGCTAACAAGCATGATAATGGAAGTTGCTTGAGGATTAGAAGAATTTAACCCACTTGTTCTTAATAGTGTTCCATTGCCATCATCAGAAGATGTGGTTAATGTGCATGTTTAAATCTTAGATTAACTATAAAAGTTAAGCTTGGTAAGATATTCATTGCGATTTAATGCATCGACAATCACCTATCCTTTTAAATCTTAGATTTAATGCATCGACAATAACTTGAATATTCACGTTGGGTCCTAGTTTATCATTATATTATATTATTTTATTGTTTTCAAGTTATTGCCTCGACAACTACTCGCACAATTTATCTCATTTCTATCTATTTATTGCACTGACGTTGATAGACAAAAGACAACCATCCTCGTGGGTTCGATATCTTATAGACTCATATATGTCTACTATAGTTGCATCAACAGTGTATGCTTGCACATTATTGCTGTGACGTTAAACAACCTATCACGCAACTAAAGGTTTGCACGTATAATGGCGTCGTAAACATACAAGGGTCTCAACAGAATAGGCTCGTAAGAGGGTAAAAGGTGTACTTTAGAAAAATTAAAAGATTGCATTATGGTATACATGTAAGGAGAAATAGGGAAACATTAGACTTTGTTTATACCGAAAGAAATTTAACAACATGGGTTTAATTCAAGATTTTACAAAATAAAATAAATCGAGCTTAAGAAAAATTGTTCCAATAATATTAGCAACTATAATAAGACTAAGCCCACATAATTAATCCCATCGCCTCTATCCTAGGTTTGCTAGTATCTGTTAAGGAATTAACCTCGCCCAAGTAATCTACTCGCCACTGCCATCCTCGACCTATATACCTACAAAGTAAGAGAGGAGTGGGTGACTTCATTGGGAACTGAGTGAATATTCAAAAAGCATCAGGGTATGCTTAAAATAAGGAGATTAAAACAGAGGGAAACTTAGTCTGAAAATCATTTCATGTGTTGGGTTTGTCGTGAAGATGCAAGACCTAGTTCGCATGTCCTCCTTATAAAAGAACATATAAGTTTGTAAAATAATTTCAAATGTGCTTGATGAAAATCATACTTAAAAAATCAACTTATTCTTGTTCATAGACAGATCTTGTATAGCATGAAACATGCACTTATACTTGTTTTATTAGAACCATTAAAGAACATAGAACATGCTCTCATCACTTGTCAAAACATGTCTTATTTTATCTGTTGGATATGCATATATCCTTATAACACCTAAGAATGACTCAAAGATTCCTTACATGTCCAATAAGTGTAGCATAAGCTAAGCACTCTCCTGTATGCAAACATGTCCCATTGAATAAAGCCTACCTTGACATTCCCTTATCTTGCCACATGGCCCAAGGCCTCAATGCCCAAATTATAGAACTTGTAGGTAAGTACTCACAATCCTTTTGTATAGCTATATATCCAACATAAGGCCTCACAAAGGAGCTCACACAGAAACTTATCACATAAAGCTCACATAAGGTGCAAGCTTGAATACACTTGTTCATATAGAGCTAGAACAAAAGCTCATAAAAACATAATTTATAAAATCGTACTTCAAAAACATATCTTTAAAACATAGGCTCACATAGGAGCCCAGATAACACATAACTTAAAAACATGACTTGAAAACAAAACTTGAAAACATAATTTATAGAAAAGCTTACTCTTGGAGCTTAGTTTAAAACCTTAAATTTTTGGAAGCATAATAGTAAACACATACTAGAAAGCATAATTCTTAATATATATTTGGCGATTATTGGACACTCACCACAAAGTTAAGAATTTTAAACGAGTTTTTCATTACCTTTATACTTGTTGGTAGATGGTCTGGTTGGTTTGCAACATACATAGAAACACACAAACTACTAAACAAATAGAACATGCACTAACACATAAGCGAACCTAGCTTTCTGGACAATCAAACCTAGAAGGACAAAAACTTACCCTGGTTGCTACGAACCTCATTCTGAAGAGAGACTTTACAATAGAATAATCGATAAGAGAATTTTCATGTAAAATTGGCTTATTTATAGGCACTAAGTGTCTTAGTATTCTTAGGATACCCTACTTGACTTAGTAAACCCTAGTCTGACTCTAATATGACAGGCGAACCCCAGCTCGCCAAACCAACTAGCAAATGCAATTTGCAATGAATCTAGAAAACCTCTTACCGCATGTTTGGGCGTACATTGCTTCGCCATCTCTCTAGTGTACTTCTGAATGATATTCTTTTGGTGAAACCTCAGTTCGTTGATATATTGGCAAACCCTCACTTGTGAGGCCAAAACTTCTAGGCCCTATCTCAGGATATTACAACCTGGCCACACGGTCGTGTGGCCCCTATTTTCACTTTTTGCCAATCTTTTTGTAAAAATTTCAATTTAGTCTAGATTTGTTTTTGGGTTGGCTTAAGATTTTTGTAAGCTCGATTAAGACTTGATTTTGATCAAATACCATTGGATCTTTAAATTTATAATGCATTATGGATTGGTTAATTATTTATGTCTAGTTAATAAATGATATAAATGTTTAACAGTTTGAATACCTTATAACTTGGGTCAGATGATTGGACTAGGTATAGGGTGTTACATTTAGTGGTATCAGAGCTATGATTTAGTTGATTCTAGGACTGAACGTAGCATGTATTAAGTTTAGAAATTCATGCCACTCTGTAACCTATGATAGCGTGATGACTCTTGATTAGTTTGACTTGTTTCCTTATAGATAAAAGATGTCAACTAAATCTAATCGAGCATATTTCGATGGGGTTGAAAGTAATGTTCCAACCATCGATGAAGGGGCTGCTTAGAGTGTGCTTGTGACTCTTAGAGAAGATGCTCAAGGTGTCTTTTTCTGAATGATAAGTGATATGTTTGCTAATTACATGAAAGTCAACCCTATGGTTCAATAAACTCCACCCATTCGTACTTAAAGCCCTATACGTTAATAATTTTCGTAGGCTTTCTATAGATGAAGTTTAGAAATGCGGGGCCGAAGAGTTTCTTGGTACAGTGGGTGATGATCCGACTAGAGATGACTATTGGTTCAAGTAGACACAGAGGATTTTAAATGAGATGTTGTGTCCTCTTGAGGATTGTTTAAGATGCACATTATTTTTATTAAAAGAAGAAGCTTTTCAATGGTGGTCGACTTTATCAACTGTGGTACCGAAAGAGACAAATAACTAGTATTTCTTCCGAGTAGAATTTTGAAAGAAATACATTAGTAAACATTACCTGGATAAGAAAAATAAAGAATTTATGGAGTCAAAGTTATGGAATAAATCAATTACTGGATACGAGCCTGAATTTGTTCAACTTAGTAAATATGCTGGCGAGATTGTTTAGACTGAGGAAGAAATGTATGTACACTTTGAAGACAAATTGAATGACAACATCAAAATCTTTTGGATGCAATCAATTTAACCCCCTAAACCTGACCTAGATGTTATGGTCGAATCTCGAAGGTCACATTGGCCATGTTGATGGCACAGAAAATTATTTAGCTATTTTCCCTCGACTATTGTCAAAATTTAAAATTGGCCTTTTTAATTGCTTAAGAAAAACAAGTAGTGTCTATACATTTTATTTTGAAAAGAATCTATCAAAATCTGATTAACTTGGAAAAACTCAAGTTTCGAATATTTAAAGAAACATCATATTTCAAAAATGTTGCAGTGGAAAATAAAATAACCAAATTTCATTTGTTGATTTAAAATCGTAATTTTAAGCATGTCATAAAAAATATCAATTAAATGAGCAAATAGCTTTGAGTTTTCGAAAAAGAAGTCTTAAGTTTCAAAGGACAACATTGAGTTGAGTTTGTCATTTAGGTTGAAAAATCCAGTTTTCTTTCCAAATTTAAAACCTAATCATGCAATATCGTCCAAAATCCCAAAATCCAAATAAAAAGTCCAAAGCTACAGTTGGAAATAATAAATAACAGTACCAAAATACTGACTAATAAAGTATAATAGTTTATTCAAAAATATCTAAGTCCACCTCCGTAAGCCGAACCCATGTCCTAACCTCTATTGTTATCTAAAAACTCATAAACTTAAATAGGTGAGCATTTAAAACCCAATGTGGGTCAATTTGCATAGCAACAAAATTTAAGATAATATTTCAAAAGTATAGAAGATCGCATACACATATATATAATAATAGATTCACATATTTTAGTATGCATAGCGATGATGTTGATGTAACACTTTTTTAGAAATAGTGCAAATTTTCAAAAAAACATTTCCTACCCATCTCTGCTACACACAATAAATGAGTTCCCCAGAACTCATCCATCCAATAACACACCAATAATGTGGTCAAACCACTAGATAGTGCAGTCAAGCTGCCAGATACAGAATATTGTGGTCAAGCCAAGATTTGCATGTATACTACCAGGTAATGTGGTTAAACCACCAGAATATGCAAATTTTTAAACTACCACATGTTTCCACCTTTCAATGTAATCCCAACCCCATGCATGTGATATGACATATAGAAATTAGATTTTCAATAGGCTTACTTTACATGTGAATCAGACAGTGGGCAGTCTTAACATACAAATCAGATCTCATTATGAATTAACATAATGATACGCTTAACAACTGAATCATATTAGTAATAGAAATAGTGACATGTTTATTTTTCATGTTTAACAGATAACCCCATATAGTCATAATACATGAGTGTTAGGAATAACATGATATCCTATTGAATAGAAAATATACACAATCATAATATCACAAATCTTAAAGTTCAGAATCACTTACTTGGAAATCTTTTGTTTTAACGGATTTATCAATCCTTTTCAATACTTAGTGTATTAACATATTTTTACGTTTCAGAAATACTTATACAAATATTTATCATTAAACACATTTATTTAATTATTATACAATTTCACATATTGTAAGTAGATTAAACTCCACACTAGGATAAGTACGTGCCGACAATAATGATTATGTTTCCTAACTCTAAGAGTGTAGATTAGTCCACAAATCCTTTAGTATAATGATATTTTGATGTATATTTCTCATTTTGGTGAGTAAATAGAATACTTACTTAACCAATTGTCGAAAACATACACTTCCAGGACATGTATTACGAATCCAAGTTAGACGATTAATACTACACCTTTGTACAACAACCTCAATGTTAGAATCGGCCTAATCGAAATAGAATAATTTATTAAGATCGAAGGATTTACCAACACTTGCTTAATATCGAGAGTAAAGAGGGCGAGAAGAAAAAGAAAAATGAACAAAGGAGGATTCTCAACTGACAAGAACAAATAATAAAAGATGATGTATTAGAAAGGTTGTTGATAAATCCTTACAAAAAATCAAAATTTAAAGTTTTAACTAATGGAAATATGATTACAAAATAGAGGAGAAAAGAAAGAAAAACAAAAAAGAATGGTGGAGGGCGGTGGCAGCATCATATTGATGGTGCGGCGGTGGTAGTGGAAGTCCAGTGGTGGTGTTGTGGTGGTGACGTGGTGGTTTGGTTGGCTAATGGTGGTGGTGATGTGTAGGAAAAGTGTAGAAAATGGTTTATTTAAGAGCTAAAATGGAAGAAAGAAATTATGAAAAGGGAAGAGTTTGGAGGAGGAGTGGCCAGAGAGTAAAGCTGAGAAAAATGGAAAAAAAGTTAAATGGACCTTGTGTCTAGGTGCATTGGATGGCTAAGGTATGGTAAGGGAAGAAAATTGGCCACATGAGGGTACAATGGCATGGAAAGGGGATCAAGGTAGTGAGAAGGGGGCTATTGGGGGAAAGTTCACTCGATAAACATAGGAAAAATCTTCTCAAGCATGGCAACAGTGGGGCGTATGGCAAAAATGGGGTGGAGAGAAAGGGGGTTGACCAACCCCTTTTTGAAATCTAATAATTATGAAAAAAAAGTAAGGGGAATTGATCCTAGGATCTCTAGGAATTTAATTAGGCTTTTTACCACTTGACTACTAACTTGCTTGGTTATTAATTGACAAAATAATTAATAAAAATTATGGTGTGTGACAACTCTACCCTCCTTAAAAATTTATTTTGTCCTCGAAATTTACCCGATTCAAACAAGTAAGGGTAGTGGTGTCACATTGAATCTTCGGGTTTCCATGTAGCTTCCTTAACACCATGTTTCTTGTAACAGCCCGATTCTGGGCCTAGTCGGAATAGTGGTTTCGAGACCACAAATCCGATGAGGGAAAATATTATTATTATATATTTTTATGGTCTACAATTTCACGGAAAATTTTCGTAAAAATTTCGTTCGAAAATTTCGACGTTTGGGCACTCAATTGAGTCAAAAGGACTAAATTGTAAAAAGTGCAAAAGTTGAGTTCTACATCTTAGAGGTGTCTAATTGTTATGAAATTTTAAATTGGAGGTCTTTATGTGGTAATTAGACCATTAGTTAGTTGATGGACAAAAATGGGCATAGAATTAGTGAAATAGATTTTTTTTAAGTAAGGGCATTTTAGTCATTTGGTAATTAAATAGAATTAAATGGGAAAAAGATGGCAAAATATGCTCATCTTCTTCATGGTGAACGAAATCAGCAAGGGGGAAGCCATATTTAGGGTTTTTAAGCTTCCAAGCTCCATAGTAAGTGATTCCAAGCCCCGTTTTTAATGTTCTTTACGTTTTTGAAGTCCCGGTAGCTTAATTTAGCTTATTCTAGCAATAATTTAACCTAGGGTTTATATTTGGAAAAATACCCGTAGGTGAAAAGTGTTTCTTTGCTGTTTTATGGTGGAATATGAAGCTAGAAATTATGTTAAACAACTTTTGCTAAGCGATTTTAAACGAAAACGGGTAAATTGACATAATCGGTAAAAATACCTAATGTTCAAAAGTGTGTGTTAGAGTGAGAATTTGATGTTTTCATAGAAGGGAAAATGTTCAGTATGTCATAAAACATAAGAATAAGAGATGAAGTTTAATTTCCGAGCTTGGGGACAAAAGTGTAATTATGCAAAAGTTTGGGGGCAAAATTGTAATTTTTCAAAAAGTTGGGTGGAGGACTATTTTATTAAATGTGAACATTAAATGAGTTAAATTTGATATTATAGATCAAGAAAGACGAGAAGACTACCTCAAACGGGGAAAAGAGAAGATAGTGGAGTAAATTGCAAAATTTCGATATTTTGCACCGAGGTAAGTAAACATGTGATTTAATGCATTATTTTGATATCATTCAATATATGTTGGGATTTAATAGAACATAGAATAAATATTCGGCAAGTTTCTAAAAGTGTGGTTAAGTAGGGAAAGGTGGTAAAATGTTGAAAATATGGGTTTCGGTTGAACACTCGGAATAAGCCGAAGTATTTTAAATGTGAAGGGGGTTGCTAAGTGCTGATTCCCCAACTCATTGGTGGTTGCTAAGTGCTGATTCCACCGTATCTTGAATATAAAGGGGGTTGCTAAGTGCTGATTCCCCCAAGGGGTTGCTAAGTGCTGATTCCCCCAAGGGGTTGCTATGAGCTAATTCCCCGAATCATTGGTGGTTGCTAAGTGCTGATTCCACCATATCTTTGAATGTGAAAGGGGTTGCTAAGTGCTGAGTCCCCAAATCACTGGTGGTTGCTAAGTGTTGAATCCACCGATAACGGTTAATATTCCGAGTGTTCAACGAGTAAATTGGGAAGGTGAATATTTATATGTGGTGGACAAGCTTATAGGAGGAATATTGGGTTTGATACTTAATCGACCCATGTATAAGGTGGGATGAAATATCAAAAATACAAAAGAAACAATTTAAATACAAAACTGTTTTGAACAACAGTAGTTGGGCAACTTTGAAAAATCACCATAAATGGTGGGAAATGAATTAGAGGTTTAATGATATATGAAATTGAAGCTGAATGAGTCTATTTTCATATGAAAGAAACAGAGCAAGCAAAAGAGTTGTATATTTAGGGATATTTGAATTTATTTGAGATAGGGTTGAACTGATTTCGAAATCCCCTATTCCAACTTTGGAAAATCACTAAATATTGTACAAAAATAATTATGGCCTGAAATTTATATGCCTGGATTCTTTAATGAGTCTATTTTTAATATAAATAAAAAAAAATATTTTTCAAATTTTGTACAGGGAGTTAATTAAATTTTAGTAAAGGGAGATCAGAACCATTGGGCAATGAAATAGGGAAATATTTAAAGAATAAACTGTACTAATTTACGAAATAAAAAATTCTTAAAATTTAATGGTGGAAAGGTATATGAGTCTAGTTTCAGGAAAAATTTACAGAATCCAATTTGGAGCCTTGTAGCTCCAGATAAAAATAAATTAGTGACCATGACTCAGAAAAACAGCTTGCTGGAAATTGAACAATTGATAAAATTTAAGTGTGATTAAAATTATGTTACTATGTAATCATGTGAGGAAATTATTTATTTGTCATATGTTTACTTACTAAGCTATATGCTTACTCGTTTTTATTTTCCCTTGGTTATAGTGATATCAATCGGTTCGGAACTTGGACGACGTCAGATAATCATCCACACTATCATCAACTTTTTGGGTATTTTGCAACTAATACTTTGGAAACATGGCATGTATAGATGACTTTATGTATTGTGGTTTAAATATGTATATATATATAGTATGGTTCGGTTTAAAATGTTGGTGGTTGCTAATGGATAAATTGTGTTTGAATATACAACTGTATTTGGTTGGAATATTGAATATGTTTGGAATTGTGTTTGAAAATTTGCAGGGGGTTTTATGTAAAAATAAGCAGAAATGCTGCCGAAATTTTATAAAAAAAATTAGTAATACCTCATACTCAGTTCTGTTAAGGAATACGAGTAAAGGGTGTTACATTTTAGTGGTATCAGAGCTACGGTTTAGTCGGTTCTCGGACCAATAAAATATGTGTGAGAGTCAGTCTATACATGCCATAAATATATTGTGATAGTGAGATGATTTCTGACAATTTAAAATTTTGTTTTATATAGTAAATGGACCCTGACCGAAGTGTGGCAGATGATGTTGAAAGTAATGCGCCGGCTCCCGCACAAGGGACCGCGCATGAAGAGAGTAGACATGAGACACATGGACAGGATGAGGCTCGGGAAGCTTTCCTCCGGATGATGAGTGATTGGTATACAGAATATGTCCGTGTAAATCTGAATGTTCCACCTCCTCCACCCCCTCCTATTCCACAGCCGGTCCCCGTAGCTCCACGAAGTACTGAATTGGTGAGATCAAGTAAACCACCCGTTGACAGAATTCAAAAGCATGGGGCTGAAGATTTCAGGGCCAATGTTGATGATGATCCGAAAAAAGCTGAGTTTTGGCTTGAAAATACTATTCGGTGGTTGAAATGTGCTCCTGATGAATTATCTTGTACTCCTGATGAATGTTTGAAATGTGCTGTGTCTTTACTGAAGGATGCAGCATACCGTTGGTGGAAAACATTAATATCGGTAGTTCTGAAAGAAAGAGTTACTTGGGACTTAGGAGGAATTCAGAAATAAATATATAAGCCAAAGGTTTATTGATAAGAAACGCAAGGAGTTTCTTGAGTTGAAGTAGGGCCGGATGTCTGTGGCAGAATATGAAAGGGAGTTTGTTAGGCTTAGCAAATATGCCCAGGAATGTGTGCCCACGGAGGCCATTATGTGTAAAAGATTCGAAGAGGGGTTAAATGAAGATATCAGACTGTATGTTGGGGTTTTAGAGTTGAAAGAATTTGTAGTGCTAGTTGATCGAGCCTGTAAGGCTGAAGAACTGAGTAAAGAAAAGAGAAGAGTAGAGATGGAAGCTCAAGATGTAAGAAAAAGGTCAATGAGCAGAACATTTCAATCCCAACCAAAGAAGCTTAAAGGGATGGATCCGCGATCAACTAGTTCAGCTGGGTATTCACGTAGAGATCGAGGGAAATCATACCCCGGAGCTAAAACTCAAACTACCTCGATGGCAAGTGTGGGCAATGTGGGGAATACTAGACCCGAGTGTCAACAGTGTGGCAGGCGACATGCTGGTGAGTGTTGGGGATTTAAACGAGCTTGTTTCAGGTGTGGTTCTCAAGAACATTATATAAAAGATTGCCCTGAGAGAATAGAGGAAGAAAGATTGCAGAGAGCTAGATCGGGTGATATTGTTAGTAGAGGTAGACCACCCAGGAATGTTGAGAGCAAAGTCAGCGGTAAAAGTGTGGCGAAAGATATAGTTGGGAGATCAGAAACTAGAGCGCCTGCCAGAACTTATGCCATACGTGCTCGTGAGGATGCATCATCTCCTGACGTAATTACTGGTACATTTTCCCTTCATGATATTGATGTTGTTGCTTTGATTGACCCTGGCTCTACTCATTCATATGTATGCGTGAATTTGGTATCTAGTAAGAAATTGCCTGTTGAAAACACTGAATTTGTAGTTAAAGTATCAAATCCTTTAGGCAAATGTGTCTTAGTCGATAAGGTTTGCAAGAATTGTCCCCTGATGATTCAAGGTCACCGTTTCCTGGCTAATTTGATGTTGTTACCATTTGATGAGTTTGATGTTATTTGGGGATGGATTGGTTGATATTGCATGATGCCAAGGTGAATTGTAGACAGAAAATCTTGGAATTAAAGTGTGAAAACGGTGAAATTCTCCGGGTTGAAACAGAGGAGCCGAATAAGTTGCCTATGGTGATTTCGCCCATGTCTGCTCAGAAATACTTGAGAAAAGGATGTGAAGCCTATCTTGCTTATGTGCTGAATACTGGTATAACCGGGTCGAAGCTTGAACCAGTGCCGGTAGTCTGTGAATTTCCAGACGTATTTCCAAAGGAGCTACCTGGGTTACCTCCGATTAGAGAAGTTGAGTTTGCTATTGATTAGTTACCTGGTACTGCACCGATTTCTATTGCTTCGTATCGGATGGCTCCGACTGAATTGAAAGAATTAAAAGCTCAGTTACAAGAATTGACAGATAAAGGATTTGTAAGACCGAGTTTTTCTCCTTGGGGTGCTCCTGTGCTATTTGTGAAAAAGAAAGACGGCTCTATGAGACTTTGTATTGATTATCGTCAGCTCAACAAAGTGACTATAAAGAACAAGTATCCTTTGCCGAGAATTGATGATTTGTTTGACCAACTAAAAGGAGCAACAGTGGTTTCAAAGATTGATCTGAGGTCGGGTTACTATCAGTTGAGAGTTAGGGAGTCCGATGTGCCAAAGACCGCTTTCAGAACGAGATATGGACATTATGAATTTCTGGTAATGCCTTTTGGGTTGACTAATGCTCCGGCTATTTTTATGGACCTGATGAACCAAATTTTCCAGTCGTATCTGGATAAGTTCGTGGTGGTGTTCATAGATGATATTTTATTTTATTCTCGGGATGAATTCGAGCATGCAGAACATTTGAAAACTGTGTTGTAGATTTTGAGGAAGAAGAAATTGTATGCTAAATTCAGCAAAAGTGAGTTTTGGCTTCGTGAGGTTGGATTCTTGGGACATATAGTTTCAAGTGAAGGTATTCGAGTTGATCCAAGCAAAATTTCAGCAATTGTTGATTAGGAGCCACCAAAGAATGTGACCGAGGTTAGAAGCTTTCTGGGCTTAGCCAGGTATTACAGGCGCTTTGTCAAAGGATTTTCGATGATTGCTTCTCCTATGAGTAAGTTACTACAGAAGAATGTCAAATTTGAATGGACCGATAAATGCCAACAAAGTTTCGAGAAATTGAAGGCATTGTTGACTGAGGCGCCAGTGCTGGTGCAACCTGAATCAGGGAAAGAGTTTGTAATTTATAGTGATGCATCGTTGAATGGTCTTGGGTGTGTGTTAATGCAAGAGGACAAAGTAATAGCTTATGCTTCAAGACAGCTGAAACCGCATGAGAAGAATTATCCGACGCATGATTTAGAATTGGCTGCTATTATTTTTGCTTTAAAAATTTGGTTCCATTATTTGTATGGTGAGAAGTGCCGAATCTTCACTGATCATAAGAGCTTAAAGTATTTAATGAATCAAAAAGACTTGAATTTGCGACAACGAAGATGGCTCGAACTAATTAAAGACTATGAGCTAGTGATTGATTATCACCCTGGGAAAGCTAATGTGGTTGCTGATGCCTTGAGCAGAAAATCTTTATTTGCTTTGAAAGCTATGAGTACGAGGTTAGCTTATTCTGATGATGGTTCAATTTTGGCTGAATTGAGGGCTAGACCGTTATTTCTTCAGCAAATTCAGGAAGCTCAAAAGAATGACAATGAATTGCAAGCCAGGAGAGCTCAGTGTGAAGCAAGTGTTGACTCAGATTTTCGAATTGGTTCAATGATTGCCTGATGTTTCGGGATAGAGTATGTGTACCGAGAAATGATGAGTTGATTCGGACCATTTTAGGTGAGGCACATAGCGGTGATTTGTCAGTTCACCCAGGTAGTGTGAAAATGTATAATGATTTGAAGAAATTGTACTGGTGGTCGGGCATGAAAAAGGATATCTCGGAATTTGTATCAAAGTGTTTAATTTGTCAACAAGTAAAAGCTGAGCACCAAGTACCATCGGGTTTACTTCAGCCGGTAATGATTCCAGAGTGGAAGTGGGACAGTATCACGATGGATTTTGTGACAGGATTGCCTTTGACTCCAAAGAAGAAGGATGCTATTTGGGTAATTGTTGATAGACTGACAAAGTAGCCCATTTCATTCCTGTACGCATTGATTACTCACTTGACAAGTTGGCGGAGTTATATATTGCTGAAATAGTGAGATTACACGGGGTGTCTAAGTCTATTATATCAGATAGAGATCCGAGATTCACTTCGAGGTTTTGGATAAAGTTGCAGGAAGCTTTGGGTACAAAATTGAACTTTAGTACCGCGTTTCATCCGTAAACTGATGGGCAATCGGAAAGAGTGATTCAAGTTCTTGAAGACATGCTCCGGTGTTGTATTTTAGAATTTGAAGGCAGTTGGGAGAAATATCTACCATTGGTTGAATTTGCTTACAACAATAACTATCAGTCGAGTATACGAATGGCACCGTATGAAGCATTATATGAGCGTAAGTGTAGAACTCCTTTATATTGGACTGAGCTCGGTGAGAACCGGATTCATGAAGTCGACTTGGTGAAAGAAACTGAAGAAAAGGTGAAAATAATCCGTGACTGCTTAAAGGCTGCTTCAGATCGGCAAAAATCGTATGCTGATTTAAAGAGGAAAGAAATTGAGTTTCAAGTGGGTGATAAAGTGTTCTTGAAAGTATCTCCATGGAAGAAGATTTTGAGATTTGGTCGTAAAGGCAAATTAAGACCACGTTTTATTGGACCATATGAAGTTATCGAAAGAGTTGGCCCTGTAGCTTATCAGTTAGCTTTACCGCCGAAGTTGGAAAAGATACATAATGTATTTCATGTGTCGATGTTGCGACGTTATCGTTCGGATCCTTCACATATAGTTTCTCCTAAAGAGATTGAGGTTCGACCAGATATGACTTATGAGGAAGAACCAATAAAGATTTTGGCTCAGGAGGTCAAACAGTTAAGGAATAAAAGTGTATCCTTAGTAAAAGTGTTGTGGCAAAAACATGGAATGGAAGAGGCTACGTGGGAACCGGAGGAAATTATGAGGAAACAGTACCCAAACCTCTTTTTCGGTAAGATTTTCGGGGACGAAAATCCCTAAGGGGGAAAGTTGTAACAGCCCGATTCTGGGCCTAGTCGGAATAGTGGTTTCGAGACCACAAATCTGATGAGGAAAAATATTATTATTATTATATTTTTATGGTCTACAATTTCACGAAAAATTTTTGTAAAAATTTCGTTCGAAAATTTCGACGTTTGGGCACTCAATTGAGTCAAAAGGACTAAATTGTAAAAAGTGCAAAAGTTGAGTTCTACATCTTAGAGGTGTCTAATTGTTATGAAATTTTAAATTGGAGGTCTTTATCTGGTAATTAGACCATTAGTTAGTTGATGGACAAAAATGGGCATTGAATTAGTGAAATAGATTTTTTTTAAGTAAGGGCATTTTAGTCATTTGGTAATTAAATAGAATTAAATGCGAAAAAGATGGCAAAATATGCTCATCTTCTTCATGGTGAACGAAATCAGCAAGGGGGAAGCCATATTTAGGGTTTTTAAGCTTCCAAGCTCCATAGTAAGTGATTCCAAGCCCCGTTTTTAATGTTTTTTACGTTTTTGAAGTCCCGATAGCTTAATTTAGCTTATTTTAGCAATAATTTTACCTAGGGTTTATATTTGGAAAAATACCCGTAGGTGAAAAGTGTTTATTTGCTGTTTTATGGTGGAATATGAAGCTAGAAATTATGTTAAACAACTTTTGCTAAGCGATTTTAAACGAAAACGGGTAAATTGACATAATCGGTAAAAATACCTAATGTTCAAAAGTGTGTGTTAGAGTGAGAATTTGAAGTTTTCATAGAAGGGAAAAATGTTCAGTATGTCATAAAACATAAGAATAAGAGATGAAGTTTAATTTCCGAGCTTGGGGACAAAAGTGTAATTATGCAAAAGTTTGGGGGCAAAATTGTAATTTTTCAAAAAGTTGGGTGGAGGACTATTTTATTAAATGTGAACATTAAATGAGTTAAATTTGCTATTATAGATCAAGAAAGACGAGAAGACTACCTCAAACGGGGAAAAGAGAAGACAGTGGAGTAAATTGCAAAATTTCGATATTTTGCACCGAGGTAAGTAAACATGTGATTTAATGTATTATTTTGATATCATTCAATATATGTTGGGATTTAATAGAACATAGAATAAATATTCGGCAAGATTCTAAAAATGTGGTTAAGTAGGGAAAGGTGGTAAAATGTTGAAAATATGGGTTCCGGTTGAACACTCGAAATAAGCCGAAGTATTTTAAATGTGAAGGGGCTTGCTAAGTGCTGATTCCCCCAAGGGGTTGCTAAGTGCTGATTCCCCAACTCATTGGTGGTTGCTAAGTGCTGATTCCACCGTATCTTGAATATAAAGGGGGTTGCTAAGTGCTGATTCCCTCAAGGGGTGGCTAAGTGCTGATTCCCCGATTCATTGGTGGTTGCTAAGTGCTGATCCCACCGTATTTTAAATATTAAGGGCGTTGCTAAGTACTGATTCCCCCAAGGGGTTGCTATGTGCTGATTCCCCAAATCATTGGTGGTTGCTAAGTGCTGATTCCACCATATCTTTGAATGTGAAAGGGGTTGCTAAGTGCTGAATCCACCGATAACGATTAATATTCCGAGTGTTCAACGAGTAAATTGGGAAGGTGAATATTTATATGTGGTGGAAAAACTTATAGGAGGAATATTGGGTTTGATACTTAATCGACCCATGTATAAGGTGGGATGAAATATCAAAAATACAAAAGAAACAATTTAAATACAAAACTATTTTGAACAACAGTAGTTGGGTAACTTTGAAAAATCACCATAAATGGTGGAAAATGAATTAGAGGTTTAATAATATATGAAATTGAAGCTGAATGAGTCTATTTTCATATGAAAGAAGCAGAGAAAGCAAAAGAGTTGTATATTTGGGGATATTTGAATTTATTTGAGACAGGGTTGATCTGATTTCGAAATCCCCTGTTCCAACTTTGGAAAATCACTAAATATTGTAAAAAAATAATTATGGCCTGAAATTTATATGCCTGGATTATTTAATGAGTCTATTTTTAATATAAATAAACGAAAATATTTTTCAAATTTTGTACTGGGAGTTAATTAAATTTTAGTAAAGGGAGGTCAGAACCATCGGGTAGTGAAATAAGGAAATTTTTAAAGAATAAAATGTACTAATTGGCTAAATCAAAAATTCTTAAAATTTAATGGTGGAAAGGTATATGAGTATAGTTTTGGGAAAAATTTACAGAATCCAATTTGGAGCCCTGTAGCTCCAGATAAAAATAAATTAGTGACCATGACTCAGAAAAATAGCTTGCTGGAAATTGAACAATTGATGAAATTTAAGTGTGATTAAAATTATGTTACTATGTAATCATGTGAGGAAATTATTTATTTGTCATATGTTTACTTACTAAGCTATATGCTTACTCGTTTTTATTTTCCCTTGATTATAGTGATATCAATCGGTTCGGAACTTGGACGACGTCAGATAATCATCCACACTATCAACTTTTTGGGTATTTTGCAACTAATACTTTGGAAACATGGCATGTATAGATGACTTTATGTATTGTGGTTTAAATATGTATATATATATAGTATGGTTCGGTTTAAAATTTTGGTGGTTGCTAATGGATAAATTGTGTTTGAATATACAACTATATTTGGTTGGAATATTGAATATGTTTGGAATTGTGTTTGAAAATTTGTAGGGGGTTTTATGTAAAAATAAGCAGAAATGCTGCCGAAATTTTATAAAAAAAAATTAGTAATACCTCATACTTAGTTCCGTTAAGGAATACGAGTAAGGTGTGTTACATTTCTGCCGTAAGACCTTTACTAAAAGAGTTTACTTTTTCCTTAACACTTTGACCTCATGGCCCAAAATCTATATAAACTCTTCCTCATAAGAGAAATCTAGTCCCACTTTAACCTCATCAATCAGAATCACGTGAGATGGATTGGAACGATATCTCCTCAGCATAGAAATGTAGAACTGATCTGCCATAAATCATACTATTATTTACATCCCTTTTTACACATAATTATAGCTTATTTAATAGTAAATAAACAAATTTTAGTATATATTTAGGTTGTTATACTTAAAGTAGTATTTTGTGCTTTCAAGTAATTTTTATTACATTTTATATATCTAAATAAGGTTACATGGTTTCTAGGTCAAGTTAGGAGCTAAATATGCTTATTTAGGCCAAAATTGATGCCTATGTCGCGACACCAAGATACTGATGTCTCAACGTCGAAGACAGAAGCTAAAATAGTGTTATGGAGCGAACCTACCCTCGATGTCATGACATAGCCCTCCTATGTCGTGACATACCCCCTATGTAGCCTAAAATTCCTGCACATTTTAACTATGTTTTGGAGGGAAATTAGGTGTATTTATCCAAATCAAACTCTAAAGACTTGTAGCATGATTTAGACATTTTAATATTCAAAGTTGAGCTTATATAAATGCCATTGTAATCAAGTTAAACACAAAATTTTATAGTTTTGAGTCTTAGGTTTTTCTTTCATTCTTAATTTTTAGGTTATTTTATGTTCTTTTAATCAGAAGATCCCATTCTGAAGTGAGACTTCCGTAAAAAGGAGATTGTTTTGAAACCATGCTTTTATCAATAAATCCATGAGCATCTCTTTTCCTTATTCACTTCTTTATATTTCTTTCTTTAACATTGTTATATGAATGTTTGTGTAAATATTAGAATCAATTTGTGCATTCTACATATTTTGCATGTTTCAATTGATTTAACTTAATTAATTGCTTAAATGATAGATTTTCTTAGTGGATTAGCTTTTTAGGAAAGGAAGGACATGAAACAAACCCTAGGCCTGACAACCCTAGGAAGTCATTTAGGTGGGAATTAACCCAAAATTTGTATGGCCTATCTGTGAGCACCTTAACCCCGAACCAGTCTAGATTGTGAGGTCAAAAGATAAGTAGTTCTTGCTAACTTGTTATTCTACTACTAGAGTATCGACTAGTTGATTGACTATAAATCTACTTCAATAATTAATTGGGTAAAATAATTGGATCTAGACTAAAAGGAACTCGTATAGTCAAAACATGGAATAGGAAAAGTTGATTTAGCAAATTTAATCATAAGTGCAATTAATGATGATTATAATTGGTATGAAGGCAAGACGAGGGATAACTTATATGATGACATGGAATCAAGTTGGTTAGTTGGAGATTCAATGGATTAATGGAGTTTTTATAGCAAATATGGAATAGAAGGGTATTCATATGAACCTCTATATGAGTTAGATGATAAAAATATTGACATAAATAGAGTCTTGTTCTAATCCAACAGAGATATTGTCATGTGGAACAATTAAGCCTAACAAACCTTTAGCCTAGAACATTGACGCATACATGGATAAATTTGATGATGATGATAGTGTATTTGAGTCAGATCAGTCGTCCTTTTGGTATAATGAGTGGCATAATAATGAAGGGCAAATTTGGTTGAACGGAGCTTCGACAAACTGGTGGAGTGATAACAATGAATACAATATGCTCGAACATCTAGACGAGTTACTTTACGATGCATATGGGATTTATGACCATAAAGATAAAAGAATGTATTTGGAGGAACTAGTACATGAGCTGAATAAAAAACTACCCAAAGGTGATCATATCTACCAAGCTAACAAAAAAATCCAATATTTTATCAACAATGTCAAATAAGATGACACAAATAATGACAATGCTTCGAGAGATATTAAAGGCGTTACCTCCACAGGAAGAGGACGTACATGATGTTCTCAACTTTGACCATGATGAGCACTGTATTACCAACAAACATCTGGAATTAGGGACTACGTTGATGAACTAAACATACTCAAAGGTGTCCCTAGACCAATTGTCTTAGAATTGAACATACAAGTACATGTAGCCGCTAACATAAATGTAGAAGTAACCACTAACATAGAGCTTAAACTGATTCTAAATGAAAGTGTAGAAGATCCAATACAATTTCTGGCAATAAGAGAGAAGGTGTCCTCGATTCAATTGACATAGAATCTAACATAATAGTAGATGTAGCCACTAATGTAAAAGTAGAAGTAACCACTAATGTGGAGCTTAAACCAATTCTAAATGAAAGTGTAGAAGTGCGAATACAATTTCTGGCCATAAGAGAGAAGGTACCAGCCGAAGAGATCGATGAGTTCAACTCATTCTCATCTGACAAAGGCAAGAGAGATTGAGTGACTAAAACTTCATGGGACATAGAAGGGAGGAAGCTCGAGGCAATAATACCGTAAAAATGATTTGGGGTTGGCTTGGATTTGGTACAAAATGCCTTGTAATGTGGATGTAGCATCGGTCGGAGATAAGGCAACATGGTTCAAATTGACCGAAAGGGCTAGTTCATATACATCGACAGAGCAAAAAATGTCGAATCAAAGTGTCGAAAACCAACTGGAAGTTCTTTTATAGTGGCGACACAGATCGTCCCAATTTTAAAAGGTGTTGTACTTCTTACTTTAAATATTTTTAGTTTTTTTATTTTATTCATTTATTTTATTATTACTAATTTTAGTCGTGTTTAGTTTTTTCTCCATAGCAGGTCTAGATATTATGGAGTGACAGAACTAGAAAAAAATCAAAGAAATCAGAAATTCGGTTCGGTGTCGCAACATCGTACCTTAATGTCGCAACATCCTAGACAGAATGTGCCTTGCAACATTGAAGGCCGAAGTTCATCCGAAAATTTTATACGTTCTGTCATCCATTATTGACACTTCGTTTCTTTCTTCTTATTTCTATTTTTATTTTCTTTCATATTTCTTTTTATAGAATTTTTTCGATACTGTTCGTCCGCTTACAACACACAAACCCCGAGATTATCATAACAACAATA
The DNA here is from genome assembly GCA_008044935.1 of Gossypium turneri. Lineage (NCBI taxonomy): Eukaryota > Viridiplantae > Streptophyta > Magnoliopsida > Malvales > Malvaceae > Gossypium > Gossypium turneri. The sequence goes on along the minus strand of CP032572.1, from coordinate 19,202,409 downwards.
TTCAATCTACTCTGGGAAGTTTTCTCTTTTGCACTTTATTTATTTTACACTAAGGGAAATGTATGTTCTAAATTGTAGGGGGAAGTGCATAGGATTAATTTTTTGTGTGTTTACTTTGATGGAATTGATTATTTATTTATAAAAAAATATTATTGTTTTCATTGCATGGTGCTTGGATTATATTAATATTGTCAATAGTGGTTGAAAATAATGGAGCACGTAATGACTTTTTTCAAGCATGAAATTTTTTATTGATATAAGATAATTTAATAATTTTTTTGGGGAAATTGATTAGGTTAGTTAGTTAAATTGCATAATAGTTTACAAGCACCTAAGTAAGAATGTTTGATGATACCATATGAGATATAAGTCTCCTAGATAGTCGTTGAGACATGAATGCTTGAATTGATTATTATTCATTCAGGTGAATTCAAAGTATGAACGAAATTCTGTATGATGGGATTCTTAGGGATGACCTAAGGCATTGTTTGTCTAACAGCCCATTTTTAGTGGTGTTAGAAATAATGGTTTTGGGACTGTAACGCCTCGAATTTTGGGCCTAGAAGAAATAGGTTTTGAACAAGGGAACAGTTAAGAGACTGTAATAAATATTTAGTTGTGCAAGGAAGTGACACAATCTTTACATATAACAGTAACCTTTCCTTTACATCATTGCTCACACAAGCTGTGAAATAGACCTACTCACACGAGCTATGGGTCAGAATGTAAGCTACATGATGCTGCTCACGTGAGTTGTGGAGTATCCACAACAAATGCAAGACCTCAGATATTGATAGGACATTCAAGACCAGCACTTGGAACATGAAATCCCGAATGACATGTCATTTGTATCCTACGAATTCTTAAGGTTCAACCGAGAGTCATTATCCGTCAATTCATCATAGCATTGATGCATTTATATTCATATTCAATTATATTAAACAACATAGGAAATAATTAATTTAGCTAACATTAAAACGATTGTAGTACATACAAACTTACCTTGATAGTTAGGGCATAGTAATATAGTCAAACTAGTCTGAAGCTTTAACTTTTCCTCGAACTAAGTTTGAATGCAGTTTATCTTGATCTAAATAAATATTTTCATTCAATTAAGTACTTATATAATTCAATTTAATCCACAATTCATATTTATGAAAAATTACAAATTTGCCCCTTAACATTTTTAACTTTTTACAATTTAGTCCTTATGCTCATAACTTAGAATCTAACCATTTCAACCTAAATCAACCTAATGAATGATGTAAGGGACCTTAAAGCAACTCATATTTATCAACAATTCATAATAAAACCCTTGAATTTATACTTTTAAAAATTTAATCCTTATTTCCAAAATTCATCAAAAATCATTTAACAAAACTTGTTTATTTTTCAACAAGGATTCATAACCTATGAACTAACATAAAAAATTAATCAAAAAATTCATGGGAAGTCCCTCAACCTTTAACAGTTTTGCAAATTAACTCTCGGGCTAGCTAGATTAAGCTAAATCAGACTCAAAAGCATAAAAATCATTAAAAATGGGGCTTGAAAACCCACCATGCATAAGACATAAGTGATCGAATGCTCCAAGCTCTCCCTATAATGGTGGTTTCAGTCAAAGCTTGAAGAAATGAGAAAGATGATAGCTTTTACTTAGTTAATTTTAGGTTTATTTACTAATTTACCATTTTTCCCTTATAGTTAAACAAAAATTTCAATAAAACGTTGTCCATCTACATCCACTAACACTTAAAATGGTATATTTATGATTCAAGTTCTTTAGTTAAGGATTTCAAAGCCATTGGATCCCTTTAACTAATAGAACTCAACTTTTACCCTAATTAATTTAAACATCAAAATTTCTTAACGAAATTTTAATACGTTCGTAATATAATCTCATAAACAACAAATAAGTAACAAAATAATAACTCACTCATCAAAATTGTGGTCCCCAAACCACTATTTCTGACACCACCAGAAATGGCCTATTACAATTTGGTGTGAGGTTCTCATTTACATCCATCTTCACTAACTTTCACTTGTTTAAAGAAAGAAATTAATTCATTTTGGTCTTAATTTTTTTTGTTTTCGCTTTTTCCAATATATGTGTTTTTGTTGCTCGAGAACAGGCAAAAAGTTAAATGTAGGGCAGTTTGATCTTCCATAAATCATACTATTTACATCCATTTTTACACATAATTATAGCTTATTTAATAGTAAATCAAAGTATTTTAGAATATATTTAGGTTGTTATACTTAAAGTAGTAATTTATGCTTTCTAGTAATTTTCATTACGTTTTATATTTCTAAATAAAGTTACATGGTCTTGTCAGTTAAGTCGGGAGCTAAAGATGCTTATTTGGGCCAAAACCGATGCCTATGTCATGACACTAAGATACTAATGTATACACATTGAAGGAAGAAGCTAAAAACAAGATATGGAGTGAAACTACCCTCGATGTCCCGACATAGCCCTCTTGTGTCATGACATACCCCCTGCACAGCCCAAAATCCTTGCACATTTTAACTAAGTTTTAGAGGAAAAGTAGGTGTATTTATCCTAATCGAACTCTAAGGACTTGAAAGATAATTTAAGCACTTTAATATTCCAAGTTAAGCATATATAAAGGCCATTGTAATCAAGTTAAACACACAATTTTAGGGTTTTGATTCTTCGCTTTTTCTTTCATTCTTAGTTTTTACTTAGGTTATTTTATGTTGCTGTATTTGGAAGATCTTATTCCAAAATGAGATTTTTGCGAGGGAAGATTGTTTCGAAACCATGCTTCCATTGATAAATCCATGTACATCTCGTTTTCTTATTCTCTTCTTTATATTTCTTTCTTCAACATTATTAAATGAATGTTCGTGTAAAGATTAAAATCAATTTGTGCATTCTACATATTTTGCATGTTTCAATTGCTTGAACTTCATTAGTTGCTTGAATTATAGAATTTCTTAGCGGATCAACTGTTTGTGAAAGGATGAACGTGAACACCTTAACCCCAATCCGGTCTAGATTATGAGGTTAGAAGATAAGTAGTTATTGATGACTCATTATTCTACAAGAAGGTCCAATGATCCTGCTAGTGTATTGGCTAGTTGATTGACTAGAACTCTACTTCAATAATTAATTAGGTAAAATAATTGGATCTAGGCTAAAAAGAACTTGCGTAGTCAAAATAAGGAATAGGATAAGTCAATACAGGAACCTAGTAGTATAATTAGGTTTAGTTAATTTTTTTAGTTTATTCTTACTATTATCATCTTGATTCTTGATTCTTGATTAACACAGCTAATTTGTGACTCAAGTAGATTAGCAATTATTTTCTGTAATTGGCTTGATAATAGGTTTCTCAAACTGTAACCCCTTGGGTATGATCCTCGAAATACTTACAAAATGTTTCATTATAAACAAACTATATTACAACCTGACTTGTATACTTGTGGACATCACCTCGAATCTATATCTTTAGTTATAGTATTCACACTCTGGATATTGGTACATCCAGAGGCGGTCAGGAACACGCTATGGATGCGGTCTAACTCTGGTGGTAACTCTAGCTGATAACCTACTGGTTCAACCCATTTAATTATCGTATAAGGCCTAATCAACTTTGGGTTCAGTTTGCCCTAGCGACCAAACCTCAGTATTGTTTTCCACGGTGATATCTTCAGGAAAACTTTATCCCCAATACTAAACTCTATATCTCTGTGTCTCAAGTCGACGTAAGATTTTTGTCGATTAGATACTGCTCTCAATAGATCCTAAATCAGTTTCACCATATTCTCACTCTCTTGTACCAGATCCAGACTCAATATCTTATTTTCCCCCAACTCAATCCAACATAGAGGTATACGACATTTACGACTATACAGTGGTTCATAAGGAGCTATTTAAATGCTCGATTGAAAACTATTGTTCTATGCAAACTCAGCTAGTGGTAAATGTTCTTCCCAACTGCCACTTAAATCCATCACACAACCCCTCAACATATCTTCGAGAATCTGAATGACTCACTCTAACTGCCCATCAGACTGTGGGTGAAAAGTGGTACTAAAGTTCAACCGAGTATGTAAAGCCTCGTGTAACTTCTTCAAAAATTGTGATGTAAACTTAGGATCCCAATCGGAAATAATAGACACCGAAATATAAGATAAATAGGTTTTGCATCCCTTACACACCAAACTTTTGGCCACTAGAACGGAGATCACATTAGAGAAGTAATATCTACACTCTCTAACCATCACTATCTCTTTACTAGTGGAACTTTTCAAAGTAACCCTTTTAAAAGCACAGTCCAAACTGACTTGGTGTTCCACCAATCTATCCATCCGTAAATAAGGTCAAATTCACCGAAGGGTAACTCCATCAAGTCTACTGGAAATACCTTTCCTTGAATTTCTAGCAGGCACCTCTTATAAATTTTGTTCACAGAAACAGATATTCCTAAGGGGACTATGCAAGAGCCTATTTCCAATGAAATTGAACTAGTGGTTTTGGGGTAACAAATTTGTGATGAAAATATTTATTTTATTATTATTTTAATGTTTACATAATGTTAGTACTATTGTATAAAAATTTTGTTAAGAAATTTTATGATTTGTATGCTTAATTTGATAAAAAGGACTAAATTGCATTAGGTGCAAAATTAGAGTTCTACAAGTAAAAGGTGTCAAGTTGCTATGAATTTTGAATAGTGGGTCCTTAAATGGTAATTATACCATTAATATTAATAGTAGACAAAGATGGACATCGTTTTAATGATTTTAAAGATTATTATTTAAGGTCAAATATGTAAATTAATAAAACAACTTAAATTAAAATATAGAAAAAGGAAGTATCCTCTTCCTAAATGAAGATGACCACCAAAATTAGGGATTAAGGAAGCCATAACCAAGCTCAAACATTTGGCCGTCTCTCTTCTTGTGCATGTAAGTGCATTTTTGTTAGGCTTTTAATGATTTCTATGTTTTTTGAGTCGTTTTAACTTAATCTAGCTAGCTCGGGGACTAATTTGCAATACTGTTAAAGGTTTAGGGTTTTACTATGAATGTATATGTATTGTTTGTGATGTTTGATGGAAGAAAATGTATGGTTGTTGTTAGTTACACAACTTTTGTTAAGTGATTTTTGATGAATTTGTCAATTAGGGGTTAAATTGTAAAATGTGTAATATTCATGGTAAATTGTGAAATTAACGAAAAATATGAGCTACTAAGGACTTAAGTGAAATTAGAGTATAGTGGGTTGGCATTAAATTTTTTATGAATTTCATTTTATAATATTAGGGACTAAATTGTAATGAATTCAAAATTATTGGGGCCAAAGTGTAATTTTGTAAAAATATGATTTTTGGATTGAATTGAGTAGAATGATTTTTGAATGAGTTAATTTGATTATTTAGATCAAGAAAAGCATTATACAAATTTAGACCGGGGAAAGGAAAAAGTATCGGATTAGTTGATCATAACTCCTCATTTGCGATTGAGGTAAGTTCATACATTTAATTAGCATTTTAATATACTCGATTTAAATGCTATTATGTTGTATTATGATATTATGTCTCTACGAAAATATCCAACGAAGTTTCAACAACTTTCAAATCCAGTTTGAACCTTAGGAATATATAGGATACAAATGACATGTCATTAAAAGTTACCGTGTTTTAGGTGCTGGTCTTGAACGTAATACCGGTGGCTGAGTTTTTAGCAAGTGTTGCAGTTACTTGACAGCCTGTGTGAGCAGCATCATGTAGCTGCGTTCCGACCAACAACTTGTGTGAGCAGACCCATTTATGACTTGGGAGAGAGCATCTATATGAGAAAATAGGAAGAAATGGTTTCGACCATATGTTAGCACACAGTGCGTGAGATTCTCGCGTATCTGATATTATTCTAGTGGTTCAACAGGTATTCAAAGGGAAGAACGACAAATATTTTGATAAGTAATGCTATGAAAGCATGAAAAAGGTATGAGATGATGATGCTTAAATTATGCCTAGCCATGTTCATGAAAGTATGAATGCTTATATGTTATGTACATAAAAGCTATTATGTTACGTAATGAATTCGCTATGTTATGGGGTTATCACTAACTTGAATGGTTGTTGTTGCTTAGACTTGTGCCAAGCTATGTTGGATTAGCTCATTAATTTCTTTTAAGCTTATATATTGAAATGGTAAGCTTTGTTTCTGAATTATGAACTTACTAAGCATTAAATGCTTACTTTGTGTTATTTTCATGATGTTCTTAGATAATCGAAAGCTCACTAAGGTTGGAAGCTTGTTGGAGATCCACCACAATATCCATCGGCTATATCGGTAGATTTTGATGATTTTGGGTCATGGTTATAATGACATGTATAGGTGCTTTTGTTTGATGAAAATAACCCTTATGTTTTGCTTGTATATATGGTATTTTGAGTGACAAAATAGATGTCATGTTAGCCTGTTTGTATTGTAATATTTAATGGTTGTTATTTTGGCATCAAAGTACTTAAACGATGGTAGTTGAATTGATGAATATTAAGGTATGCTATGAGATATTGGTTTGGTATGGAATTAGATAGTGCATTGAGTTGTTAAATGGCTAGTTTTGGTAGCCTTGAATGTTTTTGGCAATCGGGCATTTTGTTAAGGTAGATGATAGATGTGAAAAATGGTGATAATGGTATTTGTTGAGTATGAGAGTGGTATATGAATGTTATGGTAAATGTATTATTTAAGTTGTTCATTTGGTTGATTGATTTATGAATAAATTTAGCAAATGTTTAATCAAGTTTGATTGTTGAGATTGAGGTGCCATTTTGGCATATTGGTTGTATGATTAATTATTATGATTTTCAAGCTTGAATATGCATATGTTAGGTGCAATTTGAATTCATGAAAATAGGTACTTTTGGTTTGTGTAATTGGCTACACTCTGGATAAGAAAAATGGCTCAGAAATGGCCTACTTTTCGTCTAAACGGCCAAAGACACAGGAGTGCGCCTTAGCCGTGTATGACACATGGCCCTGCGACATAGCTGTGTGTCCCCTGTTGATTACGAAGGGTTACAAGTTAGGCAGTTACACAGCCTAGCACATGGGCATGTAAGGTCATTTTGAAGGGTACATGGCCTGGCACACGGGTGTTTGGCTTGGCCATATGACCCAAGTTAGAGAGTTACACGGGCATGGACATGGGATGGGACACGGCCGTGTATCCCTACTTCGAATGTCCACACGACCTAAGACACGGGTATGTGCCTCAACTGTGTGAGTCACACTACCTGGCCATACGACCGTGTGACCCCTGCAATATGAAACTTTTAAACTATTTCCCAAAAATTCAAAATGTTTCTGATTTAGTCCCGATTCATTTTTAAAGTGTTTTTAGGGCCTCGACGGCTCGTATAAGGGACTACATGTTTGAGTCTGAATAATTTAACTATGAATAATGTTATGATTCGAATATGTTGAATATTTTTTTGTTATGAGATGTAAACTTCTGGTAATTCTCCGTAGCCTTATTCTGGAACATATATTGGGTAGGCATGTTACATTTATTTGTGTCAGCGCTACGGTGTAGCCGATTCTGACACTGAACGTAGTGTGTATGAGTCTAGAAATACATGCCATTATATCACTTGTGATAGTGTGATAACTCCTGACTCATTTTTAAATATGTTTTAATATAGTAATGAATTCCAACTGAGCTGACTCCGATGGAGTATAAAGTAACGCGCAAGCCTCCATTCACGGAGCAGCATCGAGTGGTTCAAGGGCCGTATCTAAGGGCGAAGGAGGAGAGGCTAAGGAAGCCTTCTTCCAGATAGTGAACGAGAGGTTTACTAAGTTTGTTCGAATGAATCCAGCTGCTCAACGACCTCTACCCCACCTGTTCCCCAACCAATCCCCATTGTAGCTCAAGGTTTGGGACTTTTACATGTGAATAAAATCTGCAAATATGGGGCCAAAGAATTCAGAGCTATAGTTGAAGACGATATTGGGAGAGCAGAATTTGGGTTAGAAAATATGGTCAGAGTTTTTAATGAGCTAATTGGCTATTTAACGTCACAATAATAATGTGGAAGCGTACACTATCGATGCAAGTATAGTAGATAGATGTGAATTGTTAGATATCGATCCCATGGGGATGGTAGTCTTTTGTCTATTAATGTCAGTGCAACAACTAAGTAGAAACGAGATAAATTGTGAGAATAGTTGTCGATGCAATAACTTGAAAACAATAAAATAAAATATGAGAATGATAAACTGGGATCCCCAATATGAATTGAATCTCCAGCAAAATACTAAGTCCTCACTAGGTATAAAAAGATAGGTGATTTTCGAGGCAATAAAATTCAATGTATATCTTACCTAGCATAACTCCTCTAATTAATCTGAGACTTAAACATGCATACTAACAACACCTTCCGATGATGGCAATACGTCACTATTAAGAACAAGTGTACTAAATTCCTTTAATACTCACTCAACTTTCACTGTAATGCTTGTTGGCTCAAACTATCGCTGCACTTTCCAGTGTCAGTAACTACAATAGCACTTCCGTGTTAAAAAAATTCAAACCTCAAGATTAAACAATAAAAGCAAGATTGGATAAGAAATAATAACATGCATGTAGAACGAAATAAGAAAGAATCGAGTGGAGAATAGTATCCCTAGACAACTCGACTGAATCTCTCTATTCCCTCTTGTCTTGAACTTAGGTCTCCTAGTCAGAAGCTAGTCTGAATATGATTTTCATGTTGGCTCACCCGTGAAAGGCTTAAGCTACCATGGCCACAAGCATTAAGGTAGTATGATGAAGATGTTGATCCAAAAAAAATTCCCTATTTTTCTTCTCACGTCCACCTTTTATGTCCTCCTCTAACAGTATAGGTGTCCTTTCCTCAGAATTAACTCTGTCCTTGTACGTACAGGTTGGTTATACCAGACTGGACAACTCACGTAATTTTAGTTCTTATCTAGGTAGCTGTCAAGTGTGGAGACAATTCTAGACGCAATCTGGAATTAACTCATGCAGCGACATTAATGCAAAAAGATTGTAAAATTAGGGATAAAATAGGCTAACATTCACTGAGTTATAAAATGCAATTTACTAAACTGAAAATGCTAAAATGTTTGCTAAGGATAACTAAATGGAAACAATTTAACCAATAAGTAAGGGGGAAACCTTTGTTCTGTCTAGTGCTATTACACCCCCAAACTTGAGTTTTTACTTGTCCTCAAGTAAAAAAAGAAACTAGCAAGGCTACAAAAATTTTACTAAGGCAAATGATCATTCTAGCAACTTGAACCCTCTAAATTCCTAATGGATGAATCAAATTTAGATGAAAGAATATTGCATTGACAATTCATAAGCATGAATGAATAAGGTTGCAACTTCATCAATGCTAGCATCATGCTTCAAACCCTGAGTTCTATCTACCATTACAACATTTATTATTGTACAATACTAAGTATTTATATATTATATATATACATTTTTTTTTGAATAAGGGATATCACTGCATTACTGTACCCTTGTTCCTGAGAAGTAACAATGGGGTGCAACAAACCCCTAGGGAGTACATAATTGCACCGACACACGCTCATGCAGTGATAGCCTTTGGCCAGATTGATTTTTCTAATCCTAGTATTGGAGTGTTCCTTTTGTAACATTCCACGCTACACCCACTTTGGAGTGTCTCTAATTTATAACTATATATACATATATAAGCAACTGTAAAAAGTATATTCATTCAAGATTTAATGAATGATAGCAATCATCCATTACTAATGCAACCAAATCCATTCATCAAATAATTGAAGCTACAACCTTGTGTCAAATTTATCCAACTCATTCATTGATAATTTACATGATTCAAAAATTAAGCATCGAATGTAACAAAATTTTTGAACAATTTTCATTAAATATAATTAAACCTTACATGCTTCATTTTCAAAAAAAAATATTTTGAAATGTGGGTGCATTTCCAATACATTCCCCCAAACTTAAAGTTTGCATTGTCCCCAATGCACTAACATGGAAATGTAATGACAATAAAAAAATGAAATGACAGTGTACACTTATCGAAATAAAACTTACAACTACATGCAATGCATGAATACTACAACTAAAGCTTAAAAGAAACTAACACAAATATCTGTAGCCGTTGATGTGGCTGCATGATGTTTCTTTCTCCTCCATTTTTCATTTTTTATCCTTGGACCGCTTCCTTTTCTTTTCCTTGGGCTTTGCATGGTCCTCATATTGCTCCTCAATTCTTGGCTTTACCCCGACATTGTCGACTGCTTCTTGTGTAGGAGAGGCCACCTAGAGTGGTCCAGTGTAGACCACTATTACTAATGAATTGCATTGCTCCTCACTGGTTACCTCAACAACTTCTGCCGGTCTCGCTCCAGCTCGCTCCAAATTATTAATATTTGCACCCACAAATTCGGGTATGGTGACAGTCTTCTCAATAAAATCTTTTACTTCTTTTCTTTCTATCTTCAACAAGTTCTTCTTCTTCAACAATAACTTCCTCTTTTGTAGCAGCAACTTTCTTCTCAACAACAGTGTCCTCTTTATCAGCAAAAATACCATCCTCAAACAAGCTATTAATATTTTATAGGCATTCTTCAATGTCCCTGGATTCCTCATCTTTTTTATTATCAAAGACTTGGACAATGGGTGTGAATGCCACTGATCTGTCTCGATGTAACACCCCTTACCTATATTCGACATCGGAATAGGGTACGAGGCATTACCAGAACACATACACTTGTAAACGTATTGAACTAAGTTATAAAATTTCATCTAAATTAAAAATGTCAAATTATTAACATACTTTTATAATTCTTCACTATATATCCTCAAAATATTATATTCATAATAAATAGGGCCTACTAAACCCGATACATACTCATGCAATTCAATGCTTCATTTCCTTTTCATTCAATTCACAATTTCTCATGCTTACAATTCAAATCATATCACTAGCAATTTCCTTTTAATTCACTTACAATTCAATATCATTAAGATCAATATTAATACGTATTTACCATTTAACTCAATGTTTATTGATTATACCATTCATTAACACATTTATGAAATTCTCAATTTTGCAATAAAATATCATTTTAGCTTAAATAACAACATCAATTCAACTCATCATCCTCTTTTTTCGTCATTTTACACTTCAATTATGAACTTATTATTTCATTACCTTTCCACTCCCATTTCCTATGCTTATCACACAAGACATAAACATATCATTCAACCATAGTTGCAAGCTATTGCATTGAAACATAATTCTTTTTGGAACTAACCACATGATAAACCATTTCACTAGAGATTACATAATTTAAACCTTACCTCCCTTTTCATGATCAGAAGCATATTTCCATTTAGGCACTTACTATTTCGATGCATAACTTATAGATTTAACGTGGCATAATCCCGCCACAACTTGGCCAAAGTCTAAGCATGTATACCAAATATGCCAGCCAAATAAACATATAACAGAAGCATTATAAACATGGATGAGCCCAATATTTATTCATGTATCAAACTTACTAACATGTGTTAACTCAATACCCATTCATAACATTACTTCATTCCAAATCATATACCAAAGATACCATACACACATACTATGAAACTTTATTTTCCCACATAAGCTTAAACCATGACCAATAATGCAAAAATATATACGCCATTTCTATTTCATCATTTATCAATTATAATCGAGTGTATTACCAATTATACATAAATCATTGATATATTTCCCAATTTTTCCTCGACCTCCTCTCCATTCCTCATCCTTAATGTGTATAACACACTTAAACAACATTATACATACTTTCACTATTTTCCCATATGTAAATTCAAGCGGACTGTCAGGTTAGAGTTAATGATTTATTTATATCTTGAGCTGCTGAGCTCCAAATTAAGATTCCTTAATTTTCCCCAAAACTAGACTCAATATCTTCTTACCATAAAATTTTCAAAATTTTTGGTTTAGCCAATAAGTACAATTTATTCTTTAAATTTCCCCTGTTTCACTGTTCGACAATTCTGACCCCTCTTCACTAAAAATTAAATATCTCATTGTACAGAATTTAGATAATGTTCTAGTTTGTTTCTTTTTAAAATAGACTCATTCAGGATTCTAAAAATATAAAGTGTAGACCATAATTATTTTTTTAAAATTTTTAACAATTTTCCAAATTTAGAACAGGGGATTTCAAAATCATTCTGACACTATCTCACTAAAATTAAAATATCTTAAAATATATAACTCTTTTGCTTACTATATTTCCTTTATATGAAAATAGACTCATTCAGCTTTAATTCCACATCTCATTCAGCTTCTAATTCAATTTCCACTATTTTTACTGATTTTTAAAAGTCAGACAAATGTTGCTATCCTAAACTGTTTTGTTATTAAATTTACTCTTTCATAATTTCATTACTTCATTTCATTGTACCAAAGGGTCGGTTAAATATCAAGCACATTGTTCATCACATGGTCTTATTCGATTACACTTAATCGGTACGTGATCACATGTGTTTTCACTTAGCCAATTTTCTGATGATCACTTCGAAATAATAATCGTTACACGGTGGATCAACATATAGCACCACCCTTATAATCAATTATATTCGGTGGAATCAGCATATAGCAACCACCTTTATTTTCAATGATTTTCGGTGGAGTTAGCACATAGCAACCACCTTTATAATCAATGGTACCCGATGGAATCAGCACATAACAACCACCTTTATAATCAATGATACTCAGTACACGTAGTAGCCTACCATAGTACTACACACGTGACCATTACTATCACTTTCACATAGTGGCCTGCACACAGTTCATGCCACACATGTGACCATTACTGTCACTTCCTTCGTATCTTTTCTATTCTGAACGTTCAACCGGGAAATTTTTTACTTTTTCTCACTTTTTTTTTTCACTGATCAAAGTCAATTTCTCGTCTTTCTTAGTTTATAATCACACATTAAACTTATAAACACTCACATTATTCAATCTAGTCCAAAAATACACTTTGGAAAATTACATTTTTGCCCCTAAAGTTTCACAAAATTATGATTTTACCCCTACGCTCATAAAATAATTTTTATTCAATTTCCTTGCATTTTATTCCTAGCTGAACCATTTTCATAACTATAGTAGTCCACAATACTCACTTATTCACACACTTGTGACATATTTTATAACTTTTACGAATTAATCCTTTTAGGCATTTTCATCAAAAATCACTTAGTAAAAGACGTTCATCACACCCCAAACATTCATATTCTTCCATAAAACATCAAAATACATGCATATCATTCATGGGAAATTTTTTAAACACAAACCTTAGTTCAAAATAATGGTAGAAATAGCTAGATCTTGTTACGAGGATTTCAAAAATGTAAAAATCATTAAAAACGGTGATAGAACAGACTGACATCGAGCTTGGAAGCTTGAAAAACCCTAGTCATGGTTTCTTCATGCAAAATTCGGCCATAGCTTGAAGATGGACAAAAATTGGCTTTTAATTTTGTTTTTAATTAATTTGAATAACTAAATGACCAAAATGCCCTTAATGAAAAACTTTGGAAACATGCCTAACCATGTCCATTTTTGTCCACCAATTAACCAATGGTCTAATTACCATATAAGGACCTCCAATTTAAAATTTCATAACAATTGGACACTTCTAACATGTAGAACTCAACTTTTACACTTTTTACAATTTAGTCCTTTTTACTAAATTGAGTGCCTAAACGTAAAAAATTTTGAATGAAACCATAAAAATATAATAAAAATAATTTTTTCCTTGTTGAATTTGTGGTTTCAAAACCACTATTCCGACTAGGCCCAAAATCGGGCTGTTACACTCGATCTTCTAAGTCGTCATCCGAGAAAAAGAGGTCATAATTTTGAATGATTAGTGGAAAGACTGAGAATTCTGATAGTGGGGATGGGCTCAGTTTGCCTAATGTGGCTACAATATAACTGTTCTAGGCTCTAGTATAAGCATAAAACAAATTATGGGATTTCTTCATATCTTATATTGTAGCTACAAACCTGATCTGCCTGTTGTTGATGGAATTTATCATTTTTTCGACATCCTTCAAGCCATAATAAGGTCTCTGCATTCAGGTTTGTTCCTTTTCTATTGACTTTGGCTTTACCCTTTCTTGCCTTACTGGTCTCTACCTCCTTCAGTATCGACGTGTCCTTGCCACGAGTCATTTTTTCTACAGAGGCTTTATTGATTGGGCCCTTATTTTCCAAGACTTCCTCACCAGCGTGGGGCACGATTTCTCTTTGCTGGCACAATAATATCACCAATGATGGGAAAAACAAGATCCCAGTTTGCCTTGCGGTGCAGTCAGCTATTTCTTGGTGAAGTATTTCGCCTACATCAATTTTTATGCCTTAGACGATAGAATGTATCAGACACATTCTATCCAGATATTGAGGCAACCCAATTTGAATTGAAACCAGTGATGTTTCAAATGCTACAAACGGTGGGCCAATTTAGTTGTATGCCCACAGAAGATCCACATCTCTACCTTCGATTGTTTATGGTGGTGAGTGATTCATTGAAGATAGTCAGTGTGACTAAAGATGCACTAAGGTTGAAGTTGTTTTCGTACTCGTTCAGAGATCGAGCAAGAGCATGGCTCAATTTATTGCCACCAAGTTCCATATCTACATCGCAAGAATTAGCAGAGAGATTTTTGGTTAAGTATTTCCCACCTAGCAAAAATGCTAAGTTAAGGAACGAGATCACAACTTTCCAATAATTGGATGACGAGTCTTTGTATGAGGCTTGGGAGCGATTCAAGGAGTTACTTCGTAAGTGTCCTCATCATGGGATTCCTCAGTGTAAAGAACATATAAAGTTAGTGGCATTGTGAAGTGGTAAGACTCTGGAACCCGGATTGTTTGATGCCGATGATGAGCATGTTGAAAAGAAGGGAAGTCAACCAGATGTTGAAGTTCCTACAACAAAAGAGTCAGAATCGGTATAGACTGATAAGGTAAATCCTAACCTAGTAAATTTAGATATTTTAACATCATCTTTGGATGCAGATTTACCTACTCAGAAAAGTTGTCCGGTTCAACCGAAAGTTTCATCACCTCCATATCTGTAAAGATTGTAGCAAAATAAGCAAAAACAGGAGGTACAATTTAAAAAGTTTGGGATGTTCTGAAGCTGTTACACATCAATATTTCATTGGTGGATGCTTTAGAACAAATGCCGAATTATGTGAAGTTTATGAAGGATATACTGTCCAATAAAAAATGACTAAGTGAGTATGAGACTGCTGCCTTGACAAAGGAGTGCAGTACGTTCCTGCAGAACAAACTGCCACCAAAATTGAAAGACCCAGGAAGCTTTACTATACTCTGTAAGGTGAATCTTATTGTGGTAAAGCTTTGTGTGACTTAGGAGCGAGTATCAACTTGATGCCTAAGTCTATTTTCAAGATGTTAGGGATAGGTGAAGTAAGACCTACAACTATGACGCTTCAGCTAGCTGATCGATGGTTAGCATATCCCGAAGGAAAAATCGAAGATGTTTTGGTAAGAGTGTAACACCCCAAACCCTGCCTAGAAGTTAGGCCCGAATCTGTCACATTGAAGTGTTTTTCAAAAACCATGTTTTCATTGAAAACCCTTCTTGAAATTTAAAACTTTTTGCCATTTAAAACTTGTACAAAACCTCAGTTAGCATTTGTTTATTTTTAATCGAGGTTTATTAAAAGATTATTACCTTCAAAACCTTATTGTTACGAAAGCTTAATTTAAACAAATGATTTACAAAAACGTGATATTTCAAAATTGAGTTGCGGAAACGTAGCATTTGAAAATAGTTATTGTTTTGGAAAACTGAGTTCTACTTCTAGCAGATAAGAATCACAATTAATAAAATCTCAAAGTTAAAATTTAGAAATTTTAGAGGCCTTGTTACAACCCAAATCAAAATCAAAGTGCTTTAGTAACTGCGCAAACAGAATAAAACTTGTGCAGTTGTTTGGCCTTCTCCAAGTCCCTCGCAACTCCGACCGTCTAACGCTCAGGATTACCTGAAAGGTTAAAAACGGGGTGAGTTTGTGAAAACTTAGTGTGTAATCCCCTTATTAAAGAAACAGTCAGTATACAAAAATAGATTTAGTCTAGGCCTGAGCCCTTTAATAGTAACAGTACAATGTGCGCCTTAGCCCAATACAGTAACGGTGGCAATTGGGCCTTAGCCCCCATCAGCCACGGTTGGGCTTGAGCCCATAAAAAATGGCACATATCACATATATCTGGGCCTAAGCCCATCTCAATATTAGAATTATTATATGCAATGCATAAATACCCATACCAACCCTGCACTCCGTCTCCTGTCCAACCCAACACTCCTGTGGGGTTTAAATCGACCCACCCATCCTTATACTCCTCATGTAGCATTAGTTGTGGCAATAACCAATATTGCAGCAGAGTTGCCAATTAACAGAATGGCTAAAAGCTATACACTTCCTCTGTCAATATTAACCTAACCCCATGCAGGATAACATGCAATAATAACATACGTGAATGTAGGATGTCATGCTCAGTATCAGTCATATCGTTTACAATTAAATCACTCAAACCATAGCACAAATCAGTCATTTACCCTATGGGGGTATTTCGGTACTTTTACCATTCGAGGGTATTTCGATAGTTTTACTCTTTGGGGGTATTTCAGTAATTTTACCCTTCGAGGGTATTTCAATGATTTTACCTTTTGGGGTATTTTAGTAATTTTATCCATCGAGGGTATTTCAGTAATCTTACCCTTCCAGGGTATTTTGGTCATTTAACAACCTTTTCAAAGGTCTATAGTCGCCTCGAGCGACACAGATAACCTAAATGGTCATAACGGTGTAAATGGGCCCAAGTGGGCCCACACGCTTATGTGGTCCACTAAGCTAAAAACTGCCCTTGGCCAAGCTATCGTCATGGCTGGCTCATTATTTCCTATCCATCCGAGAAAATTTTACTCGCATAGGGCCGACGGGCCTATTGGGCCCACTTGGCCCAAAAACGGCCAAAGACCACGAGATTGCTCGTGGTGACCTTTGTCATTGTATCGACTTATCCACACACGTGTTCGTACGCTCGTGTGATAGCTGTAGCTATACTTTTGGCTTTTAGACTTTTCGGCATTTTAGGATTTTAGCATTTGTCGATCTATGATTGGAGTGGTGTGTACACACACCTTGTTGAAGAAAATCGCAGTAGCCCACGAGCGTAGAACCTATATTTGATTAAGGTACTTAGTTAGCCATTCCATTAACATTCACAAGACTTAAACCCAAATCGTCACACTACTCACCTTGAACGAATGAGAATTGCTTAATGCCCTTGGATCGCCAATTAGGAATCGATCTCAGGACCTCACCGATTATTTTTCTGAACAAAGAAACCTATAAGACTAGGTTGTTTAAAAGAATAAGACTTAAGACCCCAATATTAAAACGCAGCACCATCGACGAACAAGCCAACTTACCCACTTTAAAAATTCAATTGAAAGATGAAAGGAGAAACTTGAATGCCTCTGCACTTCCGAGGAACCCCCTTGAATCGCAATGAGTGTAGTACGTGAGAAATGAAATAACAAGAAGTCAATAAGGTTATTCGGTTTGAGAAAGAAGGGAGAACACAGGTGCATTTGGTTTTAAAAGAAAAGCAAAGAATAGCTTTTGATCACTTACCGTTAGTCAGAACCTTTGCAGTACATCGACATAAAGAAGGATTAACCACAATGATTTTTAGTCAGCCCAGAATAGAAGATGAACAGAAGTTAAAAGAAGAAAAATAAAAAAAATAGTTCGGCTAGGCTATGAAGGAATCCGATTGCAGAAGAAAAGAGGTAAAGAAAAAAATAAATGTTAGGTTTGGCCAAGAAGAGAGAAAATGAATGGAAAAGATGCATAAAAAGAATGACCCGAATGGTTAGTTTTAGTTTCGGCACTAGAGAAAAAGAAAGAAAAATGCAAAACCCCCAAATTCTAGAGAGAAAATTTGGCACCTACACACTCACTAATTGCCGAAATGCATACTCCAAAGTCCCCCTTAGCAGATTCGGCAACAACCTTCTACAACTCAAACTCCCCTTTTTCCTCCTAAAATCACTCCTCCAATCCTCCATGATCCACTCCTTAAATCACTCATTTGACCTATTCAAACTCTCCAACACAAAGTTCAAATCCAACACCAACTCTTGCATCCACATGAGCAAAATAAATAATCCTATTTGCATGCAGTGAGACTTGAACCTCTAACCTCCTTACCACACCTGTGACGCCACCTCCTTGCCACACCTGTGTTGCCACCTTGCCACTACACACAGACTCTTTTTGTGTCACAAAACAAGCATTATTACAAATAAGGCCTAAGTGCCAATGTCCAGGTTCATTTAAGAGAAAAGTAAAAATAAATTGCAAGAGCCAAGACTTGAACCCAGGCTCCCTTGTAACCTTAATGACGCCACAATCACTAGACCATAAGCTTCTTTATGACATTTTTTAACACAATAGTTTAAAAGACCTACATCCAAGCATCCAGGGTTTTATCCATTTAAAACCAAAATTTTTGCTAAAGCCTAGGTTTGAACCCAAGACTTTTCCAACTCCTCTCAGGACCTTTAACCTCAAGGCCCAATACTTTTAAGCCTAAAATTTGGGGCGTTACAAAGAGTCGATAAATTTATTTTTCCTGCTAATTTTATTATTTTATATTTTGAAACAGATAAGGAAGTTCCAATTATCCTTGGGAGACCTTTCCTAGCCACGGGAAGAACATTAATTGATGTACTAAAAGGCGAACTCACCATGTGAGTTCAAGACCACCAGGTAACTTTTAACATTCTTAAAGTGATGAAATTTCCCAACCCAGCAGAAGAGTGTTTAGTTATTGATGAAATAGAAACCTTGGTTTCTATGGAAAGCAATTTTGAGGAAGATCTATTGGAGAAAGCCTTAGAGTTTGACCCTTTGGAGGATGAAGAAGGCTAAGAAAACATGGCTTTGATAGAAGCCAATCCGAGAAATTTTATTTAATCCACATGGTTTGAACCGTTGGAGTTAAAAGTTTGAGAATTTGTGAAACCCAAGTTGCCAATCGAAGAACCACCTACACTCAAACTAAAGGTACTTCCTTCCCATTTGAAATATGTTTATTTAGGAAACTGTTCTACTTTGCCTGTGATTATTTCAGCAGAACTAACGAAAGATTAGGAGGAACAACTAATTGTTAGTTTAAGTAAATTTAAGAAAGCAATTGGTTGGACCATAGCTGACATTCAAGGTATAAGCCCTTCTTTTTGCATGCATAAAATCATTTTAGAAGAAGGTGAAAGAGCTCGAATTGATGGGCAAAGGAGGCTCAATCCTAATATGAACGAAGTTGTGAGGAAGGAAGTGATCAAATGGTTAGATGCAGGAATCATCTATCCTATTTTAGATAGTTCGTAGGTACATCCGGTGCAGTGTGTGTCGAAGAAAGGTGGAATCACGATTGTTGAAAATGAGTGCAACAAATTGATTCCAACAAGAACTGCTACTGGTTGGAGAATCTGTATTGATTACAGAAAGCTGAATAAAGCCACTCGGAAGGATCATTTTCTGTTACCTTTTATGGATTAGATGTTAGATCGACTGGCAGGTAATGAATTCTACTGTTATTTAGATGGTTATTTGGGATATAACCAAATAGTTGTAGCCTCGGAGGACTAACATAAAACAACCTTTACTTTTTCCATATGGTACGTTTTCTTTTAGGCGAATGCCTTTTGGTTTATGCAATGCACCTGCAACTTTTCAATGATGCATGATGACAATATTTAGTGATATGGTTGAAAATTTTGTTGAGGTTTTCATGGATGATTTTTCTGTTTTTGGTAACATTTATGATATCTGTTTGAGTAATTTGGCTAAGGTACTGAAGAGATGCGAAGAGACGAATCTTGTCCTTAATTGGGAGATATGCCATTTTATGGTTAAGGAAGGGATTGTCTTAGGCCATAGAATTTCAAAGAAAGGAATTGAAGTCAACAAAGCAAAGGTGGACGTAATTGAAATATTACTAGCCCCAATTAATGTGAAAGGAGTCAAGAGTTTCTTAGGCCATGCCGGTTTTTATCGAAGGTTTATCAAAGATTTCTTGAAAATTTTTAAGCTGTTGTGTTTGTTGTTAGAGAAAGATACAGTGTTCGATTTCAACAAAACATGTTTAGAAGCTTTTGAAGAGTTGAAAAAATGGTTAATCTCAGTGCTAATAATCATTACACCCTATTGGAGCACACCTTTTGAGTTGATGTGCGATGCAAATGACTTTGTTGTTGGAGCTCTGATGGGTCAAAGAAAAAATAATGTGTTCCACCCTATTTAATATACAAGTAGAACCTTGACGGGAGCCCAACTCAATTATACGATAACTGAAAAGGAACTATTTGCTATAGTTTTTGCTTTTGACAAATTACGCTCATATCTTATAGGTACCAAAGTTACAGTATTTATTGACCATGCGACCATTAAATACTTGCTCACGAAGAGAGATGCAAAACCGAGGCTAGTTCGTTGGATACTTTTACTCCAAGAATTTGACCTTGAGATCCAAGATAGAAAAGGTGTTGAAAATCAAGTAGCTAGTCATCTGTCGAGGCTAGAGCAAGATGATGTAACCCGATCACGTGTTCCTACCAACAAGAATTTCCCAGATGAGCACCTATTTGAGGTGAGTTGAATTCATGAAACACCTTGGTTTGCTAATTTTTCCAATTATCTTGCATGTGGAATAATTCCACAAGAAATAACATACCAACAAAGGAAGAAATTCCTACATGATAGTCGGTATTATCTTTGGGAGGATCCATTTTTGTTCAAACAGTGTGCAGATAATATAATCCGAAAGTGTGTAGCTGAAAGTGAGATTGCTGAGATCTTATATCATTGCCATTCATCTCCAAGTGGGGGACACTTTGGTGGTTCACGTACTACAGCAAAGATTTTGCAAGCAGGTTTTTTTTGGCCTACACTATTTAAAGATACTTACGCTTATGTAAAGAACTAAGATACGTGCCAAAGAACCGAAAATATTTCAAAGAGGAATGAGATGCCCTTAATAAATATTTTGGAGATTGAATTATTCGACGTATGGGCATTAACTTCTTAGGCCCATTTCCTTCTTCGTATGGGAACAAATACGTCTTAGTTGCTGTGGACTATGTATCCATGTGGGTTGAAGCTGAAGCATACCCTACAAATAATGCTAAGGTAGTCATGCGATTCCTACATAAACATGTGTCTAGACGATTTGGGACACCAAGAGCTATTATTAGTGATGAAGGGTCTCACTTTATTAATAAATGGCTTAAGTGGTTGCTTGACAAATATGATGTAAAGCACAAGATTGCTACAGCTTATCACCCCCAGTCCAATGGGCAAGTTGAAAGAGTGAACCGTAAAATCAAAGGTATCCTTGAAAAGGTAGTATGCCCTAGTAGAAAATATTGGTCTTAAAGGCTCGATAATGCATTATGGGCGTATCGAACAACATTTAAGACTCCGTTAGGAATGACTCCTTATCGGTTAGTCTTTGGAAAGGCATGTCATTTTCCATTAGAGTTGGAGAATAAAGCTCACTAGGCTTTAAAGCAGTTAAATTTTGATCTAAAACAGACCGGTGAGAGAAGGATGTTACAACTGGATGAGTTGGAAGAGCTAAGGTTGTTTTCCTATGACAATGCCAAAATATGTAAAGAAAGATCAAAGAGATGGCATGATACTCATATACAACTTCGCGAGTTTAAAGAATGTTAGATGGTGTCGTTGTTTAAGTAAAGGTTGAAGTTATTTCCTGGGAAGCTGAAATCCCAATGGAAAGGACCCTATACCATCTACCGAGTTTATCCTTACGGAGCTATTGAATTATATGACATTTATGGAGGTACATTTAAAGTTAATGGCCAACGTCTCAAACATTACTAGGATGGTGAAGATGAGTGAATTGAATCCTCGCTCATCTTAACAGACCCTTAATTTTTCATGAACTCATTATGTAAATAAATAAATAATTAGAGCTTTTTTTAATTTATTACATTTAATTAATTCTATCTAAGGAGATTGGAACTTAAGCGAGACCGCTGTGACCCCTCCAACCTTTCCTGGGAATTAATTTAATGTAATTTGTTAAGAAGAAATTTTCTAATTAAAATTTTTTAAGTTTTATTTTGTTCAGTTTAAATTTTAAAATTTTATGTTAATAAAGGGGGTCAAATTTGGCCCAAGTACTAATCAGTTTTTTAAGATACAGTCTGAGTCTAAGTCCCAAGATAGCAAAAAGAGAAAAAAATTAGGCCTTGCCGTTACACCCATTACTTGCCGCCCAAGTAACTTTAATGTAGCTAATTTTTGCTACATGTTGCCCTAATTTTTCCTTATTAAACCCCTCTTCATTTTACTAATTTTCATATCCCTCAAAATAATTTACATCCACCCTAAAAATTCCTAAATCTCTTCTTTGTGCCGTCAACCTTAAATCCTGAAAGAAACCCTAGTCCTTTTCTTTCTTTTTGTCGAAATTCCCTACTGCTGCCGCAAAGAGATCGTCGCTGCACCATCCTTGCTGTCGAAAGATTTTTAACGTAGCAAGTTATACCAACTTTTTTGATTTCTCTTTTCTCTCTTGTGCAAAAACTCTACTGAATTTTTGGGAAAATACCATGTCTCGCAAAAGAACTAGATCGTCAAAGACTAATCCTGAAAACCTGATTGTGGTTGATGAAGAAATGAAAGAGTGATTTGATTCAATTTTCAAGCATTAACCTATGATGCCGGAAAAAGGTTTCAACTTGAAGAGCAATGATGTGATGGTTGTTTCTGTGCCAATTAGAAAGATAATCATTACTATCAAATGGGAATGATGTTGTAATGCTCGTTCACTTCCCGATTATGAACTAGTTCGTGAATTCTATGCTAGTTTGACTACGCAAGATGCTACTGAAGTCATTGTTTGAAAGAAAAAGGTACCTCTTACTTCTACGTCTATCAATGATTTGTTTAATTTACCTGATGTTGAAGAAGAAGAGTACTACCCTATGATGAGCAATATCAATTAGGATTTTTTTGCATCAAGTGCTTGATGTTATGACAAATTCAGGATCCCAATGGATTATAAGAAAGTATGGGAGCCATTCTTGTCGAAGAGAATACTTAAAACTAGTAGCAAAGGTATGGTTTTATTTTGTTCGCTACAGTTTTATGCCTATCTCATACAGTTCCACCATCTCGATGGAACGGATGCTCTTGTTATATGCAATTTTGACAGAAAAGTCCATTAATGTTTGGAAAATTATCCTCAAGGAGATTCATGATTGTGCTAAAAACAAGGCAAGATGTGCTTATTTCCCATCATTGATCACTTCACTTTGCTTAAGGGCCCGTGTTAAAACACAAGCAAATCTGAAAGGGCAGTATGTCCAAGGGTGTATTACAAGTCATGATCTTGAAAGGTTAGTAGAAAGATTGCATGAGTTGAACCAAGGTGAGCAAGAGGAACCAATTGAGCCAGAAACCGAAGAGTCAACAAATAAAACAGAAAATGAAGCTGATTCTGTTATAAACACTGAAGAAAAACAATCTGATAAGGAACCAAATAGTCCTCAACCAACTGAAGGAGCTGAAAACCCCAGAAGAAGAACCAATCAAGCTAAGTGTTGAACCTGAATATACTACTCCCATGCCGACTTTTGCAAGTACTTCAAGGAAATCAGAGTTGTTAATTTTGATGGATATGTGCAAATTCATACACAACTAGCAACAAACTTACTGGAAATATGCAAAAATTAGATATGATTAAATTCGAAATACTTTTAAGAATATCTCTAATACTTTTTTTCTTGAGTTCCCAGATGCTATCTTTGAGACATGGACAGAAGAGACTGACGATGGAAGCGAAGATGAAGCTAAAGAAGACAAGGGGAATAAGTCAGAAAAGTAAAAAGGGGGATTCTTGTATTGTTATTTATTTAATTATTTTTAGGTCTTTAGGAATTTATTTCTTTAGTAATTAGGATTTAATTTTTGCAAAATAAAACGTAGCAAGCATGAATAAATACTTCTTTAGAAATAAAAAGATTAAGTGATGTGGTAATGGGAATGAACATGTCTAAGATTGGGTTATTAGGAAAGACTTGGTATTTAAGCAGTCTTAATGACTCACCTATCTTTCTTTACAACCCTACCTGGTGTTCAGTTTTCATTCATTACTTTATTCTCGCCATGAGGACATTGCTTCTTTTTAAAGGGGGTAAGGCAAATAATTGCTCGAAATTTTTAAAATTTTCAAGTATGTTTCAAATCATTTCTTTCATAAGTATGTTTTAATAAATAAATGTTTAGAGAAATTCTTTTTAATAAGATAATTTGTATGCAAGCATGAATGATGATTTTATCTCAGTGATTATGTGTTCTCATGAAAAATGGAATGTTTTTATGATCTTAGTCTTCGTTAATGTTTGCCATGAAAACTTAGTTTCTCTTGAGATTAGACATGTATGAAGGTTTATATCTTTAGAATTAACTTAGTAACTTTCTTGAGGCGAAATCCTAGGGGAGATAAAAATCTAAAATGATATAGGCATCATTTTTCTTTGGATCGTTTGAGCCTTTTCAAGCCTACCTTATGATATTAGACCCTTGAAATTATAATTTCGAGCTTCAAGGCTTGTTCATTGTAATAAACCTATATTATAAGCCAATACCATCTTTTTAAAATTATCCTAATTTGGTGCACCTATCTTAACTAAAGTTGTCTTGGGAATCAACATTTGAGGAAATTTTCATAAAGATGTATGTGTTCAGCTTAAAAAACAAACAACAACAACAACAACAAAGACAAAGAAATAGTAAAGAAAAATTTGCTCAGTCTCCAAAAAGAAAATGTATGAGTATGGGTTCAAAATAAGTTTGGGGGAATTCCACAGGTTCACTTGAAGAAAAAGGTTGAATTTCGAGAAATCCAAGACAAGTTAAAGGTTAAGGTTTTGAAACCAAAATGTCTCATCTCTTAAAATCCCCACCTTTAGCTGAGCCTCATTACAACCTTATGAAAGACCAATTGATTTTATGATTATGTCACCTACATTAGTGGAGAGGAAGTATTAAGTTCAACATATGAAGATCATAAATAAGCCTTATGATTGTTTTGCTTGATTGATGAGAAATTGTGTTGAATGAAGAATATTATCTATAGCTGCGACATACATTCTTGTTGACATATCTTGAAACTTAGAATAAATTTTCAAAATTTTTGTATATAAGTTACTTGTTAATAAAGAAGATCTATGAGCATGAATTTATTGATGCTACTTACACTGTTAGCAAAATTTGCCTAAGCAAGACCTTGTGTTGTGCTTGAACATATCTTGAAACTGTTAGCAAAGTTTGGGGATGTGTAAATTGAAAAATATATAGAATTTTTCCCATATAATTCATCACCTTTTTACTTAAATTTGTCATTAAAACCAAGTAATTGTTTAATAAACTAATGAAATATGCAAAAATATGAAATTAGGACATAGAAATGATTAAAATGTGATTTTATACTTTATTATATAGTTTTCATGCATATAATGGCTTATTTTATATTAATTTGAGCATATTATATTTTTAAGCTATAAAGTGGGTCATGCATGATTAAATTAAATAATAAAATATAAAGTTATATTTAATAATTCATTTTTAATAGTTCATTAATAAATTGGGTTTTAATTAATTAAGTAAATTGATTAATTAAAGTGGTTAAATTATATTATTTGGTCCTCTAAACTATCAACTATTTTTGGACAGGTCTGAGAGTTTTCTTCTAATTGCAAAACTGTCTAAATTGGGGACCAAGTCAACCCAATTTTGGCTGCACATGGATGTCATAAACCATTTTTTTGGTTTAATTGTACAAAGTCCTTAAAGAGTTAAAGAAATCAGAGATTTTCCCAAAGATTTGCTGATGACCGAGTCTTAGTCCTGAGTTGTTGTGACACTCAAATTCACCCAAAATCAAGGAAAAATTAGCCACCTTTCCTCAATTCATGGCCGACCACTCTTGGAGGAAGTTTCAAATGATGGACACTCATAGTTTTAGCAAACTAGCTCCCTTGCCTCACCTATAAATAAGAGCTCATTTCTTACTTTTTCAATCATCCCCTCATCTCATCATCTCTCACACATTCGTCATTCTCTCAACTCTCTTAGCTATCATTCCCCCTTATCATCCTTGCATAATGATTTTAGCAATTAAGCCTCTTGAAGAGCCCTTGGTCGGCTACCTTGGAGAGCCATCAGCAAAGGAACAAAGCAAAGGAACGAAGGAGCCTCATCAGTCAGACTCTTGGGTGACAGCCACTCTGAATTGGGTTTAATCTTTCTTTTCTTTAAATTTAATTTAAAAATGTTTGCTATGTGTTCTTTGTTCTTGTTTACAACAATGATAGATTAATTTTATTTAACCTATGATGATTATTTTGATTAAATAACTTTTATTTGATTCATGCTTATAATGTTTGTGCCTCAATCGATCATGTTTTCAATTAAAAGCAAGTCTGTATTTCATTCATATGTGATTAAAATGCACCTAAATTAGCTGAGCGATCCTAACCAGACGACGGCTAATGGACGCATAATTGAAATGTGCATGCTCAATTTAGATCCTAACCCGATTAAATTGTAGGTTGCATAACAACTCTAACCAAGCACTGTTATCTGCATAGTTTTTAGATTTGTGTGATTAAATTGTTTCAAACCTAACACGTCCCTGTTACCTCACACGAATGCTAAGAAACCCTTAGTAAAGAAGGATTAGTAAAAATATGTATTTACTGAGTAAAGGATTCTGAAAGGACCTAATGTGGTTTCCAAACTCATGAAAGATCGAGTTGCCATGAAATTTTTTTCTGAATGTTATTAAGCATGTTGATAATAAATTGAGTTTAATTAAAGTCATTGTCCTAGTTTATTTATGTTATAATTGCTGCAAATTGTGTTTAATATTACTAAAATCTATTTCATTCATATAGTTTGTATACTTAGAATAATTTGCATTAGGGATCATTGCATTTACTTTAATATATTATAATCACAACTTTTCATCTATATTGTGTTTTTATTTATGAAATTACTAATATAATTATACAAATTAAGTGACTAAGTTCAAATACAATCCCTATGGAGACGATAACTCGATACTTACTTATTACTTGATAAAGACTGTGTACACTTGCACAAACCCGAGCGTTACAATTTGATTCAAGAGACTGAAGAAAAAGAAAAAGTAATTCATGATAGTTTAAAAGTAGCTTTGGATTGATAGAAATCATATGCGGATCTGAAATGTAAAGACATTGAATTTCATATCCACGATAGAATGTTCTAAAAGTATCACCCTGGAACAAAGTTCTTCATTTCGATCACAAAGGAAAGCTATGTCCACGATTTATCAGGCCATATGAGATTATTGAAAGAATTGGGCTAGTAGCGTACTGATTAGCCTTGCCATCAGAGTTAGAAAAGATTTATAATGTGTTTAATGTTTCAACATTATTGCGGTATTAGTCAGACCCTTCGCATGTTATCTCACGAGTGGATGTCGAGATTTAGCATGGTATGTCGTACAACAAAGCACCGATCAGAATTTTAGCTTGAGAGATTAAAGAACTGAGAAATAAGAACATAACTTTAGTAAAGGTTCTTTGGCAACATCACGGTATAGAGGAAACCACCTAGGAACTGAATGAAGCTATGAAAAGCGACATCCGAACCTCTTTTCTAGTAAGATTTTCAAGGACAAAAATTCCTTTAGGGGGAGAGTTGTAACATCCCATTTTTAGTGAAATTGAAACAGTGGTTTTGGGACCATAAATCTGACATGAAAATATTTATTTTATTATTATTTTAATGTTTACAGTATGTTAGTAATGTCGCATAAAAATTTCGTTAAGAAATTTTATCGTTCGCATGCTTAATTTGATAAAAAGTACTAAATTGCATTAGGTCCAAAATTAGAGTTCTATAAGTAAAAGGTGTCAAATTGCTATGAATTTTGAATATATGGGGCCTTAAATGGTAATTAGACCATTAATATTAATAGTGGACAAATTTTAATGATTTTAAAGATTATTATTTAAGGTTAAATACGTAAATTAATAAAACAACTTAAATCAAAATATAGAAAAAGGAAGTATCATCTTCCTAAATGAAGATGAATACCGAAATTAAGGCTTCAGGAAGCCATAACCAAGCTCAAAAACTCAACCATCTCTCTTCTTGTGCATGTAAGTGGATTTTTGTTCTGTTTTTAATGATTTATATGTTTTTGGAGTCGTTGTAGCTTAATCTAGTTAGCTCGGGGACTAATTTGCAAAAATTGTTAAAATTCTAGGGTTTTACCATGAATGTATATGTATTGTTTGTGATGGTTGATGGAAGAAAATGAATGGTTATTGTTAGTTACACAAATTTTGTTAAGTGATTTTCGATGAATTTGTGAATTAGGGGTTAAATTGTAAAATGTGTAATATTCATGGTAAATTGTGAAATTAATAAAAAATATGAGCTACTATGGACTTAAGTGAAACTCGGCTATAGTTGGTTGGCATTAAATTTGTATGAATTTCATTTATAAGCTTAAGGACTAAATTCTAATGAATTCAAAATTATAGGGGAAAAGTGTAACTTTGCCAAAATATGATTTTTGGATTGAATTGAGTAGAATGATTTTTGAATGAGTTGAATTTGATTAATTAGATCAAGAAAAGCATCGTATGAATTTATATAGAGGAAAGGATAAAGTATCAAATTAGTTTATCATAACTCATCGATTGCGATTGAGGTAAGTTCATACATTAAATTATAATTTTAATATGCTCGATTTAAATGCTATTATGTTGTATTATGATATTGCATATCTACAAAAATATCCAATGAAGTTTCGACGAATTTCGAATCCATTTTGAACCTTAGGAATATATAATATACAAATGACATGTCATTAGGGGTTATCGTGTTTGGGGTGTTGGTCCTGAACATCCTACCGGTGGCTCAGTTTCTGGCATGTTTTGCGGTTACTTTACAGCTTGTGTAAGCAACACTATGTAGCTACGTTCTGACAGATAGTTTGTGTGAGCAAACCCATTTATGGCTCGAGATGGAGCATCTATATGAGAAAAGAGGAACAAATGGTTTCGACCATATGTTAGCACACAGTGCATGAGATTCCCGTGTATCCAATATTATTCTAGTGGTTCAATGGGTATACAAAGGGAAGAATGACAAATATTTCGATAAGTAATGCTGTGAAAGCATGAAAAAGGTATAAGATGATGATGCTTAAATTATGCCTAGCCATGTTCGTGAAAGTATGAATGCTTATATGTAATGTACATAAAAGCTATTATGTTACGCAATGAATTTGCTAAGTTATGGGGTTATCACTTACTTGAATGGTTGTTGTTGCTTACACTTGTGCCAAGCTATGTTGGATTAGCTTAATAGTTGCTTTTAAGCTTATATATTGAAATGGTAAGCTTTGTTTATGAATTAATAACTTACTAAGCATTAAATGTTTACTTTGTGTTATTTTCATGATGTTCTTAGATAATGGAAAGCTCAATTGGGTTGGAAGCTTGTCAGAGAGCCATCACACTATCCATCGGCTATATCAATATATTTTGATGATTTTGAGTCATGGTTATAATGATATGTATAGGTGTTTTTGTTTGAAGAAAATAGCCATTATGTTTGACTTGTATATAAGGTATTTTGAGTGATGCAATAGATGTCATGTTAGCATGTTTGTATAGTAATATTTAATGGTTGTTATTTTGGCATCTAATAACTTATATGATGGTAGTTGAATTGATGAATATTACGGTATGCTATAAGATGTTGGTTTGGTATGGAATTAGATACTGCATTGAGTTGTTAAATGGCTAGTTTTGGTAACCTTGAACTCTTTTGGCAATTGATCAATTTGTTAAGGTAGATGATAGATGTGGAAAATGGTCATAATGGTATTTGTTGAGTATGAGAGTGGTATGTGAACATTATGGTAAATGTAGTATTTAAGTTGTTCACTTGGTTGATTGATTTCTGAATAAACTTAGCAAGTGTTTAATCATGTTTGATTGTTGAGATTGAGGTGTCATTTTGGCATATTGGTTGTATGATTAATTATTATGATGTTCAAGCTTGAATATGCATATGTTAGTTTTGGATGCATGAAAATAGGTGCTTTTGGTTTGTGTAAGTGGCTAGACTTTGGGTGAGAAAAATGGCTTGGAAATGCCTTATTTCTCGTCCACACAGCCAAAGACACGGGTGTGTGTCTCACTCATGTTTCCTCTGCAGCTTACAAAGGGTTGCAAGTCAGGCAATTACACGGCCTGACACACGGGCGTGTGAGGCCATTTCGAAAGGTACACGGCCTGGCACACGGGCATGTGGCTTGGCCGTGTGACCTAAGCTAGAGAGTTACACAAGCTGGGACACGACCGTGTACCTCAGCCATGTGAGTCACACGACCCGGGCATATGGCCGTGTGACCCCTGCAGTATGAAATTTTTGAACTTTTTCCCAAAAATTCTAAATGTTTTTGATTTTGTCCCGATTCATTTTCAAAGTCATTTTAGGGTCCTAAGGGCTCGTATAGGGGACTATATTTGTTATGAATTATGTTGTGTTTTGAATACATTGAATATTTGTTCATTGTGAGATGTAAACTTTCGATAATGCTCCATAGCCCTATTTCGGAGAGGGATACGGGGCTTGGGGTGTTACATGACCAAGCAAAATTATATTGCTAATAGTTTCCTCTACCTCAATTCCCAATGTATTAGCCTTCAAGCAAGAAACATACGAATGGGTTGAACCAATGTCAATCAAAGCAAACTATTATACAAAATTAATGGTAAAAGTATCTTCTATGATGTTGGCTGCATCACAGCCCTCTCTGTGTCTAGCCGTATTGACAAGTGCAGGTTCTCTTGCATCAACTTGGTAGCACCCTAGCCTAGTGCTCTCTGTCTTTGCCCAACATTACAACCCTATTCTGACCCTGACCTCTTTGAGGTTACTGCCAAACTCTATGGTTTTGAACTCTGTTCTATTCTAGGGCTTGCATTTTCTCATTACGAAGTGGACAATCCCTGATCTTATGGTCTAAGGATCCACATCTAAGGCCTACACTGGAGCTTCTCTAGCATTCACCTAGATGTCTCTTGCAACAAGTAACACAATTTTGGGCTCTCCCGCCATCAAAAACAATAGAAAAATTCTACTGTGGTCTATCGTCTCGGGTCCACTTATTAGGTCGTGGGCCTAGACAGTAGGACTGACATCTGTCTTAGTAGGGACTCTAGCCTTGTCCCTCCTATTGCATTCCATACACTTCACTTCCTTAACAATCTTAGTTTTCTCCACTAAAGTTTTGAAAACCCTTTCCCAATGAGGGGCTCTGTAACACCCCAAACCCGGTCTAAACGTTATGACAGAATCTGGTGATGTCACATTGTAACACCCCTTACCCATATTCGACGCCGTAATAGGGTACGAGACATTACTAGAAGACATACATTTGCATACGTATTAAACCGAGTTGCAAAATTTCATCTGAATTCAAACTTTTAAATTATTAACGTGCTTTTATAATTCTTTACAACATATCCTCGAAATATTATATTCATAACAAATAGGGCCTACGAGACCCGATATTTACTAATGTAATTCAAAGCTTCATTTCCATTTCATTCAATTCACAATTTCTCATGTTCACAATCCAAATCAATTTCTCAATCCAATATATATATTTGAATCGTCTAAGAATATAATTCATGTTACACGAACGTACCAGGCTAGATTACAGAAATACCAAAATTCAGGGACATTTTGGTAATTTTCTATTTTCCTCGAATTTCCATCCAATCTTGATATAAATTAATATTTCATTCAATTTATTAATTTAAATAATAAAACAATTCATTTCATGCAATTTGGTCACTTTTTGACATTTTTATAAATTTACCCTTAAAATATTACTTTTATTCAATTTAGTCCCTGAAACTAAAACATGCAAATTAGCCATTTTTAATGAAAACTCATGCTAGTTGAATAATCATATATTTTCCTCCTCCTCCTCTCCATTCCACATCCTTAATATATATAACATGCTTATATGTAACATTATCTATAATTTCACTATTTATTTATTTGTTCATTCAAAGCTGTCAACTTGAGTCATTCTCACAAAATTATTTATATCTTGAGCTATGTAACTCCAAATTGAGATCCGTAAATATTCAATAAAACTAGACTCACATATCTTCTTACTATAAAATTTTTAGAATTTTATTCTTTAAAGTAATCCCTATTCTACTATCTGACAGTTCCGACCCTTCTTCACAAAAAATTAATTATCTCCTGGTATAGGATTTGGATGATGTTCCCGTTTGTTTCTCCTAAAAATAGACTTATTCAGTATTTTAAACATATAAATTTAAGCCCATGATTAGTTTTCTCCAATTTTTTATAATTTTCCAAAGTCAGAACAGGGGAACCCGAATTCATTCTGACCTTTTCCCATATAATTTATTATATCTCATGATTTACAATTCCATTACTTACACCATTTCTTCTATGAGAAACTAGGCTTAATAAGCTTTAATACCATATTTTTCATTCTCTAATTCGATTTCCATAATTTATGGTGATTTTTCAAAGTGAGCCTACTACTACTGTTCAGAACTGTTTTAGTGCAAGATGTTGATTACTAAGTTTATAACTTCCTTATTCATTTTCTCTATAATATTTTCCATCACTTTCTCTTATTTCACTTCACTAATATATCAAGAACATAAGACTTTATTTAAGAAAACTCTACTATAACATCATTTCCATGCTTTTTCAATAATAATAAACTTAAAAATATATTGAAATTTTGATGTTCTTACCTTGTCCTATTAATTTCAATCTTTAACTTGATTTTCTCTCTCCTCCAGCTTCTATTTCTTGAATCTAACTTAATATTCTAGTTCCCCATAGTCTCCTTGTTATCTTTCTCTCTTGATGGATATGACAATTCTTTTGATTTCTAAGTGAAAGTGGTGAATTTTTGGTGAAAGGACCAAATTGTAAAGAAAATAAAGTTTCTTTCTTTCTTTTCTCTTCATACGTTGGATGCATGGGAAGAAGATGAAGATTCTTCATCTTTCCTTCCATATATATACTAGATAGAATAATAATAAAATAATAAAATATCATTTAAAAATCAAATTAAAATATTAATAAACTAATATTTATTTAATTAATTAATCTAAAATATCACCAACATCATCATTGCCTTCTAGATTTCTCTCTCTTCTAATTGACCATTTTGCCCTTCATAATCTTTAACAATTTCATCCTTGATTCATCACCTAATTTGGTAAAATTAGGATTTAGTCCCTCAAAATTCTTCACCTTTTCAATTTGGTCCTAATTCACCCATTTTCCTTAGTTTCTAGATTATTCCACCCTTAAAATATTTACACTATTAGTCCTTCAACTTTTTCATATTTACACTTTAACCCCTCAAATTTTGAGTATTTACTCTTGGGCAACAAAACTTTTCTCACTTTTACGATTTAATCCTTTCTTGAATTAATATGTCATAATATAATTCCCAATGTTGCCATAACTCAAAATTTTCCTTTTGCCACTTTATTTCCTTATTTTACTATCAGGGATACCTACTTTCTTACTGTAGTAATTTTCGGGGTATTACAGTAGTAATTTTTCGGATATTAGAGGCTATCATCACCATCAACTCGTATCTCATTCCATTCTCAAACCTGAGGCACTTATCCTATTTAGTTGTGATTATTCCCTGAGCATAGCGACTCAGCCTTAAGAATTTGACCTCATACTCAGCCACATACCTATCTTCCTGTTTGAGCTCAATGAACTCGATCCTCTGAGCCTCGACATATCTGATACCCACATATTTATTCTAGAAAGCATTCAGGAAATATTCCCATGTCAGCCTCTAAGTCTTAGTGCCCCTCATGATGGCCTGGCACCAACGATAAGCCTCATCCCTCAGTAGCAATATCGTACCCTTTAATTTTTGCTCCGGGGTATATTCCATATCATCTAGAATTCTCTTCGTTGCCCGTAACCAGTATTATGCTACTATGGAGGTCATCCCAACAACAACCCTAAACAATTCGGTACCATTAGATTTGCGATAGTCCCTCTACTTTAGACCCATTTTGGGTTCCCACTGCTCGTTGTAGCAACCTAAGCATGGGCTGTGACATAACATCATCAGCAGACTAATGATGGTTCTCCTCCACAAAGACTTAGAATGCATGAGCTATTCAAGGGAATAAGAAGTTAAGCTTTCCAAATGATGTAGGTTCGCATAATACTACATCATACCATGAAGCAAGCGATGAGAGTTCACAAGCTTGTGCTTTCTCAAGTCCGAACATGTTTGTGCAGTGTGTTGGAAGTGCAGTTGGTGTTCAGCCAGAAAGTCATTTAGGTGGCTAATGTGGTGTTCCATAGCTTGGGTTTGATGATCGAACTGAGTATGGGTGTTACAAACATGTCCAATTCTTCTTAAAGGAGAGCTTCTTTAGCAGCTGTCTATTTAATCAAAATTGTATTCTCATTCTTCATTTACTTGTATTACTCATATAACTGAGTGTAAATCTCACAAACCATTCTTCATTTGCCTAAGATCACCTTATAAGTTTTTAAGAAATCCTTATCAGTCCCACCATTAGAATCTTCATTAAAATATTCTTCACCAATTATATTGGTAGCAAAAATAATGAAGTTTTTATGATCCTCTTTTAAATTAGATCCATTAGAAGAGTCCTCATTAGTCCAAGTTGCACAGAGTGACGTTTTCTTCTTTTCAGAGTGTTAGCACACTCAGATTGGATGTGACCTTATCCTTAACAATCATTGCATTTCACACCCTTCTTATTGTCCTTCTCAACTTCTTCCTTGATCATAATTCCCTTAGACTTGCTTTTGGGAACATTGGAATTGGCTTCGAACTTCTTGAATCTCCTTGTCTATTTATTAAAAGATCCATTAAAATTTTAAGTAAGGTTATCTGCTCCTAGAGATCTTCTGCGGTAGAATTTTGTACTTTGCCTCATCCAAATTCATCTGAAAGCTTTGTAAGGAGCTGATGAGTTCATCAATGACCATCTGCTCAATATCTTTGGCCTTTTCAATGGAAGTGACCTTCATAGAACATCTTTTGAGGAGAGACCTTAATACCTTTCTCACCAGCTTGGCATTCGAATACTACTTTCCTAAGGCAAAGCCTAATTTGATAAGTCACCCAGCTTGGCATAAAATTCACCAATTGTTTCTAACTTTTGCATCCTTAGGCTTTTAAACCTCAAAGTTAGCATTTGCATCTTTTGTATCCTTCATGAATAGTCTCTAGGATATCCCAAGAAGTCTTTGCAACTACGCACCTAACAATCCTTCTGAAATCTTGCATATCAATTCCATAAAATATTGTATATAAGTCCTTTGAGTTGGCATTTGCCAAATTT
Source organism: Gossypium turneri (assembly GCA_008044935.1). Classification (NCBI taxonomy): domain Eukaryota; kingdom Viridiplantae; phylum Streptophyta; class Magnoliopsida; order Malvales; family Malvaceae; genus Gossypium; species Gossypium turneri. The sequence goes on along the minus strand of CP032572.1, from coordinate 19,166,751 downwards.
TCTTCCTCAATGGTCCACTATGTTTGTTGCCTCATTGTCATTCCACTTTTAATGTCCAATTTGGGGTTTCCCATCAAATAAACACAGCAAGCCATTTCTTCTCATTAATTCACTTAATGTAGGTGTTCATGTGTGCTTTCCAGTAAGCATAATTGTCAAATTTGAGCATAGCGGGTCTTGAAGTATGGATTGAATCTTGCAACACTAGTGATCTCCACTAGCTACTTTAAGTGGTAGGCTCTAATATCAATTGTTAAATCAAACAGTTGCCAAAAATAAACCAACGGGGTGATGGAGTGACAAGGGAGTGGGCACTTCTTCACCTCTAAAATGAATAATAGAACACAAAGGAGTTGTTTAGACGGTTCAGTTTTCCCATGTCTACGACCCTTACTCAATGAGAAATATCCACTCTCTTCAATAATTACAACAAGTGAACCTAAACTATCAAACCCTATGAAAAATTCCCTTACCTTTGTAGAATGAAGACTCAATATTCTCACTATTATATTCACCTCTTGTTAATTCAACAAGTAAAACCATAACACAAAAGGTTTTACTATCAATATGCACTAATAAAATAATGTTCCTTACAAAGAACATTTATGTAACACCCTCGGCACGATCCAATTCACCAGATCTGAATCTCGTGTGTTCCCACACGAATACATATATAAATTTAAAATATTATTACAAACCATGATTAGTTACAAATTTGATTGATCACATAAACAACAATGACATATACAAAGATAAGTATAATAATTTAGTTACAAAAGTTATCATCTAATATCATAACTTCTTACATTGATCTTGTAACGCCCTCGACTTGGCTCGATCTACCGGATTCGATCTACCGTATAATAATTTTCTCTTTTTCTTTTATTCATTGATGTATATCTCTTTTTGATAGTAACAGGGTCTCTTATGGTATACATTATATGGTTACATCTACAACTTAATAAAACATTAGACTTTCCTACTTTCTTTCTTAGTCTATGGTGTACAACTTGGAGTGCTACTTATTCATTTAGGTGCAATAATTTAGCTATAAACATATTGAATGCCTACTCAAATGAATACCGTTTGCTTAGTGTCAGTCCAAAGTGTTGTCATCAGATAGTCATCATGAATACTGTTCTTCAGATTCTGCCACAAAATTGTTCCTTTTTAGCAAATTTTTCCCTGAAACATTCCTTTAAGAAAGATAGCAATAAAGACATCCTTTTTACTAAGATTGCCACAAAGCGTCCTTTGGACAGAGATTGCCACAATGGCTCACTTTTAACTCAGATAGCCACAAAGGCATCATTTCAGAGATAGCCATAAAGGCACACTTCTATGAAAATTGGTTTTCTGGCAATAGGGATTCGCCTATATTCACTGTCGTGATATTTCTCCCTCATAGCTGATACTCACCCAATTGTCCTTTACATAGTTCATATGATGTCATGGCCAAGCCAACATATTACACTATATGTTCTTTAGAGTGCCATGGCCCTGGAATTTTTGTTATTATATATATATGTGTTTTTAGTCCCACTGGACCCCTTTAAATGACTTTAGAGACAAACACATGCTTATCATGCATACTCATACTTGACAGGTTTATTTCTTTTAGACTTCTTCATTACAGACGCATTCATGCTTATAGACATGTAACACATTCCCTAAAAATTTACGCATAAACCCTACATGCAGTGACTTGCTCATGACAGACTCGTTTATGTCATTAGGACACACATGCACCTTACACATTGAAACATATTAACCTCAGAGATCATATCCATATGAATTGTTTATGCAAGTTCATCAGACATACATTTCACATAGAATCATTAGACCATGCATTTTCACGAACTTCTAACATACATAATACATTTTCAGGAGTTGGCTTAGAGACTCACTTGACTTGCATCTTTAGCATCTCTAAACATCAAATTCAGGCTTCTATCGAGTAGATCGAAAGCTAATTATTTGACAGAACATGAGGACTCATCAAGATTTGTAAGCTTAACTCATTTTATTTCACCTTCAACATCAGAAATCTCTAAATAAGGCTTTACCATACTAACTTTACCTAGCTAAAATTAGCTTCTTTGTGACACTCCAACCCAACCGAAATGGACTGGCCCAAATCTAAAGCTACACAATAGGCACAAAAGTAACTCTATAATAACCCGTTTTTAGTGAAATCAAAATAGTAGTTTTGGGACTACAAATCTGACGTTAAAATATTTATTTTACTATTATATTAATGTGTGCAGCATGTTAGTATTACCGTATAAAATTTTTTTTAAGAAATTTTACTATTTGACTGCTTTATTTCATAAAAAGGACTAAATAACATAAAGTGCAAAACTTGAGTTCTATAAGCTAAAGGAATTAAATGGCTGTAGAACCTTAATGTATTAGTCCTTGTATAGTAATTAGACCATTAATGAAGTTAGTGGATGTACATGGCTTGGTATTAGTGAAATTTTAAATGTTTTAAAAGGGAAAAATGTTAAATGAGTAATTAAACTAAATTAAACTAAGTAAATAATGTTCATCTTCTTCATTTTTATCAAGCCATCACCTAAATTTCTTCTTTAAGCCATAGCTAGGGTTTAGCCATCACTATTTTGCTTGCATGGTGAGTTTTTAAGCCCTATTTTTAATGATTCTTCTATTTTTGGGATCGTTGTAGCTTAATCTAGCTATCCCGGAGACTAATTTGTAAATTTACTAAGCATTTATGCTTACTCTATGTTATTTTTCATGTCTTTTAGTGAATCAAAAAGCTCGTTCAGGTTCGAAGCTTGTCAGATTTATATCACACTATCCATCAGCTAAATCGGTAGATTTTGCAGTTTCTAAGTTCTGGTTATAATGGCATGTATAGGCATCTTGTTTGATGATGTAGCCAGTTGTTTTCGCTTGTGTTTTATGCCATTTTGGATGATGGAGTGGTATTAAGTTGGCATGTATATATTTGGCCTTGTAATGGTTGTTATGTTGATATATGTATGTGGCCTTATGATGGTTGATTTTATAGTCCATATGATGCATAGATGATGGAAGTTGAATATGGCCATTTTGGTATGAAGAATGTAGTTGGTACATATATCTTATGATGCTAAATGTTAAATGGCAAATTAGGTACTTGTGGATGTGATTTTGATATGTGAACAAAGTGGTAAGTTTTGGCTAAATTGTGCAAATGGTTATGCATGTTTAAATGTTGTGTTTGGGGTGCCTTTGGGCATTTTGGTTGAATGCTTATGTACCTTACTTGATTAGCTTGATTATGCATGCTTTTAGTGCAATTTGAAGGCTTCTCATATGTAGAAATTTGATTATAGTTATGTGGTTGAATAGGTGAGAAAAATGGCTGGGAAATAGCCTATTTTTCATCTACACAGGCAGAGACACGGGTGTGTGTCTTTCCCGTGTGTGACACATGGCCAGGGGACACGACCGTCTGTCCCTTGTAGCTTTCAAAGGGTTGCAAGTCAGGCTGTTACACGGTCTAGCACACGGCCTGGCATACGAGCGTATTGCTCGGCCATGTCACCCAAGTCAGTGAGTTACACAGGCACGGACACGGCCGTGTGTCCCTACTTCGAATGTCCATACAGCCTGAGATACAGGCATGCCTCTTGGCCGTGTAAACCATGTAGTTTTGAAATTTTTCATTTTTTTCTAAAAAATTCTCTAAGTTTACGATTTAGTCCTGACTTGTTACTAAGGTGTTTTTTGGGCCTTGAAGGCTCGTCTAAGGGACGATATGCATATTATGGATTGGTTTTACTATGATTAGTGATATAAATTAAAATATTTAAATTTTTTGCTTGTTTTGAAATAAGAATTCTGGTAATGCTTCGTACCCCTATTCTGGTGACGGATACGGGTTAAGGGTGTTACATTTATTTGTATTAGAGCTATGGTTTAGTCGATTCTTGGGCTGAACGTAGCGTATATGAGTTTAGCTATACATGCCATTATATAACGTATGATAGTGAGATAAATCCTAACCCGTTTTGACACTCATTTTCTTATAGCAATGACATCCAACCAAGCCAACTCTGATGAAGTTGAGAAGAATGCTCAAGCCTCTGTTCACAGGATAGCGTCGAGTGGTACAAGGCCAGTATCTGAGAGCCGGGAAGGAGAGGCTCAAAAATCCTTCTTCCATATGATGAGTGAATGGTTTACCATGTTTGTACGTATGAACTCGGTTGCTCAACAACCTCCACCCCCTCCTATTCCCCAACTGGTCCCCGTTATCCCTCAAGGTTTAGAACCTTTACAAGTTAATAAGTCGCCTGTTGATAAGATTCATAAGTACGGGGCTGAAGAATTCAGAGCTACTACTGAAGATGATCCTGAGAGAGTAGAATTCTAGTTTGAGAATACAATCAGGGTTTTCGACAAACTATCTTGTTCACCGGCTAAATGTGTTAAGTGTGCTGTATCTTTGTTGGAAGACTCAACTTACCAGTGGTGGAACATGTTGATTTCAATTATGCCGAGAGAGCGTATAATTTAGGAATTCTTCCAAACTGAGTTCTGAAAGAAATATATTAGTCAGAGATTTTTGGATAAGAAATGTAAAGAATTTCTTGAGCGTAAACAGGGTCGTATCTCTATGTCAGAATATGAACGATAGTTTGTCAGACAGAGTAAATATGTCAGGAATGCATTCCAATCGAAACTGCCATGTGCAAAAGATTCGAGGAAAGGTTAAATGAAGATATAAAGCTTCTAGTCAGAATTCTTAAGCTGAAAGAATTTGTTGTCTTAGTTGATCGGGCATATAAAGCCGAGGAGCTTAGGGTAAACAAAAAATATATAGGATTTTTCCTATGTAATTTATCACCTTTTTACTTAAATTTGTTGTTAAAAGTAAGTAATTGTTTAATAAATTAGTGAAATATGTGAAAATATGAAATTAGGACATAGAAATTATTAAATTGTGATTTTATGCTTTATTATATAGTTTTCATGAAATAAATAACTTATTTTATATTAATTTGAATATATTATATTTTTTAAGACATAAAGTGGGCCATTCATGATTAAGTTAAATAATAAAATATAAAATTATATTGAATAATTCACTTTAAAATATTTCATTAATAATTTGGGTTTTTAATTAATGAATTAAATTGGATAAATTTTATTCTTTGGTCCTCTAATTTGTTGATTTATTCTGGACATGTCTGATAGCTTTGTTGGATTACAAAACCGTCCAAATTGGAGACCAAGTCAACCCTAAAATTCAATTGCACATGGCTGTCCATAAACCCGCTCTTTGGTTTAATCGTACAAGGTCCTTGAAGATTTGAAAAAATTAGAGATTTACCAGAAGATTTGCACTTGACCGAGTCTCAGTACTGAGTTGTTGTGACACTCAAATTGACCAAAAATCAAGGACAAATCAGCTCAACTTGCTCAATTTATGGCCGGCCATCCATGGAAGATGCTTCAAAAGATGAAAACTCCTATTTTTAGAAAACAATTCCCCTCTCTTTACCTATAAATAAGACCCTCTCATTCTTTCATTCATCATCCCTCAAGCATCATTCTCTCTTTTCTCCAAATTCTCTTAGGCTTTTCCATTCTCACACCTAGCATCATCTCTTCATAAAGATTTTAGTAATTAAGCCTCTTAAAGAACCCTTGGTCAGCCACCTTGGAGAGCCATTAGCAAAGGAGCAAATCAAAGGAACGAAGGAGCCTCGTCAGTCAGAGTTTTGGGTGACAACCACTCTACATTGGGTTCAATCTTCTTTTTCTTTATTTAAAAAAAATTGTTATGTGTTTTTTGTTCTTGTTTACAACAATGTTAGCTTAATTTTATTTCAGCTAGGATGATTGCTTTGAGTAAATAATATTTATTTGATTCATGCTTATAATGTTTGTGCCTCAATCGATGATGTTTTCAATTAAAATCTAGTTTGTGTTTTGTTCATACGTGATTGAAATGCACCTAAATTAGTTGAGCAATCCTGACCAGACAATGACTAATGGACACATAATTGAAATGTGCATGCTCAATTTAGATCCTGACCCGATTAAATTGAAGGTTGTATAACAACTGTGACCAAGCTCTGTTATCTACATAATTTTTAGATTTGTGTGATTAAATTATTTCAAATCTGACATGTCCATATTACCTTACATGAATGCTAAGAAACCCTTAGTAAATAAGGATCAGTAAAATGCATATTTACTAAGTAAAGGATTCCGAAAGGACCTAATGTGGTTTCCAAATTCATAAAAGATCGAGTTGCCATGAAATGTTTTTCCGAATGTTATTAAGCATGTTGATAATAAATTGAGTTTGATTATAGTAACTGTCCTAGTTTATTTATGTTATAATTGTTGCAAATTGTGTTTAATTTTACTAAAATCAATTTCATTCATATAGTTTGCATACTTAGGATAATTTGCATTAGGGATCATTGCATTTAGTTTAATATATTTTAATCACCACTTCTCAACTATGTTGTGTTTTTATTTACCGATTTGTTACAATAATTTTACAAATTAAGTGACTTAGCACAAATACAATCCCTGTGGAGGCGATAACTCGATACTTACTTATTACTTGATAACGATTGTGTACACTTGTACAAACCTACGCGTTACAAGTTTTTGGCACCGCTACCAAGGATTGCCAACTGTTGCCATAGTAATTTTTTTGTGAAATTATTAATTTTCAATTTGATTTATTTCTAACATTACTAACTTATTCTTTTTAATTTTTTTGATTTTGTTTTTAGGTGTTTATGAACATAGATCAAATTATTGATTTACTCCCTGTATTCCCTAAAATTGAGTGAACTTGCAGACAAATAAGACGTGAACGAATAGCTCAAAGACAAATCGAGATGGACCTTGGGAATCAGAATCAATACTAAGGTAATGAAGCCGATCATGTACGAAATCCTATCCTCATTGCCGATGATAGGGATCGATACATCAGACAATATGCTGTACCACTTTTCAGTGAGTTAAACTTAGGAATTAGAAGGTCAGATACTGAGGCAACCTAGTTTGAATTAAAACCAGTGATGTTTCAAATGCTACAAATGGTGGGCCAATTTACTGGTATGCCCACGGAAGATCCACATCTCCACTTCGATTGTTTATGGAAGTGAGTGATTGATTCAAGTTAGCCGGTGTGACTGAAGACGCACAGAGGTTGAAGTTGTTTCCGTAATTGTTGCAAGATCGAGCATGAGCATGGCTCAATTCATTGCAACCAAGTTCCATATTTACATGGTAAGAATTAGTAGAGAGATTTTTGGTTAAGTATTTCTTACCTAGCAAAAACTCTAAGTTAAGGAATGAGATCACAAGTTTCCAACAATTGGATGACGAGTCTTTGTATGAGGCTTGGGAGCGATTCAAGGAGTTACTTCGTAAGTGTCCTCATCATGGGATTCCTCATTGTATCCAGTTGGAGACATTCTATAATGGTCTCAATGTAAATACAAGATTAATGGTAGATGCTTCTACGAATGGTGCAATTTTCTCTAAGTCTTATGATGAGGCTTATGAGATAATCGAGAGGATCGTGAGTAATAACTATCAATGTCCAACAAATTAAACAACTTCAGGAAGATGTGTAGCCGGAGTTCATTATGTTGATGCCCTCACTTTGTTATCATCTCAGGTATCGTCTATTTTCTCTATGATAAAACAATTAACCGCTAATAGTACTAACAATTTTGTAGCTCAGCCACCAAGTTTGTTTAAAGTAGTTTCCTGTGTGTACTGTGGGGAAGGTCATTCTTTTGAGAGTTGTCTATCAAATCCTGAGTCAGTGTACTACGTAGGGAACCAATATCAAAATAGGAGTGGATAAGGAGCGCAGTCCAACATCTACAATCCTTCATGGCATAATCATCCTAAATTTTCTTGGAGCAACTAAGGAAATGGACTGAATAACAATATATTGCAGCAAAGACCCAACCAATCTCAAGGGTTTAATCAGCAAGCTCCAAAACCACCTCAAGCTAAGTCATCAAATAGTTTGGAGAACTTGTTGAAAGCGTACATGGCAAAGAATGACGCTTTGGTCGAAAGCCAAGCAGTAACATTGAAAAATTTGGAAAACCAAATGGGTCCGTTAGCTACGGAGCTACGTAATAGACCGCAAGGAACCTTGCTGAGTGATACTAAGAATCCAAGAAATTTGGGTAAGGAACATATCAAGGTAGTGGCATTGCGAAGTGGTAAAATTCTAGAACCCTGATTGATTGATGTCGAAGATAAGCCCGTTGAGAAGAATTAACCAGCTGTTGAAGTTCCTACACCAAAGGAATCAGAATCTACAAAGTCTAACAAGGTAAACCCTAAATTAGTGAATGCATATATTTTAACATCTTCTTTGGATACAGATTTACCTACTCAGAAAAGTTGTCCAGTTCAACCAAAAGTTCCATCACCTCCATATCCGCAAATATTGAAGCAAAACAAGCAGAAACAGGAGGTGCAATTCAAGAAGTTTTTGAATGTTTTGAAGCAGTTACACATCAATATTCTGTTGGTGGATGCTTTAGAACAAATACCAAATTATGTGAAGTTTATGAAGGATATACTGTCCAAGAAGAAACAACTGAGTGAGTATGAGACTGTTGCCTTAACAAAGGAGTGCAGTGCGTTCCTGCAGAATAAATTGCCACCAAAATTGAAAGACCTAGAAGGCTTTACTATACCCTGTAACATTTGTGAATCTTACTATGGTAAAGCTTTGTGTGACTTAGGGGAAAGTATCAACTTGATGGCTAAGTCTATTTTCAAGATGTTAGGGATAGGTGAAGTAAGACCTACAATTGTAACGCTTCAGCTAGTAGAGTGATCTTTAGCATATCTCGAAGGAAATATCGAGGATGCTTTGGTAAGAGTCGATAAATTTATTTTTCCTGCTGATTTCATTGTCTTAGATTTTGAAGCAGACAAGGAAGTACCGATCATCCTTGGGAGACTTTTCTTAGCCATGGAAAGAACGTTAATTGATGTGCAGAAATGAGAACTTACCATGCGAGTTCAAAACGATCAAATAACCTTTAACATTCTTAAAGCTATAAAATTTCCTGATCCGGCAGAAGAGTGTTCAGTTATGGAAGAGATAGAAACCTTGGTTTCTATGGAAAGTAATTTTGAAGAAGATCCATTGGGGAAAGCCTTAGATCTTGACCCTTTGGAGGATGAAGAAGGTGAAGAAAACATGGCTTTGATGGAAGCTAATCCGGGAAATTTTATTCAGTCCACAGGGTTTGAACCGTTGGAGTTGGAAGTTAGAGAATTTGTGCAACCCAAGTTCTCAATTGAAGGACCACCTAAACTAGAACTAAAGGTACTTCCTTCCCATTTGAAATACGTTTATTTAGGTGATTGTCCTACTTTGCCTGTGATTATTTCAGCGGAACTGATGAAAGATCAAGAGGATCAACTAATTGTTGTTCTAAAGAAATTTAAGAAAGCAATTGGTTGGACCATAGTTGATATTCGAGGTATAAGCCCTTCTTTTTGCATGCATAAAATCATTTTAGAATAAGGTGAAAGAGCTCGAATTGATGGGAAAAGGAGGCTTAATCCTATTATAAAAGAAGTTGTGAGAAAGGAAGTGATCAAATGATTAGATGCAGGAATCATCTATCCTATTTCAGATAGTTCATGGGTAAGTACGGTGCAGTGTGTGCCGAAGAAAGGTGGAATCACGATTGTTGAAAATGAGCATAATGAGTTAATTCCAACAAGAACTGTTATCGATTGGAGAATCTGTATTGATTACAGAAAGTTGAACAAAGCCACTCGAAATGACCATTTTCTGTTGCCTTTTATGGATCAAATGTTAGATTGACTAGGAGGTAATGAATTTTATTATTTTTTAGATGGCTATTCGGGATATAACCAAATAGTTGTAGCCTCAGAAGACCAACATAAAACAACCTTTACTTGTCCATATGGTACGTTTGCTTTTAGGCAATTGCCTTTTGGTTTATGCAATGCACCTGTAACTTTTCAACGATGCATGATGGCAATATTTACTAAAATGGTTGAAAATTTTGTTGAGGATTTCATGGATGAGTTTTCTATTTTTGGTAACACTTATGATATCTGTTTGAGTAATTTGGCTAAGGTACTGAAGAGATGTGAAGAGACGAATCATGTCTTTAATTGGGAAAAATGCCATTTTATGGTAAAGGAAGGGATTGTTTTAGGTCATAATATCTCAATAAAAGGAATTAAAGTTGATAAAGCAAAGGTGGACGTAATTGAAAGATTACCGACCCGAATGAATGTGAAAGGAATCAGAATTTTCTTAGGCCATACCGGTTTTTATCGAAGATTTATCAAAGATTTCTCAAAAATTTCTAAATCGTTATGTTTATTGATAGAGAAAGATACAATGTTTGATTTCAACTAAGCATGTTTGGAAGCTTTTGAAGAGTTAAAGAAGTGGTTAATCTCAGCTCCAATAATCGTTACACCTGATTGGAACTCACCTATTGATTTGATGTGCGGTGCAAGTGACTATGCCGTTGGAGCTGTGATAGGTCAAAGAAGAAATAAAGTGTTTCACCCTATTTACTATGCAAGTAGAACTTTGACGAGAGCCCAACACAATTATACGGTAACCAAAACGGAATTCTTTGCTATAGTTTTTGCTTTTGACAAATTCTGCTCATATCTTATACGTACCAAAGTTACAGTATTTACTGACCATGCGGCCATTAAATACTTGCTCAGGAAGAAAGATACAAAACCAAGGCTAATTCGTTGGATACTTTTACTCCAATAATTTGACCTTAAGATCCAAGACAAAAAAGGTGTCAAAAATCAAATAGCTGATCATATGTCGAGGTTGGAGCAAGATGAGGTAACTCAGTCATGTGTGCCTATCAATGAGAATTTCCCAGATGAACACTTATTTGATGTAAATTGAATTTATGAAATACCCTAGTTTGTTGATTTTGCTAATTATCTCGCATGTGGAATAATTCCTCAAGAAATGACATACCAACAAAGGAAAAGATTCCTTCATGATAGTCAGTATTATCTTTTGGAGGATCCATTTTTTTAAACAATGTACATATAATATAATCCGAAAGTGTGTACCTGAAAGCGAGATTGCTGAGATATTGTATCATTACCATTCATCTCCAAGTGGGGGACACTTTGGTGGTTCACCTACTGCAATAAAGATTTCGCAAGCAGGTTTCTTTTGGCCTACACTATTTAAAGATACTTATGCATATGTGAAAAATTGTGATAATTGCCAAAGGACTGGAAATATATCAAGGAGGAATGAGATGCCCTTGACAAACATTTTGGAGGTTAAATTGTTCGATGCATGGGGCATTGACTTCTTAGGCTCATTTCCTTCTTCGTATGGGAACAAATACATCTTAGTTGTTGTGGACTGTGTATCTAAGTGGGTTGAAACTGAAGCATACCCTACAAATGATGCTAAGGTAGTCATGCGATTCCTACATAAGCACCTGTTTACACGATTTGGAACACCAAGAGCTATTATTAGTGATGAAGGTTCTCACTTTGTGAACAAATGGCTTAAGTGGTTGCTTGAAAAATATGATGTGAAGCACAAGATTGCTACTGCTTATCACCCTAGTCTAATTGGCCAGTTGAAAGAGTGAATCGCGAAATCAAAGGTATCCTTGAAAAGGTAGTACGCCCTAGTAGAAAAGATTGGTCTTGAAGGCTCGATGATGCATTCTGGGCCTATCGAACAGCATTTAAGACTCCGTTAGGAATGAATCCTTATCGGTTAGTCTTTGAAAAGGCATGACAGTTGCTAATAGAGTTGGAGAATACAGCTCGCTGGGCTTTGAAGTAGTTGATCTTTGATCTTAAGCAAGCCGGTGAGAGAAGGATGTTACAACTTGATGAGTTGGAAGAGCAGAGGTTGTTTTCCTATGAGAATGCCAAAATGTGTAAAGAAAGATCAAAGAGATGGCATGATAGTCATATACAACCTCGCGAGTTTAAAGAAGGTCAGAAGGTTTTCTTGTTTAGTTCAAGGTTGAAGTCATTTCTTGGGAAGCTTAAATCCCAATGGAAAGGACCTTATACCATCTACCGAGTTTATCCTTATGGAGCTATTGAATTATACAACAATTATGGAGGTACGTTTAAAGTTAATGGTCAACATCTCAAACACTACTAGGATGGTGAAGTTGAGCGAACTGAATCCTTGCTCAAATTAGCATACCCTTAATTTTTTATGAACTCATTTTGTAAATAAATAAATAATTAGAACTTATTTTCTTAACTTATTACATTTAATTAATTCTGTCTAAGGAGATTGGAACTTAAGCGGGACCACTGTGACCCCTCCAACCTTTCATGGGAATTAATTTAATGTAATTTGTTAAGAAGAAATTTTCTAATTAAGAAATTTTTAAATTTCATTTCTTCTGTTTAAATTTTAAATTTTTATGTTAATAAAGGGGGTCAAATTTGGCCCAAGTACTAATCAGTTTTGTTTTAGTAAGATACAGTCTGAGTTTGAGGCTTAAGAAAGCAAAAAGGAGGGAAAATCCATGCCTTGTCATCACACCCATTGCTTGCCGCCCAAGTAGCCCTAACGTAGCTAAATTTTTGCTACATGTTACCCTAATTTTTCCCTATATAAACCCCTCTCCATTCTACTAATTTTCATATCCTTCAAAGCAATTTGCTTACACCCTAAAAATTCCTAAATCTCCCTTTTGTGCCGTCAACCTCAAATCTATGAAGAAACCCTAGTTCTCTTCCCTTTTTGCCAAAATCTTCTATTGCCGCCGCAAAGGGATTGCCAAAGCACCACCGTTGCTGACGCATATCGTCATCACTGCCGCACCATCCTTGCTGTTGCAAGATTTTTTGCCGAAGCAAGTTTTACCCACTTTGTTGATTTCTTTTTTCTCTTTTCTGCAGAAACTTTGCTGAATTTTCAGGAAAAGATACAATGTCTCGCAAAAGAACCAGATCTTCAAAGACTACTCCTGAAAACCCGATTTTGATCGATGAAGAAGTGAAAGAGAGATTTGATTAAATCTTCAAGCATCAACCTATGATGCCTGAAAAAGGTTTTGACTTGAAGAGTAATGATTTGATGATTGTCCTTATACCGATTAGAAACAAAATTAATGCTCTCAAATGGGAATGATTTTGTGATGCTCGTTCACTTTACGATGATGAACTAGTTCGAGAATTTTATGCTAGTTTGACTACGCAAGATGCTATTGAAGTCATCGTTCGAAAGAAAAAGGTACCTCTTTCTTCTAAGTCCATCAATGATTTGTTTAATTTACCTGATGTTGAAGAAGATGAGTACTACCCTATGATGAACAATATCAATTGGAATTTTCTTTAACAAGTGCTTGATGTTGTGACAAATCCGGGATCCCAATGGATTATAAGAAAGTATGGAGTCATTCTTGTTGAAGAGAATACTTAAAACCAGTAGCAAAGGTATGGTTTTATTTCGTTCGCTACAGCTTTATGCCTATCTCACATAGTTCCACCATCTCGATGGAACGAATGCTTTTGTTATATGCAATTTTGACAGAAAAGTCCATTAATGTTGAAAAAATTATCCTCAAAGAGATTCACGATTGTGCTAAAAAGAAGGTAGGAAGTGCTTATTTCCCATCATTAATCACTTCACTTTACTTAAAGGCTCGTGTTAAAACACAAGCAAATCTGAAGGGGTGTTATGTTCATGGATACATTACAAATTATGATCTTGAAAGATTAGTAGACAGGGTGCATGAACTGAATCAAGGGGAGTAAGAAGAGCGAACTGAGCCGGATACAGAGGAGTCAACAGATGGAACTGAAACTGAAGCTAATTCAGTCACAGACACTGAAGAGGAAGAATCTGATAAGGAACCAGACATTCCTGAACCAAGGGTTGAGCCAAAAGAAGAACTAGTCAGGCTAAGTGTTGAACCATAATATACAACTCCCATGCCGACTTCTGCAAGTACTTCAAGGAAATTGGAGTTGTCAATTTTAATGGATATGTGCAAGTTCATGCACAATCAACAACAAACTTACTAGAAATATGCAAAAATTAGAGATGACTCAATTCTAAAAATACTTTTAAGAATATCTCTAATATTTTGTTCCTAAGTTCCCAGATGCTATCTTTGAGACATGGACGGAAGATACTGAGATGCAAGCGAAGGTGGAGCCAAAGAAGACAAGGGGAATAAGTCAGAAAAATAAAAGGGGGATTCTTGTCCTGTCATTTATTTAATTATTTTTAGGTCTTTAGGAATTTATTTTTTTCGTAATCAGGATTTAGTTTCTGCAAAATAAAACATAGCAAGCATGAGCAAACTTACCACTTCTTTAGAAAGAATAAGACTAAGTGATGTGGTAATAGGAACGAACATGTCTAGGATTGGGTTATTAGGGAAGATTTGGTATTTAAGCAGTCTTAATGATTCACCTCTCTTTCCTTACAACCCTACTTGACGTTCAGTTTTCATTCATTACTTTGTTCTTGCAATGGGGACATTGTTTCTTTTTAAAGGGGGTAAGGCAAATAAATTGCTCAAACTTTTAATTTTTTTTTCAAGTATGCTTAAATTATTTCTTTAATAAGTATGTTTTAATAAATTAATGTTTAGAGATTTTTTTTTACTGAGATAGTTTGTATGCAAGTATGAATGATGATTTTATAGAAGTGAAAGTATGTTACCATGAAGAATGGAATGCTTGTATGATCTTAGCCTTAGTAATGTTTGCCATGAAAACTTAGCTTCTTTTAAGATTAGAGATGCATGAAGGTTTATATCTTTAGAATTGACTTAGTAACTTTCTTGAGGCGAAATCCTAGGGGACATAAAAATCTAAAATGATATAGGCACTATTTCTTTGGACCGTTTGAGCCTTTTCAAGCCAACCCTATGATATTAGACCCTTGAAACTGTAATTTTGAGCTTACAAGCCTGTTTTTGTAATGAACTACATTATAAGCCAGTTACCATCTTTTTAAAATTATCCTAATTTTGTGCACCTATCTTAACTAAAGCTATCTTGGGAATCAACATTTGAGGAAATTTTCATACAGATGTATGTGCTCATGCTTAAAAAAAAGCGAAGAAAAGTTCGCTCAGCCTCCAAAAAGGAAAAATGTATGAGCTTGAGTTCAAAATAAGTTTAGGGGTGTTCCAAAGGTTCACTTAAAGAAAAAGGTTGTATTATGAGAAAACCAAGACAAAGTTAAAGGTTAAGATTTTTAAAACTGAAATGTCCCATCTCTTAAAATCCCTACCTTTAACTCAACCCCATTACAACCTTATAAAAGACCTATTGATTTGATGCTTATGTCACCTACATTATTAGAGAGGAAGTCCTAAGTTCAACATATGAAGATCATAAATAAGCCTTGTGATTGTTTGCTTAATTGATAGGAAACTATGTTGAATGAAGAATGTTATCTATGGCTGTGACATACATGCAAACTATGATTCATGTTGGCATATTTTGAAGCTTAGTATAATCTTAAGGAATGTTTGTGCATGAATTACTTGTTGATAAAGAAGATCGATAAGCATGAAGTTATTAATGCATGATTATGGGACAAAGATTGATGCTGCTTACACAATTAGCAATTTTGCCTTAGAAAGACCTTTTGCTGTGCATAAACATTACTCGGGACAAGCAATGATTTAAGTTTGGGGGTATCTAAACGAAAAAATCTATAGAATTTTTCCTATGTAATTTATCACTTTTTACTTAAACCCGTTCTTAAAACTAAGTAATTGTTTAATAAATTAATGAAATCTGTGAAAATATGAAATTAGGACATGGAAATTATTAAAATGTGATTTTATGCTTTATTATATAGTTTTCATGCGTTAAATGACTTATTTTATATTAATTTGAATATATTATATTTTTAAGACATAAAATGGGCCATGCATAATTAAATTAAATAATAAAATATAAAATTATATTTAATAATTCACTATAAAATATTTCATTAATAATTTAGGTTTTTAATTAATGAATTAAATTATATAAATTTTATTCTTTGGTCCTCTAATTTGTTGATTTATTCTGGACAGGTCTGATAGCTTTGTTGGATTACAAAATTGTCCAAATTGGAGACCAAGTCAACCCCAAAATTTGGTTCCATATGGCTGTGCATAACTCGCTCTTTGGTTTAATCGCACAAGGTCCTTGAAGAGTTGAAGAAAATAGAGATTTCCCTGAAGATTTGCACTTGACCGAGTCTCAGTATTGAGTTGTTGTGCCCTCAAATTGACCAAAAATCAAGGAAAAATCAGCTCAAGTTGCTCAATTTATGGCCGGCCACCAATGGAAGATGCTTCAAAAGATGAAAACTCCTATTTTTAGTAAACTATCCCCCTCTCCTCACCTATAAATAAGACCCTCTCATTCCTTCATTCATCATCCCTCAAGCATCATTCTCTCTTTTCTCCAAATTCTCTTAGCCTTTTCCATTCCTACGCCTAGCATCATCTCTTCATAGAGGTTTTAGCAATTAAGCCTCTTAAAGAACCCTTGGTCGACCACCTTGGAGAGCCATCAGAAAAGGAGCAAAGTAAAGGAACGAAGGAGCCTCATCAGTCAGAGTCATGGGTGACAGCCACTCTGAATCAGGTTTAATCTTCCTTTTCTTTAATTTAATATAAAGATGTTTGCTATGTGTTCTTTAATGTTAGCTTAAATTTATTTAAGCTAGGATGATTGCTTTCATTAAATAATATTTATTTGATTCATGCTTATAATGTTTATGCCTCAATCGATCATGTTTTCAATTAAAATCAAGTCTGTATTTCGTTTATACGTGATTGAAATGCACTTGAATTAGCTGAGTGATCTTGACCAGACGACGGCTAATGGACACATAATTGAATGTGCATTCTCAATTTAGATCTTGACCCGATTAAATTGAAGGTTGCATAACAACTCTGACCAAGCTCTATTATTTGCATAGTTTTTAGATTTGTGTGATTAAATTGTTTCAAACCTGACACGTCCTTGTTACCTCACACGAATGCTAAGAAACCTTTAGTAAATCAGGATCAGTAAAATGCGTATTTACTAAGTAAAGGATTTCGAAAGGACCTAATGTAGTTTCCAAACTCATGAAAGATCGAGTTGCCATGGAATGTTTTTTCGAATGTTATTAAGCATGTTGATAATAAATTGAGTTTGATTAAAGTAATTATCATAGTTTATTTATGTTATAATTGTTGCAAATTGTGTTTAATTTTACTAAAATCTGTTTCATTCATATAGTTTGCATAGTTAGGATAATTTGCATTAGGGATCATTGCATTTAGTTTAATATATTTTAATCACCACTTCTCAACTATATTGTGTTTTTATTTACCGAATTGTTAATATAATTTTAAAAATTAAGTGACTTAGCACAAATACATTCCTTGTGGAGACGATAACTCGATACTTACTTATTACTTGATAATGATTGTGTACACTTGCACAAACCTACACGTTACACTTTGTAAAGAGAAAAGAAATGGTGATTTTGACGTTAGAGACTTCAGAAAGAGATCGACTGGGAAGTCATATCAATCTTCATTAAAGAGACCAAAAGAACATCACAACCATTCTACAGCTTCAGTGGGGTATTCTAGTAGAGACAGAGGTAACTAGCGTTTGAGTCCAAAGCCTCAGGCTACATCTGTAGCGAGTGTGGGTAGTGTTAGAGATAACAAGCTTGAGTGCAAGCACTATAATAGACCACATTACAGTGAACATAGATTGAAGAATGGAGCATATTTCAGGTGTGGTTCCTTCGAACACTATCTTAAAGATTACCTAGAGAAGTTCAAGAAAGAAAAAGTTCAGACTATGAAACTGAGCAACACTACTGCGAGAGATAGACCACCTCGTAATCTTGAAAATGTGGGTGGTAGCCGTGGTGTAACAAAAGACTTTGCTATGAGATCTGAGGCTTTGGCACTAGTTAGAGCTTATGCTATTCGCACACAAGAAGAACCTTTTGCGCCAGATGTTATTATCGGTGCTTTCTCTATTTTTTATATTGATGTTACTGCTTTGATTGATCTAGGATCAACCCATCTGTTTGTATGCAAGAATTTAGTACCTAGTAAGAAATTACCTGTTGAGTCCACTAAATTCGTGGTTATATTGTTGAACCCCCTTGGTCAATATGTATTAGTTCATAAAGTTTGCAAGAACTGTCCTTTGATGACCCGGGGTCACAGTTTTTCAGCTGATTTGATGCTATTGTCGTTTGATGAGTTTGATGTGATTTTGGACATGGATTGGCTGACTCTGCATGACGCTGTACTAAACTGTAGACGAAAACTTATTGTATTGAAATGTCAAAATGGTGAGACACTCTGAATTGGATCAAACAGTTTAAGTGGGTTGCCTATTGTTATTTTAGCTATGTCAACACAAAAATATGTGAAAAAAAGGTTGTGATGCTTATCTTGCATATGCATTGGATTCTAAAGTATCTGAGCTAAAGCTTGAATCAGTGCCAATGGTTTGTGAGTATCCTGATGTGTTTCCAGAGGAGCTATCTCGATTATGACTGATCAGAGATGTTGAGTTTGTTATTGAATTATTACTGGGGACATCACCGATATCGATAGCACCATACAGAATAGCTCCTATTGAGTTGAAAGAGTTGAAAGAAAAGTTAAAAGAATTGACATATAAGGGTTTTGCTCGACCCAATTTCTCACCTTAGGGTGCACCTGTTCTATTTGTTAAGAAAAAAGATGGGTCGATGAGATTGTGTATTGACTACCGTCAGCTTAACAAGGTTACAATCAAGAATAAGTGTTTATTGTTGCGAATTGACGATCTATTTGATTAGTTGAAAGGTGCAACAGTACTCTCGGAGATTGATTTTCGTTCTGGCTACTATTAGCTACGAGTTAAATATTTAGATGTGGTTAAAACTATATTCAGAACCAGGTATGGACATTATGAATTTCTTGTGATGTCATTTGGTTTAACTAATGCACCTACAGTATTTATGGATTTGATGAAGAGAATCTTCAGACCATATTTAGACAAATTCATTGTAGTTTTTATTGATGATATTCTAATTTATTCATGAGACGAGTCAGAACATACCGAGCATTTTAAGAATTGTGTTGCAAACCCTACATGATAAACAACTGTTTGCCAAATTTAGTAAATGTGAGTTTTGGCTTCGAGAAGTCAGTTTTCTCGGACATATAGTATCGATCAAAGGCATCAGAGTTTATTTGAGTAAAATTTCAGCAGTTCTTGAGTGCAAACCACCGAGAAATGTATCCGAAGTTAGAATTTTTCTGGGATTAGACGGTTATTATAAAAGGTTCGTCAAGGGATTCTCAATGATAGCTACAGTGATAACGAGACTATTACAGAAAGATGTGAAATTTGAATGGTCCGAGAAATTTCAGCAAAGTTTCAATCAGTTGCAAGGACTGTTGACCGAGGAACCAGTACTAGTTCAGCCTGAATCGGGTAAAGAATTTGTGATTTTTAGCGATAGATTTTTAAATGGTTTAGGCTGTGTTTTGATGTATGAAGGGAAAGTGATAGCTTATGCTTCTAGATAGTTAAAGCCGCACGAAAAGAATTATTCAACACTTGACTTAGAGTTGGCAGCTATTGTCTTTGCATTGAAAATTTGGTGACACCATTTATACGGTGAAAAATGTCACATCTTTACTGATCATACGAGTTTGAATTTTCTAATGTCACCGAAAGATTTGAATATGAGACAATGCAAGTGGCTTGAACTATTGAAAGATTATCATTTGATCGTTGATTATCATCCGGGTAAAGCGAATGTAGTTGCTGATGCTCTGAGTAGAAAGTCTTTATTTGCTTTACGAGTGATGAATATGCATCTGACATTACCTGATTATGGTTCAATCTTAGCCTAGTTGAAAGTTAGACCAATGTTTTTATAAGAGATCCGCGAGGCTTAGAAGTGTGATGACAAGTTGCTAGCTAAATAGGCACAGAGCGAGTTAACTTCTGATATAGAATTTCATATTGGATCCGATGATTGTCTATTTCTCAAAGGTAGGATTTATGTATCGAAGAATCCAGAGCTCATTCGGAAGATTTTACAAGAAGCTCATAGTTTTTTATCAAGTTAAAACTAAACATTAGGTACCTTCTAGTTTATTATTGCCTGTGATGATATCGAAATAGAAATGGGAGTGAGTTACAATGGACTTCTTATCGGGTTTACACTTGTCTTTGATAATGAAAGATGCAATTTAGGTTGTCGTTGATCATCTGACAAAATCTGTGCATTTTATTTCGGTATGTACAGATCACTTCTTTGAGAGATTAGTTCAGTTATACGTTTCTCAGATTGTCAGATTGCACCAGGTGCTAGTTTATATTATTTTGGATAGAGATCTGCGGTTTACATCATGATTCTAAAAAAAGTTACAGGAAACTCTAGGTACTCGGGTGCATTTTAACACTGCATTTCATCTTCAGACCGATGGTCAGTCTGAACGAGTAATTCAGATTCTCAAAGATATGCTTCGTTGTTGTGCATTAGAGTTCGAAAGCAACTGGGAGAAATATTTACCGCTGGTTGAATTCGCATATAATAACACTTACCAGTCGAACATAAAAATGGCACCGTATGAAGCTTTGTATGGACGTAAATGTCAAACTCCGTTATATTGGACTAAGCTTAGTGAGAATAATTCACGAAGTTGATTTGATTCATGAGACTTAAGAAAAAGTAAAAGTGGTTCGGGAAAGTTTAAAAGTAGCTTCGAATCGACAGAAATCGTATGCAGATTTGAAAAGTAAAGACATAGAAGTTCAAGTCGACGACAAGGTATTCCTGAAAGTATCGCCCTGAAAGAAAGTTCTTCAGTTTGGTAGCAAAGGGAAGTTAAGTCTGTAATTTATCGGGCCGTATGAGATTATTGAAAGAATCAGACCAGTAGCATATCGTTTAGCTTTTTCGTTAGAGTTAGAAAAGATCCATAATGTGTTTCATGTATCTATGTTACAATGGTACCGATCTGACCCTTCACATGTTATTTCATCGGCGGATGTTGAGATTTAACCTGATATGTCGTACAGCGAGGAACAGATCAAAATTTTGGCTCGAAAGGTTAAGGAATTGAGAAATAAGAGCATAGCTTTAGTAAAAGGTTGTTTGGCAACATCACGAGATTGAGGAAGCTACCTGGGAACCCGAGCAAGCTATGAGAAAACAATATCCGAACCTCTTTTCTGGTAAGATTTTTGGGGACAAAAATTCGTAAAGGGGAGAGTTGTAACAGCCCGTTTTCAGTGAAATCAGAACATTGGTTTTGGGACCACAAATCTGACAATAAAATATTTATTTTACTATTATTTTAATGTGTCCAGCATGTTAGTATTACCGTATAAAAAATTTGTTAAGAAATTTTACCATTTGAATGTTTAATTTGATAAAAAGGACTAAATTGTAAAAACTATAAAACTTGAGTTCTATAAGCTAAAGGTATTAAATGGCTATAGAACCTTATTGTATGAGTCTTGCATGGTAATTAGACCATAAATGAAGTTATTGGATGTACATGGCTTCGTATTAGTGAATTTTTTAATGTTTTAAAAGGGCAAAATGGTAAATAAGTAATTAAACTAAATTAAACTAAGTAAATAATGTCCATCTTCTTTATTTTCATCAAGGCAGCACAAAATTTCTTCTTTAAGCCATAGCTAGGGTTCGACCATCACTCTTTTGCTTGCATGGTGAGTTTTTAAGCCCCATTTTAAATGATTTTTATGTTTTCAAGATCATTGTAGCTTAATCTAGCTAGCCTAAGGA
The DNA here is from genome assembly GCA_008044935.1 of Gossypium turneri. Classification (NCBI taxonomy): domain Eukaryota; kingdom Viridiplantae; phylum Streptophyta; class Magnoliopsida; order Malvales; family Malvaceae; genus Gossypium; species Gossypium turneri. Next base: position 19,144,916 of record CP032572.1, on the reverse strand, counting down.
CTAATTCGTAAAACTATTGATAGGTTAGGGTTTTCCTATGAATGAATATGTATTATTTTTTATGTTTTATAGAAGAAAATGGTTAGTTGTTGATAGATAAACAACTTTAGTTAAGTAATTTTAGATGAAATTGTTAAATGGGGATTAAATTGAAAAAATAGAAAATATTTATGCTGAAATTATAAAATAAATGAATATAGAACTTTCTAGGGACCTATATGAAATTTTTCTATAGTGGGTTAAGGATTAATTGCATGAATTTTCATTTTCTGAGCTAATGAGTAAATTGAAATTAAATCAAAATTATAGAGGCAAAAATATAATTTTGCTAAAATGCGAATTTGGTTTAAATTGAATAAAATAAGTATTGAATTGAGCTAAATTTATTCATTTAGATCAAGACAAACCTTGTACGGCTTTATATCGGGGCAAAGATAAAGTTTCGAAATAATTTCATCCGTACCTACGTTTCATCATCGAGGTAAGTTCGTGTACTTAAATTTTACTTATACTTTCTTGATTGATTGTACATGTGTTGTGAATTGCCATATATATATACCGATCACATATCCAACGATGTTACGTCGACTACTTAGCCTTATTTGAACCTTAGGAATTCGTAGGATACAAATGACATGTCATTAGGGTTTACATGATTCGGGTACTGGTCATGAATGTCTTACCAGTGGCTGAGGTCTGGCATGTGTTGTGGATACTCCATAGCTCATGTGAGCAACATCGTGTAGTTACATTTCGACCCACAGCTTGTGTGAGTAGGCCTATTTTCACAGCCCGTGTGAGCATACATGAACAGGAATTCATAGACTACAATTATGTGAGCTAGCACACTATATGTTGTCAACTATCTCAGGCATCCAACGGTATTCTAAATGGTTAAAAGGGCATTTTTTGGAAAGGAAATGGTAAGATTTCGATATGAACCAAAACATGAACACATGATAAATTCATTGAATTGGTGATACATGATATATAGAAAGTTGATATTGATGATATATGTACATGATATATGTTTAAGGGTGAAGCTCATCCATGACTGTTGCTTATGTTATATGCTTATATGGCTAACATGTTTGGTGTAAATCGTTAGACTTTGGCCAAGTTGTGGTTGGATTATGTCATGTTTAACTTACTTATTTTGTGATGAAATGGTAAGTTGAGTTTTACATTGTACAAACTTACTAAGAATTCATGCGTAGTCTGTGTTATTTTTTGTGTTTTTTAGTGAATCAGAAGCTCGTTCAGGTTGGAAGCTTGTCAGAGTTATATCACACTATCCATCTGCTAAATCGGTAGATTTTGGTGTTTCTAAATTTTGGTTATAATGACATGTATAGGTATTTTGTTTGATGATGTAGCCATTTGTCTTGGCTTGTGTTTTATGGCATTTTGGATGATAGAGTGGTATTAAGTTGGCATGTATATAATTGGCCTTGTAATGGTTGTTATGTTGATATATGTATGTTGCCTTATGATGGTTGATTTTATAGTCCTTATGATGCATAGATGATGGAAGTTGAATATGGTCATTTTGATATGAGGAATGTAGTTGGTACATATGGCTTATGATGCTAAATATTAAATGGTAAATTGGAAACTTGTGAATGTGATTTTTATATGTGAACAAAGTGGTAAGTTTTGGTTAAATTGTACAAATGGTTATACATGTTTAAATGTTGTGTTTGGGGTGTCTTTAGGCATATTGGTTGAATGCTTATGTACCTTATTTGAATAACTTGACTATGCATGTTTTTAGTGCAATTTGAAGGCTTGTCATATGTGGAAATTTGAATATAGGTATGTGGTTGAATGAGTGAGAAAAATGGCTTGAAAATGGCCTATTTTTCATCCACACAGGCAAAGACACGGGCGTGTGTCTTAGCCATGTGTGACACAGGGCTAGGCGAGATGGTCGTGTGTCCCCTATAGCTTTCAAAGGATTGCAAGTCACGTTACACAGCCTAGCACACGGCCTGGCATATGGGCATGTGAGGCCACTTCGAAGGGTATACGGCCTGGCATACGAGCGTGTAGCTTGGCCATGTGACCCAAGTTAGCGAGTTACACAGGCATGGGCACGGCCGTGTGTCCCTACTCTGAATGTCCACACGACCTGAGACACGGGCATGTCTCTGGGATGTGTGAGTCACACAGCCTGGACACAAGACCGTATGACCCCTATAGTTTTGAAAATTTTCATTGTTTTTTAAAATTCTTTAAGTTTTCGATTTAGTCCCGACTTGTGTCTAATGTGTTTTAAGGCCTTAAAGGCTAGTATAAGGGATGATATGCATATTATGGATTGGTTTTGCTATGAATTAAAATGTTTAAATTTTTTGTTTGTTTTGTAATGAGAACTTTGGTAATGCTCCATAATTCTATTCTGATGACGGTTACGAGTTAGGGTTTTACAGACTCTCTAGCTCAAGACTGCGAAAAACACACCCCAACGTTATAACACCTCAATTCTAATGAATTAACTATCAAAGTTTAATGCGAAAGTGATTTTGTGAACCATTTTATAAAATTGTTTCTAATTATTTAACCCTAGGGTATTTTGGCCATTTGTCCATCTAAAGTTAAATAGTCCCGTTTTTAGTTCTAAATGATTACCAACCTTCGTTTAGTCAATTTATGCAAGCCCTAAAAATTTCAGTTTCAATCGAGTTAATTTACTAAATCTAATTATTATGTTGTTAATAGGATCTAAAACATAAATTTTATAAACTTTTAATACATTACCCAAAAAATTATCTAAGAATATTTCTACCAAATTTTAACACTCACAAGTCTAAGTCTAAAATTTTATCGATTTTCACAGTCGATCAAGGCTTCAATTAATCTAATTAAGTTTTAGGACTAAATTTTAATCATACTTAGCAACTATCAATTATATCACACAAGGTACATACCTTAGCCACAAGCATTCCACTCCTTGGCAAGCTACAATTAAACTACGTTAGTATAAAATAGATTCTTCAAACACCATGTTCTCAATCACCATATGAAATCTCATCAATATACCATAATCCACACAACAATTCACCATAAAAATCAAGCATTACAGTAATTATAATATCACAAACATAACTGTCCAAATAAATATCTAATGTCCATTACAATTGAATGAAATCTAGTCCCAATAAGTGCCACAATACCCCCTATTGTTTCTAAAGAATAATCCTTAAGCTACTACCTATTAGAACGCCGGTACCCCCATGGCACAGCAAAAATTAATAAAAAATAATTTCGGCGATCCAACCCATGGATCCATGTGCGAGAAACGAATCGGGGTGAAATAATGGATTCAAAATTATCGCAATTTCAATCTGAGTAGACAGTGACGCTCGGCAATGAGATCTCTGATCTACTATCAAATCAAGCTGCAACCTTTTATGATTTCGACCTCTATGTAATCCATCCAGTTTGACAATGAACGGAAGAAAATCTCCAAAATTGTTTTGGAAAATACTTTGCTCGACAACTGCTAGACCTCACAAGCAAAAAAACGTTATTTTTTAAGGTTTTTTTAATTGGTATATATATATATAATTTTTATCTGAACATAATAATCATAATTAAAAATAAATAAATAAATATAATAATGTTTTAAACTGAAAATTATAATTACATTAATTATAACAATGATTTCGGTAAACTATATTTATTTAAATTTATATACGAACCAAATTCATATATTAATAGAACTATGTTCTCATTATGTGTACAACAACCTTGTACATATAATATGTTCGATATTTGATTACCGAATTAAATTAATTCTATAATTAATTTAATTCATGTGACAACCAAACATAATACCAACTATGCTTTATTTCGTTCATTTCAACCATAGGGTGTGACCCTGTAGGTTCTTGTAACGTTAGCAGTAATACCTAAACGATTCTAATGTTACAAACAATGAGTGGCATCTAGTAATGCATCATTGCTACCTAAGTTACAAGAAATCATGATTCGACATAACCTTTTTGCGATTAACCTTTCATGCATTAATCCTTAAGTCCTTTATCTCTGGATTGGACACAAGTCATGGAATAGTCACACTTGCATAGTCCATCCCATGTTCCTTGATATCTTGAGTAGACTATGATATACAAATAAGTTTGACATCTCATATCAACTTATTTGAGCATGGTCATGCATTTCTAGTCTCACTCAATCAAGTGGCCTAAGATATTACTCCCATTATGTAGGAGGGACTTATCCTATATTGATCAACCATATCCCTCTACATAGATTGTGGTATATCCAACATTAGCCTTTACAGAACAGCCAGTTACGATGAACGTTTGACTGTATTATAATATACAACTCACGATGTTGGGACAGTGATGATCTCAAGTCTGAGGATCAGATACATATTAATCACTATGAGTAATGTTGTGACAATTACATAATAATCCAAGAAACATACTCATAGCGGGTCACTCCAATATGTTGTTCTATAACACACATATTCATGCATTGATTTTGACACTCTATATCAATGACAACTCGTTATCATCAATCAACTACATGTTAGTCTTAATGCATTATTGTTGTCCTAGCCAACAATAATACTTGACGAAGGACCTTTTAAGAATAATCATATTATTCTCAAGACATTATTATACAAAAGTTTATTTATACACATAGAAAAGAAACTAAAATAATAATAGTAACGCCTTATATTAATAAACATGATAAATCAAGTATGTTATTACAACCATCTCATGATTGATCTTTGGGCATACTCTTACACTACCGAGCCTTTATCTTAAATCAGCCTTGCACTCGCTTCTCAACTCCTCAAGCCGAAAAAGTCTCTATACAGAGGTGTGAGGGTGTGAGCTTAAAAAGCTCAGTGAATGATGGTAAAAACAATAAGTAAATCACACCCAATTCATGCATAAATCTAGGAAAATTAAAGTATTAAAATTTCAGTCACAATATCACATATTATAATCATAATAGCATATGCTATTCCAAGAATAAAATTCCAATTTAATACGGCATATGAAATCATAATTTAACTTATAAACATACACTGATATTGGCATAATAAATCCATGTTAAGATTGAAACGTATGATCATACATTGGATAATTTTATCTCCAATCTCCTATATATCAGAAACAATCCCGGGTTGAGTGGGCTAAAGCCACACGCTCCCTTATATCGCCTCACAATCGTGTTGATTGGAGACACAAGCTCAACACTTTATTTTCTCTAAAAATCAAAACTTTTAGAGCCATATGCTCACAAATTACACATATAATGGTGAGTACTCACAAATCCTATAGCATGCCAACTATATCCAATGGATCCACCATGTAATGTTGCCAATACAATCATACATAAAAGGCATAAAATTTGATGTTTAAGCACTTAAATTAATACCTAAAAATGCCATTCAAAGCATGTAGCTTAACAATTTCAACATCAATATAATTAAGCACAACAAATGCATTTGCCCACGAATCTTAAACCAATCATAACACCAACATCAAGTGCTCAAAAATTCAGTAACTCATGCTATAATTAACAATCCATTCAATCGAAATTAATCATGGCAAAAGCTTAACCCACAATTTTCCAAAAGCCATTTGCAATAATGCTCTTCTAAGATAAAATTAAATTTTGCAAATCCAACCAAATAAGATGCAATTAAGTCATTAAAAACACTATTTAAAACTTCAATTTAACACATGACTAGGTAAATTTACCAATAGCCTTTAAAATCACTAACCTCCACACTTTGTTTTTCAAACAAAAGTGTGTTCAAGTAGGTAAGTTTGAGCCTCAAATCTGGTTAGCATCATCCTCATCCTGGTGTGAAGCTTTAACAGAGACAAAATATGCATTACAAACTAACATTAACATGAAGAAAGTCGAAATTTCATAAACTATACGAATCTAAGTCGTTTCTCTAATCTACCTCACCGAAATTTCACAATTAAGCTGAAACATAAAATTCATCAAGTAAACGACCTTCTCATCTGGACAAACTACTTCTAAACTTCAATTATAGTCCATTAACATAAAACCTAAGTGTTAATTTCATCTATTAAATCATTTTAAAATTTTCTAAAAAATCAACTCTTCTTCTTGATTAAAAATGATTTTATCAAAATTGATCAACCAAACGAGTTTGATCTCTTGTTTTCTGATTAAAAACTTCTTAATAAACATATTTTGAGCTTAGACTTCCATTAAAACTTGGATTAAAACTCAAAATCATGGATTCACCAATGTTGAGTTCCATGTTCAAGAAAGAAGAAATCAAAACTTGAAAATCCATTTTAATCAATTTAAATAGCAAATAATGTTTGAAAACAACTTAAAAATGACTTTAGAGTTGAGAGTTACCTTCAATTGATCAAAAATCATCAATTTAGATGATTGAATCAAGATCCTTGAAGAAGTTTCAGATGACTTATGCTGAACTTTAGAAAACTTTTATATAGAATTTAGAGAGAATTTTGAGAGAGTAAAAGTTTAGATCTATTTTCTAATATGTGTCTTATGGAAATGAGCAAAAAAACTGAGAGAAAAATCTCTCAATTCAGGTGAAAATGGTGTGCAAAGTGAGGTAGTTGCAGTGTTTGAAAAATTGAAAACCCCCACTTGATATTAAATTCTCTCAATTAAACACCCATTTTTGTTTATTTTTCAATTCTAATTAGACTCAAAATATTTATTTTACTCAAAAATCATTTAAAACCATAAAATTAGTGTTTCTAAAAATATTTTATTTTTTAAAATATTATTTATTAATTTTTAAATGAAATTAAGCTTAGTATGTAAGGTTGCAGATCTATTTTCACTTGGAACCCGATTAACTCTTAATTTTCACTTGGAACCTGGTAAACTTACCTGAAAGTACTACACCTATTTTCAGGGCCTTACATTTTTCTTAATAGCTTAGTATGTAAGGTTGTAGATCTTACCTTAAGAAAGACTATCTCAAAGCCTAGATTCATATGTTCAACTCAACTTGAAGAATGAGAGCATTTCTCTTCGTTCCTCCCCTTTTTATGAACAAATATTACTTCTTGAAAAAGAAGGACAAATGTCCCCCATTTCTTACTCAAGATACCTTGATATTTTACCTTTATTCCTATGGATATTTGACATGTGTCATAGTCCTTACAATCCACCAAATAAATTCTTGACAGTTGTAAAGAGACATGTATGTGAATACATATATTTAAACAACATACCGTTAGGCCTTAATCCACATTTTGTCCTTAGTCCTTTCATAAGGGCGTAGTTGGTATCTTAACTAATCACACTTGGCACGTCATGCCTTCTTGGCTACAACCTTACTATCCAAGTTTCCTTAATACCTTATCATCCTTCTTTTTCTTAAAGACTTATTCCTTTCGAAGTTAGTTTCTCACCATAGTCTAATATTGGTTCCACTCCCACTTAACACACTAAGAGCATCAGTGGGGCGGACAACACTTCATCCTTTGAAGTAACAATTAGTGTACTTAATAAGTTCTGAGCTCACTTAAATACTAGGCATTACCCTACTTTTAAAGAAATCTTGTTCAAACATCATAGTCTCAGACTTAGCTTAAAGGAGTGGAATGCTTGTGGCTAAAGAAAAGAAAGAGAGAATATATTTCCTTCTTAAACTATCTTAAACACTTAACTCAACCTGAATTTTATTGAAACTTGATGTCACATCATTCATTGGGTGATCTTGTCCAAATCTATAGTTTTGAAGAAAATTGAGTAACTACATTTGGTCTTTAACTATTTTAGCTCTCGTTTGGTTAGTTCCTAACTATTGTTCCTTCCATCATGACTAGCAAAAAGCCAACCTTGTAAGATATTCTACACTGTTGACGTAAACTCGCGACATAAAGATCCTTTCCCTTATCTATAATGGATTCTGCCTACTCTATGTGCCATCAAAGCTTTTGGATGAATCCTTCCTAAAAAGACACACTTCTTGACCACTATGTGGCAACCTATTGTTCACCAACAACAAGGCAACACAACTCAAAGGGTTTTCATGATTTAGTTCTAAAACTGTACTTATTTGAAACTTATCTCATCCGTCTTATTTTCCTAAACAATATCCAGACACTAAGGCTTCACTGTGTGGGGTGTTATAGATCCTAATTATAGTATTCTATAGAGTACTACTGATTGTTAAAATGCCACCAGGCTTGCTCATGTATGCATCATAAACTGATACTCCACTTCCTTGGCATAGTTCCTACATCGTCCCTCTTGGCACAGTCTCTCAACATACTAACCTAGAACAAATATACACAGAGATAATTTTATAAGAACTTACTAAGAAGAACACCATTTACCGTAGTTGATACATGCGCAAGATAGCTGATGATTCATGATGTGTATCTTACTATTCTTTGACATCTGTCTTACTTCTGGCGAATACTTCCCAAATTCTAATCTTTTTGTAAACACTAGGTATACAACTTTACTTTGAACCCATTTCTACTTCTCATCGATGATTCCAATTCTTCATTCGTATCTTCTAATCTTAATATTCATATATCCACTCAAATTTCATTACAATGACCAATGCAACCATTAAGTCATTTCATTTGCAAACTTAAACCATAATCAATAGCACAATCCCAAGTCATGAACGTGCACAACCAAAGGAGGCAGATATATTATTCAAACATATAGATTTGAACATTAGTTTAGGACATCTTTATCTTGAAATTCCTTTATACCTTTCTAAATATCTTCAAACCTTTACCTTCAATTGCTACTTACTTTTTCCATACTTAACTGGAATCTAGTAGATATAATACTATTCTAATTTCACTGGTCATACTTAAATGCCATACTGAAAATGTGAAATTGTTTCATACAGAACCCTCTATACAGGAAATACCTTAGAATAAGCCACGAAGGTACCTCTTTTAGATCACACCAACAAACATTCCTTTACAATTTTGCAACAATGGTAGTTCTTTCAAAGTACGCCACAAATGAAGTTATTTAGCTGTTGTGTTTACCACATAGATTTGTCTAAACTCACATTACGTGTGGTTTTCCCATCATCGACCTCGGACATGTAGAGAATCCCCATTAAGTAATCACCATTACTTTATTCTTTTTTATAGAATACCATGGTCATGGACTTTTCCTTCAGATTTCATATTAGAGTTTGTGTTTTTTGTCCCGAAGGGCTCCATCAGAAACCACCACGATAAACATACACAGACTCTTTATGCATTGATAGGATCTAAATTAAATATTTTACTTCACTAACATACACACATTTCATAACACGCATTTCAAAAATATACATACTCAGCCAAAATTCAATGTTTTAATACTTGTACACCAATCTTCACATACTTTGACATTATCAGATTCACTATCCATATACATACTATATTTTACATAGTTTCATATTCATAGTTTATCAATTTCCTACAGGTATCTCTCGATACAAACAGTATACATGTAGTAGTTAGCATAGAACTCACCTGATTCTCACCTGCTGTAGTTCAAAGCTCCAAATCCAGATATCCATCATGAGCCACAAGCAATCACTACTTGGAAACATAATTTCACCTTTAACACTATTGTACATACAAATTACTTGTCATTTCAATTTCTAACAATCACATGCAAAAATCTTATAGTTAAAGTCTCGTTGTTCAAATACCAAATACATATTTACTCCTTCAGTACTTAACATGCAGAGTTGAAATACTTACTCTGATGCGAAGTAACTACTTATCGTAAAAGAACCATTGCCTCTAGATCATTGACGTATGATTCATTTAGACTTAAGGAAGGTTTCGGTATATACCAATTGAGGAAGAGGAAGAAGAACCCCTTTTCAAAACAGACTCTTACATATAAATATGAATCATCTTGCTTAGTGGAATTTAACAAGTGTCGTATGTATCAAAACTTGCCTTCTAGTTGGCCTATAGTTTCTTAGAAAAATATAAATTAGTTCCCTTTTATCAAAATTATCAAGCTAACATATACAGTTGGTTTCTAACCAGATTACATCTAACTAGCAGAGTATTCTATACAAACAAGGCGTACTAAAACTTTGGCAAATACTCATCCCATATTTCTCATTTTTCCTTTAACACAAATGTCTCCTTAATATAACAAAATATCATGAAATCAAAATCTTACTAACTAAAGTGGTACTTTTTATACACCTACACGTATATGCCAAAACCATCATTTGGGCGAAATACACTACGCTATGCAAACTTTTTACTGCTAGTCGCGAAAACTTTAAACTTGCAAAAACTATTTTGAGACTTGTTAACATAAGAATATCTATCACAATCCCACTAAAACAACAATAAGATACATTGAATACAATATAATACTAAAAAGTAATGTAAACATGGACTCTTGGCCCTTAAGCAATTAGAGTTTCAATCCAATCCAATATCCATGATCTAATGGATTAGATGGGGTGGTCTGATTTGATTCAATCTCCAAAATATGTTTCCCTGAGTAACATGATCTTCATTGATGGGCTAGATATCATCCATATACTTAACGCAACTCATAAATATTATTCAATAAATTTTTCATTTATCTTAAATAAGGAAACCGTCTTTACACAGTTTTTGTGGCCAGGGAGTGGGCAGTCCCTTAGAACTTAATTTTCAGTTTCATATTTTTTAACAATTTATATTTTTATCTTGACTAATTAGAGCCTAAGTGAGTTAAGACTTATTTAAAATAAGATTAAATTAGGAATTAATTTGACTTTGAATAATTGAAATATGTTTAAGATTAAAATGAGACTAATCACCTTGGAACTGATAATTTTAAATTATTTTCAATGAATTTGTATGTTTTTCTATTGAAGTCAAAAGAGTCATGTGTATCATTGAAAACGAAGATCATTGTGGATTGATTTTTCTAAGAAACAAACACTTAAAAATTTGGTTTGTGATATCTAAATTTTCATTGCCTTATATTGTGGTGAATTTAATTGCTTGATATCTTAAAATTATTTTGTGATTCTTTGCATTCTTAACTTAGTTTGATTAGTAATTCATTTGGTGTTGTTTTTCTTAAATGATTAAATGATGCTTTATTTAAATTGCAATTATATTAAACAATAAAAATGCTTTATTGAAATTCTTTAGAATTAGTCAGCATGCCATAAAGTGCAGGATTCTCCACCATTGCTTATTGTTCATTGTATGGACCGCCTTGAGTGTCCAGAACTATTTGCATTGTTGTGCTTTGAACGTTTGGTGTTTGGTTTGTCATTGATTAAGTGGCATTTATTGCGTAGCAGAGGATTGTCATTGTTAGCATTTGCATCATTCTCATTGATCATTTGGTGTTCAGTTGGACATATGCGTATCTAAATGTTTTTCTATCTTGTCTTGCTTGGGCTAATTGTAAAATATGATTTTATTTATTTATTTATGATTCGTGAAAATTGACAAATTTTCATTTCCAATGAAAAGTGTGAATTATCTTGACGTATTGTGGAAAATCATTCAATTGTATTTTTATATTGATATCAAAATGTTTTAAAAAGTTTTCTTATTTAATTTGAAATGACTCAACATGTTGTAGTTAATGTTGTTATAAAAACTATTTTATGGGTTTATTTTTGCTAAGATCGAATTGTTGGATATGATTGTCAATGCTATTTAATTATCTTTAATATATAGTAATGATAGAATTTAGAGATCATCATTGAGCTGTAAAAAGCTCAACATTTGAGTTTTTAATTCTGTGCACAAGTAATAGTCGAATCAAATAGTTCATTATTAAGCAATATCATCTCAAAGTCTCTAGAACCTATATTTTGTAAAGACGTTGTCATTGAGTTTAGCCTTGGGATTTACTTAGTTCCATTGAAGTAGTTTGTCACTTTTATTGGTTGTTTGTTCTGTTTTTTGAAACAGATGTATTTGATGACTTTAAGTTTGTTATAAGCATGATTGTGATAAATTATCTATTGTTTGTATGCTTAATTTTTATGTTTTAATGTATTTTAATTGAATGATTGATCGAGCAGGTCACTTTGGCAACCACTATGATGCTTCAGATTTGACCAAACTATTGGGTTCGCTTTGTATTGTAACCTTTAAAACCCGACCTACATGTAATGGCTAGATTGAGAAGGCTACATTAGCCACCGAAATAGCTAAGCTAACTTACAGTAATTTTGAAGACCTAAAATAAATTCATTTTAATGAAAACCATAGTTGTACTTTGATTTAGCTTAAAAGCATTCATTTATTAGGTTGTGTATACTTAGGATTCATTTTATTGTTGATATTGTTGTTTTAGAAAAACTGTTCGCGTGTTGCTCTTCTTTAACAAAAACTCAATGTTAAACTAATGTTGGGGAAAACCATTTTTCAAGTCATTTTGGAAAATTAGTTGCCTTACCGATTTATTTTTTTCAAAAATGGTTCCTTCGCAATGTATCAGAAACTAGGGAACGATATTAAATTTTACTTAAGCCTGATATCATGCATTATTCGGTTATTATGCTTGAGTAATCCATGCATACAGGAATCCCCAAAAGAAAAGTTACAAAGCCATAGACAAGAAATAATAAAAAATTACAAACCAAAACCAATAAAGAGTTAATAATACTTATTAAGAAAAATAATCTGAGGTCCAAAGTGATTCTCTGAATATCGAGTCTGGTCCTAATTTTAAGGTTTACCTAAAAAGTTAAATACTATTAGGGGTGAGCTTATGAAAAGCTCAGTGTGAGTTAAACAATTATTTCAACAAACAAAAACATCAAATACAGTGAAACATATTAGCACTAAGAGAAGAATACATAACCATCACCAGAACTTCATATCATTACATAGCCTTTATCAATATTATTGTCAAACGGTGTATGAGCATGGGTCATCATTCATTTGAGTAACAATCATTAATTTCGACACCATTCAATACAACAAAATACAATAGTAGCATAAATCAATAACATTTGAATATGTAGCGCACATGATGCAATGCAAAAAGGCTCCTACCCATACCATCCGCTACACACCACGAGTTCCCCGAAACCTATCATCCGAACTCCAAAACATTATGGGCTAAAGCCCATTGTGGTTAAAACCACCGATAACAATATGAAAAAAAAATTTCCAATAAAAATGCAGACAAGCTGCCAGTAAAAAAGTAATAAATTGCCATTCCCCTCGGTACTCCAGGTGCAGTACACTGACTACGAATAATGCGGACTTAATATGCCGTTGGTACTCCACGAAACTCCTCTGTTAACCACAAAATCCCAACCCAATGCATATGCAATATGTCACACAATCTCATACATAATCATATCTCAATACTTTTCACATTCATTTGACATGCTCAGCATGTCCTTAATAATCACATACTTTCAGTAAATGGAAACAGTGTTCCAATCTTGCAAATTACTGTTGTGTTGGTATCAATCAATATCGTTCAATTTCACATACAATGCTGATTTTCATTGTGAATATATAACACCCTTTTCAATACACAATATAACAAATATCTCATGCATTTAAATTATGCATAAGCTTAATATCTCAACACATTGTATCATTTAGTCAAACATTCTCATATCTCATAACTCAAATATGCAATTACAAACTCAATCAAACATTCATACTATGAAACTAGCAATTTTGCAAACATGTTAGTCTTTTAAGGCTCGAAACATACCTGGTTCAGCTACTCACAAAATCAATAATTTGGCTATTAAGCCAATCCAATCAGAATTCACTAATGTTTAATGATATGAACCCACCTAAGGACTCAATCGAAGCCAATCGAGATCCATTCGAGCTCCCTAATGGACCAATCACCCGAGCCGAGCTAATCGAAGAGGCAGTTTCAGCTTTGGTTGAACGAGTTTGGGAGGAATCTACAAAAGGTCTCCTAAATCAAGTGTTGGACAATTCAACAAGGGACCTCTATAATTTATTTTAGGCTTAATTTGACTTAGCTAGCTAACTCAGCTGCTAAGACTTGGACATTTTAATTTCATTATGTTTAGTTTCTATAGCTTTAATTACATATCTGATTGATTTGTTCTATTAATTGTGTCATTATTGATTTGGCCTTTATTGTGTCATAGCATGTTACGAATTAAAATCATGTCTTTGTTAGTCCATTAAGTATATTCAAATTCGTATAGACTTAATGCGTGTTAGCAAGTCAAATTTCTTAAATGTATCTTAGTCTATTTCAAATTTATTTGTGTGTTTAATTTTTCTTGTTGCTATTTAATCAAGTGTTTAATTTGGCTTAGTAGGTTACTAAAGCATGCGGCTGGACATTCATGCACAATGTCATTCTTTGAAGCTAATTAATGTGGATCATGCACCCGATTGTGCATGTACATTGGGAGCTATTTGCAACTAGACATTCATGTATTTTCCAGATTCAATGAAGCAAATTTAATGAAGAACATGCACCCGACTGTGGATGTATTTTGAGAGCTATTTGGTGCATTCACTTAGCTGATTATTCATGAATCCATAACAAAAAATTGTTAGCTGATCAGCTAACACTTCAAGAGAGCATTCGGTGCTTAATGTTCACACTTAAAGACACTCTAAAATCGAGTGTTCACACCCAAGGGCCATTCGGCTGCCATCAAATACACTCACCAGCTGATTCGTCATTCGGTGCACCTTCAAACATTAACTCCACCCATTACTTCATTAACTAAACAAAGCTCATTTCATCTCAATCATTAAAGTTCCTATCAAAGGCTGTTCGTGCACACCAAAGAGCACATTCTCAACATTGAAGCCATTCAATGGATTATTTCAGCTGAAATTAAGTTAACTTAGTTTAATGAATTTGCATTCAATTGTGGCTATTTGAATAGTTAACCATCAGCCTATGAATAGCTCGTTTGTAAACATTTTGAAGGTTACTAATTGATTTTGATATTTTATGAAATATATCAGACTTTGTGAGTTGTTCACTCTCATTGTTCTTTGAGATTTAATTTGACTTATCTAGTTTAGCTAGTGCCGTCAAACTTGTTTCTTTCTTGAACTTATCACTCTTCAAGTGTGGCGTTCATCTTTATACCGTTTGGTTCCTATCTTACTAGATGGTGGGTCCCGATTCTATCTAGCTGTCCATCATCCACCTTAAAACTTATAAGAATGGGTCCTTAATCGCTATTACGGGTTCATTCTTAATTTAAGTTCATTTTAACCATTCTTCCATTATTCTATCTTTACTTTATCCGATGTTTTAACTATCTTTTTCCTATTTAAATTAACCAATTTGTTAAACCAAAATGAGACTTCTTAAATACGTTTTAATCATTTTCAAACTCCCGGATTGAAGAGAAGTATAAAAAAAGAATTTGTATAAATAAAAAAAATTATGTTCTAAAAAAAGTGATGTGCATAAAAGTTGAAAATACAAAAAAATGGGAGTTCAGTTTTGTGTATGTCGACAAAAGAAAAGCTATTTTAGAAATTGTTTTATTTCTCGATCCTTCTTATATGATCCTAAAAATTATTTTTAGCCACACTCTTAAAAAAATTGTTTTCGTTCAAGCCTACCCTTCACCTAACATCAATCCTCTTGTTTTTAGCCTTTTGAAGCGGACCTATGAGCTTTTTAATAGGTCTAAAAAAATCTCTAAAAACTTTGAGAAGTGAATATGAAAGGTAAAAAGCATAGAAAGGAGAGTTCCATCAACGAGGTGAAAGCCAAAAATCAAGCGAAAAATCGAGTGGTGTATCATCTATTATTTTTTTCTTTGCGAGAGATTTAAATGAGATTTGTGGTGAGGTTCATATTCTATTTAATTCTAGTTTTGCTTTCTAATCATTTGCTGAAATCATGTCCCAATAACTCTCTGAGTTTAAATTACAAATGATGAGGGAAGAAAGGAGAAGGATTATACGATCTAAAACTGAGAAAATGTAAAAAAAAAGTTAGATCGTATAAAAGCAAGATCGTCAAGGAGTCCATCGTCCTATGATTTCTTGAGAAGAGATCCCCGTCGTGATTCTTATTTGTCGAGGTTCAAGTCAGAGAAAAGCAAACCAAGAGTGTGGAGCCTTTCAGGGTAGCAATCAAGAAGACATAAGTATCTCTTCGAGTGCACCAAAATATTCATCCATGGAGGTTCAATCACGAAGAGTTGATCGTATCTTATCTGTAAGGCCTTCCACTTCTACACAACAAAAGTCTTCTCATTCTGATTATTTTATATCAACCCCATCTTGTAACAAAAGAATGAGAGAAAAGGAAATTAAAATAACAAAAAGACAAGAAGTAGAACTCCATGAACCATCCAACGAAGAAAAAGAAGACTTGCCACATGTTATCAATGGCGAAGTCCTTGTCATCAAGATGAGTTTAAACCTTCAAAGTGTGGAGAATGAGCAGCAATAAGAAAATCTCTTTCTACCCGCTGCGATGTCCAAGGTAAAGTCTGTAGAGTCATCATTGACAGTGAAAGTTGCTCAAACGTGGGCAGCACTATTATGGTGGAAAATTTTGGTTTAACCACTACCAAGCATCCGCACCCCTATAAGTTGCAATGGCTTAAGACGGAGGCGAACTCAAGGTTACCAAACAAGTGAACGTTGTCTTTTCCATTGGCAAGTATCAAGACGAGGTTGTGTGCGACGTGGTGCCTATGCACGCTTTTCGATTGCTGCTAGGAAGGCCATGGCAATTGGCCCGAAGGGTCATTCATGATGGCTATACCAATAGGTATACATTTAAGCATCAAGGGAGGAAAGTAACCTTAGTACCGCTTACTCCAAAACAAGTGCATGAGGATCAACTTATGTTAAACTCTTCTGTTGAAAATCAAGAGTGAGTGAGGTAAAAGAAAGTGAAGTGCGAAAACAAGAAGAAAAAAATAGAAAAGAAAAAGAAATTGAAAGAAAAGAAAAAATGAAAGAGTACGAGTAAGAAAAGAACTTTGAAAAAGAGTTCGAGAGTGAAAAGGAGTAAAATGAGAGCAAAAGAAAAAAATGAGAAAAACGAATGTTTTTTAATATTAAAGAAATAAAAGAGACCGTGGAAAAAGAAAGAGAGTTTGAAAATCAGACTGAAAAAGAAATAAGTGAAAAAGACGAAAGTGATCAAGAAAAAGTGAGGAATGTCCTAACTAACTCACAACCAATTTTGCCTTGTGAATTTTCTTCTTTTCAGGTCACTAAAGATTCATTTGACAAGTTCCAACTTCACTACCTTATCGACGAGAGATGATTCCAATTAATCAAAAGAGGTGAGTCGAAGAGTAAAAATGTCCTTCACATCTCCGAAGGTAAGCAAGGTAAGGAGCTTACCGAGATTTAATCAAATTGGAACTCTTTGAATTTCGTTGACAACTTTGCCCATGTAGTTTATCTTAAAGAAATTCTTTACAATGACTTGTTTTGTTGTTGTGCATTGAATAGAGTTGCTGAATTTGTTTCGGATAGTATCTTGAAATGTTTCTTTCATTGTCTACTTCGTGTTGATTCTAATAACATCAAATTGAAAGATGACTTGGGCATTGATGTTATTGGTTTAACTATAAGCCAATTGAATTTGATTTTCGTATGCGAGAAACAATTGACACATGAAGGGTTCAATATATTCGATTTAGAATACCACGAGAATTCTTTAACTTCATGTGAGCAAATTTTGTGGATACTGCTGCCTGTTCAAAGGAATTTTGAAAGTTTTGATTGCTTACATATACCCATGTCTAAATTCCATTTGTCTAGCATGTTTGCATTGTTGCTGAACGAAAAATTTTCATTATATTAAAAAATAAGTGCACAAAACCATGTGTTTAAGCCCAGAGCAAGTTTTCCTAAGTTATTGTTGAATGAAGGTAAGAATCATAGTTTTATTTTGTATAAACATTTTGGCCACTTTTGATACAAACCAGCCTACGGACCTAGCTAACACCAAACGAGATCCTCTCAAGCTCTCCGTTGGACTAATTACTTGAGCTCGAGCTAAATGTTTTAGAGAATCTTTATCGGCTCTAGTTGAACAAGCTTGGGAGAAAGCTACAAAGGAGCTGGACAAACCAACAAAAAGCATCTTCAACTTGCTAAAAGCTGAATTCGAACCAGCTAGCTCATTTAGCTTGCTAGACTTCGACATCTTAATTAATTTAGCTCATTTAGTTCTGTTTAGTTCACTACAGCTTGAATTACATCAATTTAGTTTGTCTTAGTCCATTACATATTTATTTCTATGTTTAATTTGCTTTAAAGTTGTTTTTAATTTGTCTTAACAGGATTTAAAGTATATGACTAGACAAATTCATGCACAAAGTTGATTCAATGAAGCTCATTCAATGTGGGGCACGTACCTGAAAATGCATGAACGATGGGAGCTGATTATTAGCTGAACAAACACGTATCTTCTAGGTTCATCGAAGCTAGTTAATATGGAAGCATGTATTTGACTATGCATGTACGGAGGACACCCTTTCTTCAGCTGAATATACATGCATCTAGTCGATACATTATTGCTCATTAATGAAGAATTCATGCACCCGATTGTGCATGTATCTTGAGTTACTTGGTGCATTTCTCTAGCTGAATTTTTCATGAACTTTTGCCAATGATTATGAGCTGATCAGCTACCTTTTCAAATGACCATTTGTTTCTTGCTATTCACATTTACAAAACCGAGTGTTTACACCTCAAAGACCATTCGGCTACAAGCAAGCACATTCATCAGCTACTTTTCATTCGGTGCACCTCTCAGACATTACTTCCATTCACTGAATCCAGCTCCATTCAGCTCACTCATCAATACCATGAACCAAGGCTTTTCGGCATCTTAGTTAAAGTCATTGGATCATTCCAGCTGGAAATTAAATCATTTTAGCTTCATTTTGAAGGTTACTGATTGATTTTGATATTTTATGAAATATATCGGACTTTGTGAGTTGTTCACTCTCATTATTCTTCGAGATTCAATTTGACTTATCTAGTTTAGCTAGTGGCGTCAAACTTGTTTCTTTCTTGAACTTATCACTCTTCGAGTGTGGCATTCATCTTTATACTGTTTGGTTCCTATCTTGCTAGATAGTGGGTCACGGTTCTATCCAGTTATCCATCATCCAACTTAAAAATTATAAGAATTGGGTCTTAATTGCTATTACGGGTTCATTCTTGTTTTAAGTTCGTTTTAACAATACTTCCATTATTCTATCTTTACTTTATCTGATGTTTTAACTATCTTCTTCCTATTTAAATTAGCCAAATTGTTAAACCAAAATGAGACTACTTAATTTGATGATCGGGCATTCAATGACTCAATTACATCCGGTAAGCTAGTTCGTATCATTTGCCATCAAATCACTAACTCATTCTTGATATAATTTTGAAATATTTATTTAAAAAATCAAGGCATGTCACATACTAGGGTTGAAGGCAAAATTTACAAAATAATAAAAATGGTAAGAAAGAAGGGATTTGAACTTAGGTTTCAAGAAACATTTTACTAACATTTAACCAACAAACAAATACCTCATTTTCCTAAAAATGCGTAGATAATCTCAATAATTAAGGCACGACCACTCTCTCTAGATTCACAAACCTGATTTTACTAACCCCCGATTTTTGGGATGTTACATGGATTGTTACAATCTCCATGTTGTTTTGAATAAAAGATCAAACAACAAAGTTAATAGAAACACTAATTTATGTATTAGGTATAAAGCTAACTAAAACAATACATTAAAATCACATCCTAAGTTTGTTTTGATGCAATCAATATTCAAAAGTAAAGAAACAACTACCTTATTCGCAATATATATAAAGATATGAAGCTTTTAACAATCTTTCATCGGTAACCTATAATATTGGTGGATGGAAAAAAATAATATGGGGAGAGTTCTACCAGTTCTTTAAGGATTTGGATTGACTTGGTTTCAAATTTAGCAAGATTAGATATAGCTACCATATATCAAAGGGTTATATGCTAAAAAAATTTTGAAATTAGAGATTTTCATGAACAAAATTTGGTCGAACTATGACTCGATTCTAAATTTCTTTTGTGCTCGGCTTGATTGTCCTAAGTTCATTTAATGTTTAAAATATATATATGATTTTATATGAATGTATTTTATAATTCAATTTAAATAAATAAATTTTAGGTGATTTAATTTAAATTCTAGTATGACCAATTTAAAGTACTTTTTTATAGTATTAATGTTTCAAAGATGAAAATTATATTTTTAGTACTTTGGTAAGTTCTCCTTCAAATCTCTTAATCTCCAATCTCCTTTTCCACATTTTCAAAATCAAACCGGAAATTGGTCGATGTATTGATCCAAAATAAAGGGTAAGACTAATTGACTAGTGAATTGGTTGAAACAACGAGTTAAATCAGTCTAAAAACCAGTTCAATCGGTTAAAAAATTGATTGAACTAATTTTCTCTATTTTTAAATATAATTTTTTATTTTTTGTTTCATTTCTTTCCGCTTCTCATTGGCGGAAATGAGCTTAGAAGCACAATCTTACAAATGAACGTGTAAAGGCACATGTGGTTTATGATGAGCAATTTGATCATACCTAAAGTAGTGAGCTACTCTACACATCTAGCACACCTGCACTGTGTCTAAATCTCTATTGGTCCCAACACTAGAGCTTTCAATCATAAAGGGTAGCATAGTAGAATTCATCGTAAGAAAGAACTCGATATCTTACCTATTCAGCTTTGGAGGACAAGATTGCCAAGATATGGCATAATAAAACATTGGACTACTATAACCCTTCATTTCTTATATATATTGGCGCTTGGAAAATTTATTAAAAATATCAAGCACCTGAATAATATTTCCTAGAAGAAGTAACAAGAGAAGGACATGGATTAGGTGGAGGAGCACAATGCTAGAAGAAGTAACAAGAGAATGACATGGATTAGGTAGAGGACTGCAAGCATTGAACCTTTTCATAGACATATTTGAATGAAGAAAACAATAACATAAAGTTAAAATATTATATAGACTATCCAAGATTTCAATTCTTGAGTGGTATAAGTTAAACCATTTATAGAGTTTCCAAATAGAGTGGAGTTAAAGGGAAGTGTATACCTTGAGTAATCTTAACAACTACAAGAAATATGATTGGACTAATTCCATCATTAGGACATCCTGAAAAGACATGCCTATCTAGCCACATGATAAAAAAAGTTTCCAAATCATACTTGTGATAAGGAAACTCAATGGATTAGCTACTAATACATATATGGATGGGGTGAAATTAATTAAATTTCATTGACCTAAGTTGTCAATTTTCAAGTTTAGAAAATCAATCAATTTACGATGACTTTTTGGATGAGATCCAGACATTTTTGGGTTGATATGTCTTCATAGGTCTATCTCTTAGCTTCTAAGTGCACTTTGAATCACTCAATTTGGAGTTCAGGAGCCCAAGTTATGACTATTTTAGTAAAGACTAGAGAACCAAAACTTCTTGACTATTATGGGAAATTACGAGTTCTGAGCTTTGGTTCAAGTTTAAATCATATTTGGTTTGATTTTCAGGCTTAATTTTTATTATATATGAGTCTAACATTATATTTATTAGGCTTTATTATTTATTTATTCTGAATTTTAGGACATCCTTATGTATCTAAAGTTGTTTAGGAGTTTTATGTTTCTTAGTCAATAAGAAAGTTTTGTTCTACTAAAACTACTTCTTTTTTAGAATAATTAGGGTTTCATTATACTTGAGAGTTTTATTTGATGTAATTAGCTAGCCTATATAAAGGCCTCTATTTTTTATTAAAGAAAAAAATTAATTTGATTGATTGATTCATTAATAAAAATTTCAACTTTTGAAGTTAATTTGTTTCATACAAGATTGGTTTCTTGTAATTTTTAGAATCGTTTTTTGTTCTCAATTTTCTTCAAGTAATCGTGGGATTACATTTTTTCATCCTTCAATTTGTTAAGAATTATTTCATGGAGGGTTGATTAGAGCAATTAATTGAATTTGTTGGAGTTTATATCTCAAAGGGTTTAGTTGGACAATTATCTTCTATCAATATCCATCAATTTATTTGATCCGTCTTCCAGTTTTAACTTTTTCTTATTTCTTTATTTATTATTTTCAATATTTATTCTTTGTTCTTAAATTTCTTCTTTTAGTTGTTTTTATTTTATTTGTTTTCCTAAATTTGTTTAGCTTCTTGTTTTCCAGTCAAATTAGAATCCCCTATTGTCAAACAACTTGAATACGATCTCCTTCGTTTCCCCCTATCAGCTATCTTCACCTTTTCCGGGATTAAACTTATGGTAAAACATTTCAATTCAATTAGAGAACCGAGAACATTTGATCTTTCACTTTCACTTTTAAATAAATCAAATAAGTCTTAAATTTGCTTCTCTTGTTCCTATAACACTAGAGAACAAATGTATATTTTCGAAAGCATGAAGGTTCAAGGAGAACACATACATGCTCAAGAGTGAAGGTGAACTCTCCCCAAGTAGTAACGACAGTGTGAGAAGTGGTACTCCATCTACCAACAGTGGTGTGCCACACCTCTACTCCTTTTTTCTCTATGAATGAGAAGTTTGGCAGTTCCTCGCACAATATCATAGACTCTAGTCACAAGAAAAGCCCTTTCATAGGTAGGTTTTTCCAAAATCTTGTTCACCCTACATTCCCAACCTTGAACAAGTTAAGAATTTGAACCAAATTTGGTCGATGAAAGTGAAAATTCTTCATGCTCAAATCTAAACTTTGTAATAGAATTAGTCAATATTTTAAATCTATTACTCGAATGATCTTTGGAGCCAATATATATACCAAAGAATAACCAACAAGAAGAGTTGGATAAGTAGAAATTTTATTTTTATGCATGCACTCCGAAAAGTGATCTTCTCCCCTTTACTTAATTATCGGATAAGATCAGTTTTGAATGATAAAGACAGCATACGACGTTTTCCATACAAATGTGGATTTTATTTCAAAATGAAGCTATTCAATAACTCAAAAGATAATATAAGAATATTCACTAAAAAAATAATATCAGAAACACAAACAGGGCATGAAAGATGTTTATAACTGATCTTAATTAATTAATTTCGTCTTCATTAATTAATTTTGTAATTAGGTAGCAAAGAAGTAGGAAAAGAATAAATAAATAAACACACAGTTTCTAGGTTCTTTTATCATTATGTAAAAGTCTTCTCATCAGTAATCCTTTAATTAAGAATTTTTGTTTGTTAGAGAATTAAATATTGCGTTAAATAATAAAAAGAAAAAAGAAAAAAATATTTCCAGAAAAACTATGGCAGTTATGGCAGTTTATAGTTATTAGACCATTGAGGTCGCAAAGGGTTAGTTAGCATTGGTGTAACCAAAGTTATCAGCTACTACATTTACCAGCTACAAAACAATTAGGAATTAAGGAAAAATTATATAAATCATATTTATTTATTTTTATGTCATAGACATTGAAAAGGCTCATATACATTGTGTGCAACAAATTATAGAAATAATATTTAAAATGTTTGTCAAGCTATGCATCTACTTTTTGTAACACTAATTTTTTGAACCGCCAATCATCCATGTTACTCAAACTCAAGACAATTATTGTCAAATTATACATGCTTAATACCCATATGTTTAGTGCTATATATATAGGAATCAAATCATCTAAAAGATAAAAATTTTACCCAAAAATATATGTAGAATTTGACAACATAATTATTTCTTTTAGAAACTCCTTGATATTCTACCCAACAAATTATTAAAATTAACTAGGAAAAGCATATACAAAGTAATTCCTTCCCACAAATACCTAGACAACAACAATAACCATGGCGCTTTATTTATTTTTATTTCATTAACACGAAAAGTGTATAGTAATATACGACACATAGAGGATGAACTGCCGATAGTATACGAGCTCATGAAATTAGAGAGAGAACGGAATTCGAAGCAGTGAAAGGGATGACTGCACATCAATTTCATCAGAACCATTCAACTCCAAGGATTCCTTGTAGGTCATCCCTCGGTATGCTGGTAGGTGAGACTCATCGATGAACCTTGATGCTGGGGCTACAAATATGTCTAATGAAGGTCCATGAAGTGTAGCCATAGAAATTCTATTCACTTCGTTGTTATGTAGGATCACTTGATGTATATGACTCTTGTAATTCCCATTGGACAGTATCTAATAACCAAACCAAAGAAAATTTGTTAACATATCATAGACAATAATTCACATAAACTTTTATATCTTGCAGGCAAAAAATGATAATGCATCCTTGCCTTAGCAATATATATACATATAGATACCTCAAGATGATCACCAAGATTGATGAAAATGGCATTTCGAGGTATGTTAACTGTGACCCAATTTCCTTTATGAGTGAGCATTTGAAGGCCACCATTGACATCTCGTATAAGCGAAACAAAAAAGCCAGAGTCAGTATGTTCCGGCACACCGATGGAACCTTTGGATTGGAAAGACGGTGGATATAGATTCATGGCAGACACGTCAAAGCCTGCTTCTAGCTTGAATTCCTTCTCGATGTAGGTTTCTTCGTATCCCAAGATTTTCGAGATTGTTTAGCTAAACTAAGTTCAACCTCATGCATCTGTTTGAAGTACTCCCCAATGGCACCTCTATCAAAATATAAATATATGTAAACTTTAAATAACATATGAGAATAATATGAATAACAAATACAAAAAACTACATAAATACACAAATTATCGAGTCTAGATATACCTAAAGCTAGCCGGTTTGCTAGGGCAATGGTATTCAGGATGTGCTACTATCTTTAGATACTCTCTATTTTCTCCGGCATGGGATCTTAAACCCCACCTTATCCTATCCATAGGATTCTTCTTTAAGTACTTGCTCCTTTCCTCATGATTTGTTAGTTCAAAGAAATCGGAAATACCCTTCGGTGCTCCTTCTACCACACTTTGTTCGACACCATTTATCAACTTCAATAAAGAAAAATAAAAATAAAAAATCTAAATTATACTTGAAAAAGAAAATAAATAAATTAGAAGACCTTTTAGATTTCATTAACAAAATAAAAAAAACCACTATAATTAAGAAACCATGCTACGTCCTCAAGAGCTTAAAATTTCCATTCACCCCATCAAATTCATGTGTGTGTATACATACATACATATATATATATATATGCATGTGCGTGTATGTGTATGTGTATGTGTATTGGAGGTTCATACATAAAAGAAACCAAATTCTTGGCATGCTGTCCCAAGGTGTTCCAGGTTTTAGCCCGTTCATCATGATTCTCGGAAAACAACAAAGAGTAATCAATTGTGGGGATTTCATCACAAAGATCAATTGCTGAAATATCAGAATTGATAGAATTCAAGAAAAAAATCATGAAGATGAGAAATAGCTTTGTTTTTCAAATCAAAGCATTCTTGACCAAGCATACGGTTAGCCATACGTCAAGGAAGAGAAATTAAGCTAACAAATTAAAAGCACAAATAAATATATTGAAGAGCTTTCTAAAGATGGGGAAGGTTGGATTTGCATGCATGCTGAGACGTTTTGCTCCTTTTATAGATGAATTCTTGGATCCACTGTTGTTTATTTTAATGTTAAAGTCATAAAAGAATACTAGTCTTCTAATCATTTTTAAAATTAATAATTTAATTTAACCATGAACTATTTTTCTTTTTCTTCTATAAATTATATCCCACTTTCCTCTTGGTCAATACTATAAAACTTTCGCCCAGCTTTTATAGAACAATAAAATTTAGTGCAACCACCTACATAATTAATAAAAATTATGTGGATAAAGACAATGGCATGGTTAGTGAAAACGTGAAGATATCTTCTGCGTTTCTTTCCTACCATAAGAAACATATTTAATTAAACAGCACACATTTACAAGAAAACAACATCTATATATACTAAATAATATAATATAAGAGGGAAAAATTTATATTAACATCATTTAAAAAATAATTAATTTTTAGATATCAGTTCATTAATATTTAAAGATAAAATTAATATTATATGATAATTTATATTTAATTTATTTAATATATTTATTTAGTTTCAGTTAAAACATTTAAAAACAATATGTATTATATAAAGAAAAAACATTCAATGTAGTTGGGAAAAAATCCACGTTTTATTTCTTGATCAATTTTTATAACTTTTTTGTCACAAGCTTTTCTTAATTTTTTGTATAAAATCTAAAAAAAAAAAAAAATTACAAGTGAAAAATAAGAAACTGGAGGTACAAAGGTTACTAACGGATTTAAATTTTTTCTCTTCAAATTTCAATAGATTTCTTTCCAATATTTCTTTTTCCATTTTTTTAATTAAAACTTTGACATGGTGGGGCAAGAAATTTATAATATCAATCAAAAAACCTAAAATAAAAATAAAGGCTATTAATGGCTTCTTTTCCAATACATTAACATCTTTATATATATACATATATTTTTTGGATTACTTATTTTTAAATGTTTTAACTAAAATTAAATTGAATTAGAGAAATATATTAAATAAATTGGATTTGAGAATATATTAAATATTAATGAGTGTATTGTCACACCCCAAGTCTGGTGGATCCGAGAATAAAGCATGTAGTTGTGAAGTTATGTAATTGGCGTAGTGTAACTCGACATGTTACAACGACAAATTGGGATGTAGCCTATAGTATCCGCCCAAGAGGTGAATAAATGTTTTATGTTATTCTGTTATTTAAGAAAAGAATGTACCAAGTGAATAGTAACATGGTAAGAGTTACCATCAAATGTATTGTACGCCTAGTTTGCCTGAGTACTGTGCTAATTGCGTTTAGTAATGTGATCTAGTTGGGAGTCAACTAAATTGACTAGTCAAAGGGCTTACGGTCAGGACTCTTACTTATAATTCTTCTGGTTATTATAGGCCAATTAAAGGATAGGTACTGATTACGGTCGACACTTGTCAAGTTCCATTAAAGGGAATTGAAGTTATATATATGTATGAGAAGGTTTTGTGTGTAAGTTTCTTCTTCCTTCAATGTTACCCCCTGATTATTTTTCATAAATTGAATTGTATCTCTTCCTCATTAAGCTAGAAGCTAAGGTTCTTAGTTTATTTAGTGGTTGTTCCACCTCCCGGTAAGTATTATAGCTCTGTATATTAAGCTTTTGACAGAGTAATGTTGTTAAGAGTTATATGAATAGTAACTTATGAATACAAGGCCTGGCATAGGGGTTATCTATGGTTGAGATGTTAGAAGTTTGTATGTAAATGAATTTTAATGGTGAATCTATGTTCTTTAAGCAGTTGTTGCTACTGAGTCAAGATGGATGTCAAAGTCTAGGACTTTGAGCTACAGTTTAGGTGAGTACCAGGTAAGTCTTTACTCTGACTCTTGTATGAGAACTATTCAAACAGAGGTATATATATAGATAATGATTGTATCTTGGATAACTGGTATGTGTATGGAGTATGTTATATGTGCGAGAATGAAATTTATTAAGTACTGTATGAATAGAAAATTGAATGATAAGTATGTAGGTAAAACTCAATATAGGAAATTACGAATCAATCAGCTATGTGAGCAAATCTGAGTAAGAGAATAATGAGTAAAATGTCCCTTTATCATGCCTTTGGTAGGGCAGTCATATTGCTAACCAGTTTGATAGATCATGATACGGAAATAAGTGTAAGACCATGTGGCTAAGAGCCATAGCATAGTATGATATGAGAACACTCATGCTGATGCCTCTAATATGATAAAGGCTGGACTGGCAGATCCTGACATGAGAATGTGTGAGTCCATGTGGCTAAAACCTATGGCATGATATGATGATATGAATGTTCATTGTGATGCCTTTGGTAATATGTAAACCTGAATAGTAGATCACGACATGAAAATATTTATTAGTCCATGAGGGGAAACCCATGGCACCTTATGTGAAAGGTCGTCGAGATTGTAAACACAAGATTATGTAAATTGCCTGTGTGGCATGATCTGTTAATCATTTGTGGCAAGTTCTGGTTCATTTCATTGGTGCATTCGATAATGTCTATGTTGTAGAATATGGATATCTGCCTTCATGGTAAGTTCTAATAGTCTTTTAACAGGAAACTCTATGATATGGATATGATATGTATGAAGTTAAATTGGTTTGGTTGGTTTAGTAATGTATTTGAATAAGTTTAAGGAAAGTCTTCAGAAGAACACATGTATCTATATTGTTAATAAGGGTATTTTCCATAGTAATCTACCATTTTAGAAAATGGGTGTATTCATAGTTATGAAAGATATAAGTATTCATCGGTTTAGTTTGTCTGCAGTAAATAGAATTGAAATCTATGTCATCAGGTATCCACCATATTTGAATAGTATCATGTCTCCTTCTGGAATCTTATGGAATCTAAATTTTTTGCCATCTTGGGTTTTCTTGTGTATTATAACAAATATGAGGAGAATTCTTCTAAAAGATATGAAAAATTCATTACCAGTATAAGAAGATCTTGGGTTTGAATTAGGTTACGATTTCTTTGCTATACTGATAGTATTAAACTCAAACTGGGAATTCTTCAGATGTGACTCTATTTAGTAAATATCTTCTCGTGAACAGTATCTGTGAACAATTATTTTGTAAAAATGTTAAGTGTTTGTTTGAAGAGAAAAATCATAAGAAGTGAACTCTGTAAAGGTACCCCTTTGAGAAGTATATCCAGGGTTATATGAAGAAAATGATAGTGGAATATTATCTAGTAAAATCTAAAATCAACCATGTAGTGAAGTGGAAGTTGATATGTTAAGTATGACTGTTGGCGTATAGGTGCATGTCCAAATATTCTAAAAGTGTCCACCTAAAACAGGAATGATAGGTTAAGTATGAAATTTGGCCTACAGGCACGCAGACAATACTATAACTATATCTGCCAAGGTATTTTATATTAAAGCTCACTAACTTTGTAACACTCCAAACCTGACCTAGAAGTTTTGACGCGAATTTTGCAAGCTACATTAGCCACCGAAGTGAATCTCTGTTGACTCCCCACCTAACCTCCAACATACCACTTAAGTCTCAACACAAGTTGCACTAACTTAAAACATAGCTATGGTAACATAAAGCAAACATTCGATCTTCACAAACATACATAAGTAGGTTTGCATGCCTTATAATAACATACTTACGAGTTCACAACACAACTTAGACTTTTAAAATGACAACATAGTTTACGTAACAATAAAACATATGATTTTATAGTGTAGTTTAAGGCATAGGCTCACATACTTATTAGGCTTCGCATGACTTCACATAATACAAGAGTTCGCTTAACAATAATTAGCATAAGTTCCCAAGGCACAAATCATATCATAAGATTATATACAAAGGAACGAGTTTGCTAAATATGAACAGTTCTAATATATATAATGCTTTTGTAATAAGATGAACTTTACAATCATAAGAAGCATGCATACAAGGATTATTATAATTTAATAGGGTTCGCATGCATATACGTGTTCGCATATCTTACCAATGGTTTGAATGTAATAAAATAATCATAGCAGGGGTAAATAGGAGTTAGAAGTGGGTGTTAGAATGAGTTTTTTACATTGGAGCTAGATCCAAGATAGATCTAATTAAATCTAGAAGTGGAATTTAGAAGGAGTTTTTTACATTGGAGTTGCTTAGATCATGCGTGGGTTTAACTTAAAACAAGTTATATCTATCGTTGAAAATGCCTAAAAATTATTATTACTTGATCTTTGTCTTATACGAATACTTTAAGTATTCTAAAATGGGAGAATAAATCCATCAAACGGATAATACAAATAAGGCATTCTGAACCAACTATTTTGTGAAAGTATGTTGTGTGGTTACCTTTATTCCTTATTTGAAAAGCATGTTTTTCTTAGTCTCATGTTATGGGATATTATGGCATATATGATTATTCGATGAGCATGATTTACATGCCTATGTGATACTAAGTATTAAATTATTTGATGAGCCTAATTTACATGCCTAAAGTGTTATTCGGTAATAAAGTGAAAATGTACTTATTATGGTCATATCACATGCATGGGGTTGGGACGTGTGTAAGGAGGAAGTATTGGCAGTTTATCTACGTCACTGGTGGCTTCTCCACATTACTTACAGCTTGTCTGCATTACGGGCAGTTTATATACATTACTATCAGCTTGTCTACACTACTGGCAGTTTATCTGCATAACTGGAGGCTTGACCACATTACTGGCAGCTTGTCTGCCTTACTGGTGCCTTGTTCACAAATTGGAGTGTTTGGATGGATGAGTCCAGGGGAACTCGATTTTGGAGTGTAGCGGTGATAGGTAGGATGTTTTAAAAGAAAATTGCATAACTATTTTATGAAAATCGCATTGGCATGATCATGTGCAGAAAGAAAATTGATGAATTTGTATGAAAAGGATGTGATCATTGTTACTTGATTTGTATACTAAATTCTAACTTATTACTTTAGTTAAGACCCGCACTAAGCTTTATAGCTCACTCCCCTTTAGTTTTCTTATTTTTCAAATAACCCCGAGGTTAGGATTCGTTGACAACATTTGGAGGAGTTTCTCGAAATTCTTTTTAAATTAAAGTAATTAAAGTTTACCTTAATATTTTCGTTATTTTGGGATTGTAATAACTTTGAGTATGGAATCTGGCATGGAAATTTACTTTTGTGATTTCTCATTGTGATTTGCATGAATTAATTGCATGGCATTAAGTTTTAAAAATAGCATAAATTTGTATTGATTAAGATTATGCATGAAACTTGATTTTTATTAAAACTTGACAAAACCACTCTTTTCGCTTCGACAATGAAAATATGCCAATATTACATTTTTTTCGTTGCAAATATGAGAAATGAGTTCTTAATAAACTTAGAATTAGTTTCAAAATTTATAATGTTTATAGATGAGATTTCTAAAAACATTTTTATGAATTTAACATGTATTTCTTAATAGTGACAAATAGTCAAGTTCTTTAGTTTTGATTACAAAAACAAATGATTCTGAAATATGACTGAAATTATTAGATTTTTGAATAGCGGTCCAATTTTTACAAATACATAAAATACCAAAATAATTTATTTATAAAATTCTTGATTTTACTAGTTTTGAACGATTTACACAAATGGTTTAAAAAGTATGTTCGAAAAATATGAAAGACTTTCTTGGCCATTTCTGTGGCCAATGTAGCTTTCTGAATTCGACCATAATGTCTAGGTCGGGTTTGGGGTGTCGCATTTAGTGTTATCAAAGTCAGATTCAAACTCAGACCGTGAATTTTTGTTTTGATTCTACATGCATATTTGATTGGAGTTTTCTGGGCACCATGCCACAAGAAAATTTTCACAAGATTATCAAAAAGTTAAATCCAAGAACTCCAATGTCATTTTTAAGTTAGTATTTTTACTGCTAAACTGTAGATAAATATTAAGTTAGTATTTTTGAACTATAGATTAACATAAAACTTTAGACTCAAGAAAGCAATATGAAAACCTGAGTTATGCGTACTTGTGATATGTGATTTCGTAGAACGCAATGTCGAGTAGCTCAAGATTATTCATTAACTTATTCAAGAACTTGTGCCCGACCCTGAGACAAACGGCATTGTTAATGCATCTATCATTATAGGTAGAAATCACGAGACTAGAGATGATGCAATATCCTAAGTAATGTTGGGAGCTCTAGAAAGGGTTTTCGAAACCTTGGTTGAGTGAACCAAAATAGTAGCTCAAAGAGAGAAAAGAAGGAAAAACACTAAGGTGTTGAATAAGAGAGGAAGTCTTGTTATACTGGCCCAAGTTCGTGACATTTCAAGTGGGCCAAAGACGACAAACAAGAATAGAATGTAGTAAAAGTTAATACTAGAGGATCTATTTGATTAACGACAAGGTTTTTTGTTTGTAAGTATTGTAATAAACGTAATTCAAGCAAGTGTTGGAAAAGTCAGGAACATGCCAGAGAAATGGGTTTGCGAAGCACTGTGTTACGGATTATCCACAACATCATCCTGTTTTAATGCAAGCTTTGACTCAGAAATAGAATCAGAGATTGGTTTATGCTTCTAGGCATCGACAATACCGAGACGCAGTTGGCATCACTGATGATATTATTACGATCCATTCAAATTTGCCTTGCACTAATTGAGAATTTGTTTTCACTAAACGTTTGTTGTTAATAGCGTGTTTGTGAAATTGAGAATTTGGAAATGAGGAAATTGTTGGTGATATTTCTATGGATAGCCCCTTAAGATAATCCGTGATAGTAAATAGGAAGGTCATTGGAGATTTCAGATGAAGTATTGGAACTACATTGGAATTAGAGTTGTGCAGTAGAAGCATGGTAGTTGGTTTGGAAAGAAGAGTTATGAATTTTGTGGATAAGTTTATTGGCTTAACAGCGGGAATTTTGAGGATAAAATTATTTTTAAGGAGGGGAGAGTTGTCACATCCCAAAATCTGGGTTACTAGAAATTGGGTTATTGAGCTGAGAGTGTCAGGCTCGAAAAGTTTTTTTTGATGACCTTGGCACATTTGTTAATAAATAAGCATCAAGTCTAGTGATCAAGTAGTGGTATAGATGTCCCTAATGATCTGTGTTTGAATCCCTTCCATAACATTGTTTTTCTTTGTGGTGAAATTTTGCTTAAAACCATAGTAAAGCTCACACTGTGTTTTTAAAATAAATATTGTAGAAATTATAACAAGTGAGTTAGCCTAATGGTTAATAGCTTAATTAGTTTTCTAAAGAACCTATATTCAATTCCCCATTCTCTCATAATTTTTGTTTGATTTTTGTCATAAAAATCTTTGATCAGCCCCCTTTTACCGTACACTAGTGTTGCCATTTAGGAAAAGATTCTTTCCTCCATTAGCTAGTCAACCTTCGTCCTTTAGCCTTCTTTTTACTCCACATGCTCCCCTTCCTTTTCTTCCCCACCTTTCACTCCCTTTCTGTTTCCCCTCGTTGACTTGCTATGGACGTTCTCTAACCTAGGGAGAGTCTATTCTCTCATTTGTTTCATCCTTCTCCTCTCCTCTCCTCTATTTTCTCTCCTCTTCCCATTTTGCACCACCTTGAACCACCATTGTTTTGATTTTGGCTTCTTTTCCTCCATTGTTAGCCACAACCATTAGACTTAAACACCACCACTTAATCACCCATCCTCCTCTACTCACTCTCTTCTTCTATGGTCGTAACACTATCGGGCCACCATCGCGCCATCGCACCACCACCATCATTAGTCATTGTTTTTCTCCATTATCTATTTTCTCTTCAAATCACTAGTCATAATCAAATTTCCATTCTTCTTATTCTATTATATTAAACCGCTACTAAAATTTTATACTCATTCTTCTATTTTGATATTGATATTTCCATGGTCTATACTCCTTCGACTTAAGACTGTGGTGACCTATTAGATTATACATTTTCTTCGATATTAACATCTTGTATATTATTCGTGTGTTGAGGATCGATTGCTAACAAATTGGAGCACCTTTGACTTTTGGGAAGTAAATCACATTTCCGATTCTAGTCGTATAAGCCTACGTGCGATATTGGAAATCAAGATTAAACCATTTTTATTTAAAAGAATAACTTAAGTGACTATTTAATGATGGATTGTTCATTTTGTGTTTAGATCCGAGATGAATCTAATTAAATCTAGAAGTGACTGATATGATCAAGCCCTGCGAACGACCCTGGTCAAGCTTTCCAAGTGAGAATTGCAATCGTTTTTTAGCTGATCAACTCAATCCTAGTTTATTGAGCTTGAATCAGCTCGTATTTCAGTTCTTTGAGCTCAATTTAGCTCAATCTTAGCTCATTGAGCTCGATGCTATTTTTTTTAATTTATGCATTTCGTAGTTGCTGGAATATTTCATGTTTTAGCTAAGTCAATTAATTTAGTTCCAGGTCATAAATTAATATATTTAGTTAATTTAGTTAGCTTAGCTTAAGTTCATGAATGAGTGTTAATAAATATGTCTTAATCTGAACATGTTAAAATTAGAAGTGTTTAAATGTGTCTAAAGTTGAGACAAATTAATTTCCTGTTTTATTTAATTTGTCTTAGTTGCTGTTGAATTTAATTTGTGCCTAGAAGGCTTTATGCCAATGTATTTTAATAAGCTTTATACCTCACAGGCTTTATGCCGATGTGGTATCGAATGTGATTAATGAGTTAAAATGATCAGGTATGTGATGTTTAATTACCTATTTGATAATTAGGTAAGTAAGTTTGTTTGATATATATAACAAAAATAATACATAATTTTGTTATAAGTATATGTGTGTATATGAAAGGTATGTTCAGCCTTATGTTAATTATAGGTACATGATTGGAAGCTCGTCTATAAACAGTTAGCCATGACAAAAATGAATTGAGATTTGTGAATGTATTAGTAATGTTTATATATGTGTATATTCAGCCTTGATAAATTGCTTATGAAATTATATGTTATATATATATTTGCTTAGGGCTTACTAAGCTAAGTTAGCTTACTGTGTATATTTATTTGTCATTATTTTTTTTTTAGATTTTGGAGGTTGTTACGTGCTCGGGGATTATCAGTGAAGTCATTCACATTGTCGTCTACTTTCGGTATTTTTAAAAGTTTTATTTCAAACTTATGGCATGTATAGGCTAATATGTATTTTGGTCTGAGTTTGGACATGAATATAATAAGCCATGAGAAAATGGCTTGTTCATTTTGTAAATCTTGAAATTTATGCCTTTGCTTGATGATTTTGTATGGTTGTGGTTGGTTGATTAGGTTTTGGTATATATATCTTGTGTCTAGTAATATGTTAAATTGGTTAATGGTGTGTTTTGATTACAGGTTGGATGTGAGTAGTGAATATACTTGCTTAATAGTCAGTTATGTTTTGTATTTATATATGTGAGTTTTGTTGGTATATTTTGCTAAGAATTATTTATAAATTTTTGGTATTGATGTTCTTATTAAAAACATGTAAGGTTGTTTAATTCATTTGTGATTTGGCTATTTGGTTTTGGGTTGTGATGGAAAGTTTATATATATATGTTATGTTTAAATATTAGGTGTTTATGTTTAGTAAATATTAGGTGTTTATGTTTAGTTTAATATGACTTATTTTATGAGTAAGTAACATGTTCTAAGTAACATGAGTAAGTAACATATTTCATTTGGATTTATTAAAATTGTTTGTGCTTAGCTAAATAGAAAATTTTGGGAATAGTCTTAGTATGACGTTTGATATATTGCAAATTATGAGAGATTAGCATGTTTAATTTGTTTGGAAAATTTCAATGTATTAGCCAAATGGTTGCTAAGTTATTTGCTCGAATGCATAGTTTTGATGTTTATAATATGATATGAAATTTTTGCATAAT
The DNA here is from genome assembly GCA_008044935.1 of Gossypium turneri. Classification (NCBI taxonomy): domain Eukaryota; kingdom Viridiplantae; phylum Streptophyta; class Magnoliopsida; order Malvales; family Malvaceae; genus Gossypium; species Gossypium turneri. The sequence continues at coordinate 19,109,551 of CP032572.1, read as the reverse complement.
ATACGAATTGACTTTATACAGAATTATATGCATGTTTATGTTTGTCTAAGAATTTGGTAAAGCACCAAATAAATAGTGTTTTGGTTCAAATATGCCTTGTAACACCCTGAAATTTAGGCCTAGAAGTATTGGGCCTTGAGCAAGGGAACGGTTAGGAAACTGTACACAAATTGCTTGTTTGCTTTAGTGGCTAAGTGATTTAGGAAGAGTTGGGAGTGTTGGAGGAGTCCTGGGTTCAATCCTAGGCTTTCGCAAAATTTTTGATTTTTGCTCTTAAGTGAATCTTGGCCTTAGCTTGAAGGATTTATAAATATTTTTGGTGAAATCATGAACAAAAAGAGCTTGTGGTCAAGTGGTAAGGTGGCATGTGGTGTAAATGTGAGGTCTAACGTTCATGTCTTGGGTTGCGCAAAAGAGTATTAATTTTGCTATCGTGCCATGTGAGAAGCAGAAGTCGACTAGAACTCCGAAAAGGTGGATTTTGAATCAAGTTCAAATTGGATGGTTGAGTGATTTTTGGAGAGATTTGTGGAGGGATGTTGGGAGAGATTAAGGGAGGAAAAAGAGGAGTTTGAAAAGGGGAAGAGTTGTAGCCGAATAGGTACTCTGACCATAGGTAATTTGGCTTGGGAGTTCTGGGAGCTCCTCTTGCTATTCATTTTGGGTTTTGGCATTTTTGTTCTTTTACACCTTTGTTTCTAAAGCCGTGGAGTTCGTTTTCTACTCTTCTCTCTAGACCTCTAGTCCACCGATTTTTGTCATTCATTCTCTTTTATTCAATTGGTATTCCCCTCTTTGGGCGAGGAGCACTTGTCTTTCATTTTATAAACCCTTTTCAGTTGCTAGCCATACTGGTGGATCAATTCATACCTTCTTCTCCTTTTCCTCTCTCAACTCTTCTGTCCTTCTTGTTTGGCCGAATCTTGTCAAGGCCTAACCATCTTCCTTCTCTGCTCTTCTTTTCTGATCCTTGGTCGTTTCTTGCTGAAGGTTTGCCTAAAACCCCTTGGTCTATTGGTAAGTGTTACGGTTTGTTCTCCTAGCCAAACCTTATTAGGTTCTCCTCTCAAAGGTTCAGCTTATGTATCTCTTAGGCCGATCGTTAGTGTCTCCTCTTTTCCACCATGGGAAGATATTCCTTTAACACTTCTTTTTGTACGAATAATGCTAGGGACTCAAGTTCATAACAAGGTGTTAGGCCGATTACTTATCCCCTACAAGGGATATCTCTTTTATTGGTAAGTGCTTTCAGTCCTAGATGTATTCATGTGAGATTGTAGATTCTTATGAATTGGTTTACGGTTTCGTGTGAAGGGAAAGCATTGGAGAGAATACATGGTTTTGGAACAAGAGGGGTACTGGGATTGGTTGTTCGGTAAGTAGTTATGATTTGATTAAATGTTCCAATGTTATGATTTTGGATTAACAATGGTTTTGGATTAATAAAGGGTTGTGTTTTAACCATAGGCTCTCAACTTCAGAAGCATATCAGCCACAACTCCTTAACAGGTGTGTAATTGTACTCACATTTTGGTTAAACTATAATTCGACAAAAGTCGAAAAGCTAGAAAATGCGGCACTTGATGCCACACGGCAGGCAATCCCACGTATGGTAATCTGAACCCACGAAACATTGGTGTTTGGCTGTAGAGGCCACCATGGGCGATCTCATGGGCTTAGGCCGTCTTGGGCCACGTTGGGCCAAATATTAGGCCTTTAGCCCATTTACACCGTTATGACCATTTAGGTTATCTATGTCACTTAAGGTGAATGTAGACCTTCGAAAAGGTTGTAAAATTATCGAAATACCCTCAAATGGTAAAATAAACGTAATACCCCTGCAGGGTAAAATGACCGTAATACCCGTGTAGGTAAAATGACCGTAATACCACTGTGGGGTAAAATGACCGTAATACTCTTGTAAGGTAAAATGACCGTAATACCCCTAATGCCCCTGTAGTGTAAAATGACAGTAATACCCCTGTAGGGTAAAATGATCGTAATACCCCTGTAGGGTAAGATGACCATATTGCCCTGGTGGGTAAATAATTATTTTTGCCTCTCAAGGTCAAATAATTTTTTTGTCTGTGGTTGAATGACTGATTATGAGCATGGCATTCTGCATACACAACATACTGCATGGGGTTGGGATACTGTTATGGAGGAAATACTATACTGGTGGCTCTGCCACAATCACTGTTACTGGTGGGTTGGCCCCATATACTATTACTGGCAGTTTTGCAGCGATACTGTTGCTGGCAGCTTTGCTGTGATGCTACTGATGGCTTTGTTTCAATCATAGTACCGTTACTGATGGCTTTGTGTCGATCATATTACCGTTACAGATGGCTGTCTGCTGATCATTTCACTATTACTGATGGTTGTGTGCCGATCTTATCACTGCTACTGATGGCTTTGTGCCGATCAAGTTACTGTTACTGATGGCTATGTGCCGATCATATCACTGCTACTGATGGATTTGTGCCAATCAAATTACTGTACTTATGGCTTGTAGTCAATCTGTTTATAGCTTATAGCTATCCTATTTACGGCTCTTAACCATTCTAACTACTGGCAGCTCCGCTGCATTATTACTATTACCAATTATGCTACGATATTGGTGCGAGCATTGGGTGGGTCGACTCTGTCCTCACATGGTGTGTTGGGTTGGTACGGGTGGTGTGTTGGCTAGATTGGGATGGGTTTGCATACTTGCACCATTCTGATACTGTATCGGGCTTGGGCACACACTGTTTCTGTATTGGGCTAAGGCCCACACTGTATTGTTACTGTTAAAGGGCTCTGGCCTAGACTGATTTTGTTCTGCATGCCGTCTGTTTGATAAGGGATTACACACTGATTTTTTTGCAAACTCACCCTTTTGTCTAACTGTACAGGTAATCCCCGGTCTCAGCCGATTTGGAGCCATGAGAGACTCAGAGGTGGCCACACTACTACAGCTGTTTATTACTAGTTTTTATTTAAATTTAAAGTTTTTGTTGGGTTTTTTTTCATGTAGTAAGGGCCTTTTAAGTTTGTTTAAGTTTTTAATTGGGCTTTTGCGTATTTACTTTAAATTGCTAGTTTAGGGAAGATAAATTTTCAAAATTTACAACTATTTTTCAAAAGCACTTAAAAACAAACGTTTTTACATTTCAAACTTTAGTAGCTTCCGCGATTGGAATAACCTAAAGTATCAATGCCAAACATTAAGTAAGCGTTTTTGACGAGATGTTTCGCTAAACTCAAGCAAAGTATTTAAACATAGAATAGAGCTTTTAACGACAAACTCAGTTTTTGATCAACGCTTTGGTGTGACACGCCAGATTCGGTAATAACGTCTAAGCCGGGTTTGGGGTGTTACATGCATAATTGTTTGCATGTAAAGTTGGCTTGTGCGCATAATGGTATACTTTTAAGAAATAGAGTAATTCATGTAATAAGAAAATAAAAGAGTTATATGCGAATTAGGTAAATTTTGGGTAGTCATTGTTTGAATTGATTTTCTTTTTAAATAAATCCCTTGGTTTAATTTTTATTAACCGAATGGTTGTTTTACTAAAAGGTAAGATATGCATATTTTGGTATGTTAAATTGGTTTGTCCTTTAGGTTTATAAATCAATATGATCATAAGTTGAACAAGCTAGATATGCCGAATATGGTATGGTCAAATGATAGGTGCATTGAATTATTAAATTTATATGATTCATGCATGGATTAATAGAATGAGATAATTTTATTATCTTAGTTGTGCGCACATGCTTATGAGATATATTTGATTTTGGTGCTTATGATTTAAGTGGCTACTTATATATTAGTTATATGTTAAAAAAATTTGTAAGTGATTATTTAACTGTATTATTTAAAGTTGATTTATTCAAGAGAATCAAACATGTGTACATGTATAATTGTTCAGAAGTTGTTATTTGTTTGGTAATGCCTCGTAACACCTTTCCAGCGACGGATACGTGTTAGGGGTGTTACATTTTATTGGTATCAGAGCTACGGTTTATCCGATTCTAGGACTAATGTAACGCGTGTGAGTTTAGCTATACATGCCATATTTTATATTATGATAGTGTGATGACTCCTGACAATTGAAAATGTGTTTTTGTATCGTAAAGGGATCCCGATCGAGCCATAGCAGATGATGCTTAAAGTATAGCACCTACTCCCACGCAAGGGACAACGCCAGTTGATTCTTGGCCTACCTCGAGTAGCCATGCGGGGGAGGCTAAACAAGCTTTCTATTAAATGATGAACGATTGGTTTACTCAATATATCCGAACTAATCCGGCTGTTCAACAAACCCCACCCCCGAATAATCCATCTCCGATACCTATGGTACCTCCGATGATTGATCCGATGAGATGTAATAAGCCCCCTGTTGATAAAATTAGAAAATACGGGGCCAAAGAATTCAGGGCCACAGTTAATGATGATGCTGAGTAGGATGAATTTTGGCTCGATAACACTATCTGTGTATTCGAAGAATTGTCATGTACACCCGACGAGTGTTTGAAATGTGCCATATCTTTGTTACGTGATTCTGCCTATCATTGGTGGTCGGTTGTGCCGAAAGAGCGAGTCACCTGGGAATTCTTTCAGACTGAGTTCTGCAAGAAATATATCAGTCAGAGATTCATTGATCAGAAACGTAAAGAATTTTTTGAGCTTAAATAGGGTCGTATGATTGTCACTGAATACTAGCGGGAATTTGTGAGACTTAGCAAATATGCCCGAGAGTGTGTTTCGACTGAAGCTACAATGTGTAAACGATTCGAAGACGGGCTGAATGAAGATATCAAATTGCATATTGGCATACTTGAAATCAAAGAGTTCGCGGTACTGGTCTAGCGATCTTGTAAAGCCGAAGAGCTTGGGAAAGAGAAAAGAAAAGCTGATTTTGAAGCTAGAGATTCTAGTAAAAGATCATCAAGTAAGACTTTTCACTCAGCATCGAAGAAGTTTAGGGAGGATTATAGTTGATCTAAAGCTACTGCGGGCTTTTCTAGACGAGATCGAGATCGACCTCCTGTGAGTTCACAAGCCACTTCGATTGCTAGTGTTGGTAACATTTGGAAGAATAGATCCTAGTGCAAGCACTGTGGTAAATGGAATCATAGAGATTGCAGATTGCATGATCGGTCTTGTTTCAAGTGCGGATCAATGGATCATTTTATCCAGGAGTGCTTGATGTTAGCCGAGCAAAATACTATTCAGAGCGCGAGATCGAGTAATATGTCAGTGCGAGGTAGACCACTCAGGCATACGGGTAATGTAAGTGGCAGTCAGATAGGGACGAAAGATATGATAGTTCAATCTAAAGCTAGTGCACCTGCTAGAGCATATGATATACGCGCTCGCGATGAGGCTTCTTCCCCAAATGTCATTACTAGTACTTTCACTCTCTATGATACTAATGTTATTGCATTGATTGATCCTGGTTCAACTCATTCATATGTCTGTGAGACTTTAGTGTCCAGTAAGACTTTGCATGTTGAGTCTACTGAGTTTGTGATTAGAGTATCAAACCTCCGGGGCCGATGTGTTTTGGTTGACAAAGTGTGTAAGAATTGTCCGTTGATGATTACAGATTCGTGTTTTCTGGCTGATTTGATGTTGTTGCCATTCGACGAGTCTGATATAATTCTGGGTATGGACTGTTAACTACAAAAGAAAGACTATTGATTTAAGGTGCCAAAATGACGAGATTATTCGGATTGAATATAATGATTTGAATGGTTTACCAGCAGCGATATCCTCGATGTTCGCTCAGAAGTATGTGAGAAAAGGTTGTGAAGCTTACTTTGCATATGTTCTTGATAGTAAAGTGATCGAAAAAAAGATTAAATCCGTACCAGTTGTATGTGAGTATTCGGATGTGTTTCTCGAAGAATTATTAGGTTTGCCACCTATTCAAGAGGTAGAGTTTGGTATTGAGTTAGTATCGGGAACGACTCCAATTTTGATAGCTCCGTACTGTATGGCACCGAATGAACTAAAAGAGTTGAAAACACAGTTGCAAGAGTTGACAGATAGAGGTTTTGCACGACTGAGTTCCTCTCCCTGGGGTGCGCCAGTTTTATTTGTGAAAAAGAAAGACGGGACGATGAGAATGTGCATTGATTACCGATAGCTCAATAAGGTGACTATAAAGCATAAATATCCGTTGCCGCATATTGACGACTTGTTCGATCAGCTAAAAGGGGCTTTAGTGTTTTCAAAGATAGATTTGAGATCAAGTTATTATGTTTTATGAGTTAGATACTCCGATGTGCCTAAAATTGCTTTCTAAAAAAGGTACGGACATTATGAGTTCTTAGTTATGACGTTCGGACTTACTAATGTACCTACTATTTTCATGGATTTGATGAATCGAATCTTCAGGCAGTATTTGGATCGGGTTGTGGTTGTGTTTATTGATGATATTCTGATCTACTCTTGTGATGAAACTGAACATGTCAAACATTTAGGACTTGTGTTGCAAACTTTGCAAGGCAAGCAGTTGTATGCGAAGTTCAGTGAATGTGAGTTTTGGTTACGCGAAGTTAGCTTCCTGGGGCATGTTGTTTCAGTATCAGGTATTCGGGTTGATCTGAGTAAGATATCGGCTATACTTGATTGGAAACCTCTAAGAAATGTTTCAGAAGTTTGGAGCTTTTTGGGACTAGCTGGTTATTATAGACAATTTGTGAAAGGCTTTTCCATGATAGTGACACTGATGAAAAAGTTGCTACAGAAAGAGGTTAAGTTCGAGTGGTCAGAAAAGTGTCAGAAAAGCTTTGATCAGTCGGAAGCCCTTTTGACTGAGGCTCCCGTACTAGTGCAGCCAGAAACGGGTAAATAATTTGTTATTTTAACGATGCATCTTTTAACGGTTTGGGCTGTGTTTTGATGCAGGAAGGCAAATTTATAGCTTATGCCTTGAGATATTTAAAGCCACATGAAAAGAACTATCCGACGCATGATCTCGAATTGGCCACTATTGTGTTTGCTTTGAAAATATGGCACCACTATTTGTTCGTTGAAAAATGTCATTGGTGGTTTGTCGTTACATCCACCGAATTAAATCCACTACTCGACCAATATTAACTGGTAATATAGGGCAAATAAGGTATCGATCCCACGAGGAGGTTTGTGTTAAATCTATTTGAAGAAAGTTGAAGTAAAATTAAATGCAAATCGCACTCATGCGCATAAAAAAGGGGGAATTATTTCAATGTATGCTTGCTGAAAATTAAAGTAATAAACGAGAGTAAATTTCAGTCGAGAATGCTTGAGATCGAGAATCAAATGGAAAGAATGCTTAGATGTCAACTCCTTAATCCACCAAACACAAGAAATTGTGACTCAAGCTTATCCTAGAAAATTAATTCAATAGCAAGGCTGTAAAGTTGCTTACGAAGCGACTTCCTATCTCTACCAATTTTAATCAAATTTAGAAACGTTCTTAACTGAAAACTACCCTTAATCAGCCCTATGTTTGATTGATTAAAGATGCATTGGCCACTAGAGAGACTTCACCTAACGTTAACCCAAGAAAATCCTCTAGCGGCTTCTAAGTAATTAAATCCGTAGTTGTTCTAATTAGTGGCTAGCCAATTAGTTATCACCAATTCTAAGTTGAATCAAGAAATACGATTACTTAATTTAAACTTAGATGTTTATAAGAAAATTCCTAAATTAACTAGGTGATCAATCCAATTATTTTAGGAAGAAAAACTTTTGAAAAATAAACAACTATGGAATACCGAATTTAAATTCAGAACAAAATGAGTCTTTGAATTAACTAGAATTTGGCTTCATAAGTGTGTAACTAAGCAAAAGAAACTTAGCCACTCATAGCAAATAAAACAAAGCAAGATTTAATTGAAGTGATTTTCGAATCAAATCTTGTTTAGAAATTCTGCTCTGATTGCCGAACTTCCCTTCTCTCAAAGTTGCTTACTTCTTGGACTAACTTTCAGCTCCTTAATCGGCACCAGCTAGATCAATTAGAGGTTCCTTCCTTTCGGTTCTTCTCTTCTTTTTTATGCTGGTAGGAGTCCTCCCCTTTTTAATGGGATAAAATCGGCTTCAAATTAGTTAAGGAGATCAGAATAAAAAATCTAATCTATCCCCTTAATTTTTGCACACAAAACTAGCTCAAATTCATTAGAGTTTCACTACAATTCAACTACTCAAAGGCTGAATTGCATTAGGATCGGTCATAGCCAAGGGAAGGGGAATTACAATCAGAATTAAATCTGATTCCCTTGCTGACTGGTCACACAATTTCAGCTTCATTCACCTTCAAATTGGACCGAATCTTGCTCTTGTTTTCAAGGTCTTTTATAGTTGACTTGGTTAATTCGGATTTGTGTTTTTACCAAGTCAATTTTAACTTCGAAATCATCATACGATCAGCTCTATCCATTAGCTCCATTTGTGAAAATTGGCCTCCCAATCGGGTCTATTCGAACCATCTAAATGTACCTACCTTCCACCATGACTTAAAACAATATTAAATTATCGAAATTGGAACGAAAAGAAATTAGCAAGGCATAAGTTATACTTAATGAAAATTGAGCGAATTGGAAACTAATTGTTCAAGAATTCATCAATAATTAAGGTAATTAGTGGAATAAGTTAAGCTAAAATTGAACTTAACAAACTCCCCCATACTTAAGCTATTGATCGTCCTCGAGCAATTTTGAATTAAGAGTGTTACACCTTTTCATGCTCAGAATAGATTTTGGAATCGGCAATCATGAATTCTGGTTTATCAAGAGAGGAAATTTGTTTCAAATTCACAAGGATATACATATTATTTAAAAACGAACTCCAAAATAATCAAAAATTAAGAATGCTTCCTTGATCAATCTTCACCGAAAAAGTGTTTAGCACTCATCACTCAATGTGTTTAGGCTAGTACATTACTCTCAAATTGAAATCAAAAGTAATTAACCACTGTAGGCTTGCTTGTCCACCTTATCTAACATAACACATTAAAATCTATAAACATGATTGAGGCTAAACAGAGGTTGTAATCGGGCTAAGGTATTGTACAAGGACAGAAGGAATTTATTTGGACGGTGGAGCTAGACTCTAAGCTAGTAAAATTCATCATTCGAAAGTCATCTTTCATAATTCTGATTTTTTTCTTTTTTTTTCTTCTTTTTTTATAGAAAACATAATCAACCCTACATCACTTAAATAATCTCAATTTCTAGCCACTTGATTCAGCTGATTTGCTCCAATTTGATTGCACATTGCTTCTTTACATTAGAGTATGCCCTTGCATAATAGAGGCTACTACTTACTGATTTTTTATATTACTAATCAGCCTCTAATTCCAACGAAAAATCACTCCAATCAGCACTTTAATCAGCCAATAATCTTTTGAAAAACTAAAAATCAAGATGAACTCCTAATTGAATTAACTAGCCTAGAGAAGATGAGTCAAGATCATTTAAGCTTGGTTTAATTTTTGGAGGTAAATCAATAAAATTGGGGTATTAAGGCTTCAAATTGGCTAACTACTTGGAGATAGTGTCAAGGTCGGTCTATGTGGGTAACGTGGCTTGCATCCTAATGCCTCTTAAATCATGTTCATGTGGATCAAATGTATTACAGGACTTAATATGATCTAAAGCAAGTTCTAGAGTAATTGATAATTGATAACAATAATCACACATGAATAAATAATAATGCTCTCACAAGTTGGCATGGATGTCCCAACTTTACGCTCTATAATCAAATTTCTCACAAGGACCACATGATCGATCAATTTACCAAACTAAATTTAATCCAATTCTAATTTTAAAGTACAAAATGAAGTATGGAATTGATTTTTTTCCCTCTTTTTCGAACCAAAATCAGTCAATTGAAAACAAAATTGAATTCAACCAATCAATATGCAACAATCACCTTTAAATATGTTAGAAAATCAATGAAATGATTCTCCCCCATACTTAAAGTTTGCATTGCCCCTAATGCAAAAGAAAATGAAAAGCTGCTAATGAAAAGAAAGAATAAAAAAGTAAAAGATGAAAGAAAAACTTCTCTAAATGGGTGGGTTGCCTCCCACAAGCACCTTTGTTTGATGTCGTTGGCTCGACATTGTAATTCCTCATGGATCCTCAAGATTGATCTCCTCCATCCAAGCTGCTTGCTCCCCTTCATGGAAATGCTTCAACCTATGACCATTTACCTTGAAAATTTTATTAGTTTTGAGGCTCCTAATTTCTATTGCGCCATGATGATGCACTTTAGTTATTATAAATGGTCCAAGCCACCTTGATTTTAACTTACCGGGAAACAATTTAAGCTTAGAATTAAATAGTAGTACCATTTTCACCTACCTTAAATTCTTTATGAATCAGCTTTGAGTCCCGAAATGATTTCGACTTACTTTTGTAGATGACTGAATTGTCATACGCCTCTAGGCGCAACTCCTCCAACTCTTACAGCTTTAATTTGCGCTCTTCCCTTGCTAAAATATAGTCCTAATTGCATTGCCTAACAGCCCAAAATGACCTATGTTATAGCTCTACTAGAAGATGACATGCCTTCCCAAAGACAACCCTATAAGGCGACATCCCTATTTGAGTTTTATAGGCTGTTCGAACAGCCCACAATGCTTCATCTAGTCTTTGGCTCCAACCTTTCCTATTAGGTTTGACAGTTTTCTCTAGAATTCCCTTAATTTCTTTGTTGCTACTCTCAGCTTGCCCATTGGTTTAAGGATGATAGGCTGTTGATACCTTATGGGTAACATTATATTGTGCAAGTAAGGCTCTCAAGGTTCGATTACAGAAGTGGGATACCTTATCACTAATTATAGCCCTTGGTACCCCATACCTATTCAAGATGTTGTCCTTAAAAAGTTTCACAACGGTTTTAGCATCATCGGTCCTAGTTGGAAATGCTTCTACCCATTTCGACAAGTAATCAACACACGCGAGAATGTATAAATAACCGAAAGAGGAAGGGAAAGGCCCTATGAAATCAATGCCCCATATGTCAAATATATCGCAAACATAGAAATTATGTAACGACATTTGATTTCTACTACTTAAGTTGTCAGTTCTTTGACATGATGCACAATTTTTTAAAAATGCATATGAGTCCTTATGAATGGTTGGCCAAAATAACCCACACTCAAGTATCTTTTGGGCTGTTCTCTTTGGTCCAAAATGTCCTCCATCCTCTCGAGAATGACAAAAATTAAGCACAGATTCTATCTCACTATCATCGACACAACGCCTCATCATTTCGTCACTATAAAATTGCCAAAGGTATGGCTCATCCCACAAGTAGAATCGAGCTTGACTTTTGATTTTCTCTCTCAAGTGTCTAGCTGTATTCGTGGGGAATTCTTTGGTCACTAAGTAATTCACTATGTCGGCATACCATGGCAAAGCACTAGACACACTATAAAGTCTCTCATCGGGAAATAGATCACTAAGCTCACTCCCCACATCCCCGGTCTCTATCATACTCAAATGATCAGCCACAAAGTTTTCTTTACCCTTCTTATCTTTAATCTTAAGGTCGAATTCTTGTATGAGCAAAATCCACCTAATCAACCTAGGCTTAGCTTCTTTCTTATGCAGCAAGCATTTAAGAGCACTATGATCGAAAAATATAATGACCTTAACTCCTAACAAGTATGCTTTAAATTTGTCTAAGGCAAAAACTATGGCATAGAGTTCTTTCTTAGTTGTGGTGTAATTGCATTGAGCTGGATTTAATAGCTCACTAGCATACCTAATTATATAGGATTCCCTACCATTTCTTTATCCTAGTGCCGGGCCAACAGCCCTATCACTAGCATCGCATAAAATCTCAAAGGGTAATGCATAATTTGGTCCTTGAATGATAGGTGTTGTGATCAATTTTAGTTTTAATTCATCAAAAGATTTTTTACAATTCTCATTAAATTCAAATGTTACATCCTAGTAGCTGTCGTTATGACTACCGAATTTTATCGCTATTCAACTAACAGTAACTGGTAATATAGAATAAATAGGGAATCGTCCCACGAAGAAGCTCGCCTTAAATCTATTTGAAGAGAGTTGAAATTAAAGTGATGTAAAACGCATGCAAGAAAGAAAAATGGGGAGGTTTATGCTTCTACGTTTGCTAAAAAATAACCTAAAGTAACGAACAAGTTTTAGCTTTAATTATGAATGCTGAAAAATTACCAAAATAAAGAGAAAGAATGCTTAGTTATTGACTCCTTAATTCGCCAAGCACAAGTCCTTTGTGACCTTAAATTATCCTAGTAGACTAATTCGGCAGCAAGGCTGAAAAAATCACTTACGAAACGACTTCCTATCCCCAGTAAATTTTTATTCAATTAGAGAACATTCATAACTGAAAACCTACCTTTAATTATCTATTTTTTGACTAATTAAAGGAGCATTTAGTATTTTAGAGACTTCACCTAGCATTAACCAAAGAAAATCCTCCAGCGGCTTCTAAAATTAAATCCGTAGTTGTTTTAATTAGCTGCAGGCCAATTAGTCATCACCAATTCTAAGTTTAATTAAGAAATTCGATTACTCAATTTGCACTTAGATGATTATAAGAAAATTCCTACATTAAATAGGTGACCAATCCAATTGATTTAGAAAAATTCCTTGAGCGATAAAACAAACAATTCAAGAATACCGAATTTGAATTTAAAACAAAATAAATATTCAAATCCCTTGTGCTCGGTTTCATAAGTGTCTAACTAAGCTTAAGTAATTTAGCCACTCATAGTGAGTAAAACAAAACAAGAATCAATTGTAAACAACATGAATTACGAACTGAATCTTAGAAAAGAAAACTTCTCAAATTGTCGAGCTTCCCTCCTCTCAACTAGCTGAAATTTTGAATGCTATCCAGCTGCTTGATCGGCACTTGCTGGTTAATTAGAGAACTTTTTTTCTTGCTTGAGTGCCACGCCCCTCTGCTCTTCTCTTTTTTCTGTTTTTGACTACCCCCTTTTAAGCTGCTGAACGCCTCTTTTTATGGAAAAATAATAGCCTCCAGCAAATCAAAAAATCTGATCTGCTCCCTTTTCTTATCCCATCGCACAAAAATAGCTCCAGCTCACTAGAGTTTCACTTCAATTTTACTTCTCAAGGCTGAAACGGGGTCCCCTTGCTTTAATTAGAGTCGGTCACCACTCCAAAAAGGAAATTAAATAATTCCCTTGCTGACTTTGTCACACATTCGGCCTGCTGCACTTCTAATTGGACTAAATTTTCTTCTTTTGTCCCAATGTCTTTTGTGGTAATTTTGGTCACTTAAATTTTATATTTTGACCATGTCAATTTAATTCTTCAAAAACAGCATATGATCATCTTTATCCAACAGCTTCATTCATGAAAATCAGATTCTAAATTGAGCCCATTCGAACATCCAAATGTCCCTAACCTGCGTATGGCTTAAAATTAACATTAAATTGTTGAATTGGAGCGAAAATAAATTATTACGGTATGGAATGTACTTAATGTAATTTAGGCTGAATTATAATTCATTTGATCAAAGATTAATCAACAATTTAGATAATTTAATTGAATAAGTTAAGCTCAAAATTGAACTTAACAAACTCCCCCATACTTAAACTATTGATCGTCCCTGTGCAATCAAGTCTAAAAGAATCAAGAAGGATTTCAAAAACATCAAGACTAATCAAGAGTTGTTACATCGCTCATGCTTGGGATGAATTTTGAAATCAATAGTCCTAGATTTTTGGTTTATCCGAGAAAAGAAAATCTACTTTAAATGCATATTATACAGACGAAATTAATCATGCTTCTTTGATCAATCCTCACCGGAAAGTGTAAAATTATTAACGCTCATCACTTAATGTGATTAGGCTAGTATAATGCTCTCAAATTGAAATCGATCGTAATTAACCACCATAGGCTTGCTTGTCCATCTTACCTATAACATAACACATAAAATTTCATAAATATAATCGAGGCTAAGTAAAGGTTGTAATGGGGCCAAGGTAATGTTTGGAGGACGGGAGGAATTTATTTGGATTGTGGAGCTAGTTCTCTTAGGCTGGTAAAATCGTTCGGAAGTCATCAATCTCTCTTATTTCTCTTTTTCTTCTTTTTTCTTCTTTTTTTTTTCAAGAGTAGATAACTAATTAAATCAGCCTTTCATCGTTTCCATATTCATACCACTTGATTCGGCCGATCCACTTCATTGTGATCACGTAATCCTTCATTCATTTAGTTTAATAGAAAGGCTGTAACTTACTGATTTTTCCTCAAAACAAAAAATCAGCCCCTAATTTCCAGCTAAAAACCACCCCAAATCGGCCAACATATGTCAAAATTAAGATGAACTTCGAAACTGGATTAACTAGCCTAAGAAGGTGAGTTGATTCAGTCTTTGGTTCAATTTCTAGAGGTACATAAAAATTGGGAAATTAAGGCTTCAAATTGGCTAACTAATTGGAATAATGTCAAGGTCGGCTTTTATAAGTAATCGTGGCTTAATTCCTAATGCCTCTTAAATCATATTAATGTAAATCAAATGTACTACTAGACTTAATAAGATCTAAAGCAAGTTCTAGAGTAATTGACAGTCGATAACAATAAACACACATGAATGAATAATAACCTCTCAAGTTGGCATGGATGTCCCAACTTTACTCTCTAGGCTCAACTCCTCACAAGGACCACATGATTGATCAATTAAGCAGACTATTTTCTTTAAACCCTCTCCGATTTTAAAGTACAAAATCAAGTTTTTTTCCTTTTTTTTTCCCAAACCAAAATCAGGCAATTGAAAAAAAAAATTAACCCAACCAATCGACATACAACAACCACAATCAACTTGAATTCATAAAATACATCTTCATTCTTTTATTTTAAAATTTTCCTAAAGAAATTTAACAAAATTTATTTATGAAATCTGCTAAAAACAAGCATCAAATATGTTACAAAATCAATGAATTGATTCTCCCCCATACTTAATGTTTGCATTGCCCCTAATGCAAAAGAAAATTAAAAATTACCAATGGAAATAAATAATAGTAATGTAAAAGATAAAAGAAAAACTTCTCTAAATAAGTGGGTTGCCTCCCACAAGCGCCTTTGTTTGAAGTCGTTGGGTTGACATCGCAATTCCTCATGGATCCTCAAGATTGATCTCCTCCAACCAAGCTGCTTGCTCCCCTTCATGAAAATGTTTCAACCTGTGACCATTCACCTTAAAAATTTTATTAGTTTCGAGGCTCTTAATTTTGATTGCCTCATGATGATGCACCTCAGTTATTATAATTGGTCCAAGCCACCTTGATTTTAACTTACCGGGAAAGAGTTTAAGCTTAGAATTAAATAGTAATACCTTTTCCCCCACCTTAAATTCCTTGCGAATCAGCTTTGAGTCACGAAATGCCTTCGACTTACCTTTGTAGATGACCGAATTGTCATATGCCTCTAAGCACAACTCCTCCAATTCTTGCAGCTTCAACTTGCGCGCTTCACCTGCCAAACTATAGTCCAAATTGCATTGCTTAACAGCCCAAAATGACTTATGTTCTAGCTCTACGAGAAGATGACATGCCTTTCCAAAAACACTATAAGGCGACATCCCTATTAGTGTTTTGTAAGCTGTTCGAATAGCCCACAACGCTTCATCTAACCTTTGGCTCCAATCTTTCTTATTGGGTTTAACAATTTTCTCTAAAATTCCCTTAATTTCCTTGTTACTACTCTCAGCTTGCCCATTGGTTTAAGGGTGATAAGCTATCGATACTTTGTGGGTGACACCAAATTGTACAAATAAGGCTCTCAAGGTTCCATTACAGAAATGTGTTCCCTTGTCACTAATTATAGCCCTTGGTACTCCATATCTATTTAAGATGTTGGTCTTAAGACATTTAACCACAGTTTTAGCATCATCGGCCCTAGTTGGAAATGCTTCTACCCATTTTGACAAGTAATCAACGCACATAAGAATGTATAGATAACTGAAAGAAGAGGGAAAAGGCCCCATGAAATCAATACCGCATACATCAAATATATCACAAACATAAAAATTATGTAATGACATTTGATTTCTGCTACTTAAGTTGCCAGTTTTTTGACATGAGGCACAATTTTTGTAAAATGCGTATGAGTCCTTATGAATAGTCGGCCAAAATAACCCACACTTAAGTATCTTATGAGCTGTTCTCTTAGGACCAAAATGCCCCCCACCTTATCGAGAATGACAAAAATTAAGCACCGATTCTATCTCATTATCATCGACACAATGCCTAATTATTTGGTCACTACAAAATTGCCAAAGGTATGGCTCTTCCCATAAGTAAAATCGGGCTTGACTTCTAATTTTTTCTCTCAAATGTCTAGGTGCATTCGCGGGAAACTCTTTAGTCACTAAGTAGTTCACTATGTCGGCATACCATGGCAAAACACTAGACACACTATAAACTCTCTCATCGGGAAATAAATCGCTCGGCTCATTCTGTAAAACTCCAGTCTCTATCCTACTCAAATGATCAGCCACAAGGTTTTCTTTACCCTTCTTATCTTTAATTTATAAGTCGAAATCTTGCAACAGCAAAATCCACCTAATCAATCTAGGCTTGGCTTCTTTTTTATGCAACAAATATTTAGGAGCACTATGATCAGAAAATACAACGACTTTGACTCCTAGGAAATATGCTCCAAATTTTTCTAAGGCAAAGACTATGGGATAAAGTTCTTTCTCGGTTGTAGTGTAATTGCACTGAGCTGAGTTTAATAGCTCGCTAGCATACCTAATAATATAAGACTCCCTACCATTTTCTTGTCCTAATGTCGCACCAACAGCCTTATCACTAGCATCACGTAGAATCTCGAAGGGCAATGCATAATTTGGTCCTTGAATGATAGGTGCCGTGATCAATTTTTGTTTCAATTCATCAAAAGATTTTTTACAATTCTCATTAAATTCGAATGTGACATCTTTACCTAGCAATGCACATAAAGATTAAGATATTTGCGAAAAAATCTTGATGAACCGATGGTAAAAACCTACATGCCCCAAGAAGGATCTAATTCCTTTCAACGTACTCGGATAAGGTAAGTTTTTAATCACCTCAACTTTGGCTTGGTCGACTTCTAATTGTCTAGCTGAGACGACATGCCCCAATACTACACCTTTCTCAACCATGAGATGACATTTCTCAAAATTCAATATCAGATTAGTCTCAATGCAATGCCTAGGCACTAACACAAGATGATGCAAACACTGATCAAATGAATCACCATAAACAGTAAAGTCATCCATAAACACTTCCATTAAATGTGAAATAAAATTTGAAAAAATACTCGTTATACCTCATTGGAACGTGGCTGGTGCATTGCACAATTCGAAGGGCATTCTCTTGAAGGCATAAGTTCCAAATGGGCAAGTGAAAGTGGTCTTCTCTTGATCCTCAGGTGTGATGGGTACTTGTAAATAACCTGAATAGCCATCTAAGAAACAAAAATGTGAGCGACCAGCTAGCCTTTCTAACATTTGATCCATGAATGGGAGTGGGTAGTGGACTTTTTTAGTGGCTTTGTTCAGCTTCCTATAGTCTATACAAACCCGCCAACCGTTCTGTACTATTGTAGAAATTTTTAACCCCTCACCATTGGTAACTATTGTGGTTCCCCCTTTCTTAGGGACAACATGAATTAGACTTACCCATTTTGAATCAGCTATAGGATAAATAACATCAGCTCTTAACCATTTTAAAATTTCAGTCTTAACCACCTCCATTATCGGTGGATTCACTTGGCGTTGGGGGTCTCTTTTAGGGACTGAGTTTGGTTCTAAGGCTATCTTGTGTGTGCATAAAGTCGTACTAAGTCCCCTAATATCAACTAGTGTCCAACCGAAGGCTTCTTTATGCTCCCTAAGAACTCTAAGTAGCTTGGATTCTTGGATTTCAGTTAAGGCATTTGACACTAGCTGCTCAAAAATTTAAAGTACATCTTTTCAGGTGAAAATTTAAAGTATTGTACTAAAAGCTACTCACTAATTTGATGCTGCGGACGGCTCGCACATAACCGTTTAAATCTTTCCTAATACTCATATAATGACTCACCTACCAGCTGCTTAATTCCACAAATTTCTTTCCTAATTGATCCTATCCTTGATGCCGGAAAGAACTTCTCAAGAAAAGCTTTATGTAACCCTGTCCAAGTCGTGAATGAACCCGGCGGCATATAATATAACCAATCCTTTGCCAAACCTTGTAATGAGAAAGGGAAGGCTCAGAGCTTGATTTGTTCCTCTTCAATGCCATCTAGCTGCATAGTTTAACAAGTAATTATAAATTCATTAATATGTCGGTAAGGGTCCTCACCTGGTAATCCATTGAATTTCGACAACAAATTCAGGAATCCCGAATTGAGTTTTAATGGACTATCAAGGGCGGGATAAGTGATAGATGGTGGTTGTGCAGCCAAGTTAGGTGCGGCCAATTTCTTTAAGGCCTGGTTGGCCATGTCGATGTCCTCTAAATCATCAGGCTCAACGTGGAGGTTGCGAGATTCGGCTTGCTGATCGGTGATGTTAACAGGGAACTTCAATGTTTGTCATCCGCTCCATAATAACATATACTAAAAGAATTAACCTATCTGCATAAACAAAAACAAGAAAACAAAATAAGTTCTGAAAATCAAATAGATTTGACTACGTCGCTTCCCCGGCAACAGCGCCAAAATTTGGTAACTGTCGTTATGACTACCAAATTTTATCCGCTATTCAACCAACAGTAACTAGTAATATAGAGTAAATAGGAAATCGTCCCACGAAGAAGCTCGCCTTAAATCTATTTGAAGAGAGTTGAAATTAAAGTGATGTAAAACGCATGCAAGAAAGAAAAATGGGAGGGTTTATGCTTCTACGTTTGCTAAAAATAACCTAAAGTAACGAACAAGTTTTAGCTTTAATTATGAATGCTGAAAAATTACCAAAATAAAGAGAAAGAATGCTTAGTTATTGACTCCTTAATCCGCCAAGCACAAGTCCTTTGTGACCTTAAATTATCCTAGTAGACTAATTCGGCAGCAAGGCTGAGAAAATCACTTACGAAGCGACTTCCTATCCCCAGTAAATTTTTATTCAATTAGAGAACATTCATAACTAAAAACCTACCTTTAATTATCTATTTTTTGACTAATTAAAGGTGCATTTAGTATTTTAGAGACTTCACCTAGCATTAACCAAAGAAAATCCTCCAGCGGCTTCTAAAATTAAATCCGTAGTTGTTTTAATTAGCTGCAGGCCAATTAGTCATCACCAATTCTAAGTTTAATTAAGAAATTCGATTACTCAATTTGCACTTAGATGATTATAAGAAAATTCCTAAATTAAATAGGTGATCAATCCAATTGATTTAGAAAATTTCCTTGACCGATAAAACAAACAATTCAAGAATACCGAATTTGAATTTAAAACAAAATAAATCTTCAAATCCCTTGTGCTCGGTTTCATAAGTGTCTAACTAAGCTTACGTAATTTAGCCACTCATAGTGAGTAAAACAAAACAAGAATCAATTGTAAACAACATGAATTACGAACTGAATCTTGGAAAAGAAAACTTCTCAAATTGTCGAGCTTCCCTCCTCTCAACTAGCTGAAATTTTGACTGCTATTCTAGCTGCTTGATCGGCACTTGCTAGTTAATTAGAGAACATTTTTTTCTTGCTTGAGTGCCACGCCCCTCTGCTCTTCTCTTTTTGTCTGTTTTTGACCACCCCCTTTTAAGCTGCTGAATGCCTCTTTTTATGGAAAAATAATAGCCTCCAACAAATCAAAAAATCTGATCTACTCCCTTTTCTTATCCCGTCGCACAAAAATAGCTCCAGCTCACTAGAGTTTCACTTCAATTTTACTTCTCAAGGCTAAAACGTGGTCCCCTTGCTTTCATTAGAGTCAGTCACCACTCCAAAAAGGAAATTAAATAATTCCCTTGCTGACTTTGTCGTACATTCGGCCTGCTGCACTTCTAATTGGACTGAATTTTCTTCTTTTGTCTCAATGTCTTTTGTGGTAATTTTGGTCACTTAAATTTTATATTTTGACCATGTCAATTTAATTCTTCAAAACCAGCATATGATCATCCTTATCCAACAGCTTCATTCATGAAAATCATATTCTAAATTGAGCCCATTCGAACATCCAAATGTCCTTAACCTGCGCATGGCTTAAAATTAACATTAAATTGTTGAATTGGAGCGAAAATAAATTATTACGACATGGAATGTACTTAATGTAATTTAGGCTGAATTATAATTCAATTGATCAAAGATTAATCAACAATTTAGATAATTTAATTGAATAAGTTAAGCTCAAAATTGAACTTAACACATCTTTACCTAGCAATGCACATAAAGGTGAAGATATTTGTGCAAAATTCTTGATGAACCTACGGTAGAACCCTACATGCCCTAAGAAAGATCGAATTTCTTTTAGAGTGCTCAGATAGGGTAAGTTTTTAATCAGCTCAACCTTAGTCTGGTCAACTTCTAAACCTCTAGCTGAAACGACATGACCTAAAACCACACCTTTCTCAACCATGAAATGACATTTTTCAAAGTTTAATATCAAATTTGTATCAATGCAACGCCTAAGCACTAATGCAAGATGATGCAAACATTTATCAAATGAATCACCATGAACAGTAAAGTCATCCATAAACACCTCCATTAAATGCGAAATAAAATCTAAAAAAATGCTCATTATACCTCTTTGAAATGTGGCCAGTGCATTGCACAATCTGAAAGGCATTCTCTTGAAGGCATAGGTTCCAAACGGGCAAGTGAAAGTGGTATTCTCTTGATCCTCGGGTGTGATTGGAACCTGTAAGTAACCTGAATAGCCATCTAAGAAACAAAAATGTGAATGACCAGCCAGCCTTTCTAACATTTGATCCATTAATGGAAGAGGATAGTGGTCTTTCTTAGTGGCTTTGTTTAGCTTCCTATAGTCTATGCAAACCCGCCAACCGTTTTGTACTCTTGTAGGAATTTCTAACCCTTCCTCACTGGTAACTATTGTGGTTCCTCCTTTCTTAGAGACAACATGGGTCGGACTTACCCGTTCCGAATCAGCTATAGGATAGATAACGTCAGCCTCTAACCATTTTAAAATTTCTTTCTTAACCACCTCCATCTTTGGTGGATTTAATCGGCGTTGGGGGTCTCTCTTAGGGGTTGAATTTGGTTCTAGGGCTATCTTCTGAGTGCATAAGGTCATACTAAGTCCCTTAATATCAGCTAGTGTCCAACCAGAAACTTCCCTATGCTCCCTAAGTACTCTAATCAGATTGGATTCTTGGGTTTCAGTTAAGGCATTCGACACTATCAACGGCAAAGTTTGATTCTCACCTAACTATATATACTTTAAATTTTCGGGCAGCCCTTTAAGCTCAAGTTTAGGTGGTGAAGTCATTGAGGGGATTTGTTTAACGGTCACCTCAATGCTAGGGAAAATCGGTTTAGAGTGTGTCAATTGAGGAGAATTTAATGCATGAACCGAATCAATCAAAAAATCAAGAACAACAAATTCATGATTATTCATATCGGCATCAAAAATACTTTTAGTTAGAACACTTTCTAACTCATCATCCTCTCCTAATTCATAGAAATTTTGAACAAGCTTATCAATTACATCAAGGGCATACACAGAATTAATATCAGTGGGATTTCTCATAGCATCAAATATGTTAAATTTTATCATCTCACCATCGAACTCCATAGTTATGTTCCCCTTATGTACATCACTTTTTGTTCTAGAGGTCTTAAGAAAAGGTCTACCTAGGAGTAGAGGTACATCACTTGAGCTAACATTAGGTCCCATGTCCAAGACATAAAAATTGGTCGGAAAGACTAACTCATTTAGTTGCACTAGGACATCTTCTAAGACACCATCGGGGTAGGCATTACTCCTATCAGCAAGTTGAATTATCAATCCCGTTTCTTTTAATGATCCTAAGTTTACCTTGTCATAGATACTCCTAGGCATGACATTTATAGAGGCTCCTAAATCGAGCATAGCTCTATCAAGTTTAAGGTCTCTTATCTTAAAAGGTATCGAAAACATTCCAGGATCTTTGAACTTAGGTGGGAGTTTCTTTTGAAATACCGTAGATACATTTTCGCCTAAACTAATCCTCTCATTTCCACTCAGTTTCCTTTTAGATGTGCATAATTCTTTTAAATACTTAGCATATCTAGGCACCTGTTTAATTGCATCAATTAATGGAATATTAACTTGTACCTTACAAAAAGTTTCCAGAATTTCTACATTGACATTTCTCCTTCCTCAAATGCTGTGGAAAAGAGCTTTCGACACATACGATCACTGCGGATTATTAGTGCTCGAACCACCTTCAATTTGCGACTCAAGGTCCTACATTTGCTACTCTAAATTTGCTACGTCGTGCGAAACGATGGGCTACTGTAGGTGCGATTTTTCTGCCTCCCTTGGGATTGTTCGTGGCTGTTGTATATCAGCCCCTGGCATGGCTGAAATCTCCTCTTTTTTATCACTGAATTGGACCTTTTTTCCTTGGTTTCGTCCTCTTCATCGCTGCATCAGTCCTTTTTCAGAATAGGTCTCAATTCCTTCCCACTTCTCAAAGTTATTACACTAACATTGTCCCTCGGATTTGTCATCGGTTGTGATGGCAACCGATTATTTACTTGAGCTTGCAAATTTCCAAGGTTAACATCGGTCGTAGAAGCTTGAGTTTGTAATTGTTTTACGGCTAATTCAAGAGCCTAAAATTTCCCATCGGCCTTCTTCTTTTGATCGAACATTATCTTCATAATTTTCTCAAGCATGGCATAGAGTCTTAGTTTCGGCATTTAAGTTTTGTTGGGGCTGCTGTCGTGTATTATACAACCGGGAACTATGCTGCTCAAATCCAGGGGTGTGGCTCGATTTTGGCACCTTAAATTAGGGTGGTCTCTTCATCTTTCATTGTAAGTGACTAAATACGGATCATACCTTCTCTGATTTGGGAAAATGACATTAACTTCCCCTTCTTGCAATATAGGACACATATTCGTGCCATGTCCCTCTAAATGGCAAATACCACACAGCGAAGCTTTTTAATTGCTTCCAGTCATCACTTCACTCACCATAGCTGTTAAGTTAGCTAATTGAGCCTCCATCATACTCGATTGCCCCTCATCCACTCGTCTACCCGAACCATGCCTCCTCAGGCCAAATTACTCCGTTTTTTGTGCCGTATTATCAATTAAATTTTGGGCTTGTTTAGGTGTTTTGTCGACCAACGCACCTCCACTCACTGCACCAATCATGCCTCGATCTTGTGGCGTCAACCCTTCATAAAAGTATTATACCAAGAGCTACTCACTAATTTGATGTTGTGGACAGCTTACACATAACCGTTTAAATCTATCCCAATACTCATGTAATGACTCACCTACCAGCTATTTTATCCCATAAATTTCCTTCCTGATCGACCCTATCCGTGATGCCAGAAAGAATTTCTCAAGAAAGGCTTTATGCAACCCCGTCCAAGTCGTGAATGAACCCGGTGGCATGTAATATAATGATGATAAATTCATTAATATGTCGGTATGGATCTTCACTCGGTAGTCCATTAAATTTCAACAACAAATTTAGAAATCCCGAGTTGAGTTTTAAGGGCCTATCAAGAGTGAGGTAGGTGATAGATAGAGGTTGAGCAGTGAGGTTAGGTGCGGCCAATTACTTCAAGGTCTGGTTGGCCATAACGATGTCTTCTGGATCAATAGCATCTGCATGAGGGTTACAAGTTTCAGCTTGCTGATCGGTGGTTCTAGCAGGGGACTTCAATGTTTGTCGTCCGCTCCTTAATAACATAAACTAAAGGAATAAATCTAGCTGCAAAAAAAATAAGAAAACAAAATAAGTTCTGAAAATCAAATAGATTCGACAACATCGTCTCCCCAATAACGATGCCAAAATTTGCTTATTTGTCGTTACATCCACTGAATTAAATCCACTACTCGACCAATATTAACTAGTAATATAGGGAAAATAAGGTATCGATCCCATGAGGAGGCTTGTGTTAAATCTATTTGAAGAAAGTTGAAGTAAAATTAAATGCAAATCGCACTCACGTGCACAAAAAAGACGGAATTGTTTCAATGTATGCTTGTTAAAACTTAAAGTAATAAACGAGAGTATATTTAAATCGAGAATGCTTGAGATCGAGAATCAAATGGAAAGAATGTTTAGTTGTCGACTCCTTAATCCACCAAACACAAGCAATTGTGACTCAAGCTTATCCTAGAAAATTAATTCAATAGCAAGGCTGTAAAGTTGCTTACAAAGCGACTTCCTATCTCTACCAATTTTAATCTAATTTAGAAACGTTCTTAACTGAAAACTACCCTTAATCAGCCCTATGTTTGATTGATGAAAGATGCATTGGGTACTAGAGAGACTTCACCTAACATTAACCCAAGAAATCCTCCAGTGGCTTCTATGTATTTAAATCCGTAGTTGTTCTAATTAGTGGCTAGCCAATTAGTTATCACCAATTCTAGGTCGAATCAAGAAATACGATTACTCAATTTAAACTTAGATGATTATAAGAAAATTCCTAAATTAACTAGGTGATCAATCCAATTATTTTAGGAAGAAAAACTTTTGAAAAATAAATAACTGTGGAATACTGAATTTAAATTCAGAACAAAATGAGTCTTTGAATTAACTTGAATTTGGCTTCATAAGTGTCTAACTAAGCAAAAGAAATTTAGCCACTCATAGTAAATAAAACAAAGCAAGATTTAATTGAAGTGATTTTTGAATCAAATCTTGTTTAGAAATTCTGATCTGTTTGCCGAACTTCCCTCCTCTCAAAGTTACTGACTTCTTGGACTAACTTCCAGCTCCTTAATCGGCACCAGCTAGATCGATTAGAGGTCCCTCCCTTTCGGTTCTTCTCTTCATTTTTATGATGGTAAGAGTCCTCCCTTTTTAATCGGATTAAATCAACTTCAAATTAGTTAAGGAGATCAGAATCAAAAATTTGATCTATCCCCTTAACTTTTGCACACAAAACTAGCTCAAATTCATTAGAGTTTCACTCCAATTCAACTACTCAAAGGCTAAATTGCATTAGGATCGGTCATAGCCAAGGGAAGGGGTATTACAATCAGAATTAAATCTGATTCCCTTGCTAACTGGTCGCACAATTTCAGCTTCATTCACCTTTGAATTGGACCAAATCTTGCTCTTGGTTTCAAGGTCTTTTATAGTTGACTTGGTTAATTCAGATTTGTATTTTTACTAAGTCAATTTTAACTTCAAAATCATCATACGATCAGCTCTATCATCAGCTCCATTCGTGAGAATTGGCCTCCCAATTAGGTCTATTTGAACCATCTAAATGTACCTACCTTGCTCCATGACTTAAAACAACATTAAATTATCGAAATTGGAACGAAAATAAATTAGCAAGGCATAAGATATACTTAATGTAAATTGAGCAAATTGGAAACTAATTGATCAAGAATTCATCAATAATTAAGGTAATTAGTGGAATAAGTTAAGCTCAAAATAGAACTTAATAGTCATGTTTATTCTGATCACAAAAGCTTAAAATATTTGATGACTCAGAAGGATCTGAATTTGAGACAGCGATGGTGGTTAGAGTTGCTAAAAGATTACGAGCTTGTGATTGATTATCATCTGGGAAAAGCTAATGTTGTTGTTGATGCCCTAAGTCAAAAATCATTGTTTGCTTTGCGTGTACTGAACACACATATAGATATGTTTGATGATGGTGCGATAATAGCTGAGTTAAAAGTAAAATTGTTTTTTGTTCAACAGATTTGTGAAGCTTAGAAAGCCAATGATGGTTTAATTGCAAAATGGGCTCAGTGTGACTTGAATGTTGATTCAAAGTTTCTAGTTGATGCTGAGGATTGTTTGAGATTCAGAAACCGATTATGTGTTCTGAAAAATTCAGAGTTAATTTAGATGATATTGAATGAAGCTCATAATAGTCGATTATCTATTCATCTGGGTAGCACGAAATTGATAACGATTTGAAACAGCACTATTGGTGGCACGGTATGAAATGAGACATTTTTGACTTTGTTTCAAAATGTTTAATATGTCAGCAAGTAAAAGCCAAGCATCAGGTACCTTCTGGATTGCTTCAGCCAATCATGATACCTGAATGGAAATGGGACAAAGTCACGATGGATTTTGTATCCGGTTTACCATTGACACCGAGCAAGAAAGATGCAATCTGAGTTATTGTTGATAGATTGACAAAATTGGCTCACTTTGTTCCGGTCTGTACTGATTATTCACTTGATAAACTTGTTGAATTATATATTTCTCAAATTGTGAGATTGTATGGTGTTCCTATTTCTATTGTTTCGGATAGAGACCCGAGGTTCACATCGCGACTTATGAAGAAATTAAAAGATGCTTTAGGTACGAAACTACACTTTAGCATAGCTTTCCATCCGCAAACAAATGGTTAGTTCGAACGAATCATTCAGATTCTTGAGGATATGTTGAGATGTTGCATTCTCGAGTTTGAAGGTACGTGGGAACGATACTTGCCTTTGATTGAATTTGCATATAATAATAGCTTTTAGTCTAGCATCAAAATGGCACCTTACGAGGCTTTGTACAGTCGTAAATGTCGTACACTATTGTATTGGACCGAGCTCAATGAAAATAAGATACACGAGGTCGATTTGATTAAAGAGACTAAACAAAAAGTGAAAGTGATACGCGATAGTCTAAAAACAACATTGGATCGTCAAAAATCATATGCAGACTTGAAAAGAAAGGATTTAGAGTTTCAGATGGAAGATAAAGTCTTTTTGAAAGTATCACTGTGGAACACAATACTCAGGTTCAGTCACAAAGGCAAATTAGGTCCGAGATTCATTGGACTGTATGAGATTATAAAACGTATCAGGCCAGTTGCTTATAGATTGCTATTGTCGCCTGAGCTAGTAAAGATTCACAATGTATTCCATGTTTCGATGCTCCGTAGATATCGATCAGATTCTTCACATGTGATTAGTCCGACAGAGATTGAGATTAAGTCCGATATGATATATGAAGAAGAACCTATTCGCATTTTTGCTCGTGAGGTTAAAAAATTGAGAAATAAGAAAATTCTGTTAGTTAAAGTATTGTGGCATAAACACAGAGTCGAGACAGCAACTTGGGAGCCAGAGGATACAATGACAGAGTGTTATCGAAACCTATTCACCGATAAGATTTTCAGGGACGAAAATCCCTAAGGGAGGAGGGAGAGTTGTGATAGCCTAATTTTGACCCTAACCAAAACAATGGTTTCAGGACCACTAATCCGAGTTAAAAAAATTCAAATATTATTTTTTGTGTTTGGAATGTGTTAATTTGTTTGTGTGATAATTTCATTTAAAAATTTGATCGTTTGGATGCTAATTCGATAAAAAGGGCTTAATCGCGTAAAATGAAAATTTGATGTTTTTGTTTTTTTAAAAAGGGCCTAATTGATATTTTCTTTTTAAATGTAAGCCTTTAAGTTGCAAAAAACTTATTTGCATGTTGGTTGGACGGTATTAGCCATATATTATATAGTTTTTATTTTATTTTATTAAGGTTATATATGTAAAATAAACTTTAAGTTATAATATAATAAAACATAAAAAATTGAAGCCATGTTCATCTTTTATTATTTTTGACTGAATACCATTAAAAAGAAAAGAAAGAAACAAAGCTAGGGCATTCGACCATTGTTGAGCTTGATTCAAGGTGAGTTCTAGCTCGATTTTTGATAATTTTTATGTTTTTGAGATCGTTGCTTTGAGTACTATCCGACCCATGCTAGAATTTTTGATTTTGATGAGTATTTTAAGTTATGCCATTGATTAATAATTGTGTTTTGTGATGTTTGATGATGAATTATGAAATATATTGTTATGATGTTGATATAGGGTTGCGCGCGGACCAAGATCGAGTTGCCAAGTCACGGGAAACTCCTACGAAAGCTCTAACGAACAGATCTGAAATCAAAACGAATAATGAAATTAAATCTGGAAAATTCAGATCTAGAACAATAGCACTAAAATCAGCAAGATTTAATCAAGAATCGAAACACTTATGAAAGGGGTTTCTTGGAAGCCAATAGCTCGATTTAGCAATCAAAGAAAGAACCAATCTGCTGAATCTGAGAAAACAAACACAAGCAGCAAATTAAACTTAAAATTTCAGCAAATAAATGGAGTAAAATTGGGGATTTTGGATGGCAAGAAGAAAGAAGTAGAATTGAGTGTTTAAGCGCAATTGGAAAGAAAGAAAGAATGCAAATCTACCAATGAATTGATTCGGCCAACAATGCCTAATTTCCAGCAATCAATTGACTCCCAATTTGAAAGAAATCCAATCGGTCAAACCCTAGGATTTGGGGATTTTTGGATTCGAACGTGTGCTGCCAATAGAAGAACGACTTAAACAATAAGATCTTGAGTTTAATCAAGGCTGGAAACACAAGCAAGAACAGCAAAAAGATTAGATAATGAATCGGCACAAGCAATAATAAAGAAAATAGATTGAACAGCAAGGAATTAAAGAAAAGTCCTAAGAACCCTTGAATTCCCGAAAGAATTCACAAATCCCTTCAAACGGCTCTAATCTCCCCTCCAAAGAATATCGATGGCAAGAAGAAGGTTGAAGATGGCTCCCACAATCAAAAGATTGTTAAAACAACTCCTAAAGAAAACTCAAGAGAGAAATCTTGGAGAAAACTCAAAGAAAATTCTGCTCTCTCAAATCTGAAATTTAATAATGAATCTATGTGTTGTGTGTTACAAGGGGTGGCTGGCCATCACTTATATAGGCCTCAAACTAATCCTAACCTCATTAGAAAACTTAAAAATTAACCCTAAATAATAAAAAAATAAAGGAATTTCGTCCTAACACTTAAATGGGCTGTTTTGGGCCGAATTTAACATGTGATATCTCTAGAGCCTAAAAAATTAAATTAACAAATAAAATGTTCACAAATTGGGCCTTTTGATATTTTGGCCTGATTTTCAACTAAGTATGTATGGATTTCTTGATTGGGTTGGGAATTTGCTTTTTGGGCCTCGCCTTTAAGAATTTGGGCTTGTGATCCATCTTTTACAGAAACTTGGGTCGTTGAAGCTCGTAACAGAGATCCAATGCGTTTTGGCTGCAAGATCCGATTTCTTGGACCAAGATTTCCAAGATTTGAAATCTTGATTTTCTTGATTCTTGAAATCGCTCCAAACAGCAAGATCGGGCCAAGATTCAGTTTCTTGATTTTCTTGAAAACAAGAAAGTGAATCTTGATTTTCTTGTTCTTTCGTGTATGCATCTAAGGCCTTTGTGACTCGTATCATTCCCCCCTTCCTCAAAAGATTCGTCCTCGAATCTAAAAATCAAATGGACTTGACTTTCCTCGATCGAACGGGACTAATGGCAATTGAGCCCACTGAAAGGAATAGCCATGAGTTAGTAAATAGCAACGCAAACAAACTTGTAGTCCATTCATAAGCATAACAAAACAAGTATAATGCATGCGAATGGACAGATTTAGATTACCATGCAAATAACCTAATTTACTCGCCAATGCCTCATCAATTATTTGAAACAAAGATGGACATGTTTTAAGGCATTCAATCATCTCAAATTGTTTCCACAAACCATGAAGAAATCGCGAGTAATAAATCAAATGGTAAACGTAATCGTCACAAGTAGGTATTTGAAAAGGTCCACATAGTTCATAGAGTTGCACAATCATACCATGCATTAATCGACGAACTATGGATTCACTCACACATGCATCAAAAATAATAATCTTTTTATCAGCCATTAAAACAGATAGATCATCAAGAAATAAAATAGGATAGTCAAGCACGTTTCGATCTAAGTGTTTTACAAAAATTAAATCATCAACACGATCTTTGTCACTATCTGAGGAGTACAAAGGTGTTTTAAAAGTTTCAAGCATCTTACCTTTATAAGCAGAAGAATAAGGGTCGATTTTACCTTTTTCATTGAATACAAACCTTCGCTCATCGGGGGCATAGTGTAGTCGAAGCTCCGTTGTTGAGTTAACCTTTGTCAAATGGAACTCAAATTTTATGTATAACCACAGAAATTGTTTAAGGCACGAATATAAATTGAAAACAAATTTGGCAAATTTCGTTACCTTATTCAAAAACCAAGTATCAAAACAATAAAAAGTATTTTCCAAAACAGATTTACACAAATTCGAGGATTTTACACAAGGAAAATTAAGAGAATAACAACTCACGCTTCCTTTCATAATGACTTTATCAACCACAACCGAAGAATAACAATTAATCGGATCAAAATGAATGGATCATTTAAGAACTAAGTCACCAATAATTTTCAAATCTGCACGGGACTCTGTTGCTAAAATTTCCTTACCTCACTTACCTTCGGGCTCATGTAGTGTGATTTCATCTTTGCCTATGTTGATCGTACGAAAGCATCTTTCATTTGAGAGGTATTGAAGTTGAAAGTTATCTTTCAGTCCTTCGGGAACCTGAAAAGTAACAACACAAGAAAAATTCATATCTTGGTTAGTGAAAACATTCCTCACTACCCTTTCCTCGTCTTTTTCTTTTGTTTCTTTTTCTAACTCATTTTCTCTTCTTTCTTCAACTTCTTTTTCAATTTTCTTTTCTGTTTCACATTCCTTTTCACTCTCAATCTCTTTTTGCTCTTTTTCATTCTCTTTTTCTTTTTCTTTTTCCTCACTTGTTTTAACAATAGAATTTTTCAATTTGATTTGGTCCTCATGGACTTGTTCCGGAGTGAGCGGCACTAAGGTGATTTTCCTTCCTTGATGCTTGAAAGAATACCTATTTGTACGACCATCGTGAGTGACCTTTCGATCCAGTTGCCATGGTTCTCCTAGCAACAAATGGCAGGCTTGAATAGGCACTACGTCGCACACAACTTCGTCTTGATACTTACCGATAGAAAAGGCGATGCGCACTTGTTGAGTGACCTTAAATCGGCCTTCGTTGCTAAGCCCTTGTAGTTGATAAGGTTGTGGATGCTTGGTAGTGGTTAAGCAAAGCTTTTCCACCATCGTCGTGCTGGCTACGTTCGAGCAACTTTCACCATCAATAATAACTCTACAAAGCTTACCTTGTACATGGCAGCGAGTATGAAAGAGATGTCCTCGTTGCTGCTCGCTCTTTGGTTTTGCCAAAGAAGGTTGCCCACGATCATGAAAATCATCATCCATTCTTGGGATACGTCGAGGGCTGCGCCTATGGGGCTGGTTATCCCTATCTTCCTTGATTGGACCTCGATATTGAGGTTCTTGATTCAATCGTACCTCATTCAAAGTAGTATTTAATGCTCAAAGTGTAGCAGCCTATTCGTCCAACTGTTGTTGGAATCTTTTAAATATGTCATCATTATTATCACCTTTAGACATTTTCAAAAACCTGTAAAAAATAAACACTCAACACTCAAAAATAAAAGTTATCAAACCTCACCGTTAATCACTCAAAAAGAATAATTTAAATCAGTCTTGTGAGTCCTTTAGGAGAATTTATATCAACCAAATCGAGAGTGGATGAACCGAACTACCAAAGAATCCTAATTTGCACTAGGATGCCAAAAACTGACGAGACACCAATTGATTCTTGTTGCACCGAGGAAGAAGTTGTGCACATGTGTAAATCCTACTAACACAAGAAACAAGAAGGTGTTAGATAACGTAATGGAAAAATAAAGGCAAACAAATGAAAACCTACAGCTAAGAATCAATAAAATTGCTGAAAATAGAAAAACCTGAAAAACTGTGGAGTAACTTGACAACTTCGTTCGAGGTGTTCCCGATCTCCAAAAATCAGGAAATTAAATCTGGAATGTCCTTATATATTGAATTTTTGATCTGGAAAGTTTCGGCACCAAATCCAACCCGCTGAATCTTTTTTTAAATTTTTAAAAAATTTCGTATTTTTTGATTTTTTTGACTTTTTTGACTGATTTTTTTGCGGGATTAATTTTTTTATATTCAATCACAGTGCCACAAATATGTATGTAAAATTTCAGATCAATCGGACAACGTTTACCCACTCAAATGAATTTTTTTCAAACAATTTTTCTAGGTAAAACTGCTGTTTATGCTTTAAAAAATAGAGATCAGTTTAGAAATCAACCAAGAACACCCAAAACACCCAAAATCTGATACCAAATGATATAGGGTTGCGCGCGGGCCAAGATCGAGTTGCCAAGTCACGGGAAACTCCTACGAAAGCTCTAACGAACAGATCTGAAATCAAAACGAATAATGAAATTAAATCTGGAAAATTCAGATCTAGAACAATAGCACTAAAATCAGCAAGATTTAATCAAGAATCGAAACACTTATGAAAGGGGTTTCTTGGAAGCCAATAGCTCGATTTAGCAATCAAAGAAAGAACCAATCTGCTGAATCTGAGAAAACAAACACAAGCAGCAAATTAAACTTAAAATTTCAGCAAATAAATGGAGTAAAATTGGGGATTTTGGATGGCAAGAAGAAAGAAGTAGAATCGAGTGTTTAAGCGCAATTGGAAAGAAAGAAAGAATGCAAATCTGCCAATGAATTGATTCGGCCAACAATGCCTAATTTCCAGCAATCAATTGACCCCCAATTTAAAAGAAATCCAATCGATCAAACCCTAGGATTTGGGGATTTTTGGATTCGAACGTGTGCTGCCAATAGAAGAACGACTTAAACAATGAGATCTTGAGTTTAATCAAGGCTGGAAACACAAGCAAGAACAGCAAAAAGATTAGATAATGAATCGGCACAAGCAATAATAAAGAAAATAGATTGAACAGCAAGGAATTAAAGAAAAGTCCTAAGAACCCTTGAATTCCCGAAAGAATTCACAAATCCCTTCAAACGGCTCTAATCTCCCCTCCAAAGAATATCGATGGCAAGAAGAAGGTTGAAGATGGCTCCCACAATCAAAAGATTGTTAAAACAACTCCTAAAGAAAACTCAAGAGAGAAATCTTGGAGAAAACTCAAAGAAAATTCTGCTCTCTCAAATCTGAAATTTAATAATGAATCTATGTGTTGTGTGTTACAAGGGGTGGCTGGCCATCACTTATATAGGCCTCAAACTAATCCTAACCTCATTAGAAAACTTAAAAATTAACCCTAAATAATAAAAAAATAAAGGAATTTCGTCCTAACACTTAAATGGGCTGTTTTGGGCCGAATTTAACATGTAATATCTCTAGAGCCTAAAAAATTAAATTAACAAATAAAATGTTTACAAATTGGGCCCTTTGATATTTTGGCCTGATTTTCAACTAAGTATGTATGGATTTCTTGATTGGGCTGGGAATTTACTTATTGGGCCTCGCCTTTAAGAATTTCGGCTTGTGATCCATCTTTTACAGAAACTTGGGTCGTTGAAGCTCGTAACAGAGATCCAATGCGTTTTGGCTGCAAGATCCGGTTTCTTGGACCAAGATTTCCAAGATTTGAAATCTTGATTTTCTTGATTCTTGAAATCGCTCCAAACAGCAAGATCGGGCCAAGATTCGGTTTCTTGATTTTCTTGAAAATAAGAAAGTGAATCTTGATTTTCTTGTTCTTTCGTGTACGCATCTAAGGCCTTTGTGACTCGTATCAGATGTATATGTTTTGTATTGAAATTTTTGATGATTTTGAGTAATTAGGGCTAAATTACAAAATAAGAAATTAAGGGACTAAAATGTGAAATAAATGAAATGCATGGACTTGTATGAATACAAGGAAGATTCGGCCTAACAATGTTGTTGTGAGATTTTGCGTATTTTGTGTTTGGTGAAATTTGGACTAAAATGTATAAAGTGAAAAATGTTAGGGGCAAAATGGTAATTTGCCCATTTATGTATTCTTGGACTAAATTGAATGGAATTATATTTAAATTAGTTTATTTTGAATACATTTAGATCAAGAATCAAAGAAATCAGAGTTGGATCGAGGAAAAACCAAAGTCGTTGATTAATCGTCCTGTTCTGATTTTCATCGTCCGAGGTAAGTCTATAAGCAAATAAATGTCATTAAATTAGAGTGTATATGAATTTTCTATGCTGAATTTTATTCTATGAATTTTCATATTAATAGCCGAATGTATAAATGCTTGTGAGATTTGGGTACAAGTTCTATTTAACTAAGATACGACGTTTGAAAAGCTTAGTATGAACCTTAAAGAATAATTAGAATTTCCTATATGTGAATTATGTGTAAGACTGACTTTGTATCAGTGATATTCGGGGTCTGTGCCTAGCAGGCTTTATGCTGGTGAATTATATATTTATTTGGCTTTGTTTTTTTTTTTTAGATTTTGGAGGTCGTTATGTGCTCGGGGATTGTCAATGAAGTCATTCACACTGCCGTCTACTTTCAATACTTTTAAAAGTTTTGTTTCAAACTTATGGCATGTATAGGCTAATATGTATTTTGGTCTGATTTTGGACATGTATATAATAAGCCATGAGAAAATGGCTTGTTCATTTTTTAAATCTTGAAATTTCTGCCTTTGCTTGATGATTTTGTATGGTTGTGGTTGGTTGATTAGGTTTCGATATATATATCTTCTGTCTAGTAATATGTTAAATTGGTTAATGGTGTGTTTTGATTAAAGGTTGGATGTGAGTAGCGAATATACTTGCTTAATATTCGGTTATGTTTTGTATTTATATATGTGAGTTTTGTTGGTATATTTTGCTAAGAATTATTTATAAATTTTTGGTATTGATGTTCTTATTATAAACATGTAAGGTTGTTTAATTCATTTCTAATTTGGCTATTTGGTTTTGGGTTGTGATGGAAAGTTTATATATATATGTTATGTTTAAATATTAGGTGTTTATGTTTAGTTTAATATGACTTATTTTATGAGTAAGTAACATGTTCTAAAATTATATTGATGGATCAATTAAGCTTTGCATTATTAGATGAAACATATTCATTTAGATTTTTTAAAATTGTTTGTGCTTAGCCGAAGAGAAAATTTTGGGATTAGTCTTAATATGACGTTTGATATATTGCAAATTATGAGAGATTAGCATGTTTAATTCGTTTGGAAAATTTCAATGTATTAGCTAAATGGTCGCTAAGTTATTTGCTCGAACGCATAGTTTTGATGTTTTTAATATGATATGCAATTTTTGCATAATATACGAATTGACTTTACACAGAATTATATGCATGTTTATGTTTGGCTAAGAATTTGGTAAAGCACCAAATGAATAGGGTTTTGGTTCAAATATGCATAATTGTTTGTGTGCAAAGTTGGCTTGTGTGCATAATGGTATACTTTTGAGAAATATAGTAATTCATGCAATAAGAAAATAAAAGAGTTATATGTGAATTAGGTAAATTTTGGGTTGTCATTGTTTGAATTGATTTTATTTTTAAATAAATCCCTTGGTTTGATTTTTGTTAACCGAATGGATGTTTTACAAAAAGGTAAGATATGCATATTTTGGTATGCTAAATTGGTTAGTCCTTTAGGTTTAGAAATCAATATGATCATATGTTGAACAAGCTAGATATGTCGAATATGGTATGGTCAAATGATAGGTGCATTGAATTATTAGATTTATATGATTCATGCATTGATTAATAGAATGAGATAATTTTATTATCTTAGTTGTGCGCACATGCTTATGGGATATATTTGATTTTGGTGCTTATGATTTAAGTGGCTACTTATATATTAGTTATATGTTAAAAAAAATTTGTAGGTGATTATTTAACTGTATTATTTAAAGTTGATTTATTCAAGAGAATCAAACATGTGTACATGTATAATTGTTCAGAAGTTGTGATTTGTTTGGCAATGCCTCGTAACCCCTTTCCAGCGACAGATACGGGTTAGAGGTGTTACACGTATCCTGAATATTGCTTGAATCCAACATTCTTTGGTTGTCCGGGTAACTCAGTGATTTTATCCAAAGTTTGATCCCCAAAACAAGTGGAGAAAATCAGAAGAAGAAAGAAAAAACCAATGGATCTTGAGTCACCCATAAATCAACAAATCAATAAATCAGAAAAATGTGCAAAACCTAGACCAACGGGAGTGCCGATAGAGAGGAAGGGAGAACCACTACGATGAGAGTGAAGAGAAGAGAATGGAAATTGTCTTACATGTTAGGAATCGGTAAGAAATTTTCCAGAAATTTTGAAATGATTTACTAATGTTTTGGAGAATGTTTTCCTATAGGAATTCATTTTCCAGCAAACAAACACCGGAAAATCTAGAAAATGTTATCCGAAAAACAATTTCACCCTAAACAAACATACCCTTAAACTCACATGGGGAGCATTGCTAATATACAACTTGTCACTTAAGCTCACGCGGGGAGTTTCACTGATACACAGGTTGTCACTTAAAATCATGTTGACAGCTTCGTTGATACACAGCTTGTCACTTAAGCTCACGTGGGGAGCTTTGCCGATACACAGTTGTAAAACCATTTCTGGAAACCTTCTTTAAAACCTTAGCCGCATAAGAGCTCACACAAAACTATGCTTTCAAAATCATATTTTCAAACCGTATTTGAAAGCAGAGGTTTGTAGTTTTAAAACATATCATTTCAAAAAGCTTACCTTTGAAACTTGTTTCCAAAACATAAATCTTAAAAAAAACATATCAGTATAAACTGAACAACATGACAGTTAACATACTCCAAATAATTCAAGCCCACTCATCAGAAAACGGAGAAACTTAAACAAGTTTAGCTTTTCCTTTATCCTTGTTGGTAGATGATCCGGCTGATTCACAACAAACATACACACATATTACTTAAGCAAAACAAAATATACATAATACATGCAATGCAAACTTGGATAATCACACCCATCCAGATAAAGGCTTACCCTGAACTTAGAATAAAGACTTTGACAATAGAATATTCAGTGAAGAATTCATAGAATTAAGGGTCTTGATAATCTTTGGATACCCCACTTGACTTAGTAAATACATTACTTGCACTTGAAGTATTCCTAGATTCACTATATCTTTATTTTCGAATTTGAGTCTGTGTGTATCTTTGATTTGAGAAACCTAGTTCATCAAATAGACTGGCAAACACTAGCTCACCAAACAGACTGGCAAACCCTAGCTTGCCAAATGGCTTGCAGAACCTTCCTCGTAGAGAAACTGGCGAACTCCTTACCACATCTTTTGGCATACACTACTAGTGGTGAACACCCTTACTGATACTCTTTTGGTGAACCCCCAGCTCACCTAAACCTTGGTAAACACTTAGTTTGTTGAAACACTAGCGAACCCTTCACTTGCAAGGCCAAAACTTTAAAGCTCATCTACGATGTGTCACAAAGTTCATGCAACTTACGAGTGTTATGTTTTTGTATCAAGTTTTTTGGTAAGAAAGAATGCACCAGGAATGATGACGCTAGGATTATGCCAAGGAAATGGCGAACCGAGTTATTATGAATACAAAGGACTATTCAGAAAAGTGTCGTATTGTAGGATTACGACTCTCTTTTTTTGCAAACTTTTGTGTTGTAATAAGTTGTAACAAGTCTGTTGTATTACTTTATTTTTAAATACCTTTCTTTGTTTCTTTGATATTAAGTCATTAAATGAAATGATAAGAAATATGTTTTAAGTAAGGAGTATCTGCCAATTGTTTTAAAATTTTGCTAAGTGAAGGGTGACTTAATACCCCAGATCTGGACCCGACAATTCAGGACGAGTTGAGGGCATTGCATGTAGAGTAATAATTTTATATATCTAGAAATTAATGAGGTGTCACTATTTTATTGATGCCTAAAAACTTAGTTTTTTATGATCATTCTAATATAATTTATCCCAAAATATAAACGTTTATAGAAAAAAGGCTTAATATATCAAAATTCCCTTGTAAAATAATTCAATAACCATTGGAGCCCTCAATAAAAAACAACATACAATTGAGTCCTTAATCGAATATAAGCAACTAAGTAAACCCTCAAAAAATCAATTTCTGTGTAAAACCCTGACATCCTTTAACTTCGCCGTGTGGAACGTCAAGGTTATGCTACATGGCGAAATTTTATAATTTCCCTTAAAATATTTTAAAAAATTAAAAAATCTAAAATTAAAAAATAGGAGTTTCAAAAAATTAATTAAAATTAGATTTTTAAAATTTATAAAAATAAAAATATTAAAAATTAAATTAAATAGTAGAAA
Source organism: Gossypium turneri (assembly GCA_008044935.1). NCBI lineage: Eukaryota > Viridiplantae > Streptophyta > Magnoliopsida > Malvales > Malvaceae > Gossypium > Gossypium turneri. Next base: position 19,071,335 of record CP032572.1, on the reverse strand, counting down.
ATTGTTTAAGAAATTAGAATTTTTAAATATTCTAAAATGTCTAGAATTTTCAAAAAGGCATAATGAATTTTTTGACCTTCTAACTTTATAATAGAAATCACTTTAACCTTCCATTTAGTTTTTCGCCTCTTTTAGCTCTTGAACTTGTAATTTTTTTCTCAAATCACCGAAAAGTGGATAGAAAATTTAACATTTAATTAATTTTTTAAAATATTAAAAATATATATTTTTTACTTTTTATACTTTTTAAATAATTTTAATGATTTTTAATTTTTTTAAAATATATAATTTTTTTAATATTTTAAATTTTAAAAATTTAGTTAAATGCTACCATTCATGTGGCAATTCATGTGTATGCCACACGTCAACAAAGTTAAAAACCATTAGCATTTTCATCCATTTTGGAGTATTTTGACAAATAAACGCAAGTTTAAGGGCTAAAAAGGGTGAAAATTTAAATGGAAGGCTAAAATATTTTTTTTTTGTAAAATTGGAGGGCCAAATAAGTCATTATGCCTTTTCAAAAATAATAAAAATTGCATAAAATTTTTAAAATTTACAAAAAAAACTTATAAAAAATGAAAAAAAAAATTAGATAAATTTTAATATAATTTAATAATTGATAAAAAAATCAAGTGCAATTTTTTACAATTCTAAAATTTTTAATAATTTTTTATTATTTTAAATAATTTTTATTACTTTTTTGCAAGTTTTTAAAAGTTCTATAATTTTTGAAAATTCTATTTTTTTAAAAAAATCAAAATTCTAAATTTTTTATATTTAATTTTAGAATTTTTAAGATTTATTTTATGTTTTTTAAACATTTTAAATGAAAATTAATAGAATTTATCATATGGGACAACCCTAACGTGCCATGTGGTGATGTTAATAGACGTGAGGGGCTTACACAAAAGTTGGTTTTTGAGGGCCTCATTAATTGCTTATATTCAATTAAGGACTCAATTGGGTGTTGCTTTCGATTGAATGTTCAATATATTATTGAACTATATTACAAGTTATTTTTTATATATATATCAAACGTAGAGATAAATTGGATTACAATAAATATTTCATAAGTTAATAGAAGTAAAATATACTTAATGCATCAAATAACATGACAAAATAGGTATGTTAAGCTTAGATAAAATTAGGCAGGGCTGACTTTTTATGTTTTATATTTAAAAAAAAAATTTTTAGTAAATTTCATTACTAGTAAATGAATAATAAATAAGTTTTTCTTTTCGTCACTTACAATTTAATCACTAACATTTTGAGATTATTTTCATCACGTGTGTAACACCCCAAACCTGGCCTGGACATTATGGCCGAATCTGGTGTGTCACATTGAAGTGTCTCTCAATATTTGGACCTGTTGATAAAACTTGTTTCTTAAGTTTGGAAACCTCTTTATTAATGTTCAACTGAACAATTAACCAAATGTTTGCCTTGTTAATTGCAAATGTTGTATTAAGTTGATTTAAAACGCAGAAGCATTTGAAACTCTAACACTTAAAGTTCGTGTCTTTGAAAACAGTAATTATTTTGAAAACTCGTTTTCACCTAACTAGTAGTTTAAAATATAAAGTAAAAGCCCAATTAAAATTTAAACCAAATTAAAGGCCTTATTACAAAATCAAAACACAACTTATTAATTAAAATAAAAATAAAGGCTAATGGGAACAAAATTGATTGTGTGGCCACCTCCGAGTCCCTCGCAGCACCAAATCATTTATGGCTGAGGATTACCTGCACAGTTAAAAGGAGAGGGTGAGTTTACGAAACTCAGTGTGTAATCCTCTACCAAACAGTCAGCATACAACATGCAGTAACAGTCTGGACCTGAGCCCTATTCAGTAGCAGTACAGTGTGGGCCTTAGCCCATTATAGTAATCAGTACAATGCAGTAATGCAACCTATCCCAATCCAGCCAACACACCACTTCGTACCACCAACACACCATGTGGGGATAAAATCGACCCACCTAGCCAACACACCAATATCGCAGCAAAGCTGCCAGTAATAACGATGCAGCAAAGCTGCCAGTAATAATAACACAGCAAAGCTGCCAGTAACAGTATATCTGGCAAAGCCACCAGTACAATATACTTCCCCTATATCAGAATCTCAACTCCATGCATTATGTTGTGTCATAAATCATACGTGTATGCAGTATGTCATACTCAATAACAGTCGTATATATATCATAGAACAAATCGGTCATACACTCATTTCAACTTTTAAGGGTATAATAGTCATTTTACCCTATGGGGGTATTTTGATCATTTTACCCTTCGGGGGTATTTCGATCATTTTACCCTTTGGAGGTATTTCGGTTATTTTACCCTTCGAGGGTATTTCGATTATTTTACCCTTCGGGGGTATTTTGGTCATTTTACCCTTCGGGGGTATTATGATCATTTTACCCTTCGGGGGTATTTCAATCATTTTACCCTTCGAAGGTATTTCGGTCATTTTACCCTTCGAGAGTATTTCGATCATTTTACCCATCGAAGGTATTTTGGTCGTTTTACCCTTCGAGGGTATTGCAGTTATTTTACCTTTCAGGGGTATTTCGATCATTTTACCCTTCGAGGGTATTTCGATCATTTTACCCTTTGAAGGCATTTCAGTTATTTTACCCTTCGAGGATATTTCAATCATTTAGCCTTCAATTTCCTCAACTAGTACTATGTGCATGGGATCAGAGCGATAATGCCTTAGCATGGAGACGTGGAACACATCGTAATCCGATCTGATTCTGGAGGCAATTCAAGTTGATAAGCGACCAGTCCCACACGCTTTAGTATACGGTAAGGCCCAATGAACTTAGGGCCAAACTTACCCTTCTGTTCAAACCTCAGTATCTTTTTCCATGGAGAGACCTTGAAAAATACGAAGTCTCCTACAGAATATTCAATCTCTCGATGTTTAAGATCTACGTAGGACTTCTACCTATCAGATGCTTTCTTCAACCGGTCTCGAATCAATTTCACCTTCTCTTCGGTATTAGAAACTAACTTTAGCCCTAGAACTCGCCGCTCGCCTTGCTCAGTCCAATAGGTAGAAGTACGACACCTACGACCATATAACGCCTCGTACCGTGCCATTCGAATACTGGACTGGTAAATATTATTATATGCAAACTTTGGTAGTGGCAAATAGTCTTCCCAACTGCCTCAAAAATCAACTACACAACACCTTAACATGTCCTCCAGTATTTCAATCACCCTCTCAGACTGACCATCTGTCTGGGGATGAAACGCAGTACTAAAGTCCAGTCTTGTACCCAAAGCCTCACGTAACTTCTTCCAAAACCGAGACGTGAAACAAAGATCTCTATCTGATATTATAGAACCAATACCCTATGTAGTCTTGCAATCTCAGCCACATATAGCTTGGCCAACTTCTGCAAGGAGTAATTAGTACGGACTGGTATGAAATTGGCAGATTTAGTCAATCGATGAACAATGACCCATACCGAATCCTTCTTGGTAGGCGTTGAGGGCAGCCCACTCACAAAATTCATGGTTACTCTCTCCCACTTCCAAAGTGGAATTTTAAGTTGCTGAAGCAACCCTGAAGGTAATTGATGTTCAGCCTTCACTTGTTGACAAGTTAAACACTTTCCCACAAAATCAGTTACTTCACGTTTCAGTCCTGGCCACCAGTATAACTCACGAAGATCTCGGTACATTTTATTCCTGCCTAGATGCATAGCATAAGGACTACTATGTTCCTCTCGTAGTATAGACTGCCTCAAATCATTATTCCTTGGTATACACACTCTCCCACGGAAACACAGTACTCCTTCACTATTCAACCCAAAATCTGAAGTTTTCCAATTCTCAACCTGACGGAAACGAGAAACCACTGACTCATCCAACAACTGTTTACCTTAATCTATTCAGTCCACGTTGGTCTAGCTTGTAACTCAGCCAACAAACTACCATCATCAAACAGGCTGAGACGAGCAAACATCGCTCTCAATTCAGATACAGCCCTACGGCTCAATGCGTCAGCTACCACATTAGCCTTACTAGGATGGTATTCAATCGAGCAATCATAATCCTTAAGCAGCTCTATCCATCTTCGCGGCCTAAGGTTCAACTCCTTCTAAGTGAGGAGGTACTTAAGACTCTTGTGATCTGTGTAGATAATACACTTCTCACCGTAGAGATAGTGCCTCCAAATTTTCAGTGCGAATACCACTGCGGCTAACTCCAAGTCATGCGTAGGGTAATTTGTCTCATGAGGCTTAAGCTGACGAGATGCATAAGCAACCACCTTACCCTCCTCCATCAGCACACAACCCAAATCAAAATGTGATTCATCACTATAAACAGTGAATTCCTTCCCAGACTATGGCTTTATTAAAATAGGGGCCTCAATTAGAACTTTCTTCAATTTCTCAAAACTTTCTTGCTACTTATTAGTCCAGTTAAATGGTACCCCTTTACGCATCAACTTAGTCAACAGTGCAGCAATTAAAGAAAACCCCTTAACAAAACGTTGTAATACACCGTCAGACCCAGAAAGCTTCAAATCTCATATACGGTCTTAGGTGGTTTCCAATCCAGTACGGCTACAATTTTTCGAGGATCAACCCTAATCCCCTTGGCAGACACCACGTGAGCCAGAAGTGTCACTTCTTGTAGCCAGAACTCACACTTTGTGAACTTAGCATATAGTTGTTTCTCCCTTAAAACCTGCAGAACAATTCGGAGATGTGCATCATGCTCATCCTCAGTTCTCGAATACACTAAGATATCATCTATGAACACCACCACGAACCGATCCAATTAGGGTTAGAATACTCGGTTCATTAGGTCCATGAAAGTAGCTGGTGCATTCGCCAGCCCAAACGACATCACTAGGAACTCATAATGACCATAACGAGTCCTAAACACAATTTTATACACATAAACCTCCTTAACTTTCAACTGATGATACCCAGAACAAAGATCTATCTTGGAGAAAATTGAAGCTCCTTACAACTGATCAAATAAATCATCTATTCTCGGCAAAGGATTTGATCAAATAAATCATCTGAGTAGGCCTCTGAGGACAATCCTTAACTTGATGCTCCTTAGACCCATATCTGAAACATGCCCCAATCTTCTTCCAACATTCACCCAAATGATGTCTCCCACAGTCAGCACAAGGCTATAGTCTAGCAATAATAACCCCAGCTCAGACTGGCCCATCAAACCTGGCCTTCTTTTTAGGCCTTCCAGAAGAACTTAAGGGCTCTAAATCCCTCCTAAACCTACCCCTATCTTTCTCACGGTTCTAGCACTCAGAGCGCTTCACATCCTCGGCGATTTTAGCCTGTTCAACAAGGGCAGCAAAATCTCGCTCCCTCTGCGAAGCTATCAGGACTCGTAACTCATCTCAGAGACCGTCCTCAAACTGGACACAATGCTCATACTCAGTTGCCACTATTCTACATGCATAGTGACTCAGTCACAGGAACTCTGCCTCATATTCAGCCACAGTTTTATTCCCCTGGACCAAACTTGAAAATTCCTTTCTTCAGGCGTCTACATAACTTGCCCCACATACTTTCTTTGAAAAGCTGACTTAAAGAAATCCCACGTTAACCGATCGGCCTGAGTACCTTCTCTCACAGTAAGCCACCACTGATAGGCTTCATCTCGCATTAAAGACACTGCACCTTTTCGCTTCTGCTCAGCAGTGCAGTCGAGGTCATCCATTATTCTTTCCATGCCTTCTAACCAGTATTTAGCCACGTTAGGGGCTACTCCAGAAATACCCCTAAAAAATTTTGCTCCATTTGATCGAAGTCATTCTGAAATCGACCCACGACCTATAGCACCTGTACTAGTCCCTGCGACCCTTTCCAGTATGCGGAGCATAGTTTAGGATAGTGCGTCATCCCCAGCCACTTGATCGTAAGATCCTGTCTCAGTCATTGATGAAGCTGGTGCCTCCCTAGCCCCAACATTAAGCATGTGGCCCGATACTGAAGACCCAGCCCTAGCACTTCCTTGGCATCTATCGCGGCTACGTGTACCCCTTCTACAAGTACCCCTAGCGCTCATATCGAATAACGTATAATCTATTTACGAAGTTTTATACATTAGTTAGCAGTTCTAGTAATTATTAACAGATGTCTTATGAGAAGCAATAATCAGAGTTTGTTTTCGTACTTCAAGTGTCTACCTACAGTTTTCGTTTTCCTATAGTCTCAATTTTCCCTAATTTAAAAGTTTCAATGCAGTCCTACTATCTATAGCAATCTCTCAATATATTTTAGTTTAAGCAGTCTATAGTACATAGAAACTTACTGATTCGGCGTTGGAGACTCAGTGTGCCACACTTGTAACCTTCAAAAGTAATTCAAAACAATTTTCCAAAAATTTAGAAATTTTCAAAAACCCATTCCACAGCTGCGTTTTGCAACCTGGCTCTGATACCACTAAATGTATCACCCCAAACCTGGCCTGGTCCTTATGGCCGAATCTGGTGTGTCACATTGAAGTGTCTCTCAATATTTGGACTTGTTGATAAAACTTGTTTCTTAAGTTTGGAAACCTCTTTATAATGTTCAATTGAACAATTAACCAAATGTTTGCCTTGTTAACTGCAAATGTTGTATTAAGTTGATTTAAAATGCGGAAGCATTTGAAACTCTAACACTTAAAGTTCGTGTCTTTAAAAACATCAATTATTTTGAAAACTCATTTTCACCTAACTAGTAGTTTAAAATATAAAGTAAAAGCCCAGTTAAAATTTAAACCAAATTAAAGGCCTTATTATAAAATCAAAACCCAACTTATTAATTAAAATAAAAATAAAGGCTAATGGGAACAAAATTGATTGTGTGGCCACCTCCGCGTCCCTCACAGCACCAAATCATTTATGGCTGAGGATTACCTGCACAGTTAAAAGGAGAGAGTGAGTTTACGAAACTCAGTGTGTAATCCTCTACCAAACAGTCAGCATACAACATGCAGTAACAGTCTGGGCCTGAGCCCTATTTAGTAGCAATACAGTGTGGGCCTTAGCACATTACAGTAACAGTGTGGGCCTTCGCCCATTATAATAATCACTACAATGCAGTAATGCAATCTATCCCAGTCCAGCCAACACACCACTTCGTACCACCAACACACCATGTGGGGATAAAATCGACCCACCCAGCCAACGCACCAATATTGTAGCAAAGCCGCCAGTAATAATGATGCAGCAAAGCTGCCAGTAATAGTATATGTGGCAAAGCCACCAGTACGGTATACTTCCCCTATATCAGAATCCCAACCCCATGCAGTATGTTATGTCATAAATCATACCTGTATGCAGTATGTCATACTCAGTAACAGTTGTATGTATATCATAGAACAAATCGATCATACACTCATTTCAACTCTTTGGGGTATAACAGTTATTTTACCCTATGGGGGTATTTCGGTCATTTTATCCTTTAGGGGTAGTTTGGTCATTTTACCTTTTGGGGGTATTTTAGTCATTTTATCCTTTGAGGGTATTTCAGTCATTTTACCCTTCGAGGGTATTTCTATCATTTTACCCTTCAACTGTATTTCGATCATTTTACCCTTTGGGGGTATTTCGATCATTTTACCCTTCGAGGGTAGTTCAGTTATTTTACCCTTCGAGGGTATTTCGATCATTTTACCCTTTGAGGGTATTTCGGTGATTAGCCCACAACTCACATGTTGGGCTTACTGCTCGAGCGATCGCACGCTCGTATGGACTTAATTGCCGTGTTTTTGACTTTTCAGCTTTTCACCGATCTACTGTTGTAGTGGTTGATTTACACACCTGATTTGTAAAAATGCACCACGATCCACGAGCGCCCAAAACCTACATTTGACCAAGAATCTTAGTTAAACGTCTATGCAATTATACCATCAATTGATCCTAAGTTGTTATGATTGCTCACTTACACCAACTTGATTGAGTGAAAATGAACGGTTCGCTTAACTAGAGTATTCACCAACCTTCGACCCTTTGAGAGGTTCTTAGGCATCAACTAAAAAAGGTAAGCACTTAAGTTAACCGATTAGGAAAACACCATTCTATTATACTTACCAATAACATGCGAGAGAACGACTACCAAACGCAATACCTACGATCAGCCCCAGGGGATGAGAGGATTCGGCAATTAGAGCAAATAAAAAGAAAGAGTTGACTAGGGGAGAAACCGAAAAGATGAGGAGGAAAAGAAAATAAGAGGTGGGGGAAAAGAGATGTGGAATTCAGCCTAAGGAAGAAAGAATAACGATTGGGATTTGGAAAAGAAGAATGAGAAAGAAATCGACAAAGTGAAGAGGAGAAGAGGAAGGGAGCTTCCGGTAGAGAAGAGAAAAGAGGAGAAAAGGTTTAGCTAACAAGAAGAAAAAGGGAAGAGAGATTTGGCCAAAAGTAAAAAGTGAAGAGAGAAGAGAAACAGAAACGAACCTGAAACTTGGGAAAGTAAGCACCAATCGCAAAAATGTAAACCAAAATTGGCCAAAACTTCCAACTGAGAAAGAGTAAATGCACTCCAATACCGAAAGCCATAGAATGACCAACTCAGCACTAGTAATCCCCCTTAGCCTAATTTCCTAGAGTGTCAGAGTACTGCTTCGGCGCAACTCTCACATCTCAACAACTCCTCGATTTTCTCCTCAAATCCCTCCCCCTTATCACTCCATCGATATCCCCTCAACTCCCCCTATGACTAGTTCAAACTTCCTTCGGTAGTATTTCACTCGAACTCTGCCACTTGCATGGCTGACGCAGCAAAATAAATACCCCATTACATAACCCAAGACTTGAACCTCAGACCTCACAGTACACAACACACCACCTTGCCACTAGACCACAGGCTCTTTCTGCGACATAAAACCAACACTAATATTTATAAAGCTTATAAACCAGCATCCAAATTCATTTAAGGGAAAAACTAAAAATTTTTCAAAAGCCAAGACTTGAACGCAGGCTTCTCAAACACTCCCAAACACACCCAAATCACTTAGCCATTAAAGCAAGCAAGTAATCAGTGACAAATCATGTAAAAATTAAAGACTTGAATTTTGGGGCATTACAACGTGACTATTAAAAGTGTTTGTATTTTGGTTGATATCAGTGACTTATCCTCTTGTTGCGAGTACTTTGTTAATAGTTGTTTGTCTTTTGGTTAAAACCAAGGTATCAACCCCAGCAGTAGCAATTTCTCCACTCATCGCAAGTACTATCTGAAGAGGTCACCCATTCGTTAAAAGTGTTTGTTCTTTTTTTAAAAAAAAACTAGGGTATCTATCGCTAGTAGCGATCACTAATTCTCTCGTTGTAGGTGCTCTCTCAAAAGGTAAACCACTGACCATGAAATGTTGATGTGAGTCCCAGGGTCAAATCTCAGATCCATGGATGTCATGGGCTTACACTACCTCAAGGCCCAATAACGAGGTCAAAGGCCAAACAAATCAAAGCAAGATTTAATGAGACCATACAAGACATTGTTATAAAGGCCCTAGACCCGCATACGAGGGAAAAGAAAATCAAGATTCACTTTCTTATTTTCAAAATAATTAAGAAACCAAATCTTGGTCTAATTATGCGATTTTGTGAGATTTCAAGAATAAAGAAAATCAATATTTTAAATCTTAGAATTCTGGTCTCAGAAACTGAACCCTAAAGCCAATGCACGATGGATTACATGATGAGCTTAGACAAGCTAATTTTGGGAGCAAACAAATTAGAAGTCCAAGTTCTTGACAATCGACCCATTTGGATGTCCAAAAGCCCATTATGAAATTTTAAGTACTTAGTTGAAAGTCATGTCAAAATGTCAAAAAGGCCATACTTGTAAACCTTCTTTTAATTTTTCTATCTAATTTTATTTAATAAGTGGATTAACAAGTAGAAATTCGGCCCAAGAAACCTATTTAAACCCTTGGATAAATTTCTTATCATAATTTACCCTTAGACATCTTATAACAGCCCATTTTTCAGTAGTGTCGGAAACAGTGGTTTCGAGACCACAAATCCAACAAGTCCATAATAATTATTAATTAATTTATACGAGTCAATTATATAGTTTTATATTAAATTTGACTTGAAAAATTTTAGTTTATGAACAAATAGATAAAGGCAAGTGGTTTGTTTTGAAAGTCGAGTGGTTTTCGAAAATGAAATATCAGGATCTCATTTCTATAAACTGAGCCCGTAAATATTTTTATTAAATATTTACGGAGTCATTATTTTTGTGTATCAAAGTTTGATCCGAAAATTTTAGTGATTTGATAATTAATTAATTAAAAGGACTAAATTGTAAAAGTTATAAAACTTAATTGTTAATGAATTGTACTAATTAAATTGTTCAAAAACGTAAAAGGGGAGGTTTTATGTTGTAATTAGTCCATAATGAAATTAATGGACGGTGGGATAAGTGCATTTTTATAATTTTATGTTATAAATATAACTTAATAAGTAAAATAAATATATTAATAAAACATTAAAAGATTTTATCATCTTTATTTTGTATTTCACCCACTGAATCTACAGTGTTACAACCTTCAAAGCATTCAATCTTCTCTTTGATGCTTGAATGGTATGATTTCTTAATATGTTTTTTATAATTTTTATGTTTTTGATATCATTGGGACCAGGCCTAACTAACCCGCATCTTTGTTTTTGAAACTGTTAAAGATTTTGGATTTTGCCATTGATGGATAATAGTGTTATGGATGAATTTACTTATGTCATGAACAAATAGACTAATTTGTAAATTAAAGACTTGAATTTTGGGGCGTTACAACATGACTATTAAAAGTGTTTGTATTTTGGTTGATAGCAGTGGCTTATCCTCTTGTCGCGAGTACTTTGTTAATAGGTGTTTGTCTTTTGGTTAAAACCAAGGTATCAACCCCGTCAGTAGTAATTTCTCCGTTCATCGCGAATACTATCTGAAGAGGTCTCCCAATTGTTAAAAGTGTTTGTTCTTTTTTTAAAAAAAAAAACTAGGGTATCTATTGCTAGTAGCAATGAGCAATTCTCTCGTTGTAGGTGCTCTCTCAAAAGGTAAACAACTGACCATGAAATGTTGATGCAAGTCCCAGGGTCAAATCTCAGATCCTTGGATGTGATGGGCTTAACACTACCTCAAGGCCCAATAATGAGGTCAAAGGCGAAACAAATCAAAGCAAGATTTAATGAGACCATACTAGACATTGTTGCAAAGGCCCTAGACACGCATACGAGGGAAAAGAAAATCAAGATTCACTTTCTTATTTTCAAAATAATCAAGAAACTAAATCTTGGTCTAATTATGCGATTTTGTGAGATTTCAAGAATAAAGAAAATCAATATTTTAAATCTTAAAATTCTTGGTCTCAGAAACTGAACCCTGAAGCTAATGCACAATGGATTACATGATGAGCTTAAACAAGCTAATTTTGGGAGCAAAAAAATTAGAAGTCCAAGTTCTTGAAAATCGACCGATTTGGATGTCCAAAAGCCCATTATGAAATTTTAAGTACATAGTTGAAAGTCATGTCAAAATGTCAAAAAGGCCATACTTGTAAACCTTCTTTTAACTTTTCTATCCAATTTTATTTAATAAGAGGATTAACAAGTAAAAATTCGGCCCAAAACCTATTTAGACCCTTGGACTAATTTCTTATCATAATTTACCCTTAGACATCTTGTAACAGCCCAATTTTCAGTACTGTCGGAAATAGTGATCTTGGGACCACAAATCCAACAAGTCCATAATAATTATTAATTAATTTATACGAGTCAATTATATAGTTTTATATTAAATTTTGAATTGAAAAATTTTAGTTTATGAACAAATAGATAAAGGTAAGTGGTTTGTTTTGAAAGTTGAGTGGTTTTCGAAAATGAAATATCAGGATCTCGTTTCCATAAACTGAGCCCGTAAATATTTTTATTAAATATTTACAAAGTGTATCGAAGTTTGGTCCGAAAATTTTAGTGATTTGATAATTAATTAATTAAAATGACTAAATTGTAAAAGATACAAAACTTAATTGTTAATGAATTGTACTAATTAAATTGTTTAAAAAGGTAAAAGGGGAGGTTTTATGTTGTAATTAGTCCATAATGAAAGTAATGGACGGTGGGATAAGTGCATTTTTATAATTTTATGTTATAAATTTAACTTAATAAGTAAAATAAATATATTAATAAAATAAAACATTAAATGATTTTATCATCATCTTTATTTTTGTACTTTATCCACTGAATCTACAGTGTTACAACCTGTAAAGCATTCAGTCTTCTCTTTGATGCTTGGATGGTATGATTTCTTAATATGTTTTTTTTATAATTTTTATGTTTTTGATATCATTGGAACCATGCCTAACTAACCCGTATCTCTGTTTTTGAAACTGTTAAAGATTTTGGATTTTACCATTGATGGACATTAGTGTTATGGATGAATTTACCTATGTCATGAATAAACACACTAATTTGTAAATTGATAATGTTATTTAACCTTATGCTAAGTAATTGGAATGGAAAGTAAGTAAATGGAATCGTAAGTAAGTAAATGGAATGGTTAATCGTCTTAAGAAAAAGTTGATAACTATGTAATACAATTTATAAAATCTTATTATGTTATGAATGAAAAGTATATGTGATGTTGAGGGATTTACTCATTTGTGAGTTGATGGTTATGCAATTTTATAAATCATATGGCACTGGTATAGGTTTATAATTATCCTATAAAGTCCATTATTGAAATGAAGTACTATGTTTAAAGTTTATACGAGCTTACTAAACATTCATTGCTTAAGTAGTTATTTTTCTTTACTTTAAAGATTATAGGAAGCTTAGTCGGTTGGAAGTTTTCCGGAGATATATCACACTCTTCAACGATTATATCGATACTTTTTGATGTTTTAGCAAATGTTATAATGGCATGTATAGGTTGATATATGGTTAATGTTTAGTTGAATGTTAGTTGATGAGTTTGTCATGTATATGTCATTTTAGTTGATGTAATCTTTGTACTTTAGGTGCCTTGTTGAAGTTTGTGAATATGGCTAAGTTATGGTGCATGTTTGAGTGACTAAATGCTATGTTTTAGAAGTGGTATTGAATTATAGGAGTATGATAAAGATGTGGTTTAGATGAATTTGTATGATTGCTTTTGAGGTGCCTTATATGGCATATTGGTTGAATGGATTTGGTCATTTGAATTGATTATTTTATGCATGTTTTGCTAAGATTTTGAAGCATTGAAGTTGTGCACAAAATACTTTTAGGTATATATATTTGGGTTGGCAATGGGAATGGCTTGATTCTAGCCTATTTCATGTTCACATGGCCTAAGACACAGGCGTGTGACTTAGACGTGTGTGACACATGACTATGCAACATGGTCGTGTGTCCCCTGTAGGTTTTAAGGTTTGCAAGTCAGGTTGTTACATGGCCTACCAGATGGCCTGACACACGGGCGTGTGAGGCCATTTTGAGAGTTATAGGGCCTGGCACACAGGCGTGGGGCTTGGTCGTGTGACCCAACTTCGAAAGTTACACAAACTAGGAAACAGTCGTATGTCCCTATTTCAATTGTTACACGACCAGAGACACGAGGGTGTGTCTCTGCCATGTGAGTCACACAGCCTGGAAACACAGCCGTGTGACCCCTACAGTCCAAATTTTCTAACTTTTTCATGAAATTTTTGATTAATTCCAATTTAGTCCCGAATTATTTCTATTGTATTTCTAGGGCATCGAGGGCTCAGTTCAGGGATGGTATGAATGTAATGAATGATTTATGCTATGATTATGTTGATGTATGAGATGTGTGTTTTAAAGTCATGTTTTTACGGTAATGCTTTGTAACCCTAGTTTGACGAAGGATACGGGTTAGGTGTGTTACAAGACCTATTTTTGGGGCCTTACACATTTCACATGCCTGGGGTTGGGACATGTGTAAGAAGGAAGTATTAGTAGTTTATTTGCATCACTGGTGGCTTCTCCACATTACTTGTAGCTTGTTTGCACTACTTGCAGTTTATATACATTACTAGTGGCCTGTCTACACTATTAGTAGTTTATCTACATTACTAGTGGCTTGACCACATTACTAGCAGCTTGTCTGCATTACTGGTGGCTTGTTCATAAATAGGAGTGTTTGGATATATGAGTCCTGGGGAACTCAATTTTGGAGTGTAGCGGTGATAGGTAGGATGCTTTTAAAGAAATTTGCATAACTATTTTATAAAACTCGCATTGGCATGATCATGTGCATAAATAAAATTGATTAATTTGTATGAAAAAGATGTGATCATTGTTACTTGATTTGTATACTGAATTTTGACATATTACTTGAGTTAAGACTCATACTAAGCTTTATAGCTCACTCCCTTTAGTTTTCTTATTTTGCACGTAACCCCGAGGTTAGGATTCGTTGATAGCATTTGGAGGAGTTTCTCAGAATTCTTTTTAAATTAAAGTAATTAAAGTTTATCTTAATATGTTTGTTATTTTGGGACCGTAATAACTTTGAGTATGGATTGTCGCATGGGAATTTACTGTGGGGATTTTCCATTCTGCTTTGCATGAATTGCTTGCATGACATTAAGTTTTAAAAATAGCATAAATTTGTATTTGATTAAGATTATGCATGGAACTTGGTTTTTATTAAACTTGACAAAAACACTCTGTTTCGTTTCGACAATGAAAATATGCCAATATAACATTTTTTTCGTTGCGAAACAGAAAAATGAGTTCTTAATAAAATTAGAATTAGTTTCAAAATTTATAATGTTTACAAATGAGATTTCTAAAAACATTCAATTTTATGAATTTAACATGTTTTTCTTAATAGTGACAAATAGTCAAGTTGTTTAGTTTTGATTACATAAACGAATGATTTTGAAATATGATTGAAATTATGAAATATTTGAATTGCGGTCCAACTTTTACAAATACATAAAATATTGAATTAATTTATTTATAAAATTCTCGATTTCACTAGTTTTAAATGATTTACACGAATGGTTCAAAAAGTATGTTCGAAAAATACGAAAGACTTTCTTGGCCATTGATAACTATTGAAAAAATTTATATTTAAAGCCTTTACATGGAATTAATTATTTGAAATTAAGTCAATACTTCTACATTTTTAGGATAATTTTAGAACATTATATAACAAAGTTTGGATTAAGCTACATTAGTCATTATCTGTTATTTTTGTCACTTAGGGAGGAAAGGTGTGGTTGTGTGTGAATACAGGTGTAGGATGAGCAGGAAGATGAAAAGGGAAAATAAGGGAAGTGAAACATTGCAATGAAAATTGGCAAGAATGATTACCAACAAAATTGCCTTGGCAATTCTTGGAAAATGACTCGGCACTCTATCCACGTCACTCTCAGCTAGCTGGACGTGTACTAGAAAAACCAACCTGAAAAAGGGAGTGAAAAATGTGTACTGAGGTGGAACGGATCTACCTAATAAAAGAAGGTGAGAGAAGAAGAAAAGGAAGGAGAATTTGTGTGAGAAAGAGACTAGTGACATCAATCCTCTCTCTACACAAAGAAAACACTCCATTGGAGAATTCCAAAGAAAGAAGGCTAGCAACTACAGAGAGCAGAATAGAGACGCGAAGAAGGGAAAGAGACATCTCTCCTAGATTCACAAACAATTGGAAGATAGAAGAGAAGCTGGAGTGTGGCAAGAAATCCTATAGTTCTGCCTTTAGTTTTCCTGATTTCTGTGATTCAACTTCTTTAAAATGTTGATGAATGATTTAAATTCAGTGTTTACTTTTCCACTAATGAACTAAATCTTTTTTGGGTTGGAGTTATTTGGGTGGATGTTTATGAATTTAATGTTTATGGTTTGAATTTACCTATATCACTATTTCATTCAATTTATGCATATTTTTAATACATGCATGCAAGCTATAGACATAGTTGATTGTATGTTGTGTTCATAGATGTATTTTTATTTCTAAAATGGTTAAATATAATGGTTCTAAGATCGTATGATGCAAGCAAATATTCGATAGAATTCTCGTAGTACTCTAGACATAGATGTTGCGAATTGTGTAGAGAAGATTGTTTATTATAGTTATTAATCAAGAGTTCTGTAGACATACAATAACTCAGATTTCTAGCTTAAATCTAGCTATAGAAAGAGGCAGGTTATAGTAGTAATTCTCTGAGCAGTTGATTAGAAAATGTTTTGCCATGACATTTTTTTGATATGAACATTTCAACTAAATAATTCTAGCCCTGTTCATTCAACAACAAAAATTTCCTTTGCTTTTCTCTATAATTCGCCGCTACATTTTATTTTCCATATAGATTTTTTGTTTTTAGCATTAAATTACATTAATTCATTATATCAATTTCTTCTTCAATTTAAAAGTCTTTCCTGTTATTTAGCATAGCAAATAGGATTATAATAACATAATGAATTTCTTACCAATTTCTAATCCATGTAGAGACGATACTTACTTATCACTTTATTACTTGAATGACGTGTACACTTGCACAATTGGATTAGTTATTTAGATGCAACAAGATTTTGGGACCATTGTCAGGGACCGACAACATTGGTGAAAATTTTGATTTGTTATTATTTTTTGTTATTAGTATTTTATTTGATTTCCTAGGTTCTGTAATAGTCCATGAGAAGAAATATTCAAGACGATACAAAATATTATTTTGGATCCTGAGATTGAAAGGACATTAAGGCAAAGAATGAAAGCATTAAGAGAAATGGAGAGGACTATAAATGATCCAATCAGAGATAATCAAGTACTCCAAAATGAAAGGTATGTTGACATTTCTCGAATCTTAGAGGACAGAGGTAGACCCATTAGAGAACATGTAGTGCCTTCTTTGGGTGATCTAAGTGCAGGAATTGTTAGGCCACATATTCAAGCTCAACGCTTTGAACTAAAACCAGTAATGTTTCAGATGGTACATATGGTAAGGAAGTTTAGTGGTTTAGGAACTGAAAATCCCAGATTGTACTTGAGACTTTTCCTTAAAGTCTGGGATTCATTCAAGCAATAGGGTGTTCCTGAAGACTCCCTCAGATTAAAATTATTCCCTTATTCACTGCGAGATTGTGTCAAATAATGGTTTAATACATTACCATCAAGTACGGTGGCATATTGAAATGAACTGTGTTAGAGATTTTTGCTTCGGTACAATCCTCCCAACATGAATGCCAAGTTAAGGAATGATATTGCATTGTTTAGACAATCTGAAGATGAGACATTATACGAAGTATGGGAGCAGTTCAAGGAATTAATTAAAAAATGCCCGATGCATGGTTTTCAGCATTGGACACAAATGGAGATGTTCTACAATGGATTAAATGCTCGTACACGAATGGTGGTGGATGCGTCTGCTAATGGGACTTTGCTGGACAAATCCTACAATGAAGCATACGAAATTCTGGAAAGGATAGCAAATAATGATTATTAGTACCCCATCATAAGAGTTGGTACTGGTAGAAGATTTACTAGAGGGATGGAACTTGATGAAATTACATCGTTAATAGCTCAGGAATCATCTTTAACAAATGTGATTAAAAATCTGAAAAGATCCTCTCTACTGCAAGAGATGAAGATTGGAGAACTAGCATGTGTATACTGTGGAGAAGATCATGTTTTCAATGAATGCCCATCCAATCTAGCCTTTATGTATTACATGCGAAATTTTAATTGTAGCAACAACAACCCCTACTCCAACACCTACAATCCAGGGTGGAAGCAACATCCAAATTTTAGTTGGAGTAATCAAGGAGATGCCAGCACTGTTAGTAGAAGGAATGTGGCTGGTGTGCCACCTGGACACAGTCAACCGATGCCACAAAAAAAATGTGCAACAAAGTTCATCCTCTTCAACATCAGCTATGGAAGTTTTATTAAAAGAGTATATGGCTAAGTATGATGCAATTATTTAGAGTCAACTAGCTTCCTTAAGAGCTCTGGAGAATCAAGTGGGACAAATTGCCACTACAATAAGCTCCAGAAAACAAGGAGCATTGCCTAGTGACATAGAAAGTTCTAGATCTCATGGAAAAGAACAATGTAAAGCTATAACACTTTGGAATGGCACTCAGCTGCCAGGATCACTTTGGAATGGCACTCAGCTGCCAGGATTTGTGTATGATGCTTTGCCTAAGGGAAGTTCCGATGTTCCTAGAAGCCCAACTTTCGAACCAAAAGTGAAACAAACTAGAAATGATGGGAGTAGACAAAATCATACAGAAGCAAATTCATATTGTCGAGCAAATACAAATGCCATGGAAAGGCAACCCCAACAAATGGAAGGAAGGCCACCGCCACCTTTTCCACAGCGTTTCCAAAAGTCGAAAGAAGATGCTCAATTCAAGAAATTTCCAGAGGTCTTGAAGCAATTACACATTAATATACCTTTGGTGGAAGCATTAGAACAAATGCCTAACTATGTGAAATTCATGAAAGATATCCTATCCAAGCAAAGAAGGTTAGGGGAATTTGAAACTATTGCACTTACTAAAGGGTGCACAGTAATGCTAAAAAGCAAACTGCCACCAAATTTAAAATATCCAAGGAGTTTTACTATACCCTGTTCGATTGGAAACTATTATGTAGGCAATGCTTTATGTGATTTAGGTGTCAGTATCAATCTAATGCCTATGTCTATTTTCAGGAAACTTGGGATAGGAAAGGCAAGACCTACTACAGTCACACTGCAACTAGCTGATAGATCATACATCCACCTAGAAGGTAAAATTGAAGATGTACTAGTAAGAATTGACAAGTTCATCTTTCTAGAAGATTTTACTATTTTGGATTGTGATGCAGATAAAGAGGTACCTATAATACTTGGACGAACTTTCTTAGCAGTTGGTAAAACATTGATTGATGTACAAAAAGGTGAGTTCACCATGAGGATTAATGATCAGCAGTTGACATTTAATGTGTTTGATGCTTTAAAGTGTGCAGACCCAGATGAAAAATGCCATGCTATAGAATTTGTTGACATTGTAATTTAGGAAGAATTTGTAGAACATACGCAAAACAATTTTTAATACAGACTCTGTCTAATTAAATGAAGCAGATATGACTGAAGAATCTGATGAACTAATGGAAAATCAACAATTTGGAAACGGATGCAAAAGGAGCTTTGAATTATTAGATTTATCAAGTCACTCTTTTAACCCTCCTCGTGCATCAATTGAGGATCCACCAGTTATGAATTTTAAACCATTACTAGTGCATTTAAAGTATGCTTATTTGAGAAAAAGTGATACTTTGAGCTTACAACAGACCAAGTGATGCAATTACTGGAGGTTTTAGAGAAATTCCGAAAAGCTTTAAGATGGTCAATTGTGGATATCAAAGGAATTAGCCCAAAAATCTTCATGCAGAAAATAATACTTGAAGATTGCCATGGCAAATCTACTAAGCAGCAGAGGAGACTGAATCCTATCATGAAGGAAGTAATTAAAAAGGAGATTATTAAATGGTTGGATGCTGGAATTATATATCCAATTTCTGATAGCTCTTGCGTGAGCCCTATTCAGTGTGTACCCAAGAAAGGAGGAGTCACAGTAGTCAGCAATGATAACAACAAACTCATTCCTACACGTACTGTCACTGGTTGGAGAGTTTATATGGATTAACAAAAGCTCAACAAAGGAACGAAGAAGGACCATTTCCCTTTGCCTTTTATTGATCAGATGCTGGAGAGATCAGTAGGGAAAGCCTTTTACTATTTTTTAGATGGCTACTCAAGGTACAACCAAATTTCCTTATCTCCTACTAATTAAGAGAAAACTACATTCACATGTGCTTATGGAACATTTTCTTTCAGAAGAATATCATTTGGGTTATGTAATGCCATGACAGCATTCTAGTGTTGTATGATGGCAATATTCTTCGGCATTGTGGAGAAATTCCTTAAAGTATTCATGGATGATTTCTCAGTGTTTGGTGACACTTTTGAAGATTGTTTAAAAAATTTGGAGTCAGTACTTTGCTGATGTCAAGAAACAAATTTGGTACTGAATTGAGAAAAATGCCACTTCATGGTTTGTGAAGGAATTGTTTTGGGCCACAAAATTTCACAGTAAGGAATTGCCATCAAAATTTCCTATGTTACCCACCACACTTTAGTTGACACATTGTCCTCAATGTGTAGTGCCTAAAAAGATAAGGAAAGAAGTTACCCGATTGATCGTGGTTGCTCCAGCTCTTATTGGTGGGTCCTTTTTCCTTTACTCGTATAAAGTTTGAATTGTTTGCGTCTACTTCATGTTGGATTCCGAAATAGAAAACTTAAATGCAAAATGCAGTAGAACTAAAAAAAAAATCTACTTATTAATCCTACTCCTACATAGTCTAAATTAGAATCATTAATGCAAGTCTTTCTAAAAAAAATGCTCAATCATCCTCCTCCTCATCCCAATATGCCGATCACCTCATTTCCATCAGACCTTGAGTCAAATACTTTATGACATCCTCCATACCAATATTTTGCAATCTATCCAAATCTATTTCATTAGTAAAATCTTTTTCATAAAATAGGATTTCATGAAATTCAAAAATATCACTAGGATATAAGGATACTTAATTCCCTCAGACTATGACAATAGTCACATATACCTCTGTCCTATCCCATACTATCTGGTGTTTAAGGGAGGCATAGAATTCGTGGCCTATATTGGGACCACCACATTATTTTTAGGACTGACACGTAATCGCTTCCAATGATGGTATCTAATCAACATCCAATTTTTTTGCAAAGAGCCATAAAGGGTTCGATGTAACACCCTTAAACTGTCTCTGTTATAGAATAGGGTTAAGGAGCATTACTCGATAAACGTAACATAAAAAACTACATTTCCAAACATTAATATAAACATAGATAATCCATTCATTTACATGCATATAGTCCCTTAATTGAGCCTTCGATGCCTTAAAAACACTTTAGAAACAATTCGGGATTAAATTGAAAACATTTGAAATATTTAAGAAAATATTGGAAAATTTAAACTGCACGGGTCACACGACCATGTGGCAAGGCCATGTGACTCACACGACTGAGACACACGCGTGTGTCTCAGGTCATGTAACAATCGAAATAGGGGCACACGACCGTGTCCCAGCCCGTGTAACTTTCCAAGTTGGGTCACACGACCAGGCCATACGCCCGTGTGCCAGGCCATGTTCTAGGTCATGTAACTGCTTGAATTGCAAACCTTAAAACCTACAAGGGACACACAGTCGTGTCGCTTGGCCGTGTGTCACACACAGATGAGTCACACACCCATGTCTTAGGCTATGTGGACATGTAATTGGCCAAATTCAAGTCATTTCCATCACCATCCCAAACATGTACCTACAAGCATTTTGTGCATAACTTCAAAGCTTCATAACCTTACAAAAACATGCATGAAATGACCAAATCAAAAGACCAAATCCATACAACCAATATGCCATATAAGGCACCTCAAAAGCAAACATACAACATACCTAAACATATGCATATTTGACAATATTTCATTCATACACATCTAGTTCATACCTTTCCAAAGCATATAGCCTATCTTCACCATTGTCAAACTATTCCCTCACATACCATATTGGCCATTAAAACATGCATCAAACTCAGCCATAGTAACACATACCAACAAGGCATCAAAAGTACCAAAACTACATCAATCTAAAATAACATATACATGCCAAACTTATCAACTAACATTAAAACATAAGTCCACGTATAGATGCCATTATAACCTTGGCCAAAACATCAAAACTACAGATATAATCGCTTGATAGTGTGATAGATCTCCAACGAGCGTCCAAACTGATCGAGCTTCTGATTATCTATAAAACATAGTAAAGAAAACTCCGTCAGCATATAATGCTTAGTGAGTTCGTAAAACACGAACATAACTTACCATTTCGAGCATAACATTAAAATTAAGTATGATATAATCCAACCAGAATCTTGGCACATAAGCACCATCAACAACACATGATAGTGCATTAACACATAATTCACTTTAATAATCATAAGGTAAACTAGGTGTACATGAATATACAACTTTTGAATTCATCCTTTTCATGAACATAGATATACTTTCTTTGAGCATTTCCATTTCAAACATTTTCATAGATTCATGACATAGTTCATTTTAACACTTATTGTTCCTTTGCTTTCCATTCTCGCCTGACCATTTCGAATAACATCGGATACGTGGGGAAGCTCACGCGAAGTGTGCTAAACATAAAACCTTTCCTTTTCCTTTACATTGTTGCCCACTTGAATTATTAAACGGGTGTGCTCACACGAACTGTGGGTCAGAATGTAAGCTCCACGATGCTGTTCACACGAGTTGTGGAGTATCTGCAACAAATGCAGGACCTCAGCCATCGGTGGGACATTCAAGACTAGCACCTAAAATATGAAAACTCTAATGACATGTCATTTGTGTCTTACGAATTCTTAAGGTTCAAACAGGGCTCGATAATCATTGTGACATCGTTGGATAAACATCATTTAGATACATTCAAAATAATACATGAACATATAGATCAATATAACATTAAAATGTTATTTAATCATATGAACTTACCTTGACAAACAAAGCATAAAAATGTAGTCGATCAATTTGAGGCTTTCAGTTTTCCTCGAACTAAATTTGTTCGAGGTGTATCTTAATATGCAAGCTAGCAAAGTGACCGAAGCTTCAAACCCTAGCTATAGCTTTTTCATTCATCAATTTTTCGTGGAAAGAAACCAATTATGAAGATGATACATTGTTTCTACATATTTTTCTTAAACAATTTATTGAATTACATTTTTCACCTTACAATTAACCATAAAATCACTTAATTTGTGTCTATTTTTGTCCACAAACAATATAAATGGTCTAATTACCATTAAGTCCACTCACAACTAATTTCATAGCTAATTGATACCTTTAACTAATAGAACATTACTTTTCCACCTTTTTACTATTTAGTCCTTTTCACTTAATTAAGCATGCAAACGTCAAAATTTCTTAACGAAATTTTAATATGACCTTACTAACATCCCATAGACATAAGAATAATAATAAAATAATAATTTACTCATCATATTTGTGGTCTCAAAACTATTATTTTGATTTCACTAAAAATAGGCTATTACATTTGAGCCCTTGATCTTGAGTCAACAGTCCTCCCTGTGACTTAAGAAATTAATTTTCTACATTCAAATGATGAAATCGTACAAGGGTCGAAAACACATGGGGTTTTTTAGATAGAAATTCTTTTGTTATTTTGTTGCAGAATTGTCTGTCTAGCTTTCAATTCATGAAAAATTAAACCCATATCAATTAGTCTTAAGCGCATGTTCAAAGTTGGCAAAGCAAATAGATATTTTCTACTCAATGCATCAGTAACAACATTAGCCTTTCCGGGATGGTAATCAATAATCAAGTCGTGTTCTTTCAATAACTCGAGCCATCTATGCTGTCTCAAATTCAAATCTTTTTGCGACATCAAATACTTCATGCTTTTATGATCTGTAATGGTATGACATTTTCCCCTATATAAAGGGTGTCACCAAATCTTTAAAGCAAAAACAATAGGTACAAGTTCTAAATCTTGAGTCAGATAATTCTTCTCGTGCGGTTTTAACTGTCTAGAAGCATATGCTATTACTTTGCCCTCTTACATTAAAACACAGCCCAAACCATTCAACGAAGCCTCACTATAAATCACAAATTCTTTACCGGACTCTGGCTAAACTAACATTGGTGCCTCAGTTAACAAAGCTTTCATCTGATTAAAACTTTGCTGACATTTCTCGAACCGTTCAAACTTAACATCTCTTTCCAGCAATGTCATCAACGGTGTAGTAATCATTGAGAATCCCTTAAAGAATCTTCTGTAATATATGGCTAAACCCAGAAAACTTTTGACCTTAGATACATTTTTTGGAGGTTTCCAATCTATCACAACTGAAATTTTGCTCAAATCAACTCTAATTCCATCGATCGATGCAACATGTCCCAAAAATCTGACTTCTCAAAACCAGAACTCACATTTGTTGAACTTAGCGAACAATTATTTTTCGCGTAAGGTTTGCAAAACAATTCTCAGATGCTGGGCATGCTCTATCTCATCTCGTGAATAGATCAAAATATCATCAATAAAGACAACAGAAAATCTGTCTCATTACAGTCTGAATATTCTGTTCATCAAGTCCATAAATATAGTAGGTGCATTAGTCAAACCAAACGGCATCACAAGAAATCATAATGTCCGTACCCGGTTCTGAATGTGGTTTTCAACACATCTGAGTCTTTAACTCGTAACTGATAATAACCAGAATGAAGATCAATCTTTGAGAAAATCGTCACACCTTTTAATTTGTTGAACAGATCATCTGTACATAGCAATGGATATTTCTTCTTGATCGTGACTTTGTTAAGTTGTCGATAGTCTATACATAGTCGCATGGATCCGTCCTTTTTCTTAACAAATAACACAAGAGCACCCCAAGGAGAAAAGCTGGATCAAGAAAAACTCCTATTTATCAACTTTGCAATTGTGGTTTCAACTATTTCAACTCAGTAGGTGCCATTCTGTACAGAGCTATCGATATCGAAGATATTCCCAGCATTAACTCAATAGCAAACTCAACCTCTCTGATTAGTGGTAACTCATGTAATTCCTCTGGGAACACATCTATGTACTCACAAAGCACTGGAACCGAATCTAGCTTCAATTCTGAAACTCTAGAATCAGATATAAAAATGAGATACGCTTGACATCCTTTTCTAACATATTTTTGTACCGGCATAGTTGATATAACATTAGATACACTGTCCAATCTATCTGACTCAATTCAAAGCTTTTCACCTGTAACAGCTTATTTTTTAGTGGTGTCAAAAATAGTAGTTTTAGGGCCACAAATCCGACGAGTAAGTTCTTAAATATTATTATTTAATATTTGTGATTCAAAAATGGTTTTAAAGGTTTTTAATATGGTAATTTTTGTTATATGAATGATTAATTAGGTTTAAGTGGTAAGACCCTAAAGTTAAGTGGTTTTAGAAAATCAGGTATCGAGACCTTGTTTCTATAAACCGAGCCATAAAATTTTTATAAATATTTACGGAGTGTTATTAAGGTTGTATTAAAGTGTCATTAAGAAATTTTAATGTTTAGATAGTTAATTACTTAAAAAGGACTAAATCATAAAAAGTGTAAAATTTGATCAGTATTTGAATTGAGTGATTAAATGGCTTAATGAATAGAGGTAAAGGGACTTAAATGGTAATTAAACCATCTAAGGATTTAGTGGATGGTTTTGGGCAACTAAAAGCATGAAATTTGGTTAATTTTTAAATAGACAAAATGGTAATTTTATAATTCAAATAATTAAAAGAAATAAATGGCCAATATGTAAAAAGGACTAAATCGTAAAAAGTGTAAAATTTGATCAGTATTTGACTTGAGTGATTAAATGGCTTAATGAATTGAGGTAAAGGGACTTATATGGTAAGTAAACCATTTAAGGATTTAGTGGACGGTTTTGGGCAGCTGAAAGCATGAAATTTGGTTGATTTTTAAATGGACAAAATGGTAATTTTATAATTCAAATAATTAAAAGAAATAAATGGCCAATATGCTATCATCTTTTTGGTTTTCTAAGAACACAACTGAAAGCACCATGGATTTAGGAATGAAGCTTTCAGCCTTGGTGAAATTTCATGCATGGTATGTGATGTTGGCTGTGTTTCTAATAATTTTTATGTTTTTTAGATCGTTGCAACTAGGTCCAACTAGCCCGTACCTTCGTTTTTTCAATTGTTAAAGATTTTGAATGTTGCCATTGATAAATATTTTTTATTCTAGATGTTAAATGATGAATTTGAAATATTAGTTGTTATTTATAAATATTTTATTCAGTGATTTTGATGAATTTAACGATTAGGGATTAAATTGTTAAAATAGAAAAAATACAAGGACTAGATGTGAAATTGTTACAAATGTGAGCTGTATTGGATGCTAGTAACATATGTCTGGTACGAATTTTCAATAAAAATTGTTAATTTGCATGTTTTAGGCTCAATGACTAAATTGAATAAAAATGAAAAGTTGAGGGCAATTTTGTAGAAATGTCAACAAGAATTAAATTGCATAAAACAGAGTGATTTTGTTGTCTAAATTAATAAAAGGCTATTATTTTGTGAATGAAAGAACAGAACTCGATTTTACCCATTTGAGTTGTTTCTCCAAAAAGTTTCTCAAAACTTTTAAGTTTACAAAAATTTTAAGTTTTCAAATTTAAATTTTAATTTTCAAATTAAGTTTTCAAACTTAAGCTTTCAAATTACAAATATATCATTACCAATCCGGTCCTCAGATCCTCGAGAATGAATTTAATTAAATTATTAATTTAGATCAAGAATGAGTGGAAAATCGAAGAGATGGGAAAATTACCAAATAGCCCTTGTACTTTGTCATTTCTACAATTTAGCCAAGTAAGTTCATATGAACTATAATCACTTAAAAGTTGATTAAATTGAATGTTTCATGTGTTGTTATAATGTAAATGAATCAATATATATGTTATTATGAAATTTATCATGTAAAGAAACAATGGAAATCCAACGACGTACGACGACTATGTAACACCCCTAACTCGTATCCATTGTTGGAATAGGGTTACGGAGCATTATCAAAAAATTTTAATTGAAAACATTCATTTCAAAAAATTAGATAAAACATATCATAATTCATTAAAATATATGCATAACGTCCCTTTTTCGAGCCATCGAGGACTTAGAAACACTTTATAAAGGATTCGGGACTAAATTAGAAATAATCGAAAAGTTTAGTAAAAAGTCAAAAAATTTGAACTGCAGGGATCACACGGCTGAGACACACGCCCATGTCTCAGGCCGTGTGGACATTCGAAATAGGGACACACGGTTGTGTTCCAGTTTGCTCCAAATTATCAATATTTACACCCACAGACTCGGGTGCGGTGGCAGTCTTCTCAACAGAATCTTCTTCTTTTTTTCATTCTCATTTTCAACAACCTCTTCTTATTCAGTAACAACTTCTTCTTCTACAACAACTTCCTTTTCAATAACACTGTCCTCTTGATCAGCAAAAAGACCATCCTTAGAGAAGCTATTAATCTTCTGCAGGCATTCTTCAATGTCCCTGGATTCTTCTTCTTTTTCATTATTAGATACCTATACAATAGGTGGGGATGCCACTGATCTATCTCGATCTTCTAAGTCGTCATCTGATGAAGAGAGGTCATAATTACAAATGATTGGTGGAATCACAAAGGATTCCGGTGGTGGGGATGTGGCTCCAATAGAACTGTTCCATGCTTTGGTATAAGCATAAAATAAATTATGGGATTTCTCCATATCTTCTACTGTAGCTACAAGCTTGATATGCCTGTTGTTGATGGAATTTACCATTTTTGTGACATCCTTCAGTTTGCGCCATAATGATGTCTCTACATTCAGATTTGTTCTTTTTTTGTCAGCTTTGACTTTTCCCTTTCTTGTCTTGCTGGTCTCTGCCTCATTTAATATTTATGTGTCCTTGCCTCGAGTCATTCTTTCTACAGAGGCTTCATTGGTTGGGCCCTTATTTTCCAAGATTTCCTCACCAGCACGGGGCAGGATTCCTCTTTGTTGGCACAATAACATCACCAGTGATGGGAAAACCAAGATCCCAGTCTGCCTTGCGGCACAGTCAACTATTTCTTGGTGAAGTATTGTGCCTACATCAATTTTTCTGCCCTTGGTAATAGAATGTATCAGACACATTCTTCTAAGGTGACTGTGGTGCTGTGAGTGGAGGGCTTTAGTCCACAGTTGACAAAATGGAACTAAATTTTACCTTGTAACGTCAGGAAGTGACGGTGCATCGTATAGTTCTTTTGATGGGATCCCATCCACACTACTCTCTCGACATACAAGTCTCTCACCAACAGGTCTCGTTTTTCATCTGTGATGTCATCGATGAACTCTGAGTGTTCGTCAACATAGACCTTGGTGTTGCACAACTCATTGATGTTTGCAGCATCCCATGGTATTAAACCTTCTCGAATGAAAATAAACTCTAACTCATGATCGTAGAGGTTAGCAAAAAATTCATGTACCAGTGAAGGAGAGTAGTTGCTAGGATGGTTGCAAAAAGTTTCCCACTTTAACTTTGAGATGGTCTTGTAGACTTGTTTACCTAAGTCTTGTTGTGGTGAAAGAGAAATGCCTTGCTCGGGATAAAATTTTTGCTTCAATATGTTGTCGTGAAATCATTCCTTTTCCACTTTATTCAAAAAGATTACTGGCTCATTTCTCTGCACTGGCCTAGCGGATTTCGATTCACGGACTATGGTAGTAGAGGATGTATGTTCCCCAACAGATTTGGTGGCTTTCTTGATCGAGCCTCTTGTTTTGGTCATCTTTTGTTAACGAAGAACGATTTAAAGGTAAAAAGGTATGATTTTTAGAAAAAAGGAAACAAAAATGGTTGCTTGAATACGTTACAGTCGGTACAGTGGGGGAGAATTTATAGTGGGTGAAAGAGGAAGATAGAGAGGCATGTTGTTTTATGGAGAGATATAAGGCTGGCAAGAAGAGTTGTGTCCAATAAAAATTATGCCCTACTTAGAAGGATCAAATGGCTGAGTGAGTTTTGATCCAACGGTGGAATCTGAATGTCTCTGAATTCTGATGAGCTATAAATAGTAGTACAGACTTATGGAATACATTAATAGTAAGATTTCAATGCGTCGACAATGGTACCTAATTATTTTGCAAAAAGGAAGGAAAAAAATTGTAACAAAGCATAAAAAAAACAAAAATTACGGAGTAAGAATTAAAAATTAAAACTTTTTGACCAATTTAATGGTCTCTGCCTGCTTTTGATCATTGTTGGCAAAATAGTGTTTCAGCCTCTGTCCAGTTACTTTGAACTAGTGTCCATCATGTAAATCTCGAATTTGACTACACCATGAGAAAATACGTCGACAATATCAAAAGGTCTACACCAACATGAATGCAATTTACTTGGGTGCAATTTGAGTCGAGAATTGAATAATAAAACCTATTGACCCGCAATAAATTATCGCTGTAAAATAATCTTTTCATGCCATTTTTTGGTCATTTCCTTGTAAATTGCAGCGTTTTCAAAGGCATTTCTCCTAAACTCCTCTAGTTCAGTGATATCCAATAGTCTTTTCTTTCCATCCGCTTCATAGTCGATGTTCATTTGCTTAATTGCCCACACTGCTTTGTGTTCCAGTTTGACTGGTAAGTGACATGCTTTCCCAAAAACAAATTGATACGGCGACATCCCTAATGGATTTTTATATGCTATCTGCAATGCCCATAAAGCGTCATCTAATCAGAAAGACCAATCTGTCCTTAGAGATTTTACAACCGTCTTAAGAATGTTCTTAATTTGTCGATTCGAAACTTTAGCTTTTCCATTGGTTTATGGATGATAGGTAGTATCCATTCTATGATTAACTCCATATCTCTTCAATGCGGTTGTGATCAGCTGTTAAACATCACAACACTAATGTACAAGTGGACACTGTCGATGCAAGTATAATAGACAAATGTGAGTCTGTCGCATATCGATTCCACAGGGATGGGTGTCTTTTGTCTATTAATGTCGGTGCAATAATTGGATATAAACGGGATAAATTGTGAGGATAGTTATCGATGCAATAACTCTAAAATCAATAAAATAAAATATGATAATGATAAACTGGGATCCCCAACATGAATCTTCAGTAGAAAAATAAATGCTCACAAGGTATAAAAAGATAAATGATTGTCGAAGCAATAAAGTTCAATGTATACCTTACCTTGTGTCACTCCTCTATTTAATCTAAAACTTAAACGTGCATATTAACCTCACCTTTTGATAATGGTAATACGACACTATTAAGAATAAGTGGACTAAATTCCTCTAATCCTCACTCAACTTCCATTATTATGCTTGTTGGCTTAAACTGTCATTGCACCATCCACTATCAGTGACTGCAATAACACTTTTATGTTAAAAAACCTTCAAACCCCAAGATTAAACAATAAAAGCAAGATTGAATAAGATAACATTTCACCAAGAATTCATCATTACTTCAATAAATTCAGAAAAAAGATATTAATCACCAGCATTTAGAAAGAAATAAGAAAGAATCGAGTGGAGAATTCTATTCCTAGACAACTCAACTAAATCTCTCTATTCCTTCTTGTCACGCACTTACGTCTCCTCATCAGAAGCTAGTCTACATCTGGTATTCACGTTGTCTTACCCATGAGAGGCTTAAGCTACCATGGCCGTAAGCTTCAACGCAAGATGATGAAGACAAAGATTTGAAAGAAGCTAAAAAAAAACTCCATTTTGTTCTCACGTCCACCTTTTATGTCCTCCTCTACAGTACAGGTGTCTTTTCCCTAAAATTATTCTGTCCTTGTATGTACACGTTGGTTATACTAGATTGGATAGCTCACACACTTTTAGTTCTTATCCGAACTGCTGTCAAGTGTAGCAACAATTCTAGACGCAATCTAGAATGAACTCATACAGTAACATTAATGCAAGAAGATAGCAAAATTAAGGATAAAATAGGCTAGGATTCACTGAGTTATAAAATGTAATTTACTGAACTTAAAAGGCTAAAATGTATGCTAAGGATAACTAAATGGGAACATTTTAACCAATAAGTAAGGGGAAAAACCTATGTTCTTTCTAGTGCTATCAGGTCGCCACTTGGTTGCAATGAAACTGTGTACCTTGATCACTAATCAATGCCTTTGGTGTGCCAAACTGGGTGAGTATATGCATGTGAAAAAATTTTAGCATTGTGTTTACATCATCCTTTGGGACTACAACAACTTCAACTCACTTTGAGACGTAGTCAACAACTACTAAAATATAAAGATTTCCAAATGAACTCAAAAATGGTCCCATAAAATCCATACTTCAGACTTCGAATAATTCAACCTCCATAATTGGCTACTGCAACATTTCATTGCGTCGAGATATAGAACTGGTGCACTGACACCTATTGCATTGATTCACAAAATAGTGGGCATCCTTGAATAATGTCGGCTAGTAGAATCCTGATTGGAGAACTTTAGTAGCAGTTCCCATACAACCGAAATGACCTCCGTAAGGAGCATCATTAGAATGATTCAGAATTGAAAGCATCTCCTCTTCCGGAACACAACATTGAATACTCATTGCATACCTTGAATAAATATGGTTCGTTCCAATGATACTTCACTATGTCACGAAGAAATCTTTCTTTTTTATGGCTCATGATACCCAAAGGGAGTTTTCCATACACTAGATAATTAACAAAATCCGTATGCCAAGGAGTTGCATCTGCAGCAAATAACTGTTCATCTGGGAATGCAACGATAATTTGAAGTATGTTTTCGTTTTCACTTTCAACTTCCAATCGAGGCAGATGGTCTGCAACTTGATTTTCGGAACCTTTACGATCTTTTATCTCGATGTTAAATTCTTGCAATAGCAATATCTAACGTATCAATCTTGGTTTCGCATCCTTTTTCGCAAAGAGATATCTCAATGCTGAGTGATCAGTAAATATCGTAACCTTTGCCCCCACAAGATAGGAATGAAACTTGTCGAAAGTAAAGACTACAACAAGCAATTCTTTCTCTGCGCTGGTATAATTGAGTTAAGTCTCTATAAGAGTTTTACTAGCATAATAGATGACATGAAATATTTTTCCCTTTCGTTGTCCTAGAATAGCACCCACAGCAAAGTCACTTGGACCACACAAAACTTCAAAAGGTTGAGACTAATCTGGTGCAATGACAATGGGTGCATTCACTAGCTTCCTTTTTAACTGAATAAAGACATTCAAACATGCATCGTTAAAGAAGAATTTTTTATTCTGTTCAAGCAATGAGCATAAGGGCTTTGAAATTTTCGAAAAATCTCTAATAAACCTTCAGTAAAACCCTGCACGTCCCAGAAAATTGCGAATACCTTTCACATTTGTTAGTGGAGGTAATTTCTCAATGATTTCCACCTTAGCTATGTCTATTTGAATGCCTTGTTAGATTTTTCTATTTGAATTCCTTGACTAGAGATGCGGTGTCCTAACACAATTCCTTCAGTTTCCTTGAAATGACATTTTTCTCAATTCAGAACAAGATGTGTGTCCTCACATCACTTCAGTACATTATCAAATTGTTAGCGTAATGATCAAAATCATTCCCATAGACTGAGAAATCATCTATAAAAACCTCTAAAGAGTCTTTGACCACATGTAAGTTATTCCCATCGTACACCATTGAAATGTGGCTGGTGCGTAGCAAAGACCGAAAGGCATATGGCGAAAAGCGAAAGTACCAAAGGGGCAACTGAAGGTTGCTTTCTCTTGATCCTTTGGTGCAATAGCAATTTGATTGTACCAAGAATAGCTGTCTAAAAGGCTATAATAGGCTTTTCCAGCAAGCTAATCTAACATTTGGTCGATGAAAGGAAGTGGGAAATGATCCTTCCTTGTGGCCACGTTCAATTTGCGATAATCCATGCAAACTCGCCATCGCATGAGAATGCATGTAGATATTAATTTGTCCTTATCGTTACAAACCACAGCGATGCCACTCTTTTTAGGCACGCATTGCATTGGACTCACCCAATTGCTATAAGAAACTAGGTAAATAGTTCCAGCATCAAGCCATATTATGATTTCCTTCTTGACAACTTCCTTCATCTTCTCGTTTAATCTTCTTTGTTGTTCAATCGATTGCTTGCCTTCATCTTCCAACTTGATCTTGTGCATGTAAAAAGAAAAACTAATAACTTGAATATCGGTAATAATGCAAGCGATAGCTCATTTGTGTTCTTGAGAATATAGACCAATTTCTCTTATTGAGTTACATCCAGTGTTGTGGAGACAATAACTGGGAGAGTATTCTGATCACCTGGAAAGACATATTTAAGATGAGGAGGTACTGGTTTCGATTCCAGAGTAGGAGCTTCTTCAATAGATGGTTTGAAAATTGGGCCAAGCTGCCATCCGTGCTTGAGTTCAAGACTATTAGCTTCAACCATGCTATCACAATCGTCTAAGGATTCGACATCAGATGTCACTACAGACTCTTCAGAAAGTGTTGTGCTTTGGTCATTGAATTCTTCCTAAATTAGATAATCTAGCACATCAATAGTATCGCATTCTTCTTTTCCCTTGCATTGAGTAGATTCAAAAAAACTAAAGGTGATTTGCTCATCATTAAGTCACATGGTTAGCTTACCTTTATAAACATCAATCAGAGTTCGACCAGTGGCTAAAAATGGTTGTCCCAAGATTATGGGAACCTCCTTATCTGCCTCATAGTCAAGTATGATTAAATCAGCCGAAAAAATAAATTTATCCACACGAACTAAGATGTCTTTTACTTGCGCTTTAGGTTGAGCCAAGGATCGATCTATTAATTATAATGTCACTATAGTAGATGTCATGTGACCAATTCCTAACTTTCTGAAAGTAGATAGTGGCATTAGGTTAATGCTAGCTCCTAAGTCCAATAAAGCCTTACCCAAATAATGATTGCCAATTGAACATGGGATGGTAAAGCTCCCAGGATCTTTCAATTTAGGGGGTAACCTATTTGTCAAAATAGCACTACAGTCTTCTGTGAGTGTAATAGTTTCAATATCAGTGAGCTTCTTCTTCTTGGACAAGAGGTCTTCCATAAATTTCCCATAACTTGGAATTTGTACTAGAGCATCCACTAAAGAAATATTGATCAGCAGTTGCTTTAGTGTGTCCAGAAATTGCTGATATTGCTTATCATGCTCATTCTTCCTGAATCTTTGTAGGAAAGGTAAAGGTAGAGATACATCTGCTTGCGCCGACACCTTTGATTGCATCGACAGTTTCAAAGGTCAGACATTAGGCATATGAGTGACAATTTGTGGAACTTCTTTGTTTGATGCATCGAAAAATTCTTAAGCTTCAACCTTCTCAACCTTTTCACCAGTGATCACTCCATCTGTAACGTCAGGTGTTATAGTAGAGTCAATAAATGGTTCACCAGTTTGTTTAGCACTCCTAAGAGTGATAGCCTTACAATGTTCTTTCTCCCTTGGACTAGGATTTTCCATGTCACTAGGTAATGAGCCTGGTGGTCGAGTATTGAAATTTGAAGCAAGTTGTCTTAATTTTGCCTCCAATGCTCGAATGGAAGATGAGTTCCCTTGTATGATAACTTTCGTACGAGTAATATGCTCCCGCATTAACGCCTCAAGAGTTGCTAACGGGTCAGAAGTAGAAGCTTGAGTGTACAGTTGCTGTCGATGTCCTTGAACATTTTGATTTGGTATTGAAGAGTGTTTTGGCTGCATCAGATTTTGGTGTAGATGTGTCTAGCCTTGTTGTGGATGCATCTGAGTGTGCTGATTGTAGTTCTGTTATTGTAGCTCCCTTGTCTGAGATTATAATTACCCTTAGTAGATGTATTCCTATATCTAAATGTCGTAGCATTTGGTCTAACATTCTGAGTCCCCCAAAACGGTTGGTTGCGTTTAGAGCTATTGTAAGAATTACCATAAGAATTTTTTTTGAATGTTACTAATATAAATAGCATTCTCTGTATATTATGGACAATCTTCATAGCTATGGTTGTCACTACAAATCTCACAACAAAAGGTAGGAACATCAACTTGCTTAGCAACTTGTATAGGTGCCACACCACTAGTCCCTTGCATATTTTTAATCATGTTTGTGAGAGAAGAAACTTAAGTAGTTAGTGCAGTTATTGCATCCAATTCAATAACTCCTAGAGCAGTTTTTGCTTGCACAACTCTAGAGATAGGGTATTGATAATCATTTTGAGTAATTCTCTCAAGAATTCTCACGGCATCATTATAAATACAATCCAGTAGAGGTCCATTGGTTGATGCGTCAACAAGATTCCTTTTGTGTGAATGCAACCCATTATAAAAAATCTAAATTTCTGTTTCTGGTTGAATGTCATGCATGGGACAACGTCAAAGTAAAGATTTATAATGTTCTCAGTTGGTGTGAAGATTTTCATCATCTAGCTGATGATAAGCGGTAATATAATTTTGAAAATGAGCATTCACTATCGGCGGGTTAAATCATAAAACAAATCGTGTTACTAGTGCATTCCAATAAGTAATGATCAGGCAGGTAGTCCAAAAAACCAAGTACGGGCTCTTTCTTGTAAGGAATAAGGAAATAATTGCATCTTTAAGGCATCATCAGGAATGCCTTGTTGACTAAAGGAAATAATCTACTTTGGACTTCATCCTTTCCTATATAAAACATTTTCCAAATCCGTTGTGGTTTGTTTTTCCCCATATTTTCCCTTTTTATGTGTTTGCATGCATGAAGATTAACTTAAGTAGATTTAGAATCTTAGTCTAAGGTTTTGAACCAAGGCTCTGATACCACTGAATGTAACCTTCCAAACCCGGCCTAGACTTTATGGTCAAATTGGAAAGGCCACATCGGAAACCTTAGTGTTGAACCTACCCTAACGATAGTTAAAAATCTTCAAGTACTCCTTTTTATAAAACCGTGGTTTCTATTGCTAGCTTTGGAAAATGTCCATTTACTTGTCCAACCATGCATAGGTCAATTAGCAAATTAGGTAAGTTTTTCTAAAACCTTACTGACGACGTTGCCTTTGCAAAAAATCATTTTATTATCTTCTTAGAGGCAAAAATGTACCATTACTAATCAAATTATAAATTTAGCCATATATCATGCATAGTCCATTTCAACATATTTATAAAAACTGTGTATCTATACCAAATATGCGTGCCATGCATTCATGAAAAACCCCAAAATCTCAAACAGTCCCAAACCACAGTTTAAAGAAACTTTACAATCCAAAACTAAATAATAATAAAATAACAAAAATTTAAATTAAATTAAATTAATTTGAAGAAGTAAACTCCGAAGTCTGCCGTACATCTGCATGCCAATTCCAATCCTATGTTTGATCATTACCTGAGTAGTTGAGATAATGGGGTGAGCTCAACAAGCTTAGTTTGAGACTAAACAAGTATTAAGCATTCATACAGACAATTTCATAGAGGTACCAATAACACAATCAAACATTATCAATAATAATTTTCAAATGCACGTGATCTTGAAAAATGCACATGTCAGATCCTACCCATACCATCCGCTACACGCCATGAGTTTCCCATAACCCATCTGCCAAACTCCAACGTATGTGAGCAATGCTCGATGTGGTAAAACCACCAATAATCAATAATGTAGTGAAACTGCAAAATAAATGATGCGATATAATTGCCAAATGCAGTGCAATGACTACAAATATTTACGGACTTAATATGCCATCGGTACTCTATAGAACTCCTCCGTCAACCACCAAATCTTATCCCAATGCACATGCAATATGTCATACAAATTCATACTTAATCATATTTCAATACTTTTCACATTTATCTGACATATTCAATATGTCCTCAATAATCACATACTTTCAGAAAAAGGAAGCACTGTTCCAAGTTTCAAATAAGATTGTGTCTATCAATATTGTTCAATTCACATACTTTATGAATTTCATTGTGCACCAACAGCAACCTCACGTATATATATCATAGTAAATATTTCATGCATTTAAATCATGCAAAAACCTAACATCTCAACATTTCATACCATTCAATCAAACATTCTCATATCACATAATATAATTATGTATAACAATCTCAATTACATATTCATATAATCAAACAAGCAATTTTGCCAACACATCAGTCTTTTAAGGCTCGAAACATACTTCGTTCGGCCATTCGCAAAACTAATATTTTGGCTACCATGCCAAACCAATCAACAATCTAATTTATCAAATATAACATGACATTTATCATTATCAAACAAATTTTATAAGTTTAGGACCCATACCATATCTTTTGCTTTCTCACAGCACCATAGTAAATCTTCTAATTTTCCTTAATAAACCTTTACACGATCCTAAACCAAAAATCAGTATAAATTCAATCAATTTATCACTTAACCAACTCCCAATTCCCCACTTATGGGTTCAAACTAATTTTCAAATTAATAACTATTTTACGAATTCAACTAGTTCGATTCTTTACCTTGTATCGATGCGAACCGTACATATGATCGTTCTTCGGCTTTCCAGTTGATTCGAGGCATTTGGGTCAGCACCTAATTCCTTAATATACTGGAAAATTAGTAGCTAGTAATTATTAAATTCCTTCATTTAATCAATACATAACATTTACCTTACAACTATGTTGAAACAATAATTAATTTTACACTTAACTGCACTTATGCTTCTCGATTTGTGAGTTTTGAATGCCCAAACAGTCAAGAAAGTTTTACCTAATTGGCATTGGTTTAATATCTAATTAGGAGGATTCAAGAACTTAAATTAAATCTGGAATTAATTGGGCAAGATTTCAAGAAACAAAACAGCCCTCTATTCTACATATATGCGCACACACCACCACCCATGGTGGCCGAAATTGGGGCTGAATTTTAAAATTGTTTGAGACCTCATTAAAATCTAGAAAAATACCTTTAAAAAAATTTAAAATCTCCTAAATTCCATATCTAGAAATTTAGGTTTTTAATGGACAAGATTAATTAAGAATTGAAAAGAAAAGAGACCTTACACAAGCTAGTCGAGAGAAACGGCAATGGCACTTTCTAGACGATGTTTGCGATCGATCTTGGAGTTCAAAGCTTTAGATTCAGGGCTGATTTAATTGAGGAAAATTTTCACCAATATAGTAAAAGAGATGGTGCAAAATCTTAATGTAAAAATAAGAAGAAGATTGTAAAAGCGGAGGTGTAAGCAATGGCAACAATGGAGGAAAAAGGGACAAGAAAAAGAAATAAAGATGAAGAGAGGGAGAGGGGGTTAGGGACGACTAAGGTAGAAGAAAAGTGATTAGAAGGCTGATTATTTATACCTAGGTTTACTAGGATTGGATGCCAACACATAAAAAAAAAGAGAATTTGCAAAAAAAAATTAATATATTTTATAAGAGTTGAGACTTGAACTTGGGACCTCCAACTAACTTTCAAGCTTTCACCTTTAATGACTAACCATTGGGTCAATTCCTTATTTTTAATATATTTCTAAATTTTATGGAGTTAAATTTGGGATGTTACACCTAGCATAGTGGGATTTTATAAAACTTTTAATCGTTTTCAAATTTTCTTATTTTCATTTTCTTTTTATTTTCATTTCATTACTTTCCATTGCATTTACTTTCTTTAGCTTAAACAACAACATCAATTCAACTCATTATTCCCTTTTTCATCATTTTACACTTCATGTATGAACTTACTATTTCATTACCTTTCCACACCCGTTTCATATGCATAAGACAAGACATAACTATATCATCAACCATAGCCACAAGCTAGTGTATTTAAACATAGCTCTTTTAGAATTAACCACATGATAAACCATTTCATAAGAAATTACATAATTTAAATCTTACCACTCTTTCATGAACACAATCATATTTCTATTTGGGCACTTACCATTTTAATGCATAACTTATAAGTAAACATAATACAATCCAACCAATAGCTTGGGACATGCCTAAGCATCAAACAACAACACATGTTAGCATACTTGAACATATTTCACATGAATTCAACATGGATAACCATTATACATGAATATGATTCAATTTGGATAAAACATCCTCCATATCATAACATGTTTTCCATATATCTCATCATTTCAATGAATTTCATGTATACCTGTATTTGCTCATATTTAAAATTTACCGTTTCATTTCCAATTCATGCCCATTGAACTGAATAGAATATCGTTGGATACCTAGGATAGCTCACACAAAGTGTGTTAACTCATATAACTGTAATTTGTTAATTCATGTACATATATACTCACATGAGCTATGAAAATAGGCCTGCACACACAAGCCGTGGGGCAAAACATAGCTACACGATGCTGCTCACACGAGCTATGGAGTATCCGCAATACATGCCGGACCTCAGCCATCACTAAGACATTAAAGACCCACACCCGAATCATGTAAACCCTAATGACATGTCATTTGTATCCTACGAATTCTTAAGGTTCAACGGGGCTCGGTAGTCATCGTACGCCGTTGAATTTCTATCATTTCATGACATAATAAATTGCATAATAACATCTATATATTAATTCATTTACAATAGAATAAAACATTAAACAGTCAATTAAACTCATATTTAAATGTTTATAGTTCATACGAACTTACTTGGCTAAATTGCAGAAATGTCAAAGTATAGAGGCATTTTGGTAATTTTCTATTCTCCTCGATTTTTCTCCCGATCTTGATATAAATTTATAATTTCATTCAATCCATCAATTTAGACAGTAA
Organism: Gossypium turneri; assembly: GCA_008044935.1. Classification (NCBI taxonomy): domain Eukaryota; kingdom Viridiplantae; phylum Streptophyta; class Magnoliopsida; order Malvales; family Malvaceae; genus Gossypium; species Gossypium turneri. The sequence continues at coordinate 19,031,929 of CP032572.1, read as the reverse complement.
AAGATGTATTTTATGCAATTTATTCATTTATAACATTTTTACAAAATTACACCTAAAGGTTTACTTTTATTCAATTTAGTCCCTGAGCCTAAAACATGCAAATTAACCATTTTTACCCAAAATTGAGCCTAGAAAAATACTTATCACATTCAAAACAGTCCATTCATGCAAAAATTTCACATCAAATCCTTGTACTTTTACTATTTTAACAATTTAGTCCCTAATTAGAAAATTTATCAAAAATCACTTAATAAAATACTTTTAAATAAAAAATAATATTTCAAATTCATCATTTAACATTTAAAACCACAAGGTTCATCAATCGCAACATTCAAAATCTTTAACAATTTCAAATTTGAAGGTACGAGCTAGCTGGACCTAGTTGCAACAATCTCAAAAACATAAAAATTAAAAGAAATGGGGCTAAAACATACTTACATGCACCATCCAAAGCATGGTCAAAGCTTGAAGCTATAACCATGGTTTCCTTCTTCTTTTAATTCATGAAGAAGACATGAAAATGATGATATAATATTTTGGTTTTTATTTTATTTAATTTAATTATCAAATTACCATTTTGTCCATTTAATAATCATGAAATTTTCATGCTTTTAGTTGCCTAAAATCGTCCACTACATTAGTAAATGGTCTAATTACCATTTAAGTCCCTTTTTCCTTTATTCAATTAACCATTTAATCACTCAAATCAAATAGCGATCAAATTTTACATCTTTTACGATTTAATCCTTTTTAATTAATTAACTAATGCACCTACAATATTTATGGATTTGATGAATAGAATTTTCAAATTGTATTTATACAGTATTTATGGAGTCTGAGCATGCCGAACATTTGAAAATTGTATTACATACCCTGCGTGAGAAGCAATTGTTTGCCAAATTTAGTAAATGTGAATTTTGGCTTTGGAAAGTCAGTTTTTTGGGACATATAGTATCAGCTAAAGGCATCAGAGTGGATCTGAGTAATGTATCGAAAGTTAGAAGTTTTCTGGGATTAGCTGGTTATTATAGAAGATTCATCAAAGGGTTCTTGATGATAGTTACTCCGGTGACGTTATTGTTGCAGAAAGATGTGAAGTTTGAATGGACCGAGAAATGCCAGTAAAATTTTAACAAATTGAAAGCACCATTGACCAAGGCACTAGTTTTAGTTCAGCCTGAATCGGGTAAAGAATTTGTAATTTTTAGTGATGCATCTCTGAATGGTTTAGGTTGCATTTTGATGTAGGAAGGTAAAGTGGTAGCTTATGCTTCCAGACAGTTAAAACTGCATGAAAAGAATTATTCGACACATGATTTAGATTTGGTAGCAATTGTGTTTACATTGAAGATTTGGAAACACTATCTGTATGGAAAAAATGTCACATTTATACCGATCATAAGAGTTTGAAGTATTTAATGTCACAGAAATACTTCAATCTAAGATAGCGCAGATGGCTCAAGTTGCTGAAAGACTATGATTTGATTATTGATTATCATCCGGGTAAAGCAAATGTAATGGCTGATGCTCTGAGTAGAGAATCTTTGTTTGCTTTGCGAGCATTGAATATGCGGTTGTCATTGTCCATTGATGGTTTGATTTTAGCTGAGTTAAAAGCTAAACCATTATTCCTACAACAGATTTGTTAAGCTTAGAAATGCGATGATGCATTGATAGCTAAATGGAAATTATGTGAGATGACTATTGATTCAGATTTTTAGATAGGGTCTGATGATTGCTTACTTTGTAGAGGCGGAGTTTGTGTATCGAGGGATTCAGAGTTAATTCAGAAGATTTTATACGAAGCTCATTGTGGTAGATTGTCCATTCATCTTGGTAGCACTAAATTGTATAATGATTTAATACAGTGGTATTGGTGGCCAGGAATGACGCGTAAGATTTCAAATTTCATATTGAGATGTTTAATATGTCAGTAAGTAAAACCTGAACATCAAGTACTTTCTGTTTTATTGCAGCCAATGATTATACCGGAGTGGAAATGGGAGCAAGTTACTATTGATTTCATATCGGATTTACCCCTATCTCCAAGAAAAAAATGCTATTTGGATTGTTGTTGATCGTTTGATCAAGTCAGCACATTTTATTCTAGTACGTACAGATTACTCCATTGAGAGATTAGCTAAATTATACATCTCTAAGATTATTAGATTGCACGGAGTGCCAGTTTCTGTTATTTCAGATAGAGATCCACGATTTATATCGTGGTTTTAGAGTAAGTTGTAGGAAGCTCTAGGTTTACGGTTACATTTTAGTACCGCATTTCATCCCCAAACAGATGGTCAGTCTGAATGAGTAATTTAGATACTCGAAGGTATGCTTCGTTGTTGTGCATTAGAGTTTAAAGGTAACTGGGAGAAATATTTGTCGTTGGTTGAATTCACATACAATAACAGTTATCAGTCAAGTATAAATATGGCACCGTACAAAGCTTTGTATGGTCGTAAATGACGAACTCCTTTGTATTGCTTTGTATTGGACTGAGCATAGTGAGAAAAAGATACACGGGGTTGATTTGATTCGTGAAACTAAAGAAAAAGTAAAAGTAATTCGTGACAGTTTGAAAGTAGCTTTAGATTGACAAAAGTCGTATACAGATTTGAAATGTAAAGATATTGAATTTCAGATCGGTAACAGAGTATTTTTAAAAGTGTAGCCTTGGAAAAGAATTCTTCCTTTCGGTCACAAAAGGAAGCTTAGTCCGCGATTTATCGGGCCATATGAGATAATTGAAAAAATAGGGCCAGTGGTGTATCGGCTAGCTTTACCGTCAGAGTTAGAAAACATTTATAATGTGTTTCATGTATCCAAGCTTCGACGGTACCAATCGAACCCTTTGCATATAATTTTTTTTCTGACAGATGTTGAGATTTAGCCTGACATGTCGTATAACGAAGAACTGATCAGAATTTTGGCACGAGAGATTAAGGAGTTAAGAAACAAAAGCAACTTTAGTGAAGGTTCTTTGGGAATGTCATGGGATATAGGAGGCCACCTAGGAACTCGAGGAAGCTATGAGAAAACAATATCCTAATCTATTTTCTGGTAAGATTTTCAGGGAAGAAAATTTCTTAAGAGGGGAGAGTTGTAACAGCCCGTTTTCAGTGAAATCAAAACAATGGTTTCGGGACCACAAATTTGATGTCAAAAAATTTATTTTATTATTATTTTAAGGTCTGCAGCATGATAGTAGCATCGTATAATAAATTTTGTGAAGAAATTTTTATCGTTTGTATGCTTAATTTGATAAAAAGGACTAAATCGTGTAAGGTGCAAAACTTAGGTTCTACTAGAAAAAGGTGTCAATTTGTTATGAAATTAAAATATGAGTGGCCTTATAATTATTTTTAGTGGACAAAGATGGACATTAATTAAGCATTATAAAGGATTATAGTAAGGTTATTTTGGTCATTAATGAAATAAACTACAATTAAATTAAGAAAAAGAAAGACATCATCTTTCTCCTTCATTTTACCAACTGAAAATTAGCTTGGGAAGCCATTAAAGACCATCCAAGCATTCAGTCATTCTTAGTTCTCATGCATGTAATTATTTTTCATCCCATTTTTAATGATTTCTATGTTTTTGGAGTCGTAGCTTAATCTAGCTAGCCCAGGGACTAATTTGCAAAACTATTAAGATTCTAGCATTTTACCATGAATGTATGTTAGGTTTTTTTATGTTTGAAGGATGAAAATGAATATTTAATGATAGTTGAGCAACTTTTGTAAAGGAAATTTTGATGAAATTATTAGTTTAGGATTTTATTGAAAAATAGAAAAAAAAATCATGGTGAAAATGTGAAATAAATGAAATGTAGGGCTTGCTAAGGGCTTAGATGATATTCGGCTAGCATGGGTGTGGACTAAATTGCATGAATTTGCATTTTTATGAGAAAGGGACCAAATTGTGTTAAATTCAAAATTTTAGGGGCAAAGCGTAATTTTTCCAAAATATGATTGTTGGAATAAATTGAATAGAATAAAATTGAATAAGCTAAATTTGATTATATAGATCAAGAAAAGCAACGTACGGATTTAGATCGAGGAAAATAAAAAGTATTGGATTAATCGATCGTATTTCTTCGTTCGTGTTTGAGGTAAGTTCGTATATTTAATTAGCATTGAGTTATGTTTGATTTAAATGCTTTTATGCTATATTCTTGGTATAACAACTCTACGGAAGTATCCAACGAAGTTTTGATGATTTTCGGATCCCATTTGAACTAGAAGAATATAGAAGATACAAATGACATGTCATTCAGGGTTACCGTGTTTCGGGTGCTAGTCTTGTATGTCTTACCGGTGGCTGAGTTTCTGGCATGTATTATGGTTGCTTGACCGTTTGTGTGAGCAGCATCATGTAGCTACATCCTAACTAACAGTTTGTGTGAGCAAACCCATTTATGGCATGAGAAAGAGCATTAATACGAGATATGATATAGTAGTGGTTTCGACCACATGTTGGCACATAGTGTGCGAGATTCCCGCGTATCTGATATTATTCTAGTGGTTCAACGGGTATGAAAATTGGAAGATTCGACTAATGCTTCAATAAGTGATATTATGAAAGTATGGAAAGGTATGAGTTGATGATGTTTGATATATGCTTAGCCATATGCTTGAAAGTCTGAATGCTTATAAGTAGTGTATATACAAGCTATGATGTTATTGAGATGATTTTCTAAGCTATAAGATTATCTAACTTGAAAGGTTTTTGTTGCTTAGGCTAATGCAAAATCAAATTGGATTATCTCAAATTGTTTTTATGCTTATAAATTGAAATGGTAAGCTTTGTTTATGAATAATGAACTTACTAAGCATTACATGCTTACTTCGTGTTAATTTCTTTGTGTTTCTAGATAATCGGAAGCTCGTGCAGTTTGGAAGTTATCAGGAATTACATCACACTATACATTGGTTATATCGGTATATTTTGACAATTTTGAGTCATGATTATAATGACATGTATAGGTTTTTTGTTTAATAACTTCAGCCACTATGTGTGGCTTGTATATGTGTTTTTTTGGTTGATAAACTAGTTGGTATGGTATTAAGAATGTATGGTATTATTTGTGGTTGTTAATTTGATGTTTGTGTTAGTTAAGTTGATGGTAAGAAAATGTTGATGGAAATGGTATGGTAGCTTTGAATGTAGTTGGTTTTGGTCTAACTGGTAAGATGCATGATAGGTATGTGATAGCATTAGAAAGAATATAGGTTTTCCCCCTTACTTATTGGTTAAATTTTTCCCCTTTAGTTATCATTAGCATACATTTTAGCATTTTCAGTTTAGTAAATTGCATTTTATAACTCAGTGAATCCTAGCCTATTTTATCCTTAATTTGCTATCTTTTTGCATTAATGTAGCTGTTTAAGTTAATTCCAGATTGCGTCAAGAACTGTTGCCGCACCTAACAACTATCTGGATAAGAATTAAAATTACGTGAGCTGTCCAGTTTGGTATAACCAACCTTTACATACAAGAACAAAATCATTTTGGGGAAATGACACCTGTACAGTGGAGGAGGACATAAAAGGTGGATGTGAGAAGAAAAGGGGGCTTCTTAAGCTTTTTCCGAATCACCATCTTCATCTTCCTACCTCGAAGCTTACAGCCATGGTAGCTTAAGCCTCTCACAGGTGAGCCAACGTGAAAACCAGATGCAGACTAGCTTCTAACGAGGAGACCTAAGTGCAAAAGAAGATGGAGTAGAGAGATTTAGCCGAGTTGTCTAGGGATTGTATTCTCCACTCGATTCTTCTTATTTCTTTCTAACTGTTGGTGACTGTTCTCTGTTTTCTATTTGTATACAAGTACACATGAATTCTTGGTTAAATTTTATCTTATTCAATCTTGCTTTTATTGTTTAATCATAGGGTTTGAATGGTTTTTAACACGGAAGTGTTATTGCAGTCACTAACACTGGAAAGTGTAGTGCCAGTTTGAGCCAACAAACATTACAACAGATGTTGAGTGAGGATTAGAAGAATTTAATCCACTCATTTTTAATAGTGTCTTATTGCCATCATCGGAAGGTGAGGTTAATATGCATGTTTAAATCTCAAATTAAATCTAGGAGTACCGCTGGGTAAGATATACATTGAATTTTATTGCCTCAACAATCAGCTATCTTTTTATACCTTGTGAGCACTTAGCATTCTGCTAAAGATTCATGTTGAGGATCCCAGTTTATAATTATCATATTTTATTTTATTATTTTCAAGTTATTACATTGACAACTTTCCTCACAATTTATCTTGTTTATATCTGGTTATTGCATCGACATTAATAGACAAAAGATTACCATCCCTGTAGGATCGATATCCAATAGACTCACTTCTGTCTACTATACTTGCATCGACAGTGTATGCTTGCACATTATTGTTGTGACGTTAAACAACCGATTAAGTTTTTGGCACCGTTACCAGGGATGGCATTTGTTTGATTTTTTTTTTGTGTTTTTACACTTTTTTTCCTTATATAATATTTAGTATTCACTAACTGTTTCTTTTCCTTTGCTGCTCTTTATTTAACTTCACTTTAAGTGTTTTATGACCTGAAGAAATTCGAATTTTCTTACCGCCTTTGATTCTAAAATTGAAAGGACTGTTCGGAGTAGACATCGAAAACAAAGAATTATGGCTTTACCAAGAAATAATGCAGGCATACCCTCGATGCAATAACAAAATGTTAATAACCCATTGCTGCCATAAGATGCTCACATACAAAATAGGACTATATGGGATTTTGTAGTATCTATTTTGGATGATTTACAACCAGGAGTTGTTAGGCTAGTAACCCAATCTGGGAATTTTGAACTCAAGCTAGTAATGTTTCAAATGCAGAATTCTAATGGACAATATGCTGGATTGCCACACGAAGATGCACGAGAACATCTTAAACCCTTTTTATTGATCTGTGCTTCCTTTAGTCAACAAGGCTTTCCTGGTGATTCCTTGAAGATGCAATTATTTCCTTATTCCCTACAAGGAAGATCCCATACTTGGTTTTTTGGACTACTTGCTGGACCAATTACTTCTTGGGATGCCCTAGCAACACAATTTGTTTTCCGATTTAACCTGCCGACAATGAATGCTCATCTTCGAAATGATATTACATTTTATCATCAGTTGGATGATGAAAATCTTCACACCACATGGAAACATTATAAATCCTTACTTCGATATTGTCCCATGCACAACATTCAACCAGAAATACAAATTTAGATTTTTTATAATGGGCTGAATTCACATAGAAGGAATCATGTCGACACATCAGCCAATGGACCTCTGCTAGATTGTACTTATAATGATGTTGTGAGAATTCTTGAGAGAATTACTTAGAATGATTATTAATACACTATCTCCTGAGTTGCACAGGCAAAAACTACTACAGGATTTATTGAATTGGATGTAATAACCGTACTAAGTGCTCAAGTTTCTTCTCTCACAAACATGATTAAAAATATGCAAGGGACTAGTGGCATTGTACCTATACAAGTCGCTCACCAAGTTGATGTTCCAACTTTTTGTTGTGAGATTTGTAATGACAATCATAGCTATGAAGATTGTCCGCAACATGCAAAGAATGCCTCTTATATTAGTAAAATCTGTAACAATTCTTATGGTAATTCTTACAACCACTCTACACGCAACCAACAGTTTTGGGGAACTCAGAATGCTGGAGAAAATCCTGTGACATTTAGATATAGGAATACATCTACTCAGGGCAATTATAATCCCATACAAGGGAACTACAATCAACAACAACAGAAATACAATCAACACACTCAGATGCATCTACAATAAGGCCAGACACATCCACACCAAAATTCGATGCTGCCACAACACTTTTCAATCCCAATTCAACATGTTCAAGGACATCGACAACAACTGTACACTCAAACTTCTACTTCTGATCCATTAGCAATTCTTGAGGCGTTAATGTAAGAGCATATTACTCGCATGGAAGCTATCAGACAAGGGAATTCATCTTCAATTCAAGGATTGGAAGCACAATTAGGACAACTTGCTTGAAATCTTAATACTCGACCACCAGGTTCACATGAAATCTTAATCCTAATGCCACTATCTACTTTCAGAAAGTTGGGAATTGTTCACATGAAATCTATTGTAGTGACATTACAATTAGTCGATTAATCCTTGGCTCAACCTGAAGGGCAAACGAAAGACATCTTAGTTTATGTGGATAAATTCATTTTTTTGGCTGATTTCATCATACTCGACTACGAGGCAGATAAGGGGGTTCCCATAATCTTGGGGCGACAATTTTTAGTTAATCAGTCGAACTCTCATTGATGTTTATAAAGGTGGACTAACCATGTGACTTAATGATGAGCAAGTCACCTTCAGTATTTTTGAATCTGTTCAAAGCAAGGACAAAGAACAATGCCATACCAATAGACAAGCCGAAGTATCGAATCAAAGAATTGAGAACATTCTTGAGAAGGTTGTAAACCCTTCAAGGAAAGATTGGGCTTCCCGATTGGATGACGCTTTATGGACATTGCAGACAACATACAAAACTCCAATAGGGATATATCCGTATCAATTTGTTCTTGGGAAAGCATGTCACTTGCCAGTTGAACTGGAACACAAAGCAATGTAGGCAATTAAGCAAGTGAACATGGACTATGAAGCGGCTGGAAAGAAAAGACTGTTGGATATTACTGAACCAGAGTAGATTAGGAGAAATGCATATGAAAACGCTACAATTTACAAGGAAAAAACCAAACAATGGCATGACAAGAATATTTTACAGCGACAATTTATCTTGGGTCAACAAGTTTTGTTATTCAATTCTCGACTCAAATTGCACCCAGGTAAATTGCTTTCACTTCGGTCTGTACCTTTTGAAGTTGTCAATGTATTTTCTCATGGTGTAATCACAATTTGAGATTTATGTGATGGACACCAATTCAAAGTAAATGGATAGAGGCTGAAACACTATTTTGGCAACAATGATCAAAAGCAGGCAGAGACCATTAAATTGGTCGAAAAGTTTTAAGTTTTAATTAGTACTCCTTGATTTTAGTTTATTTTATTTATGTTTGTTAAAGTTTGTTTTTCTTCCTTTTTACATAATAATTAGGTACCATTGTCGACGCATTGGAATCTTACTATCAATGCATTCCATAAGTCTATACTACCATTTATAACTTATCAAAATCTAGAGAAATTCAGATTCCACCGTTGGATCAAAACTCACTGAGCCGTTTGATCCTTCTGAGCGGGCACAATTTTTATTAGACACAATTATTCTCGCCAGCCCTATATCTCTCTATAAAACAACACGCCTCTCCATTTTCCTCTTTCACCCACTATAAATTCTCTCCCACTATACCGACTATAACTCATTCAAGCAACCATTTTTATTTTTTTTCTCTTCTCAAAATCATATCTTTTCATCTTTAAACTGTTCTCCCTCAACAAAAGATAGCCAAAACAAGAGGCTCGGTCAAGAAATCCACCAAGTCTACTGGAGAACATGCGTCCTCTGCTACCACAGTTCGTGAATCAGAATCCCCCAGGCTAGTGCAGACAAAGGAGTCAGTAATCTTTTTGAATAAACTCATAAAGGAACCATTTCATGACAACTTATTGAAGTGAAACTTCCATCTCGAGCAGGGTATTTCCCTTTCGCCACAACAAGACTTGGGTAAACAAGTCTCCAAAACCATTTCGGAGTTAAAATGGGAAACCTTTTGCAGCCATCCTGGAAGCTACTCGCCTTCACTGGTACATGAGTTCTATGCTAATCTCTACGATTATGAGTTAGAGTTCATTTTCGTTTGAGAAGGTTTAATACCATGGGACACTGCAAAAATGAACGAGCTATACAATACCAAGGTCAATGTCGATGAACACTATGAGTTCATGGATGACATCATAGATGAAAAATGAGACCTGTTGGTTAGAGACCTATGTGTCGAGGGAGCAGTGTAGACGGCCTCCCATCAAAAGAACTATATGATGCACTGTTGCTTCTTGACACTGCAAGGCAAAATTTGGTTTCATTTTGTCAATTATAGGCTCAAACCGTCCACTCACAGCACCACAGTCACCCTACACAGAATGTGTCTGATACATTCTACTGTAAATGGCAGAAAAATTTATGTAGGCATAATAGTTCACTAAGAAATAGCTAACTGTGCCGCAAGGTAGACTAGGATCCTGGTTTTCCCATCACTGGTGATGTTATTGTCCCAGTAAAGAGGAATCGTGCCCCGTGTTGGTGAGGAAGTACTGGAAAATAAAGGCTCAATTAATGAACCCTCTGTAGAAAGAATGACTCGAGGCAAGGACATGCTGATGCTGAAGGAGGCGGAGACTAGCAAGATAAGAAAGGCAAAGCCAAAGTTGACAGAAAATGAACAAATTTGATTGTAGAGACATCATTATGGATTAAACTGAAGGATTTCAAAAGAATGGTAAATTCCATCAACAATAGACAGATTAGGCTTGCTACAATGGAAGATATAGAGAAATCCAAGAATTTGTTATATGCTTATACCAGAGCCTAGAACAGTTTTATTGTAGCCACATTAGGCCAACTGAGCCCATCCCCACTACCAGAATTCCCAATGTTTCCACTAATCTTTCACAACTATGACTTCTCTTCCTCGGATGACGACTTAGAAGATCAAGATAGATTAGTGGCATCCCCACCCATTGTGCAAGTCTCTGATACTAAGAAAGAAGAGGAATCCAGGGACATTGAAGATTGCTTGCGAATGATTGATAGCTTGTTTGAGGATGGTCTTTTTGATGATCAATATGACACTATTGTTGAGGAGGAAGTTATTGTTGCAGAAGAGGAAGTTGTTGCTGAAGAAGAAGAAGTTGCTAAAAATGAGAAAGAAAAAGAAGAAGGAGATTCTGTTGAGAAGACTGTCACCGCACTGAAGTCTGTGGGTGCAAATATTGATAATTTGGAGTGAACTGGAGTGAGACCGGTAGAAGTTACTGAGGTAACCAGTGAGGAGCAATGTAATTCATTGGCAATAGTGGTCTACACTGGACCACTCCAATAGGCCTCTACTACACAAACAACAACTGATGATGCAGGGGCAGAGTTGGGAACTGAGGAGCAATCTGAAAACTGTGCAAAGCCCAAAGAAAAGAAAAGGAAGCGCTCCAAGGATAAAAAATGAAAGAAGGATAAGACGAAAAGGAGGAGAAAGAAACATCATACAACTACATCGACGGCTGCAGATAACTGAGTTAGTTTATTTTAAGATTTAGTTGTAGTATTCATGCATTGCATGTAGCTGTAGGTTTTATACATTGTCATTGCATTTTATGTTTTTTTTAATTATCATTACATTTTCATGTTAGTGCACTGGGGACAATGCGAGCTTTAAGTTTGGGGGAATGCACATGGGGCTTGGAAATGACCCACATTTCAAATTTTTTTGGTAATGAAGCATGTAAGGTTTAAAACCCAAGGGAAAGAAAAAGAAGCGCTCCAAGGATGAAAAATGAAAGAAGGAGGACAAAGAAACATCATGCAGTCAGATCGACGGCTACGAATATCTGAGTTAGTTTATTTTAAGCTTTAGTTGTATTATTCATGCATTGCATGTAATTGTAAGTTTTATTTTGATAAGTATACACTGTCATTGCATTTTTTTCTTGTCATTACATTTTCATGTTAGTGCATTGGGGACAATGCAAACTTTATGTTTGGGGGAATGCACATGGGCCTTGGAAATGCACCCACATTTTTAATTTTTTTTTTTGAAAATGAAGCATGCAAGGTTTAATTATAGTCGATGAAAATTGTTCAAAAATTTTTATTACATTCGATGTTTAACTCTTGAATCATGTAAATTATTAATGAATGAGCTGGATAAATTTGACAGAAGGTTGTAGCTTCAATTCTTTGATGAATAGATTAGGTTGAATTAGTAATGGATGACTGCTATCATTCCTTAAATCTTGAATGAATCTAATTTTTACAACTGCTTATATATGTATATATATAGTTATAAATTAGAGACACTCCAAAGTGGGTGTAGTATGGAATGTTAAAAAGGGAACACTCCAATACAAGCGTTAGAAAAATTAATCTGGCCAAAGGCTATCCCTGCATGAGTGTGTGTCAGTGCAATTACGTACTCCCTGGGGGTTTGTTGCACCTCATCGTTACTTCTCAGGAACAGGGTACAGTAATGCAACGATATCCCTTATTCAAAAAATATATATAAAATAAATATGTATATATATAATATATAAATACTTGGTATTGTACAATAAATGTTGTATTGGTAGATAGAATTTAGGGCTTGAGGTATGATGCTAGCATTAATGAAGTTGCAACCTTATTCATTCATGCTTATGAATTGTCGATGCAATATTCTTGAGCTTCTTGCCTATATTGTTTAGGAGGACATAAAAGGTGGACGTGAGAAGAAAATGGGGCTTCTTGAGCTTTTTTCAGATCATCATCATCATCATCCTACCTCGAAGCTCGTAACCATGGCAACTTAAGCCTCTCACGGGTGAGCCAACATGAAAACAAGATGCAAGTAGCTTCTAATAGGGAGACCTAAGTGCGAGAGAAGAGGGAATAGAGAGATGCAGTCGAGTTGTCTAGGGATAGTATTCTCCACTCAATTCTTTCTTATTTCTTTCTAAATGCTGGTGATTATTCTCTATTTTCTGTTTGTATGCTAGTACACATGAATTCTTGGTTAAATGTTATCTTATTTAATCTTTCTTTTATTGTTTAATCTTGTGGTTTGAATGGTTTTTAACACGGAAGTGTTATTGCAGTCACTAACACTGGAAAGTGTAGTGCCAGTTTGAGCCAACAAACATTACAACGGATGTTGAGTGAGGATTAGAAGAATTTAATCCACTCATTTTTAATAGTGCCTTATTGCCATCATCGGAAGGTGAGGTTAATATGCATGTTTAAGTCTCAAATTAAATCGAGGAGTGACGTTGGGTAAGATATACATTGAATTTTATTGCCTTGACAATCACCTATCTTTTATACCTTATGAGCACTTAGTATTCTGCTGAAGATTCATGTTGGGGATCCCGGTTTATCATTATCATCTTTTATTATATTGTTTTCAAGTTATTCCATCGACAACTATCCTTACAACTTATCTTTTTTATATCTAGTTATTACACCGACATTAATAGACAAAAGACTACCATCCCTATAGGATCTATATCTAATAAACTCACATCTGTCTACTATACTTGCATCGACAATGTATGCTTGCACATTATTGTTATGACATTAAACAGCCGATCAATATGCAAATGGTTATCCAATTGTCATATTGGTGTATGAACAATATGACAATTGTGGCTTTATGGTTGTCCAATTGGTATGAGTTGAACATGAATGAATTGGATAGTTGTTTAGGTAAATTTGATTATGAAAGTTGAGGTGCCATTTTGGCATATTTTTTGAATGGATAGTTTCTATGTTGTGTAAGCTAGAATATGCATATGTAAAGTTTGTCTTAAATGCTTGATTATATGTTCAAATGTCTCGTGCATGAGGTGTGAGTTTGGGAGAGAAAAATAACTTGGAAATGACCTATTTTTCATCTACACGAGCAAAGACACGGGCGTGTATCTTAACCGTGTGTGACACACAGCCAGGTGACACAGCTGTGTGTCCACTGTAACTTTTAGAGGGTTGCAAGTCAAGTTGTTACACGGTCTGGCACACAGGCATGTGGTTTGGCCGTGTGGCCCAAGTCAGTGAGTTACACGGGTACGAACATGAGCTGGGACACGGCCATAGTCAATACATAATCTATAGATCTGTCCTTTTTCTTTACGAATAGAATAGGTGCACCCCAAGGTGAGAAACTGGTTGAGAAAAACCCCTTTTCGTCAACTCTTGCAACTGCACTTTCAACTCTTTCAACTCTCTAGGTGCAATTCTGTAAGGTTACTGAGCTATCGATAACGGAGATGTTCCCGGTACTAACTCAATTGCAAATTCAACCTCCCTAATCGGCTTTAACCTAGGTAATTCCTCTGGAAATACATCTAGATACTCACAGACCACTGGAACCTATTCTAGCTTCAACTCAGAAACTCTAAAATCAAATATGTAAGCAAGATATGCATCACAACCTTTTCTAACATATCTTTGAGCTGACATAGCTAAAATAACATTAGATATACCACCCAAACTATCTAATTCAATTTAAAGCTTTTCACCGTTCTAACACTTTATCATAATAAGCTTTCGTCTACAATTTACCACTACATTATGCAAAGTCAACAAATTCATTCCCAAAATCACATCAAACTCATCAAATGGTAATAGCATCAAATCGACCAGAAAGTTATAACCTCAAATCATCAACGGACAATTTTTGTAGACCGTATCAAATAGCACATACTAACCTGGGGTGTTTGATACTTTAACCATGAATTAAGTGTACTCAACAAGTAAAATCTTACTTGGCACTAGATTTGTGCATACATATGAATGTGTTGATCCTGGATCGATCAAAGCAGTAACATCAGTATCAAAGATAGAAAATGTACCAGTAATAACATCTGGTGCTGAAGCTTCCTCTCATGCACGGATCACATAAGCTCTAGCTGGTCCTCATGCCTCAGATCTCAAAGCTGAGTCTTTTGTTCCAACATGATATTACTTGCATTTCCAAGATTTCGAGGTGGTCTACCTCTTGCAGTAGTGTTGTTCGGTTGAATATTTAGAACCTTTTCTTTATCTGACATTTATGGGCAATCTTTGAGATAATGTTCAAATGAACCACACTTGAAACATGACCCATTCTTCAATCTGCATTCGTTGAAGTGTCGTCTATTACATTGCTTGTATTCAGGCCTATTGTCCCTTGCATTACCCACATTTTCTATAGAAGTAGCGTAAGGCTATGGACTCGTATGCCGTTTCCATATATCTCTACTGGAATATCCAACTGAAGCTGTGGAATGATTGTGATGTTCTTTCGATTACTTTGATGATAACTGATATGACATTCCAGTTGACCTCTTTCTCGAATCTCTAGCTTCATAATCAACTTTTCTCTTTTCTTTGCTAAGCTCCTCGGCTTTATGTGCTCGATAAACTAAAACAACAAATTCTTTCAATTCAAGTATCCCGACTAAAATCTTTATATATTCATTAAACCCTTTTTTGAACCATTTACATATGGCAAATTTATTTGGAATACATTCCCAGGCATACTTGCTCAGTCTAACAAATTCCTTCTCATACTCAAACACTGACATACAACCTTATTTAAGCTCAAAAAATTCTTAGCATTTTTTATCAAGAAATCTTTGACTTATATATTTCTTCCAAAATTCAGTTTGAAAGAATAGCCAATCTATACGCTCTCTCGACACCACCGAAACCAATGTGTTCTACCACTGATAAGTTGAATCTTTCAATAAAGATATGACACATTTTACGCACTCTGTCGATCTACAAGATAACTCATCAAAAATCCCAATAGTGTTCTCTAACCAGAACTCAGCTTTTGCTGGATCATCTTCAACTATAGCTTTAAATAATTCAACCCCATATTTACGAATTTTATCAACTGGGAGCTTATTAACTTGCAGTGGTTCCAAACCCTGAGGAACTATAGGGACCAATTGGGGAACAGGTAGGGGTAGAGATTGTTGAGCCACCGGGTTTGCTCGTACGAACTCAGTAAACCATTCATTCATCAAATGGAAAAAGACTTTCTTAGCCTCTCTTCCTTAGTCCTCAGATATGGGCCTAATGCCACTCGACGGTGCTCCGTGAATGGAGGATTGCGCGTTAGTTTCAACTTCATTGCAGTTTGCTCGGTTGGATGTCATTACTATATGAAAACATACTTCAAAACGAGTAAGGAGTTATCACACTATCACAGGTTATATAATGACATGTATTTCTAGACTCATATACACCACGTTCAGCCCGAGAATCGACTAAACCGTAACTTTGAAACAACTAAATGTAACACCCCTAACCCGTATCTGTCGTCAGAATAGGTTACAGACTATTATCGAAAATACATAACTTCAAACATTCAAATCCGAACAGTTCATAATTCATAGTAAATTCATTCAAACATATGCATAATGTCCCTTATTCAAGCCCTCGAGGCCTTAGAAACACCTTAGGAAAGATTCGAGGCTAAATTAGAAGCATTTTGAATTTCATGGAAAAAGATAGAATTTTTCATATTGCAGGGGTCACACGGTTGAGATACACGCTTGTGTCTCAGGCCGTGTAGACATTCGAAGTAGGGACACACGGCCATGTCCCAGCCTGTGTCCTTGCCCGTTTAACTCTTTGACTTAGGTCACATAGCCAAGCCACACACCCGTGTGTCAAGCTGTGTAACTCTCGAAATGGCCTCACACGCCCGTGTGCTAGGCCATGTAACTACCGAAACTCAGCCATCAGTAGGACATTCAGGACCAGCACCCGAAACATGGTAACATCACTGACATGTAATTTGTATCCTATATATTCCTAAGTTTCAAACGTGACTTGATAGTCGTGGAAACGTCGTTGGATTTCCTTCGTAACATGATATGATAAATAGCATAATAACATATAAATCAAATAACATTAAAATGTCTTTTAAATATACGAACTTACCACGATTTTAAAGATGTCGAAATAGAATCAACTAATCCGAGACTTTATCTTTCCCTCAATCTAGATCCATACGAGGCTTAACTTGATCTAAATAAGCAAATTCAATCTATTTCGAGCTTAAGGACTTAATTGTAAAGAAGTTAAAATATTAAGGGTAAAAGTGTAATTTTTAAAAGTATGAATTTTGGACTGAATTGAATAGTATAAGTATTAAATTGCTTGAATTTTCTTACTTAGATCAAGATAAACCTCGTACTGATCTAGATCGAGGAAAAGATAAAGTCTCAGATTAGTTGATCTCATTTCTACGTCTTTATAATTGAGGTAATTCGTATGATTAAATGACATTTTAATGTTATATCGATCTATATATTCATATGTTATTTATCATGAAATTAAATGTAGAAATCGAATGATGCTACGGCGATTGTCGAGCCCCGTTTGAATCTTGGGAATATATAGGATACAAATAACATGTCATTAGGGTTACCATGTTTTGGGTGCTGGTCCTGAAGGTCCTACCGATGACTGAGGTCCAACATTTTTTGCAGATACTCAATAGCTTGTGTGCGCAGACTCATTTCACGACTCGAGTGAGCAACGGTTTAAAGGAAAATGAAATGTTATATGTTTAGCACACTTTGTGTAAGCTTTCCCGCGTATCTAATGTTCTTTTAAATGGTTCAACGGGCATGAAAAGGAAAGGAACGGTAAGTATTCAAATGGCATATGTCATGATTCTATGAAAAGGATTAAAAAGAAATGTTAATGAAAGTATATCTATGTTCATGAAAATGATGATTTCATGTGATTTAGTTCATGTATAATGACTTACCTTATGTTAAATAAAGTGAATTGTGAAATGATGCACTAACATGTGTTGAGGATAATGCCTAGGCTTGTCCCAAGCTTCTAGTTGGATTGTATCAGGTTTAGTTTTAAGGTTATGCGTTAAAATGGCAAGTTATGTTCATGTTTTATGAACTTACTAAGCATTTTATATTTACATAGTTTTCTTTCCCATATTTTATAGATAATCAGAAGCTTGATCTGTTTGGAAGCTCATCAGAGATCTATCACACTATCCCACAATGATATCGGTAGTTTTTGTTGCTTTGGCCAAGGTTATAATAGTCTGTATAGGTGGAAGTATGTTGGATGTTTAGTTGAATGTTGGTTGATAGTTTGGCATGTATATGTCATTTTGGTTGATGTACTTTTGGTACGTTTGATGCCTTGATGGTATGAGTTTATGTGGCTAAGTTTTAATGCATGCTTCAATGGTCAATATGGTATGTGATGGAATAGTTTATGTGGCACAAACATGGGCTGAGACATGACCGTGTGTCCTTATTTTGATTGTTACAAGGCCTAAGACATGGGCATGTGATTGAATGATTTATATTATGCTTCTGTTGATTTATGATATGTATGTTTTAAAGTTGTGTTTTTACTGTAATGCTCTATAACCCTGTTTTAACAATGAATATGGCTTAAGAGTATCTCATTTAGTGGTATCAGAGCTACGATTTCATCAGTTCTCGAAATGAACGTAACGTGTACGAGTCTAGAAATACATGCCATCATATAACCTATGATAATGTGATAACTCCTGAGTCAATTTGAACTATGTTTTCATATAGATATAATGTGATCCGACCGAGCTAATTCTAATGGGGCTGAAAGTAACGCGCAAGCCTCCGTTAACGGAGCAACGTCAAGCGGTAGTAGGCCTATATCTGAGGGCTGGGGAGGAGAGGCTAAGAAAGTCTTCTTTCAAATGATGAATGAATGGTTTACCGAGTTTGTACAAACGAACCCTATGGCTTAACGACTTCCAGCCCCACCTATTCCCCAACTGGTCCCCTTAGATCCATAGCGTTTGGAATGAGTACGAGTGAGTAAGCCTCCAATTGATAAAATCTGTAAATATGGGGCTGAAGAGTTTAGAGGTACGTTTGAAGATGATCCGAAAATAGCTAAATTTTGGTTAGAAAAAACAATAAGAGTTTTTGATGAATTATCCTGTACACCGATAGAATGCGTTAAATGTGTTATATCATTACTAAAGGATTCAGCTTATTAGTGGTGGAATACCCTAGTATCGATTGTGCTGAGAGATCGAATAGATTGGGAGTTCTTCCAGACAAAATTTCGAAAGAAGTATGAAAGCCAGAGATTTCTTAATAAGAAATGTAAAGAGTTTCTTGAGCTGAAACAGGGCCGGATGAAAGTATCTAAATATGAGAGAGAATTTGCTCGACTCAGCAAGTATGTCAGAGAATGTATACCGATAGAGGTTGCTATGTGTAAATGGTTTGAAGATGGGTTGGATGAAGACATCAAGCTATTAGTTAGGATTTTTGAATTGAAACAATTTGTTTTTCTAGTTGACAGAGTGCAGAAAGCGGAAGAGTTGAGTAAAGTAAAGAGAAAGGCCAACTATGAGGCTCGTGATTTAGGAAAAAGATTATGGGAAAGCCATATCAATCGCCATCGAAGAAGTCAAAAGAATATCATAACTGTTCGTCAACTTCAGAATGTTACTCTGGTAGGGATCAAGGAAAACAACATACGAGTTCAAAACCGCAGGCTACATCTATAGCGACCATGGGTAGTGTTAAAAACAGTAAGCCCGAATATTAGTAGTGTAGAGGATAACACTTCGGTGATTAAAAATGAAAGACGGGGCATGTTTTAAATGTGGTTCGTATGAACATTTTATCA
Source organism: Gossypium turneri (assembly GCA_008044935.1). Taxonomy (NCBI): domain Eukaryota; kingdom Viridiplantae; phylum Streptophyta; class Magnoliopsida; order Malvales; family Malvaceae; genus Gossypium; species Gossypium turneri. Next base: position 19,012,549 of record CP032572.1, on the reverse strand, counting down.
AACACTACCCAGAAAGGTCTGATAAAGAAAAGGTTCAGACTACTCGACCGAGTAATATTGTTGCGAGAGGTAGACCACTACAGAACACTAGAAATAGGGGAAATAGCCGTAGTGGGACAAAGGACTCTGCTGTGAGATTCGAGGCACGAGCTTTGGCTAGAGCTTATGCAATTTCTGCTCGAGAGGAAGCTTTAGCACCAGATGTTATCATTGGTACATTTTCTATCTTTGATACTGATGTTACTACTTTGACTAACCCGGGGTCAACACATTCATATGTATGCACAAATTTAGTGTCAGATAAGAAATTACCTTTCGAGTCTATTAAGCTTGTGATTAAAATAATGAACCCCTAGGTCTGTATGTGTTAGTTGATAAAGTTTGTAAAAATTGTCTTTTGATGATTCGGGATTGCAACTTTCCGGCTGATTTGATGTTACTACCCTTTGATGAGTTTGACGTGATTCTGGGTATGGACTGGTTCACTCTGCATGATGCTGTAGTGAATTGTAGATGAAAGCATATTGTGTTGAGATGTTCAAACAGTGAAAACCTTTGAATTAGATCAGATAGACTAGATGGTGTAGCTAATGTTATATCAGCTATGTTAGCACAGAAATATGTTAGAAAAGGCTGTGAAGATTATCTTAGTTACATATTTGATTCTGGAGTGTCTGAGTTGAAGCTAGAATTGGTTCTAGTGGTAAGTGAGTATCCAGATGTATTTCCAAAGGAATTACCAAGGTTATCGTCGATCAAAGAGGTCGAGTTTTCTATTAAGTTAGTATCGATACCTCGTTACAGAATGACACTTGTAGAGGTGAGAAAGTTGAAAGCACAGTTGCAAGAGTTGACAGATAGGGTTTTGCTTGACCCAAATTTTCTTCATGGGGTGCTCATATGTTATTTGTTAAGAAAAAGGATGGATCTATGCGATTATGTATTCACTATCGATAGCTCAATAAAGTCACGATCAAGAACAAGTATCCATTGCCACGTATTGACGATTTGTTTGATTAGTTGAAAAGTGCAACTGTGTTCTCAAAGATCAATCTTTGTTTTGGTTATTATTAGTTGAGAGTTAAAGACTCAAATGTACCAAAAACTGTATTCATGACCAAGCACGAAAATTATGAGTTTCTTGTGATGCCATTTGGTTTGACTAACGCTCCTATAGTATTTATGGACCTGATGAACAGAATCTTCAGATAGTATTTAGACAGATTCCTTGCGGTATTCATTGATGACATTCTGATCTATTCACGAGATGAGACAAAGCATACCGACCATTTGAGAATTGTTTTGCAAACTTTGCACGAAAAGTAATTGTTCGCTATGTTTAGCAAATGTGAGTTTTGGCTTCGAGAAGTCAGATTTTTGGGATATGTTGTATTGACTGATGGCATTAGAGTTTATATGAGCAAAATTTCAGTTGGGGTAGATTGGAAACCTTCGAGAAATGTATTTAAGGTTAGAAGTTTTCTAGGTTTAGCTGGATATTATAAAATATTCGTCAAGGGATTCTCGATGATTGCTACACCGTTGACGAGATTGTTGCAAAAAGATGTTAAATTCAAATGGTCTGAGAAATGTTAGCGAAGCTTCAATCAATTGAAAACATTGTTGACCGAGGCACCTAGGTTAGTTCAGCCAGAGTAGGGTAAAGAATTTGTGATTTATAATGAGACTTCACTAAATGGTTTGCACTGTGTTTTGATGCAAGAAGGCAAAGTGATAGTGTATGCTTCTAGACAGTTGAAACCGCACGAAAAGAATTATCTGACACATGATTTAGAACTTGCAGCTATTGTGTTTGCTTTGAAGATTTGGTGACATCATTTATACGAAGAAAAATGTCATATTTCCACGGATCATAAAAGTCTGAAGTACTTGATGTCACAAAAAGATTTGAATTTGAGACAGCGAAATGGCTCGAGTTATTGAAAGACTAAGATTTGATCATTTATTATCATCCAGGAAAGGCTAATGTTGTTGTCAATGCTTTGAGTAGAAAGTCTCTATTTGCTTTGCCAAATTTGAACACGAGGTTGACGTTGATTAATGATTGTTCGATTTTAGTTGAGTTGAAAGCTAGACCGATGTTTTTGCAATGAAATTGTGAAGCTTAGACGCATGGCGATGTGTTGATAGCTAAACGGAAATAGATTGAGACAACACCTGATTTAGATTTTCATGTTGGTTCCAATGATAGTTTGTACTTCAATGGTAGAATTTGTGTTTTGATAGTTTGTACTTCAAAGGCAGAATTTGTGTTTTGAGAAATTCTGATCTTATTTAAAAAGTCTTACAGGAAGCTCAGAGTAGTAGCTTGTCTATCCACCCCGGTAGCAATAAAATGTACGGTGAGTTGAAATAGATGTACTGGTGGCCAGGTATGAAACTAGAGATTTCTGAGTTCGTATCAAGATGTTTAGTTTGTCAGCAAGTTAAAGCTGAGCATCAGGTACCTTCTGGTTTGTTACAACCAGTGATGAATCCAGAGTGGAAATGGGAATTTGTCACGATAGATTTTGTATCGCGATTGTCTCTCTCTTCGAGAAAGAAAGGTGTTTGGGTCATTGTTGATCATTTCATGAAGTCCGCACATTTCATTACAGTGCGTACAGACTTTTCACTCGAGAGGTTAGTAGAGTTGTATGTGGCTGAGATCGTTAGATTGCACGGTGTGCCAGTTTCTATTATTTCTGATAGCAATTCGCGATTTATGTCTCAATTTTAGAGCAAGTTACATAAGGCTTTTATGTAACACCCCAAACCCGACCTAAACGTTACGGCTGAATCTGACATGTCACATAGAAGTGTTTTACGAAATCGAAGTCTGATGGAATAAAATATCCAGTAAAAATCTAATTAGTTCTTCTTAAAATCATTTGGAATGTTACAAAAAAAAACACCACGCGGTACAAACGGCTTGCTATTGGAGGTTTAAATTCGAGGAAGCTACTCCATTTAAGGTTATTTGTTAGTTGAAAATACGTGTTTGTCTTCAAAACAGTGTTTGTTGTGAAAACTTAATTGTTTCCATTACGCAGTTCAAAATAAGCAACTAAAACCCAAATAAAACAGAATTAAAATACCAAAGGCCTTATTACAGATAAATCACTCCAAAGTAAAATTTAAATAATCACTCCAAAGTAAAATTTAAATAACTGGTCTAGGAAAAGAAAATTAGCGAACGTGTGGCCACCTTTGAGTCCTTCGTAGCTCCAAATCATCTAGGTTTGGGAATTACCTGCATAGTCAGAAGAAAAGGGTTAGTTACGAGAACTCAATGTGTAATCTCGTATCATGCAGTAACAATCTGGGCCCGAGCCATTTCCAGTATCAATGTGGACCTTAACCTAATAAAATATCAGTACGGTGCGGGCCTTAGCCTAATAGAGAAACAGTGTGGGCCTAAGCTTGTTACAATATCAGTATGGTGCAAGTATGCTAACCCACCCCAATCTAACCAAACACACCACCCGTACCAACCCTACACACCATATGGGGACAAAATTTACCCACCCAGTCTACAGACCAATATTGCAGCATAGCTGCCAGTAATAATATCGCAGCAAAGCTGCCAGTACAGTATATGTGGCAAAGCCACCAGTAATAGTAATTGTGGCAAAGCCACCAGTAACAGTACTTCCTCCAAAACAGAAACCCAACCCATGTAGTATGCCATGTCATAAATTATACGTGGATGCAATATGCCATACTCAGTAATAGTCAAATAAATATCATAAAGCATACGGTCATATAGAGCATAAGGCCATAATAATCATCTTATCTCCTAGGGGTATAATGGTCATTCTACCCTTCGGGGGTATTTCGGTAATTTACCCATCGAGGGTATTTTGGTAATTTACTTATCGAGGGTATTTTGGTAATTTACCCATCGAGGGTATTTCAGTAATTTACCCATTGAGGGTATTTCAATAATTTAGGCTCATTACGGCTTAAGCCCATGGAAACGCTCATAGGGGCCATTATAGTCTAACACTGTGTTACGTGGTTTCGATTTACCACACGCCCTCTCATTATTCGGCTTTTGCCGATATACAGTTAAGAGAGTGTGTGACTACACACATGTTGCGAAAATGTGCTAAGATCCATGAGAACTCCAAACCTAAACAACCACGATACATCATCAATCATTTAATCAATAGGATTTAGATAACTCCTTTCAATACTACAATCCAAAATGATTAAATACTTGCCTTGATCGACAGATGTGGCTTAGCCCACATAGATCGCTGGTTAGGATTGATTACCTGTTGCTTGCCGACTATCTGCGTTACAAGTGCACTCTTATTAGACATGATTACCTAAACCCAAAGGTTGATCATACACACAAAACTCCTAGGTAAAAGAAAGTAGTATTCGACCACAAAGTATACAACCAGTACACTCTAGATTGACCACAATAATAGCAACAGGGTTACCTTCAGATGAAAGACAATAGGACCGTTTCGAAATGCCTTAGTATTTCTGGAGTACTCCTTCACTCCTTGCAGAATTCTAGAACCTGAGGAACACAATCGACAACAAGATAGTCAAAAGGAGAAAGAAGTATTCAGCTTTTAGAAAGGTCTAAAGGAACCAGGTTTAGGTGAAAAGAGTGAACACAACCACTTACCGACTTATTAGAATCTTTGCAGAAGATCGACGCAAGGATGGCTTAATAGTAGTGATATTCGACTAGCCTAGAATAGGAGATGAACAGAACACAAAAGAGAGAGAAAAGAAAGGTTCGGCCTTTAGAGAAAAAGAAAGATGAGTGGAGGCTTCAGCAAATGTTGGTGCAAAAGTGAAATAAGGAAATGGTCAATTGCAAGCAAAGAGAAAGAAAATAAAAATGCACTAGTGGTTAGTTAATATTTCAGCAGTTAAGAGAAAGGAGGAAACTCCAAAACCCCTAAAAGACAAAAGGAAAAATCGGTCATCGAAAAACACTCACAAAATGTCGAAAATGCTTCCCAAAGCCCCCTTAGCCGAAAATGTACAAGCAAGACCCCCCAAACGGCACAACACTCCTACACTCTCCAACTTCCTTGATTCACTCCCCTAATCTCTCCATATCTTGCTCCTAGAGTCTCTCCAAGACCCATTCAAACCTCACTTAGTAGAGTTTCAGTCTAGTTCTAATGCTTCCCCAGCTCAAGTAGCAAAATAAATATACAATTGCGCATGCCAGGCCTCGAACCTCAGACTCCTTGCAACACATGAAGCACCACCTACCACTGGACCAGTAGAATCTTTGTGCCATAAAGCTAACATAAAAATTTGTAAGGCCTACCTACCTATGTCCAGATTCACTTAAGAACAAAAATTGAAAATTCTGTAAAAGCCAAGAGTTGAACCTAGGCTCCTCAAATACGCCCGAACACACCCAAATCACTTAGCCATTAAAGAAAACAGGCAATTTGTATCAAGACATACAAAAAATTAAATACTTGAATTTTGGGGCGTTACAACTCTACCCCCTTAACGAAATTTCGGCCTCAAAATTTACCTCATCAGAATAAGTGATGGTATTGTTGTCGCATTGCCTCCTCGGGTTCCCACGTGGCTTCTTCTAAACTGTTATTGTGCCAAAGCACCTTGACTAGAGGAATAGACTTTCTCCTTAGTGCTTTAACCTCATGATCCAAAATCTGCACAGGCTCCTCCTCGAAAGTCAGATCTGACCTAGCCTTGATCTCCTCGACTGACACTATGTGAGTAGGATTAGAATGATAACGTCTTAGCATGGAGACATGGAATACATCGTGAATCTGATTCAACTCTGGAGGCAACTCAAGCTGATATGCAACCAATCCCACACGCTTCAATACACGGTAAGGCCCAATGAACCTAGGGCTAAGCTTACCCTTCCGTCCAAACCTTAATATGTTTTCCATAGGGAAACCTTGAGAAATACATAGTCCCCCACCGAAAATTCAATCTCTCGGCATTTCAGATCCGCGTAGGACTTCTACCTATCAGATGCTTCCTTCAATCGGTCTCAAATCTATTTTACCTTCTCTTCGGTATCAGAAATTAACTCTGGCCCCAGAACTCGCCGCTCACCCAACTCGATCCAATAAGTAGGTGTGCGACACCTACGACTATATAATGCCTCGTATGGTGCCATTTGAATACTGGACTGGTAGCTATTATTATACGCAAACTCTGCTAGCGACAAATAATCTTCTCAGTTACCTCAGAAATCCAATACACAACACCTTAACATATCCTCCAAAATCTGAATCACCCTCTCAGATTGACCATCTGTCTGAGGATGAAAAGCGGTACTGAAATCAAGTCTTGTACCCAAAGCCTCGTGCAACGTCTTCCAAAATTGAGATGTAAAATGAGGATCTCTATCTGATATAGTAGAAACCGATAGTCCATGCAATCTTACAATCTCAGCCACATACAACTTAGCCAGCTTTTGCAAAGAGTAATCAGTACGACTGGTATGAAATGAGCAGATTTAGTCAGAGATCTATAATAACCCATACTGAATCTTTCTTGGTAGGCATTAAAGGTAGCCCACTCACAAAATCCATGGTTACTCTCTCTCATTTCCAAAGTGGAATCTTAACTGGCTGGAGTAACCCTGAAGGTAACTAATGTTCAGCCTTCACTTGCTGACAAGTTAAACACTTACCCACAAAATCAGTTACTTCACGTTTCAGTCTAGGCCACCAGTACAACTTACGAAGATCTTGATACATTTTATTCCTACCTGGAGGCATAGCCTAAGGACTACTATACGCCTCTCGCAGTATAGACGGTACACAGACTGTTCCATGGAAACACAGTACTCCTTTATTATTAAACCCAAAATCCAATGTTTCCCCATTCTCAACCTGACAGAAATGAGGAACCAGTGACTCATCCAACAACTGTTGACCCTTAATCTGTTTAGTGCATGTCAGTCTAACTTGTAACTCAGCCAACAAGCTACCATCATCAAACAAGCTAAGACGAGCAAACATCGCTCTCAATTTAGATACAGCCCTACGGATTAATGCGTCAGCTACCACGTTAGCCTTACCAGGATGGTATTCAATCGAGCAATCATTGTCTTTAAGCAGCTCTATCCATCTTCGCTGCCTAAGATTCAACTCCTTCTGAGTGAAGAGGTACTTAAGTCTCTTATGATCTATGTAGATAGTACATTTCTCACTGTATAAGTAATGCCTCTAAATTTTCATAGCAAACACCACGGCAGCTAACTCTAAGTCATGAGTAGGATAATTCTCCTCGTTAGGCTTAAGCTATCGAGACGCATAAGCCACCACCTTACCCTCCTGCATCAGCACACAACTCAAACTAACTTGTGATGCATCACTGTAAATAGTGAATTCCTTTCCCGGCTCTTGCAGTATTAAGACATGGGCCTCAGCCAAAACTTTCTTCGATTTCTTAAAACTTTCTTGCTGCTTATTAGTCCAATTAAAAGGTACCCCTTTACGTAACAACTTAGTCAGAGGTGCAGTAATTAAGGAAAACCCCTCCACAAAATGTCTGTAATAACCTGCCAGACCCAGAAAGCTTCGAACTCAGATATGATTTTAGGTGGTTTCCAATCTAGTACTATTTCAATTTTACGAGTATCAACCCTAATCCCTTCAGCAGACACCACGTGACCCAGAAAAGTCACTTCTCGCAGCCAGAACTCACACTTGCTGAACTTAGCATATGGTTGCTTCTCCCATAAAATCTGCAGAATAATTCAGAGATGTGTGTCATGCTTATCCTCGATTTTTGAATACAGCAAAATATCGTCTATAAAGACTACCACGAATCGATCCAAGTAGGGCTGGAATACTCGGTTCATTAGGTCCATGGAGGCAACTAGTGCATTCGTCAGCCGAAATGGCATCACTAGGAACTAGTAATGACCATAACGAGTCCTAAATGCAGTCTTATACACATCAACCTTCTTAACCCTTAACTGATGGTACCCAGAACGAAGATCTATCTTGGAGAACACTGAAGCTCCTTGCAACTGATCAAATAAATCATCTATCCTCGACAAAGGATACTTATTCTTAATAGTTAGTTTATTCAATTGTCGATAGTCGATACACATGCGTATGGTCCCATCTATTTTCTTCACAAACAACACTGGTGCTCCCCACGGAGACACACTAGGTCGAATAAATCCTTGATCTAATAGCTCTTGGGTTCGAGCTTTTAATTCTACTAACTCGTTTGATGCCATCCTATAAGGGGCGATAGACACTAGAGCTGTTCCTGGCAGAAGCTTGATTCCAAATTCAACTTCACAGTTTGGAGGCAACCCAGGGAGCTCATTAGGAAGAACATCAAAAAAATCCTTAACAGTTCTAACATCTCCAACAAAAGGACCCTTAGAATTAGATGCATTAACATAGGCTAGAAACGCCTCGCAACCCTTGCGAACCAGTTTTTTAGCCCTTAAAGAAGAGATCACATTAGACCAAAAGTCCCTTCGCTCCCCAATCACAGCCACCTCCTCATCCTTAATAGTCTTTAGTATCATATGCTTAGCAGCACAGTCCAACCTAGCTCGGTGTTTCACCAGCCAAACCATACCCAAAATAAGGTTGAATTCGCTAAACAACAGTTCCATCAATTCCGCTAGAAAAATTGCTCATTGGACCTCAAGGGGCACATATCTGAATAACTTATTTACCCTTACCGACTGTCCCAGTGGACTTATCACAACTATCCTACTAACAATATTTTCAAACTAACTACCCAAAGTTCCTGACATAGTGTATGCAATGTACGAATGTGTAGACCCAATATCAATTAAAGCAGAGTAGGGTACAGTACGAATTAATAACGTACTGGTTATGACGTTAGGAGCGTCACCATCCTCTCGGCGACGGGCAGCATCACTAGAGCTAGTTGTCTCGCTACAGTGTTACTATTACTTCTATCTGGGGCTCCACAACCTCGTCCCATACCGTGGTTACTAACCACCTCTCACTGGCTAAACATGACCCAGTCCTGTAGCTTGTATATGAATCGACCTTTGAGGAAAATCTTTAATTTGATGATCCATGGACCCACATCTAAAGCACGCCCTAGTCCTCTTCCAACACTCACCCTGATGAGATCTCCCACAATTAGCACAAGGATGCGGCCTAGCAATAGCAGCAGGGACTCCAGTTCGAACCGGTCCATCAAACCTGGCCTTCTTAACAAACCTCTCAGAAGAACTTGAGGGCCAAAAATCCCTTTTATTTTTGACCCTATCTTTTTCACGATTCTGGCGCTCCGAGTGCTTCACTTTTTCTGCAATCTTTGCCTTTTCTACAAGAGCAGCAAAATCTCGCTCCCTCTGCGGAGCTATCTATACCCTTAACTCATCTCGAAGACCATCCTCAAAACGTACACAAGATTCATACTCAGTTGCTACTATCCCTCGGGCATACCGACTCAACCACAAGAATTCTGCCTCATATTCTGCCACTGTTTTATCCTCTAGGGTCAGGCTCAAAAATTCTTTTTGGCGGGCATCCACATAACTTGCGCCCACGTACTTTCCTTGAAATGTCGCCTTAAATAAATCCTACGTCACCCGATCAGCCTGCGTACCCTTTCTCACGGTAAGCCACCATTGGTTGGCCTCATCTCGCAGTAAGGACACTGCCCCTTTTAATTTTTGCTCCACGGTACAGTCAAGGTCGTCCATTATTCGTTCAGTCGCCTCTAACTAGTACTCTGCCACATTTGGAGCTACACCAAAAATACCCCTAAAACTTTCTGCTCCATTAGATCAGAGTCATTCTGAAATTGACCCTCGGCCCACTGCCCTAGTACTAGCTCCAGCAACCCTCTCTAGAACGCGGAGCATTAAGGCATCATCCCCAGCTGCTCGATCAAAAGACCCCAAATCAATTACTAGTGAGGCTGGTGCCTCCCCAGCAGGCATATGGCCCGATGTCGACGATTTAGCCCAAGCACTTCCTCGGCCTCTACCGCGGCCCTGTGTACCCCTTTCACAAGTACCTCTTGTGCTCATTTCGATACGAGCTTATCTGATTAAAAAGTCTTATGTATCAGCTTATAATATCAGTAATTATTAGCAAATGTATTATGAAAAACAATCATGAGAGGTTTGTTTCCGCAGATCGAGGTCTCACTACAGTTTACAGTCTCCTACGGTTTTAGTTTCCTCTAGAGTTTCACAGTACAGCCCTATTATCTACAGTAATCTCTCAGTGTCTTTCAGTTTAAGTAGTCTACAGTATATAGAAACTTACAGATTCGGTGCTGGACACTCGGTGTGCCACACTTGCAACCTACATAAATAATTCATTCCAAATATTTCCAAACCCATTCCATAGTCAAGTTTTGTAACCTGGCTCTGATACCACTAAATGTAACACCCTAAACTCGGCCTAGACGATACGACTGAATCTAACGTGTCACATAGAAGTGTTTTACGAAATCAAAGTCTGATGGAGAAAAACATCCAGTAAAAATCCAATTAGTTCTTACTTGTTAAAATCATTTGGTAAGTTAAAAAAAAACACCACGCGGTACAAGCGGCTTGTTATTGGAGGTTTAGATTCACGAGAGAGAGTGATTACACACATATTGCGAAAATGTGCTAAGATCCATGAGAAATCTAAACCTAAACAACCACGATACATTATCAATCATTTAATCAATAGGATTTAGATAACTAGTTTCAATACTACTATCCAAAATGATTTAATACTTGCCTTGATCGACAGATGTGGCTTAGCCCACATAGATCACTGGTTAGGATTGGTTACTCGTTGCTTGTCGGCTATCTGCGTTACAAGTGCACTCTTATTAGACACGATTGCCTAAACGCAAAGGTTGATCATACACACAAAACTCCTAGGTAAAAAAAAGTAGTATTCAGCCACAAAGTATACAACCAATACACTCTAGATTGACCACAATAATAGCAATAGGGTTACCTTCAGATGAAAGACAATAGGACCGTTTCGAAATGCCTTAGTATTTCTTGAGAACTCCTTCACTCCTTGCAGAATTCTAGAACCCGAGGAACACAATCGACAACAAGATAGTTAAAAGGAGAAAGAAGTATTCAGCTAATATTTCGGCACTTAAGAGAAAGGAAGAAACTTTAAAACCCCCAAAAGACAAAAAGAAAAATTGTTCATAAAAAAAAACTCACAAAATGCCAAAAATGCTTCCCAAAGCCCCCTTAGCCGAAAATGTACAAGCAAGACCCCCCAAACAGCACAACACTCCCACACTCTCCAACTTTCTTAATTCTCTCCCCCAATCACTCCATATCTTGCTCCTACAATATCTTCAAGACCCATTCAAACCTCACCTAGCAGAGTTTCAGTCCAGTTCCAACACTTCCCCAGCTCAAGTAGCAAAATAAACATAAAATTAAGCACGCCATGCCTCGAACATCAGACTCCTTGCCACACATGAAGCGCCACCAACCACTGGACCAGTAGACTCTTTGTTCCATAAAACTAACATAAAAATTTATAAGGCCTACCTGCCTATGTCCAGATTCACTTAAGAGCAAAAATTGAAAATTCTGTAAAAGCCAAGACTTGAACCCAAGCTTCTCAAACACTCCCGAACACAACCAAATCACTTAGCCATTAAAGCAAACAGGCAATTTGTGTCAAGACATACAAAAAAATTAAATACTTAAATTTTGGGGCGTTACACTTTAGGTACTCGATTGCATTTTAGTACCGTATTTCATCCTTAGGACGATGGTCAATCTGAGCAGGTGTTTGGATACTTCAGGATATGCTTCAATGTTACATTTTAGAATTCAAAGGTAAGTGGGAGAGATTTTAACTGTTAGTCAAATTTGCATACAACAACAGCTATCAATCGAGCATTAAAATAGCACCGTATGAGGCTTTCTATGGTCAAAAGTGTCGAACTCCGTTATACTAGACTGAGCTTAATGAGAAAAAGCTTTTCGGGATTGATTTGATAATAGAAATTTATCAAAAGGTTAAAGCAATACGAGACAGTGCTTCGAAGCAACATAAATCCTATGTGGATTTGAAAAGAAAAGACATCAAATTTCAAGTCGGCGACAAAGTATTTTTGAAAGTATGACCCTAGAAGAAAGTTATTCGATTTGGTCATAAAGGAAAGCTTAGTCCGCGATCTATCGGGCCATATGAGATCATTGAGAGAATTAGGCCAGTAGCGTACAAATTAGCATTTCCGTCAAAATTAGAAAATATTCATAATGCATTTCATGTATCTATTTTACGACTGTACCGATCAGATCCTTCACGCATAATTTCACCTGTTGATATTAAGATTCAGCCAAATATGACGTACGGTGAAGAATCGACCAGAAATCTAGCTCGAGAGGTTAAAGAATTAAGAAATAAAAACATAACTTTGGTGAAAGTTCTCTAGCAACGTCAAGATATAGAAGAAGCTACCTGGGAACAAGAAAAAGATATAAAAGTGCAATACCTAAACCTCTTTTCTAGTAAGATTTTTGGGGACAAAAATTCCTTTATGGGGGAGAATTGTAACAGCTTGTTTCTAGTGAAATTAGAACAATGGTTTTGGGACCACAAATCTGATTAGTAAATTATTATTTTATCATTATAATGTCTATGAAATATTAGAAAGGTCATATAAACATTTCATTAGGAAATTTTGACGTTTGCATATTTAATCATAAAAGGTGCAAAAATAAAGTTATCTTAGTTAAAGGTATCAATAAGCTTTGAAATTTTAAAGTAAGGGGATTTAGATGGTAATTAGACCATTATTGTTTTTAGCGAACAAAGATGGGCATGAAATTGATGTTTTGATTTGTTAATGAAAAAGGTTATTAAAGTAAATTGATAAATAATTGAAAATGTAAAAGAATTAAAAGATGAATAGGTTGTTATCTTTCTTATTTCTTTCATCCACGTCGAATACACCATTAAAGGGAGAAGATAAGTTCGGCTAGTTCATCCATTCCATGTAAGCGATATTTTGTCTCGTTTTTAAAGATTTTTATATTTTCAGGATCGTTGTAGCTTAATCTAGCTAGCCTAGGGACTAATTTGAAAAATTATTAGAGATTTCAGGTTTGGCAATGAACATGTTTACATGACTCTTGAAGTTTAATAAAATATTATGAGTCTTTGTTGTTAAAAAACAAGTTTTGTAAAGGGATTTTTGATGAAATTGTCATTTAGGGACTTATTTATAGAAGTAGTAAAATTCTATTGCAAAATTTTGAAATGTTGATTATAAGGTTGTTTAGGTCCCTAGTGAATTCGGCTAGCATGAAATGTGGATGAAATTGCTTAAAGTTTAATTTACGAGCTTAAGGACTAAATTGTAAAGAAGTTAAAATATTAGGGGCAAAGGTGTATTTTTGCAAAAGTATGAATTTTGGACTGAAATGAATAGTATAAGTATTAAATGGATTGAATTTGCTTATTTTGATCAAGATATACCTCGATAGATCTACATTACGGAAAAACTAAATTCTCAAATTAGTTAATCTCGTTTCTACATCTTTATAATCGATGTAAATTCGTCTGAAATTAAATGTGGGACTCCAATGGGCTTATGGCAATTATCGAGCCCCGTTTGAACCTTGGTAATATATAGGATACAAATGACAAGTCATTATGGTTTTCATGTTTCGGGTGCTGGTCCTAAATATCTTATCGATGGCTGAGGTCCAGCATTTTTTGCGGATACTCAACAGCTTGTGTGAGCAGCATCCCGTAACTTACATTCCGACAATCAGCTTGTGTGAGCAGATCCATTTCACGGCTTGAGTGACCAACGATATAAAAGAAAAAGAAAGGTTATATGTTTAGTGCACTTTGTGTGAGCTTTCTAGCGTATTCGATGTTATCCTAAATGGTTGAATGAGCATGAAAAGAAAAAGAATGGTAAGTATTCAAATGGCATATGTCATGATTCTATGAAAAGGATTGAAAAGGAAATGTTAATGAAAGTATATCTATGTTCATGAAAATGATGATTTCATGTGATATTGTTCATGTATAATGACTTACCATGTGTCCCTTGTAGGTTTGAATGGGCTTGTGAGGCCACTTTGAGAGTTACACGACTTGGCACACGGGCGTGTGGCTTGGCCGTGTGACCCAACGTCAAAAGTTACACGAGCTGGGACACAACCGTGTGTCCCTATTTCTATTATTATACGGCCTCAGACATGTGCGTGTGTCTCATCCGTGTGAGTCGCATGACCTGGCCACACGACCGTGTGACCCCTATAGTTCAATTTTTTTCAACTTTTTCTTAAATATTCCAATTTTTTCTGATTTGGTCCCAAATTGTCTCTAAACTATTTTTAAGGCCTCAAAGGCTCAAATAAGGGATGATAGGCATGTGATTGAATGATTTATACTATGTTTATGTTGATGTATGAGATGTATGTTTTTAAGTTTTGTTTATGCGGTAATGCTCTGTAACTTTATTTCATGGATGGATACGGGTTAGGGGTGTTTCAGCAGTGCTTATGAATGAAGATGGTGAACTGGTGGCTTGAGGTTGCGGCAAGGAGTAGTGAATAACAAAAACCATTGTTACTCAACAGCTTGTGTGAGCAGCATCACATAACTTACCTTTCGACAATCAACTTGTGTGAGCAGATCCATTTCACGGCTTGAGTGACCAATGATATAAAAGAAAAAGAAAGGTTATATATTTAGCGCACTTTGTGTCAGCTTTCTAGCATATTCGATGTTATCCTAAATGGTTGAATGAGCAAGAAAAGAAAAGGAATGGTAAGTATTCAAATGGCATATGTCATGATTCTATGAAAAGGATTGAAAAGGAAATGTTAATGAAAGTATATCTATGTTCATGAAAATGATGATTTCATGTGATGTTGTTCATGTATAATGACTTACCTTATGTTAATTCAAGTGAATTGTGAAATGATGCACTAACATGTGTTGTGGATGATGCTTAGGCTTGTGCCAAACTCGTGGTTGGATTGTGTCATGTTTAATTTTAAGGTTATGCATTAAAATGGTAAGTTATGTTCATGTTTTATGAACTTACTAAGCATTTTATGCTTACGTAGTTTTCTTTCCCATGTTTTATAGATAATCAGAAGCTCGTCGGAGATCTATCACACTATCTAGCGATCATATCAGTTTGGCCAAGGTTATAATGGCATGTATAGGTGGACTTATGTTGGATGTTTAGTTTAGTGTTGGTTGATAGTTTGGTATGTATAAGTCATTTTGGATAATGTACTTTTGGTATGTTTGATGCCTTAATGGTATGGGTTTATATGGCTATGTTTTGATGCATGGTTCAATGGTCAATATGGTATGTGATGGAATAGTTTTTATGTTGTCAAGATAGGGAAATTTTTTAATGTTATTGGACTTGATGTGTATGCAAGAATTGTGGTAATGTTTCTATGTTTAGGTAAGATTTGATTGAATGGTTTTTAGGTGCCTTGTTAGCATATTGGTTGAATGGATTTATAGTCTATTGAAATAGTTATTTTTTGCATGTTTTGGTAAGGTTTTGAAGCCTTGAAGTTGTGTACAAATTAGGTTTAGGTACAGGCTTTAAATGGGTGATGGAAATGGCTTGATTTTGGCATATTCCATGTCCACGTGACCTAAGAAACGGGTATGTGCCTTAGCCGTGTGCGACATGGCCATGTGTCCCCTGTAGGTTTGAATGGGCTTGTGAGGCCATTTCGAGAGTTACACGACTTGGCACGCGGGCGTGTGGCTTGGCCGTGTGACCCAACTTCAAAAGTTACACGAGTTAGGACACGACCGTGTGTCCCTATTTCTATTGTTACACGGCCTGAGACATGTGCGTGTGTCTCATCCGTGTGAGTCGCATGACCTGGCCACACGGCCGTGTAACCCCTATAGTTCAACTTTTTTCAACTTTTTCTTAAATATTCCAAAATTTTCTGATTTAGTCCTGAATTGTTTCTAAACTGTTTTTAAGGCCTCAAAGGCTCGAATAAGGGATGGTAAGCATGTGATTGAATGATTTATACTATTTTTATGTTGATGTATAAGATGTATGTTTTTAAGTTTTGTCTATACGGTAATGCTCCGTAACCCTATTTTAGTGATGGATACAGGTTAGGGGTGTTTCAGCGGTGCTCATGAATAGAGATGGTTAACTGGTGGCTTGAGGTTGCGACAATGAGTAGTGAAT
This sequence comes from Gossypium turneri, assembly GCA_008044935.1. Lineage (NCBI taxonomy): Eukaryota > Viridiplantae > Streptophyta > Magnoliopsida > Malvales > Malvaceae > Gossypium > Gossypium turneri. Next base: position 18,996,379 of record CP032572.1, on the reverse strand, counting down.
AGGAGCAACCCTTTAATTTTTACAGATACTCAACAGCTTGTGTGAGTAGCATCGCGTAACTTACATTCTGACAATCAACTTGTGTGAGCAGATCCATTTCCCAGCTCGACTGAGCAATGATATAAAAGAAAAAGAAAGGTTAAATGTTTAGCGTACTTAGTGTGAGCTTTCTAGCGTATTCAATGTTATCCTAAATGGTTGAATGAGCAAGAAAAGAAAAGTAATGGTAAGTATTCAAATGGCATATGTCATGATTCTATGAAAAGGATTGAAAAGGAAATGTTAATGAAAGTATATCTATGTTCATGAAAATGATGATTTCATGTGATGTTGTTCATGTATAATGACTTACCTTATGTTAATTCAAGTGAATTGTGAAATGATGCACTAACATGTGTTGTGGATGATGCTTAGCTTGTGCCAAACTTGTGGTTGGATTGTATCATGTTTAATTTTAAGGTTATGCATTGAAATGGTAAGTTATGTTCAAGTTTTATGAACTTACTAAGCATTTTATGCTTACATAGTTTTCTTTCCCATGTTTTACAGATAATCGGAAGCTCATCAGAGATCTATCACACTATCTAGCGATCATATCAGTTTGGCCAAGGTTATAATGGCATGTATACGTGGACTTATGTTGGATGTTTAGTTCAGTGTTGGTTGATAGTTTGGCATGTATATGTCATTTTTGTTGATGTACTTTTGGTTTGTTTGATCCTTAATGGTATGAGTTTAAATGGCTATGTTTTGATGCATGTTTCAATGGTCAATATGGTATGTGATGGAATAGTTTTAATGTTATCAAGATAGGGTAATTTTTTAATGTTATTGGACTTGATGTGTATGCATGAATTGCGGTAATGTTTCTATGTTTAGGTAAGATTTGATTGAATGGATTTTAGGTGCCTTGTTAGCATATTAGTTGAACGGATTTATGGTCTATTGAAATATTTATTTTATGCATGTTTTGGAAAGGTTTTGAAGCCTTGAAGTTGTGTACAAATTAGGTTTACGTACAGGCTTCAAATGGGTGATGGAAATGGCTTGATTTTGGCATATTCCACATCCACATGGCCTAAGAAACGGGCGTGTGCCTTAGCCGTGTGTGACACACGGCCATGCGACACAGCCATGTGTCCCCTATAGGTTTGAATGGCTTGTGAGGCCATTTCGAGAGTTACATGACTTGGCACGCGGGCGTGTGTCTTGGCCGTGTGACCCAACTTCAAAAGTTACACGAGTTAGGACACGACCGTGTGTCCCTATTTCTATTGTTACACGGCCTAAGACATGTGCGTGTGTCTCATCCGTGTGAGTCGTACGACTTGGCCAGAAAGCCGTGTGACCCCTATAGTTCAATTTTTTTCAACTTTTTCTTAAATATTCTAAATTTTTTTGATTTAGTCCTGAATTGTTTCTAAACTATTTTTAAGGCCTCAAAGGCTCGAATAAGGGATGATAAGCATGTGATTGAATGATTTATACTATGTTTATGTTGATGTATGAGATGTATGCCTTTAAGTTTTGTTTATGCGATAATGCTCCGTAACCCTATTTTAGCGATGGATACGGGTTAGGGGTGTTTCAGCGGTGCTTATGAATGAAGATGGTCAACTGGTGGCTTGAGGTTGTGACAATGAGTAGTGAATAGCAGCAACCCTTTAATTTTTGCGGATACTCAACAGCTTGTGTGAGCAACATTGTGTAACTTACATTCTGACAATCAACTTGTGTGAGCAGATCAATTTCCCGGCTCGACTGAGCAATGATATAAATGAAAAGAAAGGTTAAATGTTTAGCGCACTTTGTGTGAGCTTTCTAGCGTATTCAATGTTATCCTAAATGGTTGAATGAGCAAGAAAAGAAAAGGAATGGTAAGTATTCAAATGGCATATGTCATGATTCTATGAAAAGGATTGAAAAGGAAATGTTAATGAAAGTATATCTATGTTCATGAAAATGATGATTTCATGTGATGTTGTTCATGTATAATGACTTACCTTATGTTAACTCAAGTGACTTGTGAAATGATGCACTAACATGTGTTGTGGATGATGCTTAGGCTTATGCCAAACTTGTGGTTGGATTATATCATGTTTAATTTTAAGTTTATGCATTGAAATGGTAAGTTATGTTCAAGTTTTACGAACTTACTAAGCATTTTATGCTTACATAGTTTTTTTCCCATGTTTTATAGATAATCGAAAGCTCGTCAGAGATCAATGGTCAATACGGTATGTGATGGAATAGTTTTAATGTTGTCAAGATGGGGTAATTTTTTAATGTTATTGGACTTGATGTGTATGCATGAATTGTGGTAATGTTTCTATGTTTAGGTAAGATTTGATTGAATTGATTTTAGGTGCCTCGTTAGCATATTGGTTGAACGGATTTATGGTCTATTGAAATAGTTATTTTATGCATGTTTTGGTAAGGTTTTGAAGCCTTGAAGCTGTGTACAAATTATGTTTAGGTACAGGCTTGAAATGGGTGATGGAAATGGCTTGATTTTGGCATATTTCATGTCCACATGGCCTAAGAAACAAGGGTATGTCTTAGCCGTGTGTGACACACGGCCGTGCGACATGGCCATGTGTCCCCTGTAGGTTTGAATGGGCTTGTTAGGCCATTTCGAGAGTTACACAACTTGGCACGCGGGCGTGTGGCTTGGCCGTGTGACCCAACTTCAAAAGTTACACGAGCCGGGACACGACTGTGTGTCCCTATTTCTATTGTTACACGGCCTGAGACATGTGCATGTGTCTCATCCATGTGAGCCACATGACCTGGCCAAACGGCCGTGTGACCTCTATACTTCAATTTTTTTCAATTTTTTCTTAGATATTCCAAATGTTTCTGATTTATTCCCGAATTGTTTCTAAACTGTTTTTAAGGCCACAAGGCTCGAATAAGGGATGATAGGCATGTGATTGAATGATTTATACTATGTTTATGTTGATGTATGAGATGTATGTTTTTAAGTTTTGTTTATGCGGTAATGCTCCGTAACCCTATTTCAACGATGGTTACGTGTTAGGGGTGTTTCAACGGTGCTTATGAATGAAGATGGTCAACTAGTGGCTTGAGGTTGTGACAAGGTGTAGTGAATCGCAGCATTGGCTTGGTAAGGGGAGCGTGCATGTGATATGGTGCTAAGTAGGGTGTGCGAGTGAAGCACATAACGGCTAGAGGGCAAGAAGCAGCCGCGACATGCAAGGGAGCAGCAGCAGCAGAAGTGTGTTAGGGAGGAGGATGCACGAATAAGGGCATGTGAGGTGCGGTGCATGCGAGCCAAATAGGGTTGGCTGATGTGTAACATCCTGTTTCGGGACCATAAATTTTTGTCGTGTCGGCTCTTAGATATTATTTATAGAATATTTACAAAGTCATTAGCATCATATTACAACCAAATTTGACGTATTTTGAAGAACCAGTGAAAATTTTGGCTCGAGAAGTCAAAACACTTCAGAATAAATGAGTACTATTGGTGAAAGTCTTATGGCATCAGCATGGTACTAGGGAGTCTTCCTGGGAAACTGAGGAATCGATGAAATTACGATTCCTGAATCTATTTTAAGGTAACAATTTCGAGGATGAAATTTCCTGAAGGGGGAGAGTTGTAACAACCTATTGACAAAAAAGTAGTTTCAGGACCACAAATTTCAATAATGTTGGCTCATAAATATTATTTATAGAATATTTACAGAGTCATTACAGTCATATTAAAATTTGGTTAAGAAATTTTAAAGTTTAGATAGCTAATTAAAGAAGAAGGACTAAATTGAAAAAGGTGGAAAACTTAGTAATTACTGCATTTAGATGATTAAATAGTTTATGAACTAAATGTAGAAGGACTTATTAGGAAATTAGCCCTAGTTAGTAAGGTTGGATGGCAAATGGTATAAAAATGATTAATTAATAGGAGTTTAATGGCAAACTTGTAATTAAATCAAAATTAAACTAAACAAATTAGACATATTAATCGATTCTTTCTCTTCAACCTCTTGTCCAAACCACAATTGGAGACTGGAGAACTTCATTCACTTTCTTAGCTTGCATGGTATGGAAATTGATCTGTTTCATTGTAATTTTTATGTTTTTGAGATCGTTACAGCTAGGTCCAGCTAGCTCGTACCTTCGTTTTTTTAATCCGTTAAAAGTTTTTGAAGTTATCATTAATGAATCTTTGTTATATGTGATGATAATATATATTTGAAGCTTTGATTGTTATATTTGGTTGTTTTGTGAAGTGATTTTTATTAGATTTTGATTTAAGGATTAAATTATTAAAATTGCAAAATTTCAAGGTTTGATGGCAAATTTGATGTGTAGTAAGGACTGTTAAAGGGCCTAGAATAATCAACTGTAATTTGATTCTTAGGAAATGGTTAATTTTCTAATTTTCGTGTTAGAAGTCTAAATTGAGAAAGATGTAAAAGTTTAGGGAAATTGTATAATGACTCGAAAGTTAAGGGTCATAAGGGTCATATACATTGAATGGAATGTGGAATGTGTATGAAATAAATGTATATTGTGTTTTGATTATTGTGTAGATCAATATTTGAATAAAAAAGACAAAAACTGAGGAAAAAGAAAAATAGCAGATTACTCCTTGTGTGTTGGTTGGAATCGAATAGAAGGTAAGCTCATAATGTTTCAACATGTAAATGAATTTCTACTTGTATTCTTATATTATAGTTCTTTCGTTAAATGTTTATAGTTAATTATTGAATGAATGCACATACGTGCCCCTGTTTGTACTTCGATACCCCTGAATGCACATACGTGCCCATGTTTGTACTTCGGTACCCCTTAATGCACATATTGCCCCTGTTTGTACTTCAGTACCCCTAAATGCACATACGTGCCCCTGTTTGTACTTTGGTACCTCTGAATGCACTTCCGTGTCCCTATTTATACTCTAGTAACTTTGAATCATATAGTATAGGAACTGTATTTAATTGTATTTAGATGAAATGTTATACTATGTCCTTACTAAGCTTTGTAAGCTTACCGGTTCTTATGAATTGTTTTATAGATAATCATTGCTAACATTTTAGAAGGATCAATCAACCAGCTTACACTATTCATCTTTGTTGGTAGTTTTTGTATCTCTTAGGGTAATGGAATGTATATGTTTATATAGATGAATATGCGGTTTAAATTTATAGGATGTTATGTAATGGTGATTTGGAAGTTTATGTTGATTTTGTAATTACAATGTCTTATCAAAGTATGTCATTTTGGTCACTTATAAGTGCATGTATATAAGGTTGTTTTGGTATGTTTCAAATGGCTTGATAATGGTCCTTTGTGGTATGTTTTGGCACTTATTTGAGCTAGGTTTTTATGCAAGAAATGATGTAAGGTTGACTTGATTTTGTAAATGATGTTTGATGCAATTGTGGTGCCTTTGAATGACACATTGGTTAGGTAATTTAGGATGATTGAAATCCCTTGAATGTGTGTTTATATGGTTTAAGTGATTAGGTATGAGATGAACTTGTAATGGTTTCCTTTTAGGTGCATTTTGGGTATACACGGCTCAGAGCACAGTCGTGTGACATAGCCATGTGAGGCACACGGCCAAGCGACACGGTCGTGTGTCATCTGAGAGTTTCTTAGTGTACAAGTTAGCGAGTTAAACTGGTGAGGACACGGGCTGGAACACGACTGTGTGTCCCTTGTTCGAACGTTACACGAACTTAGGGCTATGTCACTCGGCCTGGCCACACAGCTGTGTGACCCCTGTTTCAAATTTTTGAATATTTTTCTTAAACTGTTCAAGTTATTTCAAATTAGTCTCAAATTGGTTCTAAACTATTTTTATGGCTTCGAGGGTTTGATTTAGGGACAAAGTGCATGAGATTGGATGGATTATGGTATGTGTAATCTATTTAAATATTATGGTGTTAGTTGTTCCTGATTGCACGGTAATACTCCGTAACTCTAATTCAACGATAGAGACGGGTTAAGGGTGTTACATTTAGTGGTATCAGAGCTATGATTTAGTTGATTCTAAGATTTAAGTAGCGGAGTAGAGTTTAGTGTATACATGCCACATACACCCTCTGATAGTGTGATGCTTTTGATCTGCTCTAATAATTTACGTAGTGAAGTAGAGTTGAGTTGAACCGAGCTGTAGTTAACAAACTGAAAGTAATTTTCAAGCTTCAAACCCTGAAGCAAGTAATAGTGCGTCGATTCCACGGTCTTTTTGTGATGAAATGAAAAATGTGTTTCTTGGAATGATGAACCAATGGTTCAATGAATTAAAGCAAGCAAATCTGTAAATAAAAATCGAAAATGTGTTGTAGAAGAATTCAGAGACAAGGAGGATGATGATCCTTCAAAAGCCGAGTAGTGCTTAATAAATATAAAGAGAGTCTTCCCATAATTGATGTGCACTCCTAAAGGTTGTTTGAGGTGTGTTGTGTCGTTACTAAAAGATGAAGTGTATTTATTATAGGACGCATTGAGCACGATGACATCAAATGATCGTATTAATTGGGATTTCTTTCAGACAAAATTCAGGAAGAAGTATGTTAGTCAGATCTTTATACACAAGAAAAAGAAAAAAATTATTAAGTTAAAATAAGGGAATCGGACTATAGCTGATTATGAACGTGAATTTGTGTAGTTAAGCAAGTATGCCCATAATATAGTATCAAATAAGGAAGAAATGTGTATTAGATTTGATGACGGGTTCAATGATGATATTTGTATGTCTGTGGTAGCACTAAAGTTACAGGAATTTGTAGAACTTTCAGAACGAACAAAGAAAATTGAAGAAATTTGCAAAAGTAAATGATTGTTAGATTCAAAATTTTGAGATTTTAACAAAAGGGGGTCGTTCAAGCCTGCTCAAACGTCTCCGTCGAAGAAATTTAGGAATGGCACAAGTCAATCAGCTGCCCCTTCAGAGTTCATTGGTAGAGACAAACCAAGGCAACGCAATTTCCAGTCTGTTAATTCTCTAGTAGCTAGTGTTGGAAGTGCAAGAAATGTTGAAAGAACCGTTCCTGTTTGTGATGACAGCAACAAAAGGCATTTTGGTGAGTATCAATCAAAGTTGGGAGCTTGTTGATTGTTCGAAAAGGCAGAATGATTTTGGCAATCGAACAAACAAGCCTAAGGTAACCTCACAGAGATGAAGACTATGACAGCCCGATTTTGGGCCTAATCGGAACAGTGGTTTTGGGACCACAAATTCAATGAGGAAAAAAATTATTTTTATTATATTTTTATGGTCTATAATTTCATGAAATGATTTTGTGAAAATTTCGTTCGAAAATTTTGACGTTTGGGCACTGAATTTAGTAAAAAGGACTAAATTGTCAAAAGTGTAAAAGTTGAGTTCTACATGTTAGAAGTGTCCAATTGTTATGAAATTTTAAATTGGAGGTCGATATATGGTAATTAGACCATTGGTTAAGTTGGTGGACAAAAATGGACATGGTTAGGCGTGTTTCCAAAGTTTTTCATTAAGGGAATTTTGGTTATTTAGTTATTAAATGAATTAAAAACAAAATTAAAAGCCAATTTTTGTCCATCTTCAAGATATGGCCAAATTTTGCAGGAACAAACCATGACTAGGGTTTTTCAAGCTTCCAAGCTCAATTGTAAGTCCGTTCTAGCCCTGTTTTTAATGATTTTTACATTTTTAAAATCCTCGTAACAAGATCTAGCTATTTCTACCATTATTTTGAACTAGGGTTTGTGTCTAAAAATGTACCCATGAATGATATGCATGTTTTGATGTTTTATGGAAGAATATGAATGTTGGGGTGTGATGAACGTTTTTCACTAAGTGATTTTCGATGAAAATGCCTAAAAGGATTAATTTGTAAAAGTTACAAAATATGTCACAAGTGTGTGAATAAGTGAGTATTGTGGACTACTATAGTTATGAAAATGGTTTGGCTAGGCCTAAAATGCAAGGAAATTGAATAAAAATTATTTTACGAGCCTAGGGGCAAAATTATAATTTTGTGAAATTGTAGGGGCAAAAATATAATTTCTCCAAAGTGTGATTTTTGGACTAGATTGAATAATGTGAGTGTTTATAAGTTTAATGTGTGATTATAAATCAAGAAAGATGAGAAATTGACTTTGATCAGTGAAAAGAAAAAGTGAGAAAAAGTGAAAAATTTCCCGGTTGAACCTTCGGAATAGAAAAGATACGAATGAAGTGACAGTAATGATCACATGTGTGGCACGGGCTGTGTACAGGCTACTATGTGAATGTGATAGTAATGGTCACGTGTGTAGTACTATGTGCAGGCTACTACGTGTACTGAGTATCATTGATTATAAAGGTGGTTACTATATGCTGATTCCATCGGGTACCATTGATTGTAAAGGTGGTTGCTATGTGCTGATTCCACTGGGTACCATTGATTATAAATGTGGTTGTTATGTGCTAACTCCACCGAAAATCATTGAAAATAAAGGTGGTTGCTATGTGCTGATTCCACCGTATATAATTGATTATAAGGATGGTGTTATGTGCTGATCCACCGTGTAACAGTTATTTTTCCTAAGTGATCATCAGGAAATTGGCTAAGTGAAAATACATGTTATCATGTAACGATTAAGTGTAATCGAATAAGACCATGTGATGAATAATGTGCTCGATATTTAATCAACCCTTTGGTACAATGAAATGATGTAATGAAATTATGAAAGAGTAAATTTAACAACCAAACAGTTTAAGACAGCAACAGTTATGTGATATTGAAAAATCACTAAATTAGAAGTTGAATGAGATGTGGAATAAAAGCTGAATTAGAAGTTGAATGAGATGTGGAATAAAAGCTGAATGAGTCTATTTTCACACACAGGAAACAGAGCAAGTAAAAGAGTTATATATTTTGAGATATTTCAATTTTAGTGAGGCAAGGTCATAATGATTTCGGAATCTCCTATTCTAACTTTGGAAAATTGTTAAAAATTTAAAAAAATAATTATGGTCTGAACTTTATATCTTTAGAATCCTAAATGAGTCTATTTTCAAAAAAATAAAACAAACTAGAACATTATCTGAGTTCTATACAATGAGATATTTAATTTTTAGTGAAGAGGGGTCAGAACTGTCGAACAGTGAAATAGGAAAAAATTTAAAGAATAAACTGTACATATTGGCTAAGCCAAAATTTTGAAAATTTTATGGTAAGAGGATATGTGAGTCTAGTTTCGGGGAAAATTAACGAATCTTAATTTGAAGCTCTGTAGCTCGAGATATAAATAAATCATTGACTCTGACTCAAACAGTCAGCTTGAATTTACATATGGGAAAATAGTGAAAGTATGTATAATGTTGTTTAAGTGTGTTATACACATTAAGCATGAGGAATGGAGAGGAGGTGGAGGAAAAATTGCGAAATATATGAATGATTTGTGTATAATTGGTAATACGCTCTATTATAATTGATAAACGATGAAATAGAAATGACGCATATATTTCTGCATTATTGGTCATGGTTTACGCTGATGTGGGAAAATAAAGTTTCATAGGATGTGTGTGTATGGTATATTTGGTATATGATTTGGAATGAAGTAATGTCATGAATGGGTATTGAGTTAACACATGTTAGTAAGTTTGATACATGAATAAATATTGTGCTCATCCATGCTTATAATGCTTATGTTATATGTTTATTTGGATGGCATATTTGGTATACATGCTTAGGTTTTTGCCAAGTTGTGGCGGGATTATGCCACGTTAAATCTATAAGTTATGCATCAAAATAGTAAGTGCCTAAATGGAAATATGCTTGTGATCATGAAAGGGGAGGTAAGGTTTAAATTATGTAATCTCTAGTGAAATGATTTATCATGTGGTTAGTTCTAAAAAGAATTATGTTTCAATGCACTAGCTTGCAACTATGGTTGAATGATATGTTTATGTCTTGTGTGATAAGCATAGGAAACAGGTGTGGAAAGGTAATGAAATAATAATTTCATGCATGAAGTGTAAAATGACGAAAAAAGAGGATGATGAGGTGAATTAATGTTGTTATTTAAGCTAAAATGATATTTCCATTGCAAAATTGAGAATTTCATAAATGTGTTAATGAATGGTATAATCGATAAACATTGAGTTAAATGGTAAATACGTATTAGTATTGATCTTAATGATATTGAATTATAAGTGAATTAAAAGGAAATTGCTAGTGATATGATTTGAATTGTAAGCATGAGAAATTAGGAAATGAATGAAAAGGAAATGAAGCATTGAATTGCATGAGTATGTATCAAGTCTAGTAGGCCCTATTTATTATGAATATAATATTTTGAGGATATATAGTGAAGAATTATAAAAGTATGTTAATAATTTGAAAATTTTCATTTAGATGAAATTTTATAACTCGGTTCAATATGTTTACAAGTTTATTTGTTCTAGTAATGCCTCGTACCCTATTCCAGTGTCGAATACGGGTAAGGGGTGTTACATTTAGACGACTTGGAAATGTTAGAAACACTACTTCTGGTCGAGGGAAGAATAGTGAGATGAATGAACGATCTAAAGCGGGAACACTATCTAGAGCTTATGCAATCAAAGCTCGTAAGGAAGCTACTACCCCTAATGTTATTGCAGATACTTTTTCTCTCTTTGACATTAATGTATATGCATTGATTGATCCTGAATCAACTCACTCGAATATATGCACTGCATTAGTAGATAAAAAGAATTTACCTATTGAGTTCACTAAATATACTCCAAAGTTATGAATCCACTGGGTTAGTGTGTTTTAGTTAATCAGATATGCAGATCGTGTCCATTGAACGTTAGGGGTTACGATTTTCCCACTAGTTTGATGTTGTTACCTTTTGATGATTTTGATCTCATTCTAGGAATGGACTGGTTGTCTCAGCACGATGCAATAGTGACGTGCTGAAAGAAACAAGGTAGTTTGAAGCGTTCAAATGGTGTATTTATTTGTGTTAAGGCAGATGGAGTAGATTGTATTACAAATGTAGTTTCAATGTTGTCAACTCAAAAATTAACTAAAAAGGGATGTGAAGCTTATTTAGCCTATGTTCTTGATTCAAAAGTGGCGGAATAAAAAATTTAGCAAGTACCGATAGTTAAAGAGTAAGCTGATGTTTTTCCTAAAAAACTGTTCGAGTTGCCACCAACTCGAGAAGTAGAATTTCTGATGGGACTTGTGCCTGGAATAGATCCAATTTCAATAACGGCGTACAGGATGGTCACTACAAAATTAAAAGAGTTAGAAGTACAGTTGCAAGAGTTGTTAAATCGTGAATTTATTCGACCAAGTGTGTCACCTTGGGGTGCTCTAGTTTTGTTCATGAAGAAGAAAGATGGGTCAATTAGACTATGCATAGATTATTGACAGCTGAATAGAGCCACCATCAATAATAAATATCTGTTACCTCGTATTGATGATTTATTTAATCAGTTAAAAGGAGCTATAGTGTTTTCAAAGATCGACTTAAGATCTGGATATTATCAGCTGCGAGTTAAAGAGCAAGATGTACCGGAACCTGCATTCATTCTTAGATATGGTCACTATGAATTTCTGGTGATGTCATTTGGTTTAACTAATGCTCATGTGACATTCATGGACTTGATGAATCAATTGTTTTAGCCATATTTAGATCGGTTTGTTGTGGTATTCATTGATGACAGACTGATTTATTCACTGAACGAGTCAGATCATGTCAAACATTTAAGAGTTGTGATGCAAACTTTGCATGAAAAACAATAGTATACGAAATTTATTAAATGTGAATTCTGGCTATGAGAAGTTCATTTTCTAGGACATGTTATATATGCTGATGGAATCAAGGTTGATCTGAATAAACTTTCTGCAATTGTTGATTGGAAAATTCTGAAGAATGTTTCTGACGTTCAAAGTTTCTTAGGATTAACCAGATACTATCGGTGATTTCTTAAAAACTTCTCAATCATTGCTTCACCTATGACCAGGTTATTACAGAAAAACATCAAATTTGTTTTGTTTGATAAGTGTCAATAGAGTTTTGATCAGCTAAAAAAAAATGTTAACAGTAATACATCTATTAATGGTTTAGGTTGCGTGTTAATACAATCAGGGAAAGTGGTAGCTTACGCTTCTCGACAATTAAAGTCGCATGAAAAGAATTATCCTACTCACGATCTTGAGCTACGCAATTGTCTTCGCTTTGAAGATATTGAGGCATTATTTATACGGCAAGAAATGTCACGTGTGTACTAATCATAAAAGCTTAAAATATTTAATGACCTAGAAGGAATATAACACCCCAAACCCGGCCTAGAAGTTAGGCTCGAATCTGGCATGTCACATTGAAGTGTTTTTCGAAAACCATGTTTTCATTAAAAACCCTTCTTGAAATTTCAAACTTCTTGCCATTTAAAACTTGTATAAAACCTCAGTTTGCATTTGTGTATTTTCAATCAAGGTTTATTAAAAAGTTATCACCTTCAAAACCTTATTGTTGCGGAAGCTTAATTTAAAGCAAATGATTTACGAAAACGTGATATTTAAAAATTGAGGTACGGAAACGTACTGTTAGAAAATAATTATTGTTTTGGAAAACTGAGTTCTACTTCTAGCAGATAAGAATCGTAACCAATAAAATCCCGAATTTAAAATCTAGAAATTTTAGAGGCCTTATTACAACCCGAATCAAAATCAAGTGCTTTAGTAAATTAGCAAAACAGTATAAAACTTGTGCAGTTGTGTGGCCCTCTCCGAGTCCCTCGCAGCTTCAAACCGACTAACGTTGGGGATTACCTGAAAGATTAAAAACGGGGTGAGTTTACGAAAACTCAGTGTGTAATCCCCTTATTAAAGAAATAGCCAGTATACAAAAACAGAATCAGTCTAAGCCTGAGCCCTTTTACAGTAACAGTATCAGTGTGGGCCTCAGCCCAATACGATAATGGTGGCAATTGGCCTTAGCCCCCATGAACCTCGGTTGGGCTGAGTCTATATCAAATGGCATATATCACATATATCTGGGCCTAAGCCTATCTCAATATCAGAATTAGTTATGCAATGCATAAATACCCATACCAACCCTGCACTACATCTCCTGTCCAACCCTACACTCCTGTGGGGATTTAATCAACCCACCCATCCCTACACTCCTGATGTAGCACTGGTTGCGCCACTAACCAATATTGCAGCAGAGCTATCAATCACATAATTGGCTAAAAGCCATCGGTGGGTCCACAGTCGTCTCATTCGACCTATGCGACCCTCACATATCAATTAGTTCCTCCAATACAAGATCCCAGCCCTATGTAGTATGTCGTGTATGCAGAATTCCATGCTCAAAATCAGTCTCATAAATCACAGACAAATCAGTCATACCAATCACAAACAAATCAAACATTTACATTCGAGGGGCAAAAAATCATTTACCCTTTAGGGGCATTACGGTCATTTTACCCTACAAGGGTAATTAGGTCATTTTACCTATCGAGGATTTGGTCATTTTACCTATCGAGGGTTTTTCAGTAATTTTACCCTTTGAGGGTATATCGATAATTTTACCCTTTGAGGGCATTTTGATAATTTCACCTTTCGAGGGTATTTTGGTAATTTTACCCTTCGAGGGTATTTCGATCATTCTAAAAACCTTTTTGAAGGTCTACAGTCGCCTCGAGCAACACAGATAACCTAAATGGTCATAATGGTGTAAATGGGCCCAAGTGGGCCCACATGCCCGTGTGGCCCACTAAGCCCAAAAGTGCCCTTGGCCATGCGATCGTCATGGTCAGCTCATTATCTCCTATCCATCCAAGAAAATTTTACTCGCGTAGGACCCACGAGCCCATTGGGCCCACTCGGCCCATTCTGGTCCATTTGGCCCAAAAATGGCCTAAGACCACGAGATCGCTCGTAGTGACCTCTGTCATTGTATCGACTTATCCACATGCGCGTTCGTGCGCTCGTGTGATAGTCGTAGCCGTACTTTCAGCTTTTCAACTTTTTGGCATTTTAGGATTTCGGCATTTGCCAATCTACGATTGGAGTGGTGTGTGTACAAACCTTGCTGAAGAAAAACGCAGTAGCCCACGAGCGTAGAACCTATATTGGATTAAGGTACTCTGTTAGCCATTCCATTAATAAGATTTAACAAGCCTTTCTAATACAGAAGCTGAACCCAAGATTAATACCTACCTTAACTGAATCGGCTTATACTTCCTAAGCCGTATGATTATGAAACGATCTCACCTCCCTGTGGTTTATCTGTACCACAGCCATTATTAAGAATCAATATCCAATAACCAAGGTTAATCAAATACTAACCTAAGGAAAACACATGGCAAACAAGAGAACTATTATTCGGCCACAGAACCAACAAACCTTGACGATGCGGATTAAAGCAGATAAGAAGGAAGAGAATCGGTCATGACATGCAATCAAATGTTGACCAAATCAGAAGAGATGAAGAAGGAAAGATAACTAATATTCGGCCTAATTATAGATTATGAAAGAATACTCAAGGTTGATAGAGATGAAAAGTTGTAAAAAAAGAAATAAAGAGAAGGAGAATTCGGTTTTAAGTAAGTGAGAAGAAGAAATTCGAATGAGTAAGAAAGGAGGGGGAGACGGGATTGGTTCAGTCAAATTGAGAAACAAGAAGAGCAGAAAAGTGGCAAGAGGAGGAGAATAAAGGGAGAATCGACACAAGCAGCAATTATTGAAAAGAAAAATAGCAGAGAAAAGGGGTATTGCTCGATTTTGGCAAAAGGCAAAAAGAACTAAAATGAAAAGAATGACTAGAGTAAAATCAGCCACTACCCACATCACTATTTCAAAGCTAGACGACATTAGCCAAAAGCCGAAATGACTAAAAGAAAAATGGCATCCCTACAACACACTAGCCGAATTTCCAAAAGCAAAGACCCCATTTTGGCACCAACTTTTACCTACCCAACTTCCCTTGATTCCCTCCTTGCCACACCTGTGTCGCCACCTTGCCACTACACCACAGGCTCCTTTTGTGTCTCATTTTATCTTCGATTAATAAAAAGGTCTAAAGGCCAAAGTCCAGGTTCCTTTAAAAGAAAAACCAAATTAATTTGCAAGAGCCAAGACTTGAACCCAGGCTCTATTGCAACCTTAATGACGCCACAACCACTAGACCACAAGCTTCCTTATGTCATTTTTTTAACACAATTATTTAAAAGGCCTACGTCCATGCATCCAGGGTTTTAACCACTAAAACCAAAATTTTTGCTAAAGCCCAGGTTTGAACCCAGGACTTTTCCAACTTTTCTCAAGACCCTTAACCACTAAAGCAGACATACTTTTATGCACAGTTTCCTAACCGTTCCCTTGCTCAAGGCCCAATATTTCTAGGCCCAAATTTTAGGGCATTACAAGGAACTAAGTATGAGATAGCGACGTTGGTTAAATCTACTAAAAGATTATGATTTGATTCTTGATTACCATCTGGGAAAGGATAATGTGGTTGCAGATACACTTAGCAGAAAGTCATCATTATTTACACTTCAAGTGTTAAGCGCTCATTTGGCTTTGAATGCCAATGGTTTTGTACTAGCGAAATTGTAGACTAAACTCTTGTTTCTAGAACGAATTCGGGAGTTGCAAAATGACGATCCGAAGTTGATAATGAAATGAAACTTGGTTCAGGGCAATTTGAATACAGAATACAGTATTGGTGATGATGGTACATTGCATTACCGTGATAGAATTTGTGTTCCAAATAATTTAAATTTGAAATGTGATAGATTGTTAAAGGCTCATAGTACTACATATTCCATTCATCCGGGTAGCACGAAGATGTATTGTGATTTGAAAAAGATATACTGGTGGTCGGGCATGAAACATGAGATTTGTGAGCTCGAAGACAAATGTTTGATTTGTTACCAAGTAAGAGCAGAGCATCAGGTGTCGTCAAGATTATTATAGCATGTTACGATTCCTAAGTGGAAGTTGGAGCTAGTCACGATGGATTTCGTATTTGGTTTGCCTATAACTCTAAAAAAGAAAGATTTGATTTAGGTGATTGTTGATAGATTGACTAATTCGGCCCATTGTATTCTAGTGAGAACAAATTATTCACTTGGGAGGCTAGCATAATTATATGTGTCAGGGATTGTGAGATTACAAGGAGTTCCAACATTTATTATTTATGATCGTGACCTACGGTTTACATCGAGACTTTGGAGTAAATTTCATGGGGTTTTGAGCACTAAAGTCAATTTCAGTATAATGTTTCATCCTCAAGCAAACAGGCAATCAGAACAAGTAAATCAGATTTTAGAAGATATGCTACAATGTTTTATTCTTGAGTTTGAGGGTAGTTGGGAAAATATCTACCATTAGTTGAGTTTGCTTATAGTAATAGTTAACAATCCAGTATTAAAATGGCACTGTTTGAAGCTTTCTACGGAAGAAAATGTAAAACGCCATTGTATTGGTCCAAGCTAAGCGAATCCAAAATGGTAGGGATTGATTTGATTCGAGAAACTAAAGACAAATTTTGAATTATTCGAAATTGTTTGAAAGTTGCATCTGATCTTCAGAAGTTGTACGCAGATTTGAAAAGAAAATATATAGAATTTTATGTTGGTGATCCAGTATTTTTAAAAGTTTCTCTGTGGAAGAAAGTGCTACGATTTGGCAAGAAAGGAAAGTTGAGCAGAATATTTATCAAATCATACAAGATTACCGAAAGAATCAATCTTGTAGCTTACATATTAGCTTTACCTCCTGAACTCCAGAAAATTCATAACATGTTCCACATTTCAATGCTAAAAAGGTATAGATCTACTCCTTCACACGTGATTCCTTGTAGTGAAATTAAATTATAGCCAGATTTGATGTATTTTGAAGAACCAGTGAAAATTTTGGCTCAGGAAATCTAAGAACTTCAGAATAAATGAGTATCAATGGAGAAAGTCTAGTGGCATCGGCATGGTACTAAAGAGGTTACCTTGGAAATCGAGGAATCGATGAAATTACAATCTCCGAATCTATTTTTAGGTAACAATTTCATCGAGGTAACAATTTTGACGAAATTTCCTAAGGGGAAGAGTTGTAACAACTCGTTTTTCAGTGGTAACGAAATAGTGGTTTCAAGACCATAAATTTCTGTCGTGTTGGCTCATAAATATTATTTATATAATATTTACAAAGTCATTAGAGTCGTATTAAAATTTGGTTAAGAAATTTCAAAGTTTAGATAGCTAATTAAAGAAAAAGAATTAAATTGAAATAGGTGAAAAACTTAGTAATTATTGCATTTAGATGATTAAATAGTTAAATAACTAAATGAAGAAGGACTGAGGTGGCAATTAGCCCTAGTTAGTATGGTTGGACACCAAATGGTGTCAAAACGATTAATTAATAGGTGTTTAATGGCAAACTTGTAATTAAATAAAAATTAAACTAAACAAATTAAAACAAATTAGACATATTACTTGATTCTTTCTCTTCAACCTCTTGTTGAACCCACCATTGGAGACTAGGGAGCTTCGGTCACTTTCTTAGCTTGTATGGATGGAAATTGATTCATTTTCTTGTAATTTTTATATTTTTGAGATCGTTGCAACTAGGTCAAGCTAGTCCGTACCTTTGTTTTTAGTCTATTAAAAAGTTTTAAAGTTACCATTGATGAATCTTCGTTGTTTGTGATGATAATATATATTTGAAGATTTGATTGTGATATTTGGTTGTTTTGTGAAGTAATTTTTGTTAGATTTTGGTTTAAGGATTAAATTGTTAAAATGTTAAATTTTCAAGGTTTGATGGTGAATTTGATGTGAATTAGGGACTATTAAAGGGCCTAGAATAATCAGATGTAATTTTATTCTTAGAAACTGGTTAATCTGATGATTTTCGAGTTAGAGGACTAAATTTCAAAAGCTATAAAAGTTTAGGAAAAATGTGTACTTAATGAAAAGTTAAGAGTCATATACATTGAATGGAATGTGGAATGTGTACACAATTAATATATATTGTGTTTAATTATTGTATACATCAAGATTTAAATAAAAAAGACAATAACCGAGGAAAAGGGAAAATTGCAGATTAGTTTCTACGTGTTGGTTGGAATCGAATAGAAGTACCGTTCATAGTTTTTCGAAACGTAAATGAATTTCTACTTGTATTCTTATATTATAGTTCTTTAATTAAATTTTTATAGATAATTATAGAATGAATGCACATACGTGCCCTTATTTGTACTTCGGTACCCCTAAATGCACATGCGTGCCCCTGTTTGTACTTCGGTGCCCCTTAATGCACATATGTGCCCCTATTTGTACTTCAGTACCCCTAAATGCACATACGTGCCCCTGTTTGTACTTTGGTACCCCTGAATGCACTTTCCTGCCCCTGTTTATACTCCAGTAACTCTGAATCATATAGTATAGGAATTGTATTTAATTGTATTTAGATGAAATGTTATACTATGTCCTTACTAAGCTTTGTAAGCTTACCGGTTCTTATGAATTGTTTTATAGAGAATCGTTACTAACATTTTAGAAGGATCAATCAACCAGCTCACACTATTCATCTTTGTTGGTAGTTTTTGTATCTCCTAGGGTAAGGAATGTATATGTTTATATAGATGAATATGTGGTTTAAATTTATAGGATGTTATGTAATGGTGATTTGGAAGTTTATGTTGATTTTGTAATTGCAATTTCTTATCAAAGTATGTCATTTTGGTCACTTATAATTGCATGTATATAAGGTTATTTTGGTATGATTGAAATGGCTTGATAATGGTCATTTGTGGTGTGTTTTGGCACTTATTTGAGCTAGGATTTTATGCAAGAAATGATGTAAGGTCGACTTGATTTGGTAAATGATGTTTGATGCAATTGTGGTGCCTTTGAATGGCACATTGGTTAGGTAATTTAGGATGATTGAAATGGCATGTTTATGTATGATTGATGCAATTGTTCTTGATTATATGGTAATGTTCCGTAACTCTAATCTGGTGACAGAGACGGGTTAGGGGAGTTACATGGTGTGTGCACGTGGCTAGGTGTTGGACATGCTTGGTGCATGTGGCTACTTGATAGTAGTAGATGATAGGTTTCGCACTATGGAGGGTAGATGGTGTTTAAAGATGATGGAGAGATGGTGTTTAAAGATGATGGAGGCAAAGGTATATGAGAAGGTGGTATTTAAAGGGTGAGTATGGGGTGCTCAACTCAAATTCTTAGAACAAAATAATAATAAAATATAAAAATTCTAACCTAATCAAGGTTAATAACAATTAATAAAACATATTAATGTATTAATTATTATTATCTTATTTATTAAGAAATAAAAACTCTTAGGTAAAATAATGATCAATTCTAATCCTATACAAGGTTAATAACAATTCATATATATTATATAAAATATAAGTATATATTAGTTGTTATCATCCTATTTATTAAAAATAAAAATTAAAAACCTTTCTTTTAGCTATTTTAAAAAATTAGAGAGATGAAAGTTTGTTAATTAAAATAATTAGAGATATGGAAGTTTGTAATTTTTTTTTGTAAAATTGGTAAGTATTGTGTGTAGTAACACCCGAGATCCGGAGCCAACGAATCAAGTCTGGTTAAGGGCGTTACAATAAATCACCTTTACCCTCCTATTCTTTGGCACATCATCTAGTAACCATTTAAGCAAATAGACGTACAAGTCAAACTTCTCATCAAGATACCATTTTCATAATCATTGCCATCACACACACATATATACATATGATTCTCAAAATGCCAAAAAAGTCTAAACTGAACATTACATAACCATATGACACCTTAGGTAAATGTCATGACCAAAATAGAATCATCACCAACACTTGAGACCAGGATTATTGCTTGATGCAGAGTCGACGATCAAATCATAAAGTACCTAATTTGTGCACAGAAAATAAAATCATGCATTGAGTATAACTTAGTGATATTTCTATAATCCGAAAATTAATACATAACATAAGTAATTCAGATGCATAAATTAAAGAAGTGATGATATGCAACATAACAAGTCAATTATGCCAATTCACATATTCTTTGATCACAACCAACAAATTTTACCAATACTATGACATGGCAATTACATTTTATATGTCATTTGATAACTCAATTCATGTAATGGCATGTTCCATTTCAATTTCAAAATCTATGAGTTTATTGAACATAATCTATCAATGTTCTCAACTCAGTCCATAATTTAATAATTCATTTCACATTTCACTTCCATTTCTTATCCATTTGTCATTCCAATATCAAATATTTCAAATTTACCATTTATTTCCCTATTAACAAAACTCAATCTTGGATGGATAAATGGATCCAAACAACACACCAGTTTGGCACCTAGTGCCTTATCAGATAAATCTGAAGCAAATAGTTACACCCATCACTATCAATATGTTTGGCACCTGTGTCTTATCAGTATAATTGAAGCAAATTGGCACTAGTGCCACATCGACTCATAGTCGAAGTAACCCTGAACTCTTCCTATCTTATGGCATGCCAGCTATATCCAATTCTTCCCAAATAGTTAATAGGATATTCATTACTCAATTTATTATCAGTCAACATCTCATTCCACATTTATATATTCATTATTTAAATCATTCATCCATACTCATGACAACATCAATAATCTTTATATGCATTCAATTACATATTCATATGAACATATACATTTTTCACATGATTTAAATTTAGTCCTCCCTAACCATATTGAATTCAAATCAATCCCAAAATAGATCATCATATCAAAATGGCTCACTATAAGTTCTTACCATGCAACAACAGTTCATTATGAATCAATTTACAAGAAGTTCGGATTATAGAAACACAAACCGTAAACTCCGAGCTATTCGTTGACAACTTTATCTTTTCCTTTCTTTTTTTAGGAATCTGGGTTGATATTAGCTACAGATTAAAAAATATATATTTCATCAATATTCAACCATTTTCACATTCAATTTCTAACTTATGCAACTTTTTCATTTTATTCAATTTAGTCCCTAAAATTGAGACTAACATAACTTTGAAATTTAACACTCAATTTTTATATTGATTTCTCTCTAGGCTTAATTTAACTTCATATTTTTATTTCTACCACAAATTTTTTAAATTTGTACAATTTAGTCCCTCTTGCACAAAATCATCAATTGACTTTACAATTTAGTCCTTTTTCAACTCCAAACTTAAAATCTATCAAAATGTCACCAAAAGCTTCAACTATGTAACAATGGTAACATCCACAAAATTTAATAGTATTAAAAAATATAACATGGGTCAGCTTGCTTGAGCTCTTGGCATTCCGAAAACATAAAAATAATAAGAAAAAGACTGAATTGAACTAACCAAATTAAAGCTTAAATGTTTGCAGCCCTAGCCTTGCGTTAAGCTTTTCTTCTCCCTAAATGGTTTCGGTTGAATGAAGAAATGATGTAAATGTTTTTCTTTTAACTTTTCCACTAACATGTTTTATTAATTAAAATATTTCATTTACTTTTTTAATGTTTTATACTTTAATCAAATTTTATAATACACTTTCTTAATTCACTAACTATCTACCATATATTAAGATATCCATGATGGTAAAATTGCTATTTAACGCTTACTTGAATTCTAATTGTGGTTCCTTAAACAATTACACTTGTATCACTTATGTGATTTAGTCATTGCACCTTAATTAAGTACCATTTCGACAAAATTACTCAACTGATATTCAATTCAATTATAATACAACTCTGTAAATATTTAATAAAAACATTTACGATTTTTATTTATAAAATTGGGGTTTTGAAACCACAGTTTCTGACACAACTGACTTTCGAGTCATTATTTAACCGAATGAAATAAAATTTGATTGGGAAGTACTTAGCGCACACTTTTTAAGGGAATGTTTTTAGTACATATTTTTGTTAGCATATTAATACATGAAATAATTGAGTGTTATATATATTGAAGTTGTATGTTTTCAAATCTTTTATTTCTTAGCCCAATTTTGATGAACACATGACTTTGAGAAAGATTTGATTTCGTTTGAAGGGATTTTTGCAAAAAAGTTTTTTTTGAATTTTAATGTAAGTTAGCATTTTTTGGGACAAGTAATGAATTAAGTTTGGGGGTACGATAACTCTAAATTATATAGACTTTTTTAGCACCTTTTGACTACTAATTCATGCAAATTTTGATTGTTTCTACAACAAATTTTTGAATTTATTACAAATTTACTAATATGGACAAAATTAATAAGAAATCTACATTTTTAATTATTTAGATGCTAAACTTACATATTTTTGCCAAATTTGAAATAATTTGGTGCAAAAGAAGAATAAGCAGTTTTGAAGCTCACCTTTTTTATGATCAAATGCTACAACATTCTTGTAACACTTGCCATGCAGAGGAGGGATGATAATTAATTAGCTATGGACATTTAAATTTATTTAATTTAATTTATGGATCATGGGACAGACTTGATGTAATAGCCTAAAACCCGATCCAATGAACCGGATCCGAATCCTGGTTACTACCACTCTAATATAGATGAAACTTAACTCTACTTACACAATGTTACAATTGATTTGAACTACATAATTACAAGACTTCATAATACAATACATAAGTAGAAACATTGAAGAATTTTGGTTATAATGTATAGAGAGTTCGATTACAAGTATTACTGAAATGATATCTTGGTCCAATGTAGTTATCTTGATTAAAGGGTTACTATGTGCTAAATAGACTAGACCACGCCATCAAGCTTGCTTTGTATGCATAATAATCCGATACACTGCTCCTCAGGCATAGTCCTGACAACATTCTCACAGGCATAACCTTACATTCAACCTGAAATGGAAAACACAATCCAAGTAAGTTTATGAGAACTTAGTGAGAAATAATCTTTATACCTCAGTCATTGATTTCCTTAAACGGGCGGATAGTCCAACACCACCAGCTCCTTTTCTTAAATCTTCAACTGTTAGTCACTAGGAACAGTTTACCATTAATGAAACATAATCATTCTTTCTATCTACTATATCATGGTCAATTTCCCTTAACATTTTTTCATCGATGACTTCATCCTTTCAGAACTTCTTCCTTTCATACTTATCTTAATCATGATTCTCTTACCTTATCCTTCTGTGACTACCCTTTCTTATTTATCTTCATTAATAGATTCCCTTGAATTCCCCACATGCTCTGGTGCATTCCAGTTTCTCTGTTCTTTCCTTAAGACCATGTAAGATACGTCATACCATGTGAAACTATCACAAGGGAAGCTAATTAAAATATCTTATCAAAGGTGTAGTATGCTACGACACAAGGGTTTTTCCTTTTGAATTCATTACAACTATCATTCCTTCAGAGTTCGTCGTGAATACCATTTCTTTTTCTTAAGGTCCGCCACAAAGGCATTTCCTTTAGATGGTTGCCACAAGGGCCATTATCTAGAGTACGCCACATGGGCATTCCCTTCGTAGATGACCACAAAGGCTTCATTTTCATATATTGCCACAAAAGCTTCCTTTTTTTGGCATGTTCATGATAGGGATTTGCATATACTCACATTTTGTGAGGTTTGCCCCTCATCATCCAAGGTCACGCAGAGAACCCCCTTGTGAGTAATCACCTTCCTTTAGTTCTACTTCATATGATGTCATGGCCCAGCTATGGTCTTACACAATATGGTGTCATAGCCATGGCTTTTCCTTTCAGAGGTACATATTATAGATCGTGTAGACAACTCCTTGGAGGCAAACACAAATTCATCATGCTTAGACCAATTCTAATCAGAACAAATCATATATTATACAAATAAGACACATTTGTACAATTCATACATCTAGATGCAACATTACTTCACATCGATCTACTTGAACTCAACAGATCTATACAAAGTATGCATATCATTCTTAACAAACATTAGCACTATCATGGACATACTTCAATCACCATATACAAGATCAAATATATAGCATATTGCAACCTTAAGGATCACAACATCATCTTTCAACCACTCTCTTACAGATCTAATGGTACCATCATCAGACAAACAAGAGTCCCCATAAAGACTCACATGCTTCTCTCCTACTGCAGTTCAAAACTCTAGATCCAGACTTCCATGGTGTAATTAGCAGCAACTATTGCTACATAAAAGGAAGCTCATCAAGATCTATTTATATACCCTTTTTTCCATTATTTTTAACACTGAAAATCCTCAAGCAAGGTCCTTTTATCCTTTATCTTACTGATCTACCAAGTCTAATAGATTTACTCCTTACAACACAATATGCAGAGTCATAAACCTTACTTCGCCGTGGTGTAATCACTAGTAAAGACCCAAATCTTCAAATTTAGCTCAAAAGAGAGAAGGAAATACTTTGAGGTCCTTTAGATCTAGACAGATATACTCCTTGAAGAAGGAAGAAGAAAACCTCTCTTTTTTAAAACCTAAATGTCTATATATGTAGAACCCAAGCTCTTATTTGAACGTACCACATGTCAAACACTTTCAAAGTTACCTTTATAAATGGTTTACAACTGTAAATAAAAATCCACTATTTTTATATTGTTAGTTCATCCCTTTGGTCCTTTCCAACTACCTTGTTAGAATGTAACTAGCATAAAAACAAAATGAACTGGCTGTAGATTACATTTGGCAGAAATCCCTAACATTCTTACCAAATCTCTTCTTCTTTATAACTTAATACACTTTGAGAACAATCCTCTCTTAATAATATGATATTTACTATGTGCTCGATTTATACGCCAAAATAACAATTGGGTGACTAGCACTACACCATTCAGGTTACTTTCGATTTATCTGCCAAATATAGAATTCGCCCAAAGTTTGTTATTGCACTTGACCCAGCTCGTAATTGGATCGTGGAAATGGGCAAGTCTTATCATATCCCACTTTTTTATTATTTAAGCAATAGTGAAATTGTCATCTCATATGTTTTAAATTAAATGCGCAAGATTGGATAAAGGGAATTAATGTCCTAGTGGTTTAGTGGTTACTTAGCTATCATAGTGGTCTAAGGTTCAAGCCTTATTGTTCACATTTTTACATTTATTTTTTTGACAATTTTCCCCTTGTTTAATGCGCTTGTCGTCCACCTTGTCCACCATAATGAGGAGGATTTGTTTCCTCCACTTGATGGTCAAACTTACAATAGTTCGGGGGTACATGATACCTTTTTTGCTCTATGTCCCCCTCCCTTGCCATAACCTCACCTCTTACCATATAGCTTGATACATTGAACCTGGCCATATTTCACCAAGCTCCTCCCTTGCTTTTTCCATCTATACCCCCTCTCCCTATCACATTCTTCCATTTACCATTTCTTTCTTACCATTTTCTCTCCATTTTTGCAAACAACCACCACATTTCCTCCGAAACACATTTCTTCCTCCACCGTGAACCAAGCAACCTTCCATTGATCACCACCTCTCATGGCTACTACTGTTCCTCTTTTTCCATCTCCCACCTCCCATCGTCGTCATGAGCGACATCGTGGTCGTCGCCGTGTGCCACCACAAGTCCACTTCCTCCTCCACTTTTTCTTATATTTTTTCTCCTACTTCTTTCTTCTCCTCCCCTTAGCCGAACCTCCAAACTCCACCACTGATGAACCACCATCGAACATAGCATCACCATCATCAGACTGCCATTGAGCCACCACCGTCACTGCCGCCAGACCACCACCGCCACCACCGCCGAGGATCAAAATCTTTCTTTTCCTCTCCTTGTGTCGATTTTCATTTTCAATTAATCAAATTATTCTTTTATCTCAATGATACTTTCTATATTACTCGATTCTCCAAAATCACCCTTCTCGATTCATCGTTCGATTTGAATTGATCAAGTGTAAGTATAGATCATTTGTAAGTCATAAAAATCCTTCTCCTAGTATTTTCTTGACATGGCTGAATGGTATAGTGCCATGAGTCATAGTGGTATTTTGTTAATATTAATTATTTATGTACTGTAGTACTAATGCTAAATATATCATTTTAAATGACAAAACAATAATCATAGGGGAGACCCCTAACTTCGTAATGGAAATTCTCCTTTCAAAAGTCTTAGATCATGAAGGTAAGCAATGAGACTATTAGTGATAGAGCTCTAAAGTGACGAAACATTTTCAAAGATTCATATTAATATGTGTTAATTATATGATAGATCATATTGCAAGGTAGATCGAGTGAAACCGATTAATAAAGGTTGAAGCAAATTGAATCTTCAATCTAAGGTGTGGGATCAATATTATTTGTTTGTGGGACATCAATATTTTATTGTCAAAAAATAATTATAGCAAATTATGAATATACTAAATACTTATATAGAGATGTAAAACTCATCAAGATGGATACCAAGTAAGTGTTCTAACCAAGTGGATCTATGAAATACATAACAAATGATAGGCCTTTGATTGTGGTTGTGTTATATGTGTTGATCTCATGCTCATGATATGTGATGTATGGATCACGTGTTATCTGTGATGATTTAAATATATGCTATGTATGTGTATATATGTGTAATAAATCAAGGTCTATGATCTAATGTGAAAAAGCATGTCATTCATGTTAAAAGTGAATATTATGTGATAAGTCATTATGAGAGCATGTTTACATGCATAAGTGTATAAGTGATCTATATGTGAAATAAGTGAAATCGCCATATCACATGTATGGGGTGGGATTATGTGAAAGGTGGAAGCAGTGGCAATAAATCTATAAATCAGTGGTGGCTTGTCCACATCAGTGTTATCAGTGGTAGTTTATCTACAAATTAGTGGCAGTTTATCTATAAATCAGTGGTGGCATGTCTGCAAATGATGTTTGGATGAACGAGTTCTGGGGAACTCGATAATGGTGTGTGGCAGAGATGGGTAGCAATTTTTATAAAACGTGCATCGATATGTTCATGCATAATTATCAATGATAAATTCCATAATCTTGATGATGTATGATTATGTCATGTTTGATATATGATTTGATGTGCTTGAAAATATATGTACATTATGTAGTAATATCACACTAAGCCTTTAAAAGCTCACCCACATCACTTATGTGTTCCAGATAATCCTCGTGTCTAGGACTCAGATTTGAACATTGGATAGGCTCTCCAAAATAGATTATTTTTATGGCTATGGACTATTTTATTATTTTTGGACTTTCGTGGACTTTTAAATTTTATTTTGGGACTTTAATTTGTGTTTTATCATTGAACTGTGGCATGGATGCTTTACTTTTAAAAAACTATGGATGATTGGACTTTTTGCATGGGTTTTTAATATGGATAAATTGTTTTGATCTTTTCTTAATAAAATCCATTTTTCACAAACTTGTTTTATTGAATCTAAAATTTTAAAATAATTATAACATCTTTCAAATAATGAACAAGATTACTTCTCAAGATTATGTTTTAAATAAATGAATTCTAAGGAAATATTAAATACATGATTTCAAAATTAAATCTATTTATTTCAACATTATATCTGTTTATTTCAACTAATGTTTTGGCCATTTCCATGGCCAATGTCATTACTTAGATTGGGTCATAACGTCTAGGCCCGGTTTGAGGGTTTACAAGTCTGCTGCTTAAATTTGAAGTCAAACCCTTCATTAAGGATGAAAGATCCCAAATTCAACTATGAGAATCCCAACCATCCATGTATTAATGAAATGAGGGTCTCTAGACTTGTTTAAAAATAACAAAACAGCCCCAAATATTTTTCTAAGTGATCATTCAACTCCATCCATTAAGTCATGCCTTGGACAAGTTAGTTTTAAGAAAGTCATCCATTCCTTTCCTCTTTTCAAGGTGGTCGGCCATAGAAGGAGGGATACACATGCTATTTTTAGGAAACTCAAGCCATCCCCTCCTAGTATAAATACCCCATTCATTCTCTCATTTCATCATCTCTCATTCATCCATTCTTCTCTCTTTTCTCTCATTTCCATTCTTCCACTTTTCAAGAGAGTTTTGCAGGGCTTCAGAGTAACCCCATTCAACAAAGGAATGATTTTAATAAAATCATGGTTGCTTAATTCCTTCAGTGTTAGAATCATTTAATTTCCATAAATTAGATTATTAATGTTGTTAATGATGTTATGTGCCTTTGTTGTTTATGCATTTAGAAAAAAAATATGATTATATTATTCATGCATTATAAATGTAGGGATATGATTGAATTAATTATTAAATCCTAACCAGATGTAATTCATTGACACAATATCTGAGTGGTGCTTGTTTAATCTATATTTGAGAAAATTCAGTTAAAGTTTGTAATAATTCGAGACAATTGTATTACCTTGCATAATCTTATCATTTATGTAAATAAATTGTTTCAGTATAGAAATATTACTGTTAACTCACATAATCTATTTTTCTTCTTGTTAAAAATACTAAGTTGTTGACATACACATATGCTAGACTTAATAATTGAATAAATTGAATCCTTAGACGATCCCTGAAAAGGTAACCTTAAAGTCATAACAGACGTAAAAATGTGAAAACAAGAGGTTAAAATAGAAGCCAAAGTACTCATACTTAAAATAGGATTAATAAATAGCCGAGTTGCCATGAAATTTTTCGTAACAACATTACTAGTATTTAAATATTTCTAAGTTGGGAAGAAGAATTATTCTGACACATGCATGCTATTGTGTTTTATCTTGAAGACTTGTATACCTATTTCATTCGTTATTTAATTTAATTTTAAGCATACTTAGGTTAGTTTAGATTAGTAAAACCCGTCACTTCCATTTATTTTCCAACTGTCAGACCCTAAAATTGGGTCTAGAAATTTTGAGGGTAAACTTGGAATTTTTGGTTGGAATAAGTTCAAAAATTTTGAAGTATGGTAACCCGAAAAACTATTCAACTACGGCTTTTCGAAAATTAAATCAATTTTTGAAACTAATGTAGAAAAGACCTTTAATTTTAAAATGCGAATTGTTTTGAAAATTGGGTTAAAATTGAGAGTACCACAAAGGTAAATATACTAAATTTTTTAACTTGCCCTATTCCCCCCACATACAAGAAGCTCACGAAAGTGTCCTCCCCTCACTTATTTTGTCGTCCCTTGAAATCCCCAAGCACCATTCATCTAATTTGATCTTCATTACTTCAATTCATTTGATTTTCATCATCTTCCAAGCATTTAAGCTTCTTGGAATTCCATAAAGAGCACTAAGAGCGCCACTAATTTTTGCGATCGCTCAACTTGTAGGTTTTTGGATTTCCTATTAAACTTTTTTTCCCTCCAACCAAGGTAATTTTTCATTTTCCCAATAGTCTTTTATGAACTCTAGCTATTTAAATCGAGTTTTTATCTATTGAATTAAAGATTTTGTGTAAATGTCAAAATTTGGGGCGTTAATGGTGAAATTTAGGATTCTAAATTAAATTGATGTTTCAAAGTATTTTTCAACTCATTTTGATGTGATAATAATGTTTCTAAACTCTCCTTAAAGTTTTGTTAAAAGTTTGTAAGGTTTTGTTAAGTTTCATGAAAAATGGTCATTGTACGTCGAAATTTCAAAACCATGATTTTGCGTAGTTTAGAGTGGTTTGAAGGTTGAGAATCATACTTAGGTAAGTAATTAGATGATTTGAATTGGTTTTAAGGGAACGAGTAGGAATTGAGATTTTTGTGTTTTGGCTAAATTAGTCGAAATTTTAGTTCCAAGAGGAACTAGCTTAGGCTTACGTTTTTGGTTGATTTAGGTGAGATTATGACTAATTATTAATTGTGTTTGCTGTGTGATCTATTTTGGGTGAAGGCTCAGAACCATTGGATCCTTCGACGAGCATGGCGAAAGGAAAGGAAAGGCTAGTTTAAGCTTTTAACGACTAGGCGAAAGCGCAAACGGTGAGTGTTTGGAGTCAATGCTTGTAGAAACGATTCATAGTGTTTAATGGTAGCTAAGAAGTAGCCTAAACCTCTATCCTAAATTTTGAGTGTAAGCTTCCTTATTTCCCTCATTAATTTTGTGAGATATGTGATTATGCGATATGGAATGAGTATTATTTTGTGTTAATGTGATATGAGATATATGTTCATGATAGCTATTGTGAAATGTGTTAATTGTGGGCATGGTAAACATGCTAAATGATGGTGATGATGCTGTGTTAGTGATGTAAATATGCAATGAAAGTGTTCAGAAAATGGTAAGTATATATGTGTTTTATTGTGGATATTTTTTCCTTGTAACCTTTTGAGACTGTTGGATATAGTTGACATGCCATAGGATTTGTGAGTACTCACCCTCGTGTTGTGATTTTGGGCATTTATACCTAAGAAAATTTTGGAGAGGTAAGGGAATGTAAGCTCAACTCCATTCACTAAGACATGTTAGTGTGTTGGAGAGTGTTAGCTAAATGCTATGCTTTTGGGATATATTTGACTCTTTAAGTCAATGGTGTGTTGGAGATTAGTGTATCCAATGTGTGGTGATAGAGCCCACTTTTATGCTTCATAGCCTCCAGTGTCAATTTATCATTAAATGAAATATTATGAAATGTGATGTATGCATAAATATGTGATTACAAAATTAGATGAGTTAGTATATAATGTATAAATCTTTTAGTACATCAATATGGCTAAATATGTATGTATATGTGTTTTGGTTGCTTTCATTTAAAGTATGATATCATGTTTATTAGTGGCTTTTCCGATCATTCACTGAGCTTGTTTAAGGGCACACACTCTTTTCTAGACTATTGTAGATAATTAGCTTTTCTGGTGTGAACGGTGAGGTTCCAAGGAAGTGATCCAAGTTAGGCTTTACTATTTAAGTAGGTGATATTTTTTTTATTCTTTGAATTGTGGTAAAAAAGCCAATGTAGAAGAGTTTTTTGGTTTATTATTATATCTTAAATGGTTATTTTGATTTTAAACTAATATGATTTGATGGTTGATGTTATTATATTATTGGTTTTGGTTTGGTTTGAATTATTGATGTTGATTTGAACTGCAAGTATGGTCATTTTGATATGGAACAATGAAGTTGTGGATGCATATTGAAGTGGAAAATGTTTAAATGTGTTATATGCCCTATTTTGCTGTGATTTTGGACAAAATGTATAGAGGTGCCGATATTTTGGGCATAAGTGTAACCTCCCAAACCTGGCCTAGATGTTATGGTCGTATCGGGAAGGCCACATTGGACACCTTAGTGTTGAACCTACCCTAACGATAGTTAAAAACCTTCAAGTACTCCTTTTTATGAAATCGTGGTTTTTATTGCAAGCTTTAGAAAACATTCATTTACTTAGTCCAACCGTGCTTAGGTCAAATTAGAGAATTAAGTGAGTTTTTGTAAAACCTTATTGACGGCTTTGCCTAAAAAAATCATTTTGTTATCTTCTTTGCAGCGAAAATGTACCATTACTAGTTAAATTATTAATTTAGGCATATATCATGCATAGTCCATTTCAACATATTTATAAAAATCATGTATCTATAGAAATATGTGTGTCATGTATGCATGAAAACCCCAAAAGCTTGACTATCCCTAAACCATAGTTTAAAGAAACTTTACAATCCAAAACTGAATAATAATAATAAACTGATCAAAAAATGTAATTAAATTAAAATAATATGAAGAACTAAAGTCCAAAGTCCGTTGTACGTCCACATGCCAATTCCGATCCTAAGTTTGATCATTACCTGAGAAGTTGAGATAATAGGGTGAGCTTAACAAGCTCAGTGTGAGACTAAATAAGTATTAAGCATTCATATAGGCAATTTCATAGAGGTACCAATAGCACAATCAAACATTATCAATAATAATTTTCAAATGCATATGAGCAGAAAAAATGCACATGTGAGATCCTACCCATACCATCTGCTACATACCAAGAGTTCCCCTGAACCCATTTGTCAAACTCCAACGTATGTGAGCAATGCTCGATGAGGTAAAACCATCAATAACCAATAATGAAGTGAAACTATCAAATAAATAATGCGATATAATCGCCAATCCCCACGGTACTCCAAATGCATTGCACTGACTACAAATATATGCGAACTAAATATGTCGCCGGTACTCCATAGAACTCCTCCGTCAACCTCAAAATCTTATCCCAATGCACATGCAATATGTCATACAATTTCATACATAATCATATTTCTTTTCACATTTATTCAACATGTTCAACATGTCCTCAATAATCACATACTTATAGAAAAAGGAAGCAATGTTCCAATTTTCAAATTACCATTAAGATGGTATCTATCAATATCGTCACAAGCTTTAAGAATTTCATTGTGCACCAATAACAACCTCACGTATATATATATCATAGTAAATATTTCATGCATTTAAATCATGCACAAACCTAATATCTCAAAATTTCATACCATTCAATCAAAAATTCTCATATTACATGATATAATTATTCATAACAATCTCAATTACATATTCATACAGTCAAACTAGCAATTTTGCCAACACATCAGTCTTTTAAGGCTCGAAACGTATCTGGTTCGGTCGCTCGCAAAACTAATATTTTGGCTACTATGCCAAACCAATCAGCAAGCTAATTTATCAAATATAACATAAAATTTATCATTATTAAACAAATTTTACAAGTTTAGGAACCACAACTTATTTTTCGCTTTCTTGCAGCACCCTAGTGAATCTTCCACTTTTCCTTATTAAACCTTTATACGATCCTAAAACAAAAGTCAGTATAAATTCAATCAATTTACCACTTAACCAACTCTCAATTACCCACTTATGGGTTCAAACCAATTTTCCAATTAATAACTATTTTACGAATTCAACTAGTTCGATTCCTTACTTTGTATCGATGCAAACCATACATACGGTCGTTCTTCAACTTTACAGTTGATTCAGGGTGTTTGAGTCAGCACCTGATTCCATAATATACTGGAAAATTAGTAGCTAATAATTATTAAGTTCTTTCATTTCATCAATCCATAACATATACCCTATAATTATGTCGAAACAACAA
This sequence comes from Gossypium turneri, assembly GCA_008044935.1. Classification (NCBI taxonomy): domain Eukaryota; kingdom Viridiplantae; phylum Streptophyta; class Magnoliopsida; order Malvales; family Malvaceae; genus Gossypium; species Gossypium turneri. The sequence goes on along the minus strand of CP032572.1, from coordinate 18,963,401 downwards.
TTAATTTTACGCTTAACTGCACTTACACTTCCCGATTTGTGAGTTTCGAATGCCCAAACGGTCAAGAATGCTTTTCCCTAATTGGCATGGGTTTAATAGCTTTATTAGGAGGGCTCAAGAACTCAAATTAAATCTTGAATTAATTGGGCAAGATTCGAGACACAAAATAGCCCCCTATTTTACACATATGCGCACGCACCACCACCCATGGTGGCTGAAATTGGGGCTGAATTTTAAAATGGTCTGAAACCTTATTAAAATATAGAAAAATACCATTAAAAACATTTAAAATCCCATAAATTCCAGATCTAGAAATTTAGGTTTTTAATGGACAAGATTAATTAAGAAATTGAAGAGAAAAGAGACCTTACACAAGCTAAAAATTTCATATTTGGGGCAATGGGAATTTCTAGGCGATGTTTGAGATCGATCTTGGAGTTAAAAATTTCATATTTGGGGTTGATTTAATTTAGGAAAAGTTTCAGCAATATAGTAAAGGAGATGGTGCAAAATCTTGATGCTAAAAGAAGAAGAAGAAGATGGTAAAAGGGGAGATGTAGGCAATGGCAATAATGGAGGAAAAAAGGGAAAAGAAAAAAAATAAAGATAAAGAGAGGGAGAGAGGGTTAGGTACGGCTAAGGTAGAAGAAAAGTGGTTAAACGGTTGATTATTTGGATAAAAAATGTATTTACACCTATGTTTACTAGGCTTAGATGCCAACACATAAAAAAAACAAAGGAATTTGCAAAAAACAACAATTTATTTTGTAAAAGTTGAGACTTGAACTTGAGACCTCCAACTAACTTTCAAGCTTTCACATTTAATGACTAACCATTGGGTCAATTCCCTATTTTTGATATATTTCTAGATTTTATGGACCTAAATTTGGGATCTTACAATAAGTATCGATAGCTCCATGTTGTAATGATTGTACAGGAAAACAATAGCTCATTTTGGTATCGATACCCTTTCATGAGTATCGATACTCGGGGTAAAAATACAGATACTTTTGCTTTGCATCAATAATTTTGCTTGGTTGTAAAATTTGAGGAAAAACAAAACGCTAAAAAGGTACCAATTTTCTAAATGGTATTGATATTTATCTTCATAAATATCGATACCTGCGATTGCGTATCGATACCTACATGACTTCTTTGGTAATTTTATTAGATAGTTCCTAAGCATGTTTTAACTTGTTATTAATATCGATTAATGTTTGTTAAGTCATTTTGAATGTTGCCTAAGGTGTTTTTGACTCAATACTCCTGCAAATGTTTGAGCGTGATGGTGGTTGTATATACTTGAGACTGTGCGAATGTGTATAAAGTTGTGATGTTTGATGTGGCATCGTGTTATTTGAGTTTGGCAACCGGACCGGGTATACGGTGTTACACCAACACCGACCAATTTACTTAAAAATTAATTTCACAATACTTGATTTGCAAAAACAGTCTCTATGGAGACAATAACTCTTACTCACTACTTTTTTACTTGTCAAGGATTGTGTATACTTTCAGATAAATTAAATTATTTCAAAACAATAGACGATGCGCCAAAACTTAATTACAAATTATTAGAGCCCTAATTTTATATGTCCAATCGGTCCCTCCGATAGCTCGAGATAACAAGGAACAAATTGCATATAGAACCGATAATATGCAATGAATGAAAAATGATGAAGTAAGAGAAATAGATTGCAGGTATCACTATCTGTAATGAATGAGTTTTTTGTTAAGTACAAAAGATGTCTTAAAAATTAATTTATGTTCTTCAAATTATTATTTTATTTATTATAAAAAAATATTTGAAGTTCGAAGTGAAAATTAAATTAATTAGTCATCACAGTTTTGTTGAATAAGAAATTTAAATATATTTTCCTCATAGATTTTATTACGGTAAGTTTTCATGACTTAATGAAATTAGAATTTGGTTGAGAAAATAAATTAATTGAGAAATTAATTTAGTTAATTTGATTGATTAAATTAATGTATTAAATAAATAATATTTTGGGAAATGGAAAATAAATATTAAGCTGAATAAATTATAAGTATTGGATAAAAGTGAAAACAATACATATAATTGAACCCAACGCATGAAAGACCCAACTAGGACTTGTGGGGTACAAGGGGTGGCAAACCATAGTATTTACTAGGGCATGTCATTCCCCAGTTGTCTTCTACTTAAGTAAATTTTGTATTTTCTATTTAAATATTATTATTGAATCTGACTTTTTTCAAACAAAACTCTTATACTGATTCTCTATAAACTAGAACCATGTGTTGAGAAATTTAGAACATTTCACATACATCGTTATTCTGTCAGAAAATAATGTAAATTTATTTTTTATAGAATAAATTCTATTTACTAGGGAAATGCATAGTTTTGGTTATAGGGAGAATTAACTTTCCAACTGAAATTTAAATTAAAAGTTTTCATTCTATGATTTGGTTATGTTACTCGAGCTCATACTCGATGTAATTCATGGTTCGAGAATAATAGAAAATGCCATTTAATAGAAAACCGAGATAGACTGTAACACCCCTTACCCGTATCCGACGCTGAAATAGGGTACGAGGCATTACTAGACGACATACATTTGCATACGTATTAAACCGAGTTATAAAATTTCATTCAAATTAAAACTTTTAACTTATTAACGTGCTTTTATAATTCTTTACAACATATCCTTGAAATATTATATTCATAACAAATAGGGCCTACGAGACCCGATACTTACTCATGTAATTCAATGTTTCATTTCCATTTCATTCAATTTACAATTTCTCATGTTCACAATTCAAATCAATTTCTCAATCCAATATATATATTTCAATACCACAATAATTCTTTTAATTCAAATCATATCACTAGAAACTTCCATTTAATTTATGTACAATTCAATATCGTTAAGTTCAATACTAATACATATTCACCATTTATAAAATTCTTAGTATTGCAATGAAAACATCACTTAAGCTTAAATAACAACATCAAATCAACTCATCATCCCCTTTTTCATCATTTTATTCTTCAAGTATGAACTTAGTATTTCATTTGCTTTCAACACCCATTTCCTATGAATATTATACAAAACAATAACATATCATTCAACCATAGTCACAAGCTAGTACATTTAAACATAATTCTTTTTGGAATTAACCACATGATAAACCATTTCAATAAAGATTACATAATCTAAACCTTACCACCCTTTCATGATCACAAGCATATTCCCATCTAAGCACTTACCATTTCAATGCATAACTTATAAATTTAACGTGGCATAATTCAACCACAACTTGGCCAAAGCCTAAGCGTGTACACCACACATGTTAGCCAAATAAACATATAGCGTAAGCATTATAAGTATGGCCGAGTTAAACATTTATTCATGTATCAAACTTACCAACATGAGTTAATCCATAAACCATTCATGGCCTTACTTCATACCAAATCATATACCAAATATACCACACACACATACTATGAAACTTTATTTTCCCATATGAGCTTAAACCATGACTAATAATACACAAATATAAGCATCACTTCTATTTCATCGTTTATCGATTATAATCGAGCATATGACTAATTATACACAAATCATTCGTATATTTTATTTTTCTCCTCCTCCTCTCCATTTCACATCCTTGGTGTACATAACACTCTTAGAAATAACATTTTCTATAGTTTCACTACTCACTTACATGTATACTTAAAATTGTCTCTCCGAGTTAGACTCACTAAATTATTTTTACCCGAAGCTACAGAGCTCCAAATTAAAAGCCGTTAATTTTCACTAAAACTAGATTCACATATCCTCTTACCATAAAATTTTTAGAATTTATGGTTTAGCCAAATAGTGTAGTTTATTCTTTAAACTTTCCCTTATTTCACTGCTCAATAGTTCTGACCTCTCTTCACTAAAAATTAATTATCTCATTGTATTGAGTTCAGATATTATATCTGTTTGTTTCTCTTGAAAATAGATTCATTGAGGATTTTAAACATATAAATTTTAGCCCATAATTAATTTTTCACAATTTTTGAAAATTTTCCAAATTTAGAATAGGGGATTCCGAAATCATTCTACCCCTATCTCACTAAAATTCAAATATCTCAAAATATATAACTTGTTTGCTTGCTTTGTTTCTTTTATATGAAAATAGACTCAATAATCTTTAATATCATATCTAATTCAACTTATAATTCAATTTTCACCATTTTTGGTGATTTTTCAAAATGACACAACTATTGTTGTTCAAAACTATTTTATTACTAAATTTGCTCTTTAATAGTTCCATTACTTCTTTTCATCTTACTCAAGGGTCAATTAAATATCGAGCCCAGTATTCATCGAATAACCTTATTCAATTCACATATATTTTCACTTATCCAATTTCCCCGATGAACACTTCGGAATATTAACCGTTACACGGTGGAATCAGTACTTAGCAACCACCTCATGTTCAAAGGATCCCGGTGGAATCAACACTTAGCAACCACCTTATAATCAATGATACGGGAAATTAGCACATAGCAACCCCTTTCACAATCAAGGATACGGTCGAATCAACAATTAGCAACCACCTTATTAATCAATAATTCGAGGAATCTGCACTTAGCAACCCCTTTTTGATCAATGATTCAGGGAATCTGCACTTAGCAGCCCCTTTACATTCAAAGAATCCTGGTCTAATTCGAGTGTTCAATCAGGAACCTTACTTTACAGAATTTTACTAACTTTTCCAATTTATTCACATTTTGTAATCTACATCAAATATTTATTCTATATTCAATCATGTCTCAACAATATATTAAATAAAATTAAAACAATGTATTATTCACATACAAACTTACCATCATGCTTTCAAGGTCAATTTCTCATCTTTCTCAACTTATAATAACACATTTAACTTATTTAGCACTCAAATTATTCAATCTAGTCCAAAAATCACATTTTGGAAAAATTACATTTTTGCCCCTAAAGTTTCACAAAATTATGATTTTGCCCCTAGGCTCGTAAAATTATTTTTATTCAATTTCTTTGCATTTTAGGCCTAACTGAACCATTATATGATTATAGAAATCCACAATTTTCATTTATTTACACACTTATGACATATTTCATAACTTTTACAAATTAACCCTTTTAGGTATTTTTATCGAAAATCACTTAGTTCAAGTCGTTTATCACACTCCAAACATTCATATTCTTCCATAAAACATCAAAATACATGCATATTCTCCATGTTTAAATTTTTAAACATCAACTCTAGCTCAAATAAATAGTAGAAATAGGTAAATCATATTACGGTAATCTAAAAAACGTAAAATCATTAAAAACAGGGCAATGATGGACTTACTACTGAGCTTGGAAGCTTGAAAACCCTAACCATGGCTTCCTCCTTGCTAAATTCGGCCTTATGGAGAAGATGGACAAAAATTGGCTTTTAATTTTGTTTTTAATTCATTTTAATAACTAAATGACCAAAATGCCCTTAATGAAAAACTTTGGAAACATGCCTAACCATGTCAATTTTTGTCCACCAACTTAACCAATGGTCTAATTACTATATAAAGACCTCCAATTTAAAATTTCATAAAAATTGGACACCTCTAACATATAGAACTCAACTTTTGCACTTTTTACAATTTAGTCCTTTTGACTAAATTGAGTGCCCAAACGTCAAAATTTTCGAACGAAATTTTCACAAAATCATTCCGTGAAATTGTAGAGCATAAAAATATAATAAAAATAATTTTTTCCTCGTCGAATTTGTGGTCCCAAAATCACTATTCTGACTAGCCCTAAATTCGGATTGTTACAAGTTACAATGTGACATCGCCAGATTCGATCATAATGTTTAGACCAGGTTTGGGGTGTTACATAGACTTTAGACTGCCTCATATTAAAAATATGTAAAATTTTGGTTAATTTTATTATTATAATTAACGCAATGACTCATTTTTAAATTTAAGTTAAACTAGCTGATTGAATTTTTCAAATAGAAATATACTTGACAATATTAGAGATGATGTGAATATACAAATGTCTTAAAATTTATGTAAGATAAGTTATTAATTTATAAAAATTTATATAAAAATCTTAAACAAGATTGTTGTTGTATCCTAAGATATTGAGCTAATAAAACTCGAAGGAATAGGTATTACGCCAAGAAGAGAGAATTTCATAGTTGCCGGGTGTCAAAGGTGGAACACTCAATAATTCCTCGTCAATTCCCAACATTAGTGTCTACACTACAGGAAATTAAGGTTTTAGCAGCGTTTTTAGTGGCGTTTGGACGGAAAACGCCGCAAATATTATACACTAGTGGTGCTAACGAAAAAAACGCCACAAATGGTCAAGCTGTAGTGGCGTTTATGAGAAAAATGCCGCAAAAGGTAACCAATAGCGGCGTTTATAAGAAAAATACCGCAAAGTATCATTTTATTTTAAACGAAACGGTGTCATTTTGCTCTGCTTAGTTTTATCCCCAAATCATATCCTCGAAATCCCTTATTTTTTTCCCCTAAAAATTTTCTCCAAATCCCTTAATTTTCCCCAAATCAAAACTCCCCAAATCCCTTAGATTTTCCCCAACCATTTGTTTCATCACCGTCGACTATCAACTCTGCTGCATCGCCGTCAACACTCCTCTGCCCCATTACCGTCGACACTCCTCTACTACATCATCGTCGACACTCTTCTGCCCCGAAACATTAACCTCATCTAGTAATTTTTATTTTATTTTATTATTTTTTATATCTATTTTTTTAAAAATTTCAGATAATGTTCTTTGTTCTATCTTTTTATACCCAGAAACAATTTTGCCCCGAAACATCTATTTTTTGGGTTAATATTTATTATTTTTTGGGTTATATCATTAATTTTTATTATGTTATGAACTAAGTAGTTTTGTGAATTTGTATTTTAGGGTTTCGAGCATTATTTTATGCCCTTTAGGAAGGCTTTCTTGCTTAGTTTCTCACTTATTTTATCTTATTTTATTTCATTTCCATATGATCCAGTAACAAGCTAGTAATGAATTTTAGTTATCTTCGTTATCTGATTTTGATGGGAAAAAGGAATGATAAGCAGGTTTTATTTCATTTCTCATCTCATTTGTTCTTGCATTTAGAAGTCCTTTATTTTTCCGATTTTGTCTCTATTAGCTCAATTTTTATTATTTCATTTAACAATTATTTTTATTATTCATTTAACAAAATCATGTCCCTTTTCTTTCTCATTTTTTCGCAGACCTTGTTCTTCTATTTAGCTGCTCTTGACATTGAAAATATAGCTTTTTCGTGTGTTTGCTTAGCTTCAATCCACATTGTCACAGGTAGACAATTTTGCTTCCTTTCTTTCTTTGTTTTTAATTTTCTTATCTGAATTCTGGGTTTTCATTGATGTTTCAGTTAAGTACATTGTGTTATTATGCTGGTTGGGTGCTTAGAAAATTAGGGTAAGAGGAACATAAGTGTTTGATTTACTAATTTTTTTAGTAGCACTGTTTCTTTTCCTTTTTTCCCTTTCCCTGAAAATTCAATATTGATGCCTGATATATGTTGTAATCGAATCCTTGTTTAGTATTTTTATAATTTGAACAACTTTTTAAGAAAAAATTAATTTGTGGTTCGTCCCTATGAGAATCTGATTCATGCTTTTTATCCTCGAGTGTTGAGTGTTGAAATGTGTTTGAAAATTAGAATTTTGAGGTTAAGTAATGGTACAAATTCCATGGAGTAGTCTGACATAAGTGGAATCTTGTGCCATCCTCACTCTTTTTGTTATTCTTCAAACCAATATTAGTAATTTATTAATGTTTGGTTTTGGTTTATCTTGTGGAATAAGCATATGTGGTGATAGCTTTGATGTAATTGGTTTTCAATTCATTTATTTAGTTTATTATGTGATTAAAATAGCAACATATAGATATGTTTGTAAAATTTTGTATTGTTTCGTTAGTTCTGTATTTCTTTTGATTATTTCCTTGATTTGATTTCTTGGTGGGCAATCATTTTTTAATTTTTTTAATTTTTTTAATTTTTACCTACCGAAACTCGGATATGCTTTTAAGTTATTAGGGGCTTCCTATGTATAAATATGTTCTTTACAATGTTGTTTAGTCCATATCAGTGTAGACAATCATTTTCCCTTGTTGACTAAGGCTAGTATAGTTGAGTTTTTACAACAGCAAGTTCTTGATATAGAGCACGGTTTTGTAGGGCAGTTACTGAGCTCCAAATTTTCTATTTCTTTCTCTTTTTTGGTCAGACCGAATTAAGCAGGCCAAAGTTTGTAAAGGTAATAGCAGTGAATTTCACCCTTATATTTAAAACTACTTCTTTCTTTTCGCTTGATATTTGATGCTTGGAAATATTGCGATATGCTAAATACCCCACATTTTATGTGGTAGATACTTTGAGAATGGAGTTGAATTTTAATAGGCTGATTAGTTGTAAACCTTTTTGCATGCTTTGCCATTTCATGAAATTGAAGATGAGTGACAACATTTACATTGAGCATGCTATTGTCTTTCTCTGGATATGCTACTTGCAAACTGTTAAAGCCTTCATTGTCCTATACTTGCAAACTGTTTGCATTAATGTTTTGGGTACCATTTCAAGTAAACTTTTAGCGGGTTTTTATTTGTTTAACTTGCATGCTCGTGGAGTATGTATGTGATCTCTTTTGCTACTTAGGTATTAAATCGGTTTTGGTTTCATAATGTTCCATGGTGTTGATTATTAGGAAAGTTTGGTTGAATATTCATTGCTTTTTTGCAATCAATTAGAAAAGCTTTTTTTGTTTCCATTTCAATCTATAAATGTTCAAGTTTATTACTATACATATTTTGCGACATTCAAATTAATTCTTACATTTTAATGATTAATTTAACTCAATATTAGGGTTTAGCATTACTTGCACTAAAACTTGATTGTAATTGAATAAATTTGGTTAGTTTAGCTCGATTAATTATCAAGTAACGTCGTTTATTTAATTATGTGTTTTTAAAAAGGTTAATTTAGTTAAATTTATTAAGTTTTGATCTTAAGCGAAATCGTTTATTTAATTATGTGTTTTTAAAATTTTAATTTAGTTCAATTTATTGAATTTTGATATTATGTAGAATCGTTTATCCATTTATGGATTTTTAAAAAGGCTATTTTAGTTCAATTCATTGAGTTTCAATATTAAGTAAAACCGTTTATTCAAGTTATATGTTTTGAGAAGATTAAATTAATTTGATTTATTGAGTTTTGATATTAAGTAAAATCGTTTATTCAGTAATATGTTTTTAGAAGGTTAGTTTAGTTTTTTATTTATTGAAATTTGGTATTAAATAAAACCATTGTTTTAGTTGTACATTTTCAAAAAAGTCTTTACTTAGTCCTTATCTATGTCATCTGCGAGCTACTATTTTGTACTTGTAAATTATAAAAAAAGGATATTGCTTGGCTCATCTCTGTATAGATGATCCCCTTTTTTTTTTTTGTCCATGAATTTAATTCTTTCCCTTATTGCGGGCTATTATTTATTTAATTTTTATTATATATATATTTTAGAAACATTAAAAATTGTTTTGCGCTTATCATGTATCGTTTCAAATTACGAAGTAAATAAATGAATGATCCAAATAAAAGAAAATAATCAATTTAAATATTATTTATATGGTTAATTTTAGTATTGAAAAAATAAACAAAAGAAATAACAAATCTTTAATATCTTTAATAAAAAAATAGAATAATCAATTTAAATAATCAATTTAATATCTTTAAAATTCAAATTTCAAAAATAAAACATAATATAATATTTATCATATAGATAAATATTATTTAATTAAAATAAAGTTTTTAAAGGAAAATAATATTTATCTTAATGTTAAAATTATTTTAATATTTTTCAAAAATATTATTATAAAAATAAATATATTTAATTATCATAAAGATAAATATTGTTTATCTATATATTTAAAATTTATTTCTCATTTCATAAAATCCATAACACAATTTTAATTTTATATTTTTTTGTTTTAATTTCTAAATTTAAATTGATCAATTTTAATGTTTAGTATAGTAAACATAAACATGATAAAAAAACACAAATTTAAAAATTAAAAGAGTATAATTAAAAAAGTTAATATTTAAAGATGATAATCATAACTTACATAAACATTTAAAGAATATAAAAAATGCAATTTCTAACATTTAAAGAATATAAAAAATATATATCATATCATAACTTACATAAAACGTTGGATCAAAATATATAAAAATCATAGAAATTAGGGCAACATTATTGTTTTTCCCTACTCTTAGTTATACTTATAAATAAATCCAAAATGTTGTCACTAATATATATCTTTTAAATAATTAGATACTTGATACTTGATATATATTATCTATTTTAGTACAATGACATGATTTCAATCTATTTAGAATACTTAAGTAATCGTAATTTATTGTCAGCTTTAGACTTCAAGAACTACGAAATGGATAAGAGTTGGATGGATTTGTCAAGGGTAGGCAACGACTATTGAAATGGAGTACAAACTTTTCTAAATTTTGCATTTCAAAATGCAAGCCAAGAGAATATGATTCTTTGCCCATGTAAGAAGTGTGGCAACATCAATTGGCATTTTTGTGAAGTTGTCTACGAACATCTAATTGTTGATGGCTTTATTCGGGGGTATAAAAAATGGATTTTCCATGGAGAATGTACACCTCGTAGAACCTCTTCAACGATTAATTCGACTTATCCTCATAATGCTTACCATCAGTCTGTTAGAGAAGATAACATGGAAAGTATGTTGCGGGATGCATTTAATATGCACAGTCATGGTTTGCAATCGTTTCCACCTTAAATTATTGCATCCGATGATTGTTATATTGGTGGAAATGCTTTTACCAAAACGGGAAGAAGTGCACCTGATGAAGAGCCAAATGGAGAAGCGGTAAAGTTCTACAAGTTACTTAATGAAATGAATGAAGAACTTTATGAGGGATCAAAATTTTCAAAATTGTCCTTCTACATTTATCTTTTTCACTTAAAATGTTTGGGAGGCTGGACCGAAGACTTTTTCACACTGATGTTAGAGTTTTTAAGAGATATGTTTCCGTTTGAAAAAATCCCTCATTCATGCAAATATATGAAGAAACTAATAAAAGATTCAAGCCTTCGGCACGACAACATTCATAGTTGCCCAAATGGCTGCATGTTGTATAGGGGTGATCAGAAAAACCAACAGTCTTGATATGTTTACGGTAAATCTTGTTGGATGAATAGGAATGTAGAAGATGTGAATGAGGATGAAGGTGAAGCACAGTCAAGAAAGAAGCCAATAAATATTTTGCGATATTTTCCACTAATACCAAGGCTTCAAAGGCTTTTTATGTCGTCAAAAATAGCCTAGTCTATGAGGTGGCATCATGATCAACAAACCGGTGATGGATTATTAAGGCATCCTACGAATTCTTTAGCTTGGAAATCATTTGAGAGTAAATTTCCAAGCTTTGTAAGTGATCCTTGAAATGTGAGGCTTGGGCTAGCATCTGATGGATTTAACCCTTTTAAAATCATGAGTACTTGGCCTGTAGTGCTTGTTCCTTACAATTTGCCTCCATGGATTTGCATGAATCAATCTTCTTTTATCTTATCTATGATTATCCCTGGAGAGAAAGGTCCCAGGAATGATATTGACATTTATATGGAGCCACTTGTTGAAGAGTTGAAACAATTATGGGTGAGTGTTGAAACATATGATGTCTTGAGAAAGGAGAACTTTTATTTACGTGCAGCTTTGTTGTGAACTATTAATAATTTCCTGGCTTATGCTAATTTATCTAGTTGGAGTACCAAAGGACGTTATGCTTGTCCTTGTTGTGTGAAGCAAACATGTTCAAAATGGTTATATAATGGGAAGAAGTTCTCTTATATGAGGCATCATTGGTGGTTAGATGGAAATCATAGATTTATATTTCAGAGGACTCTATTTGATGGTGCTGAAGAGTTTAGAGAATATCCTGAGTAGACCATTGGATCTGAGATCTTATTCATGTTAAAAGATATCAATTTCAATTATGGGAAGATGAATCAACCACCCAACACGCAAACAAAGAGAAGAACGAGGGAGGCGTATGTTGGCAATGTTGACCAGTAGAGTGATGATGAATCTGATGAAGAGGGTGATCCTAATGAGGCGAACTTGTGGAAAAAAAGACGTATTTTTTTTAGTTGCCTTATTGGGAGCATCACATTTTGCGACACAATCTTGATGTCATGCATATTGAAAAGAATGTTTGCAAGAACATCATCGAGACAATTCTGAATGTCAATAGATAATCGAAAGACAATCTTCAGAGTCGACTTGATCTAGTTGACATGGGAATTCGGCGTGATCTTCACCCCTAATTACTTCTAAATGGAAAATCTCGGCTGCCACCTTCTATTTTTGCAATGTCGAAGAAAGAAAATGAAGTGTCCTGCACGGTGTAGAAGGATATAAAGGTCTCAGGTGCGTATGCATCAAATTTATCTTGATGTGTGAGTCTTAAAGATCAAAGACTATATTCCCTAAAATCACATGATTATCACATCTTGTTGCAAGATTTACTGCCAGTTGCTTTACATTTTTGTTTGTCAAAAAAGGTGACGTCTTGTATAATTGAACTATCCAATATAATGAAAGCCATTTGTGGCAAAGTTTTGATTGTTGAAGAACTTGAGAAAGTACAAGATCAAGCTGCCTTGACTTTATGTAACTTGGAGAAGATCTTTCCACCTTTGTTCTTCACTATTATGGTGCACTTGCTAATCCATCTCCCTCATGAAGCAAAACTTGGTGGACCGATTTTCTATCAATGGATGTATCTTATAGAGAGGTGCTAATTTATTTGTAAAGTTTTCATTCATTTATGAATGTACCTTTAGTTACAATTTTGATAAGGTTGTATATCGTGTTTAGGTTCCTATGCAAATTGAAGTTTTATTGTAATAAAAAGCGTTATCCAGAAGGATAAATTGTTGAAGGTTACTTGGCAGAGGAGTGTATGACTTTTTGCTCTAGATATTTAGAAGATGTTGAAACAATGCTGAATAGAATAAGTAGAAATGCTAGGCTCACTAATCATAACTTAGCCGAAACTTATCTGTTTCGAAGTTATGGACAACCAATCGGTAAAGTTGAAATTGCACACTTAGATGATAGATCTTGGGTACAAACACATCGATATGTTCATGCTCTCGAAGATTACAACATCGAGAGATTCATAAGTTATTCACTGAATCTTTTCATGAATGGTTAGGGCAAACGGTATGCAACTGAAGCTTTCATTGACAAATAATAATGTTTTCGTATAACATTTATAATTAATCAATTTACTTTCGATTCAATAGGTTTGGAGTGGAAAGGACGTCAATGACGAAGTTAAATGGCTTTTCCAAGGTCTGAATAGAGTAGTAAAAAGATATACTGCTTTCTTTATTAATGGATTCAGGTTTTATGCAAAATCTCGCGAAAGATTTATGAGGACTCAAAATTGTGGAATAGTTGTTAATTCTTCAATTACAAGTTATGCCAGTGCTAGGGACAATAATCCTGTTAAGGGAAATGTAGAGTATTATGGACTTCTTACGAACATTATTGAGTTGGATTACTATGGCAAATAGAAGGTTGTCTTATTTCGATGTGATTGGGCTGATGTTAATACTGCTCACGGAATTAAAAAAAGATCAATTTGGTTTTACAATGGTGAACTTATCTCGATTAATTCACACTGGGCAACATTTGATAAACGAGCCGTATGTATTTTCTTCTCAAGTCAAACAAGTTTTTTACTCGAAAGATCCAACTGATGAGGGTTGGCATGTTGTACTCCATAATACCCCTAGAGACTTGTTTGACATGGGCAATGGAAGTAGAGATGACATCGATGAAAGGTCATAAACTGTCTTTTCCAGAACAATACTTAAATGAAACTGTAGCATCCCGATTTTGGGCCTAGTCAGAACAGTGCTTTCGGGACCACAAATTCGATGAGGAAAAAATTAGTTTTCTTATATTTTTATGGTCTACAATTTCACGGAATGATTTTGTGAAAATTTCGTTCAAAAATTTCATCGTTTGGGCACTCAATTTAGTCAAAAGGACTAAATTGTAAAAAGTGCAAAAGTTGAGTTCTACATGTTAGAGGTGTCCAATTGTTATGAAACTTTAAATTAGAGATCCTTATATGGTAATTAGACCATTGGTTAAGTTGGTAGACAAAAATGGACATGAGATAAGTGAAATAGAAAATTTTTAAGTTAGGGACAATTTGGTAATTTAGTAATAAAAAGAATTAAAAAGGGAAAAAGATGGCAAAATGTGCTCATCTTCTCCATGGTGAACGAAAATAGCAAGGGGGAAGCCATAGTTAGGGTTTTCAAGCTTCCAAGCTCCATAGTAAGTGATTTCAAGCCCCGTTTTTAATGTTCTTTACGTTTTTAGAGTCCCGATAACTTGATTTAGCTTATTCTAGTAATAATTTAACCTAGGGTTTATATTTGGAAAAATACACATAGGTGAAATGTGTTTATTTTGATGTTTTATGGTAGAATATAAAGCTTGAAATTATGTTAAACAACTTTTGCTAAGCGATTTTAAGTGAAATCGAGTAAAACAACATAATCGGTAAAAATACCTAATGTTCATAAGTGTTAGAGTAAGAATTTGATGTTGGCATAGAAGGAAAAAATGTTCAGCATGTTATAAAACATAAGAAAAAGAGATAAAGTTTAATTTACGAGCTTTGGGGCAAAAGTGTAATTATGCAAAAGTTTAGGGGCAAAATCATAATTTTTCCAAAGTTCGAGTCAAGGATTGTTTTGATGAATGTGAGTATTAAATAAGCTAAATTTGCTATTATAGATCAAGAAGAACAAAATTTAGAGTTAGACCGGGGAAAGTTGCTATATTTGGTCAAATTTTGTACTGAGGTAAGTTTACAGTAAATAATTACATTATTTTAATAATTACTATTAATGTTGTTATTTTTCAGCAATTATATATTTATTTCATGAATTTATTTAATGTTGACTCAAGTATGAAATGACAGAGAATCAGTGTTAAAAAGTCCCGTTGAAACATAAGGAATGTATCGGATACAAATGTCATGACATTTGGGCAAAGAGGTCCCATGTAAGACCATGTCTGGGATAAGGAGTGTTGGCACCGAGATACGAGGTCCCATGTAAGACCATGTCTGGGACATGGCGTTGGCACCGAGATGAGAGGTCCCCCATAAGACAATGTCTGGGACATGGCATGGGCACTGATATGAGAACTCTCATGTAAGACTATATCTGGGATATGGCATTGGTAGTACAAAAAACATCCCATGTAAGACCATGTCTGGGGCATGGCTTTGGCATGTTATTATCAGATATGAGACCCCAGTATCCTTAATATTCCAATGTGGCTCAACGGGCTAGAAAACAGATTATGTTTTATGGAAGTTCAAGTAAAAGTATAATTGGCAACTTCAAGTGAGTTATAAGAGTTAAGAATATGTTATGATATCAATGAGAACCAATATTTCAGCAAGAGAAGAGTAAGTTGTAATCTTAAACTATCTAAATAGGTAAGTAAATTAACAAGTAAATGAGAGTAAGCAACGAGGAAACTTAAGAACATGATACTTGCATATCATTATTTGTGTTAAATGTTGTTATTTATTTACTTGCAAACTTACTAAGCTTTATGCTTACTTTTTTTATTTCTTTTTCTTTCATATAGTATTATCAAGCATAGTCGGGATCTTGAAGACATCGGAGAACGTTCAAACTGTAACAGCCCGATTCTGGGCCTAGTCAGAATAGTGGTTTCGGGACCACAAATCCGACGAGGGAAAATATGGTTATTATTATATTTTTATGGTCTACAATTTTACGGAAAAATTTCGTAAAAATTTCGTCTGAAAATTTCGACGTTTGGGCACTCAATTTAGTCAAAATGACTAAATTGTAAAAAGAGCAAAAGTTTAGTTTTGTATATTAGAAGTGTCTAATTGATATGAAATTATAAATTGGGGGTCCTTATGTGGTAATTAGACCATTAGTAATTGGTAGACAAAAATAGACATAAGAAATGAGAGAAATAGATTTTTTTTAAGTGGGGGCATTTTAGTCATTTGGTTATAAAAAGAATAAAATGGGAAAAAGATGACAAAAATCATCATCTTCTCCATAAGTTGCTGCCGAATTTTAAGGGACACCATAGCTAGGGTTTCTTTGCTTTTTCAAGCTCATAGTAAGTGCATCTTAGCCCCGTTTTTAATGTTCTTCGTATTTTTGGAATCCTCGTAGCTCGGTTTAGCTTATTCTATCAATAATTCGTGTTAGGATTCATATTTGGAAAAATACCCATAGGTGAAATGTGTTTATTTTGCTGTTTTATGGTGGAATATGAAGCTAGAAATTATGTTAAACAACTTTTGCTAAGCGATTTTAAAAGAAAACGGGTAAATTGATATAATCGGTAAAAATAGTTAATGTTCAAAAGTATGTGTTAGAGTAAGAATTTGATGTTGCCATAAAAGGGAAAAATGTTCAGCATGTCATAAAACCTAAGAATAAGTGAAGAAGTTTAATTTCCGAGCTTAGGGACAAAAGTGTAAATATGTAAAAGTTTGGGGGCAAAATTGTAATTTTTCAAAAAGTTGGGTGGAGAATTATTTTAATAAATGTGAACATTAAACGAGTTAAATTTGCTATTATAGATCAAGAGAGACGTGAAGATTATCTGAAATGAGGAAAAGAAAAGATAGTGGAGTGAATTGCAAAATTACGATATTTTGCTCCAAGGTAAGTAAACACGTGACTTAATGTATTATTTTGATATTATTTGACATGTGTTGAGATTTATTTGAATATAAAATAAATGTTTGGCAAGTTTCCAAAAATGTTGTTAAATGGGAAAAGGTAGTAAGGGGTTGCAAAACACGGTTTTTGGTTGAACACTCGGAATAGGCCGGAGCATATTGCATATAAAGGGGTTGCTAAGTGCTGATTCCCCGATTCATTGGTGGTTGCTAAGTGCTAAGTCCACCGTATTTTTAAATGTGAAAGGGGGTTGCTTAGTGCTGATTCCCCCGAGGGGTTGCTAAGTGCTGATTCCCCTACTTATTGGTGGTTGCTAAGTGCTGATCCCACCATATCTTTGAAAAGTAAAGGGGGTTGCTAAGTGCTGATTCCCCCAAGGGGTTGCTGTGTGCTGATTCCCCGATTCATTGGTGGTTGCTAAGTACAGAATCCACCGATAACGGTTAACATTCCGAGTGTTTAATGAGGAAATTGGGAAGGTGAATATTTCTATGTGGTGGACAAGTTTATGGGAGGAATATTGGGTTTGATACTAAATCAACCCATGTATAACATGGGAGAAAATATCAAAAATGCAAAAGAAACAATTTAAATACAAAACTGTGTTGAACAACAGCAGTTGGGAAAATTTGAAAAATCACCATAAATGGTGGAAAATGAATGGGAGGCTAAATAATATATTAAATTGAAGCTGGATGAGTCTATTTTCATATGAAAGAAATAGAGTAAGTAAAAGAGTTTTATTTTTGGAGATATTTGAATTTTACTGAGACAGGGCTGGATTGATTTTGAAATCCCCTGTTCCAAATATGGAAAATCACCAAAAATTCTACAAAAATAATTATGGCTTGAAATATATATTCCTGGATTCCTTTTTGAATCTATTTTCAATAGAAACAAATTAGAACATTTTTTGAAACTTGTACAGAGAGTTATGTGAATTTTTGTAAGGGAAGATCAGGACTATCGAGCAGGAAAATAGGGGAAGATTTAATGAATAAACTATACTAATTGGCTCAACCAAAAATTCTGAAAATTTTATGATATAAAGTTGTATGGGTCTAGTTTCAGGGAAAATTTACAGAATTCAATTTAGATCCCTGTAGCTCCGGATAAAAATAAATTAGTGACTATAACGCAGAAAAATAGCTTGCTGGAAATTACACAAGCAATGAAATTTAATTGTGAATAAATTTACTCTATGGTGTAGTCATGTGAGAAATTACTTATTTATCATATGTTTACTTACTAAGCTATATGCTTACTCGTTTTTATTTTTCCCTTGATTATAGTGATTTACATCAACTCGGAATTGGAACGGAGTCAGATAGTCATCTACACTATCATTCATGTTTGGGTACTTTGCAACTAGAATTCTGAAAATTATGGCATGTATAGACGACTTATGTAATGTGGAATCACCATGTAAATATATGTTAAGGTTCAATTTAAAATATGGTGTTTATTAATGGTTAAATTGTGTATGTTTATACAACTGAACTTGGTTGGAATATTGAATTGTGTTTGAAAACTTGCAGGAGGTTTAAGCAAAAATAAGCAGAAATGCTGTCAAAATTTTTTTTAAAAAAAAAATTAGTAATACCCCATACTCTGTTCCGAATAGGAATACGGGTAAGGAGTGTTACACAAACTATCAACCACCACAACTAGGTATTTTAAGACGATAAATGTTTCGAGCTATGGCATGTATAGGGACTTAGTCATTTCGATTTTATATTCTTAAATTATAACCAAAAGACGATATGTAAATATTTGATGATGAATAGTTATTAAAATGGCTAAGTATGAAGGTATTTGTTGTTATAAAAGTCTAGGTGATAAATTATGCATAGAAATCATGAAAAAGTAAAAATTGGCAATGAATCAGTTTTGAGACAGCAGTAGTGACGTGACTTTGAAAAATCACCAAGGATAGTAGAAAATGAATTAGAGGGTAGATGAGATATAGAATTAAAGCTTATTCAGTTTATTTTCATAGAAAAATAACAGTGTAGACAAACGAATTATGTATTCTGAGATATTTTCATTTTAGTTAGACAAGAGCAAAATGGTTTTCAGAATCCCCTGTTCTGACTTTAGAAAATCAATAAAAATTGTAAAAAAATATTTATGAGTTGTAATTTATATTTCTAGATTCCTTATTGAGATAGTTTCTGTAGAAACAAGTGAGAACACTATATGAAGTCTGTATAATGAGATAATTAAATTTTAGTGACGAGAGGTCAGGATAGTCGATCAGTGAAATAGGGGAGACTTTAACTAATAAACTGTACTAATTGGCTGAACCAAAAATTCTGAAAAATTTATGGTAAAAATATATATGAGTCTAGTTTTAGGGAAAACTTATGGATCTAAATTTCAAGTTTCGTAGCTCGATTTATAATTAAATTAGTAACTGCTGCGTAGGTGCATAGTATTATGGTGAACAGTGAAATAAATTTTAAAAATAAATTTTTATGCCCCGAACTAATAAGTTAAGTAAGTAACGCCTCATGCTCGACTCCAAAAATAGTCTCAGGTAAGGGGTGTTACATTTTTTGGTATCAGAGCAGGTTTAGCCGGTTCTCGAAATATTCAGTATGAATAAGAGTCTAGCTATACATGCCATACTTGTATTTTGATAGTGTGACGACTCCTGACGATTTTAAAATGTTTTTCTTTTATAGTTATGGATCTCGAAAGAGCTAGTACAAGTGATGTAGAAAGTAATGCGCCCGCTCCCGCAGAAGGGACAGTGCTACCAAATGTTACTGTTAGTGAAAGTCCCATTTCAGTTAGTCAGGGAGAAGGGGCACGAGAAACCTTTTTCCAAGCTATGAATGATTGGTTTGCCGAGTTCGTTCGCACGAATCTGACTGTTAGACCTCCACCCCCTCATGATTCTCAGGTTCCCCATGTAGCTTCTCTAGTCGCAGGTATAGTTATCAGGGAAAGGCCTCTAGTTGATAAGATCAGAAAACAAGGGATTGAAGAATTTCGGGCTACTAAAGACGATGATGCAAAGAAAGCAGAATTTTGGCTCGAGAATACTATCAGAGTTTTTGATGAACTATCTTATACACCTGAGGAATGTATGAAGTGTGTTGTCTCACTTCTCAGAGATTCAGCTTATCATTGGTGGAAGACTCTTGTGTCAGTGGTCCCTAGTGAGAGGGTTACTTGGGATTTCTTTCAGGAGGAGTTCCGTAAAAAGTATATCAGTCAGAGGTTTATTGACTAGAATAGAAAAGAGTTCCTTGAGTTAAAGTAGGGTAAGATGACTGTTACTAAGTATGAACGTGAATTTGTCAGACTCTGCAAGTATGCTCAAGAGTGTGTATCTACAGAAGCTAACATTTGCAAGAGATTTGAAGACGGGCTCAATGATGATATTCGACTGTCAGTGGGTGTTTTAGAAATCAGAGAGTTTGTTGTTCTGGTTGAGAGAGCTTGTAAAGTAGAGGATTTGTTAAAAGAAAAAGAAAAGGGCAAAGCTGAAATTGAAGTTCAAGACTCGAAGAAAAGGCAGATGAGTCAGATAGTTCTCTTGCCATGATTTCTGTTATGTCTGCTCAGAAATGTTTGAGAAAAGGGTACGAAGCTTATCTTGCTTTTGTATTGAATATTAAAGATCCAGAGTTGAAAATTGAATCAATGCCAGTAGTTTGAGAGTTTTCCGATGTGTTTCTAGAAGAATTGCCAGGTTTGCCTCCTATTAGAAAAGTTGAATTTGGTATTGAGTTGATCCCAGGTACAACTCCTATTTCTATTACTCCTTATAGAATGGCCCCGTTGGAATTGAAAGAATTGAAAGCTCAGTTGCAGGAATTAACTGATAAAGGTTTTGCAAGGCCTAGTTGTTCTCCATGGGTCGCACCATTGCTTTTTGTGAAAAAAAAGATGGTTCAATGAGATTATGCATAGATTACCGGCAGCTTAATAAGGTAACTATAAAGAACAAATATCCACTGCCTAGAATTGATGATCTGTTTGACCAGTTGAAAGGAGCTATTGTGTTTTCCAAGATAGACTTGATATCCGGTTATTATCAGTTGAGGGTTAAAGAGTCAGATGTTCCGAAGACTACTTTTCGGACTAGGTATGGTCACTATGAGTTTCTTGTGATGCCATTTGGATTGACTAATGCTCCTGTTGTTTTTATGGACTTAATGAATCGAATTTTCAGACCTTACTTAGATAAATTTGTAGTTCTATTCATTGATGATATTCTGATTTATTCTCGTGATGAGATTGAACATGCCGAGCATTTGAGAACCATTTTACAGATTTTGAGAGATAATAAGCTTTATGCCAAGTTTACTAAAAGTGAGTTCTGGCTTCGGGAATTTGGATTCCTTGGACACATTGTCTCAACCGATGGTATTAAAGTTGATCCAAGTAAAATTTCAGCAATTGTTAATTAGAAGCCTCCTAAAAATGTATCAGAGGTCAGAAGCTTTCTTGGATTAGCTGGTTATTACCGAAGATTTGTAAATGGATTTTCCATAATAGCTACCCCATTAACAAGGTTGTTGCAGAAAGATGTCAAGTTTGAATGGACTGAAAAGTGTCAGCAGAGTTTTGACAAGTTAAAGGCACTGTTGACTGAAGCTCTTGTTTTAGTATAGCCATAACCGGGTAAAGAATTTGTGATTTACAATGATGCATCCTTGAACAGATTGGGTTGTGTACTTATGCAGGAAGATAAAGTAATTGCATATGCTTCCCGACAGTTAAAGACACATGAGAAAAACTATCCGACACATGATTTAGAGCTGGCTGCCATTGTATTTGCGTTGAAGATTTGGAGACATTACTTGTATGGTGAGAAGTGCCGAATATTTACTGACCATAAAAGCTTGAAGTACTTGATGACTCAGAAAGATTTGAACCTGAGGCAAAGAAGATGGCTAGAGTTGATTAAAGATTATGAGTTAGTGATTGACTACCACCCGGGTAAGGCAAATGTTGTTGCTGATGCCTTGAGAAGAAAATCTTTATTTGCATTGAGAGCTTTGAATACCAGTTTGTCTTTATCTGATGATGGTTCCATTTTAGCTGAGTTGATGGCTAAACCGATGTTTCTCGAAGAAATCTATGAAGCTCAGAAAAATGACAGTGAGTTGTAAGCTAAAAGAGCTTAATGCGAGTCGAGAATAGAGTCTGATTTTCAGATCAGTTTTGATGGTTGTTTGATTTTCAGAGACAGAGTATGTGTACAAAAGAATGATGAGCTTATTCGAAAGATCTTACAGGAAGCACATAGCAGTTCTTTGTCTATTCATCCAGGTAGTACAAAGATGTATAACGATTTAAAGAAAATATACTGGTGGGCAGGAATGAAAAGAGATATTTCAGAATTTATTTCTAGATGCTTGATCTGTCAACAGGTAAAGGCTGAACATCAGGTACCTTCAGGTTTATTGCAGCCTGTGTTAGTTCCTGAGGGGAAATGGGACCGAGTTACCATGGATTTTGTAGCAAGGTTACCGTTAACACTGAAAAAGAAAGATGCAGTATGGGTTGTGATTGATAGGTTAACAAAGTCAGCTCATTTTATCCAGGTTCGTATGGATTATTCACTTGACAAGTTGGCTGAATTGTATGTTTTAGAGATAGTCAGACTACATGGGGTACCGTTATCGATTATCTCAGACAAAGATTTGAGATTTACTTCGTGGTTTTGGAGGAAATTACAGGAAGCTTTGGGTACAAAGTTGAGCTTCAGTACAGCTTTCCATCCTCAGACCGATGGTCAGTCAGAGACAGTTATACAGCTACTTGAAGATATGCTCAGATGTTGTGTTTTAGAATTTCAAGGTAGTTGGGAGAAATATTTGCCGTTGGTAGATAGTTATCAGTCGAGTTTGAAGATGGCTCCTTATAAAGCTTTGTATGGACGTAAATGTCGTACACCTTTATGTTGGACAGAACTTAAGGAAAATCAGATTTACGGGGTTGATTTAGTCAATGAAACGGAAGAGAAAGTAAAAGTTATCAGAGATTGTTTAAAAGCAGCTTCAGATAGACAAAAGTCTTATGCAGATTTAAAAAGAAAAGAGATCGAGTATCAAGTTGGTGACAAAGTGTTTTTGAAAGTATCCCCGTGGAAGAAAATTTTTAGATTTGGCAAGAAAGGCAAACAAAGTCCACGTTTCATTGGACTGTTCGAGGTGACTGAAAGAATTGGGCCCTTAGCATATCGGTTAGCTTTGCCAACTGAGTTAGAGAAGATTCATAATGTATTCCATGTGTCTATGTTACGTTGTTACCGTTTCGATCCGTCACATGTGATCTCACCGATAGAGGTTGAGATTCAGCCAGACTTGACTTATATTGAAGAACCGGTAAAAATTCTAGATAGAGAAATTAAGCAACTAAGGAACAAGAGTATTGCACTTGTGAAAGTGTTATGGAATAGGCATGGAGTTGATGAGGCTACATGGGAGCCTGATGAGGCCATGCGAAAACAGTACCCAAATCACTTCACAGGTAAGATTTTCGGGGACGAAAATCCCTAAAAGGGGGGAGAAATGTAACATCCTGATTTTGGGCCTAGTCGGAACAGTGGTTTTGGGACCACAAATTTGATGAGGAAAAATTTATTTTTCTAATATTTTTATGGCCTACGATTTCACGGAATGATTTTGTGAAAATTTCGTTCAAAAATTTCGACGTTTGGGCACTCAATTTAATCAAAAGGACTAAATTGTGAAAAGTGCAAAAGTTGAGTTCTACAAGTTAGAGGTGTCCAATTGTTATGAAAATTTAAATTGGAGGTCCTTGTATGGCAATTAGACCATTGGTTAAGTTGGTAGACAAAAATGGACATTAGATAAGTGAAATAGGAAATTTTTAAGTTAGGGACAATTTTGTAATTTAGTAATAAAAAGAATTAAAAAGGGAAAAAGATGGAAAAATGTGCTCATCTTCTCCATGGTGAGCGAAAATAGCAAGGGGGAAGCCATAGTTAGGGTTTTCAAGCTTCCAAGCTCCATAGTAAGTGATTCCAAGCCCCGTTTTTAATGTTCTTTACATTTTTAGAGTCTCGGTAACTTAATTTAGCTTATTCTAGCAATAATTTAACCTAGGGTTTATATTTGGAAAAATACCCATAGGTGAAATGTGTTTATTTTGATGTTTTATGGTAGAATATGAAGCTTGAAATTATGTTAAACAACTTTTGCTAAGCGATTTTAAGTGAAATAGAGTAAAACGACATAATCGGTAAAAATACCTAATGTTCATAAATGTTAAGAGTAAGAATTTGATGTTGTCATAGAAGAGAAAAATGTTCAGCATGTTATAAAACATAAGAAAAAGAGATGAAGTTTAATTTTCGAGCTTTGGGGAAAAAGTGTAATTATGCAAAAGTTTAGGGGCAAATTATAATTTTTACAAAGTTCGAGTCAAGGATTGTTTTGATGAATGTGTGTATTAAATAAGCTAAATTTGCTATTATGGATCAAGAAGAACAAAATTTAGAGTTAGACCGGGGAAAGAAAAAGATAGAGGACTAAGTTGCTAGATTTTGTCAAATTTTGTACCGAGGTAAGTTTACGGTAAATAAATAAATATTTTAATAATTATTATTAATGTTGTTATTTTCCAGCAATTATATATTTATTTCATGAATTTATTTAATGTTGACTCAAGTATGAGATGACAGAGAATCAGTGTTAAAAAGTCCTGTTGAAACATAAGGAATGTATCGGATACAAATGTCATGACATTTGGGTAAAGAGGTCCCATGTAAGACCATATCTGGGACATGGCGTTCGCACCGAGAGAAGGGGTCCCATGTAAGACCATGTTTGGGACATGGCGTTGGCACCGAGATAAGAGGTCCCATGTAAGACCATGTCTGGGACATGGCATTGGCACCGAGATGAGAGGTCCCACGTAAGACCATGTCTGGGACATGGCATGGGCACCGATATCAGAACTCCCATGTAAGACCATATCTGGGATATGGCATTGGCAGTACAAAAAACATCCCATGTAAGACCATGTCTGGGACATGGTTTTGGCATGCTATTATCAGATATGAGACCCAAGTATCCTTAATATTCCAATGTGGCTCAACGGGCTAGAAAATAGATTATGTTCTATGGAAGTTCAAGTAAAAGTATAATTAGAAACTTCAAGTGAGTTATAAGAGTTAAGAATATGTTATGATATCAGTGAGAACCAATATTTCAGCAAGAGAAGGCTATCTAAATAGGTAAGTAAATAAACAAGTAAATGAGAGTAAGTAAAGAGAAAACTTAAGAACATGACACTTGCATATCATTATTTGTGTTAAATGTTGTTATTTATTTACTTGTAAACTTACTAAGCCTTATGTTTACTTCTTTTATTTCTTTTTCTTTCATATAGCATTATCAATCATAGTCGGGATCTTGAAGACGTCGGAGAGTGTTCACACTATCAACCACCACAACTCGGTATTTTAAGACGATAAATGTTTCAAGCTATGGCATGTATAGGGACTTAGTTATTTCGATTCTATATTCTTAAATTATAACCAAAAGATGATATGTAAATATTTGATGATGAGTAGTTATTAAAATGGCTAAGTATGAAGGTGTTTGTTGTTATAAAAGTCTAGGTGATAAATTATGCATAGAAATCATGAAAAAGTAAAAATTGGCAGTGAATCAGTTTTGAGATAGCAGTAGTGATGTGATTTTGAAAAATCACCAAGGATAGTAGAAAATGAATTAGAGGGTGGATGGGATATAGAATTAAAGCTTATTGAGTCTATTTTCATAGAAAAATATCAATGTAGACAAAGGAATTATGTTTTCTAAGATATTTGCATTTTAGTTAGACAAGGTCAAAGTGGTTTTCAGAATCCCCTATTCTAACTTTGGAAAATCATTGAAAATTGTAAAAAAATATTTATGAGTTGTAATTTATATTTCTAGATTCCTTATTGAGTCTTTTTCTGTAGAAACAAGTGAGAACACCATATAAAGTCTATAAAATGAGATAATAAAATTTTAGTGATGAGAGATCAGCATAGTCGATCAGTGAAATAGGGGAGACTTTAACTAATAAACTGTACTAATTTGATGAACCAAAAATTCTGAAAAATTTATGGTAAAAATATATATGAGTCTAGTTTCAGGAAAAATTTATGGATCTAAATTCTGAGTTTCGTAACTCGATTTATAATTAAATTAGTGACTGCTGCGCTGGTGCACAGCATTATGGTAAACAGTGAAATAAATTTTAAAAGTAAATTTTTATGCTCCGAACTAATAAGTTAAGTCAAGTAACGTCTAATGCTCGACTCTGGCAATGGTCTCTTGTAAGGGGTGTTACAGAAACTATCCCTAGTACTAGTACACAATTTTAATGTGTTCACCACGATGTGGATGAAGATATTTACAAATCATGATATAGTAAGATTTTACGATTTTTTTAATTATATGTAATGTTATAATTTAAATCTTGATCTTTTTAAATATTTCAATTATTTTGTATGTACTATTATGGTTGTAATTAGTTACTAATATTTCAACTATTTTATGTGTATTGCAAATAAAATGCTTAGAAGAAGATTGCGAGATCTAAGTATTATTCAAAATCCTCCAAATTCAGAAGAAGCAAATAGTGAACAACAGACTGCTATTGGATCTTCGAATGTTCCGATTATAGCTGACGAACCTCCATAAATTCAAAGTAATGTTAACTTTAATTTACATGCATGTTGACTTTTATTATTGATTTTTGTTTAAAATTCTTATACTATCATATACCATTTTTTTGCTGAGAGTGGTGGGAGGCGCAAAACTCGAGGATGTATTCTACTAAAAGATTTATACGAGCTAGATTATGTCGAGCGTGTCAAAGTAGCTAGAATAGTCATGGTCAGCCTATTGGATCAGAGGCTCGACTTTTAGCAGGATACTTGGGCATTATAGCACTAAATGTCAATCTGTTACCTATCAACTATGAGTCATGGCATCATATGTCTGATAGTAACAAAAATCATGCTCTCGAGAATATTAAGGTAATAATGTGAATGTAATTTATAATACTTTGGTTTAAGTTTAATTTATATTTACTTTCTAAAATTGTGTTATTTGCAAAAGAGATTTGCTTTAGAGGTCTCGGATAATTATGTGAAGAAGGCATTAGAAAAGAAATGGAGAGACCATAAAAGTTCTTTAAAGAATGAATATTTTAAGAAAAATATAGGCCTCAAAGAGAAATTACAAAATGTCCCGCCAGAAATGCTGAGGTACCAATGGGAATATGTAGTTAGATTTTGGAATTCAAAGAAAGGAGAGGTATTACTTACTTCCAAACTCTTAAAATTATTTTGGTTTATAGTATTTACTATATACGTAATAATAATTTCATAATGTAGGATCGTGAGCGAGTTGGAACTACAAGTAGGTAAAAACAAAAATTCACGCACAACGGTGGGTCGAAAAGTTTTGCTTGTGTAGCTGATGACGAGGTATTTTGAATTTATTAATTGTGTCAAATATTAATTACTTTCTACTAAATAATATTTTTTCTACTATATTGTAGGAACTATCGTCTAGTCAAAAAGTTGGACACCTTCAACTTTTTGACATTACACATAGAAAGAAAGATGAATCTCCTATGACTACTGAAGCTGCAGAAATTTTGGTATATTTACTTAATAAAATTTGAATTATTTTAAATATTTATCATGTTTAATTATAATGGCCTAATTTGTTGTTTGTAATGCAAATTATGCCAAGTTATGTTACATTTGTGTTGATTATATATTTCGTTTCTAACTCTTTGATTGATTTATTAGGAGAGACTAAAGGATAAAAGGGCGGAGTATGAAGCGATCGCTTCAAGTGATAGTTCTGTTAATCTTGACGACATTGATAACCAAATTATTACTGAAGTTTTAGGCCCTGAAAGGTATGGTCGGGTTTGATTTCAAGGATCTTTTGTTAACCCAATCCAATATTTTGGATCCAGCTCGTAGCAATACATACCTTTCGGGAATCAGGCTCAAGTTGAAGTTTAGAGGTTAAGAGACTAGATGGCTCAAATGCAAACGAGCACAGTTGAGCAAATTGCTCAACTTAAAGTGGAGGCAGCATCGAGAGAAGCAGAGGCTCAAAGAAAATATGATGAACTCCAGCTACAACTTAAAATGGAGGTAGTAGCGAGGAAAAAAGAGGCAACAAGAAAATATGACGAACTCTAACTACAGCTTCAGAATATGATGAAGATGTTTCAGCAGTCGCAGAATTTGCCATCTTAGACTTTTGTTTTCTAATTGTGAGAATATTTTAACAATATAACTTTTGAATATGATATTTTTTTATTTCATTTATTAATTTAGATCATATACATATTTCTTTCATGATAGTATCATTTAGATTTGAAGTTTTTGGTTGGATTTGATGTTACAGGAAATTATGTTGACAATTCGAATTCTAAATTATGTTGACAATTTGGATTCTATGTAAATGAAAATGGGTTGGTAAAATCTGCTAAAGTTAGTGGCATTTTACCACAAACGCCGCTAGAGAACATGACCTTTAGCGGTGCTTTTACTAAAATGCCACTAAAGAACATGACCTTTAGCGGCATTTGTAGGAAACGCGCCGCTAAAAGTCATGTTCTTTAGTGGCGTTTGTAGGAAACCCGCCGCTAAAGGTCATGTTCTTTGGTGGCATTTTTATGAGAAGCGCCACTAAAGGTCATGTTCTATAGCGGCGTTTTTCCACATAAACACCTCAAAATTTAGTGGCGGTTTTTGTAGCGCTTATCAAAACGCCGCAAATTGTTTTAGCAGCGCTTATAGGGCCAAAAAAAAACGCTGCTAAAAACCTATTTTGTTGTAGTGCTACCATGGTTGAAGAGCAAACTCAACAAACACGTTGCGTGAGTAACCTTGCAATGGGAATGACTTCAATCCCTACCAATTACCATGAAAGAATAGTTAATCCTTAGTCATCTCCCACTGTCATGAAACTAGAGATTCCTAGGACACCTTTAATATAAAAGGATCAATTACATTTTCACATAGGTAAGTTCACAGCACACATATTCTACCTAAATATCTCTAAATATCTTATCAATATTTAGTATTTATTGATTTAACTATAGAGAATGTCTCAAAGTGTAAATTTTAACACCCTCATAAATTATCTTTGATGTTGCAAGTCTTTCCTTATCTGACTCAACATCATCTTAGCTGAACATCTCACTAGCTTAACTCCAATGAAAAGTAATTGAACAATTACGACGCGTAAAAATATACAATTTATTAGTTTAAGATGGAATCAACTTTATTAACCTAGAAAAAACCAAAAAAACAAAACAAGAAAATTGGTCTTCATTTCTGCCGTCAGATGAAATAAAAGAAAGAGGAGAAAATGGAAAGAGGAAAAAAAATGTGTTCAAGTTTTCAAACAAAAAAACAACAATATCCGTAACTAACCTATAAGTTGTAACCGTTACATCCAAAAAACGATAATAAGGTGGGTGAATGTTGCAAGGGAAGCTTTTCTGTGTCTAAATCAGTTTTGGAAATAAAGGAAAAACGAGTATTACTTTACAATGAAGATAAGCTGATGCTAAAATTTACCTAAAAGCAAAGGACGTTATAGTCTTGTTTGATTGCTTTCCTTTATTCACCATCCCATTCACTTCTTCAGTCACCCCTATACTCTTCATTTTCTAATTTCTTTCTTTATTTGATTCTATATGTTACCTATATCACGTTGAAATTAAAAAAAATTAAGACATATATATTTTTTAAATACTTGTTTGATAAATCAATAAAAAATTTCATAAGATTTAGTTTTTGTTAGTTGATCTGATACTCTATTAACTTTTTAATTAACGTAAAATTTAAAAAAAATTGAATGTGATAAGTAAGTAGATAGTTACATATTACTTAATGTGAAAAATATTAAGTTGATTTTATTTTTAAAATAAATTATTTCCTTATTTTGTTAAAAATTAAAATATTCAAAATTTATCTTTAACTTTTTTACAAAACTATTCAAAATAAATAACACCATATTAATAAGATTAAAATTATGAAATAATAAATATTCAAATATCAAGATTTATTATTATCAACCAAATAATTATATTGAGTGCTTAATTTTTATTAATATATCAAACAATACAATATAAATTCAGTGCTTATAAAATTCAAGTCTAAAAATTGAGTACTTAATTTTTTTAGTTTAACAAATACATCCTTAATTTTTATTTTTCATTATTTTCCGGATAAAAATGGAAAAGAAAATAAATTTATTTAAGGTGTGAAATAACTTTTTTATTCTCTTAATTTAAGTAAATTATTTTAAATATAATTGGAAAAAGTGAATCGTTTCTTTTTGCATTTTTAACCAAATTTTCTCATTAGTTTTAATCTTCCGAACAAAATATACACATGTAACATTTTTTTTTTCTGTCTCTCATTCACTTCACTCTCCTTTTCTTTCTTTTTCTTTGAAATTGTGTATCTAAATTGATAATTAATTGATTTAATTATTCTTTGGTCCCTTTGCTGTTCAAACTTTAAAAATTTAGTCCTTTTTTAATTCTAGGCATTTAGTCCCTTATTTGATCTAAAAATTAAAATCCAATTGATAGCACTTGTTAAATTTGAATGTGACATTTTAATATTTAAGGATTTAATTTAAAATTAATGTTTACTTATAAGACATCCAGATTTTAAAAAAAATTCAATTAATAATATTATCAATTTGATTTTTATATTAAAAAATAATGCTAAACTCTTAGGGTGAAAAAAAAAAAAACTAAAATTTCAAAAATTCGGAGAGGATAATAGACCTAATTAATTATATTACTATCCATCAGTTCCTAAAATAAAACCAGCATTTGTCATCCGCATCATTTTTTTTTTACAAATCAGTGAATTGCATGATTGTAATACACCTAATTATAGGTGATATATTCTCATAAAATAACAGTTCTCTTTCTTAATTTATATATAATTTTTTTAAATAAAAAGGGCCTAATTTAGAATAGAGAAGAGTAGTATGTGCTTCAATTTGAATTCGAAAACATATTGACCACTTATCTTTAAATAAAAAAAATTGAATCAACAAATTGAGGTGGGTTTCATAATTCTTGAATCCCTCCACCCTTGATAGCATGATTAGTTAATTTAATTCCAATTATTGAGAAGGGGAATGAAAAGAGAGTAAGTAGGACACAATTTCAACTGCCATATTGAAGATTAAGCTTTCTCTTGGAAAACACTCTTTCCTTTCTTTCTTTTATTATAACCTCCAACTCTCTTGCCTTCACTCACCATATTCCAAAATGCAGAAAGGCAATACTCAAATTGCCCTGATTTTGGCTTCACTTATTATCTCAAATATTGTAGTTTTAGTTGTTTCACAAGGCCAACTAAGAGTTGGTTTCTACTCCAAAACCTGCCCAAATGCAGAGTCTATAATCCGCAAGGTTGTTCAGAAAGCAGTGGCTGACAATCCTAGGAATGCTGCAATCTTGCTAAGGCTTCATTTTCACGACTGCTTTGTTCAAGTATCTATATCTTCTTGCTCCTTCTCTGTTTATCTCCCTGCAAACAAAATGAAGCTTAATGTCTGATGTAATATTGAATTTCAGGGATGTGATGGGTCGATTCTGATAAGAAATGATGAGGATGGTGAACTCAAAGCACAAGGAAACTTGGGAGTTGTTGGTTTTGACATCATAGACAGCGCCAAAGCCCAGTTGGAAAATCTTTTCCCTGGAATTGTTTCTTGCGCTGACATGGTTTCTTTAGCTGCAAGAGATGCTGTTTCCTAGGTAAACTCAAAAAGTCACTTACTTTACAGCTTTAATTTCCTTTTGCCTCATCATGTGTCGGTTTTTGCAGGTCAATGGGCCATTTTACGATCTTCCAACTGGGCGCAGAGATGGACGGGTCTCCAAGATGTCTCTGGCTGCGAATTTGCCTGATGTTGATGATTCAATCAATGTTCTGAAATCAAAGTTCAAGGAAAAGGGTCTATCTGATAAGGATCTTGTTCTTCTAAGCGGTGGTATGTGCTTAATGACTTAAATGGTTTGGAATTGGATTCGGATGTTTTTTTATAGGGGCTGAAATACATGTCAGGTTCACATACATTGGTGCGACGGCCTGCTTTTTCATGCAAAAAAGGCTGTACAACTTAACCCCGGGGGGCGGTTCAGATCCAGCAATCAACCCTGGGTTCCTGCCCCAGCTCGAAGATAAGTGTCCCTTCAATGGAGATGTGAATGTCCGAATACCTCTTTATTCATGATTCTCTTCTAAATTTTTCTTTGTAAAATGTTTTCTTAATTGTAAAAAATAATCTCAACCTACCAAAAGATCAAACACGCAACCTATCACCTAAAATTAACCCCAACCATTCGCCTACACTACAATTTATTGACGTTATGGAAATGCTTTTAAATTCTATCACTATTGGATGTGTATTTGGTTTGACTTGGTTCAGTTCGATTTTGGAACAAAAATTGAATCAAATCGTTCTATTTGGTTTTTCACTTTTGAAACGAAAACTGTATAGAATAAAAATTTAAATATCCAAAATCGATAATCACGGTTTGGTTCGGTTTGACGGTTGTTACTAAATTTGGGCTTTGTAAAAAAAAAAAAACAATATCACCTTCCTTTGGGGTGAAAAAAAATTTAATATTACAATTCTTGATTTTGTTTCACAACAATCATAATACATGCTCTAGATTCATTTATACGTGAATTAAATAGTTAAATTAATATTGTAACACCCTTGACCCGACCCGATCTACTAGATCCGAATCTCGGGTGTTATGTTCTTCTTACAGATGTAACTTGAAATTTTTTTTTCTTACTCATTGATGTAAACATATATCTTTCTGTAACATAATCTCTGCTTGGCGCACATTGTATGGTTACACTTACATTTATCCTATGTACAATTGACTACCTATGGCTACTACATATTTTCTTGTAAAAATACAATGTATTGTTATTATTTCAACTCAATAAAACTTCAAACTTTCTTACTTTATCTCTTAGTCTGCTGGGTACATTTTGGGATACTACTTAATGAACTTATGCCCAGACTTTGACACGCCACTTATTTTCCTCTGTATGAATAACAACCTAGTGTGCCACTTCCTTGGTGTAGCCTTGGCATTGTCTCTCGACGTACATTCCTTTACAGACCTGAAAATAGAAACAACTTCTATAAGTTTGTAAGATCTTAGTGAGCTAAACCTTAGAATACCTTTTTCATTCATTCTATGTTGCATATGTTATGTTGCACATCCTTGGATATTTCATGACCTTTCTTTCTTCTTTGGCGGGTACAGTGCTGAGGCTATTATCTTTCCTTCTTCAAAGTTCTCCTTTCTTGGGCATACTATACTTTAGATCTCTTTACTTTTTATCTCAATTCTTAAATCTTACTTTTATATCATCTTTGCTGTAACAACTCGTTTTCAGTAGTGTCGAAAATAGTGGTTTTGGGACCAAATTCGATAAGAAAATCTGTAATAATTAGTATTTAAATTATGTGAATCAATAATAATTTTATATTGAATTTTGATTTGATGAGTTTTAGTTAATTAAATAAATAGTTAAGTGTTAGTAGTTCTTCCAGAAGTTAAGTGGTTTTGGAAAATTCCTCATTTCTTTAAACTGAGCTCATAAATATTTTATTCAGTATTTACGAAGTTACCATTTTAGCATGCGAAGGTTCGGTCCGAAAATTTTATTGTTTAATTAGTTAATTAATTAAAAAGGACTAAATTGTAAAATATGTAGAACTTGATCGCTATTGAATTTTAATGATTTTAATGATTTAATTAATGAAAGAAAGAGGATTTATATGGTTATTAAACCATAATAAAATAATGTGGACGGTTGATGCTTTATTTATTTTTATCTAAATTATATGTTATGATTAAAGTAAATAAAGGTTAAAAGTGATAAAAATAAAAAAATAAAATAATAATTAATGAAAACATTACCATTATCATCAATCCTCTACCTTTAGACAAAAACCATTGATGAGCTCTTGGGAGCTTTCGACCAAGCAAAAAATTTTGCACATGAGTGTAATTTGAACTCGTTTCTTATCATTTGTATTTTTTTAGATCGTTGCAATTAGATCTAGTTAATACGTACCTTTGTTTTCGAAACTGTTAAAGATTTTAGGTTTTTTCATTGATGAATCTTTGTTATTATTGATGCTAAATGATGAATTTGAAGTGTTGGTTGTTAATTAGGAATATTTTGTAAAGGGATTTTTGATAGTTTTAAGTTAAAGGACTAATTTGATTAAATGTTAAAATTGACATGGAATTCTTGTGAAATTTAAAGGAATATGGACTATCCTAGTTTGTGACGAAATTCGGCTAGCATGGGGAAATTTTGAAATCTTAATAAATTTGAAATTTCAGGTTTACGGACTAAATTCAAAGAAATGTAAAAGTTTAGAGAAAATATGTAAATAATGAAAACTTAAGGGTCACATGCATAAAAATAAGTTGAAATAAGTATTTGAATTTGATAAATTGAATTTAATTATTATAGATAAAGATTTGACTCGTACGGAGGATAGCCAAGGAAAGGGGAAAATAGTGGGTTTGTCCTTGTGAGTCAATCATTAGCAAATATTAGCTAAGGTCATAAAATTATTGAATAAGTTTATATGTTTATTGTTATTTGCTATTTATTTAAATTGAGTTACGATTCAATATTTAGTAATGAAATTTAATTATGAATTGTATAAAATTAAGTATAAAGTAAAATTGTACTATTCGAAAGTTGAAAATGGTTGTGAAATATGAATGATATTATCTCGGAACGGATGGAGTAAATATACAGTATATGTACAAATATTGTTGAAATGCCTCTGATTTTGTT
Source organism: Gossypium turneri (assembly GCA_008044935.1). NCBI lineage: Eukaryota > Viridiplantae > Streptophyta > Magnoliopsida > Malvales > Malvaceae > Gossypium > Gossypium turneri. Next base: position 18,928,634 of record CP032572.1, on the reverse strand, counting down.
AATGTAATGAATTCAATTTAAATGTCCGTTTGAACGTAGTAATCAATTAGGATACGATTTGCATGCCAATAGGGTTAGAACGCGCGCTTGTACGGGATTGCACTTCGGTGCCTCTATCTGCACTTCAGTGCCTCTGTTACTCATCTTCGATGCCTCTGGTGTGGTGTAGTTACCCGAGTATCCGAGTCAAGTTACTATCGTTCATCAGGCTATATATTAATTGGCTTAGAACTTATTTATTTGCTCAATTTTTTTGAATGTACGAATTGCTACTATGTGGTAAATAGCATTATGAAATGCTTGTGTATAAAGGTTGATAAGTACATTGAAATATGGTAATTGATAAAATTTGATTAGTTCTTTTGTAAAGTATCAATTATGTATTATATATTATTATATACTAATACAATGTGATCTTGCATTTAGTTATCTGGAACTAGTAATTTTTCATTTTGATTATCTACTTTGTTAAGGTAAGTTAATATTGGATTCATAAATATTTCGTATTGATATATTTAGATGAATATGGAGACGTTAAGTGGTGAAATTGAATAATTAATGATTATGTGTTTAGAAGTTGTTTGTAATAATATTGAAATGAAGGAAAAGTTTATAGTTATATGTATAAATTGCACGATTTGTAAATACGATATTGGTGACAGAGTTATGTATTTAAATATCAAAGCGTGAATTGTTTTGATTTGAACTATCGTGGTTTATGAATAGCTCAATTGAAAGTTTTGGTACTAACATTATGTGAATGTAGTATCCCATTTTTCAGTGGTGTCAGAAATAGTGGTTTCAGGATGCAATTTCGATATGTGAGGTCACGTTTTATTATTTAGTTAATGTTTATGGAGTTACATTAAGGTCGTGTTAAATTTTGGTAAAGAAATTTTAATGTTTACTTAATTTAAGAAAAAGGATTAAATTGTAAAAGTTGAAAAACTCTTGTTATAAGTGGATTGTATAGATTAAATGGCTTAAACATCATAAAAGGAAGGATATAAATGGTAAATATACCATTTGTTTTTATGTGGGACGGCTATTAGGTGAATTTCATTGTTTTATACTTTATAATATTTATTATAATTGATAAAAGAAATAATAAAATAGAAAGATCAAAAAACAAAAGTGGTATCATCTTTATTTTTCTTTTGGACAACCGAAACCTCCATGGAAGGGGATTTTTGAGCTTCGGTCTTCTCCTTTAGGCTTGCATGGTATGATTTTTAAACCAGTTTCTTGTAATTTTTATGAATTTGATATCGTTACAACTAGATCCAGCTAACTTGTACCTTTGTTTTTGAAGCTGTCAAATATTTAGATGTTGCCATTGATGAATCCTTGTTATTTTGGATGTTAAATGATGAAATTGAAGTGTTAGTTGTTGATTGAAATTAGTTTATTAAGTAATTTTGTTAGTTTTTAAGTAAAGGATTAATTTGATTAAATATTAAAATTTAATCAAAATTATTGTGAATTTTGAATAAATAAGGATTGTGCTAGTTTAGAATAAAACTTGGCTAGCTTGGGATATTTGGGAATTTCATTAAAATTGGAATTTTGAGCTTAGGGACTAAATTGTGATAAATGTAAAAGTTTAGGGAAAATGTGTAATTAATGAAAAGGGTGATATGCAATAAATTGAGTGTGAACAGTATGTGAAATTAATAGATTGTATTTAAATATTATTTTAGATCAAGACTTAAATAAAAAAGACAATAATTGTGGAAAAGGAAAATTTGCAGAGTAGTCCCTCCTTTGCAATTGGAAGTAATCGTAGGTAAGTTCATAGTAATTTGTTATGTAAATGTAAATTGCTTGTGATTATATCATTGTTTCTAGTTAATTATGGTAAGTATGTGAAGTTCTATTAGTTATTTATATATATATTGGAGTATCGCAAACAAGTAGATATGAAGTTGAGAAATTGATAGTAACAATTCTTGTGGCTGCACATTATAGATATGAAAGTAATGAGTTTGTGACACCCCAAACCCAACCGAGACAGACCGACCCGAATTCAAAGCATTACATTACCCACCTAAGTGACTGTTCAGCTAACGACCATGCAAGACACACCCCGACCTTATAACACCACAATCTTATCTAATTATTAGTTATTTAATAATGCGGAAGCAAATTATGAGCAAATTTTAAACTTTTCCTAGGTAATTTAACTTAAGGGCATTTTCGTCATTTTACCACCTATGGTAAAACTAACCCAATTTTAGATCTAAGTGTTTACTGACCTTTTGAGTTCTTTTAGCCAAAATTAGGGACTAAATTGTAACAAATACAAACTATCAGGACCTATTCTGAATTATAAATTAAGTGCATTCCTATCGAATTTTACCCATTATGATACTAGTCCTAAAATTTTACCACATTTCCTTATCATTTAAGGCTCCAATAAGACTAATCAATTTTTAGGACTAAATTGTAACTTAAACAAATTAGAATACCAATTTAAAAAGACAAATTCAAAGCCCCAAAACCCATATGGTCGTGTCCCCCAAACCGTGTGTCCTTAATCGACCATGTTTGCGTCGTGAAAAACTTGTAGGCTGATTGCAAATGAAACTTGTAGGCTGATTGCAAATGCCCGTGTGGAAATCCCACACGCCCGTGTATGATAGCTCCAATCTCCACATGCCCGTGTCCAACACCTCACATGTCCGTGTGGACTGGTACACGTCCGTGTGAAAACCACTGCGCCTATTTTTGCAAAAAAGCTTGTTTTAAAATCCGATTTTGCATATTTTAATGGCCAATTAAACCCGATTTAACTACGATTAACTAACATACATATACTTACATCTTCAATTAAATTTATTCACAATTAAGCCTCAATTATATAGAATTAGGCAATTAATTGCACGCATAACAAACACTAAATAAATCAAACAAGTGCAATACCTTAGTCGCTAGTAAACTACTCTATGGAAGTTTCATTTAAACAATTGTTAGTAGAAGTTTCATGCCTCACACACCGTGTTATCAATCATTGTGTTATCAAGGAACAATACACTGTAAATCATTCAATAATTAAATTGAAACATGCCTCAAAATTATTATAAAGCCATCCAAAATAAAATGTCCAATGTCCAAAGTCCATTTACAACAAAAATTAAGCTAATTCCTGGGAGTTCCAAAATGCCCGATTACAGTCTCTAAAACGTGTAATAAAGTCTCGACCAATCCTATATCTCTTACAACTCTCTTGCTCGGCTGCTCAACTCCTCAAGCCCGACGGTTATTTGCACGAACTATGAGGGTGTGAGCTTTAAAAAACTCAGTGAACGTTAATACAAACGACTAGTAAATCAATAGCCAAATCATGCTTAAATCACATCCAATAAATCACCAATTATTAGCTATAATAATGAAACATGTCAATTTAATTTCCATATGTATTATCAATACCAAGTATAAATTATTCATGGCTTACAATCATCAAATGATATAACAACAATCACACATAAATATATTGGCATACACTTCTCATGGCTTAACCAGGTGATCATACATCGGATAAACGATCTCCGAACTCCCAGAAATATCAAATACAATCCACGGAGTTGAGCGGGCTGAAGCACACGCTCCCTTATAGAGCTTAAATAACCCAATGAGTGGAGACTCATGCTCAACACTCCCTTATCTACTCCAAACAAATCGGTCCACCTAGAGCTATACGCTTACAATGTCACAAATAAAGGTGAGTACTCACAAATCCTATGGCATGACAACTATATCCAATGGATCCACCATGCATCTTGATAATATATTCAGTCAAACATAACATATAAATCAATCATTATTGTTCTCAATTTAATGTGACAAAATGCTTATGTGTAACATGTGACATAACCATTTAACATCCAATTAATTCAAGTATTTCATTTGCCATTTCCCAATGTTCAATTACCAATTGTAACACCAATATATCATGATAAAAACTCCAATAAAAACACTTTAATAATCAATATAATTACCCTAATTAAATTGCAAAAAACCACCTAAATGCTTACTTACCATTATTCAATAAAAATTTAACTCTTGTACATATAATATCAATCTTACAAAAATCAGCCATTCAACCATAATTAATCAATTGAAATCATTAATTAAGCTACTAATTAAACATAATTGAGGGTCAATTTACCAAATTGCCCTTAGAAACACTTACCACACAATTTATTCTACCACAAACAAGTGATCAACCAAGTAAATCAAAGCTTCAATTCCGGTTATCTCAGTTCTCTTCAAGTTTTGGAGCTTTAACAGAGATGAAGTATACATTGTCACCTTTCTAATGCTATAATAAACACGAATTTTAATTAACTATCCTAATCAAAATCCTTTCACAAAGATACCTTACCGGATTTGTAACATCAAGTCAAAAACTCGATTCCTCACAAAATTGATCTCTCCAACCTTCCTAAACACTTTCAATCATCAATACTGGATCAAATACACTTATACTAAGCATCAATTTCATCTTCAAATAAATTTCACAAAATTTTGAAAAATCAGTTCATAAAGATGATGAAATTTAGGTTTCTTTAAATTACCTCACAAATCATGTTTAATCTTGATAAATAACATCAAAAACCTTTTAATAGACCCATTTTGAGTTGGAACGTCCATTGATTTTTGGATTTCCTCTCAAAATTCAAGATCCACCATTAAAGAACCATGTGTTCTTAGAAGAATATGATATTGATAAAAATCTTTTAATTGACTATGAAATCATGTAAAAATGTTTCTAATAATTATAAAAACAAGTTTAGAATTGAAGATTAACTTTGATTCGCTCTTAATTTGTTGATTGAAAATCTTGATTCAAGAAACTTGAGAAATTTCAGAATATTTTTTGCTACTTTTGAGAATAATTTAGGGTGAATTTAGAGAGTATTTTAAGAAGGAAATTGGTTGGATCCATTCTTTGATGATAGATCTTTAAAATCATGCAAAGAAAATGAATTTTAAAACTCTCTAATCTGATGTAAAATATGTGAAAAGTGGACTAGATACATTAGTTTTAAAACTGAAACCACCCACCAGAAATTTTAAAAAATTGGGAAATTTGCCTAATGGCCACTCCCACATTTCCCTTACTTTACCATTTAATACTTTCCCCCTAAAATTTCAAAATTTAAGGTTTATTTTCCATATAAATACTCTAAATTTTCCCTTGTTTTACAATTAAAGCCTATTTAATTAATATTTAACTTTTACTCAAATTTCAAATTTTAGATTATTGTTTAATCAATTATAGATGAAATTAACCTCCTAAATTAAATTAAAAATTACTAGAAACCCTATAAATTCCTAATTTCACACTCGAAACTTGAAAAATATACGCAAAACTACTAGACCCAATTTAGGGATATTACAACTCTCCCCTTCTAAAAACAAATTTCGTCCTCAAAATTTACCTGAATCAAACAGATACGAACACTGACGTTTCATCACATCTTCCGACTCCAAGGTGGTTTCCTTAGTCTTGTGGTTGTGCCACAAAACTTTCACCAACGGAACCGTCTTATTGCATAGCACATTGACCTCTAGATCTAGGATCGCAACTGGCTCCTCCTTGTACGAAAGATCAGATAGAACCTCGACCTCCTCAACAGGAACAACATGAGAAGCATCAGATCTGTACTTCCTTAGCATGGAGACATGGAAGACGTAATGAATACGCTCTAGCTCAGGTGATAACAACAAATGATAAGCAACCAATCCATCTGCTCGGCAACCTCATAAGGGCCAATGAACATCAGACTTAGCTTACTGAAACAACAGAAATGTGCAAGTATACACAATCGTAACAAGTAATAAAGTGACAACTAAATGTCTAGTTATCGTACCCACAGGGACTATGAAAAGAATTATTTATGAATGCAATTAAAAACACTTTGGTGAAGAAAAATATTTTGATTTGAGGAGGTGATTAAAAACTAAGATTTTAACTAAGTGAAATAAATAAAAATAAAATAAAAATTCCAATGCAAGATTTCAAAAGATGATTTTAATCAAGATAATTGTGCTAGATTAATTACATTTCTTAACTTAGAATTATTAACCTCATATTTATGTTGTTACAAATAAATTCACGGCAACTCGGTAATTTGCTAACTTATGAACATACTTACCTACCAAAATCCATTTATCTCTTGAATATATATCTATGTCAATTAAACCGATTAAACAAGTTTTAATAAACAAATGTGTTAATGCACATATATACTTATGAGATTAAAATAATCTCTTATACATATCTCTATGCCAATTCAAACAATTAATTCACTCTCATAAGCACATAAAAGATTACGTGAGGTAACAATGTATTTCTACCTTGAAACAGTTTAATCACAATAATCTTGCAAGTTATGCAAGGCTAATGTATCGTTAGATACCGTTGCTAATTTAACCCTTAGCTACCTTAGATGATTAAACATGCATTGATTAAGTATTGTGTCAATTAATTACAATTTCAATCCATTTAAATAATTAATTCATTAGTTACCTTACAATTTTAATGCAAGAATAACTTAGTCATGGATTTACTTAATCAAACATCTTACCGAAGCCTATAACAACACAAACACAATTTTAATAACTCAAATAGATGAAATGCAATCAACCTAACATAAATTAAATTTAAGCCATATTAATTAAATTAAACATATCAACATCACAAATATTCATAGACATGTTCATAACAACAACAATAAAATTAAAAGGATAAGGAGCAAGAATCAAATTCAGTGTTTCTCCGAGGCTTGACTAGTTTACTTTGCTTCTCCTTCTGTGCTTCTTTCTATTGAATCGAGGCTTCCACAAACACTTGAATACTGCTCCAAATGGTGGTTTAAGGACTATTTTTTAAGAGGTGAAATCGGAAAAGGAATAGGGGAAGAAAATGAAGAACAATAGGTTAAGATGTGTTTGAAGTGAGAGAGAAGTGAATAAGCACGTTTGAAGTGAATAAAATTAAAAGGAATGAAGAGAGAAAAGTGAGAGAGAAGTGAATAAATGAATGGGTTGAGATGTGTTTGAAGTGAGCAGCCAAGGGGAGTATTTATAGGTTGAGATGACTGATAAAATTGGAAAAAATAGCAGCCATAGAGTCCCCCATGGCCGGTCACACATGTGGCAAGTTTGAAGGTTTCAAACTTGCTATTTTAAGGTAGGGGAAAATCTAGAAAGGCATAAATAGTGGAGGGGTTTGAATGCAAATTGAAGGAGTCTTCAAGGGCTATTTTGAAAGCCAAATAATCAGTCAAACAAGCTGATAGGGTCAGCATGTGGGACAGTTTTGGGCTACCCAGTGCTCGGTTGGATCAATTTTCTCTATTCAGCTCAACTAGGCCCCTTTTCATAATTTAATTAACAATAATTTATTTAACACAAATTAAATTGGATTAAAATTAAAATTAATTATATTATGAATTACTATTCATAATTTGGACCGTCTTAGGCTGAAAAATTAATTTTCCTTGATGCTTAAAAATTGCTTCTCGATTTTGTTCTTCTAGCAGTATTTACCGAGTCAATTTTTGCCCTTTATGCAAATCTGTCGAAAATAATCAAAATTAATCAAAATCAATTATAAAATCAATCAAAATTCAACATGTTAATAATTTAAGTAAAAATAATTATTTTTTAATAATTACATATTTTTCGACAAGAATTTTACCAAAACTGCATGAACTTCAGTTAAAAAGGGCACGAAAAAGTGTGTATATTTTCGTGTTTCCACTTACGCTTCCACTCGACCCTGAGAACTTTCTTTCACGATGAAACCTTTAGAAATACCTTATCACCAACCTGATACTCGATGTCTCGATATCTCAGGTTAGCGTAAGACTTCTCTTGATGAAACGCAACCTTCAACCGCTCACAAACAAATCTCACATTATCCTCAACCTCCTGAACCAATCCAAACCCAAGTTCCTCTTCTCCTCCATATCGGACCAACACAGAGGAGTCCTATACCTTCGACCATACAAAGCCTTGAACGGTGCAATTTGAGTATTCTTTTGATAGCTATTATTATGCGTAAACTTGGCTAACGGGAAGTGATTATCTGGGTTACCTCTGAAGTTGATAACATAACTACGAAGTATGTCTACAATAATCTGGATCACCCACTCTGATTGACCATCAGATTGCGGATGATAAGTTGAACTGAAATAAAGCTTTGAACGCAAAGCTTCATGCAATGCCTTCCAGAATCTTGAAGTAAACCATAGATCTTGGTCTGATATGATCGAAACAACTACTCTACAAAGACGAACAATCTTTCGAATGGAGAGCTCAGCTAATTGATGTAGACTGAAAGTCCTACGGATTGACAGAAAATGTACAGACTTCGTAAATCTTTCCATAATCACCCAGATTGAATCCTTACATGTCGGAGTAAAAGGGAAACCTGAAACGAAGTCCATCGTAATCTGCTCCCATTTTCACTTCAGAATTTGAATAGATTGAAGCAAACCTGATGGACGCTGATATTCAGCTTTCACCTTCTGACAAACCAAACATCTCACAACAAGGTCAGCATCCTCCTTCTTTAACCTAGGCCACCAATACAGAACCCAAAGATCCTGATACATCTTATTCCCAATGAGATGCATTGCAAAAGGACTATTATAAACCTCGATAAGAATCGAGTCCCTCAGATCCTCGTCTCCTAGAACACACTAGTGACCTCGGAAACACAGAACACCATCAGAGTTGAGATCAAAATCCCCCTAAACACCTGTCTCAACTTGACGAATCCAACGAGCCAAACTCTCATCAAAAGGATGATGCTCACGAATTTGTTGCTAAAGAATCGGCCTCACGTAAAGTTCAGCCAACAAACCCCCATCCTCAGAGATAGACAACCTCGCAAACATAGCCCTCAAATCAACTAGAGACTTGCGACTCAGAGCATCTACAACTACATTCACATTCCTCATATGGTACTCAATCACACAATCATAATCTTTTAGCAACTCAATCCAGCACCTCTGTCTCAAGTTCAACTCCTTCTAGGTTAGGAGATACTTAAGACTTTTGTGATTGGTGTATATCACACACCTCTCACTCTGCAGGTAGTGACGCCAGATCTTGAGCGCGAAGACTACGACATCTAACTCCAGATCGTGAGTCAGATAGTTAAACTTATGCGACCTCAACTACCTCGACGCATAAGTAACTACCCTACCCTCTTGCATCAGCACACAACCCAATCCCATATAAGAAGCATCATTGTAGACCATATACTCCTTACGAGATAGTGGCTATGTCAACACTGGTGCTTCGATCAAAGCCGACTTCAGCTTCTCAAAACACTTCTGCCTCTCATTAGCCCACTCAAAGGTAGTGTTCTACTGAAGCAACTTTGCTAAAGAAGCAGCAATGCTCGAAAACCCCATCGATAAAGTGACGGTAAAAACTAGCTATCCCCAAGAAACTTCTAACCTCAGAAACAGTTCTCGGTGACTTCCAATCCAAAATTGCCTCAACCTTCTTCGGATTAACCCAAATACCCTCAGCTGAAATGACATGTCCCAAAACAACAACCTCATGAAGCCAAAACTCACTCTTGCTCAGCTTCGCATACAATTGCTTCTCCCACAAAACTTACAAAACCACTCTTAAGTGCTCATCGTGTTCACCCTCTGATCGAGAATACACCAATATATCATCTATGAAAACCACTATGAATCGGTCCAGGTAGGAATGGAATACTCAGTTCATCATGTCCATAAATGTGGCAGGTACATTCATTAACCTGAATGGAATGACAAGAAACTCGTAATGACTATATCGAGTCCTGAAAGCAGTCTTTACGACATCTGAATCCTTAACCTTCAACTGATAATACTGAGACCTCAGATCAATCTTTGTGAAAATCCAAGCTCCCCAAAATTGGTCAAATAGATCATCAATCTTTGGTAGTGGATACTTACTCTTGATGGTCAACTTATTCAGCTAGCAATAATCGATGCATAGCCTCAAAGTCCCATCCTTCTTCTTCACAAATAACACCAGTGCTCCCCACGAAGACACACTCGAATGAATGAACCCATGATCCAACAACTTTTGTAACTATAACTTTAACGGTAATCCCGACAATTCCTCAGGAAACACATCCAGAAAATCACAGGCATCTCAAAACTCATCCAACCTCATCTCCCTACTATCGTCATTCAGGATATAGGCTAGATAAGCTTCGTAACCTTTCTAGACCAACTTCTTAGCACAAAACGAAGAAATCACATTCAACAACAACTCAAATTTCTCACCACCAACAACAACTTCCGAACCATCAGCACCACATAGAGTCACTAAATTTTCCTCGTAATCCACCTTAGCCTGATGCTTGGACAACCAATCCATACCGCAAATGATGTCAAAACCCCAAAATGGTAACTCAAGAATATCAACTGAGAACACTTCTTCCTGAACCATAAGAGGACAATGACGATAAACTTGATCCACCACTACACTATCACCCAGAGGGCTCTTAACTGTAGCACTCGATCTAAATGTCTCTACAGTAATCCCCAATTCTCTAGCTATGTCTCTCAAGATAAATGACCTTATCACACTAGAATCAACTAAAGCTAGTAGAGGAAAAGACTGTAGCGTGAAAGTACCTACGATAACATCAGTGACCTCTCTAATCTGGGGCTCCCTCACTGCATAAACTCTAGCTGGACCACCATCACCACCTCATGCAACACCATGTTGACCAGCACCTCTACCACCATCACTTCTGCCATGGCCTCTCCCTTGAGTCAGAGCAAGTGCAGCAGTTACAGTCGCAATAGGCTGATCGCGAACAATAATGGCTCTCCTTAGGCAGTCACTCACACAGTGCTCCATCGAACCACACACAAGACAAGCACCCGTCATCCTCCAGTACTCACCATGATGACGTTGACTACAATGCTCACATATTGGCCGTGCAGTAGCCCCCTGATCAACAAGACCAGCCTCAACTCTCTTAGATTAATTATCCTAAGCACAACCACCAGCAACATGCCGTCCAAATCTACCGAAATGACCTCTCTTACCCTTATGACCAAAACTATTAGCAGCCTCAGTCGACCTTTTAACAGCTTCAGATGAAGCAGCTTTAGGCTCCTCCTCTAAAGTCTCCTCTAAAGTATGAGCGTTCTCAACTAACTCGACATAGACCTTGGTATTCTGAGCAACCAAATAGAGCTTAATCTCACGATTCAGCCTGAACTTGAACCTCTTACCTGTCCACCGGTAGAATATCCTAAACAAGATCCATAAACTCTTGTCTTCTAGCCTTGAGATACTAATCGCTTATAAACTTCATCTAGAACAATGCTAAGAAGAACTCCCAAGTCAGACAATCCAGTGTAGTACCCCTATCGATAATCATCCACCATCTGTGAGCCTCGTTTGTCAGCATTGATACGACACAACCCAATCCAACTTATCTTCATCAGAACAACTCATCTAACCAAGAATAAGAACGATGCCCTCCAGCCAATAATCTGCACGTGTTAGATCACTGCCCCTAACACCATGAAACTCCTTACCACAAAGAGCTCGTAAATGCTCTAGTAGCAGACCCTAACAAGTCAAAGCAGCGTTAGCACCAACGATATGCTGTAGTGCTCCTACCATCTCAGACATGAAGTGCTTGGCATGACCCATCTAAGCATCATCCCACAACGATGCATTGTCATCCATACTACCTCGATCACGACGCGAAGGCATAAAAACTACCGTATACTAAAGAGAAAGGGTAAAGGAAACATACCAAGAGTGAGTAGCGGCAAGAGATCCAAGATTTAACTAAGTATAGTTCCTATAAGGCATTGTGTTCCCATTCCTACCGCAAGAACAATTTATATCACAAAGATCATGCATAGGAAAAAATACGAAATTTTCATTCAACACAAGCAAGAAAAAATCATAATCGAAGATCATTAATATTCAAGCAACCTAGGCTAACCTAAGATTTTAAATGTAGAGCTCTGATACCACCAAATGTGACATCCCAAACCCGACTGTGACGGACTGACCTGAATTCAAAGCATTACATTAGCCACCTAAGTGACTCTCTGGCTAACGACCACCCAAAGGCACACCCCAACCTTATAACACCTCAATCTTATCTAATTATAAGTTATTTAAAAAGACAAAAATTCAAATCCCCAAAAACCACACGGCCGTGTCCCCTAGGCTATGTGTCATTAATCGACCGTGTTTGTATTGTGAAAAACTTGTCAGCTAATCGCACACACCCGTATGGAAATCCCACACGCCCATGTGTGATAGCTCTAGTCTCCACATGCCCATGTCACTTACTGATATGCCTATGTGGACTGGCACACGCCCGTGTGAAAACCACTACAACTATTTTTGTAAAAATCTCATTTTAAAACTTGATTTTGCATATTTTAATGGCCAATTAAACTCGACTTAGCTATGATTAACTAACGTACATATACATACACCTTCAATTGAATTTATTCAAATTAATTACGCCTCGATTATATAGAATTAGGTAATCAATTTCATGCATAACAAACACCAAATATATCAAACAAGTGGCGTAACTTAGTCGCTAGTACACCATTATATGGAAGCTTCATTTAAACAATCGTTAGTATAAATTTCATGCCTCACACATCGTATTATCAATCACCGTGTTATCAAGCAACAATACACTGTAAATCATTCGATAATTAAACTCAAAAATGCCTCAAAATTATTATAAAGCCACCCAAAATAAAATGCCCAATGTCCAAAGTCCAATTACAACAAAAATTAAGCTAATTCTTGAGAGTTCCATAATGCCCGATTACAGTCTCTACCAAGGCTAAATCTCTCAAAACTCTCTTGCTCGGCTGCTCAGCTCCTCAAGCCTGATTATTATCTGCATGAATTGCGAGGGTGTGAGCTTTAAAAAGATCAGTGAATGTTAATAAAAATGACTAGTAAATCAACAGTTAAATCATGCTTAAATCACATACAATCAATCACCAATTATCAACCATAATAATGAAATATGTCAATTGAATTTCCATATGCATTATCAATACGAAGAATCAATTATTCATGGCTTTCAATCATCAAATGATATAACAACAATCACACATAAATATATTGACATACACTTCTCATGGCTTAATTGAGTGATCATACATCAGATAAACAGATCTTCGAACTCCCATAAATATCAAATACAGTCCATCAAGTTGAGTTGGTTGAAGCATACACTCCCTTATAGCGCCTCAAATAACCCAATGAGTGGAGACTCATGCTTAACACTCCCTTATCTACTCTAAACAAATCAGTCCACCTAGAGCCATATGCTCACAATGTCACAAATAAAGGTGAGTACTCACAAATCCTATGGCCAATGGATCCACCATGCATGTTTCCAATATATTCAGTCAAACATAGCATATAAATCAGTCATTATTGTGCACAATTTAATGTGACAAAATGCTTATGTGTAACATGTAACATATCCATTTAACATCCAATTAAATCAAACATTTCATTTTCCATTTTCCAATGTTCAATTAATAATTGTAACACCAATATATCGTGATCAAAAACTCCAGTAAACACGCTTTAATCATTAATATAATTAGCCTAATTAAATTACACAGAAAGTAATAGCTCGTTTTCAGTGAAATTGGAACAGTAGTTTCGGGACCATAAATCTTATGAGCAAATTATTATTTTAATGTCTATGGGTTGTTAGTAGGATCCTATTAAAATTTCAATAAGAAATTTTGATGTTTGCATGATTAATTAAGTGAGAAGGACTAAATTGTAAAAAGTATAAAAGCATAGTTTTATTAGTTAAAGGTGTCAAATAACTATGAAATTTTAATTTAAGGGACTTGGATGGTAAATAGGCCAATTGAATTGATAGTGGATATTTATGGACTTGGTTTTGTTGAAATTATGAATGTTTTTAAAGGATAAAATGGTAAATAAGTAATTAAACTTAAAATAACTTAAAGAAAATGCCTCCATCTTCTTCATTTTACACATCCCTCAACCGAATTCACCATTGAAAACATAGCTAGGGTTTAGCCAAGACTAGTTCACTTGCATGGTATGTAATTTTGTTACGATGTTAATGATTTTTATCTTTTTCAAATCATTATAGCTTCATCTAGTTAGCCCGGGGATCAATTTATAAAATTGTTTAAGATTGAGGGTTATGCCATGAATGTTATTGTTTGATTCTTGATCTTTAATGATAGATTATGAGTCCTTGTTGATAAATAAACAAGTTTTGTAATCTGAATTTTGAGGAAAATTTCATTTAGGGACTTATTTGTAAAAATTATAAAAACTCTTAGTAAATTTATGAAACGATGGCTTGCATGGATTGATTTAAGTCCCTAGATAATTTGGCTAGCTTGAAAAGAGGACTAAAATGTTTAAATTTCAATTTATGATTTTAAGGACTAAATTGTAAAATGTTAAAATTTTAGGGGTAAAATAGTAAATTTAGAAAAAATATGGACTAGATTGAATGCTAGGGATATTAAATGGATTAAATTTGTCTATTTAGATCAAGATAGACCATGTACGGATTTAAATCAGGGAAAAGCTAAAGCCTCCGATTAGTCGATTTCGTTTTTACGCCCTAGTTGTCGAGGTAAGTTCGTATGACTGAATATCATTTTAATGTTATTTCAAATTATATGTTAGTACGTAATTTTTCATGTAATTGAAAAATGTATGTACGATCAATGCTATGACGATTATTAAGTCCCGGTTGAACCTTAGGAATTCGAAGGATATAATGACATGTCATTAGGGATTTCATGTTTCGGGTGCTGGTCTTGAATGTCCTACCGATGGCTGAGGTCCTGCATTTTTTGTAGATACTTCACAACTTGTGTGAGCAACACTGTGTAGCTTACATTCTGACCGACAGCCTGTGTGAGCAGGTCTATTTCACAGCTCGTGTGAGCAATGATGTAAAGGAAAGGTTATGGTTATATGTTTACGTACACTTCATGTGAGCTTTCTCGAGCATCTGATGATATTCTAGATGGTTAAATGGGCATGAAAAGGAAAGGAAATGGCAAGTTTTCAAATTAAATATATCATGTACTTATGAAAAGGAAACTGTAATTTACATGGTATGAACAAATATGTGAGTTACTTGGTATGAATAAACTCATTTGAACCATGTATAAATGCACTAACTTGTGTATTTGTTGATGTTGTATAGGTATTGTGCCAAACTTGTGGTATTGGTTTGTGCTTTATTTATGATATTTATATTATGAAAATGAATGGTAAGTTATGTTTCATCTTCTATGAACTTATTAAGCTTTATGTGCTTACGTAGATTCTTTCCTATATTTTATAGATTACCGAAAGCTCGATCGGTTTAGAAGCTCGTTGGAGATCTATTACACTATCCAACATAAATATCGATAGTTTTTGATGTTTTGGCAAAGGTTATAATTGCATGTATAGGTTGAATTGTAATGTCATTGTGATGGATGTTTAGTTAGTGAGTTGGCTTGTAAAAGTTGTAAATGTTATCTTGGTTTGGTGCTCTTGATGCCTTGATGGTTGATGTTATTGTGCTATCTCATGTTGCATGTTTTGGAATGGCTTATGTGGTATGTTTTGTGATAGCTTGAATGTAGTAAAAATTATGGTATGTTTTGAAAGGCATTGAATTAGTATTTGATGATAGAAATGTGACCAACTATGCATTTTAGATAAGTTTTGGATGTTTGCATTTGAGGTGCCTTGAATAGCATATTGGTTGATTGGTTTAGGACTCTTGAATTGGTCAATGTTTTGATGTCTTGATTATGTGTGGAAAAGGCCATTAGGTGTGTGTATGGTTTGGTGTTGGAAATGGCTTGATTTTGGGTAAATTCATGTCCACACGTCCTCAGACACGGGCTTGTGTCCCCTGTAGGTTCTATTGCATGCAAGTTAGTTAGTTACACGGACTAGCACATGGGCATATGACATAGCCATGTGACCCTACTCAGAGAGTTACATGGGCTGAGATACTGGCGTGTGTCTCAGCCGTGTAAGGCACACAGCCTGGCCTTACGGCCATGTGACCCCTATAGTCAAAGTTTTTCTAACATTTTCTTAGACTTTCCAAATGTTCCCGATTAATTTCTAAGGTGATTCTAGGACATCAAGGGCTTGATTTAGGGACGATATGTATGTAAATGACTGTTTTATAATATGTTTTCGATAATGTATGAAATGTATGTTTTAATGTTCTGTTTGTACGGTAATGCTGCATAACCCTAATCTGACGATGAATATGAGATAGGGGTGTTATATTTAGTGGTATCAAAGCTTCGATTTAGTCAGTTTTTGGGCTGAACGTAGCATGTATGGAGTCTAGAAATACATGACATTATAAAACCTACGATAGTGTGATAACTCTTGACTTAAATTGAACTATGTTTTCATGTAGATAAGATGTCATCCAACTGAGTTGATTCTGATGAAGTAGAAAGTAATGCGCAAGCCATCGTTCATGGGGCAGCGTCAAGTGGTAGTAGACTCATATCTGAGGGTTGGGGAGGAGAGGATAAGGAAGTTTTCTTCCAGACAATATCTAAGTGGTTTTTAGAGTTTGTGCGAATGAACCCAATGGCTCAACGACCTCCACCACGACCTGTACCCAAATCGATCCCCATATTTCCTCAAGGTTTGGTACCAATACGAGTAAACAAGCCTCTAGTTAATAAAATCTAAAAGTATGGGGCTGAAGAGTTTCGAGGTATAGCTGAAGATGATTCAGAGAGAGCCAAGTTTTGGTTGGAAAACACGGTGAGAGTTTTTGATGAATTTTCATGTATGCCGATGTAATGCTTGAAATGTGATATTTCATTGTTGAAAGATTTAGCCTATTTGTGGTGGAACACTTTGCTGCAGTTGTACGACCGTTTGCCCCTGTAAGTTCTATTGGATGCAAGTCAGTTAGTTACATGGCCTAGCACACGAGTGTGTGACACGGCCGTGTGACTCTACAAAGAGAGTTACACAGCCTAAGACGCGGACGTGTGTCTCAGCCTTGTGAGGCACACGATCATGTGACCTTTGTAGTCAAATTTTTTCTATCATTTTCTTAGAGTTTCCAAATGTTCCCGATTTTAGTCTTGAATTGTTTCTAAGGTGATTCTAGGACCTCAACGACTTAATTTAGGGACAATATGTATGTAAATGAATGTTTTATAATATGTTTTCGATAATGTATGATATGTATGTTTTAGTGTTCTGTTTGTACAGTAATATTCTATAACGCCTGTCATCGGCCTATTGAATGATTCACGGATAGCCAGAAACCATCTATGGCAAAAGTTGTCTAGGAAGATGATAAATACTAGCACTTAGTAGACACACTTAACTGTATTGAATCCATAAGTAGTGCACCGTCTATGTATGAAGGAGATAAACCACTCTTCCGTTATATCCATAATCCTAGTAAGGATGTAAATCACATTGCGAATAGGGCTAGAAACCCATATTCAAATACTTACAATCAAAGTTGGAGATATCACCCAAACTTGAGATGGGGAGAAAATCAAGGAGAATGTAATAATTACCAACCTTGTTATTTGTAGAAAACTTAAGATAGGGCCAACCTAAACGACCATACTGTATGTGGTCAATGTCTAGATCGAACTGAAGAGGAGATGCAGTCGATGAGAACAAAAGTAAAGTAGGTGCAATATGAGTGCACTAATTCATCGAGAACATTGACTAAACTAGAGGAACAAATGAGCCAGTTGATGAGCATGATGGGATATATTAAAAGAAAAATTGGCACAGGTATATCCAACAGTACTGAGAATAATCCTTGGAAAGAAGTGAAGAAGCAAGTAAATGTAATTGCACTATTGTTGTGCAGAATCTTGAGTGCCTTGACAACCGTCACACAAGTGGATGCAACAGATAATGCAGAAGGCCCTCCAAAAAAACCCCAAGAAGCAGATCAGGAACCAAAACTAGAGGAGGTCATCGAACCAGCAGCTGAACCAGCAGAGAAGGTAAAACACAAGGTCACTAACACACATGTACCGTTTCCTTTCATATTAGAAAAGAAATAGAAACGGGACGAGAGTGAGTTTGTAAGTTTTCTAAACTTATTTAAAACATTGAATGACAACCTACCATTAATTGAACTAATTGAGAAAGTCCCAAAATATGCCAAAATTTTAAAGGAAATCATGTCTAGGAATACAAAACTTAAGATGGGAGAGCAAGTCAACATAAATGCATTCTATAGTGTTATTATTTCAAGACAAGTACTCCAGAAACTAAAATACTCAAAAAGTTTTACAATTCCAATAGAGATAGGGAGCATTTATTTTAAAAAGGCTCTATGCGATTTAGGAGTTAGTATAAACCTAATACCCTTATATATTTATGAAAAACTTGGGGTAGGGGGCCTCAAAAATACTCAAATTGCATTACAGTTAGCTGACAGATCTGCAGTCCAACCTAAGGGAGTGTTAGAGGATGTGTTAGTTAAGGTGCACAGTTTTATTATCCTAGCAGATTTTGTAGTTTTAGATTTTGAAGAGGATTGGAAGATATCCATCTTTCTTGGAAGACCTTTTCTAGCGACATCTAGGTCCACCATTAAGCTTGAGAAAAATTAATTAACGATGAAAATTAATGGTGAAACTAAAACTTTCAAATGTGGATCTCACCAAAGTGAGGAAAGTCGAAAGAAACCAAGGGAGTAGTGTCATTACATATTTACCTTCGAATCTAACTACCCTGAATCATGGGATACACTTAATGTGATTAATGAAGGATTAAAGAGAAGGTATAAGGAAGGATATCAACAGAAAAAAATAAAAGGGACATGAAGTCAAGTGGACAAATGCTAAAAGAGGATCAAGCGGGAATATGTCGATAGAATTGCTGGATGAATCTCACAGTAAAAAGTAACAAAATTTTAAATTAATTTTTCTTGTATATTACTGTATATTCAACTAGTCATGTAGTTTAGATTCTAACTTATATCAGATGTAGGTTTACTCTAGACCAATACATTCTAAAAATAGAAAATTTAGGGTGAAACAGAGCCAGTGTCGCAACACGGCAACCCCGTGTTGCCACACTGCGCATAGAATGCAAGAATTAGAGAAAACACCTCGATGTCATGACATGGAAGTTCCATATCGTGACATAAAAGACAGTTTCCCTTAGTTTTCCAGACTGCAAAGTGTGGCGCAACATAACACCTCAGTGTCGCAACGTCGGTAAATTGGCAGAGATGTCGCGACATGAAACCCTGTGACACTACAATTTTTTGTAGGATTGACCTGACCGGTTAGCAAGACCCAACAACTTTAAAACCTATTCCAGCCATTTTTAACCATTTAAACACTTATTTTATAACATAAAAACACTTAGTCCACCTATTTAAACACTTATTAGCCTTTTAATCCTTTCAAGTCTCTCAAACCTCTTAAAACCACTTAAACCCTAAAACCCAATTTTCACCTCTTCTTTTTCATTTGTTTGAACTCCATCTTTCAATAACCCTTAGTGTAGAGAAAAATGAGAACACCTAAGGGAAGAATAGACGCTGTACAAAATCAACAACTTCTACGAGGTTAAGGGTTCCTAACTTAAAACTTTTAATGTTTCATTGAATTTTTTTGCTTGATATTTTGCTTTAGTTCTTAGTTCTTAGTTCTTAGTTTAGAAAAGAGAGGGAGATAGAAGCGATGAGATGGATGATGAGGATGATGATTAAAGCTTAATTTTGTTTTGGATTGTATTAAACTTTTGGATGATTTTAATTTGTTTTTAGATTAAGAATAGATATAGATTTTTTTGTGGTTTTTTAGTTTGGTTTTGATTTTCTATGTAGGAACTGACATAAAAAAACACAACAATTTGAACTATCAACAAGCAAAGGGGGAAGCACTCACCAATAACATATGGCATGACAACGATCAATCGAGTAACTTCTTTCCTTATTCTTTTCATGGCTACACTTTAAGGACAATGTGTTAACTAAAGTGTTGGGGGTAATATAGAAAATTTGTCTCAATTTTTATGTTGTTCTTTCAATTTTTCTTGCCATTTGTGTTGTTGAGCTCATAGAAATACAGTTTATTGGTTAGGAGCACGTACATAGGTTTCTTATGTTTTCAAATAAATTTAGAATGATGATAGGTTATTTAAAATTATTATTTTTTGATGATTAGACTACTAAGTTCTATACATTACACTGTAAATAGGCATTAAGTAATCTACTATACCAAATGATATAGAAGGAAACAAGCATGCTAGTATGAATGATAAATGGTTGAATTTGAGTTTTTTTGATTGATTAAATTTGTGCATATTGAGATATTTAAGGGATGATCTAAGGCATTGTTTGGAACATAACCAGAGCCAAAAAATTGACCTGTATTTATTCACCCTTAGTACCTATTTTAAGCCTGTAAACGTTAATTTTTATTTGCTCTCTTTTTTTCATCCTGAATTGCACGACTATAGATGTTTGGCCATACGTATTGAGGGTTAAGTAGATACATCACATTGGATTTTGTAAAAACAGAGTGAAATAGGAAGTATTAAAATATAGGAACTATAGGTTAGCCTAAAGTGTAGAACAAAAGAAAATTTCAAAAACAAAGTCAATACAAGTTGAAAAAGTACTTGAAACACAAAAGCATTTGTGAGTGAGTTGTATTGAAAAAGAAAGTGACAAAGTCACGAGAACAAGAAAAACTCATTCATTAGTGCACAGAAACTCGTAGGCCAGCCATAGTTACTTTATTATGTTGTGATTTCCTATGTGGAGAAATAAGGAAGGTGAGAGAAGGAGAAATAAGGCGGTGAGCGGGTAACGGTCAATAAGGGGGATGAATAGGGATCAATACGATGTGCCAAACTATTTTCGTGTTTGTAACCATTTGATGCTTACTATTTTTGAATTCCATACATGTCCTATCCCTCAAAACATTACAAGCCGAAAAGTCCTATGTGACGTAGGTATCTTTATGAATAAATGGACATTATACTAAATAATCACATAAGCTGTTATTTGTATTCTACTAGAATAATTAAACTACTTTATGATTTGTTGATGGGTTCCTACATGTGAGACCCTTAATGCTTGTATACTTTGTAATGCACTAAACTTAGATGTTTGAGGTCAAAAGTGGTAAATCAATTATTCCTCATGTCAAAATTATTGGTAAAGATGAAATGCCTAGTCATGTGCTCCAAAGTCATTACTCGTATCATATTTGCTCAAGGGTCATCTTTTCCAATTCTTGTTTTTGTCTGTGTTGCTTGAAAACAAGCAATGACTTATGTGTGGGGGAGTTTGATCTATCGTAATTCGGTGTAGTAGATTAAACTAATTTTCGCACTTTAGGAGCTTGGAAATAAGCATTTTAATTAGGTTTTAATTATGTTTTAGTAAAGTTTAATTAAATTTAATAAAATGTGTAAATTGAGACTTTTATTGACCTTAAGGGCGAAATGAGGCCTAAAGGTGAGCTAACGAACTTTGTGAGTGTGTAGGAGACCATTAGAAGGCATGTTAAACCAATATTGATCATTATGTCGCAACATGAAGGGTTCGATGTCGCAACATAGGAAGTAGAATAGAGATATTTCGAGACTACCTTCGATGTTGCGACACAGCTTAAAGGTGTCACAACATCGACTCTGGATGAGAATTAATACGAACTAGAAGGTATTTTAGTTTGTACAATCCTACTTAAAGCTCGGAAATGTCAGCTAACCTAAGGTTAAGGACAACAACCATGTAACACCCCAAACCTTGCTTAGAAGTTATGGACGGATCTGGCGTGTCACACTGAAGTGTCTTCTAAAAATTGGACTCATTGGTAAATTTGTTTCTAAGTTTGAAAAACCCCTTTAATATTATTTAACAAATCTACTAGTCAAATCGTTTGTTCTGTTATCTGATGTTGTCTTAATTGGTTGTTCAAAATCGCAGAAGCTTTGAAAAATCTAAGTTTAAGTTTCATGTTTTGGTAAACAGTAATCATTTTGGACATAAGTATTCTCCTAAACTCGCAGTTTAAAATAAGCAAGTAAAAGCCCAATTAAAAACTTATGAAACTTAAACGGCCTTATTACATCACAAAACCCAACTCAAACTTTAGCGTTAAATAAAATCATGTGTAAAACAACAACAGTTGTGTGGCCTCCTCCGAGTCCCTCGCAGCACCAAATCGTCTATGGCTGAGGATTACCTGCACAGTTAGACAGAAGGTTGAGTTTCCAAAAACTCAGTGTGTAATCCCTTATAATACAAACAGCCAGATATACGGTATGCAGAAATAGACTGGGCCTGAGCCCATCAAAAGCATAGTATCAGGTGAGCCTTAGCCCTTTAATATAACCAGGTGGACCTAAGCCCATTACAGAATCAGTATCTAATATGCAGACAAAAAACCAGCACAATCTAACCAATACACCACCCGTACCAACCAACACACCATGTGGGGATAAAATCGACCCACCCAGCCAACAAACCAAGCTTAGCACCGATTGTAGCACTAAGTTAACAGAATGGCTCGGCACCATAGACAGAACAGCTAAAAGCCATAAATATCGCAGCAACACTGCCAGTTAATAGAACGGTTAAAAGCCATAAGCAGAAAGGCAGTAAGCCTTGAACATAATGGCTACAACCCATACACTTCCTCTGTCAATATTAACCCAACCCCATGAAGAATGACATGCCATAGTAACATACATGAATGCAGGATGTCATGCTCAGATTCAGTCATATCGCTCACAGTTAAATCAATCAAACTACAGCACAAATCAGTCATTTACCCTCGAGTGGCAAAATAGTCATTTACCCTCTAGGGGCATTACGGTCATTTTACCTTACAAGGGTATTTTGGTCATATAACAACCTTTCTGAAGGTCTATAGTTGCCTCGAGCGACACAGCTAACGTAAAAGGTCATAACAGTGTGAATGGACCCAAGGCCCAAATTTGGCCCAAGTGGGCCCACACGCTTTCGTGTGGCCCCTTTAGCCCAAATTTAGTCACGGTTATGCGAACTACATAGCCCAGTCCAGTATTTTCCAGTTAACGTGGATTTTATCCGTGTGGGGCCTACGAGCCCATTGGACTAACACGACCCATTTTAGCCCTACAAGGCCCATAACGGCCTAAGAGCACGAGAACGCTCATGGTAGCCTTTACAGTCTAATGCCCGTATTCGTGGGCTCGATTCACCACACGAGCGTTCGCACGCCCATATGGCCTCAATCACCATATTTTTAGCTTTTTAGCTTTTCGACTTTTGTCGATCCACAAAAGAGCTAGTGTGATTACACACCTTTTCATGAAATAGCGTAGAAACCCTTGAATGTCAAACCCGAGCCTTGCTTGATCGGTTGCCCCTAGCCTTCTTAGACTACTAACTGAATCGATCACCCGCTTAATCGTGTATCTGCCTGTCCTCAGATTCTATTAAAATATTGAAAACATCAAAAGATTTAGGAACCCAACACAAAAATAATCGGCTAACATCATACATTATTAGCCCAAATAATTACCTTAGATTACGAGATAAGAAAAGCATTGATTACCACTGCGATCCTTGACAAACCCCTTCACCCCTTGTAATGATCTAAAATACCCAAAAGTGCCACTACCATCATCGAGGAAGGAAAAGGGATTCGACCCTGTGTGAACAACGAAAGGAAACATTTATTAAAGAAAGAGAAAGCGCTTAGCATCCAGCAACACAAGAAAGAATAAGAGCTTACCAAAAGTCTAGGTGACCTCCAAATCGTGACCGACCACAGCGAAAGAAGAATGAGATTGCTATCTAGATTAAGGCTATGAGTCAAACGAAAACAGAAAAAGAAACAGTGATTCGGCTTAGTATCAAAAGAATATGGGAGAAGAAGAACTATTCAGCCCTAAAGAAACCGAGCAGAAAAATAACAACATAAGAGTGGAGAGGGGTTGAATTGGGTCGAGAGAAAATAGAAGCAGAGAGATGTTAAGTTCGTCCAAAGAAGAGTGAGAGAAAAAGACTTCAAAAAGAAATAATTCGAAATAGGCACTTGATGTTTAATGTTTCCGACAGAGTGACCAAAAGTCAAACGAGAAATAATGTTGAAAAAAAAAGACCCGAATGGTCAAAAATGTGCCAACATATGAAAACAAAACCCGAAAATGCCAGAAGAAGTCGGCACCTACTCACTCTCACATTACCGAAATGCACAAAATGAGTTCTCCTAGCCAAATTTGCACATAGAAGTTGCACAATTCGGCTACAACACTCCTCTCCTCTTGTAACACCCCTTACCCGACACCGTTGCCGGAGTCGAGCACGAGGCGTTATCTAATTTAACTTACCAATTTAGAGCATAAAAATTTGATTTTAAAATTAATTCACTCACGTTCAATCAATATGTCCCTAAAAATGATGCTCGAGACCCTAAAACATGCAACGGAAATGATTTGGGTCCAAACCAAAAACACTAAAATTTTCCGAATACTTAAACAAATAAAAAATAACTTATATCACTATTTACAGTAAAGCTGTCCACTCTTGTGAGAGGCACTATTTTAATTATAACTCGAGTTATGAAACACAAAATTTAAATCTATAAATTTTCTCTAAAGCTAGACTCAAATATCTTCTAACTATAAAATTTCCAGAATTTTTGGGTTAGCCAATTAGTACAGCTTATTAGTTAAAGTCTCCACTATTTCTCTACTCGACAGTTCTGATGTCTCTGTACTAAAAATCAGCTATCTCATTGTACAGAATTCATATAATGTTGTAATTTGTTTCTTTTCAAAATGGACTCACTAAGGATTCTATACATATAAAGTATGAATCATAATTATTTCTGTACAATTTTTAATGATTTTCTAAAGTCAGAATAGGGGACTTCAAAAACAACTCTAGCCCTATCTCACTAAAATTCAAATATCTCCTAATATAAAATTTCTTTGCCTACACCGTTTCTTTATTGTGAAAGTAGACTCGATAAGATTTAATTATATATCTCATTCACTCTCTAATTTCATTTCTACTATCCTTGGTGATTTTTCAAAATCACGTCACTACTGTTGTCCAAAAACTGTTCCATTGCAAATTTTTACTCTTTTATAATTTCTTTGTATTTACTATCATTTAGGCATCCATAACAACAAACATGTTCTTAATTAGCCATTTCAATAGCTAACCATTAGCCATATCATATAAACACACTTAAAATGACTAAGTCTCTATACATGCCATAGCTTTACATGTTTCGAAATCACATAATACCGAGATGTCTGTCGATAGTGTGAGACGAACTCCGACATCCTTGTGATCCTCGAACTAACTTGGCGATACTATAAAAATAAGGAAAATAAAGAAAGTAAGCATAAAGCTTAGTAAGTTTACAAGTAAATAAATAACAACATTTATCATAAATAATCATACTCATAAATTTCATTAAACATTAGAATCTTTACTCGCTTCTTTACTTACTCACTTATTTACTTACTTGTTTACTTAAATAACTCATGATTATAACTTACTCCTCCCTTGCTAAAATTTCTTTCTCAACTGATAACTGAGATATTCTCAATCCTTATAACTCACTTGAATTTATTATTATGCTTTTATCTGAACTTTCATGTAACATGGTCTATTTACTAGCCCGTTGAATCACTTGGAATACGAAGGATACTCGGGTCTCCTGTCTGATAATACATGCCAAAGCTATGTCCTAGACATAGTCTTACATGGGATGTTTTCTGTACTGCCAATGCCATATCCCAGATATGGTCTTACATGGGAGTTCTCATATCAGTGCCCATGCAATGTCCCAGACATAGTCTTACAGGGGACCTCTCATCTCGGTGCCAACGCCATGTCCCAGACATGGTCTTACATGGGACGTCTCATAATCTCAATGATGCCAATGTCATGTCCCAGACATGGTCTTACATGGGATCTCTTTACCCAAATGTCATGACATTTGTATCCAATACATTTCTAATGTTTCAACGAGGCTTGTATCACTAATTCTCTGTCATCTCATACTTGAGTCAACATTAAATAATTTCATGAAGTAATTACATAATTGCTGGAAAATAACAACATTAATAATAATTATTAAAATATGTCATTTATTTACCGTAAACTTACCTCAGTACAAAATATGATCAAATCTAGCACTTTAGTCCTCAACCTTTTTCTTTCTCCGGTCTAACTCCGGATTTCATTCTTCTTGATCTATAATAGAAAATTTCTCTTATTTAATACTCACATTCATCAAAACAATCCTTGACTTGAACTTTGGAAAAATTACGATTTTGCCCCTATGCTTTTGTATAATTACACTTTTTCCCCAAAGCTTGAAAATTAAACTTCATCCCTTATTCTTATGTTTTATGACATGCTGAACATTTTTCCCTTCTATGGCAACATCAAATTCCCACTCTAACACTTACTTATGAACATTAGGTATTTTTACCGATTATGTCGTTTTACTCTCACCCAATAGAGCTCAAAACCACCTCAAACTCCTGCCGCCTCATGCTAGCAAAATAAATCTCCTTTTTTCTTGCAATGGGATCCGAACCCAACCCTCCCTGAATAGCTCAACACGCCACTTGCCTCCTCGCCACAAGCTCTTTTTGTGTCACCTTTTATCTTCAATTAATTAAAAGGTCTAAAAGCCAAAGTCTAGGTTCCTTTAAAAGAAAAACCAAAATAAATTACAAGAGCCAATACTTGAACCCTTGACTTCTCTGACACTTCCAAACACTCCTAAATCACTTAACCACTGAAGCAGACATTCATTTATGTACAATTTTCTAACCGTTCCCTTACTCAAGGCCTAATACTTCTAGGCCCAAATTCCGGGGCATTACAGACCACCTAAAATCTATAAATAGACTCATTTGGCACATGTTATGGACATCAATTACTTAGCTTAGAATCTCTCTTTTAATTTTAGTTTAGTTTTTCTCTTTTCTTAGGTTTTAGATTTATTTCAGTATTGCCATTTGTTTTATCTTGAGAGATCTGGTTTGTGGATGTGATTAAACTTTGTGGATTTATTCTTATTCATAATACAAATCAGTCTTTTTTTTTTAACTTTATACATTCGATTCAATTATCATGTTTATGCTTTATAACAATTTTATATTGTTTCTGAAAACCATGTGAAACTAATACCTATATGGGGGATTAGCGAGTGGATGTATGATTTATTAGTTGTTTTGTAGGGTTACTCAACGGATAAGCTGCTTGGGAAAAGAAGAACCTAAACCTTAGGCTTGACGACCTTAGGAAGTTATCAAGGTGGGAATTAACCTAAAATTGGTATCACCTATTTGTGAACACCTTATCCCCAAACTAGTCTGGACTGTGAGGTCGAAAGATAAGTAGTCCTTGTAGACTCGTAATTCTAGTAGACGTATCAAAAGATCCTGCTAGGATATCGACTAGCTAATTGACGAGGTCCTAGAAGCGACAGGTGATGAAGATTACCAAAGCGAGCAAATCACCCATAATCAAATTTGATTAATTTCACTCTTTAATTTCTCAGTACTTATTTACTTATTATTACTGTTATTCTAAAAAAATTGAAAACCTTGATTATCTATATGTTCATAATATAACTTATTTCAAGTACTAATTAAATCTTTTGGTGTTTAGGTTAAAATTTATCTAGTACTAGCCTCCTTTAGGTACGATTCTTAGAGTACTCACCTACTTCGTCGTAACTATATTAGAACCTGATTCGTATACTTGCGGATACCGCCTCATTCATATTTATCTTTTGATGCAGTATTCACGCTCTGGACGTTAGTACGTACAAAGGCGGTCAATAGTTCGCAGAGTGAACGTACTTGTAATGACCCTAGTGGCACCTTCCTCATGTGGTTCCCTCACAGCATAGTGTCGTGCAAGGCCTTTTGTCTCATCTTGGGTCACAACAATTGGAGCCAATTTTGTTGCTCAACTTGTCTTGTTTGACCACCTCTACAAGTAGTTGCTCGCACTACAGTAGAGGTTGCAGTTTGAGCCTACGATCTCTCTTGACATTTTAGGAAATACTTAATCAAGTAGTCCTTGGAACCACACATAAAATTGCCCCTAGTCACTTTACAACATTCACCAGGATGTTTTCGCTCAAAATGCTTGGAAAGTGGATAGCTTGCATACTTGTGCGAACCCTACTTTCCATCATGGGTGTTGTTCCGTTGCTATAAATGATCCGATCTGAAACATCGCTTAACATTCCTGCCAACATTTTGTGAGTCACGATCCCTTTTGGATGCTCGCCCAATGTAACGTGGTTTGTGCAAGTGCACACAGACGTTCAAGTAATAAGTAAGTAAAATGAGTTATCATCTCCACAGGGACTATATAAGCTTAACCAATTAATTGCAAAATTAAAATTAAAAATTTGATGTAAAAACTCAATAATTTGGATGGTGATGATTAAATTAAGTAAATTAATTAGATACAAAGATTGATCCCTATGCAATTCAAATCTAGATGCAATTTACCTAAATGTATGAATGAATGGCTTTAGCAACAAAAACAATCAACATTAAATGGTCTATGATAATTATTTTAATCAATTCAATTTACTTTATCATGCTTAACAATGTTTGGAAATACTTCCACAACAACTTGATCTTTCATGAGTTTGGAAACCAAATTAAGCCCTTTCGGAGTCTTTTACTTACTTAAAGATTCATTTTACTGATTATATTAGCTAAGGGTTTCTTAACATTTATGTAAGGTCACAAGGACATTTACTTTTACAATAGTTTAGTTACATAAACCTAAAAACTATGCAAGGTAATAGAGTTAACTAAAGATATTACGAAACTCAACTTAGTCAGATTTAAGGATCTAAATTGAGTATTGCACTTTTCAATTATGTGTCTACTAGTCGTTGTCTGGTTAGGATCACTCAGCTAATCGGAGTGCACCCAATCATGTATGAATGAAATGCATCATCATATTAAGTGAAAACATGACCGACTGGGGCCTAAACATATTAAACATGAATAAAATATATCTTCTTGAAGTAACATAATCATCTTAGAAAATAGGATTTAAAATATCATTGTTGATGTAAAAAATAATAAACTCAAAGAAAACATGATTAAAATAAATAACAAGAGGAAAGAGTAAAATCTATTCAGTTCAGTAGCCTTTCAGATCTATTCTGATTGATGCGCCCCTCCATTTTGCTCAATGCTTCTTTGCTAAGGAGTTCCTAAGTTGACCGGCCAAAATTTTTCCTTGAAAAAGCTTTTATGGTTAAAGAATGGAAGGGAAATGGGCGTCTATGCAAGGAAAGGAAAATGGAAACAAAATGTAGAGAAAGTTCTAAATGAGAGAAGAGAAATGAGTGTTGAGGGATGAGAGATGAGGGATGATTTGAGAAGTGATAGCTGCATGGTATTAATAGGTGAAGGTGAAGGGTAGAGTTTGCTAAAAATAGAATCTAAATTCCTTCTTTTTCTTTCATACATGGCCTACCACATTTCAAGGAGAAGGGGATGACTTAGTCTCCTCATTTTGATTTCAAACCAAGGCTATTAGTAGCCATAGGGTGGACGGTTTCAATAGTAAAGTAGTTGGGCTAATTTCTAATTATTTTCCAACTTCAAGGACCTTCAATTAAATACCCCAAAACTTTCTTTTGGGTAGGCATCTACTTGTGCCGAAACTGGGCTTTAGTTTCCCCTTGTTGGATGGTTTCTTAGTCCAATTATTTAGCAGACATGTCCATCTTATAACATATCTTTTATTGGGTCAAATAATCAACCTCATGGTTGACTTTCCGTCCACATGAATTTATTTGTGCATGTCCATGTTTCATTCACATTAATCAAATCTTCAAAGGTATTCCTACATAGTGAAAAATCACATATTAATAAATTAACAGAAAAAAATATAAAATATGTACAAAAATATGTAATTAAGCAAAATATCACATACTTTATAAATTCTTGCCCAATATTACTAATTAAGTAAAATTCACTTATTTTAATAACAATTACTCAAGTTAAACATATTTATTAAGTAAAAAGGTGATAAAAATATAAAGAAAAACCCTATATAATTTTGAGTTTACACACCGCCAAACTTAAACTATTGCTCGTCTCAAGTAATGTTAATGCACAACACAACTTTTGCTAAGGCAATTTTGCAAAATGCTAAAGTAGCATCAGTCTTCGTACATAATCATGCATCAACAAAATCATGCTAAAAAAAATACATTTTAGTAATACCTAGCTCGAATGCAAATATTATTTCCAAAATTTATACTAAGCACATCATAATATCAACATGAATCATAGTTTGGATGAATTTTCAAAGTCATACATAACATTCACCAATCAGTGTGCTTTCCTTATCAACTAAACATAGCAATCCCAAGGTTTAATTAGTGGTCTTCATAAGTTGAGCTTAGTAATTCCTCTCCACTAATGTAGTCAGTATAATCATCCAATCAATAGGTCATTTATTAGGTTGTAGTAGGGCGAGGCTAAAGATAGGGATAAAGAGGAGTGAATTATGAGGTTTAATCATCTTAACCCTAACTTGTCTTGGATCTTTCTGTGTTACAACCTTCATAAAATTGGGTCTTTGGAACACCCCCATACTTATTACGAACTCATGCTCAACTTTTATTATTTTTTCAAATTTTAAGCAAACTTTTCTTTACTTTTTATTCTTTTGAAAAAACTTACCTTTGTTCTTTTATTCCTTTTTTTTTAATAAACATGTGAAGAGCATGTACATCTTTTCATATCTTTCCTCAAACTTTGATCGCCAAGACAAATTCAATTAAGATAGGTGCAAAAGAATAGGATAAAATAAAAAAGATGGTAATGTGGCTTATAATGTAGGTACTTTGCCATCTTAATACTGCTTAAGTAGCAAGTCTTCCTCAACAATCCAATCCTAGACCTGTTCATTCTCATTACCACATTACTTTATTTTTCTATTGAAGAGGCATTGAGCTTATTTATTCATGCATACTATTTTATTATGAGAAAGCATAATTCTAACTAAGAAATAAAAATAAACACCTAAAAATAAATAAATATTAAAGACAAGAAATTCCCCCTTTTATTTATTGACTTCTCCTCCTCGTCTTCCTCCTTTGATGTATCATCCTCACTTGCATTTTCATCTTCCTTCCATGACTCAAAGATATAATCTGGGAACTCAAGAACAAAACTGTTAGATATATTTTTAAAAGCATTTCTTACAAAATCATCTCTAACTTTTGCATATTTCCAATAAGCCTGTTGTTGGTTATGCATAAATCTCATCATATCCATCATAATTGACATTTTCCAATTTCTTCATAGTACTTGAAGAAGTGCGCATACGAATAGTCAACTCAAGATCAACACTTGGTTCAACTGGCTCATCAATATTCGACTCTTCTCTTGGTTCAGAGACTTACAGTTCCTTTATCAGTTCTTCCTCAGATTCTGTTTATTCTGCCTTAGTAACTAAGCTAGCCTCAGTTTCGGTGTAACATCCCAAAAATTAGGGGCTAGTAGAATCAGGTTTGTGAATCGAGAGAGAGTAGTCATACCCTAAATTTTGAGATTATCATTGTGTTTTTAGGAAATAAATGAGGTATTGGTTTGTTGGATAAGTATTAGTGAAACGTTCCTTGTAACTCAAGTTCAAATCCCTTCTCTCCCACCATTTTTATTATTTTGCTAATTTTTCCTTAAACCCTAGTATTTGACATACCTTGTTTTTAAAATAAGTATTTCAAAATTATTTCAAGAATGAGGAAAAAGCCTAATGGTTAAAAGAAATATGAGAAAGCATGGAAACTAAATGATGTCCCAAGTTCGAATCCTTTCCCATGTAAAATAACTATTATTTTGCAAAATCCCTTGTTTTTTAATGTGTGTGCCATCCATACCCTTGAACCCTAAGTATAAATACAACTTTTTACAGTATTTTTCAGCCTTTAATTTAATTTTTCCTACCTATCCGTTCACTGACTTCCTCTCCTCTTTTCTCCTCAACTTTCTTTCTTTCTCCCATTGTTGTCTTCGCCTAAACCTCCCATTTTACCATCTCTTTCTTCTCCTTTTTGAATCAAGATTGTGCAACATCTCCTTTAATCTATTGCTTCCATTTATCATCATCTAAATCAGCCCCAAATCAAAAATCTTAAACCCCAAGATCAATCCTAAACATTGCCAAGAAAGTGTCATTATCGTTTCTTTCAACTAGCTTGGGTAAGATCTCTTTTCTCTTCAAATTCTTGATTAATCTTGTAAATTAGAATATCAATATTTCTAAATATTTAATTTGGGGGATTTTAAATGATTTAAAAGGTATTTTTCTATATTTTAATGAGATTTTAAACCATTTTAAAATTCAGCTCCAATTTTGGACACCATGGGTGGTGGTGCGTGCGCCTATGTGCAAGAGAGGGAGCTGTTTTGTTTCTTGGATCTTGCCCAATTAATTCCAGCATTAATTTGAGTTCTTGGACCCTCCTAATTAGATTTTAAACCCATGTTAGTTAGGGAAAAACATTCTTGATCAATTGGTTATTCAAAACTTGCAAATCGTGAAGTGTAAGTACAATTAAGGATAACTAGTTTGTTATTTCGACATAGTTTTTGGGTAAAGGTTATGAATTGATTAAATTAAGGAATTTAATTATTAAATAGCTACTTATTTCGACATAGTTGTTGGGCACTTCAGGTATGCTTTTATTTTAACTTGGGCCCTTAAGCAAAGTGAAGTTATCAATGATGGAAAGTAAGCACTTTCAGTCTTCTTTCTGGCATAATCATGTATTTCCTTGAGAATGATCTTTCCAAAATTGATAGACCTTTCTGTAACAATTGAATGCAACAAAAGAATTCATTCTACCCAGATGGTGGAA
Organism: Gossypium turneri; assembly: GCA_008044935.1. Classification (NCBI taxonomy): domain Eukaryota; kingdom Viridiplantae; phylum Streptophyta; class Magnoliopsida; order Malvales; family Malvaceae; genus Gossypium; species Gossypium turneri. Next base: position 18,895,668 of record CP032572.1, on the reverse strand, counting down.
CTGTGTAAGATAGGCATGAAACTGTATCGAACAAAGTAAAAGCATACCTTCTTCTTACGAACAAGAACTTTAGTGATTCCTAGCTTAGTCAAATTGGTGCAGAACTCTCAAACTAACTCTTCTTCGGACAATAATCATGCATCGCAACCATAATTCCAATTGAGGGCATCAATCGTCTTTCAAATCGGTAAAGGCACAACCATCTTATCATTGCTTTCCAAGTTGAAACCTTTTTCCGGCATCATAGGTTGATTTTTGACAATGGAATCAAACCTTTCTTTCACTTCCTCATCTTGAATCACAATAGGGTTTTTGGTAGAGTTCTTGAAAGATCTAGTTCTTTTACGAGAGATGGTAAGTTTTCTCGAAATATAGGTAAAATTTTGGCAATGAATGAAGCAGGGGATTTGCGGCGGCGATATGCGTGCGACGACGATATGGTTGCTCTGACAAAAGACTCACGGCGACAATAAGCTAGGGTTTTGTGGCAATGAGAAGAATTTAGGTCGACGTCTAAGAGGAAAAAGAATGAGTGGCTATGGTTTAAGCTAATTGCTTGAAGGGTTGTAAAAATTATGGTGGTAGAGAAGGGTTTAAATAGTGATGAATTAGGGTAAAATAGTAGCAAAATTTTAGCTATAAGGGTGACTTGGGCAGTAAGTATAGAGGAAAAGATGTGGTGGCACAATTAGGGTTTAGAGAACCCTATGGACGACAACATGGGGTGAATTTTCTCCTCTTTATTATTTCAGGCCTTGAGCCCAAATTGTATTTACAAACTAGACTGCTTAAGATAAAATAAGTTTATTAGTACCTGGGCCAAATTGACCCTCTTATTCAACATCACAAATAAAATTAATATTAAAAATCAAAATCAAAAAGAAAATAAAAATTTCAAAGTTAATTAGAAAATTTCATCTCAAAAGATTACATTAAATTAATTCCTAGGAAAGGCTGGAGGGGTCACAATGGTCCCGTTTAAGTTTCAATCTCCTTAGACAGAATTAATTAAATGTACTAATTTAAGAAAAATAATTTCTAAGCATGTCATTTATTCAAAAGAAATAAAATTGAAAATAAATTAAAGACAAAAAGAGTGAAGAGGACTCCCTCAATGTTATTGATGATTGTCACTGATAAAGGCGATGTCGAAGACCATTTGTCAAACCAACCATATCCATCTAGAAAGAAGTAACGTTTTCTAACAATTATATTCAATATTTGCTCGAGAAATAGCAGCAGGAAATGGTCTTTCTATTTTGCTTTGCTCGATTTTCTATCATTTGTACAAATCTGCCTACCCATGATGATCCTTAATGAAATCAACTCATTTTTCATTAAACCTTCTTTCTATGGTACAAGTCCCACCTACTGAATTCTATAGATGGGATCAATGATCCTTGCTTTTAACCATTGAGAATCGAGTTTCCCAGGATCAAATACTCGAGATTGAATCGAACTCTTCTGTCCCTTAACATATCCCTTTTTAGTGTTTGCAATAGTCCACTCGATACCTTTCTTGTGCCACTTCAACACAGTTAAGTCCAACTCAGATGGCTTTTCTTTTGATGGGTTGGGTTTCTTGTACTCATGTGATGATAGCTGTAATGATTCGAATTAAAATTTTGAGCTAAATCCTTCCAAGTTAGCTTCCAAACATGTATCATCCTCATCTTGATGTGAAGAGTCAAATAAAACACCTTCCAATAGATTATCAGGAATCAATGGATCTTCTGTGGAGACAGTAAAACAATGTTTTACCTCATCAGGAGATCTTAGGGCCTTAAGTACATTAAAGGTCACTTTCTCATCCTGAACTTGCATGATCAGTTCACCTTTTTGTACATCGATTCTCATCCTGCTGATTTCTTGGAAAGGCCTTCCTAGAATGATTAGTATTTCTTTTTTTGCTTCAAAATCTAAGATAATAAAGTCAGTAGGAAATATGAATTTATCAACACGTACCAAGACATTTTTGATCTTTCCTTCTGTGTATGCCAAAGATCGATCCGCCAATTGGAATGTAATTGTAGTCGGTCTAGCCTTACCAATATCTAATTCTCTAAACAAAGACATAGGCATTAAGTTGATACTCGATCCTGAATCGCAGAAAGCCTTACTACAATAGGATTTTCCAATATTGAAAGGTGTGATGAAACTTCCTAGAACCTTCAACTTAGGAGGCAACTTGTTTTGAAAAAAATAGGCTACATTCTATAGTCAGGGCTACAGTTTCAAATTCCCCACACTTTCTCTTCTTTGACAAAAATTACTTCACAGCTTTCGCTTAGTTCGACATTTGCTCTAAAGCTTCTACCAACGGGATGTTGATATGTAGTTGTTTCAACACATCCAGCATTCTCTAAAATTGAGTATCCTGTTTATGTTGCTAGAGTCTTTAAGGATATGGAGGTTGTGAAACTTTGGCTTGGATTGGACAACTCTTCCAAGGTAATATATTTGCGTCTAATGAATAGGTTAGCTTATCAGAATTCACTAGTTTAGGTTTTACCTTTTTAGAATTTGTAGAATTTGGTTTCTCTGGTGCAAGAATTTCAACATTTGGTTGATTTTCCTCTTTCTGGGGAGGTTCATCTTCAACCTCAACCTCATTGGGTTCAAAAATCTTTCTGCTTCATAAATTGACCACTTTGCAATTCTCCTTACTCAGTTTTCTCAGGTTCTCCATGTCATTGGGCAAAGCTCCATGTGGTCTATCTCAAAGTTCGTTGGCTAGGTATTCCATCTAGTTCTCCAAATTTCTCAAAGTTGCATAATTCTTCGCCATGTATGCCTTTAATAAGTTCTCAAAATTAGAAGACTCAACTGGTAGAGGATTTTCGATGTTGCTTGGTATAGTAACTTGGGGTTTGCTTCTAAGAATCACAAGTGTACACTAAACAGGGGTGGCGAGGCAGCAAACTCCATAAAAAAAGTGAAGCAATCCCCTTACTCACCTTTCTCTATAAACACACCCTATTAGTGAAGCTTGAAAACCGTTGCGTGCTATAGCACACATCTATTTTTCAACTGGCTTCAAAGTGCTAGTTTTAGCGTGCTATTGCCCCTATAGTTTAAGGCTCTTCTATGGAGTTGAACTCCACAAACCTTGTCTTTGCTCCAATGACAACCTCCCCTTTCTTGTTCTGGTCCGACAATGAGGACGCTACCCTTCGCCCGACGTCAAAGGACTTCAGCCTGTGGTGTGGTTCAAGGCATGGGCAGAGTCACCCTCACCTCTATTGTTTAGTGCTCCCTGCTACTTTGTTAGGCTTTGCCCATCCCCAATGTCGACACAAGCTTCTATAATATAAGAAACTAAAAAGCTCTCAACACAAGAAAATGTGAACCGTGTGGAGCCCGCCCAAGTTCATTTTCTGTTGGCACTGCCTGGCTGCGGGGAACTACTTCTCAGTTGGGGGGTAGGGAAAGGCTAGGGCCTACCTATCCCTATAGGACCTCATAAAAGAACTGGAGCTGTTGAGAGGTTCCATAGACAACACTTTTGTACGTGATCATAGTATATCACGTCGTCTCATCCAGCTGTATTGAAGAGTACCTATGCACTATATTTCGGTTCACTAAAAAGGAAGATAGAGTTGGGGTGGGGATCTACAATGTGATACTCAAGTATGACCCAGGGAGATACATGCTAACTATGGGTAGTGGATTGGTTGTTGAGCTACAACATGATTTAGACCTTTAGTAGTAAACTATTTCAACATTGAAGAGATAGACGATACCTGGGTTGAGAGTGAAGTAAGGGCATCTACTTCATGCACTTCTGCAACTTGTCTTCCTAAATCTGCTTAATTTGTTTACCATTGGTAGTTGTTATTGGCTATTCTCTCAATGATTTTGTAAGCCTCATTATATGACTTCGATAAGAGAGCACCATTTGCAGAAACATCTACCACCAACCTTGTGTGTGTGCTGAGACCATTATAAAATGTCTCCAACTAGATGCAATGTAAAATCTCGTGATGAGGGTATCTACGTAGTAACTCCTTGAATCTTTCCCATGCCTCATATAAGGACTCGTCATCCAATTGTTGAAAAGTGGTGATCTCATTCTGTAACTTAGTAGTTTTGCTAGGTGGGAAATATTTTACCAGAAAGCATTCAACTAATTCTTGCCAAGTAGAAATTGAATTGCATGGCAATGAATTAAGCCATGCTCATGCTTGATCTCACAACGAGTATGGAAACAACTTCAACCACAATTCGTCTTTAGTTACACCGGCTATCTTGAAGGGAATCGCTCACCTCCATAAACAATCGAAGGTCAAGATGTAGATCTTCTGTGGGCTTTCCACTGAATTGGCCTATTGTTTCAAGCATTTGAAACATCACAGGCTTCAATTCAAACTATGGTGCCTCGATCTCCAGTTTCCTAATTCTTGGATTTAGTTTGTTTAGAAGTTGCACAACATACTGTCTTATGGGTCGGTCCTTATCATCAACAATAAGGATTGGATTTCAAGCATTAACAGCTCGATTCCCTTAAACATTATTTTTCTTCTTAAGGTCCATTTCTACAACTTGTCTCTGGGCTAATGTTTTTGGTCTTCTTTTTCTAAATGCCCATTCATTTTCAGATTCTATAGGGAGTAAATTGATGATTGACTATGCTCATGACGACCTGAAAAGAAAATCACAAAAGAAAAATAAAGAATAAACAAAAAAATAATAACAAAGGGAAAAATTAAAGAATTAATTACTAAAGTTAGAAATTAAATAAAAAACCAAATTAAAAAAGAATAATTTCAAAAAATGATTAAGGCAACAATCCCCACAAACGGCGTCAAAAACTTGGAACGCGAGTTGTGCAAGTTTACACAGTCGTTCAAGTAATAAGTAGAACGAGTTATCATCTCCACAGGGACTGTATAAGCTTAACCAATTAATTGCAAAATTATAATTACAAATTTGATGTAAAAACATAATAATTTGGATGGTGATGATTAAACTAAGTAAATTATTTACATGCAAAGATTGATCCCTATGCAATTCTAATCTAAAGGCAATTTACCAAAATGCACGAATGAATGACTTTAGCGACAAAAAAAAATTGGCATCAAATGGTCTAGGATAGTTATATTAATCAATTCAATTTACCTTATCATGCTTCCACGGCAACTCGATCTTTCATGAGTTTTGAAACCAAATTAAGTTCTTACAGAATCTTTTACCTACTTAAATATGCATTTTATTAATCATATTAACTAAGGGTTTCTTAGCATTTATGTAAGGTCACAGGGATGTTTACATTTGCAACAATTTAATTACATAAACCTAAAAACTATGCAAGGTAATAGAGCTAACTAATAATGTTACGAACCTTAACTTAGTCGGGTTTAAGGATCTAAATTGAGTGTTGCACTTTTCAATTATGTGTCTACTAGCAGTCGTCTGATTAGGATTGCTTAGCTAATCGGAGTGCACCCAATCACGTATGAATGAAATGTATCATCATATTAATTGAAAATATGATTAACTGAGGCCTAAACTTATTAAACATGAATAAAATAGATCTTATCGAATTAACATAATCATCCTAGAAAATAAGATTTAAAATATCATTGTTGATGTTAAAAATAATAAACTCAAAGCAAACATGATTAAAATAAATAAAAGAGGAAAGAGCAAACTCTATTTAGTTCAGTAGCCTTTCGGATCTATTCTGACTGATTCAGTTCAGCAACCTTTCAGATCTATTCTAACTAATGTGCTCCTTCGTTTTGCTCAATGCTTCTTTGCTAAGGAGTTCCTAAGGTGGCTGGCCAAAGAATTTCCTTTAAAAAGCTTTTGTGGCTAAAGGATGGAAGGAAAATGGGGGGGTCATGCAAGGAAAAGAAAATTGAAATGGAATTTAGAGAAAGTGATAAATGAGAGAAGAGAAATGAGTGTTAAGGGATGAGGGATGAGGGATGATTTGAGAAGTGATAGGTGCATGGTATTTATAGGTGAAGGTAAAGGGTAGAGTTTGCTAAAAATAAAATTTAAATTCCTTCTTTTTCTCTCATACATGGCCGACCACATTTCATGGAGAAGGGGATGACTTACTCTCATTTCAAATTCAAACCAAGGCTATTAGTAGCCATAGTGTGGACAGTGTTAATAATACAATAGTTGGGCAGATTTTAGATTATCTTCCAACTGTAAGGACCTTCAATTAAATTCCCCAAAGCTTGCTTTTGGGCATCCATCTACTTGTGTCGAAACTGGGCTTTAGTTCCTCCTTGTTGGATGATTTCACAATCAAATAATTTAGCAGACATGTCCATATTTTAGCACATATTTTACTGGGTCAAATAATCAACCTCCTGGCCCAAGTTGCATGGTCTTGCCATCCACATGAATTTATTTATGCATGTCCATGTTTCATTCACATTAATCACATCTTCAATGGTCCTCCTACATAGTGAAAAATCACATATTAATAAATTAACATGAAATGATATAAAATATGTTCAAAAATCATGTAATTAAGCATAATTTCACATACTTTATAAATTCATGCCCAATATTACTAATTAAGTAAAATTCACTTATTTTAATAACAATTACTCAAGATAAACATATTTATTAAGTAAAAAGGTGGTAAAAATATATTGAAAAACCTTATATAATTTTGAGTTTACACCCAAACACTTGCTTTCCTACTCCAACTTTAGTTTGCGGTGCCTTAATCTTCTAGATGGCTTTGGCTTCGGCGTTGTCAACCAATTTGTCGAAGTTTGCAGTGTCATAGTCACCAAATTCAGCTGGATATCACGATGCAGTCCAAAACGAAACCTCTGATAGCAATCCTACTCTTGTGAGACCATCTTTGTTGTGCATTGGCTCAGTCACACAAATTATATCTCATACTCAACCATAGACAGCTTGCCTTGTATGAAATTGATGAATTCACATTTGCGAGCTTCTATATATTACCTACACATGAACTTCTTCTTAAAAGTTCCTAAGAAAAATTCCCATGTTACCCGATTCGTAGCAGTTCCTTACTTCACAGTGTTCCACTAATGATGGGTTTTGCTAGTGAGTAAGGACACAGTGCATTCCAACTTCTCATAATCAGAACATATCATTTCCTCAAGGATTTTGTTCAACACGCTAAAGCCAATATTCAGCCTTAGTAGGATCAGATCCTCTAACACCACTGAATTCCTTACCACCTAGAGCTTGTAGATGCTCTAGTGGCAATCAAAGGTTCGCAGGGGCAATGTTGGCACTAGTAGCTCACTAAAAAGCTCTAATCATAGCTTGCACTAATAGCTCCATACCATCTTTCAGAACATTTACCCTGTGAGGTCGTTCATCTATAGCCAAAGTCCCATCACCTTCAAAGGGGTTGAAAACTTCATTGACATAGTTCACATTCACCTTATGGGGACGTATACTTTCTTACTCTAAATGCACACGAGACATTGGCTAAGGTGAGAAACCAAACACCTGTAGCTTGGTATCCATACTTATTGATATACTTGCGAACACAGTTCACACACAACAGACATATACATGAACACAGTTCGCCAAAACACTACTGCTTGTTGTAATGGCGAACATCGAAGGGATGATTCAAGGCGTTAATCTACAAAAGATACAGTTGAACCAAGGCGATGTTTCCCAATCCTACCCAAATCAAGCAATTACACAGATACATATGAGGACTTCAAAATTCATAATCAAACGTACTTACCTTATCAGTCCTGGCAAACTTACTATGCCAAACTGGTGAACCTATCTTGCCACTCCTGCGAACACATCTAAAAGTCTAGCTAATCAACCTGGCTAGCTCTGATACGAATAAATATAACACCCAAACTTGCCCGAGTTGATTTGACTCAAATTTTGTGAACTAGAGTAGCCATCGAAGTGACCCTCCATTTACTCCAAACCTAACATCCAATACACCAGTATATACAACAATGAATGTGCTAAGTTATAACACAAGAGCAGAATAAAATTATACATAGAATCTAAAACATGCATGCTTATCAAAAAAATAGAGAAGAAAGGTTCACAAAACAAAGTAACACATGAATTTGCAACAAAAGAGTTCATTCATGCAGGGTTCTCATACATATAAGGCTTGCTAAAGAATTGGGTATCACAATGATAGTGCTAGAAAGAACACATGTTTTCTCCTTACTTATTGGTTAATTTGTCTCCATTTAGTTATCTTTAACACATATTTTAGCATTTTAAGTTCATTAAATTACATTTTATAACTCAGTGGATCTTAGCCTATTTATCCTTAATTTTGTCAAGTTTTGGTACCAATGTCGCTGTATGAGTATTTTCAGATTGCACCCAGAATTATCACCGCACTTGGCAGTTGTTCGGATAAGAACAAAAATGTGTGTGCTATGCAGTCTGGTATAACCAACTTGTACGTACAGAGGTAGCATGATTCTGATTAAAGGACACGTGGGCTATTTGGGAAGAACATAAAATATTCATGTGAAAAGAAAAAAAAGGTTTTTTGAAGGGAAAGTATCTTCGTCAACCTACCTTTTGAAGCTTTTCAGCTACGGAGGCTTAAGCTTCCTATAGGTGAACTGACGTGAAAGGGATACAGATCAGCTTCTGACGAGAAGCCTTGAGTGCGACATAAGAGGGAGTTAAGAGATCAAGTTGAGATTTTCTAGGAATAGTACTCTCCACTTGTTTCTTTCATATTTCTTTTCTAAACACTAGTAATTACTTTCTATTTCATGTTTGTACGGAAGTATACATGATTTCTGGGTTAAATGTTATTTTATTTAATTTTTCTTCTACTGTTTGATCTTTGGGTTTGAATGTTTTTAGCTTGAGGATTAGAGGAATTTAATCCACTTGTTCTTAATAGTGCTCCATTGCAATCATTGAAAGATGTGGTTAATGTGCATGTTTAAGTCTGAGATTAAATATAAAAGTTAAGCTTGGCAAGATATTCTTTGCGATTTAATGCATCGACAATCACCTATCCTTTTATACCTTGTGAGAACTTAGTATTCTGTTGAATATTCACGTTGGGGATCCCAGTTTATCATTATCATATTTTATCTTATTGTTTTCAAGTTATCGCTTCAACAACTACTCTCACAATTTATCTCGTTTCATTCTATTTATTGCACTGACATTGATAGACAAAAGACAACCATCCTCGTGGGATCGATATCCGATAGACTCATATCTATCTACTATACTGGCATCAACAGTGTATGCTTGCACATTATTATTGTAACATTAAACAACTGATAAAGTTTGGCGTCATTGCCAGGGATGGCGTTTGTTTGATGTTTGTTTTTGTATATTTTTATTTCATAATATTTAGTTGTTACTAACTTGTTTTCTTTTTGTCGCTATTTTCACATTTTAATTTAGGTTTTGTATAACCCAAAGAAATTCAAAGTTTATTGCCAATTTTGATCTAGAAATTGAAAGAACCGTTCGGAGGAGAATTTGAGAACAAAGAAATCTGGCTTTACCAAGAAACTATGAAGTCATACCCGCAATGCAAAACTAAAATGCTAATGACCCACCATTGCCGCAAGACACTCAAATACAAAACAAGACTATACGAGATTTTGTAGTACCTGTTTGTGATGACTTACAACCGGGAGTTGTTAAGCCAGCAATCCAAGCTGGAAGTTTTGAACTCAAGCCAGTAATGTTTCAAATGCTGAATATTAATGGGCAATATGTTGGGTTGCCTCATGAAGATGCACAAGAACATCTTAAATCATTTTTATTTATTTGTGCTTCCTTTAGTCGACAAGGCATTCCTGATGACACTTTGAAGATGCAATTATTTCCTTATTCCTTACAAGGAAGAGCTCGTACTTGGTTCCTTGGGCTACTTGCTGAATCAATTACTTTTTGGAATGCACTAGCAACACAATTTGTTTTGTGATTTACCCCGTCGACAATGAATGCTTGTCTCCAAAATGATATTATAGCTTATCATCAGTTGGATGATGAGAATCTTCACACCACATGGGAATGTTATAAATCTTTGCTTCGATGTTGTCCCATGCACGACATTCAACAGGAAACACAAATTGAGATTTTCTATAATTGGCTGAATTCACACACAAGGAATCTTATTGACGCATCAGCCAATGGTCTTTTGCTGGATTATACTTATAATGATGCTATTGGAATTTTTGAGAGAATTGGTTAGAATGATTATCAATATCCTATCTCTAGAGCTGCATAAGCAAAAGCTACTCTAGAAGTTGTTGAACTGGACGCAATATATGCACTTAGTGTTCAAGTTTCTTCTCTTGCAAATATGATATAAAAATATGCAAGGGGCTAGTGACGTTACACCTATACAAGTCACTCAACAAGTTGATGTTCCTACCTTTTTTTGTGAGATTTGTAGTGATAACCACAACTATGAAGATTGTCTAACATGCAGAGAATGTCTTTTATGTCAATAACATCCGCAACAATTCTTAGGGCAAGTCTTATAATAATTCTAGACACAATCAACAGTCTTGGGTAACTAAGAATGTTGGACAAAATGCTGAAGAAAGCCAAATGCATCCACACTAGAATCAGACGCAGCCACAACACTCTTCAACGCCACATCAGCATGTTCAAGAGCATCGACGATAACAGTACACGCAAGCTTCTCCTTCTGATCTATTAGCAGCTCGTAAGGCTTTGATATGGGAGCATATGACTCGTACAGAAGCTATTATGCAAGGGAATTCATCTTCTATTTTGGCGTTTGAGGCACAATTAGGACAACTTGCTTCAAATCTGAATACTCAACCACTGGGCACGCTACCTAGTGACACGAAAAATCCTAGTCTAAGGGGAAAGATCACTGCGAGGCTATCACTCTCAAGAGTGGTAAACAAACTGGCGAGCCGACTACAGACTTTACTGTAGCATCTTAAGATACTGGTGAAGTAATCCCTGGTGAGAAGGTTGAATTGAAGAGCTTGTCAATGTACCAGAAAAAGAAGTTCCATAAATTGTCACTCATATGCCTAATGTCCGACTCTCGAAACTGTCAATGCAATCAAAGGTGTCGACACAATCAGATGTATCTCCACCTTTACTTTTTCCACAAATATATAGGGAGACTGAGTAGGATAAGAGTACTAATAGTTCCTGAACACACTGAAGCAACTTCATGTCAATATTCCTTTAGTAGATGCTTTTGTGAAAATTCTGAATTATGGAAAATTTATGAAGGAGCTCTTGTCCAAGAAGAAGAAGTTCAATGATATGGAAACTATTTCCCTCATAGAAGGCTATAGTCCTATTTTAACAAATATGTTGGCCCCCAAAATGAAAGATCCAGGGAGCTTTACTATCCCATGTTCAATTGGCAACCATTATTTGGGTAAGGCTTTTTGCGACTTGGGAGCTAGCATCAACCTAATGCCACTATCTACTTTCAGAAAGTTGGGAATTGGTCACATGAAACCTACTACAGTGGCATTATAACTAGCTGATCGATCCTTGGCTCAACCTAAAGGGAAAATCAAAGATATCTTAGTTCGTGTGGATAAATTTATTTTTTTGACTGATATTATCATACTTAACTGTAAGGCAAACAAGTAGGTTCCCATAATCATGGGGATGACCATTTTTAGCCACCGGACGAACTCTTATTGATATTTAGAAAGGTGAACTAACCATGTGACTTAATGATGAGCACATCACCTTCAGTGATATTTCAAATCCATTCAATGCAAGGATAAAGAAGAATGCCATACTTTCGATGTGCTAGATGATCTAATTGTGGAAGAATTCAATAACCAAAGCATAATACTTTTTGAGGAGTTTGTAGTGACATCAATTGATGAATTCTTAGATAATTGTAACAACGCGATTGAAGCTAATAATATTAAACTTAGGCATGGATGGTAGATTGAATCCTTAGACTTAGCTAATAGAACAACTCCAATTTTCAAACCATCTATCAATGAAGCTCCTACTATGGAATTGAAACCACTGCCTACTCATATTAAATACGTCTTTCTTGGTGAAAACATTACTCTCCCAGTTATTGTCTCCGCAATACTGGATGTAACTCAAGAAGAGAAATTGATCCATATTCTTAAGCAACATAAATGAGCTATTGCTTGGAGTATTGCCAATATCAGAGGTATTAGTCCATCTTTTTGCATGTACAAAGATCAAATTGAAAGATAAAGGCAAGAAACCAATTGAGCAACAAAAAATATTAAACGAGAAGATGAAGGAACTTACTAAGAAAGAAATTATAAAGTGGCTTGATGTTGGAATTATTTACCCTATTTCTGATAGCAATTGGGTAAGTCCAGTGCAATGCGTTCCTATGGTTAACAATGACAAAGACGAATTAATTCCTACACACATTCCTATGGGATGGCCAGTCTGTATGGATTATCACAAATTTAATGTTGCCACAACGAAGGACCACTTCCCATTTCCTTTCATTGGCCAAATGTTGGATAGGCTTGCTGAAATAGCCTATTACTACTTCTTAGATGGCTATTCTAGGTACAATGAAATTGCTATTGCACCGAATGATCAAGAGAAAACAACTTTCACCCGCCCCTTTGGTACTTTTGCTTTTCGCCGTATGCCTTTCAATCTTTGCAATGCACCAACCACATTTCAAAGGTGCATGATGGAAATATTCTCAGATATGATTGAAGATTCTTTAGAGATTTTTATGGATGATTTCTCAGTCTATGGAAATGATTTTGATCATTGCTGACAATTTGGATAAAGTATTGCAGTAATGTGAAGACATACATCTTGTTTTAAATTGGGAAAAATATCATTTTATGGCAACTGAAGGTATTATGTTAGGCCATCGCATCTCTAGTCAAGGAATTTAAATAGACAAAGCTAAAATGGAAATCATTGAGAAATTACCTCCACCAACAAATGTGAAAGGTATTCGCAGTCTTCTTGGGCATGAGGGGTTTTACCGAAGATTTATTAGAGATTTCTTGAAAATTACAAAGCCCTTATGCTCATTGCTGGAACAGAATAAAAAATTCCATTTTGACAATACATGTTTGGAGGCATTCATTCAATTAAAGACGTAGCTAGTAAATGCACCTATTGTCGTTGCACCAGATTGGTCTCAACCTTTTGAAGTTATGTGCGATGCAAGCGACTTTGCTATGGGTGCTGTTCTAGGATAATGCAGGGGAAAATATTTCACGCCATCTAATATGCTAGCAAAACTCTTACAGAGGCTCAAATTAATTATACCACTAAAGAGAAAGAATTGTTGGTTGTAGTCTTTGCTTTTAACAAGTTTCATTCTTATCTTGTCGGTGCAAAGGTTATTGTATTTAATGATCACTCGGTGTTGAGATATCTTTTTGCAAAGAAGGATACAAAACCAAGACTGATACATTGGATCTTACTGTTGCAAGAATTCGACATTGAGATAAAAGACTGCACGGGTTCAAAAAATCAAGTTGCAGACCATCTGTCTCGATTGGGAGTTGGCAACAAAGATGGAAACATACTTCAAATTATTTACGGATTCCCAGATGAGAATTTATTTGTTCTAGATGCAACCACTTGGTATGAAGATTTGGTTAATTATCTAATGTGGGAAACTCTCATTGAGGGTTATAGGCCATAAAAAAGAATGATTTCTTCGTGAAGCAGTGAAGTATCATTGGAACGAGCCTTATTTATTCAATGTATGAAACGACAACATTATTCAGCGTTGTATTTCGGAAGAGGAGATGTTTTTATTCCTGAAGCACTGTCATAATGCCCTTTATGGAGGTCATTTCGATGCCATACGAACTGCTGCTAAGATTATCCAATCAGGATTTTATTGGCCTTCATTATTCAAAGATGCCCACAATTTTGTGAATCAATGCGATAGGTGTCAGTGCACTGGCTCTATATCCCGACGCAATGAAATGTTGCAACAGCCAATTATGGAGTTGAATTGTTCGATGTTGGGGTATGGATGTTATGGGACCATTTCCTAAATCATTTAGAAATATTTATATATTAGTAGCTATTGGCTACATCTCGTAGTGGGTTGAAGCTGTTGGAATCCCAAAGGATGATGCAAAAACAGTGCTTAACTTTTTTTCACAAGCATATACTTACCCGCTTTGGCACACCAAAGGCATTGATTAATGATCAGGGTACACACTTTCATTGCAACATAGTGGCAGCCGCACTGAAGAGATATGGAGTTAATCATAGAATGGCTACTACTTATCATCCGCAAACTAATGGACAAGCCGATGCATCAAATCGACAAATTAAAAACATTTTTAAGAAGGTTGTGAACCCTTCGAGGAAAGATTGGTCTTCCAGATTGGATGATGCTTTATGGGCATTGCGAGCAACATACAAAACTCCATTAGGGATGTCACCGTATCAATTGGTTTTTGGGAAAGCATGTCACTTGCCAGTTGAACTGGACCACAAAGCAATGTGGAAAATGAAGCAAGTGAATATAGACTATGAAGCTGCTGGAAAGAAAAGGCTGTTGGATGTCACTCAACTAGAGGAGATTAGACGAAATGCCTATGAAAACATTGCAATTTATAAGGAAAAGACCAAATGATGTCATGAAAAAATTATTTTGCAGCAACAATTTATCACGGGTCAACAAGTTTTATTATTCAATTTTAGACTGAAACTGCACTCGGGTAAATTGCGCTCATGTTGGTCTAGACCTTTCAAAGTTGTCGAAGTACTTCCTCATGGTGCAGTCATAATCAGATATTTACATGATGGACACCAGTTCAAAGTGATTGGCCTGCAATTGAGACATTAGTTTGGAAATATTGATCAAAAGCAGGCAGAGACCATTAAATTGGTCGAAAAATTTTAATTTTTATGGAATTTATTATTATGTAATTTTATTTTGTTTTTGTTTCTACTCAAGTTTGTTTTACTTTTTTTTCTTGCAGAAAAATTAGGTATCATTGCCGATGCACATGGACTTTCTTGTCAATGCAGTTCATACTATTGTACTGTCACGTATGACTTACCACAAATGAAGGGTAGATCAAAATTCTCAGATCCCACTGTTTGATCAAAAGTGACCTAGCCGTCAGATTTTTCTAAACTAGCATAATTCCCATTGGACGCATTTATTCCCACTAGCTTTATATCTCCTCACATAAAAAATCATGACTTTCTATCTTCTTCCTTCACTTCCTATAAACCCCCTTCACTGTGTTGACTTTAACACATACAAAGCAGCAATTTTTATTCAGTTTCTCTTCCCCAAGCTCGTACCTTTACAACTTTAAACCATCTTCACTCCACAAAACAAAAAAAATATGGCAAGAACGAGAGGATCAGTCCATAAAGCCACCAAGCCTATTGAAGAACACTCATCCTCTACAACTACAGTTCATGAATCGATATCCTCTATGCCAATGGAGAAAAAGAAGTAGGTGATCTTTTTAACGAAAGCAGCCAAGGACCGGTTTCAAGACAACATTTTGAAGTGACATTTCCACCCATAACAGGGCATTCTCCTTTCGCAACAACAAGACTTAGGCAACCAAGTCTACAAAACCATCTTTAAGCTGAAGTGGGAGACTTTTTGCACTCATACTGGAAGCTATTCTCCTTCATTGGTATGAGATTTTGACACTAACCTTTATGACCATAAGTTAGAGTTTATCTTTGTTCGAGAAAGCTTAATCCCATGGGATGCTAAAATAATCAATGAGTTGTACAATACTAAAGTTGATGTAGATGAACATTCTGAGTTTATTGAGGATATCACAGATGACAAAAGGGACCTTTTGGTGAAGGATTTATGTGTCAAAGGAGCATTGTGGACAGGTTCACATCCAAAGAATTCTACGATGCATTACTGCTGCCCAACACTGCAAAGCAAAATTTGGTTTCATTTTGTCAACTGTAGGCTATTGCCCTCTAGTCACAGCACTACAGTAAAGTTCGATAGAATGTGCCTGATACATTCAATTGTCAAGGGAAGAAAGATTGATGTCAGTGCAATACTCCACTAGGAAATTACTGATTGCGCCATAAGGCAAACTGGAATTTTGGTTTTCCCATTGTTGGTGATGCTACTGTGCTAGTAGAAAGGGATCGTGCCCTGTGATGATGAAGAGATCTTAGAGAATAAGGGCTCGATAAATGAAGCCTCTATTGAAAGAATGACTCGTGGCAAAGATACACTGACAATGAAAGGGGCAAAGACCACCAAGACAAGGAAAGACAAAACCAAGGCAGAAACCAAGGGAACAAACCTGACTGCAGAGACATAATTGTTGCGTAAAATTTAGGATATAGAGAAGTTGGCCAATTACATTAGCAATAAGCATATTAGGCTTGTTGCTACAATAAAGGATATGGACAGATCAAAAAATTTGTTCTATGCTTATACCAAGGCCTTTAACAACTGTATTGTAACCGCTTTAAGTAAGTTAAGCCCAGCCCTACTCCCAGAATTTCTAGTGTTCCCACCTATCATATGAGATTATGAACCCTTATCTGAGGAAGATAACTTAGGGGACTGAGATAGATTAGTGGAATCCGCTCCCATTATGCATGTCTCTGATGATGAGAAAGAAGAGGAGTCAAGGGACATTAAGGAATGTATGCGAAGGATTGAGAGCCTAGTCGACGGTGACTTCATTGCTAGTCAAGAGGTGTATGCTATTGAGGGAGAAGTTGATGTGGCGGAGGAGGAAGTTCGTGCTGTAGTTGTGAATGAGAAGGCCGAGGAAGAAAATACTGAGAAAGAATTTACTGAGAGCATTGTTAATGCATCTGAGATTGTGGGTGCAACTACTGATAATCTAGAGCGAGGTGCAGCTAGACCGGTGGAAGCAGTAGAGATAACTAGTGAGTAGCACCACAACTCATTGGCGATAGCGGTCTATACTGAACCACTCAAAGTGACCCCTTCTACAGAAGAAGCAGCCGATAATACAGGTGCAGTACCAGAAACTGAGGAGTGATCTGAAGATCGTGCGAAGCCCAAAGAAAAGAATAGAAAGCACTCCAAAGACAAAAAGCGCAAGAAGGAGGAGAAAACGAGGAGGAAGAAGAAACATCGTGCAACCACATTAATGGCCGAGGAAAACTGAGTTAGTTTTTATTTTAAGTTTTAGTTATAGTGTTCATGCATTACATGTAGCTGTAATTTTCATTTTGTTAGTGCACATTATCGTTGCATTTTAATTGTCATTGCATTTTAATGATAGTGTCTTGGGGACAATGCAAACATTAAGTTTGGGGGAATGCAAATAGGGTTTGGAAATACACCCACATTTCAAGATTTTTTTTTGAGTTTAATGAAGCATGCAAGGTTTATTTGAGTTTAATGCAAATGTGTTTGAAAATTTTTGTTACATTCGATGCTCCAATGTAAGCGTTAGAAAAATGAATTTGGCTAAAGGCTATTGTTGCATGAGTGTGTGTCGGTACAATAACATACTCCCTATGGGTTTGTTGCACTCCATCATTACTTCTTAGGAACAAGGGTATAGTAATGCAATAATATCCCTTATTCACACAAAAAATGGGAGACATATATTGTACAATAAATGTTGTATTGGTAGATAGAATTTAAGATTTAAAACATGATGCTGGTTTTGATGAAGTTGCAATCTTATTCATTCATACTTATGTATTGTCAATGCAATATTCTATCATTTTAATGTGACTCATTCATTAGGATTTTAGGTGGTTCAAGTTGCTAGAATGATCATTTGCCTTAGTGAATTCTTGTATAGCCTTGCCTGTTTCAGTTTTACTTGAGGACAAGTTAAAACTCAAGTTTGGGGGTGTGATAGTACTAGACAAAACATATGTGTTCTCATTACTTATTGGTTAATTTGTCCCCATTTAGTTATCTTTAGCACATATTTTAGCATTTTTAGTTCAGTAAAATACATTTTATAACTCAGGGGATCTTATCCTATTTATACTTAATTTTGTCATGTTTTGGTATCATTGTCGCTACATGAGTATTTTCAGATTGTGCCTAAACTTGTCGCACCTGATAGCTGTTCAGGTAAGAACAAAAATGTGTACGTTGTCCAGTCTGGTATAAACAACTTGTATGTATAGAGGCGGCATGATTCTGATGAAAGGACACCTAGGCTATTTGGGAAGAATATAAAATATTCATGTGAAAAGAGAAAAGAAAGTAAAAATCTTTTTGGAGGGGAGAGTATCTTCGTCAACTTATCTTTGAAGCTTTTCAGCTATGGTTGCTTAAGCTTCTTATGTGTGAACCAACGTGGAAGGAATGCAGATCAAGTCCCGACAAGGAGCCCTGAGTGCGACACAAGAGGGAGTTGAGAGATCAAGTCAAGATTTTCTAGAAATAATACTCTCCACTTGTTTCTTTTATATTTATTTTCTAAACGCTGGTGATTACTTTCTATTTCATGTTTGTACTAAAGTATACATGATTTTTGGGTGAAATGTTATTTTATTTAATCTTTCTTCCACTATTTAATCTTTGGGTTTGAATTTTTTAGCATGGAAGTGTTATTGCGGTCACTGAAACTAGAAAGTGCAGCGACAGTTCAAGCTAACAAGCATGACAACGGAAGTTGATTGAGGATTAGAGGAGTTTAGTCCACTTGTTCTTAATAGTTTTCCATTGCCATCATCAAAAGATGTGCTTAATGTGCATGTTTAAATCTTAGATTAAATATAGAATTTAAGCTTGGTAAGATATTCATTGTGATTTAATGCATCGACAATCACCTACCCTTTTATACCTTGTAAGCACTTAGTATTCTGTTAAATATTCACGTTGGGTCATAGTTTATAGTTTATCATTATCTTATTTTATTTTATTATTTTCAAGTTATTGCTTCGACAACTACTCTCACAATTTATCTCATTTCTATCTATTTATTACACTGACATTGATAGACAAAAGACAACCATCCTCGTGGGTTCGATATCCTATAGACTCATATATGTCTACTATAGTTGCATCGACAGTGTACGGTTGTACATTATTGCTGTGACGTTAAACAACCGATCACGCAACTAAAGGTTTGCATGCATAATGGGGTTGGAAACATACAAGGGTCACAGTAGAATAGGCTTGTAAGAGGGTAAAAGCTGTACTTTGGAAAAATTAAAAGATTACATTATGGTACACATGTAAGGAGAAATAAGGAAACAGTAGACTTTGTTTATACCGAGAAAAAGCAATTAACAACATGGGTTTAATTCAAGATTTTACAAAATAGAATAAATCGAGCTGAAGAAAAGTTGTTCGAATAATAGTAGCAACTATAATAAGACTAAGCCCACACAATTAATCCCATCGCCTCTATCCTAGGTTTGCTGGTATCTGTTAAGGAATTAACCTCGCCCACGTAATCCACCTCACCGCTACCATTCCTCGACCTACATACCTGCAAAGTAAGAGAGGAGTGGGCGAGTTCATTAGGAACTTAGCGAATATTCAAAAAGCATTAGAGTATGCTCAAAATATAGAGATTAAATCAGAGGGAAACTTAGTCTGAAAATCGTTTGGTGTCTTGGCTTTGTCGTGAAGATGCAAGACCTAGTTCGCATGTCCTACTTATAAAAGAACATATAAGTTTGTAAAATAATTTCAAATGTGCTTGATGAATATCATACTTAAAAACTCAACTTATTCTTGTTCATAGACAGATCTTGTATAGCATGAAACATGCACTTATACTTGTTTTATTAGAATCATTGAAGAACATAGGACATGCTCTCACCACTTGTCAAAACATGTCTTATTTTATCTGTTGGATATGTAGATATCCTTATAACACCTAAGAATGACTCAAAGATTCCTTACATGTCCAATAAGTGTAGCATAAGCTAAACACTCTCCTAAATTTAAAAAGTAAAATTTTTGAGAATCTGATAATTCGAGACTCTAATATTGATTCCTCTTTATATAATATACTTACTGAGATATAGATTGAAAATTTATGCAATAAGATACTTGATCATGAGATTTTTGTGAGCTCAAAAGGATCAACTCTTGAATGCCAATAGGGAAACTAAATTGGCCTTTGAGATGTTTTGGTGGAAGTAATAAAAATTGTGCAACAAAGAACACAAGAATTTATAGTGGTTCGACCCTAATTGCCTACACAACTACAGTAGCTTACTACAACTAAAGATTTCCCCAAATTCACTAATTTGGTAACCTTTGAGAAAAAGGCTTAACCTTAAAACCCCCTTAAGATTTATGCCCCAAAATATTAAGATTGCACTCCATTAAGGTTTCTACCCAAACCTTAAGAATTAACCATCTCTTAAAGAGAAGAAATAAGCAACTAAGAAGTAATCCTAACAATATCAGAATGTGTGTCAATTAAGCTGAAATAAAAAGAACACTTGAGCTAAATGAATACAATGAAAGTTCACAAGTGTTTACAAGAATAGGTATGAATGAATTAAGCTCCTAGGTTGTTTTGATTGATTTTTAAGCTTTGCACATATCATTTATTGTTGTAGGACCTTTGGAAGATAATATATATTCCCTCTAATTGATTTCTAGCCACTGTGGTTGTTGAGGAATTGAATATAGCCATTGGGATGGAAACACCTGTTCATTTAATTCACGTACAACATCGAGTATTGATACCTACTAAATGTGACCGTTGGAACAGAGATATAGATAATTGGTAAAAGTTATCATGTATCGTTTTTAGAATGGGTATCGATATCTTTAAAACTATCGATACTTTTTGGCTTGGAGCAATACTGACTTGTTTAAAAACAATTTTAACATGATTGAAAATGTTTGATTTAATTGAAACCATTTCAACTTGATTTTATCAAATTTTTCACCTTAACTTTTATTCAAAAACACTTTAATTTGTTATATCAAAACATATTATTAAATAAGGCTTAGTTTAACAATTTTAAACATGTTTGAGTAATTAAGAATATTTTTGAAACTGAGGATTTTTCATAAAATATTAGGTAGAATTTATAACCCTTGAGTAACAGCTTGTGATGCATGTTGTCTTGTGGCTCAAGATGAGTCATCCTGTAACACCCCTAACACATCTTCGTCGCCAGGTTAAGGTTATGGAGCATTACCGTACAATTAGGAGCATTTAACATCATAAGATTTAAATACACTAAACATATCATAATCCATTCAATCTCATGCACTTTGTCCCTAAATCGATCCCTTGAGGCCATAAAAATAGTTTAGAAGTAATTCGAGAATAATTTGAAACAAATTGGAATGTTTAAGAAAAATATGCAAAATTTTTAAAATAAAGGTCACACAGTCATGTGGACAGACCGTGAGACATAACCCCAAGTAATGTAACTTTCGAACCAGGGACACACGGCTATGTCTTAGCCCATGTCCTCACCCGTGTAACTCACTAAGTAAGGTCACACAGCCATGTCACATGCCCATGTGTTAGGCCTTGTAACTCTCTGAGTTTCCCCACATGCTCGTGTGCCAGGCCGTGTAACTCACTAACTTGAACCCTAAGAAATTCTCAGTTGACACACGGCCGTGTGATAGCCCGTGTGTACCAAAAAATTACATAAAATCAAGTCATTTCACAACCAATTCATACCTAACCAATCTAACCATTTGAGCATACATCCAAGGGACTTAAACATCATTCACAACTACAAAAACATGCCATTTTAGACACCCTAATTCAACTAACCATGTAACAGCCCGTTTTTAGGGAAATGAAAATAGGGGTTTTGGTACCACAAATCCAATGTGGAAAAATTTATTTTATTATTGTTTTATTTTTTCCAACACGTTAATGGTGTTGTATGAAAATTTCGTTAAGAAATTTTACTGTTTGCATGTTTAATTTGATAAAAAGGACTAAATCGAAAACGGTATGAAAGTAGACTTCTAATAGCTAAAAGTATTAAATAGCTATAGAATTAAAAAGTAAAATGACTTAAATGGTAAATAGACCATTATTAAAGATAGTGGACTGTTATGGACATTTTATATGTGTTTTAATTGATTAATTAGTAAGGTTAAACTTGTAATTTAATAAATAACTTAAAATAAAATATAGGAATAGCTAGTATATTCTTCTAGTTTTATTCTCCCACTGAATTATTGAAGGAGAAACACCATTTTTGGTGCTTGGAAGGTTCGGCTAGGTTACTTTGTGCAAGTAAGTTTATTTTCGTCCCGTTTTTAATGATTCCTATGTTTTTGAAGTTGTTGTAGATTAATGTAGCTAGCCTAAGGACTAATTTGCAAAATTATTAAAAGATTTAAATTTTTCCATGAAGGAATTCATGTTGTTTATGAAGTTTGATGGTAGAAAATGATTCCTTGTTGTTGGATAAACAACTTTTGTTAAGTGATTTTTTATGAATTTGTCAATTAGGGATTGAATTGTTAAATGTGAAATACTCACGGTGTAATTTGTGAAATAATGAAATGTGTGGGTTGCTAGGAGTTTGTATGAAATTCGGTTACGCTTGGGGAGGGATGAAATAGCGGGAATTTCATTTTATGAGATTAAGGCCTAAATTGTAAAGAAATCAAAATATTTGGGGCAAAATTTTAATTTTGCAAAAATATGAATTTGGATTGAATTGAATAGAATAGTTACTAAGTTGGTTGAATTTATTTAATTAGATCAAGATAAACCTCAACCGGATTTAAATCGTGGGATGGTGAAAATCGTGGATTAGCCGATCGTACTCCTTCACGATTGCGTCGATGTAGATTCATAGTAATTAAATTATATCCGTTGATTTACATATGTATTTGTATTTTATAACCAAGTAGTTAATTGTTATATAATTATACCCCTGATTGTACTTACGTGCCCCTGTTGTACTTAGGTACCCCTGATCGCACTTACGTGCCCCTGTTGTACTTTGGTACCTGTAACACCCCAAACGTGGCCTAGAGGTTAGGCCCGAATCTGGCGTGTAACATTGAAGTGTTTTTCAAAAACCATGTTTTCATTAAAAACCCTTCTTCAAATTTCAAAATTTTTCCATTTAAAACTTGTACAAAACCTCAATTTGTGTTTGTTTATTTTCAATCGAGGTTTATTAAAGAAAAATTATTACCTTCAAAACCTTATTAATTCGGAAGCTTAATTTAAACAAATGATTCACAAAAAAAATGTGATATTTAAAAAAATGAGTTGCAGAAATGTAGCATTTGAAAATAGTTATTGTTTTGGAAAACCGAGTTTTACTTCTAGCATATAAGAATCACAAACAATAAAAATCCCGAAGTTAAAATCCTGAAATTTTAGAGGCCTTATTACAACCCAAATCAAAATCAAAGTGCTTTGGTAAATAAGCAAAACAGAATAAAACTTGTGCAGTTTTGTGGCCCTCTCCGAGTCCCTTGCAGTTCCGAACCGTCTAACGCTGGGGATTACCTGAAAGATTAAAAACGGGGTGAGTTTATGAAAACTCAGTGTGTAATCCCCTTATTAAAGAAACAGCTAGTACACAGAAACAGAATCGGGCTAGGGCTTGAGCCCCTCAATAGTAATAGTACAATGTGGGCCTTAGCCCAATACAGTATCAGTGTGGCAATTGGGCCTTAGCCCCCATCAGCCTCAGTTGGGCCTGAATCAGTATAAGCAATACCAGAATCAGTATAAGCAATGCATAAATACCCATACCAAACCTGCACTCCATCTCCTGTCCAACCCTACACTCTTGTGGGGGATTTAATCGACCCATCCATCCCTACACTCCTCATGTAGCACCGGTTGTGGCACTAACCAATATAGCAACAGAGTTGCCAATCACATAATCAGCTAAACGCCATAAGTAGAAAGACAGTAAGCCTTGAACAGAACGGCTACAATCCATACACTTCCTCCGTCAATATTAACCCAACCCCATGCAGTATGTCATGTCATAAATCATACGTGTACGCAGAATGTCATACTCAATCATAATCATACATATCGTAGAGCAAAACAGTCCAAAATAACATAAGGCCATAACGGTCATTCCATCTCTTAGGGGTATAACAGTTTACCCTATGGGGGTATTTCAGTCATTTTAGCTATCGAGGGTATTTTAGTAATTTTAACTGACGAGGGTATTTCAAAAATTTTACCCATCGGGGGTATTTTAGTAATTTTACCCATCGAGGGTATTTAAGTAATTTTACCCATCGAGGGTATTTCGGTCATTTTACCTATCAAGGGTAATTCGATCATTTTAACAACCTTTTCGAAGGTCTACAGTCGCCTCCAGCGACATAGATAACCTAAATGGTTATAATGATGTAAATGGGCCCAAGTGGGCCCACACGCTCGTGTGGCCACTAAGCCCACTATTTCCTATACATCCAAGAAAATTTTACTCACATGGGGCCCACGGGCCCATTGGGCCCACTTAGCCCATTCCGATCCATTTAGCCCAAAAATGGCCTAAGACCACAAGATTGCTCATGGTGACCTGTCCTTGTATCAACTTATCCACACGTGCGTTTGTGCGCTCGTGTGATAGCCGTAGCCGTACTTTTGGCTTTTCATCTTTTCGGCATTTCAGGATTTTGGCATTTACCGATCTATGATTGGAGTGGTATGTGTACACACCTATATCTCGCATTTGACAGTCACGAAAATGGGAGTACGGATACACACCTTGTTGAAGAAAAATGCAGTATCCCACGAGCGTAGAACCTATATTCGATTAAGGTGCTCGGTTAGCCATTCCATTAATAAGATTTAACAAGCCTTTCTAAAACAGAAGCCGAACCTAAGATTAATGCCTACCTTAATTGAATCTTCTTATACTTCCTAAGCAGTATGATTATAAAACGATCTCACCTCCCTGTGATTTATCTGTACCACAACCATTATTAAGCATTAATATCCAATAACGAAGTTTGATCAAATACTAACCTAAGGAAAACACGCGGCCAACAAGAGAACTAGCATTCGGCCACAGAACCAACAAACCTTAACGATGCGGATTAAATCAGATGGGAAGGAAGAGAATCGGTCATGAACAGCAATCAAATGTTGACTGAATTAGAAGAGAAGAAGAAGAAAAGATGACTAATATTCGGCGTAATTCCATATTAAGAAAGAATACTCAAGGTTGACAGAGATGAAAAGTTGCAAAAAAAGAAATAAAGAGAAAGAGAATTCGGTTTTAAGTAAGTGAGAACAACTTTGGATGAGTAAGAATGGAGGGAGAGAGGGGATTGGTTCGGTCAAATTGAGAAACAAGAAGAGCAAAAAAGTGCTAAGAGGAGGAGAATAAAGGGAGAATCAGCACAAGTAGCAATTATTGAAGGCAGAGAAAAGGGATATTGCTCGATTTTGGCAAGAGGCGAAAGGAACTAAAATGAAAGGAATGACTAGAGTAAAAGTAAAATGACTAAAAGAAAAATGGCATGCCTACAACACACTAGCCGAATTTCCAAAAGTAAAGACCCCATTTCGGCACCAACTTTCACCTACCCAACTTCTCTTGATTTCCTCCCCTTACCTCTCTATGATCCCCTCCTTAACTTCCTCCATGATCCACTCCTTAAATTATTCATTTGACCCATTCAAACTCTCCAACACAGAGTTCAAATCCAACACCAACTCTTGCCTCCTTATGAGCAAAATAAATAATCCCATTTGCATGCAATGAGACTTGAACCTCTGACCTCCTTACCACACCTGTGTCGCCACCTTGCCACTACACTACAGGCTTTTTTCTGACGTAAATCTACCACATTCATTTATAAGGCCTACAGTTAAGAGTCAAGGTTTACTCCAGAAGAAAAACTAAAATCTTGCTAGAGCCTAGGTATGATCTCAAGACTTCTCAAACACTCCTAAACACACCCAAATCACTTAACCACTGAAGCAGACATTCATTTATGTCATTTTCTTACACACATAAAGTTTTATGTGTTCCAACGCTGAAGACTTATTTCCATCTAGGCCCAAATTCGGGGCATTATAGTACCCTTGATCACAGTTTTGTGTCGTGGTTACATTTCGACAACATTAGTTAAATAAAATAAAAGTTCATGCATTTAATGTTAAGTTAATTTAATTTCTATGTACTTACTAATCTTGGTAAGCTTACACGTGTTTGTGTGTAGTTTTGCAAATTACTTTTGCTAACTGGGGATGGATCAAAACTTCGGCTCACACTAACCATCGTCGTTGAGGAAAAAATAATGAGATGAATGAACGGTCAGAAGCAAGAACATCAGCTAGAGCGTATGCACTCCAAGCTCGAGAAGAAGCTACAGTACCAAATGTTATTGCAGGTATTTTTATCTCTCTTTGATATTAATGTATATGCATTGATTGATCTAGGATCAACTCATTCATATAGATGCCCTACATTAGTAGAGAAAGAGAAAATAACTGTTAAGTTCACTGAATATACTGTTAAAGTTACAAATCCTTCGGGTTAGTATGTTCTAGTCAATCAGTTATGTAGGTCTCACCCACTGAAAGTTAGGGGTTACGACTTCCCGCTAGTTTGATGTTGTTACCTTTTGATGAATTTGATGTGATTTTAGGAATGGACTAGTATGCTTTTGTGAATTGTAGAAGAAAATATATTATGCTTAAATATCCGGATGGTAAACGGGTCCAAATTGAATCAAACATACTGGACGATACACCTAGTATAATTTATGTTATGACAGCACAGGAATATGTTAAAAAGGGTTGTGAAGCATATCTCGCTTATGTAGTTGAATCCAGAATCTCAAAAATAAAACTAGCATCAGTTCCAGTGATATGTGAACTCTCAAATGTGTTTCTAGAAGAGTTACCTGGGCTACCTCCGACTCGAGAGGTTGAGTTTGGAATTGAGTTGATACCGGGAACATCCTCAATATCTATAGCACCATACAAAATGGCACCTACAGAATTTAAAGTGTTGAAAGCACAATAGCAGAAGTTGACAGATAGAGGCTTTGCTCGACCTAGCTTTTCTCCTTGAGGTGCTCTTATTTTATTCATTAGGAAGAAATATTGATCTATTCGGTTATGTACTGATTACTGACACCTCAACAAAGTGACAATAAAGAACAAATATCCATTGCTGCGTATTCATAATCTGTTTGACTAGTTGAAAGGTGCAATAGTATTTTTGAAGATTGATCTTCGTTCTGGCTACTATCAGTTGCGAGTTAAAGATTCAGATGTGCCAAAAACTGCATCCAGAACCAGGTATGGACATTATGAATTTTTAGTGATGTCGTTTGGTTTAACCTATGCGTCCACAGTGTTTATGGACCTGATGAACAGAATTTTTAGACCATATCTAGATCAATTTGTTGTGGTTTTGATCGATGATATTTTGGTTTATTCAGGAAATGAATCCGAGCACGCTGAACATCTACGAAGTGTTTTGCAAACTTTACGCGAAAAACAATTATTCACTAAGTTTAGCAAATGTGAATTCTAGCTACGAGAAGTTTGTTTTTTGGGGCATATTGTGTCGGCAGATGGCATCAGAGTAGATCCGAACAAAATTTCAGCTATCGTTGATTGGAAGCCTCCAAGAAATATATCTAAAAGTAGAAGTTTTCTAAGACTAGCTGGATATTACAGAAGAATCGTCAAAGGATTCTAAATGATAGCTACACTAATGACACGACTGTTAGAGAAAGATGTGAAATACGAATAGTCCGAGAAGTGTTAACAAAGTTTCAATCAGTTGAGAGCACTGCTGACCGAGTCACCCATTCTAGTTTAGCCTGAATCGGGTAAAGAATTTGTGATTTTCTGTGATGCAACTTTAAATGGTTTAGGTTGTGTTTTGATGAAAGAAGGAAAAGTAATAGCTTTAGAGTTGGCAGTTATCGTGTTTGCATTGAAAATTTGGCGACACCATTTGTATAGAAAAAAATGTCATGTATTTACCGATTATAAGAGTTTGAAGTATCTGATGTCATAGAAAGATTTAAAAATGAGACAACACAAGTGGCTTGAACTATTGAAAGATTATGATTTGATCATTGATTATCATCCAGGTAAAGCGAATGTAATTGCTGATGCTCTGAGTAGAAAGTCTTTATTTACTTTATGAGCGATGACTACGTGACTAGCATTACCTGATGATGGTTCAATCTTAGTCGAGTTGGAAGCTAGACTGATGTTTTTACAGTAGATCTGCGAGGCTCAGAAGTGTGATGACGTATTACAAGCTAAAAAGGAATAGAGTGAGTCAACTTTTGATTCTGAATTTCATATTGGATCTGATGATTGCTTATTATTCGGAGGCAGAATTTGTGTGTCGAAGAATCCAGTACCAAAGAATCCAGAACTCATTCAGAGGATCTTGCAGGAAGCTCATAGTGGTAACTTGTCTGTTCATCCGAGAAGTAATAAGATGTATAGTGATTTGAAAAAGAGGTTCTGGTAGCCAAGAATGAAACATGAGATTTCTGACTTTGTATTAAGATGTTTAGTATGTCAGCAAGTTAAAGCTGAACATCAGGTACCTTCTGGTTTATTGCAACTAGTTATGATACCGAAGTGGAAATGAGATCGAGTTACTTTGGACTTTGTATCGAGTTTACCTCTATCTCTGAGAAAGAAAGATGTCATTTGGGTTGTCGTAAATCGTATGACGAAGTCAACATATTTTATTCCAGTACGTACAAGTTTCTCCGTTGAGAAATAAGCTGAGTTATATGTTTTTGAAATTGGTAGATTACACAGGGTGCTAGATTCCATCATCTTGGATAGAGATCCGCAGGTTACATCATGATTCTAGAGAAGGTTACAGGAAGCTCTAGGTGCGCGGTTGCATTTTAGCATTGAATTTTATCCTCAAACCGATGGTCAGTCCAAGCAAGTAATACAGATTCTCGAGGATATGCTTCATTGTTGTGTATTAGAATTTGAAGGTAATTGGGAGAAATACTTACCATTGGTTGAATTCACGTACAACAACTGTTTTCAATTGAGCATAAATATGGCACCGTATAAAGCTTCATATGGTCATAAGTGCCAAACTCTGTTATATTGGATAGAGCTTAGTGAGAAAAAGTTACACGGGGTTGATTTAATTCGTGAAACTGAAGAAAAAGTAAAAATAATCCGAGATAGTTTGAAAGTAGCTTCAGATCATCAGAAATCGTATACAAATCTTAAACGTAAAGACATAGAATTTCAAGTGTGCCAGAGTATTCTTAAAGTATCGCCCTAGAAGAAAGTTCTTGGTTTCGGTCACAAAGGAAAGTTAAGTCCAAGATTTATCGGGCCATATGAGATTATTGAAAGAATCAGACCAATTGTGTATCGTTTAGCTTTGCCATCAGAGTTAGAAAGGATTCATAAAGTGTTTCATGTATCTATGTTACGACGGTACCGATCTAACCCATCACATGTTATCTTACCAGCAGATGTTGAGATTCAGCTTGATATGTCGTACAGTGAAGAATCGATAAGAATTTTATCTCGAGAGGTTAAAAATTGAGAAATAAAAACATAGCTTTAGTAAAGGTTCGTTGGCAATGTCACGGGATAGAGGAAGCCACCTGAGAACTCGAAGAAGCTATGAGAAAACAATATCTATGCCTCCTTTCTGGTAAGATTTTCGAGGACAAAAATTTCTTTAGGGGGGAGAGTTGTAACAGCCTGTTCTCAGTGAAATTAGAGCTATGGTTTCGGGACAACAAATCTGATGTGGAAATACTTATTTTATTATTATTTTATTGTCTACAACACGTTAATGGTGTTGTATGAAAATTTTGTTAAGAAATTTTACCGTTTGCATGCTTAATTTGATAAAAAAGGACTAAATCGAAAAAGGTTCAAAAGTAGACTTCTAATAGCTAAAAGTATTAAATAGCTATAGAATTAAAAAGTAAGATGAATTAAATGGTAAATAGACCATTATTAAAGATAGTCGACTATTATGGACATATTTTATATGTGTTTTAAATGATTAATTAGTAAGGTTAAACTTGTAATTTAATTAATAACTTCAAATAAAATATAAGAAAACATGGTATCATCTTCTAGTTTTGTTCTCCCACCGAATTATTGAAGGAAAAACACTATTTTTGGTGCTTGGAAGGTTCGACTAGGTTACTTTGTGCATGTAAGTTTGTTTTCATCTCGTATTTAATGACATATATGTTTTTGAAGTAGTTGTAGCTTAATCTAGCTAGCCCAAGGACTAATTTGCAAAATTGTTCAAAGATTTAAGTATTGCCATGAAGGAATTCATGTTGGTTATGAAGTTTGATGGTAGAAAATGAATCCTTGTTGTTGGATAAACAACTTTTGTTAAGTGATTTTTGATGAATTTGTCAATTAGGGATTGAATTGTAAAATGTGAAATACTCATGGTGTAATTTGTAAAATAACAAAATGTATGGGTTGTTAGGAGTTTGTATGAAATTTGCCTAGTCTTAGTTAGGGATGAAATTGCATGAATTTCATTTTACGAGCTTAAGGACTAAATTATAAAGATATCAAAATATTTGGGCCAAAAGTGTAATTTTGTAAAAATTTGAATTTGGATTGATTTGAATAGAATAGTTTGGTTGAATTTATTTAATTAGATCAAGTTAAACCTTAATTGGATTTAAATCGAGAGAAGGTGAAAGTTGTAGAATAACCAATCATAATCCTTCGCGATAGTGTCGATGTAAGTTCATAGTAAGTAAATTATATCATTTGATTTACTTATGTATTTGTATTTTATAATCAAGTAATTAACTATTACATAATTATATCCCTAATTGCACTTACGTGCCCCTATTGTACTTCGGTAACCCTGATCGCACTTATGTGCCCCTGTAGTACTTCGGTACCCCTGATCGCACTTTTGTGCCCTTGTTTACTTTTGTACCTCTGATCGCACTTATGTGCCCCTATTCTACTTCGGTACCCTAATCGCCCTTATGTGCCCCTATTGTACTACAATACCCTTGATCGTACTTACATGCCCCTGTTGTACTTAGGTACCCCTAATCGCACTTACGTGCCCCTATTGTACTTCGGTACCTCTAATCGCACTTTTGTGTCAGGGTTACATTTTGGTAAAATTAATTAAATAAAATAAAAGTTCATGTATTTAATGTTAAATTAATTTAATTTCTATATACTTACTAAGCTTTGTAAGCTTACACGTGTTTGTGTGTAGTTTTTGCAGATTACTTTTGCTGACTGGGGATGAATCGAAACTTCGACTCGCACTAACCATCATTGTTAGTAGCTTTTGAACTCTTTTGGGATTTTGGCGTGTATATGTGGCTATAAGTATATATTTATGTGTCTAGTTCATTTTGGTATAAAAGTGAATTGCTAAGTTGTGTGTTTGGACACTTTGTTTTCTAGGTTGTACATACGTATCTTTTGACTTGATTAATTGGTATGAATGGAATCATCTATGAAAGGTTTAATGTTGATGAATTTAAGTTGGTATGCTAGCATTTGTATTTGGTTAGGTGTTTGAATAAATAAAGATGAAAGACTAGTTTGAAAATGCATGGTATAAAGGTTATGTGCTATGTTTTAAATGTGGATTTGGTATCCTTGTTTTCAATGGCATATAAGTCTATTGGTCATAGTAGTGGAATGATACAAATGATACCTTTTTGGTGTTTGCTTGTTAGGTAATTTAAATGGCATATGTAGAAGTAAATTTAGTTTAAAATATAGTGAATATTATTCGGCCAAATTGTGTACATGGTTACATGTTTATATGTTGACATTTGAGGTACCTATGGGCATATTGGTTGTACGTTAATATACCATGTCACACTCCTTACCCGAGACCGTTGCCGGAGTTGAGCATGGGGCGTTACTTGACTTAACTTATTAGTTGGGGCATAAAAATTTGCTTTTAAAATTTATTCCATTGTTCACCATAATGTTGTGAACCTGCGCAGTAGTCACTAATTTAACAATAACTCGAGTTAGAAAATTTAAAATTAATATCCGTAAATTTTCCCTGAAACTAGACTTATATATTATCTTACCATAAAATTTTCAGAATTTTTGGTTTAGCCAATTAGTACAGTTTATTCATTAAATTATCCCCTATTTCACTGCCTGATGGTTTTGACCTTTATTCACTAAAAATCAATTTTCTCATCATATGATTTTCATATGGTGTTCTAACTTCTTTCTACAGAAAATAGACTCAATAAGGAATCTGGAAATATAAATTATAACTTATAATCATTTTTGTACAATTTTTAATGATTTTATAAAGTTAGAATAGGGGACTCCAAAAACCATTCTGACCCTGTCTAACCAAAATTCAAATATCTCAGAATATAAAATTTTGTTGCCTACAACGTTCTTTTTCTATGAAAATAGACTTGATAAGCTTTAATTATATATATCATTCACTCTATAATTCATTTTATACTATCCTTGGTGATTTTCAAAGTCACGTCACTGCTGCTATCCGAAAACTATTTCATTGCAAATTTTTATTCTCTTTCATAATTTATAGGTATAGACTATCACCTAGGCATTCATAACACCACACATGTTCTTAATTAGCCATTTCAATAGCTAACCATTAGCCATATCATATAAACACACTCAAAATGACTAAGTCTATATACATGCCATAGCTTTACACGTTTCAAAATCACATAATACCGAGATGTCTGCAGATAGTGAGACGAACTCCAACGTCCTTGTGATCCTCGAACTGACTTGGTGATACTATAAAAATAAGGAAAATAAATAAAGTAAGCATAAAGCTTAGTAAGTTTACAAGTAAATAAATAACAACATTTATCATAAATAATCATACTCATAAATTTCATCAAACATTAGAATCTTTACTCGCTTCTTTATTTACTCACTTGTTTACTTACTTGCTTACTTAAATAACTCATAATTATAACTTACTCCTCCCTTGCTGAAATTTCTTTTTCAACTGATAACTGAGATATTCTCAATCCTTATAACTCATCTGAATTTATTATTATGCTTTTATCTAAACTTTCATGTAACATGGTCTATTTACTAGCCCGTTGAATCACTAGGAATACTAAGGATACTCGGGTCTCTTATCTGATAATACATGCCAAAGCTATGTCCCAGACATAGTCTTACATGGGATGTTTTATGTACTGCCAATGCCATATCCCAGAAATGGTCTTACATGAGAGTTCTCATATCGGTGCCCATGCCATGTCCCAGACATGGTCTTACGGGGGACCTCTCGTCTCGGTGCCAACGCCATGTCCTAGACATGGTCTTACATGGGACCTCTCATAATCTCAATGATGCCAATGCCATGTCCAAGACATGGTCTTACATGGGATCTCATTCCCTTAATGTCATGACATTTGTATCCGATACATTCCCAATGTTTCAATGGGGCTTTTATCACTGATTCTATGTCACCTCATACTTAAGTCAACATTAGATATTTTCATGAAATAAATACTTAATTGCTAAAAAATAATAGCATTAATAATAATTATCAAAAAATTGCATTTATTTACCATAAACTTACCTCAGTACAAAACATGGCCAAATCTATCAACTTAGTCTTCAACCTTTTTCTTTCCTCGGTCTAACTCTGGATTTCGTTCTTCTTGATCTATAATAGCAAATTTATCTTATTTAATACTCACATTCATCAAAATAATCCTTGACTCGAACTTTGGAAAATTATGATTCTGCCCCTAAACTTTTGCATAATTACACTTTTGCCCCAAAGCTCAGAAATTAAACTTCATCCCTTATTCTTATGTTTTATGGCATGCTGAACATTTTTCCCTTGTATGGCAACATCAAATTCCCACTCTAACACTTATGAACATTAGGTATTTTTACCGATTATGTCGTTTTACTCGTTTTCACTTAAAATCGCTTAGCAAAAGTTGTTTAACATAATTCCAAGCTTCATATTCTACCATAAAACATCAAAATAAACACATTTCACCTATGGGTATTTTTTCAAATATGAACCCTAGGTTAAATTATTGCTAGAATAAGCTAAATCAAGTTACCGGGGCTTTAAAAACGTAAAGAACATTAAAAACGGGGCTTAGAATCACTTACTATGGAGCTTGGAAGCTTGAAAACCCTAACTATGGCTTCTCCCCTTGTAAAATTCGGCCATATGAAGAAGATGGTCATAATTTGCCATCTTTTTCCCTTTTAATTCATTTTAATTACCAAATTACCAAAATGCCCCTAACTTAAAAATTTCCCATTTCACTTATCTCATGTCCATTTTTGTCCATAAATTAACCAATGGTCTAATTACCATATAAAGACCTCCAATTTAAAATTTCATAACAATTGGACACCTCTAACATGTATAACTCAACTTTTGCACTTTTTACAATTTAGTCTTTTTGACTAAATTGAGTGCCTAAACGTCGAAATTTTTCAGCAAAATTTTCACGAAATCATTCCGTGAAATTGTATGCCATAAAAAAATAGTAAAAATAAAATTTTCCTCATCGAATTTGTGGTCCTGAAACCACTGTTCCGACTAGGCCCAAAATCGGAATGTTACATACCACATGTATATAGCTTGATTTTTTCATGAGTCTGGTGCCTTGTTATAGCTTGTATGTATGTGACATTTTGGGTGTAGGTACATGCCAAAATGGGTGAGAAAAATAAGTTGTAAAATAGGCTATTTTCGTCTACACGGGTAGAGACACGGGCGTGTGTCTCAACCGTGTGTGACACACGGCCCGATAACACGGTCTTGTGTCCCCTGTAGTTTTCAAAGGCTCAAGTCAAGCTGTTACGCAGCCTAGCAGACGGCCTGACACATGGTCGTGTGGCTTGACCGTGTGACCCAAGTTAGTGAGTTACACGGGCTGGGACATGGCGGTATGTCCCTATTTCGAATGCCCACACGACCTGAGAAACAAGCATGTCTCTTGACCGTGTGACCCCTAAAGTGTAGATAATTTTCGCTATTTTATGAATAATTCTTTAAGTTTCTAATTTAGTCCTAATCTGTTTCTAAAGTGTTTTTAGGGTCTCGAGGGCTCGTATAAGGGACAATATGTATAAATTGGATTGGTTTTAACATGATTATTGATATGATTTGTATTTGTTTGAAATTATATTCATTTGATTTGAAAACTCTGGTAATGCTGTAACCCTATTTCGATGACGGATATGGGTTAACGGCGTTACCAACCAATGTCCATTCAAAGACACCACAATTATGTCCAAACATCAACTAATAAAATATGTCAATAACGCCTCATTTCATGCATAATAACCTAGTTCCAATATGTACCAAAACATACCACAATTAATCATTTTCAAACCATTATATTTACATCAAGAAAAACCTTATTTACAAGCATATTAAGATAACCAAGAGATATAGTTTGGTAAAGTATCAAAGTGTACCTAATCAACATATCTATCTATATATACATGCCACTATTTTAAGGATGGTTTATTTATCCATTACGGCCATCCAATTATAATTCTTTAATTAATTAACACCTTTAAACTAATAGTGATTGACTTTTTCAACTTTTATGATTTAGTCCTTTTTGCTTAATTAACCATCTAAACATTAATATTTCTGAATGGAACTTTAATACAACCTTAATAACACTTCATAAATATTTATAAAAATATTTACAGCTAGGTTTATAGAAACGAGGTCCCCATACCTCATTTTCTAAAACCACTTGACTTTAGGGCCTTACCACTTGAACCTAATTAATCATTCATATAACATAAATTACCATATTAAAAACCTTTTTAAAACGAGGTCCCCACACGCTCGTGTGGCCCACTAAGCCCAAAACTCCCTTTGGCCTTGCGATCGTCATGGCCGGCTTATTATTTCCTATCCATCCAAGAAAACTTTACTCGCGTAGGGCCCACTGGGCCCATTCCGATCCATTTGGCCCAAAAATGGCCTAAGACCACAAGATCGCTTGTGGTGACCTCTATAGTTGTATCGACTTATCCACACTGGTGTTCGTGTGCTCGTGTGATAGCCCTAGCCGTACTTTCAGGTTTTTAGCTTTTCGACATTTAGGATTTCGACATTTGCCGATCTACGATTGGAGTGGTGTGTGTACACACCTATTTAAGCAACCATTCCAAGTTTCTCAAGTGCCCCAACCTTGATCAATCAACAAAAGGCCACACTCCTAATCCGTTGCCAGAGATTATTCACTAGGCCTTAGGGAAACCCTGCATAAGAATCGAATCTTATCAAACATCCATTCAAGCGAAAAGTTTAAATGAAACGAGTCCTCATTTACTGATAGTGCAAAGTCAATAGTTGAAGAGAGAAAAATAATCGGCCTACACCGCCTTTAAGGGCCGAAACCAAAAGTATTAAGAATGATGGGGATAAAATGGGCAATGGTACTCCTATTTGAAAATGGTAGAAAACATATGATGTTAGAAGAAGAAAGTGCCCTTAACGTTAAGGAGAAACCAGAAGAAAAACTATGAGCACTTACCCTTTTTGTCAGAAGTCTTTTGTAAACCGATACGATAATACCACTAAGAGAGCAAGGGAATATTTGGCCAAGTATCCCAAAAGAGAAGGACGAAGAACAAAGTCCAGTTTTGACAAGGGTTAGAGAATAAAAATGTAAGAAATTATTAAAAGGAGAGGAGAATAAGAATGGAGGAGAGCGGAGGAGAAGAGTAAAGATTCGGCTAGAAAATGTGGAGAGATTAAGAACACTCAGAAAGTATACGGTTAAAGACTCAGACAGAAAGAGGGGGAGCAAAGTTTAGCTTTGGCACAAAAAGGGATTGAAACAAAGCAAGGCCAAGAATAAAAATGCCTAAACGACCATAAGAGAAAATAAGAGGCGAAAGACCATAATCCCGAAAAAAACCAACAGAAGGCCGAATATGCACAAAGAGCAGTCGACACTTTACCCACTCTCAAAAGATCCCAACTTTCCTTTCAACCGAAACTAATGCAAGATTAGAGTTTTAATTCGACTGCAAACTTCCAACGTCAAATCCCCTTATTTTCTCCCAATTTCTCTCCACCAAATCCACACCAACCACCATCAAAATCCCCCCTTTTTCCTCATTGAATTTCTCTATGACTCAATCAAATTCCAACCTGTAGAGTTCTAGTCAAAGTCCACTTCTCATGCAGCAAAAAAGTAAAATAAATACTCTCTTGCGTAATAGGAGACTCGAACTCAAGCTCCCTTGCCACCTTAATCACGTCACTGCCACTGGACTACAAGCTCATCTTGTGTCTTGATTTCACAAAAAAAAATATTTATAAAGCCTTCAAGCTAAGGCCTAGATTCACTTAAGACCAAAAAATAAAAAATTTTGCTAAAGCCCAGGTTTGAACCCAGGACTTCTCTAACACTCCCAACTCTTCCTAGTTCACTTAACCACTGAAACAAATATTCATTTATGTCATTATCTTGTACGCATAAATTTTTATGTGATCCCACGCTCAAGGCCTATTTCCTTCTAAGCCCAAATTTGGGGCATTACAGACTATGGAATCAACACACTATTACTTACTCCTGGGTTCGAAGCTTGAACATTACTTTCAGCTTTGTGAACAATAGCCCAATTTCACTCAGCTGACATCTTGAATCTATAAGAAAATACAATATTAGAGCGGATCAAAAGCATCAAACTATCACAGGGTATATGTGGTATGTATATACTAAACTCTACTCCACTATATTAGTTTTACAATCGACTAAACCGTAGCTCTGATACTAATAAATGTAACACCCCTAACCCGTCTTTGTCACCAGATTAGGTTTATAGAGCATTACCGTACAATCAAGAATAATTAACATCATAACATCCAAATAGACTAAACATATAGTACTTCATTAAATCTCATGCACTTTTTTCCTAAATCGATCCCTTGAGACCATGAAATAATTTAGAAGCAATTCAAGACTAATTTGAAGCAAATTGGAAAGTTTAAGAAAAATATGCAAAATTTTCAAAATAGGGGTTACACAGCCGTGTGACATAGCCCCAGGCTGTGTAGCTTTGAAACTAGGGACACATAGTCGTGTCCTAGCCCGTGTCCTCACTCGTGTAGCTCACAGAGTAGGGTCATAGGGCCATGTCACACGCACGCTTGTCAGACCGTATAACTCTTTGAGTTGCCCCATACACCCGTGTGCCAGACCGTGTGATAAGTCATGTAACTCACTGACTTCAACCTTAAGAAATTCTTAGTTTTTACACAACCGTGTCGCAAGGCCGTATGCCTCACACAGCCATGGGATAGCCTATGTTGCAGGCCATGTATACCCAAAACCTACAAAAAATCAAGCCATTTCACAACCAATTCATACCTAACCAATCTAACCATTTGAGCATACATCCAAGGGACTTAAACATCATTCATGACTACAAAAACATGCCATTTTAGACACCCTAATTCAACTAAACAATGTGCCATTCAAAGACACCACAATTATGTCAAAACATCAGCTAACAAAAAATGTCAATAATGTCTCATTTCATGCATGATAACCTAGTTCAAATATGTACCAAAACATACCACAATTAATCATTTTCAAACCATTCTAATTACATCAAGAAGAACCTTATTTACAAGCATATTAAGATAACCAAGGGACGTAGTTTGATAAAGTATCGAAGTGTACCAAACCAACATATTTATCTATATATACATGCCACTACCCTAGAAGATACAAAAACTACCAACTTAGACGGATAGTGTGAGTCGGTTGAATGATCCTTCCAAACTGTCAGCAATGTTTATCTACAAAACAACCTATAAGAACTTATCAGCTTACAAAGATAGGTAAGGAAAAAGTATAACATTTAATATAAATAGAATTAAATACAGTTCATATACTATTTGATTTAGAGTTACCAAAGTATAAACAGGGGCACCTGTGTTCATTCAGGGGTATCAAAGTACAAATAGGGGCACGTATGTGCACTCAGTGGTACAGAAGTACAAACAGGGGCACGCATGTGCATTTAGGGTACCGAAATACAAATAGGGGAAGTATGTGCATTTAGGGGAAGTATGTTCATTTAGGGGCATCAAAGTACAAACAGGGGCATGCATGTGCATTCAGGGGTACTGAAATACAAATAGAGGAAGTATGTGTATTTAGGGGTACCAAAGTATAAACAGGGGCTCGTATGTGCATTCAGGGGTACTAAAGTAGAAATAAGGCCACATATGTGCATTTAAGGATATCAAAGTACAAAAAGGGCATGTATGTGCATTCAGGGGTATCGAAGTACAAATAAGGGCACATATGTGCATTTAGGGGTATCGAAGTACAAACAGGGGCACGTATGTGCATTCAATTATTATATTTAAAAATATTATTTAAAGAAAAATAATATAAGATTACAAGTAAAACTTTATTTATGTAATGAAATACTATGGACTTACCTACGATCTAATTCTGATCAACACACAAGGACTATTCTGCTATTTTCCCTTTTCCGCAGTTATTGTCTTTTTTATTCAAATCTTGATCTATATAATAATTAAACACAATATTAATCTCATACATATTTCACATTCCATTCTACTAATATGACCTTTAACTTTTCCTCAATTATACATTTTCCCTAAACTTTTATAATTTTTCCAATTTAATCCTCTAACCCGAAAATCATCAAATTGACCATTTTCTACGAATCAAATTACAACTGATTATTCTAAGCCCTATAAAAGTCCCTATTACACATGAAATTCATCATCAAACCTAGAAAATTTTGATATTTTAACAAATTAATCCTTAAATCAAAATTTAACAAAAATCACTTCACAAAACAACCAAATATCACAGTCAAAGATTCAAAAATGTAATTATAAACAAAAACAACCAAGATTTGACAATGGTAAATTCCAAAATTTTTAATAGATTCAAAAACAGAGGTACGGGCTAGCTGGACCTAGTTGCAACAATCTCGAAAATGTAAAAATTACAAGAAATAGGTTAGAATTTAGCTCACATGCACAAAGAGAATGGAATTGAAGCTTGAAGCTCCTTCAATAGTGATTTTGACACCCAAAATGAAGAAAATGAAACATAAAATGTTTTTCTTCCTTTAATTTTGTTTTAATTACAATTTTGCAATTAAATCACATGTTATTTTCCTTATTTTCACAGTAATGACCATCCAACACTAATGATTAAGGATTAATTACTACATATGTCCTTCCTCCTTTAACAATTAAGCTATTTGATCACTTAATGCAATAATTACTAAGTTTTGCACCTTTTACAATTTAGTTATTTTTCTTTAATTAACTATCTAAACTACAAAATTTCTTAACCAAATTTTAA
The DNA here is from genome assembly GCA_008044935.1 of Gossypium turneri. Classification (NCBI taxonomy): domain Eukaryota; kingdom Viridiplantae; phylum Streptophyta; class Magnoliopsida; order Malvales; family Malvaceae; genus Gossypium; species Gossypium turneri. The sequence goes on along the minus strand of CP032572.1, from coordinate 18,855,482 downwards.
TACAACTTTAATGACTCCATAAATATTCTGTAAATAATATTTACGAGTCGACACATTAGAAATTTGTAGTTCCGTAACCACTAAAGAATGGGTCACTACACTTCTATTACTCAAGCAGATCTTGGTGTTAAACCTAATGAAAATAATCGTAATGTGGATAATAAGAATCAAGAGTCTGAAGAATTTATGAATAAGAAAGGTAACCCTGATCCTGTTGATAGTGCTATATCACAAGCTCTATTGAGAGTGTTGTAGCATGTAGCTGGAGGCCAAACTGATACTGGGAGTCGTCAATCTATAATAAAGCTGAGGCATTTAAAAGAGTTGCTGGGAGGACCCCTATAGTATCCGAGTATTAGATGGCGGCTACAGAAAGGATTCTTGATGATTTGGATTGTACCCCAAGACAAAAACTAGAAGGTATGGTGTCACTTCTTAGAGATGTGGCTTACAACTGGTGGGAACCTATTATTCAAGGTACCCAAGCTGAGAAGATAACCTATGAGTATTTTCAAAATGCATTCCAAAAGAAATATATAGGCACGAGATATGATGAAGGTCTTAGGCTTCTTTTCATTGAGTTGAAATAGAGGGATAAGAAAATATATGAGTATAAGGAAGAATTCTTGAGATTGGGCCTTTATGCACAGTGGATGATAGCTTCCGAGCAAGATAAGTGTGTAAGGTTCGAGAATGGGTTGAGATATGATTTGGAGGTTTAGTTGCAATGCTGCAGGAGAGATTTTTTGAGAATTTCGTTGAGAAAGTCAAGATTCTGGAATAGGTGAAAGGTATTGAGCGTGACGGAAGAGATAAAATTAAAACTCTGGTTCAAAGAGAATTTTGTTCAAGGAGCTCTAACCCGTGTCCTATGAAGAGAGCTAGGGATAATAGACCACGATAGAACCCAATTGTTGTTGATACTAGAAACAAGACTCAAGAATGTTCTCACAATGGGAAACATCATTAAGGGAAATGTTAGAGGAAATTAGGAGCATGTTTGAGATGTGGGTCCTTGGAGCATTAGATTAATGACTGTCCACGTATAAAGGAACAGATTCAAGCACCACAATCAAATCAAAATCAGAATCAAAGGGGACAAGGGAATAACAAAACTAGTAATACGAGAAAGAGAGCATCTCATCAGGGTACAAATTGTACTGAAGCGAGATAGCCCGCCTTTGTTTATACATTGAGGCGTAGAGAGGACCGTGATGCAGCTAATTTCATTGCAAGTACTTTTTTAATTATTACTATACAATACTTTACCTTGATAGATATAGGTTCTACTCATTCATACGTTGCCTACTGTATGTCTGAGAAATTAGGAATTATTGTAGAAGACACTGTTAGTGTTGTTTCTGTGGTTAGTCCTTTAGGGCACTCTGTAGTGGTGAATAAAATCTATAGACGCTGTCCACTAGAAGTCCAAGGTGAAACATTTCTAGTTGATTTGATGGAATTACAATCAAGAGAATTTGACTTAATTCTTGAAATAGACTGGTCAGTCGAACACCAAGTCAGTTTAGATTGTGCTTCAAAAAGGATTTCGCTGAAGACGACTAGTAGGAAAGAAATTGTGTTTGTTGGTGACTATAGATATTACTTCTTAAATGTAATCTCCGCTATTGTTGCTGAGAGAATGGCTAGAAAGGGATGTGAGGCATATCTAGCTTATGTACTAAGTATCTGTGTTAGTAGCTCTGCTTTAAGTAACATTCGTACTATAAAGGAAATTTCGGATGTTTTTCTGAAAGAATTGCTTTGGATACCTCCTGATTTTGAAGTTGAGTTTGGAATTGAATGGTTGCCTGATACAACTCCATTGTTCATTGCTGCCTATCGCATGGCACCAAAAGAGCTTAAAGAACTCAAGATTCTACTTTAAGAGCATTTGGATGGTGGATTCATTACACCAACTATTTTTTTGTGGGGAGCACCAGAATTGTTTGTGAAGAAGAAGGATAGTTCTATAAGTACCCACTACTTAGAATTAATGGTTTGTTCGATTAATTTCAAGGGGAGAAGGTGTTCTCCAAGATAGACTTAAGATCGAGTTGTTATCAGCTCAAAGTGAAGGAATCAGATATGCCTAAGACTGTATTTCAGACTCGGTATGGTCATTAAGAGTTCTTAGTAATGTCTTTCAGTCTTACGAATGTTCCGGCTGCATTCATTGATACGATGAATTGAGTTTTCCCTACTCCAAGACTGAATATAAACATGATGAGAATCTAAGGGTTGTTCTCCAAATTCTTCAAGAGAAGAAACTCTTTGCTGATTCAACCAGTTTTAATAAACTTAAGACTAGATTGACTCAAGCACCTGTGTTGATTCAACCTAAGTCTAGAAAGGAATACGTGGTTCCTAATGATGTGTCACACACTGGACTTGGATGTGTATTAATGCAAGAGGGAAATGTGGTAGCCTATGCTTTGAGACAATTTAAGCCACATGAGTGTAATTATCCAACTCATGACTTGGAGCTAGCAATAGTTGTTTTTGTGCTCAAGATTTGGAGGCATTACATCGTAGGTGATTGAACTGCTCAAGGATTATGATTATACCATTAAGTACCATCCTGGTAAGGCTAATGTGCTAGCTGATGCTCTAAGTCGTAAGGCAATAACTGTATTTAGAGCTATGTTCACAAGGTTGAGTTTGTTCTAAGATGGTAGTATCTTGGCTGAATCGCAAGTGAAGCCTTTACTGATTGGTGTAATTAAAGAAAAGGAGCCTTTGGATATTTCTTTTCTACCTTACTTCAAGTAGGTTGAGGATGGTTCAATCACTGATTTTGAGTTTAATTATGATGGAGTTCTTTGCTTCAGAGGAAGATATTGTGTATCGAATGATAAGGACTTGAAACAATCTATTTTTCGGGAAGCACAGAGTAGTCCCTATGCTATGCATCCTAGAGGGAATAAGGTGTATCCTGATTTGAGACGGTTTGAAACGTACGGTGATTGAATTTTTTGATAAATGTTTGATTTGTCAACAACTGAAGGCTGAGCATCAAAATCCTTCTGGCTTGTTATAGCCTATTAAGATTCCTCAGTGGAAGTGGGAACATATCACTATGGATTTTGTTATTTGGTTGCCTTTGAATCCCACTAAAAAGGACTCTGTGTGGATAATTGAGGATAGGTTCATTAACCGGCGAAAATTTTAGATCGTGATATTAAAATTTTGAGGAAAAAGAAAATTCCTTTGGTCAAGGTTCTTTACTGAAATCATGGTTCTGAGGAAGCCATATGGGAGCTAGAAGATTCTTTTCAAAAACAATACCCTCGTCTTTTTGACCAGGTAAATTCGAGGACAAAATTTAGTTTAAAGGGGGTAGAGTTGTCAAATCCCAAAATTATATTAAATGTTGTTAGTTATTAAACAAGCATTAGAAGTGGTGTATTGGTTAAGAAGGTTTAGCAACTCCTAAAGGACCCAAGTTCTAGCCTCTATAATATTATTTTATTTTTAAAAAAATTCATGCAAAATTTAGCCAACCTTTTCCTTCCAAAAATTGTCCATCCTTTGCATGTAATTCCTAGTCATCATTTTTTTTTGTAATTCCGTACATTGAATTTTGAAAAAATGAAACTCCCAAAGTTATTGTGCATTACTCTCCCTAACTCTCTTGTCTCCCCTCTTGAATGATTTGTTGGGAGCTTACCGTTGATTACCATCCACTTCTTTTTCTCTCATACTCTCAGTGAGTTTTCTTTTCATAAAATTTCCTCCATTTTCTCCTCCTCCTTATGTTGCCCGTATTGGTTGCTCCTCCTTGTATTTTTCTTTTATTTTTACTTAATTGTCCAATTTCAAATCGAATCACCACCCAACAACCATGATATCACCACCCAACCACCCTACCACCATTCAACCACCGTAGCACCACCACATCACCACCACATTAAAACTGAACCAATATTCAAATTTCACAACCCAAAAACACAATTTTGTATTTATTCTTATTCTCTTTTATTTCTATTTTCTTTGATCATCTTTTTTAAAACCTTATTTATATTCTTCTACCAAAATTCCCAACTACTTTTTGGAGTCTTCTTCAATCTTGAAAATATTGTCAAAGTTTGGGTAACTCGTATCTTTTACTTTCTTTTTTTATTTTTTATTCTTTGATTTATTATATTTTCATTTCAGGAACACTAATCCAAATATAGTAAACTTTTCATTAAAATACATTCTCTCATCAATTCAAGTCCTCAACTATAGAAATGCTCATCTTAGTTCAACTTGGAAATGAAGGAGTAAGTATTAAGTTGTGAAGTTGTAGATGATTTTTTATCACGGATAATTCTTTTATTGGAGATAAAAGAATACTAATTTTATTAACGATTTCTTTAGGTGCAAATCGATGTCCTAATTCTTTTGCATTAGAGGCAATAAAGTATTAGTTGGATTTATGGTTCAAATTAATTAAGGTATGCATTTCACGCAAGTTAATAACATAAGGTTTTAACAAAAAAATCATTTTATTATATAATTGAAAAAAATGTCTTGTTGTAACAAGGGAATAACTTTGTGGTTTCAAGGTAAGTCTTATTACTTGAGATTTTTGGTGTGATGTTACAAATATTGTTATTATTTGATAAATATTTTTATAATCTCATGTTGTGAAAAAAATCATGGCTATATGTTTATTGAAATAACATGGATTACCATGTATATTGAAACCTACATGTATATTAAAGCATGATTATCATATTTATTGTTTTGCTATTTGATTTGTATGCCACGATGCATTACATTGGGTTGGGACATGTGTAAAGAGGAAGATGTGGATGTTTTAATTTGGAAATTTGTTGGTTTATCCACAACCCACAAGGTGGTTTATCCATAGCCGACACGTTTTAGCAGCTTGTTTGCAAATTTGGTGGCTTCGTCCATATATATGTTGGTCTGTTCTGAATGGATGAGTTTTGGGGAACTTCTTATGGTGTGTAATGGAGATGGGTAGGATGTTTTAAAAGAAATTGCACAATTCTTTTACAAAATTTGCATTACCATAGACATGTGCATAAAATTGACTATTATGTATGATATGTATGTGGATATTGTTATTTAATTTTTTTGTGAAATGCACACTGCTTTAGTTTTATAACCTTTTCAGATTATTCACGGGTATATGACTTGGATTCATCACGTGTAGGAATCTCTCGGGTGAATTACTTATTGAAATGGTTTATGAACTTTTCGGGTTGTTATTTTGGACATTGGACATTAAATTTTTTATGGGCTAGTTTTACTTTTAAAATTATAAACTGTCCTGCAAGCATGTTTGGTGAACTTAAAATGTTTTAAATTTTTGTATTTTGAATTATTATGATTTTTATTTTCTTTTTAATTTTAATATATGATTTTCTAAGTATTTAGAAAGTCTGCTACGAATGTTTTTATCAAAATCATATTTAAGACTTATTTAAAGAAATTGCAAATTCTTTATTTCAACCTTTTAAAACGATAAATCTGTAACTAACAAAACTTTTCAAATGTTGTGCTTTAATAAAAGTTTTTCAAAAGCTAAATAAATTAGTATTTAAAATTTTCATTTTTTTCAGAAAAACTACTTAAACCTAGTTACTTTTATCAAGTAATAGTTTTTAATGGGTTTTAATGTGACTTCTGGAATTTGGTCGTAATGTCTAGGCCGGGTTTGGGGGCTTACATTCGCGACTTAAGAAGAATAGTCAAGAAGCCTTGCACGAGTCTATCCAATCAAGGAGCCACATGAGCAAGGTGCCACTAATGTTATCATAGGTACCTCCACTCTGCGCACGATTCTATTATTTTCTTTGACTGACTCTGGTTCAACACACTCGTATGTTTTTAGTGAACTAGTTAGTGAGTTGCGAATAGCAGTAAAGAGTATAGAAAAAGGTTGGGTTGTCACTAGTTCATTTGGGGATACTATGTTAGTCAATAAAGTGTATCATCAATGTCTACTAGAATTTCAAGGTCAAGTATTTTATGTGAATTTGATTGAGTTGTCGTTTTATAGGTTCAATGTGATTTTTAGAAAGGACTGGCTGACTAAGCACAAAGCCAAAATTGATTTTGTGCTAAAGAAAGTCACTTTGCAATGCAGTGTAGGCAAATAAAAGGTGGTGGTAGGTGAGCAAGTTCGAGCAATGTCCAATATAGTCTCAACATTGAAGGAAAATAAAATGTTAGGTAAGGGCTATGAAGCCTATCTCGCATTTGTGATGGGTTCGCACGATGTGGCAAAAGGTGTTCGAAAAATGCAAATTATGCAAGACTTTGCAGATGTGTTCTCTAACAAGCTACCTGAACTACCTCCAATTCACTTGGTAGAGTTTTCCATTGAGTTGTACCTTCGTAGTTCACCAGTGTCTATCAGGCCGTATCACATGGCACCTAAGGAACTCAAGGAGTTGTTGGATAAAGTTTTTATTAGACCAAGTATGTCACTTGGGTTTCACCAGTGCTATTTGTGAAGAAGAAGGATGGAAGCATGAGGATGTGAATTAACTATAAACAACTAAATAAGTTCACTATCAAAAACAAGTATCCATTGTCACAAATCGATGATTTTTTTACTAGCTATGAGCTGCGACAATGTTTTCAATGATCGGCGTGCTATATGGTTACTACCAACTGGAGGTGAAGGAATCTGATGTGTTGAAGATAGCCTTCTGAATTAGATATGGGCATTACAAATTTGTGGTGAAGCCTTTTGGATTGACAACTGCACCTACTGCAACTACCCGACCTACGACGTGGAGCTAGCGGTAGTGGTATTCACACTGGAAATTTGGTGACACTACCTGCATGGTGAGAGGTGTACCATCTACACTTATCACAAAAGTCTTAAGTATTTACTTTTACAGAAAGAATTGAATCTACAATGAAGAAAGTGGACTGAGCTACTGAAGGCATACGACTGCATGATAGAGTATCACCCTAGAAAGACGAATGTTGTAGTAGATGCTTTGAGCAGGAAGTCTGTGAGTAAGTTGCGAGCTATGTTCGCGTAACTAAGTGTGATGAGTAATAGGGGACTGCTCGCAGAATTACAACTATGACCAGCACTGTCATGATAGATTAAGGCGAAGCAAGCTACTAATGAGGAATTGGTGAAGAGGGTTTGCCAAGTCGAATAAGGAGTGTGAGGCGTCTTCGCACTTATTAACTAAGGAATGGTTTAATGGAAGACTTTGCATGTGCAGAGATGAAGAGCTGAATCAAATGACACTTAGAGAGGTACAAAATAGCCCATATACGATGCACCCATGAAGTAAAAAGATGTACCGTGACCTCCAATTACAATATTGGTGGCTTGGTGTAAAGTGAGCTGTTACAGAGTATGCGAAGAGGCGTTTAATTTGCTAGAAGGTCAAAGTTTAGTGTCAATTTCCTTTAGGAGTGTTAAAGACACTTAAGATACCTGAGTGGAAGTGAGAAAGGATCATCATGGATTTCGTGACTGGTTTACCAGAAACTGTGAACAAGAAAGATTTAATTTGGGTAATTGTGGATCGTCTCATCAAAAGTGCACACATCTTAGTTGGTCGTACTAACGATTCTTTCTAAAGGCTGGCCAAGATTTACGTTGCTATGATTGTTCAATTGCATGGCATACCATTTTCTATAATTTCTGACCAAGATACAAGGTTCAGATCGCGATATTGGAAAAAATTTAAAGGAGCTTTGGGTTCGAAGCTTCAATTCACTACTGCTTATCATTCTCAAATATATGGCCAATTTGAGAGAGTGATACAAGTGTTGGAAGACATGTTAGGAAGTTGTTTTTTGGAGTTCACAAGAAGTGCAAACAATATTTATCATTGGCTGAGTTCACCTACAATAATAGTTATCAGGCAATAATTCAAATGGCACCTTTTGAAGCAATATATGAAGGAGATGTTGAACACCTCTATGTTGGCCTGAGTTGCATGAAAAGAAAATCGTTGGACCTAAAATGGTTCGCTAAATAGAGGACAAGGTAAAACTTATTTGTGAAAGACTTAAGGCCACTACAAACAGACAAAAGTCATGCGCCGATTTGAAACGATGAGACATCGAGTATCAAGTGGGTGACCAAGTGTTTCTCAGAGTATTGCCATGGAAGAAAGTTATAAGGTTTGGGTGAAAAGTGTCACATCCCAAAAATTGGGTTAGTAAAAATTAAGGTTAGTAAACCAAGAGTAGTCAGACCTTGATTTTTAAGTTACTCAGTAAGGGTGGAGTTGTCCTGAAGATCTGAGTTTGAGTCCTTTCCCTCACATCATTTTTTATTTTGAGCAATTTTTCTTCAAAATTCTTGTTTGTTTTATGCCTTGTTTAAATATAAATGTCGTTAGCATTTAAGAAAGCATTTGAAGTGGCCTAGAGTTTAAGCACCTTAAGTAACTCCCTGGTGAACCAATTTCAAGTCTCCATACTCTCATATTCATTTTATAAATTTTTGAACGAAAGATGGTCAATCTTTTTATGCAAAACCGTCCATATATGTGAATGTAACTCTCATTTCAAGTGTTTAGTAACACTTTATTTTCAAAATTCCCAAAAGTAACTTCCAAAGTTAATTGTTGTTAATTCTCTCTAACACATTTATCCCCTTTTGAATGATTTTATTGGATGAATATGGACTATGTGCTCCATCAGTTTTCTTTTGTTTTGAATTTTGTTTCATCTTTTCTCTCTTTACTCCTCCCTTTTCGCCACCTTGTGCCACCCCTATTGGTTGCTCCTCCTTGGCATTTTCTTTACTTTACTTTTTTTTGAATAATTCGATACTACCACAACCAAACCACCATAACACCACCACCATAGCACCACACTTGAACTACCTTAGAAAATAAATTGTTTTCTTTTACAATACTTCTCCTCTCTTATTTTTCTTCTTTTTATTATCACTTACACTCTCTATTTTCTTCATACTACCAAATTTTACAATTATTTTTGCAGTGTTCTTCATCATTTGCCATCATTGACAATTATTGGTAAACAAAGTATATTTTATTCTTTTATCTTTAATCATCAATTCTTCATATCTTATTTTCTTCTTATGGTAATTCCATTTAATCAACTCTCATTTTTCCTTCAATGATTAGATCCTCAAAATCAAATAGATCATCATGAATCATAGCACTTTCTAATTTGTGGATTAAAATCGTATATTCTTTAATCAAAAGGTTATTTTGGATTAAAGGTTTAATTCAGGAATCATAATCATTTTGGAAATCCATGTTGGAATTTTTGTGGAAGAGCTCTGAAGGGTAAGTTGGATATTATTGGTCAGTGGTAAAAATATTTTTCAAGTGGTTATATGTTATACTAATTCTTCAATCTAATTTGTTAGGTATTAATTTAGTCTTGACTTGTTTGGAACTAAGTATTCGAGTTTGGATTAGGATTCACGTTTTGGACAAGATTAAGGTGTGTGTTTTATTCAAGTTCAATATGTGATGATTTTGATTTTGATTAACTGATGATTTTTACAAACATAAGACATAACAAAATATCATGTGACTGATTATGTGGATTGAAGTTAAGTTATTTTTACTTAAATATTATTGATATGATATAATGTGTTGTTGCTATGTGATTTTATACTAATCTCATGTTATGTGATGTCATGGCTATATGATCGTTTTGTAAGCATGGATTACCGTGACTATTGATATTGATTTGTACATGAGAGCATGTTTAACATGCCTATTATTTTGTAAATGAGATTGCATGCCATGATGCATTACATGGGATTGGGACAATTTATAAGGAGGAAAATGTGGCAGTTTAATAATCTACAATTGTTGGTGGTTTATCCACAAATGTGTTTTGACCACTTGTTTGTGATTTGGTGGCTTGACCACAACTCTGTGTATTGGCAACTTGTCTACAAATTGGTGGCTTTGTCCACATATGTGCTAGTGTGTTATGGATGGATGAGTTCTGGGGAACTCCTTTTGGTGTGAAGTGGTGATGGGTAGGATATTTTGAAAAATTATGGATAATCATTTTTAGGAAAAACTTGCATTGACATTATCACGTGCATAAAAGTTTCTATACTTGATTAATATGTGTTTGAAAATAATTTTGATAAGTTTTAAGTGATATTTGATATTTATTTGATATAAAATTCACACTGAGCTTATTAGGTCACCCCTTTAGTTTTTATAATATTTCCAGATAATACACGTGTGTAGGACTTGGATGCAACATTTGGAGGAGTCTCTCGGATTTAATTTTAATAAAATGCTTTATAAAATCTTTGGGTTTGTTTTTGGACATTGGACTATTTTTTATTATTTATAATTTTGATACAATAACTATTATGCATGCATAATTAATTAACTTTTAAACATTTTAGTTATTGTTTTTAGAACTTAAATGGTTTTACCTGATCTTAAATAAATTCAAACATAAAGTTTCCTAAGTACTTTTAAGTCCACTACAAACTATTTACATTTAGATTGTTAGAAGTAATGTTCTAAAATTGATATTGCAAATTTCCTTTTAAAGAGATTAAAAGCGATAATCTAATTTATTAAGAGAATTTTCCAAAAATAATTATGTATTACTAAATGTTTTTTGACGATAATAAATTATTTTGAAATAATTTTAAAATTTCAAAAGAACGAGTTAAACATAATTGTTTTAAATAGAAAAAGTTTTTCGACATAATTAATGAGGCTTCCGAAATTTGGCCATAACGTCTAAGTCAGGATTGGGGGATTACAAAAAAGGAAGCTAAGCCCAAGGTTTATTGGTCCTTATGAAGTGGTAGAAAGAGTCGGTGTTGTAACCTATCGACTCAAGTTGGCACACAAGCTTTATAAGATACATGATGTATTCCATGTGTCTATGATAAGGCAGAAAGACCTATCTCATGTTGTAGCAACAAATGACATCAAAGTACGACCAGATTTAACTTATGAGGAAGAACCAGTGAAGATTGTGGCTCATGAGGTGAAAGTCTTGCAAAACAAATGAATTCCTTTGGTCAAAGTATTATGGCAAAACCACAAGACTAATGAAGCCACATGGGAAACAAAATAAGCCATGAATAAAAAATATCTTCAACTGTTCAAAGATGAAAATTTCGAAGACAAGAGGTCTTAAGTGGGGGAGATTGTAACACCCAACAAGTGGGCCTAGATGTTTTTTTCATGCGAAGGGAAGGTTTGTCACTGTTTTGGTGAATGGAGGGTTCGCTAAGAGTTAGGCGAGTTAAATGTTCATCAAGGTTTATACGACCTAGTGTTCGCCAAGAGTTTTGGGAGCAGGGTGTTCTCCAATTAAGTATCAACAAGGGGGTTCGCTAGTAGCAGTGTACGTCGAAAGATCTTTAAGGGGTTCACTAGTTTCTCTACTACGTATGTTTGGTAGTCTATAATGGCGAGATAGGGTTCATAAATTTGTTTGGCGAATAGTGGTTTGCAGTCTTGCTGCGAACTGGGGTACACCTCTTAAAGATACAATTGGACTCGAATTAGGAAATAAAAATATAGTGAATCTAGGAATACTTTATGTTCAATTAACTTCTTTCCTAAGTCTAGTGGGGTATCCAAAGACTACCCGGAGTCTTAGGTCTATAAATAAGACCCTTAAATGCTGTGACTCCTTCATTGAATATTCTGTTATCAAAGTCTTCAATTAGGAAGTAGCTATCAGGGTAAGTCTCTGTCTTGTTCAGTGTGATTGACTAAGTTCGCTTTGCATGAATTTTGTATGTTTTCTTCTGTCTATGTAATATATAAGTGTGTATTGTTGTGAACCATCCAGACCATATACCAAGAAGGATAAGGGCAAGGCTGAACTTTTTTAATGTTCTATATTTTCTGGTGAGTGATTGGTTTTCGTTATGAGTATGGTCTTTACAAAGCTCTTAAAGGTGTGAATGATTTGGAGCACAGTAATTTTTATGATTTTTGGTTTAACTATTTATGTTCCTAAGAGCTATGTTTTCAAAATAACTTTGCAAGCAAGTTATTGAAAAGCTCTATTTTAATCTACGATACTCTGTTTTCAATTAGAATTTGAAATTATGATTTAGCATAGTTCGTGCAAGCTCCTAAGTGAGCTAAGGATTTCAATAGAATATTTTAAGAATTGTTTTACAAGCTATGTCTCAGCAAATCTACCCATGTGAGCTTATGGATAAACTGTGTATCAGCAAAGCTCCCCAGGTGAGCTGAAGTCATGAAGTTGTGTATCAGTGAAGCTCCCCATGTGATCTACAGTTATAGTGCTCCTCAGTGAGTCCAACACTATGTAAGCTAGGTTGGACTATGTTGACCGAGACAAAGTGACGAACTAGTCTTGCGACCTAAGGCAGACTCTGTTCTAAGAAAATGTTTTCTAAAAAAGTATTAAAAAGTTATCAAACTGATCTCCAAAGTTTATTTTTTCCATTAAAAAGGACGAACTGGGTCTCGTAACCTCACCCATGAACCTAGCATGCAAAAGATTTTGATGCTAAAGTTTACTATTGTTTTCAAATATTGTTTGAAGGCATATTCCAAGAATTCTTGATATTAACTGCGTTTTGAATGAGCTCACCCACTCATCTCTTACTTTTTACTCAGGTAAGTATGTAACCTCCTAAACCCAGCCTAGACGTTTAGCTATTTTCTCTTCAAAACTATTATCTTTGTTATTTTAAAATCTGTGTGTTAATTTCCTTGAGATAAGCTAAGGTAAATCGTTTGAAATTCTTAGAAAGATATTTTCAAAAAAATCGAATAACTTTGAAAAGTCTAAGTTTGAGCATTTAAAGTAAACATCTTAATTTGAAATTGTTGCAGTGGAAAATTTAACAAAAATCTTGTATATTGATTGTAAAATGTTACTAGATAAAATGTTGAAAATATAAACAATTAGATTTAATTTTCGTAAAAGCATATGCTTGATTTTGTAATATAGTTTCTAAGTAAAAAACATCATTATATTGAAAAATTCAGTTTTCCGTAAAGGTTTGATAAACCATTTTATTAATGTTTCCAAACCAAATCATGCAACATATCCCCAAAAGTCCAAAATCAACGTCCAGACCACAGTCTGCAAATAATAATAATAAAACAGTCCTAAAAATACCAATAACAAATTTTAGCAGTTTATTTGCGAAATATCTAAGTTCTCCTTTGTAAGCCCAACCCATGTCCTAACTTCATAGGTTATCTATAAAGTCAAGAAATTAAAGGGTGTAAGCTTTTAAAGCTTAGTGTGAAATCAACATAAAAGAAAGCAATAATCAAGTCATATAGAGGAAGTCATTTAGGTAGGAATTACCGAAAATCGATTTACATTTTTGTTATTTTTATTTCTTTATTTATAAAAACCAAAAACCTTTTATTTATGTTTATTCCTAATATAGTTTATTTAAAGTACTAATTAAATTTATTTATGTTTAGATTAGAATTAATCTAGTTACTTACCTCTCTTGGGTACAATCATCGGAGTACTCACCCACTCCATTATAACTATGTTACAACCTGCCCCATACACTTGCAGACATCGCCTTAATTTTATATTTTCAGTTGTAGTATTCATACTCTAGACGTTAGTACATCCGAAGGCAATCAAGTTATTGGTGTCATTATTAGGGAGGCAACGTTACTAAATTGATTTTAATTTTTTATGTTTTAAGAGAATAATTAGGAAAGTTTTGAATTATAGATACGATTTTTATTTTTAATTTTAGTAATTTAGTTAACTAACTTCTTTCTTTTTCTTTGTTAATTTCAGTATATGCCTTAGAGGAGAGCAAAACATATTTAGTCAGTCACTAATCCAGAAAAATCATGTAATTATGGATGAAACTAATTACATGTGGCTTAACGATGAGATGATTTTTTAAGATGAAATATATGAAGAGGTAGTATATGAAGAATGAGAGATTATGGAGAATAAAAAATTGTTCATGATAGAGCTGAGCCAATGAAGAAATGAAGCCTCAACGCACCAGTGGAGTAAAGATCAAGGTAATGATGTAGTTGAACATCCATATGAGTTCACTGGTAATTTGTTTGAGGCACTTGAAGAAGATAATTGTATGCCCGAACATTCAGACAAGCCTCCCTCTGATTCGTATGAGATGCCTTAATGTGAAACCACCAAGACAGTCAACTCTAAGGTATTATAAAACATGTTAGACATGATGCCACAAATGATGAAAATGATGCAATAAATATCCGAAGCGCTGCCTCTAAGGAAAGAGGACATGTCTGACGGTCACAACCTAGATCATGATAACCTTTGTATTATCGATAACCATTATGAGATTAATGGTGAGATTCAACCTGAGCTTTTAACTAAAGAGGTAGAAGTACAATATGGACTAACAAAAAACAGGGAACTTAAACCGACATTGAATAAATGTGTAGAAGAGTCAATACACTTTCTGGCCATAGCAAAGAAGGTGCCAACCAAAGAGGTCGAGGAATTTGATTCATTCTCATTCGACAACGGTATCAAGCCTCGAGCAACTAGAGCCTCACGTAACAGGGAGAGGAGAAAGCTCTAGGCAATAATACCCCAAAAAACAATCTGGGGTTGGCTTAGATTTTTCACTAAATGGCTCATAATGTGGATGTCACATCAATCAAAAGTAAGGTAAAATTATTTGGAAAATGGCTGGTTCATATACATCGACAAAAAAACAAGCGTTAGATCAAGGTGTCGAGAACTAGCTGAAGGTTCTTTTATGATCGCGACACGAATCATCCAAGTTTTTGAAGAACTAATAGTTGTTGTTTTAAATTTTGTTATGTTTCTTTTATTATTTTACTGTTTATTTTATTTTATTTATTAATTTCTTTTCCTTTATATTATATTGCATATTTCATATTTCTTGTCATAGTATTTTTCTTGTAGGTATTTTCTGTCCGCTTGGAGCAAACGAATCACGATACCTATACAATAACAAGGCTTCGATTGTCTCAAGGAAGTTTTCTTGTTCCTTAATCATTATACAATAAGGACAATGTGTGCTCTAAAGTGTGGGGGAAGTACATTTGGACTCATTTATATTCGAATTTAATTTTCTTTAAACTATTTAAATATATGTTTTGAACACTTTAAAATTCAGGAGGAGGGGTTGAAACAGAGTCAGTGTCTTAACATAGCACTTCAACACCGAGGGCAAAACCAGTAAATCAAGCAAACTTGCTCGAAGTCACGACATAAAAGTTAGTATACCCCTATATTCAAAATTTTTAAAGTGTGTCATGACAACGAACCCCGATATTGCGACAACGACAAACTGTCAAGGGTGTTAACAGCATAAAACCCCTGTGTTGCGACATCGCTACAATTTTCTACAGGGTTGACCAGACCTATTGTGCAAGCCACCAGTTTTAAAATCTTTTTAACCAATTTATAAAGCTTAAAAACATAAAAAAAAATTCACCTAGACTCATTCTTACTTAGTTTTAAACCCTTGACAACATATAAATCTTTTTAAAACCTCTCAAATCTAATAAACCCTAAAACCCATTTTATACTAAATTTCTATTTTTTTTAAACGCTTCTTCTAGTTGGTGTAGGAACTAACGGGAAACATCAAAAGGAACTACAACAACAAGATCACTTCATATCCAAAGAAAATAATTAGGGTTAAGGGTTCCTATCTTGTTCTACTGTTCCTTTGAATTGTTCTTAGTCATTGAGAAACAAATTGTTTGATATTGAGTTCTATAGATAGAAAGTTTTATTGAAAATGCCTTTAAGAAAAATCTGGGAGATCTAATGAACTTGAATTATTAACGGTTACAAACCCCTCTAATTTCTCGAATCAAAACGTTGAAAAATTTTTTTTGAAACTTTGAGGGAAAACATTCATTCAAGAACGGGAGTTTGAGCCGTCGATGATTCTATGTAAGGAAATATGACCTCTAGTCTGATATCATAGATGAGAACACTTTTGTGTGATCCCTAAAGACTCCACTATGGTACTAGTAGTATTGGAATTTCATGCATCTCTTTGGGACCAAGAGTTTAAAAGGAGAGAAGGTGCCATGTAGGAAACGGTAACTGTATGAGGGAAACAAATGAGAATCACCCATCGAGTTATTTGTGAATTTTATAATGCTCAATATTATGAAAATGATTTTGTGGAAGAAACTAATTTAGAAGACTTTAAAGACGTGAATATGGGTAATGTTATAAATTACCTAACAAAAAGGAGGGTTGAATTGTAACACCCCTAACCCGTATCTGTCGTCAAAATAGGGTTACGGAGCATTACCATAAAAATTGTAACATAAAAACATACATTTCCAAACATTTCATTAAACATAGCATAATCAATTCATATTCATGCACATAGCCCCTTATCCAAGCCTCGAAGCCTTAGAAAGGCTTTAGAAACGATTCGAGACTAAATCTGAAACATTTGAAACATTGAGGAAACGGTTAGAAAAATTCAAACTACATGGGTCACACGGCCGTGTGACTCACATGGCTGAGACACATGCCCGTGTCTCAAGCCATGTAACATTCAAAATAGGGACACATGGTCGTGTCCCAGCCCGTGTCCGTGCCCGTGTAACTCTCTGACTTGGGTCACATGACCAAGCCACACACCTGTGTGCCAAGCCATGTAACTCTCAAAATAGCCTCACACGCTCGTGTGCTAGGCCATGTAACTGCCTGACTTGCAACCTTTAAAACCTATAGGAGACACATGGCTGAGACACACGCCCGTGTCTTAGGCCGTGTTGACAAGAAATTGGCCAAAATCAAGTCATTCCCTTCACCCACCTCAAGCATGAACCTAAACACATTTACACATAAGATTAAGACATCAAAACCTACCCAAAACATGCATAAAAATGACCAATACACAATACCATTAAACCATACAATCAATATGCCCATAAGGCACCTCAATCACAAACCATCAAACATACCTAAAGATATACACATTTGGCCATGCATCAACCATATATATCTAACTTATTTAAACTCAAAACATACCTTAATTGACCATATTAAAGATACACCATCACATATCAAATTGGTTATTCAAAACATGCATCTTTTGGCCATAATAACACCAACCATCAAGGCATCAAAATACCATAAGTACATCAAACATAATAACACTTATGCATGCCAAAAAAAAAAACTAGATCATTCAACACAAGTCCACCTAAACATGCCATTATAACCTTGACCAAAACATCAAAATCTACAGATATAATTGTCGGATAGTGTGATAGGTCTCCGACGATATATTCTATTGATATAATCTCTTGACGTGTTTGCCCCTCATATAATTCCTTGAGGTGTTGGATCATATCATAGGCAACCATATCCTTTGTTGTTTTTAAAGCTTAGGAGTCCTGGTAGTAAGCATTAGACTTCCTATGTCTAACATGTCATCAAGACGCTTCTTATAAGCATCATTGTTAACTTTATAGGCATTAGCTGCTGGATCATAAGGAATGAGCTCTTCAATGAGATATAATTTTCATTTTTGTTTGAGGACAATCCTCAAGTTACAAAACTAGTCATGGAAGTTCAAGCCATTAAACATATTATTCTCAAGGATTGATCACAATGATAAAGAACTTGTGTTCCTTGCCATAATTAATCTACAATAACAAAATATGCTCATGAGTACATTTACCAAGTCTATTATAATCATTAAAAGGAATTTATTAAATGATACGCCCAATACTTTATTCAAAATTAATAACCATCATATTTTAATTTAAAAAAAACTTTCTCTAAAGTTTTCTAGTGGGTAAGGATCCATATTTCACCTCTTCTGAAGTCAGCTTCAGCTTTACTCTCAAGATTATAGTTATTTAGGTAAGCAACACTTGCTAATTACACCAAATGTAACTCATCTATTTTGTTTCAATCATATCATGATTTATCCAAATCTCTTGCCTCTAGGTACTTAATCCTATTAGAGTAACCTAGTTAAGTTATTAACTGATATCATAACCGGCGAATAGCACTTGCTTATTCTTCAAATTTGACAAAGATAGATACATGTACTTCGCTTTATAATAACCCACATTGTATTGGTCTTGTCTTTAACAAGGGTAAATATTGGAAGAAAAAAAGCACAAGAGAAATATAGAAAGGCACGACGTGCAGGCCGTATTTATAAAATTACAACCTTTGCAAATAATAAATTAAATGGGTTATCAGGTTATAACCATACATTTCCAAACATCATGCATATCAAACATAGTATACAACACGTATCTCATTCAATCACATCAACCAATAAATTTAATCTTGAATCCATATCGTACAAGTGGCTCTGATACCACTGCCTGGACCACCAGTACGTCCCGTGGCTCAGCGAAAAAATTATTCTGGCGATCCACAGCTAAGGGTCTATGTATGATGAATGAATTGGGTAGAAATAGGGTTGAAAATATACCTTCTTTACTAAAAAAGTTGAAAGGATGTCGTTGATTCGATGTCGATTCCAAGCTATAACAAAAACGTTTCAACCTCTACGCAGTCCACCCTATCAGAAGCGAACAACTAGTTTCTCTTGAACTTTTCAGAAAGAATTAAAAATAGCTGCAAGACCTTTTAAATTATTAAGTTGGTAACCGTAACACACTAAGGGATTATAATCATTTTATCCTCTTTGATGTCACATATTAGAAAGGAAAACTAGCATTGTTCCCTTATTAATAAAGAAGACAAATGAAAAATTAGAAAAATGAATTATATTCTTTCCAAAAGAATATAGGATTATTCCCTTATTAATAGAGAAGACAAATGGAAATTTAGAAAAAGAAATTATATTCTTTCCAAACGAAAATTAGTTTTCATGTATTTTATATTCTGATCGAAATTAACTAATATAATTTTTTATATTAATAAATTAATATTTTGTATAAATCAAATTCATATATTAATTATTTTCTTTGCAAAAGAATATTAATTTCCATGTCTTTTATATTTGACTGAAATTAAATAATATAATTGTTTATATTAATAAATTTGGTAAAATATATACAATTAATCGCTGCACATCTATACATCGCTAACACAACATCATTGTTGTCAATAGAATACAATTCACAATATTGCATCATAATAATCAATTCATAATTACTCACATATTTGCATAATTTGCAAAAAATAAAACAAGGAAAATAAAAGCTTACACTAGGAACTTAGGATAGGGGTTTAGGCTATTCCTAAGCTCCCAATCAACACTAAGAATCATGTCTACAAGTAGCAAATCAAAGCACTCACCTATTATGCTTTCGTCAAAAAGCCAAAAGCTTAGACAAGATTTTCTTTGCCTTTGTCTTTACTCGTTGAAAATTCTATTGACTCTAACGCTGAAACAAGATAAAAAACAAAAATATTCAATTAACAATCAGTTAATAACTTACCTAAAACAGTCACAAACATAAGCCTAAGCTACGTTCTCTTCTAACCGAAACCTTCAATAAGGGAAATATTAAATTCAAATATCTCAGCCTACACTTAATCTTTTCACACGAAACAAAATCCGTTCATCTACATAATCATCTACGACTAATTCCCAAACTTTAAAC
The DNA here is from genome assembly GCA_008044935.1 of Gossypium turneri. Classification (NCBI taxonomy): domain Eukaryota; kingdom Viridiplantae; phylum Streptophyta; class Magnoliopsida; order Malvales; family Malvaceae; genus Gossypium; species Gossypium turneri. The sequence continues at coordinate 18,835,956 of CP032572.1, read as the reverse complement.
TATACAAAGCTACACGTTTTAAGTTATCAAAATTTTTGACATTTTTATGGCAATTTTTGTGAAAATTCATTAAATTCTTGGAAATCCTTAAAAAAACTTTGAATTAAGTTTAAAAACCTCTTCATCATGTCAAAAATAAGTGAAAAACACTTTGGAACTACATTTTTACTCAAAATCCCAAAATCCATCATTAATGACCCAATTTTTGGCTTTTATTTAAAACATGCAATTTAATGGCTAATAATTAAGTTTTAAAGAGTAGATAACATTAAAATATCATAAGAAATTGAATCATTACCTTTGATGATGAAAAATGGAGTGTTTGATTGAAAACCCCAAAAACCAACAAGCTTGACAATGGAGGAAACTATGGTGTTTTAAGTGTTTTTTCTTGGTTTTTATAGAGGTTTATAACTTAAGAGATGATAGAAATGAAAAGGAATTAGGATTTGGAGTTCAAATTTGATTTAAATAGCAACAGAGAACAAGGGACGACAAATACAAATTTTGGGGTTGTTTTTACGTGAAATAACTTGGAGAATGGAGGTTATTTAGCTTGGATTTGAAAATCTAGTTAAATTGCTTCATAAAAACTCTCAATTTTAACTCTTTTACAAATAAATCCTATTTTAAAAATTAAAGGTATTTAAAACTCATTTTTAAAAATTAATTTAATTTTCTAAAAGCCATAATTGAAAACATTACCAGTATGCCATGTCACGAAATTCCAAACACTCTAACGCTAAAATTCCTAATATACAGCTAAAACTTCTTGCCCTATTTTGGGGTGTGATAGGTCGGGTCAAGGGCATTAGCAGGTTTGGTATCAGAGCACAGTTTAGTTAGTTCTTTAATAAAGGAAGATGAAGGAACCTTATATGCATAGCCCACCGCGTCTTGCTTAGCCTCATATGTTTGTAAGAAGAAAGTTGAACTTTTTTTAGAGAGTGGTGGCTGTAAACAACCATCTCACTCTGGCAATAGAACTTTGAAAAGGATGAGAAATTTCGAGGACGAAATTTCCTAAGTGAGGGAGAGTTGTAACACCCCTCTTGGCGAAACCTTGAAAGTTAGAAATATATTTCGTAGGAGTAAGGCTTAATGGGGGATAATTTTAAGTGTCGAACGTTAGGATGCGATTAAGTATAAGCTAATTTTCGAGTACGCCAATGACGCTATGGTCTGGCAGATTCTGAAGGGAAATGAAATCTATGGCTAACCTTTAAGAAAACTAAATATGATGAATCAAGAATAGTGTTAAGGGCATAGGTATTTGAATAAGGTGTCTGGTTAAAAAAATGTCTGATAAGCTAAATAGTGTTCTCCCAAAAAGGGGTCATTTTGGCATAGAGAATAGGCGAACCAAGAATGTTCTTTTTATACAGCCTTCTGTAATAGGAACCATAGACAGAAATATTAGATTAAGTTGTAGGAGTCGCCCAAATGCCTTTGTGGCGTATAGAATGGGTGGACTCTATATGGAAATAAGTAGACAAGGAATCCTAGTCAGATTAGAATGATAAATGAAATAAAAAGGATGGTTATAAGGTAAAAGGTCATGCCAGAAGGTTTAATACCTCCAGTGACCAAAGTGGTCACGTACCAGTTGATTTGTAAGAAAAGTTGGTTGGAAAGTAACAAAAAGTGAACCAGAAGAGTTAAAGGGTGAAGGAGTATCAGGTAAGCCTCTTAGACATGGAAGATTCTGATAAGCCACTTAGTTTGGACATGACCTTTACCAATTCCCCATGAAAACTTGAGTTAAGTTAAGAAGAAACTCAGGTTAAGTTAAGTGGGTTGTTACCCTTTTTAAGGACGGAAAGACTAAGCAAAAAAGGGGTGCTCCCAAAATGACAAGTCTGGAACTTTGATTTTTGCTATTGATTTTCCTCCCAACAAGGTATATTTCATGACTTTGTCTGCTAAGAAAACATAGGTCTATGAGTATACTTGAAGAAGTAAGGCTTAGTGATGTGTTTGAGTTAAAGTAGATGTGAAAGGTTACTCAAACGAGCTTTAGCAAAGTGTCTGTGTTTGGTTAGGCGAGGAGGCCATAGTATCTGGTTGGATGGAAGATTTGGAGCTCAAATGGTTAATTTCTAGAAGAAAGGGATAGATCTAAAGATAAGTCTTTAATCCAACTCCTAGAAATGTATTATGCTTGTTTGAACTATCTCAATTAAAAATGAGCTAAGAATGCATTATGGGCTGATTTTGTGGGAAATGTATGTTTGATGAACTTGTATGAATGATTTGTATGGAAATATGGATATGACATCTAAGGTTAATATGTCTGAATGTATGAAGTGTGTGTTCATGTGTGTCCTGATGACATGAACAAGTTTGTTGTAAAATAGTCTGTCATGAGTAAGTCTATGCATGAAGTCTCAGAGAATGTGTTACATGTCTGTAAGCATGAATACATATGTTATGAAGAAGTCTAAAAGAAATAAGTCTATCAAGCATAAGTTTGCATGAAGTGTCCGTGTCTATCTTTGGAGTTGTCTAAAAGGGTCCGTCAGGACTAAAAACGCAAATCTCTGTTAAAGACAAGTTCATGGCCATGACACTCTGAACAGCATAAAGTGTAAGACCATGGATGGGCCATGGCATCATATGGAATATGTTAAGGACTGTCACACCCCTAACCCGTATCCGTCGTCAGAATAGGGTTACAGAGTATTACCGTACAAATGGAACATTAAAACATACATTTCCTAATTGATATAAACATGATATAAATCATTGATTCACATGCGTATTGTCCCTAAATCGAGCCCTCGAGAACCTAGAAAAACATTAGAAACAAGTCGGAACCAAATTGGAAACATTTGGAAAGTATAAGAAAAAGTTAGAAAACATTTGACTGCAGGGGTCACACGGCTGTGTGGCCAGGCCGTGTGCTTCACAAGACTAAGACACATGACCATTTCTCAAGTCGTGTAACATTCGAAATAGGAACACACGACTGTGTCCCATCCTGTGCCGTTACCTGTGTAACTTTCTGAGTAGGGTGATACAGCCAAGTCACACGCTCGTGTGTTAGGCCATGTAACTCTCAAGATAGCCCCACACACTCGTGTACCAAGCTGTGTGCTAGGCTATGTAACAGCCTGACTTGTATGCAATAAAACCTACAGGGGACACATAGCTGTGTCACCAGGCTATGTGTCACACACGACTGAATCGCACGCCCGTGTCTCAAGCCATGTAGACATTAATTTGTCCAAAAACAAGCCAATTCCACCACTAAATCAAGCAATCACCTAAAGGTCCTTAATATACCTAATCAAGGTATCAAACCTTGGCCATAATGTACATGAAATGACCAATTCAATAGTCTAAGATCCCTCAACCAAGATGCCATACAAGGCTCCTCAAATACAAACATACAAGCTTACCTAAACACATTTATATACTTAACCACATTTCATTCATACACATCTAGTTCAACACCATCTCAAAACATACCATATCTTGACAATTAATACTTCTACAAAAACTTACCATTTAAGTCATACCATTCATGCATCACAAGTACCAAAATGACACAATTCAACCAACATCAATTGGTACTAAAACAAATTATACATGCAGAAATCATCAACTAGATACGAATAGAAATTCACCTATACAAGCCATTATAACCTTAGCCAAAACCTCAAGAACTACTAAAATTTATGCTGGATAGTGTGATAAATCTCCAACGAGCTTCCAAACTGATCGAGCTTCTAATTATCTATAAAACATTGGAGAGAAAACTACCTAAGCACATAATGTTTAGTAAGTTCGTAAAACATGAAACATAACTTACCATTTCAATACTAAACATTAAGAATAAGCATAATTTAATCCAACCACAAGCTTGGCACAAGCCTAAGCACCATCATCAACACATGTTAGTGCAATCAAACATAATTCACTTGAATTATACTTAAGGTAATCCATTTGTACATAAACATATTTCATTTTAATTCATCATTTCCTTTCCATAAATACATGATATAGTTCACTTGAACACTCACCATTCCTTTCCTTTCCATGCCCATTGAACCATTTAGAATATCATCAGATACTCGAGAAAGCTCACATGAAACATATAATTGTAACCTTTCCTTTACATCATTGCTCACACGAGTTGTGAAATAGACCTGCTCACACGAGTTGTGGGTCAGAATGTAGGCTACACAATGCTATTCACACGAACTGTGGAGTATCCGCAACAAATGCAGGACCTCAGCCATCAGTAGGACATTCAAGACCAGCACCTAAAACATGAAAACCCTAATGACATGTCATTTGTATCCTACGAATTCCTAAGGTTCAATTGGGACTTGATCACCTTCAAGGCATTGTTGGATATTCATCATTAAATTACATGTCAACTAACATATAAACATATAATTGAAAACAGACAAATTCAATCCACTGAATACTTATATTATTCAATTAAGTCCATATTTCATTTTTTACAAAATTACTATTTTGCCCCTAAATATTTTAAGTTTTCACAATTTATTCCTTAAGCTCCAAATTCTCTAGGGACCTAAATCAATCCATACAAACCACCATTTCAGAAATTTATCATGAACTTTTATCATTTTTATAAATAAGTCCCTAAATGTCATTTTTACAAAAAATCACTTTACAAAACTTGTTTATTTATCAACAAAGACTAATAATCTACCATTAACCATCAAGAGTAATGTAAGAAAATTCATGGAAAAACCCTAAATCTTAAGCAATTTTGCAAATTGATCCTCGGGCTAGCTAAATTAAGCTACAATGATCCGAAAACATAAAAATCATTAAAAATAAACTGAAAAATCACTTACATGAAATGAGGAAGCTTGATCGAATAGATGAACCCTAGCTATGGCTTTCTTCTTTCTAGTTTTCGGTGGAAGAGGATGAATGAAGATGAATGGAAATTTCTGTTTTGTTTAATTTTAACCTTATTTATTAGTTTACCTTTTTAACCTGTATTATTAACTTAAACTTCACTTAATTTGTGTCCATAAAAGTCCATTAACTATTTGAATGGTTTAATTACCATCTAAGTCCTCTCACTTTTAAGTTTCATAGCTATTTGACACCTTTAGCTAATAAAACTCATCTTTTGCAACTTTTACAATTTAGTCCTTTTTACGTAATTAAGCATGCAAACGTCAAATTTTCTTAACAAAATTTTAAATGACCTTACTAACATCCCATAGACAATAAAATAAAAATAAAAATAAAAATTAATTTTATTCGTTAGATTTGTGGTCCCGAAACCACTGTTCTGATTTCACTAAAAATGGGTTGTTACAACTCTTCCCCTAATGGAATTTTCATCCCCGAAAATCTTACCAGAAAATGAGTTTAGGTATTTCACTTTCATAGCTTCTTCTGGTTCCCAAGTAGTCTCTTCTATTCCATGACGTTGCTAGAGAACTTTCACTAAAGCTATACTTTTATTTCTCAACTCCTTAATTTCCTGAGCTAGAATTCTGATCGGTTCTGAACTATATGTCATATCCGGTTGTATCTCAATATCAACAGGTGAAATCACGTGTGAAGGATCTGATCGATATCGTTGTAACCTTGATACATGGAATACATTGTGAATCTTTTCTACCTCTATTAGTAAAGCTAATCTGTAAGCTACTAGTACAATTCTTTCTTTGATCTTATACGACCCAATAAACCACAGACTAAGCTTTCCTCTCTGGCCAAATCGAAGGAGTCTTTTCTAAGGTGATACTTTCAAAAACACTTTGTCACCAACTTGAAATTCAATGTCTTTCCTTTTTAAATCGACATAAGATTACTATTGATCTGAAAGTGTTTTCAAACTATTTCGAATCACTTTAAACTTTTCTTTGGTTTCTTGTATCAAATCAACACCGAATAAGTTTTTCTCACTAAGCTTAATCCAATATAACGAGTTTGACATTTCTGACCATACAAAGCCTTATACATTGCCATTTTGATGCTCGCTTCATAACTGTTGTTCTATGCAAGTTAACCTAACGGTAAAAATCTCTCCCAGTTACCTTCAAACTCCAAAACATAGCATCGAAGCATACCTTCGAGTATCAAAATCACTCGCTCAGATTGACTATCTGTCTGGGGATGAAATGCTATACTAAAATGCAGTCAAGTACCTAGAGCTTCGTGTAACTTGCTCTAGAATCAAGTTGTAAATCATGGATCTCTGTCAGAAATAATAGAAACTGGAACACCGCGCAATCTAACAATCTAAGCAAAATACAACTCTGCCAATCTGTCGAGTGAAAAATCCATATGTATAGGAATGAAATGTGCAGACTTTGTCAAATGATCAACAATGACCCACACATCATCTTTCTTTCTTGGAGATAGAAACAATCACGATACGAAATCCATCCTGACACATTCCCATTTCTACTCTGGAATCATCACTTGTTGTAACAAACCAAAACGTACCTGATGCTTGGCTTTAACTTGTTGACAAACGAAACATCTGGATACGTACTCAGAAATCTCTCGTTTCATACCTGGCCACCAATACATGTGCTTCAAATCACTGTACATTTTATTGCTACCAAGATGAATTGAAAAGCTACTGTGAGCTTCCTGTAAAATTTTTTGAATGAGATCAGAAGTTCTTGGAACATAAATTCTACCTTTGAAGTACAAACTGTCATCTCAACCAACATGAAAATCTAAATCAGGTGTCATCTCAATCTATTTCCGTTTAGCTACTAAGACATCATCACATTTTTGAGCATCGTAAATATGTTATAGAAACATCGGTCTAGCTTTTAACTCAGCTAAAATTGAACCATCATCAATCAACATCAATCGTGTGTTTAATGCTCGTAAAGCCAACAGAGATTTTCTACTCAGAGCATCCGCAACAACATTAGCCTTTCCTGGATAATAATCAATGATCAAGTCGTAATCTTTCAAGAACTTGAGCCATCTACACTTTCCCAAATTCAAATCTTTTTGCAACATCAAATACAGTAGGTTTTTATGATTCGTGAAGACATGAAATTTTTCTCTGTACAAATGGTGTTGCCAAATCTTCAAATCAAATACGATAGCTGCAAGTTTTAAATTGTGAGTCGAATAATTATTTTCATACGGTTTCAACTATTTAGAAGCATACGCTATTACTTTACCTTCCTGCATCAAAACACAGCTGAACCATTCAATGAAGCATCACTGTAAATCAAAAATTCTTTACCGGACTCTGGTTGAACCAACACAGGTGCCTTGGTTAACAAAGCTTTTCACTGATTAAAACTTTGCTGACATTTCTCGAACCATTCAACTTTAACATCTTTTTGCAACAATCTCGTCAACAGCGTAGCAATCATCGCGAATCCCTTGATGAACCTTTTATAATATTGATTGACTATTTAATGTCAGAACAATAATGTGCAAACGTACACTGTCGATGCAAGTATAGTAGACATATATGAGTCTGTCGAATATTGATCCCATGAGGATGGTTGTCTTTTGTCTATCAATATCAGTGTAATAAATAAATAGAAACGAGATAAATTGTGAGAGTAGTTGTCGAAGCAATAACTTGGAAACAATAAGATAAAATATGATAATTTTAAACAGGGATCCCTAATGTGAATATTCAATAGAATAATAAGTGCTCACAAGGTATAGAAGGATAGGTGATTGTCGATGCATTAAATCGCAATGAATATCTTACCAAGCTTACCTTCTATATTTAATCTAAGACTTAAACATTCACATTAACCACATCTTTCGATGATGGCAATGGAAACTATTAAGAACAAGTGGATTAAATTCCTCTAATCCTCAAGCAACTTTCGTTTTCATGCTTGTTAGCTTGAACAGTCACTGTACTTTCCAGTGTCAGTGACCGCAATAAAATCTCCATGCTAAAATAACATTTAACGAAGAAAACGTGTGTACTTCCGTACAAACATGAAATAGAAAGTAATCACCATCGTTCAGAAAAGAAATATAAAAGAAACAAGTGGAGAATACTATTCCTAAACAATCTCGACTTGAATCTCTCCATTCCCTATTGTGTTGCACTTAGGTCTCCTCGTCAAGAGCTAATTTGCATCCCTTTCACATCGATTCACTCGTACGAAACCTAAGCCGCCATAGCCGAAAAGCTTCAAAAGAGATGTTGAAGAAGATGATCCCCCTTAAAGCCCCCTTTTTTTTCTTTTTCACGTGAATATTTATATTCTTCCCAAATAACCCAGGTTGTCCTTTCACCAGAATCAAGCTACCTCTATACGTACAAGTTGGTTATACTAGACTGGACAACACACACATTTTTGTTCTTATCCGAACAACTGTCAGGTGCAGTGACAATTCTAGGCGCACTCTGAAAATACTCATGCAACGACATTGGTATGAAAACATGACAAAATTAAGAATAAATAGGTTAAGATCCAATGAGTTATAAAATGCAATTTACTGAACTGAAAATGTTAAAACATATGCTAAAGATAACTAAATGGGAACAAATTAACCAATAAGTAAGGAGAAAACATATGTTCTTTCTAGTACTATCAAATATCCAGCTCAACCCTGAAAACTTCTGACTTCAGATACATTTCTTGAAGGTTTCCAATCTACCACAGCTGAAATCTTACTCGGATCAACTCTAATGCCATCTGTTGATATCAAATGTCCCAAAAATCTGACTTCTCGAAGCCAAAACTCACATTTTCTAAACTTAGTGAACAGTTGTTTTTCGAGTAAGTGATATCACTAGAAAGAACATAGGTTTTCCTCTTACTTATTGGTTAAATTGATCCCATTTAATTATCCTTATCATACATTTTAGCATTTTCAGTTTAGCATAGTGCATTTTATAACTCAATAAATCCTAGCCTATTTTATCCTTAATTTTGCTATCTTTTTGCACTAATGTCACTGCATGAGTTAATTCTTGATTGCGTCTAGAATTATCACCGCACCTGAAATTCTTGATTGCGTCTAGAATTATCACCGCACCTGACAGTTGTTCGGATAAGAACTAAAATTTCATGAGTTGTCCAGTCTAGTATAACCAACCTGTACGTATAAGGATAGAATAATTTTGGGGAAAGGACACCTGTATTGTAGTGGAGGACATAAAAGGTGGACCTGAGAATAAAATGTGGCTTTTTTAGTTTTTTTTTTCAGATCATAATCTTTGAAATGCGAAATTCTAATGAACAATATGCTGGACTGCCACATGAAGATGTGAGAGAACATCTTAAATCTTTTTTGTTGATTTGTGCTTCCTTTAGTCAACAAGGCATTCCTGATGATGGCCTATAGATGCAATTATTTCCTTATTCCTTACAGGGAAGAGCCCGTACTTGGTTTTTTTGACTACCTGTTCGATCAATTACTTATTGGGATGCACTAGCAACATAGGTTGCTTTATAATTTAACCCGCCGATAATGAATGCTCGTCTTCAAAATGATATTACTGCGTATCATCAGCTAGATGATGAAAATCTTCACACCACATGGGAATGTTATAAATATTTACTTTGACGTTGTCCCATGCATGGCATTCAACCAGAAACAAAAATTGAGATTTTTTGTAATGGGCTGAATTCACATACAAGGGATCTTGTTGACGAATCAGCCAGTGGACCTCTATTGGATTGTACTTATAATGATACTGTGAAAATTCTTGAGAGAATTTCTTAGAATGATTATCAATACCCTATTCCCATATCTACACAAGTAAAAAATACTCTAAGAGTTATCGAATTCGATGCAATAACTGCACTAAGTGCTCAAGTTTCTTCACTCACAAACATGATTAAATATATGCATGGGACGAGTGGCGTTGCTCAGCAAGTTTATGTTCCTACTTTTTGTTGTGAGATTTATAGTGACAACAATAGCTATGAAGAATGTCCACAACATTTAGAGAATGCCTATTATATTAGTATAATTGGCAACAATTCTTATGGTAATTCTTACAGCAACTCTGCACGCAACCAATAGTTTTGGGGAACACGGAATACTGGAAAAAATGCTATGACATTCAAATATGGGAATACATCTACTGCAGGCAATTATAATCCTGCGCAAGGAACTACAATCAAAAACAGTAGAACTATAATCAGCACACTTAGATCCATCCACAACAAGGCCAGACACATCCACACCAAAATTTGGTGCAACCACAACACTCTTCAATCCCAAATCAACAAGTTCAATGACATTGACAACAACCATATACTCAAGCTTCTACTTCTAACCCGTTAGCAACTCCTGAGGCATTAATGCTGGAGCATATTACCGCACGGAAGCCATCGTACAAGGGAATTCATCTTCCATTCAAGCATTGGAGGCACAACTAGGACAATTTGCTTCAAATCTGAATACTCGACCACCAAGCTCTTTACCTAGTGGCACGAAAAATCCTAGTCCGAGGGGGAAAGAACATTGTAAGGCTATCACTCTTAGGGGTGGTAAACAAACTGGGGAATTTTTTATCTACTCTACTATAGCACTTCACGATACGGATGGAGTGATCACTGGTGAGAAGGTTGAATCTGAAGAATTTGTCGATGCATCAGACAAAGAAGTTCCACAAATTGTCCTCATATGCCTAATGTCCGACCTTCTAAACTGTCGATGCAATCAAAGGTGTTGGCTTAAGCAGATATATCTCTAACTTTACCCTTTCCACAAAGATTTCAGAAAAATGAGCATGATAAGCAGTATCAGTAGTTCCTGGACACACTAAAGCAACCGTAGCTCAACATTCCTTTAGTGGACGCTCTGGTACATATTCCAAGTTATGGGAAATTTATGAAAGACCTCTTGTCCAAGAAGAAGAAGCTTATTGATATTGAAAATATTGCACTCACAGAAGGCTGTAGTGTTATTTTGACATACAAGTTGCCCCCTCAATTGAAAGATCCTAGGAGCTTTACCATCCTATGTTCAATTGAAAATCATTATTGAGGTAAGGCTTTAAGTGACTTGGGAGCTAGTATTAACCTAATGTCACTATCTACTTTTAAAAAGTTGGGAATTGGTCACCTGAAATCTATTGCAGTGACCTAATCAATCCTTGGCTCAACCTGAAGGGCAAATAAAAGATGTCTTAGTTCGTGTGGATAAATTTGTTTTTTCGACTGATTTGATCATACTTGACTGCGAGGCAAACAAGGAGGTTCCCATAATCTTGCGACGATCATTTTTAGCCACCGGCCAAACTCTTGTTGATGTTTATAAAGGTGAACTAACCATGCGACTTAATGATGAGCAAGCCACCTTTATGTTTTTGAATCCAGTCAATGCAAGGACAAAGAAGAATGCCATACTGTTGATGTGCTTGATGATCTAATTGAGGAAGAATTCAATGACCAAAGCACAGCACATTCTAAAGAGTTTGCAGTGACATCTGATGCTGAATCCTTAGATGATTGTAATAGCATGGTTGAAGCTAATAATCTTGAACTTAAGCATGGATGGCAGATTGAATCCTTAGACCAACCCAATTTTCAAACCATCTATTGGAGAAGCTCCTACTCTCGAATTGAAACCACTACCTCCTCATCTTAAATATGTCTTTCTAGGTGATCGTAACACTCTCCCAGTTATTCTCTCGGCAACACTGGATGTAACTCAAGAAGAGAAATTGGTCCATACTCTCAAGTAACATAAACAAGCTATTGCTTGGAGTATTACCGATGTACAAGGTATTAGTCCTTCTTTTTGCATGCACAAGATCAAGTTGGAAGATGAAGGCAAGCAATTGGCTGAACAACAAAGAAGATTAAACGAAAAGGTGAAGGAAGTTGTCAAGAAGGAAATCATAAAATGGCTTGATGCTGGAATTATTTACCCGTTTTCTGATAGCAATTGGGGCAGTCCAGTGCAATGCGTGCCTAAAAATGTGGCATCACTGTGGTTCACAATGATAAGGATGAATTAATTCCTACACGCATTCCTATGAGATGGTGAGCTTGTATGGATTATTACAAATTGAATGTGGCCACAAAGAAGGATCACTTCCCACTTTCTTTCATCGACCAAATGCTGGATCGGCTTGCTAGAAAGGCCTATTATTGTTGTTTAAACAGCTATTCTGGGTACAATTAAATTGCTATTGCACTGGAGGATTAGGAGAAAACAGTCTTCACCTGCCCCTTTGGTACTTTAACTTTTCACCGTATGCCTTTCAGTCTTTACAACACACCAGCCTCATTTCAAAGGTGCATGATGGCAATATTCTCTGATATGATTAAAGACTCTTTAGAGGTTTTTATGGATGATTTCTCAGTCTATAGGAATGGTTTTGATCATTGTGTTGACAAATTGGATAAAATACTAAAGTGATGTGAGGACACACATCTAGTCCTGAATTGGGAAAAATGTCATTTCATGGCAACTGAAAGCATTGTGTTAGGACACCGCATCTCTGGTCAAGGCATTCAAGTAGACAAAGCTAAGGTGGAAATCATTGAGAATTTACCTCCACCAACAAACGTGAAAGGTATTCGTAATTTTTTGGGACATTCAGGGTTTTACCGAAGGTTTATTAAAGATTTTTCAAAAATTGCAAACCATTTGTGCTCATTACTGGAATAGAATTGAAAATTCTTCTTTGACAATGTGTGTTTGGATGCCTTTATTCAGTTAAAAAAGAAGCTAGTGAATGCACTTGTTGTCGTTACACCCGATTGGTCTCAACCTTTTGAAGTTATATGCGATGCAAGTGACTTTGTTGTGGGTGCGGTTCTAGGACAACGAAAGGGAAAAATATTTCACACCATTTATTATGCTAGCAAAACTCTTACATAGGCTCAATTCAACTATACCACTACAGAGAAAGAATTGCTGGCTGTAGTCATTGCTTTCGACAAGTTTCGTTTCTATCTTATGAGCGCAATGGTTACTGTATTCACTGATCACTCGATGTTGAGATATCTCTTTCCGAAAAAGGATGCCAAACCAAGACTAATACACTGAATATTATTGTTGCAAGAATTTGACATCAAGATAAAAGACTGTAAGGGATTAGAGGATCAAATTACAGACCATCTATCTCAATTGGAAGTTGGGAGGGAAGACAGAAACATACTTTAAATTGTCACCACATGAGTTAATGTCGCTGCATGAGTTAATAACAGATTGCATCCAGAATTGTCGCCGCACATGACAGCTATCCAGATAATAACAAAACTTGTGTGAGCTGTCCAGTCTGGTATAACCAACTTGTACATACAATGACATAATAATTTTGGGGAAAGGACACCTGTACTATGGAGGAGGGCATAAAAGGTGGACGTTAGAAGAAAAGCTGGCTTTTTTAGTTTTTTTTGGATCATCATCTTCATCATCCCACCTTAAAGCTTGCGGCAATGGTAGCTTAAGACTCTCACGGGTCAGCCAACGTGAATACTAAATGCAGACGAGATTCTGACAAAGAGACCTAAGTGTGGGACAATAGGGAATAGAGACATTCAGTTGAGTTGTCTAGGAATAGAATTCTCCAGTCGATTCTTTCTTATTTATTTCTATATGCTAGTGAATATTCTTTGTTTTATGATTGTATGGAAGTACTGATGAATTGTTGGTGAAATGTTATCTTATTCAAACTTGCTTTTATTGTTTAATCTTGGGGTTTGAATGTTTTTTAACACGGAAGTGTTATTGCAGTAACTGATACTGGAAAGTGCAGTGACAGTTTAAGCCAACAAGCATTACAACAGAAGTTGAGTAAGGATTAGAGGAATTTAGTCCACTTGTTCTTATTAGTGTCGTATTTCCATCATCGAAAGGTGAGGTTAGTATACATGTTTAAGTCTCGGATTAAATAGAGGAGTGACTCTGGGTAAGATATACATTGAACTTTATTGCTTCGACAATCACCTATCTTTTTATACCTTGTGAGCACTTAGTATTCTGCTGAAGATTCATGTTGGGGATCCCAGTTTATCACCATCATATTTTATTTTATTGTATTTAAGTTAATGAATCGACAACTATTCTCTCAATTTAACCCATTTCTATCTAGTTGTTGCACCTACATTAATAGGCATAAGACTACCATCCCTGTGGGATCGATATCCGACAGGCTCACATCTGTCTACTATACTTGCATCGACAGTGTACGCATGCACACTATTGCTATGACATTAAACAGTCAATCATTAAGGTGTACAAAACAATCCTCAAATGTTGGGCATGCTCTGTCTCATCTCATGAAGAGATCAAAATATCATTAATGAACACAACAACAAATCTGTCTCAATACGGTCTAAACATTTTCTTCGTCAAATTCATAAATATAGCAGGTGTATTAGTCAAACCAAATGGCATCATAAGAAACTCATAATGTCAATACCTAGTTCTGAATGCAGTTTTCAGCACATCCAAGTCTTTAGCCCATAACAGATAATAACCAGAATGAAGATCGATCTTTGAGAATATTGTCGCACTTTTCAACTAGTCAAATAGATCATCAATACATGGAAATGGATACTTGTTTTTTATCGTGACTTTGTTGAGTTGCCAATAGTCGATACATAGTCTCATTGTCCCATCTTTTTTCTTAACAAACAAAATAGGAGCAGTCTAAGGAGATAAACTGGATCGAGAAAAGCCCCTATCTGTCAACTCTTGCAACTGTGCTACCAGTACTTTCGATTTTATAGGTGCCACTCTAAATGGATCTATCGATACCGAAGATGTTCTCGGCATTAACTCAATAGCGAACTCAACCTAATTGATCGATGGTAACCCTAGTAACTTCTCTGGAAAACACATCTGTATACTCACATACCACTGAAATCGATTCTAGCTTCAACTCCGAAACTCTAAATATATAAGTGAGATACGCTTCATAGCCTTTTCTAACATATTTTTGTGCCGACATAGCTGGAATAACATTAGATGCACTATCCAGCCTGTGTGATTCAATTCAAATTTTTTCACCATTTTGACACTTTAACAGAATATGCTTTTGTCTACAGTTTAGCACAGCATCCTGTAGAGTTAACTAGTACATACCTAGAATCACATCAATTTCATCAAAAGATAGTAACATCAAATTAGCTAGAAAGTTGCAACCCCGAATCATCAAAAGTTAGTTTTTACAAACTTTATCAACTAACACATATCGACCTAGGGGTTTGTTACTTTAATCACGAACTCAGTAGACTCGAAATGTATTTTCTTATCTGACACTAGGGTCAATCAAAGCATTAACATTAGTACCAAAGATAGAAAATGTACCAATGATAACATCTGACACTGAAGCTCCCTCTCGAGCACGGATCACGTAAGCTCTAGCTGGCGCTCGAGCCTCAAATCTCATAGCAGAGTCTTTCGTCCCACTATGGCTATTACCAATATTACCAGTGTTTCGAGATGGTCTACCTCCCGCAACTATATTACTCAGTCGAGTAGTCTAAGCTTACTCATTACCTAACCTTTCTGGGCAATACTTGAGATAATGTTCATACGAACCACATTTGGAACACGACCCATCTTTCAATCTGCATTCCCTGAAGTGTCGTCTATTACATTGCTGACATTTGAGCTTGTTATGACTTTTTCAATAGTAATTGGTATGACTTTCTGTAACGCGTAGTTTCTGCAAGTGTACACAGTCATTATCAAGTAATAAGTAAGTATTGAGTTATCGTCCCCAGAGGGATTGTATTTGTGCTAAGTCACTGAATTTGTAAAATTATATTAACAATTCGGTAAATAAAAACACAATATAGTTGAAAAATGGTGATTAAAATATATTAAACTAAATGCAATGATCCCTAATGCAAATTATCCTAAGTATGTAAACTAAATGAAATAGAATTTAGTAAAATTAAACACAATTTACAACAATTATAACATAAATAAACTAGGACAATTACTTTAATTAAACTTAATTTATTATCAACATTCTTAATAACATTCAAAAAAACATTCCATGGCAACTCGATCTTTCATGAGTTTGGAAACCACATTAGGTCCTTTTAGAATCCTTTACTTAGTAAATACTCATTTTACTGATCCTTATATACTAAGGGTTTCTTTGTATTCGTGTGAAGTAACAGGGACGTGTTAGGTTTGAAACAATTAATCACACAAATCTAAAAACTATGCAGATAACAGAGCATGGTCAGAGTTGTTATGCAACCTACAATTTAATCGGGTCAGGATCTAAATTGAGCATGTACATTTCAATTATGTGTCCATTAGCCGTCGTCTGGTCAAGATCGCTCAACTAATTCAGGTGCATTCTAATCATGTATGGACGAAGTACAGACTTGATTTTAATTGAAAACATGATCGGTTGAGGCATAAAAATTATAAACATGAATCAAATAAATATTATTTAATCAAAGCAATCATCCTAGCTTAAATACAATTAAGCTAACATTTTTGTACACAAGAACAAATAACACATAGCAAACATCTTTAGATTAAATTAAAAAAAAGATTAATCCTAATTCAGAGTGGCTATCACCCAAGACTCCGACTGACGAGGCTCCATTGCTTCTTTGCTTTGCTCCTTTGCTGATGGGTCTCTAAGGTGGCCGACCAAGGGTTCTTTAAGAGGCTAATTTTGCTAAAAATCCTTATGCAAGGATGATGATAGGCGTGAGTGTAACATCCTAATTTTGGGCCTAGTCGAAATAGTGGTTTCGGGACCACAAATTCAACGTGATAAAATTTATTTTTATTAGATTTTTATGGTCTACAATTTCACGAAATGATTTTGTGAAAATTTCGTTCGAAAATTTTGATGTTTGGGCACTCAATTTAGTAAAAAGGACTAAATTGTAAAAAGTGTAAAAGTTGAGTTCTACATGTTAGAGGTGTCCAATTGTTATGAAATTTTAAATTGGAGGTCCTTAAATGGTAATTAGACCATTGGTTAAGTTGGTGGACAAAAATGGACATGGTTAGGCTTGTTTCCAAAGATTTTCATTAAGGGCATTTTGGTCATTTAGTTATTAAAATGAATTAAAAACAAAATTAAAAGCCAATTTTTGTTCATATTCTTCATTTGCTCGAAATTAGCAAGGGGGAAGCCATATTTAGGGTTTTCAAGCTTCCAAGCTCCATAGTAGGTGATCCCAAGCCCTGTTTTTAATGTTCTTTACATTTTTGAATACCCGGTAACTTGATTTAGCTTATTCTAGCAATAATTTAACCTAGGGTTCATATTTGGAAAATACCCATAGGTGAAATGTGTTTATTTTGATATTTTATGGTAGAATATGAAGTCTTAAATTATGTTAAACAACTTTTGGTAAGCGATTTTATGTGAAAACGAGTAAAACGACATAATCGGTAAAAATACCTAATGTTCATAAGTAATTGTTAGAATGGGAATTTGATGTTACCATAGAAGAGAAAAATGTTCAGAATGTTATAAGACATAAGAATATGGGATGAAGTTTAATTTTCGAGCTTTGGGGCAAAAGTGTAAATATGTAAAAGTTTAGGGGTAAAATCATAATTTTGCCAAAGTTTGAGTCAAGGACTGTTTTGATAAATGTGAATATTAAATAAGCTAAATTTGCTATTATAGATCAAGAAGAACGAAATCCGATGTTAGACCGAGGAAAGAAAAAGGTTGAAGACTATGTTGATAGATTTGGATATATTTTGTACTGAGGTAAGTTTACGGTAAACAAATGCAATATTTTAATAATTTTATTAATGTTGTTATTTTCCAGCAATTATTTATTTATTTCATGAAAATATCTAATGTTGGCTCAAGTATGAGATGAGAGAGAATTAGTGATACAAGCCCCGTTGAAACATTAGGAATGTATTGGATACAAATGTCATGACATTTGGGTAAAGAGATCCCATGTAAGACCATGTCTGAGACATGGCATTGGCATCATTGAGATTATGAGAGGTCCCATGTAAGACCATGTCTGGGACATGGCGTTGGCACCGAGATGAGAGGTCCCTCGTAAGACCATGTCTAGGACATGGCATGGGCATCGATATGAGAACTCCCATGTAAGACCATATATGGGATATGGCATTGGCAGTACAGGAAACATCCCATGTAAGACTATGTCTGGGACATAGCTTTGGCATGTTATATTCAGACAAGAGACCCGAGTATCCTTAGTATTCCAAGTGATTCAACGGGCTAGAAAATGAATTAAGTTACATGAAAGTTCAAGCAAAAGCATGATAACTAGATTCAGGTGAGTTATAAAGGATTGAAAATATCTCAGTTATCAGTTGAGAAAAAGAATTTCAGTAAGTGAAGAGTAAGTTATAATCGTGAGTTATTTAAGTAAGCAAGTAAGTAAACAAGTAAGTGAGTAAGTAAAGAAGAAAGTAAAGATCCTAGTGCTTCATGAAAATTTATGAGTATGATGGCTTATGATAAATGTTGTTATTTATTTACTTGTAAACTTACTAAGCTTTATGCTTACTTTCTTTATTTTCCTTATTTTTATAGTATCGCCAAGTCAGTTCGGCGATCAAAAGGACGTCGGAGTTCGTGTCACACTATCCACAGACATCTCGGTATTATCAAATTTCTAACACGTAAAGCTATGGCATGTATAGAGACTTAGTCATTTTGAGTGCGTTCATACGATATGGCAAATAATTTGCTATTAAAATGGTTAACTAAGAACATGTTTGGTACAATGGATGTTTAAATGTTGATTAATACAAAGAAATTATAAAAAGAGTAAAAATTTGCAATGGTATAGTTTTTGGACAGCGGCAGTGATGTGAATTTGAAAAATCACCAAAATTAATAGAAATGAAATTAGAGAGTGAATGAGATATATAATTAAAGATTATTGAGTCTATTTTCATATGAAAAAAACATCTTGGGCAAAGGAATTTTATATTATGGGATATTTGAATTTTAGTGAGACAGGGTCAGAATGGTTTTTGAAGACCCTTGTTCTGAATTTGGAAAATCATTAAAAATTGTGTAGAAAGAATTATGAGTTATAACTTATATGTATAGGATCCTTAGTGAGTATATTTTCAGTAGAAATAAGTGGAAACACCATATGAAGTCTGTACAATAAGATAATTAATTTTTAGTGATGAGAGTGTAGGACAGTCAAACAATGAAATAAGGGAGATTTTAACTAATAAACTGTACTAATTGGCTAAACCAAAGACTCTAAAAAATTTATGGTAAGATAATATATGAGTCTAGTTTTAGGGAAAATTTACGGATCTAAATTTTTAGTTTCCTAACTCGAGTTATAGTTAAATTAGTGACTGCTATGCAACTGCATAGCATTATGGTGAACAGTGAAAGAAATTTTAAAGGTAAATTTTTACGCCCCGAACTAATAAGTTAAGTCAAGTAATGCCTCATGCTCGATTCCTGCAATGATCTCAGGTAAGGGGTGTTACAGAGAGGGGGAAAGATAGCTAAGAGAGTTGAGAGAGGAGAGAATGTTGAATGAGTGAGGGATGATTGAAAAAGTGAGAAATGAGCTCTTATTTATAGGTGAGGCAAGGGAGCTAGTTTGCTAAAAATAGGAGTGTCCATCTTTTGAAACTTCTTCCAAGGATGACTGGCCATGAATTGAGGAAATGTGGTTGATTCTGTTTGATTCTTGGTCAATTTGAGTGCCACCACAACTCAGGACTAAGACTCGGTCACCAGCAAATCTTCGGGAAAATATCTGATTTCTTTAACTCTTCAAGAACCTTGTGTAATTAAACCAAAAATTGATTTATGATCAGCCATGTGTAGTTGAAAATTGGGTTCACTTGGTCCCCAATTTGGACGATTTTGCAATTAGAAGAAAACTTTCAAACCTGTCCAAAAATAGTAGATAGTTTAGAGGACCAAATAATATAATTTTAACCACTTCAATTAATTAATTTACTTAATTAATTAAAACCCAATTTATTAATGAAATATTTAAAATGAATTATTAAATATAACTTTATATTTTATTATTTAATTTAATCATGCATGACCCACTTTATAGCTTAAAAATATAATATGCTCAAACTAATATAAAATAAGCTATTTTATGCATGAAAACTATATAATAAAGCATAAAATCACATTTTAATAATTTCCATGTCCTAATTTCATATTTTCGCATATTTCATTAATTTATTAAAAAATTGCTTGGTTTTAACAACAAATTTAAGTAAAACGGTGATGAATTATATAGGAAAAATCGTATATATTTTTCAGTTTACATACCCCTATAGGACTTTTTCCTGAGTCACGAGCCTTAGAATCGACTTTTCTCTTTGCATTGCTATGTTCTTCGACTTTATGCGCCATGTCAACCAGAATTACAAATTCTTTCAACATAAGAATCCCAACTAATAGCTTTATGTCTTCGTTCAATCGGTCTTCAATCCAAGTGCACATAACAACCTTTGTCGGTGTACATTCTTGGGCATATTTACTGAGTCGAACAAATTCTCTTTCGTATTCAGCTACTATCATCCAGCCTTGTTTCAACTCAAGAAACTCTTTGCATTTCTTATCTAAGAATCTCTGACTCACACATTTCTTTCTAAACTCTGTTTGGAAGAGTTCCCAGTCTACTCGATCTCTCTGCAGAACCTCAACTAGGGTGTTCCACCACTGATATGTCGAATCTTTCAATAATAAAATAGCACATTTCAAGCATTCTGTCGGTGTACATGACAATTTATCGAAAACTCTCACCGTATTTTCTAACCAAAATTCAACTCTTTTAGGATCATCTTCAATTGTACCTCTAAACTCTTCAGCCCCATATGTATGGATTTTATCAACAAGAGGCTTGCTCCCTCGTACTGGTTCCAAACCCTGGGGAGATACGGGAACCGGTTGGGGTACAAGTAGGGGTGGAGGTCATTGAGTCATTGGGTCATCTGGAAGAAGGCTTCCTTAGCCTCTTCTTCCCCACCCTTAGACATAGGCCTACTTCTAGTAGATGCTGCTCCGTGAACGGAGGCTTGCGCATTACTTTCTACTTTATCAGAATCAATTCGATTGGATGACATTTTATCTATATGAAAACATAGCTCAAATCGAGTTAGGAATTATCACACTATCACAGGTTATATAATGGCATGTATTTCTAGACACATCCATGCTACGTTCAATTCGAGAATCGACTAAACTGTAGCTCTGATACCACTAAATGTAACACCCCTAACCTGTATTCGTCGCCAGAAAAGGGTTACAGAGCATTACCGTACAAATGGAACATTAAAACATACATTTCATACATTGATATAAACATGATATAAATTATTGAATCGCATACATATTGTCCCTAAATCGAGCCCTCGAGGCCCTAGAAAAATTTAGAAAAAATTTAACAACAGGGGTCACACTACTGTGTGGCCAGGCCGTGTGCTTTACACGGTTGAGACACATGCCTGTGTCTCAGGCAATGTAACATTCGAAATAGGGACACACGGCCGTGTCCAAGCCCGTGCCCTTACCAATGTAACTCTCTAAGTAGGGTCACACGGCCAAGTCACACGCCCGTGTGCTAGGCCGTGTAACTCTCGAAATAGCCCCACACGCCCGTGTTCTAGACCTTGTGCTAGGCTGTGTAACATCTTGACTTGTATTCAATAAAATCTACAAGGGACACACGACCATGCCATCAAGCCATGTGTCACACACGGCTGAGTCACATGCCCGTATCTTAGGCCTGTGGACATGAATTTGTCAAAAAATAAGCCAATTCCATCATCAAATCAAGAAATCACCTAAAGGTCCTTAATATACCTAATCAAGGTATCAAAACTTGGCCATAACCTACATGAAATGACCAATTCAATAGTTCAATCATTCAACCAATATGCCATACAAGGAGCCTCAAATACAAACTTACAAACTTACCTAAACACATATATATACTTCAACATAAACTTACCATTTGAGCCATACCATTCATGAAACACAAGTACCAAAATGACACAATTCAACCAGCATCAAATGGTACCAAAATAAGTTATACATATCAAAATCTTCAACTAGATACCAATACAGATTCACCTATACATGCCATTCTAACCTTAAACAAAATATCAAAAACCACCGAAATTAATGCTACATAGTGTGATAGATCTCCAATGAGCTTCCAAACCGATCAAGCTTCTAATTATCTATAAAACATGTGTCAAAACCATTTTTTTGTAAAACGGGGTTGACTTTAATATTGAAAATGAAAATGAACATGGGAGTCACCACCAATCCTTTTTTGAAGAGGTGTAATCGGGTCACCTCAAAAAGTGGATGTTTTCAATAAATGACTTGATTTATTAAAACGACATTTTTTGGTCCATAAAATTCAGAAAGATGGGTATGGGAGTCGGTTACGTACAAGGAAGGATTAGCACCCTCGTAACGCCCAAAAAATTAGTACCTAGTTGATTAATTCGTGTCTTAGTGTCAAAAATCGAAAACTTTGAAGAGATTTAAAATGTGATCCTTTGTTAAAATGCTCGAGAGGGGCATATCTCACGTTAATCGAGGAAGAAAATTATGTCCCATAAGTTAGGACACAATGTCTTGGATTCTCGATACAAGAATAAATGCCAAAAATTTACATATTTAAAAAGATATTCGACTATCTCAGGTTTAGAAAAGAGATCATGTCCCGTAAGTTAGGATACGACCTTTTGTTAATTCCCGAGAACATTTTAAAAACTTATGTTTGAAAAGATTCGTATATGTGGACTTATCGAGAAAATAGAAGCCCCGTAAGTTAGGGCACGACCTTTTTGAATCTCAAAACATGTAGTTTTACTCATTTTAAAGTCATGATTTATGCATCAAATAAAATTAATCTAACACGAAATGGTAGAAATAAAACACGGTATTAATATAAATAACAGAATGATAATGAATACGATGACGTAAACATAAATAATACGAGCAACAAGAACAAAAATAAGATAAATAAATAAGAAAATGTCAAATTGTTTTTATATAATAACAAGTAAATAAACAAATAGGACTAAAACGCCTTTAAAATGATAATGAACACATAAATAAATAAATATCAAAGTAAAATAATAATAACGATAAATAAAATGAATAAAATTATAAAGATATATAAAAATATATGTATGTATATATATAACAAAGTTTGAAATTTAAAAGGTATAAATGAGTAAATAATAATATTAATAATAGAATAGCAAATAATCCAAAGGTAAAAAAAAAGATATAAATAATAATAATATATAAGAAGACAAAATATATTAAAAATTTAGATAAGTAAATATAAATAGAAATATAATAATAATTATAATAATACAAAATTAATATAATATAATAGTAATGAATAAGTAAATATAAAAAATACAATTATAATAATAATGAAGCTAATTAATAAAATAACAAAAATAACTAGAAAATGACTAATTTAAATTTTAAAGCAGAGATTGGGAATAAAATAAAAGGGAAGGATCATTCTGAACACGCGAATAACCTGGAGGGACTGAGAGGGTAATTTTCCATTCTCCTCCAAAATGACATCGTTCGAATAGGGACTAAACTGCAAACGTAAAAAAATCACGGGGTAAAAAGAAAAAAATTGAAATAGTTGATTGAAATATCATTAAAAAGCGGAAAGGCTAAAAGTGCAATTAGCCCTTCCGTAAAAAACGCACGGATCCTCTGGCAGGTCGAGTCACATGCGCAGGTTGAAGGGCTAAACGATGTCGTTTTAAGGCTATTGAAGCTAGCCTTAAACGACACCGTTTAATCGGCCTATAAAAGTTAGAAATTTTTTTTAAACTTCATTCTGCGCTACTGTTTTGAAAAAAATCTGGAGAGCTCTCCCTTGGCCTTTTCGTCCTCTCTGACCTCCGATCACCAGGCCAACGTGGCGGCCATCGGCCGTTGGTGACGGCACCACCGTTCACGGTGGCCTGGAAACCTAAAATGCTCCCCTTGTCCTCCTTTTCACGAGGAAACTCGATTTGTGGTAAAAACACCAGGGTTTTGGTGAAAGTTAGGCCGAAAATGAGAAAACCTTTGGGTTTTTTTTTCTTTTGGCAATCGAGATAAGCCAAACCTTCCCTTCTTTTCTTTTTATCTATATATGTATATACGTATAAAAATGACTCGAAGAAAAGAATAAAATAGAAGTAAAAAAAATCACCTTTTATGTCTTAGATTCCAGTATTTAGAATTTTGATTACTTTTTTTTGTTTGAATTTTTCTTGTTCTCTTTTTATTCAACTCTGTTTCGGCCTTTATAGCCGATTATACTGCTTTTTGCTGTCCTTGTTTCTATCTATTTCTTCTTCTTTTGCTTCGCCTTACAGGGCTAGGCAAGGTCAACGGTGGTGACCTTGCATTTCAGTGCAAAGAGGCCAGGGGAAAGGGTCAGACCTCGGGACGAGGTACCTCGGGCGGCACGAGAGGGGGCAGCAGCGCATATGGCTTGGGGTGCTAGGGTTTTTTGAAATGTTTTAGTTTTGGGGCTATTAGGGTTTTGGGAATATGGGCCATAATGGGTTATTGGGCTGTATTTTGTTTTATCTTGTTTTAGATGTATTTTTGGCCTATTACATATAGGAAAGAAAACTACGTAAGCACATGATTCTTAGTAAGTTCATTAAACATGAAACATAACTTACCATTTCAATACAAAATATTAAGAATAAGCATAATGTAATCCAACCACAAGCTTGGCACAAACCTAAGCACCATCATCAACACATGTTAGTGCATCCAAACATAATTCACTTGAATTATACAAAGGTAGGCCAGTTGTACATGAACATACTTCATTTGAATTCATCATTTTCTTTCCATGAATACATGATATAGTCACTTGGACACATACCATTGCTTTCCTTTTTATACCCGTTGATCATCGGATACTCAGGAAAGCTCCCACGAACTGTGCTTAAACATTTTACATCACTGGTCACATGAGCTATGAAATGGGCCTGCTCATACGAGCTAAGAGTCAGAATGTAGGCTACGCGATGTTGCTCACACAAGCTGTGCAGTATTCGCAACAAATGCAGGACGTCAGCCATCGACACAAGAATACCTTAATGACATGTCATTTTTATCCTATGAATTCCTAATGTTCAACCGAGACTCGATAACCGTCAGGGCATTGTTGGATATTCATCATTCAAATACATGACAACTAACATATAAACATATAATTGAAAGTAAAATTATAATGATATTTATTCATACGAAATTACCTCAACGATTAGAACATAAAAATGAAGTCGATTAATCCGAGGCATTTGCTTTTCCCTAATCTAAATTCATATGAGGTCTATCTTGATCTGAATAGACAATTTTAATCCATTTAATACTTCTATTATTCAATTCTGTTTGCAAAATTACTATTTTACCCCTAACATTTTAACTTTTCACAATTTAGTTTTTAAGCTTATAAATTGAAATTTAAACATTTTAATCCTCCTCTCATGCTAGCTAAATTCTTTAGGGACCTAAATCAATCTATAAAAACCACCATTTTACAAATTTACCATAAACTTTTATCATTTTTATAAATAAGTCCCTAAATGTCATTTTCACCAAAATCACTTTACAAAACTTGTTTATTTATCAACAAGGACTAATAATCTACCATTAAATATCAAGAATCATGTAAGAACATTCATGAAAAAAACCCTAAATCTTAAACAATTTTGCAAATTGATCCTCGGGCTAGCTCTATTAAGCTACAACGACCTCAAAAACATATAAATCATTAAAAACAAACTAAAAAATCACTTTCATGCAGTGAGGAAGCTTGACCGAATAGTTGATCCTTAGCTATGGCTTTATTCTTTCTAATTTTCGGTGGAAGAGGAAGATTGAAGATGAATGGAAATTTTTGTTTTGTTTAATTTTAACCTTATTTATTAGTTTACCTTTTAAACCTTTATTATTAACTTAAAATTCACTTAATTTGTGTCCATAAAAGTCCACGAGCTACTTGAATAGTCTAATTACCATCTAAGTCATCTCACTTTTAAGTTTCATAGCTATTTGACACCTTTAGCTAATAGAACTCCACTTTTGCACATTTTACAATTTAGTCCTTCTTATGTAATTTAGCATGCAAACATCAAAATTTCTTAACAAAATTTTAATACAACCTTACTAACATCACATACAAAGTAAAATAGTAAAAATAAAATAATGATTTACTCATCGAATTTGTGGTCCCAAAACCACTGTTTCAATTTCACTAAAAATAGGCTATTACAAGGAAGATTGGGTGAGTACCAACAATGAGGGGCAAACCTAATGATGGGGAGTATAGGTGGATCCCTATTGTAAAAAACACCAATTACTGTGTAAGTGAGTTTTTTTTGGTTATCTCTAAAAGGACACCTTTGTGGCTATCAATGTTAAAAAAGTGTCTTTGTGGCAGTTTCCGTAGGAAAGCCCTTGTGGCGATCTCTGTTAGAAAGAGCCTTTGTGGAAATCTTTATTATAAGGATACTTTTGTGGCTATCTCTATTAAAGGAATTCTTGGTGGAAAAATCTACTAATAAGGAAGACCTTCGTGACAGAATCTGAAGAATGGTATTCATGATGACATTTGAAGACAACGCCTTTGGGCAGACACCGAGTGAATGGTGAACTCTATATAATTTAAAAAGATGGATAGAAAGGCTAGTATGTGCCACATTACGTGGTAAAGTAAAGATACGAGTTAAGGGTAAGAATAGAAAGTGTATTAAATTAAATAAGGTATAGCAAATCTTGAGATAAGTATTGGGCACAGTCTACCCCGTTCGAATATAATGATAAGACTAGTGAGTATGGAATAAGTTATTAAGTTTGATAATAAGGTAAGTGAAGAGGTTAAGGATGACGTATAGTTAAGGTTTAAGTAAGGAGATAGAAAGGAAAGAGATGTTAACTATAGTATGCCCAAGAAAGGGGAAAATGGTTCTAGAGAAGAAAAGACGGCTGGCTTAGTAATGTATTGCCAAAGAAGGAATAAAGGTCAAGAAATACCCCAAGGATGTGCAAAATAGCATACGCAACATAGAATGAATGAAAAAGTTATTCTAATATTTAGCTCAGTAAATTCTTGTGAACTTACAAAAGTTGTTTCTGTTTCTGGGTCAGTAAAGGAATATACACCGAGAGACAGTACTAGGGCTACGCCAAGGAAGTTGCACACTGGGTTGTTATGCATACAGAGGAGGTCAAATGGTGTGTTCAAAGTCTACGCTAAAGTTCATTAACTAGTATCCCAAAATAGATACGTGACGAGCTAAACTCTAGGCATGAGTTAATAAGTAGCAAGGAAAAATGTACTCAGTAATCTAAAAGAGATAAAGTAGAAAAAGCCTTCAAAGTATGTTAAAAAATTTAGAAGTAAGAAATTAGTAGATGGAAGTGAAGATGACTTGAAGAAAAGAGAAAGATGTGATTAAGTTGAGAAAGAAATGGAAGAGAAGCAAAAGAGAATAAATTATTGTCAAAAGAGGCAAGTTTTCATATTAACTTTACTTGTATTTCAATGAATTTAGTTAAATATGGTATGAATGTAATGTATGTTATGTGTATTTTGATTGAAATAGTAGAGATAGAAAGTATTTGATGAAGTTTGATTTGTAGAAACACCAGGTTTTCAAGTGAATGAGAGAAATATGATTTGTATTATGATAAGTATTAAGGTAATGAAATAAATATGTTGTCAACATATAAATCTAAATGAACAAATTGAATAGTAATCAAAACCATAATGTTTATGTATGTTTAAATGAAAGTTAGTGCAAAGAACCATGGTAAATAAAATATTTTCACTAAAATAGTTTCTGGACAGAAGCAATGACTTAACTTTGACAATTCACCACAAATTGTAAAAATTTAGTTAGAGGTTGAACCAATTATGAAATTAAATTATGTTGAGTCTAGTTTATATAAGAAACTGTTTAAGTAATGGAATTTTAAATTATGATATATATTACTTCTAGTGAGACAAGGTAAGAATGACTCCGAGTTCCCCTATTTTTACTTTGAAAAATTATTAAAAATTGTACAAAAATAATTAAGAGATGAATCTTATATGTATGAAAAGATTTATGAGTGTATTTTTAAGAGAAACAAATGACAACCTTATATAAAATCTATATTAAAAGATAAATGCATTTCAGTGAAAATAGGTAAATTTTGTCTAGTAGTAGAAAAGAAGGGATTTGATGAAAATTTTGTATTGAATGGCGTTCTTAAAAATTCTGAAATTTTTATCTCATTGAGCCTAGTTTCAAAAATAACAAGCTGATCTAATTCTGATTTATGTAGGCCAATATATAAATAATTTAGTGACTGTTACTCAAGTAGAGAACCTTGTTAAGAGTATATATGCAATTTGTGAAAGAATAACTAATATTACATATAGGCATGCTATACTAAAAGTCAAAGATTCTCATATATATATATATATTAGAGATTTAATATTACATATAGGATTTGAAATGGAGAGAAGAAACTGGATGAAGAGGAAACTTAATAGAAGAGTTGTAATGCTAAGAAGTTAATATAAAAGATGGAATTGTTAATATGCAAGAGGAGTTAAAATGAACTTATAAAGATTATATCGACCTTTAGTGTGATTTTAAGCTTGGAAAGTGACTAAGAAACTACATAAATGAAATCAGGATGTTTAGATATTATTTCAGAAATGTTGATAGCTTGATTTATGGATCCCCTATTTCTAGTCTCGAGACAGGTCAACTTCAAATCCAAAATACTACAGTTCCACGGCCATGTCTAGAGACATATGCACTTTTTTCTCTAGACCGGAAAATTTCGAACCAAAATTGCTACAATACTAGAGTAATGCCTTGAGGCATATAGATTATTGTCTCGAGACATATAGACCAGTGGCTAAAAATTTTTCTCGTTTTGCATTAAAAAAAGGACCCCAGATGACCTCTATTCAAACTCTGAAGGGATAGTATATGTGAAGAACTCTAAAGGGATAGTATGTGCGGCAAACTCTGAAGGGATTGTACGTATGGTGAACTCTGATGGAATGGTAAATATAACGAACTCTGAAGGAAAAAGCCCTTGTGTCATATCATGTAACACTTTCGATAAGATAATCTAATGAGTTCTCTTTGTGGTGAGCTTCATATTAGTTGTTGGGGTGAATGTTGCAATATCTTAATATAAGAATAGAGGAATTGGAATGCGCCAGAGTCGATGGAAAATTCAATGAATGGGTTTAATGGACTTGAAGAACAAATCTACGTAAAGGCTATGTCTGGTAAATTGATAAAAGCCTATATGTCTATAATTATCAAAAGAAAAGGGTATTCTCCAAAGTGAATCAAATCGTATAATAAAAGAATTTATCTTTTATCTATGTATGAAATCATTAATGGATTTTGAAAAAAAATGATGGCTTAGAGTATGTATGTAAGAATATCAGTATTTTGTCTGTATGGGTCTCTGGAATGTGTATGGTTAAGGAATCACAAAAGTGCAGAGTAAAGAACGTGAGTATTGTGTTAAAGATGTGGAAAGTAAGGCATGATTTCAGGGTCAGGGGTGACATATATGGTATGAGGAATGACATTCTCGGAAGGTATTCGCTAGAGACAAGTTGGGAAAAAAAGAACAACGAGATGGCTAATTGAATTGCAAGATGCAAAATACCAAAGCAATTTAGGTAAATAGGTGTTTATCTCACTAAGTTCTCATGAACTTACCCCTGTGTTTTATGTTACAAGTATGTTGATTTGGGTCTGCACCAGGAGGGTCTACGCCAAGGCAACACCAAATAAGTGGTAGGGTAGACTATAATGCATATAGAGCGAGTTAGTGACATAAATGTAGTCAATAGCATTAATTAAGATTTACACTTTAAGATCATTTAATTAAGTTTTGAGATTTTCCTGGAAGACTTTGTAATTGAAATTCTTGTACGATATGGTAGTTGTTCACTATATATTCAATTGAAATTTTGGGTTGGGAGATTATTTTAATTAATTAAGTTGTAATACTTTATGAAACTTAGTTATGAGTATTTAATATAAGTCTGTTGTCGCATGTGAATACGGTATGCGAATTGTGCGAGTATACACGTCGGATTAAGTAATAAAGTGATAAATGAGATTGTCTCCACAGGGATCGGATTAGGTATAGAAATGGTCATGTTAAGATAATGATTATTGTTATTGCAAAACTGAGTCAAGTATGCAGTGATAAAATAAAATAATAAGGATGATTGTGAAATGTATACTGACTAATATTGGAAAATGCTAAGGCAAAACAAGAGTAAAAATGTAATGGCAGTTACGAGAATGATGACATTACTATTAATAAGTAAATGAACATATAAACAACTACGTATTCTATGGCATAGATTCTATGGCAAAAGATAAGGCTTACGCGATGTTAAATGGGAAGGTCGGGACTATTAAAAACCTACTTTTCCTGTCAGTAATGCCTTAGCAAAATCATACTTAACCTACTACTCAAAAGAGTTCTAAAGTTTCCTACTTCTTTCGAGAGCAGAAACCTCAAGTTACCTTGCCTGTGTCTATAGGCCTTTAATATGGTACCCTGCACTATTTCCTTCTACATGAACACTGCTCTATGTCTAGAGTCTACTACAAGTATCTGTCAAGTACTTGCTCATATCATTCAACCATGTTCTATCTAATATAACATTTCTAGAATTTAGATTAATTTAAGGGTATGTTGCACAGTCAACTATATCTAGGGACTGCTCACATACATTTTAAAGAATAAAACAAGTGAATGAAATAGTAAAATAATTCAGATTTATACTAGAGCCATTATAGACAGTCAAAGTTTCATCAAAGTAATCCCAACCTTCCCGGCATTTCCACGGCATATGAGTTGGCAATCTAACCACACTTTTGCCTCGGTAGAACTTCACTCCTTTATTTCTTGTTCCTCACCCTGCACCTGCCAATACCACAAGACACAGCCCTTCCACAAGCAATTAAAAGTACCTAACATTTAAACACAACATACTAATGAAATGTCCTAAAATGCAACTAGATGTACTTAAGCACAGGCAATTAACTAGGTCTAATTGCTTGAAATATAACTCTTTTAAGGATTTATCACACCCCAAACCTGAGCTATTGTTTGTCGTCAAGCAAAATATGCATGCATGCATAAATGCCAACATTTTGCCAGTACACCAAACCAACTCATACTGCCTGGCTATTCAAAGAACAACAAGTACATCAATTCTCAGCAATCTCTTTTTCCTAAAACTCATTCGAGTGTCTAAAGGCTGCTCAACAAAGATAGTGCAAAACTTTCTCCCTAAACACAAAATCTCCTATGTACTCATGTATTCTCTCTTTTGGCCTATAGAAACCATCTTCTAATTTAGTTAGTTCATTTATTACCTAAACATAAGTTACTTGCTTTAAGCCCACTCATAATATATTAATCATATTTATGCTCTTTTTAATAGTAGTATTATTAGTACTAGGGGATTTAGCCTGTCACAAAATTCTTTGACTTGACAATCACTGTGGAGCATACACTGAATTGTCGAGTACTCAATCATGTCACAATTTAAACCAAAAGTCACCCATGAGACTTAAACTTTTGACTAAAAAGATGGATGAAGCATGCAACTACCTCTTTAGCTACTCAGTCCTTTTTTCTATAACGGAGTGCCCCTAATTTTATTTCCATGAAACACACTCTTGCTTAGACTCACATTTCTAATCAACAGCACAATAGAGCAAACAAAGTGATGCTGACCTACTTGGTAATTTTAAACATTGGAGTGCCTACTATCCTTTATTTAAATAATGTTGTGGCAATATAAATAATGCTTAGCTTTAAAAATCCCTAAGTTCATTAAAAGGTACTTACTATATCCCCAAAAAAAAAACACACTGCGTATAAGACATCATATTTTTAGGAATTAATTTTTAAGCATCTTAACCTAAGCTAAATTCACCTAATCCACTGTCACATGTTCTAGGTATATCAAAAAATGTAAACTCATCACCGAAAATCATAAGTATAAAATGTCCTTCTTATAGACAAAACAATACTTCGGTGGTTACAACGTAGTGGCAAAACATCTATATTATATAAAGTGCAAACTAAATGCACAATACACCCCCAAACCTAAGGGATGCGTTATCCTCAATGCATGTGCATGCAACAAAAAATATAACTATGGATAGACAAATGTCATGAAAAAATGAAATGAAATGAAATGCATGATCATCAAAGAAAAAAACTTATCTGGCTTGGACTGTAATGTAAGTACTTTATTCAGTTTTTCGTGCGAACTTCCGGGCACTCACCTTGTACCTCATCTTCCTTTTCATGGGGTTTACATCTTCTATTTCCTTATCGGTCTCCATGAGATCATCGATAAACTAACCAATTCCACAATCTTGTACAGTCACAAAGGCTGGAGAAGATAGTGGTACAGGAGTTTTTCCTTTTGTGGTGGCAGGAGTTATAGTAGTAGTAGGGTCATTTTTCCTTTTCTTTCCTTCTTCTTTATCCTTTCCAGGCTCAACGGATGCTAAATTCTCGGTTTCCTCAACAGCTTGTCCAACATTAACATTGGTCTCTTCGTTTACTAAGTCAACTCCGGTAGTAGTTGGAGCTGGTTCTACTTCAGTCTCAGGATTTGGGAGCAAAGTCGTGGGGAAAATAGGAAATTCTAACATTGGCTTCGAAAAATTCTTTTGTAGAGATTGCTTAACTGCCAAATCTCTATCCCTCACATATGACCAATATTGAGCCTGTTGCTCTTTAGCCTGGACCAACTGTTCTGCTAGCTGGTACTGCTAACTTTCAAACAGGGACATCTTTTCCTCTAGCTGCTTTAGGGAATTCAACATTTGCTAGTCAAATGAGCCAATAGTGACTGAAGGTGTTGCTGTGGGAACACGCATGGTAGTAGAAGCCTGACTCAGTTAAATTGTTGAGGCAGTATCAATGCCTCAAATCTTCACAAAATTTACCCTTGTTAGTCCACCCTTATTAGGGGTAATTTCCTCAGCATTAGTAAGAGGAACATTAGTAGTCTTGCATAATGCAGTAATGAAAGAAGGAAAATTTAAACCTCCGACATTCTTCTCAGCACAACGATGGAATTCTTGAAAAATGATCATTCCCACATTAATCGTTCTTCCTTTTATAATAGAATGCAACAAAAACACCCTTTCCTTGGAACGGTGGCATTTTGCATGGATGACATAAGTCAACTTTTCAGGAAATGATAGCACACTTTCCCAATCAGTTTTAGCGAAGCCCTTTCAACAGTGAAGCATTCCTGACTAGGGATAATCTATTTTATACCCGAAACACATAGATCCTTCAAAACTTGTGTCAAACCCTCGATTTTGACGTTATCTGCAAACTCGGTATGTTCATCTTGTACCTCTCTATGGCCAAACTGCATATTTATACGATCCTTATCAAACGGTACAGAAGTTCCCTGCACGTAGATGAAAGGAGAATCAGGGGAGTTCCCTACACAAAAAATGTCCCACCTATGTTGCTCTACTATCAATGATACAGACTCATCATATCCCATGTGGGATTTGTCCTTAAACAAGAATCCCTGCTCAAAACAAATGGGACACTTTAGAATATTATTTGAGTACCTTGTGGCCGCTTCAGATTTGAAGAATGTCTTTGGTTGGGAAGCGTCAGTGCGTGATGATTCAGTGGTTTTAGAAGCATTCTTGATGTGAGCCATTAAGAAAGAATAAAGAGAAATCTTTGAGAGATGTAGTGTAAAGAAAATAGAGTAGAGGTTGAAGATAAAGAAACAGTAAATGTTGGAGCTTTATGAGAAACGTAAAATGTTAACAGTTGGGGAGAGGGAAATAAGGAGGTTAATGATTATAATTTTAGGGAAGGTGAAACATGCTTGGGAAGTTTGTGACGTGGCGAGAAGAAAAGAAAGAAATTTTTGGGGAGAAAAGATAAAAAGACCTAGCCCTACAATATAGGTTGTTTTCCTAAGGCTCCCAAAAAAAATTATTAGGTGAATCTGCTCAAGAAATCTCTCATTTGGACTTTTCTACTCGGCCAACCCTTGATAATTTAACACCTTATCTCCCAGTTTGTCACGACATAATGCTCTTCTATAATGCTACAGCAATCGTCCTCCCTGTACACACTAAAATGTTTGGTCTTTTATCTTGCCTTTGAGAAACTGCACTAATGTATAAAAATCATAAATGAAATGACATGAAATAAAAATTTCGCACATAACCAACGAACAGAAATAACTAAAAAATGAATTTATAGTAAAGAAAATAAATAAAAAAATAAAAAATTGCTAACTCAAGCATTTCAAAGGTCGATGCTTTCCTTATCACGCTCTAAATTGGCACCATAGTAGTGCTTCAAGTGTTGTCTATTAACTTTGAATGTAACACTCATTTTCATATCTTTGATAACAACAGCTCCATGTGAGAATACTTGAACTACTTCAAAAGGACCTGGCCAACAAGATTTCAATTTACCATGGAACAATTTGAGTCTAGAATTAAAGAGTAATATATGCTATCCCGGTTTAAATTATATTGGCATAATTCTGTTATCATGCCATTGCTTGGTCTTTTCCTTTTATAGTTTAGCATTTTCATATGCTTGTGCCAGAAACTCTTCTATTTTTTTCAACTCTAACAACCTTTTATTGGTAGCAGCAACCCAGTCCATGTTCAGCTTCTTGATAGCCCAAAATATTTTGTGCTCAAGCTCAACAGGTAAGTGACATGGCTTCCCATAAAAAAGTTTAAAAGACAACATCCCTAATGGTGTTTTAAACGTAGTCTGATAGGCCCACAAAGTTTCATC
Organism: Gossypium turneri; assembly: GCA_008044935.1. NCBI lineage: Eukaryota > Viridiplantae > Streptophyta > Magnoliopsida > Malvales > Malvaceae > Gossypium > Gossypium turneri. Next base: position 18,801,185 of record CP032572.1, on the reverse strand, counting down.
CAATCTGGTGGATCAATCTTTATGAGATGGATTCACCACTTTCTCCAAAATTTGTTTAATTTCTCTATTAGAAATCTCAGCTTCTCCACTTATCTAGGGATGATATGCCATAGCAATCTTATGATTCATTTCATACCTATGCAAGAAATTGGCCACCAGTTTATAATAAAAATGGGAACCTTCATTGCTGATAATGGCTATAGGTGTACAAAATCTTGTAAAGGTGTTCTTATGTAGGAACTTCAGTATTGACTTAGCATCATTAGTAGCTAGGGCTACCACTTCTACCCATTTAGAAACATAATCTACCACCAAAACTATGTACAATTAGCCTACTAATGGTGGAAATGGACCCATAATGCCTATTCCCCATACATAAAATAACTCAACCTCCAGTATACTTTGTAGCAGCGTTTCATGTCTCCTAGATACATTCCCCATTCTCTGACAACAGTCACATGATTGACAAAATTCATGAGCATCTTTGAATAGATTTGGCCAATAGAATCCTGACTGAAGTACTTTAGCAGCGGTTCTCATTCCTCTAAAATGTACTCCGTAAGGATCTGAATGACAATGCTGCAAAATGCTATGTATTTTGTCATCAGGGACACACTTTCAATTGATTTGATCAGCATAAAGTTTAAATAACAAAGGTTCAACTCAATAATAGTGCTTAGCATCATGAAGAAATTTCTGCCTTTTGTGGGTGTTTAAATTAGGCGGCACCACACCACTTACCAAGAAATTCACTATGTCAACATACCAAGGTAAAGCCTTTGCAACTAACAATTGTTCATTTGGAAAATCTTCTTTAGTAAAGTCATCACTGCCATTTTCATTACCCAATTCTAACCTTGACAAATGACCAGCCACTTTGTTTCCAATCCCCTTTGATCCCAAATTTCCAAGTTAAACTCTTGTAGTAATAGTATCCACCTAATCAATCTTGACTTGGCATCTTTCTTACGCACCAAGTACTTAATAGTTGAGTGATCTATATAAACTGTGACCTTGGTACCCACTAAAGAAGGACAGAATTTATCAAACATGAACACCACAGTTGTTCATCCGTCAGAGTTCTACTAGCATAATATATTGTACATAGTTATTTGCTCTCCTGTGCCCCAACACTAGTCTCATGGCATAGTCGCTAGCATCATACATGAGTTCAAATGGTAATGTCCATTCTAGAGCTACTACAATTGGTGCTACTACAAGTCTTTTCTTTAATTCCTCAAAAGCAACCAGGCAGTGTTCATCAAAATCAAAGGATCTGTTTTGCTCTAGTAATGTGCACAAGGGTCTAGATATCTTCAAAAAATCCTTAATGAATCTTCTATAAATTTTGCATGACCTAGAAAACTTCTAACACCCTTGACACCGGTGGGAGGTGGAATTTTTATATTACTTCAATTTTTGCTCTATCTACTTCAATTCTTCGCTGTGATGTCCTATGCCTTAAAATAATTCCTTCACAAACCATGAAGTGATATTTTTCCCAGTTTAAGACAAGCTAGCCCATTTGGTTTTCCAGGTTTTTTAATGTGGCTTCTTGGTTTTAGATTCAAGCATCATTTTTGGCTATATATGCCGTCAACATGTTTTCTAAGCCATTGGAAGTTTTAGCTTGAGGTTGCTTCTAAACTTGTTTGGTAAAATAGATGGGTGGGTCGGTCTAGGTTGGGCATAAGTGTTACTGGTTCTCGCCCCCTGGTTACTCTAGGAAAAATTAGGGTGGTTTAGCCAAGATGGGTTATAAAAATTAGATTGCAGTCCTTGCCTTCCTCGATTATGGTTCAGATTACCCATGTAATACACGGATTCTGGGTTTGATGGACATTCTTTTAACAAATGTCATTTACCACAATAAACATAGGCTATAGTTTCAAAGTTATGAGGTGGCTGAGCTTCAAAACTGTTACACCCATTAGTGGTAAAATTTTTAAGCATTGAGGAAATCGAAGATACCTGATATGCGAGTGAAGTGAGTGGATTCACTTCATGTATTCCAGTGACTCGTCTTCCTGATGCTTCTCGATTGGTTGGCCATTGATAATTGTTACTAGCAATTCTCTCAATGATATCATAAGCCTCATTATAAGACTTAGAAAGGAGAGCACCATTAGCAGAAACGTCCACTACCATCCTCGTATGAGCATTGAGACCATTATAGAACACCTCAAGTTGGATGCAATGAGGGATTCCATGATGAGGTCACTTCCATAATAATTCGTTGTACCTTTCCCATGCCTCATACAAGGACTCATCATCCATTTGTTGGAAAGCAGTGATCTCGTTCCTCAACTTAGCATTCTTGCTAGGCGAGAAATACTTCATGAGGAATCTTTTTGCTAACTCTTGCCATGTGGAAATGAAAGTTAGGCTCAAGCTCTGTCCCTTAGTGAATATGGGAACAACTTTAATCATAGCGCATCTTTGAGTACTCAGGCTAACTTGAAAGAATCACTCACCTCCATGAACAGTCTTAAGTGAAAATGAGCATCTTCAGTAAGTATTCCACTGAATTGGCCAACTGTCTGAAGCATCTAGAACATGACTGGCTTCAGCTCAAATTGTTGTGCCTCAATTTTGGGTCTCCTAATACCTGGATTAAGATCACGAAACATTGGCATGCATACTGTCTTAGAGCTCTATCCTTATAATTAGCAATAAGGATATGATTATTTGCAGGGTTTGCTCCGTTTCCTTGATTCAGATTTTTGAAGTTCATCTCTTCGGTCCTTCTCTGACTTACTTGTCTTCTTCGTTGTCAAAAGTTCTTTCAATCTCAGGGTCTATATGGAGTAAATCGATGATTCGATCAATAGTCATAAACAGCTGAAACAAGCACAAAAAAATTAATTAAGTTAAAAAGTAAATAGAAAAATAAACCAAAATGCAAAATTGAGAAATAATGACTTTTAAAACAGTCCCTGGCAAAGGTGCCAAAAACTTGGAACGGCAGAAATGTGCAAGTGTACACAATCACAACAAGTAATAAAGTGACAATTAAATGTCAAGTTATCGTACCCACAGGGACTGTAAAAGGAATTATTTATGAAAGCAATTAAAAACACTTTGGTGAATAAAAATATTTTGATTGGAGGAGGTGATTAAAAACTAAGATTTTTAACTAAGTAAAATAAATAAAGATGAAATAATCCAATGCACATTTCAAAAGATTATTTTAATCAAGATGACATAATTGTGTTAGATTAATTACATTTCTTAACTTAGAGTTACTAAACTCATGTTCATGTTGTTACAAATAAATTCACGGCAACTTGGTAATTTGCTAACTTATGAACATACTCACCTACCAAAATTCATTTATCTCTTGACTATATCTCTATGTCAATTCAACTGATTAAAAATTTTAATAAGCAAAGGTGTTAATGCACATACATACTTATGAAATTAAAAATAATCTCTTGTACATATCTCTATGCCAATTCAAACAATTAATTCAATCTCATAAGCCCATAAAAGATTACGTGAGATAACAATGTATTCCTAGCTTGAAATAGTTTAATCATAATAATCTTGCAAGTTATGCAAGGCTAGTGTATCGTTAGATACCGTTGCTAATTTAACCCTCAGCTACCTTAGATGATTAAACAGGCACTGATTAAGTATCGTGTCGATTAATGACAATTTCAATCCGTTTAAATAATTAATTCATTAGTTACCTTACAATTGTAATGCAAGAATAACTTAGTCATGATTTTACTTAATCAAACATCTTACCAAGGCTTATAACAACACAAACACAATTTTAATAAATTAAGTAGACAAAATGCAATCAACCTAACACGAATTAAATTTAACTCATATTAGTTAAATTAAACATATCATGATGACATTTATTCATAGACATTTTCATAACAACAACAATAAAATTAAAAGGATAAGGAACAAGAATCAAACCTGGTGTTTCTCCGAGGCTTGACTAGTTTGCTCTACTCCTCCTTCTCCGCTTGTTCTTGTTGAACCTAGACTTCCACGAACACTTGAATGCTGCTCAAAATGGTGTTTGAAGGACTATTTTTTAAGAGGTGAAATTGAAAAGGGAATGGGGAAGAAAATGAAGAACAGCGAAAGGGGATTAAAGAGAGAAAGTGAGAGAGAAGTGAAAGAATGAGAGGTTTTTGAGATGTGTTTCAAATGAGCAGACAAGGGGGTTTTTTAGGTTGAGTAGGCAACTAAAAATAGAAAAAATCAGCCATCATAGAGTCTACCTATGGCCGGCCACACATAGGGGCAAATCTAGGAAGGCATGATAACTGGACGGGTTTAGGTCATTTGGATCAGTTTTCTCGATTCAGCTCAACTGGGTTTCTTTTCATAATTAATTAATAATAATTATTTAACCCAAATTAAATTGGATTAAAATTAAAATTAATTATATTATTAATTAATATTCATAATTTGGACCATCTTCGGCTGAAAAATTAATTCACCTCGATGCTTCAAAAATCGCTTCACAGTTTTGCACTTCTAGCAGTATCTACCGAGCCAATTTTTTCCCTTTGTGCAAATCTGTCGAAAATGACCAAAATTAATCAAAATTTATTATAAAATTAATTAAAATTCAACATGTTAATAATTTAAGTACAATTTAATAATTTTATAATTATTATATATTTTTCGACAAGAATTATTACGAATTTGCTTGAATTTGAGTTAAAAAGGGCATGAAAACTGTGTATATTTTTGTGTTTCCACACCCCTAAACTTAATTCATTGCTCGTCCCGAGTAATGCACAAATTGAAAAGAATTTCTCAAAAACACATTTGAAAAATTCCTTCAGAACAACATTCTTCCCAAAATTATGAATTTAGTATACTTATGCTAAAGACCAAGAATTTTGAGATTTATGCTACTTCAGTATACATATCGTTCAAATTAATCTCAATTATTATTATGATAGAAAAAATAGACTAAATGCTTAGTCAATAAAGACATGTTAAATCCCTACCAATATGATTTTATTCCCTTATTTAAGATTAAATTGCAATCATCAAATATAATTTATGCCTTCATATGTTGAGCATAGCAAAATAACATAAACCAACCAACATCACATTGTCAACCAACATTCAACTAACATTAAACACAAGTTCACCTATACATGTCATTATAACCTTGGCCAAAACATCAAAAAAACTATCGATATAATTTTTGGATATTGTGATAGATCTCCAACGAACTTCCAAACTGATCGAGCTTCCGTTTATCTATAAAACATAGGAAAGAAAACACATAAGCACATAATGCTTAGTAAGTTTGTAAAACATGAAATATAACTTATCATTTCATTATTTAACAATAAGATTAAGCATAGTATAATCCAACCATAAGCTTGGCACAAGCCTAAGCATCATAAACAACACATGTTAGATCATTCAAATATAATTCACTTGAATTAACATAAGGTAAGCTAGTTGTACATGAACATGCTTTCTTTGAATGCATCATTTTCATAAACATAACATACTTTCACTAAAACTTTCCATTTTAATCATTTTCATAATTTCATGACATAGTTCATTTGAACACATCGTTCCTTTCCTTTTCATGTCAATTGAACCATTTAGAATAACATCGGATCCGCGAGAAAGCTTACACGAAGTGTGCTAAACATATAATCGTAGCCTTTCCTTTTCCTTTACATCATTACTTACATGAGCTGTGAAATGGGTCTGCTCACACGAGCTATGGGTCAGAATTTAAGCTACACGATGTTGCTCACATGAGCTGTGGAGTATCCACAACAAATACATGACCTTAGCCATCGGTAGGACATTCAAGACCAGCACCCGAAGCATGAAAACCCTAATGACATGTCATTTTTATCTTACAAATTCCTAAGGTTCAAATGGGGCTCGATTATCATCGCGACATCGTTGGATATACATCTTTTGGTTTCATGGCAACTAACACATTAACATATAGATCATTATAACATTAAAATGATATTTAATCATATGAACTTACCTCGATAACAAAGACGTAGAAACGGAGTCGACTAATCCGAAGCTTTAGCTTTTACCCGATCTAAATCCATACGAGGTCTATCTTGATCTAAATATATAAATTCAATCCATTTAATACTTCTATTATTAAATTCAGCTCCATATTTTATATTTTGGAAAATTACTATTTTTCCCTTAACATTTTAACTTTTTACAAATTAGTCCTAAAGCTCATTAATTGAAATCTAATCATTTTCATCCCTATCTCATGCTAGCCAAATTTATTATGAACCCATATCAATCCATACGATTCATCATTTCATAAATTTACCTTGAACTTTTACTACAATTATAAATAAGTCCCTAAATGACATTTTCATCAAAAATAACTTTACAAAACTTGTTTATTTATCAACAAGGACTCATAATCTTTCATAAAACATCAAGAATCATCCAAGAACATTCATGGAAAAACCTTAAATCTTTAACAGTTAAAAATAGGGTTGAAAATCATACCATGCAAGCAAAGAAGCCTAGCTAGAACCTTCAACCTTCAAAAATGGTGTTTTCTAACCCTATTTTCGGTGGAAAGAAACAAATGTTGAAGATGGTAAAATTTCTACTTTAAATTACTTAATTAACCTTTATTATTAACTTTAAAATCACTTAATTCTATGTCCATAAAATTCCATTAACATTATAAATAGTCTAATTTCTATTTAAGTCACTCACATTTAAGTTTCATAGCTATTTAACACCTTTAGGTACTAGAACTCCACTTTTGCACCTTTTACGATTTAGTCCTTCTCACATAATTAAACATGCAAACATCAAAATTTTTTAACAAACTTTTTATACGACCTTTCTAATATTTCATAAACATTAAAATAATAATTTACTCATTAGATTTGCGGTCTCAAAATCACTATTTCAATTTCTCTAAAAACGGGTTGTTATAGTAGTAGGCCTTGCTTTCCCAATTCTTAGCTTCCTAAAAATAGACATAGGCATTAGATTTATACTCGCTCCAAAATCACATAATTCCTTACCAACATAATGATTTCCAATTGAACAGGGGATAGTGAAACTCCCTTGATCCTTCAACTTCGGAGGTAGTTTATTCATCGACATTGCTATGCACCCTTCAGTGAGAGCAACAGTCTCAAACTCTCCCAATTTCACATAATTGGGCATCTACTCCAAAGTTTCCACTAACGATATGTTGATGTGGAGTTTCTTCAAAACATCTAAAAACCTTCTAAACTAAATATCTTGTTTAGAATTCTGGAACCGCTGAGGAAAAGGTAAAGGTGGTCGTCCTGCAGGTTGCTGATATTGTTTTGCTGTGGCTTTTTTGTTGGCAACATGATCTAATTCTTTCACAATGTTTCTCTGTGTACCCTTTTCAGGTGTTTTCTGTCATTTAGTAGGTTCTGAGATCTTTTCCTGATTGCGATTGGATTTGTCTTTCTCTACCGTGGCATCGTGAATAACTTCATCCAACTGAGTCCCACTTCTAAGAGTGATGGTCTTGCACTGCTCTTTCCATTGGGTTCTCAAATTTTTAGTATCACTTGGCAATGCTCATTGTGGCCTTGAATTTAGAGCATTCGCTATTTGCCCCACTTGATTTTCAAGAGCTCAGAGAGACGTAACTTGACTCTGAATCACAATATTGTTTTTGCCCATATACTCATTCAACAAAGATTTAATAGAATTCAAATATGATACCTAACCTTGTTGAGCATTTTTCCTCGGAACAGGATTATTATATTCGAGTGGTGCATTGTGGAGATTTTGTCATACAACATTGTGTGACCTCCTCGTACCTTGATTATTCCAACGAAAATTCGAATGCTACTTCCACCCTGGATTGTAAGTGTTGGACTAGGGATTATTATTTTGGTTAAAATTACCCATGTAGTATACCGATTCTGGGTTTGATGGGCATTCATCAAACACATTATCTTCTCCACAATAAATGCATGACAATTCGACTGAGTTCATCTCCTGAGCTACAGTGGGCTTCTTTATTATTTTGATCATATTAGCTAAAGAAGATACCTGGGCTATCAACGAAGTAATTTTATCGAGATCCATGGTACCAACAGCTCTCTTGTACGTCCCAACTCTTGTGGTAGGGTACTGATAGTCATTGTTGACAATATTTTCCAAAATCACATATGCTTCGTTGTAAGATTTATCAACAATGTACCATTGGCAGATGCATCAATTACCATTCTTGTATGTGCATTCAACCCATTATAGAATATTTCCATTTGAGTCCACTATTGAAATCCATGCATCGGACATTTTCAAATTAAATCTTTAAATCATTCCTAAGCTTCATATAATGTTTCATCCTCTAACTGCCGAAAAGATGTGATGTCATTTCTAAGCGTGGAATTCATGTTTTGTGGATTATATTGTAGCAAAAACCTCTTGCAAAGATCATTTCATGATGTCACAATCTCCAATGACAAACCATTTAGCCATGCTCTCGTACTATCACTTAAAGAATATGGAAACAGTTTAAGTCTTAAAGCGTCATCAGGCACACCCAGTTGCCTAAACGAGTCACAAACCTCTAGAAAAATTCGTAAATGCAATCTTGGATATTCAGTGGGTAGTTCACCAAACCGTTCTACTATTTGCAACATCTGAAGCATTACTAGTTTCAACTAAAATTGCTAAGCTTGTATTTGTCGTCTGACTATCCCTAGATTTAAATCATCCAAAATTGGAACAACATGCTCTCTAATGGGACTGTCTCGGTCATCTATCAACTGACGAATAGGACGATTAACATCCTGACCATTTCAATTATTATTGAGACCAGTACAATTTGGATTATCACTGAGACCAAGATCATTCCTGTTTCTAGCCATTTTTCTCAGTTCTTTTCACCTTCTACGCAAAGTACTTTCAATCTCTTGGTTAAAAGGATACTCTTTGTTAGTAGGAATGCCTATTCTCATACACTGATGGCAAACCTATAGAAATTAAAGTAAACTAAGTTAAATTAAACTAATGGAATTAATTAAAAGAACCAAACCAAATTTCAACAAATTGTTGATCCCCGGTAATGGCGCCAAAAACTTGTTGCATGTGAATATGATATGCGAATTGTGCAAGTATACACGTCAGTTCAAGTAATAATGTGATAAGTGAGATTGTCTCCACAGGGATTAGATTAGGTATAGAAATGGTCAACTTATGATAATGATTAATGTTATGGCAAAACCAAGTTAAGTATGCAGTGATAAATTAAAATAATAAGGATGAGTACGAAATGTATACTGACTAATATTTGAAAATGCTAAGGCAAAGGAAGAGTAAAAATGAAATGGTAATTACAAGAATGATGCAGTGACTATTAATCAGTAAATGAATAGATAAACAACTAAGTATGCAATGGCAAAAGATAAGGGTTACGCGATGTTGAGTGGGAAGGTCGGGACTACTAAGAATTTAATTTTCCTATCAACAATGCCTTAGTAAAATCATACTTAACCTACTACTCAGAAGAGTTCTAAACTGTTCTGCTTCTTTCAAGAGCAGAAACCTCAAGTTACCATGCCTGTGTTTATAGGACTTTAATACGGTATTGCATTGTTTCCTTCTGTATAAACATTGTTCTATGTCTAGAGTCTACTACAAGCATCTATCAAGTACTTGCTCATATCAATCAACCACGATCTAACTAATCTAACCTTTCCAAAATTTAGATTAATTTAAGGGTATGTTGCACAGTCGACTATGTTTAGAGATTACTCAAATACATTTTAAAGAATAAAACAATTGAATGAAACAGTAAAGTAGTTTAGATTTATAATGCAACCATTACAGACAATCAAAGTTTCATCAAAGTAATCTGAACCCTATGAGATTTAGCTCATAGAAGAATGTTGAGAAAATAGCGTTCGCTTGCCCAATCCACACTCCAGCTGCGTAATGTCTTGAGGTGGCTGAGAGGGACTGCCTTTGTTTTTCCTATTCCTCTCTCTATTCATCCGCTACCTTCTTATTTTGCCAAAGGATCTTACCCTTCGTTCGCTTCCCCTAGGGATTCCTCCTTTTCCTTATTTTTAAATTATTTTTTTCTTTTTCCAAGATAATTCCCAATAGCCTAAGATTTATCTTCTCCTCTTTTCTAGCTAGATTTATCTAGTACAAGTAGAGTTGGGCTAAAACTGATATGTACTTAATGTTGACTGGGCACCTTCCTGGCATTGCGTTGGCATAGAGTTACAATCTGACCACCCTTTTTCCCCAGCAAAACTTCACTCCTTTATTTCTTGTTCCTCACCCTGCAATTGCCAATACTGCAAAACACAGCCCTTGCACAAGCAATTAAAAGCACCTAATATTTAAACGCAACCAATGTTCTAATGCAATGCTAAAAATATTAATGAAATGTCCTAAGGTGCAACTAGATGTACTTAAGTATAGGAAATTAACTAGGTCCAAAGGCATGAAATATAACTCTTTTCAAGAGTTAACATCTGTATATGTGTTGTAACACCTAAGATCCAGATCCAGATCCGGCGAATCAGCTCGGGTAGAGGACGTTACACGATGCTAATGAGTGTTGAGGTCTTTCTAACAACTTTCATAATTCCTCTTAGAATCTTATACTTTGTTTTTATAGATATAGATTCGACTTGATGGAGCAAGAACCCAACTCATGTAGGTGACAAATTTAGGCCATTTTCTAACTCACTAAAGTTGACACCTAATGGGGTTGACTTCATGCTACCTTAAGCTAGTCGATCCTCTTCCCCTCCCCTATCGTGTTTGATGAACTAGTTTCCCAAACAAGCACTTGTTTTTTCTCATGTATCTCATATACTGCAACCTATGGAATCATTTGCACGCATCTAATGCATGTAGGCTTAACATATGCTAGTCTCTAGTGCATTACTAATGCCCCTTCTTGGGAGCACGTTGACTATGGGCATTATTTAGGAACATAACCTTGATGCATAAAGATCTTATAATTGCAACTTAGTTCCAATTCCTTTGCATGCCCTTTTCCCTATTAGTACTTTGAACAACTTGTATGTTATCTACACTAACATGAAGGAAAAATTTACAATACTACTTGTTATTATGTGGTCATATATCCCAACTGCAGTCCAATTGCTACTACGATATTGTTGAAAAATTGGTTTAGAAAATAGTGTTTTTAGGTACAACAGAAGTTTAAATTTTTTTTCTTTAAAATCGATCCTTGTGATATTTACACTAAAAAACCATTAACTGAAATTGTACATGTCTAAATAATTTCTTGGCTTTTAACCAATCGATCTTCTCTGTTATCCTCGAACCATGAATTACTGAGTGTGGGCCCAAATAAATTAACCAAGTTCATAGAATGAAAATTTTTCTTAACTTTTAGTAGGACAGTTAATTCTCTCTTTATAATCGAAAACTATGAGCTTTTCACGAAAATGAAATTTATTCTAAAAAATAAACTGTCACCATTTTTTGACAGAATAATAGTGCTCTCAATGTTGTGTAAATAGATTAGCTCATATTTCCTATTTATAGAGAAACAGTATAAGAGTTTTGTTCGAATAAGATCTAATTAACTAATAATATTTTAATAGAAAATATGAATTCTACTTTAAGTGGAATAGAGGGAGGCAGCGACATCCCTAAGGAAACGAGGGTTTGTCATTCCTCTCATTAAATTCAAGCCTTATTGGGCCTTTCATGTATTAGGTGCAATTGTATGTGTTATCCAGACTTTTATCCAACACTTATAATTTATCCTACCCAATAAATATTTTTTATTTTCCAAAATATTAATTAATTAATTTTCCCAATTAAAATATTTTCTCAACCTAATTCAAATTCCATTAAAGTCATAGCAACTTTACCGTATTAGAATCCATGAGAAAATTATTTTAATTGCCTTATCCAACAAATCTATGATGCCTAATTAATTTAATTCTCACTTCCAACTTTATTTATTTAATTACAATAAATCAAATAACAATTCAAAGAAAATAATTTTATTTATAAGTAATATTTTGTATGTAGCGAGAAAATACATTCACTGCAGATAGTGATACATACAATCTATTTCTCTTACTTATCATTTTTATTCATTCCACATTTATCGATTCTACATGCAATTCGTTTTGGGATATCTTGAGGTAGCAGAAGGATCGACTAGACATAAATAATTAGGGCACAAATAATTTGTAATTAAGTTTCGACTCTTTTCCTATTAATTAAAAATTATTTAATCATAGAGCTATTCCTCTATAATACCATGATTGAAATCTTCATTATTATATATCATTATGAAAACTACTTTATTAAGTGTTCATCTAATGATCTTGTCATAAGTGTGCTACCTTCATAAGATATCAATTTATATTGACAAAATAAATTTTATTTTATATTGAAAATTTAATATATTTTCAATTTTAAAATATAAAAAATTGATTTTATATCATAAATATTTAATGTAATACAAAAAAGCGCTTCCATCACCAGATTATGGTTACAGAGTATCATTATATATTTCAAAACATTCAATAACAATAGCATCTATTTCACTAGAATAATTAACAATATTTTTTTAATAATTCAGATCGAACTAAACATACACTTATGGACCTTAAATCAGGCTTACGAGGCCTTAAAATTAGTTTGGGAACAATCAGGGACCAATTTGAAACAATTGATAATATTAAGGGAAAAATTGTAAATTTTCAAGATAGGGGTCACACGGCCGCGTGGCCAAGCAATGTGACATGATCCAGATCATGTAGTGCCAGGCATGGCTGTGTCACTACTCGTGTGCCAAATCATGTACCATTTGAAATGACACTACATGGCCGTGTCATTAGTCGTGTGCTAGCTCGTGTAACATTCAATGTTGGATCACACAACCATGTCACAGGTCGTGTGTCAACACATGTCAAAACTGCACCTAATCACACTCAGGGTGCATGCCCATGTGGGTTGCCCATGTAAGACACACGGTTATGGGTGCACGTCCATGTGGGTTGCCCAAAACGTACCTAAATCATGTTCCTTTCTTCTCCCATATGCGTAAGTAGTTAAACATATTCAAACATACAATCCCTTAGGTCATTAAACACTTTCAAATACAGTCAACTCCTATAAACACAATCAATCTAAGTGCCTAACTAATGTACCATCATTGACACCACAATATTTCATAACAATTCACTTCATAGTTGTATATGCAAGTCACAACTTACACATCAAAATCTTACCTCTATTTCATTTCATACCATTACTCAACATAGTATCAATGTATTTCATGCTTGACCAACAACTCAACTTAGGTGAAACATGCATATTTTCATAGTTATTCAAATACAAAATCACAAGCTCAAGTGTAAACTTGTACAAAATCAAGAACTAATACCACATCTTATAAAGGGGTCCTATTACATCCCATATATACTGTACAAAATTAAAATCTACCAAAGATTCCTGTATAGTGTGATTTATCGTGTTGATCCAATCTTTCGAGTTCACAAAAAACTGTAATCTACAAAAATAAACCGAATACAGGTAATCAAACATAAATATTAATTCAAATAAAGATTAATGAATAAAGTTCCTATCAATCACAACTTCCATCAAACAAATAATATTTAGAACATTATTTCAGTGTTTGTGTCCAATCATCAGTACAAAAAATCGTATTCAATATAATCAGTGGATAATGCTCGTTTGAGCAAGCATTTAGTATAATCAATGGATATTGCTCGTTTGAGCAACAATTCTGTAGAATTAGTAGATATTGCTCATTTGAGCACTTCTGTAGAACCAGTAGACATGGCTCATTTTAGCATATTTAGTAGGATCAGTAGATATTACTCATTGAGCACTTTGAATAGAATCAGTAGATATTGCTCATTTAAGCACTTTAGTAGAATCATTAGATATTGCTCGTTTGAGCACATTCAGTAGGATTAGTAGATATTACTTGTTGAGCACTTTCAGTAGAATCAGTATTTCATTTTTTTCTTATTCAAGATCATACCATTATACAATATAACATTTAAGAAAATTATATTAATAAAGAATATAAAAATCATTAGAAGTGTTAATAAACATACAAACTTACAAGATTGATTTGCAGTAATGACTCAGAGTATCTCAATCAGCGATCGACTTTATTTCAGTTCGTTATTTCCACTTCAATTACACACATCAATATAATTCAAAATTATTCCATTAGGTTTATATAATACATTTATAAATGTACTAAAATTAAACTGAATGAACTTATCTGACTAAATTGAAGCAATGACAAAAGTACAAGGACTATTTAGAAATTTTCTTTTCCTCAGTTTTCAACTCGTTCTTGATCTAAAATACTATTTTCATTCAATTAACTAATTCCAACAGTAAAAACTCATTTTATGCAATTAAGTTCTTTTAGGCATTTTTACGTAATTGCCCCAGTATTTCACCTTTATGCAATTTAGTCCTTAAGCTCAAGCTTGCAATTTAACCAATTTTAACTAAATTAATTTTAGCTGAATAGTGTAACACTCCACTACATTCCATACTTGTTGTTATTTCACATCACGTCCTTGTATTTTTATCATTTTAGCAATTTAGTCTTTAAACATTAAAATTACTAAAAATTACTTTAGAAAATAGTCCTACCTAACAACCAAGCTTAATAATTTATCATAAAACTTCAAGAACAACTTAAATTCATCAATGGCGTAATCCACAATGTTTAACAGTATTACAATTTAGTCCCCAGGTTAGAAAATATTAAAATTACTAAAAACGGATGAGATTTACTCTCCAAATTAAAGAACCCTAGCTTGGCCGAAGCCTGCTCTTCTCTTCCATGGTGTATTTGGTTCTCCACCCAGAAGAAGAACGAAAATTCATGATGTTATTCTCTATTTCTTTAATTTTTAACTTACTTTTTAACTTTTACAAAATTAACCTTTTAATAAAATTTATAAAATTACTAAATCATGTGCATAAATGTCCATAATAAATAAATATGGTATAGTTACCATATAAGGAAGGTTTAATTGCAAATTGGTCCTTCAATTATTTTTAAATTCCAATTAAAAAAACTTAATTTCAATTTAGCCCTAAACTAAGGACTAAAAAAGCAAATAGCCCAAAAGTTAGTAGATTAATCATATCCACCACTGCTTGAATTTTTTTCTCATGGTTTAATTACCATTTTGGTCCCTTTACTATTTTAAATCTATAGCAATTAACTTTTACCTCTATTACAAATTAATCCTTTTACCGTAATTAAGCAATAAATCATCAAAATTACCGGACCAAACTTCAATTCACCTATAATACGACTCTGTAAATATTTAATAACAATATTTATGACTTTAAATTACAGAAATGAGGTCCTAACACCTCATTTTTAATAAACACTTGTCTTTTGAACCAAACCACTTATACTAACTTTTAATTCAATTAGTTAAAATCCTCGAATAATAATTCATTATAAAAGTTATTATTGACTCGCATAATTTAAATACTAAATATACGAACTTACTCGTCGAACTTGTGGTCTTAAAACCACAGTTTCCAACACCATTGAAAAATGGGTTGTTACAACTCTCCCCCTTAGGAAATTTTGTCCTCGAAATTTTTACCTAGTAGTACCTGTTTTTTCTGAGGATTGCCTGATGAACAGAAATCATTACTGACTCATCCAAATAGGAAAGGCAACAATCCATAATAATAAAAAATTTACCCTTAGTTTCACTAGTCAAATCTATCCCAAGGCCTTATAAAGGTTTCCCTACAATCTTTAGGTGAATCTCAGATCTTGTTCGAAAATAATGGACCATGATACTCTATTTAATCTGGTAATCTGTAATTCATATAACTTGACTACTTTCTTAAATGAATAATCAATTCTGACTGGAATAAATAAGTTGACTTGTCATTCTATCAACCACAAACCAAATCAAATATTTCTTTCTCTGTGCTACAGGAAAACCAAATACAAAATCCCTCGTAACTCACTCTGATTTCCACACAGGAATCATAACAGGCTATAAAAATTCTGACGATACTTGATGTTCAATTTTTATTTGGAAGAATAGAATGTGTGTAGCTACGAGCCTTACATAAAATGTCTCTATAACAACCCGATTTTTAGTGGTGACGGAACAGTGGTTTTGGGACAACAAATTTTCATCATATCAACTCGTAAATAATATTTTTAGAAAATTTATAGATTCAATATCGTCGTATTAAAATTTGGTTTAGAAATATTAACGTTCAGATAGTTAATTAAAGAAAAAGGACTAAATTGAAAAAGGTGTAAAACTTGTTAATTAATGCATTTAGGTGATTAAATGGGTTAATTAATAATTAAGGAAGGAATTAAGTGATAATTAAACCCTAGTTATATTTTGGATGACAATTAGAAAGGAAAAATGATAGAAAAATGGCATGTTTAATGGCAAAATGGTAAATAAGTTAAAATTAATTAAAACAAATTGAAACATTAAATCATTTTTCTTCATTCTTCTTCAACTCTTGGTCGAAACCACCATTTTTGACCTGGGAAGTTTCGGTTGCTTCTTTCCTTTACATGGTATTTAAATTTACTCGTTTTCTTGTAATTTTTATGTTTTTAAAATCGTTGTAACTAGGTCCAGCTAGTCCGTACCTTCGTTTTTGATCCTGTTAAAACTTTTGGAAGTTTTCATTGATGAATATTGAGTGTTATTGATGAATACCATGTATTTGGAACTTTGATTATGTTATTTGATGATTTTGTAAGGTGAGTTTTGTTAAATTTTGATTTTAGGATTAAATTGTGAAAATATCAAAATACTAGGGTTTGATAGTGAATTTGATATTTATTAGGGTCTATTGAGGCCTAGTGTATTTGGATAAATATTTATTTGATAAAAAATGGTTAATTTGATGAATTTAGGGTAAAAGACTAAATTGAAAAATTTTGTAAAAGTTTGGGGTAATTGGGTAATTTTAAAAAATAAAAGAGTATTAATTGTAAAATGGATTGGAAATGAAATATATTCTGATAAATAAAGAATTTTACATTTTAGATCAAGATCTCGTAGATACTCAGGGAAAAGGAAAAATTATGGAATAGTCCTTGCACTTCTACAACTTCTACAATTTGGTCCAAGTAAGTTCGTACGGTTTAGAATTTTATTTCAAAATAAATTAATGAGCAGTCTAACATGTTATGATTTATATAATTTGTCTTAATTATTGATGATGAATGGTAATTTGAGGTTTAATATTGAACTTGATCCTCAGCTTGATTTGAATGCGGGATAGAGTACAATTGGGATTTGGTGCGTTATGATGGTTCGGAATAGAGATGGTATTGGAGGGATATATTTGTAAATTGCTCGAGTAAATTGTGTTTCAACATTTTTTACGAACTCTCGTGTTATACACTCTATTTGGTGTGCTAGTTGGATTAGCTCTTATGAGCATTGGTGCGATGGTTGGTTTAGCTCTTATGAGCATTGGTGTGATGGTTGGTTTCACTCTTATAAGCATTGGTGTGATGGTTGGGTTATCTCTTATGAGCATTTGTGTGATGGATGGATTGGATTGAGTGAGCACCTGGTGTGTTTGGTTGGATTGATGATGTATTTCTATCTGTAAGTCATTCTTTGAGTTGAAAATCTCGGTAAGTTAACTTGTTGAGTAACTCTATTGAATTTTCCATATATACTTATGATCGGTTGTTTAACGTCACAAAAATAATGTGCAAGAGTACACTGTCGATGCAAGTATAGTAGACAGATGTGAGTCTGTTGGATATCGATCCCATAAGGATGGTAGCCTTCTGTCTATTAATGTCGATGCAACAACCAGATAGAAATAAGAAAATTGTGAGAATAGTTGTTGATGCAATAACTTGAAAACAATAAAATAAAATATGATAATGATAAACTGGGATCCCCAACATGAATCTTCAGCAGAATACTAAGTTCTCACAAGGTATAAAAAGATAGGTGAATATCGAGACAATAAAATTCAATGTATATCTTACCCAGCATCACTCATCTAATTAATCTGAGACTTAAACATGTATACTAACCTCACCTTCCAATGATGGCAATACGACACTATTAAGAACAAGTGAACTAAATTCCTTTAATCCAAACTCAACTTTCGTTCTAATACTTGTTGGTTTAAACTGTCACTGCACTTTCCAATGTCAGTCACTGCAATAACACTTCCGTGTTAATAAACATTCAAACCCCAAGATTAAACAATAAAAGCAATATTGAATAAGATAACATTTAATCAAGAATTCATGTGTACTTTCATACAAAAAGAAAAAAGAGAATAATCACCAGCATTTAGAAAGAAATAGGAAAGAATCGGGTGGAGAATACTATCCCTAGACAACTTGACTGAATCTCTCTATTCCTTCTTGTCTCGCACTTAGGTCTCCTCGTTAGAAGCTAGTTTGCATTTGGTTTTCATGTTGGCTCACCTGTGAGAGGCTTAAGCTGCCATGGTCACAAGCTTCAAGGTAGGATGATGAAGACGATGATCCAGAAAAATGAGCCTTCTTTTTCTTCTCACATCCACCTTTTATGTCCACCTCCAACAGTACATGTGTCCTTTCCTTAGAATTATTCTATCCTTGCACGTACAGGTTGGTTATACCAGACCAGACAGCTTATATAATTTTAGTTCTTATCTGGACAGCTGTCAAGTGCGGCGACAATATTGGACGCAATCTAAAATTAACTCATGTAGCGACATTAATGTAAAAAGATAGTAAAATTAAGGATAAAATAGACTAGGATTCACTGAATTATAAGATGTCATTTACAAAACCAAAAATGTTAAAATGTATGCTAAGGATAGCTAAATGGGATCAATTTAACCAATAAGTAAGGGGGAAAGCCTATGTTCTTTCTAGTGCTATCACACCCCTAAACTTGAGTTTTTACTTGTCTTCAAGTAAAACAGAAGCTAGAAAAGCTACAAAATTTTTACTAAGGCAAATGATCATTCTAGCAACTTGAATGCTCTAAATTCCCAATGGATGAATCACATTCAGATGAAAGAATATTGCATCGACAATTCAAAAGCATGAATGAATAAGGTTGCAACTTCATTCATGCTAGCATCATGCTTCAAACCCGAAGTTCTATCTACCATTACAGCATTTATTGTACAATACTAAGTACTTATATGCATTATATATATACATTTTCCTCTTTTTTCTTTTTTCTTTTTGGAATAAGGGATATCGTTGCATTATTGTACCGTTCTTCATGCGAAGTAACGATGGGGTGCAACAAACCCTCAGGGAGTACGTAATTGAATATACACATACTCATGCAGCGATAGCCTTTGGCCAGATTGATTTTTCTAACGCTAGTACTGGAGTGTTCCCTCTTTAACATTCCACATTAAACCCACTTTAGAATGTCTCTAATTTATAACTATATATACATATATAAGTAGCTATAAAAAGTAGATTCATTCAAGATTTAAGGAATGATAGTAGTCATCTATTACTAATGCAACCTAATCCATTCATCAATGAATTGAAGCTACAACCTTCTATCAATTTTATCCAACTCATTCATTGATGATTTACATGATTCAAGAATTAAGCATAGAATGTAACAAAAATTTTTGAACAATTTTCATTAACTATAATTAAACCTTGCTGCTTTATTTTCGAAAAAAATTGAAATGTGGGTGCATTTCCATGCCCCATGTGCATTCCCCCAAACTTAAAGTTTGCATTGTCCCCAATGCACTAACATGAAAATGTAATGATAATAAAAATGCAATGACAATATATATTTATCAAAATAAAACCTACAGCTACAAGCAATGTGGCTGGATGATGTTTCTTTCTCCTCCTTTTCTTCTCCTCCTTCTTTCATTTTTTATCCTTGGAGTGCTTCCTTTTCTTTTCTTTGGGCTTTGCACAGTCCTCGAATTGCTCCTCAGTTCCTGGCTCTGCCTCGGCATCACCGACTGCTTGCTATGTAGGAGAGGCCACATGGAGTGATCCAGTGTAGACCACTATTGCCAATGAATTGCATTGCTCCTCACTGGTTATTTCAACAACTTTCACCGGTCTCGCTCTAGCTCGCTCCAAATTATTAATATTTTCACCCACAAATTTAGGTGCGGTGGCAGTCTTCTCAACAGAATTTTCTTCTTCTTTTTCTTTCTTATTTTTAGCAACTTCTTCTTCAGCAAAAACTTCCTCTTCTGCAATAGCTATTTCCTTCTCAACAACAGTGTTGGTGGCTTTCTTGACCGAGCCTCTTGTTTTAGGCATCTTTTGTTGAGGGAGAACGGTTTAAAGTTAAAAAGATATGATATTGAGAAGAGAAAAGAAATAGAAATGGTTGCTTGAATGCATTACAGTAGGTACTGTGGGAGAGGATTTATAGTGGATGAAAAAGGAAGATGGAAAGGCGTGTTGTTTTGTGGAGAGATATAAGCCTGGCGGGAAGAGTTGTGTCCAATAGAAATTGTGTCTACTTAGAAGGATCAAACGGCTAAGTGATTTTTGATCCAACGATGGAATTTGAATTTCCCTGAATTCTGGTAAGTTATAAAAGGTAGTACAAACTTATGGAATGTGTTGACAGTAAGATTTCAATGCGCCAAAAATGGTGCATAATTATTCTGTAAAATGGAAGGCAAACAAACTTTAACAAAACATAAATAAAATGAACTAAAATCAAGGAGTACTAATTAAAAATTAAAACTTTTCGACCAATTTAATGGTCTCTCCTTGCTTTTGATCATTGTTGCCAAAATAGGGTTTTAGCCTTTGTCTATTTACTTTAAACTATGTCCATCACGTAAATCTCGAATTATGACTGCACCATGAGGAAATACATCAACAACTTCGAAAGGTCTATACCATCGTGAACGCAATTTACCTGGGTAAAATTTGAGTCAAGAATTGAATAACAAAACCTGTTGACCCGTGATAAATTGTCACTGTAAAATAATCTTATCATGCCACCATTTGGTCTTTTCCTTGTAAATTGCAACATTTTCATAAGCATTTCTACTAATCTCCTCTAGTTCAGTGATATCCAATAGTTTTTTCTTTCCAGCCGCTTTATAGTCCATGCTCACTTGCTTAATTGCCCATATTACTATTCTAGTTCAACTGGCAAGTGACATTCTTTCCCAAAGACCAATTGATACGGTGACATCCCTAATGGAGTTTTGCATGTTGTCCGCAATGCCCATAAAATGTCATCCAAGCGAAAAGACCAATCTTTCCTCGAATGGTTTACAACCTCCCAAAAATGTTCTTAATTTGTCGATTCAAAATTTTGGCTTGTCCATTGGTTTGCGGGTGATAGGTAGTAGCCATTCTATGATTACCTCCATATCCCTTCAATGCGGTCGCTATTTGGTTGCAATGAAAATGTGTACCCTGATCACTAATCAATGCCTTTGGTGTGCCAAAGCGGGTGAGTATATGCTTGTGAAATAATTTTAGCACTATCTTTGCATCATCCTTTAGGAATGCAACAACTTCAACCCACTTCAAGACATAGTCAACAACTACTAATAAATAAAGATTTCCAAATGAACTCGAAAAGGGTCCCATAAAATCCATACCCCCAAACATCAAATAATTCAACCTCAATAATTTGCTGCTATAAAATTTCATTGCATTGTGATATAGAATCGGTGCACTGACACCTATCTCATTGATTCAATAAATTGTGGGCATTTTTGAATAATGTCGGCCAGTAGAATCCTGATTAGAAAACTTTAGCAGCAGTTCTCATACCACTGAAATGACCTCTATAAGGAGCATCATGACAATGTTTCAGGATTGAAAGCATCTCCTCTTTTGGAACACAACATCGAATAATGTTTTTATTGCATACCTTGAATAAATACGGCTCGTTCCAATAATACATCACTATGTCACGAAGAAATCTTTATTTTTATGGCCTGTGACACCCAATGGGAGTTTTCCACACACTAGATAATTAGCAAAATCCGCATACCAAGGAGTTGTATCTACAGTAAATAACTTCTCATCCGGGAATGCGTTGACAATTTGAAGTATGTTTTCATCTTCACTACTAACTTCCAATCGAGACAGATAGTCTGTAACTTGATTCTCTAAACCTTTACGGTCTTTTATCTCGATGTCAAATTCTTGTAATAGTAATATCCAACGTATCAATCATGATTTAGCACCCTTTTTTGCAAAGAGATATCTTAACACCGAATGATCGGTGAATATAGTAACCTTTGCACCGACAAGATAGGAATGAAACTTGTTGAAAGCAAAGACTACAGCCAGTAATTCTTTCTCTGTGGTGGTATAATTGGATTGAGCCTCTATAAGAGTTTTGCTAGCATAATAGATGGCATGAAATATTTTTCCTTTCGTTGTCCTAGAACCGCACCCACAGCAAAGTCGCTTGCATGGGACAACATTAGAGCAAAGATTTTTAACTTTCCGATGTGGTGTGAAGATTTTCATCATCCAGCTGATGATAAGTAGAATTATCATTTCAAAGATGAGCATTCATTGTTGACGGGTTAAATCGCAAAAAATATGTTGCTATTGCATCCCAAGAATTAATTGATCCAGCAGGTAGTCGAAAAAACCAAGTATGTGCTCTTCTCTGTAAGGAATAAGGAAATAATTGCATCTTCAAGGCATCATCAAGAACGCCTTGTTGACTAACAGAACCACAGATCAATAAAAAGGATTTAAAGAAGTTCTCTCGCATCTTCATGTGGCAATCCAGCATATTGTCCATTAGAATTCATCGTTTGAAACATTACTGGCTTGAGTTCAAAATTCCCAACTTGGATTACTGGCCTAATAACTCCTGGTTGTAAATCATCAAAGACAGGTACTATAAATTCTCATATAGTCTTATTTTGAATGTGAGCGTCTTGCAGCAGCAATGGGTTATTAACATTTTGTTGCTACATCAGGGGTATGGCTGCATTGTTCCCTAGTAGAGCCATATTTCTTTGTTCTCGAAGTCTACTCCGTTCAGTCCTTTCAATTTCTGGATCAAAATCGACAAGAAAATCCAAATTTCTTTGGGTCATAAAACACCTACAATAAAGTTAAAGAAATAGCAACAAAGAAAAACTAGTTAGTGAATACTATATATTATATAAGGAATATAAAGTGCAAAAACACACAAAAACAAAAATAAACATTAAACAAAGGCCATCCCCGGCAACGGTGCCAAAAACTTGATCAGTTGTTTAACGTCACAGTAATAATGTGCAAGTGTACACTGTCGATGCAAGTATAGTAGACAGATGTGAGTCTGTCGGACATTTGTCTCATAAGGATGGCAGTCTTTTGCCTATTAATGCCGATGCAACAACTATATAGAAATGAGATAAATCGTGAGAATAGTTGTCGATGCAATAACTTCAAAATAATAAAATAAAATATGATAATGATAAACAGGGATCCCTAACATGAATCTTCAGTAGAATACTAAATGCTCACAAGGTATAAAAAGATAGGTGATGGTCGAGGCAATAAATCTCAATGTATATCTTACCCAACATCACTCCTCTAATTAATTTGTGACTTAAACATGCATACTAACCTCACCTTCCGATGATGGCAATACGACACTATTAAGAACAAGTGGACTAAATTCCTCTAATCCTCACTCAACTTTTGTTCTAATGCTTGTTGGATCAAACTGTCACTGCACTTTCCAGTGTCAGTGACTACAATAACACTTTTGTGTTAAAAAACATTCAAACCCAAAAATTAAATAATAAAAGCAAGATTGAATAATATAACATTTAACCAATAATTCATGTGTACATCCATACAAATAGAAAATAGGGAATAATCACCAGCATTTAGAAAGAAATAGGAAAGAATCAAGTGGAGAATACCGTCCCTAGACAAGTCGACTGAATCTCTTTATTCCCTTTTGTCTCGCACTTAGGTCTCCTTGTTAGAAGCTAGTCTGCATCTGGTTTTCACATTGGCTCACTTGTGAAAGGCTTAACTGCCATGGCCGCAAGTTTCAAGGTAGGATGATGAAGATGATCATCCGAAAAAAAAAGCCTTCTTTTTCTTCTCACGTTTACCTTTTATGTCCTCCTCTAACAATACAGGTGTCTTTTCCTTAGAATTATTCTGTCCTTGCATGTACAGATTGGTTATACCAAACTGGACAGCTCATGTAATTTAAGTTCTTATCCGGACAGCTGTCAAGTGGGACAACAATTATGGATGCAATCTGTAATTAATTCATGCAGCGACATTAATGCAAAAAGATAACAAAATTAAGGATTCACTGAGTTATAAAATGTAATTTACTAAACTAAAAATGCTAAAATGTATGCTAAGGATAGCTAAATGGTAACAATTTAACCAATAAGTAAGAGGGGAAACCTATGTTCTTTCTAGTGCTATCAACTTGGAAGTTGAATTGATTCATTATGAATTACCATTTGGGATTGTGGATGATAGGAAACTTTCAGGATTGTTATATTACTTTTTGAATTGTTGTATTAATTTTGGTAAGATTTATTGACTTAATACGTCGAACTTACTAAGCTTCATTGAGCTTATTTATGTTAAACTTTGTTCTTGTAGATACTTAAATGGTTGGATGATCGAATCAGCACTCAAGTCACACTGTCTAACTTAAATCAGTAGCTTTTGAACGTTTAATTCAGATTATATGGCATGTAATAGGTTGAATGATGATACAAATGTTTGGATTTGTAATTAGCTAAGTATGAATTTGGTTGCACAAGTTTCTTTGGTTGATCTTCTTTTGGTAATTTTTGTATTTTATTAATATGTGTTAGTATGTTCATTTGATACTTGTTGGAATGGATAAAAGTGTATGTGATGAGTTGGTTGTTAAGTAGCTAAGATAGGTATGTTTGAGTTGGTGATTATAGGTGATATCTTGAATGAATTAATAGGTTGAATTGATGTTATGTTTTGATATAAATATATACATTCTTGTGGTACCAATGAGGGTACATTGGTTAGGCACTAAACTAGGCTGATTTTGGCATGTTTTTGGCATGATTAAAGTAAATTTGGATAGGTATTTTGATTGGTAAATGGTTTGCTTAGGTTCCAAGTAAGTTTGAAATAGTAAACTTGTTAACTAAGGTGCATTTTAAGTCCACACGGCCTGAGACACGTGTGTATGTCTTAGCTGTGTGTGACACACAGCCATACAACATGGTCAAGTGTCCCCTATAGGTTCAAGGCATGCAAGTCAGGTTGTTACACGACCTAGCACATGGCCTGGGACACGGGCGTATGAGGTCATTTTGAAGGGTACACGGTCTAGCACACAAGCGTGTGGCTTGGCCGTGTAACCCAAGTCAGTGAGTTACACAGGCACGGGCATGGGCTAGGACATGACCATGTGTCCCTATTTCGAATGTCCACATGGCCTGAGACATGGGCGCGTGTCTCAGCCGCGTGAGTCTACAGTTCAAAATTTTCAATTTTTTCCTAAAATTTTTAAGTGTTTTCGATTTACTCCCGAATTGTTCTCAAAGTGTTTTTAGGGCTTTGAAGGCTCAATTAAGGGACATTATTAATGTATTGGAATGTAATTAGATTATGTTTTGTATTGATGTATGAATTGAATGGTTTACTATTCTATTAGTCTGGTAATGCTCCGTAACCCTATTCTGGCAAAGGATACAGGTTAGGGGTGTTACATTTAGTAGTATCAAAGTCACAGTCTAGTCAATTCTTAGACTGAACGTAGCGTGTGAAATGTCTAGAATTACTTGTCATATAAATCTGTGATAGTGTGATGTGTTTGATCCGATCTAACCTTTGTTTTCTTATAGATTAGAAAGATATAAGACGAATTTGATCGTGCTGACAATGATGAGGTTAATAGTAATGTACCGACTTCTGATCATGGGAGGAGTAGTAATGTTCTGATACCTCCGGCTCAGGAACATGAGCTTAAAAACATGTTCTTTGGGTATATGAACCAATGGTTCAACAAGTTTATGCAAATGAAAAATCTGGCTCAACAACCTCCACCCCCTGTTATAGACCCTACTGTACCACCTATTGTACCTCCGGTTGCACCTTCACCTCCTCTTGCGATTGAGCCTAGTCGATGAATTCCAACAGAGAAGCTTAGAAAGTGTGGTGCTTAGGAATTTTGGGGTAGATCAGAAGATGATTCAATTAACACTGAGTATTGGTTACAGAATATCTTGCGAGTTTTTAAGAAATGGTTTGCCCTCCGGCTGATTATCTTAGATGTGTATTTTCATTACTAAATAAGGAAGCATATAGTTGGTGGACTACACAAGTGACTATGGTACCGAGGGAGAAAATTTCTTGAGATTTCTTTCAGATCGAGTTTAAAAAGAAATATGTCGGGAAAAGGTATTTGGATAAGGAAAAGAGAGAACTTCTTGAGCTACGCCAAGGAAATAAATCAGTGGTTGAGTATGAGAAAGAGTTTGTATATCTTAGTAAGTATGCCCGAGAGATTGTACCTACTGAAGAAGAAATGTTATCTTGTTTGAAGATGACCTGAATGATGAAATCTGAATGATGATCGAAGGTAATAAAATTCGAGAATTTGTTGTTTTATCTGATCGTGCACATAAAATGGAAGAAGTTTACAACC
Source organism: Gossypium turneri (assembly GCA_008044935.1). Lineage (NCBI taxonomy): Eukaryota > Viridiplantae > Streptophyta > Magnoliopsida > Malvales > Malvaceae > Gossypium > Gossypium turneri. The sequence continues at coordinate 18,774,552 of CP032572.1, read as the reverse complement.
ACAAGATCTAATGAGATAGACGGATTCGAGATTTTCACAAGAGAAGTTCTTCCAAGTCATTTTTTGCATCACCGACAAAGAAGACTAAAGATGAATTTAGCCGAGCTACATCAGTGCTTGAACATTCGAACAAAAAAATGATTCAACATGATTTCAAAGTTCCTCCTAAACCCATTGATAGTGTGGAAAGTGTACAAAATGCTCCAAAGCCTAGTTGTAGACATTGTGGAAAATGTCATCCTGGCGAGTGTAGGACTAAGATCGGAGCCTGTTATAGATATGGGTCGATTGATCATTTCTTTTAAAATTGTCCCAAACGGTTAAAAGAAAATGAAGATCAGAATGTAAAGAAAATGACAACATCTTAGAAAAGTAGACGTTCGGGTCAGAATAATGCTACTGGAACTTCTTGTACTGGGACTAAAGACACCGTTGTTCGATCAGAGGTTAGAGTTGTAACAGCCTGATTTTGGGCCTAGTTGGAACAGTGGTTTCAGGACCACAAATTCGACGAGAAAAAATTTATTTTTATTATATTTTTATGGTCTACAATTCCATGAAATGATTTTGTGAAAATTTCGTTCAAAAATTTCGACGTTTGGCCACTTAATTGAGTAAAAAGGACTAAGTTGTAAAAAGTGCAAAAGTTGAGTTCTACATGTTAAAAGTGTCCAATTGTTATGAAATTTTAAATTAGATGTCCTTAAATGGAAATTAGACCATTGGTTCACTTGTTGGACAAAAATAGAGATGAGATAAGTGAAATAGGATATTTTTAAGTTGGGGTCATTTAGTAATTAAAAGAATTAAAAAGGCCAAAATAGCCAAAAACTTGTCCATCTTCAAGCCTTGGCTGAATTTCACAAGGTGGGAGCCATAGTTAGGGTTTTCAAGCTTCCAAGCTCCATAGTAAGTGATTCCAAGCCCCGTTTTTAATGTTCTTTACGTTTTTGGAGTCCTAGTAACTTGATTTAGCTTATTCTAGCAATAAATTAACCTACTGTTTATATTTGGAAAAATACCCATAGGTGAAATGTGTTTATTTTGATGTTTTATGGTAGAATATGAAGCTTGAAATTATGTTAAACAACTTTTGGTAAGCGATTTTAAGTGAAAACGAGTAAAACGACATAATCGGTAAAATACCTAATGTTCATAAGTAAGTGTTAGAGTGGGAATTCGATGTTGCCATAGAAGGGAAAAATCTTCAGCATGTCATAATACATATGAATAAGGGATGAAGTTTAATTTACGAGCTTTGGGGAAAAAGTGTAAATATGCAAAATTTTAGTGGCAAAATTGTAATTTTGCCAAAGTTTGAGTCAACGACTGTTTTGATAAATGTGAGTATTAAATAAGTCAAATGTGTTATTATAGATCAAGAAAGAACTGGAATCGACCTTGATCGGAGAAAAGAAGAGATTAAAAACTAAATTGCTAAATTTTTATATTGTTGCACCAAAGCAAGTTATGTGTAAATAATAGCAATATATTTTTATAAATTGTGAATTATATTTGATATGTGAATTAATATTGAATGTGGAAGGAAAATTATTCATGAATTATTCAAGTGATAAAGTGTTTAAAATAAAGTGTTAAGTGTAAATTCCCGGTTGAACTTAGGAATAGAAGTGGATACAAGTGACATGTCGCCAGAGACCAGTGTTACAGTGTTACAGTGAGTCCCGGGTGCTAGGTGATCTAACATGTGTTGCAGACACCTAACAACTTGTATGAGCAGGCCCGTGGACATTTCCAGTGTTATTGATCAATGGTAGCTTTGGCTACATTTTAGTGGTAGCTACGGCTACATATCAGTGGTAGCTTCGGCTACATTTCAGTGGTAGCTACGGCTACGTATCAGTGGTAGCTACGGCTACGTATCAGTGGTAGCTTCGGCTACATATCAGTGTGGCACTTATGTGCTAATTCTCTACGTATCCATGTATATTTCGAGTGTTCAACGAGAAATTAACTAAGTGAAAATACATGAGATCATGTAACGATTAAGTGTACTTGAATGATGAATATATCTGTGGAATTGAATTGAATAGTGATCAAAAGTGAAAAAGTGAAATTATGAAATAGTAGAATTAGCAACAAAATAGTTTTGGGCAGAAACAGTTGTGCAATTTTTAAAAATCACCAAAAATGGTGGAAATTGAATTAGAGAGTGAATAAGATATGAAATGAAAGCTTAATGAGTCTATTTTTACATAAAAGAAATAGAGCAAGAAAAAGACTTATATATTTTGAGATATTTTAAGTTTAGTGAGACAGGTTTAGAATGAGTTTGGAATCCCCTGTTCTGAATTTGGAAAATTGTTAAAAATTGTAAAAACATAATTACAGGCTAAACCTTATATATTTAGAACCCTGAATGAGTCTATTTTCAAGTGAAATGAACGTAAGTACCATCCAAATTCTGTACAGTGAGATAATTAATTTTTAGTGAAGAGAGGTTAGAACTGTTGAGCAGTGAAATAGGGGAAATTTAAAGAATAAACTGTACTTATTGGATAAGCCAAAAATTTTGAAACTTTTATGGTAATAAGATATGTAAATCTAGTTTCAGGGAAAATTAACAGATCTTAATTTGGAGCTCTGTAGCTCTAGATAAAAATAATTTAGTGACTCTGACTCGGATAGATAGCTTTGAATATACATGTGAGTGAATAGTAAAATTATAGAAAATGTTATTTATAAGAGTGTTATGTACATTAAGGATGTGGAATGGAGAGGATAAGGAGGAAAAATAAAATATATGAATGATTTGTATATAAATTGGTCATATGCCGATTATATTTGATAAACGTTGAATTAGAAATGACATAATGTTTTATTTCAATTAGTTATTATGAATTGAATTGTAAATTCATATGGATGAAACCAAACAATTATTTGTTAGTATTATGCATGACATAATTTATTATTATATATATATATATATATATATTCATGGTTGAATTATGATTGTTGAGAAAGATAGATAAATTGGAAAGAAAGTTCAAATTGAGTAGAACGTAGGGTTGAGTACTTTCGTTCAGTGATAAAGACGAATTGACAGAAAATACCATGGATGGACCATGGCAATAAGTGATATGTAATTCTGTGTAAGACCATAGCTGGGCTATGGCATCGATATATGTTATGTGATTACGTGTAAGACCATAGTTGGACTATGGCATCGAGAAAATAAAGTACTCAATTTCATAAGACGTTTACTAATTTGACAAATTTGGTAAGTGTTACATGGACTCACACTTAAGTGATAGATTTATTATGATTGTTGAAGTTGAATTCAATTAAGTGATTTCACCAATTGGATATTGTATATGGCAAGATGTGTTAGTGAATTACATATTTATGAAATGATATTTGAAGTTCAATAAGTGATATATGAAATTAATATGAAAAGATTTATGATTGTTATTAGTATTGTTTCTGAAATAATGTGGAGTCTTCGATGTTGAAATGATTTAACAGATTTATTGAGCATATGAATAAGTATGAAACTCATACGAGTTAGTATAGATATGTACATCTGTCTTATAAGCTTTGAAATGATAAGACTTGTGAATTGTTAATTAATCTGTGTGAAAGTATATGGGATAGATTAGCGAATCTTTACAAGATATTGAATATTTACTATATTACAATGGTTTAATAGGAAAAATATGACAATACGAGAATATGAAATGATACGGATCAATTCAGGTACTCGCGAGAAGCAAATAATAATTGATAAATTCATACGACGAGAAAGTGAAGGATTATAAGTTCATATATGGCTATGAAATGAACAAATGGTGATAGCTATAAGGTTTGGATCGAATGAGTATATATATATTGGGCCTTGTAAGCCCTAATTAGCGATTCGAACATAATAATTTGAAAGTTTTAATCTGTATGAAATTTTATAACTCAGTTTAATACGTTTGTAAATGTATGGGTTTTGGTAATGCCTCGTACCCTATTCCGGCATCAAATACGGGTAAGGGGTGTTACAATGTGACATCGCCAGATTCGGCCATAACGTTTAGCCAGGTTTGAGGTTTTACAAGAGCACCTACTCGCATTTATGCTATTTGAGCTAGAGAGGATGTTGTTGCTCCTGATGTGATTGTTGGTATATTCTATCTCTTTGATGTTACTGTGTATGCATTAATTGACCCTGGGTCAACTCATTCTTATATTTGCACTACATTAGTAACAGAAAAAAAAATTACCTGTTGAATCTACTGATTATGATATTCAAGTTACTAATCTACTAGGTCAGAGTGTGATAGTTAACTTAATTTGTTGTAATTGTCCACTGTAAGTTAGAAGCTGTGAATCCCCTGCTGATTTGATTTGTTACCCTTTCGAGAATTTGATGTTATTCTGAGTAAGTATTGGCTATCGTTGCATGATGTTGTAGTAAACTGTAGATAGAAACGGATTGATTTGATACCAGATTGGACAGATGATTTCAGTTGAGTCTGAGAGTCCAAAAGATGTTGTTAGAATTATTTCAGCTTTTTCTGCCCAGAGATTGATACGAAAAGGTAGCGAAGCATTTCTAGCATATATCCTTGATGCTAGAGATTCAAAATTGAAGCTAGATCAGTTACCAGTTGATAGTGAGTTCGCTGATGTATTTCCTGAATAGTTTTCGGGTTTACCCCCTAATCGTGAAGTTGAGTTTGTGATTGATTTGGTTCCTGGAACTACTCTGATATCAATATCGCGTACTATATGGCACCAACGGAACTAAAAGAATTGAAAGCACAGTTGCAAGAGTTATTTGACTGAGGGTTTATTCGACCGAGCGTGTCTCCCTGGGGTGCACTTGTATTGTTTGTGAAAAAGAAAGATGGCTCTTTAAGATTGTGTATAGCTTACAGACAGTTGAACAAAGTCACGATAAAAAATAAATAACCTTTGCCACGTATCGATGATTTGTTTGATCAATTGAAAGGTGTCACAGTGTTCTCAAAGATAGATCTCAGGTCCAGGTTAAAAATAACTTTCAGAACTCGTTACGGTAATTATGAGTTTCTGGTAATGCCATTTGGTTTGACTAATGCCCCTGCTGCTTTTATAGATTTAATGAATCAAACTTTTCAACCTCAATTGGATAGATTTGTTGTTGTGTTTATTGACGATATATTGATCTATTCCAAAATAGAATCTGAGTATGCTCAACATCTTAGAATCATATTACAGGCTTTGAGAGAAAAATAATTGTACGCAAAATTTAGTAAATGTGAGTTCTGGGTTCGACAGGTTGGATTTTTGGGTCACATAGTATCAGTCGACGAGATTCGAGTTGATCCGAGTAAACTTTCTGCAGTGATGAATTGGAGGACTCCGAAGAATGTTTCAAAAGTGCAAAGTTTTCTTGGTTTAGTAGGTTATTATTGATGTTTTGTTAAAAACTTTTCGATTATTGCTCCACGGATGACCAGATTATTACAGAAAAATGTCGAGTTTATTTGGTCCGATAAGTGGGAACAAAGTTTTGATCAGCTGAAGAGCATGTTGACTGAAGCCCCAGTCTTGACTCAGCCTAAATTTGGAGTAACGTATGTTATTTATAGTGATGCGTCTCTCAACGGTTTGGGTTGTGTACTGATGCAGTCAGGAAAGGTAGTACCCTATGTTTCTTGATAGTTAAAGTCGCATGAGAAGAATTATCCTACTCATGATCTTGAGCTGGCCGCGATTGTATTCGCTTTAAATATTTTGAGACATTATTTATACGGCGAGAAATGTCATGTGTTCACAGATCACAAAAGTTTAAAGTATTTGACGACATAAAAAGAATTGAGTTTGAGACAAAGACGGTGGTTAGAGCTATTGAAAGATTACGATCTGGTTATTGATTATCATCCGGGAAAGGCTAATGTAGTTGTTGATGTACTCAGTCGAAAGTCGTCATTGTTAGCATTTTGAGCAATGAACGCTCATTCAGTTCTAAATGAATATGGTTCTTTATTAGTAGAGTTGAGAACAAAACCCCTATTTCTATAACGAATTCGAGAATTCCAAGATAAAGATCTGAAGTTGATATTGAAATGACAAATGGTTCAGAATAACTTGAGTATTGAGTTCAGTGTTGATGGTAATGGTACATTGCGTTATCGCGATAGAATTTGTGTTCTGAATAATCTAGAATTGAAACATGATATTCTTTATAAAGCTCAGAGTAGTATGTATTCTATTCATCCGGGTGGAACGAAGATGTATTGTGACTTGAAACAGATGTACTGGTGGCCGGGTATGAAACGAGAAATTTGTGATTTTGTAGCTAAATGTTTGATTTCTTAGTAAGCGAAAGCATAACATCAGGTACCGTCGGGTTTATTACAACCTATTATGATTCCTGAATGGAAGTGGGAGCGAGTCACAATAGATTTCGTATCTAGTTTACCTGTAACTCTGAGAAAAAAAGATTCGATCTAGGTGATTATTGACAGATTGACTAAATCGGCACATTTTATTCCAGTTGGAGTAGACTTTTCACTTGATAGATTAGCGAAATTATATGTATCTGAGATTGTGAGATTACACGAAATTTTTACATCTATTATTTCATATCGAGATCCGAGATTTACATCAAGATTTTGGAGCAAACTTTACAAGGCTCTCGGCATTAAGCTTAATTTCAACACAGAGTTTCATCCTTATACTGATAGGCAATCAGAACAAGTGATTCAGATTCTGAAAGATATGTTGAGATGTTGTATACTCGAATTTGAAGGTAACTGGGAAAAGTATCTACCATTAGCTGAATTTGTTTACAATAATAGTTATTAATCTAGTATAAAAAAGACACCATTTGAAGCTCCTTACGAGAGAAAATGTAAAACACAGTTTGTATTGGTCCGAGTTGAGTGAATCCAAAATAGTGGGAGTTGATTTGATCTGAGAAACTGAAGACAGATTTCAGACTATTCGGGATTGTTTGAAAGTTGCATCTGATCAACAGAAATCGTACACGGATCTGAAAACAAAAGATATAGAATTTGCGATTAGCGATCTAAGTATTCCTGAAAGTTTCTCCGTGGAAGAAAGTGATGTGTTTCGGCAGGAAGGGAAACTTGAGTCCAAGATTTATATGACCATACGAGATTGTTGAAAGAATTGGCCCTATAGCTTATAGGTTAGCTTTGCCCTCTGAACACGAGAAAATCCATAATGTGTTTCATGTTTCAATAATGAGGTGGTACAGATCTAATCCTTTGCATGTGATTCATCATAGTGAGATTGAGCTACAGCCAAACTTAACGTATTCAGAGGAATCAGTGAGAATTTTAGTTTGGGAAGTCAAAGAACTACAAAGGAACTGAGTTTCGTTAGTAAAAGTGTTATGGAACCATCATGGTTCAGAAGAAGCTACCTAGGAAACTAAGGAATCAATTTCAAGTACGAAATTGCCTAAGGGAGGGAGAGTTGTAACAGCCCAATTTTCAGTGGTGACGAAACTGTGGTTTTGAGACCATAAATTTCTGTCTTATTGACTTGTAAATATTATTTTTAAAATATTTATAGAGTCAATATCGTCGTATTAAAATTTGGTTTAGAAATATTAATGTTTAGATAGTTAATTAAAAAAATGATTAAACTGAAAAAGGTGCAAAACTTATTAATTAATGCATTTAGGTGATTAAATGGGTTAATTAATAATTAAGGAAGGACTTAAGTGATAATTAAACCCTAGTTATATTTTCGACAGCAATTCGAAAGGAAAAATGATAGAAAAATGGCATGTTTAATGGCAAAATGGTAAATAAGTTAAAATTAATTAAAACAAATTGAAACATTAAATCATTTCTCTTCATTCTACTTCAACTCTTGGTCGAAACCACCATTTTTGACCTAGGAAGTTTCATTGCTTCTTTGCTTTGCATGGTATTTAAATTTACTCGTTTTCTTGTAATTTTTATGTTTTTGAGATCGTTCCAACTAGGTCTAACTAGCCCATACCTCCGTTTTTGATTCTGTTAAAAATTTGGAAGTTGCCATTGATGAATATTGAATGTTATTGATGAATACTATGTATTTGGAACTTTGATTATGTTATTTGATGATTTTGTAAAGTGATTTTTGTTAAATTTTAATTATAGGATTAAATTGTGAAAATGTCAAAATATTAGGGTTTGATAGTGAATTTGATATTTATTAGGGGCTGTTGAGGGCCTAGTATATTTGGATAAATATTTATTTGAGAAAATGGTTAACTTAATAAATTTAGGGTTAAAGGACTAAATTGAAAAAAATTATAAAAGTTTGGGGTAATTGTGTAATTTTGGAAAATAAAAGGGCATTAATTGTAAAATGGATTGGATATGAAATATATGCTGATAAATAAATAATTTTACATTTTAGATCAAGATCCCGAAGATACTTGGGGAAAAGGGAAAATTTTGGAATAGTTCCTGCACTTTTGTAACTTCTACAATTTAGTCCAGGTAAGTTTGTACGGTTTAGAATTTAATATAAAAATAAATTAATGAGTATTCTAACATGTTATAATTTATATAATTAGTCTTAATTTTTAATGATGAATGGTAATTTGATGTTTAATATTGAACTTAATCCTCAGCTTGATTACAACGTGGGATAGAGTACAGTTGGGATGTGGTGCGTTATGATGGTTCGAAGTGGAGATGGTATTGGAGGGATATATTTGTATATTTCTCAAATAAATTGAGGTTCAGTATTTGTTGAAAACTCTCGTGTTATACTCTCTATTTAGTGTGCTGGTTGGATTAGCTCTTATGAGCATTAGTGTGATGGTTGGTTTAGCTCTTATGAGCATTGGTGTGATGGTTGGATTAGCTCTTATGAGTATTGGTGTGATGGATGGATTGGCTCAAGTGAGCATCTGGTGTGTTTGGTTGGATGGATGATGTACTTCTATCTGTAAGTCGTTCTCTGAGTTGAAAATCTTGGTAAGTTAACTTGTTGAGTAACTCTGATGAATTTTCCACATACACTTGGGATTTGAATTGATTAATTATGAATTACCATTTGGGATTATAGATGACAGGAAACTTTCAGGGTTGTTATGTTACTTTTTAAATTTTTGTATTTATTTCAATAAGATTTATCGATTTAATACGTCGAACTTACTAACCTTCATTGAGCTTATTTGTGTTAAACTTGTTCTTATAGATACTCAGAAGGTTGGACGATCGAATCAGCACTCAAGTCATACTATCCAGCTTAAATCGGTAGCTTTTGAACGTTTACTTCAGAGTATATGGCATGTAATAGGTTGAATGATGATACAAATGTTTGGATTTGTAATTAGCTAAGTATGAATTTGGTTCTACAAGTTGCTTTGGTTGATCTTCTTTTGGTACTTTTGGTATTTTATTAATATGTGTTAGTATGTTCATTTGATACTTGTTGGAATGGATAAAAGTGTATGTGACGAATTGGTTGTTAAGTAGCTAAGATATGGTATGTTTGAGTTGGTGATTATCGGTGATATCTTGAATGAATTAATAGGTTGAATTGATGTTATGTTTTGATATAAATATATATACTTGTGGTACCAATGAGGGTACATTGGTTAGGCACTAAATTAGGCTGATTTTGGTATAGTTCTGGCACGATTAAAGTCAATTTGGATAGGTATTTTGATTGGTAAATGGTTTGCTTATGTTCCAAGTAAGTTTGAAATGGTAAACTTGTTGATTAAGGTACATTTTAGGTCCACACGGCCTGAGACACAGGCGTGTGTCTCAGCCGTGTGTGACACTAGAAACACGAAAATTTATGTGTTTTTACATACCCTTTTTTAACTTAAAATCATGCTATTTCAGTTAAATTCTTGTCGAAAAATAATTAAATATTATAAAATAATTAAATTATGTTAAAAATATGAACATGATGAATTTTAATTAATTTTGTAGTTTAATTTTGATTAGTTTTGACTATTTTCGACAGATTCGCAGAAAGGGCGAAAATTGGCTCGGCAGACACTTCTCGAACAATAAAACTTAGAAGAAATTTCAAGCATCGAGGCAAATTTATTTCCAGCCTAAGATGGTCCAAAAATGTGTGTTAATTCATAATATAATTAATTTTAATTTATTCCCAATTTAATTTGGGTTAAATAAATTATTATTAATTAATTATGGAAAAAAGGGTCCAATTGAACCGCATTGTTGAACCGAATCTAGCGAACCGAGCCAGCTACCAATTGGGCTGCCCAGAACTGTCCATATGCTGTCCCAAATCAGCATTTTAGCTGACTAAATAAGCTTGCAAAGAAGCCCTTGAAGTACTTTCAACCTTGCATTCAAACCCCTCCAAAAAATGTGGCTTTGTGGATTTGCCCGAAGCTATTTTTAGAAAAGTTGAATCTCTCAACTTTGCCATGTGTGTGGCCAGCCAAGGGGGGTCTCTTTGGCTGATGGAATTTGCTATTTTTAGCAGTCACAATCAGCTATAAAAGTCACCCCTTGCAGATCATTCAACTCATCCCTCACACTCTCATTCTCTCTTCTCCTCTCTCACTTTCTCTCAACTTTTCCTTCCCATTTTCCCTTTTGTTCAAGTGCCGATTTCCTCTCTTGGGAAAGAGGTCCTCATCAGCCATTTTTGAGTAGCAATTAAAGTGTTCATAAGCCACCTTGATAGCCGAGGACAACGGAGAACGAAGAACGGAGAAATCAGTCAAGCCACGGAGAAACACCGGATTTGCTTTTTGTTCCCTATCTCTTTAAATTTCGTTGTTGTTTTGACAAACATGTTTATGAATATTTATGCTATTGAAATGATTGTTTTAATCAATCTAGCTTAAATTTAATCCGTGTTGGGTTGATTATATTTTGCTTGCCTGAATTATTGAAATTCTGTTTGTGCTGTTATAGGCCTCGGTAAGATGCTTGATTAAGTAAAATCATGCCTAAGTTATTCTTGTAATATTAATTGTTATATAACTAATGAATTAATTATTAAATCGTATTGAAATTGTAATTAATCGACACAATACTTAATTATTGCATGTTATTCTTCTAAGGTAGCTGAAGTTAGTTTAACATTGTATTTGGCGATACCTATGCCTTGCATAACTTGCAAGATTATTGTGATTAAATTTTTCAAGGTAGAAATACTCTGTTACCTCACTTGATCTTTTATATGCTTGTTAAGGTTGATTAATCGCTTGGATTGACATTGAAAAATGTTCAAGAGATTGATTAATTTAATAAGTATGTATGAGCATTAGTTAGCAAATTACTGAGTTGCCGTGAATTTGTTTGTAGCAGTATAAACATAAGTTTAATAATTCTAAGTTAAAGGAATGTCATTAATTTAACACAATTATATCATCTTGATTAAACCTTATTCGAAATCTTGCATTAGAACCTTTTTATTTTTAAAATTTTTTTACTTAGTTTTTAACCCTTAGTTTTTAATCATTTTTAAACCAAAATATTTTCCATCACCAAAGTGTTTTAACATTAATTTCATAAATATTCTTTTTTACAGTCCCTGTGGGTACGATAACTCAACATTTACTTGTCACTTTATTACTTGTTGCGATTGTGTACACTTGCACATTTTTGTCGTTCCAAGTTTTTGGCGCCGTTGCCGGGGACTGTTTTTTTAAAAAAACCATTATTTTTTAATCTGTTTTTACATTTTGGTTTATTTATTTTCCTGTTTTTACTTACTTGATATTTCTATGATTATTTCAGGTGCTTATGAGTATTGACCAGATTATTAACTTACTCCCTATGGACCCTAAAATAGAACGAACCTTTCAACAGTGAAGAAGACAAGTGAACCAGAGAAGGACCGAAGAGATAAATTTTGGGAATATGAATCAAGGAAATGAAGCAAACCTTGTTCAGAATCCTATCCTTATTGGTGATGTTAGGGATAGAGCTTTACGACAGTATGCCGTGCCAGTATTTAAGGATCTTAATCTGGGTATTAGGAGACCCGAAATCTAGGCACAACAATTTGAGCTGAAGCCAGTCATGTTCCAGATGCTTCAGACTATTTATGGAAGTGAGCGATTGTTTCAAGTTACCTGGAGTACCCAAAGATGCATTACAACTGAAGTTGTTCCCATATTCGCTAAGGGACAGAGCTCGTGCCTGGTGGAACTCATTGCCATCGAACTCCATTTCTACATGGCGAGAGTTAGCCGAGAGATTCCTCATGAAGTATTTCCTACTGAGCAAGAATGCCAAGTTAAGGAATGAGATCACTGCCTTCCAACAAATAGGTGATGAGTCCCTATATGAGGCATGGGAAAGGTACAAAGAGTTATTACAAAGGTGCCCTCATCATGGAATCCCACATTGCAATCAACTTGAGACACTCTATAATGGTCTCAACGCTCACAGGAGGATGGTAGTGGACGCCTCTGCTAATGGTGCTCTCCTTTTTAAGCCTTATAATGAGGGTTACGAAATTATTGAGAGGATTGCCAGCAACAATTATCATTTGCCAACCAATCGAGCAGCGCCAGGAAGACAAGTCGCTGGAATACATGAAGTGGACGCTCTCTCTTCACTCGCATCTCAGGTATCTTCAATATCCTCAATGCTTAAGAATCTTACCACTAATGGATCTAATAGTTTTGCAGCCCAACCACCTAACCAATTTGAGAATATAGCCTATGTGTATTGTGGGGAAGGACATTTGTTTGAAGAATGTCCATCGAACCCCAAATCTGTATATTACATGGGTAACCAAAACCAAAATTGAGGGAGGCAAGGATTGCAATCTAACTTTTATAACTCATCGTGGTGAAATCACCTGAATTTTTCTTGGAGTAACCAAGGGGCTGAAACCAGTAACACTTACGCCCAACCTAGACCAACTCAGCCGCCTAGTTTCCCCCAACAAGTTTAGAAACCAACCCAAGCGGAACCATCCAATAGCTTAGAGAATCTATTGAAGGCATATATGGTGAAAAACAATGCCACTCTAAGGAATTTGGAGAATCAAGTGGGCCAGCTTGTTACTGAACTCAGGAACTGACCACAAGGTGCTCTACCTAATGACACAGAGAATTTGAGAAATCTAGGGAAGGAACATTGTAAAGCGTTGACATTGAGGAGTGAAAAGATAGTAGAGCCCAACACTGTCGAAGTTGAAAAGGAGCCAACTGACGCTCAAGATTCAGAAGAAGTTCAACCAAGAGTTGAAATTCCAATTTCACCAAAACCAGAATCTATAAAACCTGACAAAGTAACCTCTGATCAACTAACAATGTCGTTAGATGCAGAATTGCCGTCAAAGACGAATAAACCAGAATTAGTCCTAGTAATGAGACCACCACCACCCTACCCTCAAAGACTTCAAAAACAGAAGTAGGAGATACAATTCAAGAAGCTCCTTGATGTACTCAAGCAACTTCACATCAACATCCTGTTGGTTGAAGCACTTAAGTAAATGTCAAACTACGTCAAGTCCATGAAAGATATATTGTCTAAGAAACAAAGACTTGGAGAATTTGAGACAGTAGCTCTGAAGAAGGAATGAAATGCATATCTTCAAGACAAACTACCCCCAAAATTGAAGGATCTTGGATGTTTTACCATACCGTGCAACATTGGAGCAACATATTGTGGTAAGGCATTATGTGACTTAGGTACAAGTATCAACTTGATGCCTATGTCAATATTTAGGAAGTTAGGGATAGGAGAAGTTAGACCAACTACAGTTACACTTCAACTAGCAGATCGATCCTTAAAATATCCAGAAGGAAAAATCGAGGACGTATTGGTACGTGTAAATAAGTTTATCTTTCCTACTGAATTTGTAATTCTAGATTTTGAAGCAGACAAAGAAGTACTAATCATCCTAGGAAGGCTGTTCCTAGCAACTAGAAGGACCCTTATTGATGTGTAGAAGGGTGAGCTCACTATGCTTGTTCAGGATGATCAGGTAACATTTAACGTCTTTAAGTCTATGCGATTTTTTGACACAATGGATGATTGCTCTGCAGTGTCTGATTTAGATGATTTAATAGTGGAGAAGGAACTCAACTGTGTTGAGGACCCACTGGAAAGAATTTTGACATTGGATCCTCCAAATGATGAAGAGGGGGATGAATACTTAGCTTTGTTAGAAGCTAATCAAAGGGGATTTAATCTGCAATCCCGTTTTGAATATTTGGAGTTAGAAAAAAGGGACTATTCCCAATCAAAAGTGTCAATCAAGGAGCCACCTAAATCAGAACTCAATGTATTACCTTCTCATTTAAAATACATTTATTTAGGTAACATTTCTACTATGCCTGTGATTGTTTCAGCATAATTGACCACTAAGCAATAAGAGAAACTTATCTTAGTTCTGAAACAATTCAAGAAGGCCATCAGATGGACCATAGCCGATATTTGCGGTATTAGTCCATTTGTATGCATGCACAAGATTATCCTAAAAGATGGCAAAAAAGGGACGATCGATGAACAACAAAGACTGAACCCCATCATGAAGGACATAGTAAAAAAAGAGATCATCAAGTTGTTAGATGCGGGTATCATCTATCCCATCTCAGATAGTTCATGGGTAAGCCAGGTCCAGTGCGTACCAAAAAAAGAGGTGTCACAGTTGTAGAGAACGAGAACAACGAGTTGATACCGACTAGAATGCTTACAGGATGGAGAATCTGCATTGATTATCTGAAGCTGAACAAGGAGACTAGGAAAGATCACTTTCCTTTACCGTTCATGGACCAGATGCTGGATAGACTCGAAGAATGAGATTACTACTGTTTTCTCGATGGATACTCAGGTTATAATCAGATTATAGTAGCACCAAAAGATCAACACAAAACAACATTCACCTGCCCGTACGGTACGTTTGCATTTAGACACATGCCATTTGGTTTATGTAATGCACCTGCTACATTTCAAAGATGTATGATGGCTATTTTTTCTAACATGGTTGAGAAATATTTGGAAGTTTTTATGGACGGTTTTTCAATATTCAGGGATACTTGCGATGATTGCTTAGCCAATCTAAGGTACTAAGGCGATGCGAAGAAACGAATCTCATACTCAACTAGGAAAAGTGTCATTTTATGGTGCGAGAAGGAGTTGTTCTAGGGCATTAGATAACGAGACATGGGATCAAGGTAGACAAAGCAAAGGTAGACATTATTGAGAAACTCCCACCTCCAACATCTGTAAAGGGTGTTAGGAGCTTTCTGGGCCACGCCGGTTTTTATCAAAGATTTATCAAGGACTTCTCCAAATTTGCTAAACCCTTATGCAAATTATTGGAGAAGAACTATATATTCAAGTTTGATAAGGAATGCTTAAAAGCCTTCAACGATTTGAAGAGTCGATTAGTCACGGCACCCATAATCATCACAACAGACTAGGATTTGGCATTCGAATTGATTTGTGACGCAAGTGACTTCGCAATTGGAGCTGTCTTGGGCCAGTGAAGGAACAAAGTTTTTCATCCCATCTACTACGCAAGTCAAACCCTAACAGGAGCTCAACTGAATTATACGGTAACAGAAAAAGAGTTACTTGTTATTATGTTTGCTTTCGACAAGTTCCGTTCTTATCTGGTAGGTACCAAAGTGACTATCTATACGGACCACTCAATAATTAAGTATTTACTTGCAAAGAAAGACGCTAAGCTGAGGCTGATCCGATGGGTACTTCTACTTCAAGAGTTCGATCTAAAAATTCAAGATCGAAAGGGAGTCAAAAATCAAGTAGCAGATCACTTGTCCAGATTGGAGCCACAAGAAGGGAATTCTCCTCTTATACCAATTCAGGAGATGTTTCTAGACGAACATATCCTGAAGGTAAATCATGTCCATAATACCCCTTTGTTTGCTGATATTGCTAACTATTTAGCTTGTGGTTTGATGCCTATTGATAAGACGAATCAACAAAGGAAAAAGTTTCTTCACGATGTGAAGTACTATTTCTAGGACGAGCCATATGTGTTTAAAAAGTGTGCAGATCAGATGATTAGGAGATGCGTAGCAGAAGATGAAATACCGAAGATTTTATACCACTATCACTCAGCTCAAAGTGGGGGACACTTTGGAGGTACACGTACAGCGGCCAAAGTATTGCAAGCCGGATTGTTTTGGCCAACACTATTCAAGGATGCATATTCTTACGTGAAGAGTTGTGATCGATGTTAGAGGGTTGGAAATGTCACCAAAAAAAAATGAGATGCCTCGAACAAACATCATTAAGGTAGAGTTGTTCGATGTATGAGGTATTGACTTTCTTAGTCCTTTTCCTCCGTCTTGCGGTCACAAGTACATACTAGTAGCAGTAGACTATGTGTCTAAATGGGTCGAGCCTGAGTCATATCCGACAAGCGATGCTAAGGTTGTGATGAAGTTTCTGCAGAAGCATGTGTTCACAAGTTTTGGAACCCCAAGAGCTTTCATCAGTGATGAAGGATCCCACTTTGTGAACAAGTGCTTAAAATGGTTATTAGACAAGCACGGAGTGAAACACAAGGTTGCAACAGCTTACCATCCGCAGACAAATGGGCAAGCTAAACTAGAAAATAAGGAGATCAAAGGCATACTTGAAAAGGTAGTTTTCCCGAATCGACGAGATTGGTCCACAATATTAGATGATGCTTTATGGGCTTACAGAACAGCATATAAGACACCGCTAAGGATGTCACCCTATAGGTTGCTCTTTGGGAAAGCCTGCCATCTACCATTGGAATTAGAGCACAAAGCTTACTGGGCTCTTCAACAGCTTAATCTGGATCTTAAGCTTGCGAAAGAGAACGGATGTTCCAACTCAATGAGTTAGAAGAGTTCCAAATGTTCTCATATGAAAATACCAAATTACTTAAAGAACGACTCAGGAAATGGCATGACAACCACATTCGAGTTCGAGAATTTAATGTAGGTCAGCAAGTCTTGTTGTTCAATTCCAGATTGAAGTTCTTTCTAAGTAAGCTAAAATCATGTTGGTCCGGTCCATTTACGATTCACCAAGTCTATCCATACGGAGTTGTTGAACTCCAAGGTAAGGGAGGTAATTTCCGAGTTAATGCTCAGCGCTTGAAACATTATTGGGGAGATAAAATTGAACGGGATAAAATCTCGTTCATTTTACTGGATACTTAATTTTTTGTTTTTCTTTTTGAATAAATGATTTACGGTATATTTTCGAGTAAAGTATGTTTAAATAAATTTTGTCTAGGAGATTGGAAGTTAAGCGGGACCGTTTGTGACCACTCCAATCTTTCCTGGGAATTTATTTTGACATAATTTTCTAAGAAATTATCCCTAAATGGAAAAATAAATTTTTAGTTTCAAATAAAAGGGTCAATTTTGATCCAAGTTTTAATTTGCAACTCAATTTTAAATTTTCATTAAGTCTAGGGACTTAATTGAATTATTTTTAAATTTTAGTCGCTCTTTTCATAAATAAAAAAACTAGGTGCCTTTCTTTGTGAATATTTTCAAAAAGCATCTAGAATAAATATCTTTAATATTATTAATAATTTGATAAACTTTAATATATAATTATATTATTTATAATTTATATATTAAATTTTATCAACTTAGCTTAGAATTAGGATTAATTAGGAATTTTTTATTTCTGCACAATAAAATAAGAGATGGGAATCAAAAGTAAATATGGACAAGTGGTAAAGTCTAAAGTGTGGCAATAGGTATATACATGTCTAGGATTTGATCTAGGAAGAGCTTGGTACTTAAGCAGTCAAATTCACTCACCTCCTCTTTTCTAGAATCCTACCTGGTGTATAGTATGAATTCACTTTAAACAATAAGGAAATTGTTCATTTTAAGTTGGGGGGACCGAAAGTTGAAATTATTTCCACTCAGAATAAAATTTTTCTTTTAATTATGAATATGATATATTTTTGTTCAAAAATTTGAATTTTGTTAAGTATGCTAAATTTATGTATGAATAAAGTTTGATTATTTCAATAAATTGTTATGTTAGCTTAATAATGACATGAAATGTATTTCTAATAAAGCAGGCAAATCATACCATAAAATTTTAGTTCTTTAGGAAAGTTAGGCATGCATGAAAGTTTAAGTCTTTAGAATTGACTTAGTAGTTTCTTGAGGCGAAATCCTAGAAAGCATGAAAATGATTTAGACAACTGTTGTTTGGACCTTTTGAGCCTTTCAAGCCAACCATGATTAAATTTTTATCCTTTGAAACCCAACTTTGAGACTTTATGGCCTAATTTTATTGAACCCTACAAAGTTAGCCATCACTTTTCTTAATTATCTTAAAAATGTCCCAAACACTAGACTCAATACTATTCAGAGTATTCTTCGAAAATAAGTTTGGGGGAGTTCCAAGGAAGTATGAAATGCTCTAAAAATTGTAGTACATGCAGTGAAATACTCGAAAAAAAAAGCATATGTACTTGAAGTAAATTGCACTAAAAAACATGTGAAAAGGAAAGAAAAGTTGATGTATTGAAGGTAACTATTTTGTAAGGTCCGATACAAGCTAAGTCTAGGGTTTTTTTTAAACCTAAAATTATCTATCTTTTACCTACCCCTAAGCCCAACCACGTTTCAACCTTGTTAAAGACCTATTGATTCAAAGTTCCAATGTTACCTACATTAGTAGAGAGAAATTGTTCTGTTCAACATATGAAGACATCAGTTAAGCTTAATGATTGCAGTTTAATTTTGAATAAGGGTTTAAAATCAAATTGGTAGGGATTAACATGTCTTTATTAAGAAACATTTAGTCTAATTTTGCTATTGATGCGGAAACCCAAATCTAGACACAAGAGAAACACAAATTAGAAATAAAAATGAGAATAAATAAAATTAGTTAAAAAATATTAATAATAATAATAATAAAGGATAGATTTGCCCTATGGAACCCTTGGTTAACTTGCAACCAAAAACGCCAATGATTGAGCGGCTCCCTTCGAAACCCCTAGAAGAAGAACCTCTAAAAACGCCGATGAACGGGAAATAAAATTTGAATATTTGTAACTCCGAAATACCCTCGACAGTAACAAACTCCAAACTAAATAGCAAGAGAAGAATCATTCTACTCTTAAAAAAATTGCCTCACACAAATTTGGAAAAAAAACCAATACCCTTTTTTTCTTATCTCCTTGAACAAGATGTTGGAGTCTTTGATGGAGTTCTCGATAATAGTATGGTGGAACAAACCGTTTTTGCAAGATACGCTTCATTTCAACCCAAGTAGTAACAGGTTGCTCTCTATATAGAATCCTGCTTTTACATAATTGATTCCACCATGTTAGTGCATAATTAATGAACTCAGCGACAGTGTATGTTACTTTTTTCTCATCAGAGTAATTGTAACAAGCAAAGACTGCTTCCATCTTTTCCTCCCAATCAAGGTAAGCATCAGGATCATTCTTCCCTGAGAAAGAAGGAAATTTTGGTTTGGGGGTGTCATTGTTTCATTCCAACCTTTCTCTAGGTACATACTCGGACTCAAAGTCATCATCAAAAACATGGTCCTCCCTTCGTTTAAAAGTTCGATCTCGCGAATTTGATCGGCTTATAAAGGCTTCGTATGAAAGGTAGGCAACTTTTTTTTTTGCGGTTTTTTTGCGCTTTTAACTTTTTTCTTTTTTTTTGCTATTTTTTTTACTCGTTTCGGATATGATTTTAGCTTCAAAAATAACACCGAATGGCCTGAAACTGATACCAACTAATGCGAAAACCCGGATCTAGACACAAGAGAAACACAAATTAGAAATAAAAACGAGAATAAATAAAATTAGTTAAATAATATTAATAATAATAAAAAAGGATAGATTTGCCCTATGGAACCCTTGGTTAACTTGCAACCAAAAACGCCAATGATTGAGCGGCTCCCTACGAAACCCCTGGAAGAAGAACCTCTAGAAACACCGATGAACGGGAAAGAAAATTTGAATATTTGTAACTCCGAAATACCCTCGACAGTAACAAACTCCAAACTAAATAGCAAGAGAAGAATCACTCTACTCTCAAAAAAATTGCCTCACACAAATTTGGAAGAAAACCAATACTCTTTTTCTTGTCTCCCCCAATGTATAGAAAGCAAGCCTATTTATAGGCAAAATACAAGAGTAATTGAACCCTAATAGAACTCTTTAAAATTAACTAAGAAAATAAATAAATAATAACCTAACCAATAAAATTACTTAACTCATAAGTGATGTGTCCCAACCAATGAGAATTAAGTAAATAATAATAATAAGATACATAAAAGATTAATCCACCAATTTATGGGCTTTCACTATTCCAAGATTGGTCCAGTGAATTGCATTCCCGTATTTGTCAATGTCACGAACATGATGAATTAAATTTGTAGCAACAAAGTCTTGGACAAAAGCATTCATCTTTGATTTTAATTGTCGTGCCTTGCTTCGAGTGATTGGACCACTAGGAAAAACAACCCCTTGAGTGTCACCCCCTTGGCTCGTATCAGCTATTGTAGTAATTGTTGAGATTAATTTGAACGATATAAATACTTGAGTAGCATAATTATCAAATTTATTGTTTTTGAGCATAAGTATATTGATTTCATGATTTTGGGAAGAATGTTGTTCTGAAGGAGTTTTTCAAAAAGTGTTTCCAAGAAAATTATTTTCAAATTTGTGCATTACTCGGGACGAGCAATGAATTAAGTTTGGGAGTGTGGAAACACGAAAATTTATGTGTTTTTACATAACATTTTTAACTTAAAATCATGCTATTTCAATTAAATTCTTGTCGAAAAATAATTAAATATTATAAAATAATTAAATTATGTTAAAAATATGAACATGACAAATTTTAATTAATTTTATATTTAATTTTAATTAAAAATAATTGGCTCGCCAGACAATGCTCGAACAATAAAATCGAGAAGCAATTTGAAGCATCAACGTAAATTTATTTCCAATCTAAGATGGTCCAAAAATGTGTGTTAATTCATATTATAATTAATTTTAATTTATTCCCTATTTAATTTGGGCTAAATAAATTATTATTAATTAATTATGGGAAAAAAGGGTCTAGTTGAACCGCATTGTTGAACCAAATCTAGTGAACCGAACTAGCCACCAATTGGGCTGCCTAGAGCTATCCATATGCTGTCCCAAATTAGAATTTTAGCTGACTAAATAAGCTTGCAAAGAATCCCTTGAAGAACTTTCAACCTTGCATTCAAACCCCTCCAAAAAATGTGGCTTTATGGATTTGCCCCACGCTATTTTTAGCAAAGTTGAATCTCTCAACTTTGCCATGTGTGTGGCCAGCCAAGGGGGGTCTCTTTGGCTGATGGAATTTGCTATTTTAGCAGTCACAATCAGCTATAAAAGTCACCCCTTGCTGATCATTCAACTCATCCCTCACACTCTCATTCTCTCTTCTCCTCTCTCACTTTCTCTCAACTTTTCCTTCCCATTTTCCCTTTTTTTCAAGTGTCAATTTCTTCTCTTCGGAAAGAGGTCCTCATCAGTTATTGTTGATCTGCAATTAAAGTGTTCATAAGCCACCTTGATAGCTGATGACAACAGTGAACGAAGAACGGAGAAATCAGTCAAGCCACGGAGAAACACCAGATTTGCTTCTTGTTCCTTATCTCTTTAAATTTCGTCGTTGTTTTGAAAACCATGTTTATGAATATTTATTCTATTGAAATGGTTATTTTAATCAATGTAGCTTTAATTTAATCCGCGTTGGGTTGATTATATTTTGCCTGCTTGAATAATTAAAATTGTGTTTGTGTTGTTATAGGCCTCGGTAAGATGCTTGATTAAGTAAAATCATGCCTAAATTATTCTTGCAATATTAATTGTTAGATAACTAATGAATTAATTATTAAATCGTATTGAAATTGTAATTCATCGACACAATACTTAATCAATGCATGTTATTTTTCTAAGGTAGCTGAAGTTAATTTAGCATTGTATTTGGCAATACATATGCCTTGCATAACTTGCAAGATTATCGTGATTAAACTGTTTCAAGGTAGAAATACTCTGTTACATCACTTGATCTTTTATATGCTTGTGAAGGTTGATTAATCGCTTGGATTGACATTGAAAAATGTTCAAGAGATTGATTAATTTAATAAGTATGTATGAGCAGTAGTTAGCAAATTACCGAGTTGCCGTGAATTTGTTCGTAGCAGTATAAACATAAGTTTAATAATTCTAAGTTAAAGGAATGTAATTAATCCAACACAATTATATCATCTTGATTAAACCTTATTTGAAATCGTGCATTAGAACCTTTTTATTTTTAATTTTTTTACATAGTTTTTAACCCTTAGTTTTTAATCATCTTTAAACCAAAATATTTTCCATCATTAAAGTCTTTTAACATTAATTTCATAAATATTCTTTTTTACAGTCCCTGTGGGTACGATAACTCGACATTTACTTGTCACTTTATTACTTGTTGCGATTGTGTACACTTGTACATTTTTGTCGTTCCAAACACACGGCCATGCAACAAGGTCGTGTGTCTCCAGTAGGTTCAAGGCATGCAAGTCAGACTGTTACACGGCCTAACACACGGCCTGGCACATGGTTGTATGGCTTGGTCGTGTGACCCAAGTCAGTGAGTTACATGGGCATGGACACAGGCTGGGACACAGCCGTGTGTCCCTATTTCGAATGTCCACTCGACCTGAGACACGAGCGTGTGTCTCAACCGTGTGAGTCACATGACCTGGCCAAACGGCCGTGTGACCCTTGTAGTTCAAAATTTTCAACTTTTTCCTAAAATTTCCAAATTTTTTCGATTTAGTCTCGGATTGTTTTCAAAGTGTTTTTAAGGCTTCAGAGGCTCGATTAAGGGATATTATGAATGTATTGGAATGTAATTAGATTATGTTTGCATTGATGTCTGAATTGAATGGTTTATTACTTTGTTAGTTCGATAATGCTCCGTAACCCTGTTCTGGCAACGGATACGGGTTAGGAGTGTTACAGTCCCATTTAACTCCAGATTATTCAGAACACACAATTTATTACGATAATACATCATACAATCGGTATCCACTGTAAATCATGTAGACGGATCACTCTGAATTTGCTTTCATTTAGTTATCAACTTCTATATCATCATATTGCAATCTTCTGAATTCTTTACAGAAACAACGATCTAGTTTTCAATTTAGCTAATACAAAATCATTACTATAATCAACATATTCCTTCCCGGATTCAGGCTAGGTCAGTATAAAACTTTCATTCAATAAAACTTTCAACAGGTCATAACTTTTAGGGATATTTATAGAGTTTCCAAATGATAATAGAACAGAATTTACTCGGAGATATACAAATTCCGTCTGTTGAGTTTTCATAATCAATAAATCAACCTCGCTGATCCAAAACTCGAATTGTTTCCCATGAAAATTTTGTATTACAATTCTCAAATGATGTGCATGCATAGATGTTGTTTTATAATAAATCAGAATATTATCATTAAACACAAATATGACAATATATATATCCAGATGAAACTGAAAAACTTGATTCATCAAATTCATACATTAATAGAGACATTGATTAGTCCAAGTAACATTACTAGAATTCATATGGGCCACATCAAGCTTGAGAGCAGTTTTCAATATACCACAATCTTTAGTTTGTAACTGATAATAATCAGATCTGTATTTATCTTTGAGAACATTGTTACGCCTTTTTAACTGATGAACTAGGTCATCTATACGAGATAAAATATATTTATTATTTATCCTAAATTTATTCAATTTTCGCATTCAGACAGACATCCCATAATTTTTTTAGGAAATAGATCAAGAAACCCTCTAGCAATCGGTACATGATAAATATTTGATCCTATTTCTTGAGTATCAAGTAGACAGATATATAATATACCATAAATATTTTACAATTGTCCAAATCTTTTTCTGTATAGAGATAGTTGAAATAACTCTGGTTGTATTATTTGATTTACCAGACTCACTATGATCATTGCACCAGTTTGACATTTCAAATTAATTCATTTCAGTCTATAGTCTACTACAGTATCATATAACTTTAGCCAATCTATTCCCAGAATAATGTCAAATTCATGAAATGGTAGTCACATTAGATCAATAGGAAAATCACAGTCATAGATTTTTAGTAAATAGTTTCGACATACCAAAATAACCATTACACTCTAACTCACTAGATTACGACTTGAATATCAAACTCAGTTGATTCAAGAAATAGATCCTTATTCGTTACTAATGTAGTGCAAATATATGAGTAAGTTGATCCAGTATCACCAAGTGCATATGCAATAAATAATATCAAAGAGATAGAACATACCAGAAATAATATCATATGCGGTACCTCCAGATCTAACAATTATGTCTTTGATAATTCTAGTTTTATTATTTTGACCAAGGCGTTTGCCTTTCTGAGGCGTAGATACTATTTAGCACTATTCACAAACATAATTTACTTGATTATCTTTATTGACATGTACAAATTCCTATCCAGATGAAATTTGATAATATTTCTCTTCTAAATTCAAATCTAAAGAAATCCAAGTTAATCTCGTCACTCAGAACAATCACTGTTAATGTCGACCACCAATTACAAACCTTACCATTTCTCAAAGACATGACACATCTGAGACAATCATCAAGGAAACAAGTCATATCCTAAAAATTCCTTAGATGTATTTTCAACCCAATACCTAGTCCTAGTCGAATCATCACCTGTTTTACCACTGAATTCTTCAGTACCATACTTTCTAATTAATTCGTCGTAAGCCGTCCAAATATTTCAGTCTATTGAAAACCCAATGATGCCATAAGGAACATATTAGGGGGGTAGAGGTTGTAAGGCCACTAAATTAACTCACACTAATTTTGTAAATCACTGACTCGTTAAATCAAAAAGATATTTTGTCTTCACTATCACACATTTACAAAATTAATAAACTATAACTTACCGACTATTTAAAAGTCAAAATATTACCTTCATCTTTTGCCTCATCAAGGTCGATACGATCAGATTTTATTAACATTCATTAAATTTATAAGAAAATATTCTCACCCTCGTTTTCAGACAATTGTAGAATTGGTATACCATAACTTGCACCAGAGTCAGTAGTTAGAATGTTACTGTTAACTTCATTAGTTTCATCATGTTTAGAATCAGATGACATAATTAAAATCTACAAGGAAACATGGGTTAGATCAGATCAATCAATACCACACTATCTCAGATTTATATGGCATGTACTATCTAATCTTTAAACACATTACATTTAGTCTAAGAATCAGCTAAACCATAGCTCTAATACCACTAAATGTAACACCCATAATTATTTCTATCATCATATTAGGGTTATAGAGTATCACTATATATTTCAAAACATTCAGTAACAATACCATCCAGTTCACTGGAATAATTAACAACCTAAATCGGGATTACGAGGCCTTAAAATTAGTTTGGGAACAATCAGTTACCAATTTGAAACAAATGACAATATTTAGGAAAAATTTGTAAATTTTAAAAACAGGGGTCACATAGCCATGTGACATGATCCAGACAGTGTGGTGCCGGGCACTGTCGCGTCACTACCCATGTGTTAGATCGTGTACCTCTCAAAATGACGCCATACGGCTGTGTCGCTTGTCGTGTGCTAGCCCATGTAACATTCGATGTTGGGTCACACGGTTGTGTCACAGGCCATGCGTTAGCCTGTGTGAAAACTACACCTAAACACGCTCAGGGCACACGCCCGTGTGGGTTACCCGTGTGAGACACACGACCATGTGATTGCCCGTGTGTACCCAAAATTTACCTAAATCATGTTCCTTTCTTCACCCATATGCCTGAGCACTTAAACATAATCAAACATACAATCCCTTAGGTCAATAAACACCTTTAAATACATTCAACTCCTATAAACACAATCAATCTAAGTGCCTAACCAATGTGTCATTATTGACACCATAAAATTTCATAACAATTCACTTCCATAGTTGTATATACAAGTCACAACTCACACATCAAAATCTTACCTCCATTTCATTTCATACCATAACTCAACATAGTATCATTGTATTTCATGCTTGACCAATAACTCAACTTAGGTGAAACATGCATATTTTCATAGTTATTTAAATACAACATCACAAGCTCAAATGTAAACTTGCACAAAATCAAGAACTAATACAACATCCTAAAAAGGGGCCCTATTACATGCCATATAAGCCATACAAAATTAAAATCTACCAAAGATTCCTGGATAGTGTGATTTCTAATGTTGATCTGATCTTTCGAGTCCACAAAAAATGTAATCTACAAAAATAAACCAAATACAGGTAAGCTTACGTAAAGTTTAGTAAGTTCATCGATTGAACGGTAACGCTTATCAAATCAAACATAAATAATAATTCAAATAAATATTAATGAATAGAGTTCCTATAAATCACAACTTCCATCAAATGAATAATATTCAAAATATTATTTCAGTGTTCATGTCCAATCATCGGTATAGAAAATCTTATTCAATATAATTAGTGAGTAATGCTCGTTTGAGTAAGCATTCAGTATAATCAGTGGATATTGCTCGTTTGAGCAACTATTCGGTAGAATTAGTAGATACTTCTCGTTTGAGCACTTCAGTAGAATCAGTAGACATTGCTCATTTGAGCACATTCAGTAGGATCAATAGATATTGCTCATTGAGCACTTTTAGTAGAATGAGTATTCCATTTGTTTTGCTTTTTCAAGATCATACCATTATACAATATAACATTTAAGAAAATTATATTAACAAAGAATATAAAAATCATTAGAAGTATTAATTAACATACAAACTTATAGGATTTATTTGCAGTAACGGCTCAGAGTATCTTAGTCAGTGATCAATGTTATTTCAATTCGTTTTTTCCATTTCAATTACACACATCAATATAATTCAACATTATGTGATTAAGTTTATATAATACATTTATAAATGTACTAAAATTAAATCGAACGAACTTACCTGACTAAATTGCAGCAATGGCAAAGGTATATGACCATTCAGTAATTTCTTCTTTTATCTAATTTTCCACCTGTTCTTGATCTAAAATAATATTTTCATTCAATTAACTAATTCCAACAGTAAAATTAACTCATTTTATGCAATTAAGTCCTTTTAGGAATTTTTACAAAATTGCCCCTAATATTTCACTTTTATACAATTTAGTCCTTAAGCTCTAACTTGCAATTTAACCAATTTTAACTAAATTTAATTTCAGCTGAATAGTGTAACACTCCACTACAGTCCATACCTGTTGTTATTTCACATAAAGTCCTCGTAATTTTATCATTTTAACAATTTAATCCTTAAACATTAAAATTACTAAAAATTACTTTATAAAATAGTCCTATCTAACAACCAATCTTAATAATTTACCATAAAATTTCAAGAAGAACTTAAATTTATCAATGACATAATCCACAATGTTTAAAAGTATTACAAATTAGTCCCCGAGTAAGCTAGATTAGGCTAATACGAGCTTAAAAACATAAAAACTACTAAAAACGGACAAGATTTACTCACCAAATTAAAGAACCATAACTTGGCCGAAGCCTGATCTTCTCTTCCATGGTGTATAGCTCCACCCAGAAGAAGAAAGGGAATTCATGTTATTATTCTTTATTTCTTTAATTATTTTGACTTACTTTTTAGCTTTTTACAAAATTAACCTTTTAATAAAACTTATAAAATTACTAAATCATGTCCGTAAGTGTCCATAATATATAAATATGGTAAAATTACCATCTAAGGAAGGTTTAATTGTACAATTGGTCCTTCAATTCTTTTTAAATTCTAACTAAAAAAACCTAATTTCAATTTAGCCATAAACTAATTAGGACTTAAAGAGCAGATAGCCCAAAAGTTAGTGGATTAATCATATCCACCACCGCTTAGAATTTTTGACCATGGTCTAATTATGATACGCGCTCGCTTCGATGAAGAATTGAGTCGTAATTGTTTGCCCGGTCGTGAATGGAGTAATATTTAAAGCTTGCCAAAAATAGGTTAGGAAAGAAGCGATAAAGGCTCAAATTGGTTCAAAAGAAGTTATGGGATGTTTGATGTGTCTTAGGCCAGCCGAAATTAATATAGAAAATTAATTTGTCTTAGTTCATGAATAAATATGTCTTAAGTAGCTACCGAATTTATGTTGACATATTGCATGAATTTATTTTGTCCTAAAACAAGAATTAAAGGCTATTTTAATTTGGTGCAGGAATTTGGCATGGACGGCATTCAATTTGGCTGCTGTTGATTACTCTCCTCCATGCACCCCTTCGTGAACAGCAAGGGTCTTTTGGGAGCCATAAATTCGGCAGCTACTTAAGACATATTTATGCATGAACTAAGACAATTTAATTTTCTATATTAATTTCGGCTGGCCTAAGACACATTAAAAACTTGCAATAATTAAAACATATTAATTACTAGAATTAATATAACTTGACTTTAAACATATTTAAGTGAATTAAATTATTTGAGCTAACTTTTAACTAATTAACTAACTTCAAAGATTTATTCCAGCAATTTAAACGCAAGTAATTAAATAAAAATTAAGTTCAAACTCAATGAGTTGAAATCAGCCCGAATTGAGCCCCACTGAGCTAGGATGGACTAAGTCAGCTTGCAATAGGTTGCAAGCAAAGCTTGGCGAGCTGGCCCAGCCATGTTCAGTCACTTCTCC
Source organism: Gossypium turneri (assembly GCA_008044935.1). Classification (NCBI taxonomy): domain Eukaryota; kingdom Viridiplantae; phylum Streptophyta; class Magnoliopsida; order Malvales; family Malvaceae; genus Gossypium; species Gossypium turneri. The sequence continues at coordinate 18,745,896 of CP032572.1, read as the reverse complement.
TTTCCAAACTTGATCAACGTAGCTAGAAACAGCTTCTTGAAATCTTCGAGCTCGAGCTCGGGTTATTGGTCCCAACGGCAGCTCTAAGGGTTCAGCGACTAGCTCCTTAGCCAAGCTCGCATCATTCCCCCCTCTTCGAAGTGATTTTTCCCCAAATCGTCACCTACATCAAAAGGGGAAAGATCAGCCACATTGAAGCTAGCACTAACGGTGCATCCGGTATGGGCAATGGTGTATACAGACCATGAGGTTTGATTCGAGATTTTGCTTTATTACAAGCAATACATCGATCACATATTCTCATCACATCACGTTTCATCTTAGGCCAGAAAAAATGTTCTTGAAGTATTGCTAAAGTCTTTGCTACACCAAAGTGTCCCATAAGTCCCTCACTGTGGGCTTCGTTAACGAGCACTTCACGAACAGAGCATTGGGGTACGCACAACTTGTCATCACGGAATAGGTAGCCATCTTGCTGATAGAACTTATCATAACCACCTCGCTCACAAGATTATATATTTCACCAAAGTCAAGGTCAGTCTTATAAAGACTTTCAAGAACTCAAAACCAAGTAGTTTGGAATCTAATTGATTAATAAGTGCATATCTGCGTGACAGAGCATCAGCAACGATATTTTCCTTACCTTTCTTGTATTTAATTACGTAAGGAAAAGATTCCAAAAACTCCAACCACATGGCATAGCGCTTGTTCAATTTGGTTTGTCCCTTAAGGTGCTTCAAGGCCTCATGATCTATATGAACGACAAATTCTTAAGGCCAAAGATAATGTTGCCAGGCTTTTAAAACCCAAATCAAAGCATACAGCTCTTTATCATATGTAGGATATTTAAGAGTAGCTTCGTTCAGTTTCTCACTAAAGTACGCGATCGGCCGTCCGTCTTGAGTCAAAACCGCTCCGATTCCGATTCTTGAGGCATCACATTCAACTTCGAATGTTTTGCTAAAATCAGGCAATGACAACAGAGGAGCGTTAGTTAAACAGTCCTTGATTTTATTAAAGGATATATCTTACTCATCAGTCCAATTAAAAGGGGAGTTTTTCTTTATGATACTTGTTAAAGGGGCAGCTAAGGTACTAAAATTCGGCACAAACCTTCTATAAAAGCTTGCTAACCTATGGAAACTCCGCACTTGGCTGATGTTTGTAGGACGTGGCCACTCTTGAATTGTTTTGATTTTTTCTTGGTCGACTTCCAGGCCATCAGCACTCACCACAAATCCTAAAAACACAATCTTGTTAGTACAGAAAGTATATTTCTTAAAATTAGCAAAAAGTACCTCCTTGTACAAAACTTCTAGTACCGCAAGCAAATGCTGGATGTGATCTTCCAACGACTTGCTATAAATCAAAATATCATCAAAATAGACCACGCAAAATTTTCCAATGAAAGCACGCAATACATGGTTCATTAATCTCATAAATGTACTAGGAGCATTCGTAAGACTGAATGGCATTACCAACCATTCGTACAAACCATACTTAGTTTTGAACATGGTCTTCCATTCATCTCCTTCCCGTATTCGTATTTGATTCAATCTTTGAAAAGAGTTGAGCTTCACTAAGCTCGTCGAGCATATCGTCAAGGCAGAGAATAGGGTGTCTATATTTGATAGTGATTTTGTTGATGGCGCGGTAGTCAACTCACATTCACCATGAACCATCTTTCTTATGTACCAACAGGACCGAAACCGCGCATGGACTTAAGCTCTCATGGATGTAACCCTTCTCCATAAGCTTGGCTACTTGCTTCTCTAATTCCTTCGTTTCTTCAGGATTACTTCTATATGCTGGTCTATTTGGAATTGCTACACCTGTCATGAAGTCGATTTGATGTTCTATGCCTTGAATGGGAGGCAATCCGTTTGGCACTTTATCGAGAAATACATCTTCAAATTCCTGTAACAAAGAAACAATAGAAGAGGGCAAAGTATTTTCAATTTCATTAGTTTCAAAAGGACATTCATTGTACATAAGTACAAGAATGGGCTATCTCATCAAAAACAATTTTTGAATTTCTCTCTTCCTCGCAAAGACACTCGTTTTTTATTCTCATTCTCATTTTGGTTTTCTTTTTCTATACAAATTTTCAACTCATTTTTCTCATTCTTTCCTCTTTTTTTCCCACTTTCTTCTCCTTTTCACTCTTTTTATTTTGTTCTTCTTTTGATTTTTCTACAGATTGCTTCCTTTTGATTTGATCTTCGTAAACCTGCTTCAGGGTAAGTGGCGCTAAGGTGCTATTCTTCCCAAAGTGCTTGAACGTGTATCGGTTCGTGTAGCCATCATGGTTCACTCACCGATCAAATTGCCACGGACGCCCCAATAGGAGATGTCCCGTGTGCATAGGCACTACACCACATACCACCACAGCTTGCTTAGTTACTTTGAGTTCACCACAGCTTGCTTAGTTACTTTGAGTTCGCCACCGTCGTTTAGCCATTGTAATTTATACGAATGTGGATGTTTCGTGGTGGCTAAGCCGAGTTTTTCAACAAGCATACTACTCGCTACATTAGTACAACTTCCTCCGTCGATTATCATGCTGCACACTTTTCCTTATACGAGATAGCGAGTGTGGAATATATTTTCCCGTTGTTGCTCTTCTTCAACGCTTGGAATGTTTAAGCTCCTTTTGACAACGAGAATCTCTCCTTCGACGAGATATTCAAGTTCCTCTTCATTTTCTTCATTAGTAGGAATTTCAAACTCCTCCTCTTTTTCTTCCTCTGATTCGATCTCACCATTTGGTTTAACCACCATTACTCGACGGTTGGGACATTGACTGGCTATATGTCCCCTCCCTTGGCACTTGAAGCATTTAATTTCTCGAGAACGGATGGGGGCAAGATCGTTCTTACTTTTACTTACCTCGCCACGCGAAGGATGGCCTTTGGTGTTTGCGATAGGTTCCTTAGGACGCATAGGAGGTTTACTAGTCCCTTGGTTCCACTTGCTGGTAGAAGAGGTAGGATACGCTCGACTAACTCCCTTTCATTTTAATTACTTCTCAACTTTGATAGCCATGTGGACCATGTCCATCACTTCAACATAGTGCTGTAATTCCACTATGTTAGCGATGTCACGGTTCAGCCCCGCTAAGAATCTAGCCATCGTCACTTCGTGATCTTCCTCGACGTCGGCTCTTATCATAGCAACCTCCATCTCCTTATAGTAATCTTCGATACTTCGGTTGCCTTGGGTGAGATTTTGTAACCGCTGACACAAGTCGCAGTGATAGTACGAAGGGACGAAACGCTTCCTCAAAACAGCCTTCATTTTGGCCCAAGTTGAGATAGGTCTTTCCCCGTTCCTTCTTCAACTTGTTATAAGTTGGTCCCACCATACGATTGCGTAATCAAAAAATTCTATTGCCGCGAGTTTTACCTTCTTGCTCTCCGAGTAGTTATGGCACTCGAAGACAAGCTCAATTTTCTTCTCCCACTCTAGATATGCTTCAGGATCATTCTTTCCTTGGAATGGCGGGATAGTCATCTTGAGGTTGTCGTCGGGTCGCTCTCTTCTATAGCCCTAATTTCATTGACCTTGATATCGTATGCTTCAAGTAGATGAATGGTCACTCTCTTGCTCACTTGAGTCATAAAGTTCTTCCCGATCTTGGTTTGGACGTCCTCGGCCCTGCATTGCAGCTTCGGGGGTTTCCTCGCATTGTTCTCGTCTTTTAAATCGATATAGTCGATCTTCAATGGGCTCGAGTTTTTGGTCTAACAGCCGCTCCATCTCTCGCATAAGAGCTTGTAATGTCAAATCAGGGACTCCTCCACCAACGTTTCTTACCGGACGAAATCTGCCTCCTTCATTTGGGTTTCTTTCTGGACTCTGTGACACTTGGAAACTTCTTTAATCTCACAACAAAACTCACCAATCACTCACAAAGAATTTGCTCTCACTTCGGCTTTTATTTCCCTCGGATAGTCTCACCAATTTCTCTTGCCTTTTACCTCTCGATTTTCGCCTCTCGAAGTTCTCCGCAAACTAAGTTGACGAATCAGTACCGTTTGGGGTCAGTTTACAAAATTGATTTGGCTTGGTGGGTAATAATGTTGGGAATGGGTAGGCTATCAAACAAAGAGAATAAATGGAAAGGTTAAGTGTGGCTGGTATTAAATTTAGTACTTTAGGCAGCAACTTACACCTTTACAATTCTGCAACAATGAATTTTGTCACACTTTTTTTTTAATAATTTTGAATTCTTTTTTTTTTTTTACAAAAACTAGATACTGAATGCAAAAGGACAAATTGAATACAATTTTTTTTGAATTTTTTATTTTTTTCAATTACAATATCGTAGTGCCGGAAATGTCGATCTTACTCTGACTCAGCTAGCTCAATTTTCTTCTCCCACTCCAGATATACTTCGGGATCATTCTTTCCTTGGAATGGTAGGATAGTCATATTGATGTTCTTGAGGTTGTCGTCGAGTCACTCTCTTCTATAGCCCTGATTTTGTTGACCTCGATATCGCATGCTTCGAGTAGATGAATGGTCACTCTCTTCTTCCCGATCTTGGTTTGGACGTCCTCAGCCCCGCCTTGCAGCTTCGGGGGTTTCCTCGCACAATTCTCGTCTTTTAACTCGATATAGCCGATCTTCGATGGGCTCGAGTTTTCGGTCAAACAGCCGCTCCATCTCTCGCATAAGAGCTTGTAATGTCAAATCAGGGACTCCTCCACCAACGTTTCTTACCGGACGAAATCTGCCTCCTTCATTTGGGTTTCTTTCCGGACTCCGTGACATTTGGAAACTTCTTTAATCTCACAACAAAAACTCACCAGTCACTCACAAAGAATTTGCTCTCACTTCGGCTTTTATTTCCCTCGAATAGCTTCACCAATCTCTCTTGCCTTTTACTACTCGGTTTTCGCCTCTCAAAGTTCTTCGCAAACTAAGTTGACGAATCAGTACCGTTTGGGGTCGGTTTACAAAATTGATTTGGCTTGGTGGGTAATAATGTCGGGAATGGGTAGGCTATCAAACAAAAAGAATAACTGGAAAGGTTAAGTGTGGCTGGTAATAAATTTAGTACTTCGAGCAGCAACTTACACCTTTACAATTCTGCAACAATGAAATTTGTCACACTTTTTTTTTATAATTTCGAATTCTCTTTTTTTTTTTACAAAAACTATATACTGAATACAAAAGGAGAAATTGAATACAATTTTTATTTTATTTTTTCATTTTTTTCAATTACAATATCGTAGTGTCGGGTTTGTCGATCTTACTCCGATTCAACTAGCTCTGATACCAACTTGATATGTGCTCGCTTCGATGAAGAATTGAGTCATAATTGTTTGCTCGATCGTGAATGGAGTAATATTTAAAGCTTGCCAAAAATAGGTTAAGGAAGAAGCAATAAAGGCTCAAATTGGTTCAAAAGAAGTTATGGGATGTTTGAGATTGATAGATAAACATAAACTAAGTATTCAAGTTAAACTAACACAATATAAGTGTGTTAACCCGAAACTTATATGAATGCTTAGGTTGGGATAATAACGGCTGAAAGATAGGTAAAAGAAATGCAACCTCGACCCACTATCAATATTGATAGGAACCTCGGTATAATTTGAACGCCACACTTTATGGACAAACTGATAAGTTTGAAGAAATCAAAAACGAGTTGACGCCACAAGGGTTACTTGATAAGTCAGACCAATCTTTGGAGAACAATGAGGGTTGAAAACAAACTCAAAAAGCAAATGAAATTCATAAAAGATTCAAAAGTCCCTACAAAGTGCAAATGAACACATATTTATAGTCTAAGCCTAAGGTAGCTGAATGGACAATTAAGATGCTGAATGGTAAGCTAAAATTAGAACAAAAGAGGCTGGAAATTTCCAGGAAGCTTCCTAGAACATCCTTGGGAGGTTTCATGCATGAAGAATTCAATTGGACAGCTTCTAGATGTAGTCCATTCAGCTAGCCATTAAAGGAAGTGTTGGTGAGCTGAATAGAGTGTCTTGGTTCAGCATAGAAGCTTGGAAGAGCTTTTATGAAGACTCCTTGATGAGCTGAATAGCTTGCATGCTTTTAAGAGAGTTTTGGGTATCTCCAATAGCCCCATGGTGTGAACCAAAGAAAAAGAGCAGCCATGTGTGTGAACACATGAAATTGAATGGCCAAAAGTTAGCAAAATTGGTTCAACTGCTGGTGGCGTCTTCCAAGGTGATTGATGAGCTGAATTGAGCTGCTTTGGAAAGTGAAAGGCAGCTCCTAAAAGACCCTTGCTATTCACGAAGGGGTGCATGGATGAGAGTAATCAGCAGCAGCCAAATTGAATGCTGTCCATGCCAAATTCCTGCACCAAATTAAAACAGCCTTTAATTCTTGTTTTAGGACAAAATAAATTCATGCAATATGTCAACATAAATTCGACAGCTACTTAAGACATAGTTATGAATGAACTAAGACAATTTAATTTTCTATATTAATTTTGGCTGACCTAAGACACATTAAAAACTTGTAATAATTAAAACATATTAATTACTAGAATTAATATAACCTGACTTTAAACATATTTAAGTGAATTAAATTATTTGAGCTAACTTTTAACTAATTAACTAACTTCAAAGATTTATTCCAGCAATTTAAACGCAAGCAATTAAATAAAAATTAAGTTCAAATTCATTGAGTTGAAATCAGCCCGAATTGAGCTCCATTGAGCTGGGATGAACTAAGTCAGCTTGCAATAGGTTGCAAGCTAAGCTTGGCGAGTTGGTCCAGCCATGGTCGGTCACTCCTCCTTTCCAAACTCGATCAACGTAGCTAGAAATAGCTTCTTGAAATCTCCGAGCTCGAGCTCGGGTTATTGGTCCCAACGGCAGCTCCAAGGGTTTGGCCACTAGCTCATTAGCCAAGCTCGCATCAAATTACCATTTTGGTCCCTTTATTATTTTAAATCTATAGCAATTAACTTTTACCACTTTTACAAATTAACCCTTTTACAGTAATTACGCAATAAATCATCAAAATTACTGGACCAAACTTTAATTCACATATAATACGACTCTGTAAATATTTAATAAAAATATTTAAGGCTTTAAATTACGAAAACGAGGTCCTAATACCTCGTTTTCAATAACCACTTGCCTTTTCAATCAAACCACTTATATTAACTTTTAATTCAATTAGTTAAAATCCTCAAATCAAAATTAATTATAAAAATTATTATTGACTCGGATAATTTAAATACTAATGATACGAATTTATTCGTCGACTTGTGGTCCCAAAATCACTATTTCCTACATCACTAAAAAATGAACTGTTACATTTAAACTAATTATAAATTTAAAAAATTGGTTTAGTTCGGGCAATCAAAGTTTTTTTTTTTTGGGTAAAGCATAAAAATGTGACTAAACTATCAAGTTAGTTTTATTTATTTTCTGGATTTAGTTATTAAATTTTTGAAATTAAATATTCTTTTATCACTTTTTTGTTGTGGTTGGATAAATAGTGGAAAGCTAAGGTGGATTTAATCTAATAATAAAGTTAGCCTTACACATTTTATTAATTTGTTCTTAAATATAAAAATTTAATAAATTTCACCCTCAATGTTTACAAAATTTATTATTTTAATTCAAATTCTAAAAAAATTAATAAATTTAGTCCTCAACAATTACAAAATGATAAATTTTGACTTTTTAATATTTTTAAAAATCTATGCTTTGAGTTTTCTATTGATTAATTTACCGTTGTGTTCTTTTAAAATTATGGAATTGAGAGTTTCAATCTTAACTTGCATATTTTTCCAAGCTTTTGGAAAACTATTGTATTAATAATTCAAGAAGATTAAGTTCTATAATTGATTATTGATTGTGTTGAATTGCTCCAATTGTGAGGCCAATGATATTTTCGCTTTCAGAATTGGATTCATGAGAATTGATCTTGGTATTGAACTTGGTAGTTTTTTTTAAATGGATTCTTTTCAGCTGCTTCAGCCTTAGCTTGCATATTGTTTTCAGTTTAATGAAGATTCCATCCTACACTTGATTAATATGCTGAATTAGTAAAGGATGTTTGAGTTGTAAGGCCAATGATGTTCTCTTTTTCAAACTTGGATTCATGGAAATTACTGATGTCGATAATCGAAATAAGGATTTAGTTTTGTGTTGGTAGTTTTAGAAATGGATTCGTAGCTTGTTGTAGCAACTGCAGGGTATTTTGCTGAATATTGGCAAAATCTTTGGATTGTTAGGACTCGTTTTCTTGAGTCGAGAGGTTGAAACTGGGAACGGTCATTTCTGCGGCTTGGCTTTGAGAAAGGGACTCCACCAAAATGTTTCTTCAGATAAAAGAGAGTTTTTGACTAGGAAAGTATCAGATTCTTATAGACAGTATTTGGTTTCAGCTGTAGAATTGGATTCCAATGCGGATTCGGTAGTGAAATTGTTAGAAGTTCGTATGGATCACGATTTAGTTTATCAATCAAGAGAAGATTATTGTGGAAATGGATCTAGAATGGACACTTTGTTACAAGTTTAAGACATTTAAGAGCTAAATTTGTTGAATTTATTATATTTAGGATTAAGTTAATAGAATCTATAAGTATTAAGGTACTAAGTTTATTATTAGATAAAAACAAATAATTTAAACAAAGTCAATAATTTAGTCTATACTTTTTTTAGGGCAATTTACCATTAAAAGCCAATTTTTTTTAAATTTATCGAAATGGGCCTGGTATTTTATTATTTACAGGAATGGGCCCTTTTCCCCTAAAGCGCGTCCACGTCAGCGTGAAGTCAGGGGACGTGTCAGCAAATCGCGTCCACGTCAGTGCGCTTTGCTGACGTGGCAACAAATCGCGTCCACGTAAGCGCGATTTGTGTCCACATCACCAAAGCGCTCTGACATGGACGGGATTTGCTGCCACGTAGCGCGCCCCTGGAGACGCGATTTCCCCATGCATAAATAGTCCAACGGTTATTTTTTTTACCATTACCCCCCAATGGTAAAAAAAAAATCTATAAATACCCCTCACCCTTTATTTTTTTTCACAAACTAATCCTCTCTCAATTATTTTCTCAATTTCCTCTCAATTTGCTCTCAAATTCCTTCCAAATTTCTCTCAAATCCATATTTAATCTCAATTTGCTCTCAATTTCCTCTTAAATTTCTCTTAAATCCCTATTTTTAAATAATTTAAAAAAATTATTTTTTAAAATTTTTTTTAAATCGTAAAAATTTGTACGATTTCAACAATGGCCGGAGAATTGACTCGTCTTGATAAGCAGCACATATCCGTCGAGCAAATGAAAATGGTAAGTGTTAAATTTAATTTTTAAATATTATTTAAGATTCTTTTATTTATGCATTTTTAGATAATTATTAATTTATTATTTGTTATAAAAGTCTGTAGATCGGATATTGGAATGCTATATCCGGAATATGCATGCTCCTCCATCACCGTTGGTAGAGAACTACCTGCGGGAAGCGGGTTTTTAGCACGTGGCGACAGTAGATCGGGGATGCAAGTTGGACCCGAAACTTATCAGTGTGTTGATCGAGATGTGGAGACCCGAGACGCACACATTCCATCTTCCATGTGGAGAGTGCACTATCACTTTGGAAGATGTCAGTCTGCAATTGGGATTACCGGTGGACGGGTACCCAGTCACCGGGTCTGTCCAATCTGGCGACTGGGGAGCGGTGTGCTACGAGCTTTTGGGCGCTCTTCCAGAGAAAATGGACGGAGGTCGGATCGAGATGGGCTGGTTATGAGACACATTTCTGGATTCGGATGATGATTCAACCGAAGTAGAAAGAATCCGATATGCTCGGGCATACATTCTTCAGATAATTGGAGGTTATCTGATGCCGGACCTGTCACGGAGCCGCGTACATATAAGATGGCTACTGAAACTCATTGATTTTAGATCAGCTGGTGAATTGAGTTGGGGGTCTGCCGTCTTGGCAACATTATATCGGGAGATGTGCGGGGCGACGCGACTGAGTAAAGCAAAAATCAGAGGTTGCCTGTCACTACTACAGTCATGGGCACGGTTTTGCTTTCCATTTCTACGTCCTCGAGTGGACCACCCATATACATTCCCACCCATAACGAGGTAAATTTTATATTAGATTTTACAATTATTATGTAGATTTTTAAAAATAATAGTATGCTAAAAATTTATTTAATTAGGTGGAACCATCCGGTAAATCATGCTCGATTACCTACCTCTCTTGAAGATAAACGGCTTCTATTAGACCAACAGTCGGAAGCACGTGTAAGTATTAAATAAAATTGATATTTCCATCATTCGCTAGTCGATTGGTATTTAGTATTTAGTATTATGTATATAACTAATATTTCTATCATGTTCATATAGTTTTAATGGACACCATACGAGGATCCAGCAATTCAGGCAGTAATTCCGGATGAGTTCTTCCAAAATCCAAACACTTGGCACGCGAAAGCCGTGTTGATCAGCTACGTGACCGTGGAGATGCACCAGTCAGACAGAGTGTTACGGCAATTTGGTTGTAGACAACCGATTCCCGTGGAGCCTGAGGTGTTTGATGATGAACACAAAATTGACCTACGGTAATTGAATACGGATTGGCCGAGATACTGGTCCAAGTACATCCAAATGTGGGAAGATCAGTATGATTATATACCTACTCGGGAACCGATCATTGTTCTGGAGTTAGCGTGCATGCTGAAATACATGCCATGGTTTAGGATTCATGGCAAGCCATATTTACTGTCGATAAAGGAAAGGTAGCGGCAATTACGTGTCCAAAGGGAAAGACACGGGCCTTTAAATCCAAGACAAAAGGACGACGATGCTGGCCCATCAACGAGGCCTAGACATTCACCTGGCCCATCATCAGCGGCCATTCAATCACCAGGCCCAACGAGAGCATCGACACAGTCACCCGACCCAGCAGTTCAACCGACGATACCGATGGCATAGCCTTTTCAGATGATGCCAGGTGTGTTTCCTAGCCCTTTTATGTATCTAACCCTTATATGTTTCCTTTTTTGAGTCCTATACAGGTTGGAGCCAATGGCCCGGTTCAGCTCCATTTCCTGTTACGCCAAGTGAACCATCGATGTATAGGCCAGCGACACATGAGGGATCACAAGAGCGGCCATCGGGGAGCTATTCATTTTACCAATTCCCACCACCGTATGGGTTTCAAACACCGTCATCGTTGGTGATACAAACACCTCCACATTCACTATTCTATCAATGTGGCTCATCGTCCCAACTCCGACAACCAGATGCCCTACCGGAGGAGCGAGAATCCCCGCCGGAGAAACCACAACCGCCGCTGGAAGCTAGACAAAGGAGGAATCCAATGCGTAACTGTTGACGGCCGCCATGGGGCACTGAATCCGGCGAGCACGGAGATTGATTTGTATTTTAATATATTTGTACAAACATTTTGAATACTTTGATATTATTTGATGTAATAAAATAGAAATTTTTTTGAGTTATTACTTAAAAATCCTAAACTAATTTATTAAAAATTTATGAATTTATAATTTATAATTAAATGCATAATTTAATTGAGAAACCCTAAACCCTTAACTTAAAAACCCTAACCCTAACCCTTAATTTAAAAGCCCCCTAACCCTAACCCTTAACTTAAAAATCTCCGAACCCTAAACCCCTAACCCTAACCCTAAACCCTAACCCTTAACTTAAAAACCCTAAACCCTTAACTTAAATACCCTAACCCTAACCCTTGACTGGTACTAACAATTAATAATTTGATATAATTTGATAAATTTACTAACAATTAATACAATTATCAATTAATAATTGAAAAAAATATAATTTGTTTACAATTACATTCAACTATTGTGATTAGGGCATGATCGACTTGTATGGCCTGGATTCTTACACCATCCGCACAACTTCTGTTGACTGGTTGTTTCTCGGATATCCATATTGTTACGTATTCTAGTCGAGCAAGGTAGATCCTTTGGTTTGCGACGCAATTCTCTATCTGGTAACAGCTTAAAATGACCAAGAGATACGAGCAGCCACTTACGTTCATCTGGGACCGGTGGGAAAACGTGTCTCTAGACGTTGTACATGTTTTCTAATTTGTACACTTCGTCCACGTACATGATATTGCCCGCCAACAACACCTTAGTGCGGTCTGTCAAACTCTGTCACGCGAAACCATAAGTTGTCTCGCTCATGACACACTGTGTGCATGGTGTTCGCCCGCGCCTTGGCCTTGTTAATTTCTTGAACTACCTTACTGCACCATACATGGCCTCCCTACATCTGGCTTGCATAACTCGCTGCTCGCTTTGGAAATAGCGCCGCCAAACGAAAATGTCTCTCGCACAACTGATGTTATTGATAAATGCCGCGTTCCTTTAAGAATATAATTTATGCATTCAGCCAGGTTTGACGTCATATGGCCATATCGTAGGCCGTCGTCGTATGCTTGTGCCCACTGTTCGAAACGTATGTTACAAAGGTAGTCTGCCCCTTCTCCGTTAATTGAACGTAAAATTGCCAACATCTCATGAAAACGGTCTTTATTTATTTCATACCCTGCCAATATAAGTTCATAGTGAATATTACATACCACTTCTACCAATAAAACTAATTCAAATTGACAAACGAAATAACACAGATAGAGACTAAATACCCATGTTGGTCACTTGTCGTCGTTCGCTCTTAGATGGATATTGCCTGTAGTAGTTGGAAGCAATGTGTCTTAGGCAATATCGATAGTGTGTGCGCTGCCATAAGCTTCCCTGTCGATCAAATACAGCTAGTATACCGGCGCCCCGATTTGAAATAACACAGATATCAGGTTGGGGGCACACATGCCTCCTTAACCTAGAGAGAAAGAAATCCCAGTCATCAGACGACTCCCCCGGTGTTATTGCAAATACAATTGGAATAATTCTCCCACCGCCATCCTGTGCCACTGTAAGCAATAGCTGATGAGTATACCTACCAAACATAAAGTACCGTCGATTTGTACCAATGGCTTGCAGTATGGAAATGCGTCTCAGTATTGCTTAAAGGTCCAAAATAGGCGTTTGAACACTTGGCATCCATGTAGCAATCGGTCGTTGTAGTACGCATGTTTCGTTTCAAGGTCTGTGATGGCACCTGGGACGTATCTCTCTAGCATTTGACACCACTGCCATATTTCATTATATGAAGCGTCTCACCCACTATGCATCTTCTCCAATTCCTTCTGCTTAGCTATCCAAACCTTGCGGTAAGAGGGCGTATACCCTATTTGGCTACGAATATTGGCAATTAAGACCGGCACTGAAGTCTTGGGATCTGCCTTCACCGTGGGTAGTATCAAGCTAGCTAACATAGCTGAATCCATCTTGGGATGATCTTGTGAAACACCTATAAACGGAGTACATTAAATAATACAACATTACATAATAACAGTATTATTCAAAAACCGTCAATACTGTACCTGCAGCACATGTATGTGGACCTTTGTACTTTTTAATCTCCCACAACCCTGTCCTTTTCCTTAACGAGGCGTAAACTTTCCATGAACATGTGTCGTCTTGCACTGCACACTTCGCCTAAAACTTATCAGATTTGGATTTAAGGATGTGGTAGTTAACGCCGTTTTTGATGCTATGTTGTTTCAAAGCACCAATAAAACTATCCTTGTTGGTAAACTGATTACCAACTTCAAATTCATCCGAATTTAGCCCCGAACTTGTACGATCACGCAACCGGTGTTGTAGATCTGGAAACTCCAACGCATCATTTGCAGACAGATCGACATTATGCATGTGGGCTGGAGGTGAGTATGCTCTGAATCGTGGATTTTCTTCTTCATCTGAACTCCTTTCAGCATCTTCAGGTTCTTTTGGAATAGGTTCCAGTTCAGAAAATAAGCCAACTTCTGCACCATCGGGCCCGAGTTCTCGAGGTGGATCCACATCGGAGTCATCTTCTAACCCACAATCATCTGCAGCGTACGAGGTCCCCTCACCGGTGGACGTCGTAGGGAGTACATCATTCCTTCTTCTGGGCATTTCATAACGTCCCCAACACTAGAACTTGATGCCACTACCAAACATGGGCTGTTCCGTGTTTTGTAACCCACTAACCGAGTGTCAGCCAGGGGTCGTGTATACATCTCAAACACCGGTTACAAGTACATCATTTGGCGATGTAAATTGTACATATAACTCAATATAAGGTGCTCCACTAGCAAGATGAGTCTGCACCATTGCCTCCAAGCTACGAGCACATTTTATATCGAACGAGTCATATGTCACCGGATCAACAGAAGAACAAAATCGATACGTAATAGACAGAACTTTCATTGGCGTCGTTCCGAAAATTTTACGCCTAATTCTTTTACGAAGTTCTGTCAAATCTATATTCTAGTTAAAAACCAGTCGCATTGTATTCTCAGACAAAAAAATAACACCATTCTCGATGTGGCAAACCTCACCATCATAGTATATAACAACACTAATACGTTCACTCATATTTGAAACTCTAACCTTCTTAGCCTCTCTAAATTGTTTCTGCTGTAACTTATGCATTCTGAGAACATCTTTTGCCTCATTTATAGCCTCATCCCAAACATGCTACTTAGCAAAAGCACGTCCACGTGGGCGCTATTTCACAAATTCTTCTGATAAAGCATCCTGCTTGAAGCATTTTTATACTAGTTGCTCAGAAACGTCAACTCAAAATTATTTTTTCCAAGACCTACTGTAGCAAAAGCGCGTCCACGAGGGCGCGATTTCACAATTTTTCTCATAGAGCATCCTGCTTGAAGTGTTTTTTATACTATTTTCTCAGAAACGTCAACTCGAAATTATTTTTGCAGGACCTACTGTAGCAAAAGCGTGTACACGTGGACGCGACTTCAGAAATTCTTCTGATAAAGCATCCTGCTTTGATTTTATCTTAAAACCCATAAACACGAAACGTAATCCAATTTTGAATAAATTATAATTAATTTAATTAAGAAACCCTAAACCTTAAACCTTAAACCCTAATCCCTTATTTGTTTACTTTTTTCTCTAAAACCTTAAAAACCCTAAAAACCCTAAACCCTAACCCTAAAAACCAAAAACCTAACATGGGAAAAACGGGGAAAACGCGTCCCCAGGGGCGCGCTACGTGTCAGCAAATCGCGTCCATGTCAGCGCGCTTTGCTGACGTTGCAAAAAATCGCGCCCACGTAAGCGCGATTTGTGTCCACGTCAACAAAGCGCGCTGACATGGACGCGATTTGCTTACACGTCCCCTGACTTCGCGCTGACGTGGACGCACTTTAGGGGAAAAAGACCCATTCCGGTAAATAATAAAATACTGGGCTCATTTCAGTAAATTTTAAAAAAAGTGGCTTTTTTTGGTATTTTGCCCCTTTTTTTATTTTAGGGTAAAATACACTTAAAATTATTAAATTATTGGTAAGTTTACGTTTTGGTCACTTAACTTTAAAAAATTATAAAATGGTTATTGAAACTATTTGGAAGTTTACATTTAAGTTACTAAACTATTCAAAACATTTTATTTAAGTCACTAGGTTGTTATATATATATATATTTAAATTCCACTAATAAACTCCAAGCAATGATTTGACGGTAAATACCATAGATCAGAGTAAACATCAACAAGTAGAAGAAAATATTTTAGATCCAAATCGATCTGACGGTCAAGGTTGAAGATTAGAGAAGAAAGCTATTTAAATTTTGATTCATTGATTCCTAATGCTTAAAGTTGTTTTATGAAAAAAGAATTAAATTATAGAAGAGAAAGAGAATAAGAGTTTTTAATTGATGCAGGTGATGTAAACATAGAAATGTATACAATAATAGTTTTAAAGCCCAATCACTTAAATAAAAATCTGTCAAATAGTTCAGTAATCATTTGATAAAATTAAAATCAATAACCATTTATTTTAACTTAAAATGTAAAAACAGTTAAAATATTCGGATAGTCTCTATCCTACTTAAATAAATAAAATTACAGAGATGGAGACTATGGGATCTTTTATGGATGTCTTGGAAAGAGTAAGCATTTTATATTTAACGGTACAATACAAGATTTATTGAAGATGATCACTACATCCCTATTTTAGCACTTCCTTAAAAATTAAATCTATGAGACAATGAAAACAACAAAATTGCCTCAAAACGCAAAACAAGCCATTAGAATCGTAGAAAATATAGCCAAAAACAATTCAAACCCAAATCAACCCAGTTGGTCGTACATCATTAGAAACCACCTTTCTGAAGGAACTACCAGTCAAGTGCTTTCTTTATACACCCAAATACGCCAAACAGGACTCTATATATTTGGTCTGGTTCCTTTGATTTTCAAGGCTTGTGCTTTTGCTTCAACCCAAACTTATGGCAAATCTTTGCATGCCGAATCTATCAAATTTGGGGTGGCCATTGATTTACATATTGCTTCGTCCTTGCTGAGCATGTATTCAAGATGCGGTAATTTGATTGATTCCCGGAAGGTGTTTGATGAGATGCCTGAGAGAAATGTGGTGACATGGAACGCGATGATTGGTGGGTATTTTAAAAATGGAGATAGAGAATCTGCATTGGATGTGTTCGAAAAGATGCCAATCACAAGAAATTCAGTGACTTGGGTTGAGATGATTGATGGGTTTGCCAAGTGTGGAGATACTTTCAAAGCAAGACAGTTTTTTGAGAAAGTTCCATTGGAGTTAAGAACTGTGGTGACTTGGACAGTGATGGTTGACGGGTATAATGCAAATGGAGAACTAGAAGCTGCAAGGGAGATTTTTGATATGATGCCAGAAAGGAACTACTTTGTTTGGTCATCAATGATTTCTGGGTATTGTAAGAGAGGCAATGTTAAGGAAGCAAGGAACTTTTTTGATAGAATTCCTGTTAGGAATTTGGTGAATTGGAATTCATTGATTTCAGGTTATGCACAAAATGGGTTCTGTGAGGAAGCTTTGTGCATGTATAAGAAAATGCAAAATGAAGGTTTTGAACCTGATGAAGTTACCATCACAAGTGTTTTATCTGCCTGTGCACAGTTAGGTGAATTAGATATTGGAAAAGAAATCCATTATCTTATTAAGAAGAAGCGAATGAAGGCTAATCAGTTTGTTTTGAATGCACTATTGGATATGTATGCAAAGTGTGGGGATTTAGCCCAAGCAAGATTGATATTTGAAGGAATGAGTCATAGGACAAGCGCCTGCTGGAATTCCATGATCTTAGGTCTTGCTATTCATGGAAAGAACAAAGAAGCTCTTGAGTTTTTTAAAAGAATGGAAGAATCGAATGAGATGCCAGATGACATTACTTTCCTTTCTCTTCTATCAGCTTGTGCCCATGGAGGGTGTGTAGATGAAGGGTTAGATGTTTTCTCCAAGATGGAGACTTACGATTTGGTAGCAAGCATCAAGCATTATGGTTGCTTAGTGGACCTTCTGGGACGCGCTGGGAGATTGAAAGAAGCTTTCGATTTAATCAAGAGAATGCCAATAAAGCCAAATGATGTAGTTTGGGGAGCTCTGCTTGGCGCTTGCAGGATTCATTTGGATACAAATATGGTAGAGCAGGTGATGCAAGAGGTTGGTAAAGTGGACGATGACATGGATTCTGGGGATAATTCACATCTTGTACTGTTGTCAAATATTTATGCAGCTTCAGACAGATGGGAAAAGGCTGAAAAAATGAGGACAGCAATGGTGAACAAGGGATTTCAAAAGAATCCAGGACTCAGTTCAATTATACCCAATCGTATGGAGCTGCCAATTAGTTCCCATCAACTTTGATCGAATAAGATAACATCCCATCGCTCTTGGACCATTATAGACTATGCACCGATGCGTGAGCTTGACAATGCAAATCCCAATGTAGCAGAAGATTGTAGAGGTTGGTTAAATAGGTTAATTTGCAAAAGGAGTTCTTGGCTTTTTCCCCCTTTTCGTAATACTTTTGTCATAATTAAAAATTAATTGTTAGTAAAAGGAAATTGTAGGTTAAAATACATAGGCAGTTAATGGTATCTCCATTTCAGACAAGAAATAAAGAGGATGCTGATTTATTTTTCATACCAGTTTATGTTAGATTAATCAAACTTCTTTTTTAATTCTTAAGATAATATTAGCATTATTATTTCCTTTTATTTTATTTATCACTAATACAATCATTGTTGCTTTGTTTTAGGTTTTGATCCGAATGCCTTTTTTTAGGCTGCCTTCAGAGTGTAACCTTACATCTGTTTTTTCTAAGGTATAACTGTTAGCATGCTAGGTAAAGAAGAATGTTAAAGATACTAAATACTGTATATAACAGTATTTTAGATACAATTATGAACA
This sequence comes from Gossypium turneri, assembly GCA_008044935.1. NCBI lineage: Eukaryota > Viridiplantae > Streptophyta > Magnoliopsida > Malvales > Malvaceae > Gossypium > Gossypium turneri. Next base: position 18,727,569 of record CP032572.1, on the reverse strand, counting down.
AATTCATCACTTCCAAAGTATTGGGAAAAGATTTTACTGTAGATAGTAAAATCTAATATTAAGACAGTTAAGTCAATTGTCTTTGTTTTAAAATTTCCTAATTTTTCATCTTCACATGTCAATCTTTCTCACCAAATGAAGCTTTTAGAAGTGAAGTTCTCTTGTTTGTTGTAACAAAGAAAATTGGTTTGTGTTATCTTGCAGGGAGACGTTACCAATAAGAAAGACATAAGTGCCTTTAACACTTGAAACAATCTTCATCATTCCTGCAAATGTTGATAATGGGATGAAGAAAATAGGGGCTACTGTTTTCAAGCCTTTGCATCTATTGAAGAGAAATTATTTGACTGAGAATTTTTGCTGGGGGCAACAAAAAGGTTGGCCTTCTTAAGTTGATTGAGCTTGCATAGCAATAAGGGGATAAAGTATGTTTTCCTTGATTTATGACACTGGAACTGCTTTCAGTATTGAAATTGTATGAACCCTTTCTTGTCCTGGCTTCATACAGAACACCATAGTAACACTGTCTAACAGGAAGGTATGGCCTATTTGTTTCCTCTTCATGAAAAATATAGTCAAATCATAGTCAGTGATCAAAATCTTATGAGTAGGTCATCAATGGAAGGCATTGCAAAGATTTAATGAGGATAGTTGAATCTTTAAGTTTTGTCTAGAGTTTGGATGTCTGAGACAAAAAAGGCAAATAAGAATGAAAATATTTGCAGCAGTGCTCTACAGTCTTCAACTTTTTTTCAAATAAGATTTTGCAGAAAAATTATATAGCTAGCTAGAAGCTACAAAAAAACCTGTGCCCTTAGCATTGACATCTGATTTCATACAGAATCTAATGTTGGGTTTTTGGAACTTATAGCAACCCATCTTCTACCGCTTTGCAATTGGGCTGTTCTGAACCACTAAAATTTATTCCTACTGCCACATATTTCTTCGATTGAAAATGGTTCGTCCCGGTTGCTGAGTGTTTGGTACAAAGGAAGTCGAAAACTGGGGATGGGAAAGGGGGTTGGAGAACATGAACCAATTGGTCTAAACCCCAGGTTTTAGTGTGCCGTCCTATACTAGATCAGAATCCATTCATTTACCAACCTTCCCTTTTAGTACTTGCTCATTTGCCAACCCTCTCTTTTAGTTTCCCATGAAACGGCAGCAGCATCTAAATTCAAGGTCCATTTTTATTCATAGGGATCATATATTTATCTAAACCTGTGCCAGAATCCACATCTAAGACATGCCATAATCAAACATTCCTTGATGTATAAAAATTTCTTTCCAGAGAGACATGAAAATGAGATAAACGATATTTTTGTACAGTTTGAATACACAATTGAAAATATTGTTGGCCTCTCCAATGTGCTGGAGAATTTCATAAATTTTACTACAGGATTTTGACCCTGGAATTGTCTAGCAAAAGATGTGTTTGGACAAATGAGGATATGAAAGATGAAAAGTATAACTTAATTCTTTGTTGAAAGAATATAATACTTTAAAAGCAAACGTTCTTTCTTTCTTTTTCTTTTTCTTTTTTTTTTTTTTTTTTTGTTAATGAGAAGATAATTCACCGATGAGTGGTATTACAATTGCAGAGTCTAGTGTCAAGGATTATACTAATAATTTGGGTTCTTTGAGTAACTTGTTTCATTGGCGATCAAGGCTTGTACAAGGCCGCTAATTGTAGGGTTGGAGAAATTGCTTTGATCGGTCCATTTATGCTACATCTTAGCAAAAAAGTAAGCTGTTTTTGGCCAAAGTTTACCAACAGCAGAAGACTTGATTTGTTTTTTTTTTCTTTGCGTCTATGTTTGAACTTGATCAGAACTATGAAGGGCCTCTTGTGGTCTTACGTTTAAGGTTCCTCAGAAAACTCCGAGTCCGCAGGGTATCATCAATCAGCCAAAACACAAAGAAAAAGTAATCTTCAAGCAGAAATCTGCAGCGGCCTGCATATATCAATGTTGTATGACGGTGATACAAACTAGCCTCACAGGTCACATCAGTGTTTTACGTCTTCTATGACCTAATCGAGTGTGTTGTGGCTATTCGTAAAGACCTTTACAGGTTACGAAAATGTTAACCCTAGTCATGTGAGGAAACTGAACTATATTTTTAGGATCAGGAAAGCAGCGAAAGGTGACAAACAGTGTTAATCTTTAATTTTGGGGGTATGAGGGGCTGAACAAACATTTTGCATAGTTTAGCTTTCAGATTGTGTAACGCAGATGGGTTTTTGTTGACTAATTCATATGGATTACTGCAAATTAATGCAAATATCTGATGTTTGGTTTGAAGCTCCCTTAAAATATTTATATCTGATGTTTTGTAATGCCAACAATTGCTTAATGAAAGGTGCTTTTACCTTCAAATCCTTCCTAGTTTGTCCTTTTACAGATGACATTCACATGTCTAGGTCAATCTAAAAACATTTAAAAAAGAATTCTAAGTAATCACAGTATGTGGTATGAATAACTTGGATTTACTATATAAGCCTTGATTTAACTTCACCTCAAGTCTAACCGCACACTTGCTCGAATTTTCAGTATCACCTTTAACCTTATAGCTTTTTCACTCAAATAGTGACTTGAGCATTGAAAAATGTTCAGAACTCTCAATTCAGATACCTCTTAATTTATCTCTAATTTATAAATTAGCCTATTACAGAATCCAGCTCACCAAATATCCAAACCCACTAAAAGAAACATCAACAATTCATGTCCTGACTTTACATAGGTCTAATTTCAGTCTAAAACAAAGAGAATTTCAAGTCGGTTTTGATTTCTCTTTGTCATTTTCTTGAATGCGCTAGGGATAAGTATGTACCGCAAACAAAGATAGAAAACACTTGAAATGCTTTTGGTCCCTTGGAATAAACATGAACCGATGAACATGACATGTGCCAAACGTCCATTATAAAGCATAAAAATAATTATTTAAAAAATCACATAAACCAAACAAATGTTTTTAAAACCCCATAAAAATAATTGTTCAAATACTTTTAAAACCCCATTTATTTAGTTTCATTTTCCATGTGGTTTTAATAATTTTTAAATAATTTCTTTATTTTTTCTAATTTCTTATCATTCTTAATAACTTTATTTATTTATAAGTTTTTTTTTTATATAATTATCTAAAAACCCTATGTTAGGATGAACTTAGACAATCTGTTGTCTATAGGCAAATGATCTAGACAAGCTTTTGTCTCTGTTCATGTCTAGAATGAACATAGACTAAAGTTTGTCCAAGTTCTTTTGATAATTTTATTTTAATAATTTTAAATAATTTTATTTATTTATTTATTTATGTTTTCTATAATTTATTTATAATTATCTAAAAACCAAAGTTAGGATAAACATAGAGAAATGGTTCTCCGTGTAACATCCGCATTATGCCTCGGAGCTGGGTACAGTGCCATGCCAAGTTAGGAATATTAGAGAATTTTAGAAATAAACTAAATAGGAAATTTGAGTGCTAATATAGAAAGTAGTTAGAGTCGATAAGAAATTAGAAAATGCTTTTTAGATGAGGAAGACTAAAATGAGATATTGAGTAAATTGTAGAAGAATAGAAAGTGTTATGGTAAAAGTAGAAAATTAAATGTTAGAAAAGAATACATGGAATTGGGAAAAAGGAGGAAGGACTAGAAGTGAAATTTTACCAAAATAAAGCATGAATCATGCATGATATTGTAGAGAAAGTTAAAGGGTTAAATAGTAATTACTTAAATTAGATAGTTATGGAAAACTTAATGATTAAGGATGAAATTGTGTTGAAATGGGATTGGTGGACTAATTTGCAAAATTATTAAATTAAAAGATAGTTTGGAAGAATTACGTAGAAAAGATGAAAAGTATTCATTTTCCATAAGAAAGCCAAAACGTCAACCCCTAAAAGCCATCATCCAAACTTTTTATTTTATTCTAAATAGGTCCTACCATTTTGAAGCCCTTCCAATCTCAATTCCTTGAATTTCTTTGATGTTTCCTTAGTAAATTCAATAGAGAAGACTAGTAGTTACCTTGATTTCATGAGAAGAAGCATCAATAGTGATATTAGAATAGGGAGAAACTAAGAATATAAATTGATTTCTTGAGAACAAGAAAAAGAGAAGAAAGGTGAGGATCCAATTGAAGAAAAAGGAAAAGAAGTAGTCAAGGAGTAAGAAGAAGGAAAAACATACCATCCAAGCTTTGGTTGTAAGTACTTCAAGAATTTTACTTTGTTTAATTTAGACTTAATTATAAATTATGTTAATTAGATAGTTTAATTATCAATATATTAATGTTAGATGAAGAGATTATTAATGAAAATTCAAGAGAATGATTCAAATTTTAATTTATGTTGTAAAATTGAAGTAACTTATGGTGATAGTAGAAAAGGGACTAAATTGTGAAGTAGGCAAAATATGTCATGAAATTTTGTGATGTTTGGAACATTGAATTTGTAGTAAAATTACAAATTAAATTGTATCTTTGATTGTAAGGATTAAATTGTAAAAAAAAATGAAGAGTTGTATTGTATCTTGTAACTAAGTAAATGTTATGGTTTAACAAAGTTAAAGTTCATGTACACGAGATGAGAACTATTAGGATATATATGGCATGTCGTTAAGGAGAATTAGCACGCCCCCTGTTTTGTTTAGCACTACTGTGTTGTTCTGTTCTGTTAAGGACTCCGATATTGTTCTGATATATATGGCATGTCATTAAGGAGGATTAGTGTGCCATTTGTTCTGTTAAGCACTACGATGTTGTTCTGTTCTATTAAGCACTCCTGTTTTGTTTTGATATGATAAGCACTACGGTGATGTTCTGTTCTGATAATGCATCTCAGTGCGATTATGCATCTGTTTCGTATATCCGAAATGTTCTATTTGGTCTACAATGGGCTGCAAAATGAAATGTGATTAAAAACAAAGCTTAATGTGACAAGGTAAGTAATGGTAAGTATCTTGAAATGTAAAAGACTCACTTATTAGTGTCATTGGGTAAAATTTGAAGTATAACAATATTTACTAAACAATAATCATTAGTATTGGATATTTTAAAAGTTTAAATTATTGTTGTACTTACTAAGCCTTCATTGGTTTAACGCGTTTATTTTAACATGTAGGTAGAAGATAGATCCAACAAGCTAGGACAGTGATCATGGTCGACTCGTCTCATCACATCTCCAAGCTTGGAAAAGAGTATGACACTAAATTTTGGTTTAGTTTGGCATGTACATAGTATGGTATGGGTTATAGATATAGAAAACTAAAATGCAAGACTTTGTAAACTTTATCAATCTCGTGAACTTAATTAGAATCTTTAATGTGTTTGTGATGAGTTATAAGCTATTGGTATTATAATTGATTTATATGCTTAAATTTTGAATTTGTTTGGTTGTCCTGAAGTGTTTGATGTGCAGGGAATTAAATGTATAAGTTTTGGAAACTGGCAAATTTTCCCTTGAATTACAAACATCGAATCATATTTTGGTATCGATACCAAGGGCAAAGTACCAATACTTAGAGGGAAATATCGATACTTAAAATTTTTACTTGAATTTTTGAAACTTCGAATCTCAAAATGGTATTGATACCTTATTAGAGTATTGATACTCTAGACATGATATTGATACCTCTTTAGTGGTACCGATACTATTGAACTTGTTTAAAAATTTTCAAAACATCAAAGCTCAAAATAATATTGATACTTGACAGGGGGTATCGATACCTTGTGTTCAGTACCTATCCTTAGTCATTGTACCACTATCTCATTTAAAAGCATGAATATTTGAAAATTTTATCTAGGTCTATTCCGAATCTCGATTTGGAATGATATGATAATGAAATCAAAATGTTTTAATATATGGAATTCCACTAAGTTGAATGTTACTGTTTGTTACTCTGACAACCAATGTAGCATTCCTATACTTGATCCAATAGTCGGGTCGGGTATAGGGGTGTTACAATCCGGATTCAGTTGAGCCTGGACAACCATTTGTCCATGTTTTATCATATATGTGATTTTAAGTAATGGTTTAAATTTTAGGTATTTTAGGAATTTAAAAAATATTTGTTGATTTGAACGTACATGTGGTTGCCACCTATCATCGTTCGATTAGTCTGCCAGCCACGTGAGTAAAAGTTAATAGTTAAACTTGGTCAACATTAATAGAGGGGTTTAGTTGATTAATTTTTCATCTTTAAGGGCTCAATCGGGTGCAAATTTTTCATGATGGACTAATTGATTTTTTTTGATATTTTGCTAAGGGCTTTTTTTTTACCATTAAGCAGAAAAAAAAAATTGAAAATATAGAAGACAAGGTTTATTTTTTAAAATCTAGAGGGTCAAATTTGGCTATTAGACCATGTACTTTGGGTAAGTTATGTATTTAATATCCTTACTTTAATTTTATCAAATTTACCCCATGTATTTTTCAAATTGGTCAATTTTAGTCTATGTACTTTTCTAATTTTAAAAATTTAGTCTTGTCCAAAGGATTACTGTAACACCCATAATCCGTACCCGTCGCCAAATTAGGGTTACGACATATTGACGTACAATTCAGAAGAATCAATAACGGTAGCATCAAGTTTATCAAATTAATTAACAGAATTCATAAATAATTAAGATTGAAATATATCGTACATCTATAGGCTTTAAATCAAGCCTATGTGGCCTTAAAAATTGTAACACCCCTAACCCGTATCCGTTGCTAGATTTAGGTTACGGGGCAATACCAGACATAGTATAACATACACAAACATTAAACATTCAAATGATATGATTACAGTTCAATAATTTAATCATCTAAGTAATATCATGATGTGGCTGTAAATAACTCTTCTATTTTTCTTATAAGTATATAACAGTATGGTCATATTTAATTTTTAAATCACAAATGCAAATCGTAGTTCATTAAATTTGTACTCTTTATAAACAATTTAAAAACATATACTGAACCATTCAAAATAAATCAAAGTAGTATATTTTACCATCTCAATCAACTCAAATAATTTAAATATATTATTTGAGAAATTTTCAAACATTCATATCTCATTATTACTACAAATTTAACCTAAGCATATTTGGTCAAAATTTTCTCTCAATACACAGTATTTTAAACCTTTATAAAATATAGCATTTACATCTATATCATAATAAATCTCAAGCATTAATCTGATATACTATTATATATATATTAAAACCAAATAGATATTTATCAATATAACATAATGCAAATCAAATCTCATAGTTACTTGCTTAATCGAAATTAGACATATTTCAATACGCTCCATATGCATATCAAATAATTCCAAATACTTAATTAGTACAAAACATTTTTTTAACCAACTCCTATACAAATTAAAAACCCAATGATTCAATATTCTTCATTTATTAACTGCACATAATAATTTAATTATACCATACCTATATTGCATATTTGACAAACCAAATTTTAGTCTATACACATAATTCATTATACCATTCATTACATCAAATTCAGTAAGACCAAACCTAATCATTCGACTATATGTCATAACCAAATCCATATGTCAAAAGCAATATGACCAAACTTAACCTATCAAACATATATGCCATAACCGAATACATGTTATACCCAAAACCTAACAAACCATGCATCTAATTAACACAAGCATATACACCTTTTTTTTTTTTTGATCATTATAAACATATGCAACGAAACCAAATTCAATCATAGGAAATAAGCCATTTTCGCATGGCTATTAATTTCATATACAAAATTTAGAATGTAACATTCAAAACCTCATCCAGCCTATACATGCCATAAGTTGGGTTCAAATATTTAAGTACCGAAATAGTAGATAGAGTGATGAGCTTTGCTGACAATTCCTGAGCTTGTAGCTTGATTTAAGGAAAAAAAATCTATAAAACAGAGAAACGTAAACACATCAAGTAAGCTTTTATAGCTTAGTAAGTCTTTAAGAAATTAAGTGTTTTAATAATCATAATCATTTCGTATAATTTAAATTAATCACATCAATTTTATAAACTTCATCTCAAACTATCAAAACTCATAATTAAGAGATTTCCTTATTCAAATACCACTAGGCCAATACTCACCTAGTCAATTTAATAATTGTTACTCAATATCTAATCTAATTAATCGAACAATCCACATATATGTTTAGTCATATATATAAATTCAAGACTTGTAGTAAACTATCTCACATACAATTATAGTATACATGGCCGATTACATCTAATCACATTTGCACATATTTATAAAACAATTCAATGATATACCAAATGTTTATTAACAACCGAATATATATAAATATATATTTCATTAACAAAGTATATAATTTGTAATAGATATCAAATCACATACATACCCACAAGTTAATTCATACCTGGTCTTCTGATTCGTTTTACATATCCGTTATCACATTGGCATATAGTCTTCTAGGCAATAAGCCTATAATATTACACCGGTATAAAACTTGCTAGGCACAAGCCTGATAAAAATTCACCGACACTACGCCTGCTAGGCTTTTAGCCTGATATAAATTCACCGGCACTAGGCCTACTAGGCTTTTAGCCTAATATATCACACCAGCACGAGGCTTGCTAGGCACGGAACCTGATAATCACTGACACATAGTTTATTCTAACACCTATTTTATATATCAAAATCCATAACACATATTTCATATAAATTTTCCATAACATTCATATGGTTTTTCATATGTAAAAACATAATTTATATATTACTTTAAACATTGTTATCATACATTTCATATTCGGTAATTACTTTATTGTTCTCATAAATATCATTTCAACATAAATATTTTACATTTAATTAAATTAAGGACTACTATTAGTTTAAAGACTTACCTCGGTGATGTAAAACGGAATGGAACTGCTAGTCGACAACTTTAGTTTTCCCCTGATCCAAATTTGAATTTTTCTTTTCTTGATCTAAACATATTCAAATTAAACTCATTCAAACATATTTTCACTCAATTTAATCTAAAAACACATAAATTGGTAAATTACCAATTTGCCCCTAACAGTTTACATTTTTCACAATTTAGTCAAAATTACACAAAACACAAAACATTCAAATTTTGACTATACTATGCTTAGGCCGAATCCTTATTATACTCATACAAGTCCATGCATTTCATTTATTTTTCATTTTAGTCCCTCAAAAATTTATTTTCACAATTTAGCCCTAAATACTCAAATTCATCAAAAATCCCAAGATAAAACATGTTAATCTAAAACATATCTTTCATTATTCATCATCAAACATCACAAAACAAAAATATTCATCAATGGCATAACTCAAAATATTCATCAAAATCAGAAATTCAAGCATGGGTCGGGTAGTATTCAAAGCAACGATCTCAAAAACGTAAAAATCATCAAAAACCGAGACAAAAATATACCTTAATTAGACCTAGAGATAGCCGAACCTTGTTGTTCTCTTTTCTTTTCTTTTTCTTTTCTATATTTGGCCAAGATGAACACTTTGCATGTTATTTTTCTATTTTATGTTTTATTTTATTACATTAATTAACTAATTTACCATAATAACCTTTAATATTTAATTAACCAACATTATATAAGCCTATTACCGTCCATCAACATATTCCATGGTATAATTACAATATAAATACCTTCCATTAAAAGTCAATTTAGCATTTTAATAATTAGCTAGCAAATTTTACTTTTTATGCGATTAAATCCTTTTATTTAATTGGTCGTTCAAACGATAAAATTTAAACACGAAAATTTCACACAATCAAATTCACACATAGTAAACACACAAAATAATATTAAAATATTTTTTTGACTTGAATTTGTGGTCCCGAAACCACTATGTCCAATTAGGGTCGAAATCGGGCTATTACAAAAATAGTTTTGGAACAATCAGGGATCAATTCGAAACAAAACAGGAGATTTGAGAAAAAATTGAAAATTTTCAAAATAGGGGTCACACGGCTGTGTGGCCAGGTCCTGTGACAGAGCCCAGACCGTGTGGCTCCTTACAAACATCAAATGCACACAAACACATTTAGTTACTCATATCATAACATCAAATGCACAGAAACACGCATTACAAGTACTTAGGAACCTTACAAACATATAACCAAATGCCCCTATTACATGCCATATAAGCCAAAAGTATTCCAAAATCCACCAAAAGATCCTCAGATAGTGTAATTCTTCAATTTGATTCGATCTCCTAATTTCCACAAGTGTAATTTACAAAGAAAAAACAAATAACACAAATAAGCTTTCATAAAGCTTTGTAAGCTCATCGAGTAAACGATAAAGCTTACTAAAGTAGACAAAATAATTAAAAAAAAAAAACAAGATTAATGAACATGGTTCTTGTCAACAAGGTTATTAATAAAATTCATGTTAATCACAACTTACAATAAGTGAATAATACTCAAATAATCGTATAAATCAATTTTCCACATTTCGATAACATTTAGTGATAAATGAATAGTGTCTGATGAATGATATACAGATATGAGTACACAATTAACCATCTAGAACACACCAGAAGCTCATACGAGCCAATCCAACTGATAACACACCTCGACACTAATTGTCTACCCCATAGGCTGACACCCTCCCCTGTAACACACTAGAAAAACATTTAATATAACACGATAGTCCGCAATAGATGTAGGACTTCAGTATATTCAGTGGACAGAAGATAAACAAAAATCACCATCACATCTCATACCAATTCCGTACCGCACGTAGAATAACCTATTGGCATGTTAAATGTACTCTATCCTATGCTCATTCGGCTCAGAATATTTAATAATTTTGTAAAAATGTTGGTGGTAATTTTGTAAAAATGCCAAAAAGGACTCTAACGACTAGGCCCCAAACATGTAATTTAATTTAAAACGCAGCCTAGCCGAATCTTATAGGACCTTATTACAACCTATATTTATAATTAATCCACATCAAGTCCTTGGAATTTTACCATTTTAACAACTTAATACTTAAACATTAAAATCATCGAAAACTACTTTACAAAATAATCCGAACTAACAACCAAACTCAATATTCTTCCATAAAGCTTCAAGAATAACTCAAACTCAACAATGACATAATCCAAAACATTTAATAGTTTTACAAATTAGTCCTCAGGTTAGCTAAATCAAGTTAATACGAGCTTAAAAACATAAAAAATTACTAAAAACGAGCTAAATTCACTTACAAACTCAAGCTTCAAGGTTGAAAAGATAAAACCCTAACTTCTTTTAGTTTCGGCCGTGGAGAAGATAGGTAAAGATGACGATGCAAAAATATCATCTTTAGTTTCTTTAATTTAATTTATATACCTTGGTTTTATTGTAATTATTAAGACTTTTAAATTATACTTTAATTAACCTAACATTAAGCTTAATTAGGCTTTATTCACATGGATGATAACACTTTAATTCACTAACTTAACATACATTGGTCCAATTATTCATTTAGCTCCTTTAATTAATAAAACTCAATTTTTGTAGTTTTTATGATTCAATCCTTTTTACTTAATTAACTATCCAAACGATAAAATTTCCTAACCAAATTTTAATATGATACTAATAACCTTGTAAAAATTAAATAATTAATATTTACGGACTGATATGTTGGAGTTGTGGTCCCGAAATCACTGTTTCCAACACTACTAAAAAAACGGGTTGTTATAATAACATTTAAATTTATTTGGTTAAATTCTGATATTAGTCATGTATTATACGTAAATAGTAGATTTATTCCATGTTCCCCAAGTGGATAGTTCTTAGTTATATTTTATTGCATAAATCAATTAAGTTCTTGTTTACATTGTTTTATATTATTTTTGGGATTTTACATGCATTTTTTAAGTTTAAAAATACCATAAAATAATTGGTTTTGCGATTAAAAATGTTATCAAAAAGTATTTTTTGTATCTTAACATAAAATCTGGAATTTAAGTGTTTTTGACTTTTACAAGTAAAATTATCAAAATATTTTTATTTATAAAATTATCAAAATATCCTTATTTATATTAATTATTTAAAAGGTATTTAATTTTTTAAATTAATTTATATTTGATGTATCATTATATTAAAGTATTCAAATATAATTTACCATTATATTTAAATTAACTAATTTTTACTTTTAAACATTATATTTAAAAAGTAAATTTTAACTTTATAATGTAATTTTTTACCACACTGAGAAACACTTGAAATTGACAATTTTTTTTCACTCCATTTTCGTAAACTATGGATTTAAATGGATAATTACCCTCATGTTATGGAACGACAATGACATTATTAGGCATTATAAAACCATAGGATTCAGAAGTTGGTTGTTTTCTTTCTTTTTCTTCTTTGAAGTGCCGGTTACGAAAAGAAGTAAAACATATGCCCAACTTTCATGTTCTTAGAGAATGTCTATACCATACTGATGCTAAAAACTGTGTGGTCCGATGTTGACCAACTTTTATGTCCAATTATCTGAAACAACATTTTGGAACAATTTGCCATCCCCCAACTTTCAAGAAAGTTTAATTGTCAAAGCAATTTCTTAAAATTTAATTATAAATTTATATAAATGTTAATATAAAATATATTTTTAAATAGATTAACAGTGAAAGGATTCAACATGCTTAAATTCACTCATGGACTTTATTTATTTTAGTAGAAAAATTAAAGTCGTAACTCCGACTCATGAACATGTGTTTATTTTGAATTGCTGCAGCCTCTTTCTTTGTCTAATTCCTAGAGAAATGTCTAGCCCATAAAATTGTTCCAAGGAAAATTGCTTTTGCACTCTCCAAAACAACAATACATTATTAAAAACAAAGCTCACTATCTAGGAAGACCCACATTCAAGTTAGGAAATATAGTTTGATTTAATCGAAAAATCTCCTGATTTCCCCTTTTATGAGATGGGTAAATTATACTTATGGTTCCTCAATTAGAAAGTTTTCACTTTGATCATCTAATTATAAAAAGTTACAATTTGATCACTCAACTATTCGAAATTGATCATTTAAGTCATATCCGTTAACTTGCTAACAGACATCAACGCAAGCCATTAAATCACTATTCCTCAAATACATTATTAGTCACCCAATTATTAGTAAGATTTTTTTCAAACACTCAACTATGAAAGTAACAAAATGATCATTGACGTTATTGATTTGAGATGTTTTGATCACTCGTCCATCAACTTAGTAATGGACTAATAGTGAGGCATATTAACTGATCTGCCACAATTCGTTGTGGCAAATTAAGGTCTTTACGGCAATTAACGAGTTTGTTTTCTAGTGTTTTTATATGTTTTTATATTATTTTTGATTTTTATTATCTTAAGTTTAATTTACGCAAAATAAGCATTTTTTACACAATTTTGAGTAATGTCATGATCTAATGGGTCACTACGGGCCTAGGGATGATTTAACGACTTCATTTAGTGTGTAGGAAACAATTTCTAAGCTTAGAAGATGAAGGATGACTATAGTTTCGTGACACCGAGGAGTGGTGTCGCAACATCGAATTTCGAAGCCACATTATTCCCATTCGAAGGCAATGTTGCGACACCAGACGACGATTAGAAACTGTAATTATGGGTATTTTAGTCTAACAATGTAATGTAATCAGTTTTAGGTTTTTATGTTAGTTTTTAATTTCTTTCAATTTAGTCCTTAAAATAATTTTTTTTCTTGTTTAACTTGGACTCGATTTTGATCCAAGCTTTCAATTTAATAGCTTTTATTTATTTCTTTTTGATTTCCAACCGCAATTGGAATTATCTTCACAATTGTTAAAGGGAATCCAACTTTTGTACATAAATCGACATTAAAATAGATTTATTTTCTTATCCACTTCTTTTATGTAAGTTACTATTTTATATGTTAAATATGAGTTTAGGGATTATTGCCTCTAAATCCATGAGTAGCTAATTTCATTAGGGAGATTAACGAACAGATGTCTGACTAATTAATAAATGAATTAGACTTTAAACCTGAGTTAGTTGGTTTAAATTATGTGCGACTAAACCTTAGGAAGTGAAGACCCTAAGAAGTAATTTAGGATAAATGAGATCTAGAGATAAGCCTATTGAGTAAATCATAATTTATCCCTACCAAGAAAGTGAGGTTGAGAGATAAGCGTGTATTGGTCAATTAGTTAATTAGTTAGAGGCTGAGAGGTAATAATTGGTTAATTAATAGCTAATAATTGATAGCTAACTCGATAAAACTCGTCTTCTTAAGTTAATTAGGAACATTAAAGTGAGTTAATCTTTTATTTATTTAATTAGAATTAATTTTGACTGTTATTTGGTTTTATTCATTTTAGATAATTTATGTTATTGTAGTTAATCAATTTCAATTTTGGTTTTCGTAAATATAATTTTAGATTAGTATTATTTAGCCTTGTTAGTGTAGAAAATTGATTTATATTTAAGTCAACCTCTATTGGGTACGATCCTCAAAATGCTTCTCGGAGTGTTTCATTGTAACATTCTTTACTACATTACAAATTGACCCATATACTTTCGGACACCGCTATTTCATTTCCATATCTTTTGCTACAATATTTTCTGTCAAGATGTTCGCATGTCTGGTGGCGGTCATTAACTCATATGGTTAATAGCTAATTTGGTCCCTAAAATGCAACTAAAATATCTGTAACACCCAAATTTGACTGTCGGATCGACAGATGGTACCAGAAATCAAAAAACATTACACAAATGACAGAAACATTGGTTTTAGTAGTTAAGTCAAATAATACGATTTTAATAAAACAATCTTAAAATAACGTTTGGCGAAATAGTATTTTTAATCAAAATCAAAAGAAAATTTAAAGATATACGTTTCGATTTGTCACTTGGAAAATTGAAAGAAATAGAGCAAAGATCAAAGAAAATAATAGTAGGTTTAACTCGCATAATATAAGACTTAGTAAATTGGAGTATAGCTATCATTCATTATATACAGATGGTTATACAAGGAAAGTTCGAAAATGTCACACCCTTGTTTCGCAAATTGATATGTTTGGAAGGTTGTATTAGCGAAACCCCCTAAGTTATGAGCTTTAGAATAGTTAGCGTTGGCAAATTCCGTGGCGAATTATTTCACTGAGCTTTGCCAAGTTTGTAGACTTTTATTTCGTAGTTGGTGTGTTCCTTATTTAGCGAGATCTTTATTTGGTGGGCTCTCCTGCTAATAAGTCCCCCACCCATGTTTTGTGTTAATGTAAAACATATTATTGTACTAGAAATAGTGGTTAGTGGGACACATTTAAGTTATGTGGCATCCTAATAGGGGTATCGTGTCAATAACCAAGACACCTGGAGAACCTTGTATGATAGTGATTAATTAGTGGAAACGTGTGTGGATGGATACTGATTAGGGAACTTACTTAGAGCGGGATTTGGTTATATCTTGCCTATACATAGGACAACTCGGTAGTAGAGAGAAGATTTTTATTTTTTCTTCTTTGCTCACCTTCGTTATCACCGAAGAAAACTTAGAAGTGTTCTTTATTAATTTCAAAGGAGTTGATCGTTAAGCTTGTAGGAGCTACCTTCTTTAAGTTGTCTGCTACTAAACTCTTAAATCATTCTTTAAGTTTTACCAGATAGGAGGAGGTAGTAGTAAGAGCTATTCACTAGGGTTTCCATCTAATTACTGGATAAGAAGAAAACTTCTTTCTGGAAACTGTTTACATGTTTACTGATTCTTATTATTATGTTGAATTTTTTTCATACCCCAAAATTGGCAGATCCGAGAGAAAGACAAGTAGATGTGAAGGTTACCTATTTGGCACACTATTGCAGTATAGTCTACCACTTTTTAGAATTTCAGCAAGTTAAATCCTGACGAATAATGTATCCTCTTGTGCAGAATTTGAGGATTACATCTCGAGATGTTTTCGAATTGAAAAAGAGTACGCCTTAGAGTTTTGGACTGAGCACGACTTATTTACCAAGTATAGAAGAAAACCATGGGGGATTAAATCGTCCTTAAGAGCATGCTTTATGAGAGTTACCACCAAAGGCTTGGTACGCCCAGTTTGCTGAAACGCTGGTCAATGTGGGTTCTGTAATGTGATTGGTTGGGAGTCAACAGAACAGACTGATTAATCAAACAACATCTGCATCAGATTCTCTTTTATATTTTTCTTGATTTTTGTAAAACATTTAAGGGACAATTTCTATATGCATTCGACACTTGTCAAAATCTAATAAGAGGGATTGAGTATATATATATGGTAAGAAGGGGACATTCGGATGGTTTTTCTTCCTTCTATTCTATGCTTTGGTTCTTCTTAAACCTAAATATTTTCTTCTTCTTCGTTAATCTAGAAGCTAAGGTTTCTGGGTTAATCGGTGGATGTTTTAACCTCTTGGTAAGTTTGATAGCTCTACATGTTATGATTTTGAAAGACTAAGGATGTTAAGAGTCATAAAAATAGTAGGGTATGAATAGGAGGCGTTACATGAGGGTCGTCTGGAGTTGAGATGTTGGTAAACTGTTTGGAAATGATATTTTAATGGAAGTTACATAATCTATTAAGCAGTTGATGCTGCTGATTCGGGTAGGATCATTAGAGCAGAAACTTTGAGTTGAAGTGAAGGTGAGTCTCAAGTGAACCACTAGCTTCAACCCTTGCATGTCATTCCAAATAAAATCTCCATACGATTAATGTTCATGTAATTGTGCATGTTTCCAAAACTAACTGGATGAATGTGTGTATGCTTCGTAAAGCATCTGCATGAGTGAAATTGTATGATGTGTGGTAGGCATGAGTGTAGTGTTTTTGGGAAACAATTATGTGTTGGTACATGAAGCATATACTATGTTAAATGAACATGTTGATGTGTGGTAAGCATGCATGTAAATATATTTCTATTATGGGTACGAGTGAAGTTTGCATGAATGTGTATTCATGCTATATGTATGATGCGTGGTTGAGAATGTTGGAGAAATGGGGACTTCATAGAGTGTCGGGATATGACGTAATTTATGTAATTATGGATGTGATGCCTCTTGTAGGGCAGCTATAATGGTAACTGGACTGGCAGATCACGACATGAAGGTGTATGTAAGACCTGGTGGTGAAGACCCATGACATTATATGACAATGAGCATATTCATGATGTAGCCTCTAGTGAAATGTAAGACCATGTGGCGGGAGCCCCGTGGCACCTATAAAGATTGTAACGACCTGAAAGTCAGTGGTATCAGAAAGTGTGGTTTTAGAACCCTGTTTCCATTAATTAGACTCTTAAATATTTTTATTAAACATTTAAGGAGTTATATTAAAAGTGAAATGAATTTCGGTTGAGTAATTTTGTTAAATTTGTGCTTAATTATGGTATAGGGGTTAAATCACATAAGTGAAAAAAAATGTAAATTGCTTATGATCTATAATTAGAACTCATGAAAAAGACTTACATAGTGTAACCCCACAAACCCGGCCTAGACATTATGACCAAATTCCAGAAGCCACATTAGTTTCGTTGAAAGACTTTTTCTTATTAAAAACATTTATGTTTAAATCGTTTTTATGAAAACCTATAATTGATTTCTAAATAATTTAATATTATTGTAATACATTTAGTAAAACATGTTTACTTTGGAAAAATTTACTAATTAAATCAAATTATCATCTTAAAGCATACAAATAGGAAATTTGGAACATCAATTTTGAATGCTCTGTATAAATGGTCTAGATGTAAATAATTTGCAGCGGACTTTAAAAACACATAGAAAACCTTAAGTTTAAAATTTATTTAGAATTAGATAAAACCATTTAAGTTCTAAAAATAATAATGAAAACATTTAAAAGTTCATTGATCATGCATGCATAGTAGTTATTATATCAAAAGTATAAATAACCCAAAAATAGTCCAAAGTCCAGAAGTCCAAAAAAAAAAATCCAAACAGTTTATAATGTATTTTAATAAAAATTGTATTTGAGACACTCTTCCATATGCTACATCCAAGTCCTACACTCATGTATTATCTGAAATGTTTATGAAAACTAAGGGGTGAGCTACTAAGCTCAGTGTGCATTTTATAACAAATTAAATATCAATAAGCATATACACAATATACAAAATAACCAACTTTTATGCACATGATTATGGCAATGCAATTTTTGTAAAATAATTATGCAATTTCTTTAAAAATGTCATACCTATTAGTGCTACACACTAAAAGGAGTTCCCCAGAACTCATGTATCCATAACACACCAACACATATATGTGGATGAAGCCACCAAATTTGTAGGCAAGCTACTAAAACATGTAGGTTGTGGATAAACTATCAAATTTATAGATTAATATTGCCACATCTTCCTCATTTCACATGTCCCAACCCCATGTAATGCATCATGGAAAACAGTCTCATTTACAAAACAATAGGCATGTTAAACATGCTTTTTTGTACATATAAGTTTCAATGTTCATGGTAATCCATGTTTTCACAATTAACATATAGCCATGATTTTTGCACAACATGAGATTAGAAAGAAGTTATCAATTCAAAGCAATATTTATCATATCATATCATTAAAAATCAAGTGAGAATAACTTACCTTATAACCACATAGCCACTCACATGTAATAACAAAAAAATTATGTTTTCATTTGTAAAATAGATCGATAAATTATAGTCAAATCCTTACGTATTTAACTTGTATAAAATGCACACCACCTTAAATTGTCCAAATCATAAATCCTAATTTGATTTCAAATTCTTTAGATCCAATGAATAAGAACTTGTTTAGTACCTAATGAAATGATATTGAAAATTAGAAATCGCTTATAACGCAAAGGAGAAATTAACTATAAACCAACTTACTCTTCATACTTGTAACAAAAGCTTACCCCTAATTTCCTTCAACCAAAACTGTAACTTGGATTCAGAAAAAGACTATGCTTTCCAAGTTAAACCTTCAATCCAAATTAGCCACTTGATTAAAGAATATTCAACTTTGCTTCAAAAGAAATATAAAAAATAAAACTTACTTCAACTTGTGACTTACACACTTATTTCCAAAGATCATAAAGAACTGCTAAGATTGTTGATGATGTATTTGATTTTGAAAAACTAATCTTTGAAGGAAAAATAAGAACTAGACAAATGAAATTATTATGTAAAAAGAAAAATAAGATGAATATTAAAAGATAGAGAAAGGTGATATAAAAAATACAATGGTTACCGACAGTGTCAAAATGATGAATGATGAAGAACCACTACAAAAAGAGGAGAAGAAACAATAATATAGAGATTAAAATAGTAGGAAAAAGACTTGGATTATGGGTAAAAAAATAACGTTATTTGGAAAAAAATAAGAAAAGAAAAAAAAAGAAAGAAGAAGAAAGGTGGTGCAAGGGTGGTGGTATGGTGGTTTTGTAGTGATGATTTAATAAAATGGTGGTGGTTGATAGGTGGTGATTCAATTTGTTAAAGCAA
Source organism: Gossypium turneri (assembly GCA_008044935.1). Classification (NCBI taxonomy): domain Eukaryota; kingdom Viridiplantae; phylum Streptophyta; class Magnoliopsida; order Malvales; family Malvaceae; genus Gossypium; species Gossypium turneri. Next base: position 18,708,086 of record CP032572.1, on the reverse strand, counting down.
AATGAAAAGAGAAGAGAAGATCAAGGAGGAGCAACCAATGTTTGAGTGGCACAAGGTGGTTTTCGTGGTGGTGATATGGTGGTTATGGGCAGCCAAAGGTGGTGGAATGGTAGAGGAGAAGATTTGAACGACAAGAAATAATAGAAAAATAAAATAAAAATGGTGGAGAACTTCCAAAGAAGGGTGGCTCACAATGGTTGATAGGGAGGAGAAAAAGAGAGAATGAAAAAGAAAAACAATGTTTCAATGGTGGTGCAAGGGTGGTGGTATGGTGGTTTTGTAGTGATGATTTAATAAAATGGTGGTGGTTGATAGGTGGTGATTCAATTTGTTAAAGCAAAATGAAAAGAAAAGAGAAGATCAAGGAGGAGCAACTAATTTTTGGGTGGCACAAGGTGGTTTTCGTGGTGGTGATATGGTGGTTATGGGCAGCCAAAAGTGGTGGAATGGTAGAGGAGAAGAGTTGAACGACAAGAAATAATAGAAAAATAAAATAAAAATGGTGGAGAACTTCCAAAGAAGGGTGGCTCACGATGGTTGATAGGGAGGAGAAAAAAAGAGAATGTGATGGCAAACAAAAATTATTTTTAACCAAAATGCTTACTATGGAATGGCAACACTAGCTACCCAACTCAAAACTAAAATTCAAACTCCCAACATCTTATTCATGAGAAGAAAAAGGAGTTAGAATGAATTGATGATGGAATAAACATGATATGAATATATGAATAGCTTTGAGAAAAGATGTTACAAATTTGAAAAAGGAGTTATGCACACATGCATGGACCATTTGCATGGCTAAGTTGACCATCATTTAATGAAAAAATATATTTTTTTGAAAAAAAAATAGAGACTTGAACTTGGTTCACTGAGAAGTTATTTAAGGCCCTTAACCACTAGACCACTTCAATTGCTTTGTTAAATGCTAATGACATTTATTTTAAAACAAAGCATAACACAAACTAGGGTTTTAAAGCAAAATTTCTCAAAATAGAAAATGATGTGAGGGAAGAGACTCGAACTCAAATCTTCAAGGACAACTCCACCACTAATTGACCACTAGACTAGATATTTATTATCTAATGCACATAGATAACTTCTAAAAATTAGGGCATGACCACTCTTGGTTCACTAACCCCAATTTCTACTAACTCGATTTTTGAGATGTGGCATATATCAAATATACCTTTAAATTACATTTTGTGGACAGTAACTTAAGTTTAAATTAAAGAAAAAAGTGATAAAAACTATAAAATAAAACAAAACATAAACAAAGTAAAATCTTTAGCTAATGGAAAGAAAGAGAAAGGTTGTCTTCTACCTTTCACCAAAATTAAATTTAGTAAGAAGAGAATAGAAGAATTCAACATTAGGGTTCTAACTTTAAATCTTCAATTTGGTATGTTCAATTTAGTCCTTTTCTTATAATTTTTATGTTTTTTGAATCTTGGGAGCTTAAGCTTGCTAACCCATGTCATATTTTTCGATACTGGTTAAGTTTATGGATGTTAGCATTGTTGGCTGATTGAGGTTTTAGGACCAATTTGATAGATTTTTAAGTTTAGTATTAAAAAAGGACTAAATTGTAATGTAAATTGATAATTTAGTGCAGTAGGGACTAAATTGTAGAAATTTTGAAACTGGTGATAGAAATGAGAAATAAGATGTCAAACTGGGCTTAGAGTGAAATTGATATAAAAATTGGAGGTTAAATTTAAAAGTTATGTTAGTCCCAGTTTTAGGAACTAAATTGAATAAAATTCAAAATTTTCATAAATTACCAGTTGAACGTCAAATTATTGTGTATTGATGATTTGGTGTATTTATGTTAATCCATAGCTAACGTCGACCCGGGTTCCTCAAAATGGAAAGGTAAAGATAAAGTCATCTACAAATAGCTCAGAGTTTACGGTTTGTGTTTCTATAACCCGAACTACTTGTAAGGTGTTGCATGTTGAACTATTTGTGCATGGTAAGAACATAAAGTGAGACACTTTATGATTATGAGATATACTGGATTGATTTGAATTGATTTATGTTCATGTTGACTAAATCGAATAGTCTTAAAAATGTTTATATTTATATGATCGAAATGTTGATGTTGGATAAGTCCTTAAAATTCAAGTGATTGAATGATCTATAAGAGATGTGGAATTGATATTAAAATGGAAAATGGTTTGTAAATGAAAGTGATATGTGGAAGGGAATGTATATTTGTGGTATGTGTTAATATAATGTCAGACATGCTCACTAACTACATGAAGATTGAATTAGAAATGGTTAGATGACATATTAAATTGCATAACATCATGCATTTTTAACTTATGCTACTCAAATGTCTTATGTTATGTTATAGTGTTTGGATTATAGAAATACCACTGAGTTATACTCAGCGTACAATTTTGTTTTTTGTTTGTAGGTTACGTAACTTACAATTTGATTATCGACTCAGCATCCAACGATAATCTCGAACTCAAGTGTTGGCGATGTGTTCATTTTGATCTTGGCTTGTACCTAGAATGTCCTTTGGCTATAATGATTGTCACACCTTAAGTCTATAGGATCCAAGATTAAGGTGTGTAGTAGTGAAACAATATATTTGGCAAAGTGTAATCTACCCAATTACTTCTTTTGATGCATATGTGTCGTAGTATAGTAACAGACATGAATGTAAGTTAAACGATAAGGTAATTATGGTATGAGTTATTGTCAAATGTATAGTACGCCATAGTTGCCTTAAGTATTGTGCTGGTTGGGTTGTAAAGTGACCTAGTTAAAAACCAACGGGATAGATTGGTCTGATATCTATTATGCAACATTCTCATTTATGTTTCTCTTGGAAACTGTAGACCATTAAAGATGACAGATATATTAATTTGTGCCACTTGTTAAGTTCCACTATGAGGAAATGGGTCATATATATATGTGTGTTAGAAAGGGTCGTAAGGGAGTTTTTCTTCTTCCTTCAATGCTACTCTCTGATTCTTTTTCTGAAGTTTAATTATATCTCTTCCTACCTAATCTAGAAGCTAAGACTCTTAATTTAATCAGTGGTCATTCCATCTCTGGGTAAGTATTATAGCTTTGCATGTTAAGTTCTGAAAGAGTAAGTCTATAAGGGGTAAATGAATAGAAAGTTGTAGCACATGGATTTGTATGAGGGTTGTCAGTATTTGAGGTGATAGTAGTTAATATGTAAATAAGATTTATTTTGGTAATCCTATGCTCTTCATGCAGCTGTTGCTATTGATTCGATAAGGATGTCTGAGTCTAAAGCTTCGAAATACATTAAGTGAGTAACAAGTGAGTCTCTACCCTAACTCTTCTATGTGAACTATTCAAGTAGAAGCATATATATGTATAAAGGATGATGCTATCTAAAATAATTGATAAAAGTATGAGTATAGTAAAGAAGAGATATGTGAAATGATGGAATGTATAAAGTTCTATTGAAAAGAGTGTTGATCGGTAAGCATGCAGGTAAAGTCTAATATACGTAAAGTATGAATCAGTCAGAATGTGAACAGATCTGGGTAAGTAAGTGCTGAGAAATGTCCCTCTATGATGCCTCTGGTAAGGCAGTTATATTACTAACTAGATTGACAGATCACAATATAAAAAGAAATGTAAAATAATGAAGTTGAGACCCATGGCATCGTATGATATGAAAACACTTATGGTGTAGCCTCTAATAAGATGAAGACTGAACTGACAGATCACAATACATGAAAGCCTGTAAGTCCATGTGGCTAACACCCATGACAAGATATGACTATATGAATGTTCATGGTATAGCCTTTGATAATGTGTAGATCGAAAAGGCCGATCACGATACATAAAATTTATATATAAGCTCATGAGGGAGAAACCCATGACAACTTCTGTGAAAGTCTGTCAGGACAGTAAACACATGACTTTGTATGTTGTCTTTATAGTGTATTTTGTATGGCCCTTGTAGTGTACTTTGCTAAATTTGTATGATTGAATGTGATTATCTACCCTTGTGGTAAGTTCTTGATAAGTTCAGATAATTCTTTGATAAGTAAATCTATGATAAGATAATGATATGTCTAAAATTAATTTGATTAAATTAGTTCTATGATTTAATCGGATAAGACTTAAGGGAAGCTCTTGATAAGAAGGGAGAATTTGTATGTTCAAAGAGGGTATCTGCCATGATAATCTGTTAGTCTATGATTTGAGTGTGTTTGTAGTTATAAATAGGATAAGTATCTATTAGTCTAAGTTTTTTGTACCATGTAGGGTTGAAACTGAGTTATTGTTATCTAAGTATCTAGGGTTCTGAAACAAAAATGTGTGGAGTTCATCTCGATGATCTGTATAATTCATTATCAGTATAAGCTTGTTAAGTGTTGAACAAGAATATGATTTGATTAGTAAACTGATAGGAATCCAAATCACATACACTTAGTCACTTATCAAAATCATATACACTTAGTTACTTATCAAAATCACTTACACCTATACACATTCATTATATTTTGGACTCACAAATACCTATTTTTAACATAAATACTAATTTTAGCAAATATTCATGTACTCATTCACTGTTTCTAGAACATCATTCACAAGAGATTACTGTAAAAGAACTCATAGGATTCAATATTAGAGACTCACCTGAAGCTCACCTACAACAACTTCTATTTCTAGACTCTGGCGTCTAGTTTGAACCAGTAACAACAACTACTTAAAGAACATGAATTCACCGTGAAACCCATTTATAGGCAGACTACTACCATTTCAATTACAGAGAATCCCCATATAAATCTTCTTATTCATATCTTACTACCCATAGACTTCATAGCATTCTTACTCTTAACATACAAAGTTATAAGACTTACTAAGAGATAGAACACTTCTATATTTTCCAAAATTTCGTAGCTTCCAGTTTACATATGAAGAGTAACCAACAATAACATTTAGTACTTAAGAAAAACAAAGAACTAAAGAATTACTAAAGAATTACTCTAAAGGAAGAGGAAAACCTTCACACGAACCTTTCTCACACATACATATATCTACTTCCGTTTAGTAGAACTTGACGAGTGTCCTAAAATTTTAGAATATGCCTTCCATAATGGCCTACACAATCCGAAGGAAACATAAATGAAAATCTTTACTGAGATTTGCCCTTCACAGTAGCGTAGTATACCTTTGGCGATTACCTATACAAAGCTTACTTTTCCCTTTTTATCGAACTTTTTCTTTTACTGAAGAATACATCAAAAAATAAATCCTGATATACCTCCCTGGGCGGATACTCAATTCGCCCAAAACATTAATTCACCAAAAGCTATGATTTGGTGAACTAACTTGTGCAGTGTGCCAGAACAGACACTTCTCGTCTACATGCCTAAAATATGGGTTATCCAGATTTGGGTGTGATAACACTCACCTTAACAAAATTTCGTTGTCCAAAATTTTCTAACTTTTAAGAATTTCACTACAAAAATAAAAAGTAACTGTTCGCACCAGGCATAAACCAACCATTTGGCGATAAGAATACTAACAGTTTAATTCACATGGCAAGACATAGCGATTATATTTGAAATTTCAAATGTTTCTTAAGTTATTATGTGACATATGTTGATTTTATATTAGAGAATCTAAACATTTACCATTAACCCAAGTTCTTGCCCATGTTTGTTCCTTTATACAACAGACACTTAAACACCCTTTTCAAACACTTTGATGAATCAATAGAAACCTTAATTTCTTCTCTGATCAATCCTTCTACTCTAATCCTCAAAGGTAACATTTGTTTTTCTTTTGTATTATTTTCTTTCATTTCCTTTCACACAAAATGGTTAGAACCAATACCAGAGGGAGTGGTCGTAGCCAAGCTAATCGAAACTCTATCCCAAGAAATCCAATTATATTCAAACCCTAAGTGTAACAGCCCGATTAATGGGTCTAGTCCAAACAGTGGTTTCGAGACCACAAATATAAAGTTGAAGATTTTATTTTATAATTATTTTAATATCTATAGTATGATATTATGATTGTGTAAAAATTTCGTGAAGAACCTTTATCAATTGGGTGCTTAATTTGATAAAAAGGACTAAATCGCGTAAAGTATGAAACTTGCGTTCTATATGCTAAAAGTGTCTTATATCTATAGAATTTTAAATTGAAGATCCTTATGTGATAAATAACTCATTATTGAGATATTGGATGTTAGTGGAATGGCATTTGGTATAGTTATTAAGGTTATTAAAGGTTAAATAAGTAAAAAGGCATTATATGTTAAATTAAATAAACCAAATTGTGTCATCTTCTTCCACTATCCATCTTCACTAAAATTTCAACCTAAAATCAGCCATGGGAGAGCTTGGTATTCGGCCAAACTTTGAAGACAAATTGGTGAGTGGTTTTTGCTCGGTTTGAAATAGTTTCTACATTTTTGAGATCATTGCTTTGTAATCTAGGTAACTCGTACCTCCTTTTCTAAAACTATTAAAGATTTTGTGAATTTTCATTGTTGAATACTTGAGCTCTTTGATAGTTTTTGATGAAATATGAATATTTGATGTTAGTTTTTCATCTTTTATAAAGTGATTTTTGATAAAAATGTCAGTTAGGGATTAATTTGTGTAATGTGGAAATTTAGTGGTTAAAATGTGAAATAAATTGAAAATATGGGCTACTGGTGATGTATGGAAATTCAGCTAGCTTGGATTTGTGTTTAATTTCATGAAATTGTGATTTTATGTGATAAGGGCTAAATTGTAAAAATGTGAAATTATGGGGGCAAAAGTGTAAATATGCTTTAAGGAAAATTTTGGATTAAATTGAGTAGAGAGATAATTAAATAAGTTGATTTTGAATATATTTAGATCGAGAAAAGTGAGATACAGATCTAGATTGGGGAAAAGATAAAGTATCGGACCAATCGACCCATTCTGTCGTTTTAGCAAAAGAGGTAAGTTTGTATAATCGAACTTCAATGTATATTTATGTAATTGATAAATGATAGTATGAATGTATTCATATAATCGATTTAATTGTGGAGCTTAAATTAAATGTTTGAAATAAGTAAAAATGTAGGATCGAACACAATTGTTTCGTAATGAAAGACGAATTGGCAGAAAAGACCATGGTTGGACCATGGCATTACATGATTTCGTATAAGACCATAGTTGGGCTATGGCATCAACATATGAGACTTTGTGTAAGACCATATCTAGGATATGGTATTGATATATGTGATTACGTGTAAGACCATGTTTGAGACATTGGCATCATTATGTGATTTTGTGTAAGACCATGTCTGGGACATTGGCATCGATATATGAATCGTATAAGACCATAGCTGGGATATTAGCATCGATATGTGATAACATGTAAGACCATAGTTGGGCTATTGGCATCGATATGTGATAACATGTAAGACCATATCTGGGATATGGCACTGTATGTGATATATGAGACTTCCGAGTATCCTTAACGATTCTAAATGGTTTATCATGCAAAGTTAAGACAAGAATGAAAGTTGAATTGAATTAAGTAAAATAGGTACGTTCAGAACCTATGTGAGAGTTAAATGAAGGTAATTTAATGAGAATTATTAGTGTATAATTATATTTTATACCAAAATGTGTTTATTTGGTTATAGTGAGGTATGAATTGAATGATATGTGTGATATGAGCAATGATTGTGTTAATTATATGAATATGGCACATTGAGTGAGAATTACAATTATTGAACGATAATTTACATGATTCTTTCGGCTAAAGAATTGTGATGAATAATGGATCAAATAAAGCTATATATTGTTTCTTATGTATTTGTAAATGAGAATGAAGTGATAAGAAGTTTAAGAGGGATACGAGCTTTGAAATGAATAAACTCATAAAAATCTTGTTTAATCATGTGCATGAAGATAAGGCAGAATTGTGAAATCAAATGAGCTATATTATGACTTGATGGAATTGTTTGTAATGTGCTTATTTAGTAATATGAGTTATTATATTACGAGCTTACTAAGCTTTATAGCTCACTTGATGTTATTTTTTTATGTTTTACAGTGTTTCGAACGTTCGCTCGGGTTGGAAGATGACAGAGATTACATCACACTATCCAGCTAATAATTTTGGTATTTATATACTTTGTGACTTGGTTATATGGCATGTATAGGCTATGGTTATTTTGGTTTACTATGGAAAGCGTATTTGGCCATATGGTTTGGCATGTTTTAAGCATGTATTTGGTTATTTTGTATAGGCTAGTTTTCAATATGTTTGGTTTTGATGATATGCATATATTTAGCCATGCAAAAATGGCGTGATTATAATGCTAATGGTTGTGTAAATTTGATCATGGTATAAGCACATTTTGGTAAGTATGTGCCATGACATGTATGAATGGTGTTTTGGTTATATGTCTTGGTTGAGTAATGATATGAATGACTTATATATAGCTCATTTAGTAAGCTTGATACATGATTTAATTTGCATTTGTGATTGGTCTTGTGATTTGGGTTGAAATGGTTAAGTATGCACATATGGTATGCTTGTTTGAGTGAATTTTTAGGTACAGTTCATGATGAAAATGGTATGAATTTTTGGAGGCTAATTTGATGACCAAATATAGGATTAAATGATTCGGTTGTGTATATGAAATTGGCATGTTTAAATTCGGTTATTTTACTTAGAAAATCACTAAAGTTAGTAGAGTAAGTAGTGTATGGATTGGTTATACTTAAATTGAGATTCGATCATTTGGGTAATGCTTGTAGGCATTTGTATAATTTTGTCCATTTTGCAGCATAGTATAGTTCAACTTAAGCCAGTATGTGCATGTACAAAGCTCATAACTAATATATTTTATATTCGTTAATATTATGAATTGATATGGCCAGTTGTGGCTTAAATAGGCACACGTGGGAAAGTGTATAGAATGGATGTATTGTTGTAAGCTAAGTATATGAAAGTGACGTGTGATTGATACTTATTTAGGTATCTAAATGCCTTATTATATAGTAATAAGGTTCGACTAATAGAATTATAATGTATATGTATTATGATATGATGTTTTATAATAGTAAAATATGTTTGGCTAGTTGGTTAAGTGGTACACATGTATGATTGTTATAAATTGATGACCATATGGTTTGAAATTGGTAATTATGGAACTAGTTTAATTTGGTTTTTCATGAGTTAGCTTGATGAAAAAATTGATTTGGTAATAGGATTGAAATTGGTTGAATTTTGAGATATGCTTTATTTGTGATACATGACTATTAAAGTATGATTGATTTGGATTGGCTTTTATAATTCATATGTTCGAATTTAGTATAAATGATTTGTGGACATTCGAGTTTAGTAATGTTATAATTGTATCTTGATAATTCCGTACATGAAAGTAAAATACGACTTTGATGTATGTTTTTAATATTACTTATTGTATGTTTAGAAATGAATGACTGCTCTAAGCTATATTTTGGTCGGTAATGCCTCAAAACCCTAATCCGGCGATGGATACGGGTTAGGGGTGTTACACTAAGGTCTCAAAGATATTCCACCATGGGTAGAGGCTTTGATGTTCGATTGTAGTACTACCCAGCATAAGATGAACCGATATCTAGGAGTTTGAGGTATTCAAGACCCAAACTTTACTTATGAATTCTAGCTAGCCCGTGGATGTCATCTAAGTGGTAATTCCATAGGTTTCATTTTACCCCTAATTTTGCTAGAAGTCAGTTTCCATCTGCCACTCAACCCTTTCATTTGTGTTGCGTTTAACAAATATAGCATTGCAAGGGGCAGTTATTAGCCTTATCCTAGTGGACACTAGTGGCTTTCTATATTGATTGTTGTATGCAGTACGAGTAACGAGCCACCATTGTTGGGCATTTTCTAGAAAATTTACCAACTAATGGTAAGAAGGAAAGGAACTTCTGCTGGCAATGCTCATTTTAGTGTATGCTTAGGTTGTGAACCCATTATTGAGAACAATATTTCATATCTTCATCAAATGCAAGCGAAAATCTGGATTTGGTTTTCCAACAAGATGGTCCCTTACTCTAGAGAGTACCTGTGCATAATATCAGCTAGTAGACTTTCAGGTTGCTGAGAAGCAATATAAAAGATTATGAAGGGGGCATATACTTGATTTGGTGGAACATGTTTCAGTTAGGAATATATTCCAATATTGTTTAGAAGACTTATGTTATTTGGTTGTTGGCCAAATGGTACTACAAAGTGGTTGGATGATCTCATTTTGCCTTTTGCTTCTAAAGCTTGGGCTTATAACTCAGATAGTGAGTCGACAAACATGTTAGTAGGGCGTATAAGGGAACCTCCCTTTTATTTTTACAGCATTTGTGGTCTTTGCCCACACAACTAGAGCATCATAAGTAATCATGTCAGAACTTCTACTTCTTCATCAAACCAAGCTAACTCTCATGTTGCTGGTGTAGGATCTTCATCACATTCACACTTTGTGCCTGTCTCAGTTCAGAACATGGACATTACAACCATTCTTAAAGGACGTCAATCAAAGAAGAAGACTATTTCTGCTTCATCGAGAAAAAAATTGCAAAGACATCTAGAAAGAGGCCCAGATTGGAGGAGAGTACTCAAGAGACTGAGAGTAGTGAATGCCCTCCCTTAATACGATGTAGACCAGATAAAAAGCCGATAACTACAATATCTCACACTTCTTCGACTCCTGCTTTGCCCAAAATTCCAATACCACCCATTGAGTCGGCCTATGAAGTAGACTCTCAAATTCATATCTGTAATCCTCCCAATAGAGAATCCTATTAAAACAATACCTTTAACTCAGTAAGTAGTTCCTCCTAGTATTCTACCACATGGTGCTCCTTCAGATGAAGTAGAAATGACTTTTCCTTGGCATGATCTATTGGAGTCAATACCAGTTTTAGTCTCAGTTAGTTCTATTTTTCAACAATAACAAAATTTTGTGCCTCAACATTTGAAATAAGTTTTTTCGTCTTAGCCTACTTCCAACCCAAATGAATCCCCTCTTTGCCTCATGGAAAAGGCTTTATTTTTTAATTTTTCTTCATCTTCTTTCTCTCTCAAATTGAAAAAAAGCCATCACCATCTTCCTTTAATTTTTGATCTTCAATACCCACAACCAACCCTTCAACTACAGTCAAGTGACCTCCTAGCCACCTTAAATGTTGCCCTCTCACTCCTCCTCCCTTCCATTGTCGTGCTCTGTCGTGATTGCCGCCACGAACCACCACAGATCTTCTCCTCCTCCACCTATTTATTTTTTCTTCTCTCTTTTTTCTTTCAAACATTGGTGACCGAACCCTCCTCTATTATATAAATTTCTCACATCATTGGGCCATCGCTCCACCATTGCCAGACCACCATTGTCACCACTACCATTGGACCACCGTCATCACCTTTATTGCCGTCACTGCCACCATTGAACCACAGTTGTCACTGTCGCCGGTGATCAAAATTCTTTTCCTTTTTGCTTCCTCTTTCTTTTGCTGATTCCTTAGTGAATAAAACTCACATTTTCTATCACTTTATTAATTATTTTTAGAACACTCAAAATTATCGATCTTATTCCATTCTCGATCCTTCGATCCTCTCGTATTAAATTAAGTGTAAGTGAGGCTATTAAATTCGTAAACCCTTCATTTAGAAATACCATGGTTGGTCGAATGGTATAGTGTTTTATTGTTATCAAAATATTTTATTATTCATTTATTACAGTACTAATGTGATTTGGTAACAACTTGAAGGACCAAATGATGCCAACCCAAGAAATCCTTAGTGAGTTCACGAGTACGTTGTAACCAAGTCTTGATTTGAGGGTAAGTGATGGTGAGAACTATTTTCAATATTTAAAACTTTAAGTATTAAAACAAACCCGATAGATTTATAACTAAATAAAGTATTTGGTGCAATAGTTTCATCTACCAACTTAGATCAAAGTGAAACCTCTTCTAGTAGGATTACGGCTATTGAATCTATGATTTGAGGTGTGGGATCTAACTCTTAATTTGAGTATAATATGATATTATTTTATTTTAATAAAATTTTATTAAATTAATTAAATCAATTGTACACTAAGTACACAAGTGGAGTTGAAAAAATCAACTAAGAGAAACCCAAGGAAGTGTCCTAAACCATTAAATGATGTGAAAATATATGATTTGTAATGTGGTGTATGTAGTGTTGATCTCAACTCTATGTTATGTGATTTATGGCTAAATTGATATGTGATGATCTAAACATGTGATATGTGTATGTGTGATGAGATTCATGTTTTAATATAAATATGTATTAAAGCATGCTAAAGTGAAAACTACGTGATATATGAAAATGTGAGTATGATACATGCATATGTGTAAAAATTGAGGAATATGAGTTATGAGCATGATTATGTGAAATGCGAAAAGTGAAATATATGTGTTAAATTGGCCAAATCACATGCATGGGGTGGGTTTGTGAAAGGAGGATGTTGTATGGCACTTTAACTACGATTATGTGACTGTTATCGGCTATTATGTAGTGGCTTGTCCACGATGTGTTATGTGGCCTTTTCGGCATCTATGTGGTGGCTTGTCTACAAATTATCTGCTATTAGATGGACGAGTTATGGGGAGCTCGATATTGGTGTGTAGTGGAGAGGGGTAGGAAATACTTCAAATGTGTATCGTTACATAAGAATGTCTCGGTATGGTCATATATATGTGTAAAGTTTGATGATATGTGATTTCTATGAAAATCATAAATATGATGATTTGGACGTGTTATTCAATGTATTATAATGTATGATAAATCCTATGTATATATGTTTGTATCGATCTCACACTGAGCCGTTTTAAAGCTTACCCATGTTACTCGTGTGTCTCAGGTAATCCTTGTAATTAGGACTCAGATTCGGTCATCGGAGGAGCTATCGGAATAATGATTTCTTGGTTATGAATTTTTAAAATGATTTGGGACTTTTACGGGCTATATAAGTTTATTTTGGATTTTATTATGGACTTTAATTTGGGTTTGTCTTAATAACTTTTTAGGACTTTATTTGAAGTTGGGGGCTGTGGTATGGGAATTTCTATTTTGATATTGTTTGGAAATATTGCACGAATTGTTTTTATAGGATTTTCTTTTAAATGATCGTTAAATGTTTTAAAAAGTTATAATTCAAGTATTTTTAAATAAAAAAGAATAAATTAATTTCTATTGAAAATAGCATGATGTTTTCAAAATAACATGTTTCGAGGACAAATGGATTTTTCTTATGAAAATGTTTTGGCCACATGGCCCATGTAATTACTCAAGTTAGGTCGTAACGTCTAGGCCCAGTTTGAGTGGTTACACCTACAGCAGCTTCCAATTCTAGATTCAAACACCCATTTTGAACCAGCAGCAACAACTGGTTAAAGAACATGAATTCACTATTAAACCCATTTACAAATAGATTGCTAATATTTCAATTACAAAGAATCCCCATGCAAAGATTTTTATTCGTGTCTTACTACCCATAAACTTCATAGCATTCTTACTCTTAACATGTAAAGTTATCAGACTTACTAGGAGATAGAACACCTCTATATTTTCCAAAAATTCTTAGCTTCCATTTTACATATGAAGAGTAACTAGCAATAACATTTAGTACTTAAGAAAAAGAAAGAATTAAAGAATTACTCTGAAGGAAGAGGAAATCCTTCACATGGGCCTTTCTCACACATATATCTACTTCTGTTTAGTGGAACTTGACAAGAGTCTCAGAATTTTAGAATATGCCTTACATAATGGCTCACAAAATATGAAGGAAACATAAATGAAAGTCTTTTCCATATGCCATTTGTCTAATAAGCTTAGTTGGTTTATAACAAGATCTAGTTACTGAGACTTGCATTTCACAGTATTTAAACAAACTAGGCATAAAATACCTTTGGCGGTTAACTATACAAAGCTTAATTTCCCTTTTTATCGAACTATTTCTTTTACTGAAGAACATATCAAAGACAAAATCCTACTATACTTCCCTGAGCAGATACGAAATTCGCCCAAAACATTAATTCGCCAGAAGCTAAATTTTGGTGAGCTAACTTTCAGAGTGCATTAGAGCAAACATCTTCTCGTCTACGTGCCTAAAATGCAGGTTATCCAGATTTGGGGTGTGACAACTTTGGGTTTTTAAACTAAGTCTCAAGAGTAAGCTTTGCTATAAAACTTTATTTTCTTATTTCGAGACTCTGTTTTTAAATTATGTTTTTAAAGTACAGTTTTATAAACTGTGTTTACAAGCTTTTGTGTGAGCTCTGTATGAACAAGTTCTTTTATGTGAGCTTATATGTTGGATATAATGGCATGCCATGGGATTGTGAATACTCATATGCAAGTTTGTGATTTAGGCGTTAAGGCCCTGGGACATGTGGAAAGATAAGGGAATGTCGAGCTATGCTCTATTTACAAGGACATGTTGGCATACAAGAGAGTGTTTAGCTTATCAATACACTTATGAGACATGTTAAGGACTTTCAGAGTCACAAGTAAGGCGCGATAAGGAGATCTGCTTATCCAACAAAAGACAAGGCTAGTGATTTTGAACAAGTTTCTATGAAACTGTTGTTAACAGTACAAGTATAAGAATGATAACAAGCACAAGTACTTATTTATGTTTTAAGTTTTCCTTTCAGCAACAAGCGAAGTTTTTATGATTTTGAATGAGCACAATTGAATCAATTTTACAAACTTATAAATGTTTTCTGATAAGTAGGATTCTGCGAACTGGGTCTCGCATATTCGTGATGAACCCAGCATGCGAAACATTTTTCAAACTAAGTTCCCTTTATTTTAAACTCTATACTTTTAGGCATCCTGTAATATTTTTTTGAATATTCACCGAGTTCTCAATGAACTCACCCACTCCTCTCTTACTTTTAAGGAAAGTAGGTTGCCGATGGCACCTGAGTGAGGCTAATTCATGAACAGATATCTGGAAACCTAGGGAAAAAGGAATTGGAGTTAATTATGTGGGATTAGTTTTATTATAGTTGCTATTATTATTAAAATAATTTCCTTAAGTTTGATTTCATTTTATGTTGCGAAACCTTGATTTAAACCCTTGTTACTAGATTCTTTTTTTCGGTACAAATAAAGTTTCATATTGATTATACATCCTTGCATGCATGCCATGTCGTACTCTTTTAATTTTGCCAAACTATGTATTAATTCCACATGCGAAGTCAGTTATATTGTGTAATACTGTTATATGCAATCCCTGAATGTTTGTGACCTCCAAAATGCATGTGAAACCTTAAAAGTGATAATCTTACTATTTAGTGAACCTTATAAAAAGTATGAGAACCCTTTCATGAATGCTTTATTTTATTGTGATGCCTGTTTTGTATGCGAACTTATGATGTTTGTTTATCTATGAACTTAGATAGTATGTGAACCTCTGATATTTTGCAAACCTGTGTTATGATGTGAACTCATGCTTTGTGCTACATTGCGAACTTATATGTTACCTTGTTATGCAAACCTATGTTGTAAGATGTATGCGAACCTATGTTCCTCTGCGAACCTTAATAATAATCTCTATGTACTTGTATTTATGTCCAAGTATGCGAACCCTTATTTTTTACTTTCTAGGTGACATGTGAACCTTCCTCTGTTTGATTTTATAAGCTCTCGCGTTTTGCATTGCATGCATAATTCTATGACATTCCACTATTGTGTGATAACTTAGCACAATATTTGTATTGTAAATTCGTGGTGGGTTAGAAGATAGGTTTGTAGTTAATGGAGAGTCACTCAGGTGGCTCATGTAGCTCGCCAAATTCGGGTCAAACCATCTTAGTCAGGTTTGGGGTTTTACACTCGAATTTTCCTATTATCTCCCACCTCTTTCCCACCTCTCTTCCACCTGTCCTTTTTCCCCCATCCCTTTACGTTACTGGGATTTAGTTTCCCCCGATCACTCCCAATGTACCTTATCAAATTAAAATCCTTTATTTTCTACCTTGCTTACCTTATATTTTCTGCCTTGCTTACCTGACTGTTGTCTAAACTCTTAGTTGGGATAATAAACAAAATAACGGTTGCCAGTCTACTGTAATTGTCACACCCTAGAATTTATTTATTAAATTGTGCAAATTTGTATCACAAGGAAGAAAAAGATCTAGTGGTTTGGTGTGTTAATTAATTGTTAGAGGTCCCATGTTTGAATTCCCCTACACTCATTTTATTTATTTTCTCATACTAGTCGCAATTGTTGACCATTCTAGAAGGTCAACACTCCCCCTTGCTGTCCAAGTCTTTCCATAAAAGGGGGAGATTCTCCTTCCTTTTATTGAGTCAAACTTTCCTTCCACAACCCCTTTCTACTTTCCTTTTTGTGCAAAATCCCCCTTTTCACTCTTTTTGTCCTCAAATTTACCCTAAATGAATTGTTGACTACCCTTAGCCGGCCTTAGCTATTCCAAAACCTCATTTTTCATTTTGTTACTCTCTTTTTTTCTCTCCTCTCCTCCTTTGCCGTCCACCACCTTCTCCTCTACTGTTTTTAGGTTTTTTGATTATTTTTCAACACTTTTGAAGCTACTTTTCTTCAAATCTTCTCCCTTCCTCCACCATACTCGATTGTCATATCACTTTCCTTTCCCACCGTTGCTGTCGCCGCACCGCTGCTATCGATTTTTTTTCTATTTTTCTTCTTTTCTTCTCCTCTTTCCAAAAATCCTCTTGTAAAATCCTGAATCTGATTTTCATTATTAAAAATCATCTTTCAAATTATTATTATTTTATTTAAACTATTTTATTTTCCAATTATAAGGCCTAATCCCCCTTTTTGATCAATTTTTTGAGATTTCATTGCCAAGCCCTTTTCTCTCCGTTTAATTGTAAGTATGAAGAATTATCATAAGCATTATATTTTTGAAGTGTTAGTTTTATTTAACAAGGATATAACTATTCAATTTTGTGCTTCATTGAAGAATACTTGTAAATCCTAAAATACGCGCATCAACTATCAAATGGGGTGATAGTTGACGATCTTTTTTCGTAAGTAGTGTCAAATCAATGTTATTTATTTAAGTGAATATTATTATTTCATTAGATCGGTACTAACACGTATTTTGATTTAACATAGTGACTCAAGGAAAATTGGATTCATCTCTTTCAAAGTAGCATTGAGATCTAATCCATCAAATTTAAGGTGTGGGGATTTAAGTGATATAGTCGATATTATGATTAATTAAATAATGATGAGGAATATTTATATATATATAGTAAGTGTATTGCCTATGGATATTGATATTTAATATTGTGATTATGTGAATACAAGTATATTCATAGAAATTGGTAAAACTGATAAGCGAGGATAACAAGTAAATCCCAAAATTCTATGATTTTGTGGTGTGATTGGTTTATTGGACGATTTTAAGATGTATGATAATATATGATTTCTATCACTCATGTCATGTGATTTATGGCTTATGAAAATATAGTATACTTATTTATATAGAAATAATATATGTTACTAAATTTTGATCTAAGGATTTGTATGCTAATTATGTCCTACTATGATGCTCCGATTCGCTTGATAAAGCATGCTATTGTGAAATTATGAGTAAAAATATGATATCTGACTCGCATGTTAAGCATACCATACTTTAATAATCCAGTTCATATGTAAAGCATGCTACTGAAAAATCTATTCTGTTGCCATAACACATGCATGGGGTGGGGAAAATGAACGAAGGAAGTGTAACGCCCAAAATTTTTAATTTTGGTTATTGTGAATGTGTGACACAAATATCTATCTGCTTTAGTGGTTATGTGTTCTAGGTGTGTTTGGGAGGTCCCAAGTTCAAACCAGGACTTAGTCAAACTTTGGTATTTTTATGAATATTTGGTTAGTAGGCTTTTAAGTAAAAGTTGGAAAATAATTAATAGAATGGGTCTGCTGGTCTGGTGGATAAGTAGAGTGTTGGTTAGAGGGAGGTCATGGGTTCAAATCTTTGGGACGGAAAAGGTTGTATTTTTGCTCCTAATTTCGGCAAGAGTTGTACTGAACTGGGTTTTTGAGTGGTGGATGTATAGTGGGAAGTGAGGGAGCGATTTTAGGAGTGAATTAGGGGATTATAGGGGAGAATATCCAACATCTGATCAGTTTTTCCTGTTTCGAAAAAAAAGATTCATTTTTCTCTCCATCTTTCTAACGTTTTCTCTCCCCCATCTCTATCGATTTTTTTCTTCCTTGCTTCTTACACAATTATCTTTTCTTTTATTTCCTCTACTACCAAAATTTCCTTGTTCCCCCTAAACCATTCTTTCCTTTTGATTTCATATCATTAAGTAGCACTTCTGCAAATTTAGTAAGTTGTTGGGTATCATTTTAAGAGATTATTTTGTGATGAATAGTCTAATTCTGGGGTGTTGGCAGCAGCATTTCATGAGGATTAAGGCTCTCCTCATGATTTTTGTAAACGTACTGATTTGAAGTCTTTGCAGTAAGTGTTCATCATTTTATGGGTAAGTATTTTGGTTTTGAGATTTTGATTAATACTGAGGTAAGACTGATTATAGTGTTATCTATTCAATTATAGGCTTTGGAGTGCTCTAGGACTGTTTTAGCATCAAACAAAACCAGGTGTGTACCCGAAACACAAAAATAAAGGATTCGGCGAAAAGCCGAAATTGCTTGCTGTTTGGATAGTAGTAGCAAGCTAAATTTGAAAAATCACTATAAATTGTAGAAATTGAATTAGGAGATGAAAAAAATATGGGATTAAAGATATTTGAGTCTAGTTTCTCATAAAAGAAATAAAGTAAGCAAAAGAATTTTATTTTATGAGATATTTGAAATTTAGTGAGACAGGGTCAGAATGATTTTTGAATCCCCTATCATGACTTTTAAAAATTATTAAAAATTTTATAAAAATAATTATGGGTTAGAATTTATATGTTTAAAATCCTGAATGAGTCTATTTTCAAGATAAATAAATGGGAACATCATCTGAATTCTATATAAGAAGATAATTAATTTTTAGTACAGAAAGGCAGAAACTATCAAACAACAGAATATGGGAAATTTAAAGAATAAACTGTACTTATTGGCTTAACCAAAAATTTTGAAACTTTTATGGTAAGAAGATATGTGAGTCTAGTTTTCAAGAAATTTTGTGGATCTTAATCCAGAATTTTGTAGCTTAAGATACAAATAATTTAGTAATAGTGACTCAAGTAGACAACTTTGAAGGATCATATAAGTAAATAGTGGAGGCACATATGAATAATTATCTAACACGGGTTACAATAAAATGGATCACGAGTCCAAGACCAATTTGGGCCATGTAGGCCACACGGACATGTGGGCCCGCACGGGCGAGCATTATGGGCTTGTAAGCTTATTTTCACTATTTTATTGCTAAGGTTGCACGGGTCACCCGAGTCGACTGTGGGCCTACTGTAGGGTCGGTAAGCTTACCTAGACCCCTAATTAACTAAAATGACTGTATGACTGATATGATTAAGCCTGATGATGTCCCACTGATTTGATACTGTATGCCTTATTTACATGCATGATATTATGTTATAGCATGACATATCTGTATATTGCATTGCATTGGGTTGGGGATTATAATGTTCAGAGGAAGTGTACTGAAAGGCCTCGAGCCTAATTTACTAGCAGCTTAGCTACAAACTACTATCTAGTGTCGTATTCGATACTACTTGGAGTGTAGGGATGGGTGGGTTGATTATATTCCCATATGAAATGAAAGGTTGGATGGAGATGGTGTGTAGAGGCTGGATGGGTAGGATTTTTGTGACTGCATATATGTTACTACTACTGATATTGCATGACTGTTTGTACTGAGATGGGCTAAGGCCCAAACTGGACTGATACTGATACTAAAAAGGGCTTAAGCCCATATTGTGATTATTTATTTACTGTCTGTTCATTTGTGTGCGGATTACACACTGAGTTTATGTAAACTCACCCCTTCTGTTTAATTTGTATAGGTAATCCCCAAATATAGACAGATCGGTGTAGCGGAGGACTCAGTGGTGGCCACACAACTTCTTTTACATGTTTACTACCTATTTATGATTTTACTTTTATTTGGGCTTATTTTGCTGTAGTTATGGCCTTTACGAATTTTGGTTTAAAATTTGGATTTTATACGGTTTTATGATTTAAATCTATTAGTGTTAGGTAAAACTCGAGTTTTCAAATGAAATTAATGTTTTATAAAAATACCACGAATAAGCAAACTGTTTAAAGGCTTCCGCAATAAAAAAATGTTTTGAAATTGAATAATGATTTGTAAATGAATAATATTTTGAAAATGAACGACACGATTTGAAGTTAACATAAGATAATAAAAAAATGATTAAATAGAAAAAAGGGTTTAGCGACGACATATTTTTTTCAAAAAGCACTACCATGTGACATCGTCAGATTCGGCTATAACGTCTAGGCCAAGTTTGGGGTGTTACATTTAATGGTATCAGAGCCGAGTTGCAAAACCTGGCTGTGGATGTGGGTTTTTTAATACGTGATTTCTGAGAACTGATTTCTAAATGTTTTTACTGAAGGTGTGGTACACTGAGTCTCCGGCGTCGATCTAGTAAGTTTTCTAAAACTAAAACTGTCTTTGATAGTATATCTTGAAACTGCTATAGGTAGTATATACTGAGACTACTATAGATAGACTATACTAAAAACACTTAAAATAATGTATACTGAGACTGTAGTAAAATTGATAGACATTGACTGACACTGCGGAGTATGAAACAAATTTTACACTTCTGATACTGTTTAATAAAATATCTATTAATAAAAAAAATTTTAGGGGAGAAATCAGGAATAAAATGAGGGAGAGGTCCCAATTGAAAGCTGCGCATAACTCAGAGGGACCAAATGGGAAAATATCTCGCCCTCTAAAACACGCCGTTTGGCACGGGACCAAAATGAAACAAAAGTAAAATTATGTGGCTAAATTCAAAGAAAAGAAAAGAAAGAAAAAGGACCAAATTGCAAACCATCGTAAAAACAGAGGGACTGCGCGCGTAAATATCCCGTCGAAGCAAAACATGCGAATCTTCCCCCTCAGTTAGGTCGACGCGCGGGTAAAAGGATGCTAAGGCCAAAATGGCGTCATTTTGACCATTGGGGTTAAGGCCCAAAACGACGCCGTTTCAGTCCTCTATAAAAACCAAATTTTTTCTAAAATTTTCATTTCTCCTTTTCCACTAAAAAAAATCAGAAACCCTCTCCCTCTCTCTCAAAATTTCTAGAAGTCAGCTAGCCTCCGGCGCCGGACCACCGCAGTGGCCGCCGGTCGCCAGTCGTCGGTGCCGCCATTTGCGGTTGCCAGAAAAAAACATTTTTTTGGTTTTTTTAACTCCCAGCCTAAAAAAACATTGATTTTCATAGGAATTGGCACCTCCATCGAAAAAAGGTACGATTTTTATCCTTTTTATTTTCGTTTTCTTTAAAATAAATAAATAAGCCAAAATAAAAAACTACCTTTATATAAGATCGGTATTTGACTTGATTTTCCCTGTTTTCTTTTTATTTCTCCGTAAAATAATACATATAATCGAGACCTTGTATAGCCCAAATTTTTGCTATTTTCTCTACTTTTACACTGTGTTTTTGTTGCTTTTGGACTCTTACAGGTATAGGCGTGGTGGCCCACGTAGAGGTATAGCACGCAAGGTGTGGCGCGCGTGGAGGAGGCTGGTTCAGAGTCGTACGGCAACTGGAGGTTGTGCTGGAAGCTGCTAAATTTTAGGGTTTCGTTGAATTGGGTATTTGGGCTATTGGGCTTTAGGTTTAGCGGCCTGGTTTTGATATTACTTGGGTTTGTAAAAAAACTGGGCTGTGGACATTGGGTTATTATTTTGGGCTTTATTTATATTTTTTGTATTTGGTTTATTATTTTCTTTATGTATGTGGGCCCGGGCTAATTGGGCCACTTACAACTGCCCTTTTTTGCTCGTTGTTGTGTAACAGGAACGGGGCAAAGACTAAAGCCCAATTATGCCTGGTCTTACCGAGCCCCGACTTCTTCAGCACTTCTCTTCTTCAAGTAGCCTCGTTCTAACCCACTGCATCCTCAGGGGTATAGAAACTGGTGTTTTGATCCACTCTACTGTAACGATAGGGTGATAGGATTTCTTTCTTCCGTCTGTTCCACTGCAATTTCAGGGGTATAAGACCTGCTTGCTCAGTCCGCTCTACTACAACTTCAGGGAGATAAGACTAGATGCGATCTGCTCTCTGCAACTTCAGAGAGATAAGATCTGTCACTTTAATCCGCTCCGCTGCAACTTCAGGGAGATAGGATTATTGGCTTTAATCTGCTCCACTGTAACTTCAGGGAGATAAGATTTGTCATCTTCAATCTGCCCCACTACAACTTCAGGGGGATAAGATCTGCTTGCTTAGTTTGCTCCGTTGCAACTTCAGGGAGATAAGATTATTGGCTTTAATCTGCTCCACTGCAACTTCAGGGAGATAAGATTTGCTTATTTAGTCTGCTTTGCTGCAACATTAGGGAGATAAGACTAGATGCAGTCTGCTCTCTGCAACTTCAGAGAGATAAGATTTGTCACTTTAATCCGCTCTGCTGCAACTTCAGGGAGATAGGATTTGTGGTTTTACCGATATGTTCTCTGTGGAACATAACCTGTATGAACCTAATTATGCCTAGTGATTTGGATGTCATAATCAGAAAGAGTCAAATACTCCTAACTAGATGTGTATGATTGACATTTGAATGAATGCAGAATGTCATTTTTTCCAAGAATGATCCCGTTTAAGTTGTCATTACTCAAAGTTTATTAAAGTTTTATCACTGACGTGCTACAACGCTTTCTTGCTCAACTAGCGTCTCCAAAGAAACACTTAATCTCATTGCCCCCACTGAAAACCTCAAAGTTCCATCGACTGGGATGCAAAATTTGTACCATCTTCCTCCCACTATAACCCAAGGGTAGAAAAATCTGGCCTTTTCTCAAACCTCCCCTATCGCAATCCAAGGATAAAGAATGTGAAGCTCTTTGGTCCTTTTCATCATTTGAATGCTTATGCACAAATGAAGAATTCTCTTCTGCAAGAGTAACCTCCTCCTATTATTCGGTGATCATTGCTTGCTTATTCATTTAAACTTTGTCACCAACATGACGTCTTGTCATTTTGTTCAATCAATATCTTGACAACAAAATTCGAAGGGATAGTCCTAATTTAGACATTTCCTTCTTAGATTTCCAACCTTTGAACTTGGTGCATTCTAAACAATAGTCTTGTTTCAGATTACTGTATTATTTAAAAACTTCTAGAGTAATATGCAAAACCTCCTTTATGAAAGTTTTATTAGTCCGTCAATCATTATTCTAATGCAATATACTTGCAAAAAGACTGAACAAGAAATGAATTGATTTGGGAATAGCTCGAAATGATTAAATTATTGAAAATGATAAAAAAATAGAAAAGGAGTTGATTGAGAACAAGTATCTTGAAAAGAACAAAGTATTCCAAGAACAGCAAAGAATAAAGTATTCCAAGAACAACAAGTAATATAAAGACCAGGTGCCCTAGATATCGTAGCTTGAACTTCTCTGTACAAACTTCTAAGAAACGTTTTAAGTTTGACATGTGTTTAGGAGATCTACAGAACTTTGTCGATGCCCCAAGATGTCGCCTACCCTTTCCTATTGATTTAGGTATAGCAAGATCACTACACGCCTCATTCTAATCAAAATTTGAGTCGCCCTTTTTAGGTTTTCAACTCAAATCCCCTTTGGTCTCAAGGCGCCCTTTGCGAGTTTTCACCTTGGCCTCACCTCTTTTTTTTTTATACTCAAAGCACCCTTTTCTGGTTTTCACCTTAGTCTCTTTTAAGATTCAAAGTGCCCTTTGCGGGTTTTCACCTTGATCCCTCCTCCTTTTAGGCAAAGTACCTCTTGACTGCATCCGAGTTTACAGGGTTTGGTAAATTTTTACCATCCATCTCACTCAAGATTAAAGCTCCTCTAGAAAAGGCCTTCTTTACAACATATGGGCCCTCCCAATTTGGCATCCATTTTCCTCTAAAATCCTTTTGTATAGGAAGGATCTTTTTCAACACTAGGTCCCCCTCGTGGAATTCTCTTGGATGAACCTTTTTGTTGTAGGCCCGCATCATTCGCCTTTGATACATCTGACCGTGCTGAATAGCTTTTAGCCTTTTTCCCTCTATTAAGTTAAACTGATCGTATCGAGATTGGACCCATCCTGCTTCATCCAACTTTAACTCCACCAATACCCGAAGAGAAGGGATTTCAACCTCAATAGGTAAAACTACTTCCATTCCATAAACCAGAGAGAAAGGTGTTGCCCTGGTCAAAGTCCTGATAGACGTCCTATAAGCAAAGAGAGCAAATGGTAATTTCTCATGCCAGTCTTTGTAAGTCTCAGTCATTTTCCCCACAATTTTCTTGATATTTTTATTAGTTGCTTCTACCGCACCATTTATATTTGGGCGGTATGGCGACGAGTTATGATGTCTGATCTTGAATTGACTGTAGACCTCCGTTATTATGCTATTGTTCAAATTCAGCGCATTATCGGATATGATCCTCTCGGGCATTCTATATCGTCGTACGATCTCCTTTTTCAAGAATCTGCTAACTGCTGACTTCGTGACATTTGCACATGAAGCAGATTCCACCCACTTGGTAAAGTAATCAATAACCATAAAGATGAAACGATGCCTATTAGAAGCTTTCGGTGATATTGGCCCAATGACGTCCATACCCCACATAGAGAAAGACCATGGAGAATTCATAACATGAAGAGGTGAAGGAGGTGCATGTATCTTATCACCATAAATTTGGCATTTATGGCACTTCTTAGCATAATTGATGCAATCTCTTTCCATAGTGGACCAGTAATACCCGAATCTCATGATCTGCCTGGCCATTGTGAAACCATTTGCATGTGTTCCGCAGATACCCTCATGGACCTCTCCTAGAATTTTTTTGGCTTCCACTGTGTCCACACATCCTAACAGTACCTGATCCCTCCCGTTTTTGTATAGGATTTCCTCGTCTAGAACATAGTCAATTACTATTCTTTTCAATGCTCTCTTATCATTCTCTGTCGCCTGATCTGGATACTTAGGATTTTTCACATATTGCAATATATTCAGGTACCAAGGATGGTCATCTTTTTCCTCTTCCTCAATACTATAGCAATGATCCGGGGTTTCAGAAATACTCATTTGAGTAGGCTTCATGTCTTGTAACTTGTTCACTTGGATCATAAAGGCTAGGGTGGCCAATGCGTTAGCCATCTGGTTTACGTCTCGTGGGAGGTAACAAAAAGTGATGTCATCAAACTCATCCATTAATTCAAGAACCATCTTTCGATAACTGATTAATTTAGGGTCTCTTGTTTCCCATTCTCCTTTGAGTTGATATATCACCAATGCGAAATCCCCATACACTTTTAGCACTTTGATTTTACGTTCAATAGCTGCACGAATGCCCATAATGCATGCTTCATAATCTACCATATTGTTCGTGCAATCAAAATCCAATTTGCTAGCAATAGGATAATGATCTCCACTTGGGGATACCAAAATTGCCCCAATTTCGTTACCCACAGCATTTGAGGCTCCTTCAAAGTTTAGCTTCCACATATGATCTATTCGAGAATTTCCTTCAGTGGTTGCCACATACATCAAGTCCTCGTTTGGAAAATAAAAGTTCAAAGGCTCATAATCCTCCAAGGCTCTACTAGCTAGAAAGTCAACTATTGCACTTCTTTTCATGACCTTTAGACTCACATACACTATGTCAAATTCAGAAAGCAAAATCTGTCATCTAGCCATTCTCCCATTCAAAGTAGTCGACTCCATCATATATTTTAAAGGATCTAACTTTAAAATTAACCAAGTCGTGTGATACAACATGTATTGTCGTAATCTCCGTGTTGTCAAAACCAAAGCACAACATAATTTCTTAATAAACGAGTACCTCGTTTCACAATCAGTGAATTTCTTGCTGAGATAGTATATTGCCCTTTCTTTCCTTCCTACTTCATCATGTTGGCCTAACACGCACCCCATAGAATTGTCCAACACCGTTAAATACAATATTAATGGCCTATCTGGACTAGGTGGTGATTGTATTGGAGTATTGGACAAGTACTGTTTGATTTTGTCAAAAGCCCTCGGACATTCCTCATCCCATACACCCGGATTATGTTTCTTCAAAAGACAAAATATGGGGTCATATTTCTTAGTTAGTTGTGAAATGAACTGGGCAATGTAATTCAGTCTTCCTAGAAAACCTCGAACTTCCTTCTGAGTGTGTGGTGGAGGCAAATCTCGTATTGCCTTGACTTTGTCCGGGTCGACCTCAATTCCTTTTTCACTGACTATGAAACCTAGTAATTTTCCCGATCTGGCTCCAAAGGAGCATTTTGTTGGATTAAGCTTGAGCTAGAACTTCCTCAGTCTCAAAAACAATTTTCTCAGAACTTGAACACGCTCCTCTTCAGTTTTGGATTTTGCAATCATATCATCGACATAAACCTCAATTTCCTTGTACATAATGTCATGAAACAAGGACACCATGGCTCTTGGATAAGTTGCTCACGCATTCTTTAATCCAAAGGGCATCACTTTATAACAAAACGTTCCCCACAAAGTGATGAATGTGGTATTTCCCATATCCTCCGGATGAATCCTTATTTGATTGTATCCAGAAAAGCCATCCATGAAAGAAAATAGTGAATAGCCTGTCGTATTATCCAGAAAAGCCATCCATGAAAGAAAATGTGAGGCAATGGGAAATTGTCTTTTGGACTGGCCTTGTTCAAGTCCCTGTAATCCACACATATTCGCACATTCCCATCTTTTTTAGGGACAGGGACAATGTTGGCTACCCATTCCGAATATTTGACCTCTTGCAAGAACCCAACATCGAATTGCTTTTTGACTTCTTCTTTTATCTTTAGCACAATATCGGGCCTTATTCTCCTAAGCTTTTGTTGAACTGTCTTACGATCTTCTTTTATAGGAAGACAGTGAACCACAATATTAGTGCTTAACCTGGGCATATCCTGGTATGACCATGCGAAGACATCTTTGAACTCACGATGTAATTTAATGAGGTATTGTTTCGTTTTTGCGATAATGTCAGTTCCGATCTTTACCTCCTTTCCCTTCTCTAGGCTCACCATTTCCAATGATTCTTTGTGAGGTAGGATTTGCTTATCCTCTTATTCTACCATTCTCAACAAGTCTGGAGATACACCACAGTCTACGTCATCATGAAAATCATGAGATCCCTCTAAACACCTGTCTTGGTCAAAAGGAGATTCTGAGTCTAAAGTAGCATCACTCATATCATTGTTACCTGGGGACTTATGATAGATGCCAAAGAATATATAAAGAATGTATGAATTTATGAATAATTCTTTGTAAAATGATGTAGAAGAAAATCCAAAAGAATAAAAGAATATTGACTCAAACAAAAATGTATTTTATTAGAATAATGGCGTTCAGACACAAGCCCATTTCACTAAGAAATTCCTATCATTTTTAGGCTAAAAGTAACAAGAATGTTCTGAACATTATTCTGGATAAGCTCTAAAAACTATAGGGATTTCCTCCGCAGTCCAATTGTTCAGCTTGCTCCCAGGTTCATAAGGGCGAATCCCTAACAAGGTCCCTTCTTCAGCTGAGTCTATGGCATTGATGTGGACATTTCTCAACATTTCTTCAATACTTTCCTTTTTGGGCCTTCTTAGATATGTGGGGAAACGTTATAGGCTCCCACTTAACTTCATCTCCACTCAGGCGTGCCCTTCTTCTCTCCTGCCTTTTTTCCATTTCATTTCTCTTCTGTTTTATGTCTGGTCTATAGCCTAAGCCAAAACGATCAAACTTGTCTTTCAGCATTGGTGCCTCAACTCCTCCTTGAAGATATCTTTCTAATCCTTTTCCCGGTAAAGCCCCTATTCCCACCATTAATTGAAGACTCATTTTTGTAATCTTGGATTTTTTGGGACTGGGATTATGCTACTCTCAGTAATAAATGTTGCATTCACGAACTCTAAGGACCGGAACAAACATTCCACTGCCTCATCATTGGTCTCCACATATGGTGCATCACAAGTTATTGACGCGATAATACCCTCTTCAGCATTTATTATCACCAACCGTCCATCTGATACTAATTTCAACTTCTGATGTAATGATGAAGGTACAGCCCCTGCCGAGTGTATCCAAGGCCTTCCCAAGAAACAGTTATAGGAAGGCTTGATATCCATTACAGGGAAGTCCACCTCATAAGTAGTTGGGCCAATCAACAATGGTATCTCAATTTTTCCCAAAACCTTCCTTTCTATTCCATCAAATGCCCTCACTATATTCTGACATGCCTTCATATGTGAGCTATCCATAGGTAGTCTATTAAGAGTGGACAAGGGCAATACATTCAATGCAGATCCATTATCAATCAAAACTCCCGGTAATGTGTACCCTTTGCATCGAGTAGTAATGTGCAGAGCCTTAGTAGACCCCATACCCCCCGACGGTATTTCGTCATCATTGAAGAAGATAAAATTATCGGCACTTATATTGTTCACCAACCGATCCAACTTGTTGACAAAAATATCATTAGCCACATATGTTTCGTTCAACACCTTCATTAACGCACTTCGATGAACCTCTAAACTCAAGAGCAAAGCTAACATAGATATGCGAGCTGGTTGTTTATGCAGTTGTTCCACAACACTATACTCACTGTGTTTCAAAAGTTTCAAAAATTCCTTGGCTTCTTCTTCCTTTATTGGCTCATTAATCAATGGCTTAGATTCAACTGCTTTCTCCTTCTTTTGCTTTGCCGTCAAATTTTCCTTTCTACTGGTTCTGCTCGGGCATTTATCAAATCATAGCGCTTCCCACTACGCGTATAAGAACCCGCCTCTTGATTTCCTTTTGTAATACTGACCGAAGTTTCCCTTCCCGGGATTGTTATATTGCACTCATAATTCCAGGGGACCTTTTTATTGTTTTTATATGAGAAATTTGTTGGGTTTTTAATTAGGATCTTTGGTGTCACCTGTGCCTCTGCCTCGTTAATCTTAGGGCGCGAGATGATAATCACAGGATGATCTACTTTCAGAATCCTCGTCATTGACTCCGACGTGCATATGCTTCCTCTTTCCTCTATTTCTTCATAAAACTCCATTTTTTTTATTTTCTTTCACGCTCTGGACAAGAGCTCTGAACTCTTCACATCTTTGGATTGCGTGCCCCACCTCATGATAGAACTCACAATAATTTTTAGTCTCACACCCTTCCTCTAAATCTGAAATGATTAACCCTCTTCTTGCCATCTCTTTCCAAACCTGCTTCAAAGGGGTTTTCACTTCAGTAATATTTACCTTGACTCTTTTCCCCATATTTTAACTTATCATGTTAACCCCATTATCAGTATGATTGGGTAACAGATTTTTTATACCAAATGCATCATACAGCTTGACAACGCCCATATTAATAAGCCTTTCAACAAGCTTCTTAAAAGCAGTACAATTTTCTATGGAATGCCCCATAATTCCCGCATGGTAGTCGCACTATGCTTTCGCATCGTACCATTTGGGATACGGAGGTTGTAAAGGGTTTAAGTAAAAAGGGGAAAAATGTGTGTATTGAATAAACTCTGATACAACTCCTTATATGACATTGGAATTGGTGTGAACTGGGGCTTCTTAGTACTTTGTCTCACACCAAATTCTTGTCTTGATGAACCCTGTTGATTAGCAACCACCTTTCTTGGCTGATTCACTGTAACCGATTTGTTGTATGTATTCACGTTGTTCAGTTCATTTTCCTTTTTGCTCAAGGGCAACCTTCTGTTACTTTCTCCAGCATCAATCTTTCCGCTCCTAATAGCACTTTCAATCATTTCACCATTCATGACTATGTTAGCAAAGCTTTTTGTGGCACTTCCTAACATATGTGTGATGAATGGGGCTTTCAGTGTATTTATAAAGAGCATTGTCATTTCTCTTTCCAGGAGCGGTGGTTGGACTGGACAACAACCTCCCTCCACCTCTGCGCGTACTTCCTAAAACTTTCATTTGACTTCTTTTCCATGTTTTGCAAGGTGCTTCTATCAGGAACCATTTCTGCTACATGACTGTACTGCTTCATAAAAGCCTGTGCCAGATCTCTCCAGGAACCAATCCTGGTACGGCTCAATTGATTGTACCATTTAGACACTGCCCCTGTGAGGCTATCCTGGAAGCAATGTATTAATAATTGGTCGTTATTGACATACCCAGTCATTCGCCTACAAAACATGGTGATGTGGGCTTCAGGACAACTGGTCCCATTATACTTCTCGAGTTATGGCATCTTGAACTTGTAAGGGAGCACCAAATCTGGGACCCAACTTAAATCCTTAGCATCAATCCCACGATATCTCTCAGTGCTTTCCATTGCCTTAATTTTCTATTCAATCCACTTCTATTTTTCCTCTAAGTGCTTTAAAAATTCTTCTTTTGCTTTTTCTTTTTTGACCACTTCATCAAAATCAAGAATAATTAGATTAACAAGGTTATTCTCGGGATTAGAGCCTGATCCAGTTTGGAAATTCATTAGCCTTGTAGCGTCAGCCTGAAACTGCTTAGCCCAATTGTGACAGAGGGCTTGCGCGGGTATACCTCAGCTTGAGTCTGCACATGTGGAGGAGTAAAGCCTGGAGGATAGAGAGGTACATCATCTTCTCCCTCCTCAACATTAGCCATAGGGCCTTTCCTTTATCTTTTCCCTTAGCCAACAGTTGCGTTAACTGAGTCATCATGTTCCCTTGGGATTCCATCATCTTGTCCATCATATTCTACTGAATCCTCTCGAGATGCTCCTATATTTGCTGCTGAAGTTGATCCTGCATTTCTTTTTGTAACTGTTTGAGCCTTTCCAATCTTTGGTCCATATTTTTCGATTTTGCCCGTGTACCGTAACGGTGCCTAATTGATTGGTTGGTTTCCAGGTTAACTTAGGAATGATTTTAATCAATTAGAACCTTTTAATAGTTTTTAATGCATATAACACAATGCATGAAATGAATGCAAAAAAGTGTCAATTCTAATTCAATTTCATTCAGAAAACTTTATTAGAAAATAAATTTCTTTACATAAAATGAACTACAAATAAGGTTTTGCCCTAATACTCAAGACCTTAATCCTCCTAAGTAACGAGGCCAACTTCTGTCCCCGATCTGATTCCAACTCATACTTCACACTCAACGTATCAGCCTATATTGCCAAAGTTTGTAGGTAATCCGCTACCTCTCAAATTTGAACCACAGCTTCTCCCATAATATGATCCCTGTTTCTAACTTAATTTTGAAAGTAATGAAGTTGCTCAGTCTGACGACCCTCATTTCCTTCTAGGTACTCAATTCAGACCTCACAATTTCGCAATGTTGTTTCTAACTCTTCTATTCTGTTCTTCATGTCTTCAATCCTGGTTAAACTTGCTTTCAACTCTATTACAGAATTTCGACTTCTATATTGACGAAAAGATCTTTCCAACGCACCCACTCTATTTTTTAGTTTACCTTTTTCTCTTTGGTTCTCTAGCAAGCTTTCTTCTAATGCTTCATTCAGTGCTTGAACCTCTTGGAATTTCCTTTCCCATCTGTCTGACTTGTTTCTTTCTTCTTGAATCTCTTTACGCCACTACTCTGAAGTCTTTCCAAGCCCATCAGTTCTCATTGACAGACGCAGCTTCTTATAATCCATCTTTAAGTCATCTAGATCTTCTTCAGCCTTATTTTTCCCTTTCCTTAATTTCTCGACCTCGACTTTTTGAACATCTATGTCCAATCTCAAATTCATTTTTTCTTCCTCCATTTGTTCTATCTTCTTTTCTAACTCTGCATTTCTTCTTTCAAAATCCTACTTTATGATCTCCAGCTCAGAAGGGACAACCCGCAAATATTCTTCTATCGACTGACTATTTTTTGAACTTGGCCCAGGAACATTATCATTGATCCTCTTAACCTACCATTCGTTATACACGGGAGTTGTCATCGGACCCACAGCTAAACTCGTCATTCTGCGAGTCTGATTCCATGCACTAGACATCTCACGAACCTTCTTTTTGTAACCATCACCCTTATATGAGAACTCACACTCAGCTAGTCTCTGAGTTACAGACACCAATTGCCTTGACCTATATTGCCTGAGCACCAACAATGGGGCATAACCAACAGCTCCCCAAATTCCCAACAGAGGAACCTAATCAAAATCTCCGCACCGATACAGGATCTCATCTGGAAACAGCCATGGAGCTCTCCACTCGATGTCCTCTTCTTGCAGATTCTAAAGAATTGCCATCCATTTTTCTTCTGAAATGCCATCCCTCCTTGGTGTAGCCGCTAACTCCTTCAATGACGAATAATTTTCAGAGAAGACCTGATATGAAACCTTATCAACCTTCTAAAAGTGACTGTGGAACCATACGAGTAGGAGCTGCACACATCCAATGAACCTACCCCCACCCGCCTTCTGGCATGCATTCAGTGATTTAAAGGTTTCTACCAAAATCGCCGAGACTGGTGTAACTCTCCTATCCAATCAGTCAAATAGATCAGTGACTACTTCGTCGACATGACCCAAAGCTTTAGGGAAGACAACCAAACCATATATACTCAAAGTAAAGACATATACCTTCTTCTTCGTATCTAGGTGCGCTAAAATTAGGTCCTTCAAATTCTTCTAAGGAATGCACTTATTATCCCCCTTTTGCTTGATTCGAGCTGTAACCCACTGCTCACTCATCCTAGTTATATTCATCAGCTTCTTCAAAAAGGTCGAAACATTTACAGCTTTCGAGTAGACTCTGTCCACTTGAATCTTTGAACACCAAAGTAGAGCCATGTATTCTTCTACTGTAGGCACCAAATCAACTTTCCCGAATGTGAAGCAACTGTAGGCAGGATTCCAAAACTGGGCAAGAGCTCGAAACATATGCTTGTCTACTTTCATATCAAGCAAATAGGGCAAATCCCCATAATTAGAATAGAATGACTGTCTAACATCATCATTCCATTGATCCCAAATTTCCTTCAACTCTTGCAAGCTGTTCTGAGTTACGCTAATACGGGTGAAGTCCCATAATTCTGATACATAACCCTCACCCAAACTATCACCTTTTCCTCGCTGTGTCATCTCAGACCAAGTTTGGACAGCCACATTATCTTCCACTTTATCAAGAAACCCTTTTTCCATGATAAGTTTTCTATCTAGTAACCGAATACAAACTAACGCCTTTTATAGTGAAATGCCATGTAATTGTAATGTCATGCAATCAGAGTAAAACACAAAAAGTCAGTATCATGTATAAACATACAATACAACTAAGAAAAAATAAAAACTCCTAGTCATGTATCTACTAGGGTCAATAGTAACTCTACCTAGGGTGAGTTCCTAAGGTTCACTATATGAGGTTTGGCTTCTAGAGCAAAGGTACCTGAACCAGCAGATTCCTCGATCCTCACCCATTATAGGCTCATATGGACCAAGTTCGGTTCAGGGGAATACATTTCCTTATGACTATACGGAGATGAAAATCTCACGAAGGCATAAGTACGGATGTATCCCGAAAGCGATCCACTATCCTATACGGAGGTGAAAACCTCACAAAGGACTAGTTTCTCACTCCAACTTAGAATGGTAAAATTGACCAACTTATGCAATGCAAAATGCAGACACACATTAACAGATATGGACCAACCAAGCAAGCATATCATGACGAAAAATAATGAATGTAAAGGGAAAATCGTGATTTAAAACAAATTTTATTGTTTTGACAAAAAGAAAAAAATAACCAATTTATGGCTCGACTCTCAAAACCAGTCCCCAGTGGAGTCCCCAAGCTGTCGAAACCATTTTTTAAAACAAAAATTAGTTGTTGACTTAAAAATGAAAATTGGAGTCGCCACCGATCTTTTGTTAAGATGTGATCAGATCACCTTGAAAACGATTTTGGTCTACGAATTAAAGATGGGTTTGAGAGTCAGTTATGTACGAGGAAGGGTTAGCACCATCGTAACACCCAAAAGTTGGTACTTAGTTGATTAATTAGTGTCTTAATGTCGAAAATTGAAAACTAAAAAAACAATTTAAAATGCAATCCTTTGGTAAAATATTAAAAATTTTCAAGAAAGGGGCATATTTCACGTTAATCGAGAAAAAGAATTATATCCCGTAAGTTAGGACACAATGTCTTTAAATTCCCTATACGCGAATACATGCCAAAAATTAGTTATTTGAAAGATATTTGATTATCTTGATTTTAGAAAAGAAATCATGTCCCGTAAGTTAGAACACGATCTTTTACTAATTCATGAGAACATTTTTCAAAATTTATGTTTAAAAAGGTTCACGTATTTGGATTTATGAACAAAATCGAAACCCCGTAAGTTAGGGAACAACCTTTCAAATTTTGAAGTATGTAACATTAAAAAGGATTTTATACATCGGGTAAAGATTGTGATGTGAATTTAAAAGACCAATGAAATAACGCAAAGTGATAATACGAACAAAATATTAAGATGATAGTTAATAATAAAATACAATACTATGATGACAATGTCGGTAATCGAATTGCAACAACAAAATAAATAAAATAATGTAAAATAAAATGAAAGTAAGAACTACACAATAGTAATAAAAAATGTAACATGAGGATCTAATGATTTAAAGAAGGTTAACAAAATATAAAAACGAGTAAACTACTAACACAAGACACAAATAAAAAAACAATCTAAAATTTTAATGAAAGAGATTGATTATTTAATAGTAAATAAATAGTAAATACAAATAATAGGCAAGAAGTAAATACATAAAATAATGAAAATAGAAATAGTATATAAAATTTAAGATAAGTAATGATAAAAAAACTTAAAATAAGTAAATAACCAAAGACATAATAAAATAAATGCATTTAAAATATTTGGATGAATATAAAAATAAAAAGAAAAATATAATAATGCAAAACTTTTTAATTTAATAATGTGATAAAAATAATAAATAAATAAATAAAAGAGAAATAATACTAATACTAACAATAATAATAATAATAATAAACTAATTAGTTTAATAATAATAAAAATAACAATAGAAAAAGACTAAATTGAAAATAAAACAAAATTTTAGGGGAGAAATTGGGAATAAAATGAGGGAGAGGGCCCAATTGAAAGGTGCGCATAACTCTAAGGGACCAAATGGGAAAATATCCCGCCCTCTAAAACACGCCGTTTGGCACGAGACCAAAATGAAACAAAAGTAAAATTATGTGGCTAAATTCAAAGAAAAAGAAAAGAAATAAAAAGGACCAAATTGCAAACCATCGCAGAAACAGAGGGACTGCACGCGTAAATATCCCGTCAAAGCAAAACACGCGGATCTTCCCCCTCGGTCGGGTCGACGTGCGGGTAAAAGGATACTAAGGCCAAAATGGCGTCATTTTGACCACTGGGGTAAAGGCCCAAAACAGCGCCATTTTAGCCCTCTAGAAAGGCCAAATTTTTTTCTAAAATTTTCATTTATCCTTTTCCACTAAAAAAAAATCAAAACCCTCTCCCTTTCTCTCAAAATTTCTAGAAGTCGGCAAGCCTCCAGGGCTGGACCACCGCGGCGGCTGCCAATCGCTGGCGCCGCCATCTACGGTTGCCAGAAAATAAAAAACATTTTTTTGTTTTTTCGACTCTCGGCCTCAGAAAACACCGATTTTCATCGGAATCGGCACCTCTACCGAAAAAAGGTACGATTTTTATCCTTTTTATTTTCGTTTTCTTTAAAATAAATAAATAAGCCGAAATAAATAACTACCTTTATATAAGACCGGTATTTGACTTGATTTTCCCTGTTTTCTTTTTATTTCTCCGTAAAAAAATACATAGAATCGGGGCCTTTTATAGCCCAAAATTTTCCTATTTTCTCTACTTTTACACTGTGTTTGTGTTGCTTTTGGACTCTTGCAGGCATAGGCGTGGCGACCCACGTGGAGGCGCGGCGAGCATGGTGGAGGCTGGTTTAGAGTCGTGCGGCGGCTGGAGGCTACTAGATTTTAAGGTTTCGTTGAATAGGGTATTTGGACTATTGGACTTTAGGTTTAGCGGGCTGGTTTTGATATTACTTGGGTTTGTAAAAAAAACTAGGCTGTGGACATTGGGTTATTATTTTGGGCTTTATTTTTTTTTGTATTTAGTTTATTATTTTCTTTATGTATGCGGGGCCGGGCTAATTGGGCCATTTACAAAATCGATGTGGATAGAGCAGATTAAGGGTAAGCAGTTGGAGGATGAGTCGTTGGGTCTTCGATTCCGGCAAATTGAGGGTGGTAGTACTACAAATTTTAGACTAAACAGTGATGGGGTACTCTGTTTTCGTGGGAGGATCTATGTTTCGAATGATACTGATTTGAGACAGGCCATACTGAGAGAGGCGCATAGTAGCCCTTATGCTATGCATCCTAGCGGAAATAAGATGTAGCGCGACCTTCATGAGTTATATTGGTGGCCGGGTCTTAAGTGAGAGGTTACCGAATTTGTGGCTAAGTGTCTGACATGCTAGCAGGTTAAGGTTGAGCATCAGTTACCTTCGGCTTTGTTGCAACCAGTCAAGATTCCATGTTGAAAGTGGGAGAGAGTGACTATGGACTTCGTTAATGGGTTGCCTCTAACACCCATTAAGAAGGATTCAATATGGGTCATCATGGATCGATTGACCAAGTCCGCCCACTCTATACCGATTCGTACTGATTATTCTCTGCACAAGCTGGCGAAGCTTTATATTTCTGAGATAATGAGACTGCATGGAGTACCAGTTTCGACCACCTTTGATAGGGATCCTCATTTTGCGTCTCAATTTTGAAAAAAGTTACATGAGGCTTAGTACTGCATTTCATCCTCAGACTGATGCTCAGCCTGAGAGGGTGATTCAGATACTGGAGGACATGTTATGGCACTACTGCTCTAATCCTACTCATATTATCCCTGTTGAAGAGATCGAGGTTAGGCCAGATTTGACTTTTGAGGAAGACTCGGTTCAGATTCTAGATCGCGACGTTAAGGTTCGGAGAAGGAAATTCAATCCACTGGTAAAGGTTCTGTGGCGTAATCATAACACTGAGGAGGCCACAAGGGACCCTGAGGTTACGATGTGTTAGAAGTGTCATCATCTGTTCTGATCAAGTAAATTTCGAGGATGAAATTTCTTTAGGGGGTAGAATTGTAACACCCCAAAATTTTAATTTTGGGTATTGTGAATCTGTGACACAAATATCTATCTACTTTAGTGGCTATGTGTTCTAGGTGTGTTTGGGAGTTCCCAAGTTCAAGCTAGGACTTGGGCAAATTTTGGTATTTTTATAAATAAGCCCTATCTTTGGTTAGTAGGCTTTTAAGTAAAAGTTGGGAAATAATTAACAAAATAGGTTTGCTGGTCTGGTGTATAAGTGGAGTGTTGGTTGGATGGAGGTCATGGGTTCGAATCTTTGGGACGGAAAATATTGTATTTTTGCTCCTAATTTCAGCAAGATTTGTGCTAAACTGGGTTTCTGAGTGGTGGATGTGTAGTGGGAAGTGAGGGAGCGATTTTAGGAGTAAATTAGGGGATTATAGGGGAGAATATTCAAAATCTGATCACTTTTTCCTTTTTCGAAAAAAAAGAGTTGTTTTTCTCTCCATCTTTCTGACATTTCCTCTCCCCCATCTCTACCGATTTTTGTTTCTTCCTTGCTTCTTAATCGATTGTCTTTTATTTTCTTTCCTCTACTGCCGAAATTCTCTTGTTCCCCCTAAACCTTTCTTTCCTTTTGATTTCGTAGCGTTAAGAAACACTTGTACAAATTCAGTAAGTTATTGGGTATCATTTTAAGATATCATTTTGTGTTCAATAGTCTAATTCTGGAGTGGTGGCAGCAGCATTTCATAAGGATTAAGGCTCTCCTCGTGATTTTCGTGAACGTACTGATTTGAAGTTTTTGCGGTAAGTGTTCATCATTTTATGGGTAAGTATTTTGGTTTCGGGATTTTGATTAATCGCGGGGTAAGACTGATTATGGTGTTATTTGTTCAATTATAGGCTTTGGAGTGCTCTGGGACTATTTTACCATAAAAAAAAACCAGGTGTGTACCCGAAACACAAAAATAAGGGATTCGGCGAAAAGCCGAAATTGCTTGTTGTTTGGACAACAGCAGTAGGCTAACTTTGAAAAATCACCATAAATTGTGGAAAACAAATTAGAAGATGTGAAAAATATGGTATTAAAGATATTTTGAGCCTAGTTTCTCATAGAAGAAACGAAGTAAGAAAAAGAATTTCATATTATGAGAGATTTGAATTTTAGTGAGACAGGGTCAGAATGATTTTGAATCCCCTATCCTGACTTTGGAAAAGTATTAAAAATTGTATAAATATAATTATGGGTTAGAAATTATATGTTTAAAATCCTGAATGAGTCTATTTTCAAGTGTAACAAACGGGAACATCATCTGAATTCTTTAAGATAAGATAATTAATTTTTAGTGTAGAAATGTCAAAACTGTCAAATAGTAGAATAGGGAAAAATTTAAAGAATAAACTGTACTTATTGGCTAAACCAAAAATTCTGAAACTTTTTTGGTAAGAAGATATGTGAGTCTAGTTTCAAGGAAATTTTGCGGATCTTAATTCAAAATTCTTTAGCTTAATATACAAACAATTTAGTAATAGTGACTCAAGTAGACAGCTTTGAAGGATCATATAAGTAAATAATGGAGACAGATATGAAGAATTATCTAGCACGGGTTACAATAAAATGGATCATAAGGCCAAGGATAATTTGGGTCATGTGGGCCATACAGACGTGTGGGCTCGTACGGGCGAACATCATAGGCTTGTAGGCCCATTTTCACTATTTTATTGCTAAGGTTGCACGGGTCGCCCGAGTCGACTGTGGAACTACTGTAGGGTCGGTAAGCTTACCTAGACCCCTAATTGACTGAAATGACTGTATGATTGATATGATTAAGCCTGATGATGTCCTACTGATTTGATGCTGTATCCCCTGTTTACATGCATGATATTATGTTATATCATGTCATATCTGTATATTGCATTGCATTAGGTTGGGGGATTATAATGTTCGGAGGAAGTGTACTAAAAGGCCTCGAGCCTAATTTACTGGCAGCTCAACTGCAAACTACTGGCTAGTACCGCATTCGGTACTACATGGAGTGTAGGGTTGGGTGGGTTGATTATATCTCCACATAAAGTGTAGGGTTGGATGGAGATGGTGTGTAGAGGCTGGATGGGTAGAATTTTTGTGACTGCATATCTGTTACTGCTACTAATACTGTGATGGGCTAAAGCCCTACTACATGACAATTTTTGTACTAAGATGGGCTAAGGCCCAAACTGGACTGATACTGATACTGAAAAGGGCTTAAGCCCAGACTGTAATTATTTGTTTACTGTCTGTTCATTTGTGTGGGGATTACACACTGATTTTACGTAAACTCACCCCTTCTGTTTAATCTGTACAGGTAATCCCCAAATATAGGCGGATCGGTGTAGCGGAGGACTCAGTGGTGGCCACACGACTTCTTTTTCACTGTTTACTACCTATTTATGATTTTACTTTTATTTGGGGGTATTTTGCTGTAATTATGACCTTTACGAATTTTGGTTTAAAATTTGGATTTTATACGGTTTTATGATTTAAATCTGCTAGTGTTAGGTAAAACTCAGGTTTTCAAATGAAATTAATGTTTTATCAGAAATACCACGAATAAGCAAACTGTTTAAATTCTTCCGTAATAAAAATAAAAAAACGTTTTGAAATTGAATAACGATTTGTAAATGAATAATGTTTTGAAAACGAACGACACGATTTGATGTTAACATAAGATAATAAAAAAATGGTTAAATAGAAAAGAGGATTTAGCAACGACATATTTTTTCGAAAAGCACTACCATGTGACATCCTCAGATTCAGCCATAATGTCTAGGCCGGGTTTGAGGTGTTATAGGGAGTATCTGATAGTATATTTGCATTTCTGGTGGCTTGTCCATAATATTAAGTATCTGGTAGTGAAGCTGCAATTTCTAGTGGTTCGACCTCATTTTGGTGTGTCATTGGTTGGATGAGTTCTGGGAAACTTTGTATGGTGTGTAGTGGAGTTGGGTAGGATTTAAGTTCTAATACCTATATTGTATTCTGAAAATGTTTCATTGATTATGTCATTACTCAATCTGCCATATCTGATTTATAATTGAGTAATTTATATATGTTATGGACTGATTAATATGATGTTGTGATGAATTATTTTGTTAAATAATTGTTATTTAAGACTTATACTGAGCCTTTTTAAGCTCACCTCCTTCAAACTTTGATTTTAGATGATCGAGGCTAGGATAGGTTTGGCTACGGAGGTACTCTTGGTTTTTTTCAGAAAACCTTACAAGTAGTGGTATTGGAAATTTTGGTTTGCGTTCATGCTTTACGGACTTTAATTTTGGGACTTTGGTTTGGATTTTTTATTTGGGAACTTTGGATAATGTTTTAGGGTTTTTCTTTTTTGCATGGTTTGTTATGTTAAATTATAATTGAAATAATTTGAAGAAACAAAACTAAAATGACAGACTATTTTTATAACAAAATTTATTAGACTCCAAGTAACGATTTTAAACTCAATACTTGATTTTTAAAACCCATCACATCATGTTTGCAAAATCGATGATTTCCAAAGTATCAATATCAATCTTATAATTTTTTCAAAATGACATTTTCCGCTGTAATGTTTTTTGTTTTGAATCTTGACATTTTTATTTTAACATAAGATCGAATTTCTAAAAAAAACACTTAAATAACATAACCTTCTGTTTTCGCAAAGAGATTTTTAATAAATAATTTATAAAATGTTTTATTGGGCCATGATCATGGCTAATGAAATCTTCAAGATTTGTCCATAATGTTTGGGCCGGGTCTAGGGGGCTACAGTAATATAGTTACGACAAAGTGGGTAAGTACTCCGAGGATCATAGCGGCGAGTACTAAATTAATTCTAATCTAAGTATAAATAGATCTAATTAGTATTGTAATTGAATTATAGTATGAAGAATTAAAAGAAGGGATTTGGATAAATTATAATAAAAATAATAAGAAAATAAATAAACGAAAAGCAAGAAAATCAAATAAGAAAATATATATCAAATCTGGGCATAGGTGATTAGATCGCTTTGGTAATCGTAATCAACTGTCATCTTGGGTTTTCTCGTTCAATCAACTAGTCAATACCCCAGTAGGATTTTCTGATATGTCCACTGAAATGCTAAGTCAGCAAAAACTACTTATCTTCCAACCTCACAGTTCAGACCGGTTTAGAGTTAAGGTATTCGCGGATAGGCCATATCAATTTTAGGTTAATTCCTAACTTGATGACTTCCTAAGGTTGTCAGGCCTAGGGTTTAGGTTCTTCCTTTCCTAAATAGCTGATTCGTTAAGAAATCCCTACAAAATAGTTAATTATTCATACCTCCACTCGCTAGTCCCCCATAGGAAGATTAGTTCATAATGGATCTAGTAAACAATATAAACTTGAATGAAAGAATGAACATAAAGAAAAATTTCAAGAATAGAGTTTAGAATAGCCTGATTGTATTGAATTTTAGCACTGAATCCTCACAGAGTTTGAGAATAATTTCATAATCTGGTTTCTCCAAAAAGTAAATAACAATAATAAAAATCTAAAGCCTAAGAGAAGGAAAAAACTAAGACTAAATTAAAGACAAAATTATACAATAGAAAGAGGTGTGTCTAACATGTTTTAGCTAAGCCTATTTATAGATTTGGGATGAGCGTTGTCCTTAACCCTAGGTTAGTTGACGTTCCCAAGCATAAAGTTAGATTGTATGAACCAAAATGTCCCTTGCTAGTATTAATTTCTCGTACAGAGGTGATGTCGTGACACACCAAGTCCTGTGTCGTGACACCGAGGGTAGTATGTTTTGCTTTAGGGTGTCTTCAGAGGTATGTTGCGACACTCTCATGTTGTGTCACGATATCGAAGGCAGTATTGGACTTCTTCAGTTCTGCTCCAAATGTTGCAACATCCCATGCTCCGTGTTGCAACTTAGTAACTAGTATCGAGTTAATGCACCTTTTAATGGTCTCTTACACACTCATAAAGTATATTAGCCCACCTTTAGGCATCATTCGACCCCTAAGGTCAATAAAAGACTCGAATGATACAATTTATTGAATTTAAATAAATGTACAAAAACTTCACTAAATATCAACTAAAATGCTCGTATTCAAGCTCCTTAAATATGAAAACTAGTTTATTGTGCTACACCGAATTACGATAGATCAAACTCCCCCACACTTAAATCATTGATTGTCCTCAAGCAACATAAATAAAAATAATAAATGAAAAGACGACCCTTGAGCAAGTATGGTACCAATGTTAACTTCGGAGCACATGAATAGTTATTTTATATTCATATATAATCTTGGCATGAGATATAACTGACTTACCACTTTTGATATCAAACACCTAAGTTCAGTATATTACAAAGCATATAAGCATTAAGGGTCTTAAATGCAGGAATCCATAAATAAATTATACAAGTAATTTGATTATCCTAGTAGAATACAAATAGTCGCAAATGCACTCATTCCGTATAACTTCGAATTCTGAATAAGTCTACCTAGATCACATAGGGCTTTTCGGCTTGTAACATTTTGAAGCTTAAGACAAGTATGGATTTTGAATAGTAAGCATCAGATAGTTTCAAGTACGAAAATAGTTTGACATATCATATTGTCCCCTATTCCCCTTTAGTAACCCTTTCCTGCTCACCGCCTTATGTCTCCTTCTCTCACCTTCCTTATTTCTCCACATAGGAAGTCATAGCCTAATATACAATTATGGTTAGCTTACGAGTTTTGTGCACTTATGAACAAGTTTTTCTACTTTTGTGACTTTGTCACCTTTTTTTCTTTTCCAATACTTCTACCTCACCAATGCTTTTACTTTTCAAGTACTTTTTCTACTCGTTTGATTTTCTTCTTGAATTTTTCTTTTGTTACACATATTGGCTAACCTATAATTACTATATCACACTGAACTCTCCTATTTCACTCTATTTTTACAAAATTCAGCATAATGCATCTACTTAACCCTCAATACATATAGCCAGACGTCTGTAGTCATGTAGTTTAGGACCAATGGAAAAGGATAAGTAAAAATTGATGTTTTGGCTCGAATTTTGTATGAAGGTTCCTCAAGAAGTGTTTTATGGCCTAAAAATAGGTACTAAAGATAAATAATAGGGTTAGCTTTTTGGCTCTAGGTATATTTCAAATAATCTTTTAGGTCATCCCTATGTATCTCAATATTCACAACTCTAATCAACCAAATAACCACAAATTTAACAATTTATTATTCATACTAGCATGCTCGTTTCCTTGTATTCTCCATATCATTTGGTACATTCAATTGCTTTAATGCCTATCTACAGTGTAATATATAGAACTTAATAGTCTAATAATAAAAAATTTAAAATCACCTATCCTCATGCCAAATTTATTGTAAATACAAGCAACCTATGTATATGCTCCTAACCAATCACTTGTATTTCTACAAGCTCAAGCACACAAAAGACAAGAAAAATCAAAGAAAAGCATAAAAATTTAAAACAAATTTTCTATGTTACCCCTCACACTTTAGATAACACATTGTCCTTAATATGTAGCCCCTAAAAAGATAAGGAAAGAAGTTACCCGATTGATCGTGATAAAACCATATGCTATTGGTTGGTGCTTCCTTCATTGCTCGTTGCAAGCTCTAATTATTGTGCCTCCGCCATGTGGGGTTCCTACACAGAAACTTTAACACAAAACAACTACTACCTACTATTACTCCTACTCCTAACAATCTAAAAATATTAAAAATCATCCCAAATTAATACAATCTTCAAAAAAGAAAACTAACTAAAACTTAATCATCATCCTCAAAATCCATCTCATTATCTCCTTCCTCGTCATCACTTCCTTCCTCTTCACTTTCATGCGCCTCTTGCTCCTGCTCAAGATATGTTGACCCAAACATATCTGGTGTATAATTAAGGACCCTAATATTGTTCTACCAGGTAAACTCCTAAAAGATTGGGCTCGATTCTTGCATCCAATGTATCAT
This sequence comes from Gossypium turneri, assembly GCA_008044935.1. NCBI lineage: Eukaryota > Viridiplantae > Streptophyta > Magnoliopsida > Malvales > Malvaceae > Gossypium > Gossypium turneri. Next base: position 18,663,851 of record CP032572.1, on the reverse strand, counting down.
CCAATCCAGCTTTGAGTAACTACTCTCTCCAACGTCTTGTTAAACAGTTCATTTTGTTTTCTTTTGAGGCGAAGCCGGAGTTACTGTCGCCTTTTGTTGGCATTTCTACTACTACTTTATCTGCTTGGCCCGAAGTTTAATATATTGTCATCCACTCCTTTATCAGGATAGCTTCATTGATTTTTCTGTGGATGCCATTTGAATGCTTGCTTTTCTACATAAAGACGTCACTAAGTAGGGGAAGAAAACTTCCACTTTCTAGCCGTTGACACATCTGTTCATATTTTGGTAAATCCATTTCCCGATGTATATTTTTTCTCTACAAAATAACATAATGCAGAATCGCTTGGAATGTATTGACATTAGTTACATTTAAAGCAGGAACAACTTGTATGCATAAGAATTGAATCCACATTTTACTATCAGGAAACATTATAGCTTGATGAAAAGAGGTTGGGATATTGGTTCCTCGGCAATATTTCCATTCGCCCCTTCATTCAACTAAAAAGTTTATAATGTTATCCATATCTATGTCTCGAAAATATTCTAAGTCAGTTTCATCAATAAAATATTTTTTATAGTATGGGGCATTATAAAAGTCACAAATAATTCAAGGGGTTACTCACACTTATTTTCCTTGCACAGGTATCGTTTCCCACATATGGCTTTTAGTGCTCCTAGACTTTTGGTCCCGTAAAGATGCATAAAAGTCTTGAACAATAGGGACCACAGCGATGTCTTTCGGGATCATCCAAAAACATTCCCACTGATGATATCTAACCAAAGGCCATATTTCCTTGCAAATAATTATTGACGGATCAAATCCCCTCTCTTGGATGAAGGTTTTCCTTTAAAGTTCAACAAAATATTTTCCCACATTTGGGTTTGAGAAACTAGAGAGGTTAAGAATCGTTGATGATTTTGGTTCATTAGTTCTTCAAACCTTTCTAGGAGGCATGATGTTTAATCTTAGTAACTAATGAAATATCAACCATATAAGTTCAATGGAACAGTAAAAGTTGAGTTTAGGAACCCTTAACCTTGTATAAGTCCTTGGATTCCTCGTCACGTTCGTTTGCTCATCATTCCTTGAGATGTTCCCGTGCTTTCCTGCATCGAGTAAGATTGAAAGAAGAAAATTTCCAAACAAATCAAAAATGAAAAAGGAAAAGTGAGTTTTAGGGTTTAAAGAATTTAAGAGGTTTTGAGAGATTAAATGAGTTAAGAGATGTTTAAATAAGGGGACAATATGTATTTAGGTTATAAAATAGGTGTTTTGAGGGTTAAAAATCGCGTAAAGTGAAGTTTTAAGTCGTTGGGTCGCGCGAATGGGTCGGGTCAACCCTATAGAAAATTACAGCGAAGTCGTGACACAGGGGTTTCGTGTCGCAACACCCCTATCTATTTGTTGTTGTCGCGACATCGGGGTTCGATGTTGCGAAACACTGTGGATTTTTGGATTTTTGGGTATACTGGCTTCAGTGTCGTGACACCCAAAGTCCATGTTGTGGCATTGAAAGGATTTCCTCAATTTTGTCAAATCTGCCATTAGTGTTGCGGCACGGGGTTATCGTGTTATGACACTGGCTTTGTTTTCACCCAAAATTCTAATTTCTAGAGTGTTACGGTTTCTATAACATGAGTTTGATAAAAATTAAAATCTATCCTAAACAATTAGCTAAATGTGCAATAATTTACAAAAAGTTAAATATCAATTCCAAATAATTTAAGTTTTACTGGCAAATTCATCCGAAAGCATCATTACTTCATAGATGGACAATTCTCCAGTTCTATCTGCATTGGTCCATCGTCCGTCATGTCATTCCACCTTTGTTCACTTACCCCTTCCCTTAAACTTATTTTTTCGACCTCCATGGATTAAAGGAAGTACGTCCCTTAGCTTTAGAGTGTTAAAAATAAATAAATCATTGCACTGCTCCCCTAACCTCCTCTTACTTTCTTTGCTCGGTAGGTGACCACATTTAAAATCTCACCATTGATACCTCCTCTTACTTTCTTTGCTCGGTAGGTGACCACATTTAAAATCTCACCATTGATTTTTATGGTTAATTCATTTTCTTCTAATTCAATAGTGGACCTTGAGGTGGCTAAGAAAAGTGTTAGAGATTAAGTTTCAATCATTGTTTTTTATATTAAGAGTATTTTAGTGAATTCGAGAAATACTCCGCACACGTAAAATAAGTCCAAATTATGTAAGTGCAGAGTTTTTATATTTGTTGTTTATATTGTTCTGGACACAACGTTTTCCATAATATAACCACACAGGCATTAAAAACTAAAAAGAAATGTCGAATGCACAAAAAGTCTATTCCTTGAAAAGAAGATATTAAAAGGGGAAATAAGCCTCTTATTCATGATACTTACTGCTTATTTCATATTCGCATCATATTTTAGAACTAGTAGACCTATTATCTCACGTAAACAGTATGGATCCACAAGTTCATTAGATGCCTTATTATTTTGAATAGTTAATGATTCAATTAACAAAATTATGGGTTGTTGATTTCACTTATTCAAATTTTTGTTTCATTGTATTTCTAACATTAGGTTTTATTTTGTTGCCTGCCTATGTTAGCTACTTTTTTAATAATTTCGTTAAATTTCATTCGCCAAACGGATGGAGTTGATATATAATGTATATAGTATATTTATATTTAAATAAAAATATTTTTGATATATAATTGATTTGAATTAAATTAAAAAATATTTTTTCAAATCCTATTTAATATGGGCTGACCGAGTAGCTCGAACTTTAAAGAGATTGTATTACTATCTAAAGAGCAAATAACACATTTAAAAAAAAAAATATTTGGAACTTATATTTTTTAAATTTTGAAAATAATTTTTTTTTATTTTGAAAATTTAAATTTTTATTTTTATAAATTTTTTGAAATTTAAAATTATAAAATTTTAAACTTTTAAGACTTTCTATTGAAAATATGATATTTTAAATATAATTTTTTTTTCTAATTTTTATGTATTTTAAAGAGTTAGAGCGAATATGCCAAACGTTACACATGTCGAGGATTAAAAATATTATTTTACCTTTTATATTATTGCCATATCAATAACACTAATGGTAAAATTGAACAGAGGGAGCAATATTTTTATATTGGATAAAATGCAGGTCTCTTAAAATTAAAGTATAAGGATTAATTTTTAAATTAGAAAAAGTACAAGGATTTCTAACATATTTAAACCAAATAATTTATATGTAATTAATATATAAAAGAATTATAAATATATTATATCTAACATATATCAACAAAAAAAAAAAAAAAACAAATTTGGGTAAGGGAACGAGGATACCTAGACTTGAATTTGATGCCAATTTACAACAATATTAGAACTCCAATTATGTCTATGTCCATAAAAAATAATATATAATTATATAGATATAAATTAATAAATAATTGAATGAATTAGTAAATACATCACCATATTTAATATAGAAATATATTAACATATTTAAGGGGTAAGTTTTTATAATTTTAAAATAAAATTTAGAATAATTAAAATGTTATAAAACAAACCCGCAAATGATAGCAAATTATTGAATATTATATTTTCAGGTTTTAAAAATTTTAATTATATAATTATTATAAATACACATTTTAATTGATTGATTATTTTTATTTTTCACTATAATTCAACTCATCATCAAGGATACCAATGATGTTTTGGTTATATCTGTAAAAGTTGAGGCTCTAAAGCCTTAAATGTCTCTGTCGAAGTCTCATATTATGAAAATTGTGTGGATTATTTAATTAGGCCTAGTTTAATTAATTAGTAAAAAAATTAAATCAGTTAAAAAATAATAATTTTAGTGGTTTGATATTTTTTACACATATTTAATAATCCATAATAGACTTTTTTTTAATAAATATTGTGAACGATAATAACTAGATAAAGAGCTAATTATCTTTTAATAAAGAATATTTGCATTTAAATTACACTAATTTCTTTAAACATTATATTATTCTTTTGATGATTTATGTTTACAGTTTGACTTTGTTTAAAATAACATGAAATATTTTAAAAAAAAGATAAAAATGTAAACTAAATTTTTTTATAATTTAAAATTTACGTCTAATTATATTCCTATTTAATTTTAACTAATAAACTAAAATATATCTTATAACTTAAATTCAATACTTAATTTTCGAACACCTACTATTTTTTTTTTAACTTACCAAATAAAACATGTTCCTTGCTGATAGAATATTAAATTTAATATTTATAATAACTAATTCTATTTAAGGAAAAAAAAAAAAAAAACTCTATCATCAACACTGTATTTGAATTTAAGACCCATTTAATCTGGCCGATAGAGTGCAGCCTATTTTACATTGACATGGATATATTAACATGTCATATTGATGTAGAGACGATTCAGAGAAGAATGTATAGCAAAAAAAGGCACCAAACTTGCGTGATTTGGTTGAGTTCTAACCATTTCAACATGATGGTTCCAAACTTCAAATTGCAATTAACTTGGTAATCCATATAATTAATTAGGCGCCCATGTTTCTCCCAACTCATCAAACAAATGTGAAAATGAATGCAACTGTTACTGCCTGATCGTTTTTCTTACCTCTATTACAAGGCGCCCTAAATTCAACATACAGTAGCTAGTGCCATTAAGTAAGCATACCAGGTTCTCTGAACTTTGTATACGAGAGGCTGCTGTCGTTGATACTTGATTTATATATAGTATAATATATTTTGTGCCATTTTGGGTTTGAATTTAATGCTTGAACTACTTAAATTAATATAGGCTTACCCTGGCTCATAGGGTACTAACCGATAACCAAATGAAAACATCAACAAAATGAAAAATAAAAGCTGATTAAAGCATGCGTCCACTACACCGGGAATTGGAACATGTGGAAAAAAAATTGGGATGATGTTGGCCATGAGTTTCACACTGTCCCCATTCACCTCTAGAAATTTAAATGCAAAGGAGTGTTGGATTTCCATGTGTGGCTGACGCCAAACCTCTGATACTTTGGAAAGAGTCGTTCCTTGGAGGGCATGCAATGCAATGAAGCCTATCCAAAGCTTCCAACACCTGGATCAGATTGTGACCCTTTATGATTGATCTTTCTTTATGATTGGTTTCCTTTGTATTTTGTAGTATTATTTAGCTTGTTTCTTCTGCAACCCGTGACCTACATGATTCAGGGCTTCATTTTGTTTGAAAGCTGACAAAACATTGACAGTTTTCTAACCCCAAGGCCTAAGGTTGGTAAAGCAGTTAACGCTATAGCCACATCAACCAATGCCCTAATATTTTCTATATATTTATGGCAGTTACAAGTATTTAAATGACTCCAGTAAACGTTATAAGTGATGGCTGATGTTACAAGTAAAATAAATATAACTCCAGCGAAAAGTGATTATCTAAACATATATTTATTTAAAGAGTTAGGTTCATTATTCAGAAATGCGATTATCCATGTAAACATTTATTTGAATTGTTTGTGTTTGTATGAATAAATATCAATTTTTTATAAACACGACTTATAAATTATAATGCTCTTGAATGACAAAAAAAAAAATTGAAATAAAGGTACATTTCTTCTCTTTTAACTTCTAATTTTCATAGGTTATTCTATAAAGATTTTTTACAAAATTTCTTAATAAAAATATCATATTTTTATTATACATTGCTCATACTTAGTAAATTATTTTATTTAATGCAAATGTAAAAGGTCACTGGATTTTAGTATATCCTCGAGGTTTATCTGTCGACAACTTTTTTAAAAACCATTTATATATTGCGGTGAATAAAGACTTAAAAAATAACATATCTACATGTTTTGAAGCTTTTGTTTATTTCACGTTATTTTATTATTAGGTTAATATGTGTTTTGCCCCTTGAACTTAGTCACTTGTATCTAAGTGGTACCTAGTTATTTTTACCTAATCCGTACTTAAACTTTAATTTGATTACATAGTTTGGTACCTCTGCAATAACATCATTTAAAATGTGTTGATGTGCCACTAAAAACCAATAATATGATGACAAGAGGCAAACATAATAAAAATTCTTAATATATATAACATTATAAAAAATATATAAAAATTATTTCACGAATGAATCTGGACAAATAGTTGTCCATATATATTCTAGAAGTGGAATAATATTTATAATCTTTTTATAATATTTAATAAAAGGTTTGAATCTAGATAATCATTTCCTAGGTTTATTCCAGAAGGGAAATAATTTGATAAATTGTTATATATTTATAAGTTTCTTAATATTTTTATATTTCATAGTTTTTGTTTTTCAAGTGTTATAGTGCGGCGTTGTCACGTATTATCATATTATTGGTTGTCAGTTTCATGTCGTCACATTTCAACGATGTTACCACAAATGTATCAAAAAGTGTGACTGAATTAAAGTTTAAGTACGAGATATGTTAAAAAAAAAAAACTTTTGTACTAGTTAATTACAAGTAGCCAAGTATTTGAAGCAAGTGATTTCGAGTCTTCTAGTATTGATTTACACTTATTTTGAGGATTTATACATTACATATTCGAATATTTGATTTTATTGTTCGATATTAATATATAGTGCATACGAATACGAATCAAAGAATACAAATTACTTAAAATCGTTTTGATTTTAATTCAAATATTTTAGATATTTAAATTCGTTACTGAAATTTGAATTAGTGATAAGAATCAATACATTTTTTATATTCAAACTGAGTATCCATTTTGAAGTTTTTGTTTAAACTTAAATTTGTATGTTTCAAAAATGGTTTGAAAAATATAACATTTTCCAAAATTTAATTAATGAACTATTTTATTTTTAGTTGTACAAGTGTTTCAAATTGCATATACATTATGATAATATTACTAAATTGAACATTTATTTTTATTTTTTATCTATGTATAAATAATTTGTAATAATTACATATTCGATAACTTAAATAAAAAATTGATAAATGGAATTTATTAAATCATTTAAAACTGGTAATGATTTAAAATTAATTTAGTAAAGTTCAACTTAAATTTATAATTTTAAACTAAAAAAATAATTATATATATTTAATTATTAATATTTTTATTATTGATGTTATAGTTTTTGATATTATTTTTATTTATTTTTTATATTTTGGAATTATATTTTAAAGGGATTGATTTACAAGGTAATTAATAAGTTACAAGTTGATTTAGGATTGATAATGACTCAGAGAAAAAAATAGATATTATTTTTCAAACTGTGTATTGAAAAAAATTGTTATGCAAGATAATTTGTGAATCAATTTACTATTTGTACCGTGACCGCCTATAAACATATTATCGTTTATAGAATAAATATAACACAGGAAATATAAAAATTAAAAACGGCGGTGTCCGTAAGTGCACCGGTCAAATTGTAATATAGTTGTACAATACAAAGTATTCTGAGGATCGTACCCAAGGGGGATGGAATAAATAATGAAATTATTTTTTACAATAACAAGTCTAAGTAGTAGTAATTATTTCCTATATTACGATTAACCATAAAATAGATTGAATGAAATAAAATAAATAAATAACAAGAAAAAAAAAGTAGACGAACAAAATCGAAAATCCAATCAAGAAGATTAACTCGTTTTAGGGTTTGTAATTAACTTCAGATGAGGGTTTTGAGATGGATTAGTAATTGATTAACTAATTATAACCCCCAACCTCTAATTAACTAATCGATTAATTGATCTAAACACAAGAAAAAACTCATTTAAAATATGAGGAGCTTGGGCTAAAATATTCAAGATCCAAATTCTTTAATTTTATAATATATTATTTTTATTATTTTATATATCATGTAATTTATATAATATTAAAATTAAATATATAATACTATAATATGGTATAAAAATATTTGAATTATCTATGTTTAAAATTTTAATAAAAGAAATAGGTAATTAATAAATATTAAATAAAAATAACATATCTTAATATTTTTTGATAAATTTTTTATACAAATTAAAAATAATATAAACATGATTAACTGGTTTCGGGTAATTACTTATTAATGTGTATAATTTTGAACAAATTTCAAAATTTTTGAAAACAATATTGATATAATTAAACTCATCCTGCAAACAGTATATGTCTCTAATGCGCTGCCCAGTTCCCAAATCCGTCCCAAAATGTGTACAATATTGGAGACAAAAAGGCTTTAGCAAAAGCAAAACCCCTTAACCACAACCAAAAGCTATAACTCTAGTCTCTAAGTATTGTTAATAGGATATTCCTAGTTTTTTTTTTTTTTTTTGAAGGATTACATAGTTTGATAATCGCAGTTGTATACTAATTTCGCATTTAGTACACATTCTTGAAGTTTTCAAGTTTTAGTAAATATCATTATGATTTCAGAGTAAATCAAAATATTTTGTGATTAAGTAGCTAAAATATGGTTTTAATTTTAATTAAGTTTGTCTCGGCTTCAAACCTTTTTAACCATATCAATTTCTTTTCTTTTTTTAAATGTTAGTTAAGTGGTTTTCTTAAATGATAAATCTCAAACAAATATATGAATATTGATTTAATGTGCAATTTGATGTAATTATACACATTAAGCAAATTTTAATTTGAATTCAATCATACACATTTAAAGAAATAAGTACATCAATTTATTTTTTATTGGATAAAATAATTATTTTTGTGTACAATATATAAATATAAAGTGATGCTACAACAATAATTGTGTACTTTGAATGAATGCAATTCTAACATTAGTAGGGAGGATCTCGTGACCCACACGCCACGCAAACACCCAAATCTTCGGAATAGTATCGAGCTTCCATAGAGCTTTCCAATAGAATCTGTGCGGGCCAAAACCAATCTCCTTCACCAACAACCAAGAATAGGCTGACTTCAAAGTGAACGATCCAAGGGGATTATGAAACCACACAATTCTGTCGCATTGTCCCTCACCCCCGATCGGTAAGTTGCAAATTTTGTCCCCCCAATCATGACCATAAAGCTCATGAACTCTACCAATGTTCCAACATCTATCATCCCCAAGCCAAAGATCTTTAACACTACACTCCATAGGATTAAACAAATTAGAGTTTAACACCCAACCTGCCAACTGAAACCCTCCTTAAGAGCTTCCATCGCAGCTGCTAAGCTAGACCAAGTGAAAGAAGCTTTGTCAACTTTTTTGGGACGTAAGATGTCACCATTGGGAAAATATTTTGCACTCAACACTTTAAAACACAAGGATTATTTATTGTTAATAAGCCTCCAAAGGTACCTAAGAAGAGCCAAATTAAACAGATGAGTATTCCTAATGCTGAGACCTCCCACGCCTTTAGGGTGACATAAAGTCTTCCAGGGAAGCATAGCCCAAAATCTGCCCTTCTCCCTGCCCGACCATCACATTCGACTCAGCTTTGCTTGTATATCTTCGATAACACCTTTAGGGGCCAAAAAAACCAACTGTGGAAATGTTGGAATAGCTTGGAGGATGACTTTTATGAAGACTTCTTTACCTCTGAAGGAAAGGAGTCTCTTCGTCCAACTGTTAATCCTGCAAGACAGCTTATTAGTGATTTCATGGAAAACCAATTTTTTTCTTTTTACCTACAGGAAAAGGAAGGCCAAGGTAGTTATCAAGTCTTTCCTCCACCTTCATGCCATGAAGATTACCAAAAATTTGTCTTTGCACCCTAGGATGTTAGGGTTAAAAAGAATCATTGACTTTTCAAAGTTTATTTCTTGACCTGAAGCATTAGGAAAAACTTTTAGAATATTAACAAGACTCTCCACGTCACTTTTTTATTTCTCACAAAAAGTAGGGCATCATTGGCAAAAAAAAAAAAAGGTGATTAATTGTAGGGTCATTTATACTGGCCCGGATCCCTCTTAAAATATTATTGTCTTGTGCATGAATGAGCATCCTAAAAAATGCTTCCATGCAAAAAAGAAACAAATACAGGGAGAGGGGGTCCCCCTGACGGAGTCCCCTATCGGGAATTATGACATTTGACAAAATATTATTGCACTTAACCAAGTATCTTACAGAACGAATGCAACACATAATCTTGCCAATCCACTTGTCAATGAAGCCCATTTTCCTCATGACCAACTCAATAAAGTTCCACTCAACACGACCTTATGCTTTGCTCATATCGAGCTTGATAACAAAACCTTTATTAGGGCTGTTCTTGGAACTTTAAAGGTAATGTAAGAGTTTGTGAGCGATGAAGATGTTATCATGTATCATTCTTCCAGGGAAAAAGGCGCTTTGATTTTGACTAATACACCCTAGGAGGGCAACTTTGAGTCTGTTTGCGAGAACCTTGGAGATGATCTTATAGGACTAATTGAACATAAATTAGTAATCTCATCAGGGTCTCGAATTTTAGGAATTAAAATGATCATAGAGTCGTTAGACAAGATATATATATATTTTTTCCATTGAGAACATCCAAGCAGAACTGTACAGTGTCATTTCCCACTGTCTCCCAATTATACTTAAAAAAGCTCCCTGATAGGCCACCAATGCCTGGTGCTTTACACGGGTCCATATGTTTAATAACTTGAACAACCTCACTTTCCGTGTAGTCTAAATCTTGGTTGTCAATGCTTTGACTATTTGACCGAAACAATCTACAAAAATAGTTCTTAGCCACATTGCAAATTTCTTTATTGTTAGTCACCCAAGCCCCATTCAAGTCTTTAAGCTTGTCAATATTGTTCTTCTTGAATCGACCAGTAGCTCTCGCATGAAAGTATCTTGTATTTCTATCTCCTTCCCTAAGCCACTGAGTCTGAGACGTTTGAGCCCAATATTTTTTCTTCTTTAGCGTAGAGATAGCCAAGCCTACACCAGGTCTCCTTTGAGGAATTAACACTATTAATCCTATGAGCAGAATCAATAACCATATCAATTTTCTTCTCAAGCTTACAAATATCTCTTTTCATTTTACTATATTTATCTCGTTGCCACGGGCCTAGAGTCGAACGAACATTATCTAGCTTTTCAACATAGCTTAAAGCACCCTTGTTCCAAGCATTACTAACAACATTTCTAGCCTCCCTGTCATTTGCCCAGCAGTCATCAAACTTGAAACAAAGTCTAGGGTCTTTGGAATGATCTTTTGGCTTATGGCCCTACAAGTTCATGAGAATTGCATTATGGTCAGACTTAGTTTGGCGTAGCACCCTCGTAGCCATAAAAGGGAAATTCTCAATCATAAAAACAGAGGCTAAAAACCTATCAAGCGTATCCCTAATCATATTATCACCACTCCTATTATTAACCCAAGTAAACCACCCTTTCTTAGGCTTAATGTCCACGAGGGCCAACTCATCCATGGTTTCTTGAAGCTCATTCATATGCGCCCACTCCTTCCTACAACCACTATCTTTTTCAACATCATTAAGAATGACATTAAAGTCTCCCCCAACTACCTAATCTTCCCTAACCGAACTGCCCACCCTTCTCAACATCTCCTACGAGCTACTTCTAAGGTTAAGATTAACATGCCGGTAAAAGCCAATAACTTTTAGGTTGTTGTGATTCTCCAACTTAACTAAAGAGTCAATGTGGTGCTTTGAGTAACTCTGTATAGCAACGTCGACCCCATCCCTCCACATCAACGCAAGGCCACCACTACGACCCTTAGAACTCATGGCTAAACCATTTTGCATCCTACATCTGTTTTGAACACGTCATAAGTCATTAGCTTTCATTTTTGTCTCACTAAGAAAAATAATTTCGGGGTTGTTAGAAATTAAAAGTTGCTTTAGCTTCCGAACTTTTGCAGTGTTTCCCAACCCATGATAGTTCTAGCATAGGAACTTCATTATTCGTTGATATCTTTTGCCATTTTGGCATCCACAAGTAACTAATGGAAGGAGATGAATCACGATCCATACCAACAATTGGGAACAATCGCAATGAATCAAAATGTCTACAAAGACAGCGGAAACAAGAAAACAAACACAACAGCAACCCAAGAAAACCCAGGTAACACTAAAGTGGGCAAGTAAAAAGAAGAAGAAAAGATAACAGGAATGGCAGTCTCGAGCAAGAAAAGGAAAAGAAGCAACTAAAGGGAACAACACAAGCCACGAAAACTACCGCCAAGGCACCAAGAAGTCTAGCAAACTCACTTGAAGGTCACTACAAACAACCCAGTGGGACTCACCCTTCCAAGAAACCCAAAAACCAAGTAGATTAACACAAAAATAGAAAGTAACAAGAAAACGATACTGAAACAAACAAGTAGAAAATAAACCATAAAACATTATGCTTCTTAAAATAAGAAAAGAACGATAAAAAACCTAATATATGAAAGACAAGAAAAAAACACGTAAATTAAATGCATTTTTATAACAACAAGAAGTAAAATGACTATATTTATTATTCACATAGAAAAGTGAAAAAGAAAATTTGCCATTAATGGTATACCATGCAGTCGGTGCAGGAACCATGCAAGATAGACGTACAAACCATGCACAACTACGAAACTTTAAGAACAAATTAATAAAAGCAAGGATACAACAAAACCTTTTGCAATAACAGTGATCTTTCCCATAAAAACTTAGCCTCAAATAGGCTAAAAATTTCATGGCCAACCGCGTATGCACCGGCTGTACACCCTCGGGTGACATGCCACTGCTTCAACGCAAACCCCACCACATGCAGAGACCCCCCACTCAACCATCTGATTATTCTTTTAGAAAGAATAAAGATGGACACAAAATGCCAAAAAACAAGAACTAAAATCCTCAAAATCTTAGAGAAAACTATTAAAGCGCTTGAAGTCGTTGTGCTCGCTGAGTGGGAAAGGGTTACTAAGGGGAAGAATAGGGGACAATATGTTGTGCCAAACTATTTTTGTGCTTGAAACTATTTGGTGCTTATCATTTTTGAAATCCATACATGTCCTAAGCCTCAGTACGGTACAAGCCAAAAAGTCATATGTGATCTAGGTAGACTTGTTCGTAATTAGAAATCATATTGAACAATTGCATTTATAACTATTTGTATTCTACTAGGATAATCAAATTACGTGTATAATTTATTGATGAATTCCTACAGTTAAAGACCCTTAATGCTTGTATACTCTGTAATATTCTGAACTTATGTATTTGATATCAAAAATGGTAAGTCGGTTATGTATCATGCCAAGATTATATGTGAATATGAAATGCCTATTCATGTGCTTCAAAGCCAACACTTGTACCATAGTTGCTCAAAGGTCGTCTTTTCATTTATTATTTTTGTTTGTGTTGCTTAAGGACAAGCAATGACTTATGTGTGGGGGACTTTGATCTTCCGTAATTCAGTGTATCAGATTTAACTACTTTTCACACTTTGGGAGCTTGAACGTAAGCATTTTAGTTATGTTTCAATTACATTTTCAACAAGTTTAGTTAAGTGTAATAAAATGTGTTATTCGAGTCTTTTATTGACCTTAGGGGTCGAATGAGGCCTAAGGGTGAGCTAATATGTTTTGTGAGTGTGCATGAGATAATTAGAAGGTGTATTAACTCAATATTAGTTGCTAGGTTGTAACACAGAGCATTAGATGTCATAACATAGGGAGTAGAATTGAAGAAGCCCAAGACTGCCTTCAATGTCGTGACATAGCCTGAGGATGTCATGACATACCCTTGAAGCTGAGCATAGTGCCCTCGATGTCTTGACACAGGACCTGGTGAGTCATGACATCACTTTTGCACGGGAAAATAATACGAGTTAGGGGTATTTCTATTTGTACAATCCAACTTTAAGCTCGGGAACGTCAGCTGACCTGGAGTTAAGGACGACGACCATCCTAAGTCTATAAATAGGCTTAACTAACACATGTTATGGACACTTTTTTACTTTTGTATAATTTTCTTTTTAGTTCTAGACTTTTGATTTTCTTTTTTCTAGGTTTTAGATTTCCATTCTTGTTATTTTTCATTGGGAAGAAATGAGATTCTAGAATTATTCTCAAACTTTGTAAGGATTCTGCGTCTATTCAGTACAACTAGGCTTTTTCTAAACTTTACTCTTAAAACTATTATTTATGTTCATTCTTTCATTCAAGTTTATATTGTTTACTAGATCCATGAGGAACTAATCTTTTTGTGGGGGATTAGTGAGTGTAGGTATGAATACTTGACTATTTTGTAGGGATTTCTTAATAGATCAGCTATTAATGAAAGGAAGAATCTAAACCCTAGGCCTGACAACCCTAAGAAGTCATAAAGGTTGGAATTAACTGAAAATTGGTATGGCCTATCCGTGAACACCTTAACCCTGAACCGGTCTGGATTGTGAGGTCAGAAGATAAGTAGTTCTTGCCGACTCAGAATTTCAGTGGACATATCAGAAGATCTTGTTAGGATACTGACTAGTTGATTGAACAAGAAAACCCGAGACGATAGTTGGTTAGCGAGCTAATCACCCATGCCCAGATTTGATACATACTTCCTTATTTGATTTCTTTCCTTTTGTTTGTTAATTTCTTTTTATGTTTTTAGCATAGTTGAGAACTCTTGAAAAATTTTATATTGCAAGCCTCTAAGCTTGATTAATTGTTTGTGCTTAAGTGGATATATTTTCATTTTGAGGATATTTTTAGAACTTTGCATCATGAAGCTTGGACTATGCTTTCAATGTTACTATATGTTACTTTTGTTGGTGGAAGGAAAGGAATTGTTTATGTTTGTAGTAGGTGTAGGAAGGAAGACAGAGAAATGAAGGAGTGAAGTATTGTAATGGCAATAGGTTGGGCAGATTGCCAACATAAATGCCATGGCAATTCCAAGAAGATGCTGATATAGCAGTCAGTCCTCGTTGTTCTCAGCCAGATGGACGTGTACTAGATAAATCCACCTGAAAAAGAGGGAGAAAAAGTGTGAGTTGAGAGAGGGGACCTTCCTTATAAAAGAGGAAAGAGAGAAGAAAAGGAGAGGGGATTTTACACGAGAATTAAGGAATGGTTCTTCTTCTTTAACAAGCTAGTGTCAAAAATCTAGCGAAAATAAGATATGGTAGTAGGTAAAGCACATAGAGCAGAGACGCAATAAAGGGGATGAAGTATTCAACCCTGAGTCTTGCACAGTATTGCAGTACTTGAGTTGGGAGCTAATTTGGTGAAAGCTTTCTGAAGTACTTCCTTCATTATCTTGATTAATTTTTATGAAATTTTAACTGTTAAATGATATTGTTGAATGATACATTTATTTTGGATGTTAATGTCCAACCCATGAGCTAATCTCATCGACTTGGAATTACTTGATGGATCTTTATTTCCATGAATGATCATACATTATCGTGACTAGATTTATTTTTTCATTCGATTTGTGCTATTTGAATGCATACATGCAATCTCTAGACATAGATGAATGTATGGTATGTTCACAAACTTGATTTAATTCTGGAAAGGTTAGATTAGTTGGATTGTGATCGAATGATAGAAGTGAGTACTCGAAAGAATATTTGTAGCACTTTAGACATAGAGTTGCGCTTCGTACAGAGTAAGGATAAAACATTGGGTACCATCTTTGAAGCTTGTAGACATACAAAGCCTTAGGAATGGTAGCTTGAAGTCTGAATCTTAAAAGAAGCAAACTATCGACAACTCGTGAAAAGAGTTATATTTCATGCCTTTAGATCTAGCTAATTGCTTGTACTTAGGTACATTTAGTTGCATTTTAGGATATTATTTTAGCATTTTTTAGAATATTGCATGATGAGCTTGGACGATGCTTAAATATTATAATTTCTTACTTTTAATTGCATGTGGAACGATTATGTTTGGTGGTTTTGCAGGTGCAGGATAAGGAATAAGAAATAAAGGCGTGAAGTTTTGCCGAGGCAAAACTATTGACAGTTTGCTAACTTGTAGGTTGTGGCAATTTGTGATTTCGGGAAGATGACCAAGTTAATAGTCAATGCGTACCAGTTTTAGCCAACTTTGCTTGTACCAGATAAATCTGGCTAAAAAAAAGAGGAGAGAAATCTTGGGTTGTTGGTTTTATATTAGAAAATGAATTAAAAAGAGGAAAAGATCAAGAGATAATGCGCTAATAACCACCTACCCAAAAGGAAGGATTTTAAACCAAAAATAATTTAAAAAAAGAGAAGATAATCTTTGGTTGTTAGATTTACCCTAAGGAGAGCTTAACAATAGGCCAAAGGAGGAAACCCTAAAACACAACAGAAAACACAACAAAAAGAGAACAACAAGACGGGAAGATCCTAAGGCAAGAGTAAGAGGGTTCGATTGAAAAAAGAAGCCATCCTTTTAGCAAACACAGGGCACTGTGCTACTAAAGTGTTGACCAGTAGAAGCTATTTTCTCGATGCTCTTCCATTATTTCCATCGTGTTCTCTTGTGAATTGATTTGGTTGTAAACGATGGTGATGGTTTGGAATTTTATTTCCCAACCGATGAGCTAATCTCATCGGGTTGGGATTATTTTTGTGACACTTAACTGTTTTTAATTTTCATGTTATAAATCTGATTATCTTGCTGCCCATTCAATTGTTTAAGTGTAATCATTAGGAATAGTCTATGTCATATTATTCTTGTTAAGTTAATTTAATACGGAAAATGTTAGATTAATTTAACTAATATTGGATGGCATGAGCAAGTATTCGAATGATGCTTGCATCATATAGAAAGAATTACACAGGCTACTACAATAAGACCCTGTATGATCAGAGACAGTAAGTTGAGGTTTTGCCCCGAAAGAGACAGACCACTTTTGGACTCTTCTGCACAGTAAGTTAATCAAGATTTTTCCATGGAATTATTGACAATGAAGGTTGATTCTAAATAATCCCAACCTACTGTATAAATTTCGTGGACACTATATCTTTATTCTTTGCAAAATATTTTTGCCACAACATATTTAGCAGTTATTTACTTATAAAATATTTTCATATCACTCTCATATTTTCCATTACATTCCTACTATCACCTTTGCTATAACATTTCCAGTTAATTCCATATATTACTCCTCATTGCATATTTACCTTAGTTTTGTCAGAACATTTCATTCAATCGTTTTGCCATAGCATTAACCCGTATTTATACAAATAACTTAACCATCTTTATGCCTCAATTTGATCCTCATGGGAACAATACTCAATCATCATTTTATTACTTGAACCGACATGTATACTTGCACAAATCACATATTATTTCACATGCGACAAGTTTTTGGCGCCATTGCCGGGGATCGACAATTTGGTGAAATTTGGTTTGGTTATTTTACTTAGTAGTTTTACTTAACTTAGTGTATTTACCTTTTATAGGTTTTCCAGTAGAGCATGAGAAGAGGCATTCCTGCTAACACAAAATACCTTTTTGATCCAAAGATTGACAGAACTTTATGAAAAAAGAGAAAATAATTGAGAAAAATGGTTGGAAACATGAATGATCTCAATGGCAATCCAAATGATCACAATGAGAATCCTCACATTGGGCATGTGGTGGATGATCGAGACAGACCAATCAAAGAGCATGTTGTCCCAATGCTGAATGATTTGAATCTAGGGATAGTTAGACCAAATATACAGCAATTTGAGTTGAAACCAGTAATGTTCCAAATGTTACAAACCATAGGACAGTTTGGTGGAGTACCCACTGAAGACCCACGATTACATTTAAGACATTTTCTAGAAGTCTATGATTCATTCAACAACAAGGTGTTCCTGAAGACACATTGAGACTTAAGCTATTCATGTATTCTGTAAGAGATTGTGCCAGGGCATGGTTAAATGCTTTGTCATTAGGAATAATGGTATCATGGAATGACCTTTTCCAGAGATTTTTGTTATGATATAATCCTTCCACTATGAATGCTAAGTTGAGAAACGATATTATATTTCGACAGTTTGACGATGAGACATTATATGAAGCTTGGGAGAGATCTAAGGAGTTAATTAGGAAATGTCTGATGCATGGATTCCAGCACTAGTCCTAAATAGAGATGTTTTACAATGAGCTAAATGTGTATACATGAATGGTAGTTGATGCCTCAAAAAATTGTACTTTGTTGGACAAGACATACAACGAAGCGTACGAAATTTTGGAAAAGATTACCAACAATGATTATCAGTATTCGACAACACGAGTTGGGAATGGTAAGAGAGCTGCCGGTACTATCGAGCTCGATGTAATCACTTCATTGATGGACCAAGTATCTTCTATAGCTAATATAATTAAAACCATGAAACTTTCAACTACTATGCAGGAAATAAAGTAGCTGAATCATCATGTGTTTATTGTGGTGAAAGTCACATATTTGATGAATGTCCATCCAATCCAGTGTCAGTATACTATATAAGGAACTTTAATCGAAACAATAATCCATACTCCAATACCTAGAATTCAAGGAGAATACAACATTCGAATTTTAGCTGGAATAATCAAAGTGCAGGAAATTTCAATACTGTCGTAAGGCAAAATGTCAATAATGCACCGCCAGGATACATTCAACCAATGCCATGACAAAGTAATCAGTATGGTCAGGCATCATCATCTACTCCTATGGAAGCTTTATTAGAGGAGTATATGGCCAAGAATGATATTGTGATCCAGAGTCAAGCTGCATCCCTCTGAGCGCTTGAGAATAAAGTGGGGCAGATAGCCAACGCTTTGAACATAAGATTGCAGGGACCATTACCCAGCGACACCAAAAATTAAAGGACGCAAGGTAAGGAGCAATGTAAGGAGCAATGATAGGGTTACAGAGTATTACTAGAGAATTTTAACTTAAAACATTCAATTTTAACCATTTTATAAATCATGTCATAATTCAATCAAACTCATGCATAACATCCCTTATTCGATCACTTGAGGCATTAAAATCACTTTAGAAATGATTCGAGACTAAATAAAAAACATTTAGAAGTTCATAGAAAAAGATAGAATTTTTCACACTGCAGGGGTCACACGGCCGTGTGGACATTCGAAGTAGGGACACATGGCTGTGTCCTAGCCCGTGTCCATGCCGGTGTAACTCTCTGACTTGGGTCACACGGCCAAGCCACACGTTATATGCCAGGCCGTGTAACTTTCGAAATGGCCTCACACGCTCGTGTGCTAGGCCGTGTGCTAAGCCGTGTAACTGCCTGACTTGCAACACTTTGAAACCTAAAAGGGACACATGGCCATTCGCCTAGCTGTGTGTTATACACGACTGAGACACATGCCCGTGTCTTAGGCTGTGTGGACAAGAAATAGGCCATTTTTGTAATACCCCGAAAATTACTACAGTAAAAAAGTAAGATAATATCCCTGATATAGTAAAATAAGGAAATAAAGTGATAAAAAGGGTAATTTTGAGTTATGTCAACATTGGGAAGATTATTATGACATATTAATTCAAGAAAGGATTAAATCGAAAAAATTTAGGAAAGTTTTGTTGCCCAAGAGTAAATACTCAAAACTTGAGAGGTTAAAGTGTAAATATGAAAAAGTTGAAGGACCAATAGTGTAAATATTTTAAGGGTGGAATAATCTAGAAACTAAGGAAAATGGATGAATTAGGACCAAATTGAAAAGGTAAAGAATTTTGAGGGACTAAATTGCAATTTTACCAAATTAAGTGTTGACTCAAGGATGGAATTTCAAAGATTATAAAGGGCAAAATGGTCAATTAGAAGGAGAGAGAATTCTAGAAGGTAATGATAATGTTGGTGATATTTTTAATTAATTAATTAGATAAATGTTATTTAATTAATATTTAATTATTATTTTTTGTATTATTTTATTATTAAATAATTAATATAAAAGGGAGGAAAGATGAAGAAATCTTCTTCTTTCCCATGCAACCAACGTGAGAAGAGAGGAAAAGAAAGAAGTTTTCCTTTCTTTACAATTTGGTCCTCCCACCAAAAATTCATCATTTTCACTTAGAAATTAAAGAAATTTCCATAGTCACCAAGAGAGAAAATTGAGAAGAAGACTATGGAGAGCTATAATATCAAGTTAGATTCAAGAAATTGAGGTTGGAGGAGAGAGAAAATCAAGTTAAAGATTGAAATCAATAGCACAAGGTAAGAACATCAAGATTTTAATATACTTTTGAGTTTGATATTCTTGAAAAAGTAATAAATTAATGTTAATGTAGAGTTTCATTATATAAGGTCCTATATTCTTGTTATGTTATTAAAGGAAAGTAAGTGAAAGTGATGGAAAATATTGAAGAGAAAGGAAAGGAAGGTGCTATAAATTTAGTTATCAACATTTTACACTAAAACAGTTTTAAGACAGCAGCAGTAGTCTGATTTTGAAAATTTACCAAAAATCGTAGAAATTGAATTAGAGAATGAACAAAATATGGAATTAAAGCTTATTGAGTATAGTTTCTCATAGAAGAAACGTGTAAGCAATGGAATTATAAATCATGAGTTATAATAAATTTTATGAGATAAGGTCATATTAATTTCAGAATCCCCTATTTTGATTTTGGAAAATAATTAAAAATCATACAAAAATAATTAAGAGTTATAATTTATATGCTTAGAATCCTTAATGAGTATATTTTTAAGAGAAATAAACAGGAACACCATTTGAAATCTGTACAATGAGATAATTCATTTTTAGTGAAGAATGGTCAGAACTATCAGACTGCATAATAGTGTAAATTTTAAAGAATAAACTGTACTATTTGGCTAAACCAAAAATTCTGAAAACTTTATGGTAAGAAGATGTGTGAGTCTAGTTTCAGGAAAAATTAATGGTTCTTAATTTGGAGTTTTGTAGCTCCAGATAAAAATAAATTAGTGATATTGACTTGGATACATAACTTCAAATATGCATAAGGGTGAATAAAGAAAATATAGAAAATGTTATTTCTAAATGTGTTAAGTACACTAAGGATGTGGAATGGAGAGGAGGATGAGGAAAATTAAGTGTATATATATATGAATGATTTGTGTATAATTGGTTATATGATCAATTATAATCGATAAACATGGAAATAGAAATGATGCTTACATTTGTATATTATTAATCATGGTTTAAGCTCATATGGGAAAATAAAGTTTCATAGTATGTATGTATGATATATACGGGATATGATTTGGTATGAAGTAAGACAATGAATGGTATAATCGATAAACATTGAGTTAAATGGTGAATACGTATTAGTATTGAACTTAACGATATTGAATTGTACATGAATTAAATGGAAGTTTCTAGTGATATGATTTGAATTAAAAGAATTATTGTGGTACTGAATTGTATATTGGATTGAGAAATTGATTTGAATTGTGAATTGAATGAAATGGAAATGAAGCATTGAATTACATGAGTAAGTATTGAGTCTTGTAGGCCCTATTTATTATGAATATAATATTTCAAGGATATGTTGTAAAGAATTATAAAAGCACGTTAATAATTTGAAAAGTTTTAATTCGGAAGGAATTTTATAACTCGGTTTAATATGTATACAAGTGTATGTGTTCTAGCAATGCCTCGTGCCCTATTCCAGCATCTAATACGGGTAAGAGGTGTTACAATTTTAAAGCCATTTCTTTCATCCAAACCATGCTTACACCTACAAGACATTTGCACATGATTTCAAGCTACAAAATATACCTAAAACATGCATAATAAAGCTAATTAAAAAAGGTATATATCCATACAACCAATATACGAAAAGACACCTCAATCACATAGCATCAAATCTACCTAAACATAAACATAATTTATCCATTCATCAACCAAACATTTGTAACCAATTCCATACCAAATCTTACCACATTGGCCATATACCAAAATCACATTCAAGCATACCAAAAGAGCCATTCAAAACATAACTTCACTTGACCATTTCAACATCAACCATCAAAGCATTTAAAATACCAAAAGTTCATCAACCAAAACACCACATTTACAAGCCAAACATAATGACCATTTCATCAAACACAATTCACCTATACATGCCATTGTGACTCAAAACATCAAAATATACCGATATAGTTGTAAACAGAAAAATATATAGGATTTTTCCTATATAATTCATCACCTTTTTACTTAAAATTGTTGTTAAAACCAAGTAATTGTTTAATAAATTAGTGAAATATGTGAAAATATGAAATTAGGACATAGAAATTATTAAAATGTTATTTTATGTTTTAGTATATAGTTTTCATGCATAAAATGGCTTATTTTATATTAATTTAAGCATATTATATTTTTAAGCTATGAAGTGGGTCATGCATGATTAAATTGAATAATAAAATATAATGTTATTTTTAATAATTCATTTTAAATATTTCATTAATAAAATTGGGTATAATTAATTAAGTAAATTGATTAATTAAAGTGGTTAAATTAATTTATTTGGTCCTCTAAACTATCTGCTATTTTTGACAGGTCTGAGAGTTTTCTTCTAATTGCAAAACCATCCAAAGTGGGGACCAAGTCAACCCAATTTTCAACTGCACATGGCTGATTATAAACCAATTTTTGGTTTAATTACATAAGGCCCTTGAAGAGTTAAAGAAATCAAAGATTTACTTGAAGATTTGATGGAGACCGAGTCTTAGTCATGAGTTGTTGTGGCATTCAAATTGACCAAAACTCAAGGAAAAATTAGCCACATTTTCTCAATTCATGGCCAGCCACTCTTAAAGGAGGTTTCAAAGGATGGACACTCCTAATTTTAGCAAACTAGCTCTCTTGCCTTACCTATAAATAAGAGCTCATTTCTCATTTTTTGAATCATCCCTCATCCATCATCTCATCATCCCTCTCATCTCTCGTCCTCTCTCTCAACTCTCATAGCTGTCACGCCTATCATCATCCTTGCATAAGGACTTTAGCAAATTAGCCTCTTAAAGAGCCCTTGGTCAGCCATCTTGGAGAACCATCAGCAAAGGACCAACGCAAAGAAGCGAATGAGCCTCGTCAGTCAGAGTCTTGGGTGACAGCCATTCTTAATTGGGTTTAATCTTTCTTTTCTTTAATTTAATATAAAGATGTTTGCTATGTGTTCTTTGTTCTTGTTTACAACAATGATAACTTAATTTTATTTAAGCTAGGATGATTATTTTGATTAAATAATATTTATTTGATTCATGCTTATAATGTTTGTGCCTCAATCGATCATGTTTTCATTTAAAATCAAGTCTATATTTCGTTCATACGTGACTGAAATGCACCTGAATTAGCTGAGTGACCCTAACTAGACGACGACTAATGGATGCATAATTAAAATGTGCATGGTCAATTTAGATCCTAACCCGATTAAATTTTAGGTTGCATAACAACCCTAACCAGGCTCTGTTATCTGCATAGTTTTCAGATTTGTGTGATTAAATTGTTTCAAACCTAACACGACCCTGTTACCTCACACGTATGCTAAGAAACCCTTAGTAAATAAGGATCAGTAAAATGTGTATTTACTAAGTAAAGGATTCCGAAAGGACCTAATTTGGTTTCCAAACTCATGAAAGATCGAGTTGCCATGGAATGTTTTTCCGAACATTATTAAGCAAGATGATAATAAATTAAGTTTAATTAAAGTAATTGTCCTAGTTTATTTATGTTATAATTGTTGCAAATTGTGTTAAATTTTGCTAAAATCTATTTCATTCATATAGTCTGCATATTAGGATAATTTACATTAGGGATCATTGCATCTAGTTTATACCACTTCTCAACTATGTTTTGTTTTTATTTTTCAAATTTTTAATATAATTTTACAAATTAAGTGACTTAGCACATATACAATACCTGTGGAGACAATAACTCGATACTTACTTATTACTTGATCACGACTATGTACACTTGCAGAAACCCAAGCGTTACAAGTTTTTATCGCCATTGCTGGGAATTGTCAACTATTGCCATAGTCATTTTTTTCTAGAAAATTTTCAATTTGATTTATTTCTAACATTACTAACTTATTCTTTTTAATTTTTTTGATTTTCTATTCAGGTGTTTATGAGCGTAGATCGAACTATCGATTTACTCCCTATAGACCCTAAAATTGAGTGAACTTTCAGACAAAGAAGACGTGAATGAACAACTTAAAGACAAGTCGAGATGGACCTTGGAAATCAGAATCAAGACCAAGGTAATGAAGCCAATTATGTACGAAATCCCATCCTCGTTGCCGATGATAGGGATCGATGCATCAGACAATATGCTGTGCCACTTTTTAACCAGTTAAACCTAGGAATTAGAAGGCCAGATATTGAGGAAACCCAGTTTAAATTGAAACCAGTGATGTTTCAAATGCTACAAATGGTGGGCCAATTTAGTGGCATGCCCATGAAAGATCCACATCTCCACCTTCGATTGTTTATGGAGGTGAGTGATTCATTCAAGATAGCCGATGTGACTGAAGATGCACTGAGGTTGAAGTTGTTTTCGTACTCGTTGCGAGATCGAGCACGAGCATGGCTCAATTCATTGCCACCAAGTTCCATATCTACATGACAAGAATTAGCAAAGAGATTTTTGGTTAAGTATTTCCCACCTAGCAAAAATGCTAAGTTGAGGAACGAGATCACAACTTTCCAACAACTAGATAATGAGCCTTTGTATAAGGCTTGGGAGCTACTCAAGGAGTTACTTCGTAAGTGTCCTCATCATGGGATTCCTCATTGTATCCAGTTGGAGACATTCTATAACGGTCTCAATGCACATACAAGATTGATGGTAGATGCTTCTGTGAATGGTGCAATTTTGTCTAAGTCTTAAAATGAGGCTTATGAGATCATCGAGAGGATCGCTAGTAATAACTATCAATGGCCAACAAATCAAACAAGTTGAGGAAGACGAGTAGCCAGAGTTCATGAAGTTGACTCTCTCACTTCGTTATCAGCTCAGGTATTGTTTATTTCCTCTATGTTAAAACAGTTAACCGCTAATAGTACTAATAATTTTGTAGCTCAGCCACCAAGTCCATTTGAAGTAGTTTCCTGTGTGTACTATGGGGAAGGTCATTCTTTTGAGAATTGTCCATCAAATCCTGAGTTAGTGTACTATGTGGGGAACCAATACCAAAATAGGAGCGGACAAGTACCCCAGTCGAACTTCTACAATCCTTCATGGCGTAATCATCCTAACTTTTCTTGGAGCAACCAAGGAAATGGACCGAACAACAACTTATTACAGCAGAGACCCAACCAATCTCAAGGGTTTAATCAGCAAGCTCTAAAACCACCTCAAGCTGAGGCATCAAATAGTTTGGAGAACTTGTTGAAAGCGTACATGGCAAAGAATGATGCTTTGATCCAAAGCCAAGCAGCAACACTGAAAAATTTGGAAAACTAACTGGGTCAGTTAGCTACGGAGTTACGTAATAGACCACAAGGAACCTTGTCGAGTGATACTGAGAATCCAAGAAATTTGGGTAAAGAACATATCAAGGTAGTGGCATTGCGAAGTGGTAAAATTCTAGAAGCCCGATTGATTGATGTCAAAGATAAGCCCACTAAGAAGAGTCAACCAGATGTTGAAGTTCCTACACCAAAGGAATCAGAATCTGTAAAGTTTGACAAGGTAAACCCTTACCTAGTGAATTCAGATATTTTAACATCTTCTTTGGATGCAGATTTACCTACTTAGAAAAGTTTTCTGGTTCAACCGAAAGTTCCATCACCTCTATATCCGCAAAGATTGCAGCAACACAAGCAGAAACAGGAGGTGCAATTCAAGAAGATTTTGGATGTTCTGAATCAATTACACATCAATATTCTGTTGGTGGAGGCTTTAGAACGAATGCCAAATTATGTGAAGTTTATGAAGGATATACTGTCCCAGAAAAAATGACTGAGTGAGTATGAGACTGTTGCTTTGACAAAGGAGTGCAGTGCGTTCCTGCAGAACAAACTGCCACCGAAATTGAAAGACTTAGGAAGCTTTACTATACCCTGTAACATTGGTGAATCTTACTGTGGTAAAGCTTTGTGTGACTTAGGAGCGAGTATCAACTTAATGCCTAAGTCTATTTTCAGCTAGCGGATTGATCTTTAGCATATCCTGAAGGAAAGATCGAGGATGTTTTGGTAAGAGTCGATAAATTTATTTTTCCTGCTGATTTCATTATTTTAGATTTTGAAGTAGATAAGGAAGTACCAATTATCCTCGGGACACCTTTCCTAGCCACGGGAAGAATGTTAATTGTTGTGTAGAAAGGTGAACTAACCATGCAAGTTCAAGACGATCAGGTAACCTTTAACATTCAATGAAATTTCCCGATCTGGGAGAGGAGTGTTCAGTTATAGAAGAGATAGAAACCTTGGTTTCTTTGGAAAGCAATTTTGAAGAAGATCCATTGGAAAAAGCTTTAGATCTTGACCCTTGGAGGATGACGAAGGTGAAGAAGACATGGCTTTGATGAAAGCCAATCCGAGAAATTATATTTAATCCACACGGTTTGAACCGTTGGAGTTAGATGTCAGAGAATTTGTGCAGCCCAAGTTGTCAATTGAAGAACCACCTAAACTCGAACTAAATGTATTTCCTTCCCATTTGAAATACGTGTATTTAGGTAATTGTTCTACTTTCCCTGTGATTATTTCAGCGGAACTAACAAAAGATCAAGAGGAGTGATTAAATGCTGTTCTAAAGAAATTTAAGAAAGTAATTGGTTGGACCATAGCTGATATTCAAGGTATAAGCCTTTCTTTTTGCAGCTGAAATAACAAAAGATCAAGAGGAGCGATTAATTGCTGCTCTAAAGAAATTTAAGAAAGTAATTGGTTGGACCATAGCTGATATTCGAGGTATAAGCCTTTCTTTTTGCATGCATAAAATCATTTTAGAAGAAGGTGAAAGAGCTCAAATTGATGGGCAAAGTAGGCTCAATCCTATTATGAAAGAAGTTGTGAGAAAGGAAGTGATCAAATGGTTTGATGCAGGAATCATCTATCGTATTTCAGATAGTTCATAGGTAAGTCCGGTGCAGTGTGTACCAAAGAAAGGTGGAATCACGATTGCTAAAAATCAGCGTAACAAGTTGATTCCAACAAGAACTATTACCGGTTAGAGAATCTGTATTGATTACAGAAAGCTAAACAAAGCCACTCAGAAGGACCAGTTTTAGTTGCCTTTTATGGATCAAATGTTAGATCGACTGGTAGGTACTGAATTCTATTATTTTTTAGATGGCTATTCGGGTTATAACCAAATAGTTGTAGCCCCGGAGGATCAACATAAAACAACCTTTACTTGTCTGTATGGTACATTTGCTTTTAGGTGAATGCCTTTTGGTTTATGCAATCCACCTGCAACTTTTCAACGATGCATGATGGCAACATTTACTGATATGGTAAAAAATTTCGTTGAGATTTTCATGGATGATTTTTCTATTTTTGGTAACACTTATGATATCTGTTTGAGTAATTTGGCTAAGGTACTGAAGAGATGTGAATAGAAGAATCTTGTCCTTAATTGGGAAAAATGTCATTTTATGGTTAATGAAGGAATTGTCTTAGGTCACAAGATCTCAAAGAAAGGAATTGAAGTTGACAGAGCAAAGGTGGATGTAATTAAAAGATTACCGACCCCAATTAATGTGAAAGGAGTCAGAAGTTTCTTAGGCCATGCCAGTTTTTACCGAAGGCTTATCAAGGATTTCTCAAAAATTTCTAAGCCGTTGTGTTTGTTGTTAGAGAAAGATACAGTGTTCAATTTCAACAAAGCATGTTTGGAAGCTTTTGAAGGTCTAAAGAATCAGTTAATTACAACCCCAATAATCATTACACCTGATTGGAACTCACCTTTTGAGTTGATGTGCGATGCAAGTGATTATGTTGTTGGAGCTGTGATGGGTCAAAGAAGAAATAAAGTATTCCACCCCATTTACTATGCAAGTAGAACCTTGACGGGAGCCCAACTCAATTATACGGTAACTAGAAAGGAACTATTTGCTATAGTTTTTGCTTTTGAAAAATTTCATTCGTATCTTATAGGTACCAAAGTTACAGTATTTACTGACCATGCGGCCGTTAAATACTTGCTTACGAAGAAATATGTAATACTAAGGCTAATTCGTTGGATACTTTTACTCCAAAAATTTGACCTTGAGATCCCAGACAGAAAAGGCGTCTCAAATCAAGTAGCTGATCATCTGTTGAGGTTGGAGCAAGATAAGGTAACCTAGTTTGGTGTGCCTATCGAACAACATTCAAGACTCCGTTAGGAATGACTCCTTATCGATTAGTCTTTGGAAAGACATGTCATTTGCCATTAGAATTGGAGAATAGAGCTCACTGGGCTTTGAAGTAGTTAAATTTTGATCTTAAGCAAGCTGGTGAGAGAAGGATGCTACAATTTGATGAGTTGGAAGAGCTGAGGTTGTTTTCCTATGAGAATGCCAAAATGTGTAAAGAAAGATCAAAGAGATGGTATGATAGTCATATACAACCTCGCGAGTTTAAAAAAGGTCAGAAGGTGTTGTTGTTTAATTCAAGGCTGAAGTTATTTCTTGAGAAGCTGAAATCCTGATGGAAAGGACCTTATACCATCCACCGAGTTTATCATAATGGAGCAATTACGGAGGTACGTTTAAAGTTAATGGTCAACGTCTCAAACACTACTGGGTTGGTGAAGTTGAGCGAGTTGAATCTTCGTTCAAATTAACAGACCCTTGATTTTTCATAAACTCTTCTTGTAAATAAATAAATAATTAGAATTTATTTTCTTATTTAATTAATTCTGTCTAAGGAGATAGGAACTTAAGCGGGACCGCTGTGACCCCTCCAACCTTTCCTGGGAGTTAATTTAATGTAATTTGTTAAGAAGAAATCTTCTAATTAGGTTTTAAAATATTTTTTTCTAGTTTAATTTATTTTTTTAATTTTAAAATTTATTGTTAATAAAGGGGGTCAAGTTTGGCCCAAGTACTAATCAGTTTTCTTTTAAGATACAGACTAAGTTTGAGGCCCAAGTCAGCGAAAAGGAGGGAAAAATTTAACCCTTGCTGTCACACCCATTACTTGCTGCCCAGGTAGCTTTAATTTAGCTAAAGTTTTGCTACATGTTGCCCTAATTTTTCCCTATATAAACCCCTCTCCATTCTACTAAATTTTCATATCCCTCAAAGTAAGTTGCTTATACCCTAAAATTCCTTAAAATCTCTCTTTTTGTGCTACTAGCCTCAAATCTTGAAAGGAACCTCTAGCCCTTTTCTTTACCTTGGCCGAAACTACCCAGTGCCACCACAAGTGAATTGCCCAAGCATCGACGTCGCTGTCACACACAGCCGTTATCGTCGCCGTATACCACCATTACTGTCGCACATTGTCGCTGTCGCCGTAACTCCTTCGTCGTTGCAAGGTTTGCCGAAGCAAGATCCACCCTCTTTTGCCGATTTCTCTTTTGCCTCTGCAAGCAGAAACTTTGCCAAATTTTTTGGAAAATACCATGTCTTGCAAAAGAACTAGATCGTCAAAAACTACTCCAAAAAACCCGATTTTGATCGATGAAGAAGTGAAAGAGTGATTTGATTCAATCTTCAAGTATCAACCTATGATGCTAGAAAAAGGTTTTAACCTGAAAAGTAATGATGTGATGGTTGCCTCTATGCCGATTAGAAAGATAATCAATTCTCTCAAGTGGGAATGATTCTGTGATGCTCGTTCACTTCCCGATGATGAACTAGTTCGAGAATTCTATGCTAGTTTGACTACGCAAGATGCTACTAAAGTTATCGTTTGAAACAAAAAGGTACCTCTTACTTCTAAGTCCATCAATGATTTGTTTAATTTACTTGATGTTGAGGAAGATGAGTACTGCCCTATGATGAACAATATCAATTGGGATTTTCTTCAACAAGTGCATGATGTTGTGACAAATCTGGGATCCCAATGGATTATAAGAAAGTATGGGAGCCATTCTTGTCGAAGAGAATATTTAAAACCAGTAGCAAAGGTATGGTTTTATTTTGTTCGCTACAGTTTTATGCCTATCTCTCATAGTTCCACCATCTCGATGGAATGAATGTTCTTGTTATATGCAATTTCGACAGAAAAGTCCATTAATGTTGGGAAAATTATCCTCAAGGAAATTCACGGTTGTGCTAAAAAGAAGGCAGGAAGTGCTTATTTCCCATCATTAATCACTTCACTTTGCTTAAGGGCCCGTGTTAAAACACAAGTAAATCTGAAGGGGCAATATGTCCAATGGTGCATCACAAGCCATGATCTTGAAAGGTTAGTAGAGAATGTGCATGAGCTGAACCAAAGCGAGCAAGAGGAACCAACTGAGCCAGAAACTGAAGAGTCAACAAATAAAACTGAACCTGAAACTGAAGCTGATTCAGTTACAGACACTGAAGAAGAAGAATCTGATAAGGAACCAAATAGTCCTCAACCAACTGAAGGAGCTGAAAACTCTAAACCAAGGGTTGAGCTAGAAGAAGAACTAGTCAAGCTAAGTGTTGAACCAGAATTTACGACTCCAATGCCGACTCCTACAAGTACTTCAAAGAAATCGGAGCTGTCAATTTTGATGGATATGTGCAAGTTCATGCACAATCAACAATAAACTTACTGGAAATATGCAAAAATTAGGGATGATTCAATTCGAAATAATTTTAAGAATATCTCTAACACTTTTGTTCCTGAGTTCCCAGATGCTATCTTTGAGACATGGACGGAAGATACTAACGATGCAAGCGGAGATTAAACTAAAGAAGGCAAAGGGAATGAGTCAGAAAAATAAAAGGGGGAATTCTTGTGTTGTTATTTATTTAATTATTTTTTAGGTCCATAGGGATTTATTTCTTTAGTAATTAGGATTTAATCTTTGCAAAATAAAATATAGCAAGCATGAATAAATACTTCTGTAGAAAGAAAAAGACTAAGTGATGTGGCAATGGGAATGAACATGTCTAGGATAGGGTTATTAGGAAAGACTTGGTATTTAAGCAATCTTAATGACCCACCTCTCTTTCTTTACAACCTTACCTGGTGTTCAGTTTTCATTCATTACTTTTTTCTTGTAATGAGGACATTGCTTCGTTTTAAAGGGGGTAAGGCAAATAAATTGGTCAAATTTTAAAATTTTCAAGTATGTTTCAATCATTTCTTTCATAAGTATGTTTTAATAAAAGAATGTTTAGAGAAATTCTTTTTAATAAGATAGCTTGTATGCAAGTATGAATGATGATTTTATCTGAGTGATTGTATGTTATCGTGAAGAATGGAATGTTTTTATGATCTTAGTCTTAGGTAATGTTTGCCATGAAAACTTAATTTCTCTTGAGACCAGACATGCATGAAGGTTTATATATTTAGAATTGACTTAGTAACTTTCTTGAGGCAAAATCGTAGGGGACATAAAAATCTAAAATGATATAGGCACCATTTTTTTTTGGATCGTTTGAGCCTTTTCAAGCCCACCTTATGATATTAGACCCTTGAAACTACAATTTTGAACTTTAAGGCCTGTTTTTGAAATGAACCTACATTATAAGCCGATTACCATCTTTTAAAATTATCCTAATTTTGTGCACATATCTTAACTTAAGTGTCTTGGGAATCAACATTTGAGGAAATTTTCATAAAGATGAATGTGCTCATGTTAAAAAAAATCACAACGACAAAGAAAGAGAGAAGAAAAGTTCGCCTAGTCTTCAGGAAGGAAAAATATATGAGCTTGAGTTCAAAATAAGTTTGAGGGTGTTCCAAAGGTTCACTTGAAGAAAAAAGTTGAATTTCGAGAAATCCAGGACAAGTTAAAGGTTAAGATTTTTGAAACTGAAATGTCCCATCTCTTAAAATCCCTACCCTTAAACCAAGCCCCATTACAACCTTATAAAAGACCTATTGATTTGACGATTATGTCACCTACATTAGTGGAGAGGAAGTATTAAGTTCAACATATGAAGATCATAAATAAACCTTATGATTGTTTGCTTGATTGATGAGAAATTGTGTTGAATAAAGAATATTATCTATGGCTGTGACATACATGCAAACTATGATTCATGTTGGAATATCTTGAAACTCAGAATAAAATTTTCAAAATATTTGTAT
Organism: Gossypium turneri; assembly: GCA_008044935.1. Classification (NCBI taxonomy): domain Eukaryota; kingdom Viridiplantae; phylum Streptophyta; class Magnoliopsida; order Malvales; family Malvaceae; genus Gossypium; species Gossypium turneri. The sequence goes on along the minus strand of CP032572.1, from coordinate 18,631,861 downwards.
ATGAGTTACTTGTTGATAAAGAGTATTTATGAGCATGAATTTATTGATGCATGATTATGAGACGAAGATTGATGCTACTTATACTCTTAGCAAAATTTTCCTTAGCAAGACCTTGTGCTGTGCATGAACATTACTCGGGACGAGCAACGATTTAAGTTTGAGGGTGTGTAAACGGAAAAATATATAGGATTTTTCCTATATAATTCATCACCTTTTTACTTAAAATTGTTGTTAAAACCAAGTAATTGTTTAATAAATTAATGAAAAATGTGAAAATATGAAATTAGGGCATAGAAATTATTAAAATGTGATTTTATGTTTTATTATATAGTTTTCATGCATAAAATGACTTATTTTATATTAATTTAAGCATATTATATTTTTAAGCTATGAAGTGGGTCATGCATGATTAAATTAAATAATAAAATATAATGTTATATTTTAATAATTCATTTTAAATATTTCATTAATAAAATTGGGTTTAATTAATTAAGTAAATTGATTAATTAAAGTGGTTAAATTAATTGATTTGGTCCTCTAAACTATCTGCTATTTTTGACAGGTCTGAGAGTTTTCTTCTAATTGCAAAACTGCCCAAAGTGGGGACCAAGTCAACCCAATTTTTAGCTGCACATGATTGATTATAAACCAATTTTTGGTTTAATTACATAAGGCCCTTGAAGAGTTAAAGAAATCAGAGATTTACCTGAAGATTTGCTGGAGACCGAGTCTTAGTCCCGAGTTGTTGTGGCATTCAAATTGACCAAAAATCAAGGAAAAATCAGCCATATTTCCTCAATTCATGGCCGGTCACTCTTTGAGGAGGTTTCAAAGGATGGACACTCTTAATTTTAGCAAACTAGATCCCTTGTCTCACCTATAAATAAGAGCTCATTTTTCACTTTTTGAATCATCCCTCATCCATCTCATCTCTCATCCTCTCTCTCAACTCTCTTAGCTCTCACACCTATCATCTTCCTTGCATAAGGATTTTAGCAAATTAGCCTCTTAAAGAGCCCTTGGTCGGCCACCTTAGAGAACCATCAGCAAAGGAGCAACGCAAAGAAGCGAATAAGCCTCGTCAGTCAGAGTCTTGGGTGACAGCCACTCTGAAATGGGTTTAATCATTCTTTTTTTTTTTCAATTTAATATAAAGAACATTTTCTATGTGTTCTTTGTTCTTGTTTACAACAATGATAGCTTAATTTTATTTAAGCTAGGATGATTATTTTGATTAAATAGTATTTATTTGATTCATGCTTATAATGTTTGTGCGTCAATCGATCATGTTTTCAATTAAAATAATGTCTGTATTTCGTTCATACGTGATTGAAATGCACCTGAATTAGCTGAGCGATCCTAACCAGACGACGGCTAATGGACACATAATTGAAATGTGCATGCTCAATTTAGATCCTAACCCGATTAAATTGTAGGTTGCATAACAACCCTAACCAGGCTCTGTTATCTGCATAGTTTTTAGATTTGTGTGATTAAATTGTTTTAAACCTAACACGTCCCTATTACCTCACACGAATGCTAAGAAACCCTTAGTAAATCAGGATCAGTAAAATGCGTATTTACTAAGTAAAGGATTCCGAAAGGACCTAATTTGGTTTCCAAACTCATGAAAGATCGAGGTGCCATGAAATATTTTTCTGAATATTATTAAGCATGATGATAATAAAATAAGTTTAATTAAAGTAATTGTCCTAGTTTATTTATGTTATAATTGTTGCAAATTGTGTTAAATTTTTCTAAAATCTATTTCATTCATATAGTTTGAATATTAGGATAATTTACATTAGGGATCATTGCATCTAGTTTATACCACTTCTCAGCTATATTTTGTTTTTATTTTACAAATTGTTAATATAATTTTACAAATTAAGTGACTTAGCACAAATACAATCCCTGTGGAGATGATAACTCGATACTTACTTATTACTTGATAACAACTGTGTACACTTGCACAAACTCGAGCGTTACAATAGTCACTGGATAGTGTGATAGGTCTTCGATGAGCTTCCAAACCGATCGAGCTTCTAATAATCTATAAAACATGGCAAAGAAACACATATTAAGCATATAATGCTTACCATTTCAATGCATAAGCTTAAAAATAAACATGAATCAATCCAACCAATAGCTTGGCATAAGCCTAAGTATCATCAACGACACAAGTTAGTGATTAAACACAATACTTAACAATATCTTCACATGGCAAGGAAATTTTCATGAACATAATACTTATGAACTCATACTTTTCATATCATGGCTATACAAACTTGATCATCAAATACTTCAAACATTTCCAAAATTCCAGAGTGAAATTAATCAGAACCCTTACCGATTCATCACTTTTTATGCTCATTGAACCACTTAGAATAATATCAGATATATAGGAAGCTCACACATAGTGTCCTAACACATAATTGAAACCATTCCTTTCATTTTCCTTTATGTAAATGCTCCTACGAGCCATAGATGGGCCTGCTCACACAAGCTGATGAGTATCCACAACGAATGTCAAAACTCAGCTATCAGTAGGACGTTCAGAACCAGCACCCGAAACATGGTAACCCTAATGACATGTCATTTGTATCCTATATATTCCCAAGGCTCAAACGGGGCTCGATAGTCATAATAACGTCGTTGGATTTTCCGTCATGACATGATATGACAAATAATATAATAACATCTGAATAAAATACATTAAAATGCTATTTAAGCGTACAAACTTATCTCAATCACAAAATGATGAAATAGGATCGACTAGTCCGACACTTTATCTTTCCCTCGAACTAAATCCGTATGAGGCTTACATTTATCTAAATAATCAAATATAATCCATTAAATAATCATTCTATTCAATTCAATCCAAAAACCATATTTTTGTAAGATTATGCTTTTGCCCCTATTATTTTGATTTCTTTACAATTTAGTCCTTAAGGTTGTAAATTGAAATTGATGCATATTCATCCCTAACCCAAGCTAGCCGAATTACATATATGTCCATATCAATTCATATAATTCATTATTTAACAATTTACACCCTGAATATTTCACATTTCTCAATTAAATCCCTAGTTGACATTTTTAACAAAAATCACTTTACAAAAGTTGTTAATTTAACAAAAAAGATTCATTTTCTTCCATCAAACATCAAAAACCACTTTATGGTAAAGCCCTAACGTTTTAACAGTTTTGCAAATTATTCCCTAGGCTAGCTAAATTAAGCTACAACGGCTTCAAAGACATAGAAATAATTAAAAACGGGATGAAAAATACTTACATGCAAGTAATTTGAGATGAACGAACCCTAGAAAATTTTCTTTTCAACATTCGGTTGAAGAAGACCAAAATGGAAGAAGATGATATCTTAATTTTACTTTAATTTACCTATTTACTCTTTTACCCTTTTAAAACATCCACAATTTCAATAAAACCAATCTCATAAATGTCCAGTATCACATAAATGGTCTAATTACCATCTAAGTACTCTTACTTTAAAGTTTTATAGCCCTTTAATACTTTTAGCTACTAGAACTCCACTTTTGCACCTTTTACGATTTAGTCCTTTTTACCAAATTAAGCATGCAAATGATAAAATTTCTTGATGGAATTTTTATACGACCTTGCTAACAAATAATAAACATTAAAACAATAATAAAATAAATATTTTCACATCAGATTTGTGGTTCTAAAACCACTATTCTGATTTCACTAAAAACAGGCTGTTACAACTCTCCCTTTTAAATGAATTTTCATCCCTGAATAGCTTACCAGAAAAGAGGTTTGGGTAGTGCACGTTCATAGCTTCTTCCTGTTCCCAGGTGGCTTCTTCTAAATTATGTCGTTTCTAAGGAACTTTCACTAAAGCTATGTTTTTATTTCTCAATTCTTTAACCTCTCGAGCTAAAATTATGATTGGTTCTTAGCTATACGACATATTAGGCTGAATCTTGACCTCAACAGGTGATATAACATGCAAAGGGTCTGATCGGTACCGTCGTAACATAAATACGTGAAACACATTATGGATCTTTTCTAACTCTGACTCAAAGCTAATCGGTAAGCTACTGACCCGATTCTTTCAATGACCTCATACGACCCAATATATCGCAACTTTACTTTTCTTTACGACCGAATCGAAGAACTTTCTTTCAGGGCAACACTTTCAAGAACACTTTATTGCCGACTTGAAACTCAATATCTTTTCTTTTCAAATCCGCGCATGATTTCTGTCGATTTGAAGCTGCTTTCAAACTGTCTCGAATTACTTTTACCTTTTCTTCTGTTTCTCGTACCAAATCAACCTCGTAAATCATTTTCTCACTAAGCTCAATCCAATACAATGAAGTTTGGCATTTATGACCACACAAGGCTTCGTACAGTGCCATCTTTATACTCGATTGATAACTGTTATTGTACGCGAACTCAACTAACGGTAGAAATTTCTCCCAATTGTGTTCGAACTTTAAAACACAACATTGAAGCATGTCTTCAAGTATTTGAATCACATGCTCAGATTGACCATCGGTCTGGGGATGAAACGCGATACTAAAATGCAAACGAGTGCCTAGAGCCTCATGTAACTTGCTCCAAAATCATGATATAAACGTGGATCTCTATTAAAAATAATAGAAACTGGTACCCTATGCAATCTGACAATCTGATCAACATAAAGCTCGGCTAATCTCTCAAGAGAATAATTTGTACGTATAGGGATAAAATGTGCAAACTTCCTTAGACGATCAACAATAACCTAAATTGTATCTTTGTGATCCCGATACAAAATCCATCGTTATACGCTCCGATTTCCATTCCAGAATCATCACTGGCTATAACAGACCAGAAGGTACCTGATGTTCAGCTTTAACTTGCTGACACACTAAACATCTCGATATGAACTCAGAAATCTCTCGTTTCATACTTGGCCACCAGTACATTTGTTTCAAATCATCGTACATTTTGGTGCTACCAGGATGAATAGACATACTACTATTATAAGCTTCGTGTAAAATTTTCTGAATGAGGTCTGAAGTTCTCAGAACACAAATTCTACCTTCGAAGTATAAACAGTCATCGGATCCAATCTAAATATCTGAATTAGGAGTCGACTCACTCTCTTTTTATTCAGCTAATAATACGTCATCACATTTTTTAGCCTCATAAATCTGTTGTAAAAACATTGGTCTAGCTTTCAACTCAGCTAAGATCGAATCGTCATCAGACAATGCCAATGGCATATTCAATACTCACAAAATAAACAAAGACTTTCTACTCAAAGCATCAGCAACTACATTTGCCTTACTTGGATGATAATCAATAATCAAATCGTAGTCTTTCAATAACTCGAGCCACCTGTGCTGCCTCAGGTTTAGATCTTTCTGTGATATCAAATATTTCAAGCTTTTGTGATCTGTAAAGATATGGCATTTTTCGCGGTATAAATAGTGTCTCCAAATCTTTAAAGCAAAAACAATCGCTGCAAGCTCTATATCATGCGTCGGGTAATTCTTCTCATGCAGTTCCAACTGTCTAAAGGCATAAGCTATCACATTGCCTTTCTACATCAAAACACAGCCTAAACTATTTAAAGATGCATCATTGATAATCACGAATTCTTTACCAGGCTCAAGCTGAACTAACACCGGTGCCTCAGTTAACAATGATTTCAACTGATTGAAACTTTGTTGTCATTTCTCAAACCACTGAAATTTCACATCTTTTTTGTAATAATCTCGTCAACAGTGTAGCAATCATCGAGAATCCCTTGACGAACCTTCTGTAATATCCAACTAATCCTAGAAAACTTCTAACCTCAAATACATTTCCTAGAGGTTTCCAATCAACAACAGCTGAAATTTTTCTCAGATCAACTCTGATGCCCTCAATTGACACCACATGTCCCAAAAAATTGACTTCTCGAAGCCAGAATTCACATTTCCTAAGCTTAGTGAATAATTGCTTTTCACTTAAAGTTTGTAAAACAATTCTCAAGTGCTTAACATGCTCAGTCTCATATCGTAAATAAATCAAAATATCATTGATGAATACCACAATGAATTTGTCTAAATACAGTCTGAAAATTCTGTTCAATAAATCCATAAATACTGCAGGTGCATTAGTCAAACCAAACTACGTCACAAGAAATTCATAATGCATGTACCTGGTCCTAAATGCAATTTTTAGCACATCTGAATCTTTAGCTCGCAACTGATAATAACCAGACACAAATCAATTTTTGAGAATACTGTTGCACCTTTCAACTGATCAAATAGATCGTCAATACGCGACAATGGATACTTATTCTTGATCATAACTTTATTAAGTTGGCGATAGTAAATACATAATCGCATGGATCCGTCTTTTTTCTTAAAAAATAGAACAGGTGCACCCTAAGGAAAAAAATTGGGTCGAGCAAAACCCTTATCTGTCAACTCTTGCAACTGTGCTTTCAACTCTTTCAACTCTATAATTGCCATTTTGTAAAGAGCTATCGATATTGGAGATGTTCTCGGTACTGACTCAATAGTGAACTCGACCTCTCGGATTGGTGGTAACCAAGGTAACTCCTCTGGAAACACACCTAGATACTCACATACCATTGGAAACGATTCTAGCTTCAACTCAAAAATTCTAGAATCAAATATATAAGCAAGATACGCATCACAGCCTTTTCTAACATATCTCCATGCTGACATAGCTGAAATAACATTAGGTATACCACCCAAACTATCTGACTCAATCTAAAGTTTTTCACTGTTTTGACATTTTAACACAATAAGCTTTCGTCTACAATTTACTATTGCATCATGTAGAGTCAACCAATCCATACCCAGAATCACGTCAAATTCATCAAATGGCAACAACATCAAATCGGCCAGAAAATTACAACCCCGAATCATCAAAGGAAAAATTTTACAAACCTTATCAACTAGCACATATTGACCTAGGGGTTCGTTACTTTAACCATAAATTTAGTGGACTCAACAGGTAAATTCTTACTTTACACTAAATTCGTGCATACATACGAATGTGTTGATCCTGGATCAACCAAAGTAATAACATTAGTATCAAAAATAAAAAAATGTACCAGTAATAACATCTGGCATAGAAGCTTCTTCCTGTGCATGGATCACAAAAGCTCTAGTTGGTTCTCGTACCTCAAACCTCATAGCAAAGTCTTTGGCCCCACTGCGACTATTACCAACATTTCTAGGGTTTCTTAGTGGTCTCCCTCTCGCAACCGTGTGAATCAGTCAAACAATCTAAGCTTTTTTTCAGATCTCTCAAGGCAGCCTCGGATAAAATGCTCATTTGAACCACATTTGAAACACGCCACGACTGCCATCTTACAGTCACAAAATGTTATCGTCTACACTGTTGACAGTTGGGCTTATTTCCCTTAGCATTGCCTACACTCGTAACGGGCGTAGCTTGAGGTTTTGAACTCGCATGTTGCTTACCTCTATCTCTACTGGAATATCCAACTAAAGTTATTGAATGTTATAATGTTCTTTCAACTTCTTCGATGACGACTGATATCACTTTCTCAAAGATCTCTTTCTCAAATCTCGAGCTTCGTAATCAATTTTTCTCTTTTCCTTGCTAAGCTCTTCAGCTTTATGCGCTTGATCAACTAAAACATCAAATTCTTTCAATTCAAGTATCTTGACTAACAACTTTATATCTTCATTTAACCTGTCTTCAAACCGTTTACACATGGCAACTTCGGTTGGTATACATTCCTGAGCATACTTGCCCAGTTGAAAAAATTCCCTCTCATACTCTGACACCATCATTCGGCCTTGTTTAAGCTCAAGAAATTCTTTTGGTTTCTGATCAAGTAATCTTTAACTTATGTACTTATTTCGGAACTCGGTTTGAAAGAATTCCCAATCTATACGCTCTCTCAACAATACTAAAACCAAAGTGCTCCACCACTGATAAGTTGAGTCTTTTAATAGGGAAATGAAAAATTTTACGCATTCTTCCTGTAACACCCCAAACCCTGCCTAAACATTAGGGCCGAATCTAGTGATGTCACATTGTAACACCTCTTACCCGTATTCAACGCTAGAATAGGGTACGAGGCATTACCAGAATAAATACACTTATAGACATATTAAACCAAGTTATAAAATTTCATCCAAATTAAAAACCTTCAAATTATTATCTTTGAGTCGCTAATTAGGGTATACGAGGCCCAATACTTACCCATTCATATGCTCAATATATTCGTTAAATCAATCCAAAATTGAAGAATCCACTTTATGTCAGAATTAATATTAATAACAATCATAAATCTTTTCATGTTAATTTCATATATCACTTACCGAACTTCGAATGTTAATTTACAAATATGTAATTCACTAACACATTCTGGTATACACAATGTTTAATTGATGAAATCATTTAATTGAGCTAAATTTCATGTTCATTTCAAATTTTCTTCGAAATCCATAAATGCTTCCACTTACCATTTACCTACTTAATTTCTCGAACCAAGCTATCACACAACAATAATACATCACCTGTGCTTCATGAATTCAATATTCGATTCTTATCACCATCAAGTCCATGTCATTTGAATACTTAAAGTTTATTCACGCATATATTATTATGTTTCACATACCAAGCATATGTCAAAATTACGAATACGCAATCAATTCATTTGTCATTTATTTGACTATCAAATTAACCTCAAAATTTATAACATTCCATTACTTAAGATATGCCATAAAACACTCCTTTGACATAAACTAGCACCATGGTCGAATTTTCATTATGCTATTTATTACTCTTTTTCTGAATCACATAGCAAAATATTACAAATATGTATATATTTGAATACTATAATTATGCATCAAGTTACCAACAAGAGTTAATTCAGGAGTCACTCATGACATCACTTCATGCCAAATATACCACACACATATGCTATGAAACTTTATTTTCTCTCATGAGCTTACCATGACCAGTAATGCACCAATATAAACATCACTCCTATTTCAACGTTTATCGATTATAATCAAGTATATAACCAATTATACACAATTCATTCATATACTTTATTGTCCTCCTCCTCCTCTCCATCCCACATCCTTTATGTATATAACATGCTCAAATAGCATTATACATAATTTTACTATTCACTTATATTTAAATTCAAAGCTGTCTATTTGAGTCAGAGTCACTAAATCATTTTTATCCGGAGCTACAGAGCTCCAAATTAAGATCTGTTATATTTCCCCGAAACTAGACTCACATATCTTCTTACCATAAAATTTTTAGAATTTTTTACTTGACCACTTAGTACTGTTTATTCTTTAAAGTCACCCCTATTACACTACTCAACATCTCTGACTTCTCTTCACTAAAAATGAATTATCTTAGTGTACAAAATTCAGATGATATTTCTGTTTGTTTCTTTTGAAAATAGACTCATTAAGGATTCTAAGCATATAAATTATAACTCATAATTATTTTTGTAAAATTTTTAATTATTTTCCAAAATCAAAATAGGGGATTCTGAAATCAATTCGACCCTACCTCACTAAAATTCAAATATCTCGAAATATGCTTGATCTGTTTCTTTTATGTAAAAATAGACTCATTAAGCTTTCATTTCATATCCTATTCACTCTCTAATTCAATTTTCACCATTTTTGGTGATTTTTCAAAGTCACACAACTGTTGCTGTCTAAACTATTTTGTTGTAAAATGTATTCTTTCATAATTTCACTTTTTCACTATCTCGATTCCATTGAATTTTCTCACATCTCATTCTAATAGTTCATTTCAATTCATATACAATTCATTCAATTTATCACTATATTCAAAGCAATCCAATTTCTCATTTCCAATTTCAAGTCAATCTTCAATTCAATTCCACATATATATTCATCACTCAATTACACTTAGTCAATTTCCCGATGAACATTTTGGAATAATAATAGATACACGGTGGAATCAACACATAGCAACCACCGTATAATAAATGATACCCGGTTCGCATATTAGCCTGCACATAGTACTACACATGTGACCATTTTCATCTGATACACGTAGTAGCCTACACATAGTACTACACACGTGATCGAAGCTATTCGGTCGCATAGTAGCCTGCACATAGTACAACACACGCGACCTATCATTTCGGTACACGTAGTAGCCTGCACATAGTACTACACACGTGACCTAGCAACTTCACTCGTATCTCTTTCGTTTCGAAGGTTCAACCGAGAATTTTCACTTTTTCTCACTTTTTTTTACCAATCAATGTCAATTTCTCGTCTTTCTCGATTTATAATAACAGATTTAGCTTCTATAACATCCACATTATTCAATCCAGTCCAAAAATCACATTTTGGAAAAATTAAATTTTTGCCCCTAAAGTTTCACAAAATTACAATTTTTGCCCTAGGTTAGGAAATTAAACTTTATTCATTTTTCTTATGTTTTATAACATGCTGAATATTTTTCCCTTCTATAGCAACATCAAATTCTCGCTCTAACATGCACTTATGAATACTAATAATTTTTACCGATTATGCTGTTTCACTTGTTTTCACTGAAAATCTCTTAGCAAAAATTGTTTAACACAATTTCAAGCTTCATATTCTACCATAAAACATTAAAATAAACACATTTCACCTATGGGTATTTTTCCAAATATAAACCCTAGGTTAAATTATTACTAGAATAAGCTAAATTAAGCTACCGGGACTTTAAAAACGTAAAGAACATTAAAAACGGGGCTTGAAATCACTTACTATGGAGATTGGAAGCTTGAAAACCCTAACCATGGCTTCCCCCTTGCTATTTTCGTTCATCATGGAGAAGATGGACAAATTTTTGGCTATTTTGGCCTTTTTAATTCTTTTAATTACTTAAATGACCAAAATGCCCCCAACTTAAAAATATCCTATTTCACTTATCTCTTGTCCATTTTTGTCCAACAAGTTAACCAATGGTATAATTACCATTTAAGGACCTCCAATTTAAAATTTCATAACAATTGAACACTTCTAACATGTAGAACTTAACTTTTGCACTTTTTACAATTTAGTCCTTTTAGCTAAATTGAGTGCCCAAACATCGAAATTTTTGAACGAAATTTTTACGAAATCATTCCGTGAAATTTTAGGCCATAAAAATATAATAAAAATTAAATTTTTTCTCATCAAATTTGTGATCCCGAAGCCACTATTCTGACTAGGCCTAAAATCAAGCTGTTACACTGCCGGTGAACAAGATAATTCGTCAGAAACCCTGATCCTGCACTCTAACCATAACTCGACTCTCTCTGGATCATCTTCAGCTATAGCTCTAAATTCTTCAACTCCATATTTATGAATTTTATCAACTAGCGGCTTACGAACTCGTGTTGGTTCCCAACCCTAAGAAACTACGGGAATCGTTTGGGGACTAGGTAGGGGTGGATTTCGTTGAGCCGCTGGGCTTATTCGTACAAACTTGCTAAATAAGTCATTCATCAAATGGAAGAAGGCTTCCTTAGCCTATCCTCCTCGATCCTCAAAGACAGGCCTAGTGCCACTCGATGCTGCTCCATGAACGAACGCTTGTGCGTTACTTTCGACTTCATCAGAGTCGGCTTGGTTGGATGTCATTTCAATATGAAAGCATAATTTTCAAACAAGTCAAGAGTTATCACACTATCATAGGTTATATAATGGCCTGTATTTCTAGACTAGTACACGCTATGTTCAGTCCGAGAATTGACTAAACTGTAGCTCTAATACCATTAATTGTAACACCCCTAACCTGTATCCGTTGCTAAAATAGGGTTACAAAATATTACTAGAAAATTTTAACTTAAAACATTCAATTTCATCCATTTTATAAATCATGGCATAATTCAATCAAACTCATGAATAACATCCCTTATTCGAGGCCTCGAGGCCTTAGAATCACTTTAGAAATGATTCGGGACTAAATCAAAACATTTAGAACTTTATGGAAGAAGATAGAAATTTTCACACTGCAGGGGTCACACGGCTGAGACACACGCCCGTGTGGACATTCGAAGTAGGGACACATGGCCGTGTCCCAGCTTGTGTTTGATAACATGTTAACTTGATCCCTGCTAAGTTAGTGCTTTTATGTTTTAATCTTGTCAGGGATGCAATTAGGACGCTAAGAGTAAAAAACGAGCAGGACAGGACCAAATTGAAACACAATCAATGAAATAAGACCGAATAAAAAATGTGGAGAAAGCCAAGGACTCGTCAGATTTTTTGACTTTGTAAAACCCAAAAATAGAAAAAAATCTTATTTTATTTTTATTTGTTTTTTATTTAATTTTATGTTAAAGTGGTTAAGACAAAAATTAGTAAATTCCATGTATATAAATAGGGACTTAATGTTCTTAGGAAGGACACATTTAATTTTACATTCTGATTTCAATTTGGAGTTGAATAGAATTTTTTTTCCCACTTTAGGCGTGAGCTTACTGTAGCTTCCATTTACATTTCATTGTTCTTTCAAAATTGGTCTAATTGTTTTCCAAGTACCTTTCCCCTTCCCAATTTATTCCATTATCACCAAATCACCTTTCAAAACCTATGAAGCATGATTAAACCAATGCTTCACTAAATTTCATCTTAGCTTTAGGTCGGTGTTCTTTCCAGTCGGGAATTGTGAGATACGTATCTATACTAAAAATCCTTCCAATCGGTATTCATATTTTCCCTAAGTATCGGGATTGACAACTCATCCCTTAAAGTTAACTCGATTTCAAGTTAAAAAGTGCGCATTGGGTTGGAGTCGTGTGTTCTGACAGTTGGGAAAACGAGCCAACCGTGTAGTATTCGGATCTCCGAGAACAAATTAAGAAAAAATGATTAGGTTTAAACAACCCACACGGTAAAGGCTGTTAATTCGAGTTGTGTTCTTCAGAGCGCATGGCTGCTAGAATCTTGAATCGGGAACACCTGTATCTCAGTTAGATAATCGGTAAAGGTTGGTTTGCAGGTCATACCAGGACCAGCTACGAGAGGAAGAATTGGTGGTTAGGACAGTCTTAACTACTATAACCAGCTTATTATTTGGAGGAGAAAATTAATTTTCAGGGATCGATTCAGAAATTCGAAATCCACCGAGTCTAGACTAAGGCTTATTATCTTTGATTACAAAGTCAAAATTTAATTAATTTCTAATTTATTTAATTATTTATTTATACTGTTTCAATTGTTTAGTTTCTAAACATTTCAAAAAACTCCCCTGATTTATTTGTTTTTTTAGCACGTTCATTTGGAGTCGTGGGCATGACTTTAGCCACGACAAAAATTCTGATCACAAGTTAAACACAGAAGTAGATTATAACATCCAATCTCTGTGAACTCGACCCTAGTACCACTCTTTACTACTATTTAGAGTTATTTTGTAGGAATTATTTTTGGTCGTTTCGATGCCCATCAAAATTTGGCACCGTTACCGAGGATTGTAGATATTTTTCTAATTTTTGTTTGTTTACCTTATGACTAGATCAAAATTGGGAACTCTATAGTTTGAACCAAAAATTAAGAAATTGGCCCGACAACTGCGAAAAGAAGCCATTCGACCCGGTAAACAGCCAAATCTCAAATTCAAAACCATATCTTAAATCGAGGAGATTTTCTCATTCGACGAACCAAAAGAGATGGCCAAATAGACGATACACCAACTCGCAGGGGCACTGGATGAACAACAACCCTTATGTATAACCTATCCACGGGAGGTATGCCGTTAAAGTTAAAGTCGGGTTTGATCCATTTACTACCCACTTTCTGTGGATTATAGAACTCAAATCTGCACACCCACCTTAAAGAGTTCCATATGGTGTGCACAAGCATGAAGCCTCAGGGAGTAATCGAAGACCAAATCAAATTTCGTGCTTTTCCTTTCTCATTAGCTGGCTCTGCTAGAGAGTGGCTATTTTATTTACCTCTGGGATCTACTAACACATGGTCTGACATGTCTCGTTTGTTTCTTGAAGGTTCTTCCTTGCAGTCGAAGCGGCCAAACTAAGGAGGGACATCGTAGGAATCCGTTAAAAGGAGTCTGAATCGTTCTACGATTACTGGGAGTAATACAAAAAGTTGTGTGCATGTTACCCACAATCACTCTTACAGTATTTCATGAGTGATTACTCCCGATGCAAATGAAATGATAGATGCTGCAAGTGGAGGGGCACTAGTCAATATGACTCCTCAGAGAGCACGAGAGTTGATTTCAATAATGGCTGCTAACTCTTAGCAAATTCGATTGGCAACAAAACCCACGAGACGGGTTTATGGGTTAATTTCTCTATCTCTGGAAGATAAAATTGATAAGCTGACTAACGTTGTTCAAACTTTGCTTTCAGATAAGGTGGGCATAGCACGGTTGTGCAGAATTTGCGTTAAGCCAGACCGTCCATCGGACTCATGTCTGATTTTATATGAGGATTTGATAGAACAAGCAAATGTTGTCGGGAACTTTTTAGGACCGGCCCAAAGGCGATATGACCCCTACTCGAACTCATATAATGTAGGGTGGAAAGATCACCCGAATCTAAGTTATGGGTCGAATCCTCAGTTCAATCAACCTTACGAACAAAGACCGCCTCCGAATCAACAATTACCACCCCGAAAGTCATCTTTGTAAGCCATGGTGGAAAGGTTGCCATCCCAAACGAAGCTTAATCCTCAACATAATGTAAGTGCTATGACGTTGAGGAGTAGGAAGGTTTTGGAGCCCGTACCTAGCACGAGTCGTGGCCATGACACTGGTCGAGATAAGTAGAAACTTGACACAGAGGCTCCGGTAGAGTCAGCACCACAAAAATCATTTACAGTACCACCTCCATTTCTTGGAAGACTTGTCCAATGTAAGGAGCGAGAAGAGAAGGAGATCCTCAACACCTTTTGAAATGTACAAACCAACATACCTCTTATTGATGCGATTAAACAAATTCCATGCTACGAAAAATTCTTACAAGAATTATGCACAAGTAAGAGTAAGCTCCTGGGCAATGAAAATGTGAGTATCGAAGAAAATGTCTCCATCGTTTTACAAAGGAAAATACCACATAAATGTAAGGACCAAGGTATGTTTTCCATATCTTGCAAAATAGGTAGTGTTGGTATTAAAAAAGCCATGTGTGACTTAGGCACATCAATTAATGTTATGCCTTTGTCAATTTGTAAACTACATAATGCGGGTCCTTTGAAGCAAACAGGTGTAATTATTCAACTTGAAAATAGATCTGTAGTGCATCTGGAAGGAGTGTTGGAGGACATTCTTGTTAAGGTAAACGAATTGATATTTCCTGCAGACTTTTACATCATTAACATGGAGGATGACAACTCGACCAATTCGTTTGAGATACTTCTTGGGAGACCATTCTTAAGTACCACGCGAACAAAAATTAATGTTTGGAGTGGAATACTCACCATGGAATTTGATGGTGAACTGGTTAAGTTTAATGTTTATGAGGATATGGGACATCCCAATGACAAGTTACAAAATTGTACGTCGCAGGAATGTAGATCTCGATGTTAAGCAAGAGGAATTATCGATGATCCAAAAACCAATACGTGAAGCTGTCATGAAAGCCTCGAAATTAGATCTAAAACTATTTCCAAAACTTACATGGATTTTGACAGAGAAAAATGCAAACTTGAATGGAGAAGCTCAAAGACACCTCAATCTACTAATGATAGGGGTACGTGGGAAGGGCTTTAAGGATAGTGGGAAAGGGTAAGAAACCTTTTTGCAAGAACATCCAAGTGTTCAAGATTGAAAAATTAATCTCAATAAGCCAAACGGATAACATTTAAAGTCATCAAGCTAACGACGTTAAACAAAAGCGCTTTTTGGGAGGCAACCCAAATTTATTTTTTAATTTATTAAATTTTTTTGAATTTTTGTTTAATTTGGATTGAAAATAAAATGAATAATAACTAGATTATTATTTAATCAAGTTAATGTGTTATTTTTAGATACGTAATGGAGGTTGTCAGTTTTCCCAAAATCAGATACTGATGGTGGCATGCGCACACCTTGCTAAATGCTAACAATTATTTCCCAACGTCGACAACATCGTTACAAACACATGGGGAGTATTCTTAAGCTTTCTCTTTGCTTGTTTCTTGAGTTATTGTCTTTTATTTCATTTTATTTTGCTGCTTGTCTCTCTTTTGCATATGTTCAATCTTATGTAAAATTTATTCGATCGTTTATTTTGACATTGAGACTCTAATCTCATTAGTTAGTCGATTTGGAAAATTGGGCAATTTTTGAATTAAAGTGTTCAAGTATCTAGATTATTCGACATTTGTGTTTTAAGGTTGATATATGTAATTAGATTTTTCATATAAATTAGTTTTTTGGAAAAAATATTTTCTTGTATATAAATAAATAAATAAAATGAAAAATAAATAAATAAATAAATAAAGGCTCAAGTTATGAGTGAATGTTTGAAAACGTGATCGAATTTTGTAATTGGGGTGAGGTCATTGGGTTATCATTTCATCTCATGTAAAAAGGTTCGAGTGACAAATTGAGAACTTACAAACACTCCGCTAACCGAGCCTAAAAAAAGACTATTTGAACTGAGTAATTGGGATAGGGTGCTTGGGTTGTCATCCTAGTTCGCATAAAAAGGTTTGACCGTGTCTAAAATTTTTTATTAATGCATGATTAATTAATACCTTGCAAATTATTGGATTCAAACTCAATTTAGTAAAATGATTGAGTTTACATATTTCAATTTTATGATACTTGTTGACCACACTATATATTCTGAGCATTTACTTATTTTTGCCTATGTTGTTTGTATTGACTATGGATGCGGAAAAGAGGCTCGATTTTTAATAAATTGTAGAATAATTTCTAATGTTTGAAGGAACAATATGCTTGAGGACAAGCATGAGCTAAGTAAGGGGATTTGATAACATGTTAATTTGCATGACATTTTGTGTTTAATTCGGTTTATTTTTGAATTGATCCCTGTTGAATTAGTGTTTTTATGTTTTAATCTTGTCAAGGATGCAATTGGGATGCTAAGAGTAAAAAATGAACAGAAAAGGACCAAATTGAAACACAATTAATGAAATGAGGCCGAAACAAAAATGTGGAGAAAGCCAAGGACTCATCAGATTTTTTGACTTTGTAAAACCAAAAAATAGAAAAAAAATCGTATTTTATTTTTTATTTGTTTTTTTATTTAATTTCATGTTAAAGTGGTTAAGACTAAAATTAGTAAATTCCATGTATATAAAGAGGGCCTTAATGTACTTAGGAAGGACACATTCAATTTTACATTCTGGTATTTGGAATTGAATAGAATTGTTTTTTTTTTCCAATTTAGGCGTGAGCCTATTGTAGCTTCCATTTACATTTCATTGTTCTTTTAAAATTGGTCTAATTGCTTTCCAAGTACCTTTCCCCTTCCCAATTTATTCCATTCTCACCAAATCATCTTTCAGAACCTATGAAGCATGATTAAATCCTTGCTTCACTAAATTCCATCTTAGCTTTAGGCCGGTGTTCTTTCCAGTCGGGAATCGTGAGATAT
Organism: Gossypium turneri; assembly: GCA_008044935.1. Taxonomy (NCBI): domain Eukaryota; kingdom Viridiplantae; phylum Streptophyta; class Magnoliopsida; order Malvales; family Malvaceae; genus Gossypium; species Gossypium turneri. The sequence continues at coordinate 18,614,289 of CP032572.1, read as the reverse complement.
GTATCCATACTAAAAATCCTTCCAATCGGTATTCATAATTTTCCTATGTATCAGGGTGGACAACTATCCCTTAAAGTTAACTCGATTTCAAGTCAAAAAGTGCACGTTGGGTTGGAGTCATGTTTGTTGATAGTTGGAGAAAGGAGTCAGCCGTGCTGTATTCGGATCTCTAAGAACAAATCAAGAAAGAAGTGATCGTGTTTAAACGACCCACGCGGTTGAGGCCATTAATTCGAGTTGGGTTCTTTAGAGCGCAAGGCTGCCAGAATCTTGAATTGGGAACACGTGTATCTTGATTAGATAATCGGTAAGGGTTGGTTGCAGGTCGTACCAGGACCAATTACGAGAGGAAGAATTGGTGGTTAGGACATTCTTTACTACTATAACCAGCTTATTGTTTGTAGGAGAAATTTAATTTTCAGGAATCGATTCAGAAATTCAGAATCCACCGAGTCTAGGGCTAAGGCTTTTTATCTTTGATTACAAAATCGAAATGTAATTTCCAATTTAATTTCAAATTTATTGAATTATTTATTTATGCTATTTCAATTGTTTAGTTTCTAAACATTTCAAAACTCCCTTGATTTATTTGTTTATTTTTTAGCAGGTCCATTTGGAGTTGTGGGCATGACTTTTGCCACGACAAATATTTCGATCACAAGTTAAACACGAAAGTTGATTATAACATCCAATCTCTGTGGACTTGACCCTACTACCACTCTTTACTACTATTTAGAGTTATTTTATAGGAATTTGTTTTGGTGGTTTTGACGCCCATCAGTGTCCGTGCCTGTGTAACTCTCTGACTTGGGTCACATGGGCAAGCCACACGCCCGTGTGCCAAGCCGTGTGCTAGGCCATGTAACTGTCTAACTTGCAACCCTTTGAAACCTACAAGGGACACATGGTTGTGTCGCATGGCCGTGTGTCACGCATGGCCGTGTGGACAAGAAATAGGCCAGTTTCAAGCCATTTCTTTCACCTAAACCATGGTCACACCTACAAGCCATTTGCACATAATTTTAAGCTACAAATTACACCTAAAACATGCATAATAAAGCTAATTCAACATTGTATATATCCATACCACCAATATGCCAAAAGGAACCTTAATCACATAGCATCAAATCGACATAAACATAATTTAGCCATTCATCAACCAAACATTTGTTACCTAATTCCATACCAAATCTTACCACATTAGCCATATACCAAAATCACATTCAGGCATGCCAAAAGAGCCATACAAAACATAACTTCACTTGACCATTTCAACACCAACCATCAAAGCATTTAAAATGCCAAAAGTTCATCAACCAAAACACCACATTTACAAGCCAAACATAATGACCATTTCATCAAACACAATTCACCTATACATGCCATTATAACCATGACTCAAAACATCAAAATCTACAGATATAGTCGCTGGATAGTGTGATAGATCTCCGATGAGCTTCCAAACCAGTCGAGCGTCTGATAATCTATAAAACATAGTAAAGAAACACAACATAAGCATATTTAGTATGTTCATAAATCATGATGAATGCTTACCATTTCAATGAATAAGCTTAAAAATAACATTAATGAATCCAACCAATAGCTTGGCACAAGCCTAAGCATCATCAACAATACAAGTTAGTGATTAAACACATAACTTAACAATATCATCACTTGGTAAGGAAATTTTCATGAACATAATACATATGAACTCACACTTTTCATATCATGGCTATACAAACTTAATCATCAAGTACTTCGTACCTTTCCAAAATTCGATAATGAAATCAACCAGAACCCTTACCGGTTCATCCCTTTTTATGTCTGTTGAACCACTTAGAATAATATTAGATACATAGGAAGCTCACACATAATGTGCTAACACATGGTCGAAACCATTCATTTCCTTTTTCTTTACGTAAACGCTCATACGAGCCATAAATAGGCTTGCTCACACAAGCTGACAATCGAAACATAACTACATGATGCTGCTTACGCAAGCTGACAAGTAACCACAAAAAATGCTAGAACTCAACCATCGGTAGGACGTTCAGAACTAGCACCCGAAACATGGTAACCCTAATCACATGGCATTTGTGTCCTATATATTTCTAAGGCTCAAAAGGTGCTAGATAGTCATCGTAACATCATTGGATTTTCCGTCGTGATATGATATGGAAAATAATGTAATAGAATTTAAATGAAATACATTAAAATGCTATTTAAATGTAGAAACTTATCTCGATTACAAAACGATGAAATAGGACCGACTAGTCTGACACTTTATCTTTCCTTCGATCTAAATTCGTACGAGGCTTAACTTGATATAAATAATCAAATTTAATCCATTCAATAATCATTCTATTCTATTCAATCCAAAAAATCATATTTTTGCAAAATTATGCTTTTACCCCTATTGTTTTGATTTCTTTACAATTTAATCCTTAAGCTCATAAAATGAAATTCATGCAAATTCATCCCTAACCCAAACTAGTCGAATTACATATATGTCCATATCAATTCATATAATTCATTATTTAAAAATTTTCACCATGAATATTCACATTTCTAAATTAAATCCCTAAATGACATTTTTAAGAAAAATCACTTTACAAAAGTTGTTTATTTAACAATCAATATTCATTCTCTTCCATCAAGCATAAAAAACCACATGAATGCATTCATGGTAAAACCCTAACCTTTTAACAATTTTGAAAATTAGTCCCTAGGCTAGCTATATTAAGCTACAACGACTTCAAAAACATAGAAATCATTAAAAACGAGATGAAAAATACTTACATGCAAGCAATTTGAGATGAACGAACCCTAGCAAAATTTCTGTTGAAGATCCGGTTGAAGAAAACCAAAATGGAAGAAGATGATATCTTAATTTTACTTAGTTTTTATTTTAATTTCCCTATTTACCCTTTTAAGGCATCCATAATTTCAATAAAACCAATCTCACAAATGTCCACTATCACATAAATGGTCTAATTACCATTTAAGTACTCTTACTTTAAAGTTTTATAGCCCTTTAATACTTTTAGCTACTAGAACTCCACTTTTGCACTTTTTACGATTTAGTCTTGTTTTCCAAATTAAGCATGCAAATGATAAAATTTCTTAACAAAATTTTTATACGACCTTTCTAACATATAATAAATATTAAAATAATAATAAAATTAATATTTTCATGTCAAATTTTTGATTTCAAAACCACTATTCTAATTTCACTGAAAACAGCCTGTTACACACAGATTAGGAGAATTTGAGACTGTTGCTCTCACTGAAGGGTGCACAACAATGTTCATGAACAAACTGCCTCCAAAATTGAAAGACCTAAAGAGTTTCATCATCCCATGTTTAATTGGAAATTGTTATGTAGGTAAGGCATAATGTGATTTAGAAGCAAGTATAAATCTAATGCCTATGCTATTTTCAGGAAGCTAGGAATTGGGAAAGTGAAACCTACTACAGTTACATTGCAACTAGTCGATCGATCCTATGCCCATCCGGAAGGTAAAATTGAAGACGTATTTGTAAGGGTAGATAAATTTATCTTTCTTATGGATTTTCTTATTTTAGAACATTAAGCTGACCATGTCATGCCATTATTCTTGGAAGACCATTTTCTGCTACTGGCAGGACTTTAATTGATGTTTAGAAAGGTGAACTAACCATAAGGATGAATGATCAGTAGATTACGTTTAATTTATTCAATTCCCTGAAATGTCCCGATGAGAATAAAGAATGTCAAGCCATTAATATGATGGAAACAACAATGGAGGAAGAGTTTGCAAGATGTTGCCACAACAATTCCAATAGTGATACTGATTTACTTGAGCTAAATAAAATGAATACTTTCGAAAAATTCAATGAATTCATGGAGGTGAAGCAAATTGTGGATAGACTAGGGAAAAAGTGTGAACCCTTAGATTTATTAGATCGTTGTTTCAGGCTTTCTAAACCTTGTATAGAGGAACGCCCAACAATAGAGTTGAAGCCTTTACCGCTACATTTAAAGTATTCCCATTTGGGAGAAAACAAAACTTTGCTGGAGCATAATATAGCTTTTAGTTTTGATGAACATTGTTTAGTAGCTCATGTATATTCTCATGTAGTTGTTGATGTCAAAGATAAAAAGACCGGGATCATATTCTAAGTCAATGGGCAACATTTGGAGCACTACTAGGGTGCTCATGTAGAGTGAGACAAATAGTCCATTACTCTCCATGATGTTTCAATTTAGCATCTCAATACTTCTTTCCATTTCATTTTTATCGTTTTTAATTTTTTCTTAGTTATGTCATTTAATTTGTTTAGTAATTTTGATTCTTTTGTATACAGGTATCTCTAGTTTCTTAAAAACGATTGAAAGAGGAGCTAGATAACCTGAGGAGGAAGTAAAAAAGACTAAATCAGTTAACATAGAAACTGATCACGAGGAAACGTAAGAAGCAAATCCTACCTCTATACCACCATGGAACAATACTAAAGCTGCCCCACCTATGCCAACAGCAGCAATGATTGCACAAGACTGTGAAATCAATCCCATCATTCACTCAAAATGAGAGTATAAATACTCTTACAGGCCTTAATTCGAGTCTATAAATACCTAAAAATAGCATATGAACAAACAAGGACTAATTTGGAACAATGTTGAAAGTTTTAGGGCAATTTCAAAAATACCTAGACATAGGGAACACACGGCCGTGTGGAACGCACCATACCATGTGACTTTTGAAGTTGGGACACATGACCATCTCTCAGCCGGTGTCCTTTCCCGTGTAACTCACTGACTTGAGACACATGGCTGTGTCCCAGCCTATGTAACTCACTGACTTGGGTCACACGGCCGTGTCGTAGGCTGTGTGTTAGCCCCTGTGGACTTTAAACCTATACTATTGTTCAACACGCTCAGGGCACACGATCGTGTGTGCTGCCCGCATGTGACATAGGGCCATGTGACAGACTGTGTCTGAGGCCGTGTGCACCTAAATGTACCTTAAAACACAAGTTTACCAAATTGTGATTACTTGGGCACTAAGCAACCATTTCACTATCCATTTAACCGATTCAAAACACAATTAAACATGCTTAATTCTTACCAAAACAACCAACTTAAGTGCCTAACAAATGTACCCTCATTGGTACCACAATTTATATCTTCAAACATATCAACAACACACCAACCATTCAAGACTTTCATTCATACCAAGTTTGCCAATATTGAACTAACGTCTAGCTACTTAGGATATCAAGCTTTAAACTAAAAACACGTACCAAAACCTAACTTCAACCACAACCATATATAAAAGTAACAATCATTTGACTTTAACAAAAATAACATCACATTAACAAACCAACTATCAACCAAAGACTTTGTAACACCCCTAACCCGTATTCATCGTTGAATTAGGGTTACAGAGCATTACCGTACAAACAAACATTGAAACACACATTTCATACATCATTGAAAACATATCATAATACATTCATTCTTATACATATCGTCCTTAAATCAAGCCCTCGAGGCCTAGAAATACATTAGAAACAATTTGTGACTAAATTGGAAACCTTCAAAAAGTTCAAGAAAAAGTTATAAAAATTTGACTGCAGGGGTCAAACAGCCATGTGGCCAAGCTGCACACCTCACACGGCTGAGACACACACCCGTGTGTCAAGTCGTGTAACAATTACATTAGGGACACACGACTGTGTCTTACATAGCCAAGTCACACGCCCGTCTGTATAGAACCTACAGGGAACACACGATTGTGTCACACACCCGTGTCTCAGGCCATTTGGACATGAATTTGACAAAATCAAGCGATTTCCCAAATCAACTCATGCATGATCCTTTACGGCAACTGTGCACATATTCAAGGCAATAAGTCCCTATCAAAACATACATATAAGTACCAGTTCAGGAGTCCTAAATCAACTAACCAATACGCCATTCAAGGCAATCAATTTCAATCATCAAAACCTACCTAATCATGCAAATTTTACCGCTTACCATTCATTAACTACTAGTTCCAAGAACTTACTAAACATACAACATAAGGTAGCTTAATGACACAAACCATCATATTATTCTAATAAACCATTCTCCTTCATTATCAAAAGTGACCAAAAGTACTTTCTAAAGCAAGCATTATAACCAGTTATGCATACATGACACCAAAACACAAACACATTTAGTTATTATTTACATATTCATCAAACATCATTTTAAAACATCCTAAATACATTTCAACCACAAATTAAACTACATAAGTTTACACATGCCACTACCGTAAGAGATACAAAAACAACCAATATCAATGGATAGTGTGAGCTAAAGGTTTGATTCGTCCAAAATGTCAGCAACAACGATCTACAAAATAATCCACATGACCGAATAAGCTTATAGAGCATAGTAAGAACATAGTATATCATTTAACATAATAAATTGGATACGATTCTCATATTATTTGATTCAGAATTACCAAAGTCTAAAATGGGTACAAAAGTACATTCAAGGGTATCGAAGTACAAATAGGGGCACATACGTACAATTCAGGGGTATCGAAGTATAATTAGGGGAACATAAGTGCAATTTAGGGGTACGAAGTATAATAAGGGGCATGTAAGTGCAATTCAGTGGTACCAAAGTACAACCAGGGGCACGTCAGTGCAATTCAGGGGTATCGAAGTATAACCAGGGGTACGTATGTGTAATTCAGGGGTACCGAAGTACAATTAGGGGCACGTAAGTGCAATTCAACAATATTATTTTCAAAACATAATAATTAAAGCATCGTAATATAACTACACAAGTAGAAATTCATTTACATATTAAAACTGTAACACCCCTAACCCGTATCCATCACCAGAATAAGGTTACGAAGCATTACCATAAAATTTTAACCTAAAATATTCAATTTCAAACATTTCATAAATCATAGCATAATTCATCCAAAATCATGCATATCATCCCTTATTCGAACCTTCGAGGCCTTAGAAACACTTTAGAAACATTTCAGGACTAAATCGAAAACATTTAGAACTTTATGGAAAACGATAGAAAATTTCACACTGTAGGGGTCACATACCCATGTCTCAGGCCGTGTGGACATTCGAAGTAGGGACACACAGTCGTGTCCTAGAAAGTGTCCATGCTTGTGGAACTCTCTGACTTGGGTGACATAGCCAAGCCACACGCCTGTGTAACTCTCGAAATGGCCTCACACGCCCGTGTGCTAGGCCGTGTAACTACTTCACTTGCAACCCTTTGAAACCTATAGGGGACACACGGCCATGTTGCATGGCCATGTGTCGTACATGGCTGAGACACACGCCCGTGTCTTAGGCCGTGTGGATATGAAATAGGTCATTTTCAAGCCATTTCTTTCACCCAAATCAAGCTCACACCAACAAGCCTTTAGCACCTACAAACAAGCTTCAAAACATGTATAATAGGACAAATTTAATATGCTATCTATCCATACAACCAATATGCCAAAAGGCACCTCAATCACAAATCATCAAATCAACCTAACATAAACATACTTATTCATGAATCAATCGTACATAACTACCTATTTCCATACCAATTCATACCACAATAACCACATGCCAAACCACACTTAAACATATCAAATTGTTCATTCAAAATATACCATCACTTGACCATTTCAACATTAGTCATCAAAGCACAAAAATGTCAAAAGTCATCAACTATAATATCATATATATACATGCCAAACATAATAGCTAGATCATTAATACAAGTCCTTCTATACATGCCATTATAACCATGACCAAAACATCAAAAGCTACCGATATATCCATGGCATAGTGTGATAGGTCTCCGATGAGCTTCCAATTATCTACAAAACATGGGAAAGAAAAATATGTAAGCATATAATGGTTAGTAACTTCGTATAACATAAAATATAACTTACCATTTCATTTCATAACATTAAAATTTAACATGGTATAATCCAACTATTAGCTTGGCACAAGCCTAAGCACCAACACAAACATATGTTAGCATACTTTAACATAATTCATATGAATTTAACACGGATAACCATTACACTTGAGCATGATTAAATTGGATTTATCATCTATCACAACATAACATACTTTTCATGTATCTCACCATTTCAATGTGCTTTATAAATACATGTCTTGGTTCATATTAAACACTTACCATTTTCTTTCAAATTCATGCCCGTTGAACCGTTTAGAATATTATTGGATACACAGGATAGCTTACACGAAGTGTGCTAAACATATAATCATAACCTTTCATTTCTTTTACATCGTTGCTCACACGAGCTGTGAAATGGGCCTACTCACACGAGCTATGGGTCAGAATGCAAGCTACACGATGCTGCTCACACGAGCTGTGGAGTATCCACAACAAATGCTGAACCTCAACCATCGGTAGGACATTCAAGACCAGCACCCGAAACATGGAAACCCTAATGACATGTCATTTGTATCCTACGAATTCCTAAGGTTCAAACGGGGCTCGATAGTCATTATAACATCGTTGGATTTACATTAATTATTTACATGTCAATCCACAATTTACATATAACTCAAAAGATAGCATTAAAACATTACACAATTACACGAACTTACCTCGACAATCACCTAATCCGAAGCTTTATCTTTACCCCGATCTAAATTCGTACAAGGTCTATCTTGATCTAAATAAATAAATTCAATCTATTTAATATCCATTCTATTCAATTCAATCAAAAACTCACATTTTTGCAAAATTATGCTTTTGCCCCTATTATTTTAATTTCTTTATAATTTAGTCCTCAAGCTCATAAATTAAAATTCATGCAATTTCATCCCTAACCCAAGCTAGCCGGATTCAATATAGATATATAGAAACTCATACAAATCATTTTTCACAATTTCACCATGTATTTTTAGACATTTTACAAATAAATCCCTAATTGACATTTTCAACAAAAATCACTTTGCAAAAGTTGTTTATTTATTAACAAAGATTTATTTTCTTCCATCAAACATAAAAAGTCTCATGCACACATTCATGGCAAAACCCTAACCTTTTAACACTTTTGCAAATTAGTCCTTGGGCTAGCTAGATTAAGCTACAACGACTTCAAAAACATAGAAATAATTAAAAACAGGACAAAATTACACTTACATGCAAGGGTAGACTATGGCCGAATAGAATAACCCTAAAAATGGCTTCCCTCTTAATTACCGGTGAAACAAATCAAGGTTGAAGATGATACAACCTTTTACTTATTTTAATTAAGACATATTTCCTTAATTACTTATTTAACCTTTTATTTTTAACATCAAATTCACTTAATTCAAGCCCATAAATGTCCACTCAAATTAACAATGGTCTAATTACCACATAAATCCCTTAACCATTTAATTTCATAGCCATTTAGTACCTTTAACTTATATAATTCTAATTTTGCATGTTTTACAATTTAGTCCTTTTCACCAAATTAAACATACAAATGATAAAATTTCTTAATAAAATTTTTATACGACCTTGCTAATATTCTGTAGACAACAAAATAATAATAAAATAAATATTCTTACATCAAATTTATGGTCCTAAAACCACTATTTTGATTTCATCAAAATTACGTTCTTTCAACTCTCCCCCTAAAGGAATTTTCGTCCCCAAAAATCTTACCATAAAAGAGTTTTGCGTATTGCACTTTCATAGCTTCTTCCGGTTCCCAAGTACTTCCTCTAAACATTGTCATTGCCAAAGGACTTTCACTAAAGTTATGCTTTTATTTCTGAATTCTTTAACCTCTCTAGCTAAAATTCTAACGATTCTTCGCGATACAACATATCAGGCTAAATCTCGACATCAAAAGGTGAGATAACATGTGAAGGATGTAATCGGTACCATCATAACATAGACACGTGAAACACATTATGGATATTTTCTAACTCTAACAGCAAAGCTAATCGGTAAGTTACTAGTTCAATTTTTTTAGTGATCTCATACGACCCAATAAAATGTGGACTAAGCTTTGCTTTAAGATCAAATCATAGGACTCTCTTCTAGGGCGAGACTTTCAAGAACACTTTATCGCCGACTTGAATTTCAATGTCTTTTCTTTTTAAATCCACGTATGATTTCTATCAATCTGAAGCTGCTTTCAAACTGTTTCGAATCACTATTACCTTTTCTTCAGTTTCTCGTACTAAATCAAACCTGTGAAGCTTTTTCTCACTGAACTTAGTCCAATACAATAGAGTTTGGCACTTTCGATGATATAATGCTTCATACAGTGCCATTTTTATACTCGATTGGTAACTATTGTTCGCGAATTCAAATAACAGTAGAAATTTCTCCCAGTTGACTTTGAACTCTAAAACACAACATTGATGCATGCCTTAGAGTATCTGAATCACTCGCTCAAATTGACCATTGGTTTGAGGATGAAACGCAGTACTAAAATGTAAATGGGTACTTAGACCTTCATGCAACTTGCTCCAGAAGTGAGGCATAAATCGCGGATCTCTATATGAAATAATAGAAATTGGTACCCATGCAATCTAACATTCTCAGTAACATATAACTCGGCTAATCTCTCAAGAGAGTAATTCGTATACACTGGAATAAAGGTGCAGACTTCGTCAAATGATCAATGATGACCCAAACTGCATCTTTCTTTCTCGTAGACAAGGGAAATCTTGATACAAAATCCATTGTGACGTGCTCTCATTTCCACTCCAGAATTATCACTAGCTGCAACAAACCAAAAGGTACCTAATGTTCAGCTTTAACTTGTTAACACACTAAACATCTTGATACGAATTTAGAAATCTCTCATTAGAAATCTCTCATTTCATACCCGACCACCAGTACATTTGTTTCAAATCACCGTACATTTTATTGCTACCAGGATAAATAGACAAGTTCTTATTATGAGCTTCTTTCAAAACCTTCTGAATGAGATCTGAATTTCCCAGAATGTAAAATTTTCCTTTAAAATATAAACAATCATCGGAGGCAACTTGAAAATCTGAATCAGGAGTCGACTCAATCTGTTTCCGTTTAACTAACAACACATTATCGCATTTGTGGGCTTCAAAAATATGTTGTAAAAACATCGGTCTAGCTTTCAATTCAACTAAGATTGAACCATCATCAGACAACGTCAATTGTGTATTCAACGCTGTCAAAGCAAACAGAGACTTTCTACTCAAAGCATAGGCAACTACATTTGCCTTACCCTGAATGATAATCAATGATCAAATTGTAGTCTTTCAATAGCTCAAGCCATCTACACTGTCTCAAATTCAAATCTTTCTGCGATAATAAATACTTTAAGCTTTTATGTTCCATAAAGATATGACATTTTTCGCCGTATAAATAGTGCCGCCAAATCTTCAAAGAAAAGACAACCGCTGCAAGCTCTAAATCATGTGTCAGATAATTCTTTTCATGCGATTTCAACTGTCTGGAAGCATACGCTATCATTTTGCCCTATTGCATCAAAACACACCCAATCCATTTTAAGATGCATCACTATAAATCACAAATTCTTTACCTAACACTTACGTATCTAATACCGATGCTTGGGTTAATAATGCTTTCAACTGATTGAAACTTTGCTGACATTTCTCAGACCACTCTAACTTAACATCTTTTTGTAATAACCTCATTATTGGTGTAACAATCATCGAGAATTCCTTAACGAACCTTCTATGATATCCAACTAATCCCAGAAAACTTTTAAACCTTCGATACATTTATCGAAGGCTTCCAATCAACAACAGCTAAAATTGTGCTTAGATTAACTCTGATGCCCTCGGCTGATACACATGTCCTAGAAATTTGACTTTTCGAAGCCAGATTCAAATTTGCTAAACTTAGCGAATAATTATTTTTCACGCAAAGTTTGCAAGACAATTCTCAAATGCTCAGCATGCTCTGTCTCATCTCGTGAATTAATCAAGATATCATTAATGAATACCACGATGAATCTATCTAAATACGGTCTAAAAATTTTGTTCATTAAATCTATAAATGCTGCATGCGAATTAGTCAAACCAGCCGACATCACAAGGAATTCATAATGTCCATACCTGGTCCTGAGCGCAGTTTTTGGCACATTTGAATCTTTAACTCACAATTGATAGTAACCAGAACGAAGATCAATTTTTGAAAATACTGTTGCGCCTTTCAATTGATCAAACAGATCGTCAAGACACGACAATGGATACTTGTTCTTGATCTTAACTTTATTGAGCTGTCGATAGTCAATACATAATCTCATAGATCTATCATTTTTCTTAATGAATAGAACCAGTGCACCCCAAGGATAAAAACTAGGTCTAGCAAAACTCCTATCTATCAACTCTTGCAACTGCGCTTTCAGCTCTTTCAACTCTGTAGGTGTCATTCTATAAGGAGATATCGATATCGGATATGTTCCCGGTACTAACTCAATAGCAAACTCAACCTGTTTGATCAGTGGTATCCAAGGTAACTCCTCTGGAAATACATTTGGATACTCACATACCACTGGAACCAATTCTAGATTCAACTCAGAAACTCTAAAATCAAATATATATGCAAGATACGCATCACATCCTTTTCTAACATATCTTTGTGCTGACATAGCCGAAATAACATTAGACATACTATCCAGCCTATTTGATTCAACTTGATGCTTTTCACCTTTCTAAAAGTTTAACATAATAAGCTTTCGTCTACTGTTCACAACAACATCATGTAGAGTCAACCAATCCATATTCAAAATCATGTCAAATCATCAAAAGGCAACAACATCAATTTGGCCATAAAGTTACAACCCTGAATCATCAAAGTACAGTTTTTACAAACCTTATCAACTAGCACATATAGACCTAGGGGGTTCGTTACTTTAACCACAAATTTAGTGGACTCAACAGGCAAATTCTTACTTGACAGTAGATCATTGCATACATACGAATGTGTTGATCCCGGTTCAATCAAAGCAGTAACATCTGTATCAAATATAGAAAATGTACCGATAATAACATCTAGCATTAAAGCTTCCTCTCGTGCATGGATCGCATAAGCTCTAGTCGATGCTCGTGCCTCACATCTCAAGCAGAGTTTTTTGTTCCAGTACAACTATTTCTCGTATTTTCAAGGTTTCCAGGTGGTCTACCTCTTGCGATAATGTTGCTCGATCAAACATTTTGAGCCTTTTTTCTCTGACCTCTCCGAGCTATCTCTGAGATAATGCTCGAATGAACCACATCTAAAACATGACCCGTTTGTCAATTTGCACTTATCGAAGTACCTACACTCGCTATAGACGTAGCCTGAGGTTTTGGACTCGCACGATGTTTACCTCTATCTTTACTGGAATATTCCACTAAAGCTATCGAACAATTTTTATGATAACTGGTATGACTTTCCAGTTGATCTCTTTCTCGAATCTCTAGCTTCATAATCAGCTTTTCTCTTTTCTTTGCTAAACTCTTCGGCTTTATGCGCTCTGTCAACTAAAACGATAAATTCATTCAATTCAAGTTTCCCGACTAATAGCTTTATGTCTTCATTTAACCCGTCTTCAAACTGTTTACACATGACAACTTCAATTGATATACACTCCCAGGCATACTTGCCCAGTCTAACAAATTCCCTCTCATACTCAGACACTGTTATTCAACCTTGCTTAAGCCCAAGAAAATTTTTATGTTCCTGGTATAGAAATCTCTGACTTATATACTTCTTTCAGAACTAAGTTTGAAAGAATTCCCAATCTATACGCTCTCTCGGCACCACTGAATCTAAAGTGTTCCACCACTGATAAGTTGAGTCTTTCAACAAAGATACAGCACATTTTACGCATTCTATCGGTGTACAAGATAATTCACCAAAAACCCTGATCGTGTTTCCTAACAAGAACTTGACTTTCTCCAGATCATCTTCAATTGTAGCTATAAATTCTTCAACCCTATATTTATGAATTTTATCAACATGCGACTTACTAACTCGCATTGGTTCCAAACCTTGAGGAACTATGGGAACCAGTTGGGGAACGGGTGGGAGTGGAGGTTGTTGAACCATCGGGTTCATTCATACAAACTAGGTAAATCATTCATTCATCATTTGGAAGAAGGCTTCCTTAGCCTCTCCTTCTCAGCCCACAGATATCGGCCTAGTGCCACTCAACACTGCTCTGTGAATAGAGGCTTGCGCGTTACTTTCAACTTATCAGAGTCGGCTAGGTTGGATGTCATTTCTATATGAAAACATATTTCAAAACATGTCAGGAGTTATCACACTATCACAGGTTATATAATGGCATGTATTTCTAGACCCGTACACGCTACATTTAGTTCGAGAATCGACTAAACTATAGCTCTGATACCACTAAATGTAACACCCTCGACCCGTATCCGTTGCTAGAATAGGGTTACAGAGTGTTACAGTAAAATTGTAACTTAAAACATTCATTTCCAAACATTAGATAAATCATAGCATAATTCATTCAAACACATGCATATCAGCCCCTATTCGAGCCCTTGAGGCCTTAGAAACACTTTAGAAACGATTCGAGACTAAATTGGGAACATAGGAAACCTTAAGGAAAAGGTTAGAAAAAATGAAACTAAAGGGGTCACACGGCCGTGTCCTAGCCTGTGCCCCTGCCCGTGTAACTCTTTCACTTGGACCACACGGCCAAGCCATACGCTCGTGTGTCAGGCCATCTAACCTTCAAAATGTAATCGTTAATACCTACAAGGGAGACACAGTCGTGTTGCATAGCCGTGTCTTAGGTCGTGTGGACTAGAAATAGGCTAAATTCGAGGCATTTCTTTCACCCAATTCAAGCACACCCTTACAAGCCATTTACACATATGACCAAGGTATCAAAACACACCAAAACATACATAATATGACCAATTCAAATGACTAAATTTCCTTTAACAAATATGCCATATATGGCACCTCAAAAGCAAGCATTCAACTAAACTACACATATGTATAATTGGTCACCTTGCTACCATTTTAAAACATAGCATCCATAACTTATACCATGTCAATATAACTTACCTTTTCAACTATTGTTCTCATGCATCTAGAACACATATATACCTAAACTTATACATATTTGACCATAACTCATCCATATATATTTAGCTTAATTTCGTACCAAGTTATACCATAATTGAGCACATTGAACTACACCAACATATACCCAATTGGTCATTTTTTATACGAACACACTTAACTAAATTCCATATTCAAGCATACCTTAATTAACCATACTGCAAAACATGCCAAACTTACGTCTTTGGTCATAAAACCATGCTTCAAGTTAATCATATTAACACCAACCATCAAGATACCATAGGTACATTAACCGTGTTGACACTTA
Source organism: Gossypium turneri (assembly GCA_008044935.1). Lineage (NCBI taxonomy): Eukaryota > Viridiplantae > Streptophyta > Magnoliopsida > Malvales > Malvaceae > Gossypium > Gossypium turneri. The sequence goes on along the minus strand of CP032572.1, from coordinate 18,598,894 downwards.
TACATACCAAAACAATAAATAGATCATTTGTACAGAAATCCACCTATACATGCCATTATAACCTTGAACAAGACATCAGAATCTACCATTATAATCGTTGGATAGTGTCATAGATCTCTGACTAGTTTCCAAACCGATCGAGCTTCCGATAATCTATAAAGTAAGAGGAAGATGACTATGTAAGCAATGAATGCTTAGTAGGTTTGCATAAACCTGAAACATAACTTATCACTTCAATACTATCATACATAGATTAAACATGATTCAACACCAATACTTTAAACTTAGTATAAACCTATTGAACACCATTCAGCTCACAATTGAGTATATTTATAAACATTACATATACCTTTCGTTCATAAGCAAATAAGGTCTCATAGGCTGACTTACATAATTATCAACCTTTCCTCAAAACGATGAATCATTTCATCTACTTACTTGCCATTCCATTTACTTAGCATAAACTTAATTACATTATTAACTCATAAACTAGTGTATTTACTCATGACATAAGTAAACTCACATATAGCATAAGTAAATTTCTTCCTTACAAGTAAGTGCTCTAACTCAACAATCATTTCTTTTCATCACATTATATCTCAACTATGAACTTATCATTTGATTACCTATTCTCACCCATTTCATTTGCATAACATATTTGCAATAAACATAACAGTAACCATAGCTACAAGCTAGGGCATTTAAGTATAACTCTTTTAGAATCAAATATACAATAAACCATTTCATGAGAAATTACATACTTTGATTCTTACCAGTCTTTCATGCACTTAAGTATCTTTCTATTTGGTCACTTACCATTTCAATGCATTTATTTAAAACCAACATAATACAATCCAACTAACAGCTTGGTACAAGCCTAAGCATCATCAACAACACATGTTAATGCATCAATTAATAATTCACTTGAATAACATAAGATAAGGCATTAAACATGAATAACCTCACTTGAAGTCATCAATTCCATTAACATAGTCATACTTTCATTTAATATTTCCTTTTCATTCTTTTTCATAGTTTTCATAATATAAGTCATTTGAAAACTTACCGTTCCTTCCTTTTCCATGCCCGTTGAATCAAATTAAATAACATCGAATATTAGGCAAATGCTCTAGTAACCATTTAATTCTTTAAACACACTACAACATCACGATTTAATGTATTTATAGACATGATAAGAATATATAATTACACCAAGAAATAAAGTAAATTATCAGACTATACTAGTCAAAAATTCAACTCGTATTCATACTTACGATACATACCTCACTTGAAACGTGTTACCTGAATATCAAATGATTGGAGTGTGGCGTGGTATCTTTCAGCCATGGTCTTATTTATTATCGTCTTGATGCCATATTGTCTTTCAACCATGGTCTTAATAATTTCTTGTTGTGTTTCTATACTGTCTTTCAACCATGGTCTTATTCGCTTGATTCGTGATGCCATAACGTCTTTCAGCTATGGTCTTGCTCGATAGAATCGCCATGCCATAACGTTTTTCAATCATGGTCTTACTCGATAGAATCGTGATGCCATAACATTTTTCAATCATGGTCTTACTCGTTAGAATTGTGATGCCATAATGTCTTTCAGTTATGGTCTTACTCGATAGAATTGTGATGCCATAACGTCTTTCAGTCATGGTCTTACTCGATAGAATCGTTATGCCATAACACCTTTTAGTCATTGTCTTACTCATTAGAATCGTGGTGCCATAACTTCTTCCAGTCATGGTCTTACTCATTTCTAGTATGGTGTCATAGTGTCTTTCAACTATGGTCTTATTTATTCTCCAGTATAGTGCCATAGTATTTTTCAATTATGGTCTTAATCATTTTCCTTCAAGCCAATCAACTGAATTCATATATAAACAATTAGATATTAAACAATAAAAACCATAATTAATTGATTTGATCAACTTACGAGCTTACCTGGCTAAATTACGAAAATGTAAAAATATAAGGGCTTTTTGGTAATTTTCCATTCTCCTCGATTTTCCACTTGATCTTGATCTAGATTAATAATTTCATTCAATTTATTAATTTAGATAGGAAAAAAAAGCTTATTTTATGGAATCTAGTCTTTTTTCACTTTTTACAAAATTACCCCGAACATTTTACTTTTATTCAATTTAGTCCTTATGTCCTAATCATGCAAATAAACCAAATTTATTGAAAATTCATGTCAATCAAATGTTCATAGCTTCCAATACAACCTATATTTGCAATAATTTCAAATCAAGTCCTTTTATTTGTACTATTTCAACAATTTAATCCTTAATCGTTAAATTCATCAAAAATAATTTAATAAAATACTTATAAGTAACAACTAATACTTGAAATTCGTCATTGAACATCTAAAATCAAAAAGATCCATGAATGGAAACTTTGAAAATCTTTAACAGTTTCAAAATCGAAGGTACGTGCTAGCTAGACCAAGTTGCAACGATTTCAAAAACATAAAATTTACTAGAAATAAACTCAAAAAGAATACCATGCATGCTCCAAAAGAAGACCGAATGCTCAAATCCCCTTCCATGGCTTCTTTCATTCTCAAATTCGGCAAAACATCAAAGAGAAGGATGATTGCCATAATTATTTTATTGAATTTTCACATTAATTAGTTAACTACCAAACTGCCATTAACTATACATTCAATTTACACATTCAACACCCATAATCGTCCACTATATATAAGCACATGGTATATTTACCAATTAAATCCAAAAATTTTTATTTCCTTAACTATTAAATACCTACTTACTTTTGCAGCTCTTACAATTTGGTCCTTTTAAATTAATTAACTATCTAAACAATGAAATTTATTAATCAAACTTTAATACAACCTTAATAACACCCTATAAATATTTATAACAATATTTATAGCTCGATTTATAGAAACAAGGTCCCGATGCCTCATTTTCTAAAACCACTTGACTTTAGGGTCTTACCACTTGAACCTAATTAATCATTCATATTACATAAATTACCAAATTAAAAACCTTTTTAAAACCATATTTGACTCATAAATATTAAATAATAATATTTACAAACTTACTCATAGGATTTGTGGCCCTAAAACCACTATTTTTGACACCACTAAAAAATAGGTTATTACACCCCTAACTCGTATATATCACCAAAATAGGGTTACAGAGCATAACCGTAAAATTTTAACTTAAAACATTTAATTTCATAAATCATAGCATAATTCATCCAAACTCATGCATATCGTCCCTTATTCGAGCCCTTGAGGCCTTAGACACACATTAGAAACAATTCGGTATTAAATCGGAAACATTTAGAACTTCATGGAAAAAGATAGAAAGTTTCACACTGTAGGGGACACACGGTCGTTTGGCTATGCTGTGTGACTCACACGGCTAAGACACACGCCTGTATCTCAAGTCGTGTGGACATTTGATGTAGGGACACATGGCCATGTCCGTGGCCGTGTAACTCTCTGACTTGGGTCACACGACCAAGCCACATGCCCGTGTGCCAGGCCGTGTAACTCTCGAAATGGCCTCACATGCCTATGTGCCAGGCCATGTAACTATCTAACTTGCAACACTTTGAAACCTACAAGGGGCACACGGCTGAGACACGCGCCCGTGTCTTAGGCCGTGTAGACAAGAAATAGGTCATTTTCAAGCCATTTCTTTCACCCAAATCAGGCTCACATCTACAAGCCATTAGCACATACAAACAAGCTTCAAAACATACCTAAAACATGCATAATAGGACTAACTGAATATGGTATCCATCCATACAACCAATATGCCAAAAGACACCTCAATCACAAATCATCAAATCAACCTAAACATAAACAAACTTATTAATGAATCAACCATACATAACTACCTATCTCCATACCACATAATACCACAATAACCACATGCCAAACCACACTAACACATACCTAATTATTCATTCAAAATATACCATCACTTGACCATTTCAACATTAGCCATCAAAGTACCAAAATGCCAAAAGTTCATCAACCATAATATCACATATATACATGCCAAACATAAAAACTAGATCATTAATACAAGTCCTCTTATACATGCTATTATAACCATGACCAAAACATCAAAAGCTACCAATATATCCGTGGGATAGTGTGATAGGTCTCCAACGAGCTTTTGATTATCTACAAAACATGGGAAAGAAAACTATGTAAGCATATAATGCTTAGTAAGTTCGTATAACATAAAACATAGCTTACCGTTTCATTTCATAACATTAAAATTTAACATGGTATAATCCAACCATTAGCTTGGCACAAGCCTAAGCACCAACACAAACACATGTTAGCATACTTGAACATAATTCATAGGAATTTAACATGGATAACCATTGTACTTGAGCATGATTCAATTAGATTTATCATCCATAAAAAAATAACATACTTTTCATGTATCTCACCAGTTCAATGTACTTCATAAATACATGTCTTGGTTCATATTGAACATGTAACAGCCCAATTTTGGGCCTAGTCGTAACACTGGTTTTGGGGCCACTAATCCGACGAGTAAAAATTTAATATTCTCATATTTTTATGATCTACAAATGTACGAAATAATTTTGACAAAATTTCATTAAAAATTTTTGACATTTAGGCACTCAATTTAGTCGAAAGGACTAAATTGTAAAAAAAGTTCAAAACTTGAGTTTTAAAAGCTAAAGGTGTCTAATTGCTATGAAATTTTAAATTGGAGGTCCTTAAAAGGTAATTAGACCATTGCTTAATTTTTTGGACAAAAATGGACATGAAATAGGTGAAATAGAATATTTTTAAGTTAAGGGCATTTGAGTAATTTAGTGATTAAAAGAAAAAAATGCCAAATTAAAAGCCAATTTTTGCTCATCATCAACCCCTTGGCCGAATTTCACATGAGGAAGACATAGCTAGGGTTTTTTAAGCTTCTAAGCTCGATTATTAGTCTATTTTAGCCCCGTTTTTCTTTTTTTACATTTTTTAGATCCTCGTAGCTCCGTTTAGCTATTTCTACCATTATTTTGAGCTAGGGTTTGTGTTTAAAAATTTACAAATGGATGACTTGAATGTGTTTTGATGTTTTATGGTAGAATATGAAAGTTTAAAGTGTAATAAACAACTTTTACTAAGTGATTTTTAGTGAAATTGCATAAAAGGACTTATTTGTAAAAGTTGTAAAATATGTGTAAAAAATGAAAAAATGTGATTTAGTGAAAATTGTGGGCCGCTATAAGAGGGAATATGAATCGGCTAGGCTTGAGTATGAGAAAAATGAGTACTATTCATTTTCGAGCCTAGGGGCAAAATTGTAAATATGTTAAAAGTTAGGGGAAAAAATGTAATTTTTGCCATAAGGTGTTTTTGGGGCTGAATTGAAAATGTGTGTATTAAATGAGTTAAATGTGTTATTATAGATTAAGAAAGTCGAGGAATTGACCTTGACCGAGGAAAAGGCAAGGTTGTGGACTAAGACACAAACATTTGATATTTTGGACCGAAGTAAGTTTGTATGTAAATAATGCATCATTTTTACTTACACTTTTATGTTTTGATATATTTTGTGAAATGTGGATGAATATTTGACGCATTTGACAAAATATTGACAAGTGAGAAATTTCCTGGTTGAACTTTAAGAATAGAATAGGATACAAGTGACATGTCACTAGGAACCTATGTGAAAACCATGTGAAATTGTGACTAAGTGAATCCTGGTGCTAGTCTTATAAGTTCTACCAGTGACTGGGTAATCCAGCATGTGTTGCGGATACCTAACAGCTTGTGTGAGTAGCACTGAGTAGTTAAGAATGACCGACAGCTTGTGTGAGCAGACCCGCGAATGTGAAAAGCTCGAGAACGAGCCCATGTGTGATATGTGATGTGAAGTAGCTTTGGCTACAAGTGTGGTACTATGTGCAGGATTCCGATGTATCCGTTAATATTCTGATGTGTTCAACAGGAAATGACTAAGTGTAAATGATTGTGATTATGTGATGAATAAGTGTAGGTACATGTGTATATATATTCATGAGCAGTGTGCTCGATATGTGATCAAATTTTGGTAAGGTTGATGTGGAGTAAGTATGACTATGAAGACTTGTAAATATTTGATAATGACTAGCTATTGGAATGGCTAGCTATGGACATGCTTGGTGTTGTGTATGTGTAAATGAAAGTTAATAGAAAGAAAACATGAAAGAGTTAAATTAGTAATAAAACAGTTTTAGACAGAAGCCATTGTATAACTTTGAAAAGTCACCCAAAATTGTGAAAATTGAATTAGAGGTTGAATAAGATAAGAAATTTAATCTTATTGAGTCTAGTTTTACGTAGAAGAAACAGTGTAAGCAAGAGAATTTCATATTATGAGATATTTCTATTTTTATGTGATAGGGTCAGAGTGATTTTGGAATCCCCTGTTCTGACTTTGGAAACTCATTAAATATCGTATAAAAATAATTATTGGTTAGAATTTATATAATGAGTCCATTTTCAATAGAAACAAATGGGAACATCATCCGAATCCCGTAAGAGGAGATAATTAATTTTTAGTGAAGAAGGGTCGAAACTGTCAAACAGTAGAATAGGGATGACTTTAAAGAATAAACTGTACTTATTGGCTAAACCATAAATTCTAAAAATTTTATGGTAACAAGATATGTGAGTCTAGTTTCATAGAAATTTAGCAGATCTTAATTTGGAGTTTCATAGCTCATGATATAAATAATTTATTGACTATGACTTGCATAGACAGCTTGATACGAACATTTGTGAATAGCGAAACTATGTGCAAATATGATTGTATCATCTTGAGAACACATTATGAGGGTTGATAAAAGCATGTTAATAAATTGTTTATTATTTACATACCAACTTACTAAGCAATATGCTTACTCCCTTTTCTTTCCCTTGTCTTATAGTGTCACCAAGCTAGCTCGAGGTACGGAGATCGTCAGAGATCCATCAACACTATCAGTACTCTTTTGGTATTTTGAAAGCAATATTATGAATTATGGCATGTATAGAGGACTTGGTTATTTTTTTATGTGTCATAATTGATTTGGCGTAAAATGTTGGCCTATTTTATTTGATAGTTCATTTTGTATAAGGCCATTGATGTTGGCTATTATTGGTTAAGTTGTACGTTTATGATAATGCCATGTTGTGTGTTGATAAATTTGGTGTAAGTGTGTAAATTTTTGGATGGAAAAAGGCTTCGTAAATAGCCTAACTTTCATCCACATAGTTGGCCACATGGTCATGTGCTCAGGGCGTTTGCCCTTGTTTTTCTAGAAATTGTTCAAAGTTTTCAAAGGTTCTCGGTTTGGTCCCGAACCACTTTCAAAGTATGTATTGGGTCTCGTAAGCCCATAATAGGGACTTTATGATGAAATATGAAAAGTTTTAATTTGGATGAAATTTCATGACTCGGTTTTGTATAATTGGTTATGTTTAAGTCCGGTAATGCTTCGTACCCCGTCCTAGTGTTTGACACAGGTAAGGGGTGCTACATTTAGTGGTATTAAAGCCATTGTTTAGTCGGTTCTCGAACTAACATAACCTGTGTGAGAGTCAAGCTATGCATGCCTTAAATATACTGTGATAGTGTGATGACTCGTGACAATTTAAAATGTGTTTTCATATAGTAATTGGATCCCGACCGAGCTATAGCTGATGACGTAGAGAGTAACGCGCCAACTCCCACGCAAGGGACCGCGCCAGTTGAAAGTAGATTTGAAACACACAATCAGGGAGATGGGCCTGGGAAGCCTTCCTCTATGTGATGAATAATTGGTACACAGAATTTATTCAAGCGAATCCAAATGCCCAACCTCTTCCACCCCCTCCTATTCCCCAACCAGTTTCCGTAGTTCCTCAAGGTACAGAAATGGTAAGCCTGACTAAGCCTCCAATTGATAAGATCCAAAAGCAAGGGGCTGAAGAGTTCAGGGCTAATATAGATGATGATCTTGAGAAAACAGAGTTTTGGCTTGAGAATTCTATTCGGGTATTTGATGAACTTTCTTGTACTGCCAAAGAATGTTTAAAGTGTGCTATATCTTTATTGAACTTTCTTGTACTGCCAAAGAATGTTTAAAGTGTGCTATATCTTTATTGAACGACTCGGCATATCACTGGTGCAAGACACTGGTATCTGTGGTTCCGAAAGAAAGGGTTACATGGGGTTTTTTCCAGGAGGAATTCAGAAAGAAGTACATAAGCCAACGGTTCAGCGATAAAAAATGCAAAGAGTTCCTTGAGTTAAAGTAGGGCCGAATTTTTGTGGCACAATATGAAAGAGAGTTTGTAAGACTCAGTAAATATACCCAAGAATGTGTGTCTACCGAGGCTATTATGTGTAAGAGATTTAAAGATGGGTTGAATGAGGATATCTGACTGCTAGTTGGAATCTTAGAGCTGAAAGAATTTGTGAAACTGGTTGATCGAGCTTGTAAAGTCGAAGATCTGAACAAAGAAAAGAAAAAAGTTGTGATTGAGGCCCGAGATGCAAGAAAAAGGCCAATGAGTAAGTCATTCCAATCTCAGTCAAAGAAATCCAAATAGATGAATCCTCGATTGACTGTTTCAGTTGGGCATTCACACCGAGACCGTGGGAGATCATATTCGGGTTCCAAAACCTAAGCTACTTCAATGGAAAGTGTGGGTAATGTTAAATCCAATAGACCTGAATGTCAACATTGTGGCAGACGGGACCCCTGCGAGTGTTATATGGTTAGTCGTGCTTGTTTTAAGTGTGGTTCTCAAAAGCATTATATTAAAGATTGTCCTGAGAGGGCTGAGGAAGAAAATTTTCAGAGTGTTAGACTAGGTAATACTGCCAGTAGAGATAGACCATTGAGAATTGCCGAAAGTGGAGCTAGCAGTAAAAGTGTAGTGAAAGATTCAGCTGTAAGGCCAGAAGTTAGAGCACCTGCTAGAGCTTATGCCAAACGTGCTCGTGAGGATGCGTCATCTCCTGATGTGATTACTGGTACATTTTCTCTTTATGATATTATTGCATTGATTGATCCCGGGTCTACTCATTCCTATGTTTGTGTGAATTTAGTATCCAGTAAGAGTTTGCCAGTTGAACTTACTGAATTTGTGATTAAAGTGTCAAACCCTTTAGGCAAATATGTGTTAGTTGATAAGGTTTGCAAGAATTGCCCTTTGATGATTTAAGGTCACTATTTTCTAGCTAATCTGATGTTGTTGCCATTTGATGAGTTTCATGTTATTCTGGGTATGGATTGGTTGACATTGCATGATGCCAAGCTAAATTGTAGACAAAAAACCCTTGAGTTGAAAGTGAAAATGGTGAGATTCTTTGGGTTGAAATAGATGAATCAAATAAATTGCCTATGGTGATTTCGGACATGTCTACTCAAAAATACATGAGAAAATGGTGTAAAGCTTATCTTGCATACGTGTTGAATACTGAGATGTCTGAGTCAAAACTTGAATCAGTGCTGGTAGTTTGAGAATTACCAGATGTGTTTCCGGAAGAATTGCCTAGGTTACCTCTGATTAGAGAGATTGAATTTGCTATTGATTTATTATCTAGGACTGCACCAATTTCGATTGCACCGTACAGAATTACTCTAACTAAATTGAAAGAATTAAAAGCTCAGTTGCAAGATTTGACAGATAACGGATTTGTGAGACCAAGTTTTTCTCCTTTAGGTGCTCCCGTACTGTTTGTAAAGAAGAAAGACGGATCTATGAGACTTTGTACTGACTACCGTCAACTCAACAAAGTGACTATAAAGAACAAGTATCCATTACCGAGGATTGATGATTTGTTCGACCAGTTGAAAGGGGCGACAGCGTTTTCAAATATTGATTTGAGATCCGGTTACTATCAGTTGAGAGTTAAAGACTTAGATGTGCTAAAAACCGTTTTCAAAATGAGGTATGGACACTATGAATTTCCTGTGATGCCTTTCGGTTTAACTAATGCTCCGGCTATTTTTATAGACATGATGAACCAAAATTTTCAACCGTACTTGGATAAGTTTGTAGTTGTGTTTATAGATGACATCCTGATTTACTCCCGAGATGAGTCCGAGCATGCCGAACACTTAAGAACTATGTTGTAGATTTTGAGGGAAAAGAAGTTGTTTGCTAAGCTCAGTAAAAGTGAGTTTTGGCTTCGTGAAGTTGGATTTTTGGGACACATAGTTTCAGGTGATGGTATTCGGGTTGATCCGAGCAAAATTTCAGCAATTGTTGATTTGAAACCGCCAAAGAATGTATCCGAGGTTAGAAGCTTTTTGGGCTTAGCCGAGTATTATAGACATTTTATCGAGGGATTCTCGATGATTGCCTCTCCTATGACTAAGTTGCTACAAAAGAATGTTAAGTTTGAATGGACCGATAAATGTCACCAAAGTTTTGAGAAATTGAAAGCATTATTAACTGAGGCGCCGATTTTGGTGCAACTTGAGATGGGGAAAGAGTTCGTGATTTATAGTGATGCATCATTGAATGGTCTTGGTTGTGTGTTGATGCAAGAGGTAAAAGTGGTAGCTTATGCCTCGAGATAGTTGAAACCATAAGAGAAGAATTATCCGACGCATGACTTGGAATTGGCTACCATCGTCTTTGCTTTGAAAATATGGCATCATTATTTGTATGGTGAGAAATGTCGAATCTTTACTAATCACAAGAGTTTGAAGTATCTGATGAATCAAAAGGATTTGAATTTGCGACAACGGAGATGGCTCGAATTAATAAAAGATTATGAGTTAGCGATTGATTACCCCCTAGGAAAAGCGAATGTAGTCACTGATGCCTTGAGCAGAAAATCCTTATTTGCTTTCAGAGCTATGCGTACTAGTTTGGCTTTGTCTGATGATGGTCTGATTTTGGCCGAGTTGAGGGCTAGACCATTATATCTTCAGCAACTTTTTGAAGCTCAGAAGAATGACAGTGAATTGTAAGCCAAGAGAGCTCAATGTGAATCAGGTTGTGATTCAGATTTGCGAATCGGATCAGATGACTACTTGACATCTCATGATAGGGTATGTGTACCAAAAGATGATGAGCTAATTTTGAAAATTTTACATGAGGCACACAGTGGTTATTTAGCAGTTCATCCAAGTAGTACGAAAATGTATAATGATTTGAAAAAATTGTATTGGTGGTCGGGTATGAAAAGAGATATTTCTGAATTTGTATCAAAGTAATTGATTTGCCAACAATTGAAAGTCGAGCATCAGGTACCTTCAAGTTTACTTCAGCCATTGATGGTTCCCGACTAGAAATGGGATAGAATCACGATAGATTTTGTGACAAGTTTGCCTCTGACTCTGAAAAAGAAAGATGCCGTTTGGGTTGTGGTTGATAGATTAACGAAATCGGCTCACTTTATACTGATACATACTGACTACTCACTTGATAAATTGGCTGAGTTGTATATTGCCGAAATTGTGAGATTGCACGGAGTGCTTATGTCTATTATTTCAGATAGGGTCCGAGGTTCACTTCGAGGTTTTGGAAAAAGTTGTAAGAAGTGTTGGGTACGAAATTGAATTTTAGTACCACATTTCATCCACAAATCAACGATCAATCCAAAAGAGTAATTCAAGTTCTCGAAGATATGCTCTGATGTTGTGGTTTAGCATTTGAAGGTAGTTGGGAGAAATATCTACCTTTGGTCAAGTTTGCCTACAACAACAGTTTTCAATCGAGTATACAGATGGCACCGTACGAAGCATTGTATGATCACAAATGTCGAACTCCTTTGTATTGGACCGAGCTCAGTGAGAAACAAATTCATGGGGTTGATCTAGTTAGAGAAACCGAAGAGAAAGTGAAAGTAATCCGTGATTGTCTGAAAGCTGCTTCAGATCGACACAGATTTGAAAAGAAAAGAAATCGAGTTTCAAGTGGGTGATAAAGTGTTTCTGAAAGTATCTCCGTGGAAGAAAATTTTAAGATTTGGCCGAAAGGGCAAGTTGAGTTCACGTTTCATTAGGCCGTATGAGGTTATTGAAAGGATTGGGCCAGTGGCGTATCAGTTAGCTTTACCGGTAGAGTTAGAAAGAATTCATAATGTGTTTTAGGTATCGATGTAACGACGATATCGTTCCGATCCTTCACATGTAATTTCTATGACAAAGATTGAGATTCAGCCGGATATGACCTATGATGAGGAACCGATAAAGATTTTGGTTCGTTAAGTTAAACAGTTGAGAAATAAAAGTATAGCCTTAGTGAAAGTGTTGTGGCAAAGACATGGAGTAGAAGAGGCTACGTGGGAACCAGAGGAAGCCATGAGAAAACATTACCCAAACTCTTTTCTGGTAAGATTTTCGGGGACGAAAATCCCTAAAGGGGGAGAGTTGTAATAGCCCGATTTTGGGCCTAGCTGGAATAGTGGTTTCGGGGCCACTAATTTGACGAAGAAAAATTTAATATTCTTATATTTTTACGATCTACAGATGTACAGAATAATTTCTTGAAAATTTCGTTCAAAAATTTTGACGTTTGGGCACTCAATTTAATCGAAAGGACTAAATTGTAAAAAAAATTACAAAACTTGAGTTCTAGAAGCTAGAGGTATCTAATTGTTATGAAACCTCTTTTCTGGTAAGATTTTCGGGGACGAAAATCCCTAAAGGGGGAGAGTTGTAACAACCCAATTTTGGGCCTAGTTGGAACAGTGGTTTCGGGCCCACTAATCCAACGAGGAAAAATTTCATATTCTTAAATTTTTACGATCTAAAGATGTACGGAATGATTTCGTGAAAATTTTGTTCGAAAATTTTGACGTTTGTGCACTCAATTTAGTCGAAAGGACTAAATTGTAAAAAAAATTGCGAAACTTGAGTTCTAGATGCTAGAGGTGTCTAATTGCTATGAAATTTTAAATTGGAGGTCCTTAAAAGGTAATTAGACCATTGGTTAATTTTTTGGACAGAAATGGACATGAAATAGGTGAAATAGAATATTTTTAAGTTAAGGGCATTTTAATAATTTGGTGATTAAATGGATTAAAAAGCCAAATTAAAAGCCAATTTTTGCTCATCTTGAACCCCTTGGCCGAATTTGACATGAGGAAGACATAGCTAGGGTTTCTCTAGCTTCCAAGCTCGATTGTAAGTCTGTTTTAGCCCCGTTTTTCATTTTTTTACATTTTTTAGATCCTCATTGCTCCGTTTAGCTATTTCTACCATTATTTTGAGCTAGGGTTTGTGTTTAAAAATTTACCCATGTATGACTTGCATGTGTGTTGATGTTTTTTGGTAGAATATGAAAGTTTAAAGTGTAATAAACAACTTTTACTAAGTGATTTTTAGTGAAATTGCATAAAATGACATATTTGTAAAAGTTGTAAAATATGTGTAAAAAAATGAAAAAAATGTGATTTAGTGAAAAATGTGGGCCGCTATAAGAGGGAATATGAATCGGCTAGGCTTGAGTAATGAGAAAAATGAGTACTTTTCATTTTACGAGCCTAGGGGAAAAATTGTAAATATGTGAAAAGTTAGGGGCAAAAATGTAATTTTTGCCATAAGGTGTTTTTGGGGCTGAATTGAAAATGTGTGTATTAAATGAGTTAAATGTGTTATTATAGATCAAGAAAGACGAGGAATTGACCTTGACCGGGGAAAAGGCAAGATTGTGGACTAAGACGCAAACATTTGATATTTTGGACCGAAGTAAGTTTGTATGTAAATAATGCATTGTTTTTACTTACAATTTCATGTTTTGATATATTTTGTGAAATGTGGTTGAATATTTGATGTATTTGACAAAATATCAACAAGTGAGAAATTTCCCGGTTGAACCTTAAGAATAGAATAGGATTCAAGTGACATGTCAGTAGGAACCCATGTGAAAACTATGTGAAATTGTGACTAAGTGAATCCAGGTGCTGGTTTTATAAGTTCTACCAGTGACTGGGTAATCCGACATGTGTTGCGGATACTTGACAGCTTGTGTGAGTAGCAATAAGTAGTTAGGAATGACCGACAGGTTGGGTGAGCAGACCCGCGAATGTGAATAGCTCGAGAATGAGCCTATGTGTGATAAGTGATGTGATGTAGCTTTGGCTTTAAGTGTGGCACTGTGTGCAATATTCCGATGTATCCGTTACTATTCTGATGTGTTCAACGGGAGATGACTAAGTGTAAATGATTGTGATTATGTGATGAATGAGTGCAGGCACATGTGTGTATATATATTCATGAGCAATGTGCTCGATATGTGATCGAATTTTGGTAAGGTTGATGTGGAGTAAGTATGACTATGAAGACTTGTAAATATTTAATCATGACTAGCTATTGGAATGACTAGCTATGGACATGCTTGGTGTTATGTGTGTGTAAATGAAAGTTAATACAAAGAAAACATGAAAGAGTAAAATTAGTAATAAAACAGTTTTGGACAACAACCGTTGTATGAATTTGAAAAATCAGCAAAAATTGTGAAAATCGAATTAGACGTTGAATAAGATATGAAATTAAATCTTATTGAGTTTAGTTTTACAAAGAAAAAACGGTGTAAGCAGGAGAATTTCATATTATGAGATATTTTTATTTTTATAAGATAGGGTCAGAGTGATTTCGGAATCCCCTGTCTGACTTTGGAAACTCATTAAAAATTGTATAAAAATAATTATGGGTTAGAACTTATATGTTTTAAAATTATTAATGAGTCTATTTTCAATAGAAACAAATGGGAACATCATCCGAATCCCGTACGAGGAGATAATTAATTTTTACACATTTTACAAATAAATCCCCACTTGACATTTTCAACAAAAATCACTTTACATAAGTTGTTTATTTATCAAAAAAACTTTCATTTTCTTCTAGAAAACATCAAACATCACATGCACACATTCATGGCAAAACCCTAACCTTTTAATTTTTTTGCAAATTAGTCCCTGGGCTAGCTAGATTAAGCTACAACGACTTCAAAAACATAGAAATCATTAAAAATGGGACAAAATTAAACTTACATGCAAGGGTAGCCTATGGCTGAATGGAAGAACCCTAAGAATGGCTTCCCTTCTTCTAATTTTCAGTTAAACAAATCGAAGTTGAAGATGATACAACCTTTTACTTATTTTTAATTAAGACATATTTATTTAATTACTTATTTAACCTTTTATTTTGAACTTCAAAATCACTTAATTCATGCCCATAAATGTCCACTCAAATTAACAATGGTCTAATCACCACAAAAATCCCTTAACCATTTATTTTCATAGCCATTTAGTATCTTTTATGATTTAGTTCTTTTCACCAAATTAAACATGCAAACGATAAAATTTCTGAACAAAATTTTTAGACGACCTTGCTAATATTCCGTAGACATTAAAATAATAATAAAATAAATATTCTCACTTCGAATTTGTGATCCCGAAACCACTGTTTCGATTTCACTAAAAATGGGCTGTTACAAAAACACTACGAACTTACCTCAATGACTAGGGCGTAAAACGAAGTCAAACTAATACAAAGCTTTAGCTTTTCCCCAATCTAAATCTGTACGCGGTCTATCTTGATCTAAATAGACATATTCAATCTATTTAATATCTCTATTATTCAATTTAGTCCACATTTCATATTTATTCAAATTTATTATTTTGGCCTAACATTTTAACTTTTCAAAGCTTAGTCCTTAAACTCATAAATTAAAATTTAAGCATTTTAATCCTTTTCTCAAGCTAGCCATGTTCTGTAGGGACTTAAATCAACCCATACAAAACATTATTTCATTAATTTAACATGAACTTTTACTACTTTTACAAATAAATCCTTAAATGTTATTTTCATAAAAAATCACTTTACAAAACTTGTTTATTTATCAACAAAGACTCATAACCTACCTTTAAACACCAATATCACACAAAATCATTCATGGCACAACCCTAAATCTTTAACAAATTTACAAATTGATCTAGATTAAGCTAAAACGACTTCAAAAATATAGAAATTAATAAAAACGAGATTAAAATCAATTACATGCACTCCTTTGAACTTACCGAAATTAAGAATCCTAAAATGGCTTATTTCTTCTCTTCAAATTCGGTGGAATTAACCTATGGAGAAGATGAGCACTAAATTTTCTTTTATTTGTTTTTAGTTTAATTTACTAATTACTATTTTAACTATTGATATTAACATTAAAAATCACTTAAGCCATGTCCATATATGTCCACTAACTAACTAAATGGTTTAATTACCATTTAAGTCCATTTGACTTCATTACCATAACCTTTTAGCCCTTTAAGCTAATAGAACTCTGCTTTTATACTTTTTACGATTTAGTCCTTTTCACTTAATTAAGCATACAAACATCAAAATTTCTTAACAAAATTTTAATACGACCATACTAACATCCCCTAGACATTAAAATAGTAATAAAATAAAAGTTTACTCTCCAAATTTGTGGTCCTAAAACCACTATTCTGATTTCACTAAAAACGGGTTGTTACAACTCTTCCTCCTAAAAGAATTTTTGTCCCCAAAAATCTTACCAGAAAATAAGTTTGGGTATTGCACTTTCATAGCTTCTTCTGGTTCCTAGGTAGCCTCTTCTATTATGTGTCGTTGCAAGAGAAATTTAACTAAAGCTATGCTTTTATTTCTCTATTCTCTAATTTCTTGAGCTAGAATTCTGATCAGTTCTTCATTATACGTCATATCTGGCTGTATCTCAACATCAGCAGGTGAAATCATGTGTGAAGCATCTGACCGATACTATCGTAACATCGATACATGTAATACATGATGAATCTTTTCTAATCTGATTGTAAAGCCGATCTATAAGCTACTAGCCCAATCCTCTTAATGATATCATATGGCCCGGTAAACCACGGACTAAGCTTTCCTTTCTGGCCAAATCGATGAATTTTCTTCCACGGTGACACCTTCAAAAAAACTTTGTTGCCAAGTTGGAATTCAATGTCTTTTCTTTTCAAATCTGTATAAGATTTTTATCGATTCGAAGCCACTTTCAAACTGTCACGTATCACCATAACCTTTTCTTTGATTTATAGTATCAAATCAACACTGAATAACCTTTTCTCTATAGCACCCCTAACTTGTATTCGTCATTGAAATAGGGTTATGGAGCATTACCGTAAAAACATAACATAAAAAGTTCAATTCCAAACATTACAATAATCACAGCAGAATCCATTCATATACATGTATATCGTCCCTTAATCGAGCCCTCGAGGCCTTACAAACACTTCAAAAATGATTCGAGACTTAATTGGAAATATTTAAAACATTTAAGAAAATATTCAAAAAATTTGGACTGTAGGGGTCACACTCCCGTGTCTCAGGCCGCGTAACAATCAAAATAGGGACACACGACCGTATCCCAGCCTGTGTCTGTGCCCGTATAACTCTATAACTTGGGTCATACGGCCAAGCTACATGCACATGTGCTAGGCTGTGTAATACTTGAAATGGCCTCACACACCCGTGTGCCAGGCTGTGTGCTAGGTCGTGTAACTACCTGTCTTGGATTGTTTGAAACCTACAGAAGACACACGGCCGTGTCGCATGGTCGTACGTCACACACGACTAAGACACACGCCCGTGTCTTAGGCCGTGTTGACAAGAAATTGGCCAAAAGCAAACCATTTCCTTCACTGATTTCAAACATGTGCCTATAAACAATATACATGTAACATCCCGATTTTGGGCCTTGTTGAAAAGTGGTTTCGGGACCACAAATTTGACGTGATAAAATTTATTTTTATTATATTTATATGGTCTATTATTTCATGGAATGATTTTGTGAAAATTTCGTTCGAAAATTTTGACGTTTGGGCACTCATTTTAGGGAAAAAAGACTAAATTATAAAAAGTGCAAAAGTTGAGTTCTACATGTTAGAGGTGTCCAATTGTTATGAAATTTTAACTTGGAGGCCCTTAAATGGAAATTAGGCCATTGGTTAAGTTTGTGGATAAAAATAGACATGTTTAGGCATGTTTCCAAAGTTTTTCATTAAGGGCATTTTGGTCATTTAGTTATTAAAATGAATTAAAAACAAAATTTAAAAGCTAAGTTTTGTCCATCTTCAAGCTTTGGCCGAATTTCACAAGGAGGGAAGCCATAGTTAGGGTTTTCAAGCTTCCAAGCTCCATAGTAAGTGATTCCAAGCCCCGTTTTTAATGTTCTTTACGTTTTTAGAGTCTCGGTAACTTAATTTAACTTATTCTAGCAATAATTTAACCTAGGGTTTATATTTGGAAAAATACCCATTGGTGAAATGTGTTTATTTTGATGTTTTATGGTAGAATATGAAGCTATAAATTATGTTAAACAACTTTTGATAAGCGATTTTAAGTGAAAACGAGTAAAACGACATAATCGGTAAAAATACCTAATGTTCATAAGTAAGTGTTAGAGTGGGAATTTGATGTTGCCATAGAAGGGAAAAATGTTTAGCATGTCATAAAACATAATAATAATAGATGAAATTTAATTTTTGAGCTTTGGGGCAAAAGTGTAAATATACAAAAGTTTAGGGGCAAAATCATAATTTTACCAAAGTTTGAGTCAAGGACTATTTTGATGAATGTGAGTATTAAATAAGCTAAATTTGCTATTATAGATTAAGAAAGATGTGGAATCAACCTTGATAGGGGAAAAGAAAAGATTATGGACTAAATTGCAAAATTACTATATTTTGCACCGAGGTAAGTTTTTATGTGATTAATTCCTTGTTTTTACTTACGTTTTAACATTTTTATAAGATATGATTGAATATGAGATAATTACTTGAGGTGAATTATGAGTTGTGGTTGAATATGGAAGAGTTGGAAAAATGTTAAAAAAAAAGTGAGAATTCATGGTTGAACCTTCAGAATGGGCCGGATATCGTTGGAAATATAGGTGGATGCTATGTGCTGATTCCACCCGATATTAATGAAAATAAAGGTGGTTGCTATGTGCTGATTTCACCGGATACCAATGGTTATATAGGTGGTTGCTATGTGCTGATTTCACCTGGTACCATTGAGTATAAAGGTGGTTGCTATGTGCTGATTTCACCGAGTACTATTAACTATAAGGGTGGTGCTGTGTGCTGATCCACCGTGTAACTGAGATTATTTTGAACTGTTCATCAAAAACTGATTAAGTGAAAATATATGTGATGAACAATGTGTTTGATCTTTAATCGACCCTTTGGTACGATGAAATGAAGTAATGAAATTAAGAAAGAGTAAATTTAACGACAAAACAGTTTAGGAAAGAAACAGTTATGTGATTCTAAAAAATCACCAAAAGTGTTGGAAATTGAATTAGAGGTTTGATTAGATATGAATTGAAAGCTGAATGAGTCTATTTTCACATAAAGGTAGCACAGTAAGCAAGAGAGTTAAATATTTTGAGATATTTGAATTTTAGTAAGAAAGGGTCAGAATGATTTTGAAATCCCCTGTTCCGAATTTGGAAAATAACTAAAAATTGTAAAAAAATAATTATGGTTTGTAATTTACATGATTAAATTTAGAAATGAGTCTATTTTCAATAGAAACAAATTGGAACATCATTTGAATTGTGTACAAAGAGTTAATTAATTTTTAGTGAAGAGGGGTCAGAGCTATCTAGCAGTGAAATAGGGGAAATTTAAAGATTAAACTGTACTAATTTGCTAAACCAAAAATTCTAAAATTTTATGTTAAGAATATATATGAGTCTAGTTTCAGGTAAAATTACAGATCTTAATTTGGAGTTTCGTAGCTCTGGATAAAAATAATTTAGTTAACTATGATGCGAATAAACAGGTTGCTGGAACTTGAATAAATAGTGAATTTATGTGTAATTATGATTATATTATTTATGGAAACATGCTAGAAACTTGTTTATTAATTACATACGTACTCACTAGGCTATATGCTTACTCTCCTCTCTTTTCCCTTGTTTTATAGAATCACCAAGCTAGCTCAGGATTTAGCGATCGTCAGAGATCCATCTACACTATCAACTTTCTTTTGGTATTTTGAAAACTTTATTTTGAAATTATGACATGTATAAAGGACAAGGTCATTTTGTTATGTGTCATAATTGATTTAGCCCATATTATTTGACAGTCTATTTTGTATAAAGCTATCGATGATGGCGAATATTGTCTGGGTTGTACGTGTTGATAATGCCATGTTCAATTGATAAATCTGATATAAAAAAAGAAAAATTTAATTTGGATGAAATTTCAAGTCTTGATTTTGTATGATTGATTATGCTAAAGTCTGGTAATGCCTCGTACCCTGTCCTGGCGTCTGACATGGGTAAGGGGCGTTACAATACACATACAATCAAGGTACCAAAACATGCATAATATGACCAAATCAATAGGTCATTAATCCATCCAACCAGTATGCCATATAGGCTCCTCAATCACACTCAAACAATTATACCTAAACTTATGCATAATTGGATTTATTTCATACAAACACATCTAGTTCATATCCATCTCAAAAATACCATATTTGACCACCTTACAATTGCTTCATCACATACCAAATTGACATTTGCAAACATGCATCAACTTAACTATTTTATCAAACACCAACATGATGGCATAAGTACCAAAAGTGTAGCAACCATAATAACAGATATACATGCCAAAACCAACCATTAGCATTCAACCCAAACTTTAAACATAAGCCCACCTATACATGCCAATATAACCTTGGCTAAAACATCAAAAACAACCGACATAATCACTGGATAGTGTGATAGACCTCCGGTGAACTTCTAACTGATCGAGCTTCTGATAATCTATAAAGCATAGAAAAGTTATTTCGTAAGCAATGGATGCTTAGTAAGCTCGTATAAACTTTAAAGATAACATTCCATTTCAACAACGAACTTTGTAAGGTAAATATAAACCTATACCAATGCCACAAGATTTATCAATTTCATAACCATCAACTTATAAATGAGTAAGTCTATCACCATCATTAACCTTTCTTTCCATTCCATTTACTTAGCATACGAACTTACCTAGCTAAATTGCAGTAATAACTAAGTACATAGATTATTTGGTAATTTTCTCTTCTCCTCAATTTTCCACTCTTTCTTTATCTAAATTAATAATTTTATTAAATTAATTAATTTAGATAATAAAACAATTGATTTTATACAATTTAGTCATTTTTACATTTTTACAAAATTACCCTTAACTTTTTATTTTTATTCAATTTAGTCCCTATTACCTAATCACGCAAACAAACCGACTTTATTGTAAATTCATACCAGCCGAATCTTAATAGCATCCATTACAACCCACTTTTGTAATAATTTCACACCAAGTCCTTGTATTTTTACTATTTTAACAATTTAGTCCCTAATCGGTCAATTCATTAGAAATCACTTAACAAAATACTTATAAATAACAACTAATACTTCAAAATTATCATTTAACATCTAAAATCACAAAGGTTCATCAATGGAAACATTCAAAATCTTTAACAATTTCAAAAACGAAGGTACGGGCTAGCTAGACCTAGTTACAACGATTTCATAAATAAAAAAATTACGAAAAACCAATAAATAAATCACTTACATGAATCCAGTTTTGTTTGGCTGGACCTAGATTTTTTCCATGGAAGAATCGGTTGAAACAAAATGGGAAAGAAGATGACGACCATTCATCTTTTACTTATGTTTTAATTAATTTAATTTAATTTATCAAATTACCATTCTAACCTTTGTTAATAATTAAATAAAATACCAAATCCATGTCTATATTTGTTCACAAACTCCTTAAATGGTTTATTCACCATTTAAGACCATTTACTTTTATTCAATAAGCTATTTAATCATTCAAATCTAATAGTGATCAAATTTTACATCTTTTACGATTTAGTGCTTTTTAATTAATAAACTATCCAAACATTAAAATTTCTTAACGAAACTTCAATACAACCTTAATAACACTCTGTAAATATTTATAAAAAATATTTATGGCTTTGTTTATAGAAACAAGGTCTCGATACCTAATTTTCTAAAACTACTTGACTTTAGGGTCATACCACTTGAACTTAATTATTCATTGAAATAACATAACTTGTCAATTCAAAATTTCTTTAAATATCATATTTGACTCGTAAATATTAAATAAATAATATTTACGAACTTACTCGTCAGATTTATGGCCCCAAAATCTCTGTTCTGGCACTTCAAAGAAATAGGCTATTACTGTAACACCCCTAACCCGTATCTGTCGCCGGAATATGGTTACAGAGCACTATCAGAGTTGTCAAATTAAAATGAACAAAAATTTAAAACATTTTAATTCATATCAATAATGATAAGAATCCCAATCAATAACACACAAATTGTCCCTAAAACGACTCCTTGAGGCCATAAAAGTACATAGGAAACAAGTCGGGACTAAATAAAAAACATATAGAATTTTTTAGAAAAAGATAAAAATTTTCAAACTGCAGGGGTCATACGGTCGTGTGCCTAGGCCGTGTGACTCACATGGCAAAAGGACAAGCCCGTGTCTCAGGCCGTGCAGACATTCGAAGTAGGGACACATGATCGTGTCCCAGCCTATGTCCGTACCCGTGTAACTCACTAACTTGGGTCACACAACCAAGCCACACACCAGTGTTTCAGGCCGTGTACCATTCGAAATAACCTCAAACGCATGTGTCTCAGGTCGTGTGCTAGACCATGTAACAGTCTGACTTGTAACCCTTTAAAAACTACAAGGGACAGACGGTCGTGTCGCCTGACCATGTGTCACACACGGCTGAGAAACACGCCCGTTTCTCTGCTCATGTGGACGAAAAGAGGTCATTTTACAAGCCATGTATCTCACCCATTTTAGCATGTACCTACAACCAATATCGCACATATATATAGCCCAGACCGTGGCACCAAAATCATGCATATTCTAGCTAATCAAACATGGTATATAAGCATACAACCAATATGCCCAAAGTCACCTTAAATGACAACATTCAAATCATAAGACAACATTCAAATGACAACATAGCCATCACATACCATTAGGTACCAAATATGCCATTCCACAACTGATACCCAATAACCATATAAATCCTACATAAGTACCAATTCACCACATTTCCAACAAATCATAAGACAATTTTTTTAACATTTATTTTAGGTTGCCATTTCATCTTTAAACATTCAAACTTATCAAGCCAAAACATCAGCCAATTCAAGGCCATTTATATACATACCAAACTATGCCATTACAGCAACAAAATGCCAAAACACAAGCCAAATCAAGTAGCCATTTTAAAAACCAAAATACCTGTACATGCCATTATAACTAAACTTAAAAAATCCAAAAGTACCAATATAGCCGATAGATAGTGTGATAGTTCTCCGACCATTTTCCAACCTGAACAAGGTTCCAATAAACTACAAAACACAGAAAAGTAAACACAGAGTAAGCATGTCATGCTTAGTAAGCTTGTAATGAAAATGGTTTAAGCTTGTAAATACATTATAAAATCACAAAGCATGTATAAATCAATCCAACATGATAATAACTAGTTCATAAATTTATATATATACATAAATGTTTCTCATTATCATGAATGTCCACATTTCCTACCTTCCATCATAATAATGTAAATTACATTAAAAGCTCTTATTGAAGCTCACATGAGGTAATAATACGATGGTTGACACATCCCTTTTCTTTAGCTGAGGCTATCCCTTTCCATAATTTGATAACCAAAACTATCCCCTTTCATAATTTGATAGCCGAAGCCATCCCTTTTCATGATCGATAACCGAAGCCATCCCTTTTCATAGTTCGATGGTCGGCACCATCCCCTTCCATAATTGATGGTCATCACCATCCCTTTTCATAATCGATAGTTAAAGCTATCTCTTTTCATAGTTCGATAGCCGAATCTATCCCATTTCACTTGTCAATGAATGCCACTGGAGTTTTCCATCAAACACTATTTAATATTATGTAATAATAGCATTTAGATCATAATAAAAAGCATTATTTAAACGTATAAACTTACCTCGATGATAAGCGTAGAAAATGAAGTTGACTAATCCGAAGCTTTTTCTTTGCCTCGATCTAGGGTCATACGTGGTTTATCTTGATCTAAATGAATAAATTCAGCTCAATTCAATAGTCATTCTATTCAATTTAACCAAAACTCATATTTTAGCAAAATTATAATTTTGCCCCTATACTTTTGATTTTTTTCAATTTAGTCCTTAAGCTCGTAAGATGGTATTCATACAATTTCACCCCTACCCAAGCCTATTATAATTTTGCCCCTATACTTTTGATTTTTTTCAATTTAGTCCTTAAGCTCGTAAGATGGTATTCATACAATTTCACCCCTACCCAAGCCTAGCCGAATATCCTACAAGCTTATAGTAGCCCGCCCATTTCATTAATTCAAAAATTACACCATGGATATTTTAAAATTTTCAATTTAATCTCTATTTGACAATTTCATCAAAAATCACATAACTAAAATTGTTTATCTAACAAAAACTAATCATCTTCTTCCAAAAATCATCAAAACTCATACAAATTCATTAATGGTAAAACCCTAATACTTTAACAGTTTCACAAATTAATCCCTAGGCTAGCTAGATTAAGCTACAATGATCCCGAAAACATAGAATTCATAAAAAATGAAACAAAAATACATACCATGCACTCCAAATAAGATAGGCCGAATGTTCAAGCTCCCATGGATGCTTTTACTTTGAAATTACGGTGGTGTGTTTTTTTTAGGAAGATGATGTTTTAATTTTGTTTTATTTAGTTGTCATTTATTTCCCAAATTACAAATATAACCTTTAAAAGCATTTATAATTTTACTTATGCCAAGGCAACACATTCCACTATCAATATTTATGGTCTAATTACCACATAAAGACTCATAATTTAAGATTCTATAGCTATTAAATACCTTTAGCTACTAGAACTCAAGTTTTACACTTTACATGATTTAGTCCTTTTTATTAAATTAAACATGCGAACGGTAAAATTTCTTCATGAAATTTTTATATAGTACTACTATCATGCTGTAGATAATAAAATAATAATAAAATAGTTATTTTGATGTCAGGTTTGTGGTCCAAAAACCACTATTTCGATTTCATTGAAAATGGGTTATTACAACTCTCATCCCCTACAAATATTTTCATCCCCAAAAATTTTACCAAAAAAGAGGTTCGAATATTGCTTTCTCATAGCTTCCTTGGGTTCTCGAGTGGCTTTTTCCATCCTGTGTTGTTGCCAAAGAACCTTTTTCTAAAGCAATGTTCTTATTTCTCAATTGTTTAACCTTTCGAGTCAAAATTCGGCTAGGTTCTTCACTGTACGACATATCAGACTGAATCTTTACATCTATTGGGGAGATAACATGTGAAGGATCAGATTTATACTATTGTAACATCAAAACGTGAAAGACATTATGTAACTTTTCTAATTCTAATGGAAAAGCTAATCGATACACAACTGGTTCAATTCTTTCAATAATCTCATACAGCCCAATAAATTGCAGACTTAGTTTTCCTTTACGGCCGAACCGAAGAACTTTCTTCTAGGGCGATAATTTTAGAAACACTCTATCGCCAACTTGAAATTCTATGTCTTTACATTTAAGATCCGCATATGATTTTTGCCGATCCGAATTTGTTTTCAAACTATCCCGAATTACCTTTACTTTTTCTTCAGTCTCACGAATCAAATAAACCTCGTGTATCTGTCTCTCACTGAGTTCAATCCAGTATAGCAGAGTTTGACATTTAAGACCATACAAAGCTTCATACGGTGCCATCTTTATGCTCGACTGATAACTATTATTATACGTGAATTTGACCAATGACAAATATTTCTCCCAATTACCTTCGAACTCTAATACGCAACAACGAAGCATATCCTTGAGTATCTGAATTACTCGCTCGGACTGACCATCGGTCTAGGGATGAAATGCAGTGCTAAAATGCAACCGTGTACCAAGAGCTTTCTGTATCTTTTTCCAAAATCACGATGTAAACCGCGGATCTCTATCCAAAATGATGAAAACTGGCACCCCGTGCAATCTAACAATCTCAGAAATGTATAATTCAGCTAATCTCTCAAGGGAGTAATCTGTACATACCAGAATAAAATGTGCAGACTTTGTCAGGCAATCATTAACAACCCAAATTGCATCTTTCTTCCTCAGAGATAGGGGTAAACCCAATACAAAGTCCATTGTAACTCAATCCCATTTCCATTTGGTATCATCACTGACTGCAATAATCTAAAAGGTACCTAATGTTCAACTTTAACTTTTTAACATACTAAACATCTCGATACAAAACCTGAAATCTCGCGCTTCATTCTTGGCCACCAGTACATCTGTTTCAAATCATTGTACATCTTATTACTTCTCGGACGAACAGACAAGCTAACACTATGAGCTTCGTGCAAGATTTTCCTAATGACCTCAGAATTCTTTCATACACAAATTTTACCTTTGAACAATAAGCAATCATCCGGTCCTATCTAAAATTCTAAATTGAAAATTGACTCACTCTATGCCCGTTTAGCTAGCAACTCGACATTACACTTTTGAGCTTCGCTAATTTGCTGTAAGAACATCAGTCTAGCTTTCAACTCGGCTAATGAACCATTATCAGATAATCTCAGTCACATATTCATCGTTCACAAGGCAAATAAATATTTTTTACTCAGAGCATCAACAACTAAGTCCGTTTTTCCCAGATGATAATCAATGATCAACTCATAATCTTTTAACAGTTCGAACCATCTACGCTATCTCAAATTCAAATCTTTCTACGACATTAGATACTTCAAACTCTTGTGATCGGTAAAAGTATCACATTTTTCACCGAACAAATGGTGTCACCAAATTTCTAACACAAACACAATAATTGCAAACTCTAAGTCATGTGTCAGATAATTCTTTTCATGCGGCTTTAACTGTCTGGAAGCATAAGCTATTACTTTGCATTCCTGCAGCAAAACACAACCTAAACCATTTAAAGATGCATCACTGAAAATCATAAATTCTTTACCCAATTCAGGCTGAACTAGAATTGGTGCCTCGGTCAATAGTCCTTTCAACTAGTTGAAACTTTTTTGACATTTCTCAGGCCATTCAAAATTCACATCTTTCTGTAATAGTCGCGTCATCGGTGTAGCTATCACCTAGAATCCTTTGACAAATCTTCTGTAATAATCAGCCCATCCCAAAAAGCTTCTAACTTCAGATACGTTTCTTAGTGGTTTCCAATCAACAACTGCTAAAATTTTACTTGGATCAACTCTAATTCCTTTAGCCGATACTATATGTCCCAAAAAAACCAACATCTCGGAGCCAAAACTCACATTTACTAAATTTGGAAAAAAATTATTTATCACGCAGGGTTTGCAACACAACTCTAAAGTGCTTGGCCTGCTCAGACTCGTCTTTTTAATAAATCAGAGTATCGTTAATGAATACCATAACAAATCTGTCTAAATATGGTCTAAAAATTATGTTCCTTAAATCCATAAATACTGCAGGTGCATTATTTAAACCAAACGGCATCACAAGAAATTTGTAGTGTCCATACCTTGTTCTAAATGCAATTTTTGGCACATCCAAATCTTTAACTTGTAGCTAATAGTAACCAGAACGAAGATTAATCTTTGAGAATACTGTTGCACCTTTCAACTGGTCAAATAGATCATCAATTCGAGGTAGTGGATACTTTTTCTTGATTGTCACCTTGTTGAGCTGACGGTAATCAATACACAATCTCCTCGATCCATCCTTTTTCTTAAAAAATAAAACCGGTACACCTCAAGGTGAGAAACTAGGTTAAGCAAAACCCCTATCTGTCAATTCTTGCAGCTATGATTTCAAATCTTTCAACTCAGTAGGAGCTATTCTGTAAGGTGTTATCAATACTGGTGATGTCCCCGGTACTAATTAGTAGCAAACTTAACTTTTCTGATTGGCGATAATCTAGGTAACTCCTCTGGAAACACATCAGAATAGTCACAAACCATTGGCACTGATTCAAGCTTCAAGTTAGATACTTTAGAATCTAGTACATAAGTAAGGTAAGTATCGTAACCTTTTCTCCACATTTTTGCGCTGACATAGTTGAAATAACAATAAGTAATCCACTCGAACTATCTGATTCAATTTGAAGTATCTCACCATTCTAACATTTCAATACAATAAGCTTTTGTCTACAGTTCACAATAGCATCATGAAGAGTCAACCAATCCATGCCCAAAATCACATCAAATTCATCAAACAATAATAGCATCAAATTAGTCGGACAACTTTAACCTCGAATCATCAATGGGTAGTTCTTGCAAACTTTATCAACTAATACATGCTGACCTAAGGGTTTGACACCTTAACCACAAATTCAGTGGACTCGATAGGTAATTTCTTACTAGATACTAAATTAGTGCATACATACAAATGGGTCGATCCCAGATAAACCAAAGCAATAACATTAGTGTCAAAGATAAAAAAAGCACCCGTAATAACATCTAGCGTAGAACTTTCTCTCGTGCGCAAATAGTGTAAGCCCTAACTAGAGCTTGTGCTTCAGAGCTTATAGTAGAATCTTTGTTTCCCCATGGCTACTACTCATATTTCCAGGGTTACGAGGTGGTCTACCCCTCGTGGCGGTGTTAATGGGTCGATTATTCTGAACCTTTTCTTTCTCAGATATTTTTGGGCAATCATGAATGAAATGCTTAAAAGAACCACATTTGAAACACGCCGCGTCTTTCGCTCTGCACTCACTAAAATGTCGACGTCCACACCATTGACAATTAGGTTTATTATCTTTAATGCTACCTACGTTAGCGACAGGCGTAGCTTGCATCTTGGAAACTGTATAGTGTTTACCTTGGTCTCTATTAGGGTAACCCACTAAAGCAATTAAACAATTATGGTATTCTTTTGATCTCTTCAACTGTGATTGATACGACTTTTCAGTCGACCTTTTTCTTGAATCTCTGGCTTCAAAATTAGCTTTTCTCTTTCTTTGCTAAGCTCCTCAACTTTATGTGCTCTATCAACTAAAACAATAAATTCATTCAGCTTGAGAATCCCAACTAAAATTTTAATATCCTCGTTTAATCCATCTTCAAACCATTTACACATTGCATTCTCGATCGAAATGCACTTCCTGGTATATTTACTCAATCGAACAAACTCCCCTTTCATACTCTGACACTGTCACACGACCCTACTTGGGTTAAAGAAATTCTTTATGTTTCTAGTCCAGAAATCTTTGACTAATATTGTAACACCCCTTACCCAAGACCGTGGCCGGAGTTGAGTATGAGGCGTTATCTGACTTAACTTACTAATTCAGAGCATAAAATTTGCTTTTACAATTAAGTCGCTCACGTTCAATCATAATGTCCCTAAAAAGGACCCTCGAGACCTTAAAACATGCAACAAAAATGGTTTGGGACCAAACCGGGAATATTAAAATTCTCCGAATACTTAAACAAGCCAAAATAATATATTTCACTATTTACAATAAAATTATCTACTTGCATTATAGTCACTAATTTATTTATGACTCGAGTTAAGAAACTCAAAATTAAGATTCGTTAATTTTTCCTCAAATTAGACTCATATACCTTCTTACCATAAATTTTTCAGAATTTTTGGTTTAGCCAACTAGTACAGTTTATTCTTTAAAATCTCCCCTATTTCACTACTTAATAGTTCTGACCTATTCTCACTAAAAATAAATTATCTCATTGTAAAGAATTTGTTCTTGTTTATTTCTTTTGAAAATAGACTTACTAAGGAATCTACACATATAAATTATGACCCATAATTCTTTCTGTACAATTTTTAATGAATTTCTAAAATCAAAATAGAGAACTTCAAAAACCATTCTAACCTTGTCTCACTAAAATTCAAATATCTCAAAATATAAAATTCCTTTGCCTACAAAGTTTCTTTCATGTGAAAATAAACTCGATAAGATTTAATTCTATATATTATTCACTCTCTAATTCCATTTCGACTATTTTTGGTGATTTCTCAAAATCACATCACTGCTGCTGTCCAAAACTATTCCATTTGCAAATTTTTACTCTTTTATAATTCCTTTGTATTAATTATCATCTTAGCATACATAACATCAAAACATGTTCCTAAATATCCATTTCAATAGCTGACCATTATCGAATATTTACGTGCTATTCATTAGTCATATCATAAGAATATACACACCAAAATGACTAAGTCCCTATACATGCCATAGCTTAAAACATTTCGAATCACACAATACTGAGGTGTCTGTTGATAGTGTGATACGATCTCTGACGTCCTTGTGATCCCCGAATTAGCTTGGTGACACTATAGAAAGAAGGAAAATAAAAGAAGTAAGCATAAAGCTTAGTAAGTTTACAAGCAAATAAATAACAACATTTATCACAAATAATTGTATTCATAAATTATCATCAAGCCTCATGATCTTTACTTTCTTCTTTACTTCCTCTCTTACTTCTTTACTTACTTGCTTACTTAAATAACTCATGATTATAACTTACCCCTCCCTTGCTGAAATTTTCGTAACTGATAGCTGAGATGTTCTTAACTCTTATAACTCATCAGAGTCTATTTATCATGCTTTTACCTGAACTCTCATGTAACATAGTCTTTTTACTAGCCCGTTGAACCACTTGGAATACTGAGGATACTCGGGTCTCTTATCTGATAATAACATGCCAAAGCCATGTCCCAGACTTGGTCTTACATGGGATGTTTCCTGTACTGCCAATGCCATGTCCAAGACATGATCTTACATGGGACCTCTCATAATCTCAAAGATGCCAATGCCATGTCTCAGACATGGTCTTACATGGGATCTCATTGCCTTAATGTCATGACATTTGTATCCGATACATTCCCAATGTTTCAACGGGACTTTTTTAACGCTGATTCTCTATCATCTCATACTTGAGTCAACATTAAATAATTTCATGAAATAAGTACATAATTGCTGGAAAATAACAACATTAATAATAATTATTGGAATATTGCATTTATTTACCGTAAACTTACCTCGGTACAAAATTCAACCAAATCTAGCAACATAGTCCTCTATCTTTTTCCTTCCCCGATCTAACTTTGAATTTTGTTCTTCTTGATCTATAATAGAAAATTTAGCTTATTTAATACTCACATTTATCAAAACAGTCCTTGACTCAAACTTTGGAAAAATTACAATTTTGCCCCTAAACTTTTGCATATTTACACATTTGCCCAAAGCTCAGAAATTAAACTTCATTTTTTATTATTATGTTTTATGATGTGCTGAACATTTTTCCCTTCTATGGAAACATCAAATTCCCACTCTAACACTTACTTATGAACATTAGGTATTTTTACCGATTATGTCGTTTTACTCGTTTTCACTTAAAATCGCTTAGCAAAAGTTGTTTAACATAATTTCAAGCTTCATATTCTACCAAAAAAACATCAAAATAAACACATTTCACCTATGTATATTTTTCCAAATATAAACCCTAGGTTAAATTATTACTAGAATAAGCTAAATTAAGTTACCAGGACTCCAAAAACGTAAAGAACATTCAAAACGGGGCTTGGAATCACTTACTATAGAGCTTGGAAGCTTGAAAACCCTAACTATGCTTTCCTTCCATGTGAAATTCGTCCATAGCTTGAAGATGCACAAAAATTGGCTTTTAATTTTGTTTTAATTCATTTTAATAACTAAATGACCAAAATGCCCTTAATGAAAAACTTTGGAAACATGCAATTTAAAATTTCAAAATGCCATTTTTGTCCACCAACTTAACAAATGGTCTAATTACCATATAATGACCTCCAATTTAAAATTTTGATAACAATTGGACACCACTAACATGTAGAACTCAACTTTTGCACTTTTAACAATTTAGTCCTTTTTACTAAATTGAGTGCCCAAACGTCAAAATTTTTGAATGAAATTTTCACAAAATCATTCCGTGAAATCGTAGACCATAAAAATAATATAAAAATAAATTTTACCACATCAAATTTGTGGTCCCAAAACCACTGTTTCGACTAGGCCCAAAATCGGGATGTTACAAATATATTTCTTTCGAAACTCGATTTGAAAGAATTCCCATGTGATTCGCTCCCTCGGCACTACAAAAATAAACGTGTTCCACCACTGATATGCTGAATATTTTAGTATAGATACTACACACTTTACACATTCAACTAGTGTACAAGATAACTCGTCAAAAACTCGGATAGTATTCTCTAACCAAAACTCAATTCTCTCAGGATCACAATCAATTGTAGCTCAAAATTCTTTAGCCCCATATTTGAAAATTTTGTTAACTGGCGGCTTATTAACTCATACTATTTTCGTGCATTGAGGAACAATGAAAATCAGTTAGGGAACCAGTAGGGGTGGACGTCGTTGAGCCACCGAGTTCATTCGTATGAACTCAGTAAACCACTCACTCATTATTTGGAAGGAAGCTTCCTTAGCTTCTCCTCTCTGGCCCTTAGATACAGACCTCGAACCACTAGACACTACTTTGTGAACAGAGGCTTGTGCATTACTTTTGACTTCATCAGAGTCGGCTTGGTTGGATGTCATTGCTATGAGAAAACATTTTATAAGACGGTCAGGATTTATCACACTATCACAAATTATATAATGGCATGTATAGATAGACTCATACACGCTATCCGTCGCCAGAATAGGATTGTAGAGCCTTACTAGAGTTGTCAAATTAAAATGAATAAAAATTTTAAAAATTTTAATTCATGTCAATAATCATAGCAATTCCAATCAATAACACACAAATCGGCCCTAAAACGAGTCCCCGAGGCCATAAAAGTACATTAGAAACAAGTTGGGACTAAATCGAAAACATATAGAATTTTTCAGAAAAAGATAAAAATTTTCAAGCTGCAGGGGTCACATGGTCGTGTGCCCAAGACGTGTGACTCACACGGCCAAGGGACACGCCCGTGTCTCAAGCCGTGTAGACATTCAAAGTAGGGACACATGGCCGTATCCCAGCCTGTGTCTGTACCCGTGTAACTCACTAACTTGGGTCACACAGCGAAGCCACACGCCTGTGTCTCAGGTTGTCTGCTAGGCCGTGTAATAGCCTGACTTGCAACCCTTTCAGAACTACAAGGGACTCACGACCATGTTGCCTGGTAGTGTGTCACACACGGCTAAGACACACGCCCATGTGTTTGCCTGTGTGGACAAAAATAAGCCATTTTACAAGCCATGTTTCTCACCGATTTTAGCATGTAACTACAACAAATATTGCACATCTATACAAGCCATAAGATGACACTAAAATCATGCATATTCTAGCTAATCAAACTTGGTATATAAGCAAACAACCAATATGCCCAATGGCACCTCAAATGACAACATTCAAACATGTATAATCATACACTCAAATTGGCGAAAATAACCATCTAACTTCTAACTAAGTTTGAATCAATTCAAAATATTTGATTTACATAGCCATCACATACCATTAGGTACAAAATATGCCATTCAACAACTAATACCAAATAACCATATAAATCATACATAATAAGTACCAATTCACCACATTTCCAACAAATCATAAGACAATTTTTTAACATTTATTTTAGGTTACCATTTCATCATTAAACATTCAAACTTATCAAGCCAAAATATCAACCAATTCAAGGCCATTTATATACATATCAAACTATGCCATTACACCAACAAAATACCAAAACACAAGCCAAATCAAGCGGCCATTTTAACAACCAAAATACCTATATATGCCATTATAACAAAACATTAAAACATCCAAAGTTACCAATATAGCTGATAGATACTGCGATAGATCTCCAACCACTTTCCAACCCTAGCGAGCTTCTGATAAACTACAAAACATAGAAAAGTAAACACAGAGTAAGCATGTCATGCTTAGTAAGCTCTTCAAGAAAATGGTTTAAGCTTGTAAATACATTGTAAATCACAAAACATGTATAAATCAATCCAACATGATAATAACAAGTTCATAACTTTATATATATATACATTCATGTTTTTCATTACCGTAAATGTACACTTGTCCTACCTTCCATCATAATAATGTAAATTACATTGAAAGCTCTTACTGAAGCACACACGAGGTAATAATACGATGGTTGACACATCCCTTTTCTTTATTCGATAGTCGAGGCTATCCCTTTTCATATTTTAATAGCCAAAACTATATTTTTTCAAAATTTGACGGTGATCACCATCCCTTTTCATTGTTCGATGGGCGTCGCCATCCCTTTCATAATTTGCTAGCCGAAGCCATCCCTTTTCATAGTTCGATGGTCGTCACCATCCCTTTCCATAACTGATGGTCGTCACCTTCCCTTTTCATAATGATAGCCGAAGCTATCCCTTTACATATTTCAATAGCCGAAGCTACCCCATTTCACCCATCAATGAATGTCGTTAGACTTGTCCATCAAACACAATTTAATATTATGTAATAATAGCATTTAGATCACAATAAAAAACATTATTTAAATGTGCGAACTTACCTCGATGATAAACGTAGAATATAAAGTCGATTAATTTGAAGCTTTTTCTTTAACTCGATCTAGGCCCGTACGTGGTTTATCTTGATCAAAATGAATAAATTCAGCTCAATTCAATAATCATTCTATTCAATTGAACCCAAACTCACATTTTAGAAAAATTACAATTTTGCCCCTATACTTTTGATTTCTTTTCAAGCTAGTCCTTAAGCTTGTAAGATAAAATTCATACGATTTCACCCCTACCCAAGCATATCCGAATATCCTACAAGCTTATAGCAGCCCACACATTTCATTAATTCACAAATTACAGAATGAATATTTTAAAATTTTTAATTTAATCCCTATTTGACAATTTCATCAAAAATCACTTAACTAAAACTATTTATCAAACAGAAACTAATCATTTTCTTCCAAAAATCATCAAAACCCAGACACATTCATTAATGGTAAAACCCTAATGCTTTAACAGTTTCATAAATTAGTCCCTGGGCTAGCTAGATTAAGCTACAACGGTCCCGAAAACATAGAAATCATAAAAAACGAAACAAAAATACATACCATGCACTCCAAATAAGATAGGCCAAATGTTCAAGCTCCCATGGATGCTTTTACTTTGGATTTTTAGTGGTGTGTTTTTTTTGGGAAGATGATGTTTTAATTTTGTTTTATTTAATTGTCATTTATTTCCTAAATTATAAATATAACCTTTAAAAACATTTATAATTTCACTTATGCCAAGCTAACACATTTCACTATCAATATTTATGTTCTAATTACCACGGAAGGACTCATAATTTAAGGTTCGATAGCTATTAAATAACTTTAGCTACTAGAACTCAAGTTTTACACTTTACGCGATTTAGTCTTTTTTATCAAATTAAACATGCAAACGGTAAAATTTCTTAACGGAATTTTTATATAGTACTACTATCATGCTGTAGATAATAAAATAATAATAAAATAATTATTTTAATGCCAGATTTGTGGTACTGAAACCACTATTCTGATTTCACTAAAAATAGGCTGTTACAGTTACATTCTCACTTAGGTCAGTCTAGTATAACGGAGTTCGACACTTTCGGCCATACAAATGGAGAGACAAGGAAGGTGAGAGAAGGAGAAATACACTGTGAGCGGGTAAGGGTCACTAAGGGGGAAGAATAGGGATGAAAACAATGTGCCAAACTATTTTCGTGTTTGTAACCCCCTTGATGCTTACTATCTTTGAATTTCATACCTGTCCTAAGCCTTAGAACGTTACAAGTCAAAAAGTCCTACCTGACCTAAATATCCTTTTACATGAATGGACATCATACTAAACATATGCATAAATGACTATTTGTATTATGCTCGAATAATAAAAGTACTAATATAATTTATTGATGAATCCCTATAGTTGAGACCCTTAATACTTTTATATTTTGTAACATATTAAACTTAGATATTTGCGATAAAAAGTTGTAAGTCAATTACTCATCATGTTAGACATTTGATGGGGATATGAAGCAAGCTAATCACCCATAATCAAGATTTATTCATTCTCCTTTTCTATCTCTTGAAGTTTATTCCTTATATTATATTATATTTTATTATTATAAAAACCCTAAAAATCCTTTATTTTATGTTCTCATACTATAACTAATTTAAAGTACTAATTAGATCTTTTAGTATTTAGGTTAAAATTGATCTAGCACTTACCTCCCTTGGGTAAGATCCTTGGAGTACTCACCTACTCTGTTGTAAAACTATATTACAACTAGGCCCATATACTTGAGGATACCACCTCGAACTTCTATATTTTATTGTAGTATTCACACTCTGGATGTCAGTACGTCTGAAAGCGGCCAGCCACAAAGGTATTCCTTTAAAAGATACAACCAGAAAGGCTTAGTTTTACCAAAATTGGTGTTTTTGATGATAGGGATTAACCTAAACTCATTTTCGTGAGGTTTTCCCCTCATTGTTTAGTACTCACCCAATTGTCCTTTACATATTCTGTATGATGCCATAACCTAGCCATGGTCCTACATTATATGGTCTTTAGAGTGCCATGGACATTTTCTTTCAAAGATTCATGTTTTTAGAACTGATGACCCCCTTTAAACGATTTTGGAGACAAACCCAAACTCACCATGTAGACTCATCCCTTTCAGACTTCTTCATGATAGATGCATTCGTGCTTCTAGACATGTAACACAACCCCTTAACCTTAATTCATAGACTTCTCATTCAGTGAATTGCTCATGACAGACATAATCATGCTTTCAGACATCTTCCTTTCTTATTAGAGGCACAAATCATGTTTTGTTAGCTTGAGTTTCACATTGTGTTCACTTGGCATAGAAGTATCTAGAATAGAAACATACACGTAAGAGCCAGTCTAGATACTCACCTATTAACCTTAATAGCAGCTTGGGCTCCAAGTTCGTACATCCACATACTGACCCTTGAAGGTATTCTAGGTGAGAGACAACCCTATACTTGTGCTCCGGGGTTTAGTTTTACCATAGTAGGAAAAATCCTCTCATTCATCCCCATAGAAAGGTGACAATTGTGATTTTTAAATAAAAATGAGTAGATCACTTTCCTTCCTTCCGAAGCTTTATTAGTAAAAATCCTTACTTTAACCGTTGGACTTGACATGTGTCACTCAACTTTCAAACCTGCCCTCATTGGTGACTTACAGTTGTGAGGAAGCATTGATAAGAATAATTTTTTTCATATTTTTTATTTGACCAATCGTTCATTTATAACAATCTCATTAGTGTGTAACCTACACGTTAACTAAACTACCTAGGTGCGCCTTAACCATGCCGACATCCCTTACCACTCATGAACCCTTGACATCTTTTGCCAATTTACACTTCTACATGTACACATACTCTATGGTGGACATTCCTTGCTTTAAATTTCATTTATTACCTATGCACCCTACTAGCGGGTCGAAAAGTCAATTGGGTGAGTACGATCGCGCAAACCAAATTTCTTTTGACCCACACGTCCCAACTCAGAACTTCACTGAGTCTGGGTGCTACAACAATCCCCCACTTAGGAAATTTCATTTCCAAAATTTCTTTAGTCTTGTCAAACTTAAACTGGAGCAGTTGCACGTGAGTTTTCAAATTCTCGCACGTTCTTCCGACAAACATTGTCACCCTATTAGAGAATTTAAATCATTTATCTCGCCCTAACTTCTCGTGTAACTTTTCTCTTATTTAATCCCATCATTTCAATCTCCTTCTATTCTCTATTTTTTAGCAAATACCTCAAATCCCTAAATTTTTTTTTTGGTACTAATCATCTTTCTTTCCTTTTTTTTCTCCTTTTTCGTTACTTGTCCTTAAAATGGCTCGAACCACTATTTAGCCTAGTTCCAATCCATTCGGTCATCAAATTCCTGAAAATACTTTACCTGGGGTGGAAACCCCGTCAATTACCTACAGCGCTACTCGAGATGAGAGGACCCGTTACTGAAAGGTTTGAGGCATCAGAACCCCAAATTTGCCTACACCTTCAAAATACCCGATCATAGTCATCTGAGTAGTAATTCCAGAGGGTTCATCTTACCCTTGATCCTTTAATAGGCTGGGTTTCATTTGCCTTTAAATCCTTTCTTCTTCGTCATTTTAAACAAATATTGTATTGTGTTGGGGAAGAATGTCAGCCAGCCTATTCGAAACTCTCCGAGATTCAGATTGAGCGATTGAATAAAGGGCTAGTGCTTAACTTAGTGGAATTGGTTTAAATGAGAAATGTGTTTTGATACTACCTTCAAGAACATAGTTTAAATGGCTTTCAAGGAGATGAGCATAGCATACAGTTGGGTGGTTATAGGGTTCTTTTCGATTACGAAGCTTGGCCATATAACTCAGATGAAGACTTAGCAAAAATACTGCTAGGCTGCAAAAGAGAGTCACCTTTTTACTTTTACAGCATATGCGACTTCTCACCATAAAACTTGAATATTATCACTAATGTTGCTTTTGATTCTGCTTCTTCTTCCTATCGGGCTAACTCTCCCATTGATGGTGCAGGGCCTTCCCCTTTTTCTAAGTGTTAGGGGATAGATGTCACATCAATCCTTAAGGAAGTTCATGGTTTAGGAAAGACTACTGTTGCTCCGCTCAAAAAATCAGTAGCACAAAAATAAAAAAGGATAATTAGATTGAATAAGAGAACCCAAGAGTCAGAAAGTAGTGGGTGTCCCCTTTTAGTAAAGCATAGGTCAGTCAGAGTGCCTTTGTTAGGGGTTGCCCCCATACCGTCAACTTTTGTTCATCCTGAGGTCTCATCGGTTCTAGGGGAATCAACTCATTGCCCTAGCTCCCATATACTTCCTTCAGATCCTTCTTAGTCTCTATATCTTATAAAAGGGACTCCTACAATCCAACCAGCCATACCCTCTCTTCAAACTCCTAACATTACCCCTGCTGGGTCAAGTAGCATCTTCCCTTGGGGTGCCATTTTGGCTCAAGTGGAGGGAAAATCTAATTTTGCATGCCCAAATGGTTGTAGGTCCTTTCAACCTGAGCATTGTGAGCTTTGAGCATTTAAAAGATGTTTCTATGGACTCACGCAACTTCGATGTTTACAATCCTGAAGGCGAGGAATGAAGGCCTTTTAGGAGATTTGGAAGAAATTCGTTGCCCTCCCTACCCCTTCCACGCCTAGAATAGATGATAAGGAAGAGGACTTAATAGGTGCGATGCAGGTCCTTGAAGGTCATCCCCTACCAAAATGAGGCCTCGACTAAGCCCAAAAATCAATCCGTAGAGGGATGAAATTGGGATAATTTTTCATCTTACTTTGTACTTCTCTTTTATAAAATGGAATAATCCTTTTTCCTTACTCTGTTATTTTATTTCATAATTACTTTCCCCCTTTTTATTTGTGGTTAGTTCTACGTTGGCTCTATAATAATGAAACTTTAACGTGCCTGAGGGACTAAGCTAGACTGGGTGCACTATGAACACAGGGCTCACTCATCTTCTGTAGTCCGATGAACGCCTAAACATAGACTCTGATATCAAACCATGTAATTCCCTAAATTCGACTATCTTGGGTGTTACATTACTATTTACATGCTTAAGACATACAAATTTTCAAAGAAGTACATCTTATTTAGTAATATTTCCCATCAACTTTACATTTGAGTGTACATTATGTACAAAACTTACAAGGGTAATTATTCATCACATTTGCTTATACTGTCCCACTTATGTAATCTCTAAGTAATATTACTAACTTCATTTATTGACTAACACGATCTTTACACTCTATAAGGCTTACAATCAAAATTCTGAAACTTCTTCGAAATATTTCTATTAGACTCGAACACACCCCTGCAACCCCAACTCTGTATGCATAAGAGCCCAGTTTGCCACTTCTTTAGCGTAGCCCTGGTGTCATCCATCCTGGCATCTCCTTTACTTGAGACATAAAACACAGATGGGGAAGTTCGGTAGAACTTAGTGAGAGAATTTTTTTACCTAAGCCCTTATTCAAGGATTTCATCATTTCTTTCTCGTTCATAACTTTGACCTTGTCGATTGTACAAACTTCGCCATAACCTTTCATATTGGCTTTTCTTTCAGAGATAATCCACACTAGCCAATTCTCAGAATACTATGTTCGCCATTCATTCGGAGTCAGCCATAATAGTTGTCTCCAGATGGTCATCACGATAATCATTTTTCATACTACACAATCAATGTGTTCCTTTCAAAAAATAGCCATAGAGTCTTTCCTTTTAGAGTCTCGCCAGGAAGGCTTCATTTGACAAATATTTCCACAAAGGCTTCCTTTCAGAGATAGCCACAAAGGCTTCCTTTTAGAGATAGCCACAAAGGCTCACTTTTAAAGAAATTTCCACAAAGGCACTTCTTTAGGTTACGCCAGAAAGGCCTCTCCTTACAAATTACCACAAAAGTATTCCATATCAAAGATTTGTCACAAATTCATTCCTTTAATAGAAACAACCACAGAATCTCACTTTTAAGAAAATTAGTGTTTTTGATAATAGGGATTCGCCTAAACTCAATCTCATGAGGTTTGCCTCTCATAGTACGGTACTCACCCAACTGTCCTTTACATATTCCATAGATTCCATAGACTAGCCATGGTCTTACGCTAAATGGTATTCAAAGTGCCATGGACATATCCTTTCAGAGATTCGTATTTGTAGTCTTGATGGACCACTTTAAATTACTCCAGAGACAGACACAGACTCACCATGTAGACTCATACTTAATAGACTCATCCCTTTTAGACTTCTTTATGACAAATACAATCATGCTTTTAGACATAATGTAGATGCATATACTTTGTTTCTTATAAGAAGCATAATATCATATTTTGTTAGTTTAAGTTTCCCGCTCTAGTCACTAGGCACTGAAATATCTAGAATACAATCATACACTTAAGAGTCAGTCTAGAGACTGACCTATTAACCTTAATAGAAGTTGATCTACCATAATTTAGTGTAGCAGAATAAACTTATTTTCTCTTTTGAGGAGCTTGAATACAAGAATTTTTATTATGTTTTAGTTGAAGTTTTAGAATTTGATTTACATTCAATAAAAAAGTGTAATTTGAGTCTTTTATTGACTTTAGAGACCGAATGAGGCCTAAGGGTTAGCTAATATACTTTGTGAGTGTGCAAGAGACCATTAGAGGGTGTAACAACTCAATATTGGTCACTGTGTTGCAACACGGTTGTTTATTATCACAACAAAGGGAGTAGAGCAGACTTGATGCTACGCAACCATTTTCATGTATCGCAATCTGCCAGTTTAATGTACATTCAATGGAAGGCAATGCCATGAATATACTTCCTTAACATCATTCCCATGATTTAGTCCATATCAGTCCATATCATTCTTCCCATGATATAGACCCGGACTGACAACTCTAAACTACCATTTGTCATATACACACATTTCAGTTTTGTAGAGTATAAAGTACTTACCTTGCATGAAATATAAAGCAAGAATGCTACACACATGGAAGTAAAAATGAACTACTCACAAATACAACAAAGTCTATAAAGCAGGACTTTTGCCTTTGTCGCTTGCCCCTTCAATAGTGTCTTGAGCTAAAATGTGGATAATTATACTTATCTAATCATTACTCTATTGAATCCAAACATGCATTAAAGAAACACTAGCATGTACCCAAAATTAAGAAGTTTCCTTCCTTACATATAACTCTAACACTTCTGCATGCAGAGATAAAAATACATAAATAACAATGAAAATAACCTAGGGTTCATCAATATTTACTAGAGAGCTAAAACAAATGTGAGAGTTGGCTGAGTACAACGAACCCAACCTTAATAAGATTTCTGCACTTAAACTTTAAGTGAGAATGTAAATAAAATCATGAAGAAGATGAATGCAAAGAAAACACAAAAGTTTATCGGTGAAAACATTGATATCCTTAGGAAAAACATAAAACCCGTTTGCGATCGTGAATCATCCTTGTCGGTTTGGAAGCTAGCATCAGTGTAACTTTTTACACTTAGCTTTTCCTCATCTGCATATATAAGGAATATATCCTTAGTCCTTCTCAAGTACTTAAGGATATTTTTAACTGCTACCCAATGACCTTTACTGAGATCTACTTAATACCGACTCGTCATTCTTAAAGCATAGGATACATCTGGACGAGTACATAGCATGACAATGATAGACCCAATAGCCGAAGCATATGGAATCTTACTCATTCACTTTCTCTCTTATAGAGTTGAAGGATACATTTCCTTCGAATATGAGATACCATGTCACATAGGTAAGAATCCTCTCTTAGATTCTTCTATACTGAGTTTTTTCAGTACTTTATCTATGCATTTACTTTGGCTTAGACCTATGAGTCGACTTGATCTATCTCTATAGATTTTGACTTCTAAAATGTACGTGGCCTCACCTAAGTCCTTAATAGAAAAATAATGTCCTAACCAAGTCTTAACAGGCTGTAGGGTAGGTATGTCATTTCCTATGATAAGTATGTCATCTACATACAACACCAAGGATACAATAGTGCTCCCACTAACTTTCTTGTAAACACAAGGTTCATATTTGTTTTTGATAAACCAAAGTATTTAATTACATCATTAAAACATAGATTCCAACTTCAAAAAGCTTGCTTCAATCTATAAATGGATCTTTGCAGCTTGCATATTTTATTAGCATCTTTGGATCAACAAAACCTGTAGGTTATATCATCCTCTTTTAGTTTCCTATTAAGGAAAGCTATTTTGATGTCCTTCTTCCAGATTTCATAATCATAAAATACAACTATTGCGAGTAAAATCGTGATGGATTTAAACATAGCAACAGGAGAAAATGTTTCATCATAGTCGACACCATGAACATGGCGAAAACCTTTAGCGACCAATCACTATTTATATGTTTGTACATTACCATCCATGTTGATTTTCTTTTTGAAAACCCACTTGCATCCTATGGGTTTAACCCCTTTAGATGGGTCAACCAAGATCAATACTTGGTTTTCTAACATGGAATTCATCTCAGACATCATGGCCTTTAACCATTTCTTAGAGTCTGGGTTCAGTACCGCTTTTTGATAAGTCATTGGCTCATCCTGATCCATAAGTAAAGCATCACCATGTGTTGTAATGATAAATCCACTTCTCTCAAGTACATGATGTTCTCTTAAAGATCTTCATGGTGGTTGTATTTCCACAACAGTTGATTGTTCCGTAAAAACTTGCAGAGCCTGTTGTTGTTCGATCTCTAGTTTAGTAATCTATTGTTGTTATGACATTTCTTCGAGTTCAATCTTTCTACCACTTCCTTTTCTAAAGAAAAATTCTCTTTCTAAGAAGACTCATGTCTGAACAACAAACACTTTGTTCTTAGTAGGATTGAAGAAATAATATCCTTTGGTTTCCTTAAGATATCTCACAAAGATGCATTTTTCATAATTGGTTTCGAGCTTTGTAGACGTCTAACATTTAACATAAGCTTCACAACCCCAAATCTTCATAAATGTCATACTAGGATGCTTCCCAATCCACATCTCATATGGTGTCTTCTGAACCAATTTAGATGGAACACGATTTAGTGTGAAGGCAGTTGTCTCAAGTGTATGTCCCCAAAAGGAAGTAGGAAGATCAACATGACTCATCAGTGCTTGAACCATGTCTAACAATGTTTGATTTCTCCTCTTAGAAACTCTATTCCATTGTGGAGTACTAGGAAGTGTAAGTTGTGAGACAATCCCACACTCCTTCAAAAGCTCATCAAATTCTAAGCTTAAGTAATCTTCTCCTCGATCTAAAAAAAGTGCCTTAACACTTTTTCCTAGTTGGTTTTGTACTTTATTCTTGAATTCCTTGAACTTTTCAAGGGCTTTAGATTTATGGCGCATAAGATAAATATACCCACATCTACTGAAGTCATCAGTGAAAGTAATGAAGTATTGAAAACCCCTTCTGGGTTGTGTATTCATTGGCCTACACACATCAATCTATATTAAGCCCAAATCACTAGCTCGCTCACTTTTACAATTAAAATGAGCTTTAGTCATTTTACCCAACAAGCAAGAGTCACATATATCAAATTATTTTAAAGCAAAACAATCTAAAAATCCATCTTTGTGGAGCTTTGATATGCATTTCTCACTTATATGGCCCAAACAACAATGCCAAAGATAAGTTTGATTAGAGTCATTTATTTTTTATCTTTTAGTATTTACGTTATAAATGGGCATATCTTGATCTAAAACATAGAGGCCATTAACTAATTGTGTCGAACAATAGAAAACATTATCGAGATAAAATAAACAACATTATTCTTAATAATTATCTCTAAATCAATTCTGTCTAGACAAGAAATTGAAATAATGTTTTTAGTCATATTGGGCACAAAATAACAATCCTCAAAACTTAAATCAAGTTTACTAGGAAAGGATAAAATATGTGTTCCTACAGCTAATGAAACAACTCTAGCTCTATTTCCAACTCGCAGGTCCATATCTCATTTAGCCAAATTCCTACTCCTTTGCAGTCCTTGTATAGAGGTACAAATATGATAACTATAATCAGTATCTAATACCTAAGAAGTAGAAGTTGATAAATTAATATCAATGACGTAAATGCCTGAAGTGGACACTTCGCTTCCCTTTGCCTTCTTGACCTCTTCAAAGTAGATAGGACAGTTTCTCTTCCAATGGCTGGTCTCACCACAATGAAAACATTTTCCTTCCTTAGCAACTCCTCCTTTAGGTTTTAATCAAGCATTTCCTTTGTTGGGTTTTGCCTTGCCATTGTCCTTAGGCTTTGCCTTAGCCTTAGGCTTTCCTTTGCACTTGTTCTTGCAAACCATTAGAATGGGCTTATGTCTAACCTGTTTCATGTTACTTTCAATAGTTCCCAACATGCTGAGTAACTATGTCAAA
The DNA here is from genome assembly GCA_008044935.1 of Gossypium turneri. NCBI lineage: Eukaryota > Viridiplantae > Streptophyta > Magnoliopsida > Malvales > Malvaceae > Gossypium > Gossypium turneri. The sequence goes on along the minus strand of CP032572.1, from coordinate 18,553,898 downwards.
GTCTTATTAATCTCATTCATATTAAAATTAAGGACAAATTGGCTAAAAATATCTGACAACGATTGCATGATAACATCGGTGGCCAATTCTTCACCTATAGGGAATCCTAGTTTTTCAAGGCTTTTTATATAGCCTATCATTTCAAGAACTTGAGTTCCCACAGGAGTTCCCTCCACCATTTTGCATCGAAATAGAGCTTTAGAGCTTTGCTTACTAATGATACAAAATATGTAGTGAGATTTCTGAGAAAAAACATATTCTTTAGGTTTGGTACACCCCGTGCATTAGTTAGTTATGAAGGTCTCATTATTATAGCAAGTAGTTCGAATCTCTTTTGGCTAAATAAAACATAAGACACCGAATAAAAATAGCCTATCACTCGTAAGCTAATAGGATAGCAGAAATGTCTAACCATGAAATTAAACAAATTTTAGAGATAACAGTGAACCCAAGTCGAAAGGATAGGGCAGCATAGGGCAGCAAAGGTAGATGATGCATTATGGGCTTACAGAACAACATATAAGACTCCTCTAGGTATGTTCCCATAAAATTTAGTTTACGAAAAGAATTGTCACTTACCAATTGAATTGGAGAAGAAGGCGTATTGGGCAGTCGAAGAATTAAAATTGGATCCTAATTTAGATAAGAAAGAGAGATTATTCCAACTACAAGAATTGGAAGAATTTCCCTTTATGGCCTACAAAAACACTAAAATGTATCAGGAGTAGACTTCGACATGACAAAAGATCCAAAAACACGAATGTCTCCCTAGACAGAAAGTTTTATTGTTCAACTCAAGATTCAAAATTATATTCTAGAAAGCTTAAATCGAGATGGGCAAGCTCATACACTATACACCAAGTGGCACCTCATAGGACAATAGAGTAGATCGAAAAAAGAGGGCAGCTCTTTCTTGTAAATGGCCAAAGAATCAAACATTATTTTGAGGGAATGACAAATAATTTTTGCAATGCAGCACACTATGCGATTCAGGAGAAAACAAGATGCAACCAAATTATTGACTCTACAACACAACCGAAACATAATGGAATCTGGCTTGGATGTCATGACACCCATAATGCACATTGCAAAACTAGACAAAATTTAGAATAAGAAAACTACTCTCGTTGTCATGACACCCTTATGTAACTCTTCTTTTCAAACTAACACTAACTGTTGACGTTTTTTGTAGTTTAATTATACTAGGTTTCTAGTTCTTTTACTTCTTGCTAAGTATAAATAAACTATAACTCTTGAGTATATTATTCTCTTCTTCTAAAGCATAAATAGGTCACATCCATTCTCTTATTTTTACCATTACCAAAAAGAAATATCAAATTGTAGATGTAGAAGATTGTACAAAGGATTTTAGCAAAAATAGGTTATTGAATGGTTAGTTTCAGTGTAATCACTTTAAGTCCAGCTATTGAATTCTAGGAAAGCGACATGGATAAATACTTGTAACAACTATAGTTGTTTACTTTTATCCAAGAGTAAGGATTTGATCCTTTAATGAGGAATTTTAAAGGTATTTGGGAGAACGTAAAAGAAAGAGAATGGACCAATTTTTGTTTATTGTCTGAAGAGCCTACAGTAATTCTTATAGTTCAGGAATTTTATCTAACATTGAACAAACAGAAGCAACTAGACCATTCTGTGGGATGCGATCTTTTGTGAAGGTTAGAGGGATCAATGTTCCGGTAACTGAGATGAGTATTTGTCAGTTTTATGATGCTCTATATTATTATCGCGACTATCTGTATAAGATAGATATGAAGGAATTCAAAAATTTAGACACAGAGGGAATACTGAGATTCTTAACAGAAGGGAAAGAGATGTGGACATATTAAACAGGGACAACAATACCTTAAACATTCAATCAAGAGTTAATGACACCAAAAGCCAAGATGCAGATGAAATTTGTCTATTCAGGAATATGGCCTACAATAGATATATCCGAGATCAGTCAAATCCATGCTATCATAACATATGCGATACTCCATAAGAAACAAATATGTATTGGTACATGGATATACAAGAATATGGTTGAATGCACAAGAAATCTTGGAAAGGGAATATTTTTCCTCTATTTAATTACAAAATTGTGTAAATAAGGAGTCCCTATCGAGTGGTTGGATATGACCATGAATCATCCAAGGAAACTACTTGGGGATGACGTATTCAAGTAGTTTATTCTTCTATAGAAAAAAAAGAGGAAAAGGTGGTTTCAAGAAGATGATCAATAATATGTCGAGTTAATTTAGTCAGATTTTAATTTTTAGGAATAAATGGATTTAGGAAAAGTAAATTAGTTTCAATTATTAAGGATACGTACTTCTTATTAAATTGCTGAATTATAATTCTATATTTATTTTTTTATATACCTTTGCATATAAAAATATCCCAAGAATAAACAAGGATGTAGTACCTACCAATAACCTATGGAACGATCACGATCAATTGGGTAACTGTCTTCCTTATTCTATTCTTCAGGCTATAAATTGAGGACAATGTATTTTCTAAAGTGTGGGGGGTAACATAGAAAATTTGTCTCAATTTTTATTTTTTTTTAATTTTCTTGTCAATTGTGTGCTTAAGCCTGTAGAAATACAAGTGATTGGTTAGGAGCATGTACATAGGTTGCTTTTGTTTATTTATATATTTTGCGTAATGATAGGTGATTTTAAATTTTTTATTATTAGACTACTAAGTTCTTTAGGTTACACTGTAAAAAGGCATTAAGCAATCAACTGTACTATATTATGTTGTGATTCCCTATGTGGAGAAATAAGGAAGGTGAGAGAAGGATAAATAAGGCGGTGAGCTGGTAAGGGTCGCTAAGGGGGTAGAACAGGGATCAATATGATGTGGAAAACTATTTTCGTGTTTCTAACCATTTTGACGCTTACTATTTTTAAATTCCATACATGTCCTAAGCCTCAGAACGTTAGAAGCCTAAAAGTCCTATGTGACCTAGGTATCTTTATGCATAAATGGTCATTATACTAAACAAATGTAGGAGTTGCTATTTGTATTCGAATAGGATAATCAAACTACTTGTATGAGTTGTTGATGGACTCCTACATGTGAGACCCTAAATGCTGGTATACTTTGTAATGCACTGAACATAGATGTCTAAGGCAAAAGTTGTAAATCAATTATTCATCATGTCAAAATTATTCGTAAAGATGAAATGTCGAGTCATGTGCTCCAAAGTGAATAGTTGTATCATATTTGCACAAGGGTAGTCGTTTCCAATTCTTGTTTTTGTCTGTGTTGGTTAAAGACAAGTAATGACTTAAGTGTGAGGGAGTTTGATCTACCGTAATTCAATGTAGTAGATTAAACTAATTTGCGCACTTTAGGATCTTGAAAATAAGCATTATTATTAGGTTTTATTTATTTATTAGTAAGTTTAATTAATTCAATGAAATGTACAATCGAGACTTTTATTGTCCTTAGGGTCGAATGAGGCCTAAGGGTAAGCTAATGAACTTTGTAAGTTTGTAAGACACCATTAAAAGGCGTGCTAAATCGAAACTGGTCGCTATGTCACAACACGGAGGGTTTGATGTCACAGCATAGGGAATAAAATGGAGGAATTCTAAGACTGCCTTCGATTTCGCAACATAGCCTAAGGGTGTCACGACATACCCCTAAAGACGTCACTAAAGAAGAGTATACTGACTTTTATATCATGACACATGTCCTGATGTTTTCTATCACAAATATTAGAAGAGCAGATGAAAGATGTTGAACGTAAATTGTTCAAACAACGAATGATATATGACAAAGCAACAAATTTTAATATGGGAAAAGGTGGTGAGTTAAGATTCATGGATAGAATATTTGTACCAGTTGGAAATGCGTTGAGAAAAGAGTCGTTAATAGAAGCTCATCAGGGACCTTTTCCACTCCATCCTGGGAGCATCAAAATGTATAGAGATCTGAAAAGCTCATATTGGTGGCCTGGTATCAAAAGAGAAATTTCATAGTATGTTTCAACTTGTTTAACTTGTTAGAGAATCAAAGCTGAACATCAGGTACTTTCATATCCTTTCGAAATTCCATAGTGGAAATGGGATAGAATTACTATGGATTTTGTATTAGGTTGGCCCTTGGTCCTTCTAAGAAGAATTATGTATGGTTAATAGTAGATTGGCTTACTAATTCAGCTCATGTTTTGCCTATAAATACTACTTATTATTTGGAAAGGTTAGCTAAACTTTATATTGCTGAGATAGTACACCTTCATGGAATTCCTTCTTCCATAATTTCTTATAGAGATCCATGTTTTACCTCTAGGTTTTGGAATCAGTTACAGAGACTTTTAAAAACTAAGCTATAGTTTAGTACTGCATTTTATCCTCCAAACAGATGGTCAATCTGAAAGAGTTATTCAAATCGGGGAAGATATGTTGAGAAGCTGTGTAATTGATTTTGGATTAAATTGAGAAATGTATGTTCCTTTGGTTGAGTTTGCTTATAATAATAGTTTCCATGCTCGTTTGAAAATGTCTCCATTTCAATCTTTGTATGGTAGAAGGTGTAGAACACCTATTTGTTGGAAGGAGCTTAGCGAAACAAAGTTAGTGCGTCATGAATTAGTACGAGAAACTAAAGAGAAAGTTTCTATTATTCAAAATCATTTAAAGAATACAGAATAGTCAGAAAGCTTATGCGGATCTAAACAGAAAAGAAAACTCATTTAAAGCTAGGGATAAGGTATTTTTAGAAGTCTCTCCTTGGAAGAAAATAATCAGATTTGGCTAGAAAGGAAAATTATGTCAAAGGTTTGTAGAACCTTATGAAGTTCTTGAGAAAGTTGGACCTATAGCTTACAGATTGGCTTTTCCTCCTGAGTTATAAAATATTCACAACCTATTTCATGTATTTATGTTGAGAAAGTATAGATCAAATCCTGATCATGTTGTACAAATTGAAGAGCTAGAGGTTGAACCAAACTTGTCTTATGAAGAAGAGCCTATTAGTATTGTAGCAAGAGAGACAAAAGAGATGAGAAATAAAAGTTCTTTGGAGAAATCATAGTACTAAAGAAGTTACCTGGGAAACAGAAAGCTAAATGAAAGAGCAGTATCCATAGTTATTTTCAGGTATGAATTTCAGGAAAAATTTTCTATGTAAGGGAGAGTTGTAATAGCCTGCCTGAAGAAGTCTCTATATCTACCCAAAAAAAAATGTGTTAATAGTGACATTGTGAGTTGAAAAAGTTCAAAGCAAGGTACAGTTGCTGATTCTACAATAGAGGTCGAGTATATTGCAACTAGTGAAGCTGCAAAAGAGGCTGTTTGGATCAAGAAGTTCAAATTTGAACTAGGGGTTGTGCCTAGCATATTAAATGCTATATAACTTCATTTGTGACAACAATGAAGCCATTGCATAGGCAAAGGAACCCAGTCCTCACCAGCGATCCAAACATATACTTAGGCACTTTCATCTCATTCAAGAAATCATTGATTGAAGAGATCTGGAAATTTGTAGAGTACCAACAAATCATAATATTGTTGATCCACTAACGAAGCCTCTGACACAGCATAAGCATGATTGTCACACTAAGTCACTTGGTATTAGATATATGAGTGATTGGTCTTAGTGCTAGTGGGAGATTGTTAGGGTTTGCCCAAAGACCAATCATTAGATTATTGTAATCACATTTTCATTCTACATCGTTTATTAAAAAAAAGGCATTGCCATCGTTATTTTAGTTTCACTTTCTGCGTGTATAAAAGAAACTAATTTATAATAATGTCCCGTAAATAATATGGTTATTCTTAAAAGGTCCTTAATTAAGTATTATTGTGGGCTTGGGCAACAATTATGCATTAAGACTAATATGTAGTTGATTGATGACAAAGTATTGTCATTAAGATAGGGATGTCAAAATCAATACATAAGTATATGTTAGAGAATGACATATTGGACTCACCTGTTGTAACAGCCCGTTTTCAATTAAATCAGAACACTAGTTTTGGGACCATAAATTTGACGAGTAAATTATTATTTTATAATTATTCTAATGTCTAGGGGATGTTAGTAAGGTCGTATTAAAATTTCATTTAGAAATTTTGATGTTTAAATGATTAATTAAGTAAAAAGGACTAAATCGTAAAAAATACAAAAGTAGAGTTGTTTTAGTTAAAGGTATCAATTAGCTATGAAACTCTAAAGTGAATGGACTTAATTGGCAATTAGACCAGTCAAAATGGTAATTAATAAATTAAACATAAAACAAATAAAAGAACAATAAATGCTCATCTTCTTTAGATTAATTCTCCACCAAAAATAGGGTAAGAAAACCCCATTGAAGAAGCTTGAAGGTTCAGTTCAGCTCTTTTGCTTGCATGTAAGTGGTTTTGAGCCCTTTTTAATGATTTCTATATTTTTGATGTCGTTGTACCATAATATATCTAGCCCGGGTATCAATTTCTAGAATTGTTAAAGGATGGTAGACTTACCAAGAATGGTTTTGTGTGATTCTTGATATTTACTGATAGTTTATGAGTCCTTGTTGATAAATAAACAAGTTTTGTAAAGTGATTTTTGATGAAAATTGCATTTAGGGATTTGTTTGTAAAAAATAGTAAAAATTCATGTCAAATTTATGAAATGATGGTTTGTATGGATTCATTTAAGTCCTTATACAATTTGGCTAGCTTGATAAGAGGATTAAAATGCTTAAATTTCAATTTCTGAGCTTAAGGACTAAATTTTGAAAAGTTAAAATGTTAGGGGCAAAATAGTAATTTTCAAAAAATGAAGTGTGGGCTAAATAGAATGCTATGGATATTAAATGGATTAAATTTGTCTATTTAGACCAAGATACACCACGTACAGATCTAGGTCGCAGAAAAGCTAAAGCTTTAGATTAGTCGATTTCATTCCCACGCCCTAATCGTCGAGGTAAGTTCGTATGTACTGATTACTATTTTTATGTTATGCAGTTATATGTTATTATATGTTTATAATGCTATTGAACGATGAATACTCAAATTAATGCAATGACAATTATTGAGTCCTTGTTGAACCTTAGGAATTCGTAGGATACAAATGACTGGTTATTAGGGATTTCATGATTCGGGTGCTGGTCTTGAATGTCCTACCGATGGCTGAGGTCCTCCATTTTTTGCGGATACTCCATAGCTTGTGTGAGCAGCATTGTGTAACTTACATTTCGACCCACAACTCGTCTGAGAAGGCCCATTTCACAGCTTGTGTGAGCAATGATGTAAATGAAAGGTTATGATTATATGTTTAAGCACACTTTGTGTGAGCTTTCCTGAGTATCCGATGATATTTTAGATGATTTAATGGGCATGAAAAGGAAAGGAAATGGTAAGTGTTCTAATGAACTATATCATGTACTTATGAAAAGGAAATGGTGAATTAAATGGTATGAGCAAATATGTAAGTTACTTGTTATGGATGAACTCATTTGAACCATGTATAAATGCACTAACTTATGTATTTTTTTAATGTTTTATAGGCATTATGCCATGCTTATGGTATTAGTTGATGCTTTAATTATGTTATTTACATTATGCAAATGAAATGGTAAGTTATGTTTCGTGTTCTACGACTTACTAAGAATTATGTGCTTACGAGCTTTCTTTCCTATGTTTTATAGATTATCAGAAGCTCGATCAGTTTGGAAGCTCGTCGGAGATCTATCACACTATCCAGCATTAATATCAGTAGTTTTTGATGTTTTGACCAAAGTTATAATGGCATGTATAGGTGAACTTATAATGATGTTTAGTTGAATGCTTAGATGTTGATTTCGTATGTATAAGTTGATTGGTTTTGTACATTTGATGCCTTACTAGTTTGTGTCAATATTATTGTGTTGTTGTATGTTTGAATGACTCAAATGGAATGATTTTGTGATGGAATGGTAATGGTCAAATTGTGGTATATTTGGTAAGTTTTGAAGTTAATAGTTGATGAATGAAAAGTGGTAAATTTTGCATGTTTAGGTAAGTTTGGATGTTTGCAATTAAGGTGCCTTGAATGACATATTGGTTAGTTGATTTTAGGACTATTAAATTGGTCATTATATGTATGTTTTGGTAGATTTTGACGTCTTAATTATGTGTACAAAAGGCCTTTAGGTTTGTGCATGATTTCGTGTTGGTAATGGCTTGATTTTAGGCAAATTCGTGTCCACACGGCTTGAGACACGGACGTGTGACTGAGTCATTTGTGACACACGACCTGGTGACACGGCCATGTGTCCCCTGTAGGTTCTATTGCATGCAAGCCAGTTATATACATGGCCTAATACACGGCCTGGCATGCGTGCGTGTGAGGATATTTCTAGAGTTCCACGGCCTAGCACACGGGCATCTGACACGGACGTGTGACCCTACTCAGAAAGTTACACGGGTGAGGATATGGGTTGGAACACGGCCGTGTGTCCCTAGTTTGCAGGTTACATGCCTTAAGACATGGGCGTGTGTCTCAGCCGTGTGAGGCATACGGCCTGGCCAACGGCCATGTGACCCTCATAGTCAATTTTTTCTAACTTTTTCTTATACTTTCCAAATGTTTTCGGTTTAGCCACAAATTGTCTCTAAGGTGTTTCTAAGGCATCGAGCGCTCGATTTGCGGATTATATGTATGTGAATGAATGTTTTATAATATGTTTTCAATTATGTATGAAATGTATGTCTTATTATTTCGTTTGTATAATAATGCTCCGTAACCCTATTTCGATGACGGGTACGGGTTAAGGGTGTTGCACCTACTATAAGTATGTTTCTTGGATTATTATATAATAGTCACAACATTGCTCATAGTGATAACTATGTATACGATCCTTAGACTAGAGATTATCATTTTCCCATCATAATGACTTGTATATTTTGATACAATCAAATGCCTACTGTAACAGGTTTTACTATAAAGACCGATGTTGGGTATGCCACAATCTATGTAGTGGGATATGATTGATCAAGATAAGATTTGTCCCTCCTACATAATGGGAGCAATATCTTAGGTCACTTGATGAAGTGAGACTAGAAATGCATGGCCATGATCAAATAAGTTAATATGAGATATTACACTTATTTGTTTATTGTAGTCTACTTCGGGTATCAAGAAACATGAGATTGAACTTTGCAAGTGTGACTATTTCATGACTTGTGTCCAATAGAGATATAAAGGACAAGTGGATATAATATATGAAAATTTATCACAAAAAGGTTATGTCGGACCATGACTTCTTATAACTTGGGTAGCGATGATGCATTGCTAGATGCCACTATTTTCCTGTAATGGTATAAGTGTTCTAGTATTACTACCAATGTTACAAGAGCCTACAAGGCCTGTAACAACCCTATAGTCAGGGGTGTCAAAAAGTGCATTTTTGGGACCCTATTCTCGTAAGTTGGACTCGTAAATATTTTTAATAAATATTTATGAAATTAGTTGTGTAGTTAATTAGATTTTAGTAAAGTGAATTTGCATGAATTAAGAGTTATTATAGTATAAGGACTAAATCACGTTTAGGGTAGAAGTTGAATTATGGTTTAAAATAATTAAAAGGACTAAAGAAGTAATTATGCCTTTGTTCCATTAATTGGATGGCATTAATGGTGAGTACATATTTATATATATGTAAACTTATTATATATTATAATAGTTAAAAGTTAAAGTATGTATAAATGTATTATATAATATATATGTTGTAATAATATGAAATAAGCATATATGTATGTTTTTTTATAATAAAAAGAAAAGAAATAATAAAAGATAGTGGAAAGGAATGAGAACATGCAAAAACAAAATAGGAAATAAAATAAAAAAGAGAAGAGTGGGACGACAACCTAAGGGATTCAAACCTTTCAACTTCAATTGGTTAGCCAATTTAGTCCCTTTTTTTGTAATTTTATATATAATTGGAATCCCGGTGTTTAGTACTAACCCAACCATGTGGAAATTTTAGCATTGATTAAGATTTTAGATGTTGTTATTATTGAAGAGTTTTAGTATTATTGATTAAATTGATAGATTTTTAAGTTAGAAACGGGAAAGGATTAAATTGTAGAATAAATTATAAATTTTGAGTAATAGGGACTAAATTGTGAAAAATTTGAAATTTAGGGGTTTAATTGAAAATAGGAGTTAAATTTAGCTGAAAGTGAAATTAGTATAAAAATATAGGATTAAATATGAAGAATAAAAATTAGTCTCATTTAGGGACTAAATTGGAATTTTAGCAAATGTTGAGTAAAAATTGAAATATTCAATGTGAAAGTGAATTGTGTTTTATTGATGTATTTTAATTGTTTTAAATCAATAGCTAACGTTGTACCGGAATCTTCAACTAAAAAGGGAAAGGATAAAATCTACATTGAATAGCTCGGAATCCACGGTTTGTATTTGTATAATCCAAACCTAGTTGTTAATTGTTGTATTTTGATTTAATGCATATGGTAAGTGGTTGAGGTGAATATTTTGGCACTTTGATAGTGAATCAAAATTATAGTTGATTGAAATGGATTGAATTGATATATACATTATGAACGTATTGATTATTTGAATTCAAATGAGTATATATTAAATGTGATAAGGTACATATATGAGATTTGGAAATTGGATGTATTTGTAATTGAATTGAAACCCTATTAACTGTTTCGGGCTAAGTCAGATATAGATTGCATGCCATAGGATAAGAAGAGTTCAGGGATTTCTTTGACTTCGAGTCGATGAGGCACTAGGTGCCAATTTGCTTTGGTTTAACCGATGAGACACTGGGTGTCAATTTATATAGTGCTGGGCATAGTTATTACTTCGGATTTATCCGATGAGGCACTAAGTGCCAAACTGGTGTGTTGGTTGGATTTGTGTATCCGTCCAAGTCTGAGTCGTTAATATGGGTAATTTAATAATAAAGTTCTATAATCGATATTAAATGGCATGGTATGTGAAATTGAAATGAGATGGTGAATTGAAATATGAAAAATGAGATATGATGTGATTAAATGAAATACATGAGTTACGTACTCATGAATTCAATATGGAATGAATAATGCCATTGTATAAACAAATGTGGATCGATATGTGAAAAGCTATTTATATAGCAAGTGATGTGAATTGAGATATTTGTTAAACAAATCAAATATGATAGCATGTGAAAATTGAGTATGGTATGAAATGATATGGTACTATGCATGAATTTGAAATGATGGTATATGGTAATTGTAAGCTTAGACAATAGTATGTTCGTATAATTCGAATTATATATTCTTGCATCATTATGTCTTTAATTGTTAGGATTATAGAAATATCACTGAGTTTTACTCAGCGTACAGTTTTGTTTTCCTTGCACAGGTTAGATATTTCTCTTTTGATCACCGACTCAACATCCAACAACGATCCTGATCTCAAATGTGGTGATGTTTACCTTTTGTGATGGCATGTACCTAGAATGTCTTATTTAATAGTTATTTTGTGGATGGATTGTAAAAGGAGTTATAAGTATAATGTTGTTTGAGTATATAAGTATATGTTTGTGTTTGGAGCCATAATTTGGCATGTTGATTTGAACCAAGCCTTGTTAGGTGTATGTGAATTTAAGTTTGATGTTTTAGGTAGTTATAAGCTAGGCTAAATTGATTGATTTTGGCATTATTAAAATCTTGAATTGAATGATGCATTGATGATATGTTTTGATGCTATAACTTGTGGTACCAATGAGGGTACATTGGTTAGGCACCTAAGATGACTGTTTTGGCATGTTTGCAGTATGCTTCATCATATTTTGAACAGGTTAAATGATTGGTTTTTGAGCTACTTAATGTTGAAGCAAGTAGGAATTTGTAAACTTTTTGTTTAAGGTACATTTTAGGTCCACACGGCCAGACACACGGGCATGTGACTTGGCCGTGTGAGACACACGGCTGGGTGACATAGCCGTGTGTCATCTGTTGAGTGCTTAAGGAGCAAGTCAACTAGCACACGTCCTAGCATACGGGCGTATGGCTTGGCCGTGTGACCCAAGTCAGAGAGTTAAACGGGCACGGACACAGGCTGGGAAACAGCTGTGTGTCCCTATTTCTAGAGTTACACGACCTGAGACACGGGCGTCTGTCTCAGCTTTGTGAGTCACATAGCAGTGTGACCCTTGCAGTTGAATTTTTCTGACTTTTTCTTAAATGTTCAAATGTTCCCGATTTAGTCCCAAAACACTTATAAAGTGATTTTAAGCCCTCTAGGGCTCGAATAAGGGACAATATGCTCGTATAATAACGGATCTACCCATTAAAAGAATGAGATGGAAGAAAAAAAAAGGGAGGAGAATTTGTGTGAGAAAGAGATCGGTGACAATAATCCTCTCTCTATACAGAGAAAAAATACATCGGAGAATTTAAGAGAAAGAAAGGGTCGCAGCTACAGAGAGCAAAATACAAACGTGAAGAAGGGGAAGAATATCTATCATGGATTCACATACGGTCGGAAGATAAAAGAGAAGCTAGAGTGTGGCGAGAAATCCTACAGTTCTGCCTTTAGTTTTCCTAATGTCTATGATTTAAACTTCATTAAATGTTGATGAATGATTTAAATTTGGTGCTTTTCCACCCATGAACTAAATCTTTTCTGGGATGGAGTTATTTGGGTGGATATTATCATCTTTAATGCCCATGATTTGATATTGTCTATATCATTGTTTCATTCAATTTATGCATATTTTAAATACATGCATGCAAGCTCTATATATAGCTGATTGTATGTCGTGTTCATCAATATATTTTTAATTCTGAAACGGTTAAATATACTAGATCTAGAATCGTTTGATATAAGTGAATATTCGTAGCACTCTAGACATAGATGTTCTTTTTTTTTTTTTTGCAAAGAAGAACGTTGATTGCAGTTATTAATCCAGAGTTCTGTAGACATACAATAACTTATAGTTTTAGCTTAAAATCTAGCTATCGAAAGAGGTAAGTTATAGTAGTAATTCTTTGAGCAGTTGGTTAGACAATATTTTGCCATTACTTTATTTTGATATTAGCATTTCACTTGAATAATTCTAGCCCTACTCATTCAACAATAGAATTACTCTTGCTTTTCTCTATAATTTGCCACTACATTTTATTTGTCATATAAATTCTATGTTTTTAGCATTAAATTACATTAATTCATTATACCAACATCTTATTCAATTTAAGAGTATTTCTTGTTATTTATTATAGTTAATAGGATTATAATAACTTAATCAATCTCTTACCAATTTTTGATCCTTGTGGAGACAATACTTACTTATCACTTTATTACTTGAATGACGTGTACACTTGCACAATTGTATTAGTTATTTACACGAAACAATTTTTTGGCATCGTTGCTGGGGATCGGCAACTTTGGTGAAAAGTTGATTTGTTATTATTCATGTTATTTTTGTTAGAACAGTTAATTAGCATTTTATTTGATTTTTTAGGTTTATACTAGTGCATGAGAAGAAGTATTCAAGAGGGTACAAAATATTGTTTTGATCCTGAGATTGAAAGGACATTAAAGTGAAGAAGGAAAGGATTAAGAGAAATGGAGAGGACTATAAATGATCCAATCAGAGAAGATCAGATACTTTAGAATGAAAGGAATGTTGGTATTCCTCAAATCTTAGATGACAGAGATAGACCCATCAAAGAACATATAGTGCTTGCTTTGGGTGATCTAAGTTCAGGAATTGTTAGGCTACATATTAAAACCAGTAATGTTTCAGATGCTGCAAACAGTAGGGCAGTTTAGTGGTTTACCAACTGAAGATCCCAGATTGCACTTGAGACTTTTTCTTGAAGCTTGTGACTCATTCAAGCAGCAAGTGTTCCTGAAGATGCTTTTAAATTAAAATTATTCCCTTATTCAATGCGAGATCGTGCCAGATCATGGTTGAATGCATTACCATTAGGTACAGTGGCATCTTGGAATGAATTGTGTCAGAGGTTTTTGCTTAGGTACAATCCTTCCAACATGAATGCCACGCTGAGGAATGACATTACATTGTTTAGGCAATCTGAAGATGATACATTATACAAAGCATGGGAGCACTTCAAGGAATTAGGTAGAAAATGGCTGATGTATGGTTTTCATTATTGGACACAAATATCAAAACCAGCTCAGTTTAGAAAATGCTTAAACTTTTGTTGTTATAATAAACCATTTTCTTAGATGGATTCTGCCAACAGCTTCCAGGTGCCAAAACAAGTGAGTTTCTAGGTGATTTTTGGGTCTTGGCATAGTTGTTTTGGTACTTGGGCCTTAGGTATCGAAACAAGTAAGATAAAATGTAAAATGCTACAGTAGTAGGGAGATGTATTGGTACATCCCCCTACTTGTATTGATACTAGAGTGTCCTACATGTGTGTTTTGAAGCTCCAAGGATAATTTGAAGGTTCATGACCTCTTTCGTGAGCGTGACTTGAGCTGAGACATGTTATAAATTGTTTTTAAAGCCTTCAATAGGACTAAAACTTGTTCTAATGATTTTATTAAAATATTTTATACTTTAATTATTAAATATTTTCAAAGATTACTTCTTGTACATGTTCTAGTAGCATCTCGTATCCGTACCGATACTTAGGATGGATTAGAGGTGTTACATGAACAACGGACGTGAAGATTAAGTATCATTTTACCAGGAAATTTAAGAATAATTGATATAGGCGACAAATTGAATATTAAAATTGATTTTTTTGAGCTGCGTGAAGTTGCATTCCAAAGTCTTTATGTTGAGGCTTCATTCTTCCACGGATAATATTTATTTGAATATGCTCATTCCTGTACATTACTAAGAACTTTATTCAGTGCAAATTATTGTAGCTAAATTGTTCTAGCAGCTAGTTTCTTGAGCTTTTTAAAGGAAGTGCCTAGTTGGTGAGGGAGTTTATTTGTAAATGTATGGGTGGGATTGCAATAATTGAATAATTGATTAAGCTTAAATTATAATTTGTACTATAAATTTATAATTGATTCTTTATTGGGTAAGGCTTGATAAATATAAATTGATACTGAACTGTGTAAATGTTTGATGGTATTCATATGCTTTCTATTTTTACCACTTGTTACATCGTTAGTTACAAGTAGTAATAAGTAAGTAACCTCAACACTTTCAATTATAATATATAAAAGATATCTTCTCAAGTTGTCCTAGTAAAATCAGCCATGGATAAGTCGTTGATGTTATAAAGATCCTTTAAATTAGTATATTATATATTCCATTATCTTTTGCGTACATATCCAAACCTTAATTTGGTATATCGAAAGTCGATAACATAACCTTCACAAGCTCTTTGCAATAGAATTAGAGCATCTCAAAATAGAACATCTTGTCTTCTACAATAACACTAAAATTTGGAATTTTGGATCATATATCATTTTATTTGTTTATATGTTTTCATCCTTTTGTAATTTTTGGCCATCCAGAGCAAATATCTTTGCACAAGTCTTTTTAATTTACACTTATCATTTAATTTTTTATAGTCAAATTTGTAAATTTTTTTAACATCTATTAACTTTGCTAGTGTGGTATATATGTGTATTGCTATGTAGATGACATATTAGCATTAGTTAATTTTTTTAAATTAAAAAAATATTATAATTTTTTGAATTTTTAAAATTTTAAAATTTTTTAAAAAATTAATTAAATGGCAATGGGTTCCACGTATATTAGCAAAGTTAAAAAAGTTAACTTTTTCATCTATTTTAGGGTGATTGGACAAAAAACGTAAGTTAAATGCTAAAAAAGACAAAAAACAATTAAGGAATAATTGCAAAAAAGCCCTCAACCTTTGGGGGATTTTGGATATATGCCCCTAACCTTTTTTTTTCTGATTTCGTCCCTCAACGTAACAAATTTTTTAGACATCAACCCAGTTGAAATGGTAACCGCCAGTTGATCGTTAGTCAACAACTAGTAAAAAATTTGTCTATGTGGCATTCTAGTTGACTGATGACGTGGTAGACATTTAAATAATAACGCTGACGTGGCAAAAAAAATTAAACAAATTTAATAAACATAAAACAAGAAAAACCCTAAATCCCCTGAATCATCTCAAACCCCCAAATTCAAAACTTTTTTCCCAAATTCTAAAATCCCCAAATTGTAAAATCCCAAATCCATAACATTCGAAATCTTCATTAATCCCTAAATCTTGAAATCCCTAAATCATTGGCATTCAAAAGGATCCTTTAAATCCCTAAAAATTTTATGAACTAAATCACTGAATCCCTAAAACTTTTAGAAACAAAAAAAGCTTCAACAATGGTGAGCAATTTCCGTAACCCAAAATCGAAATGCAAGTGCTTTCTTATTTGGTTTGTTGGGAAAATAATTTCCATTTCTGGTTTGGTTTGTTGGTTATTTGAGATTTATTATTGCAATTTCAATGCCACAATGTAGGGTTTGTTTTGTCGATTTGTGATGCGACAGTGGTCCCGATGTTGTTGATAAAGCTGTTGTTAAAATTGTAAATGGTTATTTGTGATTTATTATTGCAATTCCAGTGCCATAATGTAGGGTTTGTTTTGTCGATTTGTGATGCGACAGTGGTCTCAATGTTGTTGATTTCTGTTATTCAAGCAAAAAGATGTTGAAATAGTAAACTTTTGCTACTGTTTTGGATTGTATTCAAAGAAGTGGTCTCGATGTAGGTAGTGAGTTTTGCTTTTTTTAATGTTTTTTCTTACAAATTTTCTTGTTTATGCTTTGCAGATGTCATCAGATGAGGAATATTATATTATTTTGCATATGGGTGAGCACTTTGTAAAGGACCCATATGTTAGATATGTAGGCGGTGAAGTGATTAGGCTTAAAGAGGACCAAGACACAATATCTTATTTTGAATTATGTAAAATAGTGAAAATTGGGTTAGGGTTTAACACTGTCATGTTAATATATTTTCATGAGCCTGGTACAATAGGGTTACAAAATAATCTAAGGGTGATTTATGATGACATTTCCACCATAGCTATGTTAGACTTTTAGGTCAAGTTTAAGGAGATTGACCTATATGTTGAACATGAGGTTGATAACCTTATAATTATAGACGAAATTTTTCTGTTGACTGTTGGGGAAGGTGATGTTGAAGGGGTAGAAGTTTAGGGTCTACTATTAGAGAGGATAATGATAGTGAAGTTGCTGCTGATGAATATGCTGGTGATTTTGCAGCATCAGATGGAGTGGATAATGTTGCTGCTGTAAGTAGTTGAGAAGAGGAGGATGAGAATGTGACTGAGGTATGAGACTCAAATGAAAATGGAAGCTTGGTTGGGTCTGATGAAGATGAAGAACAAGATGGTGAGAGAAGGAGAGAGTTTCCCTTATATAGTGATAAGTTAAAATTTAGTTTGGGAACATTTTTTAATGATGGCAAACAATTTAAGAGTGCAATTTGAAAGTGCTCCAAAGAATGTAGAAGACAACTAAAGTTTATTAAGAATGAACCTAAAAGAGTTGTTGTGAGGTGCATTGCTTCCCCTAACTATTCATGGAGAATTAAGGCTAGCTATAGCCCTATTGCGAAATGCTTGCAAATAAAGACGTTTCAAGATGAGCACCATTGTTCGGCTAGTTTTAAGAATAAAATGGTGATTGCTGCTATGATTGTCCAACATTTTGAAGCAACTATCAATGATCACCCTAAGATGAAGCTAAGGGAAATTCAAAGATGTGCTTCTGAGATGAATGTAAATGTTGCCATTTACTATTGTTATAGAGCAAAGAAAATTTTTTATTTTTTTTATTTTTTAAAAAAATTTTTGCATTCTCGTAAAATAATAATCTCATCTCTTCCAACTCATTGAGTTGCAATATCCATTTGTCTCCGATGGATTTTAGGTCTAAATTGAGTTGCTTAAGAGCCTAACAGGCTTTATGCTCAAGTTCTAATGGAAAATAACATGCCTTACCTTAGACTAACTTGAAAGGAGACATCCTTAAAGAAGTCAGAAATGTTGTTCGGTAGGTCCATAATGCTTCATCAAGTCTCCAGGACCAACCTCTTTGAGTTAGGTGCACTACTTTCTCAAGTATGTCATTTATTTCTTTAATTGCAAACTCAGCTTGACCATTTGTCTGAGGATGGTAACCTCTAGTGACTTTATGCTTTACATTATATTTTTCCAACAACCACTTTAGCCATTTATTCATGCAATGGAAACATTCATCACTGATTATAGATCTAGGAGTCCCAAATCTCGTAAATATGTGTTTTTGAAGGAATCACATCAACACCTTGGCATCATTAATTAGATATTCCTAGGCTTCCACCCATTTGGACACATAGTCATTGGCTACCAAGATGTACTTGTTACCATAAGAAGAAGGAAAGAGACCAAGAAAGTCAATACCCCAAACATCAAATAATTCTACCTCAAGTTTGTTGGTTAGTAGCATCTCATTCCTTCTAGTCACATTTCCGACTCTTTGGCATCAATCGTATTCTTTCACGTGGGCATACGAATCTTTAAATAGGGTCAGCCAAAAGAAATCAACTTGTAATACTTTGGTTACAGTTCATGATCTTTCCCCTCCTCGGGGATGAATGGAAATGGTACAAAATATTGGCTACTTTGCTCTCTGCTACACACCTTTTAATCATTTGATCTGCATATTGCTTAAACAAAAATGTTTCCTCCAACAAATAATATCAAACATCATGAATGAATTTCCTCATTTGTTGATAAGTCAAATCGGGTAGCATTAAACCATTAGCTAAAAAATTAGCATAATCTGCAAACTAAGGAGCTTTATGGAAATGACTTACTTCGAAGATGTTTTGTCTGAGAAATACTCATTAATAGGAACTGGGAAGTGGGTTTCATCTTTTTGTTCCAATCTAGGCAAATGATCTGCCATTTGGTTCTCTATTCACTTCCTATCTTGTATCACCAAATAAAACACTTGGAGTAAAAAATCCAACGAATTAGCTGTGGTATTGCATCTCTATTTGAGATTAGATATTGAGTGGTTATGTGATCAGTATAAATTGTAACTTCTGTACCCACAAGATATGAATGAAATTTTTCAAAGTAAAAACAACAGCTAGTAGCTCATTTTCTATTACCATACGTGATCAGTATAAGTTCTAACCTTTCAAGGTTTAGGTAGCATAGTAGATAGGAAGGAAAATCTTATTCCTCTGTTGTCCCAACACAGCTCCTATTGCATAGTCACTCACATTGCACATCAGTTCAAATGGTGAACTTCAATCTAAGGTAATGATGATTGGGGCTAAAGTTAATCTTTTCTTCAAGTCCTCAAAAGCTATTAAACACTCACCATCAAAAGTAAATACGAAATCCATATCCAACAATTTACAAATGGAGATTTTCGAAAAATCCTTAATGAATCTCTTATAAAACCTAGCATGTCCTAGAAAACATCTAATGCCCTTCACAGACCCTGGAGGTAGGAGTTTCTCAATAACATCTATCTTTTCCTTGTTAACTTCTATTCCTTGCCTTGTAATTTTGTGTGCCAAAAAAATGCCTTCTCTTACCATGAAATGACATTTCTCCTAGTTGAGAACGAGGTTAATCTTTTCACACCGTTTGAGCACTTCAGCTAAATTATCTAAACAATTGTCATAAGAGTCTCAAAACACAAAAAAGTCATCCATAAACACTTCCAAAATAATTGCAACCATTTCAGTGAATATAGCCATCATACGCCACTAAAAAGTAGCAGGTGCATTACATAACCAAAAGACATATGCCTGAAAGCAAATGTACCGTATAGACATGTGAAGGTTGTCTAATGCTGATCTTCTAGGGCTACAAGTGTCAAATTGTATCCTGAATATCTGTGAGGAAACAATAGTAATTTTTCCCTTCAAGTCTGTCTAGCATTTTATCTAAAAATGGAAATGTGAAATGATCTCCCTGAGTTGCCTTATTCAACTTATGGTAATTAATACAAATCGTCCAACATGTAACTATTCTAGTTGGAATGAGCTCATTATTTTCATTTTTTACAACTGTGATGCCGCCCTTCTGTGGTACACATTGGACTAGACCTACCCAAGAGCTATCTGAGATGGGGTAAATGATTCCTGCAACTAACCAATTGATGATCTCCTTCTTGACTACCTCTTTTATGATGAGGTTTAACCTTATTTGGCCATCAATAGTGCCTTTTTCACCGTCTTCCAATATTATTTTGTTCATGAAAAAAGATGGACTAAGACCTCTGGCATCAAGTATCGTCCAATCGATTTCCTTTTTGGATTTCTTCAACACATTAATCAGGTTCTCTTCATGATTCTTAGTTGACTCAGTTGAAATAATCACAGATAGAGTATGTAAAGCCATAGAACTGGCCTAGACGTTATGATCGAATCCCGGAAGTTACATTAACAACGCTCGAAATCATTCACTTCATTACTTATTTAAAATAACTAGGTTTGAGTTTGTGAAAACTTAAAAATTTGAATATTTAGTGATTTTGTTTCCTTGAGAAATACTTATTAAAAATATAATCATTCCAAAAAAAAAAGACATTTTATTGTAATGTCATTTAAAGTTTTTTTGAAATAAGGAACTTGCTCTTTAATTATTTTTTAAAATGGTTTTGAGTAAAAATCTTTTGCAGCAGACTTTTTATAAAGACTTTGAAAATCACTTAAAAACCAAGTAAAATTCGTAAACAATATATATAACTCAATAGATAAATAAAAAATGCTTCAAATTCTCATAAGTTTTGTATGCACGCATGGCAGTTCTAAAGTTGTAAGATAAACCAACAACCCAAAATAAAAAGAATGTCCGGAGTCCAAAGTCCAAAGTCCACAAACAAAAACCAAATAGTTTTAAATTCATTATTAAACATCCATAAAATAAACCCATCTGAATGACTCCAATGAATGCTAAATCCAAGCCCAATGTCCGAGTATTACCCGAAAGGTTATAACACTAAAGGGGTGAGCTTTTTAATCCTAGTGTGAGTCTTTTAACAAATAAATTACAATAAACACATAATCATCACTCAAGTAAATATTTCACTTTGTGCACATGATCATGGTAATGTGGTTTTTATAAAAACAATTATGTAGATTTATTTAAAACATCCTACCCACCACCGCTACACTCTTCAATCGAATTCCCTAGAACTTGTCCACCTAAACACTCCAATTTGTGAATAGTATCACCAATGATGTAGACAGTGCTACCAGTATTGTGGCCGAGCCACTAGTAATGCAGATAAACTGCCACTTAATAATATCATGGACAAGCCACAAATTTTGCAGATAAACTGTCACATAAAAATATCATGGACAATCCACCACTTTTGTAGATAAACTGCCACATCTTTCACCTTTCACATATCCCACCCCATGCATGTGATATGGCCACAGAAGTCACTTTTTCACATAAAAAATCATTTTTTCACTTTGGCATGTGAAACATGCTCATTATATCACTTATCACTTAAAAATCGCATAGGCACGCTTAACATGTAAATCACATATATTCATATCATATCAATATTTCTCATTTTATAATTCATGCAAAATTCATATAAGCCATAACATCACATAACATAAGAATGAGATTTTCATACATTTTGTATTAATAATAATCAAGATCATACATCATACATCATACATTTCACAAAAACAATAGTTTAGATTCACTTACTTGTATATTCCATTTCGATGGGTTTTTACTTCTCTTTTCGAATACGTAAAGTATTCTTGATAAACACAATTTTAATAATAATAATAATTTTGAACAACATGAAATATAGATTTATTTTTTGTTGAATGTTAAACCCACACCTGATCATAGATCCGATGTGCAACAACTATCTAAGAACGCCCACACTTGGATCTAATTAATAGATTACCCTTAGATTAATCACTCGGATTAGTGATTTTTATCCCAACGTTAATGATCTCTTGGATTGGTGCTGATCGACCCTTCAACGTAACTGACATAAGAAATGTTAATATACAAAAGTAACATGTGTAATGACCCTAAACAACATTTGGTCAAGAAGAAAATAAAGAGGAAGGAGTGGTTTTCATTCAACCGTTACACTCACTCATTCTTGGTTGACAAGAGAATTGACAGATCGCCATGATCACAAATCAGAGGGAAAAGGAGGATCTAAAAAAAGGGTCATTTAATTATAAGTGTATGAAATTGAGTTTTAGAAAAGAAAACTAAGAGAAGTAGATAGTGCTGAATTCTGATAACCAAAAATAATGATGAAGGTTGAAAATGAAGAAGAAGAGAGAGGGAAACACAACCGTTAGTGGCGAAACTTATGAGATTTTTAAGCATTTTTTATTTTTTATTGAGTTATTTAAATTTTTATAAATTTTACTAGGTTTTTAAACAAGTTTATAACTCGTGATTTTCTAAGTTTTTATAAAACGTCCATTGTAAAAGATTTTTACCCAAACCCATTTTAATAAATAATTAACGAAAAAAATCCTTATTTAAAAAATTAAATGACATTACAATAAAATGTCACTTTTTTTCAAATGATTATATTTTTAATAAGTATTTCCCAAAGAACCAAAATTACTCAATATTCAAATTTTTAAGTTTTCACAAACAGCTCAAAACTAGTTATTTTCAATACGTAATTAAGTGAATGATTTCGAGCGTTGTTAATGTAACTTTCAAGATTTGGCCATAACGTCTAGGTTGGGTTTGGAGCGCTACATTTAGTGGTATTAGAGTCCGCTTCTAAATTCAGACTGTGTCTTTTAAATGGGTCTGCATGCATATTTTTAAGAGAGTCCTAGAAAAGTATTTTGCTATTAAATTCAAAATTAAATCTCCAAAAAAACTCGAGACTCCCAAAGTTGATCCAAGATAAATAATTTTTATACTTGAAAATTTAGATTATAAAAACTTAGATTTAAGGTGATATACTTTTAGATAGTGAGACTCTGATTGAAAACACTCAGGTGATAACATAAAACTTATTTCAAAAAATGTCAGATAAAATTCATAAAAAT
The DNA here is from genome assembly GCA_008044935.1 of Gossypium turneri. Lineage (NCBI taxonomy): Eukaryota > Viridiplantae > Streptophyta > Magnoliopsida > Malvales > Malvaceae > Gossypium > Gossypium turneri. The sequence continues at coordinate 18,530,910 of CP032572.1, read as the reverse complement.
TTATTAAGAAGCATTATGGATAACCAAGGAGCAGAAAATCGTCGTGAACATTGTTGTAAGGCTTAGGAAGAGTCATTTATTACTTGAGTACCTACACCGGACCTTGGTGTCAATGTAAACGATCCAGCTATGGATAATGTGGGCCTAGAGCCCGAGAAATTTGTTGTGGAGGAACCTAATCTTGATTTTGTTGATGGTGTAATATCTCAAGCACTATTAAGGGTTTTACAGCGAGTTTCTGGAGGCTGCAAGTCTATAGCCGAGAGGATCCGATCTAGTGGATTCAAAGTGTTTAGAGGATTTACTGGGAAAAACCCTACGGTAGCTGAATACTAGATGGCTCTACTGAGAGAATTTTAGACGATCTAGACTATATACCAGAATAGCAACTTAAGGGTACGGTGTCACTTCTGAGAGACGAGACCTACTGCTAGTGGCAATCGGTAGCTGAGGGTACTCAAGCTAATAGGATAACGGTGGAGTATTTCCAAGTTGCATTCCAGAAAAAGTATGTAGGCTCGAGATATGTTGAAGGCTGAATACTAGAATTCATCTAGCTTAAACAAAGGGACAGAATTGTATCTGAGTATGAGGTTGAGTTCCTAAGGTTGAGTCGAAATGCACAGGGGATGGTAGATTCGAAATAGGATAAGTGTGTGAGGTTCGAGAATGGGCTACGGTATGGTCTGAGGGTCCAAGTTGCTATGCTGCCGGAGAGAGTCTTTGACACCTTGGTTGAAAAGGTGAAGATTCTAGAAGAGGTTAAAGGATCTGAACAAGAAAGAAGGGAAAACATCAAGACTCCAGCTAAGAGGGATTTTGGCTCAGGGAACCCATATCCTGCAAAGAGAGCCAATAATAGTAGACCTCGATAGAACCCAATTGCAGATGTTACTGGAAACAGGACTCAAGAATATGCTTATTGTGGGAAACCTTGTGAGGGAGAATGTTGGTAGAAATTGGGAGCATGTTTAAGATATGGATCCATGGAGCACCAAATTAAGGATTGCCCGCTTGTGAAAGAATAGAGGCAAGCACCACAACCCCATCGGAATCAGAACCAGAAGGGACGAGACAATAATAGAGCTGGTAATATTGGACAAAGAACATCTGGTCAGGGTGCAAATCACACTGAAGCTAGATAGCCTGCCTTGGTTTATGTGGCGAGGCATAGAGAGGACCGTGATAACGTTGGGATCATCGAAGGTACTTTTAAGATCCATTCTAATTATGCCTTGAATTGATTGCGAATTCATAATTCCAAAATGTTTGTTGTTAATAATGTATCTGTGAAATTGAGAATTTGGGAATAAGGAAATCGTTAGTGATATTTCTATATATAGTCCCTTAAGACAATCCTTGTAAGTAAATAGGAAATCTATTGGAGGTTTAGAGTGAAGTATTGAAAATAAGAGTTGCGTAGCGGAAGCATGGTGGTTAGTTTAGAAAAAAAAAGAGTTATGAATTTTGTGGATAAGTAAATTGGCTTGACAATAGGAATTTCAAGGATGAAATTCTTTTAAAAAGGGGAGAGTTGTCAAATCCCAAAACTTAGTTAGTAGAAATTGGGTTAATATACCAAGAGTGGTCAAGCCTGATATTCTATGTGGTGCAAGTTTGCTTCCAAACTTGGCAAAGGTCACATTTCATGTTTTAAATATTATCTATTAAATTGAAGACAAGGAATAAAGTGGCCAAGTGGTTAATTGTTTAATTAATTTCCTAAGGGTCCTAGGATCAAGTATTCTTTCATCACTACTTTTTTAATTAATTTTTTGAATTTTCCATGTGCCAGAAACTCCCCTGCCATCCATCCCATGCTTTTCATACTTAAAGGAGAATATTTCCCTCCTTTTCTAGTCAACTTTCTTTATTTAAGCAAACATGATCCCTTTTTTTTCTCCCTTGTTCCCCTAACTTGCCTTTCTTTATACCAATGCCACATATGAGATACAATGAAGCTAGACTTGTTTCAGAAGCCCCTTTTCGTCCATCTTTTCATTCTTCTCCCTTTCAATGCAGCACCTCCCTAAACTCCTCCTTATTTCTTCTTTGTTTAGCCATCAACCACCCTCTTTTTACTATATTTTCTCCTCTCCTCCACCGTTTATTGGCATTGAGTCAGCAACTACACACCATCGAGCCTCCACTATACCACCACTCCTCTTCTCTTTTTTCTCCATCACCGACCTTAGCACCACCCTCCACCATCACGACAACCACTATGCCCCACCGCATGCACAAATCCTTTTTTTTCTTTCTCTCTTCTTATTTCTTCTTCATCCTTTTTCAAGTGACCGAACAATTCTCTTTTCTTTCTCCTCTGTCGAACCATCACTGCCTTCACTGTCGTAGCACCACCATCGACGGTTGTGTTTCCACCTCTCTTTTTCTTCGTTTTTTAACCTTCAACATTCTTTTCGGTGATCAAAATTCTGCACGATCTACTTATATTAGTTTTAACCTCTAAAACTTAATTTCATGGACTTACAATTGAAAGACCCTTTCTATAGATCCTCATTTTCCCTCTGATTCATGATCAAGGCGATCTATCAATTCTCTTGTCAACAATGAAAGAGTAAGTGTAAGGGTTGAATGAAAACTACTCCTTCCTCTTTATTTTCTACTTGATCAAATGTTGTTAAGGGTCATTACACATGCAACTATTATATATTAACATTTCTTATATTATGTTACGTTGAACGGCTGATTGACACCAACCCGTGAGATCATTATCGTTGGGATCAAAATCACTAATCCGAGTGATATATCTGAGGGTAATCTATTGGTTTGATCCATGTGTGGGCGTTCTTAGAGAGTTGTTCCATATCGAATCTACGATCAGGTGTGGGTTTAACATTAAACAAAAACACATCTATGTTTCATGTTGTTAAAATTTATTAGTATTATTAAAATTGTTCTTATCAAAAGTACTTTACATATTCAAAAAGATAAGTGAAAACCCATCAAAATGGAATTTCCAAGTAAGTGAATCTAAACCATTATTTTTGTGAAATGTATGATGTATGATCTTGATAATTATTATTACAAAATGCATGAAAATCTCATGTTTTAAATATTCTCTATTAAATTGAAGATAAAGAATAAAGTGGCCAAGTGGTTAACTATTTAATTAATTTCCTAAGGGTCATAGGTTTAAGTATTTTCATCACCACCTATTTAATTAATTTTTTGAATTTTCCATGTGCCGAAAACTCCTTTGCCATCCAACCCATGCTTGCTATACTTAAAGGAGAATTTTTCCCTTCTTTTCTAGTTAACTTTTCTTATTTAAGCAAACAAAATCCCTTTTTTACTCTCTTTTCCCTAACTTGCCTTTCTCTCTACCAATGTCAGGTATGAGATAAATTGAAGCTAGAATTTTTTTAGAAGCCCCTTTTCATCCATCTTTTCATTCTTCCCCCTTTCATTGCGGCACCTCCCTAAGCTCCTCCTTATTCTCTCTTTGTTTAGCCATCAACCACCCTCTTTTTACACTATTTTCTCCTCTCCTCCACCGTTTCATGGCATTGAATCAACAACACCACACCACCAAACCTCTACGGTACCACCGAACCTCCATCACCGCCCTTAGTGTCACCGTCCGCCACCGCGACAACCACCGTGCACCACTATATGTACAACTCCTTTTTCTTTCTTTCCCTCTTCTCATTTCTTATTCATCCTTTATCAAGTGACCGAACACTTCTCCTTTCCTTCTCCTTTGAAAATCGTCGCTGTCATAGCACTACTGTCGACGGTTGTGCTTCCCCCTCTATTTTTCTTCATTTTTCAACCTTTAACATTCTTTTTGGTGATCAAAATTCTGTACTATCTACTTCTATTAGTTTTAATTTCTAAAACTTAATTTCATGGACTTACAAATAAATGACCCTTTCTATAGATCCTCCTTTTCCCTCCAATTCATGATCAAGGTGATCTATCAATTCTCTTGTCAACAATGAAAGAGTAACTGTAAGAGTTGAATGAAAACTACTTATTCCTCTTTATTTTCTTCTTGACCAAATGTTGTTAAGGGTCATTACTCTTGCAACTTTTGTATATTAACATTTCTTATGTCATGTTACATTGAAGGGCCGATCGACACCAACCCGAGAGATCATTATCATTGGGATCAAAATCACTAATCCGTGTGATTAATATAAGTGTAATCTATCTGTTAGATCCATGTACGGTGTTGTTCCACATCGGATCTTTGATCAAGTGTGGGTTTAACATTAAACAAAAACATATCTATGTTTCATGTTGTTAAAAATTATTTGTATTATTAAAATTGTTCTTATCAAGAATGCTTTACATATTCGAAAAAAGAAGTGAAAACCCATAAAAATGAAATATCCAAGTAAGTGAATCTAAATCGTTATTTTTGTGAAATGTATGATGTATGATCTGGATAATTATTATTAAAAAATGTATGAAAATCTTATTATCAAGTTATGTGATGTTATGGTTTATGTGAATTTCGCATGAATTATAGAATGAGAAATATTGATATAATATGAATATATGTGTTTTGCATGTTACGCATGCCTATGCAATTTTAAGTGATAAGTTTAATAATAAGCATGTCTCACATGCCAAAGTGAAAATTTTATTTTTAGTGGAAATAAATAAGTGATCTTTTTGGCCATATCACATGCATGGGGTGAGATGTGTGAAAGGTGGAAAATGTGGTAGTTTATTTGCAAAAGTGATGACTTGTCCATGATACTTTTATGTGACAGTTTATGCAAAAGTATTGGCTTGTCCGTAATATTTTCATGTGACACTTTATCTGCAAAAGTGGTGGCTTGTCCATAATATTATTAAGTTGCAGTTTTTTTCCATTGTTTGTGGCTCGACCACAATACTGGCAGCACTGTCTACATCACTGGTGACACTATTCACAAATTGGAGTGTATAAACTTATATAGTTGAATTTGTGGTTGAAAGATATATGTATGTTTTGATAGGGTCTTGATGCCTTGAATATGTGCATAAATGGCCTAAAGGATCATGCATCATTTGGTTTTGGAAATAGCTTGATTTTAGGCAAATTTTAGGTCCACACAATCTGAGACATAGGCATGCGACTCGGCCGTGTGTCTAGCGACACGGCTATGTGTCTCCTATCGGTTCCTTTGTATGCAAGTAAGTTAATTACATAGCCTAGCACATGGGCATGTGAGGCTATTTCGAGAGTTACGCGGCCTGACACACGAGCATGTAAGACAGTCGTGTGACCCTACTTAGAGAGTTACACGGGTGAGAACACGAGCTGGAACACAACCATGTGTCCTTAGTTCAAAGGTTACACAGCCGTCTGACCTTTGTAGTAAAAATTTTCTAACTTTTCCTTAAACTTTCAAAATGTTTCCAATTTGGTCCCAAATTGTTTCTAAAGTGTTTCTAGGGCATTGAGGGCTTGATTAAGGGATGATAAGTATGTGAACTAATGTATTTTAATATGGTTTCAATGATGTATGAAATTCATGTTTCAATGCTCTATTTGTATAGTAATTGTAACGCGTAGGTTTGTGCAAGTGCACACAGTCGTTATCAAGTAATAAGTAAGTATCGAGTTATCGTCTCCACAGGGATTGTATTTGTGCTAAGTCACTTAATTTGTAAAATTATATTAATAATTTGGTAAATAAAAACACAATATAGTTGAGAAGTGGTGATTAAAATATATTAAACTAAATGCAATGATCCCTAATGCAAATTATCCTAAGTATGCAAACTATATGAATGAAATAGATTTTAGTAAAATTAAACACAATTTGTAACAATTATAGCATAAATAAACTAGGATAATTACTTTAATTAAACTCAATTTATTATCAACATGCTTAATAACATTCGAAAAAACATTTCGTGGCAACTCAATCTTTCATGATTTTGGAAACCACATTAGCTCCTTTCGAAATCCTTTACTTAGTAAATACGCATTTTAATGATCCTTATTTACTAAGGGTTTCTTAGCATTCATGTGAGGTAATAGGGACGTGTCAGGTTTGAAACAATTAAATCACACAAATGTAAAAACTATGTAGATAATAGAGCTTGGTCAGAGTTGTTATGCAACCTCCAATTTAATCGGGTCAGGATCTAAATTGAGTATGCACATTTCAATTATGTGTCCATTAGTCGTCGTCTGGTCAGGATTGCTTAGCTAATTCAGGTGCATTTAAATCACGTATGAATGAAATACATACTTGATTTTAATTGAAAACATGATCGATTGAGGCACAAACATTATAAGCATGAATCAAATAAATATTATTTAATCAAAGCAATCATCCTAGCTTAAATAAAATTAAGCTAACATTGTTGTAAACAAGAACAAAGAACACATAGAAAACATCTTTATATTAAATTAAAAAAAAAAAAGAAGATTAAACCCAACTCAGAGTGGTTGTCACCTGGAAACATGGAAATTTACACATTTTTACATACCCTTTTTAACTTAAAATCATATAGTTTCGATAAAATTCTTGCCGAAAAATAATTAATTTTTATAAAATAATTAAAGTGCACTTAAATATGAACATTTTGAATTTTAGTTAATTTTATAATTAATTTTGATGAATTTTGGTTATTTTCGACAGATTTGCACAAAGGGCAAAAAATGGCTCGGCAGACACTCCTAGAAGCACAAAACCGAGAAGCAATTTGAAGTATCGAGGCGAACTAAATTTCAGCCTAAGATGGTCCAAAATTATATGTATTAATTCATAATATAATTAATTTTAATTTATATCCAATTTAATTTGAGTTAATAAATTATTATTAATTAATTATGAAAAAGTGGTCCAGTTGAATTGAACCGAGTGAACCGAACCAACCAAGAAATGGACAGACCAAAAGCCGTTCCAAGGGCTGACCCAAATTAGCTTATTATTTGATTATTTAAGTGTGCAAAGGGGCCCTTGAAGACTTGTTCAAGTAGCGTTCAAACCCCTCCACAATTGGTGGCTTTATAGGTTTGCCCCAAGCCTAAATTAGCAAAGTTGAAACTATCAAACTTGCCACATGTGTGCCCGGCCAAGGGAGGGATCTTTGGCTAAAAATTTTAGCTATTTTTAGCGGTCCTCCTCAGCTATAAAAACCCCCTTATGCTGGTCATTTTAGAAACACACCTCAAGCATTCACATTTTTCCTCTCTTCTCTCCTCTTTCTCTCTTCTTTTCCATTCCATAATTCCCTTGCTCTCTTGCCGATTCCTCCTCTGGGGAAAGGGGTATTCAATAGCTATTTGAAGTAGCAATTAAGTGTTCATAGCAGCCTTTGTCGACGAGGACAACAGAGAAGGAAGAACGTAGCAACTAGTCAAGCCACGAAAAAACACCAGATTTGATTCTTGTTCCCTATCTCTTTAATTTCTGTTGTTGTTATGCTGAACATATCTATGAATATTTATGTTGTTGGAATGGTTAATTTAATCAATTTAGCTTGAATTTAATTCGTGTTAGGTTGATTGCATTTCATTTGTTAAAATTATTAAAATTGTATTTATGTTGTTATAGGCCTTAGTAAGATGCTTGATTAAGTAAAATCATGACTAAGTTATTCTTGCATTACAATTGTTAGGTAACTAATGAATTATTTATTTAAACGGATTGAAATTATAATTAATGGACACAGTACTTAATCAGTGCATGTTTAATCATCTAAGGAAGTTGAGGGTTAGATTAGCAACGATATCTGACGATACATTTGCCTTGCATAACTTGCAAGATTATTGTGATTAAACTTTTTCAAGGTAAGGATACTTTGTTACCTCACATAGTCTTGTATGTGCTTATTAAATCGAGTTAATTGTTTGAATTGACATAGGGATATGTACAATAGATTATTTCGATTTCATAAGTATGTATGTGCAATAACATATTTGCCTATTAAGATTTGTTTAAATAGTTGAATTGACATAGGGATATAGTCAAGAGATAAATGGATTTTGGTAGGTGAGTATGTTCATAAGTTAGCAAATTACCGAGTTGTCGTGAACTTATTCGTAACAATATAAACATGAGTTTAATAATTCTAAGTTAAGAAATGTAATTAATCTAACACAAGTATGTCATCTTGGTTAAAATCGTATTTTGAAATCTTGCATTTGAGATTTATTTATTTAGTTTACTTAGTTTAAAATCTTAGTTTTTAATCACCCTCTTCAAACAAAGTATTTTTCTTCAGCAAAGTTTTTTAAATAGCATTCATAAATAATTCTTTTCACAGTCCCTGTGGGTACGATAACTTGACATTTACTTGCCACTTTATTACCTGTTGCGATTGTGTACACTTGCACATTTCTGTCATTCCAAGTTTTTGGCGCTGTTGCAGGGGACTGTGTTTTAAAAAAAAGGTCATTATTTGTGAAGTTCTTAGTTTTTCATTTTGGTTTATTTTTTTGTTCAAATTTTAACTTAGTTAATTTTTCTGTGATTATTTTAGGTGTTTATGAGTATTGACCGAATCATCGATTTAATCCCTGTAGACCCTGAGATTGAACGAACATTTTGACAGCGAAAAAGACAAGCAAGTCAGAGAAGGACTGAAGAGATGAACTTTGAAAATTCGAATCAAGGAAACGAAGTAAACCTTGCTCAAAATCCTATCATTATTCCTGATGATAGGGATAGAACTTTGAGATAGTACGCCGTGCCAATATTTCATGATCTTAATCCGGGTTTTAGGAGACTCGAAATTGAGGCACAATAGTTCGAGTTGAAGCCAGTCATGTTCCAGATGCTTCAGACAGTGGGCCAATTTAGTGGAATGCCTACCGAAGATCCTCACCTACACTTAAGACTTTTTATAGAGGTGAGCGATTCTTTCAAGTTAGCCACAGTACCCGAAGATGCATTGCGGTTGAAGCTGTTCTCATATTCACTAAGGGATAGAGCTCGAGCTTGGTTGAACTCATTACCACCAAACTCAATTTCAACATGGCAAGAGTTAGCAGAAAAATTCCTTATGAAGTATTTCCCGCCGAGCAAGAATGCTAAGTTGAGGAATGAGATCACTATTTTCCAACAAATGGATGATGAGTCACTGTATGAGGCATGGGAAAGGTACAAAGAATTATTACGAAAATGCCCTCATCATGGAATCCCATATTGCATACAACTTGAGACATTTTATAATGGTCTCAATGCTCATACGAGGATGGTAGTGGACGCTTCTGCTAATGGTGCTCTCCTTTTTAAGTCTTATAATGAGGCTTATGAAATCATTGAGAGGATTGTCAGCAACAATTATCAATGGCCAACTAATCAAGTAACATCAAGAAGGCGAGTCGTTGAAATACATGAAGTAGACGCACTTACTTCACTCGCATCTCAAGTATCATCAATATCCTCAATGTTAAAAAATCTTACTACTAATGGGTGTAATAGTTTTGCAGCACAGCCATTGAATCAATTTCAAAATGGTTTATTATATAATTTTCATGCTTTATTATATAGTTTTCATGCAATAACATTTTATGCTTTATTATATAGTTTTCATGCAATAAATGGTTTATTTTATATTAATTTGAATATATTATATCTTTTAAGACATAAAATGGGCCATGCATGATTAAATTAAATAATAAAATATAAAATTATATTTAATAATTCATTTTAAAATATTTCATTAATAATTTGGGTTTTAATTAATTAATTAAATTGGATAAATTTAATTCTTTGGTCCTGTAACTTGTTGATTTGTTTTGGACAGGTCTGATAGCTTTACTAGATTACAAAACCGTCCAAATTGGAGACCAAGTCAACCTAAAATTCGGTTGCACATGGCTGTCCATAAACCACTTTTTGGTTTAATTGCACAATGTCCTTGAAGAGTTGAAGAAATTAGAGATTTACCTGAAGATTTGCACTTGACTGAGTCTCAGTCTTGAGTTGTTGTTGCACTCAAATTGACCGAAAATCAAGGAAAAATCAGCTCAACTTACTAAAATCATGTTGGCCACCCATGGAAGATGCTTCAAAAGATGGAAACTCCTATTTTTAGTAAACTATCTCTCTCTCCTCACCTATAAATTAGACCCTCTCATTCATTCATTCATCATCCCTCAATCCCTCAAGCATCCATCAAGCATCATTCTCTCTTTTTCTATTAGCCTTTTCCATTCCCACGCCTAGCATCATCTCTTCATAGAGATTTTAGCAATTAAAACTCTTAAAGAACCCTTGGTCGGCCACCTTGGAGAACCATCACTAAAGGAGCAAAGCAAAGGAACGAAGGAATCTCGTCAATTAGAGTCTTGGCTGACAGCCACTCTGAATTGGGTTTAATCTTTCTTTTCTTTAACTTAATTTAAAGATGTTTGCTATGTGATCTTTGTTCTTGTTTACAACAATGTTAGCTTAATTTTATTTAAGCTAGGATGATTTCTTTGGTTAAATAATATTTATTTGATTTATGCTTATAATGTTTGTGCCTCAATCGATCATGTTTTCAATTAAAATCAAGTTTGTATTTCATTCATACGTGATTGAAATGCACCTAAATTAGCTTAGCGATCCTAACCACACGACAGCTAATAGACGTATAATTGAAATGTGCATGCTTAATTTAGAGCCTAACACGATTAAATTGTAGGTTGCATAACGATTCTAACCAAGCTTTGTTATCTGCATAGTTTTTAGATTTGTGTGATTAAATTGTTTCAAACCTAACACGTCCCTGTTACCTCACATGAATGCTAAGAAACCCTTAGTAAATAAGGATCAGTGAAATGCATATTCACTAAGTAAAGGATTCTGAAAGGACCTAATGTGGTGTCCAAACTCATGAAAGATCGAGTTGCCATGGAATGTTTTTCCGAATGTTATTAAGCATGTTGATAATAAATTGAGTTTAATTAAAGTAATTTTCCAAGTTTATTTATGTTATAATTGTTGCAAATTGTGTTTAATTTTACTAAAATCTATTTCATTCATATAGTTTGCATACTTAGGATAATTTGCATTAGTGATCATTGCATTTAGTTTAATATATTTTGATCACCAGTTCTCAACTATACTATGTTTTTACTTACCAAATTGTTAATATAATTTTACAAAATTAAGTGACTTAGCACAAATACAATCCCTGTGGAGACGATAACTCGATACTTACTTATTACTTGATAATGACTGTGTACACTTGCACAAACCTACGCGTTACAAGTTTTTGGCGCCGTTGCCAGGGATTGTCAACTATTTCCATAGTCATTTTTTTTGTGAAATTATTTATTCTCAATTTGATTTATTTCTAACATTACTAACTTATTCTTTTTAATTTTTGTGATTTTCTTTTCAGGTTTTTATGAGCATAGATCGAATTATCAACTTACTCGCTGTAGACCCTAAAAATGAGTGAACTTTCAGACAAAAAAGGCGTGAATGAATAGCTCAAAGACAAGTCGAGATGGACCTTGGAAATCAGAATCAAGACCAAGTTAATGAAGCCGATCATGTACAAAATCCTATCCTCATTGTCGATGATAGGGAAAGATGCATCAGACAATATGCTGTGCCACTTTTTAGTGAGTTAAACCTAGGAATTAGAATACCAGATATTGAGGCAACCCAGTTTGAATTGAAACCAGTGATGTTTCAAATGCTACAAATGGTGGGTCAATTTAGTGGTATGCCCACAAAAGATCCACATCTCCACCTTTGATTGTTTATGGAGGTGAGTGATTCATTCAATATAGCTGGTCTGACTGAAGAGGCTCTAAGGTTGAAATTGTTTTTGTACTCGTTGCGAGATTGAGCACGAGCATGTCTCAATTCATTGCCACCAAGTTCCATATCTACACGGCAAGAATTAGCAGAGAGATTTTTGGTTAAGTATTTTCCACCTAGAAAAAACACTAAGTTAAGGAAAAAGATCACAACTTTCCAACAATTGGATGACGAGTCTTTGTATGAGGCTTCGGAGTAATTCAAGAAGTTACTTCGTAAGTGTCCTCATCATGGGATTCCTCACTGTATCCAATTGGAGACATTCTATAATGGTCTCAATGCACATACAGTATTGATGAGATCATCGAGAGGATCATGCTTAATAACTATCAATGGCCAACAAATAGAACAACTTTAGGAAGACGTATAGCCGGAGTTTATGAAGTTGACTCCCTCACTTTGTTATCAGCTCAGAAATCGTTTATTTCCTCTATGTTAAAATAGTTAACCGTTTGAAACAATTTCCTATGTGTACTGTGGGGAAGGTCATTCTTTTGAGAATTTTCCATCAAATTCAGAGTCAGTGTACTATGTAGGGAACCAATATCAAAATAGGAGTTGACAAGGACCCCAATCCAACTTCTACAATCCTTTATGGTGTAATCATCCTAACTTTTCTTAGACCATCCAAGGAAATGGACTGAACAACAACTTATTACATCAAAGACCCAACTAATCTCAAGGGTTTAATCAGCAGGCTCCAAAACCACCTCAAGCTGAGGCATCAAACAATTTGGAGAACTTGTTGAAAGTGTACATGGCAAAGAATGACGCTTTGATCCAAAGCCAAGCAGCAACACTGAAAAATTTAGAAAACCAAATGGGTCAGTTAGCTGCAGAGCTACGTAATAGACCGTAAGGAACCTTGCCTAGCGATATTGAGAATCCAAAAAATTTGGGTAAAGAACATATCAAGGCAGTGGCATTGCGAAGTGGTAAAATTCTAGAACCCCAAATGATTGATGTCGAAGATAAGCCCGTTGAGAAGAATTAACCAGTTATTGAAGTTCTTACACCAAAGGAATCATAAATCGTAAAGTCTGATAAGGTAAACCCTGACTTAGTGAATTAAGATATGTTAACATCATCTTTGGATGCAAATTTACCTACTCAGAAAAGTTGTCCAATTCAACTGAAAGTTCCATCACCTCCATATCCGCAAAGATTGTAGCAAAACAAGAAGAAACATGAGGTACAATTCAAGAAGTTTTTGGATGTTCTGAAGCAGTTACACATCAATATGTCATTGGTGGAGGCTTTAGAACAGATGTTAAATTATGTAATGTTTATGAAGGATAATGTCCAAGCAAAAACAATTGAGTGAGTATGAGACTGTTGCCTTGACAAAGGAGTGCAGTGCGTTCCTGCAGATCAAATTGCCACTGAAATTAGAAGACCCAAGAAGCTTTACTATACCCTGTAACATTAGTGATTCTTACTATGATAAAGCTTTGTGTGACTTAGGAGTGAGTATCAACTTGATGCCTAAGTCTATTTTCAAGATGTTAGGGATAGGTGAAGTAAGACCTACAACTATGACGATTCGGCTAGCGGGTCGATCTTTATCTTATCCTGAAGGAAAGATCAAGGATGTTTTGGTAAGAGTCGATAAATTTATTTTTCCTGCTGATTTCATTGTCTTAGATTTTGAATCAGACAAGGAAGTGCCGATCATCCGTGGGACACCTTTCTTAGCCACGGAAAGAACATTAATTGATGTGTAGAAAGGAGAACTCACCATGCGAGTTCAAAACGATCAGGTAACCTTTAACATTCTTAAAGCGATGAAATTTCTCGATCCGACAGAGGAGTGTTCAATTATGGAAGAGATAGAAACCTTGGTTTATATGGAAAGCAATTTTGAAGAAGATCCATTGGAGAAAGCCTTAGATCTTGACCCTTTGGAGGATGAAGAATGTGAAGAAAACATGGCTTTGATGGAAGCTAATCCGGGAAATTTTATTCAGCCCACACGGTTTGAACCGTTGGAGTTGAAAGTCAGAGAAATTGTGCAACCCAAGTTGTCAATTGAAGAACCACCTAAACTTGAGCTAAAGTTACTTCCTTCCTTTCCATTTAAAATACGTTTATTTACATGACTATTCTACTTTGCCTGTGATTATTTCAGTGGAACTGACGAAAGATCAAGAGGAGAAACTAATTATTATTCTAAAGAAATTTAAGAAAGCAATTGGTTGGACCATAGCTGACATTCGAGGTATAAGCCCTTTTTTGCATGCATAAAATCATTTTAGAAGAAGGTGAAAGAGCTCGAATTGATGGGCAAAGGAGGCTCAATCCTATTATGAAAGAAGTTGTGAGAAAGGAAGTGATCAAATGGTTAGATGCATGAATCATCTATCCTATTTCAGATAGTTCGTGGGTAAGTCCGATGCAGTGTGTGCTGAAGAAGGGTGGAATCACAATTGTTGAAAATGAGCATAACCAGCTAATTCCAACAAGAACTGTTACCGGTTGGAGAATCTATATTGATTACTGAAAGTTGAACAAAGCCACTCGGAAGGACCATTTTTCGTTGCCTTTTATGGATCAGACGTTAGACCGACTGGCAGGTAATGAATTCTATTGTTTTTTAGATGGCTATTCAAGATATAACCAAATAGTTGTAGCCCTAGAAGACCAACATAAAACAACTTTTACTTGTCCATACGGTACGTTTGCTTTTAGGCGAATGCCTTTTGGTTTATGCAATGCACCTGCAACTTTTCAATGATGCATGATGGCAATATTTACTGATATAGTTGAAAATTTTATTGAGGTTTTCATGGATGATTTTTCTATTTTTGGTAACACTTATGATATCTGTTTGAGTAATTTGACTAAGGTACTGAAGAGATGCAAATAGATGAATCTTGTCCTTAATTGGGAAAAATGTCATTTTATGGTCAAGGAAGGGATTGTCTTAGGTCATAAGATCACAAAGAAAGGAATTGAAGTCGATAAAGCAAAGGTGGATGTAATTGAAAGATTACCGGCCCCAATGAATGTGAAAGGAGTCAGAAGTTTCTTAGGCCATGCCGGTTTTTATCAAAGGTTTATCAAAGATTTCTCGAAAATTTCTAAACTGTTGTGTTTGTTGATAGAGAAAGATACAGTGTTTGATTTCAACAAAGCATGTTTGGAAGCTTTTGAAGAGCTAAAGAAGCAGTTAATTTTAGCCCCAATAATCGTTACGCCTGATTGGAACTCACCTTTTGAGTTGATGTACGATGCAAGTGACTATGCCGTTGGAGCTGTGATGGGTCAAAGAAGAAATAAAGTGTTTCACCTTATTTACTATGCAAGTAGAACTTTGACGGGAGCCCAATGAAATTATACGATAACCGAAAAAGAACTCTTCGCTATAGTTTTTGCTTTTGACAAATTCTGCTCATATCTTATAGGTACCAAAGTTACAGTATTTACTGACCACGCGACCATTAAATACTTGCTCACGAAGAAAGATGCAAAACCAAGGCTAATTCGTTGGATACTTTTACTCCAAGAATTTGACCTTGAGATCCAAGACAGAAAAGGTGTCGAAAATCAAATAGCCGATCATCTGTCGAGGTTGGAGCAAAATGAGGTAACTCAGTCATGTGTGCCTATCAACGAGAATTTCCCAGATGAACACTTATTTGAGGTAAATCAAATTCATGAAATACCTTTGTTTGTTGATTTTGCTAATTATCTTGCATGTGGAATAATTCCTCGAGAAATGACATACGAACAAAGGAAAAAATTTCTTCACGATAGTCGGTATTATCTTTGGGAGGATCCGTTTTTATTTAAATAATGTACAGATAATATAATCCGAAAGTGTGTAGCTGAAAGCAAGATTGCTAAGATCTTGTATCATTTTCATTCATCTCCAAGTGGGGGACACTTTGGTGGTTCACGTACTGCAGCAAAGATTTTGCAAGCAGATTTCTTTTGGCCTACACTATTTAAAAATACTTATGCTTATGTGAAAAATTGTGATAAATGCCAAAGGACTGGAAATATATCGAGGAGGAATGAGATGCCCTTGACAAACATTTTGGAGATTGAATTGTTCAACGTATGGGGCATTGATTTCTTAGGTCCGTTTCCTTATTCGTATGGGAACAAATACATCTTAGTTGCTGTAGACTATGTATCCAAGTGGGTTGAAGCTGAAGCATACCCTACAAATGATGCTAAGGTAGTCATGGGATTTCTACATAAGCATGTGTTTACACGATTTGGGACACCAAGAGCTATTATTAGTGATGAAGGTTCTCTCTTTGTAAACAAATGGCTTAAATGGTTGCTTGATAAATATAATGTGAAGCACAAAATTGCTACTGCCTATCACCTCCAGTCTAATTGGCAAGTTGAAAGAGTGAATCGCGAAATCAAAGGTATCCTTGAAAAGATAGTACGCCTTAGCAGAAAAGATTGGTCTTGAAGGCATGATGATGCATTATGGGTCTATCGAACAGCATTTAAGACTTCGTTAGGAATGACTCCTCATCGGTTAGTCTTTGGAAAGGCATGTCATTTGCCATTAGAGTTGGAGAATAAAGCTCACTTGGCTTTGAAGCTGTTGAACTTTGATCTTAAGCAAGTCGGTGAGAGAAGGATGTTACAACTTGATGATTTGGAAGAGCTGAGGTTGTTTTCCTATGAGAATGCTAAAATGTGTAAAGAAAGATCAAAGAGATGGCATGATAGTCATATACAATCTTGCGAGTTTAAGGAAGGTCAGAAGGTTTTGTTGTTTAATTCAACGTTGAAGTTATTTCCTTGTAAGCTTAAATCCCGATGGAAAGGACCTTATACCATCTACCGAGTTTATCCTTATGGAGCTATTGAATTATACGACAATTATAGAGGTACGTTTAAAGTTAATGGTCAATGTCTCATAAACTACTAGGATGGTGAAGTTGAACGAATTGCATCCTCACTCAAATTAGTAGACCCTTAATTTTTCATGAAATCATTTTGTAAATAAATAAATAATTAGAACTTATTTTCTTAACTTAGTACATTTAATTAATTCTATCTAAGGAGATTGGAACTTAAGCGGGACCGCTGTGACCCCTCCAACCTTTCCTGGGAATTAATTTAATGTAATTTGTTAAGAAGAAAGTTTCTAATTAAGAATTAATTTTTTTTTCACTTGTTATGTTTAAATTTAAATTTTTATGTTAATAAAGAGGGTCAAATTTGGCCCAAGTACTAATCAATTTTTTTTAGTAAGATATAGTCTGAGTTTGAGGCCCAATACAACAAAAAGGAGGAAAAATCCATGCCTTGCCGTCACACCTATTGCTTGCCGCCCAAGTAACCCTAATGTAATGTTGCCCTAATTTTTCCCTATATAAACCCTTTTCCATTCTGCTAAATTTTAGAACCTCAAAGTAATTTGTTTACACCCTAAAAAACACCCTAAATCTCTCATTTGTATCGTCAACCTCAAATCCCAAAAGAAACCCTAGTTCTCTTCCCTTTTTGCCAAAATTCCCTATTGTCGTCGTAAGATTTTTGCCGTAGCAAGTTCCACCCACTTTTCCGATATCTCTTTTCTCTTCTATGGAGAAACTTTGCTGAAATTTAGGGAAAAGATACCATGTCTCACAAAAGAACCAGATCTTTAAAAACTACTCCTGAAAACCTGATTTTGATCGATGAAAAAGTGAAAGAGAGATTTGATTCAATCTTCAAGTATCAACCTATGATGCTGGAAAAAGGTTTTTACATGAATAGTAATGATTTGATGGTTGTTCCTATACCGATTAGAAAAAAAATCAATGCTCTCAAGTGGGAATGATTTTGTGATGCTCGTTCACTTCCCGATGATGAACTAGTTCGAGAATTCTATCCTAGTTTGACTACGTAAGATGCTACTGAAGTCATCATTCGAAAGAAAATGGTACCTCTTACTTCTAAGTACATCAATAATTTGTTTAATTTACCTGATGTTGAAGAAGATGAGTACTACCCTATGATGAACAATATCAATTGGGATTTTCTTCAACAAGTGCTTGATGTTGTGACAAATTCGGGATCCCAATGGATTATAAGAAAGTATGAGAGCCATTCTTGTCGAAGAGAATACCTAAAACTAGTAGCAAAGGTATGGATTTATTTTGTTCGCTACAGTTTTATGCCTATCTCACATAGTTCCACCATCTCGATGGAACGGATGCTTTTGTTATATGCAATTTTGACAGAATATTCCATTAATGTTGGAAAAATTATCCTCAAGGGGATTCACGATTGTGCTAAAAAGAAGGCAGGAAGTGCTTATTTCCCATCATTAATCACTTCACTTTGCTTAAAAGCCCGTGTTAAAACACAAGCAAATCTGAAGGGGCGATATGTTCAAGGATGCATTACAAAACATGATCTTGAAAGATTAGTAGAGAGGGTGCATGAACTGAATCAAGGCGAGCAAGAAGAGCGAACTGAGTCAGATACAGGGGAGTCAACAGATGGAACTGAAACTGAAGCTAATTTAGTCACAAACACTGAAGAGGAAGGATCTAATAAGGAACCGAACATTCCTGAACCAAGGGTTGAGCCAGAAGAAGAACCAGTCAAGCTAATTGTTAAACCTGAATATACAACTCCCATGCTGACTTCTACAAGTACTTTAAGGAAATCAGAGTTGTCAATTTTGATGGACATGTGCAAGTTCATGCACAATCAACAACAAACTTACTGGAAATATGCAAAAATTAGAGATGACTCAATTCAAAATACTTTTAAGAATATCTCTAATACTTTTTTTCCTGAGTTCCTAGATGCTATCTTTGAGACATGGGTGGAAGACACTGACGATGCAAGCAGAAATTAAGCTAAAGAAGACAAGGGGAATAAGTCAGAAAAATAAAAGGGGGGATTCCTGTCTTGTTATTTATTTAATTATTTTTAGGTCTTTAGGAATTTATTTCTTTCATAATTAGGATTTAATTTTATAGAATAAAACATAGCAAGCATGAACAAACTTAACACTTCTTTAGAAAGAATAAGACTAAGTGATGTGGTAATGGGAATGAACATGTCTAGGATAGGGTTATTAGGGAAGACTTGGTATTTAAGCAGTCTTAATGACTCACCTCTCTTTCTTTACAACCATTCCTGGTGTTCAGTTTTCATTCATTACTTTGTTCTTGCAATGATGACATTACTTCTTTTTAAACGGGGTAAGGAAAATAAACTGCTCAAACTTTTAAAATTTTCAAGTATGTTTTAATCATTTTTTTCATAAGTATGTTTTAATAAATGAATGTTTAGAGATATTCTTGTTACTGAGATAGTTTGTATGCAAGTATGAATGATGATTTTATCTAAGTGAATGTATGTTATCATGAGGAATGGAATGCTTGTATGATCTTAGCCTTAGTAATGTTCGCCATGAAAACTTAGTTCTTTTGAGATTAAACATGCATGAAGGTTTATATATTTAGAACTAACTTAGTAACTTTCTTGAGGTGAAATCCTAGGGGACATAAAAATCTTAAATGATATAGGCACTATTTCTATGGATCGTTTGAGCCTTTTGAAGCAAACCCTATGATATTAGACCATTGAAACTGTAATTTTGAGCTTAAAGGCCTGTTTCTGCAATGAACCTACATTATAAGCCAGTTACCATCTTTTTAAAATTACCCTAATTTTGTGCACCTATCTTAACTAAAGTTGTCTTGGGAATCAACATTGGAGGAATCTTTCATAAAGATGTATGTGCTCATTCTTAAAAAAAAAATCAAAAAAAAAAGTGAAGAAAAGTTCGCTCAGTCTTCAAAAAGGAAAAATGTATGAAAACTTAGTTCTTTTGAGATTAAACATGCATGAAGGTTTATATATTTAGAACTGACTTAGTAACTTTCTTGAGGCGAAATCCTAGGGGACATAAAAATCTTAAATGATATAGGCACTATTTCTTTGGATCGTTTGAGCCTTTTGAAGCCAACCCTATGCTATTAGACCATTGAAACTATAATTTTGAGCTTAAAGGCCTGTTTCTGCAATGAAACTACATTATAACCCAGTTACCATCTTTTTAAAATTATCCTAATTTTGTGCACCTATCATAACAAAAGTTGTCTTGGGAATCAACATTGGAGGAAATTTTCATAAAGATGTATGTGCTCATTCTTAAAATAAAAAAATCAAAAAAAAAGTGAAGAAAAGTTCGCTCAGTCTTCAAAAAGGAAAAATGTATGAGTTCGAGTTCAAAATAAGTTTGGGGTGTTCCACAGGTTCACTCAAAGAAAAAGGTTGTATTACAAGAAAACTAAGACAAAGTTAAAGGTTAAGATTTTTAAACCGAAATGTCCCATCTCTTAAAATCCCTACCTGAGCCCCATTACAACCCTATAGAAGACCTGTTGATATGATAATTATGTCACCTACATTAGTGGAGAGGAAGTCCTAAGTTCAATATATGAAGATCATAAATAAGCCTTGTGATTATTTGCTTGATTGATAGGAAATTATGTTGAATGAAGAATGTTATTGTAAGACCCCTTACCCGAGACTGCTGCCGGAGTCAAGTACGAGGCGTTAACTGACTTAACTTACTAATTTGGAGCATAAAAATTTACTTTTAAAATTAATTCACATCATGTACAATCAATATGTCGCTAAAAGGGACCCTTGAGACCTTAAAACATGCAACGGAAATGGTTCGGGTCCAAACCAGGAACATTAAAAATTTTCCAAATACTTAAAATAAATCAAAACAATTTATTTCACTGTTCACAATAAAACTTTCCACTTGCGCGACAGTCACTAATTTAATTAAATCAATTTACAAAACTCAAAATTTAGATCTGTAAATTTCCCCCGAAACTAGACTCATATATCTTCTGACCATAAAATTTTCAGAATTTTTGGTTCAGCCAAAGAGTACAGTTTATTCATTAAAGTCTCCCCTATTTCACTGCTCGACAATTTTGATCCCTCTTCACTAAAAATCAATTATCTTATTGTACAGAATTCAGATAATGTTTTTGTTTGTTTCTTTTGAAAATAAACTCACTAAGGAATCTAGAAATATAAATTATGATCCATAATTACTTCTGTACAATTTTTAATGATTTTCTAAATTTAGAATAGGGGACTTCAAAAACTATTCTAACCCTATCTCACTAAAATTCAAATATCTCATAATATTAAATTCCTTTCCCTACACCGTTTCTTTCATGTGAAAATAGACTTGATAAGATTTAATTCTATATCTCATTCACTCTATAATTCCATTTCCACTATCCTTGGTGATTTTTCAAAATCACGTCAATGTTGCTGTCCAAAAACAATTCCATTGCAAATTTTTACTCTTTTATAATTTCTTTGTATTAACTATCATTTAGGCATACATAATACCAAAACATGTTCTTAAATAGCCATCTCAATAGCCAATCATTTTCAAGTATTTACATGCTATTCATTAGTCATATCATAAGGACACACACACAAAATGATTAAGTCCCTATACATGCCATAACTTAAAACGTTTCAAATCTCAAAATACCGAGATAGTCTGTTGATAGTATAAAACGATCTCTGACGTTCGTACGATCCCCGAATTGGCTTGGCTATACTATAAAAAAAAAGGAAAATAAAGGGGGTAAGCATAAAGCTTAGTAAGTTTACAGGCAAATAAATAACAACATTTATCATAAATAATTATACTCATAAATTATCATCAAGTATCATGATCTTTACTTTCTTCTTTACTTACTCTCTTACTTGTTTACTTACTTGCTTACTTAAATAACTCATGATTATAACTTACTCCTCCCTAGCTGAATTTTTTTCTCAACTGATAATTGAGATATTATTAAATCTTATAACTCACTTGAATCAATTTATTATGCTTTTACCTGAACTTTCATGTAACATAGTCTATTTACTAGCCCTTTGAACCACTTGGAATACTAAGGATACTCGGTCTCCTATCTGATAATAACATGCCAAAGCAATATCCCAGACATGGTATTACATGGGATGTTTCCTATACTTCCAATGTCATATCCCAGATATGGTCTTACATGGGAGTTCTCATATCGAGGCCCATGCCATGTCCCAGACATGGTCTTACGGGGGACCTCTCATCTCAGTGCTAATGCCATGTCCCAGACATGGTCTTACGTGGGACCTCTCATAACCCCAATGATGCCAATGTCATGTCCCAGATGTGGTCTTACATGGGATCTCATTCCCTTAATGTCATGACATTTGTATCCGATACATTCCTAATGTTTCAACGGGACTTTTTAACACTGATTCTCTATCATCTCATACTTGAGTCAACATTAAATAATTTCATGAAATAAGTACATAATTGCTGGAAAATAACAACATTAATAATAATTATTGAAATATTGCATTTATTTACCGTAAACTTACCTCAGTACAAAATAAGATCAAATCTAGCAACTTAGTCCTCAACATTTTTCTTTCCCTGGTCTAACTCCGGATTTCGTTCCTCTTGATCTATAATAGAAAATTTAGTTTATTTAATACTCACATTCATCAAAACAGCCATTGACTCAAACTTTGGCAAAATTACAATTTTGCCCCTAAACTTTTGCATATTTACACTTTTGCCCCAAAGATCGGAAATTAAACTTCATCCTTTATTCTTATGTTTTATAATATGCTGAACATCTTTCCCTTCTATGGAAACATCAAATTCCCACTATAACATTTACTTATGAACATTAGGTATTTTTACCGATTATGTCGTTTTACTCGTTTTCACTTAAAATCACCTAGCAAAAGTTGTTTAACATAATTTCAGACTTCATATTTTACCATAAAACATCAAAATAAACACATTTCACCTATGGGTATTTTTCCAACTATGAACCGTAACATGAATTAATGGTAGAATAAGCTAAATTGAGCTACGAGGACTCAAAAAACGTAAAAAAAAATTAAAAACGGGGCTTGGATGCACTTACTATGAGCTTGAGAAAGTGAAGAAACCCTAGCTGTGGTGTCCTTGAAGTTTCGGCCCTTATTGAGAAGATGAGCACATTTTGCCATCTTTTTCCCTTTTAATTCTTTTTATTACCAAATGACTAAAATGCCCTTCATTAAAACTTTAGTTATTTTTAACTCTGCATGCCCATTTTTGTCCATGAAAATTGAATGGTCTAATCACCATTTAAGGACCTCTTCTTCAATTATGCACTTCAATTAAATCCTTTATCATCTAAAACTCATATTTACCCACTTTATCATCTAAAACTCATATTTATCATCCAAAACTCATATTTACCCATTTTTGAAATTTCTTATCGGTATTCTAAGACATGCATCCAATCAGTTGGTAAATCATAAAAATTAATCAAAATAAACTTTTCTATCTCAAATTCATGGTTTTGCAACCACTATTCCGTTTAGGCCCTATTTCAGGATGTTACAGTTATCTATGGCTGTGACATACATGCAAACCATGATTCGTGTTGGCATATTTTGAAGCTTAGTATAATCTTAAGGAATGTTTGCATATGAATTACTTGTTAATAAAGAAGATCGATAAGCATGAAGTTATTAATGCATGATTATGGGACAAAGGTTGATGCTGCTTGCACAATTAGCAAATTTGCCTTAGCAAGACCTTTTGTTGTGCATAAATATTACTCGGGACGAGCAATGATTTTAGTTTGGGGGTGTGTAAACAGTAAAATATATAGGATTTTTCCTATGTAATTTATCACCTTTTTACTTAAATCCGTTGTTAAAACTAAGTAATTGTTTAATAAATTAATGGAATATGTGAAAATATGAAATTAGGACATAGAAATTATTAAAATGTGATTTTATGCTTTATTATATAGTTTTCATGCAATAAATGGCTTATTTTATATTAATTAGAATATATTTTATTTTTTAAGATATAAAGTGGGTCTTACATGATTAAATTAAATAATAAAATATAAAATATATTTAATAATTCATTTTAAAATATTTCATTAATAATTTGGGTTTTAATTAATTAATTAAATTAGATAAATTTAATTCTCTAGTCCTATAACTTGTTGATTTATTCTGGACAGGTCTGATAGTGTTGCTGGATTACAAAACCGTCCAATTTGGAGACCAAGTCAACCCAAAATTCTGCTACACATGGCTGTCCATAAACCATTTTTTGGTTTAATTGCACAAGGTCCTTGAAGAGTTGAAGAAATTAGAGATTCACCTGAAGATTTGCACTTGACCGAGTCTTATTCTTGAGTTGTTGTGGCACTCAAATTGACCGAAAATCAAGGAAAAATCAGCTCAACTTACTAAAATTATGGTTGGCCACCCATGGCTGGCCACCCATGGAAGATGCTTCAAAAGATGAAAACTCCTATTTTTACCTAACTATCTCTCTCTTCTCACCTATAAATAAGACCCTTTCATTCCTTCATTCATCATCCCTCAAGCATCCATCAAGCATCATTCTCTCTTTTTCTCTTAGCCTTTTCCATTCCCATGCCTAGCATCATCTCTTCGTAGAGATTTTAGCAATTAAACCTCTTAAAGAACCCTTGGTCGGCCACCTTGGAGAACCATCAGGAAAGGAGCAAAGCAACGGAATGAAGGAGCCTCGTCAGTCAGAGTCTTGGGTGACAACCACTCTGAATTAGGTTTAATCTTTCTTTTCTTTAACTTAATATAAAGATGTTTGCTATGTGTTGTTTGTTCCTGTTTACAACAATGTTAGCTTAATTTTATTTAAGCTAGGATGATTGCGTTGATTAAACAAAATTTATTTAATTTATTCTTATAATGTTTGTGCCTCAATCGATCATGTTTTCAATTAAAATCATGTCTTCATTTCTTTCATACGTGATTGAAATGCACCTGGATTAGTTGAGCGATCCTAACCAGACGACGACTAATGGACGCATAATTGAAATGTGCATGCTCAATTTATATCCTAACACGATTAAATTGTAGGTTGTATAACAACTCTAACCAAGCTCTGTTATCTGCATAGTTTTTAGATTTGTGTGATTAAATTGTTTCAAACCTAACACGTCCCTATTACCTCACATGATTACTAAGAAACCCTTAGTAAATAAGGATCAGTAAAATGCTTATTTACTAAGTAAAGGATTCCGACAGGACCTAATGTGGATTCCAAACTCATGAAAGATCGAGTTGCCATGGAATGTTTTTTTGAATGTTATTAAGCATGTTGACATTAAATTGAGTTTAATAAAAGTAATTGTCCTAGTTTATTTATGTTATAATTGTTGCAAATTGTGTTTAATTTTACTAAAATCTATTTCATTCATATAGTTTGCATACTTAGGATAATTTGCATTAGGGATCATTGCATTTAGTTTAATATATTTTAATCACCAGTTCTCAGCTATATTGTGTTTTTACTTACCAAATTGTTAATATAATTTTACAAAATTAAGTGACTTAGCACAAATACAATCCCTTTGGAGATGATAACTCGATACTTACTTATTACTTGATAACGACTATGTACACTTGCACAAACCTACGCGTTACACCCTACCCTCAAAGACCTCAGAAGCGGAAGTAGGAAATTCAATTCAAGAAGTTCCTAGACGTACTCAAGCAACTCCATATCAACATCCCGTTGGTTGAAGCACTTCAACAAATGCTAAACTACGTCAAATTCATGAAAGATATCCTGTCTAAAAAACAAAGGCTTGGAGAATTTAAGACGGTAGCCCTAACAAAGGAATGCAGTACATATCTTCAAGATAAACTAACCCCAAAATTGAAGGATCTTGGATGTTTTACCATACCTTACAATATTGGAGCAACATATTGTGGTAAGGCACTATGTGACTTGGGTGCGAGTATCAAGTTGATGCCCATGTCAATATTTAGGAAGTTGGGGATAGGAGAAGTTAGACCTACTACAGTTGCACTTCAATTAGCAGATCAATCCTTAGCACATCTAGAAGGAAAAATCGAGGACGTATTGATACATGTAGATAAATTTACCTTTCCTGCTGACTTTGTGATTCTAAACTTTGAAGCAGACAAAAATGTGCCAATCATTTTAAAAAGACCATTCTTAGCAACCAGAAGGACCCTTATTGATGTGTAGAAAGGCGAGCTTACTATGTGTGTTCAGGATGATCAGGTAACATTTAACGTTTTTAAGTCCATGCGATTTCCTGACACAATTGATGATTATTTTGCAGTGTCCGATTTAGAGGATTGAATCGTGGAGAAGGAACTCAATTATGTTGAGGACCCATTGGAATACATTTTGACATCAGATCCTCCAAATGATGAAGAGGAGGATGAATACTTAGCATTGTTAGAAGCTAATCAAAGGGGATTTAATCCGCAATCCCGCTTTGAATCTTTGGAGTTAGAGAAAATACATTATGCCCAACCAAAAGCATCAATCGAGGAGCCACCTAAATTAGAACTGAAGGTACTTCCCTCACATTTGAAATATGTTTATTTAGGCAACTCTTTTACTCTATCTGTGATTATCTCAGCAGAATTAACTACTGAGCAAGAAGAGAAACTAATCCTGATGTTGAAACATTTCAAGAAGGTTATCGGATGGATCATAGCCAATATTCGCGAAATTAGTCCATCTATATGCATGCACAAGATTATCTTAGAAGATGGCAAAAAAGGGACGATTGATGGACAATGAAGAATGAACCCTATCATAAAGGACACGTCGTTTAAATTTGATGAGGAGTACTTAAGAGCTTTCAATGATTTGAAGAGTCGATTAGTCTCGACACCCATAATCATCACACTAGACTTGGATTTACCATTTGAATTGATGTGTGACGCAAGTAACTTCACGATCGGAGCTATCATGGGTCAGCAAAGGAACAAAGTTTTTCATCCCATCTACTATGCGAGTCGAACTCTGATAGGAGCTCAACTGAATTACACAGTAACAGAAAAAGAGTTATTTGCTATCGTGTTTGCTTTTGACAAGTTTCAATCTTATCTTGTAAGTACCAAAGTGACAGTTTATACGGACTACTCGACAATTAAGTATTTACTTGCCAAGAAAGACGCTAAGCTGAGACTGATTCGCTGGGTACTTCTATTTCAAGAGTTCGATCTAGAAATTCAAGATCAAAAGGGAGTGGAAAACCAAGTAGCAGACCACTTGTCCAGATTGAAGCCGCAAGAAGGGAACTCTCCTCTTATACCAATTCGAGAGACATTTCCAGATGAACACATACTGAAGGTAAATCATGTCCATACTGCCCCTTGGTTTGCTGATATTGCTAACTTTTTAGCTTGTGGTTTGATGCCGATTGATAATACGTATCATCAAAAGAAAAAGTTGCTTCATGATGTGAAGTACTATTTCTTGGAAGAACTATATTTGTTTAAAAAGTGTGCAGATCAAATGATTAGGAGATGCATGGCAGAAGATAAAGTATATAAGATTTTATACCATTGTCACTCAACGCCGAGTGGGGGACACTTCAGAGGTACACGTACTGTAGCCAAGGTATTGCAAGTCGGATTCATTTGGCCAACATTATTCAAAGTTGCATATGCTTACGTCAAGAGTTGTGATCGATGTCAAAGGGTTAGAAATGTCGCCAATAGAAATGAGATGCCTCGAACAAACATCATTGAGGTAGAATTATTCGATGTTTGGGTTATTAAATTTCTCTGTCCTTTCCCTCTGTCTTTTGGTCACAAGTACATATTAGTAGTAGTAGACTATGTGTCTAAGTGGGTTGAGGCAGAGGCATATCCGACAAACGATGCTAAGGTTGTAATGAAGTTTTTGTAGAAACATGTGTTCACAAGGTTTGGAACCCCAAGAGCCATTATCAATGATGAAGGGTCCCATTTTGTGAACAAGTGGTTGAAATGGTTATTAGATAAACATGGAGTGAAACAGAAGGTCGCTACAGCTTACCATCCGCAAACGAATGGGCAAGCTGAACTGGCAAATAAGGAGATCAAAGGCATACTTGAGAAGATAGTTTGCCCGGACCAACGAGATTGGTCCAAAAGATTGGATGATGCTTTATGGGCTTACAGGACAGCATACAAGACACCTTTAGGGATGTCACCCTATAGGTTAGTCTTTGGAAAGCCTGCCATCTACCCTTGGAGTTAGAACACAAAGCTTACTGGGCTCTCCAACGACTCAACTTGGATTTTAAAAGTGCCAAAGAGAAGCAGATGCTTCAACTTAACGAGTTAGAAGAATTTTGAATGTCTTCATATGAGAATGTCAAATTACTTAAGGAGAGAGTCAAGAAATGGCATGACAAGCACATTCGAGTTCGAGAATTTGAAATAGGTCAGCAAATCTTGTTATTCAATTCCAGATTAAGGTTCTTTCCAGGTAAGTTAAAATCACGTTGGTCCGGTCCGTTTATGATTCATTGAGTCTATCCATACAGAGTTGTTGAACTTCAAGGTAAGGAAGGTAAGTTTCGAGTTAATGCTTAACGTTTGAAACATTACTGGGGAGATAAAATTGAACGGAATCAAATCTCGTTCATTTTATCAGATATTTAATTTTTCTTGTTCTTCTATTTGAATAAATAATTTATGGTATATTTTTGGGATTGGTATGTTTAAATAAATTCTGTCTAGGAGACTGGAACTTAAGCGGGACCGCTTGCGACCTCTCAAATCTTTCCTGGGAATTGATTTTAACATAATTTCCCAAGAAATTATTCCCTAAATGACAAAATAAATTTTTAGTTTTTCAAATAAAAGGTTCAATTTTGATCCAAGTTTTATGTTGCAACTCAATTTTGAATTTTCATTAAGTCTAGGAACTTAATTCAATTATTTTTAAAAATTTGGTTACTCTTTTTGTAAATATAAAAAAATTAGATATCTCTTTTTATAACTATTTTCAAAAAGCATTTAGAATAAATGTTTTTAGTTCAATAAAAAAATAAAAAAGAAAAGAAAAGATGATAATTATTAATATATAATTATATCCATTATAATATATATTAATTATTATCAGCTTTATTTAGAATTAAGATTAGTTTTAATTTAATCATATTTTATTCGATAAGTTTTTATCTTAATAAATTAATATGAAATAATAATTTAATATGCTTTATATTCATTATTAATTGTTATTTACTTTGAGTAGAATTAGAACTTAGAATTTTTAAGAATTCTACTCTAGCTCCAACTCCTTTCACTATAAATTCCACCCATAAATTCTTATTTTATTTCATTCATACACCATTCCCTCCAAAAACACCAAAACCCTTAAGTGTTGAAACCTCCTAACAATTCACTAACCACAGCATCGCCCAGCTGATCGGTCAGCAACATCCTGTATGCGTCCACACGAAGCCTGCTCAACGATCCGAACGCTGCTCACATCCATCACCTGCTGTGCGCTGCTGCCTTGCATACCCGAGCGGCACATCACCCTTTCACCCATCCTTAGCCAAAAACCCCTTTTTTTTTAATTTGCCATCTTTTGATTCAAAATTATTTTTTCTTCAGAGCTCTTAATTTTTACAAAAAAGGTGGTAAGACCAATTTTTCTCCTAAAATTTAATTTAATTATCTAATTTTTTAATTTATTGAATTATTAATATTTTATATTAATTAAATTTTTGAGAAAACAATTGTTACCATCTTATGATCAGGTTAATCATGCCTCGCAAGAGAACTCGTGCATTTGCCCAAATTGACGAATCACAAAATAAGTTCCACTATGAAGAAGCCAAAGCAAGATACAAGAGTATCTTCAAGAATCAACAGATGCATCCAGAGAAAGGTTTCGCATTGAAAGAAAGCAACTATATTGGTTTTATGGCGCGTATTCGTCAGGTTGTTGAAACTCTCAATTGGGAGTTGTTTTGTGAGAAGAGGCCTAGTGTGGATAAGGAGTTACTGTGCAAATTCTATGTTAATTTAACCTCAAGCGAGTTGACGGAAGTTCCAGTTCATGGAATCAAGGTACCAATAACTTCAATCGCTATTAATGATTTCTTTGAATTGCCTGATTTCGAAAACGACAAATATTCCTCCTTAATGAGCAATATAGAGTCTGAAAATTTGCAAGAAATTCTTGAGGAACTTACAATTCCATGTTCTAAGTGGACTGTGTCAAAGCAAGGAATCCACACTTGTCGAAGAGAATATTTGAAACCACTCGCAAAGGTACGGTTCTACTACATCCGATTCAGCCTTATGCCTAGCTCACATGGGATTACAATCTCATTAGAGCGAATGGTCTTATTATACTCAATTTTAACTAGGATGACCATTGATGTGGGAAAAATCATCCTGAGGGAAATGCGGAATTATGCTGTTAGACGTTCACTTTCTGGCCCAGCTTACTTTCCCTTTACGAAAACAATGTTGTGCTTGAAAGCTAAAATTCTTGCAAACGTAAAGACTACAGGCTATAGTCAGGGCACAATCACAAATTGGGACCTCTATCCAATAGCTGGAGACTCTGTTCTACAGCAACGAGTTGAAGAAAGTGAGGATCCCGAAAAAGAAGAAAAGAAGATCCCACAGAGATCGAGCCAGTGGTTTAGGCTAAAGTCCCTTATAAGGTGAAATCAATGGAACCAGAAGCTAAACCTGATATTAAGACTTCAATAGTTAGAGCTCAATCGCCTAACCCAGATCTTCGAGATGAGCTGTCAAAGTTGATGGACATAATGCAACATATGCAGTGGCAACAACAAGCTTATTGGAAATACTCAAAAATAAGGGATGACTTGATGAGAAGTGCTATTACAAAAATTTAGAATGACACATTTATTTTTGTGCCTAAGTTTCCAGATTACATATTTGAACCATGGAGCCTATTATCGAAAAAGGAGCGAAGCAATTCATGCAAAGACAATAATGATGGAGCAAAAGATTAGTCGAATTCAGAAGGATCTGTAAATAAATAAAGGGGGGATCTCGACTTTATTTTATTTATGTTCTTAGGTTATTTTAGGATAAAGTTAATTAGGAATTTTTGCATAATAAAACAAGAGATGGGAATCATTAATAAAATTAAACAAGTCGCGAAGTATAAAGTGTGGCAATAGATATATACATGTCTGGGATTGGATTCAGAAAGAGCTTGGTCCTTAAGCAGTCAAATTGACTCACCTCCTCTTTTCTAAAATCCTACCTGGTGTATAGTATCTATTCATTTTAAACAATAAGGACATTGTTCATTTTAAGTAGGGGGAACGAAAAATTGAAATTATTTCCACTCAGAATATATAGTTCTTTTAATTATGATTAGGATATATTTTGTTAAATAATTTGAAATTTTGTTAAGTATGCTAAACTTCAGTATAAATAAAGTCCTATTATTTCAATAAATTTTTATGTTAGATGAATAATGATATAAATGTTTTTTTAATAAAGCATGCAAATCGTACCATAAAATTTTTAGTTCCTTAAGAAAGGTAGGCATGCATGAAAGTTTAAGTCTCTAGAATTGACTTAATAGTTTCTTGATGCGAAATCCTAGGAAGCATGGAATGTTGAAAATGATTTAGGCAACTCTTGTTTGGACCGTTTGAGCCTTTCAAGCTAACCTTGATGAAATTTTATCCTTTGAAACCCAACTTCGAGACTATATGGCCTAATTTTATTTGAACTCGTGCAATATTTAGCCATCACTTCTCTCTTAATTATCTTTAAATTATCCCATACACTAGACTAAGTACTGTTCAGAATATTCTTTGAAAATAAGTTTAGGGGAGTTGAAAGAAGTATCAAATGCTCTAAAAATTGTAGTACATATAGTAAAATGCTTTAAAAAAAAAGCACATGAACTTGAAAGAAAGTAGATGTACAAAGGAGCATGTGAAAGCAAAGTAAGTTGGTGTATTGAGGGGAATTATTCAAAGGTCCAATTGACACTGAGTCTAGGGTTTAAAAGCCTAAATTTATCTATCTTTTACCTACCTCTAGCCTAGCTACGTTACAACCTTTTTAAAGACTTATTGATTCAAGTTTTCTATGCTACCTACATTAGTGGAGAGAAACTGCTGTGTTCAACATATGAAGGTATAAGTTAAACTTAATGATTGCAATTTAATCTTGAATAAGGAAATAAAGTAAAATTGGTAAGGGTTAACATGTCTTGTTAAGGAAGCATTTAGTCTAATTGTGCTATCATAATAGTTGTTGAGATTAATTTGAACGATATGTATACTTAAGTACTATAACTATCAAATTTCTTATTTTTGAGCATAAGTATATTAAATTCATAATTCTGGGAAGAATGTTATTCTGAGTAATTATTTTTAATTTGTGCATTAATCGGGATGAGCAATGAATTAAGTTTGGGGGTGTGGAAACATGGAAATTTACACATTTTTACATACCCTTTTTTTAACTTAAAATCATACAGTTTCAATAAAATTCTTGTTGAAAAAATAATTAATTTTAACAAAATAATTAAACTGCACTTAAAATATGAACATGTTGAATTTTAGTTAATTTTATAATTAATTTTGATGAATTTTGGTTATTTTCGACAGATTTACACAAAGGGCGAAAAATGGCTCGGTAGACACTGTTAAAAGCACAAAATCGAGAAGCAATTTGAAGTATCGAGGCGAACTAAATTTCAACCTAGGACGATAAAAAATTATATGTATTAACTCATAATATAATTAATTTTAATTTATATCCAATTTAATTTTGGTTAATAAGTTATTATTAATTAATTATGAAAAAATGGTCTAGTTGAACTAAGCCGAGTGAACGAATTGACCAAGAAATGGACAGCCCAAAAACCATCCCAAGAGCTGACTCAAATCAGCTTATTAGCTGATTATTTAAGCTTGCAAAGAGGCCCTTGAAGACTTGTTCAAGTTGCATTCAAACCCCTCCACAATTGGTGGCTTTATAGATTTGCCCCAAGCCTAAATTAGCAAAGTTGAAACTATCAACCTTGCCACATGTGTGGCTGGCCAAGGGAGGGCTCTTTGGTAGATAATTTTAGCTATTTTTAGCAGCCCTCCTAGGCTATAAAAACCCCCTTAGGTTGATAATTTTAGAAACACACCTCAAGCATTCACATCTTTCCTCTCTTCTCTCCTCTTTCTCTCTTCTTTTCCATTCCAAAATTCCCTTGCTCTCTTGCTGATTTCTCCTCTGGGTAAAGGGCCATTCAACAGCTATTTGAAGTAGCAATTAAGTGTTCATAGTAGCCTTGGTCGATGAGGACAACAGAGAAGGAAGAACGTAGCAACTAGTCAAGCCACGAAAAAACACCAGATTTGATTTTTGTTCCCTATCTCTTTAATTTCTGTTGTTGTTATGCTGAACATATCTATGAATATTTATGTTGTTGGAATGGTTAATTTAATCAATTTAACTTGAATTTAATTTGTGTTAGGTTTATTGCATTTCGTTTGTTAAAATTATTGAAATTGTGTTTATGTTGTTATATGCCTCAGTAAGATGCTTGATTAAGTAAAATCATGACTAAGTTGTTCTTGCATTACAATTGTTAGGTAACTAATGAATTAATTATTTAAATGGATTGAAATTGTAATTAATGGACACAGTACTTAATCAGTGCATGTTTAATCATCTAAGGTAGGTGAGGGTTAGATTAGAAACGGTATCTGACGATACATTTGCCTTGCATAACTTGCAACATTATTGTGATTAAATTGTTTCAAGGTAAGGATACTTTGTTACCTCACATAGTCTTTTATGTGCTTATTAAATCGAGTTAATTGTTTGAATTGACATAGGGATATGTACAAGAGATTATTCCGGTTTAATAAGTATGTATGTGCAATAACATATTTGCCTATTAAGATTTGTTTAATCGGTTAAATTGACTTAGGGGTATAGTCAAGAGATAATGGATTTTGGTAGGTGAGCATGTTCATAAGTTAGCAAATTACGGAGTTGCCGTGAACTTTTTCATAACAATATAAACATAAGTTTAATAATTCTAAGTTAAAAAATGTAATTAATCATCTTGATTAAAATCGTATTTTGAAATCATGCATTTGATATTTATTTATTTAGTTTACTTAGTTTAAAATCTTAGTTTTTAATCACCATCTTCAAACAAAGTATTTTTCTTCACCAAAGTGTTTTAAATAGCATTCATAAATAATTCTTTTCATAGTCTCTATGGGTACGATAACTCGACATTTACTTGTCACTTTATTACTTGTTGTGATTGTGTGCACTTTCACATTTTCGTCGTTCCATCACCCAAGACTCTGACTGACGAGGCTCCTTCGTTCCTTTGCTTTGCTCTTTTGCTGATGGCTCTCTAAGAGGGTCGACTAAGGGTTCTTTAAGAGGCTTAATTGCTAAAATCTCTTTGAAGAGATGATGCTAGGCATGAGAATGGAAAATGCTAAGAGAATTTGGAGAAAAGAGAGAATGATAAATCATGAGAATGAATGAGGAATGATTGAGGGATGCTTGAGGGGTGATGAATGAAGGAATGAGAGGGTCTTATTTATAGGTGAGTAGAGGGGGATAGTTTCCTAAAAATAGTGGATGTTAACCTCTTCAAATCTCCTCAAATTGTGGCCAACCATGCTTAGTGGCTTTTAACTTGATTTTGTTTTGCTTGATTTTTAAGCAATTTTTGATGCCACACAACTCAGGACCGAGACTCGGTCAATCATAAGTCTTCGGGCAAATCTCTAATTTCTTCAACACTGTAAGGACCTTGTGTAATTAAACCAAAGAATGGTTTAAATGGAAAGCCATGTGTAGCCGACTATTGGGTTGACTTAGTCTCCAATTTGGACTGTTTTGTAATCTAGCAAAGCTATCAGACCTATCCAGAATAAATCAACAAGTTAGAGGACCAAAGAATAAAATTTATCCAATTTAATTAATTAATTAATTAAAATCAAAATTATTAATGAAATATTTTAAAATGAATTATTAAATGTAATTTTATATTTTATTATTTAATTTAATCATGCATGGCCCACTTTATGCCTTAAAAAATATAATATTCAAATTAATATAAAATAAGCTATTTATTGCATGAAAACTGTATAATAAAGCATAAAATCATATTTTAATAATTTCTATGTCATAATTTCATATTTTTACATATTTCATTAATTTATTAAAAAATTACTTAGTTTTAACAACAGATTTAAGTAAAAAGGTGATAAATTACATAGGAAAAATTCTATATATTTTTCTGTTTACAGTAATGCTCCGTAACCCTAGTCCGACAATGAATACGGGTTAAGGGTGTTACACATTTAAACACATATGTTTCACTTTTCACACTTTTCACATATTCATACTCATAACTCATATTTCTCGATTTTTATATGTATGTATCATGCTCATATTTTCTCATATCACATAGTTTTTACTTTAGCATGCTTTAATATACATATTTATATTAAAACATGGATTTTAACATACACATACACATATATCACATGTTTAGATCATCGCATATCAATCTATCCATAAATCACATAACATGGAGAGTTGAGATGAACATTACATACATCACATATCACAAATCATGGATTTTCACAACACTTAATAGTTTAGGTCACTTGGTTTCCTCTTCGATTGAGTTTTTCAACTCCACAAGAGTACGCAAGGTACTCACACGTTAATTAATTAAATAACATTTTAATTAAATAGTAATATGACACTTCACTTAAAATGAGAGTTAAATCTCACACTGATGTGTGCTCGTATTCATGAATTCAATTACAAGATGCTGAATTTCCTGATCGTCTAATTTTAGTATCTTTTCAAGTTGGTATTCAAAGTGAAATTGTGAGTTACAGAAAATAGGTTGAATAAAAATATCAAAGAAGGTTTTGGAAGTATGACTTGCATGAATCAAGCACTAAGAAAAGAACCATCGATATAAATGATTGTGACCTAATTTCTATATAGTGAAATAACAAACAAGTCTTTGAAGAAGAAGAAGTAAACTGTGACCCGCTATTTAGCAAAATAGGAACCAATAGTATGTTAAAACACCACACTTCAGAAAATAAGGAAAGAATGGAAGTGATAAGTTCAAAAAGAAAATGTTTGACGGCACAAGGAGAACCTTCATAAGTCCAAGTAAGTTAGCCCAAGAACAAAGAGATAAAATTTTCACACAAAACTCAGAAAAATTCATTAGCCAATAAAAGTTGTGTTTACTGGATATTTATAGGCACTTTTTTGACTATTCAAATGCCTATGTGAGACTTTTCATATTCACCCATTAACTAGTATAATTACAAGCACTAATTTCGTTTTTAACTCTTATAAGGAAGCTAATGAGTCACGTCTCTTCATTGGAATCTGATGTAGTTGAAAAGGCATGCCAATTATCCTTAATAAAGACTTAATATGTTTAATTGATGTCCCTTCAGCTCCCTTGTAACCAAATTATAAAAGCTTGTGCAACATCCTCTTCAATGACACCATGATGAAGGTTTAAGATTCCAAAAATGTTCAGGCTTGAAGAGCCTCCTTTGGTCCATTAAATAGCCTCCCTAATGTTCTTTCAAAAGCTTTGAAATCGTCAAACTCGAAGAGTCTTTGATCATATGAAAGGTCACCTACAAAATAGATATTTAAGATTAAAGAATAACTTAAAACACTCATAAAAACAACATATTTAATAACACTCATGCACACAAATTAAATGAACATGCAACCTAAATCATACTTGAAGTAAATTAACAAATGAGATGATTTAATGCATGACTTATTAAATATGAAAAACACATTATGCAAGTCTTAAAGGATGCTAATGTATTAATGTAAAGCATTAACTAAAAATGCTTTCAATAAACAAGAAACATAATGCACATTTTAAAATATGTAGATGTATTAATGAAAACATTAAATAAAGATGCATTTAACAAACAAAACACATAATTAAAAATTGAAGAGTTTGTTCAAGCTAATCAAACTGTCACATGCAACACATTGTATGAAATTAGATCATTATCTTAAGTCCAATAGAAATCGTACTTCTCATGCTTGGCCCAAACTTGCTGAATCAACCCTAACATCGTCTCTTTGAGCTTCTTGGATCTAGCTCGAGTCATAGGCCCAACGAGAATTTCAATTGGATTTCTACTTGGATTCTCCTAATCTTTCAACCAGATTGGTATTAACATGGATGACTTTGATTTTGTTCCAATCAATTCTTCATCAGACGCTCCCATGCATGTATCATTCCCTCCCTCTTCAAAATGATTTGTCCTCAAATCGTCACCTGCATTATAAGGAGATAAATCAGATACATTAAAGCTAGCACTAATGTTGAACTTACCTGGAAGGTCTAGCTTATAGGAATTGTCATTAATCCTCTCTATAATTTGAAAAGGTCCGCCTCCTCTTGGAAGGAGCTTTGATCGTTATTGGGCTAGAAATCTTTCTTTACACATGTGCACCCAAACCCAATCTCTGGGTTCAAACAAAATTTTCTTACGGCGCTTGTTTTCCTTCGTTTCATATTGCTTAGTTCTTCTCTTGATATTGTCTTTCACCTTTTGATGCAATTCCTTAACAAATTATGTTTTCTTTTTACCATCTAAATTAATAACCTCATTAGAAGGTAAAGGCATTAAATCTAAAGGTGTAAGAGGATTAAAACCATATACAACCTCAAATGGTGAAAACTTCGTAGCAGAATGAACGATGCAGTTATAAGCAAACTCAACATAGGGTAGACAATCTTCCCACGTCTTTAAGTTCCTTTGTATGATCGCTCTCAATAATGTAGATAAAGTTTGATTAACTACTTCAGTTTTTTCATCCGTTTCTAGATGACAAGTACTTGAGAACATCAGATTTGTGCCTAACTTACTCCACAAGGTCTTCCAAAAGTAACTCAAAAACTTAGCATCTCGATATGAAACTATACTTCTCAGAATCCCATGCAATCAAACTACCTCCCTAAAAAACAAGTTTGCTACTTGCATAGCATCATCAATTTTGTGGCAAGGTATGAAGTTTGCCATTTTAAAGAATCTATCAACCAACATAAAAATAGAATCTCTATCATTTTTTAATCTCGACAGTCATAACACAAAGTCCATCGATAAATCAACCCAAGGTTCCATAGGTATAGGTAAGGGCGTATACAAACCATGAGCTTTAAGTCTAAACTTAGCCTTTTTGCACATGATGCACCTTTCACAAAGCGTTTAAACTTGAAGAGTCTCATTTGGTCCATTAAATAGCTTCGTTAATGTTCTCTAAAAAGCTTTGAAACCGTCCAACTTGAAGAATCTTTAATCATATGAAAAGTCACCTACAAAATAGATACTTAAGATTAAACAATAACTTAAAACACTCATAAAAATATCATGTTTAATAACACTCGTGCACAAAAATTGAATGAACATGCAACTTAAACCATACTTAAAGTAAACTAACAAATGAGATGATTTAATGCATGACTTTTTAAATATGAAAATCACATAATGCAGGTCTTAAAGGATACTAATGTATTAAACATAATGCATTTAACAAACAAAACACAAAATGGAGCAGATCATTAAACAAAGATGCATTTAACAAACAAAACACATAATTAAAAATTGAAGAGTTTGATCAAGCTAATCAAACTGTCACATGCAACACATTGCATGAAATTAGATCGTTATCTTGAGTCCGATAGAAATTGGACTTCTCATTCTTAGCCCAAACTTACTGAATCAACCCTAACATCGCCTCTTTAAGCTTATTGTATCTAGCTTGAGTCATAGGCCCAATGGGAATTTCAATTGGATTTCTTCTTAAATTCTCCTCATCTTTCAACCCGATTGGTATTGACATGGACGATTTTGATTTTGTCCCAATCGATTCTTCATCAGATGCTCCCATGCATATATCACAGACCTTAATGTTGATCTAAACTGTTTGCTCCCTTGTAGAAGTTTCATTTAGGTTTAGTCTTGATCGCAAATCTAAACACACGATTAACCCATTTTAGTCATGATCTATTCGTATAACATGGCTTTTATTACAAGATTTAATGTGAAAATCTCACCAATACTTTCCCTGAATTCGAATGCTTGGATTCATCACTCTCGCGATGTTTCACTATTAATTTCTTGGAAGATTGTTAATCAGTCATTCATGTTAACACAAGATCGTATTAGTACTAATGATTTTCAAAATAATAAAAATAAAATACAAATTATTTATGCCCTATACCATTCGACCATGTCACAAAATTTTAAGACGAAGGATTTTCAATCCTAAAACATCACTTACATTTATTTTATTACGAGATGATCGAAGAAAAGAAAATAGAGCAAAATCAATGGGTGGATAATCCAAAATAATCAAATAAAATAAAGGAAAATATGTGTTTTAGTCACTAGGGTAATCAGTAAGAGAAAGAGAAAACAAAAAGGACGAAATCAGTCACTGGAAAGAGAAAACAAAAAGGAAGAAATCAGTCACTGACGGTAGGATCGATAGAGGTCTGATGGCGACGACGGTACTGATAGCTTGGTTGTGGTCCGACTATGGGGGTGTGGTTGTTCGATGGTGATGCAGAATATAAGTAGGGAGAAGGGTTTGGTCACTTTTAATTGAAAGAGAGGAGAAAAAGAGGGAAGAGAAGAAAATCAATGGAGGAAAGGTGGCCCATGGTGGTTGCGGCGTGGGACATGATAGCTTATGGCTACGCACGGTTGAAGAGGGGTGGGGAAACCGGAAGGAAAAGAGAGGGAATGTTGGTTGTGGATGGTGGTGAGGTGGTGGTGCAAATAAACTCATGGTGGTTGAAAGAATTTGGTGGTGGTTTTGGTGTCCAAAAAGAGAGAACAAACAAAAGAAGGGAAGAAAATGGAGACTAGGATGCAAATAGGGGTGATGGACGGTACAAGAGGCGGTGTAGCTTCGTCAACCATTACCAGGCTCAATGCACTACAAGGTTATGGCAAGAAAAGAGCTTCTGGAAGGGGAATGAGACAAGGAGGGAAAAATGGGATGTGTTTCATTTTAAAATGGCAAGTTTGACTTACTAATGGAAGAAAGGAGTCCTCCATATATGTTAACATAGGTGGATGGCAAGGCTAGATAGCACATGCTAAAAATGTGCAAATATTAAATAAAAAATATGTGCACAAAGGGCTTCGAACTAGAGACCTCAAAGATAGCTTCAAAGCTTCCTACCACTCAGCCACAACACTTCCTTATTTAATTAAGACATAAGAGCTAGTAGATTCCCCCTCTTTACTAAATAAAATTAATTAAGAAAATGGGATGTGACGAAACAAGTCCTTTAATACAATATGTAATGTAGGAAATCTCACAAATACTTTCCCTTAATTTTAATGCTCGGATCCATTACTCTCACGATTCCACACTATTGGTTTCTCGGTGGGTTGTTGTTGGTCTTTTATAACACATGGAGATTGAAAGTTAATCTCAAGAAAGCAATTATAGTTGATTCATTATTTGAGAATGAGGGAAAAAAAGGGAAAAATGATGATTACATCACTTTGCATAACTTATAATACTAAATAGCACATTGAAGTCAAGGATGAAACTCGAAGAAAAGTTCATATGTTTAACAATCTACAATGGATCATGTGATCCGTGAGATTCGTACACAAGTGGAGTGAAAAAAAAATTAAAGAATTGATCAATTGGAAGAAAAAGGTGAAATAATTCAGAAAAGACGAGAGAAACCCAAATCCTAGTGACAATCGGCGTCGTGATGGTGGCAATACTGAAGGGTGGTGATCAGAGGAGAATGAGAGAAGAGAGGTGTGGACGGTGGTGAGGTGGTGGTGCAACTAAGGCTCATGATGGAGGAATGGAAGCAAAGATGAAGGGAAATGTTGGTGGTTGCCAAAAAGAGAGAAAATGATGGAGGAAAATAAACGAAAAGAGAAAATAGGAGGAAATGTAGGTGGTGGACGGTTTAGGAGGCTTTTGGGGTGGTCAACACCTTTGTTTTGGCAAGAAAATAGTGTTAGGAAATACAGGGAACAAAGGAGCAGAAAGGGGGATGTGTCTCACAACTTATGGCAAGTTTGACTGGCTAAAGGAGGAAAGGAATCCTCCACATAAGGCAGCAAGGGGGTGAACGGTTGACATCTATTGTGTACATGGGAATTGTACCAAAAATAGAAAAATAAAACAAGGAAGCAAGGGCATTCTAACTTGGGACCTCTAGGATAGTTAATGAGCTTCCTACCACTAAGCCACAACACTTGTTTTCATTATTGCGTAATTAATTTAAAATATAAGAGATGACAGTAACACTCTTGTATAAATAATTGAAAAGTGGGATGTGACAGACTTTTTGCTGGTTTTTTCATGGTATTTAGAATGATTTTAT
The DNA here is from genome assembly GCA_008044935.1 of Gossypium turneri. Taxonomy (NCBI): domain Eukaryota; kingdom Viridiplantae; phylum Streptophyta; class Magnoliopsida; order Malvales; family Malvaceae; genus Gossypium; species Gossypium turneri. The sequence goes on along the minus strand of CP032572.1, from coordinate 18,489,915 downwards.
GACTTTATTATTTTATATTTTATGGACATTGATATGTTGATTATTGCTCGAACATATTTATGATGTTGTGAACTGCTACTATGGTCATTTTGATGATCATTTGATGAGGTATTTAATGCATGTTAGGATGAATTGAATGCTTAAGGATGCTATGTTTTTACTGTCAAATAATCTTCCACACTTCGGTTTCCTTATCAAAGATTTAATGCATCGTTTGATGAGGTATCAATATTTGTGTTTTAAAAATGATACCTCTGTGATTTTCAAATGTATAGGAAGTTAGAATCGTAATTTGGTATCGATACCATACCATGGAGAATGAACCGTGGAAATATGGGCTGAAATGAAGACACTCATGCGAAAAAGATTTGTTCCTAGTCATTACCAGCAAGACTTGTTCCAGAAACTCTAAAATCTTTCACAAGGAAATCAAAGTGTGGAATATTATTTCAAGGAGATGAGATAGCTATGGACCGAGCTAATGTTGATGAAGACTGAGAGGCTACCATGGTGAGGTTTTTGTCTAGCTTAAATTGAGAAATAACTAATGTTGTTGACCTACAACATTATATCAAATTGACGGATATGGTTCATATGGCCATAAAAATTGAGCGGCAACTCAAGAACAAAGGAGTGTTTCGAATGGCATCAAACATTGGTTCTGCTTCAAAATGGGGCCAAACATCTTTTAAAAAGGATGTAACCATGCCAGCAAAAGACAAATCTGGACCGCCCAAATTCCAAAAGCCAACTGACGATGCATATAAAGGAAATGTATGTTGAAGGAAAGGTATGTAGTGTAATCATTGATGGTGGGAGTTGCACTGATGTCGCAAGTAATGTAATGGTAGAAAAACTTCGATTGCCAACACTTAAACATCCTCAGCCATATAAGTTGCAATGGTTGAACGATGGTGAGGAGATCAAGGTGACCAAGCAAGTTGCAGTTCCTTTTTCCATTGGCAAGTATAGCGATAAGGTGCTTTGTGATGTTGTTTACATGCATGCTGGACATCTTTTGCTAGAGAGGTCTTGGCAATACGATCAATGAGTGGTGCATGATGGCTACACCAACCACTATTCATTCAAGCGTAATGAAAAAGCTATTACCTTAGCTCCGATGACACCAAAGTAAGTCCACGAAGATCAGATTCATTTGAAAAAAGAAAGTGAAAAAAAAATCAAAAAAAAAAGAAAAGAATGATGAGCGTGAAAAAGAAAAGAGCAACAAAAAGAAACAAGAGTTTGAGGTAAAATAAAAAGAAATCAAGAGAAAAGAGGAGAATGAAACTGAAAAAGTGAGTTTTTATGTCAATAAGAGAGAGATTAGGAGAACTCTAGTTCTTAGACATCCACTGCTTGTACTTGTGTACAAGGAAGCCTTGTTTAATACTAACGAACTCAATGAGACTTTGCCATCTTCTATTATTTCATTGTTATAGGAATTCCAAGATGTCTTTCCTAATGATGTGCCGAATGGATTACCACCCCTTCGTGGAATTGAGCACCAATTTGACTTTATTCCTAGTGCCATTATACCGAATTGATCGGCATATCGAAGCAATCCTAAAGAAACTAAGGAGTTACAAAGACAAGTTGAAGCATTAATGGAGAAAGGTTACGTTCGTTAGAGTCTAAGTCCTTGCGTCGTACCTGTGCTGTTGGCTCCAAAGAAATATGGTACGTGGTGTATGTGTTTCAATTGTTGAGCTATCAATAAGATAACTATTAAATATAGGCATTTGATACCCCAGCTCAATGACATGTTGGACGAGTTCAGTGGTTCGTGCATTTTTTCAAAGATTGATTTGAAGAGTGGTTACCACCAGATTCGAATGCAAGAAGGCGATGAGTGGAAAACAGCCTTCAAAATGAAATATAGTTTGTATGAGTGGTTAGTCATGCCATTTGGCCTAACTAACATACTAAGAACTTTCATGAGGTTGATGAATCATGTTTTGCGACACTTCATTGGTAAATTCTGTGTTGTCTATCTTGACGATATTTTGATTTATAGTAAGAATTTTAATGAACATTTACAACACTTAGGTTCGACTTTAGAGGTTTTACGCAAGGAGAAGTTATTTGCTAATCTTAAAAAATGTTCATTTTGTACTGAAAACCTTATTTCCTTAGGATTTGTAGTGACTTCCAAAGGCCTCGAAGTTGATAAAGAAAAGGTGAGTGCTATCCGAGATTGGCCAAGACCGACAAGTGTAAGTCAAGTTAGAAGCTTTCATGGACTAGCTAGCTTCTATCGAAGGTTTGTTAAGAATTTCAGTACTTTGGCCGCACCTTTAACCGGAGTCAATTAAAATAATTCGAACTTTTATTGGGGAGATGAGCAAGAAATGTCCTTTAATTTGATAAAAGAACAACTCACCAATGCTCTACTATTAGCTTTACCTGATTTTACTAAAACCTTTGAAGTTGAGTGTAATGCTTCAAGTTTAGGCATTGGCGCTGTGTTGATGCAAGAAGGAAATCCCGTGGCGTACTTTAGCAAGAAGTTGAAGGTGCTACTTTTAACTACCCGACTTATGACAAAGAAATGTATGCCTTATTATGAGCGTTGGAAACATGGCAATATTACCTTTGGCCAAAAGAATTCATTATTCACACTGATCATGAGTCATTGAAGTATTTGAAGAGTCAGCATAAGTTGAACAAATGACATGCGAAATGGGTAGAGTTTCTTGAAACTTTTCTCTATGTCATCAAGTACAAACAAGGTAAAGAAAACGTTCTTGCTGATGCGTTGTCATGTTGGTATACTCTGTTCTCAACTCTGAATACAAAATTGCTTGGATTGAGTATATTAAAGACTTATATGATTTTGATGTTGATTTTGGAAATGTATATCAAGCTTGTGAAAAAGGAGCTTCTGGAAAAAATTTTAGACATGACGGTTTTCTTTTTAGAGAAAACAAGCTTTGTGTTCCTCAGGGATCCATTCGTGAACTGTTTGTGAAGGAAGCACATGGAGGAGGACTTATGGTTCATTTTGGCGTGATGAAAACTTTAGATGTGTTGCAAGAACATTTCTTTTGGCCACACATGAGGTGAGATGTTGAAAGAATTTGTGAAAGATGCATCACGTGCAAAAGGCTAAGTCTAGACTTAAATCTCATGGTTTGTATACACCCTTACCCATACCTATAGAACCTTGGGTTGATTTATCGATGGCCTATGTGTTAGGACTACCGAGATCAAAGAATGGTAGAGATTCTATTTTTGTACTGGTTGATAGATTCTCTAAAATGGCACACTTCATACCTTACCACAAAATTGATGATGCTATGTAATTAACAAACTTGTTTTTCAAGGAGGTAGTTCGATTGAATGGGATTCCGAGAAGTATAGTTTCATATTGAGATGCTAAGTTTGTGAGTTACTTTTAGAAGACCTTGTAGAGTAACTTAGGCACAAAGCTGATGTTCTCAACTACTTGTCATCCACAAACGGATGGACAAACTGAAGTAGTTAATCGAACTTTGTCTACATTATTGAGAGGGGTCATACAAAGGAACTTAAAGACGTGGGAAGATTGTCTACCCCATGTTGAGTTTGCTTATAACCGCACCGTTCATTCTGCTATAAAGTTTTCACTATTCGAGGTTGTATATGGTTTTAATCCTCTTACACCTTTATATTTAATGCCTTTACCTTCTAATGAGATTTTTAATTTAGATGGTAAAAAAAAAGAAGAAATTGTTAAGGAATTGTATCAAAAGGTGAAAAACAATATCGAGAGAAGAACTAAGCAATATGAGACAAAGGCAAACAAGGGCCGCAAGAAAATTTTGTTTGAACCTAGAGATTGGGTCTAGGTGCACATGCGTAAAGAAATATTTCTAGCCCAATGACGATCAAAGCTCCTTCCAAGAAGAGGCAAAACTTTTCAAATTATAGAGAGGATTAATGACAATTCCTATAAGCTAGACCTTCCAAGTAAGTTCAACATTAATTAGTGCTAGCTTTCATGTATCTGATTTATCTCCTTACGGTGCAGGTGACGATTTGAGGACAAATCGTTTTGAAGAGGGAGGGGATGATACCTGCTTGGGAGCATCTGATGATGAATCGATTGGAGCAAAATCAAAGTCGTCCATGTCAATACCAATCGGGTTGAAAGATTAGAAGAATTGAAGAAGAAATCCAATTGAAATTCCGTTGGGCCTATGACTTAGGCTAGATCCAAGAAGCTCAAACAGGCGATGTTAGGGTTGATTCAACAAGTTTAGGCCGAGCATGAGAAGTCCAATTTCTATTGGACTCAAGATAACGATCCAATTTGATGCAATGTGTTGCATGCGACAGTTTGATTAGCTTGAACAAACTCTTCAATTTTTAATTATGTGTTTTGTTTGTTAAATGCATCTTTGTTTAATGATCTGCTTCATTATGTGTTTTTTTTGTTAAATGCATCTTTATTTAATGTTTTGCATTAATACATCTACATCTTTTAAAAAGTGCATTATGTTTCTTGTTTATTGAATGCGTTTTTAGCTAATGCTTTACATTAATACATTAGCATCCTTTAAGACTTGCGTTATGTGTTTTTCATATTTAATAAGTCATGCATGAAATCATCTCATTTCTTAATTTACTTCAAGTATGGTTTAAGTTGCATGTTCATTTAATTTCTGTGCATGAGTGTTACTAAATATGTTGTTTTTGTGAGTGTTTTAAGTTATTGTTTAATCTTAAATATCTATTTTGCAGGTGACTTTTCATATGATTAAAGACTCTTCGAGTTTGACGGTTTCAAAGCTTTTGAAAGAACATTAAGGAGGTTGTTTAATGGACCAAAGGAGACTCTTCAAGTCTAAACGTTTTTGGAGTCTTAAACCTTCATCATGGTGCCATTTAAGATGATGTTACACAAGTTTTTATAATTTGGTTACAAGGGAGCTGAAGGGACATCAATTAAGCACATTAAGTCTTTATTAAGGAGAATTGGCATGCCTTTTCAACTACATCAGATTCCAATAAAGAGACCTGACTCATTGGCATCCTTACAAGAGTTAAAAACGAAATTAGTGCTTGTAATTATACTAGTCAATGGCCAAATATGAAAAGTCTCACATAGCCATTTGAATTGTCACAAAAGTGCCTATAAATATCCAGTAAACACAAATTTTATTGGCTATTTAATTTTTTTGAGTTTTGTGTGAGAATTCTATCTCTTTGTTCTTAGTCTAACTTACTTGGACTTATCAAGGTTCTCCTTGTGGCATCAAACCTTTACTGAAGTGTGGCGTTCTAACATATTGTTGGTTCCTATTTTGCTAAATAGTGGGTCACAGTTTACTTCTTCTTCTTCAAAAACATGTTTGTTATTTCACTATATAGAAATTGGGTCACGATCATTTACATCGATGGTTCTTTTCTTAGTGCTCGAGTCGTGCAAGCCATCCTTCCAAAACCTTCTTTCATATTTTTATTCAACCTATTTTCTATTACTCACAATTTCACTTTGAATACCAACTTCAAACGGTGCTGAAATTAGACAATTGGGAAATTCAGCATCTTGAGATTTAAATCTCATTTTAAGTGAAGTGTAAAATTACTATTTAATTAAAATGTTATTTAATTAATTAACATGTGAGTACCTTACATATCGCGTGGAGTTGAAAATTTGAATCGAAGAGGAAACCAAGTGACTTAAACTATTAAGTGTTGTGAAAATCCATGATTTATGATATGTGATGTATGTAATGTTGATCTCAACTCTCCATGTTATGTGATTTATGGCTAGATTGATATGTAATGATCTAAACATGTGATATATGTGTATGTATATGTTAAGATCCATGTTTTAATATAAATATGTATATTAAAGAATGCTAAAGTGAAAACTATGTGATATGAGAAAATGTGAGCATGATACATGCATATATGCAAAAACCGAGAAATATGAGTTATGAGCATGAATATGTGAAAAATGAGAAAAGTGAAACATATGTGTTTAAATGTGTAACACCGCTAACCCGTATCTGTTGTCGAACTAGGGTTACAGGGCATTACCATATAAATAGAATATTAAAACATACACTTCATACATCATTGAAAGCATACTAAAATACATTCATTCACATACATATCATCCCTTAATCGAGCCCTCGATGCCCTAGAAACACTTCAGAAACAATTCGGGACCAAATTGGAAACATTTTGAAAGTTTAATAAATAGTTAGAAAAATTTTACTTCAAGGGTCACCCGGCCATGTGGCCAGACCATGTTACCTTCGAACTAAGGACACACGGTTGTGTTCCAGCCCATGTTCTCACCCGTGTAACACTTTGAGTAGGGTCACACGGCTGTGTCACACGCCCGTGTGTCAGGCCGTGTAACTCTTGAAATAGCCTCACACGCCTGTGTGCCAGGCCGTGTGCTAGGCTGTGTAACTAGCTGATTTGCATACAAAGGAACCTACAGGAGACACATGGCCATGTTGCCAGGCCATGTGTCTCACACAGCTGAGTCACACCCACGTGTCTCAGACCGTCTGGACCTAAGATTTGCCTAAGATCAAGTCATTTACAAAAACAAATGATGCATGATCCTTTAGACCATCTTTGCACATAGTCAAGGCATCAAGGCCCTATTAAAACATATATATAAATACCAATTCAAAAGTCTTAAATCAACTACCCATTATGCAATTCAAGGCACCACAATTGCAATCATTAAGACCTACCTAAACATGCATATTTTACCACTTACCATTCATCAAGTACTAGTTCCAAGAACTTACTAAACATACAACATAAGGTAGCTCAATAACATAAACCATCAAATGATACTAATAAGCCATTCTCATCCATTATCAAAAGTGACCAAAAGGACTTTCTAAAGCAAGCATTATAACCTATTATGCATACATGACACCAAAACACAAACACATTTAGTTATTATTTACATATTCATCAAACACCACTTTAAAACATCCTATATACCTTTCAATCACAAATTCAAATATATAAATTCATACATGCCACTACCCTAGGAGATACAAAATTACCAATACTGATGGATAGTGTGAGCCGAAGGTTTGATCCGTCCAAAATGTTAGCAACGATGATCTACAAAATAATCCACAAGAACGAATGAGCTTATAAAGCATAGCAAGAACATAGTATATCATTTAATCCCACAATAATTGAATATGATTCATATCTTATTCGATTCAGAGTTACCGAAGTCTAACCAAAGCACACAAATACATTCAGGGGTATTGAAGTACAAATAGGGGCACGTATGTGCAATTCAAGGGTACCTAAGTACAAACAAGGGTACTTATGTTCAATTCAGAGGTATCAAAGTACAAGCAAGGACACTTATGTGCAATTCAGGGGTACCGAAGTGCAAGTAGGGGCACGTATGTGCAATTCAGGGGTATCGAAGTACAAATAGGGGCACGTATGTGCAATTCAGGAATAATCTTCTAAAAACATAATAATTAAAGCATTAATATAAATACACAAATAGAAATTCGTTTACATAGCAAAACACTACAAATTTACCTCGACGATTAGGGCATAGAAACGACATCGACAAATTCGAGGCTTTAGCTTTTCCCCGATCTAAATCCTTACATGGTCTATCTTGATCTATATAGACAAATTTAATCCATTTAGTATCCCTGGCATTCAATTTAGTCTACATTTCATATTTTTACAAAATTAGCATTTTGCCCAAATATTACAACTGGTCACAATTTAGCCCTTAAGCTCGTAAATTGAAATCTAAGCATTTTAATCATCTTTTCAATCTAGTCAAATTCTCTAGGGACTTAAACCAATCCATAAAAACCATCATTTCACAAATTTAACATAACTTTTACCTTTTTTGCAAACAAGTCCCTAAATACCATTTCCATCAAAAATCACTTTACAAAACTTATTTATTTATCATCAAAGACTCATAATCTATCATTAAACATCAAGAATCATACCAAAAAAATTAGGGCATAACCCTATCTTTGACACTTTTATAAACTGATACTTGGGCTAGCTAGATTAAGATAAAATGACCTCAAAAACATAAAAATCATTAAAAACGGGGTTGTAAAACATACCATGCAAGCAAGAAGGCTTGGCCAAATACCCTAGCTAGCTCTAGTGGTGTATTTTCAGTTGAGTTATCAAATGAAGAAGATGATACCATCTTTTCTTTACTTTTTTTTTATTTTTTTACCATTTTGCCCTTTAAAAACATTAATAATTTCAATAAAACCTTGCCATAAACATCCACTAACTATAGAAATGGTCTAATTACCATATAAGTCCTCTCACTTTAAGGTTTCTTAGTCATTTGACCATTTGACTAATGGAATTCTACTTTTACACTTTTTACGATTTAGTCCTTTTTACTTAATTAATTATGCAAACGTCAAAATTTCTTAATGAAATTTTTATACGATCATACTAACATCCCATAGACATTAAAATAATAATAGAAGAATAATTTACTCATCATTTTTGCCGTCACGAAACTATTGTGTCGATTCCAATAAAAATAGGCTATTTCAACTCTTCCCCTTAAAGGAATTTTAGTCCCCAAAAATCTTACCAGAAAATAAGTTCAGGTATTGCACTTTCATAGCTTCTTCCAATTCTTAGGTAGCCTCTTCTATTCGTTGATATTGCCAGAGAACTTTTACTAAAGCTATGCTTTTATTTCTCAGTTCATTCACTTCCCGAGCTAGAATTCTGATCGGTTCTTCACTGTATGTCACATCTGGCTGTATCTCAACATCAATAGGTGAAATTACATGTGAAGGATCTGATCGATATCGTCGTAACATTGATACATGAAAGATATTATGAATCTTTCCAACTCTATCAGTAAAGCCAATCTGTAAACTACTGGCTCAATTCTCAATAATCTCGTACGGCCCAATAGACAATGGATTAAGCTTTCCTTTCCAGCCAAATCAAAGGGCTTTCTTCCAAGGTGATACTTTCAGAAATACATTGTCACCTACTTGAAACTCTATATCTTTTCTTTTCAAAATTTCTTAAGATTTTTGTCGATCCGAAGCTGCTTTTAAACTATCACGTATAACTTTGACTTTTTCTTTGATTTCTCGAATAGAATCAACACTGAATAACTTTTTCTCGCTCAGCAGTATAACGGAGTTCGACACTTTCGATCAGACAAAGCTTAGTACGGTGCCATTTTAATGCTCGTTTGATAACTATTGTTGTATACAAATTCAACCAACGGTAGAAATCTCTCCCAGTTACCTTCTAACTCCAAAATACAGCATTAAAGCATATCTTCGAGTACTTAAATTACTTGCTCAGACTGATTATTGACCTATGGATGAAACATTACACTAAAGTGCAATCGAGTACCTAAAGCTTCATGTAACTTTCTCAATAACCGAGATGTAAACTATGCATTCTAACAATCTCGAAAACATACAGCTCTGCTAATCTCTCCAGTGAATAATCCATACGTACGGGAATGAAATTCATGAATTTCGTCAAAGATCTATAATGACCCACACAGCATCTTTCTTTCTAGGAGATAGAGGCAAACCCTATATAATATCCATCATGACACATTCCCATTTCCACTCTAGAATCATCAAAGGTTGTAACAATCCAGAAGTTACTTGATGCTTAGCTTTAAGTTGCTGAAAAACCAAACATCTCGATACAACTCTAAAATCTCTCGTTTCATACCTGCCCACCAGTACATGTGTTTCAAATCGCTATACATTTTATTACTATCAGGATGAATTGGTAAGCTACTACTATGAGCTTCCTTTAAAATCTTCTGAACGAGATCAAAATTTCTCGAAACACAAATTCTATCTTTGAAATATAAACTATCATCAGAACCAACATGAAAATTTGAATCAGGTGTCGTATCGATCTGTTTCCGTTTAGCGATCAAAACATCATCACATTTTTTAGCTTCGCAAATCTGTTGCAGAAACATCTGTCTAACTTTTAATTCTGCCAAAATTGAACAGTCATCAAACAATGTTAACCATGTTTTTAAAGCTCACAAAGCAAACAAATATTTTCTATTCAAAGCATTGGCAACAACATTAGCCTTTCCCGAATGATAATCAATAGTCAAGTCATAATCTTTCAATAACTCGAGCCATTTGCGCTGTCTCAAATTCCTCAAATTCAAATCTTTTTGCGACATCAAATACTTCAAGCTTTTGTGATCTGCGAAGATATGACATTTTTCTCCGTACAAATGGTTTCACCAAATCTTTATAGCGTATTACGTGCTCTAAATCATGAGTGGGATAATTCATTTCATGCGGTTTCAACTGTCGAGAAGCATACTCTTTGACTTCGTCTTCTTGCATCAAAACACAATCTAAACCATTCAATGAAGCATCACTGTAAATAAAAAATTTTTTACCAGACTCTGGCTGAACTAACACAAGTACCACGGTTAACAAAGTTTTGAACTAATTAAAACTTTGCTAACATTTCTCAGACCATTTGAACTTGACGTCTTTCTACAACAATTTCATCAATCGCGTAGCAATCATCGAAAATCCCTTGACAAATCTTCTATAATATCCGGCTAAACCTAGAAAACTTATGACTTCAAATACATTTCTTAAAGGTTTCCAATCCACCACAGCTGAGATTTTACTCGAATCAACCCTAATACCTTCTGCTAATACCACATGTCTCAAATATCTAACTTCTCGGCACCAGAACTCACATTTCCTGAACTTAGCGAATAGTTGTTTTTCGCATAAAGTTTGCAAAACAAACCTCAAATGATGGGCATGCTCTATCTTGTCTCTTGAATAGATCAGAATGTCATCAATGAATACAACCACAAATTTGTCTAAGTACGATCTGAAAATTCTATTCACCAAGTCCATAAATACAACTGGTACATTAGTCAAATCAAATGGCATCACAAGAAACTCATAATGTCTGTACCTAGTTCTGAACGTAGTTTCTAGCACATCTGAGTCTTTAACCCGTAACTGATAATAACCAGAACGAAGATCAATCTTTGAGTATATCGTCACACCTTTCAGCTGATCAAATAGATCATCGATACGCGGCAATGGATATTTATTCTTGATTGTGATTTTGTTGAGTTGTCAATAATCGATACATAGTTGCATAGATTCGTATTTTTTCTTAACAAACAATACAAGAGCAACCCAAGGCGAAAAGCTAGGCTGAGTAAAGCCTCTATTTGTCAACCCTTGCAACTGTGCTTTCAATGCTTTCAATTTTGTAGGTGCCATTCTATACGGAGCTATCGATATTGGACATGTTCCCGGCATCAATTCAATAGCAAACTCAACTTCTCTAATCTGCAGTAACCCTGGTAACTTTTTTGGAACCACGTCTGTAAACTCACATACAACCGGAACCAATTCTAACTTCAATTCTAAAACCCTGGAATTAACTATAGAAGTGAGATACCCTTCGCAGCCTTTTTTATCATATTTCTATGCTGTCATAGCTGATATTATATTAGATGTATCATCCAATCTATATGATTCAATTCGAATCTGTTTACCATTCTAACATTTTAACACAATATGTTTTCATCTACAATTCACAACTGCATCATGCAGAGTCAACCAATCCATACCCAAAATCACATCAAACTCATCAAAGGGTAATAACATCAAATTAGCGGGAAAATCGTAACCCCTAACTTTTAGTGGACATGATCTACATAACTGATTAACTAGAACACACTAAACCAGGGGAGTTGTAACTTTGACAGTATATTCAGTGACCTTAACAGGTAATTTCTTTTTGTCTATTAATGCAATGCATATATACAAGTGAGTTGATCCAGGATCAATCAACGCAATACATTAATATCAAAGAGAGAAAAAGTACCTGCAATAACATATGAAGTAGTAGCTTCCTCTCGAGCTCGGATTGTATAGGCCCTAGCTAGTGTTCTTGCTTTAGACTGTTCATTCATCTCGTTGTTCTTTCCACGAATGTGGGTAGCATTCCTAGTATTTCCAAACCGTTTACCATTTTGCCTTTTTGGACAGTCACGAAGGAAATGATAGTGGATTCGTAAAGAAATCAAGCTCTCGACTTTGATCGACACTTACCAAAATGTCTTTTATTGCATTCCTCACAAACAGGGACGTTCCTCACAACATTTCTTACACTTCCAACACTAGCCGCTGGTGACTTTACAGACTGAAAATTACTTTGCCTCAGTTTCTCTCTACTCGTTAACTCTAAAGGGGTAGCTGATCGACTTGTATCACGTCTAATTTCTTCGATAGAGATGTTTGAGCAGGCTTGAATGACCCCTTTTTTATAGTCTCGAAATTTTAAATCTGACTGTCATTTACTTTTACAAATTTCTTTAACTTTCTGAGCCAGTTTTGAAATTTCAACAAATTCTTGTAACTTCAGCGCTACCACGGACATACAAATATTATCATTCAACCCGTCCTCAAATTTAATTCATATTTTCTACTCATTGGATACTATCTTACGAGTGTACTTGCTCAACTAAACAAATTTCCATTCATACTCAGCTACAGTCTGATTTTCTTATTTTAACTCGAGAAATTCTTTCTTTTCCTATCAATAAATAGCTGGCTAACATAATTTTTCTTCAACTTAGTCTGAAAGAAATCCCAATTAATACGATCATTCAATGTCATTGTGCTCAAAATATCCCACCATAAAAATGCTTCATCTTTCAATAACGATACCGCACATCTAAAACAATCCTCGGAAGTGCACATCAATTCTGCAAAAACTCTCTTGGTATTTATTAGCCAATACTCAACTTTTGAAGGATCATCATCTACCTTACCTCTATATTCTTCCGCTCTACATTTTTAAATTTTATCTATTGATACTTGGGTAACCGTCACAGGTACAGCGTTTGGAGTATCCAAGCGTGCCGGAGGAGGCACAGTAAGGGGTGGAGGTGGTGGAGTTACAAAATTTGTTTGCTTGAACTTATTGAACCACTGTTTCATCATTCTGAGGAATAAATTTTTCATCTCATCACCAATGGATTATGGAATAGACGCACTATCACTTGCTTCAGGATTCGAAGCTTGAACATTACTTTCAACTTCATTTACTATAACTCGGTTTGATTCACCTAACATCTTAAATCTATAAGAAAATACAATATTAGAACGGATCAAAAGCATAACACTATCACAGGGTATATATGGCATGTATATGCTAAACTCTACTCCGCTACGTTAGTCCTAGAATCGGCTATCATAGCTCTAATGCCACAAAATGTAACACCCGTAACCCATATCCATCGACGGACTAGGGTTACGGAGCATTACTGTACAAATGGAACATTAAAACATACATTCCATACATCATTGAAAGCATGTTAAAATACATTAATTCAAATGCATATCATACCTTAATCGAGCCCTCAATGCCCTAGAAACACTTCAGGAATAATTTGGGACCAAATTGGAAACATTTGGAAAGTTTAAGAAAAAGCTAGAAAAATTTGACTATAGGGGTCCCATGGCCGTGTGGCCAGGTCCTGTGAGGCTGTGTAACCTTCAAACTAGGGACACAAGGTCGTGTTCTAGCCCATGTCCTCACCTGTGTAACTCTTTGAGTAGGGTTACACGGTTGTGTCACACGCCCGTGTGTCAGGCCGTCTAACTCTCAAAACAGCCTCACAAGCCCATGTGCTAGGCCGTGTGCTAGATAGTGTAACGAACTGACTTGCATAAAAAGGAACCTATAGGAGACACACGGTCGTGTCGTCGGGCTGTGTGTCTCACACAGCTGAGTCACACCCCCGTGTCTAAGACCGTCTAAAGCTAAAATTTTCCTAAAATCAAGGCATTTCCAAAACCAAATGATGCATGATCCTTTAGGCCATTTGTGCACATATTCAAGGCATCAAGGCTCTATCAAAACATAAATATAAATACCAATTCAAGAGTCGTAAATCAACTACCCAATATGCAATTCAAGGCACCACAATTGCAATCATCAAGACCTACCTAAACCTGCATATTTTACCACTTACCATTCATCAAGTACTAGTTCCAAGAACTTACTAAACATACAACATAAGGTAGCTCAATAACACAAACCATCAAATGATACTAACAAGTCATTCTCATCCATTATCAAAAGTGACCAAAAGGACTTTCTAAAGCAAGCATTATAACCTATTATGCATACATAACACCAAAACACAAACACATTTAGTTATTATTTACATATTCATCAAACACCAGTTTAAAACATCCTATATACCTTTCAACCATAAATTCAACTATATAAGTTTATACATGCCACTACCCTAGGAGATATAAAAACTACCGATACCTATGGATACTATGAGCCAAAGGTTTGATTCATCGAAAATGTCAGCATCGATGATGTAACACCCCTTACCCGAGACCGTTGTCAGAGTCGAGCACGAGGCGTTATCTGATTTAACTTACCAGTTCGAAGCATAAAAAAGTTGCTTTTAAAATTAATTCGCTCACGTTTAATCAATATGACCCTAAAAATGACCCTCGAGACCCTAAAACATGCAACAAAAATGATTTGGGTTCAAACCAAAAACACTAAAAATTTTCCGAAGCCTCAAACAAATAAAAAATAACTTATATCACTATTCACAGTAAAGTTGTCCACTCGCGCGATAGTCACTAATTTAATTATAACTCAAGTTACGAAACTCAAAATTTAGATCCGTAAATTTTCCTTGAAACTAGACTCAAATATATTCTTACTATAAAATTTCTAAAATTTTTGGGTTAGCCAATTAGTACAGTTTATTAGTTAAAGTCTCCCCTGTTTCTCTACTCGAGATTTCTAACCTCTCTGTACTAAGAATCCGTTATCTTATTGTACAGAATTCATATAATGTTGTCATTTTTTTCTTTTGAAAATAGACTCACTAAGTATTCTAGACATATAAATTATGAATCATAATTATTTTTGTACAATTTTTAATGATTTTTTAAAATCAGAACAGCGGACTTCAAAAACAACCCTGACCCTGTCTCACTAAAATTCAAATATCTCCTAATATAAAATTCCTTTGCCTACACCGTTTCTTTCGTATGAAAATAGACTCGATAGGATTTAATTCTGAACTCATTCACTCTCTAATTACAATTCTACTATTCTTGGTGATTTTTCAAAATCACATCACTGCTGCTGTCCAAAATCTGTTCCATTGCAAATTTTTACTCTTTTATAATTTCTTTGTATTTACTATCATTTAGGCATCCATAACACCAAACATGTTCTTAATTAGCCATTTCAATAGCTAACCATTAGCCATATCATATAAACACACTAAAAATTACTAAGTCCCTATACATGCCATAGCTTTACACATTTCGAAATAACATAATACCAAGATGTCTGTAGATAGTGTGAGACGAACTCCGACGTCCTTGTGATCCTCGAAGTGACTTGGCGATACTATAAAAATAAGGAAAATAAAGAAAGTAAGCATAAAGCTTAGTAAGTTTACAAGTAAATAAATAACAACATTTATCATAAATAATAATACTCATAAATTTCATCAAACATTAGAATCTTTACTCGCTTCTTTACTTACTCACTTACTTGTTTACTTACTTACTTACATAAATAACTCATGATTATAACTTACTCCTCACTTGCTGAAATTTCTTTCTCAACTGATAACTGAGATATTCTCAATCTTTATAACTCACCTGAATTTATTATTATGCTTTTATCTGAACTTTCATGTAACATGGTCTATTCACTATCCCGTTGAATCGCTTGGAATACTAAGGATACTCGGGTCTCCTGTCTGACAATACATGCCAAAGCTATGTCCCAGACATAGTCTTACATGGGATGTTTTCTGTACTGTCAATGTCATATCCCAGATATGGTCTTACATGGGAGTTCTCATATCGGTGCCCATGCAATGTCCCAGACATGGTCTTACGGGGGACCTCTCATCTCGGTGCCAACGCCATGTCCCAGACATGGTCTTACATGGGACCTCTCATAATCTCAATGATTCCAATGTCATGTCCCAAACATGGTCTTACATGGGATCTCACTCCATTAATGTCATGACATTTGTATCCGATACATTCTCAATGTTTCAACGGGGCTTTTATCACTGATTCTCTGTCATCTCATACTTAAGTCAACGTTAGATATTTTCATGAAATAAATACATAATTGCTGAAAAATAACAGCATTAATAATAATTATCAAAATATTGCATTTATTTACCGTAAACTTACCTCGGTACAAAATATGATCAAATCTAGCACTTTAGTCTTCAACCTTTTTCTTTTCCCGGTCTAACTCCAGATTTCGTTCTTCCTGATCTATAATAGAAAATTTATCTTATTTAATACTCATATTGATCAAAACAATCCTTGACTTGAACTTTGGAAAAATTATGATTTTGCCCCTAAACTTTTGCATAATTACACTTTTTCCCCAAAGCTCGAAAATTAAACTTCATCCCTTATTCTTATATTTTATGACATGCTGAACATTTTTCCCTTCTATAGTAACATCAAATTCCCACTCTAACACTTACTTATGAACATTAGGTATTTTTACCGATTATGTCGTTTTACTCGTTTTCACTTAAAATCGCTTAGCAAAAGTTGTTTAACATAATTCCAAGCTTCATGTTCTACCATAAAACATCAGAATAAACACATTTCTCCTATGGTTATTTTTCCAAATATGAACCCTAGGTTAAATTATTGCTAGAATAAGCTAAATCAAGTTACCGGGATTCCAAAAACGTAAAGAACATTAAAAACGAGGCTTGGGATCACTTACTATGGAGCTTGGAAGCTTGAAAACCCAAACTATGGATTCCCCCTTGCTAAATTCGGCCAAGTGAAGAAGATGAGCATATTTTGCCATCTTTTCCCCATTTTAATTCTTTTTTATTACTAAATGACTAAAATACCCTTCACTTAAAATATCCTATTTCACTTATCTCATGTCCATTTTTGTCCACAATTTAACCAATGGTCTAATTGCCATTTAAGAACCTCCAATTTAAAATTTCATAACAATTGGACACCTCTAACATGTAGAACTCAACTTTTGCACTTTTTTAGAATTTAGTCCTTTTGACTAAATTGAGTGCCCAAACGTTGAAATTTTCGAACGAAATTTTCACAAAATCATTCCGTGAAATTGTAGACCATAAAAATATAATAAATAATTTTTTTTCCTCATCAGATTTGTGGTCCCGAAACCACTGTTCCGACTAGGCCCGAAATTGGGATGTTACATTTCTCCCCCTTTAGTGATTTTCGTCCTCGAAAATCTTACCTTTGAAGAGATTTGGGTACTATTTTCGCATAGCCTCTTCATGCTCCCATGTAGCCTCGTCTATCCCATGCCTATTCCATAATACTTTCACAAGTGTAAAACTTTTGTTCCTTAGTTGCTTGGTCTCTCGAGCTAAAATCTTTACCGGTTCTTCACCGTAAGTCATGTTTGGCTGAATCTCAACCTCTGTCTGAGAAATCACATGTGATGAATCTGAACGATAACGGCGTAACATAGACACATGGAACACATCATGAATCTTCTCTAACTCAGTCAGCAAAGCTAACCGATATGCTAAGGGCCCAACTCTTTCAGTCACCTAGAACGGTCCAATAAAATGTGGACTTAGTTTGCCTTTCTTGCCAAATCTAAGAATTTTCTTCCACGGGGATAATTTCAAAAATACTCTATCACCAACTTGAAACTCAATCTCTTTTCTTTTCAAATTTGCATAATATTTCTGTCTATCCGAAGCTACTTTCAAACAATCTCTGATGACTTTTACTTTCTCTTCTGCTTCTTTGACTAGATCAACCCCGTAAATTTGATTTTCCTTAAGCTCTGTCCAATACAAAGGTGTACGACACTTACGTCCATACAAAGCTTCATAAGGTGGCATCTTCAAACTCAACTGATAACTATTATTATAGGCAAACTCTACCAACGGCAAATATTTCTCCCAACTACCTTGAAACTCTAAAACACAACATCTGAGCATATCCTCAAGTACCTAAATAACTCTCTCTGACTGACCATCAGTCTGAGGATGGAAAGCTGTACTGAAGTTCAACTTTGTACCCAAAGCTTCCTGCAATTTCCTCCAGAACCGCGAATTAAATCTCGAATCTCTGCCTAAGATAATCAATAATGATACTCTATGTAGTCTAACTATCTCTGAAATATACAACTCGGTCAACTTGTCAAGTGAATAATCCATACGAACCGAGATAAAATGAGCCGACTTCATTAGCTTATCAATCACAACCCATACTGCATCTTTCTTTTTCAGTGTCAACGGTAACCCTGTCACAAAATCCATAGTAACTCGTCCCATTTCCACTCAAGAACTAACACAGGCTGCAATAAACCTGAAGGTACCTGATGTTCAGCTTTTACCTGCTGACAAATCAAGCATCTAGAAACAAATTCTGAAATATCTCTTTTCATTCCTGCCCATCAGTATATTTTCTTCACATTATTATACATTTTTGTACTACCTAGATGAATAGACAAAGAACTGCTATGTGCCTCCTATAAGATCTTTCGAATAAGCTAATCATTCTTCGGTACACATACCCGATTTCTGATCATCAAACAACCATCAGAACCAATCTAAAAATCAAACTCTACACCTGACTTGCACTGAGCTCTTTTAGCTTGCAACTCATTGTCATCTTTCTGAGCTTTACAGATTTCTTCAAGAAACATCAGTTTAGCTCTCAACTCAGCTAAAATAGAACCGTCATCTGATAAAGCCAAAGTAGTATTCAAAGCTCTCAATGTAAATAAAGACTTTCTACTCAAGGCATCAGCAACAACGTTTGCCTTACCCGGGTGATAATCGATCACTAGATCATAATCTTTAATCAATTCTAGCCATCTTCTTTACCTCAAATTCAAATCTTTCTGAGCCATCAAGTATTTCAAACTTTTATGGTCAGTGAATATTCGGCACTTCTCACTGTACAAGTAATGTCCCCAGATCTTCAACACACAATACAATGGCAGCTAGCTCTAAATCGTGTGTCGGGTAATTTTTCTCATATGGCTTTAACTGTCTAGAAGAATATGCTATTACTTTATCTTTCTGCATAAGTACACAACCCAGTCCATTCAAGGATGCATCATTGTAAATCACAAATTCTTTACCTGGTTCTGGCTTTACTAAAACAGGAGCTTCAGTCAACAATGCCTTTACCTTGTCAAAACTCTGCTAACATTTTTCAGTCCATTCAAACTTAACATCTTTCTGTAACAACCTTGTCAATGGGGTAGCTATCATGGAAAATTCCTTTAAAAATCATCTGTAATAACCAGCTAATCCAAGAAAACTTCTAACCTCTGACACATTTTTGGGTGGTTTCCACTCAACAATTGCTGAAATTTTACTCGGATCAACTTTAATACCATCACCTAAGACAATATGTCCATGGAATCCAACTTCCTGAAGCCAGAACTCACTTTTACTAAACTTGGCATAAATCTTATTATCTCTCAAAATCTGTAAAACTGTTCTCAAATGTTTGGCATGTTCGGTCTCATCAGGAGAATAAATCAGAATATCATCAATAAACACAACTAGAAACTTGTGCAAGTACGGTCGAAAGATTCTGTTCATTAAATCCATGAATATGGGAAGAGCATTAGTCAAACCAAATGGCATCACAAGAAACTCATGGTGACCATACCTAGTCCAGAAAGTAGTTTTCGGAACATCTGACTCTTTAACCCACAACTGATAATAACCAAATCTCAAATCTATCTTGGAGAACACAGTGGCTCCCTTCAATTGGTCAAACAGATCATCAATTCTAGGCAGTGGATATTTATTCTTTATTCTGACTTTATTAAGCTACCGATAATCTACACACAACCTCATCGAACCGTCTTTCTTTTTCACAAAAAGCACTGGTGCACCCCACGGAGAACAACTAGGCCTTGCAAAACCTTTATCAATTAATTCCTGCAACTGAGCTTTCAATTCCTTCAATTCCAATGGGGCCATTCTATAAAGAGCAATAGAAATAGGAGCGGTACCTGGAATCAACTCAATACCAAACTCAACTTCTCTAATAGGTAGCAAACTTGATAATTCTTTCGGAAACACATCGGAAAACTCACAAACTACTGGCACTGATTCAATTTTCAACTCTGGATCTTTAGTATTCAATAAAAGAGCAAGATAAGCTTCATACCCTTTTCTCAAACATTTCTGAGCAGACATAATAGAAATCACGGTAAGAGAACTATCTGACTCTTCTAAATTAACCCAAATAATATCACCGTTTTTGCATTTCAACTCAATGTATTTCTTTCCACAATTCACTATCACATCATGGGCAGTCAACCAATCCATACCAAGAATCACATCAAACTCATCTAATGGCAATAGTATAAGATTAGCCGGAAAACAGTGACCTCTAATCATCAAAGGGCAATTTTTACATATGTTGTCTACTAACACATACTGGCCTAATGAATTCGATACTTTAATCACAAATTTGGTAGATTCTATGGGCATGTTCATACTAGGCATCAATCTCATACAAACATAAGAATGGGTCAAACCCGGATCAATCAAAGCAATAACATTAGTATCATAGAGAGAAAATGTACCTGTAATCACATCAAGGGAGGATGCCTCTTCACGAGCACGGATAGCGTATGTCCTTGCGGGTGCTCTAACATCTGGTCTAGTAGCTGAGTCTTTGGGCATACTCCTGTTACTTGCTCCAACTCCCAGATTCTTTTGTAGTCTGCCTCTAGTAGGAGCATTTCCCGATCTCGCACTCGATATTACTTCTCTTTTAACTGTTTCGGGACAATCCAAAATAAAATGATCTAGTACACCACATCTGAAACAGGCTTTTTCATTTGCTCGGCACTCACCGAGATGACGTCTACCACATTGAGCACACTCTGGTCTAGATGGTCGAGTACTACCCACACTTGCAACTGTAGTAGTTTGAGCTCTTGAACCCACAAATCCTCTACCTCTATTTCAGCTAGGATACCCGGCTGAAAATTTGATCTAATAGAGAACTCTCTAGGCCTCTTGGATGTAGACTGAAATGGTCTACTCATCTGCCTTTTCTTCGTGTCTTGAACTTCAATTTCAGCTTTACCCTTTTCTTTTTCTTTTATCAACTCCTCTGCCTTACAGGCTCTCTCAATTAGAACAACAAACTCTTTTATCTCTAGACCACCAACTGACAGTCGGATATTATCATTGAGCCCATCTTCAAATCTTTTGCACATAATAGCTTCTGTAGATACACACTCTCGAGCATACTTGCTGTGTCTGACAAATTCGTGTTTATACTCAGTAACAGTCATCTTACCCTGCTTTAACTCAAGGAATTCTTTTCTTTTTTGGTCAATAAACCTCTGACTGATATACTTTTTCCGGAACTCCTCTTGAAAGAAATCCCAAGTAACTCTCTCACTCGGTACAACTGATACAAAAGTCTTCCACCAATGATAGGCTGAATCTCTGAGAAGTGAAACAACACACTTCATGCATTCCTCAGGTGTACAAGATAACTCATCAAAGACTCTAATAGTATTCTCGAGCCAAAATATTGCTCACTCTGCATCATCATCTTTAATAGCCCGAAACTCTTCAGCCCCTTATTTTCTAATCTTATCAACTGGTGGTCTTTCTCCTATAACTGTATCTGTACTAGTAACATCATCTATACCAGCTCATTCGCAATCCATAACTATCAAAGAAAACATTTTAAAATCGTCAATAGTCGTCAAACTATCAAAATACAAGTATGGCATGTATAGCTAGACTTTTATTCATACTGAATATTCTGAGAATTGACTAAACCTTGGCTCTGATACCAATAAATGTAACACCCTTACCCGAGACCATTGCCAGAGTCGAGCACGAGGAGTTATCTGATTTAACTTACCAGTTCGGAGCATTAAAATTTACATTTAAAATTAATTCGCTCACGTTCAATCAATATGTCCCTAAAAATGACCCTCGAGACCCTAAAACATGCAACAAAAATTATTTGGGTCCAAACAAAAAACACTAAAAATTTTCTGAATACTTAAACAAATCAAAAATAACTTATATCACTATTCACAGTAAAGTTATCCAGTCGCGCGATAGTCACTAATTTAATTATAACTCGAGTTACGAAACTCAAAATTCAGATCCGTAAATTTTCCCTAAAACTAGACTCAAATATATTCTTACTATAAAATTTCCAGAATTTTTGGGTTAGCTAATTAGTACAGTTTATTAGTTAAATCTCCCCTATTTCTCTACTCGATAGCTCTAACCTCCCTATACTAAGAATCTGTTAGCTCATTGTACAAAATTCATATAATGTTCTTATTTGTTTCTTTTGAAAATAGAGTCACTAAGTATTCTATGCATATAAATTATAACTCATAATTCTTTTTGTATAATTTTTAATGATTTTCTAAAGTCAGAACAGGTGATACGAGTCACAAAGGCCTTAGATGCGTATACGAAGAAAAAGAAAATCAAGATTCACTTCCTTGTTTTCAAGAAAATCAAGAAACTGAATCTTGGTCCAATTTTGCTGTTTTGAGCGATTTCAAGAATCAAGAAAATCAAGATTTCAAATCTTGGAAATCTTGGTCCAAGAAACTGAATCTTGCAACTAAGGCGCATTGGATCTCAGTTACGAGCATTAACAAGCCAATTTCGGGAGAGAACGGATTACAAGCCCAAGTTCTTAAAGACAAGGCCCAATAAGATGTTCCAAGCCCAATCTAGAAATTTAAATCAGATTTAGTTGAAAATTAGGCCAAATTGTCAAAGTGGCCCAATTTGTAAAATTTTAATTCTTTAAATACTTAGTTTTAATTTTTAGACTTTATAAATAAATTTCTATGTAAAAATTCAGCCTAAAGAGGCCCATTAAAGGCCTTGGACGAAATTCCCTTGAAAATCAATAATTAGGTTTTTTTTTTTTTTTTAGTTTTCCTATTAGGGTTAGGAAAATAGTTAGAATGCCTATATATATGGCTTGGCCAGCCACCCACATTACACTTGAATAATACATTGAAATCAGATTTGTTTGATGAGTGAAAATTCTCTTTGAGTTCTCCAAGAATTTTCTCGAGTTTTCTTTAGAAGGAGTTTTAACAATCTTTTTGATTGTGGGAGCCATCTTCAGCCTTCTTCTTGCCATTGTTCTTCATTGGAGTGGAGATTAGAGCCGTTAGAAGGGAGTTGTGAAATCTTTCTCGATTTCAAGGCTTCTTAGGACTTTATCTTTATTTTTCTTGCTGTTTAATCTTTTAATTTTCTGCTTGTGTCGTTTTCAATATCTAACTTGTTTAAACTTTCTTGTTGCGTTTCTAGCCCCGTTCAACCTTCAAGAATCTGTTCGGTACCACCCTTGGACAACAAGAAACATTTTGATTTCACAAAACCCCTCTTTCTTGTCGTCCAAACCCTAGATCTAATTGATTTCGTGATCTGCTGAGTTTAAGTTTAATTTGCTGATTTTTGAGTTCTTCTTTTCAGATTCGACTGTTTGGGGCCTCTATTGAATTCTATTCCGTGTTCTTGGCTTCCAAGATTAGCTATCTATAAGTGTTTTTAATTCTTGGCTGATCTTTTATTGTTTTGGTTATTTTCGTTTCAGATCTAATTGATTCTAAATTAGTTTTGCTGTTTCATTTCAAATCCAAGCGTTTAGAGTTTTCTTAGGAGTTTTCTCGTGACTTGGCAACTCGATCTTGGTCCGAACGTAATTCTCTATCATTTGGTACCAGATTTTGGGCGTTTTAGGTGTTCTTGGTTGATTTCTAAACTGATGTCCTTTTAAAAACATTAAACAGCAGTTTTTACCCAGAAAAATTTTTGGAAAAAAATTCATTTGAGTGGGTAAACGTTTTCCGATTGGTCTAAAATTTTACATGCATATTTTTGGCACTGTGATAGAATATAAAAAATATTTCCAGCAAAAAAATCAGTAGAAAAAGTCAAAAAAATAGAAAAATATGAAATCAAATAAAAATTTAAAAAATATTCAGCGGGTTGAGTTTAGTGTCAAAAATTTCCAGATCAAATATACAATATTTAAGGACATTCCAGTTTAAATTTTGTGATTTTTGGAGATCAGGAACACCTCAAACGAAGTTGTCAAGTTACTCCGCAGTTTTTCGGGTTTTCAGGTTTCAGCAATTTTTATTGTTTCTTAACTGTAGGTTTTCATTTGTTTGGTTTTTATTCTCCCTTTACAATATCTAACACCTTCTTGTCTCTTGTGTTAGTAGGATTTAAAAGTGTGCACAATTCTTCCTTGGTGCAACACAAATCAATTGGTGTCTCGTCACTTTTTGGACTCATAGTGCAATTAGGATTATTTGGTAGTTATGGTTCATACACTTTCTAATTGACTGATATAGACTCTACTAAAGAACTCACAAGACTGAATTCTACCTCTTTGAGAATTTGATTTTCCTTTTTGAGTGATTAACGGTGAGGTTTGTTAAGTTTTTTTGAGTGTTGAGTGTTTATTTTGCAGGTTTTAAAATAAGATGTCTAGAATTGGTCAAGTTGATGATAAGAATAATGACCATAATGAGGTCCTTGTAGTCCGCCGCACCCTTAACATCCAAATGAGAGATGATATTGATAATCAAAGGACCAATATTTTCCATTCTAAGTGTTTTATAAAAGGTAGCTTGTGTTCACTTATTATTGATAGTGGGAGTTGTTCGAATGTAGTGAGCAGTTATTTGGTGGATTCTTTAAAGTTACCTTGTACTGACCACCCTAAGCCGTATCACCTTCAGTGGCTTAATGAATGCTCGGAAGTTAAAGTTACAAAACAAGCCTTGATCACTTTTAAGCTCGGGAATTACGAGGATGAGGTATGGTGTGATGTGGTCCCAATGCATGCGACACACTTGCTCCTTGGACGGCCTTGGCAATTTGATCGTGATGTTACACACCAAGGTAAGCTCAATAGATACTCTCTCGTGTTTAACGGCCGAAAATTCACTTTTGATCCTTTAAATCCTAATGATGTATATAAAGATCAATTAAATATGATGAAATTTTGTGAGGGGGTGAAGGAGAAAGGAAAAATAAAAAAGACAGAGAGAAAAGAGGCTAGTAGTGAAAAAAGTCAAAATTTAAATGGTCCAAAGGTGAGTGAATCCGCAAGTGGTAAAACTAGAGGGAAAATTTTAATTGCAGAAAAAAAGATGTGTGGAGAGCCCTACTCAATAAACAGCCATGTATCCTTGTGAGGTTTAGGCAAAACTATTTATCTCTATCTAACATTAATGAAAATTTGCCTAGTGTGTTTCAATGTCTTTTGCAGGATTATGAGGATGTTTTTAGTGAGGCCCCTAAAGGTTTACCAGCTTTACATGGGATAGAACACTTCCATTGGTCACATATGAAGAAGGATGTCGAAAAGATTCCCGAAAGACTGAAAGATAACTTTTAACTTCAATACCTTTCCGATGAAAGACGCTTTCATACGATCAACATAGGCAAAGATGAAATCACACTACATGAGCCCGAAGGTAAGCGAGGTAAGGAAATTTTAGCAACCGAGTCCCGTGCAGATTTGAAAATTATTGATAAAACTTTTGGTGACTTAGTTCTTAAAAGATCCCCTCATTTTGATCCGATTAATTGTTATTCTTCGATTGTGGTTGA